>CM060685.1:61369840-64017959 GCA_030686995.1 Artemisia argyi
ACTCCCAACGTTGCTGCTAATTCCAACCGACTGAACGACAGTGTTTGGTTTGTGTTTTTTATTTTAACAAATAACTAGTTTAGATCTAATTGCTATAATTGTTCTCATATTTTCTTTTAAACTATCTTCTAATGTTTTATAATACCAATTAATATTAATATTTTGAAAACCAATATATATAAATTTTTTGTTTTCTTTTATTTCATTCTTAATATATATATATATATATATATATATATATATATATATATATATGTGTGTGTGTGTGTGTGTGTGTGTGTGTGTGTATATATATATATATATATATATATATATATATATATATATATATATATATATATATATATATATATATATATATATATATATATATATATATATATATAGCAGTCTTATGCTCAAGTCCAACTAAACAAGCTTATGGGCTTATCATTATAAGTTTTTCTTTTCGCATATCATTTATGTATTAGTAGTCCCTAATCTGGTCGCATAATATGTTAAACCATATATTCTTTTACCGTATCTAAACCATAAATTAAGTTAAAGAAATCTGCTACATCATAACTTGATCGACAATTCCAAACTACAGTATCCATTAGGGATTGAAAATTCTAATTGTACATCAGTTGTTTTTTTTACATATATAATTATGCGGCAATGGTCTCTTGTCTAGTAGTATCTGAGTGTCGTTAATAATTGCACGTTGTTCCCAACCTTTTGGCTGTAGGTTTGTCCATTAGAAACATATGTGATTGTAGACTAGATGGCTGTGTAAATTGGGTCTGTAACTTGAGTGTGTAAAAATGTGGATCTATATTAGTTTTGGAAAAATGCTGCACTCACATATTTTTACCAAAAACAAAATCTCACACACCATTAGTGATAACTGCATATCGAGAGTAAGAAATAAGAAGAAAATACAACAATTTTGCTATAATAGTATCTCACACTTGAACCCATATGACTCATTAATTGACAGGAGGCTCACAAGCCATATCTCAAATTAGACATTAAGATGTTTTAAAATATCATATGACTCGATTTCTTTAAGACTTTGATAAAATTAGAACTCAAAAAATTGTTAGTAACATCGAAAAAATGAGTGGATCTTATGTGTGCAAAAGTTACAATTTTCCAAATGTTAAATACTTAACATGCAACTTTATTTGAATGGGAGTATAAACTTTAAGAACATGTTGTTTATTTTTTACTAGTTATAATACCTGTGCACTCACAGGGTTTTCAAAATTTCGGTTTGATTATGTATTATTATCGATTAACAAATGAATCACTTAACATGTTTCAATTAGTTTTACTTGGTGGACTAAAAATACAAAATCATATGTATATGTGTTATAATCTACCTATTATTTTAAGAGATTGCTTTTGGATTAAAAATTATATTTTATTATTCAAGCAAAATCACATGATGATACTTGACGTGCATGAGATGTTATTAATATATGCTTTTAGTATTTCAAACCCATGCGATCAATTTACGATGTGTTCGTATTTCTTTTATTTATATTTTTGTTAAAATATGTAGCATATTTAGATAGTTTTGAAGATTGATTCATTTCCTTGATTATGAATAACCATCATACCATGTTTACTAATCTACCATTTTGTTTGGAAAATTGTATTTTCATAAGTTTGTGCTATTTACTTCTCATGTTTGATCATAGAATTACCAAATTAGCATAGATGCTTAAACTATAGCTTCTTTATTACATAAAGAGAAACACAAAAAGATGTAATGGGTAGAACTCAAATTTACTCTTACGTTTATGTATAATGTATAAAAATAATTTTTCTCTGAGACCAAACTATATAAGGAAATTATAATTACTTGTATAAGTAAATTATAAATGCATGAAAAAAATGACAAAGTACATTCGCAAGTCTTTTAGGATTGTTCGAATCCTTACCGACCTTTCACTTTAGTGCAACTTTCTTTACAATTAGCCTAAATCATCACGATAAAAGACGCCCATATTTAGACCGTTGGTTGATACCCATAGTGTTATCAATGACATCAAACACCTGCTAAGTTTCATTAACTTATTCAAAGACACCTGCTAAGAATTCCTATCGTAAAATTCTCCATATAGGCACTAAAATTCATCTTTGGTACATTAAAATACATTCATATGTTATCTAAATCAACAACTCAACTTAATTATACATTCGCATATTTACCTAATTTTGTAATTTTAATGGATAAAAGTCTAAAAACTAATACTAATACTCATGTAATTTTAAACAAAGTTAATATTATAAAGTATAAGGG
Source organism: Artemisia argyi (assembly GCA_030686995.1). Lineage (NCBI taxonomy): Eukaryota > Viridiplantae > Streptophyta > Magnoliopsida > Asterales > Asteraceae > Artemisia > Artemisia argyi. Next base: position 61,372,131 of record CM060685.1, read on the forward strand.
GTATAAAGTGTAAGGGGTTATTTATGTTTTTTCTAAAGTTAATAAAAATCATGGAAACTTGTAATTTTACATTTAGGTCTACATAATTTACTTAAAATTCAACCACTAAAGTTTTATTAATTACTTCATCTTTTTTTAACTTTTTGTTTTCATAAATTTGACACTTATATTTTTATGTATTTTTTTCTTAACCAAATTTCTTTACCAAATTTATTAAGTTTGACCAAAATCAATTTAATTTTGACTTTCTATTGACCAATCATATTGCTTGATTTCACCTACGTAGCAAAATCAAGTTTTCCTATTGGCTCAATTTTTTTTTCAATAAGAAGGGTTTTACAAAATCACTGCGAAATGATGTAATTATTTTATTATATAAAAGATTATAATCTTGTAACATTAATTAAATAGTTTATACATCTAATAAAATTTTTGTCAAAATTTGAATGCTTTTACTCTGCTAGCTTATCTTGGTTTCCATTGGATGGAGCTTGAAGTATTGTTGTGAACATCTAGGATGGAACAAAAGCAAGTTTTTTTTTGGTGATAAATTGCCTCCCATATCCACAAAATATCTATGGTTGATTGTTCAAAAATTGGAAGCTGAAGACAATGATATTAGTGATCAAAGTTTCTACACCATAAAAGATTCAATGTCTCAATACAGGCATCAAATACCTGGGTTAGTTGGTAAACGTATCACTTCAGTGGGTATTCACATGGCTGGGTGATTGTCTCCGATTATCCACACTATGTTATGTGGTATCTTTGGAACCCGATAACTTCTGAGATCATACATCTCCCACCCATGATTGAAAATTTTAGAAATTCTGAATATTTAGAAGACTGTTGTTTAATACACCCTCCTTATGATCCAAGTGAAATTCTTTTGTTTACGAGAAATGATGAACCTACCATTGTTTTTTGTAGCTGACCATAAAGAAAATAAGTTAACATGGACAGAAGCGTCATATGATGAGCAACTAGACAGTATAGTCAATGATGAAAATGATGATGTTTACGGTAATTGGTTCTTATATTCCTCAACTTGTTGCAATGGTAAAGTATGTGCTTTGAAGTCGAGGGGTGATGTTGTTTTTGCCGTAGAGGTTGATGAGCCAATAACAATACAATGGGCCTACCGGCTTAGACAAAATAAAACCCACTAACAGCCCCCCACAGTTAGAGCGGGAGTAGAACGAAAACTCAAATCGGATATAAATTATTCAAACTATTCAGTAGGAAGCCCTTTGGTGAAGATGTCAGCATCTGATAGCGAGAAGGCACAAGAACAACTCGAACCTGACCAACAACAACCAAATCACGAACAAAATAAATGTCAATGTACCACGAACATAGCACATATCTGCTTAAGAGCCGAGAAATGAGGCTCTCGTGGATCATGCATAAATAAACTAACCTGCTGAAAAACATAAGAGATATCGGGAAGAGTAAAAGTAATATATTGCAGAGCTCCTGTAAGACTGCGATATAATGTCGGATCAGACACAGGATCACCATCAACCCCTGACTTTGATTTAGTATCAATAAGTGTCCGACATGGGTTGCAACGAACCATATGAGCCCTCTCAAGAATCTCAGCATCATACTTACGATGTGACAAAAACATCCATAACAAATTACGCGAAATCGAAACATCCAGAAAATATTTAAGCGAACCAAGATCAGTCATGGAGAACTCTTGATGCAATGAAGCAATAATCCGTTGTAATAAAACTACAAAGGAAGCATTCAAAACAATATCATCATATATAATAAAACTCACAACGGTTGTGACAAAAACCAACACGAGTAATCGCTGAAACCAAGCCCGAGGAGGCTGCTTAAGGCTATAAAGGGATCGTTTCAATAAACAAATATAATCATGATGCTCTGAGTCCCGAAAACCTAGAGGCTAATGCATATGGACCGTGTCAGATTAATCCCCGTGTAAAAATGCATTCTTGGCATCAAGCTGATGAACATGCCAATGTCGAGAAACAACAATGTGGAAAACTAGAAGGGGGGTTGAATAGTTTTACCATTTTTAAATTTAATTTTCTTTAAAACTATATGTGAGATCAACGATTGCAAATAATAAAACAATAAGTAAAGTGGAAGTAAAGAAAGAAACAATCAAACCACAACATGGATGTTTATAGTGGTTCGGTCTACAACGACTCTTTTTCCTTGCCCTACTCCACTCCCCGAGTATCCAACTCGAGAGTATCCTTCACTAGTCAACAAGCTCCTTTATCCGGCGGAGAAAACCTTACACGTCGCTTACACAAGATTACCGACACAAAGTTAGATGTCGAGTTCTTTTACAAGGGTACAACCACTCCCGTCACTCTATGTATTTTAAAGACTAAAATACTAACCGATCACTAGTGAATAAATACAATCAATGGTTTTATGAAAAACTAGAATTCACACAATGATAAGCTAACAAGTCTTGCAACTCAGTGTTGAAGCTTGTAAGTCTTTCAAATGAAGTTGTGATCTTCTTGCTACAATAGAAGCTCACTAAATGAGTTAGATAAGAAATGAGAGTATCTATGCTAATGTATGATTGTAAATGATAAGAAAACATCAAAGTGTGGCTTGCTATTTATAGGCAAAACTGCATGAGCAAGCCACGGATGGGACGGAACCAAAACATGGGTTCTGTCCTTGTAACCCATTGGTTCCGCTAGCTTCTGACAAAAAATCTCCAAAATATTTTATCAAATCTAATCAAAATATTCTCACATATTTCCAAGGATTTTATGAGTGAAGATCTAAACAAAATATTCTCTATATCTTTCAAAGATCTCCATATCAACAAAAGATCTAAAAATCTTTCAAAGATCTTCAAAAATGATGCATGCTATTATGTCATAGTAAATTTCTAATTTTAAAATTAACTTATAATAGGAAAATGTATATGTTAAAGTGATGTTTATGTTGTAAAAATAATAAAAGACTTGTGACATTAGTAAAAGACTTTATCCATATTTATGTTTTGCTAAGAATAAAGTTTACAATTTGTCGTTAACAAAATTTAGCAAAGATCATAAAATATAAATAACGTTTTTAGGCGATATTTGTATTTACAAGCAAGACCAAGAACAATTTGAATAGTAGCCGGTTTAACAATCGGACCAAAAGTCTCATCAACATCTATACCAAAAGTTGTGTGCTTCCATTCACTACAAGACGAGCTTTGTAGCGACTAAGAGTGTCATCCGCCAAAAACTTATGCCGAAACAACAACATGAAACGAAAAATGTTCGCATCCTTGGATCGCGATACAAGTGTCCAAGTATTGTTTTCATTAAGCGCATTATATTCGTCAGACATAGCATTTTGCTAATTAGAATCATTAAAAGCTTTACTATACGATTTAGGTAGATGAGAAATGGTGAACACATGTAAATTGAGACGCCCGGGAGGACGATTAAACCCAACACGAAAACGCATGAGTCGTGACCATAAAGTGAATAGAAATCGGATTTTGGTTTATTGGTGAAAATTGTATGGTTTGTTGGGTCGTTAAGGGGACCTATTGGGCTGTGGTAGGCATTTGTTGTGCATGTTAGACAAAAGGTGTGTTAAATTAGGACGAGAGTGGGGTGGACTGTATTGGAGTTATAGACTCGGTTGGAGTAGTCGTTTGTTGTACCTGTTGAATAGGAGGATCTTGGGCCTGTGGAGTATTCATTTTGGGTTGTAATGGTGTGTTAGGGACCTGGTGATGTATTTGAGGTTCAGTAACAGTGGGAGTGCTAATAGGATAATTTTGGATAGTATGATCAATAATACTAGTAGGACTTCCAAAAAATTGTATGAGGGGGGCGAGGTGGAGGTCATCGAGCCAAATGGGAAAACAATTTCATCAAAGGTAATTATGAAAAACTATAAGGTGGGTTGAATAGTTTTACCGATTAAGTTATAAAAGATTTGATTCAAGTTTATGTGAAATCTTCCGATCAAGATATATATGTATACTAGACAGTAAGCAATAATAGAAAGAATAAATAAGATACTAGACAATAAATAAAAGTACGGAAAGACTAAACCGAGACAAGAGGATTTATAGTGGTTCGCTATGAAGACTCCTTTCCTTGCCCTACTCCACTCCTCGAGTACCCAACTTGAGAGTTTGTAAACGTTATGTCAACAAGCTCCTTAACCGGTGGAGAAACCTTACAATGTCGCTTATACTTTTTCTGGTACAAAGCTAAATATTGAGTTCTAGTTTGAGGTAGAACCAATCTAACAATGCTTACACTTTTTCCGGTACAAAGCTAAATACTGAGTTCTAATTTGAGGTAGAACCAACCTAACATCGCTTACACTTTATCTGGTGCAAAGCTAAATACCGAGTTCTAGTTCGAGGTATAACCCCTAAGATCTAACAAATCTTGACTCTAGAAAGGTGTATGGTGTATAGTACAATGTGTATGTATGCTAATTATATACAAAGAACAATAAGATGATCTAAGTATGTAGACGAAGACTAGCAATAAGTAGCAATATTGTAGAACTCAGACTAGCAATAAGTGGATGATTTTGGCTTGCAAGAAAATGGTTAGTGAACAATTACTAAAATGAAAATGCAAATACTAAGTAATGATCAGTGGGTTGTGAGAAAATATATAGAGAAGAAAGTATGAAAGTATGTGTGAAAGTGTGATCTACAATGGCTAAACTGGGCTGCTATTTATAGGTAGTTTGCCTGATAGCCTCACAGATCCAACGGATCTCTTGAAAAGGGATCCGTCCTTTGTTTTCAAAGGGATCAGTGGGTCTGTGGAGACAAACCCAGATTTGGAATGATTTGCACTCAACTTATCACATCAAATCTTTTTATATCTTTCAAAGTCAACTCTTGATACAGAAAGATACTTGATATGACCTTTCATGAAAGTCAACTATGATGATGTCATAAATAATTTCCTATTTATTTAAATTGAAATGTAAGTATTTAAATAAAATGTGTTTTGTATAATTTAGAATTTGTCTAGTTACTTGGAAATAAAAGTGCAAGTAAATTTGCTAAAAAGAAAGTGTACAAGAGACTTGTCAAAATATTGTAGTCACTTGTAAAAATAAATTGTGTAGTTACTTTGTGTATGTAACTTATTAAAAATGGTCTTGACATAATTACTTAAAAAAAATAAAGGCAAGTAATGTGTTTAAAGAAAATACTTGCAAGTGCAAATGGATATGTTTTGCTTGATCATTACTTGACATTCATTTATTCATACTTTTTAGTGATGTATGTGATGAGTTAGAAAACTTTATGTTTAAAAATTATTTATCTTAGAGATTACTTAACATGTTAGTTATCGACAAAACTAAAAAAGATCGTAAAATATAAATAAACGTTTTTACGCGATTATTTGTATTAACAATAACTTGTCGTGAAAGAATAATTTTATTTGTATTGAAATCAAGACAACAATACCTACGGTGATGAGAGGAGTAGCCCCAAATATGGAAGATGTGGCTCGTGGTTCAAGTTTGTTACTAGCATACAAATGTGGGTAACATAAGCATCCAAAAATTTGCAAAAGACTACAATCGTGTTTGGTTCCAAAGAAGCGTGTATGAGGCACTTCATTATTAATAGATGAAAACATCAAATGGTATAGTATTTTTACAATCAATATCCCATGTTATTTGCTCATTATTCTTGTTTTTATATAAGATTTGATACTTAATGGTTTCTTATTTGAATAATAGAACTTAAGTGAGCATTGGAATGAAAAGACGCGAAAATTGAAAGAAACTTGAAGGAGATACGAAGAAAAGTTGGAAACAAGTATACACGGCGTAGAGGAGCCACAAGCTATATGCCCTATTCAAGAAGATATTCGAAACCAATTTGATCAGTGCGATATACGGCGTATAAACACATGTTGATATACGACGTAGAAAAACGAAGACTTGTTGACCACCAAACCGCCATGATGTCTGCAGCGTAGGAGAGTCATTAGCTCTATGCCGTAGACAATTAAAGATGTGAGGCGTTTTTTATCAATATAATATAAGGCGTAGGGGTTCACTTAAACCTACGTCGTAGACACCATGAGCCCCGCGAAAACTATAATTGCAAACCCTAAATCAGTCAATTTATCACACACTTCCTAGGACGATTAGGGTTTACTTCAAGGTCATTTTCCACCACATTCAAGCTGTTTTCCACAGGAGAATACACCACCAATCATCATCAAATATAAATCGAGTTATTTTTGCTTTCAATATGATGATTCTCGTCTAAACACTTCGTGTGTTAGCCTGGTTATGGAGTAATTGGGGATTAACTAGGTTGACATCATTTCTCTTAACTGATTACAGCTTAAACCATTTCGTTTATTTTGTCATTTAGTTTAGTTAAGTCTAAAAATACAATCGCGTGGATTTAAAACACAATATGATTTATTTAAATTGCTTTCTTAGGATTGAATTAGTTAATCTCAAGTTAATCGACCACAACATAGCTCTTAGGGACGACATATGTGCACCAACACTACACTACTACTAGCGGCGGACCTATATATTGGGTTTGGGATGGCGCCGCCCCCTCACCCCCACATACATACTAAAATCCAACATTCAATAATCTCAAACCTTATATATAAATCATTCATCTCCAAAGTAACTACACGATATGATACACCACTCTAGAGTGTGTAAGATTAGTTAGGGGGCATAGGTATAATATAAATTTAAAACCTGACAGTCCACTTGAGACAAATCAAGTTTTGAGCGCCATTGTCGGGGAGCTAATCAGTGGTTTTTAATTTGAGTTTTTACTTTTTGTTTTTAAGTTTATAAAATATTCGAATTTTTTCTTAATTTTTCATTTATTTTTATTTTTGTTTTCATCTATTAGCTTAATTTAGTGATTTCTCTTGTGTGATTTTCATGTTGCATGACTAGGAGTTCTACTTCATTCTTGCATTCACCACTTGAGAATCCGGAGAAATTATTTCATTCGAGTAAACATACGGAGTCACCTTCAGTCCATAAGAGCTTCAAATTTTCCTATTCAGAATCAGAAACTTCAAAAACCGAATCTAAAGAAATGACATGAAATGATATGGATATAAACACACTCACTATGGAGCAATATATGATATTGCCTCGAACTCGATTTTACAATTAATCTTTCTTATTTGGTTGATGCGAAACACTCATTTCCATTTTTTTCTCTTGTTATATAAAAGATTTTCTATTTTTCAAAAAGCTATTTCTCAATTTTGGTTTTTCTTTATGATTTGCTAAACAATGCTCACTGAGCAATGATTAATAGATATTAAATAATTTATTTTGTTATTTTATTTTATATATTTAAAGTAGTTATGTATTTAATTTATAATAAATGAACATAAAAATTAACTTAAATATACGTTATTTTTATTTTAACAAAGTCAAAATTTTCTTTTATATTAATAATAATTGTTGCTTTAAATATTACTCGGTACATATTGTTTAGCAAATTTATATATAAAAAATTATAGATATTAAAATAATATTATTTTATATTATATTATATTATACTGTATTATATATAACTTATTATTTTTTTTAGACAATTTAAGTAATCTTTCATAATATTATCACATTGCTTATGACATAAGCAAATCAAATCACAACTATTTCCCAATGAATTGACGCAAACAAACAAACACACAAAACATCTCATACCTTCGAATCAAAAAACAATTGATGACGTCATCTTTCCGGCAATCATCATAGGTATACTCACCGACCACTTTTCATCATTTACTTATAATTAATTTTAGTTTTATTTCATATAAACAAATATGAACTCATCATCGTCATCATTTAATTCAAGTGCCCATAGACCTAGGTTTATAAAAAAAGGAAGAAAAGCCCCTTCTTCCAATAGTAGTACTAGCAATGTTCCGGGTTTCGCTTTCGGTTTTCGGCCTGCGAATACGATGTTTTCATTTGGCGTAGGTAGTACTAGTACTAGTAATGATCATAGTAGTAATAATGATGATGTTATTGATGATTTAAGGAGAATGCAAATTGATAGTAGCGCGTTTAAGTTTAAGGCGTCTAATGAGTTGCCGAATGAGATTAATAAACTGAACCTTGGAAGTGTAAAGGCGAAGAGTTATCAAGATGTGAATATGGAGTTAGGACGGGAGATGGGTAGGATGAATTTGGGGGAGGGTGGGAATGGGGGGAATGGTTTTGTGTTTGGGAGGAATAGTAAGAGTGATGAGCTGTTGTCGGAGAGAATGGGGGAGTTGAAAGTGAGTGGCGGTGATGATGATAAAGCGAAAAGCTTTGTGTTTGGATCAAGTAGTACGAATGTAAATTATAGTAAGGAGTTTAATAAAGAAGTGAAGGATGATTTGATATCGGAGAAGATGCGAGGTTTGAAAGTTGGTGGAGGTGGAGGTGGAGGTGGAGAAGAGTTTGTGTTTGGGCAAAAAGTTGAGCCGAAAGTTTATGAATCCACGTCGTCTACTAGTTTTCAACCGTTTGGGAATGCTTCGTTTACTAGTAAGCCTGAAAGAAACGTTGAATTTACTTTTTCTAGCAAGTTTGATAATTTTGGCGCTCAAAATGTAGAATTTAAGACGCCCAATATTGGTGCGAAAAGTATACCCGATTCTAGGCTAAAGAAAAAGAAAGGAAAAGTTAGAAAGCCCGTGATTAGTCAAACGAAGCCTAAGCAAGAGTTTATGTTTGGTCAAAGTGATAGAAGCTCACCTGAAGTTGCCGATAGTTTTGAAGCGTATTCACCGATGGATACATCTCCTTATCAAGAGACATTAGCTGACAATTATTCTAGAGGAACGTCTGTGGCATCAGATGATGGTACTTCCCAAATGAATGATCAAAATAGTGTCACGAGTGAATCAAATGTAATAAATTCAAATGTCGCAACGGATGAAGATTTGCTTATTGCCACACAGAGGTTAAATGTTAACGATGGTGATGTAAGTTGTGAAGTTTCTGAGGCAGAGAGGTTTAAATCCGCAATGGACAATTTGGAGTATAGTAGTGATAGTTTTGCGTCAGCTTTGGATTCTGAATTGAGTTCCACCGCAACATCGAGGAGTCAAGAGAAAGCAGGAACTCGATTATTTAAATTTGGTTCGAAACTTGAAAATATAAACAAGGAGAATTTCACTTTTGCTGCATCTACATCCGGGCAGAGTCAACTGTCGCCAGAGACACGCCAGCATAAAAAGAAACATCGGCTGAAGACGGGTCAGGATTCTTACAGTCCAAAATCTGATTCGCAAAACTCGTATGCATCATCATCCTCTTCGATTTTGTCTCCTGTAAAGACCCAAAAGACTGACATGTCTCCATTATCGAATAATGGTAAGGATAATTTTAAACCGATAAGCGAACAAGATTCAAAGCATGGGAACTTTTCAACTGCATCAGCCAGCATTGCTGCAGAAGAAGCCTGTGAGAAATGGCGATTGAGGTTGATATTCTTACTTATAAGACTATAGAACTTTAATTGTGTTTTTAATGCTTACGACCCCCCAATCTTCAAAACTAAATTATTATTACAATTCTATTGTTTTTGTAATTGCATTTAATGGAAAATTGATAAAATAAAATGTTTGTGGGTCGACTCAACCCTTAGTTCTGAGATATTAGCCTTTTTATGGCACCCATTTTGCCACCTCAACAATTTACGATTCTTTGGTTTATTCTAAGAGTGGTATTGACATATGTCAGGGGTAACCAAGCTTATGGTAATGGGGATCTGGCTAAGGCGGAGGATTATTACACACAAGGGTTAAATTCAGTTTCTCAAACTGAGAAATCTAAAAGTTGTCTTAGGGCTCTGATGCTATGCTACAGCAATCGTGCAGCAACTAGGCTCTCTCTTGGAAGAATGAAAGACGCACTAAAAGATTGTCTGATGGCTGCAGCAATAGATCCTAAGTTTCTCAAGGTTCAAGTTCGTGCTGCACAGTAAGTGTTACTTTCGTTACATTTTTATGTTTTATTTATACATAGTTTCATTTAATTAGCTCTTTATGCATAAAAGTTAAGACTCCCCGTTCTTTTTCATCATGGTTCACCCTATGTATCACATGTTCTGTTCCATTCTCATTCTGTTTAACTATATCAAACATGTGATGGATAGTACAAATCTTCATTGATATACATATATCAAGGCTCGCCGCATATATGTATGTGAGTGTTTATTAATCCATGATAGATTTAGAAGTTGCCAGCACTTAGTGGGATTCTAACCTTCAGTATGTTACTAAACTATTCCATAAAAGTTTTATGTTACTTGTTAATAAGTTTTTTATATGTTCAGTTGTTACCTTGCTATTGGAGAAGTTGAAAAGGCAACCCTTCAGTATATGAAATGTTTGCAGTCTGGGAGTGATGTCTGTGTGGACAGAAAGTTGTTAGTAGAGGCCTCTGAGGGTCTAGAGAAGGCACAGGTATTTGACGTTTTCTCTTTTCGTATGTTTATGCTTTTTTTTTTTTTTTTTTTTTTTTTTTTTTTTTTTTTTTTTTTTTTATCGTTTTTTAAGTTTATAGTTTGTTTTTTATGTTTTCAGAAAGTGACAGAGAGCCTTAAGCAATATGCCGAACTTCCTCGAAGAACACCTAATGACTTAGAATGTGCATTGAGAGTGATTGATGAAGCCTTGCAGATAAGCAGCTACTCAGAGCAATTGCTTCAAACGAAAGCAGATACCCTAATCATGGTTTGTATTTAATTGATGGATGCTTTAATATTATGCTTCAGAAAAGAAGACAAATTTTGACTTGCCATGTAGTTAACAATTATGTTCGTTTACTTGCTAGAATCTAAAATTCTCTCTAACAAGAGCTGAATAAAGTAAAAGTTAACTAAAAGAGGATTGTTGCATATATTTGGGATGTAGAAGTTTACAAAGTAGTCTGACTTTATGCTTTTCTGTATATTAAGAATATAATTAAGATATAATGCTGTTATCTATGGTTTTGCAGTTACGGAGGTATGATCAGGTTATTCAGATGTGTGAGCAGACTCTGTGTTATGCTGAGACAGAGACACCCACAAGCTCCAGCTCATGGAGATCATCCCTGATTGTTAAGTCCTATTTTTTATTAGGAAAGCTAGAGGAGGCTCACGAATTTATTAAAAAGCACGAGAGTTCTGGCCATATTACTGACAGGTACTCATTATACATCCTACCTCGGGTATTTTTTGCTGTGTGACTGTCTACATCATAGTCACATAATTCGCTCAAGAGGGAGAGTACCACGAATTGGTACGGGGTGTACCGAAACGCGGTACACCAGCGTTCCATACGCTGTTGGTTCAGCGTACCAAAAAGCAATGGTTCAGCGTACCAAAAGGCAATGGTTCAGCGGTCCAAAAGCAATGGTTCAGCGTACCGAGGCGGATTTTCTTTTTTTTTTTTGAGCCAAATCAGTCAATAGTATTGATTTTGTACCTTGAATCGATTTACTTTTAGGGTTTTAACCCCATATAGCGCCGGATTCGTGATTTCCGGCGACGAATTCCGGCGGCGGCGGTGCAACATCTGCCAGAAACCCAAGGGAGGAAGAGAGGAAAGAGGGAAGAAAGATATAACGGCTGGAACTTTGTTTTACTCTTTTAGGGTTTTAATAAGTTTAGACTTTTTAACATTTAACCCCTCTATCTTTCACTATTTTACATTTAGTCTCAAAAAGTTTTAAATAAGTTTGTGTATTTAAACATTTGACCCCCTCTATCTTTAATAGTTTACATTTAAGTCTTAAACTTATATATAAAAGTTTATAAAGTATGTATATAAAATATATAAATACTTATTAAAACTTATATATATATATATATATACAGTGACGGACCCAGAGAATATAGATGTGGGGGGCAAATTTTTTTTTTTTTTACAATAACAATAAAATACGGATAAAAAAAAGATCGTAATGATAAATCTAGTATTTTTACTTAGAGATGAATGATTTATAAGGCTTTAGAGCATTAAATGTTAGGTTTTAGTATGTGGGTGGGGGGCAATTTGAGTTTTGGGTGGGGGTCACTTTTTAAAAAAGGTCAAAATTTTAAAAAAATTACACTAAATTTTCAACTTTTTCGGCTAGCCGTGGGGGGCACCGGACCCCCATGATTATACTATAGGTCCGTCCCTGTATATATATATATATATATATATATATAATTTCTATATATTTTTTAATTCCGCCTCGACCTTACGCCTCGGTCCGCCTCGAGGCTTACGCCTCTTGAGGCGGAGGGAAAACGCCTCGAAACTCGTTTCCGTACTTTTAAACTTTGAGTTTATCTTTATGTTATGAAATTTATAAATTTTGTTAACTAATGTTTTTGTTACAACGTACCAAAATACATGGTACACCGTACCGATACGTACCCATGCGTACCGAAATGAGTATACCCCCCACGTACCGAATTCGTCATCAAGAGCGAATTGCGTACCAGAACCGCGTACGCGTACCGAAGCGTACCGCGTTTTATGTGACTATGGTCTACATCCTACCTCCTCCATACCCCACTCTGGCAGGATTGGTTATAGTTGTTGTACTTCATTATACATATATATAAGATCCATCTGCATAGATATCATAGTATCACCATCTACAGAAAGCCGTATACATTCCCTACTGTGTTCAAATGTTTTTTTGGGCAAATGTTATGTTTTGTCATATTGCTATGAGTGGTATTTTCTGTTTCTTATAATCGTAAATGTTAGAGCTGGAAATTTCGACTCATTTATTATGGACGGTTGGGCGTAGTTACTTTGTTTCCCAAATTGGTCAAACATGTCTACAGCTGCCTGAAGTGTATTTCATGCCTTCAAAGTTCAACCTACTGAATCTGCTATGTGGAGACATTAGGCTATTATTGGAATGATTTAGTTTTAACTGTCATACTTAACACATACTTATTTATAATATAACCGGTGGACAAAAAATGTTGTGGGTCAATCCTGCCGGACCCTGTCCAACCCTCACTAAGAAGCTAGCATTTTAACTTGAGCCCATTTTGCCACCTCTAGTAAATATTGTTTGGAATTATTTTCTTTTTCTTTCTCATTCTTATTCTTTTTGTATGTGAAAAAAGAGACGATATGAATGTTGACATCTTTGTGCCTTTAATTCCCAGGTTAGAAAGCATGAGTTTGGACTCGGTAATACCTTTAACGGACACGATACGAGAGCTTTTATCTCGCAAGGTATGGTAACAAGACATGTTAGTACAGTTTAGTTCTTATCTTTTCATCAACTAAAACAAATTATTGTGACTCACAAGTCCATGAAGTACGTAACTAGTTTTCTCACTGGCATCAAAGTGGACTCGTGTTTATGAACGTCAAAGCTGGCATAAAAATCTTTTAATATTTATTTGCAGGGTGCAGGAAATGAAGCATATAAATCCGGAAAGTATGCAGAAGCAGTTGAACATTACACTTCTGCGTTATCATGCAGTGTTGAATCACGCCCTTTTGCAGCAATATGTTTTTGCAACCGCGCTGCAGCATACAGAGCTTTGGGTCAAATCGCAGATGCCATTGCTGATTGCAGCTTAGCTATAGCTCTTGATCCGAACTATCTCAAGGTTTGCTAAATGCACCAATTTTTGTAGTTCTAATCATCACTCGAGTCGATTCAACTATAAGTAGCAATATCAGCCCTTACCCTTATGAATGGGTTGATTGGGTTATGTTCAAACCGTAGCTAATGGAAAAAATGTATGATATTTAGCTCACAAGGAAATGGGTCAAATGGGTAGAATAGTAGGCCTGAATGTGTTTTGACCTCTAATTAGACAGTTATTTATTTATTTATTTATTTTTATTTTTTATCTTAGGTGTTATTATTGACATCATATTAATGATATACTTCACTGCAGGCAATTTCTAGACGAGCAAGCTTATATGAAATGATTAGAGACTATGGACAAGCAGCTATAGATCTTAGGAGATTTGTGTCTCTTCTCACATCACAAATGGAGGAAAAGAGGATTCTTTCTGGAGTGTCGGATAAATCGAGTGGTGTGAATGAACTAAGGCAAAATCAGCATAAGCTTTATAACATTGAAGAAGAATCCAGAAAGGAAATCCCCTTGAACATGTACCTCATATTGTAAGTCTTTTTATGTTGTATATTTAACATTTGGTTCAAAATCATTTTAAAGCAGGTCAAGCTCGTTTCTATATTGAGTGATGATGTGGTTTTAAACTTTACAGGGGAGTTGAATCAACAGCTGTGGCATCAGAGATCAAGAAGGCATATAGGAAAGCTGCACTGAAACATCATCCTGATAAGGTTGTAACCACTAAAGGTGTCAAACTGAGTGGGTTGGGTAACGGATTATGGGTCAAAACAGGAAGCTTTAGTACATGCTGAAATGGTCAGATCGGATTGACCCAAATTACTTTTTGCCTAATTTTGTTATAGATAATATCGTGTCACATATCAGCAAAAACAACAAACCCAATCCTGTTGGAGCGGGGTAAGGGGTATCATAGTATACTTTTTTGAATTAAATGATTTATGATGTTTTGTGGTTCAAACTTCGAAAATACACTTTGGGCAACTTTTAACCCGTATGAACTATTTCCTTTAATTCATGTTTTTTATATGACCTTTCCCACGTGTGAGATATATTTTTAATCGATTCATTTATTAGGTCAACTCTGTAAATGTTTCTTACATACCCTTTTCTGCTGATGTAGGCTGCCCTATTGGTGAGTAGAAGTGATAATGGAGATGATGGACTGTGGAATGAAATAGCTGAAAATGCCCGCAAAGATGCTGATAGACTCTTCAAAATGATTGGAGAGGCATATGCTGTACTTTCAGACCCTTCCAAGGTGTCGAATTGATATATCTCTATGCTTTTAGATTCACAATTTTGGTTACAAACTACCCTTGACCTACTACGCTGAAACATAAACGGAACTGGTATAATTGTGAAGTTGTCAAATTTCTTCCCCTATTTTTCCAACTTGATAACACAAAAAACTGTTCCCCTATTTTAGGCTTTTAGCTATAAAATTGGTAGAGGTGGCAATCTTAGACCCATTGGTTGTTCATGGGTCAAGTTGGTTAGTAATATTTATGAGGGGATAGGGTTTTGTTGGGTCTCCCTCTATTTTTTAGATGATTCTAAATAGGTATTTGATATATTCTCCAATTGCATATCAATTAACCAACGAGTCTAGTGGGTAAAAGAAAAAATTTGAACACCTCTTTTTGTTTTTTTTATATTTTTCACTCAAGTTAAAAAAGTTAGTTGGAAACCCCGATGGGTCAATCCAACCCGAGACCCGTGCTCCTAAATGAACCATCTAGACCCTGACAGGTTTAAACCCAAATACATCTAGACCCGTGACCCAACCCGACCAACTCATTTTGTCACTTATAAAAATTGGGCACTTTCAAACCATTTGACCCATTTCTTCTATGGCTAACTTTAATTTTTTTTCCCCGTTTGACCCATTAACTCATATATAACCAAATGGGTCAAAATTTCCGCCTATGCTAATATCATGTATTTTCTTTGTCTTTATATCGATTCCCATGTTAATTTGGTTTGTTATTGGTTTTTTAAGAGGTCACAATATGACATGGATGAAGAGATGAGAAATGAAATCAAAAGATATACTAGAAGCAGCTCGGGAAGAATGGCTTCTGATGTTCAAAGCCCTATATTTGAGCGAAGTGGGAGCAGGCGGTGGCAAGATCCTTGGAGACCGTATGCTAATTCCCAATCTAAAGGTCAAGAAAAGACCGCCTCATCGTCTAGATATTCAAGGTATTGAAGTTTATCTTGGATATAGTTTATCATCAAAATCATCAAAATTCGCAGAGTGCAGATAGTTGCATGAGAGCATAAATACGTGCAATGATCAAGCAACTTTAATGTACAAATCTAGCATTTGTGGTTGGAAATGAGGTTTGGAAGATATACAAACACCTCAGATTTTGAGGAAATCGGAGACTACGGCTCTTGGTCGTAGTACAATCCCGAAAGCAGTCTATACAAGTGGTGATGCTATTCAGTATACTGATTCATGATAAAAAAATGTTCGACTAAAGTTGACTCTGCTGTATGATTGATATGTGAAAGGGTCTTGTGTACATGTGTTTTTTCCTTTCATGTTTCATTATGCGAGACTCGAGTGTATAGTGATTCTGTTTATAACTGATAAGGTGTTATTGAATTTAAACATGTCAATGATAGTGAATTTATTCTTTGATTTCATTATTTGTAAGGTTAATAAATTAAGGTGGCATTTTCACCATAAACTAGATTGTTGGTATTGTCAGTAGTCATTTTTTTTTTTTTGGTAAACATGGGTTTCTGACTCGACATTGCGAGCCGACTAATCCCACGGCGACTACGCTTTTTGGATAGCCCGGAGTCGGCGAGGTGAACCTTTGTGGCCACAAGGGGATTAATTTTCTCCCCATTGGATTCGAACCCTTGACCTCCTCTTTGAAAGGCTGATATTCTTACCGCTGGTCACCCCTTGTGGTTTATTGTCAGTAGTAGTTGTATATACAATACAATGACTTCTCATAAAATGCGGTTTTGTTATATTTCAGTTGTGTTCATTCTGTTAAGTTATTCGTTAAAGAGTATATTAAGTATCATCCATTGGCACGTTGGACGGCTTTAGGGCTGTACATGACAACATTTAATTCGGTTTTACCTGAAAATCACTAGCAGAGTTGGGTCGTATATCTGTAACGTTATGCATTAGTTCTTCATCAGCATTTTTATAGACTACGATAATTTAAGGAAGGGCAATTGCATCTTCGAGCTATTCTCTACTTGGTCATTATTATAAACTACGAACCAAGTAGCCACTTGCTATTAAACTTTAGCTAAACCAAATCAAACGGGGTTGACGCAACTGCGTCAATGTGTTTGATTATTTTGCAGGTTTGAAAGTTCAAATTTAGGTAGAGTTATTTGTTTAGTTTGCAAATAAAGATAGAAACTTATTTGTTTGTATTGTAAATATTAAAATAGTGACTTTTGAGGTTCGGTATGATCCAAACAAGTATCTTGTCATTCAGTCATTGTGCCATCTATGAAAGTTCTCATTTGTCTTTATTCTTGGAACAAAGAATTTTCAAAGGAATATTAAGCCCACTACGTAGTACTCCCTCCGTCCCAAAATTATTGTCCAGTTTGAATTTTCAAAGTCAAACTGGTTCATCTTTGACCATAAATATATATTTTTTATTATATAATACTTGATGAAAAAATTATACCATTGAAAAGTACACTTTAAACCCAATCCATTTATATATTTTGCATCAAATATTATATAACACCCATAAAAATATTTAAGGTCAAAGTTGAAGAAGATAGACCAAAAAAGTCAATAGTGGACAATAAAAATGGGACGGAGGGAGTATTTACTTTTTCTCTTCTATTCTGCATTTCTACTACATGTAGTTTTGTTTTTCACTTTTGGTTGTGCGTGTGAACTTTGAAAGAAAACCACCTAATCTCATAATTTTTACAAAATAAATTAATCTCACAATGTTTAAGTAGGACTTGAAGCCACAAATATTTGGTTTGAGAACATTCTCATATGTAAGATACCATTAGAAGAAAAAGTAAAGATCAAATGAGAAATAAAAGTAAAATGAGAAGAATGAGAAGTAACCGCAACCGCACATTTCAGATGCATGTACAATAAAAGATGCAACTCCCATGAATTTCTCCTTATTCAATTGAAATGTGTGGCTAAAATTATTTCTCATTCTTCTTATTATATTTTCTCTTCTCACTAGATCTCTTCCCAGAAAAAGTAAAGATCAAATGAGAAATAAAATTAGAAGACAAGCCTTTTGTTTTATGAACTTGACATCTATTATAAATGAAGACTAAGTTAGGGGTAAGACTGTCTATATCTCACCTCCTCCATACCTCGTGGAAAACGAGATTGAGTTAACGTTGATTATTATTATTATTATTATTATTATTATTATTATTATTATTATTATTATTATTATGAAGACTAAGTTAGCTTGTAGAAAAAATAAAATAAAATAAAAAGACTAAGTTAGCTTGAAGAAGAAGAAGAAGAAGAAGAAGAAGAAGAAGAAGAAGAAGAAGAAGAAGAAGTTTACACGACCATATAGGTCATTATTAACGATAAATTCAAAATACAAGCTCACAATTACATAGTATCACATATATTGATCATTGATGAATTACGTTGAATCCTAATACAATACCACATTACCACCTTTTAAGTTCCAAAGTAACTTATAACCAATTCGTCTTGAACGCATACAAACAAGCCTGTCATACAAATTACTAAGATATACAACGACTCATTTTAAAATCATTAGTTTGTATTTTTCAATAATTTTTAGGATTCGAACTTTCAAGTCGATGTTCATACTTCTAATTTACGAACATTTTTGAGAAATTATTTTTTTGAGTTCAAATATTTGTTTTATTGCATTTATAATGTCAAATAGGACCCCCAAGGCCTTTAGTCTAGTGGTATGTGAGTTGCCTACCAACTTAAATGTTGTGAGTTCAAGCCTTGCTGGAGGCATTTGTGAAATAAGTGCCGGTATATGGTTTGAAAAAACAAATTTACTGTTAAAAAATAAAAATAAAATAAAATAAAAATAGGTATCATTTGGATTTATATAGTTTACTAGTTGAAAACAGTAATCTTGATTGGTAATTAGACCAAAGTGGGTTCGGGTTGTTGTATGTGGTTCTATTAGACATGTAACTTTAAAGAAGGCTTAGAGCTTCATTGTCAACTAAATCAAGATATTCGTCTAGTTCATCTTTGTAATTGTTCTTTAATTATTAACGACACAAATAACTTTTCAAAAGCAATTGTGTTGTATTTAATTTCAAAAGCTCTTTGACTTAATTGTGCATACAGACTTAATCTTCCAAAACTTAATTATCATATTGTTGTTATAATTACAAGCTATCGCACACAAATTGCATGCTTATCTATCTTGAGAACCTAAAAGACAAGTATTACGAGAGATGATGACGATCAGTCTATAACATAGACACTAGAGTCAGTTTAGTCAAAATTGCCAGTATCAATATGTATCGTAACGTATCACTATACTGAAAAAGACAACGCTATAGTGGCATTCTGACAATATTAGGGAAAATATCTATGGCACGTTTGGTAGAGAGAATTTCAAAGAAATGAAATGAAGCAGATAATAAAAATTCAGAGAATAGAAATCAGTAGAGAATTTTGTTCAATTCTAATGTTTGATAACAACAGAGACTTGACCTGATAAATGAAAAAATAATAATAAATAAATAAATAAATAACATTTTGTCATATGAGACTCACATGTATTTATTTATTATTATTTTATTTTTTGTTTAATTTTCTAAATAACAATTCCGAAAAACTATTTAAAAAAAATATTTTTTAAGAAATAATTATTTTTCTTAAAAAAATTATTTAAATAAAATATTTTTAAAAAAATTAAAAATAAAACTTATTCTTTAAAAAATTTATTTAAAAAAATATATTTTTTAATTTATTTAAAAAAATAATTTTAAAAGAAATATTTAAAAAAAAATATTTTTAAAAGATATCAATTTTTTTAAAATTTTAAAAAATAAATAAATTATTTTTAAAAAAATTGTTTTTTTTAAAGTTATTTTTTTTTAAATTACTTTACAAAAATGTATTTTTTAAATAGATTTCTTATTTTTTTTAAAAAGTATTTTTTTTTAATAACATTTGCTTGATTTTTTAATGATAATTTCACTAGATTATTGAAAACAAATCGTGAAAAAATATTTCTAAATACTAATTATTCTCATTTCTCTAATTTCCCAATAAAAATGGATGGAAATTAAACTCTAAAATTTACACTATCAATTCTTTACCAATTCTCCACAATTCTTCGCCTTTTAATTTCTCTAAGTTACCAAACAATAAAATTTGATTAATTTCTATTTCTCTTATACCATTTCTCTCTACCAAACACTTTGAATGGGTGTGTTTGGTAGAGAGAAATGGAAATGAATCAAATTCCGTTGTTTGGTAGCTTAGAAAATTACACTTGACACAACCCCTTTCAAGGTATATCACAATGACTCTCATGGAACTTCTAAATATGCAAAAAAAGACGCAAAGAAAGAAAATGGATGAGAAAGCCCTTAATTTAGGAGTTGGACGAAGCAACGATGCAATAGGTTAACACTTAACAACGTGAGGTGATCAAGGCTTTTTAGGAAATTAGACATGGTGCATGTAGATGTCAACATGACTTTAATTGTATATAAGTGAAAAGAAAGACAAAAAAGATTTATCAAAAAAGTAAAGCATATAACATATTTGTATCATCGGATATCGCAAATGTATTGTCGTTGTTGTTTACGTGACACATAGTGTCACATCAATCAGTCACCAGAATTTGTAAATGTTCGCATGTATCGACTTCTATTGTTTATTGTTTGCTATATTGTTTGAATCATATTCATCGATTTATATCGTTAGTTTGAAATTATAGTTTCCAACGTAAAATGGTGAGTAATGAAGAGAAAAAGGGTAGTCTTGATATTTTTTATTTTGAAGCATGAGAATTTAAAAAATGAGCACTCTTAAGAGTGTATATAATTGAGCACCTTTCATCAAATTTCTTTTTTAAATAATTTTTTATAAACAAGAATATTGATTACGCTAATCAATCATGCAATCAAGTGTGTTAAAACCAATAGATCAAAAAAAAACAAAAAGACTTTTCAACGAGAAAATTGACTCAAAAGATAACAAGACAATTTGTAAGACTCTGGGGAAATTTCCTGCAACTAAGTTAAATTGGATTTATAGATTATTTTCACTATAAATAAGCTTACATCCCAAAGAAGAATGTATAGTCAGAAGTTATGGCAATCAAATTTCTACTACTCAGCTTACTTATTAGTTTTTTTGCATTCACAGGTTTTTCTTTTTGTTTAATTTAACTTAACAAGTCATTGGAATGTATATTTCTAAATGTTTTTTTTTAGTTAGTGTTTCGTTCTATGATAATACTATTTGTACCAAGTAAAAGTATACTTGAAGTATACTTTGAAGTTGTAGGCATATGGCAATGTACCTGTCACGTGTGACTATACTTAACAAGCCTTTTACATGGATTTTTTTTTCAAGAAAAATAATTACTACTTCATCTTTCAAAATTATTGTCTACTCTTTTCTTTTGCGATGTCCTAAAATAATTATCCTTTTTCTCATTTGCGTTAATAAAAATAAAGTTTAGTGTGTAGATATATTATTTGATTGGTTGAAGAGCGTTCTCGTCTCACTTTTTTAATTGCATTTTTTTTTCTTCGGGACAATAATTTTGGGACGAAGGGAGTATGCATTTTATCAAATTTTATACTATTTTTAGCATAAAACTTGATTGTCCAATTTGACTAAATATATTTTAACTTGATGCAACAGGTGCACAATCTGTAGGCGTGTGCTACGGGCGAGTTGGTGATGGTTTACCATCGGAAAAAGACGTTGTCACGCTCTACAGAAACAACGGCATAACCAAGATGCGCATTTATGATCCACATCAGCCTACTCTTCAAGCACTCAAAGGAACAAATATTGAACTCATCCTCGATATTCCTAATGTTGATCTACAATCCCTCACCATTCAAGGAAACGCAAACACATGGGTTAGAAACAACATCCAAATATACCCTGATGTCAAATTCAAATATATCGCTGTTGGAAATGAAGTTGATCCAAATAACAAAGATAATAGAAGATACGTAAACTTTGTACTCCCAGCCATGCAAAATGTCTATAACGCCCTTAGAGCCGGAAGCCTCGATAACAAAATCAAGGTGTCAACTGCAACTTACACTGGTCTTTTAGTCAATACCTATCCACCAAGCAATAGCGCATTTAATAGCAATGTGCGCGGATTTATTGAGCCTATAATCAGATTTCTAGCCCAAAACAACTTACCGATGCTTGCTAATATTTACCCCTATTTTGGCTACCTTGGTGACCCTAATTTGAATCTCCCATATGCATTGTTTACCGCACAAGGAACAGTTGTAAATGACCCTAATGGTCGCCAATATTCTAACCTTTTTAGCGCGATGTTGGATGCTCATTATGTGGCTCAAGCACGTCTTGGTGGAGAAAATGTGGAGATTGTTGTTTCGGAGAGTGGATGGCCATCAGCAGGTGGCAGTGCAGCGACAGTAGAAAATGCTGAAACTTATTATAGGAATTTGATCGCGCATGTCAAAGGGACAAAGGGGACCCCACTGAAGCCTGGAAGATCTATAGAGACTTATTTGTTTGCAATGTTCGATGAAAATAAGAAACCGGAACCAGAAACGGAGAAACATTTTGGGTTGTTTTCGCCAAATCAACAACCAAAGTATCAGTTGAAATTCTGAAAACTATGAAGAATAAAAGATAAAAAATAAAGTGTTTCTTCACTTCTAAATAAATTGATAACTGAATCATAATGATTAGTTATGTAATACAAGAATCTATATATTTATTACTGAAATATGGATTAACTCCTATTGTAACTCGTTTCTAATGAATAATACTCTCATTTCCTTTATTCTAAAGCATCATGCATACTTACTTGTCTTGATACGGTGCGTGCAAACGAAAAGTATGCTGGCTATATATAATCTTGATTTTTTGTCATTAATTGAAATACTTAAACAGTTAGACTTGACTTGTTGCTCGCTAATCTATCAGTAATTATCTTAGAAACAGATTTTGTTGGTAAAACATTAGGGTTGTAAACTACAACCAGCACATGATTTGATTTGTTTTTATATCAGTTCATAACTCCACCTACTACCCGTCTCTACATTTAAAGTACAATAACTCTCCATGTTATAGTACTCGTAAAAAAAAATAAAAAAAAATAAAAATAATAAAAATAATAAAAAAATAAACCGACCTTAAACCATTAATTAGGGGATTAGTAGTTGTAGGGATAATTTCATACATTAATTTCAAATATACCTAAAACCTAAAATACAACCATTAAATGCATTGTACAATGCTTTTAAAGGATAATTTAGGTCAATATGAAATTTCGTTGGGTAGATATATGAAAATGCCCCGTTGTTGTAAAACACTCTCTTAAACTAAAAATGTTCAAACACGACAAAAACTTGCCACATGTACCAAGTACAAAAGGGTATAATAGAAAATCTAAGATTAAAAAAGTCTGGCTACAAGTCTCTTCTTCAATTCATTCCAATTTTCTTATATGCATGTTCATATTTCCTTTTAGAATTTTCTTTCAATATTATAGCATATAGTAATTATGTGTATGCATCGAAATGAGCATCGTAATTATCCACATCGTCATCGTCATTTTCAATTTTGCATCTTGTATTTACATCATCATCTATCACCAGTTTCATCATCACCGATCTTGCATCTTGGATTTTGCATCATCATCTATCGTCGGTATCATCATGATCCATCATGAACATCATCATTACTGAACAACAACAATATCATACTCATACTCATCATCATCATCATCATCAATCGTTTAATTTGCATCATAATCCGTTGTTTCACATCATCTTCATCATCATATATCATCAAACTCGTCATTGTCTTTAACATCATAATCATCATCAATATATATATATATATATATATATATATATATATATATATATATATATATATATATATATATATATATATATATATATATATATATATATATTATCATCGATCATTAGCAAAACCAAAATTAGAGCCACAAAAATTGAAATTTGAATTAAATCAAACTTTGGAATCATTCAGTGAAGAAGGGCAACTTGCCCAAACACAATATGCTTGAAGTAGAAGAGGATCGGTTCTTGGAAAGAATAACCCTTGACCAGGACTTAACTTGATATATATTATAACTCTCTGTAAAGCATCTAGATGAGCTGTATGGGGTGAATGGGAGAACTGACTTAAGAGTTGAGCTGCAAAAGCTATGTCAGGTCTGCTAATGGTGAGATAGATCAGCTTGCCTACCAAAGTCCTGTAAAGGATCAGTTAGTGGTTCACCATCTTCATAATGTAATTTGACATTTGTATTAAGAGGAGTTTTGGCATGTTTGGCATTCATTAATCCAAAATGTTCAATGAGATCTAAAGCATACTTCCTTTGTGTCATCACAATTATGTAGTGTAGTATATATGGTGTGTATTGCTATTAGAGACAAATAAACAATGACATGGAAACATAAAAGTGTAAAGAAACGATACCGTAAATTTTTGGATGTAGAAACTCAAAATAAAACACAAACAAGTAAAATGTTGAGGCGTGTGATGCTCACATTTTCCTTAAGACAGATTCGTCCTCTCTACGGTGCTTGAGAATCGTGAACGTCTCTCTCCCAGGATACAACAACAATGGATAACTCCGTTAGCACAAACGGGTTATCAAGGCAAACCAAAAACCGTGCCTTCCCTCTATTACAAACCG
The DNA here is from genome assembly GCA_030686995.1 of Artemisia argyi. Classification (NCBI taxonomy): domain Eukaryota; kingdom Viridiplantae; phylum Streptophyta; class Magnoliopsida; order Asterales; family Asteraceae; genus Artemisia; species Artemisia argyi. Next base: position 61,396,626 of record CM060685.1, read on the forward strand.
AATATACAAGAAATATGAATGGCAAAACAAAAGGAGAGGAATGATGAGATGTGTATATTTCGGTGTATATAGACAAATGAGAAAAGCTCTCATTAATAAGGGGAGAAGAACAAGAAAAATGGTCACATTATTAATCACAATAATGGCTCATGAATTCAAATAAAACCATAAATTAATTTTATCCTTAATTCACATTAGTATGTTTGATGACACCATCAATTGTCATTCAACACTTTGACCATATTTTCCAACAATCCCCCACATGAATGAAATTGATAGAAGGAAACAAATTTCAATGACTCGACATTGTAATAGAGTTTTGCAGTTGATATTTGCAAAGGATAGGTAGGTGTTACCCTTTGAACCTTCCCTTGTGAAATATACTTAGACTCCTAGCAGCCAGTAGAACTCGATGTCTTTGAACTGTCTGCTGTTTGTGGAGACGACAATATATATTCACACAAATATCTCCTTGACACTTTTTGGTTCTCATAGTTATGTTCGTTATGGTCATGAACATTAGCCCGGTTCTGTGAGAGCTGTTAAGAATTGTGCACTCACAATTCCCTTAGAAGCGACCCCACTTCTCTCTCACATAGGTGATTCTCGATTAATCATTAAAAGCCATATGCTTAACCTCATATTGTCACTATTATAGGAATGGACTAGGAAGTTTACCAACTCCCTTAAATAAATGGGGAGTTTATTACTCCCCCACAGTGACCTCAGTTTATACAAGTAGGTTGTCCTATTGAACCCAGATATTGGGATCCCCAGTCAGCTGGGTTAGGTTTTCCTTCATATAAACTTTTCAAGGGCTTTAGTCACATTCCTCTTCACGACTTTATAAGTAACTCTCACATTTAGTATTTTATAAGCGGATCCACAATGTTATTCTATGACTTCACATTGTCAATAAGGATAACTCATACCGAGAGTAGTTTTCGTATCGATATAATATGTCTATACAAATTCGAGTTTCGTTCAACTCTTTAAGTATATCATGCTCCAAGTAATTCTTGAGTATTCCAAATAGGCAAGAACTTCATGTTTGTTGATGTCCTTTTGAACTCTAGCTAGGCCGGAATCCCCCACCTGTTATCTCAAGAATTTTGTAGAAAGGTTCTCCCTTTCAATATATCAATCTTGTTTATAAGATTTTTCTCATATGGATATGACACCAAGATCATTAGTAATTTATAACCTCACAAGTTTCAGACTAGTGTATACACACTTTTTGAATGTCTTATGTTAATTATTTTTTGTATCATAATTAACAGATTCCAAATCTAGCATGCTATAGACCAAGGAATCAAGCGTATGACAGAAGATGCATCATTCTGATTACTCATAGCTTCATCTACTAACATTCTTCTTTTAGACAAATCACCATCTTAAAACACACATGTTTTAGGAGGATCCCAGTTATATGTGTGAGTCCTACACTTATAACGTGTCATTCCAACTCACTTGTATATATATATATATATATATATATATATATATATATATATATATATATATATATATATATATATATATATATATATATATATATATATAGGGTAGGGATCCAATAAGAAGAATAATTAGAATAAGAATGGTAAGAAGTAACTATAGCCACACATTTTAATGTAGGAGGGAAAATTTGAATGAAGATGCATCCATTTTTGTAGGTGCATCTAGAATGTGTGGTTATGGTTACTTCATATCCTTCCTATTTTTATTATTTTTCTTATTTGATCCTAACTATATATATATATATATATATATATATATATTTAATCTCTTATCATTATATGATTATCACAATTTATTATATGATTATAATCACATAAAATCAATGTGTAATCATTTTACACAATCAAAATATGTTCAACTTAGCAAATAGACATTATCTAACATTGGATGATAATCACACCATTAAAGTTAGTCATATAAACCAACGTTGTCATCTATATGTGTGTTCTTTCTTGACGTTTCACAATGTCCTACACGGTTATATTCAACACATAGTCATTTCATACATAATGACAAACCGTTCGATTATTAGCAATGTGAGTTAATAACATTCCTTGATGATTATTCATCTTTCTAGAATAACAATTAGTTTGATTATTTGCACCAATATTCACAACAGAATATTTGCAATATCCAAACTTCCAATATTTGATATAAAATCGAACGACTTATTTATTCTCATGTTACAAAATTAGTTGCACAAAACCGCACGGGCACTACTTTGCACAATATTTTGCACTAAATGAAACAAACAATTTTGCGTTGAACATTGTACAAAATATCACATAATTTTGTTTTATAACAACCAAAAAATGTTGCCCAAACAACAAAAACACAAATATTAGCACAAAAATTGTATATAAGCCGCTTGGAGAAAATGTTGTGCTAAAATACAAACTGCGATTATCTGATTCTTTCGTTTAAGCTCAACATTTTTTTTTCCAAATCAAGTTTAAGATGTTTCGTTGTTACCTAATCACTAGGGAAAAAAATTGTTACAAAACTCATTTGTTACCATGCGAAAAAACACATTACCAGTCCAAATTGAATTGATATACCAAAATGAATAATGTGACCAAACGGTTCACCTATTTAAGCTCAAAATTTCCAGAAATCAAGTTTAATGTCTTAAACGAGCTCTATAAAAAATTTGGGATCAAACGTTTGTTTACCACATGAACAACACATTTCCCATGAATGCGCAGTTGTGACAACATATTCTCCAAAATGAATTGTTGTACCAAAATACTTTGTGACCAATCGGTTCACCAATTTCGACAACAAACTCATTTGTTTACTATGCGAACAACGCACTTTTTCCCACGAGTGCATAGTTGTAATATCAAATATTTTGGATTCTAATTAATACCAAAATTCTCATTCCGCAAGAATGAGTTTAATTCCAATATCCCATCATGAAACCTTTACTAGTTACACAAACTAGCACCACTACAAGGTTTCAATAAAATGCTTTATAAAGCATTTGAGGTATCGTATTGATTTCATTGACATAAATCATAATACAATGGCACCCATGAAACGAAAAAAATATAAGTGGTCACATAATCAAATGAAGCATTTAGTAGAGTCTCATAATCATACTATTAGTGATTGACTTTATTATTTCGTGTCACACATTAATATCCAAAACCAAACCGTTTCTTTTCTGTAATACTTCGCATGTAATCATTGAACAATAGTCATCAGTATTAATAAAATATAAAAGTTCAACATATAAACTACGAATGTGCATAAACGGTTTTCAAATAATATAGCTTCAAAACAATTGAAACAAACCTCAATACTTCCTTATTTCTTACCTCTCATTTTGGATATTTTGGTTCATTGAGTTAACTGATTACTCAAGTATACACATAAGTAGAACATTCTTGTTTAGTTTACCATATTGCATACATGTTTTATTTGAACACAAACTCCGACAATTGTAGTTTCTGGTTAGCACAACATCTTCAAAGTCAATGTCACTAGGTAGAACAAAACAAATTTATTAACATCATTATTTCCATTTTTTTTTTCTTAAACGCCATACCAAAACTGTCCAAGCAATCTATACCCAATTACTCCCATATGAAAGTTATTATCATTAATATTTAAATTCGATTAAGGAAAAGTTAATTATGCAAGAAACTGTTGCCAAACCAGAAATGTTTAGCTAAAGTCATTCATTAAATAATATAGGATAACTATTTATTTCTCTAAACTGACAACTGAAACAAATGTATATCTTGATGTTTAACTTTCCCCATTTCAATGACTATTTAAGATATAGAACCCATGCAAGAAAACTGTTACATTTGGTCAATGTCTATTTTTATTAAATACAACAAGTTTGACCACTACCTCTAATATAATCACTAATTGTTAGAATATCATCATAAACTATTCAAGGTAGTAACTACAAACATATAGTCACTAGCACACCCATTAAACTAGTATTACAACATGTGTACGAAGAGCATGCATATACTTACATGAATCCATGAATCTTAGCGAAACACATTCGAAACATAATTCTTTATAAACTATTTTAGATTTAATTATGTCATTTAACATTTGTCTCTTGTAACAGAAACAAAAATAAAATTGTCTTAAGATTGTAGTATATATGGTGTGTATTGCTATTAGAGACAAATAAACAATGACATGGAAACATAAAAGTGTAAAGAAACGATATCGTAAATTTTTGGATGTGGAGACTCAAAATAAAACACAAATAAGTAAAATGTTGAGGCGTGTGATGCTCACATTTTCCTTAAGACAGATTCGTCCTCTCCACGGTGCTTGAGAATCGTGAACGTCTATCTCCCAGGATGCAACAACAACGGATAACTCCGTTAGCACAAACGGGTTATCAATGCGAAACACAAACCGTGCCTTCCCTCTATTACAAACCGGATATACAAGAAACATAAATGGCAACACAAAAGGAGAGGAATGATGAGAAGTGTATATTTTTGTGTATATAGACAAATGAGAAAAGCTCTCATTTATAAGGGGAGAAGAACAAGAAAAATGGTCACATTATTAATCACACTAATGGCTCATGAATTCAAATAAAACCATAAATTAATTTTATCCTTAATTCACATTAGTATGTTTGATGACACCATCAATTGTCATTCAACAGTTTGACCATATTTTCCAACATGTAGTTTCCCTAGATCTTTGATACTGAACTTATTGTGAAGTTTGGTCTTGATCTCTTCTATGTGTAGGGAGTTGCTTGAGATTAGAAAATCATCCACATAGATTAGAAGAACCAAGGAGGTTGGTTTTGTGTAGTAGGTGAAGAGAGAGGTATATGCATGACTATTTGAAACCAATGGAGATGAGAAAGTAATGAGCTTGATGAACCACTGTCTATTGACTTGTTTGAGTCCATATATAGATTTCTTGAGTCTCAATACAGTGTTGGGAGTACATGCTTTGTTGTAGCCACTGGGAAGAGCCATATAGACTTCTTCATTGAGATTACCATGCAAAAATGCATTGTTGATGTCCAACTGATGTATGTGCCAGTTTTAAACAGAGGCAAGAGCAAGGATTGTTCTGAGTGTCACCATTTTAGCTACTGGGGATATAACACCCCCATTTCAGGAACGCAGCGGAATACAACATGGGGTGCTATTTATCAGCCACATAGTACAAGTATAGTAAACAACTTTATTTTTTTTTTATTTTTTTTTTTAACTTCACTTATGAGAGTCAACAAGGTCCCAAAAGTTTTTAAAATAGTTGAAAGATACATAAGTTTTGAAAATTTAGAACATTATCGAATGAAAACTTTTATTTAAACATGAGCCATCATGTAGATATCCATTTCTTGCGCCGCACATCCAAGCCGAAAGTCACTTACAGACCTGAGATAAAACATGCTAAAAAGTCAACATAAAGTTGAGTGAATTCATAGAGTTTAATAAGTAATAAGTTGAATACAAGATAATTCAGTTTAATACGATGGGCTATGTTGTTATACGCCCATAATTAAGTTGACATGTAACAAATATAAGTCGGGAAATAAGATTTATAGCATTGAGCTCACGAAACCGAACCTTGACCTAGCTTAATAGTGCCCCGAGAAGGTATAATTTGCCATTTACCACATAACTCTCAATATTATGTGACCGTTATATGTGAGCGCTACTCACCTGGTCAGGCCCGCCCAGCCAAATATGCATATTCATAATACTAGCGTTTCTCACGGAATTAACGGTTCAAGATGGGGACTTAATTGGCAAGAAATACTCAATGTCTATAATCATGTAATCGGGTCAAGCATACCAAAAACTACTTGTATTCAGTTTGTAAAACGAGCATGTATCCCACTCGCGAGGTTTATAAAGCATTTAAATAAGTAAAGGCGAGGCTACAAACTCACCGTGAACAAAGAAAATAGCAAGGAACAAGCAAAGGAAGAAGGTAGCCGCGAAAGTTCTACAATCAACCTAAATAGATATACGCTTGTCTTAGTTTTTAAAAATAAATATTGATGCAATTTTAGCTATATATAAGCTATGATCTTAATTATGCTTGGTACGTAATTCCTAAACATATAACAAGTTTTAGTTTGGCATTTAAAAGTTAGCTATAAGTATGAAATTTACATTTCTTTACAGAATTCAAGTACTAAGTTTATAATTGTTTCTAAGGCCGAAAATATGTTATAAAGGTCCAAGATTAGTCTAGGTTCAAATTAAGCCCATGGGTCAAAATTTTAGTCAAAAGTTCAATCTTAAGTTTTAAGGGTTCAAATATATTATGTGGTTCAAAATAACTTAAAGGTTCGATTTTTATAAAAGGTAAATCATTTTATGCTTTTTAACCTAATGCCGAGGTAAATTTTATTAACTTGCTCATCTTAGAAAATTCACTACTCTTAAATCGTAAGTCGAAAAATTATGTTCCTTATATCCCCGGAAAGGTATTCATCTGTACTAACAAGTTTTGTGGGTCCCACTACGTCAAACATTGCCTAACAGTAGTAAAATTACTAGTTTATCATAACTACTCAGTTCTGAAAATATTAACATCACAACAGTCCTACGAAAGTAGCGATATCTAGAGTTCTACAAGTCCAATCAGTCCCATTCTTGTGGCAACGTTTAAGTTAAGATGTTACCTACATTTCATAAAATTGGGGCAAGTAGTGAAAATGATTAATTCAATGAGATTTTTACATTTAGATTCTGTTACTCAGAATCTGACATGTTTCACGAAAATATTTTTAGTTTAATCATCGGGTGTCATCACGGGATGCACCACCCGGGAAAATGACCACAAGACATAGACATACAACTACATATTTTTAGTTTAGGTTCAAAGTTTACTGATTGGTACAGTTAATTCTATTTTCACCCCTGCGTACAAAACTGTTTTGCATGTTATGTCCTCTAGTGATTTTATAATGATCTAACCTATGTACCAAGCCTAACCAAGCAAAATAACTTATATAATATACAGATACATCAAGTAATAATGCATATAAAGAAATGAAATAAAAATTTTGAGTGTTTGGTTCTTTACAAAGATTGATGAATAAGACGAAGATTAAGAACAAGTGAACACTAAACCTAGACTACCAATAACACTTGCACCCTTTCTTCAACACTTTTACGCAAGACTTGTACCCTTGATTTACTCTTGAAAATATCTTAAAATCACATCCCTTTAACCCTTTATTGAACTCTTGTAATGATCTTCCCATAATGACCCTAGAAAGATGGGATGAATGAAGCTTTAAGTGAAATAAACCAAATACAAGACAAGTATTACAAGATCTTGATGTTAGAAAATTGATCAAGATGGTGTTGGGGGCTGTTGACTACGAAATGAACAAGGGAAGAGAGAAGCAGGAGATGTTTTGGTGAGTTTGTAGATAGTTTGCATGTGTGAAAATGAAGTAGTTAGTTTGGTGTAGTGGTTTTATGGATATAAGTTACAAGTGGGATAAACATGTATGAGTTAGATGAAGTTGGCTCACCACAAGGACACTTGTCCTTGTGGTTGTGTCGTTCTAGGGGTGAGAGTGGGGAGGGGAGTATTATTTTTGTGTAGTTTTAGTATATTGCGTGTAGTTTTGATCCCGGTAATTGAAAACGTGTAGTTTTTAAGACGCGAAACATAAAAGCGGGTAACGTAAAAATACTAAACTTGTAAAAATTTTAAAACTTGTTAAAAAACTAATTTTAATATATTTGTTGAGTCATGGGTTTATCGGAGTGTTTAAACGTCGTTAAAAACTGAAACCGTGAGTCGAAAACACGTTTGGTGACACTGGTTCTTGATAAAAGTGATGTAAGCTATAAAAATGACACGGTGTCACACCCCGCCACGGCGAAAACGCGCGGGTGTAACTTCATGGATATCATCACAACACCTGGTGTCTAAATAGAAAACAACTACATGCACATAAATAGAGCAATGTACAAACACAAAGTGTTGTAACAATACCCCAAAATAAAATAACCAAAACAAAACATAAATCCAAATAAAGATGATAAACCACTTCCAATGCAACTAAGGTCTCGTCTATCCACATCCTTCTATCTTATCCTTAGAAAGCTCACCTGAAAATGATGCTTAAAATGTCAACATAATGTTGGTGAGATTCATAGGTTTGAGACTCAACACACAAGGCAACCGAATTTACTGTGATTACAAAATATAGCTGGACAAATAAATTATAGTTATCATATTGCTATATGCATTTGCAAGTTAATATCCACACATAAAGGCAACAACACTCATAAGGCAACCATTGGGCAGAACGTGCCCACCGATCCAAAGTAGTACCCATCAATATATCATCAATTAGGTCGCATGCGCGAGCAACAGGGTAAGCACACCCTCCCAATTGAATCCCAAAAACCGGTAACGAGTAGGAGTATTACTCTCCAATTGGATACTCCCCCCCAATTGGACCACACAACATTATCATCACATTATCCAATCCACATAATTTGGTACGAGCAGGAGTATTACTCTCCAATTGGATACTCCCCCCCAATTGGACCAAACATATATATCCACACAAGCAAATAATCACACATAGCATACATACGACAACATTATAAGTCCAAGCTCTTTAATACCACACACATAATCACAGTAAATCAAATCATTTAAGACAAGCATCATTCCCATCCCAAGTTTAAAACAAAGTAAAAATATGGGACTATGAACTCACCTTAAACTCCGCAGCTTCCACAAAAACAATTCACAATCTATAACACACAAAAATAATCCATATTACACAAGGTCAAGCTAAAAGCTACAACCCATGTAATACACATATGATGGATGTCTAAGACTCATATGACCCACCATGGATCTCCTAGACACAACACTAACCACTACCATAACTTAAAACTCATTAAATCCCTTGCACTCTAAAACTCAGAAACGCAAAATTTTTGAGTACATTTACTCACATGAAATCACGACAAATAAAGCTTATCAACTCACACCAAAAATTTACCATGGTCTCTCATAAGCATAGAAGCTAATCCCAGAAGGCTATGGACCAATAACACACACAAGTACTCATAGAAAATTCAAACTTGTCAACTACTCAAATTCGGATCTGAACGCACACCAAAAAGTTTTGATTTTTAATAATTACTTCCACAAGTTTTTATCGCGAATCATCTTCGTGGTAGTCTAATATAACCTAAAACTTAATTATTACAGAAGACCAAGTCAAAATACCACTTTTACAACCAAATGCCAACCTCAAACTTTTACCAAAAATCTGTCCCGGTTTGACAACTTTGACACCTTAACAAAGAAAAATCAATAGACCGACTTCCCGACCTCAAAATTGATCGTGGCTGGACTTTTTGGAAAGCTCTTTCATTATACTTCAATTTAGACTTAAAATTCGTGACTTAACTCATCACCATCTGTTATATACACTCACATATTTACAGCCTTACAAATCTGTCCAAACCCTAACTCAATAACTAGCATGTTTTATGCTCAATTCTCTTAACCAATCATCATACTATTATCATTAATTGATCCCAACATGTTTAATAACATTAATTTACAGAAGTTAACCCAAACCCTAATCCATAATATTAATTATTACATGAATCATAACAATAATTGATTAATTACACATAAGGGTTAAAGATTTTACCTTGATTCTTGATTATTGCTAGACAATTATGGAACCCTAATTTGCCCCCTCTTGATTCTTCATGTCTCGACCCATAATTGCAGAAAAAAACGTTTTAGGGGTGTTTGGTTTGGTATATATATTAATTATGGATAATCCTTGGGTCTAAGAGTCATATTTGGACTCAAATTGGGTTTCCTTTTTCCCCCTTATCCCTTAAATCCGAATTTTACATATATAAAATATATTTATTTTTATTTTTTTTATAAAATTTAATTATTACACTCAAAACCTCATAATTTTCATATTTTATAAACTCCCAAAACAAAACCTAACGTCTTACGCGATAAACCTTAATTTTACGATAAACCGGAAAAATATCATTTTCAAAAATAAAGTTTCCAAAAATAGAATTTCACACTCTTTTTGAATTATAACTCATAAAAACAAATCCCACGTAACTTACTAACGTTCAATTACTTGAACGAAGCCTCGTTACCCAAAAACACAAAAACATCAAAACTACACAAGTCATTTCTACACCACAAAGGTGATCAAAATGAACTTTTCCAAATTCCAAACTTTCCAAATCACAATAAAACCATTTACGCAAAGGGATTTAGTGCTAAAAATCACCTATATCACACATATAACACTACAACCACCTAGGATACACCAAACAAACGTCAACCGAGTCAAGACTATCAGTCAAACTGACCTGCCAAGACCACGGTTGTTACATCATCCCCCACTTAGGGAAATCGCGTCCCGAGATTTCAACTACTATAGTCACCACTCACAACATCAAAAGGAATTTATGGATTTTTAAGCGGATAAATACCACACCATAAACTCACAGAGAAAGAATCGCAAAAATGTGAACTGACTAAATACCCGAATTCACACGATAGAAAACATATCGATACTCCAACAATAGGCGCAAATAGATACACTACACCGATCAACAAAACCAAAAATCCGAACGACTTCTCACACATAGGTACGATACCCTCATACCAAATGAAAACCCAAATGGTAACCGCAAGACGCACTCACAAATAACAAATACCCATAAAACAAACATTTATGGATACCCCGCATCTAACTTCCACGATCTAAAATCCAACTACAAACGACCTACTTCACCAACCACATCAGCAAACAAAATTGGGTAGTTAAATTTCATCGGATCCTCACGTTCCCAAGTAAACTCAGGACCACGCTTAGAATCCCACCATACCTTTACCAACGCTATCTCACCAAACTTCAAACCCTTAACATCTCGATCCATAATCTCAACAGGTTTCTCAACAAAACGAAGAGTCTTGTCAACCTTACATTCATCTAATGGCACATGCAGACTAGCATCCGCCAACCACTTCTTTCCATTAGATACGTGAAACGTATCATGTACACCACTCAATTCCTCAGCTAACTTCAACCGGTATGCCACAAATCCAATTCTTTACGAAATCTCAAACATCTTACGTATCTTGGTGCTAACTTGCCTTTCTTACCGAAAAGCACAACACCTTCCCAAGAAAACTCTTTCAGCATCACAAAATCACCAACACCAAACTCTAAAGACTTACGACGATTATCCACGTAACTCTTTTGGCAATCTCTCACTTCCTTAAGTCTTTCCTTGATCTGAAAGACCATATCCGTAGTCCCTCGTTCTAGTTCAGGGCCAATTAGTTGGCTCGTTCCAACCTTTGCCCACAGAACAGGTGACCTACATTACCTTCCATATAATTTTCACACGACACATACTCAATACTAGAATGATAATTGTTGATATAGGAGAACTCAGCTAAAGGTAAATGTATACCCCGGCCTCCTCCAAAATCAATTACACCCATGCTCTCAGCTCACCATCCATCTCCTGATTTGTATGCTCACTTAGTTCACTCATTTAAGAACGATAAGTCATACTCATCTTCATACGCGTTCTCAAAACTCCATAACACGTTTACCACTGTCGCGAAGTAAATATTTCATCATGTTTCTTGATGATCAACGCGACACCCCATGGCTCTTTACCAACTCACCGAGCGAAAAGTCTCGCCTACCCCTCCATACATCTCTTGCTAAGGTAATAATACGTCTTATCCATTCTCAGATGTATCAAATACCTTTCATGATTGATATCCTTACGCTTCCTCTCAATAAAACCAATAGATGGTCCGCACAGTACATTCCTCCATCCTCGTTCCTTTCCATTTACTGGTCTAAACCAAGTAATCATTCTTCTTTCATGTTCTCAACCTTGGGCCTCTCTCTCTAGGCTGCCAGCATCATCCTCTTAACTCCGAACCGAATTATCATAACCATTGCTCACAAACATCCAAGTTTCACTCGTTCACTCCCGCTCAGCGCTCTTACCACGATGTCCGCCCTTCCTTGACAATGGCGAATCAGACAATCGTAGTCACTGAGAAATTCCACACCCAACTTCTCTTAAACATATATTAGCCTCTTGTCAAATATATGCTAAAGATTCTTATGATCTTTGTAGATAACACTTTCTGCTCCATACAAATATCATCTCCAAGTTCTACTCCCCAACTTTAAATCATGTATCACACAGTTCCTCTTATGGATCTTCCACCTCCGCGATGCCCACGCAATCTGAAGAACGTACATCTTAAAGCTAAACCTCTCACTTGAACAAATTGGCAAACACCCTCTTCCTCTTCGACGAACAAATCGATAATCAAAACGACAATCTATCCTAAGTAAACGACGTGAACCATAAAACCGGTCGAACAAAAACGTATATCAACGAACTCAAAAGGGGTACAAATTACCGACCAACGAAGTAACGAACATCAAAATCAAAGCTAGAAAAACACAATGAGAAAATTTTCCCAAACAAAATAGACACGGATAAAATGTTCATGAAAACCCCAACAAAGAAAATATAAAATACACGTTCCCATAGTAAATCCACAGGCATACCTCAACAAAAAAAACACTCGATGAACTATATACATAACAAGCTTGGTAAATGAGAACCATAGACAGTTCTTATTCCCGTACTCAACCTTCCCAAAAACAAATGAATACCGTTTATTTATTTATTTATTTATTTTTACAAGACATATCTTAAACTTATACTTTTTTTTTATAAAATATATATAAACCATTTTATGTAAGACATCAACATAACCATTTTTTTCTTCACACTTCATTTCCCATAAAAATATTAGTTTCCATCAAACGATCTTGAAATACCCAAAACAAATTTGTAAAATGCCATAAAGACTCTATTACAACCTCTTAATCAAATGCAAAAGACATTGAAGAATTCCGTAATCGAAATAATCCTCAAACGAACTCATACCAGTGAACACTCACGCAAAAACATTGCAAACCAAACGATGAACTTACAAACTCATTCGTACAACGATCAAACCAAAATCATAGAAAAACACCGATACTAACAGGTCACAAAACATGTCACAAACTTCAATTGGTGTGTGTAAATGAGGGATTAAATATCCACACCAATTCGTCACGAACAACCAATACTTGAAGAATAGCATAACATTCATCCGAGGAATGAATGTATGGAATAATCAAAGAAACGAACCAGTATTCAACAAAATGAATTCGATTACCCAACACCTATCATGACGTCAAAGAGAAAGAATATGGCATCTGTACCATCATGGTACGAATGGGAATGCCAACCAAAGAATTAGGTATACAAACGGAGCGTCTATCAAACGAATCAACCTAAATACCACAACATAAGTACCCACCGATAATTGAGGTTTCAACATATGATAGGTAGAATGGAATCTTACCACCTACACACCCCAACATATAACGACTGCTCAAACGGTTAAGAGAATACTTCTCTAACCATACAGCCATCACCAACATGATATCACATACCATCTACTACAACATATAACAACAAACATCAATCAATGCAATAATGGTCACAAGTCCACGTGTGTGATACCCTTATAATTATGTTCGCGACCATAGTTATAAGCCTATTCCACACGCATACTTTCTTCCAAAACCACACATCTCAATGATAACACACATATACCACATAGCACCTAATACACCATGCAATCCATGCTATCATACTTGCAAGTCCACTTGTGTTGTGACGCATGTATAATTATGTTGGCCACCATAATTATCTATGCCCTTTTTCACAAATGTACTCCCTCCTATGACAACACATCATGCAAACAAACATGCAAACAAAAACAAAAGACATCGCAAATAATCATCTCGCATGGAACAATTCCGACGATCACGTAACTCTATAATCAAAATTACTTGGATAAGGTCGATCCAATATCCAAGAGTAATCACGCTCCAACATGGCTCCAGACGATAAAAGACAATATACAAATTCCAAAACATAACACAAAACAAAACACGTCGCATAATGGCTCAACTCCACTCTCGCACTTATCTCCCCACTCAGATCAATTCAACTTACTACTCACTGTGGACTCTAGATCCGAATCCACACCATTCCATCCTAACTCCCTTTCATCTTTACTCAACCATCCATTCATGTTTCCTACATGTTGAGGTAGTCGACAACATGCAAAACCATCTCTACTCTTTTCTTCCAATTCTACATAATTCATAAGCGCATACAAATCACGAGGTTTAGACTAAACCACATCTCCTTCCTATGTGAAGTGAGGACACTACCAAGGGTATTTGGTAATGGCTCCATCTCCAGAAGTCGTCGGGGTTCCAAACCTCTCCACTTCTTCTCCACCAACGTTTCCCATAAATGTCCTCTCCTTTTCCGAACGTAGATACATGCTATCGGAAACTCGGATTATGCGTTTAGTCTGCTTCATCCTACCACCTCTCTCGCATCCGATAGCGACAACGGTTGTCCATCGAAGCATCTTACGCGCGGAAGATGATATAATAAAGTCGATATATATAATAATACGTATAGGAGATAAAATAGACGTCCGAAACTCAATAAAACATCTCATAAATATGGGAAAATAGACATATAAAATACTATACTTACACATAGGTCCTAAATGCAACTATATTAAGGACTCCTAGGCTATAGTCTAGGTTAAACCACCTAATTCTCTATAACCAAGGCTCTGATACCAATCTGTCACACCCCGCCACGGCGGAAACGCGCGGGTGTAACTTCATGGATATCATCACAACACCTGGTGTCTAAATAGAGAACAACTACATGTACATAAATAGAGCAATGTACAAACACAAAGTGTTGTAACAATACCCCAAAATAAAATAACCAAAACAAAACATAAATCCAAATAAAGATGATAAACCACTTCCAATGCAACTAAGGTCTCGTCTATCCACATCCTTCTATCTTATCCTTAGAAAGCTCACCTGAAAATGAGGCTTAAAACGTCAACATAATGTTGGTGAGATTCATAGGTTTGAGACTCAACACACAAGGCAACCGAATTTACTGTGATTACAAAATATAGCTGGACAAATAAATTATAGTTATCATATTGCTACATGCATTTGCAAGTTAATATCCACACATAAAGGCAACAACACTCATAAGGCAACCATTGGGCGGAACGTGCCCACCGATCCAAAGTAGTACCCATCAATATATCATCAATTAGGTCGCATGCGCGAGCAACAAGGTAAGTACCCTCCCAATTGAATCCCAAAAACCGGTAACGAGTAGGAGTATTACTCTCCAATTGGATACTCCCCCCCAATTGGACCACACAACATTATCATCACATTATCCAATCCACATAATTTGGTACGAGCAGGAGTATTACTCTCCAATTGGATACTCCCCCCCAATTGGACCAAACATATATATCCACACAAGCAAATAATCACACATAGCATACATACGACAACATTATAAGTCCAAGCTCTTTAATACCACACACATAATCACAGTAAATCAAATCATTTAAGACAAGCATCATTCCCATCCCAAGTTTAAAACAAAGTAAAAATATGGGACTATGAACTCACCTTAAACTCCGCAGCTTCCACAAAAACAATTCACAATCTATAACACACAAAAATAATCCATATTACACAAGGTCAAGCTAAAAGCTACAACCCATGTAATACACATATGATGGATGTCTAAGACTCATATGACCCACCATGGATCTCCTAGACACCACACTAACCACTACCATAACTTAAAACTCACTAAATCCCTTGCACTCTAAAACTCAGAAACGCAAAATTTTTGAGTACATTCACTCACATGAAATCACGACAAATAAAGCTTATCAACTCACACCAAAAATTTACCATGGTCTCTCATAAGCATAGAAGCTAATCCCAGAAGGCCATGGACCAATAACACACAAAAGTACTCATAGAAAATTCAAACTTGTCAACTACTCAAATTCGGATCTGAACGCACACCAAAAAGTTTTGATTTTTAATAATTACTTCCACAAGTTTTTATCGCGAATGCTCTTCATGGTAGTCTAATATAACCTAAAACTTAACTATTCCAGAAGACCAAGTCAAAATACCACTTTTACAACAAAATGCCAACCTCAAACTTTTACCAAAAATCTGTCCCGGTTTGACAACTTTGACACCTTAACAAAGAAAAATCAAAAGACCGACTTCCCGACCTCAAAATTGATCGTGGCTGGACTTTTTGGAAAGATCTTTCATTATAATTCAATTTAGGCTTAAAATTCGTGACTTAACTCATCACCATCTGTTATATACACTCACATCTTTACAACCTTACAAATCTGTCCAAACCCTAACTCAATAACTAGCATGTTTTACGCTCAATTCTCTTAACCAATCATCATACTATTATCATTAATTGATCCCAACATGTTTAATAACATTAATTTACAGAATTTAACCCAAACCCTAATCCATCATATTAATTATTACATGAATCATAACAATAATTGATTAATTACACACAAGGGTTAAAGATTTTACCTTGATTCTTGATTATTGCTAGACAATTATGGAACCCTAATTTTCGCCCTCTTGATTCTCCATGTCTCGACCCATAATTGCAGAAAAAAATGTTTTAGGGGTGTTTGGTTTGGTATATATATTAATTATGGATAATCCTTGGGCCTAAGAGTCATATTTGGACTCAAATTGGGTTTCCTTTTTCCCCCTTATCCCTTAAATCCGAATTTTACATATATAAAATATATATTTTTTTATTTTTTTTATAAAATTTAATTAATACACTCAAAACCTCATAATTTTCATATTTTATAAACTCTCAAAACAAAACCTAACGTCTTACGCGATAAACCTTAATTTTACGATAAACCGGAAAAATATCATTTTCAAAAATAAAGTTTCCAAAAATAGAACTTCACACTCTTTTTGAATTATAACTCATAAAAACAAATCCCACGTAACTTACTAACGTTCAATTACTTGAACGAAGTCTCGTTACCCAAAAAACACAAAAACACCAAAACTACACAAGTCATTTCTACACCACAAAGGTGATCAAAATGAACTTTTCCAAATTCCAAACTTTCCAAATCACAATAAAACCATTTACGCAAAGGGATTTAGTGCTAAAAATCACCTATATCACACATATAACACTACAACCACCTAGGATACACCAAACAAACGTCAACCGAGTTAAGATTATCAGTCAAACTGAGCTGCCAAAACCACGGTTGTTACAGACGGCAAGTATAAAACTCATTTGTAAACATGAAATAGCTTAAAATTTTATAAAGTATGTAAATTATCATAGTCTATGGATGGTTCACTTTGTTAAAACCTTAAATTGTAAATTTAAATCGCGTAAAACGTAAAAGGTGCAAGGTTTACGTAAAAATAGAAAAAGTGAAAATTGACTTTTAAAATAGGATTGTAAGGAAACAAAAATGCATAGAAAGTGTAGACTGAAGATAGACTATGTCACAACCCGCTATTTCCCAGGTCAATACTATTTTCTAAACTCGATTTATCTACTTTAAGACTTACTTGAGAACGGTTTACGTTTAATTTTTAAATTCTATAAACGTAAAGTTATGAACGAACATAAAAGTACACCGTAACATTAGGTTATATTTAGCCCATGTTACCATATTTTATTACCATTACTTATTTTTGTAATTTAATTGTTGTAACAATTATACCATTTATTAGTTACGAATATTTATTTAACAAACGTTTTACCTATACAAATGATCACACGAGGTACCTAATACTCCTAATAAATATTTTTAATACATTCTCACCCTCCCTAAATTAGTACAAAAGTGTCAAAAATTATTTTCTTACACTTTTATAATTCTTTTACTAAGCCTACTTAATTATACGTATTTAACTTTAACCGCGAAAACTATTAACCAATACCTATTTTTAATACCCAATACACTCACAAAATACTTTTTATAAAAATTTTACACAATCTTGTATATTTTTTTAACAATGCCGCCCCTATGTTTCTTTACTAGACACAAACATTTATTAACTTTGACTCATATTGTACTAAAATCAACTCCATGAAACATGGGTTAATGTTTGTGTGCTTGACTAAGATTTTTCTTCCCTACTTTCCGTTGATATTCAGCCAAACCAAGGACCAAGACCAAATCTACCATATGTTTGACTATACCATGAAACTCTTATATAAATACATAACACTAGTATACTTGCAAAAAAAATATATATATAATATAAACACTCCCTGACTCACTCACCATTCGGCCACAAGGAGAGAACAAAGAGAAGAAAGGAGTTTTTGCTAGTTCAAGTGCTATTTGGGTTCATTTGGAGTATGCACATAAGCTATTAATAAGGGTTTAGAAACTTGGTTTTAGATTAAGCTAGTGTTCTTCATCCTCTCATCCTACTCTTCACTTCAAGTAAGCCACCAAGCTAATATTCATAACCTTACCTTACTTGAGTATTTCATTTCCTATAATGATGTTCGCATGGTTGCATATGTATTGTTATCACTTTAGTACATGTTTGTGATTTCTTAAATATATAAAATGACAACTAGCTACTATATTTTAAACCCACATTTTTAAGAATACTTAAGTTCCATGGCACTCTTGACAAGTTTTTGGTAAAGCTAGAATGGTTTTTGGTAGTGACTGAAAGTGATTTGGTATGATTTAGAAACTAGAAAATACATTTCGAAACACTTTTGTACCAGGCTGCCCCATTTCGATTTACACAGAAAACTTAGTAGCTTGGATGTAAAACTTGAGTGAAAATATAGAAAATAGACTCTATTACAAGAACATGGCCGCTTGAACGGGTTAAAACGGACTTATAACGAAAAAGATATGCTATTTTCAAGATTTAACGATGAAAACTATATTTTCTGAAAATATTGAAACTATCCCGATTTTCTAGCTATGAAAACTGAGATTTAATGATATCTAGACTAGCCAAGACCTTGAAAATACTAGAGTACACTTGAATACCTTCGCGGGAATATATAAAACTTGAAAAACGGAAATACGGCGCAAAAGTTATGGCCTAAGGAAGTTGCGACGAAGCAATAAATTTTTGACAGCTTATTATTTGGCTATTAGAAAAGCTGTTAGAATATATAAAATGGATTTTTAGACACTTTAAGGTGCATTTTGGCTAAAATGACGTAAACAAAAATGGTAGAACATTATATATACTTATTGGGCACGGTAGAGATTTTTGGAATACCTATTAAATATGACAACTAAAATTTAGTCACGAGATTTACAAGTTACGTTTTCTAAAACGGGTGATTTTCTTAATAAAAGAACACATTTACGCAACTACATTTTTGGCGATAAATATTACAACAAACATGTACAAGTGATAACATGGTGTGTGAACTTGCATGCACGACCTTGTTTTCAAACCTAAGACATATGAATCATTTAGGTTGCGGTTAGAGCGTTTGTGCCTCGATTTTTGTGCGTTTTCCTTTTTGGTTATCATATCGATTGTTTCAGGTGAGTTCATAACCCCTGCTACTTTTACTTGTTTTACAACTGTTTTGGGGGAAGATACATGCTCGTTACTATTTAAATTCAATGCTTGTTTTACTTGAACGCGATTCATTTTCTCAAACATTACTGAATGGTTGAAATACTTGATTGATTACTTGAATACATTATGTATTACCGATTTCATCCTTGATTACTTTCTTACGGACACAAGTGCATTACTTTTATTGCGGACATAAGTACAAAACTGTTACATTGCCTGGATTACCATTACTGCCCACATGACCGAGTGTACTGGTCTCATAGCCGAGTGTACTGGCAACATGGCCGAGTGAACTGGCCACATGACCGAGTGTACTGGTCACATAGTCGAGTGTACTGGCAACATGGCCGAGTGAACTGGCCACATAACCGAGTGTACTGGTCAAACCAACTTTAAAACTTGTGGTCCATACAAAACTTGTTGTTAACTTAAAACTATGAACTCACCAGCTTTATGCTGACGTTTTAGCATGTATTTTCAGGTTCTTAAGGCGTTATCTTACCTTTGGAGGCTTTTGGCAAGGCATGGCATGGTCATAGAAGACTCTGATAACTAATTGGGACCGCTTTAACTAAATTATGGGCCTATTTCCACACTTCTTTTATAATATGTAAAATAAATGCTTTTGATAACAACTTTCATTCTAAACAAATGAAATGAAACCATTCTTTGTACCTTATGTTATGATACCAATTGAGTTGCACCCCAGTGACATGTAAGCTTCCGCTGGACCCGATTTCTGGGGTTGTTACAAATTGGTATCAGAGCCTCGGTTATAGAGAATTGGGTATTTCCAAAACCCAACCTATAACTACCTTAACAAAAACTTAACCCTATGACCGCCACATGCCTGCCTGCCAAGCCACTGCCTTACTTGATATTTTTCTTAATGATCTACGTGACGTAACTATGTGTTATACCTTGCTACTTGATAACTTATACTTTACATGATTTATGCTATTCACTATAAGTATTTTCTATACACTTATACATACATACCGTACCTGTCACACCGTTACGCCTTTTCCCCTACGTAATCTTACCATTTGATTTCAAGTTGGGACACTCATTTTGGTCTTTCAAAACAACTTTTAAAAGCTAGAGACATATTACTAGCGTAACTGAACTAACATACACACTCGTACTTTTGAAGGTCCTCTAAACCTTCCGACATATCATGATTAATACAAATGGTCTCTAAAAATTTTCAAAATCATATGTGACATCGTTTTATGTGACATTAAAACCCATTATAGTCTGCCAATTTCCCTGACTACCTTACTAGCCGTTTCTGAAGACTAGTTTGAACACTCGTCCCATGCTTTTGTAACACTATACTTTTGGAACACCTACTTTCGGGACACGACTTTATAACACCTCATTCTTCCTCACTTCTTGTGGTTTTGAAGAATCACGTCACCAGGAATGTAACGACGGAACTCGACAGCAATGTTTACCCCTACTTAATGTATTTTTCGATTCCGAGGACAAGTTGGAAAACTTGTCGGCCACCCTCCCAACACCCATATCACTGACCTACTTACTAATGCCCGACAATGAGACGGAGCCATTCGAAGTCAATAATGAGACCTCTCGAAAGACGAATAGGAGAGCCACTAATAAGCCTACTCCTCCCACCCGACTAGAGTTTATCACCAGAAAATCCATTCACCACTCTACCCTATTACCGGTGACACGCATGGCGCCTCGTAAGGAACATCACGCACCAGTAGAAACTGCTTGACGACCAACCTATGGTCTCGTTAGACCAGAATAAAGCCTGAGAGGTTGAGTACGAATATTCTGTCCTTCTTAATCAACATTCGCCATACTTATTGATTATCACATTTATTGTTGTTCTCATTCATAATCAATCAACACCCTTGATACTTATTTGACTTTGCATCTATTGACTCATTCTCGTTCGTGACACTTATTGTCTTTCCCATTTATTACTGTCTTCATCCTTACTCAATCAATATTCGACTTTTCATTTACTGTTTGCTCTCATTCGTGACATTTATTGTCTAACCGGTTATTTGTTGTTCACATTCAATCTTTATCAAAATTCGTAATACTAATTGACTTCTCGCTGATTACTTGTTCATAGTTATGACATTTATTGTCTTTCTCATTTATTGTTCTTTCCCAATTACCTTCAATCAACATTCGAAAAATTAAATGTCTTTTGTATTTATTGTTGTTCTTACTTAGCATTCGATTTGCGTAATGCTTTTCTCATTTATTGCTTGTCCTCATTTATTCTCATATGGGATGCTTATTGTCGGTCTCATTTCTTGATTGTCCTCATTTGACACTCTGTCTTTCAGTATTTACCCCTCTTGATTATTATTTGAACACTTTGGTTCTCTCGGTTAATTTATTATTGTGTTGATATTCTCTATCCATCCTCTTTGCTATCGTAATGATTTATGATTCCTCTATTTGCGTTTATTTGCATCATTATTGGTCTTTCTTTTACCCATCATTTCGTTTGTTTCTTTGTTCATCCTGATTTCAAACATGCCTTTTAAGCATTCTTTGTTCTTGACATCTAAACCTATTTACTATTGTTATGATTTATTGACTCTTTCGTTTGCATAAATCAATCGCGTTTTCCTTCTCCATTCGTACATCTAATCTCCTTTCAATCATTCTTTGTTTTGACATCTTATTCTATTTACTATTGTTGTGATTCATTAATTCTTTTTCGTTAATCGATAGCAGTTTGCTTCTTTATTCGTACGGATATTTAATCTTTCTTTCAAGCATTATTGGCTCATACAAGTACGAATGTTCTTTCTATTGTTGATCTTTTCGTTTGCAACCTTTCATTTTTAACATTCTCTGTTCTTAAAACATGGTACTTGACATGATTCCCTTTTTATTCTTATGATTCATTAGTTCTTTCATGTGTATTGTAATGTACTTCTCACTCCTTTCATTAGCATTGACATCTACTTCTTTTGGCTATTAGTATGCTTCTTTGGTCATTTCATTTTCATTGATCGTTAGTACACATCAGGGCTTGGAACAACGCTCCAAGTCAACAGGCTGCACATGATCGACATAAGAAGCTATACGATGTGCGACGCAAACCATTAGAATTTCAAGATTGGCGACCAAGTTATGTTGAAAGTCTCGCCTTGGAAAGATGTGATATAGTTCGAAAAATGCAGGAAGTTAAAGTCGAGATACGTTGGTCCATTTAAGATATTGGCTAGAGTCAGCCCTGTAGCTTACAGACTAGAGCTTCCGCCAGAACTCAGTAGTGAATACAATACATTCCATGTTTCCAATCTCAAGAAATGCTTGAATCGCTCATCATTCCGCTGGACACAACTCAACATGATAACCAACTCATATCTTTTTAGAACCATGGAGCGGGATGTCAAGTAGTTGAGACATAGTCGAATTCCTATCGTCAAGGTTCGCTGGAATTCTCAACGAGGTCCCGAATTCATTTGGGAGCGAGAAGACCGGATTCGTCAGAAGTACCCCCATCTCTTCGCTAATACCACTCCAACGACCAACGCTGACTGAATCTCGCGGACGACGAGATTCCCTTTTTAGGGGGGTAGAATGTCACAACCCGCTATTTCCCAGGTCAATACTATTTTCTAAACTCAATTTATCTACTTTAAGACTTACTTGAGAACGGTTTACGTTTAATTTTTAAATTCAATAAACGTAAAGTTATGAACGAACATAAAAGTACACCGTAACATTAGGTTATATTTAGCCCAAGTTACCATATTTTATTACCATTACTTATTTTTGTAATTTAATTGTTGTAACAATTATACCATTTATTAGTTACGAATATTTATTTAACAAACGTTTTACCTATACAAATGATCACATGAGGTACCTAATACTCCTAATAAATATTTTTAATACATTCTCACCCTCCCTAAATTAGTACAAAAGTGTCAAAAATTATTTTCTTACACTTTTATAATTCTTTTACTAAGCCTACTTAATTATACGTATTTAACTTTAACCGCGAAAACTATTAACCAATACCTATTTTTAATACCCAATACACTCACAAAATACTTTTTATAAAAATTTTACACAATCTTGTATATTTTTTTAACAATGCCGCCCCTATGTTTCTTTACTAGACACAAACATTTATTAACTTTGACTCATATTGTACTAAAATCAACTCCATGAAACATGGATTAATGTTTGTGTGCTTGACTAAGATTTTTCTTCCCTACTTTCCGTTGATATTCAGCCAAACCAAGGACCAAGACCAAATCTACCATATGTTTGACTATACCATGAAACTCTTATATAAATACATAACACTAGTATACTTGCAAAAAAAATATATATAATATAAACACTCCCTGACTCACTCACCATTCGGCCACAAGGAGAGAACAAAGAGAAGAAAGGAGTTTTTGCTAGTTCAAGTGCTATTTGGGTTCATTTGGAGTATACACATAAGCTATTAATAAGGGTTTAGAAACTTGGTTTTAGATTAAGCTAGTGTTCTTCATCCTCTCATCCTACTCTTCACTTCAAGTAAGCCACCAAGCTAATATTCATAACCTTACCTTACTTGAGTATTTCATTTCCTATAATGATGTTCGCGTGGTTGCATATGTATTGTTATCACTTTAGTACATGTTTGTGATTTCTTAAATATATAAAATGACAACTAGCTACTAAATTTTAAAACCACATTTTTAAGAATACTTAAGTTCCATGGCACTCTTGACAAGTTTGTGGTAAAGCTAGAATGGTTTTTGGTAGTGTCTGAAAGTGATTTGGTATGATTTAGAAACTAGAAAATACATTTCGAAACACTTTTGTACCAGGCTGCCCCATTTCGATTTACACAGAAAACTTAGTAGCTTGGATGTAAAACTTGAGTGAAAATATAGAAAATAGACTCTATTACAAGAACATGGCCGCTTGAACGGGTTAAAACGGACTTATAACGAAAAAGATATGCTATTTTCAAGATTTAACGACGAAAACTATATTTTCTGAAAATATTGAAACTGTCCCGATTTTCTAGCTATGAAAACTGAGATTTAATGATATCTAGACTAGCCAAGACCTTGACAATACTAGAGTACACTTGAATACCTTCGCGGGAATATATAAAACTTGAAAAACGGAAATACGGCGCAAAAGTTATGGCCTAAGGAAGTTGCGACGAAGCAATAAATTTTTGACAGCTTATTATTTGGCTATTAGAAAAGCTGTTAGAATATATAAAATGGATTTTTAGACACTTTAAGGTGCATTTTGGCTAAAATGACGTAAACAAAAATGGTAGAACATTATATATACTTATTGGGCACGGTAGAGATTTTTGGAATACCTATTAAATATGACGACTAAAATTTAGTCACGAGATTTACAAGTTACGTTTTCTAAAACGGGTGATTTTCTTAATAAAAGAACACATTTACACAACTACATTTTTGGCGATAAATATTACAACAAACATGTACAAGTGATAACATGGTGTGTGAACTTGCATGCACGACCTTGTTTTCAAACCTAAGACATATGAATCATTTAGGTTGCGGTTAGAGCATTTGTGCCTCGATTTTTGTGCGTTTTCCTTTTTGGTTATCATATCGATTGTTTCAGGTGAGTTCATAACCCCTGCTACTTTTACTTGTTTTACAACTGTTTTGGGGGAAGATACATGCTCGTTACTATTTAAATTCAATGCTTGTTTTACTTGAACGCGATTCATTTTCTCAAACATTACTGAATGGTTGAAATACTTGATTGATTACTTGAATACATTATGTATTACCGATTTCATCCTTGATTACTTTCTTACGGACACAAGTGCATTACTTTTATTGCGGACATAAGTACAAAACTGTTACATTGCCTGGATTACCATTACTGCCCACATGACCGAGTGTACTGGTCTCATAGCCGAGTGTACTGGCAACATGGCCGAGTGAACTGGCCACATGACCGAGTGTACTGGTCACATAGTCGAGTGTACTGGCAACATGGCCGAGTGAACTGGCCACATAACCGAGTGTACTGGTCAAACCAACTTTAAAACTTGTGGTCCATACAAAACTTGTTGTTAACTTAAAACTATGAACTCACCAGCTTTATGCTGACGTTTTAGCATGTATTTTCAGGTTCTTAAGGCATTATCTTACCTTTGGAGGCTTTTGGCAAGGCATGGCATGGTTATAGAAGACTCTGATAACTAATTGGGACCGCTTTAACTAAATTATGGGCCTATTTCCACACTTCTTTTATAATATGTAAAATAAATGCTTTTGATAACAACTTTCATTCTAAACAAATGAAATGAAACCATTCTTTGTACCTTATGTTATGATACCAATTGAGTTGCACCCCAGTGACATGTAAGCTTCCGTTGGACCCGATTTCTGGGGTTGTTACAGACTAGTCGCGGTTGAATTAATTGAACGTGTCATGACGTACGTGGATAACTTCCGACGAAGTTAATTATTTTAAAATAGAATAGTTAAATATTAAAATATTAAAATTAATGACATGAAATTTTTGAAATGTCACAGGGGAAAATGTCTCTGTGTAGTCAATTCGCTTTGTTTAAGTGAATCCCTTTGCCACCAATCTTGCCTTTACCTCTCCACTGTCCTTCTGCTTCAAGAGCTATGATTTCATTTTCCATTGCTTTTACACATTTTGGATTCTTAGATGCTTGAGAGTATGAAGTGGGTTCTTTTCTTGATTTAATGAATTAATTAAGTGTAAGGTTGAAGAAATTGTGATGTTGGAATAATTAATGAAGTAAGATGTATGATGTTTAGTATAGAGTGAATTAGCTGAACTTGGTGGTTTGTAGTGATGGAAATCTTTGAGTTTAGTTGGGACTGATTTGACTCGTTTAGAAGTTCTCAAAGGTGGTGGTTCTGGGTTGGGGATATGAGTTCTATTAGTGCAAATGTTGTTGAAGTTGTGGATATGGAGGTTGTTTGAGTAGTTTCTGTTGTAGAAATGTTTTGATGGTGTTGTCGAGATGTGGTAATTGATGTTGTAGGTTCAGGATTTGGAGGTGTAGCTTGAGTTGGGAGATTAGTGTGTTCAGTTGAATCAGAGTGTGCACGTGAATTGGTTGGTGGTGTAATAATGATAGGTGAAAGGACTCGTTTTGGAAAGAAAATAGGAGAGGGTACAGATGTTGAAGCTTTTGTGATGGTTGTTGGTATGTGAAAAGGAAAAACGTACTCATAGAAATTTACATGCCTGCTAACAAAGATTTTCTTGGTTTCTTGTGAAAGTAGAAGGTGGCCTTTTTGGTTTTGAGGATCGCCTAATAGGATACAAGGAAAGGCTCTGGGTGCAAATTTGTTGGGTAAGTGGGTTGAGGCATAGGCTAGAAAGCTTATGGTTCTGAGGTTAGACAGATCTGGTGATGTTTGGAAGAGCATTTCAAATGGGCTTTTGTGTTGTAGTATGGTGGATGGGAGTCTATTGATGAGGTATGTGGCAGCTAGAAGGCTTTAACCCTATAAGTGAATGGAGAAATGTGCTTGGAAATGAATTAATCTAGCCACCTCTAAAAGATGTTTGTATTTTCTCTTTCCCCTTCCATTTTGGTGGTGTGTTTGGGCAATAAGTTTGATGTATGATTCCTTTTTGTTGTAAAAAAGCAGTGAGTAAGTGGATTACAAATTCTGTCCCACCAAACATGTTGTTTGGTGGGAATTAGATAAGTCCAAGTTGTTCCTGAAAAGTCATCAACTAGTGTGAGAAAGTATTTGCAGTTGTTGAGTGTAGAATGTTTGTAAGGTTCCAATGTGTTTGCATGGATCAATTCAAATTTGGTTTGTGCATGTAAAAGATTTGAAGTGAAAGGTAAAGCAGTTTGCTTGGCTATGGGACAAACATTACAATGAAATTGAGTTTTGTGGAAAACTAGAAGGGGGGGGGGGGGGTTGAATAGTTTTACGTCTTTTTAATTTTATTATGAAAACTTAGTTTAGTTTTAAAACCTTGTTTACTTTTTAAAACTTTGATTCGATCTTATGTGAACTCAAATCTTGAACAATATGAACAACTATATCTAAGTATGAACAATAACAATAATGTAAGCTAAGTATGTGAAATCAACACATGCATAATATAAACAATTATAGCTATATACGAGAGATAAGTAAGTAAACGTTTATTATGTAATCCTTAATTATATGTTGTATGAAAACAATACTTGATTGAAATGATCAATTATATGTATGTTATCTTCTTAGTTTGATTGTGAAGACTTTGTTTTGTGAATGAAACTTTTGTTTGATCTTTAAGTGAAATCAACACTAGCACAATATGAGCAACTATATATATATATATATATATATATATATATATATATATATATATATATATATATATATATATATATATATATATATATATATATATATATATATATATATATATATATACGTCTACGTCTACGAAAGTAATAACGATATAAGCAAGATAATAAGTAAGAGATGGAAAGATCAAACCGCGAGACAAACCATTTATAGTGGTTCGGCTACAAGGACACCTTCCTTACCCTACTCCACTCCCCGAGTCACCTATTCGAGAGTTTTCTTCACTATGTCAACAAGCTCCCTTATGGCGGAGAAAACCTTACACACCAATATACACACCACAACTTCGTCACAACTTATTCACACCTTCTACACAAGTTCTTCACACCTATCTATCTTCACAACTATCTACTTCACAACTATCTACTTCACCAACTATCTATCTACACACCTTGCTAATCTATCTTTTATAAAAAAATTCACAACTAGTTACACAAAGAAATAGATATAATGAATGATGCTCTAACAACTTGGATGGGGAGGTCACAACAAGTTGTAATACTTCTTCTCTTGAAGGATTGAAGTATTCTTCTCTTGCACTTGAAAGATTGAGATTTGGATCACTTTGAAACAAAGATTTATGTATGTATGATCAAAGGATTTAGAGAATAGAAATGGAGATCTAGAACATAAAGTTTTGGAGTGCAAAAGGTGAGAAAAATCCGTGGAATGAACCAGTGTTTATAGGAGAAAAAAATATTGTTTGGGAGCGTGGGCGGTCCCCTTAATTAGGGTGCCGGTCCCCTTAATTAATTAAGGGGGCTGCCTAATAAAAAAAATATTTTTTCTTCAGATTTTTTGTCTTTTTGTGGGGAAGGTTTTTCCTGAAGAATATAGCCGTTTTTGGGTAGAAATTTGAATTCAAAATATTTATTTTGAATAAAACATTTATTATAAATACAAAAATATTTTGTATAAGTTTAAAATGTTTGTCCCACTTTAAAAAATGTAAGGTTTGGAAAAATAAAATTTCCTTTGATCATAAATTTAAAATGCATTAAACACTTTGTTTATTCATACATTAAGTGATTTGGATGTAAAGTGAATATTTATCACTAAATACTTGTTTACGCCATAATTTTTAGCTCAATGGGTTTACGTTTTGTGATTATCAAAACATAGAGATATCGATAAATGTTAATAACGTTTTTAAGCATTATTTATATCAAGAATCTTCCCCTTTTTGATGATTACAAAACCTAAACTCATCAAGTCTAAAAATTAATTTTTAGACATGTATTTAGTGAGTTTATATTCACTTCTCCCCCATTTTGTAGAATCAAAAAGGTTATGCCGACTAGCTTCATAAATGAAGTTAGGGATGAAAGCTCCCCCTTGATGTGTGCTCCCCCTCGCTCGAGGGCACCAAGTAATCGAGATATGGAATGCTCGCAAAAAAAATATTAGAAGCACAAGCATATATAGCAAAATAAGGAAAACAACAAGCATAGCAAACAAATATTAAGGTCACATAGCAATATATTTATTTATTATGCTTAATGCATTCAATAAGTAAAAGATCCTAATTTGTCAAAGAGAGCCATCGGACTTGCTTGCAACAAAAGGTTGGTTGATTTGTATTTGAAAGTGAAAATCATAAGCATATAGTATGCTTAGATGGTTGATGATGGAGTGTTTGGAATGAAAATGGTTGAGTTAGGATAAGGTTGTTGGATTAATGGAGGTATATGTTTGGGTACATGAATGTTGGAGAGTTTGGTGGTGGAGAGTTTGTAGCGGAAGAGGTTGATTGAGGTTTTGGATGTTGTTCAAGTGAGGGTATTGGATATGATCTAGTGAGAATATATTCAATCCAAGTGAAGTGTAAATTGAATGCAATGGTTTTTAGGAGAAAGATGCAACAAGGTCAATTCTTGACATGTTTTTCAACTTGATTCAAGTTGTGGGTGATGAAGGAGAGCTAAAGGAAAGTTGTTCCAAGTTGCATTGAGAAAGGTGTAAGGCAAGAAGAGCACAAAGCTCATGGGCTTCCTTAAGTTCTTCAATGAACTTCAAGTGTTCGGAGCAAGGTGATGATGGTGAAGTATGGTTGTTATTAGGGATGGATGATTGGACATGCAACATAGGGATAATATGTGTGTTGGTAGGAGGTGGTGGTGATACTCTTGGTGGTCGAGATATTTGTAGGTTTGGGTAATTATGAATGGATGAGAATGGAGTTGTGGAAGAATAGGATGTTTCATGAGTGGAGGATGTTTTGGATGGTGGATTGGTAGGTTGAACAAAATGTGAGGTGTTAGGAATGAGATTGGGATTGGTGTTTTGAGATTGAACAAGCTCTTCATATGGCTTATATGGGTGAGATGAAGGTGTATTTATGGGAACAAGGATGGATGTTTGGTTATTATGATGATGTTTGTGAAAGGGTTCATTAGAGTGAACATGAGGTTTGAGTATGTAAAGATTATGAGGTTTGAGTGTAATGTAAAAGGATATGGGTGGGTAAAGGTTGTTGATATGTAATGTTGGTGGGAAGGAGAGTGAGGTGTTAGGTATGTAATGTTGAAAACATAGGAGGAATTTGGTGTTGGATGTTTGACAACATCATTTAGTTTGACGGGCTTTTAATGGAAGTTAGGCTTTCTTCTTCAAACGGGTTTCTTGGTAGTTTTGGTTTAATGGGAGAGGATATGATGAGATGAGTAGAGATTGAGAGGAATGAGAGTGTTTATAATGTAGGATTGGTGGGATTAAGGATGTATAAACTTTGATAGAAGGTTTAGGATAAAATAGGTTTGTGAATTTTGGGAAGTGTAGGATGAAATGGGCTAAAAAGTAGAAAAAGGAAACAACACCTTCGACCATCAGATGGCCGGTCCCCTTAATTGGAGGCCGGTCCCCTTAATAATTAGGGGGCCGCCTTATGATTTAAGGGGGCCGCCCATCTGGTGATTCCTAAATTTCCAGAAAAGGGTTTTTGGTAGTGTATTGCAGAAAGATTGTGTTTTTGGTTTCAAACAAGTCCAACTCTTTGAGACAATTAAGCATATACTAATTATGTAGGCAAATATGTAGCCAAAGCATGTTAACCAAAGGGATTAAGTAAACAATCAATTTTATCTAGCATGCAAACATACTAATCAAGCAAGTAAAATATAAGTGCTAGGAAACAATAAGCAACAACAAGTATTTCATAACTACATAACTAGGAGGATTAATCCTAATGTTTATCAATGTGAAATAAGTGGGTAGTTATGATAACATGGATTTCTAGACTTGTTACAAACAAAGTCTTAATAGACAAACCATGGTCCTCATGATTTGATTTAGTTCACTTACAAGTGTCATAAATATAGATGACAAATATGAGATCACCATGCATTATTAAAGAGACATTTTTGGCATTATTTAACAATGTTTGAAAGTAGGTTTTCACGTATATGTGAGAGTTATTTGAATAAAATAGATTGGGTTTTACTTCCAAATGTGTTAATGAAAGGTAAAGAAAATTTTCCCAATCTTTGGTTTTGATCAAAACAAAATTGTGGATATTGATAGTGAAAACATGTTATTGAAAAGTGGAATAGTCATTTGAAAAACTATTTTTCAAAATGTGAGATTTTTGCATATTTTTAGAGATATTAGATTTTTGACAACAAATATCATTAATAATATATTTTAAAAGATGTTTATTAGAGATCTCATGCTCAAGAGGATTGGTTAAGCCTATTATTATCTCATGCTATCGTTTCTACATATACTATGATCCTAAAGGAAGTGATGACGAAAATTTATATGTTAGATGCGAGAGTGTTGAATGGGGTATAACCTAACATCTATATTTCCTTTGTTTTCGCACGTTTATCTAACTTAATGCCATAGTCTACGAGAGCTTGTTTCATCCATAGTTTTCTTATGCGAGGGATCTAATCCTACTTCTATATTAATGACTGATCCACTTAACTCATTTCACTTCATCACCATGAGTTTGCTAATAGTGGATATAGAATATTTCCATTTTTTATTTTGTTCGACAATGAACAATTTCATTTAATTCCTAAGAAAGTCAACTAATGATGTTTCTAGGTTATAAATATATAAGCTATTATGTACGTATATATGTATAAGTGTTACAAACAATATATATGTGTATAGCTAAACATTAATCAAACTAATTATTTATCTAAGCATGCAAATTATAGTGATGAACTTAAAAGAGACGTGTACCTTTTAGTCTTCAAAGGATTTTCTTCAAGCACTTCAAGTGACGATGTTGACTTATAGAAGTCATTTGTAGATGTGATTCCAACTTCTTCGAAGATTGACAACTTAGCCACTTGGTCCCTATTGTCTCATTGGTCTAAACATATTTAACATTCGGCTAGGATGCATGTATGGTGGTATATTCCCCAAGGATTGTAACTTGGTTGATAATTCCACATTTGATGACTAGTATTATTGTAGTTTTGTCTAGGTTGAGGGGTTTTAGACCGAGGATGAGGATTATTTGGTCTATTTGGAGGTGGAGTTTTAGATCTTAATTTTGGATTAGAAAATCCGGTTTTGAATTTATTGATGGTTTATAAAAACTTTTTACTTCCTCAGCACTCGCAATAGGTATTTTTCTATCTTTAATAAGTATATACTTAGGTTTTGACTCTTATGGTTTTTGTTTACTAGATTCACATTCAAACTTTATATTTTTATTTTCACTAGTTGAACAATAGTTGAGGTGAATCCTAGACCGGTTTTATCTCCCGAAGTTTCTTGAACACTTATTATTTTCTTAAGTGAGTTACTACCTTTTTTAAACTTGTCAATTTTGAAAATTTTATCTTTAAGTTTTTCGTTTTCATTTTTGACCTCTAAGCATGTTTTACATTCTCTAAAAACTTCTTTTTTCTTTTTCCAAATGTTGTAGTTTAATTTTTAATTCGGGTACTTCATTTTCTAATAGATTATTAATATGTTTCACTGACTTATTTTTAGCTATAACCTTTTGACCTAATTTCCCCTACTCCACTCCACGAGTCACCTACTCGAGAGTTTTCTTGACTATGTCAACAAGCTCCCTTATGGCGGAGAAAACCTTACACACCAATATACACACCACAACTTCGTCACAACTTATTCACATCTTCTACACAACTTCTTCACACCTATCTATCTTCACAACTATCTACTTCACAACTATCTTCTTCACAACTATCTACTTCACCAACTATCTATCTACACACCTTGCTAATCTATATTCTATCAAATATTCCATGCCCTACTCCACTCCCCGAGTCACCTACTCGAGAGTTTTCTTGACTATGTCAACAAGCTCCCTTATGGCGGAGAAAACCTTACACACCAATATACACACGGCAACTTCGTCACAACTTATTCACACCTTCTACACAACTTCTTCACACCTATCTATCTTCACAACTATCTACTTCACAACTATCTTCTTCACAACTATCTACTTCACAACTATCTACTTCACCAACTATCTATCTACACACCTTGCTAATCTATCTTCTATCAAATATTCACAACTAGTTACACAAAGAAATAGATATAATGGATGATGCTCTAACAACTTGGATGGGGAGGTCACAACAAGTTGTAATACTTCTTCTCTTGAAGGATTGAAGTATTCTTCTCTTGCACTTGAAAGGTTGAGATTTGGATCACTTTGAAACAAAGATTTATGTATGTATGATCAAAGGATTTAGAGAATAGAAATGGAGATCTAGAACAGAAAGTTTTGGAGTGCAAAAGGTGAGAAAAATATGTGGAATGAACCAGTATTTTTAGGAGAAAAAAATACTGTTTGGGAGCGTGGGCGGTCCCTTTAATTAGGGTGCCGGTCCCCTTAATTAATTTAGGGGGCCGCCTAATAAAAAAATATTTTTTCTTCAGATTTTTTGTCTTTTTGTGGGTAAGGTTTTTCCTGAAGAATATAGCCGTTTTTTGGGTAAAAATTTGAATTCAAAATATTTATTTTGAATAAAACATTTCTTATAAATACAAAAATATTTTGTATAAGTTTAAAATGTTTGTCCCACTTTAAAAAATGTAAGGTTTGTAAAAATAAAAATTCCTTTGATCATAAAATGCATTAAACACTTTGTTTATTCATACCTTAAGTGATATGGATGTAAAGTGAATATTTATCATTAAATACTTGTTTATGTCATAATTTTTAGCTCAATGGGTTTACGTTTTGTGATTTTCAAAACATAGAGATATCGATAAATGTTAATAACATTTTTAGGCATTATTTATATCAACAAGTTTCATCATTTTAAATGAAAGGTAAGGACTTTATTCTCTTTTGTACATTTACAGATGGGTGGCCTAGTCTAAGATGACACAAATGTATGTCCTTGCAAATGGTATTTACAGAAGATGAAAGTAAAGAATGTAATGGTGCAGTATTAGGTTTAATGATGTAGAGACCATCATATTGTAACCCCTGGGCTATCTTCTTGTTGTTTCCTTGAAATATACAAGTGGAGCTATTAAACAGGTCTGAAAGGGTAGGTGTTTTTTGATTTGGCTTATAGAAATCAGATTATAGGTAAAGGATGATATGTAAAATACATTGTGCGGGACAAGTTGTGCTTTAATCCTAACAGAGCCAATAATGGTCACCATTTTTTGGTAAACATTTGGGAGTGAAACAGTGATTGGTGTGGTAAGATGTTTCATGATAAACATGAATGTGAGTTTTATGCAGATGTGATTAGCGGCTTTGTTGTCACACACCCAAGCATCCTTAATGTGTGTTATACAAGAAGCAACGAAAAAGTATCTTCAAGCAACAAAAATTTTAGGATTACAAATACCTTTGTTCTACAGCATCATCATGAAATTTACCTGATTTTGCAAGTTGTCCATTTTGTCAAACACTGTTGCATCAGCAAGATTATCTTTTCCACTTGTATCAGCATGATTCTCTTTTCCACTTCCACTTATTGTTACTACATCTTATCCTACTGCCATGTTGATGGTTCTTGACCTAGAGTGTGTTGTCTTGTTAACATGTCTTACTTTTCCATGTAAAGGGTGTCCAATAGGGTATCCTACTATTTGATAGCATTCCTTTTTAAAGTGTCCTTCATTTTATGAGTCCCCACAATAAACTCCGTGTCTAAAGGGATTCCTTCTATTGGTTGAATCATTTCTACAATATTTCCACTACTGTTAGATGTCTTGTTTTGTATAAAGTTGGTTTGTGAAGAGTGATTAGCATTTGTGTAAGAGGATATAATAGTAGGAGTCATATACTTAGGAGTGAGTGCTTCCCTCTGCTTTTCTTCCTGTCTAGGCATACCATAAGCCTTAGTTGCATTAGGCAATGGTTGCATTAGCAAAATTTGGCCCTGCAAAGCTTTCATGTAATCACATCAAATTGGATTAACCTCTATCTTTTTTTCCTAGCACCATTCAATCTACCATTTTTACAAGTCAATTACAAGTGCGTATGTAAGGTGACTCTAATGCATCCATTTCATCCCAATATTACTTTAGTTTATGATAAAATACCTTAATTGAACAGCTCTCTTGTTTTAACTAAGTTATATCATTGTTTAACTAGTAAATTCTATGTCCATTAAGTTGAGAATAGTGAGCTTGCAATTCAATCCATAAATCTGAAGTAGAGTTAACAAAGCTTAAATTGTTACTTATCTGATTTGTCATTTTGTTGAGAATCCATGATATTATCATATCATTATTGCGTTTTCACAGTGCTCTTAATGGTGATTTAGGATCATGTTAATAAAAATAATGTCAAAAACGTCATTTGCATTAATCGGTCTCTACTAGTTTTGATAATCACAAAATACAAACACACGTTACGTAAAACTATGACTAATAAGTTTTAAATCGAGAAAACTCGTTTTCGTCTTCAACATCACTTAAGGTATGTATAAACATCTATCAACTTGTGTATGTGATAAAAGGATTTATATTTCATCAAAACTTTACATTTTCATGTCACAAAATATTTTTACAAAAGTATTTTTGTATAATTTAAAGAAATGTTTTATTAAGAAAATGTTTTCAAATTTCAAATCCATAACAGCCATTTTTCCTGCTCAAAACCTACAAGAATTTTTCACCAAATAAATTTTCACCACGTCAGGAGAAAAATAGGAGCGTCTGTCGGAACGGTCCCTTAAAGTGAACAGCGGTCCCTTATTGATAATGGACCGTCTGGTATTTAAGGGACCGTCCCTCTCTTTCCTAGCATCAGTAAATATAGAACTATTCCATTTCAGAAAACTCACCTCTGATGCACTAAAACTTTCTGTATTCCGAAATCCTTTCCAAATTGCATTCTTTGATCACATTATCGGGTTCTATTTGTTTACAAGTGATCTTACTCATCATTCCTATAAAGTGCAAGAGAAGAACATTCGTTGTAATCAAGAGACGAAGTGTTGAAGAAGAGTCTTTCTCATCTCATACCATTGTTGCGGATCTATCATCTTTTATATTCATTGTTTCGTGTATGTAATAGGACTTGAGTGCAAGTCTTATATTGTGTATTGTGTTGTATCGTGCCATCGTGTTGGTACGAGGTGTGAAGCCACGTGGGCTTTGATAGATTGGTTATAGCTAGGATTAGGACTCGACATTTTGCTTAGAGTCGTTAAACTTGGTGTAAGCTTGTGTAAGGTTTGTTCCGCCATAAGGGAGCGTATTGATATAGTGTTTGTGAAACTCTCGAGTGTGAGACTTGGGGAGTGGAGTAGGGGCGAAGGAGTGAGCTTCGTGGCCGAACCACTATAAATCTCCGTGTGCCAGTTTGATCTTTCCTTTCTTTATCTTTACTTATTTACTTGTTATTGCTTATATTTATTGTTGAGTTGATTTCACGTAAACATCAAATCGAATCATTTTCATAAACGCAATTTGTAAAGTAAATTTTCTAAAAACGTAAATAATAATGGTGAACCTATTAAACATCCCCTTCTAGTTTCTACAATTGGTATCAGAGCTTTGTTGCTCAAGATTTTTTAAAATATACTGTATTTTAAAACTTGAAACGATCAATGGAATTTGAAAAATATCAAGAAGGGCAGTGTATGAAAAGACCACCACTCTTTGAGACTGATAGTTTTATTTATTCGATTCTATACGTATGTGAAATCAAAAGATCTTGATCTTTGGCATTTTATTACCATGGGTGACTTTGAGCCTATTGAATTTAACCCGAAAACTAAACAAAATGAAATTATTTCTTATGATAAACAAGGTGAAAGTCTTAGAAAGAAATTAGCTAAAAATGATGAAGCAAAAATGGTAATTTACAATGCTTTACCTAAAAAGGAATTTCAAAGAATTTTCGTGTGTAATACGGCTAAAGACATTTGGAATAATAAGCTAGTCACTCATCAAGGTAATAATCAAGTCAAAGATAACAAGATCGATCTTTTGGTTCAACAATATGAACAATTCGTCATTCCTGAAGACGAATCTATAGATAGTACATTTGCTAGATTTAACACCATTATCATGAGTTTAAAAGCACTCGATGAAGGTATTTCTGTCAAAAGTTGTGTTTGGAAATTTCTCGGGGCTTTACATCCAAAGTGGAGAGCAAACAAAAGGATAGGATACTTGTGGAATGAATTACAAATAGGAACTCATAAAACATTTCCATAATT
Source organism: Artemisia argyi (assembly GCA_030686995.1). Classification (NCBI taxonomy): domain Eukaryota; kingdom Viridiplantae; phylum Streptophyta; class Magnoliopsida; order Asterales; family Asteraceae; genus Artemisia; species Artemisia argyi. The sequence goes on from CM060685.1 coordinate 61,434,260, forward strand.
ATTGACACACAAACAAGATAGAATATATGCTAATCATGAATGTGAAGTTTTCATGTTCGAATTTAGTTCTTTTTAACAAAATATAAATTTTCCTACACTTATCTTTTTGTAAAATACCTTTATATGCAATTAAGACGAGGTTAAAAACAAAATAAAACATTTTCACAAATTATTCGAAACATGAAAATTAAACAACTATGATTAAGCATATATGACACAAACGAACAAATAAAATAAAAACATCAAACAATTAAAAACATGGGTTGGGTTGCCTCCCAACAAGCGCTTGTTTTTGTTCAAGTCACGAACCTGACTCTACCCTTATTTAACGGAAATAGGGGAGGTTTTCCCTACACTTAGGATTAAGTGCGGGTGGAAGTAGCGATACTCACCCTTAGGGTGGAAATATGCCACGTGAGGTGAAGGGGGTGAGTGAATGGCTTCCTTCATCCTAAAACTACCCGGATAATATTGGTTGATGGGTGGGTCGGTTCCTCTTTTGTCTCTTAGAAATAAATCTAAGGATGGGAAGTTGTGTAAAGGTTGAGGTTCCGGTTCATCAACATTAGGAGATTCCCTAGAACTAGGAGTAAGGTTATCACTACAAGTATTCAAACCTATATTATCTAGTGGTGCTTGGTCCAAGGGTTCTACCTCTATTGGGGTTCCTATAGTCTCTTCTACTTCTTCCGGGTAAGTCACGGGTGGTGTATGTGCCTCAAATGATGGTAGGACTTGTGGGGTACTTTGTGGGCTTGGATTGTCCACCTCATCCTCCATTGTACCTAGATTACCTATATGTTTGTTTTGTACTATGATATTAGGTGCCATCCAACTAGGTATCTCAACATGAGTATATTCATCCCCCAACAAACTTGTTTCATGATCCTTCAAATTTGTTGTCAATTGATTTGTTATGTTGTTTGTCGGGTTGTCTAATCTATAATAATATTGGGCACAATCTTCTATGGCATCCCATGCTTCTTAAGCATTTAATTCCCTAAAGTCCCCATTGGCAAAATCCTCAATGCACATTTGGTCACATCGGTCGACACGATAGTAAAAGGTTTGGGTTAGGGATGCTAAAGCGAAACTATGATGAGGGACTATTCGGAGTAAATTTTTAAAACGAGTCCATGCATCATATATGGGTTCATCTCGATATTGTTTGAACATCAAGATGTCATTAGGGTAGAATGGATTTCGTGGTCGGTAGTATGGTGGATTTGCGTTCTCCATAATGGTGAACGGAAGAGTTAATGGAAAGGTTTCTACGAACAAAGACACAAAGAAAAGATAGACTACGAGAAAGCTAATAAAAATCTCACTAAAAAGGAATCTAATGAGTAGACCTAATCAAAATAAATTTCAACCTAAACAATAACTATTCCCCGGGATGCGGTGCCAAAAACTTGATGCGTGGGAATTGCACCAGGCTTTACCTCTCGAGGGATCTCGAGAAGCTTACAACCCCCACCAGGCAGTGTACCTGATCGTTGTAGTATAGTATAGTGACAAGTACCGGGGGATTGATCGTTCAACTCAGGAATAGTGTCGTCAGGATTGAAAATTAGTCTAACTAGGTCTAAAGGTGAAAGATGATTCTTTTTGTGTTTTTATATTTTATGAAAAGCAAGTAAAATTCTCGGGTATTGGAAGAAGGTGCGGAATTAGTTGTTAATCAACTAACCCAAAAGCTACTAATTAAACTAATAAACAAGAAAAGTAAACTAAGGTCCTACAAGGGATGTGAAGCATGTCTACCCATGATATGTCACTCCTTGCTAGCTATCCAATTCTACCTATTGAATTGTCACACCATGTTTTAATTGACGGGTTGTATTCTTTAATACCATTCATGGGGTGGCGTACTTACTTCCCCAATTCTATAAGCTCCTACTTCACTCCTATGTCGAGCCGGCTAAGAAGCTCCTAACATGGGATCACTAGAATTCGCTCATGCATTAAATACAACCATAAAAACCTAGTACACATCGGTTCATGTTTCTTAAGATGTTCAAGCAAGTTACACAATGGATATCTTCCAGTTTTCTTAAGCCTAACATCGAATTCTTTCAATTAAACAAGAGACAATAGGAAACAAGAATTATAAGCTAAACCAATTAGATCTATCGAAGTGTCACACCCTAATTGATGAAGATAGACACAAACATCAACAAGAAATCAATAAGATCTAATTAATTATATACAAGCTTCACACAATCATAAGTAGACACTAGGTGAATTAGCAAAACATAATCAATGAAGAGCAAACAACAATAATAATGAAAGACATAATTGAGATAGAATCATCAAACCAATACATGATGTTTATGGAGTGATTGAAATCCTCTAAGTTGCTGGAAAAACACCTACCTAAACCCAGGAATTGACCTTAGGGTTTAGGGCTTACAAAAAGTGATGTTATGATGTTATATTTATAGGCATGTTTTCTGTCAGCAAGGCTTGACGGTGTCAGCCCGTTACACATGATGGTGTCATGACCATTTTTTCACCAAATTGTAGATCTCTTTTTCCTCTTCACGTGGGCTTTTGAATCACCTAAATCCGAGTTCGTATGCAAAAGTTATGGCCAAAATAATATCAGCTACTCCGCGCGCAAGTTTTGACAAGCTAACACATGACGGCCTTGGGTGACGCCGTCACGTTTCTTCTGCATCGTCACCACTTTTATTCTTGACGGAGTCATCAAAATGCTCTTGACGCCGTCAGGTACTGTTCCCAGCAAGAAAAATTAAGACTTTGCCGTTTTCTTCACTTTTATGCTCCAAAAACGTCCAAAATCCTTCCTTTTCCAGAATTCACTCCAAAAGTACCTAAAATCACAAAAGGAACGATTTAGGGCTATATTTGATCAAATAAATTCAATTCCGGGCTTAAATGACCCTAAAAAAATGGTTCATTTTTCGCCTTATCAAAGTGACCTCCATAACTTTGGATCGGAGATGGACCATACAAATCCAAATGAATTAATTCTAAAACTTTACTGTTGTCACTTCCTTTATATTCCTATTATTGGTTTGTCTTTGACTTCCTAGACATATATCACAATAATGCCTTACAAAGCTCAACTTTGGTAAATTCCGTACTAGTTCGTTTGAAGCTAGGTTTTGGACTAACCTCATATTGGCGTGACCTAATCTCCTATGCCAAAGCGTTGAGTTGTCCACCATAGACGTAAGACATATGTGTTGCTTAGAGTTATCACCTAACTTGCATGTATATGAATTATTTCTCCTATGACCTTTTGCTAACATAACACCATTTTTACTAATGGTGCAATCTACCTTAGTAAATTTGACCTCACAATCATCATCACATAATTGACTCACACTAATCAAATTGAAACTTAGACCCCTAACATGCTCAACATTGGAGATTTCTATGGAGTCATGAAGGACATTACCTTTGCCGACAATTTTGCCGTTAAGTTTGCTTCCAAAAATGACTTGATTGCCATTATACGCCGTGTATGATGTAAACAATCTTCTATTCCCGGTTATGTGTTTAGTGCAACCACTATCCACTACCCACTCATCCAGTTGTAGATCACTTTTGAGGCAAACCTACAACAAAAGTACGACTCATGCCTTTGGTACCCATTTTTTCTTGGGTCCATTTTGGTTAGCATTTAAAGTGCCCAAGTTAAACATTCTTGGGTCTTGAAGCAAGACACATAATTTCTCAATACCAAATTTAGAGAAGGCGGACCAAGGGTTGTTTTGATAGTCATTTTGAATTTGATAACTTGGTCTATAGTTGTGATATGTTTGAGGTTTAAAGTAGTTTTGGTTTGAATAGGAGTTGTCTCTCCTTTGGTAATTGTTGTATTGGTATTGAGAAGACCTTTGACCATAGTTATAGAAATTTCTTCTTTGGTTATTATGAAAAGATGGTCTTTGGTTGTATGAGGTAGAAGATCTTACATTTGGTGTAGACAAAAATTGTCTATTATTTACTCGAGGTTGTGAGTATCCAAGTCCATTGCGTGAGCTTGAGTTAGAAAATTGTTTTGGATTCGCTCTTTTTACAATGGAAGTTGATTACCTCGAGTACTTAAAAGAGGAGCTTGAGGAGTAATTGATTTAATGTCATTGTTTAATGGAGATCCAATTTTCCTCAGGGACCTGGCACATTGATGGCGCGTTGACGCGTCAGCCAGCGCGTCACCCTCGGGGATTTTTGGAGCCTCGTTTTCTTTAGCCTTTACAAATGTTATTGGTTTTGTTAGGCTTATAGGAGTGGTTGTACCTTGTTTAAAAAATCCAAGACCTCTCTTATCTGGAGACACCTTTTGCCGACTTATTAATTCTTCTAAATCATTTGTGCTGTTTTTATATTTTGAAAAGCTTAATGACTCTTTTTGAAGTTCCAACACTTTTTCATTCAAAGAGTTAACCTCAAGTGTGAGTACTTCACAAAGAAAAGATAGACTACGAGAAAGCTAATAAAAAGAAAATAAAAATCTCACTAAAAAGGAATCTAATGAGTAGACCTAATCAAAATAAATTTCAACCTAAACAATAACTATTCCCCGGGATGCGGCGCCAAAAACTTGATGCGTGGGAATTGCACCAGGCTTTACCTCTCGAGGGATCTCGAGAAGCTTACAACCCCCACCAGGCAGTGTACCTGATCGTTGTAGTATAGTATAGTGACAAGTACCGGGGGATTGATCGTTCAACTCAGGAATAGTGTCGTCAGGATTGAAAATTAGTCTAACTAGGTCTAAAGGTGAAAGATGATTCTTTTTGTGTTTTTATATTTTATGAAAAGCAAGTAAAATTCTCGGGTATTGGAAGAAGGTGCGGAATTAGTTGTTAATCAACTAACCCAAAAGCTACTAATTAAACTAATAAACAAGAAAAGTAAACTAAGGTCCTACAAGGGATGTGAAGCATGTCTACCCATGATATGTCACTCCTTGCTAGCTATCCAATTCTACCTATTGAATTGTCACACCATGTTTTAATTGACGGGTTGTATTCTTTAATACCATTCATGGGGTGGCGTACTTACTTCCCCAATTCTATAAGCTCCTACTTCACTCCTATGTCGAGCCGGCTAAGAAGCTCCTAACATGGGATCACTAGAATTCGCTCATGCATTAAATACAACCATAAAAACCTAGTACACATCGGTTCATGTTTCTTAAGATGTTCAAGCAAGTTACACAATGGATATCTTCCAGTTTTCTTAAGCCTAACATCGAATTCTTTCAATTAAACAAGAGACAATAGGAAACAAGAATTATAAGCTAAACCAATTAGATCTATCGAAGTGTCACACCCTAATTGATGAAGATAGACACAAACATCAACAAGAAATCAATAAGATCTAATTAATTATATACAAGCTTCACACAATCATAAGTAGACACTAGGTGAATTAGCAAAACATAATCAATGAAGAGCAAACAACAATAATAATGAAAGACATAATTGAGATAGAATCATCAAACCAATACATGATGTTTATGGAGTGATTGAAATCCTCTAAGTTGCTGGAAAAACACCTACCTAAACCCAGGAATTGACCTTAGGGTTTAGGGCTTACAAAAAGTGATGTTATGATGTTATATTTATAGGCATGTTTTCTGTCAGCAAGGCTTGACGGTGTCAGCCCGTTACACATGATGGTGTCATGACCATTTTTTCACCAAATTGTAGATCTCTTTTTCCTCTTCACGTGGGCTTTTGAATCACCTAAATCCGAGTTCGTATGCAAAAGTTATGGCCAAAATAATATCAGCTACTCCGCGCGCAAGTTTTGACAAGCTAACACATGACGGCCTTGGGTGACGCCGTCACGTTTCTTCTGCATCGTCACCACTTTTATTCTTGACGGAGTCATCAAAATGCTCTTGACGCCGTCAGGTACTGTTCCCAGCAAGAAAAATTAAGACTTTGCCGTTTTCTTCACTTTTATGCTCCAAAAACGTCCAAAATCCTTCCTTTTCCAGAATTCACTCCAAAAGTACCTAAAATCACAAAAGGAACGATTTAGGGCTATATTTGATCAAATAAATTCAATTCCGGGCTTAAATGACCCTAAAAAAATGGTTCATTTTTCGCCTTATCAAAGTGACCTCCATAACTTTGGATCGGAGATGGACCATACAAATCCAAATGAATTAATTCTAAAACTTTACTGTTGTCACTTCCTTTATATTCCTATTATTGGTTTGTCTTTGACTTCCTAGACATATATCACAATAATGCCTTACAAAGCTCAACTTTGGTAAATTCCGTACTAGTTCGTTTGAAGCTAGGTTTTGGACTAACCTCATATTGGCGTGACCTAATCTCCTATGCCAAAGCGTTGAGTTGTCCACCATAGACGTAAGACATATGTGTTGCTTAGAGTTATCACCTAACTTGCATGTATATGAATTATTTCTCCTATGACCTTTTGCTAACATAACACCATTTTTACTAATGGTGCAATCTACCTTAGTAAATTTGACCTCACAATCATCATCACATAATTGACTCACACTAATCAAATTGAAACTTAGACCCCTAACATGCTCAACATTGGAGATTTCTATGGAGTCATGAAGGACATTACCTTTGCCGACAATTTTGCCGTTAAGTTTGCTTCCAAAAATGACTTGATTGCCATTATACGCCGTGTATGATGTAAACAATCTTCTATTCCCGGTTATGTGTTTAGTGCAACCACTATCCACTACCCACTCATCCAGTTGTAGATCACTTTTGAGGCAAACCTACAACAAAAGTACGACTCATGCCTTTGGTACCCATTTTTTCTTGGGTCCATTTTGGTTAGCATTTAAAGTGCCCAAGTTAAACATTCTTGGGTCTTGAAGCAAGACACATAATTTCTCAATACCAAATTTAGAGAAGGCGGACCAAGGGTTGTTTTGATAGTCATTTTGAATTTGATAACTTGGTCTATAGTTGTGATATGTTTGAGGTTTAAAGTAGTTTTGGTTTAAATAGGAGTTGTCTCTCCTTTGGTAATTGTTGTATTGGTATTGAGAAGACCTTTGACCATAGTTATAGAAATTTCTTCTTTGGTTATTATGAAAAGATGGTCTTTGGTTGTATGAGGTAGAAGATCTTACATTTGGTGTAGACAAAAATTGTCTATTATTTACTCGAGGTTGTGAGTATCCAAGTCCATTGCGTGAGCTTGAGTTAGAAAATTGTTTTGGATTCGCTCTTTTTACAATGGAAGTTGATTACCTTGAGTACTTAAAAGAGGAGCTTGAGGAGTAATTGATTTAATGTCATTGTTTAATGGAGATCCAATTTTCCTCAGGGACCTGGCACATTGATGGCGCGTTGACGCGTCAGCCAGCGCGTCACCCTCGGGGATTTTTGGAGCCTCGTTTTCTTTAGCCTTTACAAATGTTATTGGTTTTGTTAGGCTTATAGGAGTGGTTGTACCTTGTTTAAAAAATCCAAGACCTCTCTTATCTGGAGACACCTTTTGCCGACTTATTAATTCTTCTAAATCATTTGTGCTGTTTTTATATTTTGAAAAGCTTAATGACTCTTTTTGAAGTTCCAACACTTTTTCATTCAAAGAGTTAACCTCAAGTGTGAGTACTTCACAACTTTTACAAGGTTCAATCATACCTTTGCAATGTTCTAGTGTTTTTACTTTACTTTCAAGTTCACAAACCCTTTCTTTAGATTTAACATTTTCCAATTCAAGAAGACGTTTTTCTTTGAGAGCTTTATCAAGGGTTTTTCTAAAATCATCATTAAACTTAACTAGTTCCTCATTCTCCTTTTGCAAATTGATAATATCTAAGTTATTAGAAGAAGAAGGGTTTAGAGATACCTCAAATTTTTCTTGGGCCATAAGACACGTAGCATCATTATTTGGTTGGTCTTCATCTTCACTATCACTCCATGCTCCTCCAACGAATGCTGTGTTTACTCTCGGCTTGGGACATTCATTGATAAAATGACCTTTCTCACCGCAATTGTAACAACCTTGTGTGCGTCTTGAGCTTTCACTGACCTTGTTGTCACCACTTCGGTTTCCCCCAAAGTTCTTCCTTCCACCATTATCTCGGTTTCCAAACCGGTTTCTCCTACCAAAGTTACCACCTTCCCTAAAGAATCTCCGAAAGTTCTTGGCCATGAGATTATACTCTTCGTCATCAATATCATCTTCTTCATTTCTATCCTCTTGACCATCACTATCATCACTAGCTTGAGTACTAGTGACTTTAGCTTTAAGAGCCAAAGACTTAACCTTCTCCTTCTTGTCTTTGGTACTTGCCTTGTCGTTCTCAAGAATCATCTCATAAACTTTGAGATTTCCATTGAGCTCGTCAAGAGGTAGTTCCGCCAAATTCTTGGCTTCTTCTATGGCCGTCACATTTGGCCTCCACTTCACCGGAAGTGCTCGAAGAAACTTTCTCACATGGTTCTTGTTATAGAAGCTAGGATCAAGAGCCGTGAAACTAGTGACTATAGCATTGAACCTTGTGTACCCATTATCAATGGTTGCTTCATCCGAGATCGAGAACTTCTCATATTGTTGTATGAAAAGATCGATCTTGCAATCCTTAACTTGAGAGTTGCCTTGATGAGTGATGATGACAGAGTGCCAAATTTCCTTGGCGGTCTTGCAAACATGAACCCTCTCGAATTCCCTTCGAGGTAGAGCATTATAGATCAACATCTTGGCTTCATCATTCTTGCCAAGCTTTTTTCTTTCATCATCATTAAGATCCATATGTGGCTTTTTCACCAACAACTTTGTTTCCGAGTCTTCTACCATGAACTCAAAGTTTCCATTTTGGATGATTTCCCACAAATCAAGATCTTTGGACCGAACATAGGTCTCGAATCGGGTTTTCCAAAAGCAAAACACATCGGTTTCTAGCAAAGGTGGTCTTTGCATAGAACAACCCTCAACATAGTTCTCTTGAGCCATGGGTCAATACTCTACTTTACCAAAAACCTTAGTTAGGATTTTAGATTTTTGGAAAAGAATTTTTTGACTTAAAATGACTTCTCGGGAAGGCTTTAACGCTGAAAAACTTGAGTATACCGCTCTGATACCAATTGTAGAACCATAGAGGGGGGGGGGGGGGTGAATACGGTTTCTTTGGCTTTTTAGATGTTTAAAAACTTTTAGCCAAAGATAGCACCAAGTGGTTGTATAATAATCCAACAACCACTAACACAACCAAAGTATATAAAGCAAGTAAAAGACACCACGATATATACTGGTTCGGGATGGGGAGTTTATACCATCCGTACATCCAGTTGCGAATCCGCGACTCCGATACTATTCACTAGTATAATCCTTTCGGTGGACTATAAACCGTTACAATTCACTCCACCGATATTCACCAATATCAATGCTCACAAAGAAGGAGTTACTCACCAACGGTATTCCGCCTTCGGAAACCACCCAAAAGAATCTCACGATTCGACTTTACCTAAGGATTATAAAGATCTCTGCCAAGACTTCCACCCGGAAGTATCAAACCCCAACTAGATCCCCAATGATCTAGGCTTGGTCACCAAGACACAAGACTTCCCTTATAAACAATTAAATGAATGAATATATGTTTTTTCAACCAAGTCCTAACCTAACCTAGAGACTCGATTGTAATAGAAAGGGTATAAGATAAGAAGACCCTCGACACAATCAAAAGAGTGGATTAGGTTCTTGTGATTCTTCCCTTGCAAAGATATGTGTTCTTCCAAAGATGTTAGTGTGAAAATCAAGAACACAAGATTAGAGATAGAGAGGTTGAGAGATTTGAGAGTGTTTAGAGAGAAAGAATCTAGAGAGAAAGAATAATGGCAAGGGGTGAGGAATACAATAGGCAAGGGTGGTATTTATAGGCCAAGAACCCAAACTTGGGAAATTTTACCGAGGCCGGCACGTCACCCGCGAGTCAACGCGCGGGCAGCGCGCCAGGCGTCTGTAACTTTTTCCCAAGTGTTGGGTGTTTGGATCTTACAAATACCTATCCTTGCTAAACCCCCAAGTGTACTTCACACTAAACCTTAACATTAATCATTCTAAGGTTTACCAACTCAAATAGCCAATTTGGAAATCATTTGTGAAGTGCTTAAAGAGAAACCAAATTACCAAGGGTTTAAAGTGTAGATTTGATAATTTGGAAGGGGAAGAAGTGTATCTCCTCACATGGCATAGAAAAGAGAGAAAGAATATGCCAAGGAATATTCCAATGCTTGGGGGGAAGAATGTGATGGAGGGTTGAGATGAAATGGTTTGAATTGGATGGCTAGGATCAAAGGGAGCCTCCCTTTGTTTTCAAACAATTTGGCATGTGGAGAAATGTGGATGGATGAGATGATCTCATTAGAGATAGATGGCTAAGATCAAGTATTCCTAGGTTAGGGTTGAAGAGGATATTCCAAGGAATATGCTTTGCTTGGGGGGAAAGGAGAAATGGAGGGTTGAGATGGTTTTATTTGAATTGGATGGTAGAGATCAAAAGCATGTGGTGGTATAGATAGAAGAGATTGGATGGATGGTTGAGATGAGTTTAGTTTTAATTCAGTGGTTGAGATCAATCACATGTGGTGGTATAGGGAAGAGGGATTGGATGGATGGTTGAGATGTGTTTAATTTGAATTCAATGGTTGAGATCAATCCCATGTGGTGATATAGAGGTGAGGGGTTGGATGGATGGTTGTGATGTGTTGTAATTTGAAATCAATGGCTAGGATGAGATGAGCCATATTAGGGTTTCAAACAATTCCCCATGTGTTGAAAATAAAGGGTTAGGATGTTTTGTAAGGGAATGGATGGTTAGGATGTAGTGTGTAAGGGAATATGTAAGGGTGTAAGAGATTGTGTAAGAGAATATTTGATTTGGATATGATTGGATATGATTGGTTTTGTCTTATGCATAAATGAGATTAAGAGAAGATTAAGGCATAATCTAATTGTCATTAAGAAGAAAAGGTTTAGACAATTAAGATTATAAGTTGAGAAAATTATAGGTTACTTATAAGTTCAAGTAACACATTGTCGAGAATCCATAGTTTCATATCTCGTGACTTTCCACGACTCGACATTCTCAACAAATACCTTGGTTCAAACAAGTTAAGTGCTTTGCCTTGATGTAAAGCACAACCTAAGTGGGAAAGGATGCATTTACGCAAAGTGACCTTTGACTTAGTTTGACCAATAAGGGAGTAAACCCGTTACGTAATTAGAGAAGACGTAAGCACGGGATATGAGCATATGGATGCTTCAACACAATGTTATGTGAAATATACAAGCTCCCTAAGTTTAGAAAAGCCTTGGCTAGAGGCGGTAGTTAGAAAACATGAGTTGGCGTTTTACCGTAAATGAGTGCTTTAAAAGTAGGATCTCTCAAGTCTCAAAACTCGTTTCGAGTGTTCTCAATTAAGCACATAACATATTCATACCTGTATTGAAAGATCCACGTTTGTCGGGTAAGGGGAAAGCCGACTTTCAAAATTCGCCCGGAACCATACAGACTCCTGGCACGTCACCCGCGCATTGATGCGCAGGCAGCGCGCCAGGAGCAGACATTGGCTCTAGCAATTTTGAGCTAACGTTTGTTATTTTATGTGTTTCGATGGTTTATTTGTCATCATTAAAACATAAAGAGATCTTGATCATGTTGCCTCAACACTCTCTTTCCATTAACCAGGGTTGAGTGATCTTACCTATAAATAGGAGAACAAACACAACTGCATGGAAATATAGAACATATGAACTAAACACTTGAATGCAAAGGGTTATTAATTTGTGCCTAAATCAATAACAAACATTTGGTCTTATCCTAAGTAGATATTCTTGATACCCAGGCATTAGGGTCGAATAGTTTACTTTGGAAAGTGATAACATGATTCCAAGTGATATCAGGTAACCATTCATTGGTACGTAGTTAGATAATTGATTATCTTCACCCTGTTCTGGGCTTATAACCACCGACAATCAAAGTAACCTATTATTGTGATATCAATGGCTGCTGCTATGAGGCATATGGCTGCCAACTTTTCCAAATTGGAAAAGTTTAAAGGTGTTGACTTCAGAAGATGGAAAAAGAAGATGCACTTCTTTGGTACGTAGTTTACTTTGGAAAGTGATAACACTATTCCAAGTGATATCCGGTAACAATTCATTGGTACGTAGTTAGATCATTGATTATCTTCACCCTGTTCTGGGATTATAACCACCAACAATCAAAGTAAACTATTATTGTGATAATCAATGGCTACTGCTATGAGGCATATGACTACTATTATTGTGATAATCAATGGCTACTGCTATGAAGGTGTTGACTTCAGAAGATGGCAAAAGAAGATGCACTTCTTGTTGTCAAGTATGAATGTGGAGTATGTCCTGAGCACTGCTATTCCTGAGGATCATGGGGATGATGCAACTGTGGAACAGATAAGGAAAAGAAGCAAATTGGAGAATGATGATTACGTCTGCAGAGGTTTAATCCTTAATGGTATGTCTGACTATCTTTTTGACATTTATCAGAATGTTGAATCTTCCAAAGAACTTTGGGATTCCTTGGATGCCAAATATATGGCTGAGGATGCATAAAGTAAGAAGTTTCTTGTAAGTAATTTCACGAATTACAAAATGAATGATTCAAGACCAGTCATGGAACAATATAATGAACTTCTTGGAATACTTGGAAGGTTTACACAACACAAAATGAACATGGATGAGGCTATTTCAGTCTCTTGTATCTTTGACAAACTCCATCCTTCTTGGAAAGATTTCAAGCATACCTTGAAACATAAGAAGGAAGAACTGACACTTGTTCAGTTAGGTAGTCATCTGCGTATTGAGGAATCCCTCAGGGCGCAGGATAATGACAAGCCAAAGAGTAGGAATGCTACTGGTGTATCTGTTGTCAATATGGTGGAACATAACAATTCCACCAGGTACAATGACAACAAAGGCAAACGTAAACATCATGATAACACAAGGGCTGATCCTAACAGAAGGCAACACTGATTGACTCCAAACGGTAAACCTAAATTGACCAAGTAGATGGTCAACAAGGTCAAACTGCCTAGAGTCAATCTCTGTGGAAGTACAGGGTTTCCCCGGGTCGTTATGTCCCGACGAGGTGTGAATTGTTATCAAACGGGTTTGTGATCGGGTGAATTTGGACAGGAAAGGGTTTGTGAGTGATTACACTACTGATTTATACAAGGAAATAGCTTAAATAAGCTATATTAACAAGACGGTGAAATCAGAAAAACCAGAAACGTTTTAAACCTAAAAACGTGTACGTTCAATTTAAATTTACGTGAACGTACAAAATAAACAGTGAAAACTGAAATCTGAAAACCCACAGGGGGTAAAAATGACCTTTTTACAAACCTAAGGATGAAAGAAAATTTTTAGAAAAAGAAAATTAATTTTTACACTATTTAATTATTTATTATTAATTAATTACTAATTAATTCTAATTATTAATATTTAAATAACGTAAATACAATATAATATTATTTAAACACTAGAAAAATGAAAATTAAATTTATAAAATTATAAAATAACTAAAAACAAATTTTAAAACTAAAAATATGTCATTTTGTCTTTTTTTGGATTTTATATTAATTAATTACTAATTATATTTAATTTCCTAATTAAACTAATTAAAATTATTAAAAATACTAAAAAGACTTAGAAAATTAAGAAATTTTTTATAAAACTAATTAACCATCACAGGAATCCTAAAAAATTATAAAAAGTTTATTTTATATGTTTTCAGACTATTTTACTAATTATTATATTAAATATTAATTAATTACTAATTAAACTAATTAAATTATAAAAACTAGAAAATGAACAGTAGAAATTCTAGAAAAATTCCTAAAATTATATTATATTATATAAGATCTAGGAAAAATATAAAAACTAGGTGTTACTTTATAAAAACTAATTATGCTATTTAATGCTTAAATATTAATTAATAAGTAATTAAACTAATATTAAATCTAATAAATACTAAATGACAATATTAAAATTTGGAAAAATTACTGAAAGTACTTAAAGATAAAAAGAACTTAAGAAAAATATAAAATTGCAAGTTACTTAATAAAAATCTAAAAAGGAAAATTATAAAGGTAAATAAAATTAAATAGAAACTATCACCTATAATTAAATTGGTTTTTCTGGATTTTTCTTTTGGAAATCTATTTTACAACTAAAATTAGGAAACTTTACTAAAGGGACATTGCAGGAAGCTTAAAAATAAGCACAAATGATAACCAAGTGCTTAACAGGTTGGCATGCTTAGGCTTATTAGGACTTAATGAGTTGAGTAAGCCTATGAAAAGCTACCACTAGGGTAATTAATCTAAAACAGATGATGACCAGTTTAAAATAAGCCAAATGGCATAGGTAATTGTACTGAATAAGCACTTATAAGCCAATAAGCAATCCAAAGCACCCACATATTCAGCAGGTCAATTGTGGACTCTTGCAGCCCACTGTGGGGTCCAGAGGGGGGTTCAGGGGTCCAAGTTGAAGGGTGTTCCTAAAAGTAGGTCAGATAAGCTTCAAAATAAGCTAATGTTCATCTGATGGGACCCACTAATAAGCCCTGGGGAATGGCTGGAAGTTGGGTAAGTGAGACTGAGTGGTGGTGCAGGGGAGATGCCTTCCCCTGCAGGTCTGTTTGAAGGCCAGTGGAGCCCACAGAAAAATTCACAAAATTGAAATGACAATGAAACACAATAGATCAGCTGGTATACTACCACATATGAAAGGCTCAAGGGTTGAGTCCAAACAGAAAAATCTAAACAATTCCCACAAAAAATGGGTTTTCTGCCTAGGGTGGGATTTTGACTTTTGACACTAACCACTTAGATTGACTTTTTTGAACTTCAAATGACCCACATTGATTATAGATGTAATAATAAGTTAACTTCTTATGCAACTAATGGTATGATTATGCATGCCTAAATCCTAAACAGTTAAACAAAAATTGATGAACAAGAGAGAAATTGACTTTTAATGAAAGAGCATTGGATTTAATGTTACCTCTGCACTATACTAACCCTATATGTTCTACCTAAACTGAATACAACACCAGAACCAACCTCAAACACACCCTGCCACTTTATTCCAAACACCCTTTTAGTAAACTAAAAATGAGATTTTTGAAGTGAATGGATGTTTTACACTATGAATCTGATTCCTGTAGTTGTATTATGATAACATAGAACTATTAGATCACAAAAATACCAATACTAACTACAAATGCCTAAGCACTAATAAAATGTTAAATAGGCAGTTGATATGTGATATGTGAACACAATGGAATCTAATGAACTTAGACCAAATATTAAGCAATAATATGACTGAAGTACAACAAATAAGCAAGACAACACTGGAATAATAATCTAACAGGCACTTCTACATTGAATGACCAAAAAGTGTAAATTGAGCTTACATTTGAGTCAATGCTGAGAACTAAGAAACAAGGAACCAATTACTACCTAAAGCCTCCCAATAGGATACTAAACCATGTCCATCTAGAAATCACCTTGATCCTTGCATATATCCTCCTCCACACTGATTTTTAGTTTATGATTTATTTTTGAGATATTTTTGAGATTTTTAGAAAACTGAGTAAGAACAGATTCTAATGCTCTAAATACTTAAGAAAACTTGTAAAAAAGATAAAGTGAGCTTAAACAAATAAGGATTAACAACTTTTAATATTTAAACAAAAAATTGAAATTTCCACTTGAAAAGTACAAATTTGAAATGTAGAACTGAAAGATTGAAATTGATGAATAGCTTGAGTTCCAAATATATTGAGAATACTTAATACAAAGCTTTTAAGCTAAAAATTACAATAATATTGGAAAATTAAGCTAAGTCGTGATTAACTAAACTACTTTCCTACCCTACACTAACTAACTAACTTCTTTCTTCCTCCTTTTTTGACTTAAATAGGCTAGGGAGAGTTTCTCTCACTTTTCCACTTCTTTTTAGTCCCTTGGATGAGCTGCAATTGATCATGGCCGTTGAAAATGATTTTTGCGGGAAAATTATATTTGGCAAGTTGAGTGGGATTGGTGAGAGTATTTATGAGGAGGGGGTTGGTTTGGTGTAGGTGAGTGATATTAATTGAGATTGGTGAGTTTTTGGTGGAGTTGGAGAGGAGGGGGGAGATAGGATAGCAGGTAATCAGGGGAAGGGATGGGTGAACAGTGGTCCTGGTATTGGTTTGACTTGGGTTGACCCTGGGGTGGTATTATTAAACGGGAATGGGCCTTGGGAGAGTGGGCCTGGTAATATTTCTGGATCAAGTTGGGCTTTGGTTGTGGGTGGATTGGTATTTTGGGTAATAAATGGTCCATTAGGTTGTAGTAAATTAGCACAAGGACCATTGTTGTAATTATTCTGAAATTGAGGGACCAGATTTGCCAATCTTCCAAACTTGTTCCAAGGACTATTCCTGCCATGTTATAATTCCACAAGGACCTTTCATGTAATTTTACAATTTTAATTTCCCAAGGACTAAAAATGCCAAAAATTTAACTTGAGGGACCAAATTGCAAATTTCTCAAAACTTTTAGAATTTTTCACCAAAGGACTAAATATGACAATTTATGATTTCAAAAGGACCTTTGGTGACTTTTCTTTTAAAATAAGTGCTCAGGGACTATTTTTGTCAATTTTTTAAAGTTGGGGGACTAAAACTGCCAATTATGAAAACTTTGTACGTTTTTCATCTCTTTTACTCATTTTGCATCTAAAACATATAAAACACAATTTTGGAATATTTTCAGTATTTTGATGCCTTTTTGAGTGTTTTTGAATGTTTTGCAGTTTGGATTTGACCAAAAATGATGAGTGTTTGAGCACTCATCAAACACCTACTTGTTGGAAATGTGACAAATCTGGTGACATTAAAAGGGATTTCAAAGGTGTTAAGATTGGAGGTAAATCCAATGGTTCAGGCACTAGTGGTTCATGGAGTGGTGTTTCTTCCAACTCACTGAAAGGTCAGAATGTGTTTAATAAATCTTTTCTGGTTTATTATGTTACATATGTATCTGAATCTAACTATTTACAAGATGATGACGTTACGTGGTGGGTTGACTCTGGAGCAACTATTCATGAGTGCAAAGATAGAAGATGGTTCAAGACTTACGAGTCATTGAATGATGGTTCTATTCTTCACATTGGAAATGAGTCAACAGCCTTGGTGCATGGTCGTGGTTGTGTAGATCTTAGTTTTAGTTCTGGAAAGATTGTAACTTTGTTTAATGTTATTCATGTTCCTGATATAAGGAAGAACTTGGTTTCTAGTAGTGTTTTGAATAATCATGGATATAAACAAGTTATTGAATCTGATAAATTTATATTGTCTAAACATGGTGTGTTTATTGGTTTTGGCTATTTGTGTAATCAAATTTTTAGGCTTAATATTGTCACTGATATTGTTTATTCAGCCTTTATGTCAACCTCTAAACTAAACTACTCTACCCTGTGGCATGCTAGACTTGGCCATGTACACTATAAAAGGATGCAAGATATGTCTAAGGATGGGTTAATCCTAACATTTGACATGTACACTGAAAAGTGTAAAACTTACATGTTGACCAAAATTACTTAGAAACCTTTTTAGGGTGTAAAACGTGAGACTGAGCTCTTGGAGCTTATATACAGTGCCTATGTGACTTGCATGACACTCCCTCTTTGAAGAATAAGAAGTACTTTGTGACATTTATTGATGATGCTTCTACATTTTGTTATGTCTATCTGTTAAATACCAAGAATGAACCATTAGATAAATTTAAAGTATTTAAAACTGAAGTTGAATTGCAACTTGGGTCCCTGATAAAAAGATTCAGGACTGATAGGGGAGGTGAGTACATGGATACTCTGTATTTTCAGTTCGTTGGTATAATCCATGAAATGACTACTCCTTATACTCCTCAACAAAATGGTATCTCTGAAATAAAAAATAGGGTACTGAAGGAGATGGTTAATTCCATGTTGTCCTACTCAGGAATGAGTCAAGGGTTCTGGGGTGAAGCTATGTTAATAGCTTGCTATTTATTAAATAGGGTTCCCAATAAAAGGAACAAAGTTACCCCTTATGAACTCTGGACTAAAAAGAAACCCAACCTGAATTATCTCAGGGTTTGGAATTGCAGGGCTGTTGTGAGACTCCCTGATCCAAAGTTAAAAACTCTGGGTGAAAGAGGCATTGAATGTATCTTTGTTAGATATGTTGAGCATTCCAAGGCATACAGGTTTTATGTTATTGAACCTAATGAATATATTTTAATTAACTCAAATTAAATCAAAGGATGCACTCTCTGATGAGAATAGATTCTCATCAGTCCCTGGACCAAGTCAAAGGGATCCAAATGGAACTGATGACATTGGTGTATCAGAGGTCCCTGATAACTTACCATCTCAGGTCCCTGATGAGGTTGTGGTTCAACAACCTGAACTTGAGCTCAGGAAGAGCAAAAGGGTCAGGACTCCAAAGTCATTTGGACCTGAGTTCCAATTATATTTAATTGAAGGTACGAGGAATGAGGTCTATGACCAATATTCCTATTGCTTTGTTGTTGAGGAGGATCCCAAAACATTTGAAGAAGCAATGAAGTCCTAGGATGTTACTTTCTAGAAAGAAGCAATAAATGATGAGATTGACTCCATCATGGGCAACGACACTTAGGTGTTAGTTGATCTACTACCAAGTTGCAAACCTCTTGGTTGCAAATGGATTTTCAAAAATAAAATGAAGGTAGATGGAACTATTGAATAGTTCAAGGCTAGACTAGTCATTCAGGGCTTTAAACAAAAGTCAGGGATAGACTACTTTGATACTTATGCCCCTAAGGCACGTATCAGTACCATCAGGTTGCTGATTGCTTTAGCATCAATTCACATTCTGATTATTCATTAGATGGATGTGAAGACAACTTTCTTGAATTGTGAATTGGATGAGGAGGTTTATTAGAACCAACCTTAGGGCTTCATCTTGCCTGGCAATGAAAAAAATGTGTGTAAATTGATTAAGTCTTTATATAGACTGAAATAGGAACTTAAGCAATGGCATCAAAAATTTGTTGACGTGGTTTTGTCTAATGGTTATGTTCTTAACCAGGCTGACAAATGTGTTTATAGCAAATTTGATGAACCTGGTAAAGGAGTCATCATTTGTTTATAAGTTGATGACATGCTGATCTTTGGTACTGACCAAAATCAGGTTGACCTGACAAAGGAATTTTTGTCATAAAGGTTCTCCATGAAGGACATGGGGGAGGCTGATGTTATCCTTGGTATAAGGATCAAACATGAAAGTAATGGTATATCAATCTCTCAGTCTCATTATATTAAGAAGGTACTGAAGAAATTCAATTACTTTAATTGTACTCCAGTGAGTACTCCTATGGATACCACTTAAAAGCTTATGCCTAATACTGGCAAAGTTGTATCTCAACTTGAGTATTCTAGGGTGATTGGCTGCCTAATGTATGCCATGACTTGTACAAGACCTGATATTGCATTTTCAGTGGGTAAACTAAGCAGGTATACTAGTAATCCTAGTGCTCAGCACTGGCAAGCAATTCAGAGAGTATGAAGTATTTGAAGAGAACTATGGATTATAGTCTCTCATATACTGGTTATCCTTCAGTGTTAGAAGGATACACTGATGCAAGTTGGATCAGTAACATTGAAGACAATTCATCTACCAGTGGCTGGGTATTCCTACTTGGTGGAGGTGCAATTTCTTGGGCATCCAAGAAACAAACTTGTATCACTAGCTCAACAATGGAATCTGAATTTGTGGCTTTAGCAGCTGCTTGTAAAGAAGCTGAATGGTTGAAAAACTTGCTTCTTGAGATTCCATTGTGGCCTAAACCTATAGCATCTATTTTTATCCATTATGATAGTGCTGCTACATTGGCAAAGGCTTATAGCTAGATGTACATTGAGAAGTATAGACACTTGGTGTCAGGCATATCATGATTCGTGAGCTTATCATGAATGGGGTGGTATCTATTGAGTTTTTTAGATCTCAACAAAACTTAGCTATCACTTGACGAAGGGTTTGGCTAGAGACTTGGTTTTAAAGTCTGCTAAAGGGATGGATTTAAAGTCCAACTTAGTCACTGAATGCTAAGACACCCAACTCCCTCCTGAGGAAACTTGGGAGCTGAGTTCAATGTAGAAAGCTGAACATTCAGTGTACTGGAGCACATGTTTTATATTACATCCCAAGGTTTGTGCTCAGAACCTGCTCAAAAGGAGGATGAAGTCATTACTTCTTAATGGTTAATTTCTTTGAAAAAAAATGCTTGGCAGGAGCATGAATAAAGAGGAACCACCTATGTGAATATTGAAGTTTTGCCTCTTCAGGGAGCTTTGGACTTTTGGCTCTTACAACATTTATGAATTAGATATGGACACATGGCTTATATAGTGTCAGGAGTGTTTAAGTGTTTGAAAATGAATGTGTATTTTATCTTCAGGTATTCAAACGGGTTGAAGGGTTCAATTCTTTAGAACACCCTAATTCTCGAATATTTGAACGTGTTTTGTTTATGTTTTCGTTTATGCATATGTTTTGTTTAATGTTTGTTTTTCATGCAAAGGAAGTAAACTAAATTTGAGGAGGATTGGCAAATTTAGTACACTTGAGGGATCAGTTCAAACCTGGTAATGGGTCTGGAGGTACGGAGTGTACACCAATAAGGTCCTTGAACACCCTGTCTCAGATAGTGGTTAAGTGTTATTCAGTGTATGATGATTTTCAATGAGTTCACTCTTCAGTGAGTGACACTCTGGACGAAATGGTATTCATCAGTCTGGTGAGTTTGGCTTTGTACTCTATGAGTAATAAGCTGATGGATCTCATCATGGAGTAATGTCATCAGAGAGTTCATGTCATCAGTAAGTAAACCTCTTAGTGACCACACTCAAGGAGCAACCCTTTCAAGGAGTAGCTTATCAGTGAGTATAACGAACTCACTGGACTGAATTCAAACTTGGTTTGTAACTTCTTTAACCTATTCAAATGACAGTTTTAACTGCATTTGTTGACATAAATTAATGCCTAAAAACATTATTAACATGTTATCAATATCTCTATGTTTTGATTATCACAAAATATAAACTCATAGAACTAAAACTTGTGACATAAACAAGTATTTAGTGATTAATATTTCTCTTTACATCCAAATCACTTAAGGTATGAATAAACAAAGTGTTTAGTGCAATTTATGATCAAAGGGGTATTTAATTAACTAATGCAAAGTTTATTTAATTATATAACCATATTATATATTTTTGAAAAACACTTTTGGTAATAAAGAAAAATGTTTTATTCATACTAAATATATGAATTCAAATTTTTAACCAAAAACAGTTAGTTTTTCACCAAATAAACTTTCCCCACTAAAAGACAAAGAATCTGGCCGTTTCAGCTGGGCGGCCCCCTTAATTATAAAGGGCGGTCCCCTTAATTTTAAGGGGGCCGGCCATGAATTAAGGGGACCGGCCACGCTCCTCTGTCAGATTCTTTTGCCTATAAATACCACCTTAAACCTGGATTTTTTTCTCACCTTTTGCACCCCAAAACTTTCTGTTCTAGATCTCATTTCTATTCTCCAAATCCTTTGATCATAAATACATAATCCTTTGTTTCAAAGTGATTCTTACATCATCCTCTCAAGTGCAAGAGAAGAATACTTCTATCCTCCAAGACAAGAAGTATTACAACTTGTTGTGACCTCCACATCCAAGTTGTTGGTGCATCATCAAGAATATCTACATATATCTTTGTGTAGTGTGTTGTGAATATTTGATTGTAGATAGTTGTGATTAGGAATATAGATAGTGTGATTGGCTAGTAGATTGTAGTGAAGATTATTGGTGTGTAGAAGATAGGCGTGAACTAGATTGTAGTGAAGACTATTGGTGTGTTGAAGATAGGTGTGTAGTTAGTTGGTGTGAAGTAGTTGTGAAGAAGGTGTGATTTCGTTGTGACGAAGCTTTGGTGTGTAAGTGGTGTGTATATTGGTGTGTAAGGTTTCTCCGCCATAAGGAGCTTGTTGACATAGTGAAGAAAACTCTCGAGTAGGTGACTCGAGGAGTGGAGTAGGGCAAGGAAGGTGTCCTTGTAGCCGAACCACTATAAATCCTTTGTCTCGCGGTTAGATCTTTCCATATCTTACTTATTATCTTGCTTATATCGTTATTACATTTGTAGACGTAGACATATATATATAGTTGCTCATATAGTACTAGTATTGATTTTACTTAAAGATCAAACGAAAGTTTCATTCACAAAACAAAGTTTTTAAAATCAAACTAAAAAGGTTACATACATATAATTGATCATTTCGATCAAGTATAGTTTTCATACAAAATATAACTAAGGATTATAAGATAAACGATTACGTACTTATCTCTTGTATATAGCTAGAATTGTTTATATTATGCATGTGTTGATTTCACATACTTAGCTTACATTATTATTATTGTTCATACTTAGATATACTTGTTCATATTGTTCAAGATTTGAGTTCACATAAGATTGAATCAAAGTTTTAAAAGCAAACAAGGTTTTAAAACTAAACCAAGTTTTCATAATAAAATTAAAAAGACGTAAAACTATTCAACCCCCCTTCTAGTTTTCCACAATTGGTACCAGAGCCACGTCTAGCAAGATTTTTAAAATATATTGTATTTTAAAACTTGTAACGATCTATGGAATCTGAAAAATATTTAGAAGGGCAATCTATGCAAAGACCACCACTATTTGAAAGTGATGGATTTTTATATTGGAAAAATAGATTCGAAACTTATGTGAAATCAAAAGATCTTGATCTTTGGCATGTCATTACCTTTGGTGATTTTCCCCCTATTCAATATAATTTTGAAACTAAAATGGACGAAATTGCATCTTTTGAAAAACAAAATGATGATTTGAAAAAGAAACTAGCAAAAAATAATGAGGCTAAAATGGTTATTTATAATGCCTTACCACGCAAAGAATATGAAAGAATTTTTATGTGTAAAACCGCAAAAGAAATTTGGGATTCTTTACTAATCACTCACCAAGGTAATAGTCAAGTTAAAGAGAACAAAATAGATCTTCTTGTTCAACAATATGAACAATTTACAATTCCGGAGGAGGAATCAATAGATAATGCTTTTGCTAGGTTTAACACCATCATCACAAGTTTAAAAGCACTTGATGAGAATCTTTCTAGTAAGAATTTTGTTAGGAAATTTCTTAGGGCTCTTCATCCAAAATGGCGAGCTAAAGTTACGGCGATTGAAGAATCGAAGAACTTGTCAACTCTTCAACTTGATGAGTTGATCGGCAACCTGAAAGTCTACGAAGTAATAATAAAGAAAGACTTCGAGATGGTCAATGGAAAAAGAGAGCAAAGCAAGTCAATTGCGTTGAAAGCTAGGAAGGAATCTAGTAACGAGGATAGCTCAACCTCCGAAAGTGATGACGAAGAATATGCGATGGCCGTAAGAGACTTCAAGAAATTCTTCAAAAGGCGAGGAAAATTCGTTAGACAACCGCATGATGAAAGGAAAGCAAACCAAAGAAATAAAGATGACAAAAATGGCAAAAGTGATAGGAAGTGCTTCAAATGTGGTGATCCAAATCATCTCATCGGAAAATGTCCAATGATGTCAAGAAATCAAAAGGCGTTTGTTGGAGGAGCTTGGAGTGATAGCGATGACGATGAGAAAGAAATCACAAATGAGGAGAAATGTCTTATGGCTAAGACATCAAGCGAGGTACGTTCCGAAACCAAATACTTTAGTGACGAAAATTTATCATTAGACAAAAAAGACCTAGATAGTGAATATAATAGGTTATGCAAATTAGGTCAAAAGGTTATAGCTAAAAATAAGTCACTAAAACATATTAATAATCTATTAGAAAATGAAGTACTCGAATTAAAAATTAGACTACAACATATGGAAAAAGGAAAAGAAGTTTTTAAAGAATGTAAAACATGCATAGAGGTTAATAATGAAAATGAAAAACTTAAAGATGAAATTTTCAAACTTGACAAGTTTAAAAATAGTAGTAACCCACTTAAGAAAATAATAAGTGCTCAAGAAACTTCGGGAGATAAAACCGGTCTAGGATTAACTTCAACTAATGTTTCAACTAGTGAAAATAAAAGTATAAAGTTTGAATGTGAATCTAGTAAACAAAAATCATTAGAATCAAATCCTAAGTATATACTTACAAAAGATAGAAAAATACCCATTGCGAATGATGAAAAAGTAAAAACTTTTTATAAACCATCCTTAAAGACCGAAGTAGGATCCTCTAAACCTAAATTAAGATCTAAAACTCCACCACCAAGAAAACCTAACAATCATCATCCAAGATCTAAAAAATCTCAACCTAGAAGAAATCAAAATAGACAATATTACAATAACACTAGAAATCAAATGTGGAATTATCAACCAAGTTACAATCCTTGGGAAATATTACTACAATACATGCATCCTTGCCAAATGTTAAATATGTTTGGACCAAACAACCTTGGACCAATGAGACAATGGGGACCAAGTGGCTAAATTGTCAATCTTGGAAGAAGTTGGAATATCATCTACAAATGTCTTCTATAAGTCAACATGGTCACTTGAAGTGCTTGAAGATATTCCATTGAAGACTAAAAGGTACACGTTTCTTTTAAGTTCATCACTATAATTTGCATGCTTAGATAAATGATTAGTTAGATTAATGCTTAGTACATAATTGCTTATATTCTTATAACCTAGAAACATCATTGGTTGACTTTCCTAGGAATAAGATAAAATTGTTCATTGCCGAACAAAATAGAAAATGGAAATCTTCTATATCCACTATTAGGAAACTCATGGTGATGAAGTGAAATGAGTTAAGTGGATCAATCGTTAATATAGAAGTAGGATTAGATCCCTCGCGTAAGAAAACTATGGATGAAACAAGCTCTCGTAGAATATGGCATTAAGATAGATAAGCGTGCAAAAACAAAGGAACTATAGATGTTAGGTTATACCCCGTTCAACCCTCTCGCATCTAACATATATATTTTAGTCATCACTTCCTTTAGGATCATAGGATTTGTAGAAACGATAGCATGAGATAATAGTAGGCTTGACCAATCCTCTTGAGCATGAGATCTTTAATAAACATCTTTTAAAATATATGATTAATGATATTTGTTGTCAAAATCTAATATCGTTAAAAATATGCAAAAACCTCATATTTTAGAAAATAGTTTTTCAAATAACTATCCCACTTTTAAATAAGATGTTTTCACTATATATATCCACAATTTTGTTTTGATCAAAACCAAAGATTGAGAAAATTTTCTTTATCCTTCATTAACACTTTTTGAAGTAAAACCGAATCTATTTTATTCAATTAACTCTCATATCTACATGAAAACCTACTTTCAAACATTGTTGAATAATGCTAAAAACGTCTCTTTAAATCATGCATGGTGATCTCATATTTGTCATATATATTTATATAAATGACACTTATAAGTGAACTAAATCAAATCAAGAGGACCATGGTTTGTCTATTAAGACTTTGTTTGTAACAAGTCTAGAAACCCATGTTATCATAATACACATTAGGATTAATCCTCCTAGTTATGTAGTTATGAAATACTTGATGTTGCTTATTGTTTCCTAGCTCTTATATTTTGCTTGCTAGATGAGTATGTTTGCATGATAGATGAAATTGCTTGATTACTTAATCTCCTTGGTTAACATGCTTTAGCTACATAATTGCCTACATAATTTGTCTATGTTTAATTGCCTCAAAGAGTTGGACTTGTTTGAAACCAAAAACACAACCTTTCTGCAATTTACTACCAAAAACCCTTTTCTGGCAATCTGGGAATCACCAGATAGGCGGCCCCCTTAAATTATAAGGCGGCCCCCTTAATTATTAAGGGGACCGGCCTCCAATTAAGGGGACCGGCCATCTGATGATCAAAGGTGCTGTTTCCCTTTTCTACTTTTTAGCCCACTTCATCCTACACTTCCCAAAATTCACAAACTTATTCTATCCTCAACCTTCCATAAAAGTTTATCCATCCTTGATCCCACCAATCCTACATTATAAAACACTCTCATTCCTCTCAATCTCCACTCATCTCATCATTTCCTCTCCCATTAAACCAAAACCACCAAGAAACTTGTTTGGAGAAGAAAGCCTAACTTCCTTTAAAATTCCGTCAAACCAAATGAGGTTGTCAAACATCCAACACCAAATTCCTCCTATGTTTCCAAACATTACTTACCTAACACCTCACTCTCCTTCTCACCAACATTACATATCAAAAACCTTTACTACCCATATCCTTCTACATTACACTCAAACCTCATAATCTTTTCACAACTCAAGCGATGTTGTTCATATTTAACCAACACCTAAACCTCACTCTCACACAAATGATCCATTTAACAACAAATCATCCATTCGTGCTTCGACTAATGATCCTTCTTATGATGAGCATGCACAATCCCAAAACCATAATCCCAACCTCATTACCAACACTTTACATGTTGCTCATTCAACAAAAACACCATCCACTCATGAAGCATCTTTTCCACCCATATCATGTTTTCATGATTACCCAAGCTCAAACATGTCTCCACCACCAAGAGTATCACCACCACATCCTACAACTTCACATGCCATTCCTATGTTGCATGTTCAAACCCTCACCCAAGACAACTATCATGCTCCACCACCATCACCTTCCTCCGAACACTTGAAGTTCGTTGAGGCGCTAAAAGAAGCCCATGAGCTTAGTGCTCTTTTAGCCTTACATCTTGCTCAACGCAATTTGGATCCACCTTCATCTAGATCACCCTCATCACCACACAACATAAATCAACTTGAGAAGCATGTCAACAATTAACCTTGTTGCATCTTTCTCCTAAAAATGATTGCATTCAATGAACACTTCACTTGGATTGAATATCTTCTCACTAGATCACATCCAATAACCTCACTTGAACAACATCCAAAACCTCAATCAACCTCTTCCGCTACAAACTCTCCACCACCAAATTATCCAACATTCATGACCCGAACATATACCTCCATTAATCCAACAACCTCCATTAATCCAACAACCTTACCCTAACTCAACCATCCTCATTCCAAACACTCCATCATCAACCATCTAAGCATACCATATGCTTATGATTTTCACTTTCAAATACGAATCAACCAACCTTTGGTTGCAAGCAAGTCCAAGTGCTCTCTTAGGCAATATAGGACTATGTCTTTTCTTTTGTGTTATTTTTTCAAGCATATTGAATGTTGTAATGCTTTTCATTTCTATAATGCTTGAATGAATCTTTGTTTAGTTGCATAATTGTTGCCTTGCATATATGTGTATCTTGCTCTCTTAAAATATTTTTGTAGCAAAGATCTCTATAGCTCGTTCCCTTGGTGCTCTCAAATGAGGGGGAGCATACATCAAGGGGGAGCATTCTACCCGTTTAAACTTCCCTCGCGAAGCTTACTCGGCTTAACCTTTTTGATTTTACAAAAAGGGGGAGAAGAGAAATGTAAACTCTATAATACTTGTCTAAAAACAAGTTTTAGATATATTGAGTTTAAGGTTTTGTAATAATCAAAAAGGGGGAGATTGTTGACATAAATTAATGCCTAAAAACATTATTAACATGTTATCAATATCTCTATGTTTTGATTATCACAAAATATAAACTCATAGAACTAAAACTTGTGACATAAACAAGTATTTAGTGATTAATATTTCTCTTTACATCCAAATCACTTAAGGTATGAATAAACAAAGTGTTTAGTGCAATTTATGATCAAAGGGGTATTTAATTAACTAATGCAAAGTTTATTTAATTATATAACCATATTATATATTTTTGAAAAACACTTTTGGTAATAAAGAAAAATGTTTTATTCATACTAAATATATGAATTCAAATTTTTAACCAAAAACAGTTAGTTTTTCACCAAATAAACTTTCCTCACTAAAAGACAAAGAATCTGGCCGTTTCAGCTGGGCGGCCCCCTTAATTATAAAGGGCGGTCCCCTTAATTTTAAGGGGGCCGGCCATGAATTAAGGGGACCGGCTACGCTCCTCTGTCAGATTCTTTTGCCTATAAATACCACCTTAAACCTGGATTTTTTTCTCACCTTTTGCACCCCAAAACTTTCTGTTCTAGATCTCATTTCTATTCTCCAAATCCTTTGATCATAAATACATAATCCTTTGTTTCAAAGTGATTCTTACATCATCCTCTCAAGTGCAAGAGAAGAATACTTCTATCCTCCAAGACAAGAAGTATTACAACTTGTTGTGACCTCCACATCCAAGTTGTTGGTGCATCATCAAGAATATCTACATATATCTTTGTGTAGTGTGTTGTGAATATTTGATTGTAGATAGTTGTGATTAGGAATATAGATAGTGTGATTGGCTAGTAGATTGTAGTGAAGATTATTGGTGTGTAGAAGATAGGCGTGAACTAGATTGTAGTGAAGACTATTGGTGTGTTGAAGATAGGTGTGTAGTTAGTTGGTGTGAAGTAGTTGTGAAGAAGGTGTGATTTCGTTGTGACGAAGCTTTGGTGTGTAAGTGGTGTGTATATTGGTGTGTAAGGTTTCTCCGCCATAAGGAGCTTGTTGACATAGTGAAGAAAACTCTCGAGTAGGTGACTCGAGGAGTGGAGTAGGGCAAGGAAGGTGTCCTTGTAGCCGAACCACTATAAATCCTTTGTCTCGCGGTTAGATCTTTCCATATCTTACTTATTATCTTGCTTATATCGTTATTACATTTGTAGACGTAGACGTATATATATAGTTGCTCATATAGTACTAGTATTGATTTTACTTAAAGATCAAACGAAAGTTTCATTCACAAAACAAAGTTTTTAAAATCAAACTAAAAAGGTTACATACATATAATTGATCATTTCGATCAAGTATAGTTTTCATACAAAATATAACTAAGGATTATAAGATAAACGATTACGTACTTATCTCTTGTATATAGCTAGAATTGTTTATATTATGCATGTGTTGATTTCACATACTTAGCTTACATTATTATTATTGTTCATACTTAGATATACTTGTTCATATTGTTCAAGATTTGAGTTCACATAAGATTGAATCAAAGTTTTAAAAGCAAACAAGGTTTTAAAACTAAACCAAGTTTTCATAATAAAATTAAAAAGACGTAAAACTATTCAACCCCCCTTCTAGTTTTCCACAGCATTAATGACCACGTTTAATTGGTAGTGTAACCACTAATACCTATTATTATGGAAGCTAATTATGAGCGATTAATGGGCCGTTAATCTCTCTTAATTCCATTGACTAGGGTTGAGTGATCTTACCTATAAATAGGAGATCAAACACAACTGCATGAAAATGTAGATCATACGAACTAAACACTTGAATGCAAAGGGTTATTGATTTGTGGCTAAATCAATAACAAACATTTGGTTTTATCCCAAGTAGATATTCTTGATACCCAGGCATTAAGGTCGAATAGTTTACTTTAGAAAGTGATAACACGATTTCAAGTGATAACCGGTAACCATTCATTGGTACGTAATTAGGTCATTGATTATCTTCACCTTGTTCTGGGCTTATAACTACCAATACTAAATGCACCAGTTTTTGTAGTTCTAATCACCATTCGAGTCGATTCAACTATAAGGGTGCGTTTGGTTCGCAGTATGTTTTAAAAGGAATTGTAATCTGTTAAATAAATTGTAATTCAAACAGTTGGAATGTGTTGTAATTGTAATGTGTTGGAAATGTAATTGATATATTTTGTCACTTTGTTTGGTTGGATCTCAACGTAATTGTAATTCAAAAAATATAAAAAAAAAACTTAATAATAATAATAATAATAATAATAATAATAATAATAATAATAATAATAATATTATTATCATTAATAGGATTGATTTCGCTATTGCTAAAGGTATGGGGGCCCAGTTGGTTTCTCGGCTCCCCACCAATTTCTTGTAAAAATCCTATTTATTGTTAATAAAAGTGATAATAATAATAATAATAATAATAATAATAATAACAATAATAATAATAATAATAATAATAATAATTATTATTATTATTATTATTACTATTATTATTATTATTATAATAATAA
The DNA here is from genome assembly GCA_030686995.1 of Artemisia argyi. NCBI lineage: Eukaryota > Viridiplantae > Streptophyta > Magnoliopsida > Asterales > Asteraceae > Artemisia > Artemisia argyi. The sequence continues at coordinate 61,464,455 of CM060685.1, forward strand.
TAATAATAATAATTATTATTATTATAAAAATAATAAAAATAAATAATAATAATAATAAATATTATTATAAGTATTATAATAATAATAATAATAATAATAATAATAATAAATATTATTATAAATATTATTATAATTATTATATAAATATAATAAAATTAATAAATATTATTATTATATACATATTAATATATTATTATTTTAATATTTATATTAGATATTAATTATTATTATTATTATTATTATTATTATTATTATTATTATTATTGTTATTATATTTTTATTACTATTATTATATTATTATAATAAATATTTTATTATTATATAAATATTATTATAATAATAATTATTTATTATTTTTATTTAAATATTATTATTTTAATAATAATAATAATAATAATTATTATTATTATTATTATTATTATTATTATTTTTATTTTAATAATAATAATAATAATAATAATAATAATTATTATTATTACTATTATTATTATGATTATTTTTAAATTTTAAAATAATAATATTTATTATTTTTAAATAATAATTATAATAATATTTATTATTATTATTATTATTATTATTATTATTATTATTATTATTATTATTATTATTATTATTTTATAATAATAATAATAATAATAATAATAATAATTCTGAATTACAACGTAATTCAGAACTTTCCATCCAACATCCTATGTAATCTGAATTACCTCATTTGATGTAATTGTAGTGGCTGAATTACAATTATAACGTAAACCAAACATCCTACGTAATGTAATCTGAATTACAATTTCCTCTATTCTGCGAAACAAACATCCTACATAATGTAATTAAATTACAAGTACATCCAATTACGTCAAATTACGGTGAACCAAACGGCTCCTAAGTAGCAATATTAGCCCTTACCCTTATGAATGGGTTAATTGGATTATGTTTAAACTGTAGCTAATGGGAAAAATATTATAATATTTAGCTAACAAGGAAATGGGTCAAATGGGTAGATTAGTAGGCCCGAATGTGTTTTGACGTGTAATTAAACAGCTTAGGTTTCTTTGTCTTAGGCGTTATTATTGACATCGTAATAATGATATACTTTAGGCAATTTCTAGACGAGCAAAGCTTATATAAAATGATGAGTTAACTACATTTTTGGTCCTTGTGGTTGTATCAAAATCTCACTTTTGGTCCAAAATTCAAAAAACGTTCAAAAACAGTCCAAAAGTCCACGTGGACTTCACTTTTGGTCCAAAATTCGCACCTAGTTAGTTTAGTCGTTGCACCGTTAGTCCTTTAACCAAACGCTCGTTAAGTCAGTTGCACCGTTAGTCCTTGGTCGTTAGCAATGTTTACACCGTTAGTCCTTGTGGTTAAAAAATTGAAAAAATTCGAAAAAAAAATTTTTTCCAAAAAAAAAATAATTTGAAAAATTAGAAAAAAATTCTAAAAAAAAAATTTTTACGAAATTTTTTTTTCCAAAAAAAAAAATTTGAAAAAAAATTTCTAATAAAAATTTTTCTTAAAAAATTCGAAAAAATTAAAAAAAAAAAAAAAAAAAATTTGACGAAATTTTTTTTCCAAAATTCGAAAAAAAATCCAAAAAAAAAATTCGAAAAAAAAATTTCTAATAAAAAATTTTCTTTTAAAAATTTCTAAAAAAATTTCTAATATATTAAAAAAAATTCTAATATATATAAAAAATTTCTAAAAATTTCCAAAAAAAAAATTTCTAAAAATTTCTAAAAATTAAAATGTGTATGTATATATATAAAAAATTTTCCTAAAAATTTCGTCAAAATTTTTTTTTTTATAAAATTTTTCGAATTTTTTAAGAAAAAATTTTATTAGAATTTTTTTTTAATATATTAGATATATTAAAAAATGTAAAAAATTCTAATATATATATACGTATATGTAAAAAATTAAAAAAAAAATTACATTAGAAATTTTTTACGTATATACGTATATTATACATTTTATTAGAAATTTGTTTTATACGTAAAATTAAAATGTGTAATAAACGTATATACGTAAAAAATTTCTAATGTAATTTTTTTTTAATTTTTTACATATACGTATATATATATATTAGAAATTTTTACATTTTTTAATATATATTAGAATATATACGTAAAAAATTAAAATTTTTTTTTACATATACATATACATATTAGAAAATTTTTTAGAAATTTTTAAGAAATTTTTTTTACATATACATATTAGAAAATTTTTTAGAAATTTTTAAGAAATTTTTTTACGTATATATACATTTTAATTTTAGTGTCAAACCGGGACAATCGTCAAAAAAAATTTTAGAATATGTATGTCAAAAAAAAAATTTAGAAATTTTTTCGAATTTTTTAAGAAAATTTTTTATTAGAAACTTGTTTTTCAATAAAATTTTCGAAAAAAAATTTTCTTAAAAAATTCGAAAAATTTTATAAATTTTTTTTTTTGACGAACTTTTTTTTTCCAAAAAAAAAATTCTAATAAAATTTTTTCTTAAAAAATTCGAAAAATTTTATAAAAAAAAAAATTTTTGACGAAATTTTTAGGAAAATTTTTTATATATATTAGAATTTTTTTTAATATATTAGAAATTATTTTAGAAATTTTTAAAAGAAAATTTTTTATTAGAATTTTTTTTTCGAATTTTTTTTTTTGATTTTTTTTCGAATTTTGGAAAAAAAATTTCGTCAATTTTTTTTTTTTTTTTTTTTTTTTTTAATTTTTTCGAATTTTTTAAGAAAAATTTTTATTAGAAATTTTTTTTCAAATTTTTTTTTTTGGAAAAAAAAAATTTCGTAAAAATTTTTTTTTTAGAATTTTTTTCTAATTTTTCAAATTATTTTTTTTTTGGAAAAATTTTTTTTTTCGAATTTTTTCAATTTTTTAACCACAAGGACTAACGGTGTAAACATTGCTAACGACCAAGGACTAACGGTGCAACTGACTTAACGAGCGTTTGGTTAAAGGACTAACGGTGCAACGACTAAACTAACTAGGTGCGAATTTTGGACCAAAAGTGAAGTCCACGTGGACTTTTGGACTGTTTTTGAACGTTTTTTGAATTTTGGACCAAAAGTGAGATTTTGATACAACCACAAGGACCAAAAATGTAGTTAACTCTAAAATGATTAAAGACTATGGACAAGCAGCCATAGACTGTATGTTAATTCCGAATAAAAGGGTCAAGAAAAGACCGATCGTCTAGATATTCAAGGTATTCTTGAAGTTTATCTTTGATACGAGACATGCAGAACCCGTGCTACGCACGGGCTAAGAATCTAATTTTTAATCGTGTATTCTTTTTGTATATTGGCGAGTGTATACTTAATTATTGTTTAGTATGTTGTATGAAATATTTTAACTTTTTTGTATAAAAATTTAAAAGTGTTTGATGTTGTTTTGGTTTTGTGGTGTTGTATTTTATATATGGGCTTTTGGTTATTAAGTTATGATGGCTTTGTTTCTTTTGGCCTATTACTTATTTGCATGATAAAAAAATGGCTTTTTTTCTGGTCTATTATTTAGCCCTACAATACTTGTCCATTAAATGGTTTTTGCATGGTAATATAAAGCACACAGGGTCTATCTAATTGGTCATAGTTTAATGTGTGTTAAATATTTTCTTTATTAAGTTTGTAAGTTAAAGTTTGTGTAATAATGTATATATAATAATGCCACATAAACTGTATAAAAATTGTTACAAACCTTTTTAGCTTCATCTCATTTTATTGTACAATTAATTTCATTGAAAATTAATATTGAAGTCTAGCTAATATTAATAAATTTTATCAATAAACTCAATTCTAAATAGCTAATTAAATGAATATTAATTAACACACTATTAATAATCCTAAAAGTTTTGTACTCCATTATTATGTCTTAAACTTAATTTTTTTTAATTTACAAATGGGTTTGAGCAAAAATTATGTACTTTTTCTTTTATATTCATTATTCAAGTTGCATGCTTACATAAACTAATCATGCTAAAAAGTATCATTTAACCATTTAAATGTTGCTTTACATACATGCTCGTGCACATTTTTTTAATCAATTCGCACATATGAGCTACATCAATAGAAAACACACATAAATTAATTGTATATGAAAATGCATTAACATAATATATATATATATATATATATATATATATATATATATATATATATATATATATATATATATATTGTATTAGGTTAAATTATCAATTATTCTTGCAATATTTTCAACTTTATCTCAATCAATAACCGACTTTTAATTCTATACTAATTACTAAATATCATGTGATAAATTTCGGCAAGCCTTGCACTTCCATCTCGATGTTGTATATACTTCACATTAAATGCACCTGTTTTGTTTTTCGATAAAAGTTTGAACTTTTGCTTATGTTTAAAACTCAACTTTTTTATTTGATATTATAATTTACAAACGGATTTAAGTCAAAATTATATATTTTTTCCTTTCCATTCATTACTCAATGTGATATTTTTAATATGTTGTATTTTGCTATTATGGCAAACTAATTCAATGGGCGTAAATATTAGTTTCTCACTAATGATTCTACATATAGAAAAAGAAAACACTTTACGATGTGCGATTTCTCACTAATGGTTTCTCACTAATGATTCAATTGCACATGATAAATTCATTCTAATATTTCTCATAGAGCATTCAAAAGCAACTACTTATATAAACTAATCATGCTAAAAGTATTATTTAATCATTTAAATGTTGCTTTACATACATGCTCGTGCACATTTTCTTGAATCAATTCGCACATGTGAGCTACCTCAATAGAAAACGCACATAAATTACTTGTATATGAAAATGAATTAACATAATATATATATATATATATATATATATATATATATATATATATATATATATATATATATATATATATATATATATATATATATATATATATATATATGACAATCACCTAAATATGTAAGAAACAAAAAAAAAAAAAAAAAATAGTTGATATCCCAATATTTGGTTCCATTTATCTGAGCAAGCATGATCTTGTGTGATTTTCATGGTACCTGCGTATGATAACTTAAAAAAAAAAAAAAAAAAAAAAAAACGAAGATCTAAAAGATGTGTGAATCATCTCCAAAATATTGTAAAATAGAATTTACATACCGCTACCAACAGTCAAATATCTAAAAGATGTGTGAATTATCTTCAAATATACATACTAAATGTGATTTTGGCCGGTTTATATAGGCATGAATTAGGTTAAATCGTTAATTATTCTTGTAACTTTTCACAACCCTTACACTTCATCTAACCGACTTTTAATTCTATACTAAATGTCATGTGAAGAATTCGGGCAACCCTTGCACTTCATCTCCTTTCATGATTGTATAGTTATTATGAGGCTGCATTGAATTTCGAGCATTTGCTATCTTGTACTCTATGCAACTATTAAACGACTCTAACTTGTTTCTAACTCTAAAAACTCTATCATCATAACTCCACATTAAATTTAGGGACTGAATCTTATAGTATTATAGATAATTTGTCATCAAAATTCACAGAGTGCAGATAGTTGCATGAGAGCATAAATACGTGCGATGATCAAGCAGCTTTAATTTAATGTACAAATATAACATTTGTGGACAAATATAGCATTTGTGGTTGGAAATAAGGTTTGGAAGATATATAAACACTGCAGATTTTGAGGAAATTGTAGACTAGGGGTCTTGGTTGACAGGGGCAGATCTAGTAAGGTGACTAGTGGGTGCTGAGTTACCTTAATCAACTCACTTTATTCATTAGTTATTTGCATTCAATAGGTAGTTTTTTAAATAATTTATGCAATCAGCCCCACTTAATCATGTAGATGTTGATTAAAGTTAAAAACGAACAACTTGAACAATTAAATTCAACACTAAAATGAAGTTATCACTTAACTCTAACAAATATGCTTTTCTCAATTTGATTCATTCTTAATTATTATGGTGTTAGGCTGAATCATGACTTAAAGAACACAAAACCATAAACGCATCATCGAGATATTTTTCACTTTGATTTTACAAATTTGGCCCCTCTTAACTTAAAATTGTGGCTCCGCCCCTGCTTGTCGAAGTAGAATCCGGAAAGCAGTCTATACAAGTCTTTATGCTATTCAATATACTGATTCATGATTAAATGTTCGATAGATTCATGATAAAAATGTTCGACTAAAGTTGACTGATGTATGATTGATATGTGAAAGGGTCTTGTGTACATGTGTTTTTTCCTTTCATGTTTCATTATGCGAGACTCGAGTGTATAGTGATTCTGTTAATAACTTATAAGGTGCTATTGAATTTAAACATGTGAATGATAGTGAATTTATTCTTTGATTTCATTATTTGTAAGGTTAATGTATTAAGGTGGCATTTTCACCATAAACTAGAATTCTCAGTTATAAGATTGTTGGCGTTGACCATATTTGTTGTATATATACGATGACTTCTCATAAAATGCAGTTTCGTTATATTTAAGTTGTGTTCATTCTGTTAAATTATTCGTTAAGAGTATAAACTATCAGCCATTGGCACGTTGGAAGGCTTTAGAGCTGTACATGACGACATTTAATTCGGTTTTACCTCAAATCACTAGCAGAGTTGGGTCGTATATCTATAACGTTTGCAATAGTTCTTCATCAGCATTTTTATAGACTATGCTAATTTAAAGAAGGGCAATTGAATCCTCGAGCTATTCTCTACTTGGTCATTATTATAAACTACGAACCAAGTAGCTACTTGCTATTAAACCTTTACCTAAACCGAAACAAACAGGATAGGCGCGACTGCGTCAACGTGTTTGATTATTTTGCAGCCTAAAGTTTGAAAGTTCAATTTTAGGTAGACTTATTTGTTTTGTTTGCAAATAAATATTGAAACTTATTTGTTTGTATTGTAAAAATTAATAGTGACATTTTCTAAGGTTAGGCAGGATCCAAACAAGTATCTTGTCATTCAGTCATTGTGCCATCTCCTATGAAAGTTCTCATTTGTCTTTATTCTTTGAACAAAGAATGTTCAGATGAATTATTAAAGCCCACTGGATGTTATTTCTGGTTGTGTGTGTTAACTTGACAACTTTATTTTTATTTTTATTTTTTATTTTATTTATTTATTTTTCTTTAATACAACTATCTTATAATATTTACATAACTAATCAATCTGAGTGTCCTAAGTATGACTTGATCAACTCACAAATATTTGGTTGGAAAACATTCTTACATATGAAATACCATTGAGAGACAAGTTATTTGGTGTGTGAACTTGACATTTATTATAAGATACTAAATGAAGACTAGGGGGCTGTTTGATTTCGACTTAATTGACATAATGTGAAAAAAAATTGAATTAATTAAGTCATATGAAAACTGTTTGTTTGTAACTTAATAGAAAAAGATGACTCAATATTAAGTGATAAAACTGAGATTGTCTGCATTAAGCCATCTATTAATTAAATATGACTTAATAAAATTAGCTTGCATGAAAAAAAATAATAATAATAAATAAATAGTTTACATGACCGGATACAGTATTATTAATGATAAATTCAAATTACAAGTTCACAATTAAATAGTATCACATATATAGACGAATTACGTTGAATCCTACTGAGATACCACCTTTTAAAGTTCTATAATAACTTAACCACTAAGTCTTAAGTTTGGCTCTAGAATACGTAAAAACAAGTCTGAAATACAAAGTACTATACATTCCTACATTGTCATCCTACACAATGTCTTACTCACAGGATACTGCCAAGTGGCAGAACTGACTGTTTGGATGCAGAGAGAGAATGAGTAAGAAAAAACTATATAATATTATTGTGAGTGTTGGAGGATTTGTAGAATGAAAATGTAGAAATGTGTAGCAAAACTCTTTTTGTATAAGGGGAACTGCCCTAAACCCGAGCTAGCCAGCTCAATAAAAAGTGAGCTAGGGCTAACCAAGGCACTCGATCGGGGTGCCTCTGACTTCCTATTTGTAGCAACAATTATTTTTACTTAATAAGATATACAATAACTATAATCATTAGTTTTTTTGTTTTGTTTTTTTTTTTTTTTTGGTAATTTTTAGGATTCAAACTTTCAAGTTGATGTTCATACTTCTAATTTAAGAACATTTTTGAGAAATTATTTTTTGAGTTCAAATATTTGTTTATTGCATTTATAATGTTAAATAGGTATCGTTTGGATTTTAACAGTTTACTGGTTGAAAACAATAATCTGAATTGGTAAAATAACCAAAGTGATTTCTGGTTCACTTTCCATAACGACAGTAGTTGTTCGTTTTTGCTGGGATTGTTGTAGTATATGGTTCTACTAGACATGTAACTTTAAAGAAGGCTTAGAGCTTCTTTGTCAACTGAATCAAGATATTCGTCCACGAATTAGGAGAGTCACTATGATATCAGATGGAGGATCATTGTATCAGGAAAATAGAATGTTGCTCAGTGAAGGTATTTTCTTTTTGGTAAAAATATGATCATATTGGTGTTAGTCAAACATGTAATCTTAGTCATTCGATTTCAATGATTAAATATGTCATTTTTTCAAAACTATGCAACATATGTTGAATCCAAAACTATTGTAAAATAAGGGTGCGTTTGGTATGCTATCATGAATGACAATGGGCATGAGTTTGATAGTAGTGGTGAGTCCCTCACCTATGAAAGATCCATACCTAGCTCTCTTAATGTATATGGAGTATGGATTATATCTATCATTCATTACTATAATGGTGAGTCCTCTCATCTTAAATAAACACCTTTAATCACTTTCATAATTATAGTTTCATTTCTATACTGGGATACTAAATGCACCCTAAAAATTCTTAGGAATTTATCCTTTCCATACAATAATCTTTATTGCATAACCATATTGGTTCATTATCATTTTCTAAAAATATTTCATATTTAAAACTACCAACTCTTCAAACAATATAAATTTAAGGGGTAATATCATAAAAAAGTATCATACTTGTCTTAAAACACACTATTGGGTATCGAACAATTTTTTTTCCTCATTTGAGTACAAAATTTTCATTTTTTGAGGCACTTTGTGACATTTTTGCCCGTCAAATTATTAGAATTTCAAGGGTAAAAATGTCACAAAGTGCCTCAAAGAGGCAAAAAAAAAAAAATGAAAATTTAGTACCTAAATGAGAAAAAAATTTGTTCGATACCAAAAAACGACTTTCTTGACAAGTATAGTACTTTAATATACTATTTAGCCTAAATTTAATGAGAAAACTGAAGTTGGAAAAAATAACTAATCAATTATGGCATGATAAATGTTATAACCACATAAAATTTACAAAAGAATTTTTACAAAATTAGATGTAATAAAATGGTTTGTCATGAAAGAAAGAATTGGTGAAAAATAATAATAATAATAATAATAATAATAATAATAATAATAAGTGGTCCAAGTGTCATGCCACGTGTGAAAGTCCTTTTATAAAGATATTGTGGTTCTAGCAAATCTCGCCATGAATAAATATGAAAACTGCTGCATTACATGTTTGAAACGGTATTTTACAGGAATCTGCATTAGTTTGATACATATTACGAGTATTTTACTATTTTATATAGAGGTACTACCAATGTTGCAAAAATCGTGAATCGGTCCTGAGGCGGTCGAGGGCCGAGTTGCGTTTTTTAGCCGATTAATCGGACCAAAACCTTGTAATCGCCGATTAATCGGCCAACTTCCTTGTAAATGTCTCCAAGTTCCAGGGTCTTGTAGCTTGAAATTGGCGATTACAAGGACTTGTAGGCCGTTTTTTGCAACATTGGGTACTACTATTAATACCCTCTTGGCCCACTATTTACAACATCCACCCTCTTTTTTGCACAAAAATGTGTTAATTGCGGGGAACACTCTAACCTTGGGTGGCACCAGCCATCGTCCACCATCCCCCCCCCCCCCCCCCCTCTTCTACCCTAAGGTTCACAGTAAAACACAGTTTTTTTCTCAGTTTTTATTCCATATTTTTTATCAGGTTACCTGTTTTGACTTATCAAACTTTAGATTTTTTATTCCATACTTTCCATTTCTTAGTTTTACAATAAAAACATTATTAAAAAAAATTAAACATAAAAAAAAAATATGAGGGGAGGGAGGGGGAGAGGATTTCCAAATAACCTATCTCTTTTCTTAGCCTGTAGAAAACATATAAAATTAAGAATTGAACCAATCATATTTAGTATTGAACTCACAATTTTTGATAACAAAACTCTCATTTTGGTATTATGCATAAATGGTGACATCTACTATGAATCAAGGCCACAATCTCTTATATAATATGAGAACATTTAAAATGTGAAATCAGGATTTCAAGAGGTTTTAATTGGACTATTAGGAAAGCTTAATTTTGTCATGCAGGAAATATGTTATCTCATTAAACAATAGAAAGTGAAAATTGAAACAATTTATTCAACCTCATCTAAATTTCATAAAGGTAAAACAAAATATAGGGAAAAGTTAAAATGAAAAGACAAATATCCGTACACTACGTAAAAAGATTTTTTTTAAAAAGTTCGTGAAAAAATTCAAAAAAATTTCGCAAGATCGGGTATGTTGGTGCATAAAACGAAAGAAGTTTTTCTAATTTTGAGTTTCTATACATTTTTTTAATGCACAAAAAAACAAATTTTGATTCGCAAAAAAATTTTGAGGCACAATGTTATTTTGATGAAAAAGTCAAAAGAAGTTGAGTGCAAAAAGAAATTTTTTACGCAAAAAAAACGATTTAATACACAAACGTATTTTGTTTACAATTTTTTTTTTTTATAAAATATCCACCTTCAGAATAATTAATTTTAAATAGTATTATTATTAACAACATGTCAATTAAATAATGTTAAATCATTCAACCAACAACTAGAAATATTAATTGATATTAATACATAATAATTGATATTAATACATAATGAATAATTTATTTTAAAACCCGCACATGCACAGTTATTATAACTAGAGGCAATTACATTTATATCCTTACTAAAATTCAATATTACATCAACGTCTTTCTCACTTTTGTAATTACGTCAATATCCTTCCTGAATTTTTGGAATTATATCAATATCCTTTTCAAACTTTTGTAATTACGTCAATATCATTCTCCAACCTTTGTAATTACATCAATACCATTCTTAAACTTTAAAAGTCTCAAAATATCCAAAAATTAACATGTTCTTTCATCACTCGAAGCCAAAAAATACATATGAACAAATAAATTTATATGAACAATACGTTTTTCATATCTATATCCAAACTTTTTTAATTACGTAATCAAATTCTTTCATAACTCGAGGCCAAGAAATATACATGAACAATATAATATAATCAATATAAAAGATAAATAAAAGTTTCAGAATTTAAAACTAATATAATTATGATTTAATTGATTTTTGGATATATATTAGAATTCAAAAGTTTGAGATGAATATTGATGTAATTACAATAAATTTGGAAGGATATTTATGTAATTATGAAACTGAGAAGGATATTAATGTAATATCGAACTTCAAGAAGGATATATATGTAATTCTCCCTTATAACTATGTAAGTATAAAAGATTTTACATAATGTGATGAGGATCTAAACACACACCTTGTGTTAGATAGATACTTTGAGTATTTACTTTGTACCACGTGGAATTTACCATAAAGTATTTAGAAGATGTATATGTGTGATGTGTATCAGTTGTATGTTAATGAAACAGTATGAATACAGGGATTAACCAAACTTTTAGCTTCAATATTATTGATTATAATACGAGTGATCTAATATATCACTAGGGTTACACCTTGAAGCTCTTGTTAATGATACGTATAAAAACCTAAACATAGGACCTCCTTTTATAGGACACAAGGAGTCCTTTACAAGATAAGTATAAGACTAACAAAATAGAATATACAGAAGATCTTTTCTATACTTATCTAATACACGTTTTCTTAACAACTATCCGGTAAGCAGTGGTAATAATATGTACTAGCAGTGGTAATGAGTTTCCACTGCTAGGGCATTCTTCAGCGGTGTCTTTTTCCAAGCTTAACAGTTGTAATTATTAGTATTATTCTCAACAATCCTCCCCTAAACTTATGATTTCTGTGCAAATCAATAAGTTTCCCTGATGATAGGGGGATTCTTCCAAACACATTATTTTCTCCTTAAAGCATTGTAGATGAATCAGATCATTCACCACTTCAGTTCTTTCTACACATCTGATTTTTGTAGAAAGCATTACATTCAAAACTTCAGCTCTGAGTGGATATTCTCTTTCAAAAACCATGAAAACATCAACTCCTTCTTGTGTTGAAACATGATGAATGTTGCAAGAATCATAAAATTTCCAAAGTGTTTTCTGATCATGAGCTTGAAACTTCCAAAATCTATCACTTGGATCAGGTTCATATAATCTCTGAAAGTGAACCAAAAGCTCTTTCTCCTTATCATCTTGAAGTTTTCCAGCCTTGTGCCTATCATTCACCATTCTCCATAATGTATCAAGATCATCTCTGTCACATGATCTGATAATATCTTCAAACTGTATAGAGGAAAATGTTTTACCACCTAATCTTGTGATCATCCATGTTGATGGAAAGTCATCTATGTAGACTTCCTGATCAATAATTGGACGTTTGACTTGTAATGGCTCAAGATAGAAGTCTTCTTCTTCAAGTACTATCATAGTATCCAGCTGTTCTTTAGTAAGCTTCTCATCAATCTTTGATTTCTTAGCTCTGCTTGATTCCATATGAGTTCCATGTCTTTTAAGGAATTCAGTCTCCTTTTGTGAAACCATAGGAACAATATCTTTATCATTTTTGAAAATCCTATAGTAAAGATTTTTAATTTCTTCATATGTCTTTCCTTTAAGCTGAGACATCTTCCATCCACCTACATTACATATATACCTCTTCATAGCAGCAATTACTTGGACTTTGGATGGTTGTCTTGGCTTCTTCTGATTCTTCTTAATTGAATCTATCATAGCATTTAGAGCTTTAACATTCTTCATTTAGATGAAATCAGCTAATTGAGCTGATGTTTCTTCAGCTGTTAAACTTTGATCTGCAACAAGCACAATAGCTTTCCTTTTCACCTCAGGATCATAATTTATCATATCTTCAATCTCTTCTTCAGTTGGCTGATAAGTAAAATTCGAAGAATCTTCTTTTGACTCAGCTACTAACTTCATCTCTTTATTCTGCAATCTCTTAGCTTCCATAAAATCTGCCACTTCTAATTCATCTTGGGCAGCTTTCTTGGTCAATTCTTCTTCATTAAATTTCTGAGCTAACTCTGCATCATAAGCAATCTGAGCTATTCTTGCTTTAACTTTATTTAATGGAGAAACCTTTGCATCAGTTAATGGAGCTTTCCCCTTTTATCTTCTTCTTCTCTCAAAATCTGCACCAGGTGCTTCTTCTTCATGTATGAAAGCAGTACCCTCTAAAGTTTCAACTGCTTGTGGAGTTGATGCAGCAGGTTCTTTAGGTTGACTTGATGATGTATCCAATATTTCTTCAGGCACTTTTTGAGGATCCACAACAATAGTTTATGTCACTTCCACAATTTCTGTTGTATCATCTTTAGCCACTTCCTCGATTTCAAATTGTTGAGAAACTTCTACTTCTTCAGTACCCTGATCTTGTTCCACTGGTTCATTACCCTGATCATCAAAACCTTCAAAATCATCAAAATTTTAAGCTCCTTCAAAATCCAACTTCCTCCCCTTAGTCCAAGCATCTGTTTTCCTCCCCTGTTTGGGAGAATCACCCATGTCATCATAACTATCTTCTGAGTCAAAACCATGAGATGAGGATGGAGAAGAAATAACAAGATGAGCAGCCCTATTTTTCTTGAATGAGTTGATCTCTTGTATAGATTGCATCTACTTCAAAATCTTGGAAAAATCAATGTTATACTGTTGCTTTGTTTGTTTGAGCTCATCTTCCAGGGATTGAACTTTAGCCTCCAATGTGGTACATCTGTCCATCAATTCATGTAAGTTACTACTACCCCCAGCACTTCCAGCTGTGTTACCTGATGGGAGAGGTGCATCATGGGACATTGGCTTAGTTTCCTCCCTAGTTTGATCAGGAAGTACTCCTAAACCACCACTGCTTGCACCTTCACCAAAAGGTTCAGGCACATGTAGTGTTGTGATGGGAGGAGTTGGCTGTCTTTGCCTCCTCGCATATGTATGTGTAACTGGGGGTGTATGTGTTATAGATGGAAAAGTGATTGTGGGTGTGTGTTGGGGTGCAACTGGGATTGCTACACCTTCACCCTGTGCCTGAGCAATAACCTCAAGCATCTGTGGAAAAAGAGCATGAACTACCCCATTGTATCCTTCTGTTGCCTTTGTCATGTTTTGAAAAACCTTTTGTTTAAGGCAAGGAGTTTTGTAAATCTTTTTATGAGGTAGCAACTCATATTCATTTAAAACTGTTTGAATAAATCTTGGGTACATCAAAAATTTGTAATTACTCTTTACATTGCTGACCATGTTTTTGAAGAAAAACTTTGAAAAATTAAAAGTCCTGTTTGTTGCCAAACACACCAAAGGATAAACAAGGGTAGTACTGAATTGTTCATAAGAGGTTTTCTTAGGACTTAAGCATTGTAAAAGAGTGTGTATGAAAAACCTCCATTGTGGGGAGAAACATCCTTTTCTAAAAGTGAGTTTACCATTAAATGTATCATACCCCATACTAGAGATGTGTTGGATGTGGAAAACTAGAAGGGGGGGTTGAATAGTTTTACGTCTTTTTAATTTGTTATAAAAATAGTTTTGGTGTTTTCTTAGTTTTTAAAATTTAGATTCGATAATATATGATCGCAAGTCTTGCACAATATAAACAACTATCAATAAGTAAGATATAGCAATGATAAGTAAGGAAATAAATAAGAGATGGAAAGATCGAACCGCGAGACAAGAGATTTATAGTGGTTCGGCTACAAGGACACCTTCCTTGCCCTACTCCACTCCCCGAGCACCTAACTCGAGCGTTTTCTTCACTATATCAACAAGCTCCCTTATGGCGGAGAAAACCTTACACACCACTTTACACACCACAACTTCTTCATAACTAAGTCACAACTTCTACACAACTTCTTCAAACCAATCTACTTCACAACTAACTACTCCACGCCTATCTTCTTCACACCAATTTTCTTCACAACTAACAACTTCACACCTAGCTTCTTCACTACAATCTAATTCCTAACTTTTCTTCTTCACATCAAACAACTAACGAATCACACAATCAATCTACCTAGCACAACTATCTACAATCAAATATTCACAACAATCTTCACAAAGAATAATGTAAATAATCTTGATGATGCACCAACAACTTGTATGTGGAGGTCACAACAAGTTGTAATACTTCTTGTCTTGGGGGATAGAAGTATTCTTCTCTTGCACTTGAGAGGATGATGTTTGAATCACTTTGAAACAAAGAATTATGTACTTATGATCAAAGGATTAAGAGAATAGAAATGTGGATCTAGAACAGAAAGTTTAGGAGTGCAAAAGGTGAGAAAATTCTGTTGGATGAACCAGTATTTATAGGGGAGAAAATTACTGTTCTGGAGCGTGGCCGGTCCCTTTAATTAGAGGCCAGTCCCCTTAATGATTAAGGGGGCTGCCTAAGGAATTAAGGGGGCCGCCCCTTCAGAACGTTGGATTTTCTTGTCTTTTAGTGGGGAATATTTTTCTGGATAAAATTTGCCATTTTTGGTTGGAAATTTGAAATTATATATTTATAATGAATTAAACATATTCTTTGTTGATCCCAGTTGAGCAAACGATCTTATATAGAAGTTGACTTAAAGTAAACACTTAAGCTTGAATGCGGAATGTAAAAGCTTAACTTAAGAAGAATAATTCTCTATCAACACTTCAATATTATTAATACGAGCACTCAATAATGCTAGGGTTTTACAACCTTGAAGTGTAAACAAAAACTAAACAATACGTACATAATCTAACCCTAGGATCCTCCTTTTATAGGCCAAGGAGTCCTACTAGGTTTACAATAACTTTCTAATCAAGATAAGAATATTCTAGACTTATAAGATATACATTCAATCTATTCTATAATTATCTACTACGAATACATGCTTATCTCTGCAGCAGTAGTTTCCTTCAGCAGCATTTTCCTTAGCAGCACTTTGTCATCAGCAGCAGAATCATTTACTCTAGCAACAGTTTCATCATAGCAACAGTTTCACTTAGCAACAGAACTCAAAACCCAACAATCCTCCCCTAAACTTAATATTTATTTCTAAATCATTAAGTTTCTTCAAAGCTCATCTAAACACCAGGAGGATGCTTCCAAACACTTATTTATGTTCCCGAGTTTTTATTTGGAAAGAAAAGAAGAGAGGGGGAGAGAAAATAACAAAATATTTATGTTCCTGAGTTTTTTTTGGAGAGAAGAGAAGAGAAGAGGAGAGAAAATTATGCCAAAACTTCTCTCCTAATCTTCTTCCCAAATTGGGATGATTTGGAGAGAAGATGATTTTTGTGCATAATTTTATTGAATCTCTCTTCTTTTCTCTCTAACTTGGGAACACAAACAAAAAATCAATATTTTTTCCTCTTCTCTTCTTTTCTCTCGTTTTTAACCTCTTCCTTTCTCTTCTTTCCATTTTATATCTCGGGAACACAGTGTTAAGTCTTGAGATGTCTGTTGATCAAGTATCTTCTTATACTTTGACAACAAATTGAATGCTTGATCATCAGTATCATAGTCTTTCTGCAAGTTGAGTAATCCAGCACCATTAACCATCTGACTGACAGTATTCCAGTATCTTACCACTGGGTAATCCTTTTCAGCTAGCATATACAAAGTAATTGGTCCAATTTCAAGCATATGAACTCCAGAATCTTGAAAAAGTCTCCATTTTCTTACTTTGTATTGTACTATCTCTGTCCACTCAGAATCATCCATTGAAGGTTCATACATAAGTTTTAGAGCTCTCCACAGAACATTATCAGACATAGTTATGATATGATCAATTTGATCTTTCTCATACTTTTTACCATCAAACTTCTCAGCTCCAAACTTTGCTTTGTACAACTTCCACAAGTCATCAACATCCTCTCTATCAAAATAGTGTAGCATCTGTTGAAATCTAAGAAACCTGTGAGTCTTACCATCAGATCTCTCAACATCATGAAATGCTCCAATGTTAGTATCATATCCTGTAGTTACTTTGATAATAGGATATTTGATTCCTAATGGTTTGGCATCAACTACTTCAGGATCTTCCATCTTGCCAACCATAGTGTAAACCTTCAATTGTTCTTTTAAATGCTCAGGAGGAATATGATCACAATCATTCTTGAACTCATCTCCTTCTGGCATAGAACTGCTTTCTTCCCCTGTTTTCCTCTTCTTCTTTGCAAATGATTTTTGAATCACACCTTTTCTTTTAACACTTTGCACAGAAGAAGTAGTCTTAACTGCATCATCAAGCTGCTTAACAACATCTGCTTCTTGAACATGCTCTGATTCAACTACTTTTTCAGGTACCAACTTCTTATTCCTCTGAGCAATATGTTCCAAATCTTCAGCACAACCCATAGGATAAAAGGTATCTGTTTGTCTTTTAGCCTCTTGATACAAGTCATAAACCTCTTGATCAGACTTAGGTTTTAACTGCACCAATTTCCATCCTTTCATATTCTTTAGATATCTTTCATACTCTTTTCTTTGTTGTAATGAAGTTGGACCTCTAAGTGCCTTTTTCTTCTTTCTAGCAGCAACATCTTCTTTCTTTTTCTTAGCTGTGAACTTACTTAACCAAGATCTCACATCAAAAGTCTGATCTTCATTATCCTCAATCTTGATCATTTTGTTGAGTTCAATATCAGCCTCTATTCTTATCTTCTCATCCACCCATTCCTCATACCTCCTTAAATCTTCTGTCTCCTTTTCAATCTTTTCCTTTTCTTTCTGAGCCAGCTGTAGTTCTTCTTGATCAATCATCTCTTGTTCTTTCAAAGTAGCAGCTGAGTCATATTTAAGTTGTAGTTCCTTAGGCCACAGATGAAAAGGTAGTACAGAGTAATCAAACCCCTTATACATCCATTGAGGTTCTACAACTTGCTTGCCCTTTCCTTTGTCAGTAGATGTTGATACTATCTTCTTTGGTTGAGCAGCAGGTTCTCTAAATACAACTCCTTTTAGAGGTAAAATTGGTGTTGATGATGTGGTTGTTATTGTAGGTTGTTGTGGTAGTGGTGTATGTTTTGAAGATGTTTCACATGGAACTTCTGAAGTCTTCTTACTTAACAAAACCATTGCTTCAGCAGCAACATTATCACTAGACCCAGCAGCAGAGTCTTGTGCATCAGCAGAAGTCACTTTTCCACTAGCAGCAGGATCAGCAGGATCCTTAGCAGCAGAATCATGAGCAGCAGTAGAGTCATTAGTCTTGTCAGCAATAGCAGCATTTTCAAGCTCTTTCACCATTGAATCCCCCAAAGTCTTTAAGGCTTCACCCATTACCCCTGTTGCCTTCACTAATTGCTCAGGCTCCAAAGTCTTGAGTTTTTCCACCACCTTTTCTTGAGTAGCAATCACTTTTTCCATTACCACCTCATTCCCTGATTGATCAGCAACCACAAAATTCTCAGCATCCTTAGGACTTTCCACATCCATGTCTCCAATCACTGGAACCTCCCCTAAAGCCATTTCTTCATTCATAACCTGAGCACTTTCAACCCTCTTCAAATTTGCCTCCCCTGAACCCATTGCATCTTCATTCCTCCCCTGTTTGGAAGCATCACGCTCTTCCAAATGTGTAGAGAGTTCAGGTGAACTAATAACTTGAGAAGTGCCCACCTTCTTTAGCCTTTTCAATGAGGTTGAAGTTCTTGATTTCTTCAATTTCTTAATCTGTTTCTTCAATGTTGTAATAAGCTTGCCTTGATTGGCAACAGCTGTAGACAGAGTAAGAACTTTATCTTCCAAAGTACTCCCTCCGTCCCATATTAAGTGTCCGTAACACAAAATCACAAAGTTTTAGGAATATTAATTATTATAATTGATTGTTAACCAAATGACAATTGTACCCCCAATTAATATAAAACACAAAGTTTTAGGTGTAATAATTAATATAAAAGACAAAGGACAAAAATGGAAATTGAGTTATCAAGATTCTTTCATTTATTGTAGTGGACACTTAATATGGGACAATCAAAGATACCATTGTGGACACTTAATATGGGACGGAGGGAGTAGTACACTTCAACCCCAAATTGGTACAAGTAACCGTCAATTCCTTAATGAGTTGCATAGTAGTCTCATCACTTCGACCTGTGTTACCTGGTCAGAGAGGTGAATCATGGACATTGTCATCATGTACAAGATTTTCCGTCAATTCATTGGTCACTGGCCTGTCCTCATCACTTCGACCTGTGTAACCTGGTCCGAAAGGTGAATCATGGGACATAAACTCAGTATCAAACCTAGTTTGATCATCTGAGCCCCCTATATTTTCCATTTGGCTAGGGTTACCATCCTAAGAGGTAGATTCATTAGAATCCTTTTCTCTAGATGTTGCCTTGGATTGGGTCTTATTTATGTTATCACTATCCTGCTCTGCTGCTAAGCTAGAAGCAGTAGTGACAGCCCTCACCAACATGTCCCCTCCATCAACTAGGACAGCCTCATCTGGTACAGCCATACTAACACTATCCTGAGGTAGATCAGTGTTCTTTTTGGTTTTCCTACGGGTATAGTGTATTTTGGGTTGTGTAGCAGATGCAGAAAAATTGGGTGTGTGATGGGAATCAGTGGGATTTCCTGATCCTTCACCCTGAATATTTTGCACAAGTTGCACCATATAAGGTGTAAGATTTGTATGTGTGCCAGAAAAACTTTTTCCATGCTTAACCAAGAAAGTGAAAGTTTTTGAAATCAATCTTGGAGCTTCATAATAACCAGCATGGGATCTAAAATCAGTAAGTTGGTCAACAATAAAGAGCTGTAGAAATCTTGGATAAAGAAAATAAGAACCAGACTCTTTAACACTTTTAGCAATCCCCTCCAAATTCATATTTGAAAAATTAAATGGTTGACCTGTGCTTAAGCATACCATTGCAGAAGCAATAGTAGCACTAAACTCATGCCACCCAGAAGTTTTAGGACTCAAACAATGAAGGAGAAGGTGTACCAAAAACTTGTATTGAGGACAGAGGAGAGCTTTTTGAAATATTAAATTGTTATTCTTGCCCTCATACCCCAAAGTTTTTAAACCAACAAAAATAGCAGAATTAGCAAGGCAAGTAGTCTCTGTTTCATCATTTAAGAGAAGAGATTCCCTTATAGATGATTCAGTGATACGAACCTTCTGCCTATCTACCAAAGCACTGACATATTTTTCCCCATTGATAGATTTGACTTTAGCAGTAAGCCAAAACTGTTTGATGTAGGAAACATATATAATAGGATTCACAGTGAGTGCATACCTAAGAGAAGTAGCATTCAAAAATTTAACCATATCTGTGAGCCCTTCAGGAACCAACTCTTCATCCAAAATAGCCACACTATTGTTTTGCTCAGCCTAGGTACGTGTACAATCTATGAATTAGGGTTTAGGGAAATTAGGGATAATTGATTTTGACAATAATGGAGTGTTAGGGTTTGTGATAACTTCAATTTGGAGCGTGTAGAAACCAATTATGAAGATTAATTAGGTTTTAAACTGATTGATAGAAGTTACACATACCACCCTCTCACTTACAACCGTAGCAGCATAACCCAGTCATCCACAACTAGCAGCAGAATAAAACAACTAGCAGTAGAGTGAAAATAAGCCAGCAGCAGAGTTGACTATTCAAACTTGGTCAAAAAGTCAATAACCCAAAACAATTAATGCGCTTGATACTCCAAAATCCCTATAAAACCAGACGCAATCTTTTCCCTAAATCATCACAATCAAACCCTAATTACAATTTGAAACGCCAATCACACAATCAAATCTTCAAATCACCCAAATCAATTCATCCAATCACAATGAAATCTTCACCCGAAATAATCAATATCTCATCTGATTCTTCTTCGGAAGATGAATCTCCTTTTGAAACATATGTCCCTCCATTCCGTCCTCCTCACAATGGTTGTAGAACCAAGGAGCAAGCCAGAAAGAGGAAGCATTACCTTCCAGTCTTCAAGAATCTCCTACATTTGAATCAAACCCCAAGTACTTCTAGGGGTAAAGAGGTGATGTCTCCCAAGTCTCCATCATCTTCAGAATCATCAGAAGACCCTGCTTGGATCCTAATCAGACCACCATCTCCCAAGGAGCTTGTTTCCCCTTCATCTACACATCATCAGATGAGGATGAACCAGACTACAATCCACCATCCACTCCAGAAAGACCATCATCATCAAGGCCAAGATCCAAGACATCTACCAAGGCAAGAAAAGCAAACCCTCCACTTCCTAAGGAGAGGAAGATTGTACTTGGACTTCCATGCCCTAGAAAATGATGTGTTAAGTCTTTTTATTTTAGGTTGTGATGTAGCAGTCTTTTGTTATTTTAGAACATGATGTGGATGTTCTCTTTTGTTGAATGTACTCTTGTAATTGATGAATGAAATCCTTTGAATTTCTGTTTAATATTCTTGTACATCATCAATTCTAAACTTATCCTGCAAAATGTTAGTCCAAACACCACAAAGTATACAAGAAAGTATACTAGCAGTAGAGTACATTGCAGCTTAATCACTTGCTTCTTAAGAAGCAGCATAAACAGATGAACAATCAGCACAAGACCTTTACACTTTTTACAAAAACAATAAGAGATAAGGTTTTCAAAGATTAATCATACCAATGTTTGCAATTAAGAATTGAAATCTTCCTACATCAAAATGTTTAGTGAGAAGATCAACAACATTGTTATCAGTATGAATTTTGACAATTTGAATTAACTTCTTTTCATAGCAATCCCTTATGAAATGATGTCTTATCTCAATATATTTTGTTTTTGAATGAAAAACAACATTTTTAATTATGCAAAGTGTGCTGTTGTTATCAATATGAATTTTGGTGTTCATGAAATTGTACCCATAATCCAGTAGTTGATTTTGCATCCATAGCAATTGACCACAGCAACTTGAAGCAGCCACATACTCAGCTTCAGTTGTAGAATTTGCAACCACTGTTTGTTTCTTGCATTGCCATGACACCAATCTGTTTCCAAGAAATTGACAACCTCCAGTTGTAGACTTTCTATCCAAGCAAGCACCAGCATAGTCACTGTCTGAGAATGCCACCAAATCAAAAGGTGAATCTTTAGGATACCATAGGCCCAAGTTAGGTTGATACCTTAGATACCTAAAAATCCTCTTCACTACATTGAGATGTGATTCTTTGGGACAAACTCGGAATCTTGCACAGGCACATACAACAAACATGATATCAGGCCTTGATGCTGTAAGATACATCAATGAGCCAATCATAGACCTGTACAAGTGAACATCTACTTCTTTTCCATTCTCATCCTTCAACAAAGGTTTGTTGGTATCCATGGTTGTCTTAGCAGGCTTAGCATCTTCAAATCCAAACTTCTTCAAGATGTCATTAACATACTTATCCTGACTGATAAATATGCCATCTTTCTTTTGAACCACCTGTAGTCCCAAGAAGAAGTTGAGTTCTCCCATTGAACTCATTGCAAACTTATCCTTCATAAGCTTCTCAAAATCAACACACATTGCTCTGTTTGTATAACCAAAGATGATGTCATCAACATAGATTTGTACCAGCAAAATATCATCTTTTTGTCTTTTGAGAAACAAAGTCTTGTCAATCTTTCCTCTACTGAACCCAGAGTCCAACAAATATGTTGACAAGGTATCATACCAAGCTCTGGGAGCTTGATGTAGTCCATACATTGCTCTATTCACCTTGTAAACTTTTTCAGGATAATCAGGGTCCTCAAAACCTGGTGGTTGAGACATATAAACTTCTTCTGTAATGGTCCCATAAAGAAAAGCACTCTTTACATCCATCTGATACACCACAAAATCTTTGAATGAAGCATAAGCCAAGAATAGTCTAATGGCTTCTATCCTTGCCACTGGTGCAAATACCTCATCATAGTCAAGTCCCTCTTGTTGTGTGTATCCTTGAGCTACTAATCTAGCTTTATTTCTGATGACTATCCCTCTTTCATCTCTTTTTCATCTGAAAACCCATTTAGTACCAATAACTCTTTTTCCATTTGGCAAATCAACCAAAGTTCATACTTCTTGTAGCTTAAATTGCAGAAGCTCATCTTGCATTGCTTCCACCCAACTAGCTTCTTGTAGGGCTTTGTAAGTGTTCTTGGGTTCAATTTGAGATAGAAAGCAGACAAACAAACAATTTTGTAGATCTTTATGACTGTTTCTTTGATGCAGAGATCTTGCAAAGAAACTTTGATGTTAAAGATCTTTGAGCTCTTTAGTCATTTTCCTTGTTTGTACAGATGATTGAGGATCACTTAGAATTTGTTCTTTAGGATGATCCTTGTGAATTCTTGTAGTAGTAGTGGGACTAACAGGAATATTGAGTTCCAAATTAGTATAATCTACTTCAGCTCCAAATAATTTACCATCAAGAGCTTCATCATCTGTGTCATCATAGATATTCTCTAGAGGAGGCATATTAGGATTTTCAGGATAATCTGTATCATCAAAAGGTTTATCCTGAGCATTCAAAGAAGGAAACTGTGATGTAGAAGCAGAGTGAGTAGGCTTGGCAGCAGAATAGATAGAAGTAGTAGTTGCTTGTTTTGGTCTAGCAGTAGAGTCTTCTGAGTCAGCAGTAGAGTCTTCTGGTCTAATTGGAGAGTCAGCAACAACTTCTTTTGGAGCTTCATTGGGTATCTTTTCTACATCAATAGGAGTTACAACATCTACTTGAGCTTCCTTAGGTTTCTCTGGAGGAACATCATCTTCTTGTGTATCTTGATTTTGATGTAAAGGTATGAAAGTAGGACCAACCTTCAGTTTCTCAATCAAAACAATGTCTTCTTGTGGTTTGTTAGTGTCAATACTAGCAATAACAGGTACATAATTCATTGTCTTGGTTAGGATGTCAACATCAAACATCCATTCAGGTCCTTTTCCTGCAGCATTAGATGTGTTCTCACTAAACTTGATATGCAAATTCTCCTCTACATGTTTGGTTCTCTTGTTATATACTCTGAAAGCTTTACTATGTACAGAGTAACCAACCAAATTCCCTTCATCAGCTTTCTCTTCAAACTTGCCTAACTGATATTTAGTGTTCAAAATAGTAACAGGACATCCAAATGGCTTAAGAAAATCAATCATTGGTTTCTTTCCATGAAAGAGCTCATATGGAGTTTTGTTGTGAGGCTTCACTACCTTACTTCTGTTCTGCACAAAACATGCAGTGTTTACAGCTTCAGCCCAAAAAGGTATAGGTAGTTTAGAATCAGCTAACATTGTTCTTGCAGCCTCAATAAGTGTCCTATTTCTTCTCTCTGCAACACCATTCTGCTGTGGAGTTCTTGCAACACTATACTGTCTTAAAATGCCTTTTCCCACACAGAATTGGTTCATCACACTATTCTTGAACTCAGTACCATTGTCACATCTTATAATCTTCACTTTGTGGTTGTGCAGATTTTCAACTCTTGTAATAAATTCTTTAAGTACAACTGGGGTTTCATCTTTAGTGGCTAAGAAAAACACCCAAGTGAATCTGCTGTAATCATCTGTAACAACTAGGCAATATGACTTCTTATTCAAACTTTTCACGAAAACAGGCCCAAATAAATCCATGTGTAGCAAATGTAAGGGCTCTGTATTTGTATTCACAGTCTTTGACTTGAATGAGACTCTGTGTTGTTTTCCCTTCTGACAAGCAATACAAGTCTCACAGTTTTCAAATAGCTTTGTGGGCATTCTCTTACCAAATTTCCTTTCACCAACTTATTCATTGTTTTGTAGTTCAGATGCCCAAGTCTTCTATGCCATAATTTGGACTCATCAACAGTGGCTTTTGCAATTAGACAAGTTAAAGCTCTTTTGGGAACTATGTTCTGAATATGGTCACTGTATATATTTTCATTTCTAGGGACCTTCAAAAGCACAAATTTATCATTTGGCAACTGAAAATCAGGAGAAAGGATCATACATTCAATGTCTGTAAAAAGAACAAAATTCCTTTTGTCACACATTTGTTAAACACTAAAGAGATTAAACTTAAGTCCTTTCACAAGAAACACCTTCTCAAAGTCCAAATTCCCAGTCTTTAAAGTGCCTCTACCAATAATCTTTCCACCTTTTGGATCATTCCCAAAAACAACATAGCCACCATCAAAAGCCTCAAAATCATCAAGCTGAGACTCATCCCCTGTCATATGTCCAGAGCATCCACTATCAACTATAACCATGTCTTTAAGCTCATCCAGTAGATTATCCTGCACATGAAAATAGAGAAATTAGTTTCTCTTGGGGACCCAAGCCATTACTGACTTGGATCTGCCTTATGCATCAACATAGTTAAATTTCTTTAAATCACTTGATGCACTGCTGGTTTTGGAAACTTTGTTTGTAACATTTAATTTTGGTTTCCAAACCCAACAAGCTGAGGCCTTAACAACATAAAAATGATTTTCAACAACTGTATTTGACAAAACTTTTGGCCTAGAAGTAGAAAGTTTTGTACTAGCAGCAGATTGCTTACTAGCAGCAGAGTGCTTACTAGCAGCAGAGTGCTTACTAGCAGTAGAGCCATCAACAGAACCAGTTGTGGTTTTAAAAGCACCATTTGATTTAGCAGCATAAATTGATCTAGTTGCACCAGATCTTAACAACACAGCCCTAGGAATCATGTTTCTATTTGGATGAGGGTGAGTATTCTGATTAACATATTTGTGATTCACCCTAGATTATTGATTCCAAACAGGTTTCTTGTGGTCAGGACAACTATTAATCAAATGTTTAAAGCTACCACACTTATAACAAGCCTTTTTCCTTAATTGAAACTCACTGCCTAATTTGTTTGAAACTAGGTTATTAAAGTTTCTCTGATTACCCCTAGGCTTATTATTGAAACCATTCATTCTTTCTCTAGAAACCTCTTTATACTCAACCATTCTTCTAGAGATACCTTGACCTAGCACAGGTTTCACAAACTTTACTTGTTCAATTTTAGGTTCAACTTTTTCAATTTTAGCAGGAATTTATTCCTTTACTGTATTATGTTTTAGTTCAACCTGTTCTTGTTCCTCATCACTATCTGAGTACAAATCTTCAATAATGGGAGCATCAGGAAATTTTCTACCTTCTACCTTAGGTGTTTCTAGACACTTGTACTAGACTCACCTAATGGTTTTTCTATGTTCAGCTCACTAATGAATGACAATTCTTTTCCTGGTGGAGCATAGGCACTCTTAACAGGAGGAGCAACCTCATTGTAACCTATTCCACTTCCTTTCCTCATTATTGTACTCTCAATAGATTTATTAACCAAATCAGAAGCATATTGCTGTTTGTTTACTCTTACTATATGTTTTTCTTTTTTAGCAAGAGCTTCATCTCTATCTTTTTCTGCTTCTTCTAATTTATTTTTAAGAAACTCAATTTCACTGTTTTTCTTAAAAATCTCAACATCTTGTTGGTTAATTCTATCTACATATTCCATCTCATACTCTTTGAAGTACTCAAGTCTTCTTTCAACATTTTGAATACATACTTTATAACCTAGGTTATCAAGTTTTAGGTTTTCAACTTCTTTATTTAGACTCTCATTCCTAGACTTAAGTTCTTCTATAGTGTCAGCACAAGACTTAAAAGAACACACAGATAAATCAGAATCATTAGATACCTCAGAGTCAGATCCAGAAGATGATGATGAATAAGCCATAAGTGCAAAGTTATGTACTTCAGGCTTGACTTGAGCCACCAAGGAATAATTTGGTTCTTCATCAGCCAAATCACTCCAATCATACTCTCCCAATCCATCACAAGACACTAATGTAGTAGTAGTATTCTTTGTCTCTTCAGTCTTCTTTGATGCTTCACCATTCTTCTTTGGAGCTCTACATTCTCTGGCAAAGTGACCTTTTCTGTTACAGTTGTAACAATCTATCTTTGACTTGTCAAAGCCAACATTTTCTTTAGGTTTGTACTTGATCTCTTTTCCAGTTTTCTTCCAGAATTTTCTAGCTCTCAAGGTCAACATGGCCATCTGCCATTTAAGATCCATCTCTTCAAGATCATCTTCATCAAGGTGATCCAGATCTTGATTAAGTTCCTGTGACCTTATACTTGATGTTAGATCAGCCAAGAATGCACATAAAGCCATATCACTGGTGGAGTTATTATCATGAGAACTAGCAGCAGATCCATCAGCAGTAGATACTCCATAAGCAGCAGAGTGAGATTCTTTAGACCCCTTTGACATTGAAGATACAAAGGCAAGATTTTGTGAACCAGAAGCAGAAGAAGTAGATAATTCTGGTTCATATACTCTTAAATTGTTATAGAGGCTTTCCAACTTCATAGTTTCAAAGTCAGGCTTATTCCTCCAAACAACAGTGTGCATACTCCATTCAGGTGAAAGACTTCTGAGAAACTTGAGATTCACATCTTCTTGTGGAACCACATAGCCAACAAGCTTTAGATGACTGACAAGTTGATTGAGCCTATTGTAGGTGCCAATAATCTTCTATCCACTTTCAGCAGTAAAGTTGTCAAACTGATGCTTCAACATGTTCTTCCTTGACTTCTTGGTAGCATCATTCCCTCTAAACCTGAATTCAATAGCATCCATTAATTCTTTCGCAGTCTCACAACTCTCAAAGTCCAACTGAAACTCATTAGGTATTCCCATCAATAGAATACTGTGATCCTTGATCTCCATCTTTCTTACAGAATTCTCTTCAGCAGACTTGATTGGTATATCTTTACCATCAGGGCCTTTCTTTGGTAAAGAGTCACCATTCATGATAACATTCCACATGTTAAAGTCAATCATGCAAATGTATTGTCGAATTCTCATCTTCCATAGCTCATATTCACCAGGGTTGAGCATTGGAACTTTTGAAGCAGTCACCATATGTGTGTCATCACCCATCTTCAGCAGTTGATTAGGAACAGAAAACTTGCAAAGAACAGTTTCTTCTTGATTACAACTTCTAGATCACAGGCTCTGATACCACTTGTTGATCCCAGTTGAGCAAACGATCTTATATAGAAGTTGACTTAAAGTAAACACTTAAGCTTGAATGCGGAATGTAAAAGCTTAACTTAAGAAGAATAATTCTCTATCAACACTTCAATATTATTAATACGAGCACTCAATAATGCTAGTGTTTTACAACCTTGAAGTGTAAACAAAAACTAAACAATACGTACATAATCTAACCCTAGGATCCTCCTTTTATAGGCCAAGGAGTCCTACTAGGTTTACAATAACTTTCTAATCAAGATAAGAATATTCTAGACTTATAAGATATACATTCAATCTATTCTATAATTATCTACTACGAATACATGCTTATCTCTGCAGCAGTAGTTTCCTTCAGCAGCATTTTCCTTAGAAGCACTTTGTCATCAGCAGCAGAATCATTTACTCTAGCAGCAGTTTCATCAAAGCAGCAGTTTCACTCAGCAGCAGAACTCAAAACCCAACATTCTTTTAATTCCAAAAGTAATTTTGTAAAAGATATAGAATGTTTAATACATTTTATAAAAATTCTAATGATTAGAAAAATTTCCTTTGATCATGAAATACAATAAACACTTTGTTTATTCATACCTTAAGTGATATGGATGCAAAGACAAATATTAAGCACTAAAAACTTGTTTATGGCATAAGTTTTAGATTAACGAGTTTATGCTTTGTAATTATCAAAATATAGAGACATTGTTAATATGCTAAAAATGTTTTTAGACATTATTTATGTCAACAATCTCCCCCTTTTTGATGATTACAAAACCTTAAACTCATTAGGTCTAAAAAATAATTTTAGACAAGTATTATTAGAGTTTAACATTCTCTTCTCCCCCTTTTTGTAAAATCAAAAAGGTTAATGCTCCCCCTTGATGTATGCTCCCCCACATTTGAGAGCACCAAGGGAATGAGCTATGGAAATCTTGGCTACACAAAATATTAGAAGAGAAAAAGACACATATACATGAAAGCAATAATTATATAAATAAAAATAGATTCATTCAAGCATCATAGAAGTAATTAGCATAACAACATTCAATATGCTTAAAGCATATTGATTACAATAAAACAAAAGAAAAGACATAGTCCTATATTGCCTAAGAGAGCACTTGGACTTGCTTGCAACCCATGGTTGATAGTTTTATTTGCTTGAAGGAGAACATAAGCATAAAGCTTAGTTGTTAGATGGAGAGGGATATGGAGTGGGGTATGGAGCGAAAGAGGTGGATCTTACGATATTGTATCGTGTTAAGGGTGGTATGGGATGAGGACGAGTGAGGAGATATTCAATCCAAGAAATATCTTCACTCAAGTATAGGATTTGTTTTTGAAGGAAGATGCAACAAGGGCAATAGTGAGTGTGGTTTGTAACTTGATCCAAGTTGAGAGAGTGTGGAAGGCAATTGTTGTAGGGTGATGATGGAGGTTGCCCTTTGTTGCGTTGTGCAAGATGCATGGCATTGAGATCACAAAGATCATGGATTTGTGATATTTCATCACGGAACTTTTGCTTTTCTGTGGCAATGCGGAGAAAGTCATTGTGTGGATATGGATGAATTGGGTTTGTGTAGTTGGAATTGTAGTGTGATGGTTGATCAAACTTGTATGGATCATTACAAATGGTTGGAGGATGAGATGAGTGGTTTGGCATGAAGGAAGATGTTTGGCCAATGTTGTATGGTTTGTAGAGAGGATCAAATGAATGTCCTTGTGAATTTGGTGTAAAGTTTGGGAAGTAAGTGGTTGGAGGTGTTGAGTGATTTCCAACTTCATGGGTTATGATGGATTTGTTTCGAGGGCTTTTTCTTCGCCAAACGGGTTTTTCCGTCATTCTTGCAAGCCTTGAGGCTTTTGGTTTTGGTTTGTTTAGAGAAGTCATGAAGGGATGAATGAAGAGTGTGGAAGATTTGGGGTATTTATAGTGTAAGATTTGTGTGTTTAAGGATGGATAAAGTTTGTTTGGGAGACTAGGACAAAATATGTTGGTGAAAAATGGGAAATGTAGGTGGAAATGGGCTAAAAAGCAGAAAAGATTCTGTAAACCCGACCATCAGATGCCCGGTCCCCTTAATTAGGGGGCGGTCCCCTTAATGATTAAGGGGGCCGCCTTACAAAATTAAGGGGGCCGCCCATCTGGTGATTTCCAGGTTGCCAGAATTGGGTTTTTGGAAGAAAATTTGCATAAAGGTTGTGTGTTTGGATTAGAATTCAAGCAAGTTCAATCCCTTTAGGCAATATAGCATCTAATCTAAACAAGATATAGCATGCATGCAAAAACACATAAGCAAAAGAGCAATTAAGCAACACATAATAAGCAAGAGGAAATAAGTAAAGGCAAGAGCACTTAAACTTCCTAAGGCACCTATCTTAGATCAAAAGCAAAGGTAACTAGTGAGTGGAGAACTAGTGATGGAACAAGATGACAACATTATTAGTGAATTTGTCCTAGTGTGTGTCTATATGCAACAAATGTGGAGTTGTGATTGTTTCGACTCCTTAATGCAAAGAGAAATAACAATCCTAAGAAACAATCCAAAAGATCTCCTTGATTCAATTTTTGCTCAATCATGAATGTCAAAGATATATATTAGGTTATATACCTTGACAATTTATGTGAGAGTTTATGCATGATTTTGAAAGACAGTGTTTTTAGCATTAGTCAACAATGCAAGGAAAATGATGTTCATGTGATTCCTAGATGTGAGAATAATTTCTAAATAAAATTGATTGGGTTTTACAAAAGAGTTTATGCAAAGAAAATAAACTTTCCCAATCTTCAATTTTGTGCGAAATAGATTCCTAGACTCAGAAATGAAGAAGTGGACGAAAAGTAAATTTTATGCAAGTATAAATTTGTATTAGTTCAATATAATTTAGTCAACTTGTTCCATCATTCCTAATCCTAAACGCAAGTGGTTGAACAATTCACGCTTAAGGGGTTTTGTGAATATATCCGCAATGTTATCTTCCGATGCAACTTTTTCTATAGATATGTTTCCTTTTTGTACATTATCCCTAAGAAAGTGGTGGCGTATTTCTGTATGTTTGGTCCTAGAGTGTTGCACCGGATTTTTACTTAAATCTATTGCGCCTTTGTTATCGCACATAATGGGGACATTTTCTAACCTAATACCATAGTCTACAAGAGCTTGTTTCATCCATAGTGCTTGTTGACATGCCTTTCCAGCGCTTACATATTCGGCTTCGGTGGTAGAAATAGCAAGAGCGGTTTGCTTCTTCGAAAACCAAGATGTTAGACAACATCCCATAAACGTGCAAATGCCGCTAGTGCTTTTTCTATCTACGTAGTCTCCCGCATGATCCGAATCTGCATAGACGATGGTTTCTATGCCGGATCCCTTAGGATACCATAAACCTAAGTGTATAGTGCCTTTAATGTATCGGAAGATACGCTTAACCGCTTCTAGGTGAGAGGTTTTGGGATCCTCTTGAAAACGGGCACAAAGGCAAACACTAAACATGATCTCGGGTCTACTTGCCATCAAGTATAGTAAACTACCTATCATTCCTCTATACTTGGTGTTATCTACGGACTCACCTTCATCATCCTTTGTGAGCTTTACTTCCATAGACATGGGAGTTTTCATGGGTTTTGAGTCTTCTAGGCCAAATTTCTTAAGCATTTCCTTAATGTACTTAGATTGATTAAAAAATATTCCATCTTCTAATTGTTTTATTTGTAATCCTAGGAAGAAGTTAAGTTCACCCATCATACTCATCTCAAACTCATCATGCATGATTTTGGCAAATTCATCACACATATCTTGACAAGTCGATCCAAATATAATGTCATCAACATATATTTGGACAATGATGAGATTTGGGTCTTTCCTTTTAGTGAAAAGAGTGTTATCTACCATTCCCATGGAATAATTATGTTTAATAAGAAAAGCTTTTAATCGATCATACCAAGCCTTGGGAGCTTGTTTGAGTCCATACAAAGCTTTCTTTAACTTATAAACATAATCAGGTTTTGCGAAGTCAATGAATCCTGGAGGTTGTGCCACATATACCTCCTCATTGATAAAACCGTTAAGGAATGCACTTTTCACGTCCATTTGGAAAAACTTAAAATCTAGGGCGCATGCATAGGCAAGTAATATCCTAATCGATTCTAATCTAGCTACGGGGGCATAAGTTTCATCATAATCAATTCCTTCTTGTTGATTATAACCTTGGGCAACTAACCTAGCTTTATTCCTAGTGACTATTCCATTCTCATCTAATTTATTTCTATATACCCATTTAGTTCCTATGATGGTCATATTCATTGGATTTGGGACTAATTCCCAAACATCATTTGCCTTAAATTGATTTAATTCTTCTTGCATACCTATAACCGAACTTTCATCTTTTAAAGCCTCATTAATATTCTTAGGTTCTATTGCTGAGAGGAAACAAAAGAAATTGTTTTTATCTTGGGCTTGTGACCTAAGGGTTCTTTGGTTAAGATGTCCTATTATATTATTTAGTGGATGTGATCTAGATTCTTTAACATTAACAATTTCATTGTTTCCTAATTGAATGTCTTCATTATCATTTCCTATGGGTTTTGTTTTACTAACATCAATAGCTTCATCTTCGACTAAGTCATCATCTTCTAAAGGTAATGTTTTAGGAGGTGGTGGTGTTTCATCAAATGTTACATTTAGTGATTCTTCCACCTTCATGGAGTGTTTGTTAAGTATTATATATGCTTTACTATTTTGTGAATATCCTAAAAATATTCCTTCATATGATTTTGGATCAAACTTAGTGAGGTAATCCTTAGTGTTTAGAATATAACATTTACTTCCAAATACCCTAAAGTAGCTTAATTTTGGTTTTCTACCTCTTAGTAACTCATAAGGAGTTTTTCCTAGAATTCTCCTAATTGATACCCTATTTAAAATATAAGTCGATGTATCTACGGCGTGACACCAAAATTTTTGTGGGATGGATTGTGCATTTAACATTGTTCTACTCATTTCTTGTAGTGACCTATTTTTTCTTTCTACTACGCCATTTGATTGAGGAGTACGAGGAGCGGAGAAATTGTGAGATGTGCCATTTAACTCACAATATTCTCCGAATTGTACTTCGTTATCAAATTCCCTACCATGGTCCGTCCTAATGGCAACTATTGAGCATCCTAATTTATTTTGAATCATTTTTCTAAATATTTCGAATTTTTCAAAGGCTTGGGTTTTGTCACTTAAAAATCTAGTCCACGTGTATCGTGAGTAATCATCTACTATTACTAAGGTATATTTGTTTCCTCCATAGATCCGCACATCGGATGGACCGAAAAGATCCATATGTAATAATTCTAGGCACCTAGTAGTGGATACTATATTCTTAGCTTTGTGACTAGCATGAGCTTGTTTTCCAATTTTACATGCATCACAAAAATGCTTATCATTTTTTAGATTAGGCAAATTTCTAACTAATTCCTTAGAGGCCAAAGATTGTATTTGTTGCATGTTAGCATGTCCTAATCTCCTATGCCACAATGTAGAGTTTTCATCTAGGGTCGTTAGGCATATCCTATCCTCAGGCTTGTTTCATAGTTTCATAATATATATGCCACCTTTCCTAATTCCTTTACCTATGATTTTTCCATTCTTAACTATTTCGCTATCCTCTTCGGTAAAAGTGACTCTACATTTATTATCACATATTTGTCCTATACTAAGCAAGTTATATGTTAAATTATCCACATGCTCTATATTTTCAATAGTAAATGAGTCTTGAGAAATCGTACCTTTGCCAATGATTTTTCCACGTAAGTCACTACCGAAAATAACGTTACCTCCATTGTATGCCTTGTATGTAGAGAATAGCTTGCGGTTCCCCGTCATGTGCCTCGAACATCCGCTATCTTTTATCCATTCGTCAGGCTCCAAGTCAATTCCTAAACATAGTTTCTTTTGCCATAAAACACTTTTCATCTCTTGGCTTTTCAACTTCTTCTTTGTCACTATCACTCCATGTTCCACTAACAAATGCGCCTTGATTTTCATTACCCGGTTGATTTAGACATTCGCCAATGAGATGATTTGGACTTCCACATCTAAAGCACTTTCTTTTCCCGTAGTTGTCACTTCTATTTCTTTGGAATGGTTTTCTTTCGTCTCGTGATGATCTAGTGAATCTTCCTCGTCTCTTGAAGAATTTCTTGAATTCTCTTACGGCCATTGCATATTCTTCGTCTTCACTTTCGTCACTTGAATCATCATCATCACTAGGTTCCTTTTTGGCTTTTAGAGCAATGGATTTGGTTTGTTCTTTCTTGACTTTGACAGTTTCCGAATCTCTTCTTATAATTTCTTCATGAACCTTCAAGTTGCCAATTAGTTCATCTAGTGATAACGTCATTAAGTTATTTGATTCTTCAATTGCCATGACCTTAGCTCGCCATTTCGGATGCAATGCCCTAAGAAATTTCCTAACACAATTTTTACTAGAAAATGTCTCATCAAGTGCTTTTAAACTTGTGATAATAGTGTTAAATTTAGCAAAAGCATTATCAATTGATTCCTCTTCCGGAATCGTAAATTGTTCATATTGTTGTACAAGAAGATCTATTTTATTATCTTTGACTTAGCTATTACCTTGGTGAGTAATTAGTAAAGAATCCCAAATTTCTTTGGCGGTTTTACACATAAAAATTCTTTCATATTCTTTACGTGGTAGCGCATTATAAATGACCATTTTAGCCTCATTATTTTTTGCTAGTTTCTTTTTCAAATCATCATTTTATTTTTTAAAAGATACAATTTCATCCATTTTAGTTTCAACATTATATTGAATAGGGGGAAAGTCACCAAAGATAATAATATGCCAAAGATCAAGATCTTTTGATTTCACATACGTTTCGAATCTATTTTCCAATATAAAAATCCATCACTTTCAAATAG
This sequence comes from Artemisia argyi, assembly GCA_030686995.1. Classification (NCBI taxonomy): domain Eukaryota; kingdom Viridiplantae; phylum Streptophyta; class Magnoliopsida; order Asterales; family Asteraceae; genus Artemisia; species Artemisia argyi. The sequence goes on from CM060685.1 coordinate 61,499,620, forward strand.
TGGTGGTCTTTGCATAGATTGCCCTTCTAAATATTTTTTAGATTCCATAGATCGTTACAAGTTTTAAAATACAATATATTTTAAAAATCTTGCTCAACCTGGCTCTGATACCAATTGTGGAAAACTAGAAGGGGGGGGGGGGTTGAATAGTTTTACTTCTTTTTAATTTGTTATAAAAATAGTTTTGGTGTTTTCTTAGTTTTTAAAATTTAGATTCGATAATATATGATCTCAAGTCTTGCACAATATAAACAACTATCAATAAGTAAGATATAGCAATGATAAGTAAGGAAATAAATAAGAGATGGAAAGATCGAACCGCGAGACAAGAGATTTATAGTGGTTCGACTACAAGGACACCTTCCTTGACCTACTCCACTCCCCGAGCACCTAACTCGAGAGTTTCTTCACTATATCAACAAGCTCCCTTATGGCGGAGAAAACCTTACACACCAATTTACACACCACAACTTCTTCACAACTAAGTCACAACTTCTACACAACTTCTTCAAACCAATCTACTTCACAACTAACTACTCCACGCCTATCTTCTTCACACCAATTTTCTTCACAACTAACAACTTCACACCTAGCTTCTTCACTACAATCTAATTCCTAACTTTTCTTCTTCACATCAAACAACTAACTAATCACACAATCAATCTACCTAGCACAACTATCTACAATCAAATATTCACAACAATCTTCACAAAGAATAATGTAAATAATCTTGATGATGCACCAACAACTTGTATGTGGAGGTCACAACAAGTTGTAATACTTCTTGTCTTGGGGGATAGAAGTATTCTTCTCTTGCACTTGAGAGGATGATGTTTGAATCACTTTGAAACAAAGAATTATGTACTTATGATCAAAGGATTAAGAGAATAGAAATGTGGATCTAGAACAGAAAGTTTAGGAGTGCAAAAGGTGAGAAAATTATGTGGGATGAACCAGTATTTATAGGGGAGAAAATTATTGTTCTAGACCGTGGCCGGTCCCCTTAATTAGAGGCCGGTCCCCTTAATGATTAAGGGGGCCGCCCCTTCAGAACGTTCGATTTTCTTGTCTTTTAGTGGGGAATATTTTTCTGGATAAAATTTGCCATTTTTGGTTGGAAATTCGAAATTATATATTTATAATGAATTAAACATATTCTTTTAATTTCAAAAGTAATTTTGTAAAAGATATAGAATGTTTAATACATTTTATAAAAATTCTAGTGATTAGAAAAATTTCCTTTGATCATGAAATACAATAAACACTTTGTTTATTCATACCTTAAGTGATATGGATTCAAAGACAAATATTAAGCACTAAAAACTTGTTTATGGCATAAGTTTTAGATTAATGAGTTTATGCTTTGTAATTATCAAAACAGAGAGACATTGTTAATATGCTAACAATGTTTTTAGACATTATTTATGTCAACATTGGAGATTTTCAGGATTAGGTAATGTAATGATACCTTCTTGATCATCCAATTGAAGACGTCTTCTCAAGGATGATTCAGTAAAATTAATGGTTACCCCATCCACTGTTGCGCTTAAAGCATCAACAGGTTCATGTGTGTCTCAATCTTCAATAGTTGTGACAGTTATAATCTGCCAAAACTTTTTGATTTGAGAAACATAGATTGTGGGATTTAAAGTTAACGCACACATTATATGAGTAGCATTGAGAAAGTCCACAATGTCATGAAAAACATGTCCATCTTTGACCTCTGTTTTCTCCAAGTATGCAACCTAGTTGTGTTCATTAACAAACTCTAGTGAAGCCATGGAGTATAATGACAAAAATATGATAGTATGAGTGCGAATTGAAAGTGCAACAAGCCAATTGAGATGTGAATAATATATTACTAGGGTTTGAAAAAAATACGCAAAAGAGAGATTATCTTTAGTAAAAGAATAATTTAAATAAATAAAAGATAATTCTCTTTTATAAATCCCTAGAAATACAGTTAAAAAGATTTTACTCAAATGGCTAGTTGAAAAATTTGTTACTGATTCAATAGTTGCAATGGCTAGTTCAACAGTGGAAAAATTTACACTGTCAGTGGAAACAGTGAACCAACAGTGGTAAAAAAAATTTAAAAGCACTGGTAAAATTTGTTTAATAAAAACTGCTCTTATCATAGTTTTTAGTAAACTACCAGCTATCAACGGATTTGATAAGTCTTTTCCATGAGCCGTTTGCTATCGACTAGCCAACTCTTAATCATAAAGAATATTGTGAGTTGATGACCATATAGTTTTTGGTAAACTTTGAACCATAAACGGATTTTATGAGTCTTTACCAGTAGCCGTTTGTTCTGGACTTGCTGATTCTTATATGGATTAGACATGGTGAATCAATAACCATTTGTTGTGTGTCTCAGTTACACACTTCATAAGATCAATTTTGCTTATAAACATGTACAAGTTAGTCCAAAACCAAAACAATTCAAGTCAAAGATAAAAGTCAAAGTTACTTATAACTGTTTCTAAAAATATCTTGGAATGGTTAACCCGATAAAATATCTTCCAAACTTAACTCTACCCACCAACTAAAAAATTAATGAGAATAACTCTTTTGGGTAGAAAACTAGGGTTGACTATGGTCTATAAAAAGAACTTTAACCATAATGCTAATACATCAAATAACTTCAAAAACCTCAAGAAAACATCAAATATCTTCCATCAACACAATGAGCTCCAACCCTGATGTAATTGATATCTCATCTGATTCATCATCTGATGAGTCAGCTTCCTCAAGATGGGCCAATTATTTTCCACCTTGTGCATCAAATTCCTCTTCCAAGAAACAGAAGAAGAAAGTTGACAAACCATCTTCCCTAGCAAAGACTTTACCAAAAGAGCTTGAAAAGGCTTTTGAAAAGGCTGTGACATCAATGTTCAAGATTCCAGTTCCTGAGAAGGCTCTGCCATGCCAAAAGCCAGCCAAACAAGTTTTAGGTCTCGCTTGTCCAAAGATGTGGAATGCAATGCAGGACCAAGCCAGAGGTTTTCACAAGACCATCCCTGGCTATAAGGGAAAAGGCAAAGAGGTGATGGAGTAGTAGATTTAGGGGTTTGTTTTGTTGTCTTTTGTTGTCCGAATGTAATGCAACACTCTTTTGTAATGAAATCTATCTTTGAATGAAAATTTTAATATCCACTGTTCATAGATTTGTCACTGTTTATGAGTGTTTGACTTTAATCCCTGCAAAATTGTTAGTGGACAACAAATATACAATATACAACAATATGCAAACTTATACAACAAGTACCAATACAAAAATCCTCCGCTCAACACAAAAAGCTGTTAGACATCAAGTTTTAAGGGTTAAGCATTCCAATACCTGTTACCAGGTACTGAAACCTTACCACATCAAGACCTTTTGTTAATAAATCAACATAGTTGTCATCAGTATGGATTTTGACAACTTGTATTAACTTTTTCTCATAACAATCTCTTATAAAGTGACGTCTAATTTCAATATGTTTAGTTTTAGTGTGTTGAACATGATTTTTGATTATACAAATGGTACTGCTATTGTCAATATAGATAATGGTGTTCATGAAATTGTACCTATAGTCCAGTAACTGGTTTTGAAGCCATAAGACTTGAGCACAACAACTTTCAGTAGCCACATACTCTGCTTCAGTTGATGAGGTTGTCACCATTGTCTGTTTCTTGCACTGCCATGACACCAACCTACAACATAGAAATTGACATCCTCCTATGGTTGATTTTCTATCGATGCTTGCACTGGCATAGTCACTATCTGAGTAGGTGACCAATTCCATAGGAGACTCTCTTGGATACCATAATCCTAAATTAGGATATGCTTTAAGATATCTAAAAATCTTCTTCACAATAGTCAAGTGTGATGTCTTTGGATTGATCTGAAACCTTGCACAAGCACATACTACAAACATGATGTTTGATCTTGATGAAGTGAGATACATCAAGGATCCAATCATTGATCTATAAGTATATACATCAACTGCTTCTCCACTACTATCCTTTAAAAGTTTATGAGTGTCCTTGTCAGCAGGTGTGTTTGAAGGCTTTGCATCAGTAAAATGAAACTTCCTTAGTATTTCAGTCACATATTTGTCTTGACTGATAAAAATACCATCTGTTCTTTGTTGTACTTGAAGTCCCAAAAAGAAAGTGAGTTCACCCAAAGAACTCATCTGAAATTCTTCTTTCATAAGCTTCTCAAATTCTTTGCACATCTCATGCTTTGTAGCACCAAAGATAACATCATCAACATATACTTGAACAAGTAAGATATCACCTTTGTCTTTCTTGATGCACAAAGTCTGATCAATTTTCCCTCTATGAAATCCATTTTTCAAAAGATAAGCAGCTAAGGTTTCATACCACTTCCTTGGAGCTTGATGCAAACCGTAAAGAGCCTTAACCACCCTGTACACTTTCTCTAGATGTTCTGGATCTTCAAAACCTGGAGGTTGAGAGACATACACCTCCTCATTAATTTGTTCATAAAGAAATGCACTTTTGACATCCATTTGATAGACAGTAAAGCCCATAAAAGATGCATAGGCTAGAAAAAGTCTAATAGCCTCAATTCTTGCAACTGGAGTAAAAACTTCTTTGAGCAACTAGCCTAGCCTTGTTCCTGATGACAATGCCTCTTTCATCTTTCTTGTTCCTGAAAACCACTTTGTACCAATAACCTTCATTCCATCAGTCAAATCACAAAGTACCCAAACCTTTTGAATCTTGAATTGTAGCAATTCCTCTTGCATTGCCTCAACCCAGCTTGAGTCTTCTAATGCCTTATAAACATTCTTAGTTTCCACTTGTGACAGAAAATAGAAAAACAAACATTCATTCTTGTCTTCATGGTTCTTGGATTCATAAACTTCACTAATAAATACATGAATATCAGCCATCTTTGTCTGATTTCTGGTCTTCAGACCAGATTGTATATCTTCAATCACATTATCAAGGGGATACAACTTTTGAATGGTTACTTGGGATGTTTGAGGAATATCATATGCAGTGGGCATATTTGTGATTTCCACATCATTAGAAGGTGTTTCCTAAGTAGTAGAAGTAGAGATTTCCACATTTGGTACAGCAGTGGAAACTTCTGGTATAGCAGTGGTAACATTCTTTCCATTACTTTCAGGAATTTCTTTGTTTTGAACATCGACATTCACATCTTGTGTATCATCTTCTTTTTCAGCATTCTTGGAAGGTTCTGGATCTCCGTTCTTTTAAGTAGGGTCAATATCTACAAAGTCACAAAGTGGCATAATAATATGATCTTGATCATCCTCAGAATCTTTGCTTGGTTCATCTTCATAAAAAAACTCTTCTGAACCTGCAAACTCATTAGTCCCTGTACCTGAAAAAATAGGTACATAATTCATAGTTTGGGTTAGACTCTCAAGATCAAACAACCATTTTGGACCTGCACCTGCAATATTAGGTTTATTTTAAAGAAACTCAACATGCAGATTCTATTCAATCTTCCTGGTTCTCAAATTATATACCCTAAAAGCTTTGCTAACCATAGAGTATCCAACAAAGAAACCCTCATCTGACTTTCCATCAAATTTACCCAGATGATCTATGGTTTTGAGAATTGTGACATGACATCTAAATGGTCTCATGAAGTCTAAGGTAGGAGTTCTACCTCTAAATAACTCATAAGGTGTCTTATTCTTTGCTTTCACCACTGAAACCCTATTCTGAACATAGCCAGCAGTGTTAGCTGCTTCAGCCCAAAAAGTAACAGGCAACTTGGAATCAACCAACAAGGTGCTAGCAGCCTCTATTAGTTTTCTATTTCTTCTTTCAGCCACTCCATTCTGCTGAGGGGGTTCTAGCTACACTGAATTCTCTCTTAATACCCTTCTCTCTGCAAAAATCATCCATAATTCTATTCTTGAACTCTGTCCCATTGTCACACCTGATAATCTTGATTTCTTATCAATTTGGTTTTCTACTTCAGTGATAAAGGTCTTAAGGATACCAGTTGTTTCATCCTTAGTTCTAAGAAAGAAAACCCATGTAAACTTGCTAAAATCATCAGTCACAACAAGACAGTACTTCTTATGCTTTATGCTACTCACAGATGTAGGACCAAATAGGTCCATATGCAACATATAGAGAGGGTGAGCAATAGAGTTATAGGCCTCGGTCTTACAAGAAGCTCTATGTTGCTTGCCTTTAAGACAGGCAACACAGGTTTGGTCATTCTCAAATCTCTTTTCTGGCAAAACTCTGACTAAACCATCTTTCACAATCTTGTTAATGGTTTTAAAGTTAGACCAAGCCTTCTGTGCCAAAACATAGACTCATCTAATGTGGCCTTTGCAAGAAAGCAAGTAAGATCATCTTTAGCAACAATGTTCTTCATATCATTACTATACAGATTGCCTTTCCTTGGAAATTTAAGTAGAACCTAACTTTCATCAGGCAACTTATAATCCTTGGAGAGAACAAAACATTCATTATCAGTAAAAAGAATTTTGTTTTTCTTGTCACACATTTGTGACACACTAAAGAGATTATACTTAAGCTCTTTTACATAGTACACATTTTCAAAGTCCAAGTTTCCAGATTTAATTATTCCTTTTCCAGAAACTTTACCACCAAGTCCACCTCCAAAGCTGACAAATTGTCCATCATAAGGTTTAAAATCTGTGAGATAGGACTTGTTGCCAGTCATGTGCCATGAACATCCACTGTTTGAATAGCCTTGATCTTCTTTAATCTTTGGATGTTCCTGCACATAAAATAAAGGAATTAGTTCCTTTTGGAGACCCAAGCCACAATTGACTTGGATCTGCCTCGTGTATCAATATAATTGAATCTGTCAAAGGTTATTGATACATCATTGGGATTGTTAGAGGTGTTTATTCCTTTAGGTTTCCATTCCTAAAATGCTGAGGCTTTCACAGCATTTCCCAAATTTACCCTGTTGTTGTTTACAGAACCAGCAGTGGTAACTTTTGGCCTTGCAGTGGGAACTGCTGGCTTAGAAATTTTAGTTTTTGGTACCCACTTCTGATTGTAAACTGCCTTTTTTCTCATAAAAGGTCCATTTACCTGTTTGTGCTAATTTAACAAAAGTCTTATTGGGTTGTGCACTTGAAACAGGTAATTTTGGTTGAGCAGTGTTAACTTTTCCAACAATTATAAAAGTTTTAATGCTAGATTTTAATTGAACTGCTCTGGGAATCATTTTACTATGTGAATGAGGGTGAATATATTTTTGAAAGTTGTTTTCATTCATCCTTTTGTTCCCAAAAACTTCCCTTCTTCCCTTATGGTAGTTACAATTGGCATGCAAGTGATCAAAACTACCAGAAATATGACATGGTTTATTATTCATCACAAAATCACTACCAAATTGTTGAGACTTTAGATTATTCTAGTTCCTCTGGTTTCCCTTAGGAGCTGGTGACTTATTTCTATACATCTCAGCATATTTTATAGTTGGCCTAGTTTGATTAACCTATTTTCTAGGCTCCACAATTTCAACATTAACAACTTTGGGAACAGGAGTTTCCTCCTTATTCTTAACACTTTCATCCACTAGAGATGAATCACTGGCACTCTCAAATGCATCAGTCTCTATCTTAACCTTTTCATCAATATTATTTTGCACAAACTTAGGGCCATAAGTCCTAATTGGATCTTGAAACTCTTTAATCCCTATATGTGCTAGATCTATACCTGGAGGTGATGGAACACCTCTTAATGGTGGAGGGACAGACTTGTATCCAACTCTAGACTTAGGCTTATTAACCACCTGTGCTTCCTAAATTTTATCTATGCACTTAGATTGATGAGCTAATGTATCACAAGTTATCTTAACATTTTCATTGGCCTTTTTAAGCTTTTCTAATTCTTCTCTAAGAGCCTCATTAACTACAATCTTATAGTCTAAGTCCCTTTTTAATGCAGCAATGTCATCATTAAACTTAGACTCATTTGCTCTATAGTGCTCTATTTGTGTTTCTAAGACTGACAAACCTCTTTTATAATTAGACAAAGTATATTTAGTATCCATTAATTTAGTGGTTTGTTTTTCCAAAAGTTCCCTAAGTCTATCACACTCTTTTAAAGCTTTGCATGATTTAAAGCAACTATCATTAGAATGTACCTCAGAGTCATAGAAAGCCATGAGAGCTAGTTTAGTTGCTGCCATTGCAGATTCTGAAGGTGTTTCTTCCTCATCAGCCATGTAACTCCAGCCATAGCTGACACCATCAATGGCCAACATTGCTTTTGGTTCCTCCACAGTAATCTCCTTCTTCTTCTCTTGCTTGTACCAAGTGGATCTGTTGTCTAGCTTTCTTGGTTTCCTGGATTCCCTAGCAAAGTGTCCCATCTTGTGATAGTTGAAACACTCCACCTTTTTCTTGCCAAACCCTATAGTCTCATTACCATTAATGATAATCTTCCTTCCTATCCTCTGCCAGAATTTCTTTGCCTTCATGCTTAGAAGAGCAACCTGCCACTTGATGTCCATCTCTTCTAAACATCATCATCTACTTGCTCTATCTTCATGAGTCAGAAGTGAACCACTAACTTGGCTTGAGAGATAGGCATAAAAGGTAGGGTCTCCAAGTTCAACAACTATCTTTTTGGAGCAAGCAGTGGTAACACTTGCACTGCCAGTGGAAACCGCAATGTAAACAGCATCTTGATCTTCATCACTTTCATCATCAGAACTATCATCTACAGATGATGATATAAGAGCTAAGTTTCCTGAGCTTGTACTTAGCTTCCCTGCCTTCTTTAATCTTTTTTCAATAACTTTAGAGTTACTGTAAAGATCATTGAGTTTCAAGTTCTGGCTTGTCTTCCCGAACAATAACATTAGTGTGAAACTCAGAAACTCCTTAAAAACTTCAAGTTGAGGTCTTCCCTTTCTACCTCAATGCCAAACACAGTAAGTTGTGTTACAATCTTTTGGAGTCTTGTGAAGATACTATCAATAGACTCATTATTTGTTGAAGTGAAATTTTCATAGTTTTGCTTCAACAAAGTTTTCTGAGTCTTTTTGGTAGCATCATTGCCACCAAAAACTGAGCAAATTTCATCAAATAAAGTCTTTGCAGATTTGTATTTGCTGAAGGCAATAATTTGATCCTTAGGAAGGGTCATTAGTAGTAAGCTCCTTTCCTTCAAGTCATTCTTCTTCTGAAGCCTCTCTTCATTGATAACTAGTCCAGTGTTAAGAGTCTGAACTGTTTTGCCATCAACTGTTTCTTTAGAAGTACCAGGCTTGAGTGAATCACCATACATGATGATTTCCCAAAGAGCATAATCATGTATAAGGAAGAACTGCTCTATCATCATCCTCCATATCTCATACTCATTGAGTTTGAGCTTAGGAAGTTTTACTACAATATTTGACTGATTGTTCTCCATCTCCATTGGATTTGAAAAAGTGAGTTGAATTCTTTAGATCTTCTAATTCAAAGTATCAGAAACCTGGCTCTGATACCACTTGATGAGGATCTAAACACACACCTTGTGTTGGATAGATACTTTGAGTATTCACTTTGTAGCACGTGGAATTTACCACAAAGTATTTAGAAGATGTATATGTGTGATGTGTATGAGTTGTATGTTAACGAAATAGTATGAACACATGGATTAACCAAACTTTTAACTTCAATATTATTGATAATACTACGAGTGATCTATGACATCACTAGGGTTACACCTTGAAGCTCTTGTTAATGATACGTATGAAAACCTAAACCTAGGACCTCCTTTTATAGGACACAAGGGGTCCTTTACAAGATAAGTATAAGCCTAACAAAATAGAATATAAAGAAGATCTTTTATATACTTATCTAATACACGTTTTCCTGACAACTATCCTGTAAGCAGTGGTAATAATATGTACTAGCAATGGTACTGAGTTTCCACTGCTAGTGCATTCTTCAGCAGTGTCTTTTTCCAAGCTTAACAGTGGTAACATTTAGTATTATTCCCAACATAATGTAATAGATAAATATTATTTAACAACCCCATGTATGCGTCTGACAGGGTTTCACATGCCAAGAATAACATTTACATTCTTAACAAATTGTATTATTGAAATTAAATAATATAAAATATTTACGCATAAATAATTAAAACAAGTATCATGGAAGTCGGACGTTGTTGAGGAATTTGTCAAAATTTATCTGATCGTTTTTGTTTTTTTTCACAAACAAAACAATTTTATCATCCACAATATATTACCCATCACGTCTAAAATATATAATACGAAACAGATAGTTAGACTGATAGTAATAAGATCAAATCAAAATCACACCCCACACCGCCACATCAGCTTTTTTTCACCCAAACCAAATCACGACCAAACACTCGTAGTAAGAGAACCGCACACACAACCAAAAACATAACCCACAAAATCAAATAAAAACAAAAAAATACACATATAAACCAAACATTTCATTCGGTCCGGTAGCAGACCAAATGAATTGGGTGTTTGGGGGTGGGGGTGATAGGGACGAGATTCGTGATCAGACACGAATATAGAATGATGTTACTAGTAGTAGGAGTAACCTTAGTAAAGTACTGTTTGAGGGGAGTAAACTTACTTCCCATACTCCTACTTTTCACCAAAAATCTACAAGTAACCCCAGTACATTTGATGCGGATCGCAAGACTCACAAAAGTTGTACTTCTCAAGGGATCTTGAGAAGCTTGCAATCCTCCAGGTAGTGTACCTGACCGGAGTAGTATAGTGAGTGGAAAGTACCGGGGGATTGATCGTTCTCTGGGGAATAGTGTTTGTTAGGATTGAAAACTACTTAAACTAGGTCTAGAGGTGAGGGATGATTCTTTTTGTATTTTTATATTTTATGAAAGCAAGTAAAATCTCGGGTATTAAAAGAGTGGGCGGAATTAGTCAACTAACCCAAAATTACTACTAATTAACAAAATAAAATAAAATGACAAAAATAAATTGGTGAACTACTTATGGTGAGGAAAATGTGTTTACTTAGATTTCATTACTCCTTAGTTATTTCCTATTGAATTACTGAATTGTTACGATTGTTTGAATAAAAGGATTGTATTCCTTAATACCATTCGTGGGGGTGTGTACAGCTTTCCCCAACCCTATGAGTTTCTATCTCTTCCTATGACGACATGTTTAGTATCCTATCATGGCCTCCTTAATAGTCACTCATGAATTAAATACAACCAATAAAACCGTAGTACACATCTGATTACATTTCTTAAGACGTTCAAGCTAGTTACCATATAGGATATTTAGCCAGTTTTCTAAAGCGTAACACTAATCAATCAACTCAACAATCAATAACAACTCAACAATCAATAATCAACAACTAGGTTTCATTAGATCTAAGCAAACACTAACAAATCTAAACTAGCACGTTAAAGAAAAGAAAAAACTAACAATCAATCAAACAACACATAGACATATTGAATGATTAAAAGGAAGATTTATCTTTAATTAAAAATGAAAGAAAAGAGGGCTTGAAAACCCTAAAGTAGCTGTGAAATTTGTCTAGGGTTTCTTGCTAAAAAGTTCCACACTTTTAATGAATGAAAATCGAAAAGTATATATAGATATACAAGTCTGACGGCGTCAGGTTTTAGCCTCTGACGCCATCAGGTCGCCGTGTCTTAGGATTTCGTATCGGTCAAGAGATCTCTAACGCCGTCCCGTTATAAATGTTCTGGGCCATCTCGTGTTGAGTTAAAGGGAGACGACCTTGCTCCAAATACACCTGATGCCGTCAGGTGTTATTCTGACAAATTCTTATAGGGCGTCTAATGTAAAAATCCAAGGCTTCTCGTCAAAGGGTGACGGCGTCAGCTCCAAAGCGTGGTGCTGTTAGGTGTAAACACCTGACTTTCTTGACCTTTCTTGTTTTCTTCTTTCTTGAGCATAAAAACGTCTGAAAAGCTCCAAATTGCTCCATTTTCCAGAATTCATGTCCTAAGTACCTAAAATGACAAAAGAAACGATTTGAGGTGATATTTGATCATAAAAACATGATTTAAGGTTTTAAATGACCCCCTAAAAACGTATCAAATAAATGCTTATCAAATACCCTTACACTTGCGATTTGCTTGTCGTCAAGCAAATGAGCTTTTATACCAATTAAAATACAAGTTAGGGGTCAATTAACATTAATATAAAAGTAATTACAACAAATGATCGATCCACCCTAATCAAAACAAGCATGGAAATTATATACTAGCACCTCACATATAGTATTTGGATACTCTCATCTCTCGGGTGTTATAAGTGTATAGATTACAAATGGAAATGGAAGAAATATCTCTCACTACCTGTTATAGCAAATAGATTACCATAGGCTTGGGAAAGGATCAAACCTCTACCACTTTGGCGTAAGTACCTAGGATAAACTATCAAAGAGGTCTTTCAAAGGGTTATAACGTTAGGTGTAGGGATAGGGAAAACACGGTTTGTTGGATAAAAAGATATTTTACTGGTGGCAAGTTAATTGTCTTAATTAATTACATATACAATGCGGCGTTGCTAAGCCAAGACTCGACTCAACTTAAGCTAACTATGACCAGCATAAAAATAAAAGAAATGGGATGGTAGTCCGTATGTTTTAATTTTATACTTTTTTTTCATACACTTTTGCCCTACCGTCCAAAATAATACATCAAGGGGGCTCGGTTCCTCCCCTTACACTTGAACTTTTACATAATAAAAAATAAAGACTCGAATCAAGATAATCAAAACACGTACTTTAAAACATTAACACATATATGGGGGTAATAAATAATGTTCTTCCCCATTACTCCATAACACTAGTACTTTACCCATGAGTCCTAATCGTCCCAAAACAATATTACCAAGATATGACTCGACTTAGCAACCAGGTAATCAATTAGACAACTAACTAAGGGTTTAAACATATAACAATAATGCACTAAAGATGAGTGCATACAAGGTAGGCCAAGGCGATTTGGGTGTACATTTAGGGGTGGATTGTAAACAAATTTTTCCTTTAAGTAAGATGCTTAAAGTTAGAAACGAAAAAGATAGGCTCTGAGGGTTGCACTAGGGGTATCGTGTACTAAAAATGAGTATATCGTAAAGGTGTGGGAAAATTACTAGACCAATGAAGTCAATGTAATTATAATACAGGCTTAAAACAAGGGTTATCCTAATGCCTCTTATAATATAGTAAATCCTAACTACACGAATGTAGTCTTACTAGCGGTCTCGGGATGCATCACTAACGCAAGTTCTAGAATCTAAATACTACTGGTACACTCACAAGCATTGAAGATTAATGCTTTTTCCTAAAAAATCTAAAGGCGAACCTCACATTTTTGGGGTGTGTTGATGCAAATAATGTCTAAAAACGTTATTCTCATCTTTCGATATCTCTATATTTTGATGATAACAAAATGTGAAAACATCTTACGTCAAAATTAATGTAAACAAGTTTTTAGTCGAAATATCTAATTTTTACGTCAATCACTCTAGGTATGAACAAACAAATTTACAACTTGACAAATGATCAAAGAAGTGAATTTGTGTTTTGAACTTCACATTTTTAGCTGGACAAAACTTTCTTTTCAAAAATACATTTTACAAATTATTTTTGAATTATAAAGAAATGTTTTATTTGGGAAATTCATTTCAAAATTCCCCAACAGCTATATTTTATCCAAACCAGCTCCTAACTCCCCCAAATAAAATTTCAACACTAAAGGCAAAATCTAGAGCGTGTTTGTCTGGCATGGAACCACGGTACCACTAAATTTAGTGGTACCGTGTCAGAATTAGTGGTGTCGTCCCTTTAAAACGGTCAGATTTCCAGTTTCAATAAATACCACTTCATTTCCTAGATTTTGGCCATCCTTTCACACACATAACTTTCTATATCCCATCCTCCCTTTCTCTTTACACTTCTTAGATCATTAGTTAGTTTTCTTTTGTTTAAAGAGTGATCCTTTCATCCAACCAAAGATCACCTACATTCCTTTACTAGTCAAGAGAAGAACACAAAGTATCAAGAAGATACAAAGTGTTAGAGTCTTTGTGTAGTGCACTTGCATTACTAGGTGTTAACTTGATTGTATCTTGACATACATCAAGTGTCATAGTATTTTATTGTTGTCTTGTGTTGATCATTGTGATCTTGCTGAGATCTTGGGGATCTCTAGTAGCTTGTGTGCTTGTGTATTGATAAAGTGAATCAAGAGTACACTATGAGGATCGTGTTGACCGTTTGATAAGTAAGGATCGTGTAGATTGTGTAAGAAGTTTGGATCAAGTGGATCGTGGTAAATTGGGACTAGCTAAGATTAGTACTCGACATCTAGCTTAGTGTCGGAAAATAATGTAAGCGACGTTGTACGGTTTTCTCCGCCTGAAGGGAGCTTTGTTGACATAGTGCTTAGAACTCTCAAGTGTGGTACTCGAAGAGTGGAGTAATGTGAAGAAGAGCTTCGTGACCGAACCACTATAAATGTCACACCCCCTAAATTGGGTCCAGCGGAACCTTACATGTAGCTAGAGTGTAACTCAATTGGTACCACAACACAAGTACAAAATGGTTTTCATTTCAATCATTTAGAATAAAATCGTTTAACCAAAAGTGTTGAATTTACATTGTTAAAAGTAGTGCGGAAGTAGGCCCTTAAAATAGTTTAAACGTTCCCCATATGAATAATCAGAGTCTTCTATGACCATGCCATGCCCTGCCAAAACCTCCAGTAGCGTGCCATTGCTTAATACCTGAAAATACATGCTAAAGTGTCAACACGAGGTTGGTGAGTTCATAGAGTTTAGTGAACATGAATGTAATATAAAACATTTGAATGAAGCTTTCCCCAGCAAAGGCATCGTAAATCCACTCAGTTCCAAGTCCCACCCATACAAGACTTGCAACCTGTGTGTTTACAATCCACTGCCAAATATGATTTGGTTTACGTGAACAAAAGTAATACTTGTACCTAAATTCAAGGGTAAGTGTAGCTATACCGCTATATAAACAATGCTGACAATAATGTTGGTGAGAAATCATAGTTTATAAAATGATATGTTATACGGCAACCTCAAGTATAAATGCATAACAAAAGTCACAAAATTATAGTACAATAGACCTTAAGCTCATGACCCCGAAGCTAGACTGATGAAATATATGCCCCTTCAAAATGTTCTGCCAAAACACTCTAATATGACAGACATAAAATGCATTCGCTTGACTGTTGGTAAAACTACCACGGATAGAGGCGTCACCCTCAATTGATCTATCCACTCACTCTCGCTTAATAGCAAACTAACGGTTCATGATAATAAATAGGGGACTTAACAAGGCAGCTAGGTAACTTAAGCAATGTACATAATGTTTTGATACTTAGGCCCGTATAAAAATGATGATGCAATGTATTCTCCCCCGTGGGATTCAAAAACAATGATAAGGTATATGCGGGTTTATATGTAAAACGAGCATAAGGTTGAAAACATGTAATTGAGCATGTATCTCCCACAAATAGTTTACCAAACAATTAAAAGAGTAGGGGCTATGACTCACCTGGTGCGATAGCTATGCTGACAAAAGTGGATACTCGAAATGAGGTACGATCTCTAACCGCAACCTAATATGAATGATATGATCTAATGTAAGCAATGAAATGATGCTACATGTCACACCCCGCCAAGGCGGAAACGCGAGTGTGTAACTTCATGGATATCATCACAACACCTGGTGTCTACATAGAGAACAACTACATGCACAATATAGAGCAAAGTACAAACATAAAGTGTTGTAACAATACCCCAAAATAAAATAACCAAAACAAAGCATAAATCCAAACATAGAGAATAAATCACTTCCAATGCAACTAAGGTCTCGTCTATCCACATCCTTCTATCTTATTCTTAGAAAGCTCACCTGAAAATGATGCTTAAAACGTCAACATAATATTGGTGAGATTCATAGGTTTAAGACACACATACACTCTCAAGGCAACCAGTTTACTGTGATTATAAAAATATAGCTGGACAAATAATTATAGTTATCATATAGCTACATGCATTGGAAAATCCATATCCACACGCAAAGGCAACAACACTCATAAAGCAACCATTAGGACGGCTCGTGTCCTCCGACCCCATAATCATCAATTAGGTCACATGCGCGAGTAACAGGATAACATCCTCCTAATTGGATCCCATCAAACATATCAAACATCAATTAGGTCGCATGTGCGAGTAACAGGATAACACCCTCCTAATTGGATCCCATATACATCCACACAAACAAATAATCACACATAGCATGCATACGATAACATTATAAGTCCAAGCTCTTTAATACCACACACATAATCATAGTAAATCAAATCATTTAAGACAAACATCATTCCCATCCCAAGTTTAAAACAAAGTAAAAATATGAGACTATGAACTCACCTTAAACTCCGCAGCTTCCACAAAACAACTCACAATCTATAACACACAAAAATAATCCACATTACACAAGGTCAAGCTAAAAGCTACAACCCATGTAATACACATATGATGAATGTCTAAGACTCATATGACCCACCATGGATCTCCTAGACACCACACTAACCACTACCATAACTTAATATTCACTAAATCCCTTGCACTCTTAAAATCAGAAAACGCATAATTTTTTAGTACATTCGCCCACATAAAATCACGACAAATAAAGCTCAACAACTCACAACAAAAATTCACCATGGTCTATCATAAGCATAGAAGCTAATAACAGAAGACCATGGACCAATAACACACACAAGTACTCATAGAAAATTCAAACTTGTCAACTATTCAAATTCGGATCTGAACGCACACCAAAAAGTTTTGATTTTTAATAATTACTTCCACAAGTTTTTATCATGAATCCTCTTCGTGATAGTCTCATATAACCTAAAACTTAACTATTCCAGAAGACCAAGTCAAAATACCACTTTTACAACCACATGCCACCCTCAAACTTTTACCCAAAATCTGTCTCGGTTTGACAGCTTTGACACCTTAACAAAGAAATATTAAAATACCGACTTCTCTACCTCAAAATTGATCGTGGCTGGACTTTTTGGAAAGCTCTTTCATTATAATTTAATTTAGACCTAAAATTCGTGACCTAACTCATCACCATCTGCTATTTACACTCACATCTTTACAGCCTTACAAATCTGTCCAAACCCTAACTCAATAACTAGCATGTTTTACGCTCAATTCTCTTAACCAATCATCATACTATTATCATTAATTGATCCCAACATGTTTAATAACATTAATTTACAGAAGTTAACCCAAACCCTAATCCATCATATAATTATTACATGAATTATATTAATTAATCAAACAATTGAACATGTATTTTAAGAATTTTACCTTGATTCTTGATTATTGCTTCACAATTATAAACCCTAATTTTTTTTTCTCCCTTCTCTTGCTCCTTGGATCGACTAAAATTGCAGTAAAAACGTTTTAGGGGTGTTTGGTTTGGTATATATATTGATAATGGATAATCCTTGGGCCTAAGAGTCATATTTGGACTCAAATTGGGTTTCCTTTTTCCCCCTTATCCCTTAAATCCGAATTTTACATATATAAAATATATATATTTTTATTTTTTTATTAAATTTATTTATTACACACAAAACCTCATACTTTTCATATTTTATAAACTCCCAAAACAAAACCTAACGTCTTACGCGATAAACCTTAATTTTACGATAAACCGGAAAAATATCATTTTCAAAATAAAGTTTCCAAAAATAGAATTTCACACTCTTTTTGAAATATAACTCATAAAAACAAATCTCACGTAACTTACTAACGCTCAATTACTTGAACGAAGCCTCGTTACGCAAAAACACAAAAACACCAAAACTACACAAGCTATTTCTACACTACAAAGGTGATCAAAATGAACTTTCCCAAATTCCAAACTTTCCAAATCACAATAAAACCATTTACGCAAAGGGATTTAGTGCTAAAACTCACCTATATCACACTTATATCACTTCAAACACCTAATACAAACCAAACAAACGTCAACCGAGTCAAGACTATCAGTCAAACTGACCTGCCAAAACCACGGTTGTTACATCATCCCCCACTTAGGGAAATCGCGTCCCGAGATTTCAACTACTATAGTCACCACTCACAACAACAAAAGGAAATTTATGGATTTTTAAGCGGATAAATACCACACCATAAAATCATAGAGAAAGAATCGCAAACATGTGAACCGACTAAATACTCGAATTCACACGATAGAAAACATTCCGTCATTCCAACAATAGACGCAAATAGATACACTCCCCGATCAATAACACCAATGATCAAACGACTTCTCATAGGTAGGTACGATACTCTCGAACCAAATGAAAAGCCAACTGGTAATCGCAAGACGCAGTCACAAATAACAGATAGCCATAAAACAAACATTTATGAATACCCCGCATCTAACTTCCACGATCTAAAATCCAACTACAAACGATCTACTTCACCAACCACATCAGCAAACAAATTTGGGTACTTAAATTTCATCTGATCCTCGCATTCCCAAGTAAACTCAGGACCACGCTTAGAATCCCACCATACCTTTACCAACGCTATCTCACCAAACTTCAAACCCTTAACATCTCGATCCATAATCTCAATAGGTTTCTCGACAAAACGAAGAGTCTTGTCAACCTTACATTCATCTAATGGCACATGCAGACTAGCATCCGCCAACCACTTCTTTCCATTAGATACGTGAAACGTATCATGTACACCACTCAATTCCTCAGCTAACTTCAACCGGTATGCCACAAATCCAATTCTTTACAAAATCTCAAACATCTTACGTATCTCGGTGCTAACTTGCCTTTCTTACCGAAAAGCACAACACCTTCCCAAGAAAACTCTTTCAGCATTACAAAATCACCAACACCAAACTCTAAAGACTTACGACGATTATCCGCGTAACTCTTTTGGCAATCTCTCACTGCCTTAAGTCTTTCCTTGATTTGAAAGACCATATCCGTAGTCCCTTGTACCAGTTCAGGACCAATCAGTTGGCTCATCCCAACTTCTGCCCATCGAACAGGTAATCTACATTTCCTTCCATATTACTTCAAACGGCACATTCTTAATACTAGAATGATAATTGTTGATATAGGAAAACTCAGCTAAGGATAAATGTATACCCCGGCTTTCTCCAAAATCAAACACACCCATGCTCTCAGCTCACCATCCATCTCCTGATTTGTACACTCACTTAGTTCACTCATTTAAGAACGATAAGTCGTACTCATCTTCATACACTATCTCAAGGCTCCATAAAACATTTACCACATTCGTGGAGTAAGTATTTCATCTTGATATAAGCTGATTGTAGCGACACCCCTTGTCCCTCTACCAACTCATCAAATGAAATGTCTCACCAATTACTTCTCAACACAATCTCCAAGTTCTATTTCCCAACTCCAAGTCACGTATCACATAGTTCCTCATATGGTTCTCCTACCTCCGCGATGCCCACGCAATCTGAAGAACGTATATCTTGAAGCTAAACCTCTCACTTGGAAACTTGGCAAACATCCTCTTCTTCTTCAACGAACAAATTGATAATCAAAACGACAATCTATCCTAAGTAAACAACGCGAACCATGAAACCGGTCAAACTAAAACGTATATCAACGAACTCAAAAGGGATACGAATTACCGAATATCGAAGTAGCGAACATCAAAATCAAAGCTAGAAATAACACAATGAGAAATTTTTCCCAATAAAAGTAGACACGGATAAAATATTTCATGAAAACCTATACAAAGAAAATATAAATACACGTGCCCATAAAATATCCACAAGCGTACCTCAACGAAAGAAACACTCGATGAATGAAATACATAACAAGTTTGGTAAATGAGGACCATAGACAGTTCTTATTCCCGTACTCGACCTTCTCAAAAACAAATGAACACCGTTTTTTACAAGACATATCTTAAACTTATACATTTTTTTATTAAATATATATAAACCATTTTATGTAAGACATCAACATAGCCATTTTTTTACACTTCATTTTGACCATAAAAATAATAGTTTCCAACAAACGACCTTGAAATACCCAAAACGAATTTGTAAAATGCCATAAAGACTCTAACACAACCTCTTAATCGAACGCGAAAGACTTGACGAACTCCGTAATCAAAATAATCCTCAAACGAACTCATACCATTGAACACTCCCGCAAATACATTGCAAACCAAGCGAAGAACGCAAAGACTCATTCGTACAACAATCAAACCAAAATCATAGAAAAACACCGATACTAACAGATCACAAAACATGTCATGAACTTTAAATGGTGTGTGTAAATGAGGGATTAAATATCCACACCAACTCGTCACGAACCAACAATACTTGATGAATAGTATAACATTCATTCGAGGAATGAATGTATGGAATCACCAAAGAAACGAACCAGTATCCAACAAAAACGTTTTTGATTACCCAACACCTATCACGACGTCAAAGAGAAAGAATATGGCATCTGTACCATCATGGTACGAATAGGAATGCCAACCAAAGAATTAGGTATACAAACGAAGAGTCCAGCAAACGAATCAACTTAAATATCACAACATAAGTACCCACCGATAATTGAGGTATCAACATATGATAGGTAGGATGGAATCTTACCACCTACACACCCCAACATATAACGACTGCCCAATCAGTTAAGAGAATACTTCTCTAACCATACAGCCATCACCAACATGATATCACATACCCACAACACATAACAACAAACATCAATCAATGCGATAATGGTCGCAAGTCCACACGCGTGATACCCTTATAATTATGTTCACGACCATAGTTATAAGCCTATTCCACATGCATACTTACTTCCAAAACCACACATCTCAATGATAACGCACATATACCACATAGAACCTAATACACCATGCAATCCATGCCATCATACTTGCAAGTCCACTTGTGTCGTGACGCATGTATAATTATGTTGGCCACCATAACTATCTATGCCCCCTTTCATAAGTGTACTCCCTCCTATGACAACACAACATGCAAACAAACATGCAACCAAAAACAAAAGACGTCGCAAACAATCATCTCACATGGAACAATTCCATCGATCACGTAAACTCTATAATCAAAATCACTTGGATAAGGTCGATCCAATATCCAAGAGTAATCACGCTCCAACATGGCTCCTGAGGGCGAAAGACAATATACGAATTCCAAAACATAACACAAAACAAAAGACGCCGCATAATAGCTCAAACTTCATTCTCACACTTATCTCCCCACTCAGATCAATTCAACTTACTACTCGCTGTGGACTCTAGATCCGAATCCACACCATTCCATCCTAACTCCCTTTCATCTTTACTCAACCAACCATTCATGTTTCCTACATGTTGAGGTAGTCGACAACATGCAAAACCATCTCTATTCTTTTCTTCCAATTCTACATAATTCACAAGCGCATACAAATCACGAGGTTTAGACTAAACCACATCTCCTTCCTAGGTGAAGTGAGGACACTACCAAGGGTATTTGGTAATGGCTCCATCTCCAGAAGTCGTCGTGGTTCCAATCCTCTCCACTTCTTCTCCAACAACGTTTCCCATAAATGTCCTCTCCTTGTCCGAACATAGATACATGCTATCGGGAACTCGGATTCTGCGGTTAGTCCGTTTCATCCGACCACTTCTCTCGCATCCGATAGCGACAACGGTTGTCCAACGAAGCATCTTACGCGCGAAAGACGATATAATAAAGTCGATATATATAACACTACGTATAGCGGATAGAATAGACGTCCGGACTCAATAAAATATCTCATGAATATAGGAAAATAGACATATAAAATACTATACTTACACATAGATCCTAAATGCAACTATATGAGGGACTCCTAGGTTATAGTCTAGGTCCAACCGCCTAGTTCTCTATAACCAAGGCTCTGATACCAATCTGTCACACCCCGCCAAGGCAGAAACGCGAGTGTGTAACTTCATGGATATCATCACAACACCTGGTGTCTACATAGAGAACAACTACATGCACAATATAGAGCAAAGTACAAACACAAAGTGTTGTAACAATACCCCAAAATAAAATAACCAAAACAAAACATAAATTCAAACATAGAGAATAAATCACTTTCAATGCAACTAGGTCTCGTCTATCCACATCCTTCTATCTTATCCTTAGAAAGCTCACCTGAAAATGATGCTTAAAACGTCAACATAATGTTGGTGAGATTCATAGGTTTAAGACACACATACACTCAAGGCAACCAATTTACTGTGATTATAAAAACATAGCCGGACAAATAATTATAGTTATCATATAGCTACATCCATTCGCAAATCCATATCCACACGCAAAGGCAACAACACTCATAAAGCAACCATTAGGACGGCTCGTGTCCTCCGACCCCATAATCATCAATTAGGTCACATGCGCGAGTAACAGGATAACATCCTCCTAATTGGATCCCATCAAACATATCAAACATCAATTAGGTCACATGCGCGAGTAACAGGATAACATCCTCCTAATTGAATCCCATATACATCCACACAAACAAATAATCACACATAGCATGCATACGATAACATTATAAGTCCAAGCTCTTTAATACCACACACATAATCATAGTAAATCAAATCATTTAAGACAAGCATCATTCTCATCCCAAGTTTGAAACAATGTAAAAATATGGGACTATGAACTCACCTTAAACTCCGCAGCTTCCACAAAACAACTCACAATCTATAACACACAAAAATAATCCACATTACACAAGGTCAAGCTAAAAGCTACAACCCATGTAATACACATATGATGGATGTCTAAGACTCATATGACCCACCATGGATCTCCTAGACACCACACTAACCACTACCATAACTCAATACTCACTAAATCCCTTGCACTCTTAAAATCAGAAAACGCAGAATTTTTGAGTACATTCGCCCACATAAAATCACGACAAATAAAGCTCAACAACTCACACCAAAAATTTACCATGGTCTCTCATAAGCATAGAAGCTAATCCCAGAAGACCATGGACCAATAACACACAAAAGTACTCATAGAAAATTCAAACTTGTCAACTACTCAAATTCGGATCTGAACGCACACCAAAAAGTTTTGATTTTTAATAATTACTTCCACAAGTTTTTATCACGAATCCTCTTCGTGGTAGTCTAATATAACCTAAAACTTAACTATTCCAGAAGTCCAAGTCAAAATACCACTTTTACAACCACATGTCCACATGCCACCCTCAAACTTTTACCCAAAATCTGTCCTGGGTTGATAGCTTTGACACCTTAACAAAGAAAAATCAAAAGACTGACTTCCCGACCTCAAAATTGATCGTGGCTGGACTTTTTGGAAAGCTCTTTCATTATACTTTAATTTAGACCTAAAATTCGTGACCTAACTCATCACCATCTGCTATTTACTCACATCTTTACAGCCTTACAAATCTGTCCAAACCCTAACTCAATAACTAGCATGTTTTACGCTCAATTCTCTTAACCAATCATCATACTATTATCATTAATTGATCCCAACATGTTTAATAACATTAATTTACAGAAGTTAACCCAAACCCTAATCCATCATATAATTATTACATGAATTATATTAATTAATCAAACAATTGAACATGTATTTTAAGAATTTTACCTTGATTCTTGATTATTGCTTCACAATTATAAACCCTAATTTTTTTCTCCCTTCTCTTGCTCCTTGGATCGACTAAAATTGCAGTAAAAATGTTTTAGGGGTGTTTGGTTTGGTATATATATTAATTATGGATAATCCTTGGGCCTAAGAGTCATATTTGGACTCAAATTAGGTTTCCTTTTTCCCCCTTATCCCTTAAATCCGAATTTTACATATAATATATATATATATATATATATATATATATATATATATATATATATATATATATATATATATATATATATATATATATATATTATTAAATTTATTTATTACACTCAAAACCTCATACTTTTCATATTTTATAAACTCCCAAAACCAAACCTAACTTCTTACGCGATAAACCTTAATTTTACGATAAACCGGAAAAAAATCATTTTCAAAACAAAGTTTCTAAAAATAGAATTTCACACTCTTTTTGAAATATAACTCATAAAAACAAATCCTACGTAACTTACTAACGCTCAATTACTTGAACGAAGCCTCGTTACGCAAAAACACAAAAACACCAAAACTACACAAGTTATTTCTACACCACAAAGGTGATCAAAATGAACTTTCCCAAATTCCAAACTTTCCAAATCACAATAAAACCATTTACGCAAAGGGATTTAGTGCTAAAACTCACCCATATCACACTTATATCACTTCAAACACCTAATACACACCAAACAAACGTCAACCGAGTCAAGACTATCAGTCAAACTGACCTGCCAAAACCACGGTTGTTACACTACACATGCAAATACGTATGTTATCGATACCACTCGTAAATTTGAAAATAATGTTTATAGTAAAAAAAATACATTTTTGACGTCTCATTATGTTAATAACCACTTTTCATGTAAATATGTTGAAACAGTACTCCACGATCCTTGTTTGGTGTTCTATCAGCAAATATAATGCTTTCGTCGCAAAAATAACATTTTCATTACTTGAAAATATGTCCAAAATGGTTTCGCAAAACTAGTCGCGAATATGTTGTACGTTAAGGGTTAGTAATGAAACTCGGCATTTTTGAAAACCTTGCAAATATTATGTTCAACACTTAGAAAATCGACTCTCATTGTTGTTACTTGAAAATATTATGTTCAACACTTAGAAAAATTCTATTATAGTAAAAGCTATCAAAATAATAACTTTGAAAGGATTTTCGGGTAAAAAGATGAGGCTGTAGTTTATTCGTTATAAGTCTATTCGACGAACGGCCAATTGATTTGAAAAGCTTGCTGGAAGATCTTGATTTCATATGAAGACGGCTCGGACTCAAACCCTACCGATCATGGAGAAAAACAGCTGAGAAAGTGGTGTCTCGCTAAGACAGTTTAGCGGCAAAATTATAATAGAAGTGCTGATGGAAACATATATATATATATATATATATATATATATATATATATATATATATATATATATATATATATATATATATATATATATATCGTCGGATTCCAAACACTTGTATCTTTTTCGTTATAAGCTCGTTTTCTATGTTCTTTATATCCCCGGAGTCGTAGGACAACATATTAATATATTTTTGATAAGTCGGAATGGCTAGATCAAGTTTTACACCTCAGGTTTGCCCTTGAAAATCGTGGGACAGTAAGTATATTTTTCAGAAAATAGTTTTTCGTCGTTAAACTTGTTTTGAACATATCTCCTTCGTTATAAACTCGTTTTAATCCGTTCTTTCGCCCAAAGCTTCGTTTTTGATAGTATTCTCTGAATCTATAGCCCAATGTTACCCGGAAACCCCTGAGTTTTCTGTATTTTACAAAAATGGACAGCAACTTTTCTAATAGTGAGAAAAATATATTTTCTAGTTTAATACTTGTTCAAATCCACTCCAATCAACTTCAAAACAACTCTTAACCTACCATACACCTTCTTAGGGTGTCATGGGTTCCTAAACTTCACCAACCTTGGTGGGTTTCATGGGAATAATCATAGGTTATTAATAATCTCATTAAACTTAAAAATACTTGTAAAGTGGTATGAAACATATCATATATGCATGTTTTGTTACTAGATCATGAAAATACATCAAGTAAATGTTTAAAAGTAGGAAAATCATGGGTAACTTACTCGTGATGATTATTGAAAGATGATGATGAAAACCTAATTAATCTTTGAGGTTTTTATTTCAAAACTCTAGCTAGATTATTACTAGGAATAGATTAAACACTTGAGCTTGAAAAATCAATGGTTCCTTGTTCTTGATTTGTCTTGGCCGATCCATAGAGAAGAGGAAGAAGAGAAGAGTTTTTGCTTTAGTTGATTTGTTATATTGGATAAAAATGAAGTCCTGAAGTATCTATATTATTAGTCAAAGAACACAAAATATCTAAGACATAGGGAGACTAGGGGCGGCAAACATGGAAGAAAAGGAGGAGTTTGTGGCTTTTTAATGATCTTGTCCAATAAACATGTGCATTTGTTAGTTTAATTTGTGTATTGGGTGTTATCGGGTACCGAGTTAACTAAAAATAAATCGTTACGAGTTGAAATAAAATATGACAAAGTTGTAAAAATCATAAAATCACATTCCTGATGAGAATCGGGTGTTAAAATAATTATTGGGTTTAAATATCACAAACCGACGGAGTAATAAACTTCGACCGTAAAATGTAGTAGTTGACTTGAAAACACCGGGTAAACTAATAATATAATTTTTATATCATTATAATGAGTACAAAAATATGTTAGGATCATAGTCGGGAGTATTGGGTATACGTTAGTAGTAAAAACTGAGTGATAACGTTAATTACAAATTAAACATACCTAAATGGAAATAATGCATATCCGTGCATCATCTAAAGTGCTGATGATGTTACTGATGATATGTAGACTACTCCAGTCTATATGACGTGTCCCTACTGATGATGCATGAATTCGCGGCCAACCCAATCCGGTTACGCGAATTTAAAAACCCGTAAACTAGATTTACGATGAAATAAATGATGAATGTGAATAGTGTTTTCCCTCCAGAAATGAATAGTGTTTTGTGAATAGTGAAATTTTGAAACACTTCTCAGAATCTCAAACTGACTTTGAAAATGATGAATAGTGAAATGATGAATAGTAACTAAGGAATAGTAACTTCTGGGATGAATAATGAAATTTTGACGTTTGAAAAAGGACCTGAAATTACAAGTTATGACAATAAATCTCGTTGTCTTGGTTTGATTGGTGTGTGCTTATTCACACACCTTTTCCTGTCCATTTTAAGACCAAAACAGACACCAACTAACCATAAATGCCAAAGATGATGTGTTTTTGTGTTTGTGATCGTGCAGGAACGGATAATTCATAAATTGGCACAAATCAGGCGAAAAAGGACGAAAACGAGCACGAGTTTGGAAATCATATCAAAAGCCAAAGCCGGGGAAGCAAATTATCATTTTTAAGCTCAGAATGTCAAAATACACCTTGGAGAATCATCAAATGCCAAAAATAGTCCTAGGAGAAAAATTTTGAAAAATTGGCAGAAATGGCCCCTGAGCATTGGATTTTGGAAGAAAAGTCAACACTGGTCCTTGGAGTTCATAAGTTTACAGGTTTGGTCCTTGGGTGAAAAGAACGAAGAGTTTACAAGTTTGGTCCCTGGGTGAAAAGAATGAAGAATTTACAAGTTTGGTCCCTGCAGTTTCATTTTTTACATAATTAGTCCCTGGGATATTCAAATTTGGAAATTGTCACCTATGACCCTTATAGTGTTCAAGACTTGGCAAAATACACCCTTGGTGAGCTTTGGAAGAATTGCAATTCAAGTCCCTATATTTGCAGAAAATTACAAAATTGGTCCTTCAAGTTTCAAGATTGGCAAAAATGGTCCCTATACAAATCAAATATGGGGAATTGCAAAAGGGTCCTTGGATTATGGAA
The DNA here is from genome assembly GCA_030686995.1 of Artemisia argyi. NCBI lineage: Eukaryota > Viridiplantae > Streptophyta > Magnoliopsida > Asterales > Asteraceae > Artemisia > Artemisia argyi. The sequence continues at coordinate 61,527,279 of CM060685.1, forward strand.
ACTTGGCAAGAAAGACCCCTTTGTGAACTTTGGGTCAGTTACACTTCCAGCCCTTAAAATTCAGTGAATTGCAAAAATGGTCCTTGTAATAACTTTCAAACCAAACGGACCTTTTATAAACCTTATACCAAATCCAATCCAACACCTAATCCAGTCCACCCACAACACCACCCCTGATCCATAAACACCCAAGCCCAAAACCAACCAGGCCCATACCACTTTTAATACTTCCAGGGTCAACAAAAGTCAAACCCCCCAAAACGACTCCCCATTTCCCTCCCACACTGCAAATACCACCCCTGGTATACATCCCCTCCATCACCACTTGTGTAACAATTCACATTTTCAGGTTAACTTCTATTCCCGAAAAATTTCACTATTCATATTTTTACTATTCACTTTCACTATTCATTTTTTGAAATTTAATTTTTATTTCATATTCTCGTGTGATAAATCGTTTCCATGGAAAAATAAAAGTTTGACACTCATCAGATCATTTTCGCAAAAGTTATTAAGGAAATACACGTTTTAGGGTAAAACGTCATTCAAAAATCCTATGCACAACGAAACTCGACTGCGTTAATTTTCCCCGCATCAGAAAAATGTTTGATACACTCATGATTTATTTGAGAATTAATCATGACTGAGAAAAATGTGACCAAATAAACCTCGGCCGTGAGAAACAGGAATTTTCGTTTTTAAGCACTTTTACTTAGCCGTAACCTTAGCCTATACCTGCACCGCATTTCTAAGACGATTTGAGTTTTCACATTTTTGGAAAAAGTCGACATATTTTTCCCTCCTCCTTTGACCAAAAATCATTCCTTGATTTTATAAATCATTCCTTGATTTTTAGGCTTACGATTTTATGTCTAAAAGACATTAAATACCAACCGACACTAGACTGAGCTCAGTCTAGACATTATAAGTCATTTTAAATCATTATTATCATATTAGAAAAGTAACATTTTACTTTTCTCAATTTTACACAATATTCGTACGTTTTACGTATTACGCGTTTTAGACCCGTGTTTTCAGTTTTACCAGGGTTTTAGCACCCCAATGGAACCTACCACTCATTTTATATTTTATTATGGAGTATATTGACAAGTTTAGTCATTCTTTCAAGTTTCACATTTTTACGATACCCGGTTTTACGTTTCGTGGCTTAATAACTTACGGTTAGCATTTTACGGAGCCAAAACACACAAAGTAAGCAAGATAACATCAAGACTTATCATCTAGTCACCCCTTATCCCATATGAACGTGTATTATGGCTATTACAAGCCTTGTTGGCTTGTGATAAGTCTTGAGGACTTTAGGTAGCATACATGTGTAAGTAACTTATCAACTAAGCTTCCATAATATCTAAACTCTTGCACCTCCTCATGCATCTTCCTAGTTACTTCCTAACCTCCTCAAGCTACTATAAAACCCTCCATTCCTCCTCTCTTGTCGTCCCATATCTCACACACAAACACTCTTTCATTAGCTAGTTTAATTCAAGTTATAATCAAGAAATCAAGAGCAATATCAACAGATAAACTCTAGTTAGGTTTTGATTCATCAAACTACTTCAAATCCTTAGAAACTTTTGGTGATTCTCCTGAGTTTAGATCCACTCAAGTCACCTAAACCCTCATCACAAATCCTTCAAGAATACAAGTGTAGAAGGATTGCTAAAGTGAAGAGAAGCTTGTCAATCAAAGTCCTAATCCTTGTTCTTAACTTCCTTTCTTTTAGAAAGCTCAAAGTTGTAAGCAAACCCTAACATATTTCTTGTTAAATATCATAATCATGCTATTTACATATCATTCATGCTATATTTTGTCTTGTGATCATGTCCATGATGTATAAAAATGGGTAAAACAAGTATTGGTATATATATGTTAACTTATGTTATTTAAACAAGTAAACTAGTGACTTTCATGGTGAAATCTGACCAAAATGGTATAATTATAATATTGGACAATTACATATTGTAGTAGAGGACTTAACAAGGAAAACATAGCAATTTGAATCACCTAAAATGAGCAAATGAGTAAAAAGTTATGACCATTTGAAATTACCAAAACTTTGCGGCAAAAACTGCCAAATGTTTCTGTAACAGAATTAAACACGCAAAAAGAGGCCCTTCTGATCCGTTTCATGAAAAAGTTAAATCACTAAAGTTGTCCAAAATGACGTTTTCTTCAAAAACTCAGGTGCACGTATCCAGAAAACCAATAACGAATAAGATTTTCTTTAGTTTCTTAACAGCTATTTTATATACCAAAGTTACTATATAATAGTTATGGTTTAATAAGACCAAGAGGTCTAATGACCTAAATTCAAGACCACAACCATGGCTAAAGCCAAGGTTCAGTCTCAAGACCATGGAACAATGACCAAAGGTCACGGCAAGGCCATGACTAAATGACCATATAAACTTACCTAGGCGAAAACATGAGCTAAAGAGTTAGCGATAACTTAAACATATAGTTTGGATCTACTCTATCTAAAGAACCATGAGATCTTACAAGTAATTGTCATACAAGATTTAAGAAACTCATTCTAATAACAATCTTCATCCAAAAGTAAACTTTCCTATGTTTATTCAAATATTGGACATGTAACTTTTCGGATCAAAACTTATATATATATATATATATATATATATATATATATATATATATATATATATATATATATATATATATATATATATATATATATATATATATATATATATATATATATATATATATATATTATCAAATACTACAATAGTAGGGAGCCTCATGTGAGGAGTTTATTAAGTAAGCCGTCGAGATGAGTTGTGGATTTACGAATTAAAGTGTCCTGGCTCCTCGAACGTTTACTACCTGACTTCTGAATTATGTTGGCCCGAACGGTAGTAAGCGATATATAAACTATACATGTTTCATAAACCATTTCTTTTCAAAGACTTACACTATACTAAGTACTACATCATGGACTCAATGCAAGACATATATAGGCAATTCTTCATATTCTTTACTCCAATCCTAAGTCGTAACATTCGATTATAGGTTGCTCGTAGAAACCTTCGCGATTCGACCATCACATTCACTATTTGCTATATAACTTAAGGTGAGTTCATAGCCCCACTTTCCATTACTTAATTGTTTTACAAACCCTTGGGGGGAATACATGCTATTATTTTTCAACCGAACACAATGCTTTTCAATTGTATACTTGCCTGATTGTTTTATTATCACTAAGTAACATCCTTGCCAATCCAAGATCCCTTATTATGAACCATTTAATCACTTGCGAGGGTTACTTGCGAGTGAGCGCGAATATTGTGAATAGGCCTATTGGGATTGACGAATCCCATTTGTATTGACTAAGTTCAAACAAATGCATTAATATTTGAAACATAGGTATGACGGCAAAGTACCTACCGGGATAACTCCGCCGATTGATATTGGTACACGTTAACGTTTTGGTGTCATAAGCTTAGTATGATAATAATAACTGTTTTGTTTTCCAACCATGAGCATGAGTCTAATTAACTCATACTACCAACATATTGTGTTCAACCATTAAACAAACTCTATGAATATCACTCAACCTTTGTGTTGACCTTTTAAGCATGTATTTCAGGTCCATGATGATCAAGGATGGCACGGAAGGAGTACGGATATTCAAGAGGGCTATAAATTTTATTATCATTCGAAAACTCATTTAATGTAATTTGTAAACATGGAACCATCTGGGACCTCATTTTGTAATCTCTGATATTTATATAATTTGAATGATAAATCTTTTAAAATGACTCAATTAGAGTTCATTTTCTATTATTGTGACTATTGTGCCGTCGAGTAACACCCTGTTTGAATTCCGCTGCATCATTAAATTGGGGGTGTTACAGATTGGTACCAGAGCCATGGTTATAGAGAAACGGGTCTAATTGAGACCTAAACTATAACCACACTTACAAGCAAAAACATTTTATAGCCTTCCGCTCTCTGTGTCTTCCATCCTCCAGACGATTATGGACTTATTAAGCATTTTATACTACACAAACATAATTGCATATTGATATATGTATCCTTAACATAATTGAGCATTTCCCCATAAGCATTTTATGCTACATGAACATAAAAGTATATTGATATATACACACTAGGCATTCTACACTGCACGAACATATATAAGTATATTGATATATACATTCGAGTTATTTTCAATCATTTTATCTAAACATATCTGCACATGCCTATTCCAGGGCATTTCGGCACAACCACATTCTCCCAACCATGTTCCTATTCCAGCATTTTATGTCCAAGACGATGTAACTAATTAGAATGGTCTTTTCTATTTCCCGGACATTGTATGATACAATGGTCTTAATCATTTCTCAAATGTTTTGAGTCACACAATGGTCTAACCTACTTCCCAGACATTGAGAATTGCACAATGGTCTAATCTACTTTCGAGACATTGTGATTTGCGCAACGGTCTCTAGAATTATTCCATCACCTCATCAATATCATTTCATATGATATCAAAAACCCATCACAATCTATCGATTTCAGAATAGAAATATGAGATTTCTAAAGGATAAACTAATCCATCATCTACAAAAGCTGAAGTTTCTCTACATTCATCAAAGTTTTCTTATGAAACCTTCTTTGTTAAAAGTTCGTGATCCTGGCCAAGTATGGACTATTTTAGAATTACTTAAAACTTCCTTTCCACATGTATCTACCCGTACTATCTTCTATGCAATGGAATGTGAAAACATAGGTTACAAGTCTTGTATGGGCGGGACTTGCAACTGAATTATTTGACATCGCCTTTGTTTAGTGGACAGTTTCCCAAAAGCAACAGACATATCACAAGTATGCCTAATTTAGGTATTTGAAAATTTTATCGAACCACGGCTAAATATTGACTAGTCACCTATATTTAACCTAGGGACAGTGAAACATAGTCTGACTAACTATGTTCGACTTAAAATTTTCAAATAATGAGAATAGTTGTACTAGGGTTATGTTCAGATTGATTTCCTACTTGAACTTGATAAACCACCAGAATTCTTTAAAACGATCTAGAGACACGATAGTGTCTTACCACTCAGCGAAATCTTAACACCTTATTTGTACTACCTAATTTCATTCTTGAAAGTTTTCATTTATGAGATAAACCGAACTACTATCTTGGGATAGTTATCAATTCTTCTCTCTTATCCCTTAGAAGTACTATCCTGTTTAGGTCCTAAGAATACCATTCCGTCATAAACCTTTAAAATCTCTTAAGATTTTCAAAGCAAACTCAACATCTATACCTAAGAATATTAATGTGAATCATACACTACACACTTTTGTTCATCAACATATCACATCATTATCTTCACAACCGTTGTAACCACAAGCTCATTAACAGATCTTGATGCACTTTTAAAGCTCAAATCATCCTTAGTTACACCACAAGCACCCTCATCAGCTTTACAAGATTGAATATTCATTTTGTACTTTTGAAACACCAGTATCATCTTGTAATACACTACCTTGTAAGTTGTAACTCACCGGCTAATTATGAATGTTGTGTTGGGAATTCTTAAGTAGGATGATTTATAATTATTTGAATGGATTAGGATGCTGTTTCATTTAAATAAAGAAATTGTAAATCACCGAACCATAAGTTTATATTCCCCTATTTACATTGTTTGGGATGCCTCTCTATGTAAATAAAGAATTATAAACAAGTGGGCTTATTTGTATCCGAAATAACATAAGTATGAAGTTAATAAACACTAGGTACAACAACAAATTACCTACTAGGCTATGATTGCAACTACTATCCGAATTTCCATTTATTGGATTCCTATGTCAATTGCTATTATTGTTCAACTACTATATCAATTGTTATTGATACTTGACAACTATATCCATTTCTATTTGATATTCAACTATATCAATTTCTATTCAACTACTATATCAATTCCTATTAATATTCGACTGCTATATCAATTTCCTTTGATATTCTAATATTATACGAATCTCTAGTAACATTCAACTATGTTATCAAATTTCTATTGACACACCATATTCTGAGACAAATCAAACTACATCACTGGTAATTCCAGACTCTAGTCCTCATAAGTAACCACACTTCTTCATTGACAACACTCCAACATATAACACACATAGAACTTCGGGACGAAGTTCCCGTAAGGGGTAGAGACTGTAACAATTCACATTTTCAGGTTAACTTCTATTCCCGAAAAATTTCACTATTCGTATTTTTACTATTTCACTATTCATTTTCTAAAATTTAATTTTTATTTCATATTCTCGTGTGATAAATCATTTCCATGGCAAAATAAAAGTTTGACACTCATCAGATCATTTTCGCAAAAGTTATTAAGGAAATACACGTTTTAGGGTAAAACGTCATTAAAAAATCCTACGCACAACGAAACTCGACCGCGTTAATTTTCCCCACATCAGAAAAATGTTTGATACACTCATGATTTATTTGAGAATTAATCATGACTGAGAAAAATGTGACAAAATAAACCTCGGCCGTGAGAAACAGGAATTTTCGTTTTTAAGCACTTTTACTTAGCCGTAGCCTTAGCCTATACATGCACCACGTTTCTAAGACGATTTGAGTTTTCACATTTTTGGAAAAAGTCACCATATTTTTCCCTCCTCCTTTGACCAAAAATCATTCCTTGATTTTATAAATCATTCCTTGATTTTTAGGCTTACGGTTTTATGTCTAAAAGACATTAAATACCAACCGACACTAGACTGAGCCCAGACTAGACATTATAAATCATTTTAAATCATTATTATCATATTAGAAAAGTAACATTTTACTTTTCTCAATTTTACACAATATTCGTACGTTTTACATATTACGCGTTTTAGACCCGTGTTTCCAGTTTTACCAGGGTTTTAGCACCCCAATGGAACCTACCACTCATTTTATATTTTATTATGGAGTATATTGACAAGTTTAGTCATTCTTTCAAGTTTCACATTTTTACGATACCCGGTTTTACGTTTCGTGGCTTAATAACTTACGGTTATCATTTTACGAAGCCAAAACACACAAAGTAAGCAAGATAACATCAAGACTTATCATCTAGTCACCCCTTATCCCATATGAACGTGTATTATGGCTATTACAAGCCTTGTTGGCTTGTGATAAGTCTTGAGGACTTTAGGTAGCATACATGTGTAAGTAACTTATCAACTAAGCTTCCATAATATCTAAACTCTTGCACCTCCTCATGCATCTTCCTAGTTACTTCCTAACCTCCTCAAGCTTCTATAAAACCCTCCCCTCCTCCTCTCTTTTCGTCCCATATCTCACACACAAACACTCTTTCATTAGCTAGTTTACTTCAAGTTATAATCAAGAAATCAAGAGCAATATCAACACATAAACTCTAGTTAGGTTTTGATTCATCAAACTACTTCAAATCCTTAGAAAATTTTGGTGATTCTCTTGAGTTTAGATCCACTCAAGTCACCTAAACCCTTATCACAAATCCTTCAAGAATACAAGTGTAGAAGGATTGCTAAAGTGAAGAGAAGTTTGTCAATCAAAGTCCTAATCCTTGTTCTTAACTTCCTTTCTTTTAGAAAGCCCAAAGTTGTAAGCAAACCCTAATATACTTCTTGTTAAATATCATATTCATGCTATTTACATATCATTCATGCTATATTTTGTCTTGTGATCATGTCCATGATGTATAAAAATGGGTAAAACAAGTATTGGTATATATACGTTAACTTATGTTATTTAAAAAAGTAAACTAGTGACTTTCATGGTGAAATCTGACCAAAATGGTATAATTATAATATTGGACAATTACATATTGTAGTAGAGGACTTAACAAGGAAAACATAACAATTTGAATCACCTAAAATGAGCATATGAGTAAAACGTTATGACCATTTGAAATTACCAAAACTTTGGGGCAAAAACTGCCAAATGTTTCTGTAACAGAATTAAACACGCAAAAAGAGGCCCTTCTTGTCCGTTTCATGAAAAAGTTAAAGCACAAAAGTTGTCCGAAATGACATTTTCTTCAAAAACCCAGTAGCACGTATCCAGAAAACCAATAACGAATAAGATTTTTTTTTAGTTTCTTAACAGCTATTTTATATACCAAAGTTACTATATAATAGTTATGGTTTAATAATACCAAGAGGTCTAATGACCTAAATTCAAGACCACAACCATGGCTAAAGCCAAGGTTGAGTCTCAAGACCATGGAACAATGACCAAAGGTCACGGAAAGGCCATGACTAAATGACCATATAAAGTTACCTAGGCGAAAACATGAGCTAAAGAGTTAGCGATAACTTAAACATACAATTTGTATCTACTCCTTCTAAAGAACCATGAGATCTTACAAGTAATTGTCATACAAGATTTAAGAAACTCATTCTAATAACAATCTTCATCCAAAAGTAAACTTTCCTATGTTTATTCAAATATTGGACATGTAACTTTTCGGATCAAAACTTATATATATATATATATATATATATATATATATATATATATATATATATATATATATATATATATTATCAAATACTACAATAGTAGGGAGCCTCATGTGAGGAGTTCATTAAGTAAGCCGTCGAGATTAGTTGTGGATTTACGAATTAAAGTGTCCTGGCTCCTCGAATGTTTACTACATGACTTCTGAATTATGTCGGCACGAACGGTAGTAAGCGATATATAAACTATACATGTTTCATAAACCATTTCTTTTCGAAGACTTACACTATACTAAGTACTACATCATGGACTAAATGCAAGACATATATAGGCAATTCTTCATATTCTTTACTCCAATCCTAAGTCGTAACATTCTATTATAGGTTGCTCGTAGAAACCTTCGCGATTCGACCACCACATTCACTACTTGCTATATAACTTAAGGTGAGTTCATAGCCCCACTTTCCATTACTTAATTGTTTTACAAACCCTTGGGGGGAATACATGCTATTATTTTTCAACCGAACACAATGCTTTTCAATTGTATGATTGCCTGATTGTTTTATTATCACTAAGTAACATCCTTGCCAATCCAAGTTCCCTTATTATGAACCATTTAATCACTTGTGAGGGTTACTTGCGAGTGAGCGTGAATATTGTGAATAGGCCTATTGGGATTGACGAATCCCATTTGTATTGACTAAGTTCAAACAAATGCATTAATATTTGAAACATAGGTATGTCGGCAAAGTAAGTACCGGGATAACTCCGCCGATTGATATTGGTACACGTTAACGTTTTGGTGTCATAAGCTTAGTATAATAATAATAACTGTTTTATTTTCCAACCATGAGCATGAGTCTAATTAACTCATACTACCAACATATTGTGTTAAACCATTAAACTCTATGAATATCACTCAACCTTTGTGTTGACCTTTTAAGCATGTATTTCAGGTCCATGATGATCAAGGATGGCACGGAAGAAGTACGGATATTCAAGAAGGCTATAAATTTTATTATCATTCGAAAACTCATTTAATGTAATTTGTAAACATGGAACCTTCTGGGACCTCATTTTGTAATCTCTAATATTTATATAATTTGAATGATAAATCTTTTAAAACGACTCAATTAGAGTTCGTTTTCTATTATTGTGACTATTGTGCCGTCGAGTAACACCCAGTTTGAATTCCGCTGCATCATTGAATTGGGGGTGTTACAACTTGCCTGTCACATCCCACCACCCCTTATCCCTTCCAAATTACACTTAACAAGAGCATTTAATGCACCCCCTACACACGCAATCACAGACCCCAATTGGTCTGAACCATATTTCCCGCCAAAAAATCAATGAAAGGCTCAGATAAATTCAAGTCATCCAATGGTCTATATTTTTGCTGGGAAATGCTCCAGTGGGTCCCACAAGCCCTAGAAGTCACCTATAAAGAAGAAAGAAGACACAGAGAACTGGGAGCAGTTGTAATATAGCTTTAAAAAAACAAATTAGTGTAGTTTAAGTTTCTAGTTGTTAAAATTAGTTTCAAAAGCTTGTACTCAGTTCTATCAATGTAATTTCATCTTTATGTAAGCCTAATTTCAGTTTATCTTTGTAAACTCAGTTTATGCCATTTCTATTCAAAATCTCAAATTCACTTAAATATTGTTAAAGTCATTGTTTAATTATCTTATAAGCTCATTTAAGTCTTTGATAAGCTTTTGTAAGATCTTGTATTCATTTAAATCAGTTTTGTTTAAAAAAATCAAAAATTCATAAAAATACAAATTAAATAGCTTATAATTCAAAAATTGTAAAAGAGGAAGGAGAAAGCTGAGCAGGGTGGTGTTTTGGATTGCAATGGGTTTAGAACTCCATGGGGAGTCTTAGGGTTGTGATTTTGGTCCGTGGCAACTCATTTCTTAGCCTGGATCATTTGTAAGTCCTTTTTCCTAAGTTACTGCAGCTAAGCTTATATATGCTTATCTATGGTTTCTGTGCTCATTATGTGTATTGGATATGATTTAAGTTCCTTTGATGCCTGCTTGTTAATGGAATCTTATGGTTGCTAGTTGTTTGAATTTCACAGTAAAAAAAAAGCTTGGTAATGATTAATGAGATTTGCTGGTATTGTTAATGTTTATGTGTTTAAGATAACTTATTACATCTGTATAAGTCATTAGTATCCAAGTTCATGGCCTGAGACAATCTTGTTCATGAAAAATCACATTTGCACCTTTTTAAAGGTATGTTTGGTTTTGCTGTGACTACTGCATTACAGGTTGTTGTTTTTGTTGTTGTTGTTGATTTTTATTGAAATATCTCACAATAGGTCTAGTTAGCCAGTTTAAGTAATAAAAACAAGGTCTCATTTTGAAAAAAGTCAAAATCCATTTTAAACTACCATCTCAAGTTCACTGTTGGATTGTTAGAATCCAAGTTCACCCATATCAATGCATAAGTTGTAGTTTTAGATTAATTTAGCTTTATTTTAGCTTATTACAACTTATTCAGTCATTAGATCATGATCAAACTTCAAATAAGTCAAACTAAGTCTCAATCTCAAAATGTCAAATTGTACCCTTAGGTTGAAAGTCAATTGTCCCATGAATTTTCCTGAATTTTGTGTTTAGAATTAGGCTTTGAGCTTTTTACATGTTAGAATCTACTAGATTAGCTTCTAGAATCCACTAGATTAGCTTTTAGAATCCACCATCATCTTATTTTCATGATTTTTTGTGTGGCTTATTTGAGTGATTAAAAAGACCTGCAGGGCAAGTTCATGCCCTGCACCAGGGCATCTGTCCAAATAGCTCAACTTCCACAGGCTCTCAAGTGCTTATTTGTGGGACCTAGGGCTTGGCCCTTAGCTTTTTGAAAAGCTCTTCTGGCTGGCTTTTTAGAATAAGATTCACCTTGGACTTCCAATTCCCCCTATAGGCCCCACAGGGTCTATAAGTTACCCATTTTGACCTGTTTTAGTGTTTAGGTTTTGGACTTTGCTTATTTTCTTCCACATCTTATTTCTTGTGCTTATTTGCTTTCTTTCTACTTATTTCAAGTTAGTCTCACCTATTTGTAGCTTATTTTAGTTTGTGGCACTATTATAGCTTTTTGGTTAGCTTTTTCAAATCACAAAGTCCTAATAAGCTTAATATGCAAACTGTTAAGCACTTGAGCTTTCCTTACTGCTTATTTAAGATCCAATCAAAGTATCTTCTTTAAAGTTGTTTATTTCCAGTATTCAAATAGTTTTGTAAAAGAAAAATAAGAAAAATCAAAAATATAAAAGAAGTGATAGCTTCTATTCAAGCTATTTTCTCTTATTGCTCAGCTTTTTCAAAAAGCAATTTTCATTTTCATAATTTTCTTAGGTTTCTAATATATTAAAATAATTTAGGAAAAGTTTTTATAATTTTCTGAATTAATTTAGTATTTATAATAATTAAATTAATTTTAATTAGTTTTAATTAAAAAAACCAAATATTAATTTTCCTTATGCTTATTAATATGCAATAGTAGCTTTTTATATTTTTTCTAGGTTCTATAATTAGTAAAGTATTTTTAGAAATTTTTTTAGAATTTTCACTGTTCATTTAGTATTTTTCATAATTAAATAATAAATAATTAAAAAATTAGTAAATTAGTTTAAAAATAATTTTTATAAACTTTTTATAATTTTTTAGGATTCATGTGATGGTTAATTAGTTTTGTAAAAATTTTCATATATTTCTAAGTCATTTTAGTATTTTTCTTAAATTTAAATTAGATATAAATTAGTTTTAATTAATTATACAATAGTTTAAATTAGTTTTTAATTAATAATAAATAATAAAAAAATCAAAAAAATATTTTTCTTTTTAATAAAATTTTCTTTTAATATTAAGTTTGTTAAAGTTTCATTTTCACCCCCTGTAGTTTTAAATTGTTCAAAACTCATATTTTTACCTGTCTGTAACCGTTTCTGATTTGTAATTTGATTTACGTTTGTTTATATATGTAATCCTTTTATTGTTTATACTGTTTCAATATCTTAATACCAAGCAATTAGTAGTGTAAATCAACTCCCAATCATTATTTGTTACTGTTCCAAATCATTGTATCCCTTAAACATTTCATAAACACAATTTCAATCTCGTTAGAACTTAACGACCCGGGGATTTCCCTGTAATTTCACGGATTTTATATCTTACACTTTCTCCCATACTGATTGACTTATTGACCATTCCCGGTTAATTTGTAAGGTTGGTTTTCGAGGAGTCATTGATCTTTCCATCTCTTCTCTTTACTTACTTATTGTTTGATTGTGTTAGCATAGTGTTGTGTTCATATTTTTGTTGATTGATTTCATCTACAATTGAATCTATGTTTTTCACAAAGAAACTTTTATAATTAAACCAAAAAGTCGGTAAACTATTCAACCCCCCTTCTAGTTTTCCACAATTGGTACCAAAGCCACGACAGGCAAGATTTTAAAGTAAACTGTATTTTAAAACTTGAATCGATCAAGGGATTTCGACAAATATCAAGAAGGGCAATCTATGCAAAGATCACCACTTTTTGAAACCGATTGTTTTATTTATTGGAAAACAAGATTCGAAACGTATGTGAAATCAAAAGACATTGATCTTTGGCATGTTATTACTGATGGTGACTTTAAACATATTGAAAAAGATCCTATAACCAAAAAGGATCAAATTATTCCTTATGATCAACAAAGTGATAATCTTAAAAGAAAATTAGCCAAAAATGATGAGGCTAAAATGGTAATTTATAATGCTTTACCGAAAAAGGAATTTGAAAGAATTTTTATGTTCAATACGGCAAAAGAAATTTGGAAAACTTTGTTAGTCACCCATCAAGGTAACAATAAAGTCAAAGAGAACAAGATTGATCTTCTTGTTCAGTAATATGAATAATTTTCCATTCTGGAAGATGAAACCATAGATAGTGCTTTTGCTAGATTTAATACTATTATTACTAGCCTTAAAGCTCTTGATGAAGGTTATTCTAGCAAGAACTATGTTAGGAAGTTTCTTAGTGCTTTACATCCTAAATGGAGAGCAAATGTCACTGCTATTGAAGAATCAAAGAACTTGGCAACATTATCACTTGATGAACTTATAGGAAACTTGAAAGTTCATGAAATGATAATCAAGAAAGACTCCGACCTAGTCAAAGGCAAAAGTGAGAAAGTTAGATCGTTAGCATTGAAAGCTTGGAAAGAGTCTAGCGATGAGGAAAGCTCGAATTACGATAGTGAAGATGAAGAGTATGCACTAGCGGTTAGAGACTTTAAAAAGTTCCTTAGAAGAAAGAGTAGATTCATTAGACAACCTCGTGATGAGAAGAAGTCATTCTCAAAGAACCGAGACGACAAGAAAGGAAAGAGTGATAGAAAATGCTTTAGATGCGGAGACCCAAATCACCTCATTGGAGAATGTCCTAAGCCACCAAGAAACAACAACCAAAGAGCCTTAGTAGGAGGATCTTTGAGTGTTAGTGATGAAGATGAGGAGAAGAAACCCAATGATGAAACATGTCTTATTGCTCAAGCTTCAAATGAGATATGCTTGGGAATCGACTTGGAGCCGGATGAATGGGTTAAAGATAGTGGATGCACTAATCACATGTCAGGTAACCGAAGTCAATTCTCCTCATACAAAGCTTACAATGGAGGTAATGTCACTTTCGGTAGCAAAATTAAAGGCAATATTATTGGCAAAGGTACGATTACTCAAGACTCCCTTATTATTAGAAATTTGAGCATGTAGATAACCTAGGATTTAATTTGCTTAGTATTAGTCAAATAGTTGAAAATAAGTGTAGAGTAATTTTCTTAGAAGAAGGTAGTGAGATAACTACGTATGGACCATAGGCAAAGGAGTTAGGAAAAATGGCCTATTCGTTATGAAGATAGGAAATACACCTCAGGATAAGATTTGCCTAGCTACTATAGATGACAATTCCACATTATGGCATAGGAGACTAGGTCATGCCAATATGCGTTTAATACAATCATTGGCATCAAAAGAATTAGTTAGAAACCTTCCTAAGCTTAAGTTCGATAAACACTTTTGTGCTGCTTGTAAAGTTGGTAAACAAGCTCATTCTAGTCACAAGGCCAAGAATATGGTTTCTACCACTAGATGCCTAAAACTCCTTAACATGGACCTATTTGGTCCATCCGTCGTACGGAGCTACGGAGGAAACTACTACACATTAGTAAAGTAGATGATTACTCTAGGTACACTTGGACTAGGTTTCTTAAGAATAAGACACATGCTTTCGAAGAATTCGAAATCTTTAGTAGAAAGATCCAAAATCAATTAGATTGTAAGATAGTGTCTATTAGAACGGATCATGGTCGGGAATTTGACAATGAAGTGCAATTTGGAGTTTATTGTGATGCTAATGGTAATACTCATAATTTCTCAGCTCCATGCACTCCACAATCAAATGGGGTAGTTGAGCGGAAAAATTGTACTCTACAAGAGATGAGTAGAACAATGCTCAATGAGCAATCGATTCCGCAAAAGTTTTGGTGTAATGCCGTAGACACTTCAACTTATATACTTAATAGGATATTGATTAGACCAATATTAGGTAAAACACCATACAAAATCTTGAAGGGAAGAAAACCTACATTAGACTACTTTAGAGTGTTTGGAAGCAAGTGCTTCATTCTAAACACCAAAGACTACCTCACCAAGTTTGACCCAAAGTCTTACGAAGGTGTCTTCCTAGGTTACTCCCAAAATAGTAAAGCCTATGTAGTTCTTAACCAGGAGACTATGAAAGTCGAAGAATCACTTAACGTGACATTCGATGAAAGTACTCCTCCCACGAAAACACCACCTTTAGTGGATGATGATCTAGATGAGGAAGAAGCCACTAACGTTAATAGCATGAAAACTCTAGAAAATGACATTGAGGATGACGCTCTCTGGGCTTTCCGTACAGCTTACAAAACACCCATCGGGTGCACTCCATACAAGCTGGTATACGGGAAGGCGTGTCATCTACCGATCAAGCTTGAGCACAAAGCCTACTGGGCCTTAAAACATTCCAACTTCAACCTTCAGACAGCGGGTGATCACCGCAAGGTTCAGCTAAATGAATTAAATGAACTTCGTGATCAGGCTTACGAAAATTCTTTGATCTACAAAAAAAAAGACAAAGAAGATACACGACTCAAAAATTAAGAACCGCGTTTTCAACGTTGGTGATCGAGTCCTTCTTTTGAATTCAAGATTGAGGATTTTCTCGGGCAAACTCAAAACCCGTTGGTCTGGGCCTTTCACTATCACCAAAGTGTTTCCTTATGGAACTGTTGAGTTATCTCAACCCGACGGTCCCAACTTTAAGGTGAATGGTCATCGGTTGAAGCACTACTTTGGAGGGGACTGATTGAGCCTGAACGGTCAACCTAAATGAACCAAGTGAATGGTCAATAAGGTCAAACTACCTAGGGCCAATCTCCGTGGAAGTACAGTGTTTCCCCAGGTCGTTATGTCCTAGCGAGGCATGAATAGTATTCCAAACGGATTGTGATCGGGTGAAAATGAATGGAAAAGGGGGCTGTGATTGGTTACACTAAGGAAATAGGAAAAGAAATAGCTTAAATAAGCTATATCAATAATTACGTGAAAACAAATTAACCTAAAACGTTTAAAATCTAAAAACGCGTACGTTTAAAATTAAATTTACGTGAACGCACGATATAAAACGTGAAACGTGAGCAATAAAAAGCCTACGGATATGAAAATTAAATTTTTGGAACCCAAATGATAAAAGAAAAGTATTGGAAAAAGAAAAATATTTTTTAGACTTTTTATTTAATTATTATTAATTAAAAACTAATTATTAACTAATAAAACTAATTTAAATTATAGAAAATTCTAAATGAAAAGTTAAAAATCTAAAACTTTTTATAAAAATAATTTATACTATTATTAAGCTAATAAAAATAAGAAAGCGTTAAAAAGATTACAAATAAGCTAATAAGGACTATAAGCTTAAATGGACTTGTACTACTATATAAAAAAGAAAGGAAAAGTAAAACACATAACACACTTAGGGGAGATGGTGCCTAATGCCCGTTTGGTTTTGGCCTGTGGTGACCAAGAGGTCCCAAGTTCAAGTCCCACTAATGGCAGTTTCTACAAACATTTTTCTTTTCTGTTTTTTATTTTACAAAAGCATTTTGACAACAAAATTAAACAACTTTTGAAAAAACAAATTTTCTGAAAAGCAAAATTAAGCCCTGTGAGAGCTTAAAAGCACCACAGTTTAAGCTTTTTCAAGCTAAAGTGGAGTTTTGGATTTCAAAAGTGAACCAAAGAAGCTGCAAGCTACTTATTAAGATGGAATTTAGCTAAAAAGTACTAAGAGTGATCTAAATAAGCTAACACGAATAGATAAGGACACAATTATAAGCTACAAAAGCAAAATAAGCAAATCACAAACACCTTAGAACCAAACAGACCAAGTGTGGGGTGTTTGCTGGCCTTGAAAAGCTTATCACGTAAGCTCAAATGCCCATAATAAGCTTGGAACCAATGAGGCAGAACCAAATGCTTCCCAAAAAGTCCACAAGCTCAAGAAAAGCTTGTCTATGGAACAAGCTAAAGGCCTTTGAAAATTATCCTGTGGAATAAACACCCTTGAGCAGGCCAACTTATTGCCAGACAGCCCACTTCAAGCCATGATACAAGCTCTAAACAAAATTCTAAAAAATGTAACAAAAATACTCTGAGGAGAACAAGCTGACAAAGTATCTAATCCAAAAGTTTAGAAGCTAACATTGAAAATTAAGATCAAGAAAAATTCCTCAATTTTTTAAAAACTGAGGGACTTACCATTTTGACTTTTTGAGAAAATGATATATGTTGACTAAACTAAACTTCTAATGATCTTAATGACCTGAAATGTTGTTATATCCTAAAATGCAACTGATTTAAACAATCTTAACAACTTATGCTACTATATTAATGGTTATACAAACCTAAAATTTCATCAGTTAATGACAGATTGAGCTTAAACATGCATTATGACTTTTTGTCAAATAACCAATTGATTTTAAGACTTAACTTCCCTATTGGAACCTACTGTGACATGTTACAACCAAATTCAACAACACAAACAGTCTTACACAAAGATAACAGGCTTGAACCAAACACCCCTTCAACTCACTGATGTTGTAATTTTCAAAGGGTAGGGGTGATTTAAACCTTAACACTGCTACACTAAGTCATGAAATGATGTAATAGGATCTTTTAAACATGCAGACACCAATTCTAACACCCTAACACAGATTAACCAAAATGATGAATTGTTGACAGTTAAATGGAATTTTGATGAACACTCAACACCATAATGAGAAATAAGCACAAAGGCTTCCTAATAATCAACAACAAGCTATAATAAGCAATTTTAAGCAAAATGAGGGCTCCAATAAGCAAAGCTACAGTAGAATTCAAAAGTTGTGAATAAATGCTTACAAAAAGATCCAGTGAACTCCAAGACCAAAAACCAAGAGCACAACTGTCCTAATGTCTCCCATGAGACTCTAAACCAAGGCCTTGCACAGCTTCTTGCTTCTTCTTCCTTTATTTTTTGAATTTTGAATTTACACTATTTTTTTTTGTATTTTCTAGTAATTAAGTAAAACTGGATGAAAACTTATTATACTGCTTAGGAAACTTGTAACAGCTTATAAATAACTTATGTGAGCCTCAACAACCAAACAACAACAACTTTTAGCAAGTTTAAACCAAAGTGAGGATTTTTAAAAGAAAATGGTAAAAATGGAATTCAACTGAGACAAATGAAATTAAGGATTTAAATAAGTTTCAAATATGCTAAAATTACTTGTTACAACATTTTTGAGCTAAAGATTACACTTTGAAAGGAAAATTGATTAAAACGACATTAACACTATGCTAAGTTACACTACACTACTCTACTACTCTTCATTCCAGCTTCTTTCTTCATTTTATAGACTCCATGTGGGTTCCTGGTGCTTTCAAACTTCTAATGTAGGCCATTGGATGAGGAAATTCAATTTGAGCCCTTCATGTTGGTTTTGGCGGGAAAAAGATTTTGGTGGAATTGTGACCTGGTTGTAAGTATCACATAGGATGGGGTGTAGGGTGGTTAGTAGGGGTGAGGAGAGGGGACAATATTGTTGGAGAAGGTACAGGAAAAGAGGGGGGACAACTTTGCAGGAAAAGAGGGAAATGGGTTAGGGAGATGGTGTTGACTGGTGTTTGACCCTGGTGTGGTTTTAATATTAAACGGGTTAGGGACTGGGCCAGTAGTTTTGGGCTTTATGGAGTTGGGTGGATTTAATTTATGGGTAAAGGGTTAAATACATGGTCCATTTGGTTTGTAAGGTTTAAATAAGCTAGGGACCAAATTGTAAAATCTGAATTTTTAAGGGACCTAGTTTGCCAACATTCCAAAGATATCAAAGGGACTGAAATTGCCAAGTTTCAACAGTACAAGGACCGTTGATGATAATTTTCCAATTTAAACTTCCCAAGGACTAAAACTATCAAATGTTGAAACTTGAGGGACCAAAAGTGTAAATTCTTCAAACTTTCATTTCAAGGACCAATGTTGACAATTTGTAAATTCCCAGGGACCAATGTAGACTTTCCATCCAAAATATTCCACCAGCGACCAATTCTGCCATTTTTTGAAAGTTCAGGGACTGTTTTTGCCAATCGTGCAAACTTTGCTCATTTTTCATCTGTTTTCAATCCTTTTGTACCTGAAACACATAAAAATACAATCCAATGATATTTGCAGTTTAAATGGGCATATTTGGGTGTCTTCAGTATTTTTATAGTCAAATATGGGAACAAAATGATGAGTATTTGCACACTCATCAGGGACATACCACCCATGGTTGTCCCGGATCTCCAAACTTTCCCAACGAACCAATGAATTCACGGATCGAGTCAAGCTAGTGACTCGGTGAACAAAAATAATAGCATGCACATGGGTTTTCACCAATGTTTCTGACTTCTCTCTTCTTTCTAATAAAGTAACGAGATGGGGCAACCTCTTCTGCATCTTTTGTTTGTGGTTGTTGTTGTGTTTGTGCAGGAAATTTTTCCTAAAGCATGAAGCTCTCGTGCTCGTATTTTTGTCCTTACTTCATTCAAGCCTCACTGTTCAAGAATTCTGATATCCTTAACTAACATTATCTTTTGGCGTGATTAATAAACAGCCTTAGATACAACGTAGGATTACCCTTACCTTTGAAACATTGAGGACAATGTTTAACTTTACTCTGGGGGGGTATCTTCGATTTGACTTGCACCTTTATGTGCTGTTTACTCATGCAACTCCGTTTTTCTCAAAAAAATCTAAAAAAAATGTTGAGGCAACATGATCAAGATCTCTTTATGTTTTAATGATGACAAACAAACCATCGAAACACATAAAATGACAAACGTTAACTCAAAATCCCCGGAGCCAATGTCTGCTCCTGGCGCGCTGCCCACGCGTCAACGCGCGGGTGACGCGCCAGGAGTCTATATGGTTCCGGGCGAATTTTGAAAGTCGGCTTTCCCCTTACTCGACAAATGTGGATCTTTCAATACGGGTATGAATATGTTATGTGCTTAATTGAGAACACTCGAAACGAGTTTTGAGACTTGAGAGATCCCACTTTTAGAACACCCATTTATGGGAAAACGCCAACTCATATTTTCTAACTATCGCCTCTAGCCAAGGCTTTTCTAAACTTAGGGAGTTTATACATTTCACTTAGCATCGTGTTGAAGCATCCATATGCTCATATCCCGTGCTTACGTCTTCTCTAATTCTGTATCGGGTTTACTCCCTTATTGGTCAAACTAAGTCAAAGGTCACTTTGCGTAAACGCATCCTTTCCCACTTGGGTTATGCTTTACATCAAGGCAAAGCACTTAACTTGTTTGAACCAAGGTATTAGTTGAGAACGTCGAGTCGTGGAAAGTCACGAGATGTGAAACTATAGATTCTCGACGTTGTGTTACTTGAACTTATAAGTAACCTATGATTTTCTCAACTTATAATCTTAATTGTCTAAACCTTTTCTTCTTAATGACAATAAGATTATGTGTTAATCCTCTCTTAATCCCATTTATACAAAAGACAAAACCAATCATATCCAAATCAAATATTCTCTTACATAATCCTTACACAATCTCTTACACCGTTACATATTCCCTCACAGACTACATCCCCTTACACACTACATCTCAATAATCCATTCCCTTACAACTCATCTCAACCTTCTAATTTCAACACATGGGATTTAATTTGAAACCCTAATATGGCTCCTCTCATCCTAGCCATTGATTTCAAATCAAACACATCTCAACCATCCATCCAATCCCTCTTCCCTATACCACCACATGGTTTTGATCCTCACCATCCAATTCAAACCAAAATCATCTCAGCCTTTGATCCACACTTCTTCCCCGAGCAAAGGAGGCATTCTTTGATCTCCACCAACTATTTCAAATGAAGCCATCTCAACCCTCTATTTCTCCTTTCTCCGCAAGCAAAGCATATTCCCTTGGAATATCCTTTCTTAACCCTAACATAGGCTTGATCTTAACCATTCATTTCAAATGAACTCATCTCAACCATCCACATTCCACACATGCCAAATTGTTTGAAAACCAAGGGAGGCTCCTTTTGATCCTAGCCATTCAATTCAAACCATTTCATCTCAACCCTCCATCACATTCTTCCCCCCAAGCATTGGAATATTCCTTGGCATATTCTTTCTCTCTTTTCTATGCCATGTGAAGAGATACACTTCTACCCCTTCCAAATTACCCTATCTACACTTTATACTCTTGGTAATTTGGTTTCTCTTTAAACACTTCACAAAATATTTTCCAAATTGGCTATTTGAGTTGGCAAACCTTAGAATGATTAATGCTAAGGTTTAGTGTGAAGTACAATTGGGGGTTTAGCAAGGATAGGTATTTATAAGATCTAAACACCCAACACTAGGGAAAGTTTACACAAGCCTGGCGAGCTGCCCGCGCGAGTGACGCGCCGGCCTAGGTAAAATTTCCCAAGTTGGGGTTCTTGGCCTATAAATATCACCCTTGCCTATTGTATTCCTCACCCCTTGCCATTATTCTTTCTCTCTAGATTCTTTCTCTCAAAACACTCTCAAATCTCTATCTCTATCTCAATCTCTAATCTTGTGTTCTTGATTTTCACATTAACATCTTTGGAAGAACACATCTACTTGTTAGGGAAGAATCACAAGAACCTAATCCACTCTTGTGATTGTGTCGAGGGTCTTCTTTCTTATACCCTTTCTATTACAATCGAGTCTCTAGGTTAGGTTAGGACTTGATTGAATAAAACATTCATTCATTCATTCATTCAGTTGTTTGTAAGGGAAGTCTTGTGTCTTGGTGACTAAGCCTAGATCATTGGGGATCTAGTTGGGGTTTGATACTTCCGGTGGGAAGTCTTGGTAGTGGTCTTGGTGACCCTTAGGTAAAGGCGAATCGCGAGATTCTTTTGGATGGTTTCTGAGGGCGGAATACCGTTAGGGAGTAACTCCTTCTTTGTGAGCATCGATATTGGTGAATATCTGTGGAGTAAATTGTAACGGTTTGTAGTCCACCGAAAGGATTATACTAGTGAATAGTATCGGAGTCGCGGATTCGCAACTGGACGTACGGATGGTATAAACCCCCATCCCGAACCAGTATATATCGTGGTGTCTTTTACTTGCTTTACATACTTTGATTGTGATAGTGGTTGTTAATTTATTATACAACCACTTGGTGTTCTCTTTGGCTTAAAGTTTTTAAACATCTAAAAAGCCGAAGAAACCGTATTCACCCCCCTTCTACGGTTCTACAATTGGTATCAGAGCAGAATACTCAAGTTTTTTAGTGTTAAAACCTTCCCGAGAAGTCGTTTTTAATCAAAAACTTCTTTTCCAAAAATCTAAAATCCTAACAATGATCTTTGGTAAAGTTGAGTATAGATCCATGGCTCAAGAGAACCATGTGCTCTTCGGGGTGAATACATTTGATGATGGAGATATATGCATGGAGAATTCTATGTTTGGATTTATAGATACTTGGAGTCATAGCAATGATGAAGATAACAAAGAGAGGAATGAATCATGCTTCATGGCTTTAGGATCTCCAAAGGTATGCCAAGAAGACAAGTGTATGACAATCAATGCTTGTGAACCACACACTAAAAGAACTTTCAAATCCCCCATTGACGTTATTGGTGATGAGTCTACACTTTGGCATAAAAGATTAGGACATGCTAGCATGAAGGTAATTCTTAAGTTAAATTCTAAAGCATTAGTTAGAAATTTACCTAAGCTAGATTATGCTTATCATTCTTGCAATGCATGTAAATTAGGAAGTCAAGTCCATGCAAGTCAAAAATTTAATGATAATAACATCTCAAGCATAAGGGTCTTAGAATTAGTTCACTTAGGCTTATTTGGTCCATCAACCACTCAAAGCTATGAAGGAAACTTCTATACTTTGATGGTTGTTGATGACTTTTCGAAGTATACATGGATAGAATTTTTGAAGTCTAAAAATGAAGTTTTTGAAAAATTCAAGAACCTTGGAAAGAGTATACAAAATCTACATGGTTGTTGCATTAAATCTATTCAAACGAGTCTCGGTGGGAATTTTTATAAAAATGTGCAATTTGGAGATTTTTGCTATAAAAATGGAATCTTACATAATTTCCAATCTTCTGACATCTCTCAATCTAATGGGACTGTTGAAAGAAAGATTCAGCACTTACAAGAAATGTGTTTTATTATGCTTAATGAACAATCTATCTCACAAAAATTCTTGTGTCACGCTATAGAAACCGTATCTTTCATTTTGAATAGGACATCTATCACTAAAACAAGTAATAAAACACCCTATGAGATTCTTAGGAAGAAACGGCCATCATTAGGATATTTTAAAATATTTGGTTGTAAATGCTTAATATCTAAAACACATAATGGAATTTTTCTAGGATATTCTCTGACATCAAAGGCATATAAAGTTTATAATAAGGAGACCTCTAAAATCATTGAGACACTTGATGTGAGTTTTGTCAAAGAAACATGCTTGCCATTAGAAGATAAACTAGAAGTGAATAATGATCAAAGTCAAAATTTTAATCACACTAATCTAGTTGAAGTCATAGATCATAACGATGAAAATAATTTAGAAAATGATTTTATAACACAAGCTCAAAACAATACATTTGCATTCATATCAACTATAAAGCCAAAATGTTTTGAGGAAGCTATTAGGAACGAAAATTGGTTTATGGCAATGCATATTGAGATAGATCAACTCGCATGTAACAATGTTTGGGAATTAGTTCCATTACCTAAAGCTTGCACCCCTTTTGAATTAAAATGGGCTTTCACTAGCACCTTGCATGAAAATGGAACAATTTGTGGAAATCAAGCTAAGTTAGTAATAAATGATCTTGATCAAGTTGAAAAACCCATTAATCAAATTTTTGCCCCGGTTGCACAAATAGAGTCTTTGCGCATTCTTCTTGCATATGCATGTAGTAGCATGATTAAACTTAAGTAAATGGATGTCAAAAATGCTTTTCATAAAGTAATCAATAGTGAAATATATGTTTCCCAACCACTGGGATTTATTAACTTTCAAAAACCCAATCATGTTTTTAAAATAAAGAAGGTCTTGCATGGACTTGATATAGAAAATCATTTATGGCATAATAGTGTAGTATCTTTTCTTGTTGAATGTAAATATGCAAGAGGCATGAAGAATAAGTCATTATTCTTCAAGATAAAAGACAAGCATCAAATAGTCATTCAAATCTTTGAATATGATATTGTCTTTGGATCTACATGCCATGCATTACAAGACAAGTTTATAAAGCGTATGCATGAGAAATTTAACATGAATGTCTTAGGAGATCTCAAGTCCATACTTAACTTACAAGTTATGCAAAGTGACAATGGCACATTTATCTCAGAATCAAAATATTTAAGAGAGTCTCTTAGAAAATTTGATCTTGAAAATGTTAAGTCCATCAAAACACCAATGGCAACCGATCCAAAACTCACCTTGGACAAGGAAGGAATTTCGGTTGATAGTTCTAAATATCGATGTATGATAGGATGTCTACTACACCTAACCGCTAGTAGACCCGACATCATATTTAGTGTATCGTTGTGTGCAAGATTTCAAGATAACCCAAAGGAATCTCACATGAATGCCGTTGTACGGATATCTAGATACCTAAAGAGCACACCTTATCTAGGTGTTTGGTATCCAAAGGCCTCGGGTATTGAAATTAGCATTTACACCGACTCCGATCACGCCGGCGACTACGTTGATAGAAAAAGTACTAGTGGTGTATGCACCTTTGTAGGAGAATGTCTAACACAATGGGCATGTCAAAAACAAACTGCTTTAGCAATATCCACTACAGAAGCCGAATATGTTGCAACCGGAAGGGCTTGTCAGCAAGCTTTGTGGATGAAGCAAATGTTTTGTGATTACAACATCCATCTACAGGATGTTCTTGTATTGTGTGACAACAAGGGTGCTATTCATCTAAGTAAAAATCCCGTTCACCACTCTCGAACTAAGCACATTGAAATCCGTCACCACATCCTATGTGACAACGTTCAAAAAGGAAATATCCTCTTGGAAAAAGTTGCGTCCGAAGACAATGTTGCCGACATCCTAACAAAACCCCTAAAACGAGAAACTTTTAACTACCTTATATTAGGCCTCGGATTGATTGAACATCGAGAATAATGTAGTTTATAAGTTGGACCGTGAATTTGAGTTGTACTCAATATTCCTAATGCACCTTGTTGTATTCGAACCAACAAAAACAAGGAATTGGTCTTTATAAACTTAGGATGATTCATATTAAACAAACTACCTCATCTTATCCCACTCATTATTCTTATCCTAACTTAAATCTCACATGTCACTTTCATTGGTCCACTTGAGATTTCATGGGCCCCCACTTCTTAAAACTCACAACAAACACAACTAACTAACCAAGATTTTCTTCTCTCCTCCTCCTTGATTGCTGCCGACCTCACAAACACACACACACACACTCATCTTCTTCCTACACTACCCTTTTCTTGAAGATCTTGGTAAGTCTTGATCTCCATTGTTCCATTGCTATGTCTATAATTGATATTGCTTATTATTTTTG
Organism: Artemisia argyi; assembly: GCA_030686995.1. Lineage (NCBI taxonomy): Eukaryota > Viridiplantae > Streptophyta > Magnoliopsida > Asterales > Asteraceae > Artemisia > Artemisia argyi. The sequence continues at coordinate 61,553,002 of CM060685.1, forward strand.
TGAGATATGCATATACATATATATATATATATATATATATATATATATATATATATATATATATATATATATATATATATATATATATATATATACACTTGGGGTATCATTGAAATCTTTCATTTGATCTTAAAATTGATTTGTCACATATGGGAAAATTGCTAGTTACAAGAGAAACTATGGCAAAATTTTCAAAGAATTTTTACAAACAAAATGGAATCATGCTTTTTCGGGTAAATTAATCAAAGGGGTTTTGTGTTTTTTGATCTATTCATGGACTGTATGTAACTAATTCACCCTTTCTTTTCAAAAATTTTCAAAATCTTGAATTTTCGAGGGAAATCCATTAATGTTTACGAGGCTGGCGCGCTGCCAACACGTCGACGCGTGGGCAACGTGCCAGACATGCTGATGTTTTTCGTTTCTATCTTTGATTATAAATATACATATATGTAAACACATCATGTGTTATTTTGATAGGATCAATGGGTGAAAGACGTGACACCAAACAATACATGAAAAAGGTCCGTTGTGCTCGAGGTGTCGACAACTACAACCCGTTTGAAAAACGCAATTATCACGAGGGTCGTCATTGTGACCTTGACTTCATTCGCTTGTGTGGTCTTCGTCAACCTTTTACCAATGCGGGTTGCTTGTCATTTGCTTTACTACCTCCCGACATCTATCCTCGTCACATACAAGAATTCTATGCCTTTTATCGCTTCAACCCAGCCGATCTCACCCTCAACTTTCAAATGTATGGGCATAACTATACATGGTCTTTGGAGAAGCTCGGAATGGTTCTTGGCATCAACTCTACCGGCATAAAGCTCTACACCGATGTTACAGAGACAAGAGAATTCAGAAAGTACCGAATTTATCACTCATCTGAAGAGAACAGAATTGATGCGGCTGTGGTACAAAATACAATATTCAAGCCTCAATATCATTGCAATGACGAGGCTGACTCTCATTGGGCTCAATCACACTTACGTGGCACGCTTAATGCATGGGAACATGTTTTGACTTCCAATGGGTTTGTAAAGTTGGGAGCTAGAGGAAATGTCTCAATTGTTGTAGGTTACGTGCTTTATTGCATTGAGACCAGCACACCATTCAACTTTGCCTATTTAATGGCCAAAAGAATGGACAAGCTTCAAGGCAACACGAGATTGATTCCTTATGCTCATCTTCTCACCACACTTTTTGAACACATCAAAGCTGAACATCCTGACCATGCCCAAGATTGGCCTGATTGTGAGATGGTTGTTCCACTAACTTCAACGCAAATAGTCTTGATCGTGCTGATATCGACCTTGAGCTTCCGGCTAATGCTGCCTCCACATCTCAGCAAGCTTCTATGGATCCAATAGGCCGAATGGAACTTATGGTCAATGAGATGTTTGATGAACGGGCATGGAATGCTTCGGAAGACGTGATCAGTGAGGATGAAGTGGTTGATGATGTGGCCTCATTGCCAACCCATAAACGACTTGCCTACAAAACTTACCAAGCCACCAAACATCAACGTCGTGAAAGCCGGTCGAAGTTCGGGGTTTTTAAGAATTTCATCACCCGTTGGGCCACCTACATCTCATGCAAAGATCTTTGATGTGTTTGTGTAACTTGTGTTTGTTTGATCTATTAAGACATTACTTTATGTGTATTTCATCTAGGATCTCTATGGTTGTTGAATAATTGTTGTGCTTGTGTTGCATGCTTGAAACCTTGTTATGGCCTTTATCTAATGGTTATGTATTTGGATTAATCTATGCCTTTCATATGATTTAAATGTATTCTTGTGGACTAACCCATGTTGCATGTTTTCGACTGGTAATCTAACCCATCTTGGAACTTTCACATGTGAGGATTTTCTTGTTGGTTGCATGTTGTGATTTCTATGTGTAGCTAGGCCACCTCAAAGGTGAGGCTCTTGACTCATGGATCCCCGACTTAAAACAAGGGGGAGCAACAATCTAGGGGGAGCTATGTTCAAGGGGGAGCACATTCGGGTGCACTTACAAGCTTACCCATTTATCCCGCCTTTTTGATTCGACAAAAGGGGGAGAAAGAAAGCAAGAAGCGTGAAGACCATTCGAGAAATATTAAAGGCTTCACCAAATTACAAAGGCAAAGGTCAAGACGCAAGCTACACCAAAGGCGCGCTTTGTCTTATCTAAGTTTGGTAATTTTATTTGTTTTCGGTTTTTATTTGTCATCATAAAAAAGGGGGAGATTGTTGAGGCAACATGATCAAGATCTCTTTATGTTTTAATGATGACAAACAAACCATCAAAACACATAAAATAACAAACGTTAGCTCAAAATCGTCGGAGCCAATGTCTGCTCCTGGCGCGCTCCCCGCGCGTCAACACGAGGGTGACGCGCCAGGAGTCTGTATGGTTCCGGGCGAATTTTAAAAGTCGGCTTTCCCCTTACCCTACAAATGTGGATCTTTCAATACAGGTATGAATATGTTATGTGCTTAATTGAGAACACTCGAAACGAGTTTTGAGACTTGAATGATCCCACTTTTAGAACGCCCATTTATGGGAAAACGCCAACTCATATTTTCTAACTATCGCCTCTAGCCAACGCTTTTCTAAACTTAGGGAGTTTATATATTTCACGTAACATCGTATTGAAGCATCCATATGCTCATATCCCGTGCTTACGTCTTCTCTAATTACGTAACGGGTTTACTCCCTTATTGGTCAAACTAAGTCAAAGGTCACTTTACGTAAACGCATATTTTCCCACTTGGGTTATGCTTTACATCAAGGCAAAGCACTTAACTTGTTTGAACGAAGGTATTAGTTGAGAACGTCGAGTCGTGGAAAGTCACGAGATATGAAACTATGGATTCTCGACGTTGTGTTACTTGTACTTATAAGTAACCTATAATTTTCTCAACTTATAATCTTAATTGTCTAAACCTTTTCTTCTTAATGACAATAAGATTATGTGTTAGTCCTCTCATAATCCCATTTATACAAAAGACAAAACCAATCATATCCAAATCAAATATTCTCTTATACAATCTCTTACACCCTTACATATTCCCTTACACACTACATCTCAACCATCCATTCCCTTACAACTAATCTCAACCTTCTAATTTCAACACAAGGGATTTAATTTGAAACCCTAATATGGCTCCTCTCATCCTAGCCATTGAATTCAAATCAAACACATCTCAACCATCCATCCAATCCCTCTTCCCTATACCACCACATGGTTTTGATCCTCACCATCCAATTCAAACGAAAATCATCTCAACCATTGATCCACACTTCTTCCCCAAGCAAAGGAGGCACTCTTTGATCTCCACCATATATTTCAAATGAAACCATCTCAACCCTCCATTTCTCCTTTCCCCCCAAGCAAAGCATATTTCCTTGGAATATCCTTTCTTAACCCTAACCAAGGCTTGATCTTAACCATTCATTTCAAATGAACTCATCTCAACCATCCACATTCCACACATGCCAAATTGTTTGATAACGAAGGGAGGCTCCCTTTGATCCTAGCCATTCAATTCAAACCATTTCATCTCAACCCTCCATCACATTCTTCCCCCCAAGCATTGGAATATTCCTTGGCATATTCTTTCTCTCTTTTCTATGCCATATGAGGAGATACACTTCTACCCCTTCCAAATTACCCTATCTACACTTTATACTCTTGGTAATTTGGTTTCTCTTTAAACACTTCATAAAACATTTTCCAAATTGGCTATTTGAGTTGGCAAACCTTAGAATGATTAATGTTAAGGTTTAGTGTAAAGTACAATTGGGGGTTTAGCAAGGATAGGTATTTATAAGATCCAAACACCCAACACTTGGGAAAGTTTACAGAAGCCTGGCGCGCTGCCCGCGCTTTGACGCGCGAGTTACGCGCCGGCCTCGGTAAAATTTCCCAAGTTTGGGTTCTTGGCCTATAAATACCACCCTTGGCTATTGTATTCCTCACCCCTTGCCATTATTCTTTCTCTCTAGATTCTTTCTCTCTAAACACTCTCAATTCTCTATCTCTATCTCAATCTCTAATCTTGTGTTCTTGATTTTCACATTAACATCTTTGGAAGAACACATCTACTTGCAAGGGAAGAATCACAAGAACCTAATCCACTCTTGTGATTGTGTCGAGGGTCTTCTTTCTTATACCCTTTCTATTACAATCGAGTCTCTAGGTTAGGTTAGGACTTGATTGAACAAACATTCATTCATTCATTCATTCATTCAATTGTTTGTAAGGGAAGTCTTGTGTCTTGGTGACCAAGCCTAGATCATTGGGGATCTAGTTGGGGTTTGATACTTCTGGTGGGAAGTCTTGGTAGTGGTCTTGGTGACCCTTAGGTAAAGTCGAATCGCGAGATTCTTTTGGGTGGTTTCCAAGGGCGGAATACCGTTAGGGAGTAACTCCTTCTTTGTGAGCATCGATATTGGTGAATATCGGTGGAGTAAATTGTAACGTTTTGTAGTCCACCGAAAGGATTATACTAGTGAATAGTATCGGAGTTGCGGATTCGCAACTGGACGTACGGATGGTATAAACCCCCCATCCCGAACCAGTATATATCGTGGTGTCTTTTACTTGCTTTATATACTTTGATTGTGATAGTGGTTGTTAATTTATTAGACAACCACTTGGTGTTCTATTTGGCTTAAAGTTTTTAAACATCTAAAAAGCCGAAGAAACCATATTCACCCCCACCCCCCCCCCCTCTACGGTTCTACAAAAAAATTGAAAAAAGTTCATCAAAAAGTACCCCAAAATTGAGAAAATTTGAAAATTTTCAGCAAAAATATAATAAGTTTTGACATTTTGTTTTGACTTTCCGCTGGGTTTACAATTAGCATTTATGAGTAGTGTTAGCATCTAATGACATTGTTGGCTATGATTTTGTTTTTACGCTTAGCTTGGGAACTCGTGAAAAATCAGGGACGATGAATTCTATCCGTATGGACACTTTTATCTGAGCTGTGTTTCCTACTCTGTGACCCTAAACGTTATTGAAAAATGATGAAAGTCAAACATCATGTCACATAATAAGTAAAAAGTACGTAAATTATAGTGTAGGAAATAAAATTGAAAAACGGAGCGTTCTCAAAAATAAATGATTTTGTACTCTCTTTTGAATATTTTGCTACTTTTTCAATGTCAGTAAAAAGAGTTATGAAAATTATTTATCTTGTAGGGCATGAATTGATCCCATTGCGTGAGGACACGCCAATACCTTAGTCTGGGGGGATTTGGTGTGTGCTTATTCACACACCTTTTCTGGCTAAATTAAGACCAAAATAGACACAAACTAACCATAATTGCCAAAGATAACGTACTTTTGTGTTTGTGATCGTGCAGGAACGGATAGTTTAGAAATTGGCACAAATCAGGCCAAAAAGGATAAAAACGAGCACAAGTTTGGAAAACGTGTCAAAAGCCAGAGCCGGGGAAGCAAATTACCACTTTTGAGCTCAGATTGTCAAAACACACCTTGTGGAATCACAAAATGCCAAAATAGTCCTTGGAGCAAAAGTTTGCAAAATTGGCAAAAATAGTCCCTCAAGTTTGGAATTTGACAGAAATGGCCCCTGAGCATTGGATTTTGTAAGAAAAGTCAACAATGGTCCTTGGGAATTCACAAGTTGTCAAGATTTGTCCCTGGGTAAAAAGTTTAAAGAAATTACAAGCTTAGCCCTTGAACTTTGAAGTTTGGCAGTTTTAGTCCCCCCGAAAAAAAATTTCGGCACCCAGTGTAAATATTATAGGTTTTAAGGGTAATTTAGTTGAGATTACAAACAAATCTCCTATTCGCCCCCCCCCCCCCCCCCAAAATAAATTCGGCCCCCAAAAACAATGTTCTAGTTCCGCCTCTGTTTATGATCCTTGGGTTATTCACATTTGGCAAGAATGGACCGTTGTAATTACTTTGGAATAGTACCACATCCCACCCCTCAGTATTCTGAAAATTACAATTTTGGTCCTTGTGAAATTTACAAACCAAATGGATCCTTACTACTAATAAAAATCCAAACCAAACCAAAATCCAATCAAAGACAAAACCACATCCTAATCCAACACCCTCCCTGATCCACCAACACTCCAAGCCCAATCACTCCCAAGGCCCAATCCCCATTTTAATAATAATAATAATAATAATAATAATAATAATAATAATAATAATAATAATAATAATAAAAAAAAACAGGGTCAAACGTAAAGTCAAACCCCATCCCCTTCCCTCCTTCATCCCCCAACTTTACCTGCAATTCTGTCCAATCCACCACCCCCACCATCACCATCACCATCACATCCTACCACCCAAACCCACCTTGCACCTAAAAAAAAGCAACATTTAATGCACCTCCCCCCCCCCCCCCCAATTGCAATATCACAGGCCAATTGGCTTAAAACCAATTTCCCGCCAAAATAAACCAATGGCCAGGATTGCTTTCAAAACATCCAAGGGCTATGAATACAAGTGGGAAATGCTCAGAAAGATGCAAGGAACCCTAATTTGGCCTATAAAATAAAGAAGAAGCAGAAGAGAGAAGTGAGTAGTTTAATTAGCTTAATTCTATGTCGTTTAGCTCAATTACCCATTTTCATTGTAATTTCTAGTTCAAAATCCTTGTACTAAGCATCTTTATTGTAAATTGAAACTCTTTTCAATCAAAAATTTCAAGAGTTCAGTTCTTAATTCCTAATTTGCATTTTTAAATAGAAATTTCGAATTAGTGTTATGTTGTTTAAAGTTGTTGTTTAAGGACTCATAAGCTCATATAAGCTCCTTATATAGCTTCTAAAATCTATTAGAAGTATTAAAATCAGTTAAAATCATAAAACTCAAAAAACACAAAAAAATAATCAAGAAAAATAGATGAAAAATCAAAAAACAGGTTTGAAGATGGAGGATTGCAAGGAGCATGGTGTATCTTGGATGGCCATGGTTTAGTGTCTCAAGGGAGACTATAGGTTGAGTAATTGGTCCTTGGTTCTTGGTATTTGGCAGGATTGCACTTTGTAAGCATTTTCTCAATTTCCTTGTTTTTACTATTCATGTGCTTATCAATGCTTATTTCTGTATTATTTGTGCTTATTAAGTGTATGTGAGTCATATTGTAGCTTTAAATCAGGTGTTTGTTTATTGAACTCCATTTTACTCAATATTCTTAGTTTAACTGTCATTTTTGCATAATATAGGATTCTAGGTATTTGTGGTTTAAACTTATGTTTTTGTGCTTATTTTAGCTTACTTAATCATATTAAGTCTTTGTGGATCAGTCTCATAAGCTCAAACTTCCATTTGTCTAATAAATCAAAAATTAGTGTTCATAGTGGAGTGTTTGGATTAGCTGGTTTATATGTATTCCAGGATGTTTGTGTTGTTGTTCTCCTTTGAACCATGTTTCATTGGGTTCTAATAACTTAGCTATGTCATAATATCCAGGCCTTATTAGTTAAAAAGTCAAAAATCCATTGAATCTCATTGTTCATATTAATTGATAGGATTTTGGGTACCATAATCTGTCATATAGTTCAACAGTGGTTTGGATTGCTTAATTTAGGTTCACTTTACCTCATTATAACATAATCAATCATTAGGATTAAGTAGAAACTCAAAAAAGTCAACTTAGTGTTAAAATCTCAAAAAGTCAAAAGTTTTTATCTGTCAAAATGGATACATTTTCTAGGTCATGCATAGTATTCGTTAGAGATTGGAGATAGGTGATTCTTGTTGATTTGAGTTGTTTACTAGTCTATTAACTTAATTCAAAAAGAAAATTGGGATTTGAAAGTCTTTAGCTTATAAATAAGATCACTTGAAGTTGACTAATTGCACCAAAACCTGCCCTGCATCACCTCCACAGACCTCAATCCATAAGCCTCCATAGTCTTTATTTGCGGACCCTAGTCCCCAAACCCTGGATTTTTGGAACTCCCAATAAGCCATTTCATTGACCAGTGCTTATTTTGTCTTTTGAACCCTTTGCCCATAGCTTATTGTAGCCTTCAAGTCACCCTGACCAATCTAACACCCTGAGCACTCAGTGTGACAGACCCAACTTCACAAGCCCCTCCTTGGCTTATTAGTGGACCCCAGGTCTCACTTACTGGCTTATTAGAAAGCCCCCCAGCCCATCTTTTTTTATCTAGTTTTGTTTTGGACCCCGGATCAAACCTGTGGGCCCCACATAGGGCTGCAAATTGCCCCATTTGGCCTGTGTGTTTTAGGATTGTGCTTATTTGTGTCTCCTGGCTTATTCAAAGTGCTTATTCAGTTGATTTAGCTTATTTTAGGTTCATATCATTTGGTTATAGCTTATTTAGTCCTTTGTATTGTTAGTAGCTTATTTCACTCAAAGTCCATGAAAAACTTTAAATAAGCATTCTGTTAAGGCCATTAAGTTGCACACTACTTATTTTTTAGTTCCAAAAAAGTTGTCTTCATAAAAGTTACTTATTTTCAGTATTTAATTAGTTTTGTAAAAAGAAAAATCAGAAAATCAAAAATATAAAATAAGTGATAGCTTCTATTTAAGCCATTTGGCTTATTTCTCTGCTTTTTCCAAAAGCATTTTCAAATTTTATATTTTTCTTAAGTTCCTAATATATTAAAATAGTGGTGTAAAAATTTTTATAATTTTCTGAGTAGATTCAGTATTTATAATAATTAATTTTAAATTTAATTAGATCTAATTGAAAAATCAAAAATAAATTTCCTTTCTGCTTATTTATAAGCAATAGTATTTTTTTATATTTTTCCTAGCTTTTATAATTAATAAAGTATTTGTATAAAAAAAATTCATAATTTTCACTATTAATTTGGTAATTTTTATAATTAATTTAGTTTAATTAGGTTTTAATTATTAAATAAGTAAATAATTATTAAAATAGCTTAATTTTAATTTTTATAAATTTTTTATAATTTTTTAGGATTCCTGTAATGGTTAATTAGTTTTATAAAAAAATTCATCATTTTTAAAATCATTTTAGTATTTTTCTTAATTTAAATTAGTTTAAATCAATTATTAAATAGTTTTTAATTAATATTAAATAATAAAATAATTAAAAAATAATAATTTTCTTTTTTATACAATTTTCTTTTAATATTAAGTTTGTAAAAAAGTTATTTTCAGCCCTCTAGTTTATTTTTGCTTAAATCTCAGCTTTTTCTATATACGCAATTACATTTGATTTACGTTTTATGTTTAATTTCGTATCTGATATTCCTGTGATTGTTAATATTGTTATTTAGCTTAATCCCAATCATTTCTAATAGTGTAATCAAATCTCAATCATTATCTTGTAACTTTTCCAATCACTGAATCCCTCAAACGTTTTCCAAAATACAATTTCAATCTCGTCGCGACATAACGACCGGGGAAAACACTGTGCTCACACTGGTTCATAAATTGATCACTCTCTCCCTTACTGCTTGACCTGTTGACCATCACTGGTTAATCTGTGAGGTTGGTTTGGGAGGAGTCACTTGACAAAAATTTCTTTTCAAAAATACATTTTACAAATTATTTTTTAATTATAAAGAAATGTTTTATTTGAGAAATTCATTTCAAAATTCACCAACAGCTATGTTTTACCTAAATCAGCTCCAAACTCCCCCAAATAAAATTTATCCACTAAAGACAAAATCTAGAGCGTGTTTGTCTGGCACGGTACCACTAAATTTAGTGGTATCGTGTGGCAATTAGTGGTGCCGTCCTTTTAAAACTGCCAGGTTTCCAGTTTCTATAAATACCACTTCATTTCCCAGATTTTGGCCATCCTTTCACACACATAACTTTATGTATTCCATCCTCCCTTTCTCTCTTCTTAGATCATTAGTTAGTTTTCTTTTGTTTAAAGAGTGATCCTTTCATCCAACCAAACATCACCTAAATTCCTCTACTAGTCAAGAGAAGAACACTGATGAACTCAAATAACTACATTTTATTGTCATCATTTATCTTATTTATTTGACTTGTTTTATTATATTATGCATGAGAATCGATACTTAATCATTAACTTTAGTAATTCTCAGGTAAAAATAAGCAATTGGTGAAACTTAACGATTTTGGATGAAATATGGAGCAAAACCAGCAAGATGTCAAAAGTCTACTGAAACCCAGAAGATGTGCCGTATCTCTCTCAACAGATACGCCACAATACATACTTAGATGAATTTGAAGACCATTGCCTGACTTTGAAGAATGCGCCGCATGCGATTCTAGCATGCGCCGCATATGAAACTTTGGTCAATGAAGAAGGTAAAGCTTGTTCTACTCCAGATACGCCGCATCATATTTCTAACATACGGCATATCACTATCAAGACTTCACCAGATGTAATCCAAGATGCTAAAGGACATGGGCCGCATACAAGAACCAAGTTACGCCGCATCTAAAGGTGGTGTACGAATATTCCAGAATATATTAATTTTAGACCCCACGCGAAGTTAAGTCAATGCGCCACATCTCGCAATTCTATGCGCCACATCTCGCAATTCTATGCGCCCCACGTAACCCTCAGACAGAAAGTATAAATACCCCAAGGTCAAACGAATTTTGTGTGCAAGATAGAAGAACCAAAACACTAAGAGATGAATTCAGTCAAAGAAGCTTCACAATACACACTCCAAACAAAGATATTAGAGCTATAAGAAGGTCCTACATGTATTTAATTCATTAAGTAGTTTTATTTTATTGTAATAGTAAGCTTTAATTCATCAGGATTGATGGGTTTGTGATATGTAACTACAGAACATCGTACACTCCCCTTAATATTGCTTCCCCATTAATTAAAGTTTATATGTTGATGTCTTTGGTGACTTATATTAGTGCTTTGATTAGCTCTGTGTCTAGCTTAGCCCGTGGACTGCCATATCTGCCCCTCGCCTATTTAATCTAACGTCTTTAGATGAGTAGGATAGACATAAGTGATCATTAAGGGTTTACTCGCCGATATACTCGATCCAACGAGAAAGACCAGAATATAGTACACTTCATATAAAACTAGAAATAAAATAAGTGACAAGCTACTTAATTATCAGGACAGGTCTTCTTATAGTCTCTATTATCTATCTATGTACGTGTTGCTATTTGCTGAATCGTTCTCATTAGTTTAATTTACTATTTAATAAAACCAAATCTGTGCTAGTCTCTCAGACTAAAACCCTTTTGCGTTAGATTAGATTGTAAAACTAACTTAGAATATTAAAATACTGATAGACAAATTAAGGTTTTTTTTCCACTCTTAGTGATCGACACTCTACTTACCACTATATACATATTGATCGGATACACTGTCCGTTAGAGTGTGTGTTATAGGATAAGTCAGCTAAATATAAATTTAAAACTTTAAAATAGGCAATTACCCCTATACTGCATATGACACAACACGCACATCAAACACAAAGTATCAAGAAGATACAAAGTGTTAGAGTCTTTCTGTAGTGCACTTGTATTACTAGGTGTTAACTTGATTGTATCTTGATATACATCAAGTGTCATAGTATTTTATTGTTGTCTTGTGTTGATCATTGTGATCTTGTTGAGATCTTGGGGATCTCTAGTAGCTTGTGTGCTTGTGTGTTGATCAAGTGGATCAAGAGTGTAGTGTGAGGATCATGTTGATCGTGTGATAAGTAAGGATCGTGTAGATCGTGTAAGAAGTTAGGATCAAGTGTATCGTGGTAGATTGGTACTAACTAAGATTAGTACTCGATATCTAGCTTAGTATCTAAAAATAACGTAAGCGACGTTGTATGGTTTTCTCCGCCTGAAGGGAGCTTTGTTGACAGAGTTCTTAGAACTCTCGAGTGTGGTACTCGAGGAGTGGAGTAGGGCGAAGAAGAGCTTCGTGACCGAACCACTATAACTCTCGTTGTCTTGGTTTGATCTTTCCATCTCTTCTCTTTACTTACTTATTGTTCGCTTGTGTTAGCATAGTGTTGTGTTCAAATTGGTGTTGATTGATTTCACCTACAATTGAATCTAAGTTTTTCACAAAGAAACTTTTATAATTAAACCAAAAAGTCGGTAAACTATTCAACCCCTCTTCTAGGTTCCCACAGGGTGGAATTATTTAGTGGTATGGTTTTTTTGTGCTAGTCATATAACTCCTATCCATGAGACGCTTATTAAGACTAAAGTTTCACTCCTAAATGTTGCAAAAAATTTTAAATTTGATGCCAAAATTACTCTAAGAAGTATTTCTTTCAGTTTTATTACACATCTACTATTAAACAAAACAAAAACCAAGCGAAGTGGTAGTTTCTAAGGTATCCCAATTTACCCCCTTACACTTAAGTCGAACATTGTCCCCAATGTTCAATTAAAGGATGTAGAAGTAAAAATAAATGAGAATGAAAGAAACTAGTACTCCCTTGATTTGCTCGGTATGGAAAATGTGGTAGAAAAAACCTGTGTTTTAAGACCTGGAATTCCTACAAAACATCTATTGTGACTCGATACAAGCATTTGAGTCATACAAATACTAATATGTACATTTATATCTTATTATCATTCATGTTCAATCCGTTTTTTAAAACAAATATGAGCTTTCCTTACACTTATCTTTTGCAAAATACCTTTATATGAAATTAAGACGAAGTTAAAAACAAAATAAAGCATTTTTACAAGTTTATTTGAGACATGAAAAATGAATAATAAGAATGAAAAATACATACGGAAACAAATAAACAAGCAAACAAACAAAATAAAGCTTGGGTTGCCTCCCAAGAAGCGCTTTTCTTTATTTACGAGTCTTGTAGCTAGACTCAAACTCACACCCTATTACGTGACTCAATCGTCAGTCACGTTTTCTTGGTCATCCTTGTCATTAGTGCAAGTATTTGGGATCTTCGAAACTCCACGTTTCTGTCCTATATTTTGAACTAAGTCCACTAACTCCCTTGAAGAACCCATACTCTAAATCGAAAGGATTCTTACATCCTCTCCTCACGTCATCGTCACTTAACACAACTTGAGATCCTAGTTTATCAAGTATATCTAGTCCATCACGGCCCAATTCTCTAAACTCCCAAGACCTATAAACGTTTTGAAACGAGACTTCCTTAACCCCTCGGTGAAGGTCATCATCCCATTCTCACTATCTAGCTCTAAACTAGTGATCTCGCAAAAAAGGGAACCAAAAACCACTTGAGACAACCGAGGATCTATGTAGTCTTCTATGTTGTCCACAATTGTAAAGCGCATCGTGAACATCATATTACCAACGAGCACTTCAACATCATCGTCTTGACCGACCACGTTCTTACCTTTGTAAATTAACCCCCATTTACAAATATTGTTATAATAAAACAGAGACATGATGATCATGGGTAAACCCATGTCTATGTATACATTATAAAAATGGGTGTGCCAAATCATACAAGGTATTTTCAAGTTGTTAAGGCCACGTCGTTTGATTCTAGAAGGTCCTCTAACTTTCATATCCCTAGTATTGTCGGTCAACCATAGGCGATACTCGTGTATTTCCTCATTACCATCTCGAAAGATTACTCACCTAACCCCATCGGTGAATAATATACTACCGTTAGTCTTGTTAATAGTCATTCCTGTAGCTTTGACAAACGGCTTTCCTAGGACCAAATTGGTTAATGTTGGATTAATGATTGATTCTATGTTCTTAACCACTGTTAGATCAATATTGTAAATAAACCTTCCAACCATAATTGGGGTTTTCCTAGCAATTCAAACGAAATGGAATCCCTCATGATCAAGATTTTTGTTAAATATCTTGTTGTACATTAGGAGAGATATCGCGTCCATTGGGGATTCGGGATCAATGTAGGCATTGGGAATGTACTCCTTTCCAAGGGTGATGGCGGTTTTGAAAACATCAGGGTCACCCTCCTCCATCCTATTCCCAAAACTAATGGATAGTTTCAAAGTTCCCTTCTCAAGCTCTTCCATAAGGGAATTATTTAATACCCCTAATGATTCATTGGGGGTGTCTTCCCTTTCTAAATCCTTCCATGTTTTTATGTCGCCAACATCATGTAACTCTAAAGGATTCTGCATTGGACTAGATTCTGGTTCAGTAACACCTTCATCGATATTTCCCTCATCAGTGCTACTTTGATCAGTCTTTGTTATAGGTATCGTAGTGATTGTGTTCACAAAGTGGATTTGGCTAGAAGAGGGAGGACTCCCAATGTCTTTCCTTTTTTGTGACATATGTTTGAAAAGTTTACTGGGATCTTTTATCTTTATAGAAGATGATGTTTTGTTAGTGATGGTGACGGATTTGACTTCTTTAGTCTGCCCCAGCTTCTTGGTGGATGTGCTAGCGATTTGACTATCAATGACACTCAACAGGTTACAAAACTTGTTGTCAAAATTGGCTTGTTGTTTTCCGAATTGGTTTTCGAGGAAAGTTGCGCCTCCTAATATGACATAAATTTTTGCAGCACTTCCTCTTTCCTTTGTTGAGAAGAGTTTCAGGGTGGGTAGTGTTTAGACTAAGTTAATGGAGGGGAGTCATTAAATGATACGCTTTGAGTTCGACTCCAGCTAAAATTTGGCTTATCCTTCCATGCCTCCATAGCTTCATTAAAGTTTCTGGGCCCGTGATTGGTAGTGAACCACTTTTCTCCCACTCCATTGGTACGTGAAGATGTGTAGTTCGTAAAAGCTTGTTCAGGGAGTTCCATGCAATTACGAGTGTCGTGGGGACCACTACAATACTCACATGAAGAAGTGATTTTGTTCACATGGCTTGAAGGTTTAGGAGCCTCGTAAGACTTCATGAGAAACTTGACTTGGTCCTTAAGTTCCATGATCCTACGGTCGAGAATGCTAGAATTGTTCGAAGGCAAAGATATTGCCTTGACCATTTTGTTCAAGTCACGGGGATCATTCCAACATTCATTGTCATAGAGAGCAAGATCTTCTATGATTCCCCGTGATTCTTCCGCATTTTTGTCACGTAGCTTACCACTGGCCGCTTGGTCAATGGTTTGCCTTGTGGACTGATTGACATGATCATAAAAGATTTGAACTTGAAGCCAAAGATCTATGCCATAATGAGGGACTTTTTGGAGTAAGTCCTTGAAACGAGTTCAAGCTACGTAAAGGGTTTCACCTTTACGTTGTTGGAACATCAAGATGTCATTCCTTAACTTGGTAGGTATTCCCGGTGGGAAAAATTGAGCAAGGAAACGAGAGGTGAGATCATCCCAAGAAGTGATGGATCCCGTGGGTAAACGCTCAAGCCATTGACTAGCTTGATCGCGTAGAGAGAATTGAAAGAGACGCAATCGGGCTGTCTCTTGAGTGGCAACATCAAGGTCTATGGAATCAACAATTTTAAGGAAATCCTTGATATGTTGGTTTGGATCTTCGGAACGAAGTCCATGGAATGCACATCTGCTTTGCACCAACCGGATGGTGTTGGATCGCAAAGGAGACACATTGGCTCCTTGGTTGAGCTCAATGGCTAGGTCAGGAGTATTCTCCTAAAGTGCGGGCTCTAGGTGGTTCGGATGGGTTTTGGTGGTTTGGTGGAATGACGAGATCAAGGATATTATCACCTTCCATGATGGTCGATGATATGGATTACAAACAAAAGCATGAAGAAAAAAGATAGACTAAAGAAAACCTAATAAAAAGAAAATAAAAATCTCACTAGAAAGGAATCTAATGAGTAGACCTAATAAAATAAAATTCAGCCTAAATAATAACTATTCCTCGGTAACGGCGCCAAAAACTTTGATGCGGATCGCAAGACTAGCAAAAGTTTTACTTCTCAAAGGATCCTGAGAAGCTTGCAATCCTCCAGACAGTGTACCAGACCGATGTACTATAGTGAGTGGCAAGTACCGGGGGATTGATCGTTCTCTGGGGAATAGTGTTTGATAGTATTGAAAACTACTTAAACTAGGTCTAGAGGTGAGGGATGATTCTTTTTGTATTTTTATATTATATGAAAGCAGGTAAAATCTCGGGTATTGGAAGAGTGTGTAGAATTAGTTGCTAGTCAACTAACCCAAAATTACTACTAATTAACAAAATAAAATAAAATAACAGAAAATAAATTGGTGATCTTCTTATTGTGAGTAAAATGTATTTACTTAGATTTCATTACTCCCTAGTTATTTCCTATTGAAATATTGAATTGTTATGATTGTTTGGATGAAAGGATTGTATTCCTTAATACCATTCGTGAGGGTGTGTACAGCTTTCCCTAACCCTATGAGTTTCTATCTCTTCCTATGACGTCACGTTTAGTATCCTATCATGGCCTTCTTAATAGTCACTCATGCATTAAATACAACCAATAAAACCGTAGTACACATCCAATTACGTTTCTTAAGACGTTCAAGCCAGTTACCGTATAGGAGATTTAGCCAGTTTTCTTAAGCCTAACGCTAATCAATCAACCAAACAATCAATAATCAACAACTAGGTTTCATTAGATCTAAGCAAACACTAACAAATCTAAACTAGCATGATAAAGAAAAGAAAAGAATAACAATCAATCAAACAACACATAAACATATTGAATGATTAAAAGGAAGATTTATCCTTAATTAAACATGAAAGAAAAGAGGGCTTGAAAACCCTAAAGTAGCTGTGAAATTCGTCTAGGGTTTCTTGCTAAAAAGTTCCACACTTTTAATGAATGAAAATTGAAAAGTCTATATAGATATACAAGTCTGACGGTGTTAGGTTTTAGTTTCTGACGCCGTAGGTCTCCGTGTCTTAGGGTTTCGTATCGCCCAAGAGATCTTTGACACCGTCCCATTATAAATTTTTTGGGTCGTCTCGTGTTGAATTAAAGGGAGATGGCCTTGCTCCAAATACACCTGACGCCGTCAGGTGTTATTCTGACAAATTCTTCTAGGGCGTCTAATGTAAAAAATCCAAGGCTTCTTGTAAAAAGGTAACGGCGTCAGCTCCAAAGCGTGACGCCGTCAGGTGTAAAAACCTGACTTTTCTTGTTTTCTTCATTCTTGAGCATAAAAACGTCAGAAAAGCTCTAAATTGCTCCATTTTCTAGAATTCATGTCCCAAGTACCTAAAATGACAAAAGAAACGATTTGAGGTAATATTTGATAATAAAAACACAATTTAGGGCTTAAATGACTCCCTAAAAACATATCAAATAAATCGTTATCAACATTACAAGAACAAAGAGGAGTAAACTTACTACCATTACTTCTACTTCTCCTACACGAACTCACGGCTCATAAGGTTTTTTCAGGCAATTAAGTTTTGAAGTAACCCAACTGGATTTTATTTGGGTCGTTATTTTTTATTTTAATTTCTTTATTTTGTTGGTTTCAGAATAATTAGGTTATCTTGTTCGACAAGTTTTACTACCCTATAAATATAGGGCTTATGTTTCATTGTAATTTATCTTTTGATCGTTAATAAAATTATTTTTTAGGAGTTTATCTCTTGTTTGGGTTATTCCCACAAGATTCGCCTTGTTTATCACCCTAGGATTAGGGTTTATATAAATACGATTCCGCGCGTCCTGCGTCAGTTGGCATCAGAGCTTCTTAGCATCCTAGTGGTAATTTGTGTAGAAGGTTCTACTTTAATTTATGTTTAGAGCTTGTTAGCATCTTAGATGATGAATGGTATAGAAGATTTAAAAACCCATACTGTTGGTGGGGTATGGTCTAGAGAGTACATGGATCATGGTCTTACCAAATCCATGAATAAACTTGACAGTTGTTACATTATGCTAGAAGAACTATGTTCCATGATTGTAGGTGGGACATTAATCTACAAGAATCGTAAGGTTAGCAATTATGGAGGTTCAAGAATCCAACCATAGGCGGATCTATTGACAGCTGTATGTGCAACCAATCCAAGTTCAATAATAGGAGGGTTGATGAATGAGAGGAAAGCATAAAGATGGATATTTGACTACCCACAATCAAGTGGTTTCAATCAAAAGTTTCAATCAATAAAAAGGTGTCTTCTTTAATTATTGATAATTATGGGGCTAGGAACTTGGTATCAAGAAAATTGGTCAATTACTTTAATTTTCCAATAGAAACTTGTTTGGTTGGAGGTCATGAGGTTTTTAGGATTCCGATCTCTATTGGTAAATTTGACAAGGATGAGGTAATTTGTTATTTGGATGACATGGAGGATCGTCATATTCGGTTGGGAAAATCTTGGCATTGCAAAGTTCAAGGTTTTTATGATTTGAAGCGTAATCTCTACCTTTTATTATGGGAAGGAAAGAGAATTGCAATGATTCCATACGAAGACCAAATACATGTGCCAATAACCGAGCTTAAAGTTAAAGAAAAGATGGTGAAGGTTGAAGTGTAGGAAGAACAAGAACATGTACAAATAGCCGAAGTCTTGACTGAAGAACCAAATAAGACAAATGATTTTAGGGTTTTAAAGAATCTTGAGGATGAAGCTACCGAGTCCGAAGTTATTAAAGGTAAAAAGGGTTGTTACTTTGATTTTGGGTTGATTATGAAAATCGAATTAAAGAAACCAATAAAACTTTCAACAAGGAACGAAGAAATAATGTTTGTTGCAATTGGAGATTTTATGATCGATGATAAGACGTACGCAATCCAACATTTGAGGTTATGGGGTGATCATTGGTGGAGCACTCGAGTTAATATGAAGCACAAATCTACTGAAGACAAACTTCATCATCAGAAGGTGTTCAAAGTAGATGAAGCCCTTGACAATGAGAACTTGAAGGCGAGTTCTTTTAAGTGAGGGGAAATGATAGGGACGAGATTTGTAATCAAGACATGAATATAGAATGACGTTATTGGTAGTAGGAGTAACCATAGTAAAGTGCCGTTTGAGGGGAGTAGACTTTCTTCCCATACTCCTACTTTTCACCAAAAATCTACAAGTAACCCCAGTACATTACAAGAACAAAGAGGAGTAGAGTTACTACCACCACTTCTACTTCTCCTACATAAACTCACGGCTTATAAGGTTTTTCCAGACAATTAACTTTTGAAGTAACCCTACTGGGTTTTATTTAGGTCGTTGTTTTTAATTTTAATATCTTTATTTTATTGGTTCTAGAATAATTAGGTTATCTTGTTCTACAAGTTTTACTACCCTATAAATATAGGGTTTAGGTTTCATTGTAATTTATCTTTTGATCATTAATAAAATTATCTTTTAGGAGTTTATCTCTTGGTTGGGTTATTCCCGCAAGGTGCGCTTTGTTTATCTCCCTTGGATTAGAATTTATCTAAATAAGCTTCCGCGCGTCCTGCGTCGGGTCGCGGGGGGGGGGGGGGGGGGGGGGGGCACTCGTCTGGCTAGTTCCCAAGTAATAAGGGGCACACATCCGGTTGAGTTTGGTTTGGGGTAGACCGAAAGGGGTAACACCTCCTATTACGTTTAGTCTTATGTTACATTTGACATACTGAACTGTCATAAAATTTTCTTTCATTTTTTTTTCAAGCATACTATGTGTCTTACTGTATTTACAAAATAAATAAGTAAGATAAAATATGTTAATAATATTACTTAAATACAAAATAAATAAGTAAGATAAAATATGTTAATGATATTACTTAGTTCCACAGCATTTTAATTTAATAAGACTATAATTGTGGAATGATTATCATTATCAAAAGTTGGTTAGAAAATACTCGCTCCGTCGATTGTTGTCCGTCAATTATTGTCATGAGAGAGAAGTCAAAAAGTTTAATAAAAACGCGACCACTATAATTCTCAACCACTCAAAAGAATATTGTCTTAATATATATTCTCTAGTTTTTACATAAAAAGGAAAGTGGATGACTATTTTGAGGTATCACAAAAAAGAAATGTGGACTATAATTTTAAGACGTAATGAATAAAAAATAATAGCAAAGTTAGTCACTCACTCTTATTTAAGGGTTATTTTTAAACAAAACTATAACTCATTTTTATGAACAGAAAAATAGGTTCAACAATTCTGATAGATATAATTTAGATATATTATACGCAGGCCATCTCATGAATTTATGAAATTATTGAGGGTTCTGGACGAAATTAAATAATGAGGTATTTCGATAAGGAATGTTATATATAAAGTGTCATTGTTTATAAGATATAATGCAATTAGTTATCTAAACGTTTTAACATATTACTCATTTAAGATATTTTCTCATTTAAGTATTTTTTTTTCTTTGTAAAAAAATATGCGTACACATATATATAATTATTAACGAGAAAAATTTTGGGGCCCTTAAAACTGAGCGGTTGCTCACCTTACACAACCTCAATGACGGCCCTGATTATACCTATGTTAAAACGCATTATGTAAGATTTATATTAAAGCCTCCTACGTGCATGAGTTATATAACTAGTAACCTGCTACATGCTTGTTTAGCATACTCGTGATACGGCCAAACAACAATATCGATTTTTATTTCATTTTACAAATATTTCCAGATCCATTATATTATATCTCTGGGAAACAAGTTAGAATTTACTATCAAATTCTCATAAATCTCAATATCATCTTTTTTTTTCTTGACAAATATATGTGCTAACTGTGCATAAAAAATATTTCAAAGAGACAATTAAAGTTGGAGAAATAACTTATCCATTATGTGTAACTGTAGCATTGCATGTTGAACGGGCACTCTACAGGAATTAGTAATTGGAAACTTTTGTAAAAAAGTCTAACAATGTAACATCAATATGTTCACTAAAAGAATAAGGAGAACTGGCGACGAACAAAATCCCGACGACACACTTGGCGTCGGCATTTACGCTAAACGACAAAAAAAGTCATTTGACCGAGCAAACTCGCATTGAATTTTTAGGATTTTAAAATCCTGACGCCAATTCATCGGTATTTATTTGGTCAAATTTGACTTTTTCAATAATTGGGAAAACTTGGGCGGGAATTTGACCCGCCAAAAATATACCGACGACATGTCGTCGGTATTTTACTAATTAAAAAATTATTGTGATTAACGTTTTGATTAGCGTTTAACCACGCTTGTTTGTTAAAATCCTGACGACATGACGTCGGGATTTAATCAAACCATTTTTTTGTCTCCCCGCGCTTGCGAATAATAGCGAATATTTGGGCGCGGTTTTTTCCGCCTATTTTTTACCGACGACATAACGCCGGGATTTATTTTCCCGCCTCATTTTCCCTTTGTCCCACCATTTTTTTACTTTATATATACTGAATAACCCTTAACTCGGCAAAACACACATAAACTCACAAAATCAAAACTCCCAAGTCCCATTCTCGATGTCTCGCAAAGATTTCTCGCAACAATTCCCAAGTCCTCACAAAAATTTCTCACAACAATTCCCAAGTCCTCCAAACGAACCGGTGATTGTGAACACTCCACCTGCAGAAAATGAAAATCAACAACAAAACACTCCAGTTGAAAATGAACCGGTAAACAATCCACCAGTGGAAAACCAACCCAATACATTTGGGTTGACTGATGAAGGACTCTTCGAGCAAGATATGCAAGTCTTTAGAGAGGTTGAAGAAGACGAAGAACATGTGGCAGCTGCTCGTAGGGCTCGGGAAGCTGCTCGTACGGCGCGGATAAACAGAGAACTACCATACCGATTGGCCATAGGGCTTGGCCCTGTTCCATCAGAGTCTTCTTCGAGTCAGGAGGATGGATGGGTCTCAGATGATTCGTTTTCTTAATTCGTAGTTTTATTTTAATTATCGTATCATAGTTTCTATTAATCGTACTTTTGTATTTCATGTTTTAAGTTTAGTGTTTAATGTAATTCGTGTTTTAACTTTAACGTTTAATGTAATTTGTCTAATGTACAACCATATCATCTCAACTCGTTCGTTTAACATCTCGTGTATAACCATAGCATCTCGGATCGTTCGTTTAACATCCCGTGCATAACCATAGCATCTCGACTCGTTCATTTAGCAACATGTTATGCATGTCCATAACATCTCGAGTCATCGTTTAACATGTTATGCATATCCATAACAACTCGACTCATCCGTTTAACATGTTATGCATGTCCATAACATCTCGAGTCATCGTTTAACATGTTATGCATATCCATAACAACTCGACTCATCTCGACTCGTTCATTTAACATCTCGTGTTTAACTATAGCTTCTCAGATCATCCATTAACATCTCGTGTATAACCATATCATCTTGACTCGTTCATTTAACATCTCGTGTATAACCATAGCATCTCGGATCGTTCATTTAATATCTCGTGTAAAACCATAGCATCTCGACTCATGCATTTAACATCTCGTGTATAACCATTTCATCTCGACTCATTCGTTTAACATCTTGTGTATAACCATAGCATCTCGGATCATCCGTTTAACATCTCGTATATAACCATATCATCTCGACTCGTTCATTTAACATCTCGTGTTTAACCATAGCATCTCGGATCATCCGTTTAACATCTCATGTATAACCATATCATCTCGACTCGTTCATTTAACATCTCGTGTATAACCATAGCATCTCTGATCGTTCATTTAACATCTCGTGTATAACCATAGCATCTCGACTCATGCGTTTAACATCTCGTGTATAACCATTTCATCTCGACTCGTTCATTTAACATCTTGTGTATAACCATAGCATCTCGGATCATCCGTTTAACATATCGTATATAACCATATTGATTGGCTCCAAACGGTCAACCTAAATTGACCAAGGAATGGTCAACAAGGTCAAACTGCGTAGAGTCAATGCTTCGTGGAAGTATAGTGTTTCCCCGGGTCGTTATGTCCCGACGAGGTGTGATGGTTATCAAACGGATCTGTGATCAGGTGAATTTGGACAGGGAAAGGTTTCTGAGAGATTAAACTAGGGAATCTACAAAGAAATAGCTTAAACAAGCTATAAATATGAATACGTGAAAGTTAGATACCTAAAAACGCTTGAAATCTAAAAACGCGTACGTTTAGTTAAAAATTACGCGAACGTACAAAATAAAACGTGAAAACTGAAATTTGAAAACCCACAGGGGGTGAAAATGACTTTTTTACAAACTAAAGGACAAAAGAAAATTTTTAGAAAAAGAAAATTAATTTTTTACACTAATTAATTATTTATTATTAATTAAATACTATTTAATACTTATTATTAATATTTAAAGTATTTAAATACAATATAATATTAATTAAATACTAGAAAAGTGAAAATTAAATTTCTAAAATTATAAAATAACTAAAAAGAATTTTTAAAACTAAAAATATGTATTTTTGTCTTTTTGTGATTTTTATATTAATTAATTACTAATTAAATATTAATTACCTAATTAAACTATTTTAAATTATAAAAAATAGAAAATGAACAGTAAAAATTCTAGAAAAATTACTAAAATTATTTTAAATTATATAAAATCTAGGAAAAATATAAAAACTAGGTCTTACTTAATAAAAAGTAATTATGCTATTTAAAACTTAATTATTAATTAATTATAAATAAAATTAATATTAAATGTAATAAATACCAAATGATAATATAAAAATCTGATAAAATTACTATAAATACTTTAATATAAGAGGAATTTAAGAAAAATATAAAAAAGCTAAGTACTTAATAAAAATCTAAAAATGAAAAATAAAATTTAAATTACATTAAATAGAAACTAGCACTTACTATTAAATTGTTTTTTCTTGATTTTTCTTTTTGAAAACTAATTTACACCTAAAAACAACTAACTTTTGTAAAAATAACTTTTTTGTAGCTTAAAAATAAGCACTGTGGAAGCTTATTAGCTCCATAGTTGACTTTTGTTGACCAACTAAGCAAATAAGCTCAAATGAGTTTATGTGGGACCCACTATGATGGAACTTGGTTCAATTGAGTCTATTGGACATGTTTAAGCCAGAATAAGCAATTAGAGACCACAGAATAAGCAAATAAGCTACAAATAAGCACTGGGATTCTTGGTGCTTAACTGAAAATGGGACAGAAACTCAAGAGGATTTAAGGTGGGTCCCAGAGGGTTTGAGGTCAAAGGATTGGTCAATCCTTGAAGAGGGGTAGAAGGGGGTTGAAAGGAACAAAGTTGTGGATGTGGGGCCCACTGTGGTGGCCAGAAACCACCACCAAAGTGGTGGTGATGGTGGTGACCTGCTGATGCAGGGGAAGGGACTGCCCTGCAGCCTACTTTGGAAGGCTGTGGGGCCCACAAAAAAAATCTTAAAAATGAGGTGAAGGTTGGAATCACTAGATTAGCTGAGGTACTATGTTCCCTAAAAGTTTCAAATCCTAAGAGTAAACACAAAATTCCCTAAAATTATTGCAAGATTAGAGAAAACTGAGTAAATGCAAATTTGACTTTTTGATATTTTTTATTACTTTGACTATTTTGAACTTTTATCCTAAATTACTGATTAATGTTGTAATAATAAGCTATGATTAGTGTATATTAAGGTGAGTCTACCAATATTTAACTAAAATATCTAACTGTGGAACTCAAATCCACAACAGTGGACAGTTACAAGGAATGGAAATGAGATTTGACTTATTGAAGCTTACTACCACCTAAAATTGGTTCACCTTATCTGTTTTGGCACTCAGTAAGATGTTGACACAAGTTTGGTTCAATGAACACCCTACCCACACACCCAAACAGAAAAAACCAAACACCCCTATATGATTGACTGTTTTGTATTTTCAAGGCAAATGAACAAAGCAAGACACAAATCTTCTAAACTAGGTTACACTAGGTTATAATAAATCTAATTAAGCAAGTTTAGACAGCTACCAACAACAAATACCACTTAACATAAATTATAGAAAGATATGACCCAAAAGCTTACTTGGCATCAAATCTGAAATCCAACTGAGAATCAATCCCAAACTCACAACTTAATGCTCCCATGAGCTACTAAAACCATATGAACCCTACATCCACCCTGCTTCCATTCTGAATCAACTCATTCACCATTTTTTTTTTTTTATGAACTAATTTACTTGGAATTATAAGGATTTTTCTTGAAAGATTCCTAGAACTAAAATAACAGTTAAAGAAGACTTATAAAAGCTTTTAGATATCTTATAAAAACTTAATGATCACTAAAGAACAGTCTTGAACAATATGAAACTTAAGACCAAATTTTTAACTGAAATAGGACAATTGCTGGGAAAAACAAAGAACCTTCAAATGGTTACTGAAGAAAGTTTAATTACAATTAACAATACTCAATACATGATCTTTTAAACTAAAAGTTACACTGAAAAGGAAAAGTTACACTAAAAACTATTTTTACCTAAAACTAAACTAGCTAAATTGCTCTCTGAAGCTTCACTTTTTCTTTACTTTTATACACCCTGGAGAGTTCCTTTCACTTTCCCGCTTGTAATTTCAGCTGTTGGATGGCTTATGTTTGATCTGAGCCATTTGATTGATTTTTGGCGGGAAACTTGCAATTGGCAGGTTTAGTGGGGTTTGGTGAGGAGGTTGGGGGTAATTAATGAGGAGGGGGATTGGAGTGGTGTAGGTGAGGTTGGTGAAGAAAATGGGGGAGCAGGGGAGGCAAGATTACAGGTTTTAGGGGGGAAATTAGGGACGATGAACAGTGATATGGTGGGGGTTTGACCTGGTCAAACGACCAGGATAATATTAGAAGGGGAGTGGGGTTGGGCTGAATGTTGTTGGGCTAGGGATTAGGATTCGGCTTGGGTATTTGTTTGATCAGGTTATGGGTTTGGTTTGGTTTTGTATTTGTAAATCACAAGGACCTAATGTGTAATTTCTAAAAAGTTGAGGACCTGAATTGTAAATCTTCCAAAGTATCCTCAAGGGATCAATCTTGCCATATAAGAATAATACAAGGACCAATATTAATTTTTTCCAAAATAACACACCCGGGGACCAATTATGTAATTTTCCAAACCTGAAGGATTAAAACCGCCAATTCATGAAAACTTTTATCCAAGGACCAATATTGAACATTTTTGAATTTCCAAGGACTTAAGTTGACTTTTATTTCCAAAAACATTTCCCAGGGACCATTTCTGTCAAAATTTGAAACTCCAGGGACTAAATTGCAAATTTCCAAAACTTTTCAGATTTTTCACCAAAGGACCAAATATGACAACTTATGATTTCAAAAGGACCTTTGGTGACTTTTCTTTCCAAATAAGTGCTCAGGGACTATTTTTGCCAATTTTTGAAAGTTGGGGGACTGAAACTGCCAATTTTGCAAATTTTGTACGTTTTTCATCTGTTTTTACTCATTTTGCATCTAAAACATATAAAACACAATTTTGAAATATTTTCAGTATTTTAATGCATTTCTGAGTGTTTTTGTATATTTTGCAGTTCAGATTTGACCAAAAATGATGAGTGTTTGAGCACTCATCACATATCATCTTGACTCGTTCATTTAACATCTCGTGTTTAACCATAGCATCCCGGATCGTTCGTTTAACATCTCGTGTATAACCATAGCATATTGACTCCCCCGTTCAACATCTCGTGTATAACCATATCATCTCGACTCGTTCGTTTAACATCTCGTGTATAACCATAGCATCTCGGATCATCCGTTTAACATCTCGTGTATAACCATATCATCTCGACTCGTTCATTTAGCATCTCGTGTATAACCATAGCATCTCGGATCGTTCGTTTAACATCTTGTGTATAACCATAGCATCTCGACTCCTCCGTTTAACATCTCGTGTATAACCATATCATCTCGACTCGTTCGTTTAACATCTCGTGTATAACCATAGCATCTCGACTCATCCGTTTAACATCTCGTGGATAACCATAGCTCGTTCGTTTAACATCTCGTATATAACCACGAAGCTATGAAAGTACTTTGAGATGTTGGGTTTGGGTTTCTTAATTCGTTTAACATGTTACGTTGATGAAATTTACCGAGACACTTAAAAATTTACCGGGATTTATTAATTAAGAGCATATAATTTTAAACTAAATTATTTAATTTTAAATATAAAAGTATTTAAAAAAGGATTTATTAATTAAGAGCATATAATTTTAAACTAAATTACCAAAGTATTTAATTTAAAATTAAAAGTATTTAATTTTAATTTTAAATTAATTAAAAGTATTTATAATAAATAATTTTTTTAATTTTAAACTAAATTGTTTAATTTTAAATAAAATTATTCAATTTTAGATATATATATATATATATATATATATATATATATATATATATATATATATATATATATATATATATATATATATATATATATATACATATATATATATATATATTAAATAAAAGAATTTATACTAATTAATTTTATTTATTTTATAAAAGTAATAAAAATTTTATTATACTAAAATAGCGACGAAATAGCGTCGGTATTTTTTTGGTCAAACCCCCAAAATTTCATTTTATCCCGCCAAAATCACAAACGACAAAAATAAAAATATAGTCCCGACGACATGTCGTCGGGATTATAAAAAGTTCTACCAAAAAGCAGATCTCGTCAAACACTTAGAAAAAAAAAGTTATAAAAAGTTTTCACCCTTCTCTCTCAATAATTGACCTCGCCGGCGATTTGCTTCTTCCAACCACCACCTCCGACACCAGTACTCCACAACCACCATGATACGTGGGAATCGCACCAGGCTTTACCTCTCAAGGGATCTCGAGAAGCTTACAACCCCCACCAGGCAGTGTACCTGATCGTTGTAGTATAGTATAGTGACCAGTACCGGGGGATTGATCGTTCAGCTAGGAATAGTGTCGTTAGGATTGAAATTAATCTAACTAGGTCTAAAGGTGAAGGATGATTCTTTTTGTATTTTTATATTTTATGAAAAGCAAGTAAAAATCTCGGGTATTGGGAGAGTGGGCGGAATTAGTTGCTGATCAACTAACCCAAAAGCTACTAATTAAACTAATTAACAAGAAACGTAAACTAGGGTTCTACAAGATAAGTGAAGCATGTCTACCCATGATATGTTACTCCTTGCTAGCTATCCAATCCTACCTATTGAATTGTAACCTTGTTTTAATTGACGGGTTGTATTCCTTAATACCATTCATGGGGTATCGCACATAACTCCCCAATTCTATGAGCTCTTATCTCCTCCTATACCATGCCCAGCACAACCATAGGGATTGTAAACAGTGGCTCATGCATTAAATACAACCAATAAAGACCTTAGTGCAATAGGTTCATGTTTCCTAAGACGTTCAAGCATGTTACCATTTGGAGATCTGCCAGTTTTCTTAAGCCTAACATATAAATCATTCAATCAAAACAAGAATCAATAGGAAACAAGGATTATAAACTAAACTAACTAGATCTATTGAAGTTGTCACGCCTTAATTGATGGAGATAGACACAACATCAACAAGAAATCAATGAGATCTAATCAATTATATACAAGTTTCACATAATCATAAGTAGACACAAGCAATGTTCTGAAAGGCTCAAGGCGCACTAAGGCGCAAAGGAGGTCAAAGAGCCTCGAGTCGAGGCGCAAACCAAGGCGCGGGATTCATAAATATGAGGCGCACTATACATTTAGGTTTTTTTTAAAACATATGTGACAACTTATGCAGCTTAAATAACACAAAAATATCAATATTCAATGCATAATGCCACTTAATAGTTATTACATCTAACAAATGTTGCATTTAAACCCAAAATATTAAGCAAGCAACATATCAGAATCCATGAACTACCCTAAATTCCTGAATATACATTACAATATATGAGTTTAGGACTTATAAAATTTAACAAATTACCATGTATCAAACTATCAACTATCAACAACAAAAAATCTATAGTTGTTTGGTAACACTTAACACTAAAGAAACAACTTTTGTATCTGTTAATAAGCTACTATTCTTAGACATTAGATTGCAAACAAAAAAGATATAGTTCTTTGTTGATTGTGTGTTTTAGTTATTTTCTAAAATATTAGGGTTATTAGATACTTTATACCTTAAAGGGCCAAATTTATATAACATGTAAGCCCAAAATGTATCTTACAATTAAGAAAAAAATGCCAAAACCCCGTTATATCTTCTAGGCGCACAAATCCCCAAGGCGCTAAAGCGCAAAAATCCCCAAGGCGCTGTGATTTTTAAGGGATTCATGCATGTCGTGAGCCTCGATCTAAAAAAATCCAAAAGGCTAGAGCCTCGTGGGATTTAGGTAGTAGGCGCGCCTTAGGCGCGATTTTTAAAACATTGGACACAAGGTGAATTAGCAAATCATCATCAAAGAAGAGCAAACAACAATGATAATGGAAAACATAATTAAGATAGAATCATCAAACCAATACATGATGTTTATGGAGTGATTGAAACCCTCTAAGTTGCTGGAAAAACACCCACCTAAACCCAGGAATCGACCTTAGGGTTTAAGGCTTACAAAAAGTGAAGTTATGATGTTATATTTATAGGCATGTTTTCTGTCGGCAAGGCTTGACGGCATCAGCTCGTTCTCTTGACGCCGTCATGACCATTTTTTCACCAAATTGTATATCTCTTCGTCCTCTTCGCGTGGGCTTTTGAATCACCTAAATCCGAGTTCGTATGCAAAAGTTATGACCAAAACAATATCAGCTACTTCGCGCGCAAGTTTTGACAAGTTAACACGTGACGGCCTTGGGTGACGCCTTCACATTCTCTCTGGGCCGTCACCACTTTTACTCTTGACGCCGTCACCAAAATGCTCTTGACGCCGTCAGGTACTGTTCTCAGCATGGAAAATTAAGTCTTGGGCGTTTTCTTCACTTTTATGCTCCAAAAACGTCCAAAATGCTTCTTTTTCCAGATTTCACTCCCAAAGTACCTAAAATCACAAAAGGAACGATTTAGGGCAATATTTGATCAAATAAATTCGAATTCGGGCTTAAATGACCCTCTAAAAACGGATCATTTTTCGCCTCATCACACCACATCTAACACCACACCATCACTACACCACCATCGCTATTATACCGCCGACCACACCACCACTGCGACACAGCCAACCTCCCAACCTAGCACCAACGTGCACCACCATCTCTTCCTCTATTTATAAAACAAAGGTTATTTGACTTTTTTCTTTTAAATTGGTATAGGAATTTAAGTTGTTTGTTTATTGTTGTGTTTTATGTTTTGTGGTGTTTGGTTTAGGGTACCTGACCCACCACCGTCGTCGTTGTGCTGCTGTCATCCAGACCCGACCCACCAAACAACCAGGTATATGTTTTTATTTGTCATTTAATTGTTTGTTATGTCTTTGTTTATGATTTTTTTAATTTTTGTTTGGGTTTTGTGTAGTTCTCGACCCCCCCCCCCCCACCGTCCGCCCTTGCTGTTATCCGACCCACCACCACTGTCGCCGCTACTGCTGTTGGACACCACCACCACTACCACCATTGCCGTTAACTGCTGCTGGTGTAAGTTTTCTACTTGTTTTTGTTAACTTTATTTTTTATCATTCATGATTTGTATAATGTGTAGTTAGTTATAAAGTGTAGTCTTACTTTTGTTGTTTGTAACAAATAAAAACATTTTTTTGAAAGAAATAAAAACATCATTATGTTGGTGTAGTTAGAGACATTGTTTACTAGTTTGTTAGTTGAACGCGAATGTTGATCAGGTGATAGATGAGTATCAAAAGTCGTTTGGTGATTCATGGATTATAATTTGAGTTGTCATTCAATTTGTTTGCTGCACAGATTATAATTTGAGTTGACTTGCAATGTTACTGCTATGGTTCTCTAGATAATTTATACCATTTTTTAGTGACAATTGTAACTTAACATTATACCTAAGATGCATCTCAGATTAGTAGCTAACACTGGTAAAATGTTGCGACTTTTAGGGTGTAGGACCAAAGTATTTGATACATATGATTGGTTAGAGCTTGATGTTATAGGAAAAAAGGAGGCAAAATCATATGAGCAGACTAGTGATATGGAGGTAGTTTTGGTGTCATCAGTATGTAACTCAGGTTAGAGGGAATAGACGATTTAAAACAAATCATTTGGTTCTTGATATTGGTCCTGTATTTATTACTTCCCAAATTCGATGCCAACTAATATGTATCTTCATCTAGTTCAAATATTTTGTAAGAAATATATTTAATAATTGAAAGTGCAGGTGACTGGTGGAAAAATGATATACAGACAGTGTAGGAAGACTTCTTGCGTAGAGGAGGTGATCCAGTAAAATCTTATGCTTTGACAATCAACAGTCAACCTGGCGATCTTTACGACAACTGGTCTCGTCAAGGTACTATATTGGGAACAAGACGAGGGCATAATCCGGAGACTAGTAGGTTGCTTTGTTGAACTTGTTTATATTGTTATTGACATCCTATTATTATTGGCATTATCGGATTACTATATTAGCTTAGTGTATCGTTATAAACGAATACTATGACCTGCTTTGGTCGTTTATGAATGAATGAATGAACGGATGCATTTTGTGTTATGGTCATGGTTGATTTCCAGGTTTGGTTATTGTAGATTTTTTCCGGGAAAAATCTGGATTTGCAGCATTGCTGCTGCTGTTTTTTTTTTCTTTTTTCTGAATGAATGCACTTTTTACCGACGACATGTCGTCGGTATTTTAAGACATTGACCGTTTGACTTGTTGACTATTTGACCAATTAGTTAATTATTTTTTTGTTAATTATAATTAAAATACCGACGAATGGACGTCGGCATATTATTTGTCGAACCAAGTTTTTGTTTGACTGAAAATGGCTGTGGGCCCCACCTCAGGATCGGGAAATGACGTCGGTACAGTAAGTCCCGACGAGGCATTGCCGACTAACGCCGGCCGACTAAGTTTCGTCGGTATCAACAAAATGCCGACGTCATGGCGTCGGCAAAGTAAAAAAAAGTCGTCAGGAATTGTCCTGTTCGTACTAGTGGTTCTTGATAAAAAAGTACATTTATTTTTACAATTCACTCAAAATTATTTGGGTCTTCTTTAATTTGTAATATCGTATAGACCATTTATTCGTAGTGTTAGCATCACTCAAAACTTATCTATTTCTAGAAGTAAATTAATGAGGGGCAAGATACTATGGAAGGAAGGCCCATGGAAGCCATAGCCATCGCGATATTATCAACAATATTTTCCTAATAAAATTACATCAAACTTTTACAAAGAGGTTCTTCTTAGTATTATCAGTAGCGGTAATATTATGAGTAGTTCTATTTGGGGGATGAGCATGGTCCGGAACTGCTTGGAACCGTAACAGGACCCGATGGATCCGGAAATCAAATTTTGTGAAAAGTTGGAACTGAGAGCCTATCCGAATATAAATTTTGGTTCTGGTTCTGGTTCTGGTTCCGGATTTAGTTATTCGGGTCTACCCGGCTAGGAACCTATATTAAAAAAAAAAAAAAAAAAAAAACTCATGCACTTATGAATTAGGTCAATAAAAAGCAAAAAATATTTTTATATTTTTTAAGTATTTGCAACCATATTACATTTAAATCAATAACGTTTAATAACTAAAGCATAAAGTCAAATAAAAATCATTTTATAGTTTCACATTTTTCAAATGATTAACAAAACAATGACACATAACAATTCGAAAAACAACAAATAAAATATCTTCAAAGTTTGTCTAACCAAATAACCAAAACCGTTTATGGCTCCACCATTTGTTTTCCTTCATCTTTTCCGGTTAGTTTCTCTAATTGTTTTCCATATCTTTCACAATCACATCTTCTTAAATAAGGAA
This sequence comes from Artemisia argyi, assembly GCA_030686995.1. NCBI lineage: Eukaryota > Viridiplantae > Streptophyta > Magnoliopsida > Asterales > Asteraceae > Artemisia > Artemisia argyi. The sequence goes on from CM060685.1 coordinate 61,585,648, forward strand.
GAGCAAAAGAACAAGAGAATCGGACCGAAACTCAGTTGCGGTTTTGTTTGATCAAACCAAGTGTCACTGACTTGCTCATAGTTTTAGAAACAAATGTATTCCATCAAATGTTTTGAGTTTGAGAAGTAAAGAAAACCACATGTTTTTAGAATTATTAGATATTCGGTTCTGGAACCGAGAACCGGTGGATCCGAACCGAACCGACCCAAGAACCAAAGAATCTATAACTTAAGAACCAGAACCAGAACTATCAGGTCTGGATCTCGTTCAGTTCTTCTTGGTTCTGGTTCAGTTCTCGGTTTCGGTCCAGTTCTCTGGTTCTTCTGCTTCTTCTGCTTATCCCTAGTTCTATTGTAAAATGTTGATAACCAGTAATGGTGACCTGTATACATGTGTCGTCGTAAGAATATTATGCGAAAGGTAATGTTCAAGTTGACTCAGTGGTTAAGAGAGATGAGTTACCCTGTTTTTTGAAACATGCATAACCATTTTCTTGCAAAGTCTTTTACCCGGATCCAACTAATTAGCTAGGCACTTGAAAACTAGACAAAACCCATTGTTGTTAACTGTAGAGTTTAGGGTTTGAACTTGAGTCTACACTGAAAAATCTCAATTCTCTACTACTAAACTGCATCTTCTGAGTTAACGATACAAGAAATTTTTATCTAAGTTTTACATAAACAAGAATGCTCAATACCGTCATATGTGCTTAAACCAATAGATCAAACTCTTAATTAAAAAAAAAAAAAAAACTTTTAATGAGAAAATTGACTCAACGAAATAATGAGCCAACTTGAGAGACTGGTAGCGTGGAAATTTCCCATTATTTGTTGATGACTAATTCTACATATGAAACCCTTATTTTCCACAACTAAGTAAATGTTATTATTATAAGATATAAATAAATTGGAATTATTGGTTTACTTCCCACTATATATATGCTTGCATTTCAAAGAACATTTCAGAAATTCATAGTTATGGCAACCAAATTTCTACTAGTCACCTTACTTATTACTAGTAGTATTCTAGCAATCACAGGTTTTTCTTTTCTTTAATTTAACTTACTAGTCATTGGCCTGTATATTTATAACTGTTTGTATTAGTGTTTTCGTTTTATGATATACTTTTCATATATATGATTCAATACAGTGGCGGATTCAGGTTTTTTAAAAGATGTAGCACCAGAAAAATCGCGAAATCTTGTGCACCTTAGCTTGATTTTCAAAGTTGTTCTTCTATTCTTTAACATGAAATCTACTCAATTTTTGGATTTTTCCCATGTATAGATATAAAATGACACTTCCAATCACACTCTTGACACAAAACTAGCAGCATAAGAGAGAATTGAAAATTTGCTAGTAGCACCATGAAAAAAGTCGTTATTTTTTATATAACGTGGGCTATAATGGGCGTAGCCCATGTACACCCGCCACCATGCTAGATCCGCTACTGATTTGAATACACCAATGTATGTATCATGTGTACCTATACGTGCTAAGACACAAATTATAACCCTTTTAAATGGACTTTTTTCCAAGAAACAAAGAGTGTAGATATCTAATATTTTTTTATTTTATTTTATTTTATTATTTATTTATTTATTTATTTTTTATCTTGTACATGAAACTTGAATTGCATTCTAACTCAATCTATTTTTAATGATGTAAAACAGATGCACAGTCCGTAGGCGTGTGCTACGGGAAAGTTGGCAGTGGTTTACCATCCGACAGAGACGTGGTCACCCTCTACAGAAACAATGGCATAACCAAGATGCGTATCTATGGACCAGATCAAGCTGCCCTTCAAGCACTCAAAGGAACCAACATTGAACTCATACTTGATGTTCCTAATGATAATCTTCAATCCCTCAATGATCAAGGAAGGGCAAACACATGGGTTAGAGACAACATCCAAAGATACCCTGATGTCAAATTCAAATACATCGCTGTTGGAAATGAAGTTAATCCAAATAATGATAATCGAAGATTCGTAAATTTTGTACTCCCAGCGATGCGAAATATCCATACCGCCCTTAGAGCCGCGGGCCTAAATAACAATATCAAGGTGTCAACCGCAACCTACACCGGTCTCCTATCCAAAACCTTCCCACCAAATGACGGCGCATTTGATAACAATGTGCGCGGGTTTATTGAGCCTATAATCAGATTTCTAGCCCAAAACAACTTACCAATGCTTGCTAATATTTACCCCTATTTTGGCTACCTTAATGACCCTAATTCGAATCTCCCATATGCATTATTTACCGCACCAGGAACAGTAGTAAATGACAACGGTCGCCAATATTCTAACCTTTTTAGCGCGATGTTGGATGCTCATTATGCGGCTCAAGCACGTCTTGGTGGAGAAAATGTGGAGATTGTTGTTTCGGAGAGTGGATGGCCATCAGCAGGTGGCAGTGCAGCGACAATAGGAAATGCTGGAACTTATTATAGGAATTTGATAGCGCATGTCAAAGGGACAAAGGGTACACCACGGAAGCCCGGAAGATCTATTGAGACTTATTTGTTTGCAATGTTCGATGAAAATAACAAACAGGGAGCAGAAACGGAGAAACATTTTGGGTTGTTTTCGCCAAATCAACAACCAAAGTATCAGTTGAAATTCTGAAAACTATGAATTGAAGATAAAAATAAAGTGTTTCTTCACTACTAAATAAATTGATATCTATTACTGAAATATGGATCAACTCCTATTGTAAATCGTATCTAATGAATAAAACTCTCCCTTCTTTTATTTTGAAGTCTCATGCATACTTACTTGTGTTGATACGGTGCGTGCAAACGAAAAGTGTGTTGGCTATATATAATCTTGACTTTTGTCATTAATTGAAATACTTAACATTTAGACTTGACTTGTTGCTCGCTAATCTATCGGTAATTATCTTAGAAACAGATTTTGTTGGTCAAACATTAGGATTGTAAACTGTGGAAATCGTAGGGGTGAATACGTTTTCTTTTTAAAATCTTAAAACGCTTTGGATCAAATTATCGATTAAGTTAAACTGGAGAGTGTGAATAATACATCTTAATCAATTAGACCATATCATATAACTAAACACACAATCATAATATTAACTTCTATCAACATCAAAACAATATAAGCATTAACTAACACACATTTGCAAGAATAAATATAAAGTGATAAATGCGATAATAAATGAAAAGAGATAATAGAAGGGAAATGCTAACCAGACACGATGATTTATAGTGGTTCAGTCACGAAGCTCATCTTCACCCTACTCCACACCCCGAGTACCCAACTCGAGAATTCACAACACTACTCAACAAGCTCCCTTTAGGCGGAGAAAACCGTACACACCTTTACTTACACCAATTTATGACAATAACCAAAATATCGAGTCCTAATGCTAGCTAGAACCAAACTCACGACATGACTTTGATCACTACACAACTTCTATCACGACACAACTAATGCACACCGCGACACTACATCCCGCCTTCACGCCTTCTTGATCACACCACACCAATTACAACTTAGCACGACTTCACGACCTCAACACCTTCAAGACTATAAATACCACAACTAATCTTCACGACTTCACACCACTTTTTACACACCTCTTCTTACATACCTTTTGACTCATTACTAAGTAAGATCTTCTTGATCTACTTATTACATATACTTACATAACTTACTTCTACAAATATACACAACTTCACATCAATACTAACTAGACTCTAACACTTTTTTAACTTGATGATAAGAAGTATTCTTCTCTTACACTTGAGGAATTAAACTTGAATCACTTGGAAATAAAACTTTGTGATTAAATGATCAAAGGATTTAGAAGGATTTATGGGATGGATTTAAACAGAAAGTTGGGAGTGCAAAAGGTTAGAAAAAATGCTAGAAAATAGTCCAGTATTTATAGGTAAGCTGAGGATCTGAGGAGCGGGACCGGTCCCCTTAAAGGGTGGTTGGGCCCCTTAAACTTTAAGGGGGCAGCCCTATATTAAAGGGGGCCGCCGTTCCATAACGGTCCTCAATTTTGTCTTTTACTAGGGTATATTTTTCTGGAACATTTTGCCATTTTTGATTGAAAATTTGAATTCAAATATTATTAATTAAACATTTTCCTTTATTTACCAAAAATATTTTATAAAAGATATAAAATGTTTGTAACATTTTATAAAAAATCTAGTGATTAAATAAAAGTTCCTTTGATCATTCAACAAAACAAAGTTTGTTTGTTCATACCTTTAGTGATTAATGTTGGATGCAAACTTATTTGTTGTTGAAGCATACTTGAGACGTTGAAAGATGTTGTCGTATGAATGTATAGATAATTTGTGATCACGAGTAACTTAAGCACTTTACGTTATGTGTTGTAACTTACATATTCGTCATCATCAAAACATAAAGAGGATGTTTAGATTAAATATCGTAATATTTAGGCCAACGATCTCCCCCTTTTTTATGATGACAAAATATGTAAACTATAACTCATAGTAAAATGTATAAGTTACTTATTTACATTTCTTCTCCCCCTTTTGTAGAAGCAAAAAGGAAGACTCTTAGACGAAACTTCTACTTTCAACCCTTGAAATAAAGAGGCGAGCTTACATCATCGTAAGTGAAGCCTTGATCCTATCAACCTCTAAAACATTGACATCCCTTGAAACTTGACTCTAGTGGATCCATGGATCAAATAAATTGCAAACTCTTAACCTACATCAAGAGTTAGGTGTTGTTTGTTTATTAAGAGGCCCTGAATCTGAATCTGATTTGCACATCTGAATCTGAATTTGAGGCGTAAATGTCTGAATCTGAATGAAATAATATTGGTTGTTTTTTTGTAAAAAAAAATATTTAAATGATATGAATATGATGCAATTTTATTCTTACGACACATAAACATTAAAAGACATTAAGAGACAACAAGACATCCCTACACATTTTATTGGTTAAGAGATTTAAGCTTCTAATTACCTCTGAACGAGAAGAAAAAATAAACGCACCTAATGACCCAAATGTCTGACCGCTTCTGAACGAGTTAGATTAAGAGGCTGTTAAGAGACACTTTTTAAAAAACAAACACCGCCTTAGTTTCGTGCAACAAAAAAATTATAGATAGGAATGACATGCACATATCAAGAAATGTGTAGATGTCATCAATGGTTAGAAACGTAATGACTTTGACATTTGTCAATGCTCCCCCTTGTTTGGGGCGTAAAGAAATCAAGAAACGGAAGAGTGCTACAAGGAAAAGTTAGTAGAAGAGAAAATGTATGTATACATAATGATGATGATAGATATATGTATGACACTTATCGGGGAACAAGACATGGATGTCTTAGGTATATGCAAAAAAAAATAAAAAATAAAATAAAATAAAATTGACACATGCAATTATTGTTTTAAAAATAACAACCTAAATCCAAAAAAATAATAAATAAATAAATAAATAAAATAAAATAAAAAATAATTTACCAGTACTTAAGATATGGCAATGATTAGGACCCAATGAAAAGATTCGACCGACATATTTTGGCGAAATATGCCAAAATATATACTCTAAAAGAGTTAAAAGAAAATGAAGATGAAAATGGTACATTCTTTTAAAAACGTAAAAAAAAAAACGAAGAAGGATGAGCGTGAATTGAAATGGGAGGTGATGACAAAAGATTAACAAATATGGTTTAGAATAATATATCGTTTGACAAAGATGGATGATTGGTAATCATGTAATTTTTAGGTGTTTTGTTAGTTGACAACCGAAGGTGGATATGTAAAATGAGGTGGTAGTAATTTCATGTTTGCCTATTTTGGTGACTCGACAACACTTGAAGCTTGAATATCTTCTTTGTGTTCTTCACTTCCTAGAAAGTGGAAATGAAAATAAAAGACATGTTATTGTGATAACTGATAACTCAATAACACTTGAATTTTGAATGTCTTCGTTGTGTTCTTCACTTAGTAGTAAGTGGATAAGATGCATTTCATAATAGAATTCACTTGACTTTTGACTACATAGGCAAACATGTTTATGAGTGTATGGATATCACGGTTTCCCTTTGATTCAAAGAGCGACATAAGGATGAACATAGGTTTGTGTATCATGAAAGATGGTTTGACCTTCATGGGTTAAGTTGTAGTGGTGATGACACAATTATTAGAATGTAGGGATCGGTTACATGGTTGAATCTTCTTGTGAAGATGACTAGGTGGATGACTCGAGATTGGTAGTACAAAGGATGACTCGGTTTTTCATTTCACTTTGGTGGTTTGAGGATGTACAATAACTATTTATCACTGACAAGAGTGACGAATGGTTATGAGGTTTGAGTGTAAGGTAGAAGGATATATGTGAGTGAGTGTGTTTTCCCTTCCCATTTAATTCGTTCTCATCCAGATATAAAGTGTAACATAAATAAAGATAACTCAACACGAAAGCGATAAGCTTGACAATTACACGAAGAATGAAGGATAGCATACAATGAACTTCATCCATGAAGCTATGTAGCTCTTCTCGAGTATTGTGAATATTTTAAGAACAATCACAAAACGAGGTATGAGGTTTTCCTAAAGATGGTAGCGAAAGAGGTGGACAGAAGTTGTTTGACATCTATATAAAAATAGAGTCGTAATTTAACGTTGGATGCAAACTTATTTGTTGTTGAAACATACTTGAGACGTTGTGAGATGTTGTAGTATGAATGCATAGATAATTTGTGAAAATGAGTAACTTAAGCACTTTACGTCATGTGTTGTAAATTATATATGTGTCATCATCAAAACATGAAGAGGATGTTTAGATTAAATATCGTAATATTTATGCCAACATAAACTACAACCTGTACATGATTTGATTTGTTTCAATTTACGTTTATTACAAAAGTTCGTAACTTCACGGCCTTCACCTAGTTGTCGTCTCTACATCTAAAGTACAATAACTCTCCATTTCATAGTACTCATAAAGAAAACGAAAAAGAATAGGACAATACGGATCAAGTGAGAAGAAAACATAAAATAAGAATGATGAAAAATAACTATAAGCACACATGTAAGATGCATCGACTTAAATTAAATGCATTTCTATTCATTTAGATGCATCCCAATTGGCGAAAGAAATTTTTACGTGGAAAAGATGTAAAGTAATACTAGAAACAAATTTGACTAACAGAGGACAAAAAAATTGACCCGCAGAGGACGAAATGCATTTAATTTATGTATATGAATCTACTTTTAGCTAGAAAATATATTACGGTGCATCTAAAAGATTAAGAATGCATCTAATTCAAGTTCACACATATCTAATATGTAGTTATAGTTATTTTTCACTTTAAGCTTTCTTCTCATTTGATTCCAATTGTAAAATGATAGAAAGATGTAATCAGTGTGTTTATCACAACCTTTATATCTGGGTTTTTTTACCATCCAATAAGGATTTTAAAATGTATTTTCAATACCAGAGGAGTTCTAAATTTATTATCTAAAACCAATTTGACTGTTTGTTTTGGAAAACATTAATTAACTAAATCAATTTAGGGTGCGTTTGGTATGGTGCCGTGAATGACAATGAATATGAGTTTGATAGTAGTGGTGAGTCCCTCAGCTATGAAAGATCCATACATAGCTCTCTTGATGTATATGGAGTATGGGTTATATCTATCATTCATTACCATAGTGGTGGACCCTCTGATCTTAAACAAACACCTTTAATGACTTTCATAGTTATAGTCTCGTTCCAATAGTGGGATACCAAACGCACCTTTATTTAACCACACCTTTATTTTATAGATATTAGCAATTGTCTTCAATAACTTTACATCATGATGTATATGAACTAAATGGATAGTAAATCCATTTTTTACAGCGCCTTGTCACTATAAGCAATTGAGGATGTAATGTACAAGCTTTCTTGGATTGACAACTATGATGATTTCATGTAACAAATTTTTAAACCTATGTATTTATCATATCCATCGTAACAAATAAATTAATGATCACGAAGCAAAGTAGCAATGTATTTTTCAGGAATGAGTAGCATAGCTAGAAATCGGCTATTCCATGGAAGTAAACAAAAGAATCCATTCAAAATGAAAACAAAAAGTCAATCAGGTGTCAGAATAAAAATAAACATAAAACCAACATAACAGCTCGATCCACTGACCTAAAAGAAAACCAAGACAACATAAGCATGTCATCTATCAGTCCAATCGCAATGCTCTTATCAATAGATACATGTTATTTTATTATAGACGCATAACTAAAAAGTATACGAATGGTAAAAGAAAATTCCAATTTGATATACCTTGATAATACACTAGTTGGGAAGTCGTTTAGGCTTCAGAAGGACATGCTTTCTTATTATGGCCACCATTCTTGCATATTCTACATAGGTTTTTTTTTTTTTTTTTTTTTTTTTTTTTTTTTTTTTTTTTTTTTTCCCTTCTTTGATGTCCATTTCATTTCGTAGCCTAGTTGAATGAGGACGGCCACTTGCCTTTCGTTGTAAGTTTGAATTGCACGAATTAAATATTATTGTTGTTGATTGAATTGATATTAAATCATGCAAATAGCAGAAATTAAATTAAATACCTATATTGATTGATGATAGAACTAGAGGGTGAGTGATCATGTGAGTTATGACGGCTGAGACGTGGGTTTTGATATATTCATTTAGTGAAAGAAAAATAAACAGGTTATAGAAAATGCTTTAGAGATTATTTTTAATAGTCTTCGGGTCAGGGAAATAGTTTCTTGAACTCTTCAGGTTTAGGTAAAAACTTGTAGTTAAACATTCTTAAAGGATTGTATATGGCTTAAGGGTAGGGTTCAACAAACATGAGAATAAATTGGGGTACCATATAAAATTACTTAATTAAATGACTTGATTTTATTTATCAATCTATTTTTATTTTACACACATTCATTATTCAGTAATCAATCAATTATTAAACCTAATATAATATCAAAGCGAGTTTGATCCTGAGACGTAGTTGGCCGTCATGAGCCGTTGTCTTTAGGCCACCCTTTAAATCTTCCAATCTATCACCTCTAAATCTCAGCTGCTATAAAAAAATATTTAAAAAAAAAAAAAAAAAAAAAAAAAAAAAAAAAAAAAAAAGTTTCAGCCAAAACCCTAACTGCATAGTGTTTTTGTCATAATTTTCAAACTGGTCTGAGTTAATTTGATGCAGTTAGCGCCATTCCATCCATTTTACAACTTTGCACAAAACCCAACTAAAATCACCATTTACAAAAACCTAACGCGTCGCCATGTGCCGTCACAACCTGCTGCATAAATAAGCAAGCTTATCGGGCTTCCTTTTAAGCGATTTATGGCTTATGCCACTCGTGTTGGTTTTTCTCACAGTCGTTGTGACTCATCTTTATTTATTAACATACAAGGGACTCACACCGCTTAGTTGCTTTTGTAGGTTTATGATATTGTGTATACAGTTTCGTCTAAAGCTTTGTTACAACAACTTATTATCTCTCTTTCATCGAGAGTTTTGTTTGATAGATCTTGGGCCCTTGATTATTTTCTTGGTATTATGTGACTTGTAATCCTTCAAGGATCTTTCTTTCACAAAAGAAGCATCCTTCTGAGATTCTTGAGAGTGCTAATATGGTTAGGTGTAATCCATGCTGGACACCCATTGACATGGAGTCCAAGATAAGGGTGGAGGATGGTGATCTCATGTTAGATCTGACTTTATATCGCAATCTAGCGGGTTCCCTTCAGTATCACACTTTTGCACGACATGAAATTTTCTGTTGCAGTTCAACAGATTTGTTTATGCATGCCCAATCCTCGTTGCCCTATTTCTCGGCTCTCAAGTGGATTTTACGTTATGTTAATTGCACTTTGGATTATGGTTTACAGTTGTACATGTTTTTGCATCTTCTTTATTTGTTTACTCTGATGCGGATTAGGCGGGTTGCCCTACCACTCACATGTTGACTTTTGGATATTGTTTGTTTCATGGAAATAACCTTATATCTTGTTTGTCCGAGTGTCAAATCGGGTCCACTGTGAATGCCAAATATCGAGGAATTGCTAAGGCTGTTCTTGAGATTTGTTGGTTACGGAATTAATTATGCGAGCTTCATACACTATTATTTTTTATCACTCATATGACTATTCCAGTGTGGTTTACCTATCGTATAATCATGTGCAACACCAACTCACGAAGCATATTGAGATTGATATACATTTTGTTCGAAATTTAGTTGTTGCTCGTCTAGTACGGATTCTGCATATGTTATCTCGTTATTAGTATGTTGACATCTTCACCAAAGGCTTGACTACTGCTTTATTTTATGAATTTCAGTCCAGATTTAGTGTTCGCTATACTCTCACTCCAATTGCGGAAGGTTGTTAATTGATTATTATTAATATGGGCCCATCTATTAGACTAGCATATTATACTATTATTTATATTGTACACATTCATTATTTAGTGAACAACTAGTTCTCAACCTGTTCATTGGACGATTTTCTTAATAGCTAATTAAAATCCTAAGACTGTGTTTAAGATTCAATATACAATAATGATAACAGGAAAAACATATTGTGTGGCTGAAAGGAAAGCATAAAGCTCTTAAAAAGGCAATTTTATCTTAATTGGGTTTGAGTGATAGGTTTTGGGAGTAAGCCGCTTGCTATTTATTGAATAAGGTCTCTAATAAAAGGGAAAATAAGAAATGGCTTAACTTGACATTTTTGCGAGTTTGGAGGCATAAGGCCGTTGTTTAAACCTGCAGAGCCTAAACAAAACTTTGAGTGCAAAAGGTGTTCGGTATGTTTGACGACAAGCTTTTTAAAACATTTTTAAGAATTTAGTATTTAGCATTTGAATATTAAGGGTATGTTTGGCACTAGTAGGAGCTGGAGCGGATTGTTAGAGCAGGTTGCTGGAGCTGGTTGCTGAAGCATGGTGCTGGAGCTTTTTTTTACATGTTTCTTCAACTAGCATTCCTTTTATTAGCTTATTTTTTTTACATGCTCCTTCAAGCTATGTCAGCCAAACGAGACTTATTTTTAATGGTAGCTTATTTTTCTAAAAAAATAAGCTCATACTATGATAAGCTCTGATAAGTTCGTGCGCCAAACATTCCTTAAGGCTTGTTTGGCAAGAAGCATTTAACATTTTTATTTTGTTTAAATGATACTTTACTACATGCTCAATTTTCAAGCATTTATCATTTTCATTTTGTTTAAATGTTACTTTTATAATTATAACTACATTACTAAACGCGTTTTAGTAAAACAAATTGTCATTGCTAACTGCTACTGTTAAATGACTGACACCGCTTGTTTCACCAAACATACCCGTTCGCATCTTTGTTGGTAATTGTTACGTGTGTGATATATTGTTTGGCAGTCTAGAGACTGAAAGTTCTAATTTAGGTCGACTTATTTGTTTGATTTGCATAAAGATAATGGTTACTCGTTTGTCGGTATTATGATAGGGATTTGTTCTAAGGGTGGGATGGATCCAAATAAGTATATTGTCATTGTGCCTAAAGATATGAAAAAATTGGTTCGAGGAAGTAGAGGGTGTATAAAGGAGGCATTTGCTATGAAAGCTCTCATTTGTCTATATTCTTGCACATGAAATTTTCAAAGTGTGTTTATATTAATCCTTACGGGTTTTACTATTATTACATGTGTTGATTTATAACTTTTTTCATGTCACCGATATAGATGCCAATTTCATACAACTTGACCATCATTTTTTTTTCCCTTTAATAATAGAAACTTGACCATCAATTTTAGCCACATTCATTTTGTAAAATTTTGAAGGTTTATAATTACCAATTAAAGTTGTTCATTATCATGTATCGACTTCTCATTAATTTCATTTTTTTTTTCATCAAATATGACCGGCCTTTGATAAATATATGTACGAATCTTCCACAAAAAATAATTTTAATGCTAAAACTGAAGTTGTAGAAATAACTAATCCATCTTGCCTTCACGTGGAAAATGTTGCATGACGTGTGTTAAGGGGTACTCTACAGGAATTAGCATATAAACCGCCAATGCGTACTAGTAAACGCATGAAAAAATAATAATAGTAACGAGGCTTTATCCAACCCGTGCGATGCACAGTCTATTGGTTGATTAATTATGTGTTTTTTCGTAATGTTGGTGCAGACACTTGTATAAGCATATGACGCTTGATTTATTCTTCATTATTCAACAATACTTCATAAGTAGACATAAGTAACACACTGTGATATATAAGAAGAAAGCATGTTAACTTGTTATCGTGTATCATCCGTAGATATTGATCATCATTTTTCATTCAGGAAAAGATCATTTTAAATGTTTATATAATTACTATTGATATTGAAAGTGTTATTTATAATATTTCTCTATTAAACGTAACTTATGTATATTAATGAAAAGACTATTTTAAATGTTCATCTAATTATTTGACGGTAATGATAGTTTTTATTGAACAATTAAACTAAACCAACTTTCTAACTTCCATTATAAAAATATCTCTTATGTTAATGTGAACAATAATTGATTTTTTTGCATAAATATATGTTTTATTTCTAATAAAGTAATTGAGATTCACATGAGGTCAATTACAACCTTTTAAGTTGTTTTTAATTTATTTTCTTTTATTTTTATGTTTTTGTATTGTTCGTTGCGTAATGCTTGTAACTATTTACCTAAACATACGCAACACGTGAGTCGGTTTTGTTCACTTGTTAAAAGAGATAATATCTCTCCATAGGTAAAATTGGGACTTCAAGTTAAGCCAACAACGCTGATTTGCTTGTTATATAAAAACTAACATACTAAATCCTTATAATCTACAAATGAGAGTAAGTATTTCTTAGTTTTGTTTGTAGTATTTAAAATTAATAGTCTCAATTCTAATTGTTCATTGCGTATTGTTTGTGTAAGTTGTTGAAGTGTAAGTGAGATCGTGCATATAATTGAGGCGTAATTTTGCTAAATAATCCATTGTAATAATTTACCAAAGTCTGATAAAGGCCTACTTGAAATGTAAATTCTGACGTCTCAAATATATATTTTTCTTTTTGCAAAAAAGGTCAGACTCATGCCATTTAATCGAAGATTGCATTGAAAAATATCTTATTTTGTAGAGACCACTTATGCCTACTTGAAATTTCAATTATAAGTTCCATTTCCATATAATATTATGTCAACAGAATTATATATCACTTATGCAAAACAACAACGATAGAGATTCTTTCAGTAGTTGGAAGTATAAATCTTCTCAATCTATTTTCCTAAACTATAAACAAAATTTTATTTATCTAAAAAGTCAAACAAAACACCAAAAGAGTGAACTTTTATGGCCCAAAAGACATATTCTTGTAGTGTCTCTTGAACCATTTGGGCCGACTTTGATGAATCAAATAAACCATGGACTGATATAGATAAATACTTTGGCTCATCCTCATTTTACAACGCTAAAACACATAGAGTTAAGTACATTTTTGGTCCTTGTGGTTTGTCGGGTATAACACTTTTAGTCCAATAGTTTCAAAAGTCCCGGATCCTGTCCTGAAATAAAACACCCGTAACGGGTTTGGTCCAATTTTCATGACTCCGTTAAATTGACTATGTTTGACCGTTAGATTTAGGGGTATTTTTGTCATTCACATATTTTCTTAAACATCAGTGTATACACAAACACAAATACATAAACACAAACATAAATACACAAACACTTATCTCTCTCTATACTTTACCTTCAACTAACAAACACCATAACAATCACCATCAACCAACAAACACCCCTACCACCACATCACCACCACCACCAAACAATCACGACATCACCACCAACCACCTCACCTCCACCCCACCTTCGACAACCACCTCCATTAAACCATCACCACCTACACCAAAACGTCACCACAATAGTCCCAACCCTCGTCCCGTCAACCACCGACAACCACAAGCCGGATCTTGACCAGATCCGACATAAGCCGCCACACCAGATCTGGTGGTGGCTTCGAGTGTATCTTTGTGTTTTAACTTTTGATTTTTTTTTTTGGACCACAGTTTAAATTTCAAGATATTGTTTTCTTTCAAAGATTTGTTTGTTATTTTGAAGGAATGATACTATCTCCGCCGCCTAACTGTCGTGACTGGTGGTGGCTTCGAGTGTATCTTTGTGTTTTAACTTCTGATTTTTTTTGGTATGTGTGAATTAGTAGTAGAAAAATGAGTAGGGTGTTGGTTGTGGTTTGATTTTGCTGTGTGGTTTTTTTTTTTTTTTTTTTTTTTTTTTTTTTTTTTTTTTTTTTTTTTTTTGTTACATTAAGAATGGTTCTTTAAGGGTGTTTGATTTGGAAATGGAAAAGATGAGTAGGTGTGGTTTAGATAGAAAAGATGACTTGTGATGATTAAGGTTTAGTTTATTTTGGTTTCGATTTTGTTTTAGTTTTCGTTTTTGTTTTTGTTTCTGTTTCGGTTTTGGTTTTTACAGTTTTGATTTTGGTTTTAATGGTTTTGGGGTGATGGTACTGGTTTTATGATTTTGGGTGGTTGATTTGAAGATAAGATGGACAAGATGATGTTTGAGTTTTAACGAGCATTCTTTGGGCCTTAGGGCTTCTTAGTTGGTATCTAAGTGTGCTCTTGGGTTATTAAACGTGGACACCTTGACATAACAGTATATCTCTCACTATGGTTAACCTTGGTGCATGTCGGATATCATGCCCGCTACAAGGACATGAGGGGTGCAGTGGCGGGAATGAGAAGGGGTTCACTAGAAAATATTTTATTGATCACCTGGGCGCCCGCCATTTTAAGACTGATGTTTTGAAGGCTTCTCACAAAACACGTATTGCGAGTGACTTCTCTTTGTTCTCTACTCTTGATCGGGCACTCCATCAAGCGGGTATTTGGCTCTGTGGGGAGTGTTTCGGCACTCACACCTTTAGTAAGAATTGCAAACATGTCGTTGGTGATATGGTGCCGGCACCTCGTTTTGACGATGTGGCGATATACGGTATTCCTATACCCATGAGGCCAGCCCTGAATATAGTCGAGGAGAGGGTCGCGGGTGAGTCAGATGGTACTCTCACTATGGATAAGGGTTTGTGTGGGGCTATTTCTGGGATGCCCCCTCCTGTTGGTGAGTCCACTTACGATGTCAACCTGCTTGATCGGGTTTTCTCAAAGAAATTACGTACGGTTAAATGTATTCCCCCCAGGGCGCGACTTGGATTTGCTAAGCTTTTTCGTGGAGCGTTGGATAAGGTACTATTGAGCCCGGGGGACTTATCTGCATGGGTGCAACTCCTTATTTTACCATCATGCGTGCTCTCCGCCTTTGTGCCAACAAATAGAACTCAACGACGATCTGGTGAGAGAGAACGATGCCAGCTCGACTGTATTTCCCGCGCCATTCTCAGATGGAGGGATCCCGTAGACAGGCTTGGTCTGGTGATGGATCGGTTAGCCGAAGTGCCTCCATCTTTCAAAGGGGTGACGAAACATAAGGATCAGAACGCGGTCAACCTGGGTCAGTGCAAGCGTAAACTTGGGGATGGGCATTTTACTGCTGCTATTAAGGTGCTCACGTCTTCTGGCATCGCCCCATCCACACCTGACACTCTATTGGAGCTCGAGGCCAAACATCCCTATGCCCCCCAACCGACCCCGTCATCTTTTTCACTTGGTGAAGAAGCCCTTTCTGTCGACAAGGACTTAGTTCTCAACAGGATTCGCAGCTTCCCCAAGGGGACGTCATGTGGTCGTGATGGGCTACGGGCACAACATTTGATGGATATTTTGGGAGGGGCGGCGTCTGCTATTGCTGACTTGCTTGGGTCCATTACTGGAGTTGTTAATCTGTTCCTTAGTGGAAAGTGCCCTAGTCAACTGGGGGAGTATATCGCTAGTGCCCCCTTAGTCAAACCTGGCGACGGTATACGCCCTATTGCTGTTGGCACTGTTTGGCGTAGGCTTGTGTCAAAGGTTGCCTCCTCTTCGGTCGGTGATTCCATGAACTCTTACTTGCAGGATTTTCAATTCGGGGTTGGAGTCGCTGGGGGATGCGAGGCTGTCCTTCACTCTGTAAATAGGCTCGTTGAATCTAAGGGGTGTGAAGTCGGACTTTCCATGCTTTTAGTGGACTTTAAGAATGCTTTTAATCTCGTTGACAGGAGGGTCTTGCTTCAGGAAGCTAAGGGCCGGTGCCCTTCTATTGCCCCGTGGGTAGAGTTCTGTTATGCGCGCCCTGCCAGGCTCTATTATGAGGACTCCATCCTATGGTCGTGTCAGGGTGTCCAACAAGGTGATCCGTTGGGGCCTTTGCTGTTTTCCCTAGCTTTACACCCTTTGATTCATGCTATCAATCAGTCATGTGAACTTACCCTTCAGGCGTGGTATCTTGATGATAGTACTATTGTTGGAGATACGCTCATGGTCGCCAAGGCACTTGACATCATTAGGACAGAGGGGCCCGCTCGTGGTTTGTTTTTAAATGTTGACAAGACTGAACTCTTCTGGCCTGCCGATGACCCTAGAAGCAGAGTGGAGGGCGTGTTTCCTGTAAATATCGCTCGTCCGCTCAATGGTGTCAAACTTCTTGGTGGTTCGGTTAGTTTGGACGAAGGTTTCTGTCGGGATTTAGCGTCCAAAAGGGTCTCCAAAACCATACAATTAATCGAGGCAATTAACAAACTCAATGATCCGCAATGTGAGCTTCTCCTTTTGCGTAATTGTGCAGGAGTTTCGAAATTATCTTATACCTTGAGAACATGCTCTCCCGTGCACTTATCAGAGGCCCAGGCTCAGTTCGATCAGACGTTACGTGCATCTTTGGAGAAGATTGTTACTGCTTCGGGGCCAGGGTTTGGTGATTGGCAGTGGAGGCTTGCCACTCTTCCAATAAAGCTTGGTGGTCTAGGCATCTTTTCAGTGGGGGATATCATCCAATATGCTTTCCTCGCTTCTCAGATGCAAACGAACGACTTACAGGATAAGATACTCACCAAAACGGGTATTGTTACACATGGCCCTTCATTCCAGCATGCTTTGGACATATTCAACGCTACTTGCAACACTGACTTCCTCACTGACACCGGGGGCGCTTCTGCCCCCCAAATGATGAAAACCTTGGCAAAGTGTTATTTCGGTGTCATTGAGAAAGACCTTGTTTCCAAGTACTCATTAAGTCCAAGGCAGGTGGCTATACTTAGTAGTATCCGCGCCCCACACGCGCAGGACTTCCTCTTCGCCATCCCAATTGACGGTCTCGGACAACGGATGAATCCTCGCCAATTTCGATCAGTGTTATGCTATAGGCTTGCGATTCCTATGTTCTCTGAAGGTAGCTTATGCCCGAGTTGCAATGTACACCGTATGGACCAGTGGGGGGATCACGCGGTACACTGCGCTAGCGAAGTGGGTGTTAAGTTCAGGCATAATTTGGTTCGTGATATCCTTGTTGACATATGTTCCAAAGCTGGGATTATGGTGCGTAAAGAGGCTCCAATGGGATTTCTTTCAGAGGAAGGGAGAGAATTACGTCCTGCAGATGTGCTACTATTTAACTGGTTCCAAGGTAAGGACGCGTGTCTGGATGTGACTGGGGTCTCTCCGTTTGCTGGGAATGGGGTAACGTCGTGGGCTCCTGGCGCTGCTTTAAGTAATGTTGTGGAAAAGAAAAGGAAGAAGTATGTGTCCAAGTGTGAAGACAATGGATACAAGTTCGTCCCTTTCGCCTTTTCTACGTTTGGGGAACTTGATGTGGAAGCTCTGAATACTCTTTCGCGTGTTGGGGCTATTGCCAGCAGCCACTCTAACAACGTTAAGAGTGGTGCTTTTATTTTCCATCGAGTTAGTTTCTGTATTCAAAAAGGGGTGGGAGCACAGATTGTGTCTAGACTCCCCTCCAATTTCATGTAATTTCCATGGTTTCAATGAAATTTATTATAATAATAATAATAATAATAATAATAATAATAATAATAATAATAGCAAAGGAAAGGGCATTTTAGTCACTGCAGCACATCATCTGAGGGTATTTTAGTCACTTCATGGTTTTTTAACAAGTCAAACTAACAGTCAACGAAAAATGGACCAAACCCGTTACGGGTGTTTCATTTCAGGACAGGATCCGGGACTTTTGAAACTATTGGACTAAAAGTGTTATAACCGGCAAACCACAAGGACCAAAAATGTACTTAACTCAAACACATATTATGATAAACCACCTCCTACACACCAAACTGCTCTCACCAACCTTATCTTATTCATCTTCTCCAACGCTTCTCCATCGAAACCGAACACGCAACAAATCATTCTTCCAGTTTATGAAACCCAAAGCGCGAGAGCAAAGTTGTTCCTTTTGTTTGTCATCTCAAGAACGGCTTCAAGATCTCTTAAATAGGTCTCGGGTAGGTATATGTTTGCTTTTCGTGTGTTCTGTTGTTCTTGGGTTTTTATAACCGAAATAAATGATGGAATGAAAAAGCTTGTTTTGTTCCATTTTTGAAAGTTTCGGATATTACAAACGAAGCTTTGTTTCAAAAAGAGCAATGATGATTATCCTTTCGTGTGTTTGATCTTTAAAGACCTTGAAATATCTTGATAACACGAAAGAGATAGACTGAGATATATTGATTATTTCCTTTTATGTTTCGAGTCTTGAATGAGTGTTGCGGAGTGATGCGAGGGTATTTGGTTGTGTCTAGCTTGCGATGAGTTTTGATTTGGTTGTCATTTTTTTTTGCTTGTTTTTTGGGTTATTAGTTGGTCAAGTAGCGGAACCCGTTCATCCAAATTGCCTTCCACGACTAATTGAAGCAGATCTTGTATTAGTGTTGATGACAGTTATGTTGCTGCTGGTTCTGTTGATGGTTCAGTTCATGTTTGGTCAACATCTAAAGATGGTAACCTGGTTAGTACTCTTAATGAACACACAGCTTAAGTACTATGTTGTTCTTGGAGTGTTCTTGGAAAACCTTTAGCTACATCAGACAGGAATGGTCGGGGTGGTGGGGGCTGGATTTTTACCCATTTCCGGATGCAATGAGAATATCTTATTTATAGACTTGTGTGGTTATATGAAAAGACTAATTTTAATGGCTATTCTTTTATGATGCTAATTCAAGTTTAAATTGAATTTGTAAATGTTTTACATTCTCTATCATTTGGTATTCCAAAGCCTCGAAATTAATTATCATAAATGAAATTTTTTGTAGTTATTTTGGTATGCAACTTCATGTTTGTACGGTACTTTTGGTTGTGCACAACCCTCCTTGCACATTAAATTAAGGGGGATAAACTTTAAGTATAATAGATGCCTAAGACCAAAGATTCAAGATTACAAGTTCAATCTTCTTTGACACGAGCTGAGTTCAAATTCGACTTGAGCTTCAGCAAAATAAGCTTGAGGTGAACGACATTAGTGTTGCATTTAGCCAATCGAAAAGCCTCTCGACGTTTCTTAGTTTGAATTCGAGCATTACTTTCTCGCCATATAATGTACCCAACACAATTCGACTAACCATATACTCATAATGTCCTTAGGTTTGCAATACACTAGCTAGGAACATAAAAAACTATGATATCCTCCCATACATAGGCAACATTCTTCATGTTAATTCAATCTTTAAGTCAATCCATAGTCCATATTACATCGGAATACTCCCATACATAGGCAACATTCTTCATGTTAAGTTAAGTCAATCTTTAAGTCAATCCATAGTCCATATTACATCGGAATACAGGCGTACAAAGAAAAGATGGTTATGATCTTTTTGTTATCCCGAGCATAACAGTCAACTTTCAAAATATTGATGATCTTTTATTATGAGGAGTGCATAATACTAATATATATACTATATAAAGGTTCTACCTCTTAATTTAATGTGGAAGTGTATTGTGCAAAACAGGGTAGTACCGTACAATGTAGTTTAAGCAATATCTTAATTATATGAATCCCACAAATTTACATCTGCTTCCTTTAATACATGCTCGGTTATGGAACGTGAAAGGGTTGCAGTTTTGCAACCTCAAAGAATACAAAGGAACAAATCTATAAATGTGACTTTTTAGTTGGATTTTGAGTATTATAAATACCCACACATGAACACCTTCCTCATTCACAAATCAAAACTGTCAACTCTACCCCTTGGTGAGACCATGAGAACCCATGAGTACTGCTGAAAGCTTTACATAGGTCTTCCACGGGTTCACCATTTGCTTTGTGGTGAAACCTTGCAAGTAAATTAAAGCAATGTACACCCATCCTTGGATGAAGGTGAAATACCAGCCGTAGCTACATGAAACAAATTTTTCACAAAAAAAAAAAAAAAAAAAAAAAAAAAAAAAAAAAAAAAAAAAATCAAACATTTTGAAGCATGATTAAACTTAGTAAAGAAATCTTAAATTCAAGATTCAATGAAGATAACTGACATGAACTTCAGCCGATTATATACATATTCCTGAAAGAAACAGCATAACGGAAATTCGTTAGCATCAATCAACAAAAAATAATGCATTCCTACTGCCACACAAGTCCGGTTTTAAATTTCCACTTTTGACAGTCAAAGGATGTATTTCACTATTTTGTAACTTCAAAACTTACAACAATTATTCAATCCACATGCAGAAAACTAACAGCTACATTAAGCTGATTAGTTTATTATTATATTCAAATAAACATATTTTCATTCTTTTTATGATGATAAGAGATCTATGACAGATTGACAGGTTTCCGGCGATAATTCCGGCAAGGCTGTAGATTGTGTTGAGTTGGTTTTTTTTGTGGTGGTGACGTGGGTAAATCCTATGCACGATCAAAACCCACAGCAGCCTCCTAGCAATTCATTTTTTTTGGTTCGATCAAAGAAACACAGCAGCAACAACAATCGAATGTTTGGTGGTTTCTGAAGGCAGCCACACACCCAAACCGGTTGACCTAATACTCACGACCCACAAAGCAGCAACCCTTCGAACATGAGTCGGAATCGTGACAGAATAATGATTGGAACAATGTGTTGGTTGTTTTAATTTCGTATGAAAGAAAGAGGGGAGGGTATAACCATATCATATGGAGGGGGGAAAATAATTAAGGAGCGTGTGTTAGGGTTTTGTGGGTCGTATGAAGAGGAGAGGGAGAAGGAAACGTAATACAATAAACAGGAAAAAGGGGAGCGTATAATGCAAATAAGGAATGTCATAAAGTGAATTGATTAGGTTTTAATTTAGTCTTGTACGGGTCAGAGTGTTGGCCTATCACAAAAGCTCAAGCTAACAGAGTGGATGTGGCAGAACTGAGAATGCTAAGGTGGATTTGTGGTAAGACCAGTCTTGACATGATTCCGAACGGAGTTTTTAGAGCAGAACTCGAAGTTGAAACTATTATCTCGAAGATGCGAGAAGGAAGGTTGAGGTGGTTTGGTCATGTCAGGAGGAGGCCACAAACAGCGCCAGTAAGGAGAGTAGAAGCGCTAATGGTCGACGGTTTACGAAGGAGGGGTAGGCCTAAACTTAGGTGGGAGGATAGACTTAGACAAGACTTGAAGGAGCTTCTCTTGTCTGAGGACATGATCTCAGATAGGAAAGCTTGGAGAGCCAGGATTAGAGTTTGCGACTAGTTTCGGGCTAGGTGGTAGTTGTAGGCCCTTTGTGTTTGCCTTAGCTGTAGGCCCCTTGCGTTTGCCTTGCCTTCGTTTAGGTCTCTTCCCCTTAGTTGTAGGCCCTTTGTGTTTGCCTTAGCTGTAGGCCCCGTGCGTTTGCCTTGCCTTCGTTTAGGGCTCTTTCCCTTAGTTGTAGGCCCTTTTGCCCGCTTGCTTGTCCCTTGCCCTGTTTTTTTTTTATTTTTTTTATTATTTTTTTTCCTCTTGTCATTTGTGTGGTGTGCTGCTTTGCTTTGTCTTCTTTTTGTTCCTTGTTTGTTGGCTCATGCGTTTTTGCTTTGTTTGCAGGTCTCTCTTTTTTTCTATCACTCGCACTTTTGCACTTGCCGGAGGTCTCCTGGAAGCAGTCTCTCTACTCCCAGTTTTGCTGGGGTAGGGGTAGGATCTGCCTACATTCTACCTCCCCCATACCTCGCTTCCGCGGGATTGAGTATTGTTGTTGTTGTTGTTGTTGTTGAACAAAGGGCTAAAAAGATGGAACTTTTCTTATCTCTTAAATGTGATTGTATGATGATTAAGGAGAGCGGCATGCACAAAAGGAAATTTTTAAAGACTCATAATTGTGATTGATTGATCATTAAGAAGTCGGTTATGTTAGGGTCAAAATAATAGCTAAATTCATGGGACATTTAAGAACTACTTCAATGTTATTTGTTTGTTATAAACGTGTGATGGGTAATTTTAATTAGGAAGGTAAATATTTGATGTAGAATTTATTTATATAGTCTAAGTTTATTCTTTTTGTTAGTAGATGCAAAATTAAAGAATTTGATGCAATCATTAAGGTAATGAAAATAATGTTACCTGCTTATGGCATTGCAATCATTATGGTAATGAAAAAATATGTTGGGTTAGAATTTCATTAGCTACATAGGTTAATACTTTAACCACGACCGCCAAATAACGTGGTGGTAAGACACCTAACCACCCAACATGAGGACTAGGGTCAAACCTCATTTGGTACATATGACTGCAAAAACACCCTCTTATAATATTTAAATAATTAAAAAGAAGATATAAACATAAAAGCTGTATTAGTACCTGATATTACCATAAGTAGAAAACTTAGTGAAATGAAACTTGGTCAATTGAACAATGGAAATGTTGCGTCTGCACAAAAAAAAAAAAAAAAAAAAAAAAAAAAAAATAGTTATTCAACCAGCAGCCCGTGCATCGCACGGGTTGTATCTTGCCTCGTTATCACTAGTTTTTGGTAACGGTATGAATACGTGGCTTTATAGACTTTTGTTTAAACAAGAAGGTTCATTACGCAAATCAATCATACATTCATACCGTTATATGTTGCTTGGAACCAACACGTACATTATACCACGACAAAAATACTTTTCAATGAGAAAATTGACTCAAAGAATAATGAGACAACGTACAAGACTCGTTGTATGGAAATTTCACATTATTTGTTTGACAGTTTATTTTCACAAATCTGTATATGACAAATGTTATATTTGACTTTTCAATTTTTTGCACTATATATATGCTTACATCTCAAAGAAAGATTTCACAAATCAAAAATTATGGCAATCAAACTTCTACTACTCAGCTTACTTATAAATCTCGTATTCATCACAGGTTTTCCTTTTTATTCAGTTCGAATTAACCAGTCATTTAGAATATGATTTTATGAATGTTCTAATTTTCATTTACCGTTATATTATCTTATAGTATTATAAGTGGGAAATAAGTATTATTTCATGCATTAAAAATAATCAAACTTTTAAACTGATAATTTATTTTCATCGTTAAAAAGGTTCGACTATTAATATTTTGACATTGGAAACCTCTCTCACATCAAATCAAACAATGTATCTAACAAAATTTTGTATTTATTGACTAAAAGTTTATTGGAATTTAACTAACTTTTATTTTTACATGTTGCAAAATAGATGCGCAATCCGTTGGTGTATGCTACGGGCGTAATGGTGATGGATTACCTTCCCAACAAGATGTGGTCACCCTTTACAGAAACAACGACATAACCAAGATGCGTATCTACGATCCAGATCAACCGACTCTTCAAGCACTCAAAGGAACCAATATTGAACTCATGCTCGGCGTTCCTAATGATGCTCTACAATCCCTCAACGATCAAGAGACGGCAAACACATGGGTCAGAGACAACATCCAAAATTACCCTGATGTCAACTTCAAATACATTGCCGTGGGTAATGAAGTTAGTCCAAGAAATGAAAATAGTCAATACGTTAACTTTGTCCTCCCAGCGATGCAAAATGTCCTCAATGCTCTTAGAGCCGCGGGCCTAGATAACCGAATTAAGGTGTCAACAGCAACCTACACCGGTCTCCTAGTCAATTCCTCCCCGCCAAGCGCTGGCGCATTTTATGACGATGTGCGCGGGTTTATTGAGCCTATAATCAGATTTCTAGCCCAAAACAACTTACCAATGCTTGCTAACATTTACCCTTATTTTGGTTACCTTGGTGACCCTAATTCGAATCTCCCATATGCATTATTTACCGCACCAGGAACAGTTGTAACCGATAATGGTCTCCAATATTCTAACCTTTTTAGCGCGATTTTAGATGCTCACTATGCGGCTCAAGCGCCTCTTGGTGGAGAAAATGTAGAGATTGTGGTGTCCGAGAGTGGATGGCCATCAGAAGGTGGTCGTGAAGCAAAAATAGGAAATGCTGGAACTTATTATGCGAATTTGATAACATATGTCAAAGGAACATCTGGGACACCAAGGAAGCCTGGAAGATCTGTTGAGACATATTTATTTGCAATGTTTGATGAAAATAGGAAATCCGGAGACGACATTGAGAAACATTTTGGAGTGTTTTCGCCGAATCAACAACCAAAGTACCAGTTGGATTTCTGAAACTATGAACTATATATGAAGAATA
Organism: Artemisia argyi; assembly: GCA_030686995.1. Lineage (NCBI taxonomy): Eukaryota > Viridiplantae > Streptophyta > Magnoliopsida > Asterales > Asteraceae > Artemisia > Artemisia argyi. Next base: position 61,610,178 of record CM060685.1, read on the forward strand.
AAAGATAAAAAAATAAAGTGTTCCTTGGCTCTTAATATACTAATAATGGAACCATAGATGATTTGTTATGTATTATTACAAGAAGCTATACTGAAATATATGGATCAACTCCTTTAGTCCTATTGCAACTCCTATCTAATGAATTTTCTCATTTATTTTATTTTGCATTCTCGTAAATACTTGCGTGTGTTGATATGATGCAAATGGTAGGTAAGCATATGCGTGCTCATTATTGTCAAACTTATCTTATACTGGTTGTATCTAACTTATGATATGTCAAACTAATAGAAAACTTGAATTTTAGGATGTCGATTCAATACTTTGAAAATTCTCAAAAGAAATTGGTACTGTCATATAGACTTAACCCGTATAAAAAATGCTTAAGATTGATCTAGACGTCTAGTTGACTAATTGGTAATTAACATCTTTACTTCAGCATTCTATTTTTCCTTAGTTTTTGCCAAGATTTTCCTATTTAAGTTTTGCCTCCTAGTCCCCATGTGGCCAACTAAGCTAATTTACTCTCAATGGGGTTTTTGCCAAGATTTTCCTATTTGTTTTGCCTCCTAGTCCCATGTGGCCAACTAAGCTAATTTACTCTCAATGTTTCGTTGAAATATGGGGCAATTTAAACTTGATTTTTCCTCATGAAATTAAAAGAGTAGTATTAAGCTTGATTTATTACTCATCAATCTAACAATTTTCACATAAATAGAGTTGGTTGGTTGACATTATGGTTGTACACTTGTACATGATTTGATTTGTTTTTAGAGTAAACTACATTTTTGGTCCTTGTGGTTGTATCAAAATTCCACTTTCAGTCCAATTTGCAAAAAGTGAGTCATTTTAGTCCAAAAGTCCACGTGGCTTTCAGTTTTGGTCCAATTTTCTAACGGGGTTAGTGTAGTCGTTAAGTTAGTTGCAACGTTAGTCCTTTAACCTAATGGTCGTTTGCAATGTTTGCACCGTTAGTCCTTTCACTTAGTTAGTTTAAAAAAAAATCGAAAAAAATTTCTAAAAAAATTATTTTTTTTGGAAAATGTTTTTTTCCAAAAAAAATTTGAAAAATTCTAAAAAAATTCTAAAAAAAAATTTAATAAAAAATTTTCTTAAAAATTACTAAAAAAATTATTTTTTTAGAATTTTTTTTGAATTTTTTATTTCCAAAAAAAAATTTGAAAAAAAAAATTCTAATAAAAAATTTTCTTAAAAATTACTAAAAAAATTATTTTTTCCAAAAACGAAATTTGAAAATTTCAAAAAAAATTCTAAAAATTTTTTTGACGAAATTTTTTTTCCAAAAAAAAATTTTTTCTTAAAAAATTACTAGAAAAACTATTTTTTTTTGGAATTTTTTTTTTTATTGGAAATTCGAAAAATTTTTAAAAAAATTATTTTTTTTGGAAATTTTTTTCAAAATACTTTTTTTGGAAAAAAAAATTTCGACAAATTTTTTTTTTTTTCGAATTTTTAAGAATATTTCCAAAAAAAATTTTGAATTTTTTTTCGACAATTTTTTTTTTTTTTTGGAAATAAAAAATTCGAAAAAATTTCTATCAAAATAATTTTTTTTAGTAATTTTTAAGAATATTTTTTATTAAATTTTTTTTAGAATCTTTTTCGATTTTTTCAATTTTTTTTTTGGAAAAAAAAACATTTTCCAAAAAAAAAAATTTTTTTTTTTGAATTTTTTTTCGATTTTTTTTTAAAATTAACTAAGTGAAAGGACTAACGGTGCAAACATTGCAAACGACCGTTAGGTTAAAGGACTAACGTTGCAACTAACTTAACGACTCCACTAACCCCGTTAGAAAATTGGACCAAAACTGAAAGCCACGTGGACTTTTGGACTAAAATGACTCACTTTTTGCAAATTGGACTAAAAGTGGAATTTTGATACAACCACAAGGACCAAAAATGTAGTTTACTCTTGTTTTTATAATTCAGGATATGAACTAATGTTATTCAAAAAAAAAAAAAAAAGGATATGAACTAATGAATGGCTTTACCTCAAGCAGGGGCGGATTTAAGCATGTGCGGGTGATCGACAGCAAAAAAGATATAGAGACTAATTTAATTCAATTTCTAGTTTATAACGGATAAGGATGGGTTAAACAAGTATATAAAGTTTAAAGAATTAACACTTTTGACCCTTATTTTCACATAATATTATAACTATGGTGTCAATCGGGTTATCGGGTTGTGTTTGGGGCTTATCGGGTTGGGTCTATCGGGTTTTGAAAAAATATAATCTACCCCGCAACTCGACCCTATAAGAAATCGGTTCTATCGGGTTACTTGTTAAGGAAAAAAAATAAGGCCAATAAGAAAAAGAATTAATGCTATCAAACAAGAATGTTAGAATAATGTTTTATAATGCTAGGACTGCTATCTCTTAATGGACAAACATATGACATAACTAAATCAAATTTAAATGTGCATATATATGATCTTATTGTGCTGTCATTAGGGGTGTCATATGGGTCGACCCGAACCCGATAAGGTCTTATAGGGTTGGGTTGATTCGGGTCCAATATACCTTATCGGGTTTATCAGTCAACCCGATAGACCCGATAACCTTATAGGGTCGGGTTAAGGTTTTAGCTAATTTGTTATTAGGTTATCGAGTTAACCTGATAAACCTTATAAGACCCATTTTATCTTTAATATTGTATAAAATGTATGATAAATGTTCCTTTAGGCGATTGTCCAATCACTCAAATTCTATCTAATCCAAAATCAAATTTGAGTTTAGCCTAAAATAATCAATTCAAAGTCAAGGGCATGTTTATGATTCATTTGATAATACGTGATGAAATTCATATAAGAATGGAATAAGTTTCTGGAATATGCATATCAGCATATGTATTAATGACTGCAGAAACACATACCTGAGTGCATCGAAACAAAGAACACGTTTGTGGTTGTTCTCAATATATGCCAACAGCTCCATAGTTTATAAATTTTGGTTTTGGGCCACATGCAAATATCAGTGCATTTTTACACCAACATTTTGAGCTTGATTAAGTGTCTAACCCGATAAGCCCAACCCGATAACCCGATTCCTTATCGGATCGGGTTGCGGGTTAATTTTTATTTTTCGAAAACCCGATAGACCCGACCCGTAGAGGCTTATCGGTTCGGGTTGACCCGAATGACACCCCTAGCTGTCTTACTTTTGTGCTTTTTGTTTGTGAAACAAATTGCAACAACTAACTTTGGAAGTGTTTTATTATAACTTTATTTAATTCAGAAACAAAATGACGTCGTATACCCGCTCATTTTTTTCCCGCAAAAAAAAGGCCCAGTGGCGTTAGCCCATTTACCATCTTTGTTACTTTTTTTTTTTTTTTTTTTTTTTTTTTTTTTTTTTTTTTTTGCCCTGTTTTTGGCCTGCGTTTTGTATACACAAAAGAAAAAAGAGAATGTTAAAAAACTAATGGCGCAGATAGAGTAGCTAGAATCTTCGGGAGAGTACTCTTTTACACACACACACACAAAGAGAAGCCTGGTGTTTTTGGTCCATTTGCTCCTGTTTTTGTCCAAGTCCACTTTACTAAAGATACAGTATGAGGTTGGTGGTGTCGTTGTCCACAAAATTCGATCTTCCTTATCCAAAAAACACAAACGAATTCGGTTTTAAGATGGAGATGGTTAGGGTTTTGTTGATTTCGGGGTTTAATCGGCTAGGATATGCTGATATGTAAGGTTTTTTTTTAATGCTTTATTGTGATTTATTTTCATTAATTCATGATTTATTTAGGGTCTTTCTTTAAATTTTTTTCAAATTAGGGTTTTGTTGATTTGGGGGTTTCGTTGATTTGGGTGAAAGTTAAAACGGTTTAGTTTGGGTTGGGTTTGCCCGGTCTAAATATTTATGTTAAGGATTTATTCAAATTAAATATGATTAAGAAAAGGACCATTTTTTGAATGCGTAACTTGCTTTGTCTGATGTTCCAACTTCCAAGTTGGTATTTATAATTTGATATGTCTCAGCTTGGTAATTTAAGCTGTAAAAAGTGTTCTGATATGGGAATTAGTCACATTTTGTTATCGAAGATGTACATATTGCTAACTTAGCAAATGTTTTTACATAAAATAATATGCGAACTTACTAGAGTAGGTATATATTGATAAAGCGTATTTGTTATTGTGTGTAGATTTGGGAACTGGTATTGTGACATTGTCCGGATGTTGGCGGGGCAGCATCACAGAAGTGATGTTTGCGTTCTGAGCATGGGCCGAGCACGAGTCTGGGCCGGGTATCCCCTTAAATGTACTTTGGTTTATGCTGAGTTATGCTATGTTGCAACGATGTTTGGTTTGATCATGCGGTGATCAAACGACAGTTTATTGTCATTAGCTGATGGTATTTTTTCTATTCAATGGTGTGGATTTTTAAGATGTGCCAATTCTACCTGTATCTTGGCAGGGCAGCACCACGGAAGTGGTGTTTGCAGCCATGGCGGGTTGAAAGCTGACTATCTATGAAACAGATGAATGGATATGTTTGCTGAATGTGTAATAGTTATAATGATTGGTATGTATGTGATTTACGGTTCCGTTTCGGGTATTATTTTGAACTCATATTGGCCAGTTGCTCTTTCAACCATTTAACGGCCAACACATACTGTTAGGTCACCATTTAGTAAACACAAGTATGATATAAAGAGAAATGAGATGAGAATGAGAGTGGGATGATTATGAGAAATTTGAGAAAATGAAATGCAAGAGTTTCCTTAATGTTTTCAAATAACCAACCAAGTTTACAAGAGGCCTAAGACTAGTATTTATAGGAAAGGAGCTAGGGCAACATTCCTACTCCTTCCCTTTACATGAAACGTATGGGCTTGAGGCCCATGGACCTCATTCTTAAGCCTAGTAAACTTAATACAAAATGTAAATGATAGTAAATAATAACTAAGCAACCTAGCATTATTACAAATGACCGAGACTTGATAAAATAGTAAAACTATGGTTCCAACAATCTCCCCCTAAGGGTCGGTCATCATGGTTGCTTGACGTCTTCGTCTTAATCTTTGACTTTCATAGCTTTAGACGTCTTCAGAAATGATTAAAATAAAGATGGATATATTTTGCTCTTTGCCTTTGTTCTTTGATGATGTTGTAGTGATTATGTTATGAAGTAATCTGCCGTTCGTCACTCCTGCGTCTGTGGTGGTTGTCCGCCATTCCAACATGCTCATACATCTTTTGAATTCTGACTTATTCATGCACGTAGTCCCTTTCTTTCACTTAAGATCTTTGGTCTTTATACTTTGTAGATTCTTCTTTTTGGCGTAGAATCTTACTTTGAAATTTGTGTTGCTTTGATCTTTGAGGGAGCTTTTGATGATAGCAAGATGCATGTATGAGCATGTGGAATCCGTCATCATGGAAGTGAGGTACCTGCGAGTAGACAGTTAGCAATAAATCACCGGTACTTACGGATAAGGAATTAGAGCTCATCAACAGCATATTGTGAAGACTCCTTCTAATCCTTATCCAGGCCGTTCCCATATCAGATACTCCCGAAGGAGCTTACGAGACCTACTAGGTAGCTCAATGACTGGGTGAGTCGCTGGGGATCACTCCACGACTGTAGACCGTAATGGAACCACCGCAAACACTAAGCGTAACCCTTGTGGGGTTACCGAAGTGACCTGTTGTCAGGGCTGTTTGATATTGACCCTGGCAGGATTTCCGTTCAATCATTGAGAAATACCTAAGTAATCCTCTCATAAACGTTCTTGGCAGATTGCTAAGATCTGCGAAGGACTCTATAGTTTACAACTGGTGCCCATTGATGTAGAATACCAGTTGCAGAAATACTAAGTGTTCCTAAGAGATCTTTGATGTATCTCATGGCTCTAGACTCTATAAGTGCACACCTAGGTTTCCTATGCGGAGACTGGGGAGGTGTCTCCTGCTTCAATATCAACCGTCTCTAAGAGATAGGTCGATAGGTTACGCGGGTTCCCCATGAGAATGAAACAAGTCCTTTTAAGAGAACTTGAGTGGTTAAGAAGGTTTAGTGCATTGCGTCACTGGGTCCATGACGGCTTAATCTTCAATACCGGCGTCGCCTTAGCAACAACCAGTAGCATACGTATTGAACCCGGTGTCTGCCCTAAGGTTGAATCATCTGGAGGGCTATTTCTTTTCACCCTTTACTTTACTTTTCTTTTTAATTCTTCAACTCCTTCTTTCCCTTTCATTCATTTCTCCTTTTTTTTTTTTCGTATCATACCTAAGGACTTCTAATTCTAACTATGGGAGATGTCCTTGGGTAGATCCCTCCGGCTCTGGCGGATCATAGGACGGATATTCCTATCTTAAACACCTTATAACTCCGACAGTAGCCAAGAAACCTTTGATTGAAAATCTCTCAAAGTGTTTGTGATAATCAAATATTTTGGTTAACACTTTGAGAGTTTTGTGTACACTTTTGAAGGGCTCCCCCTGCACATGTGCTCATAAGTGTTTAATAAATTTGCACATGCGGGAGGAGCAAGCATTTTTAGAATTGATCCACTTTCTGTGAACACGACCGATTCGAGACACGCTTACATCACTAGTTAGACTAGCTTGAAGTTATTACCCGGCCTGATCAAGTTCACAGAAAGTTTCTCGAGACGGTACATTTCTACTCAGACATATCCTTTTCGAGACACGCTTACGTGGCTAGTTAAAGAGATACATTGTCAGCTTTTAGGTGACAACTAGCTCTAGTAACTAACTTGATGTTATTACCCGTCGAGGATAAGTCCTTTCGATGTTACTAACTTGTATTATCTCGTCAATTCCTGGGTTAAAACTGAGTCTAGCTCGCACATGATACAACTTAAAGCTTTGACTTCGTATATTTTAATCACTTTTTCATTTTCTCCCCCTAAAAAATAGCATATAAAATGATGTTTTTGACAAAATTTTAGATTAAAATATGCCTTTTGAGTCTTACGGGGAGATTCACAAAGAACTTTTGATGTTGAGCAAAGTATTTTGTTTTGACAAGTGCTCCCCCTCAACAAGTGATTAGGTCTTATTGAGGTGAAATACTTGTCCTTTTGAGCAGAATTATGAAAAATCATAAATGTTTGATTAATTCTACTCAAAAGTAAGAAGCCTTCGCTCCTTATGTTTAGGATTAAGGCACTGAAGCGTACCTTAGGGTCCTTTCTTTACAAGATCGGGTTGTGCACTGTAATGCGTGCACAAGCCATAATGGAAAAATGATTCAATCAATGAAACAATTGATAATGAAAAAAAAAAAAAAAAAAAAATTATGACCAAATGTACCAAGTTATTCTTCGTCAGGAAGTGGAGCATCGAAGTTAGTGAACTGAGGTTCTGGTCTTTCGAAGTTTCTGACAGGAAACGATGGTCTGGCACCGATGTAGCTTTCCAGTCGTCTGATCTGTTCCCGTCGAAATAACCGTTCTTCAATCTTTAAGACAAAGTTACGAACTTGTCTTCTGGAGCTGGATTTCCATCTAGGTTGTTCCCCCTTAGCTATCTTACGTCTATCATCATTCAACCTTTTGACAAGCCCATCACGAACTGATTTGAGTGTAACATCACAGAATTTGTGTACTTCATCGAACCTCATGAAGCTTTGTAGCTTTTTGCTGTTGATGTAGGTAAAACCAAATGGTTCTTGGATGAGAGTAAACTGTGGTGTGTCATAGAGACCATCAAAGTAGAATTGTGGCTTTGTCAAATTGATCTTTTGTTGGTAACTTTCCACTCCAAGCTGAAGATCTTCCACTCTTTCTTGAACAATCAATCGTCGGATGTAAAGAAGTAGTGATGCCATGAAGTTGTACTGTACGTCTCTATCGAATCCGCGCATTCTACTTTGAACCTTTTCAAGATACATATCTTCGATGTCATTGAGATTAAGGTTGGGAAAGTCGGCTTCGGAGAACTTGTACTTCTTTTCATCTTGTCGTTTAACAACAATTTCACGCATGAAAATGTAGTTAAACCGTTTTGACTGCTGAATCTCCAAGATAGCGATGATCTTAGATTTCTGCTTCACAGTTTCCAATGAAGTTTCTCCTAATCTGCTGGTATAACCGAGACGACGACGATCAGGCCAATGTTGAATTCCGTGTAGAGCATCTCTGTCGTAAGCTACGATGGAGTTGCTGAAAATACGGGTGGTTTCTTCAATGGCTGGAATTTTGTATCTAGCGGCTGGTACTGAGATTGTGAGTGAGGAAGCATATTTCTTCTTGGATATCTCTTGAGTGAGCTGGATGTTACGAAGATCTTTGTTGAAGAAGAAGCTGTAAGGTATCTTGGGTTTGTCTGGAAATCCTTTCAATGGTAATGGTTTGGTCCAGTCGGTGAAGTAAGGTTTTTCATGATTCTTGGAACTTAGATCGATATTCACTTCAGGATTTAACCAGTCAAAGTCGGCAGACATTGCACTAGCTATATTCTGCATGTGATATTCGTATTCGACTTTGTTTCCAGATCTTTTCTTGAGGAATTCTTGTGCATCCCTATTGATTCTCCTAAGCTCCGCCTTTGTGAGTTTGTTGATGTGAAGATCCTTCATAATGACCTGGGTGAACTGAAGAGTGTTACCAGGAAGAGGTTCTTCTTCTTCCAGAGGAGTTTGAGCTTGGACCATTTCTGTCAGCCAATCATTCTGAGGATTGTCATCATTGTCGAGCCATGAATGACGTGTTTTCTTCTTGGATTTCTTAGACTTGGATGTAGCATCTTTGTCTTTGGCTTTGGACGGTGATGATGGACCAGCATGAGAATCATGAGTAGGTGGAGCACGGTAATCGGTGTCATGTTGATCTTGGAAGTCATCAGTTTGTTCCATGAAAATTTCTTCATCTTCGGTTTGACCTTTACCAGTATCTGAGGGTTGTTGTTGAGTTCCAGAAGGAGTGGAGTCCTTTTGTGGTTGTAGAGAGGATGAGGGACCTGTTCCAGACTTAGGTTTCTTGCCTTTGGAGTTTGGGTCAGGATCGTCATCTTTTCTTGTCCGTTTTCGGGTTCCAGCAACATCTTTGCATGACTCTTTTGACATATAAGCTACCATAGCATCATACAGGCCTTTTTCTTCAGCTGTCTGTGTGGTTTTGGTGGCAAGGTTGTCGAAGAGTTTGACAAGCATGTCATTGAAGGACAATTCTTGGACGGTTGGAGCCACAGTAGAAGATTTTGCGGTGTGAAGCGTGAATGGTGTAGTAGACAACATTTTCCTCGTAACACTTCTAATTCTGTGATCCAAGTTGTCATTGATTGGTTTGAGAAGGTTTGCTACCTCAGGAGTGATCATCTCAACCAGATTTTCAGTGAGAAAATCATGTGTTGCAGTTCTGATAAAACCTTCATAATCAGATTTCAAGAACTTGTCGATCAGCTGCGTTGACTCCTGGAATTCCTCAACTTGTTTGGTAAGATTGGTAACCATGTTGGTGAGTTTGTTCACTTGCTCCTGAAGATCAACTTGTTGTTTTGGTTCATTGATCGAATGCTGTTTAGATGCAGTTTCAGAAGGTGTGGGAGATGAGTGCTCGGGTGATGATTCGGACGATGATTCGTTGTGAGAGTCCGAAGATGAAGCAGGAGGAGTTGGATCCTTTGGTGGAGAGTCTTGAGGAGGTGGAGGTTGTGCTGAGGAAGTCTGCTGAGAAGATGACTTAAGAAACATGTTGGTGTCGAACGCGTTCTTCTCTTCGTTTTCCTTTCGACGACGTTCCTCTGCTTCCTCTGCTTCTCGTGCAAGAAACTCTGGAGTAATAAGATATTCATGTTCCTGATCCGTAGCTAAGTTCTCTTGACCGCCAACATTCTCCTCTAAAGTAGCAGTCTCAGTCATGTGGACATCTTCAGTCTTGTCTGTATCCTTAACGTTGTCATCAGGTTGTGGAGCTGATTCTGACGTTGTTGGAGGAACCATACTGCTTGTAGCCCCTACATGTTCTGACTGATCGATAGGTGGTGGTGTTGGAGGGTGTGATAGAAGTCGGCTTTCAAGACTTGCTTTCCTCTGTTCTTTCCTAAGCTGCTTTTCTTCAGCTCTAGTGTCGACAACTATACTCTTCAGTTTGCGTTTATCGACTAATGGTTCAACGATTGCTTCGTCTTCATCATCATTCGGCTCATTGATAGTGACTCCTTTTCTTTTCCTTGTCTCTTCTTCATAAGTTACAAGACTTTGTTGAACGGCAATCTCTGTAGCAGGAAATCCTTCATCAGGTGCTCTGTATCTCAGTTCATAGTCTGGTTCTTCTTCGTCAGATTCTGTATCGAACTCAGACTCGGTGTCAGAAGGTGGAGGAGTAGGTTCATCCCGAATAAAGTACTCAGGAGTTGCCTTCTTCTTTGGCTTGGTAGCAGGTTTAGGTTTGGATGTAGGTTTAGGTGTGGTAGTAGTCTTGGGTTTTGCCATTGTAGCAGACTTAGATCTTGTATGAGGTGATTCAGTGGTGCTCGTGGTACTCCCAGACTTTACACCTCCTTTGCTACGAGTCTTTATAGTTGCTTCTTCCAGTTCCCCTTTGTAAGCCAGATCATACAACTTGAAGTTCGCCCTGTTCTTAATGCTGTCATTCAGAAGGTATTCGGGAATCCTCATTCCTTTGATCTTGGTTGAGGAAGTGGTCGATTTGATGAATGAGGTGGTGAAGTCGTCCTCGAAGAGGTGCTTCGGCTCATTAGGATCAGCCATCCTTTTAATGAATTCTGGAGAACTTTTGCAGAGATGTTCAATGATAAGCTTGGTGAATCTTGTGAATGGTATCATAGTCTTCACACGGTCGGTCTGAATACTGTAGACGATATCATTCATGATCGGAACTGCAAAGTCAATCGGTGTCAGAGTCACCATTCCCCAGAATGTTTGCAGGTGTTCGAGCCTTGGATGTTCATGACCACTTTTCCTTCCAGATATAGATCTAACAACCAATAAACAGAATGTTCTCCAAGGCTGAGGGATATACTTGACATTAAATTTGGAAAGCTTGATTAGAGGTTCATCATCATCAACCTCATATCCTAATTCAATGAAGAAGTCAAGAAGTTCCAGGTCAGGTAGTATCGGAGCAAATTCGTTGTCAGTTTGTGGCATGAGAAGGGCTGTTCGAAGAACATCATGATCTACAGAGTAATCTTGGCCATCTAAGGTAACAGTGAAAGACTCATTATCCAAGTTGGCCTGAGCAGTAAGCCAGAACTGATGAAGGTAGAACAGTGGAACTGAAGTAGAGCAGGTGAGAAGTGGTTTGCATGGATGTGCCAGTAGGATATCTTTCACAATCTTGCATGATTTCTCTGTGATATTCAACTTGTTGAAATCGACTCTGGGATTGTTGTTGCCAATTGTGACATTGTAGTTCTCGGGAGTGATGTCATCCAAGGTGAGTAATGGAAGAGTATGTTCAGCAACGTTCTCATTGTGTTCAGCCATGTTAATCTGAAAAGTATCACCATAAACCAAACATCCAAATTTGTTATGTGTTAGCACATTTTAGAGTTTGGATACAGATATCTACTTGAGACAGTTAAGCACAAATGTGACATTTTGTTATGAACCAAATAATGCATATTGCAAATAATCACAACATGACAAGCATAATTCACAATTACATCACACAACACTAATGAATCACACCAAGGTAACATTGATAATGCCAAACAAGATATCGAGAATAAATCATTGAGATAGATTTCGACAAAAATGCAATAGTGGAACTTTATCGAGAAATTAGACTTCTCGAAAAAATTCCACATTATTGACATTTATCGAAATCTATGTCTTGTTCGAAAAAAATTATGATATCGAGAAAAATTTCTATGATCAATATTGTCGAGAAACAAGTGATATTGAAAAACTGTAATTCACTGAATGTTATCGAAAAGTGTGACTTTTATCGAGAATGTGATTTCTTCGAGAAAGTTATCGAAAACTTTAAGTTATCGAGAAAGCAAAGTTTTTCTCGACAAAAACATTTTTTCGAGAAACTGAAGATTTCGAAAAGTATAGTTCACCGAAAGATTTCGAAAAAAATGAAGTTTTCGAAAAATTGGGCTTTGAACAATATTTATCGAAAAACTTCAGGTTCTCGATAATTTTGAGAAGATTTCGATAAAACACATTTTTTCGAGAAAAATTCTTATACAAGAATTGACTCGAATTTAATTGAAGTCATACGTACTTTTTCTTCACAAATAATATTTCCAATGATTTTGTCCTGTCATCATGATAGATAAACACCTTTTAGGCAAAATCACAAATATTGCGATAATGTACTAGAACATGTATTTCGATAACTTCACGAATAAGAAACAAGTGAGTATTACAGAGTTCTAGCATATTATGACTACAAGTATGATGCATAACATGACACATAGCACAATAGACAACACTAGAGACACGTTTAACTCGATGTTTTTCACGAACGAGGCATACAAGTTTTATCGAGAATCATGTACAAGAGAGTGAAACATCCTAGCTATATTAAGCATGCAAATATGAGACCTAAGAAGCAAATCCCACCACTAAAAACAACCCAATAATCATAGAAGCTTATAAACCCATTTCGACCCATTCTTTTGAAATCGAAAACAAAGTAATCATGATGGAATGAGACAATAAACGATGAGAAAGTATTAGAAACAAGCTAAGTGACTAAACCCCATCAAGAATTAACCATCACAACATGTTAATCGCATTTTCGAAATCCTAACCCTAGTTCTCGACATCACGAATACAAGAGATCTAACCATTGAAAAACCAATTAACCAAGATCCTATGTTTGAAATGCCCTAGTGAATCCATAGGAACTTACAATTAAATGATCAAAGTCGTGGATATTACGAATGATTGAGAGCCGTAGGTTTAGTTGAAAGGGTTTAAGAAAGGTTTAAGTATTTATGAAACTGTGGGTTTTGATGGTACGGTTTGTTTTATTTATTTTGAAAAAAGTTTGATTTTAGTCACTTTTAGTCCTTATACATTTATAAGAAACAAGTTAGTGTCCTAAAGTTTCTTGCAAACCATAAGTACCATTAAGATATGCCTAACTTATGAAGATTAAGTAACCAATGAGACAAAGTGACGTAAAAGAAATCGTCCACACATTCTGAAGAACCGTAAAATACGGGAAATATGCAAGTATACCAATTAAAATTGGTAAAAGATTTAAGCGTGACTCCCCCTCAACACTTGTAAAGTATGAACAAGGTGTTGAATGGAAGCGATATACTTGCATTTTTTTTTTTTTTTTGAAATGCAAAGAAATAAAATAAACTATTATACAAAGATAGTTGTGATGTTTGACGATCAGTGGTGTTTTAAAAACTTTTCCAGATCCTCTGGTGTCAAACATCTCATACCAATTTGGTGGACTAGACTAGCAAACCTGGATGGTGCCAGAGATTTGGTAAGTAAGTCTGCCAATTGGTACTCAGTTCCAACAAAATAAAGTTCAACTGTACCCCTTTCCACATGCTCTTTGATGAAATGATAACGGAGATCAATGTGTTTGGATTTGCAATGATGCACAGTGTTGCAGGAGATAGCAATCGCACTCTTTGAATCACAGTAGATAGGAATCTTGTTGAATAGGTAGCCATAATCTTTAAGTTGTGATCTCATCCAAATGACTTGAGCGCAACAAGCAGACATGGCTACATATTCAGATTCCGTAGACGACAGTGAAGTGCAGTCCTGCTTCTTAGATTGCCATGACACAAGTTTATCTCCGAGAAACTGTAATCCACCAGATGTACTTTTGCGTGTGTCTAAACATCCCGCATGATCAGCATCTGAAAAAGCAATTAGTTCAAAACCAGAATCCTTCGGATACCAGATTCCCAAGTTAATGGTTCCCTTAATGTATCGAAGGATTCTTTTGACCTCACTGAGGTGTTTTTCAGTTGGTCTGGACTGATAGCGAGAGCACATGTAGACAGCAAATACTATATCAGGTCTACTAGATGTGAGATACATGAGGGACCCAATCATACTTCGGTATTTGGTAGGGTCAACAGGAGTCCCATGTAAATCAGCATCTAGTTTTGTGGTATAGCCCATTGGTGTATTAAAAGTATCACAAGACATCATTCCATGTTTCTTAAGAATTTCGAGAGCATATTTGGACTGATTTATAAAAATACCACGGGGTGATTGATGAACTTGTAAACCTAGAAAGAACGTAAGTTCACCCATCATGGACATTTCAAAATTATCTTTCATTAATTTTGCAAAATCATTAGAGTAACTTCGTTTTGTTGAGGCAAAAATGATGTCATCGACATATATTTGAACAACAAGTAAGTCCTCCCCGTAGGTTTTTGTAAACAGTGTTGGATCCACCGATCCTTTAAAAAATTTATTGGACAGTAAGAAAGTGGACAGTTTGTCATACCACGCCCGTGGGGCTTGTTTGAGTCCGTAGAGAGCCTTTTTGAGTCGGTAGACGTGATTAGGACGCTCAGGATCAACGAAGCCTTCAGGTTGACTGACATAAACTTCTTCACGGAGTTCTCCATTCAGAAATTCTGTTTTCACATCCATCTGGTAAACCACCATATTCCTATGAGCAGCATAAGCCAAAAAGATCCGAACAGCTTCATGTCGTGCCACTGGAGCAAAGGATTCAGCAAAGTCAAGACCTTCAAGTTGAGAGTATCCTTTCGCTACCAGGCATGATTTGTTGCGGATGACTGTCCCTTCTGCGTCAAGCTTATTCTTCCAGATCCATTTTAACCCGATGACAAAGACTCCGTCAGGTCTTTCAACTAATTCCCAGACTTCTAATCTTATGAATTGCTGAAATTCCTCTTGCATAGATTCAATCCAGTTGTCATAAGTCATTGCATCTTTAATGTTCTTGGGTTCTTCATGACAAACTGTGAGTGCGTAGATGCAAGTTTCTCCATCGGTGTGAAGTCGTTGTCTTGTCATAACAGGTGCATCTGGATGGCCAATAATATGAACTAGTGGATGGTCACGAGTCCATTTATGTGTTGAAGGGTGTAGTTGATACGTATCTCGCATGTTGGCAGGATCCAAGTTGCGTGTTGACGACTCAGCTATATCAGGAACTGTAATAGCTGGTGCAAACGGATTAATGAACGCATCAGGATCATGCTCTGCGGATTGTGGAACTGATTGTGGTGTAGGATCTTCAGCTGGATGGCAGGGAGTAGAACCAGTTTGTTCTGCTGTTGATGGTGATTCAATTGAAGGACCGTCTCTCTCAACACTTGTAGAAGTTTGTTGAGGTGAGTCTGGTACTGGAATGTGAGCAGGTTGAGCAGCGGAATTTGGTGAGACCTCAGTAGGACGGTATTCAATTGTGTCATCAAATAGTGGAGCAAACAAGGTTTCTAATTCTTTGCGGTTAAGTGGCAATGGTTCAGCTGAAGATGCCGGAGAGTTAAGACGGTTGAATTCGGGTCCTAAGATGTGTTGCTCAGAAGCCATTTGGGTGAGTTCATCGAAATTAGCGTGAATGGTTTCTTGAATTTCTCTTGTACGACGATTCCATATCCGAAAACCTTTGGAATTTTCACAATATCCAACGAACACTCCGATGTCAGCCTTAGCTTTGAGTTTACCTAAATCATCACGATCATTTTTCGGATAGCAAAGTGCTCCAAATACATGAAAGTAGTCGATGTTCGGTTTTCTTTTGTGAACAATTTGATATGGTGTTTTGCGATGGCGTTTTGTGATCATGCAACGGTTTTGAGTATAACATGCGGTTGAAACAGCTTCTGCCCATAAGTAATCTGGTAATTGAGCATTAATCAACATAGTTCTAGCAGCTTCCACTAACGTCCTGTTGCGTCTTTCAACCACACCATTCTGTTCTGGGCTTCTAGGTATAGACGTTTGATGTTCAATTCCCACTTTCTCATAGTAAGACCGAAGTGTCTGATTCTTGAATTCAGTTCCATTGTCAGTTCTGATGATTCGTACTGTGTTGCGAAGCTGAACTTGAATTTTGGTGAGAAAGGTGATGATCATCGAAGGAGCTTGATCTTTACTTCGTAGAAAATAAACCCAAGTCCATCTGGAGAAGTCATCCACAATTACTAGTATGTAGCGTTTACCGTTGATACTTTGAACCCGCATCGGTCCACACAAATCCATATGTAGCAGTTGTAAGACATGATTCGTACTTTGCTCAGGTTTAGACGGAAAATGAGCACGAGTACTTTTGCCTTGTTCACAGGCTGGACATAAGTGATCTTTGGTGAAACGGAATCTTGGAAATCCATCGACAAGTTTAAAACGAGCAAGGTCAGTCATGGTTCTGAAATTCAAGTGCGAAAGACGTTTGTGCCACAACCAAGATTTAGTCGATTCAGCTTTGGAGAGAAGACATATCGGAGATGTTGCAATCATATCTGACATTGAGATTGTATAAAGATTGGAGCCGCGTGAGCCAGACATTAGATCGTTTCCTTGTAAGTCACGAACAAAGCAAGTTTTCTCACGAAATGCAACTTCTAGATCCCCATCACAGAATTGACCAACAGAGAAAAGGTTGTGTCCAAGGCCTTCCACATAGTAAACACGACTGATTTCAATGTTCCCGCTGATAAAGTCACCATATCCCATGATAAGTGCGTAATGATCATTCCCGAATCTGACAGTGCCAATGAACTTTGAGACAAAGTTTTTCAACAGTTTAAGATTGCCTGTCATATGTCGGGTGCATCCGCTATCAACAATCCAGAGAACAAGCTGTACCACCTGCATCACCAGAAGAAGACACGGGTGGAACAGAAGTAAGGGTGGAACCCAAAGACAATGCGGGTTCCTGTTGGTTAGTAACACATATATTCAACAATTTAGGAATCCATTTAAAGTCTGGTTTGTGTTGTAACCAACGTTGCCAATTCCAACTAGTTTTTGCTTTCTTAATGTTAAATGCACTAGTAGTTGGCTCAGTCCTAGATTTGTTCTCGGCACCTATGGGGGTAACTGGGACATCATTAGAAACCGTAGAAGACGGCTTTCCTAAGTTAGACTTAGAGGTATTAGTGGGCCTAAAAGGAATGCGTGTCCTACGTTTCTTATGACGATTGAGAAGAGAATTAGCTAAACATTTTGTATGATCACCAGATGATACATTTTTACGACAAAACACACAAGATGCATTAATATTCAAAACATTCAAAGGTTTATCATTCGTTACATTTAGATTTTGATTACAATTTGCCAGATTAGAATCTAAATCTGATGCAACATGAGTTTTATTCAAATTCCTAAGTTGGTCTTCTACTTCTTGAGCTTCTAGGTGTCCTCTCTTACGTTGCAAGATCCTATTCTTCTTTTTACTTTTTCGCTTGGGTCTGCTAACGCTAGAAGTGGAGACTAGTCCTGTAGAAGTGGAGTTATCAACATTAGTGTTTTGAACAACCTTTCCTTTATCAGTTTTGTTTATTTGATACATTCCTGATGCTATCACCGTGGTGTCAACCATTTTTCCTTTTTGAAGTAGCTTAAATTTCTCTTTCAACTCAATGATGATGTGATTTTTGTCCTGAATTTCAGACTCAAGTAAACCATTGCAATATTTGATGTCGTCGCGGTTTTGTTGCCATTCGGCGTTTTCAATTTTTAAATCCGCAATTTCTTTCTCGTATTGGAAACATCGACCTTTTAAAGGCTCGTTGTTTTTGCAAATCTGACAAGAGTTTGAAACATTTTGACTTTGAAACTTCAATTCCTTTTTAAGACTTTGAGCTTGACACCATTCAAGCCTTTGTTTGAGTTGACAAATTTCTTTTGAAAACTGTTTTGTCACATCATCATTCTTTTTCTTCAGATTTTCATTCTCATTTTTAAGTGTCTCTAATTCCACATTCAACAAATTGTTATCAACACAGAGATCATCTACAAGCATAGAAGTACCAGATTTATAGAGATCATTCATGATAACAGACAAAATATCAGCACAGAGAACTTGTTCCAAGAGTCGATCAGCATCATTTTTGAAAACTTTAGTTTGTAGCTTTTGGACCAAAATCTCATTTTCAGCAGTATCAAAAACGTTTATCATATTTTTGACCTCCTTTTGAAGTTCCTGATCCCAACGTGTAGCACATAGACGAAGGTGTTGAACAATTGGTTTCATTTGTTTTTGAAAAATATCTCTCTTTTCTCGCTCGTAAGCGGATTGAAAAGTTTCAATTTTTATTTCTGAATTGCGTTCAATTGTTTCCTCCAAAATATCGATATCTTCCATAAAGGTTTTGAAATAATTTAAGACACGACATTTTGGTAAACGTGTAAGTTCACCGGATGATGGTAAAGGACCATTTATTTGTGCTACAGGTGGGACAGGAGCCGCATTGTGAGATGAAACATATGACTCTTCGATAAACCATGATTTCTCAGGTAATTCTTTTTGAGTAACAAAAGATTTTGAAATTGGAGGAGCTTTTGAATAGTCATATGGTGTCCAATATTGAACTTGACTCATTTTGGATCGACTCTCGTCTTCAAGTTCTTCTTCTTCCTCAGTATCAAAAACAACAGCACGCACAATCGTATTATCAAGAAAATAATCCATACTGTAAATTTTAGGAATTTCTTTGAATGCCGTGTGTAGAAACATTGAATTGTAATCACCAAGTGCATATCCGCAATTGGGTCTCGGTTTTAAAGTAAATTTCTGAATTGTTGTGACAGAGTTCCCGTGTTTGTAAACAATGTGACGAAATTCTTTGAGTTGTTTTTCAAGATCAACAATATCACCGAGTAAGTTGTCTATGTACTTCCTTTTCCGTATTTTATGTTCATGAAAATCTTTTTGACAACTTGACAATTTTGTTTCTGTTTTTGAAAGTTCAGTTTGAAGACATTCAACTTGTTGTTTCAATTCACCCTTCTCACTCTCAAGTTTCGAAATTAACTTTCCGTGTGACTCAATTAAATCTTGTATTTTGCGTTGAAGATCTTGTTCTTTGTTGTAAGAATCTTGAAAAGCTTTTTCAAAACTTTTAGTGTGTTTAATCTTTTCTTCTTGATTTGAAAGCTGAATTTTATAACACTCAATGTCTCTTGCAAATGACGCATTTTGTTCTTTTAAAACTTTGTTTTTCTCGTTGCATTTGATTATTTGCAATTGTTGAGCATCCAGTTGTTTAGATAACAATATGAGGTCAGGGTCTGGATCAAATGATGGTTCATGTTGTTCTAACTGATCATATTTATCGTTCTCAATTGGATCATCAAATGAAACAACTGTGTCATCATCAAATATGACAACTGTGCTTATTTGTTCATCTTTTTGAGAGGATGAAGATGATATAGATGGAACAACTTGCGCCATATCTGATTCATAAGCAGAAGGTGAGACTATTTCATTAATAAAGCATGCATTGAGGTCATGTACCTGAGACAAGCCGTCAGTGTCATACACTGGACCTGAATCATTGAGCTTAAGTTCCTGCATGTTGGCCATAAGCATCACAGCAGCATTGGCTTCCAGATCTTCCATGTCATCATCGTTGTTCACATTTGCCATGAAGTTGTTGTCCTGTTCAGGGAAATGTCCATCTTTTTCATCTTGAAGAGCCATGAGTAATGCTTGCTTGTGAAACTTACTTCCCCGAGTTCTCGGTTTGGGACATGCTGTAGCTATATGACCTTGTTCATTGCAATTGTAGCACCAAACTGCATTCCCTGAGCTGGAGTTCCTTGTAGCAACTGAGTCAGACCTTTGTTGAGGAGATGCTGAGTTGTTTCTGAACCCGGTATTGTTACTAAGCCTCTGACCATTCCCATACTTTCCTGAAGAGCTTCCTGAACCAGATCGACCATAGCTACGATTCTGAATTTCCACTCTTCCATCATTAACAACAGCTTGATTTCTTGTGTTTGAAGATGAACGTTGACGGTTGTTTGTTTTGTTGGAGAATTTGCTGAATGCACGAGCAATAAGAGCAAGTCCCTGATTCAACGTATGAAAGTCATCATCGTCATCATCATTGGAGTTGGAGTAGTACACAACATCATTGTTGTTTGATGGAACAAGTAGAGTAGAAGAATCTTTTGGAGATGAATCATAAGGGACCATTTGGTTCGAGGTGGAAGATTGTGGATAACTGAAGTAGTTCTGCTCTTGAACATATGCATGATTTGACATTGGTGGTGGAGCATAGGGAGATTGAGCTACGAGAGCCAAAGAATTTGGTGTTGATGTTGGTGTGTATCCTCCTCGTAGAGCTCTATCTTTTTCCACTTCAGGTTCATGGTGTTTCAGAAAATCATACAACAACCCATATGGAGCATCATGAAGATTCTTCGTTTGATGAACAAATGTCACATATTTATGCCAATCAGGGCCAAGACTACCTACAAATTTGGAGTTCACAGCGATCCTTGGTACAGTGATTTTGTGACGTTCCAGATCATTAACCACATTTGTGAAACGATGATAGTAGGATTCAAGTGACTCTCCAGGTTCAATGTGATGTCAGTGTATTCCATGTAAAGCTTGGATTCCATGTCATCTTTGTTCAATTGAGTGCCTTCCATGAGGAGATGAACGTGTTCCCACATTGCTTTGGCTGTTTTCTGAGCATCGACACTGCGATAGATCGGATTGGGTATACCTTGAAGTATATAAGCCATTGCATACTGATCAGCTTCACGATGTAGTTTCTGTTCTTCAGTGAGTGCAGTTTCTGGAAGGGGTCTATCACCAGGAGGACGTGGAGGATCAGCATTTGGATCACCAGCTTCAAATCTTGTTGGCCACTCAAATGGTCCTTCAAGTATCACTTGCTTCAAGAATTGCCCATGAGGTTTCTTAAGTTCAAGAAAGCGTAGGAATCGACTTGACCATTGCACATAGTTACCAGGTGTTAGCATTGGAGGTGTCTCAAGTGATCCTGCCTCATGTCGGGATTGTTGAGTTGTAATAACTTCACACATTCTGTCAAACCAGTGAGGTTGTTTGGAGGAAAACTGAGTGTTTTGTAGTGGCACTTGATATGGTTGTTGTTGAGGAATGAGCTGTTGTTGCATCATTAGGTAATGTTGTTGTGGATTGTATTTAGGAGGTTGTTGATTCATTATGTGCGGAAGGTATTGTTGTTGCTGATACTGCTGAGGTTGTTGTTGCTGAGGTGTTTGTTGTTGAACATGAGGAAAGTAGTGATTCGGTGGCTGAGACATCTTAGAACACTTGTGTAGAAATGGATCTTGTGGAAAGTGTAGATTTAACCAATTATCGAGAAACTTAGCACAACTAGAGTTTGCGAAACTGTGTCAGATTATCGAGAAACTTTGTCAAAGTATCGAGAACTTTGAAGATTTTATCGAGAAACAAGGATTTCGAAACTTTGCAGGTTTATCGAAAAAAGATTTCGATATTTTGCTGGTTATCGAAAAAAAAGTATTTCGAAACTTGGCAGATTTTTCGAAAAACTTAAGATTTCGAAAACTTTAATAACTTTCTCGAAAAACTTTGTGATTTCGAAAAAAAAATGGAAGTTTTTCGAAAAATACACAAAATTTTTGCGATAAAACTGGTTTTCGAAATTATACAATTTCGAAAACTTTCCCAAAAGTCGAAGTACTTAACTTTCTTATACAAGAAAGAAAATACCGAGTCCACACAAACGACGTCGAGGTAGTGCACTTTGAGAAGATCTCGAAATAGGCCAAAAGTAGGTTCTCGATAACTTGTAGGTTTTGTTTTTCAAAGAAAGCAATCCTTAAATTCGTTTTTCTTTCAAGATACTTGTACTTTTGTGTATAAAATGAGTAAATCTTAAAGAAAGTAGAAAACTTTAAGAAAAATTTCAAACTTAAAAAAATTTCGATAAAAGTACAACTATCTAAAAAATCGAATAATTTAGTAGAAAGTTTGGAACTTTTTGGTTTGTTTTGATTTTAAACACAAGTTTGTAAGCAAAGATGTGAGAAAAACCAAGAAACAAACAAAAAAATTTAAACTTTTACAAACAATTCGAAAAAAAAAACGATTTGTAAAGAAAGAAATCAATGAAAAAACAATAACTACACCTTCCTCTAGCGAATGATACCACTTGTTAGGTCACCATTTAGTAAACACAAGTATGATATAAAGAGAAATGAGATGAGAATGAGAGTGGGATGATTATGAGAAATTTGAGAAAATGAAATGCAAGAGTTTCCTTAATGTTTTCAAATAACCAACCAAGTTTACAAGAGGCCTAAGACTAGTATTTATAGGAAAGGAGCTAGGGCAACATTCCTACTCCTTCCCTTTACATGAAACGTATGGGCTTGAGGCCCATGGACCTCATTCTTAAGCCTAGTAAACTTAATACAAAATGTAAATGATAGTAAATAATAACTAAGCAACCTAGCATTATTACAAATGACCGAGACTTGATAAAATAGTAAAACTATGGTTCCAACACATACATACAGGCAATGATGATTATTATCTTGGTTTATAAATTTTATGACCGTGATTTAGTAACAACAATATCTTGGCCAGGCAACCTTACCCAAGTGGTGGTTGCAGCCATGGATCATATTGGCTTTGGCTGCTATATTTGCAGACCTGAACTATTTCACCATGGGTAAGTTGGCGCCACCGGTAGCTTGGCAGGGCATCTTTACCTGAGTGGTGATTGCAGCCATGGTTGTCGTTCGCCTTTGGTGGTATATCCACATAACTGAGCCATTGCGTGATGATCATCCGGTTTTGGTACATGAATCTGCAAGATGTGAGTATGTATGTGAGATGGGTATGGGCTGGATTAGGTTACTGTAGCTATTAGGGATGCTTGGTTATATTTATTATATTAATTACAGGTACTGTATACTGATTATATTTTAACGTGAGTTTGTCGTTCAGTTCCCCAAATAATATTAAAGGTGAGTCTTCTTTCATGATGCTATTATGTTTTAACATTTTTTGATGCTAAAATTTGTTTATCATTAATGAAGTGCTTATGTTTTTGTCATTGCAGGAGTTCTCGACCCATGAGTAGACACTGTACACACAATCGAGGGTCAACTAGAAATTCAAATCGCATGTCCACTAGAAACTCAAATACCATTCATGCCTCTACAACACCTCAGTTATCCACGGGCCCAGGTGCTACTACCACTTAGTTATTTTATTATTTTCTCAATATATTTCCTAACTTTTACATACTAGTGAATTCGTTTGTCTCAGCTTTTCTGGATGGAGTGACACCAGATGCGGGCGCGTTTACTCAACACACAGAACCGGCGATTTTTTTGGCCCACTACCTACTCCCCCATCCAGTTCTATGTTCGGCCCGTTTGACAGAGAACAAATATATAGAAGGCCTAGATTATGCAGAACTTTGTACCGCTTTTGATCTATCTGAGGTCTTGCAGAGTTACACAGAAGGTTCAACTTCTTCTCAATAATATTTAAATTACATGTCGATTGCCTAATATGAACAGATTTAGCCAAAATACGATACAATGGTTCTAAATTCTCATGTTTTGAAAAACTATAGATAAATAAAAGGATGTTTCAAGTTGCATTCTAATAGATAGTTTCTCGCTATTTTTTTTTTTTTTTTTTTTTTTTTTTTTTTTTTTTTTTTTTGCATATGTTTTCAGCCATGTATAGACTTCAATGGTACTTAGTTGTTTATGAATGTTGTGCTAAAACTATTATGTAGCATATTCCTATTCGGCCTTAACATGACCAAAAAATACCAGATAGATTTTATATTTCGCAAGTTCATATTTGAATTAGTCACTAGAAAGGGAGCTGTAAGTGTTGGTGGAATTTTTTCTAGGACTTGGAAGCCTAAAAAGGGTCAGACAATAAAGGGACCTACTACCTTTAGAGATGATCCTGATCGGAAGAAAGGTAACCATTTTGAGCAAAGAGAAAAACTTGGACTTACAACCCCAAATAACGGAGCATCACGTTCCAGAACACCACTTCCTGAATCTGCAGATGCAATGCAGAAAGTTGAGTATGAAAAAACTAAGCAGGATAACAGTCTTTCTGACTTGAGTGACATATTAGGGGAACTCAAGGAAATGGCCGTTGACACGGGTTCAGAATTAGAGACGGATGCCCATCCTAAAGGCGTGAGTGTGCTACACAAGGTATGTCGACTTAGCCAATGTTATTACTATCTAAGATTATAGTACGCGCGGCTTAAAAATCGGAGCACGGGCGTGCTAAGTAATGGGTCAAAATGGGTTGTTTGTGTTTGGATGTTCATGATTTTTTTATATAGATTAAAGAAGTTGTATTACCTTGCAATATAAACTGATTTAGTCCATCGCAAACACGTGTCATGTGTGCGCACAAGTTTTAACACCTCAGTTTTTTGGAATAAATGTTTTAGGAAGGTGCAATTGAAGGCTACCCAACTGAAGCACTATAGAAGTTTCAAATGGTGAAAAGATCCGGTTTTCAGGGAACTCAAAGCTTTCACCAAGGCAATCAAGGTAAATTTGGTTTCTTATATCTTTAGAGTGTTTGGATAGTATATTTTTCACCATTGTATCAAAAAAATAGTGTTTGGATAAAAGTATAAAACTGCTTATTTGCTCATTTTACTGTAAAGCAAGCACTTACAAGCTAATTTTAAGCAGATAGGCACTTTTAATAGGCATTCCCAAACACTCCCTTAGGTGTTTTTTCTTTTCTGATTTTGTGCTGAAATTTTGCTTGCTTTTCTGTACAGATGTGAATTGTATGTTTCGGGTAATGGGAACATTAAGAAGCTTGTATCAGGTTTAGTGAAGCCGTTTATAACTCATTTGAAAGTCGTAAAGGAATAATTTCCATTGTGTGCTAACTGCTAAGCCTATTAAGCTTCAAGTGGATAAATGTAAAAATATAGATCCATGGTTCACAAAGAGGACACTTGAAAGGTACTGTATTCATATAAAAAAGCATGACCTATTTAATGGGATATGTTGATACTTTGGTCATTTGCATTATAATGATTTAAGATGTTTTTAATGGCCGTCAAGGCATCAAATACCAAATACTATTGACTGTGATTTACTTCATATATTATCAATGATATGTTCAGCTGCAACAAATATCGCAAAATAAACAGGCGAGTCAGCAACGCGGCGTTCGTCGCCAGTCTCGTACTAGACAAAAGTAGTATTGTATGTCTATAAAAAGAATACATAAGCATTGCCCAGCAATAAACTATTAAAAAACAATTTGTTATTGGCCTTTTGTTCAAAAATCAAAGATTTGTTAATATGTCATTGTATCTTATCGGGTTGACCCAATAACCCGATAAGAAACTAATTAGGACCCTAACTCGGCCCTATTAGGCTATCGGGTTGACCCGATAAGCTAAGTTGGACCCAAATCAACCCGAACCTATAAGGCTTAATGATGTAAGATTTTTAAGACCTCGAAACGAAGCTTTACAATACTCTAGGCAGTGTACCTAACCGTTGTAGTGTAGTATAGGCAAGTCCGGGGGATTGATCGTTCTCTAAAGGAATAGTCTCGCAATAGTTGTGGAAAGGTTAGGATGTATGATGAATTAGGTCTAGAGATGAGAGATGATTCTTTTTGTATTTTTATATATATTTTTTAAAGCAAGTAAAAATCTCGGTTTTGAAAGAGTGGGCGGAATTAGCTGCTAGTCAACTAAACCAAGTCTACTTAATTAACTTAAAACAAAACTACTTAAAAAAAAAAAAAAGAAAAAAAAAAGGGTAAATTGGTGAACTTCTTATGATGGGGAAAACGTGTTCACTCAAATAAAATTACTCCCTAGTTATCTCCTATTGATTCGTTGAATTGTCACGTCCTTGTTTTAGTCGAAGCATTGTATTCCTTAATATTAGTCGTGGGGAGGTGCCAAAGTCCCCAACTCTATGAATGTTAATCTCCCCTAAAACCCTTAAAGTCTATTAAATTTTCTAGGATCTACAAGCCGCAGTTCATGCAATAAATACAACGAGGACAACCAATGGTGCACTCTACGGTTGCTTTCTAAGACGTTCAAGCTAGTTACATATAAAAGGTCAACAAGTTTTCTTAGCCTAACGCGAAGCAATCAACTAAACAATAGACAACAAATCAATATCCAACAATTAGGTTTCATCAAATCTAAGCAAACACTAATTAACTTAAGATAGCATGTTAAAGCAAAGAAAAGAATAATTTATCTTTAACAAACTTGTGTTTTGGGTGTTGTAGAACCCTTACAAAAGCTGAAAAAATCGTTCTTAAAACCTGATTCGCCTCAAACAGTCAGATAATTATTGGTCAACCACTTGTGAATGGCCAACTGTAATAGTCAAACAGATGAGGCAAATGCTTCCGTGAAATACAGTGTTTTCCCGGGTCGTAATGTCCCAACGAGGTGTTCGATGTTTTATTATAAACGAGTTTGTGATCGAGTGAATATGAACAGGAAAGGTTATAAGTGTGTGTGTGTGTGTTTAAACTAGGGTTTTACAACTTAAAATAACTTAATTAAACTATTGAAATGATTACGTGAAAGCTAGGTATTTAAAACGTATAAACGTACACCAATTTAAAATCAGACGCGACTGCGTACTGAGAAAAAGGTGAGTTTTAAGAAAAATAAACTATAAGGGTTAAAATTGACAATCCTATAAACTTAAACTTAAAATAAAATTAAATTAAAAAGAAAACTATTTTTTAGATTATTATATTATTTATTATTAATTATTTAATTAAAAACTATTTAACTATTTAATTAAAATTAACTTAAATAAAACTAAAAATGATAAACACTACAAATTAAACTAAAAATTTATAAAAATAATTTCTAAAACTTAAAATGAACTTGAAGAAAGTATAAAAAATAAAAATAAATCTTTTTGTCTTTTTATAGATTTTCTATTAATTAAAAACTATTTATAATAATTAAACTAATTAAACTATTTCAAATTACAAATAATACTAAAATAACTTAGAAAATTATGAAAAAATTTATAAAACTATTTAACCATCACAGGAATCCTAAAAAATTATAAAAACTTTATTTTATATATTTTTAAACTAGTTTACTATTTATTATTCTATTTATTATTTAATTACTATTTAAACTATTTAAATTATTAAACCTATTAAATGAACAATATAAATCACAAGAAAATTTCTAAAATTATATTATGACTTATAGAAGCTAGGAAAAATATAAAATATAGGTTTTACTATATAAAAACTAATTATGCTATTTAAAACTTATTTATTGATTAATTATTAATAAAACTATTTTTAATTCTAATTAATACTAAAAGACAAAACAAAAATCTGAGAAAATTATTATAAGTACTTTAACCTATAAGGAAATTAATAAAAATATAAAAATATAACTTACTTAATAAAATTATAAAAAATGAAAATTAAAATTAAATTGAATTAAATAGAAACTATCACTTATTATTATATTGTTTTTTCTTGATTTTTATTTTACCAATCTATATTATACTTAAAAATAAATAACTTTTGCAAAAAAAATATTTTTATAAGCTAAAATTAAGCACTGTGGAAGCTTATTGCTACCACAGTTGACTTTTGTTGACTTGAAAAGGTAAATAAGCTCAAATGGGCTTATGTGGGACCCACTTAGGTTAATTCTGGTACTAATAAGTGAGTTGGACTTGTCAAAGCTTGATTTGGCCAAATAAGCTCAGTAGATAAGCTGATAAGCACAAATAAGCTAATCCAAAACTCAAATACTACACAGACTGGGGACAGATTATATGATCAATTTCAAGTGGGGTCCACTAGACTAGGGGTTAATCAAAAGGTCAATCTAGAGAGTCTGGTAGGAGGGGGGTTCAAAGATACTAATTTGGAGGCCTGGGGCCCACTATGGTGGCCACAAATCACCACCCAAGTGGTGGTGATGGGTGAGCTGCTGATGTGCAGGGGAGAAGTTCTCCCTGCAGGTGAGTTTGGGAGTGAGTGGGGCCCAGAGAAAAAATGTTAAAAATGTAAAGATGGTGGAAACTTAAACTAGAGCTGGTAGAGTATTACCACAACAAATTTCAATTTCTAAAACCTTCTCCTAAATTCAAAACAAATCCTTGAAGATTTGATAAAATCTGAGAAGCACAAATTTTGACTTTTGATAATAACCTAAGATTTGACTTTATTGAACTTCTAATCACTACTACTGATTTAATAAGCTATATTAAGCTATGACTAACCTAAATTAAGTTAAAGCTATATCTTATAAGCTAAATGGTGGGTTTGTGAGTCTAGAATCCTTCACAGTTAACTGTGAAGGGATTTAGAGTGCAATTTTGACTTTTGGTGTTTAACTACTTAACTACTGAGTTGAATTAGGGTATTAGGGACCTAAGTAAACTATGTAAACAAACACAACCCTTAGAAACACCCCTGGACACAGTGAATAAGGTTGAGCCAAACACCCCTACAAGTGACAGTTTACTCTAAAACTTTTTAATTTAAAACTACAACTATGATTTAAACACTTAAAACAGATTATATAAACTATATTGAAGTTATTTAAACTAAAATTACTCTACAAAAACATTAAATACTTAATAAAGCTAAAAAATTGGAACTTGCTTACAAATGGAAATGGACTGAGAACAAAAGTACCATGAACAAGTAACTAACCTATTACCTCCCACAAGGTTCTAAACCACCAACATATCCAAATAACATCAAGCTCCAATCTTCTTCCTCTCTTTCCTCTATTTTTTTATTTTTCTCTATTTAACTTATTATTTTTGGTATTTTTGCTTTTCTATGGTAAACAGCTAAGTAAGGTTTTCTTAAGCTTATTTAAGCTTTGTCAAAGCTTAAATGAGCTTATGAACTCAATAACAATAACAAATAACAACAAACACTGCTTTGTGAAATTTTTGAGAATTTAAGAGTTTCAAAAACTGAGAATCAAACTGAACTTTTAAATTAACTTTAACTAAAGATTCAAATACATAAGCTTAACTGATACAAGTGTTTTTGATGGAAATTACAACTGAATAAGTAAATTATACTACCTACGATTAAACTAAACTAAAACTAAACTAACTAGCTATCTCTTCTGCTTCATTTTCCTTATGTAGAGACTTTTAAGGTTCTTGGGACCCACAGAGACATATCCCACCATTTCCCAACCGTTGATAAGGCCTAATTGATCTTGGCCGTTTAAATAATTTCTTGGCGCCAAAGTCTCCACAGGGTACTGTAGATAACGTGGGGAGGATTTTAAGGCATTTAAGGGTTGTTGGAGTGTTGTGGAGGTGGAGGGATAAGGTTGGACAGCTGGGGGGATGAAACCGGTGAGGTGGAGGGTGGTATGGTGGAGCAGTGGTGGTGGTATGGTTTGGGAGGGAAGGTGGTGTTTGACCGGGGTGTTGACCCGTTTTATTTAATAAAGGGTGGTTGGGCTTGGACTTAGGATATGGACCAGATTTAGGTGGGCTTGGGGTTTTAATAAAAGGGAGTTGGATTGGATTATATTTTGGGTAGTAAATATATAAAGGGTCCGGATTTGGTTTTTAGGAATTACACAAGGACCAATTTTGTAATTTAGGCAATGTTGAGGGCTGTTGTTGTAAATTCCCATATGTAATCACAAGGACCTATTTTGCCATAATTGAATAGTACATGGTTTATTTTTGATGTTTTCCATTTTTTTAATACCGAGGACTATTTTTGCCAAACTTGCAAAGTTGAGGGGCCTTTTTTGCAATTTCTCCATACTTTTCACATAAGGACCAAACCTGCATAAGATTATTAGTATAAGGACCAAAATTGATTTTTCTCAAAGTTTTTACATCCCAGGGACCATTTCTGTCAAATTCCAAAGTTGAGGGACTAAACTTGTAATTCTGTGAAACTTTGCACCAAAGGACTAAATATGTAACTTTATGATTAAAAAGGACCTTTGATGACTTTTTTCATGTTTTTAGAATAACCAGGGACTAGTTTTGACAATTTATGAAAGTTGAGGGACTGAAACTGCCAATTATGCAAACTTTGTACGTTTTTCATCTGTTTTTGCATATTTTGCATTTGAAACATATAAAACACGCTTCTAAGATATTTTAAGTATTTTGATACATATTTGAGTGTTTTTGTATGTTTTGGCAGTTCAGATTAGTATAAAATGATGAGTATTTAGACACTCATCAAAACCCTACCCAAAGATATCACACATTACAATGAAAAACATACAAAAATATATATAGTTTTACATCTCTGACGGCGTTAGCTTATGGATCCTGGCGCCGTCAGCTCGCAGTGATTAGGGTTTCATCTTGTGTAAGGCATTGCTCTGACGGTGTCACTCAGTAAACCCTGACGCCGTTACCTTCTTCTTGACGCCATCCCTTAGTAGTAGATCTGGGCCGTCTCTTGTTAACTTAAAACGTGATTCCCTACTCCAAAATACACCTGACGCCGTCAGGTGTTAATTTATGAATTATCTTTGAAACGACGTGTGTAAATCATTATCTAGATCCAACATCAATTGACGTCGTCACCTTGTAGCTTGTGACGCCGTCAGCCTTCCTTTTCTGACGGGTTTTCGCAACTTTGTCATTTTCTTCACTTTTTCATCCAAAAAGTGCCGATTTCCAGATTTCTAGTCCCAAGTACCTAAAATGCAAAAAGAAACGATTTGAGGCAATATTTGATCATATAAATACGATTTTGGGCTTAAATAACCCCTTAAAAAGGTATCAAATAAATCCTTATCACTTAATCGGGTTCGGGTCGGGTCAACCCATTTGAGACCCCTACATGTAACATGCGAATTAGGAGTGATCATGAGACGGTTTGGGGCGGTTTTTAGCTATAACCACATCCCGAACCGAAAATTCGGTTTTAAGTTTTTAAAACCGAACCCAGCACCAAAAGTCTGGCTTTTTTTGGTTTTTTGTCGTTCGGTTTTCATTTTAATCGGTTTTCGGATATCCGAAATTTGAGTTGATAGTTCTATGTTAGACCCATTATTTAAGCTATATTATTTAATTTCGGATAATAGTTTTATATATCTAAATATCTAAATATCTATAATTTTCAGATAACATTGTTAGATCTTCCCAATACACACCCCCATCAATCCGTCATAGACAACCTCTTCAAATCTATAATCTATAGCTGTAGAAGTGAATGTTGCATGATGAAGGATAGGGGTGAGCGCGGTTCCGGAACCGCATGGAACCGAACCGGAACCGCGAGACCGAAAAATCATATTTTAGGAGCCGAGAACCGGACCGAAGAGCATGTTTCGGTCCTAGTTTGGTTCTTGGGTCCGATCCGGGTATTTTGGTTCAACCTGATTAGAACCGAAATTTTCTAAAAAGCACCCAAAAGTTCAAATTTTCTCATATGTTTACACTCATTTATGTCTAAACTATAAAGATATTGAATGATTAATGTACATAGAAAAATATTGAACAAGAACAATTAAAGTTCAATGAACTTGCGGTGTCGTTTGTGTGGTGTCTCCATTATTGATTATTGTACAACAAATACCAAGTGATTACTTTCAGTATCCCAAATAGATGCTTCAACTAAACATTGTACTTTTAAAAAGAAAGACACTAAACTTTGCAAAAATAACCAGTTGTGAACCAAAAAAAAAGTGTCATGCTTATTTAGCATGTGCACTTAGAGGTGCACATTCTACTTTAATCCACAAGTTGTCTGCAAATAAAACTTTTGTTGCGTGTGAAGTAGAAGTATTTAGTCATAATTGTTAATTTTATACAATAATAATTCATGCAATTAGTAATAGAAAGACATATCAACCTAATCCGTTTCACATGTTTAGTCATAATTGTTCGGTTTGTTCTGAAGATCGGCAGGAAAACATTTCTGTGATTGCTTTTAATATTTTAGTTACTTGGCCAATCTTTCTGAAATATGCTTACATTTCAGTATGTATACTAGACTATCAATTAACTTAAATTTTTTTAATAATTACGTGGATTATGTTAATCTGTTATATTTCATTCCTGCAATTTTTATTATTTTTTTCAACTTATTTACAAAAATCAAACGTTAATTCATTTTGGTGGGGAGAAAATTTCTCATGTCCCATTGCTAAACTTGAGATCTTTGGTTACTTTTTACAGTGTTCTAAAAGGCGCACCAAGGCACCGCAAAGGCTTCGCCAAGGCGCGAGGCGTGGCCTCGCCGCCACAAAATGGACCTTGACGGCAGATCTAGGCGTGACGCAAAAAGGCGTGAAATAAGGCGAGAAAAGGCGCGCCTTTTGCTTTTTTAACCAGTTTATTTTTATCTATTTTTTTATTTATTTGTACTTTTTTTTTAACTATTTTGAACTAGTATTTGGAATTTAGGCTATTTGGTATATGGGTCTGGTAATTATATAGTAAGCAGTAGTCTAAATGTCTAATATAGTACGAGTAACATGATCTAAATTATAAATACATAAATATATAAATATTTTTTTGGCACTTAGTGACGCCTTAAGAAACGCAAAGGCTCCGCCATGGCGTGTAAGGCTTTAGGCGCGGCTATGCCGCCACGCCACGCCTCACGCCTTTTATAACCTTGACTTTTTATGACAATTTCTCCTTTATTATTTGTTAAAAATCATTTATCATCTCTAAACAAATTTGATAAGCTAATTAGTAATTAAGAGTAACCATGTTCTCAACCAAATGAAGTATCTGCAAACCAAGTCTGTTCCCCAAGTTTTCCAAATTAATGAGAACTAAAGTTCCCTGGTTTACATATGTTTCTGATTGGTTATATTAAAACACAAAAGAAACAAATATGGGATGATATAATGCACTCCGCGGTTCTTCAGTTCCGGAACCGATACCTGTGGTTCTTCGGTTTCGGATCAAACTAAACTGAAAACCGAAAATTACAATATTGAAGAACCGAGAACCGGACCGTGGTTCTAAAATTCAGTTCGGGTTAGGTCGGTTCCGGTTCGGTTCTCGGTCCATTTGCTCACCCTTTATGAAGGGTCATAAATAATCATCAAAACTTGGAAGTATCTCAAAATCTGGTATATTATTAATGTTTGGATTATTAGTAATATCGTAATCTATCATAAAAGTGCAAGATAATGATGATGAAACGACGTCCATGAAGGACGAGCTAGTCTAGAAGTAAGTGTTACTAGAAACAACATCGTCCGAAGGTCGTTGCAACAATTGATCATCATCATGTGTTGAGGAGTAGGAGTTTTCATAGCGAGCCACAACTTCTTGTATCTGAGAAGGGTGAAGATCCATGCCTCTAAGAATATTTGGTGATTGGTTTGGGAAGTTGAAGTGTGCATTGTTGCCTCTTAGACAAAAGAGAGCTGCATCAAAAGCATGAGCCACTTTTTCAGACGAGTCATAAGATTATAGCCATATCCTATCACGGCTATTGGGTAGCCTGATCTTGGACACCCATTTGCCCCATTTCCTCTTCCGAACACCTCTGTACTTGGCCTCGTTAGTGTCGTTGTTGTTGTCTCCTTGGCATGACATGGATGATGCTCCAGCGACATTCGCAGTAGAAGTAGAAGTTGGTTTGACCTTAGTGTTGAGTATAAATATGTATTTTATATGTTGTGTTATGTTTGGTATGTGTGGGTGAGTTGGCTAGTATAAATTGGCCGCGGTGCGCGTTTTCATGAACTAATATTATATTGTTAACTCAATGAAGAAACCCGACTTCTTAACAAAAACCATATAAAAATATGCAATCGTATTTGTGATATGACCTTTGTTCTATGATTATTTATATAGGACTATGTGGTTATTTATATAGGACGCTGGTACAATGTGTTACTATAATAATGAAAATATACAAATTAACCTTTGCTATAGGATTATTTATATAGGTTTGGCTATTTGTATAACATGGTTTCTCGTATATTTCTAAGGTAGTTGAGTCGGGGGCGAGGGGACCCTCCAGCCCCTTACTTGCTCCGTCTCTGCTCCTAAACAATTATTTTTTGTGACTATAGTTTTCTTTTTTTCTTTGAATGTCAATAGCTTTAGTGAAAGGACTCTATTATGAATGCGGGTTCTCAACAATTTCCTTATGTGTAACATATGTTGTATTGTACATTTGTACACATGCTTTTTTGTGTGCATATTATACATTAATGATTAATCTCTATTATGAATGCAGGTTCCCAATAATTGTCTTATATGTGCATGTGGGGTTCTAAAAAATGGATGTTTTTGCTTATTCCCAAAAAAATCACAAGCACCCATCTTTTTCGCACTTTTATTTAGGGGTGGCAATCGAGTCTTGTTTGTGTTTACCTATTCAGGTTGGCGGGTTGGTATAACCTACCCAAACACGACCTATTTATTAATCGTATCAAGAAACTTGATTGGCTCAAAAGCAGTCAACTAAAGTCAACCACAAGTGTGGCAGATATAGTCAAACTACCTAGACCAATGCTTCCGGGTAATATAGGGTATCACCAGGTCGTTAAGTCCCGACGAGGTGTGAATTGTGCTTTAGCGTGCTTGTGATCGGGTGATTTTTCACAGAAAAGGGTTGTGATGAGAATTATTTGAGAATTATGAAATGAAATAGCTTAGGAAAGCTATATGATTGATTACAGGAATTTAAATTAAGAAGAAACGAGCTAAAACCTAAAAACGTACGTTTTAATTATAAACGTAAACTGAAATTAATATTTATACAATCCTAATGAATAAACAAAATTTTTAGAAAAAGAAAAATTATTTTTACACTATTTAATTATTTATTATTAATTAATTGCTAATTACTTATTAATTAACTAATTATATTTATTTAAATTATTAAAAATACTAAAAAGACTTAGATAATTAAGAAGATTTTTATAAACCTAATTAACCATCACAGGAATATAAAAAATTATAAAAAGTTGGTTTTATGTATTTTTAAACTAATTTATTATTCTAATTATTAATTAATTACCAATTAAACTAATTATATTCTAAAAAATAGAAAATAAATAGTAGAAATTCTAGAAAAAT
The DNA here is from genome assembly GCA_030686995.1 of Artemisia argyi. NCBI lineage: Eukaryota > Viridiplantae > Streptophyta > Magnoliopsida > Asterales > Asteraceae > Artemisia > Artemisia argyi. The sequence continues at coordinate 61,645,120 of CM060685.1, forward strand.
TCCTAAAAATGTTTTAACTTATATAAAAGCTAGGAAAATTAGAAAAACTAGATGTTACTTAAGGAAATATAAATTTGCTATTTAATTCTTTAATATTAATTAATAATTAATTAAACTAATATTTATTCTAAAAATCACTAAATTACAAAGGAAAAATCTAGAAAAATTCTCAAAAATACTTTATACTACCAGGAACTGAGGAAAAATTTGAAAATGTATAAGTGCTTAATAATAAACTAAAAAGAAAAATGAAAAAAATAACTTCTATTTAATAGAAGCTATCACTATAATTAAATTTGGTTTTTTCTTGGATTTTCTGTTTCAAAACTACTTATACACTGATATCTAACAACTTTTATAAAAATACGTTGAATGGAACTCCGAAAATAAGCAGTTTAAGTGCTTAATGCTTGACAGTTTGACTTTGTTTGACCAAGCCAAGAAATAAGCTTGAATGAGCTTATGTGGGGTCCACAAGGGTGGATTCTGGTTCAAGTAAGTAAAGTAGGCAGTAATAAGCTGGAAAAAGCAAATGGGGTCCACTAGATAAGCAAATAAGCCACAATAAGCAATTGCTTATTGATGATCAGAGACAGAAATGGGACAAAGTTCAAGGCTGAAACAAGTGGGGTCCACAGGATCTTAAGGGGTCAAACTTAGCTGCTATGGACTGGGGGCTAGCTTGGGAGTTCAAAGGTTCCAATGGGGGCCTGTGGGACCCACTGTGGTGTCCTGTGGGACCCACTGTGGTGTCCTGTGGGACCCACTAAAGACAACTCAGTGAGTTGATGCAACAGATGCATAGGGGAGTTCCTTTCCCTGTAGCTGTGTTCGAGGCAGTGTAGGACCCACATGAAAATTTGCAAAAATCTAATGACTATGGGATTTCACAGATGAGGTGGGGGGCTACAAATCCTAAAAAGTTCAAGTCCTAAAGGTTAACACAAAAATCTAAACAATTCTTGCAAAAAATGGATTTTCTGACCAAATGCAATTTTGACTTCTTTGATTTTTTAGATATTTGACCTAAATGAACTTTGGTTGATCTTTTTTGGACCAAATCAGTTGTACTAAGTTGCAATATGCTCAAATTATGCTACTAGAACTAATTTCAAGTCAAATGGGTGAGTTTTAGAGTCCACAGTCCTTGACAGTGGACTGTAGGTGACTTAGGAAATGATTTTTGACTTTTGGTTATTTGATACTAGGATTTTATTACCTTGAGACATTACTTAACCCTACTAAAACATGTAACAAGAACAAACAATTAATAAGAATCACTGTAGCTCAGTGGATTTCACTAAACCAAACACCCCTTTACTTGACAGTTAGGTTGATTTTCTAAGCAAACCAAAACTACAACACTAGAAACCTTCTTATAGTAATCTAATAGAACCTAACTAGCAGGATTAATCATAAATTAACAAGTAAAAGCAATCAACAGTGGATTAGAAAGAAAATTGGAAAATTCTTACAAATTTGGCCAAAGTATGAAATGAACACTAGGACCCAAGAACACTCCTAAGTGGTTTCCACAGACCTCTATAACCACAATCCCATCCAAATTCAGCTCTGCTTCCCTTTGTTCTTCATCTTCTTTCTTTTTTTTTTTTGTTTTTATTATTTTTTATTTTTACTCTATTTAATTCTATTTTTTTTTTTTTTTTTTTTTTTGTATTTTTGAACAGAAACTCCTTCAAATGATTCACAAGCATCTTAAAAGCTATTGAAAAAGCTTAAATGAACCAAACTAAACTCTAAAAAACAACTTCCAACAACATTGTAATCAAAAGTTAATTTTCATTAAAAGTACATAAATAGACTTACAACAAGAAACTTGAGATTTTTTATTCAAATAGGACTTAAATACATTAAAACACATGAGATTACACTTGAACACTGAATCTTACAACTAAACAGGGAATTACATGAAAATAATTGAAGAAAATTACTAATTAACTACTACTGTGGCCTGCTGCTTCTCTTTCTATTTGTAGGGGGCCATTAGGGTTTTGGAACCCCTCTGAGTGACTTCCACTTTAATCCTCAGCCATTGGATTGCTTACACATAATCTCAGCCTTCAAAATGGATTTTTAGCGCCATTTTCTTTTTCTTGTCAGATAGATAACTTGGACACCTTTAGGACTAATTAATGCCTCTTGGAGCTTAGTTGAGGTGGAGGGGAACAAGGATTGGTGAAGGTGATGTGGAGGTGAAGGGAACAGGTTACCAAGTTGGAGGGGGTGGAGTGTTTGACTTGGGTGGTTTGACTTGTGGAGGTAATAAAACGGGGTGTTTTTTATTTTAATGGGGAGTGGGCTGGGGTGGTTGTTTGGGCTTTTGGAGTGAGAGGTGGGCCTGGTTGGTTTTTGGATTTGGTTTGGTGTTGGGTATTAATATAACAAAGGGTCCGTTTGGTAGTAGTAAACAACAAGGACCAAAAATGTAATTCCACCAAACATAAGGGACTTGAATTGTAAATTCCCAATAGTTATCACAAGGACCAATTATGCCATTTAAGAATAGTACAAGGTTTAATTTTGATATTTTTCTAATTTTAAAACCCAGGGACCATTTTTGACATTTTTCAAACTTGAGGGACCAAAGTTGTCATTACGCAATTTTTTACTTTAAAGGATTTCTTTTGACAACTTGTGAATCCCAAAGGACCTTTGATGATAAATTCCATGTTTTGATTTACCAGGGACTAGTTTTGACAATTTCGAAAGTTTAGGGACTGAAACTGCATATTTTGCAAACTTGACTTGTTTTTTTATCAGTTTTCAATCCTTTTGCATAAAAACAAAATCCAGGGATATTTTATGTATTTTAAGGCATTCCTGTGTGTTTTTAGATGTTTTTACAGTCTAAATGTGATAGAAATGATGAGTATTTACACACTCATCAGTCCCCCACACTAAACTATTGCTAGTCCCTAGCAATCTTTTTGAGAAAAATTAATGGATTTGATCCTTTCCCAAGCCTATGGTAATCTATTTTGCTATGACAGGTAGTGAGAGATATTTTCCGTTTCCATATTATGATATTACTTTATTACACCCGAGAGATGTGAGTATCTAAACACTATTTGTGAGGTGCTAGTGTATGACCTCCGTGTTTGTCTTTGGTCTTTAGTGGAACGATTATTTGTTGTAATTACTTTTATATTAGTGTTAAATGACCCCTAACTTGTATTTTGATTAGAATAAAAGCGCATTTTCTTGAGGACAAGCAAATCTCAAGTGTAAGGGTATATGATGAGGCAAAAAATGAAGCACTTTTAGGGGGTCATTTAAGCCCGGAATTGAATTTATTTGATCAAATATTACCCTAAATCGTTCCTTTTGTGATTTTAGGTACTTTGGGAGTGAATTCTGGAAAAGGAAGCAATTCGGACGTTTTTGGAGCATAAAAGTGAAGAAAACGCCAAAGACTTAATTTTCCATGCTGAGAACAGTACCTGACGGCGTCAAGAGGAAGACCCTGACGGCGTCAAGAGTAAAAGTGGTGACGACCCAGTGCAAACCTGATGGCGTCACAACAAGGGCGTCAAGACTTAATTTGGTGACGGCCTGCATAAGGTGTATACATGACGGCGTCAGATCCAGATCTAGGCAGTCCGAGGAACTATTTGGCGGCGAGATGACGGCGTCAGACATTTATTCTTGACGCTGTCACCTATCAAACTCTATATATAGTTTTCTATTTTTCATTCATAAAGAGAGGAACTTGTGTGGAGAAACTAGGGCCGAACTTTGTAAATGCTAGGTCATATTTTACAGTACTTTCAAGGGTTTTCATCCCTTGAATCCTTCCATGTTCTATTAAGATAAGTCTTCTCTTAATTCAATCAATATGTCTATGTGTTGGTTGATTATATCTTTTACTTGTCTTGATTTCAACATGCTAGGCTAGATCTATCTTGTGTTTGCTTGGATCTAATGAAACCTAGATGTTAATTATGTGTTGATTACTTGTTTATGGTTGTAATGGATGAATGATTTCAATGTTAGGCTTAAGAAAACTGGCAGATCTCCATTGTGTAACATGCTTGAACGTCTTAGGAAACATGAACCGATGTGTACTAGGTTTTATAGGTTGTATTTAATGCATGAGTAAATTCTAATGATCCCATGTTAGGAACTTCTTAGCCGGCTCGACATAGGAGTGAAGTAGGCACTCATAGGATTGGGGAAGTAAGTACGCCACCCCATGAATGGTATTAAGGAATACAATCCGTCATCCACGCAACTATAACAAGTAATTAACGTGTAAAAGATATCTAGGGAGTAGTGAAATCTAAGTAAAAACATTTCTCCCACATATTGCTCACAACTTTAGTATAATTTAGTTTAATTTCATTTTTAGTATTTTATTTTGATCGCATCTTAGTATCTGAACTGCCAAAACATCCAAAAACACTCAGAAACGCATCAAAATACTAAAAATATTTCAAAAGTGTGTTTTATATGTTTTAGATGCAAAATGTTTAAAAACAAATGAAAAACGAACAAAGTTTGCATAATTGGCAGTTTCAGTCCCTCAAGGTTCAAAAATTGACAAAACTAGTCCCTGGAAGTTTAAAATGAAAGAAAAGTCAAACCAAGGTTTTCTAAAGTCAAAAATTATCAAAAACGATCCTTGGGTGAAAACTTTGAGAAAATTACACGTTTGGTCCCTGCAGTTTGAAAAATGACAAAATTGGTCCTCGGGGGTTTCAAAATTTGGAAAATTGAAATTGTGATCTTTGGGTTATTATATTATGGAAGGAATGATCTTAGGAATACTTTGGAGAACTTGTCAAATCAAACCCTCAAGTTTCAGTGAATTACATTTTTGGTCCTTGTGAATTTCATACCAAATACCAAACGGACCACTCCTATTACTATTACTCCAAACAAACCCAATAATTCAAATCCCACTCCAATCCAAATAATTACCAGCCCACTCCACAAATCCCTTGGCCCATATGCTTCAAAAGCCCACCACACAAAATATAATACTCCCTCCCGTTTAATAAAAAACCACCCAGTCAACTCCCCACCTTGACCCTTTGACTCCACCTCATCCCTTCCACATCACCACCCCATCCCTGAAAATCCATCATCACCCCTACACTGCCTTCCCCTCCTACACACTCTACCCCCCTCCTACACTCCAAACCCTACACCCTTATCCCTCCAAACACTAAAACCCAAAATCCCACACCCTGGCACAAGCAACACAGGCTACAAGCCAAATCCAAATTTGGCGCCAAAATTAATTGATGGCCAAGATTAAAGTTTTATGATCCAAAGGTTGTGATTACTGCTGGGAAAGGACAAGGGGGTCTCAAAATTGTACTCTCAGTATTTCAGTGTAATAGAACCTTAATTTAGTTGGCAATTCAAGTCTTATTTACTTATTTCAGTTTTCGCTCAAAGATTGTTCAAAACCCCATTGTAGATTTAAGTATGTTAAAATTGGATGTTTAGTGTTCTAACAGCCCCATATAAGCTCTTCAGAAAGTTCTTAATGGCTCATTAAGTTTAAAACTCCTTTTCATTTTGAAAACTAAAAATCATTAAAATTACTTAAAAATAAATGGAAAATAAAAAATCATTATAAATGGAAGATGAAGGTTGAAGCAGAGTGTGCTTGGGATTCTCATGGTTTTAAAGTCTCATGGGAGACACTAGGTTAGTGTAAGAAGCAGTTGAGTATCTTGATATGAGCTCAGGCCATTTGTAAGTCAATTCTCAATTTCTTAGCTTAATAATGTTGAACTGCTCAATAGCTTATCTTTCTATTTATTTCTGAGTTAGAATAACTCATTTGTGCCTTTTGATGATTGAAATTCTTATTGGTTAGTTTCTTAAGTCATTAGTTCATATTGTAGTTGTTGACTGTGAGAATTGTCCAAAACTGCATAGGTGTTATTTGGTTGTTCATTGCTGAATTTTTCTGTACCATTAGTCTTTACAATAGATTAGAATGTAGTTGTGATCACTAGTTAGGTTGCTTGAGCATTTAACTTGCAGAACTTAGTTTAACTATTTCCTGAAGGGGTGTTTGGGATAGCCTGTTCTCATTGGGTTCAGGGTTGTTATTGTGGTTAAGTGTTGTTGTAACATGTGAGTCTGGGTCCAAAAATGTAGAATCAACTATCCAACTCAGGTTTCAAGTGACCAAAAGTCAAAAACCTGTTTGATCTCCCCTCACAGTCAACTGTGAGGGAATTGAGCCCATTAAACCCCCACACTAGCTTATAACTTATAGTCTTAGGTTAAATTAGGTTTATTTTAGCTTATTGTACCTTTTTCAATCATATTAGATCAATCAAAACTCAAAAAGGTCAACTTAGGTTTATAAAAGAAAAGTCAACAAATTTCAAGTTTTAAAAATGGATTAGATTTCTAGGTGATGCACAGGGCTCATTAGATACTAGAAATAAGCAATTTTTGTTGATTTATGTTTTCTGGAAGCTTGTGAACTTGTTTTAATAAGGAAAGTTGGATTCAGAACCCATTTTCTTATAAATAAGCTCATTCAAACTTACCTATTTGCTATTTGACCTCCCCTGCACCATCAGAATTGACCAACTTTCTTGTGGCCATAACTTGGTCATTATTTGACCATCAAGTTTAATTTTTGATGATTTGGGAAGCCTGATAGGAGGGCTTGTTGGGTTTGTATGTTGTTTTCCTTCATTGGTTTGTTAGAATAGCTTAATTTTCACCAATAAGTCAACTTTTGAACCCTAATTGTTGCTGATGCCTCAGCAGTTAGCTGAGCTTGTTTAATCTAATAATCTGTGGATTCTAGTGGCTAAATTGTTGAATTAGTGTTGTTTGTATGTGTTTAAGCTTATGTTTGTGGTCTTGTATCTTAGTTACATCTTATGAGCTTATTGGCTATCCCTTAGCTTGTTTCAAAAAACCCAATCTCACTTAAAGCCTTAACTGTTTGGGATCACCATTCAGTTTTTGTTCAAGTTTCACAAGCCCTTAGATTCCTCACCACTTGAGCTTATCATGAGCTTGTGAGCTATTTCGAAAGCCCCTCAGGACATCTCATTTGGTCCATGGATCAACCAGGTGGGCCCCACAGAGGGCTGCAAGTACCCTCTCAGGCCTGTTTGGCTTATGGTTTTTGAGTTTGCTTATTTGCTAGTTGGAGCTTATTCTGAGCATTTCTTTGGTTGAGATTAGTTGTTTTAAGCTCATATAAGTTAGTTGTAGTGTACTCTAGCTTTTGGTAATTAATTGCATTGTTTGCTTATTTTTAAGTACTTGTTTGTAAGTGCTTATTGCCCATTTTGCTTATTTTGGTTTCTTTTTCAGTAGATTTTATTTTTCTTAAGTTCTTAATTGTATTTTAGAATTTTCCTAAAAATTTCAGATTTTTCTTTGCTTTTTTACTATTTTTAATAAATCAAAAGTAGTTTTAGTAATTAATAAATAGTTATTAATTAATAATAAATAGATAAAAAGTAGGAAAAATATATTTTTAGTTTTAAAATTACTTTTATATTATTTTAGAATTTTTAGAATTAAATTTTCATTTTTCTAGCTTAATTTCATAATTAGTGTAATTTAAATATTATTAATTAGTAATTAATTAAATAGTGTAAAAATTATTTTTCTTTTTCTAAAAATTTTCTTTTATCATTAGGATTGTAAAAATGTAATTTTCATATCCGTAGGTATTTTATTTCACGAAAACTCGCGTTTTATTTCGTACGTCTACGTAATTTTAAATTCAAACGCGCGTTTTTAGGTTTAACTTACGTTTTTAGGATATATGTTCATCAGTAATTGTTAATATAGTATTTCTAAGTTATTTTCATTCCTTATCTCGTAGTGTAATCATACAAACCAAATTCCTTACCTTTTCGTCCAAATTCACCCGATCACAAACCCGTTTAATAACCATCACACCTCGTCGGGACATAACGACCCGGGGAAACACTATACTTCCGCGAAGATTTGGTCTGAGATGTTTGACTTAGTTGACCATTCACCTGGTCATTTTAGGTTGACGGTTTAGCACCAATCAAATTTTGGCGCCGCTGCCGGGGAGGTGTGCGCGCTATTCTAAATGGTTTTTCTGATTAGTGATTTTGGAATTCGTTCCATTGTACATTTATCCATCCTTTGTTCATATTTTCTTATTATAAAAACAAAACCGTTCCCGAAAATATTTTAAACTCAGTTTTCAACGAACACACAAAACACAAAAACATTTTCCTTCCTATTTGTACAAAATGTCTTATCAAAAATCCCAAAAATATCCATCTTTACCCTCCTACCTTTTTGATTCTTCATCCCTTTACCTTCTATCCTTTAATTCTCACTTCTTCCACTTGTCCCGTAATTGATTCTAATGGCATCTCTCGATGACGATTTCTTTGAACAAAGGGCCTTTAATAGCAAAATTGAAAAACTTATGGCCTTGTCAAAGATATCGAGATGTCGTGTTGATTATGATGGACCATCGATCCCTATTCCCTCTCCAGTGAGGGAAATGGATCAAGAAACCGAGGTGACAAAGGACCCTATACTTCCCTCTGACGATGGAAGTGCTAAATACGTCCAACCTACGGTTTTCCAAAAATCTAAGCTCACAATTGCTCCTAAACCGTCAAGAATTGATCCTAACCTTTCACGGTTTACGGTTAAAAGTTTGTCAAGCAAACGTATAGAGCTTAGAGCAGTGACTGAAAAGAACGACTTGCCCAATCTTCACGTTCATCAAGAACCAAAACCCGAGACCATAACGGAAGTGGTGGAAATTGCTAGCTCTAAGAGCACACCACTTGTCCCACCTCCGGATTTTATTCCTTGTGTTGGTTGTGGTGAGCCACTTTTTGGTTTACCATGTCGTTGGTGTACACGTGTACAATGTGGTAATGATATTTGAGACGGGAGTTGTTTGTTTTGTGGTTCGAGGAATTCATTTGCTTATGATCCTAATCCGAACTCATTCAACGACTCTTCAAATTTTTCCAATTACCCATCGCATTCATACGAGCAAGAATCATATTATCCAAATCACAATGATGCTTCGTATCAAAATACACCGAACTTTTCATGTGAATATTGTGGAGGTCCTCACCAAGGTTTTGATTGTCAAAATAATCAAAATTTTGGTTACGACCAATATCCATACAATTCACCAAACCAGAATCAACAATTTAACTGTTGTGAGTATTGTGGTGGTTCACACTACAGTTCTGATTGTCAATCGGGCAACACGCTTGTCTATGAGCAGTTTCCCGATAACAATTATGACTCAAGCACATACGACTCACAGCCACAACAGTATTACTGTTGTGAAAACTGTGGAGGTCACTTTAGCTCGGATTGTCAAACAATGAATCCATTTCCTTGCAACAATTACGACTATTCAGGTCAAGACCAACCTCCACGGTACCCAATTATTCAAGAAACTCCTCAATTCCCGCAAGACCTTTGTCTAAAGGTTCTTGAAGCATTTAAAGAATTTAAGGAGGGGTTGGCTACTACATCGTTTCAAGAATCTCGTGAAAAATCAATGGCATAATTACTTGCTGAAGAACGAGATGCTAGAAACGAATTGAGCATGGAAGAATTACTTGCTGAGCAAAGAGCGGCTAAAATACGTGCCAATCTTCGCTATGCTGCTCTATTTGATGACTATGATGACAGTGATGATGAAGATAACATTGTTATTATTCAAAAAGATTCATCAAGTTCATCAGTTGATATCCCAGCAGTTGAGATTCCATCTCAAACAACTGCTATCACACCCGAGGTTTCCACTCACTCTCTGAATCTGGGGGATGAGCATCTTAGCACTGTTCCTCAAAAGGAATCGGACGAATTCATAAAGTCTAGTGTTTAGAACCTTGTCCCAATCCCAGGAGAGTCACAGGGGACTTTTGATCATGTGTGTGACCTACCTTCTTCCCCTGAAAATCCAAAAGATCATTTTGAGACTTTCTCCAATTTTAATGATGATTGTACATCTTATGGAGAAGTTGAGTATGAGGAGGCACCATTGCCTCATTCGGATGTTGACCCTCTTATTGAGGAGTTCACAAATGAACTTACTCACATCAATCCACTTCCATTGGGAAGTGATGATGGTCTCCTTGATTTTGAAGCCGATATGGGAGAAACTGAAAATCTTTTAAACTCTAATCCCAACATCGAGCTTAGTACTTCACATGCTGATGAAAATTCTTTATCTTCTGGATACATCAGTCATGTGGAAGGATTACCTTCTGAGCTAGTTAGCTTAGAAGAAGTGAATGATGAGACTAACACTGAAATCAAGGATGAAGCACTTCGTGCAAGATTAATGAATGTCAATCTCCTCATTTCTAAAATCGAGGCTTTCAATATGAAACCTATTTCATCTCCTATCCCGATTAAGGATAGTGACATTTTCTCCGACGATCCTATTCCAGAGTTTGAAGCCTTTACTTTTGATCATATGGGAGAGAAGATTAGTGGCAGTACCGCTTCTCATTCTCAAATTTCTCTCCCCGAATATGATTCATTCACCTTTGAGGAGTTCTCCGGTGAACTCACTCATATCATGACTCCTCCGGAGTATGATAGCCCGGGGGGAGATGCACTCAATCATGAGAATTTGCAAATCCCCACCCACCCTCCCGGGATATTTACGAGCTTAGCCCTTGAAATCCAAACTCAGGCTACGGAGCCTGCTCTCGAGGAAGAAAATCTTATAAAGATTTTCATCATGGTTTTCTTCCTGTTCTTCACCTACCGGGTGACTTCTCCTGTCCTTCATTCCTTCGGGAATGAAGACATTATCTTTGACCCTGGCATCACCGCTTATAGTTTATACTATTTTAAGCCTGGGTCTACTTATCTCATCGGTGTGGAACTTTCACGTGCTTCAAATGTTTGTCCAAACATCTTGAATGAAAGTCCGATGGAGATTGTTTCTTCCACATCATGCTTCCCCAAGGACAAATGAATTCGGGGTCGAGTCAAGCTAGCGACTCGGTAAACAAAAACAGTAGCATGCTTATAGGGTTTTCACCCTAAGTGTGGGGGAGTCCCCCATGCTATGATTACAAAAGTGAAAAACAAAATGGTGTTTTCCACGCTTAGCTTGTAATGTTGCCCTTTTACGTTCCAAGAGTCGGCATAATAGCCGGGACTTTGAATATTGAGGACAATATTCATGCTAAGTGTGGGGGGTATTCTAGCGAATTTTATCACATTTTACTATCTAGTACCCCCGTTTTTAGCCAAAATCTCAAAAATTTTAAATTTTTTTTCACTTGTGCTTCAAAATTTTTGTGGTAATCAGTCCGCCTTGTCTAACCGGCAAAAGGGATTGGCTAGTCCAGGAGCAAACGGCTCTTGGTAAAGACATCTCAAATCCGTATATGGCTTGCAATTTGCCCAAAATTGTAGGGTACCTCAACTCGCCATATCCCATAAAGCGAATGAGTTAGCTAGCCCGCAAGATTATGACTTGTGGTAAAGGCAGTGGAAAATTCATAATTGGTAATCAGCTCACCAAGATGTTGACTATTCCATCAAGAGTTGGCTAGTCCAGAAGCAAACGACTTTTGGTAAAGACTAATCAAATCCGTTGACAGCTGGTGGTTTGCTCAAAATCACACGGTTATCAAGTGTACCACAGTTCTCACACCTGGCTACTCCAGAAGTGATGGCTTTTGGTAAAGAGTTTTTCAAATCCATCTAGTTTTTCTCAAAAGATTGCTAGGGACTAGCAATAGTTTAGTGTGGGGGATTGATGAGTGTGTAAATACTCATCATTTTTATCGTATCTGAACTGCCAAAACATCAAAAAACACTCAGAAACGCATCAAAATACTAAAAATATTTCAAAAGTCTGTTTTATATGTTTTAGATGCAAAATGTTTAAAAACAAATGAAAAATGAACAAAGTTAGCATAATTGGCAGTTTCAGTCCCTCAAGTTTCAAAAATTGACAAAACTAGTCCCTGGAAGTTTAAAATGAAAGAAAAGTCAACCCAAGGTTTTCTAAAGTCAAAAATTATCAAAAACGATCCTTGGGTGAAAACTTTGAGAAAAATACATGTTTGGTCCCTGCAGTTTGAAAAATGACAAAATTGGTCCTCGGGGTTTCAAAATTTGGAAAATTGAAATTGTGATCTTTGGGTTATTATACTATGGCAGGAATGATCTTAGGAATACTTTGGAGAACTTGTCAAATCAAACCCTCAAGTTTCAGTGAATTACATTTTTGGTCCTTGTGAATTTCATACCAAATACCAAACGGACCACTCCTATTACTACTACTCCAAACAAACCCATTAATCTAAATCCCACTCCAATCCAAATAATTACCAGCCCACTCCACAAATCCCTTGGCCCATATGCTTCAAAAGCCCACCACATAAAATATAATACTCCCTCCCGTTTAATAAAAAACCACCCAGTCAACTCCCCACCTTGACCCTTTGACTCCACCTCATCCCTTCCACATCACCACCCCATCCCTGCAAATCCATCATCACCCCTACACTGCCTTCCCCTCCTACACACTCCACCCCCTCCTACACTCCAAACCCTACACCCTTATCCCTCCAAACACTAAAAACCAAAATCCCACACCCTGGCACAAGCAACACAGGCTACAAGCCAAATCCAAATTTGGCGCCAAAATTAATTGATGGCCAAGATTAAAGTTTTATGATCCAAAGGTTGTGATTACTGCTGTTAAACTACAAGGGGGTCTCAAAAACCCTAATTCTACAATATAAAAAGAAGAATGGAAGCAGAGAAGAGGCTGGTAGATTTTAGTTAATGTAGAAGTAGTATTGCTTTAATGTAATTTTTTACAGTTGTTTAATTTAGCTTAAAAATTGTACTCTCAGTATTTCAGTGTAATAGAACCTTAATTTAGTTGGCAATTCAAGTCTTATTTACTTATTTCAGTTTTTGCTCAAAGATTGTTCAAAACCCCATTGTAGATTTAAGTATGTTAAAATTGGATGTTTAGTGTTCTAACAGCCCCATATAAGCTCTTCAGAAAGTTCTTAATGGCTCATTAAGTTTAAAACTCCTTTTCATTTTGAAAACTAAAAATCATTAAAATTACTTAAAAATAAATGGAAAATAAAAAATCATTATAAATGGAAGATGAAGATTGAAGCAGAGTGTACTTGGTATTCTCATGGTTTTAAAGTCTCATGGGAGACACTAGGTTAGTGTAAGAAGCAGTTGAGTATCTTGATATGAGCTCAGGCCATTTGTATGTCAATTCTCAATTTCTTAGCTTAATACTGTTGAACTGCTCAATAGCTTATCTTTCTATTTATTTCTGAGTTAGAATAACTCATTTGTGCCTTTTGATGATTGAAATGCTTATTGGTTAGTTTCTTAAGTCATTAGTTCATATTGTAGTTGTTGACTGTGAGAATTGTCCAAAACTGCATAGGTGTTATTTGGTTGTTCATTGCTGAATTTTTCTGTACCATTAGTCTTTACAATAGATTAGAATGTAGTTGTGATCACTAGTTAGGTTGCTTGAGCATTTAACTTGCAGAACTTAGTTTAACTATTTCCTGAAGGGGTGTTTGGGATAGCCTGTTCTCATTGGGTTCAGGGTTGTTATTGTGGTTAAGTGTCGTTGTAACATGTGAGTCTGGGTCCAAAAATGTAGAATCAGCTATCCAACTCAGGTTTCAAGTGACCAAAAGTCAAAAACCTGTTTGATATCCCCTCACAGTCAACTGTGAGGGAATTAAGCCCATTAAACCCCCACACTAGCTTATAACTTATAGTCTTAGGTTAAATTAGCTTTATTTTAGCTTATTGCACCTTTTTCAATCATATTAGATCAATCAAAACTCAAAAAGGTCAACTTATATTTATAACAGAAAAGTCAACAAATTTCAAGTTTTAAAAATGGATTAGATTTCTAGGTGATTCACAGGGCTCATTAGATACTAGAAATAAGTAATTTTTGTTGATTTATGTTTTCTGGAAGCTTGTGAACTTGTTTTAATAAGGAAAGTTGGATTCGGAACCCATTTTCTTATAAATAAGCTCATTTAAACTTACCAATTCGCTATTTGACCTCCCCTGCACCATCAGAATTGACCAACTTTCTTGTGGCCATAACTTGGTCATTATTTGACCATCAAGTTTAATTTTTGATGATTTGGGAAGCCTGATAGGAGGGCTTGTTGGGTTTGTATCTTGTTTTCCTTCATTGGCTTGTTAGAATAGCTTAATTTTCACCAATAAGTCAACCTTTGAACCCCAATTGCTGTTGATACCTCAGCAGTTAGTTGAGCTTGTTTAATCTAATAATCTGTCGATTCTAGTGGCTAAATTGTTGAATTAGTGTTGTTTGTATGTGTTTAAGCTTATGTTTGTGGTCTTGTATCTTAGTTACATCTTTTGAGCTTATTGGCTATCCCTTAGCTTGTTTCAAAAAACCCAATCTCACTTAAAGCCTTAACTGTTTGGGATCACCATTCAGTTTTTGTTCAAGTTTCACAAGCCCCAAGATTCCTCACCACTTGAGCTTATCATGAGCTTGTGAGCTCTTTGGAAAGCCCCTCAGGACATCTCATCAGATCACCATCTCATTTGGTCCATGGATCATCCAGGTGGGCCCCATAGAGGGCTGCAAGTACCCTCTCAGGCCTGTTTGGCTTATGGTTTGTGAGTTTGCTTATTTGCTAGTTGGAGCTTATTCTGAGCATTTCTTTGGTTGAGATTAGTTGTTTTAAGCTCATATAAGTTAGTTGTAGTGTACTCTAGCTTTTGGTAATTAATTGCATTGTTTGCTTATTTTTTAGTGCTTGTTTGTAAGTGCTTATTGCCCATTTTGCTTATTTTGGTTTCTTTTTCAGTAGATTTTATTTTTTTTAAGTTCTTAATTGTATTTTAGAATTTTCCTAAAAATTTCAGATTTTTCTTTGCTTTTTTAGTATTTTTAATAAATCAAAAGTAGTTTTAGTAATTAATAAATAGTTATTAATTAATAATAAATAGATAAAAAGTAGGAAAATATATTTTTAGTTTTAAAATTACTTTTATATTATTTTAGAATTTTTAGAATTAAATTTTCATTTTTCTAGCTTAATTTCATAATTAGTGTAATTTAAATATTATTAATTAGTAATTAATTAATAGTAATTAATTAAATAGTGTAAAAATTATTTTTCTTTTTCTAAAAATTTTCTTTTATCATTAGGATTGTAAAAATGTAATTTTCATATCCGTAGGTATTTTATTTCACGAAAACTCGCGTTTTATTTCGTACGTCTACGTAATTTTAAATTCAAACGCGCGTTTTTAGGTTTAACTTACGTTTTTAGGATATCTGTTCATCAGTAATTGTTAATATAGTATTTCTAAGTTATTTTCATTCCTTATCTCGTAGTATAATCATACAAACCAAATTCCTTACCTTTCCGTCCAAATTCACCCGTTCACAAACCCGTTTAATAACCATCACACCTCGTCGGGACATAACGACCCGGGGAAACACTATACTTCCGCGGAGATTTGGTCTGAGACGTTTGACTTAGTTGACCATTCACCTGGTCATTTTAGGTTGACGGTTTAGCACCAATCATGGGGGTTGTAAGCTTCTCGAGATCCCTTGAGAGGTAAAGCCTGGTGCAAACCCCACGTATCAAGTTTTTGGCGCCGCAGCCCGGGGAATAGTTATTGTCTAGGTTAGAATCTCTTTTTATTAGGTCTACTTGCTAGATTCCTTTCTAGTAAGATTTTATTTTTTATTTTTTAGGTTCTCTTTAGTCTATCTTATTTCTTCGTGTTTTTGTTCGTAACTCTTCACCACCCGACATCATGGACGATGGGAACATCTTTGAACCCGTCATCCCACCACAACAAAACCCACCACTAGAACCTCTTAGGCCCCGAACCTTAGGAGAATATTCCCGACCTAGCCACCAAGGCAACCGAAACACCATTGAGCTCACCGGAGCCAATGTGCCCCCTTGCGATCCGACACCATCCGGTTGGTGCAAAGCGGATGTGCATTCCATGGACTTCGTTCCGAAGATCCAAACCAACATCTCAAGGACTTCCTTAAAATCGTAGATTCTATAGACCTTGATGTTACAACTAGAGAGTCAACCCGATTACGCCTATTCCAATTCTCTCTACGTGATCAAGCTAGCCAATGGCTTGAACGTTTACCCGCGGGATCCATCACCACATGGGATGATCTCACCACTCGCTTCCTTGCCCAATTCTTCCCACTGGGGAAGACTGCAATGCTTAGAAATGACATTTTGATGTTTGAACAACTTCAGGGTGAAACTTTCTACGAAGCATGGGCTCGTTTCAAGGACCTCCTCCATAAGGTCCCTCATCATGGTATAAACCTTTGGTTATTAGTTCAGATTTTCTATGACCATGTTGACTATCACACTAAACATACAATCGATAGGGCCGCGGGAGGTAGATTGTGTGATAAGAACGCCAAGGAGTCCTGGGCAATTATTGAAGAGCTTGCCGCCGATAATCAAGAGATGTGGGAGTTTAATCATACTATAAAAGCGGCCATCAAAGCAATCTCAACACCTGAAGGGACTACCGAAATCCCTGATGAACTCCTATGCAAACTCGAGGCAAAAGTTGACTATTTTGAGGAAAGGCAAAGGAGACCCTTAAGTCCTAGACGGGCTACTGTCAATTCTATCTCAAAAACGAATTCAACACCGTTATCAGAATCACCCTCTAGAGAGAATGTCGAGACTTTTCAAAACAATGCCCCACCTTATTCCCCGCCCGAGAAACTTAGCCCAGAATTTGAAGCCAGAATGAGAGAATACATGGCAACTCATTCAGATCGGCTCGCTAGATTCAAGGAAGCAGTTTATAAGCAAAAAGAGGAGATGCAAGAGAAAATGAATGAGATGATGAGCCTGATGGAAGAATATACCAACTAGAGAACCCCCGAAAGGATGTTACTAAGGAAAGAAAGCGTCGTCCCCACTACCCGATTTGTTAATTCCATCACAATTGTCCACAAGGATAATGAGAAGGTAGAAACCCCTACTGAACAAACCTTAGAAGAGCCACCAAGATCCCAACCTTTCAGTTACTACCTGAAACATGATATAAACGAAAACACTATAACAAATTGGATAAAGGGTGACGGGCTTAACCAACCTTCCAAACAGGGTTCTGAGAAGGAGGAAGGGGTAAAAGATGAGTATGATACGTTACCTGGGGAGCCAATATTCGAGAAACTATTGGTACAAAAAGTGGCTACTAAGCAGATGGCGTGTGGGAACTTTGAGATACCAGCTAGCATCGGGGATTTGAAATATCTTAGTGCTTTCGCCGACCAAGGATCGGAAGTAAATCTTATACCCCTAACTATTTACATCCAACTAATGTAAAAAATGCCAGCCCCCACTCGTGTTAGGTTATCCCTTGCTGGACACTCTTACGTATACCCCCTAGGAATCGCAGAAGATGTGTTAGTTAATGTCACAGGATTCATGTACCCCGTTGATTTTATGATCATCGATGATAAGGGAGATGGGTGCATGCCAATAATCCTTGGGGCACCATTCCTCACCACCGCTAGGGCTGTCATTAAGTATGAAGGCAGGAAAATTGAGCTTAAATCAGGAAAAAGAAAGATTAGCTTCCCCATGACCCCGCGATGTGGGCACGAGAGTTTGAGTTGGAGAAAGCTCAAAAACAACATTGACACGTCACCTATTCGTGTTCAAGAGAAAATACTTGCATGGGAGGCAAGAATCAAAAGCTACAAGGAGGCTAAACATGAAAGAAGCAAAAGCAATGAAGTTCATGTCGAGTTCGGACACAATCAACCAGCAAGAAGCCATGTACCATTCGAGGAAGGGAACTTAGTACTCTTAAGACACTTGGAAATAATGATACCACCTGATAAACCGAGTCCCTGGTGGTATGGGCCTTTCACAATTGAGAGCATGAGCCAATATGGGATGGCTAACCTGAGAAGTAAAGTAGGTGGAGAGGTGATTGCAAGTATCGACAGATTGAGGCACTACCACCACCATAGTAATGATCAAAACTACATGGAGTACATCATCTCAAGGGATGAGGTCACGTAGTAACCCATGACCTTGAGTCTAGCTACAAGACTCGTAAATAAAGAAAAGCGCTTCTTGGGAGGCAACCCATGCTTTGTGTGATTTTTATTTTTGTTTGTTTGTTATTTGTTTCCGTATGCATGCTTTATTTTTATTGTTGGTAGATCATGTTTCTAAACTAAATAGTGGAAATAATTTACTTTGTTGTTTGGCTTAGTCTTAACTTCATCCAAAGGTATTTTTGCAAAAGATAAGTGTAAGGGGAAACCCCAAATATGTTTTTAAGAAACAAACCGATCATGATTCTCCACAATATTAAGTGAACATGTATATTCATATTTGTTAGAGTTAAATGCTTGTATCGAGTCATAATGATGTTTTGCATGATTTTCCAGGAAGTAGGACGAAGTTTTTCCAGAAATTTTCTGGAAACTTAACATAAGAATTTCTGCAGGTCGCTTCTGACGGCGTCACGAGTTTACTCTTGACAGCGTCACATGTAAAAATCTGGAAATTTTACCGGTTTTGTTTTTCTAACGGAGTCTTAAAGTTTTTGTTGAATTATTAGTTTTATAATCTCCAGGAAATCTGCAAACATCATTCCACAAGCATTATATCTTATTTTGTTTTCTAGGATTTATTAGCGTATGTAGATTGCCGCCGATTTTATGCAAGGTTGCCTTATCTGTTTTCTCAGGATTTACAAGTTATGTATGACAAGAAGATGATTATTATTCTGGAAGGGAAGCTTTGATTGTTCATTTTCTTGGAGGAAGATCTAACCTGGCCACCTTATTATCCATACCGAGCGAATCAGTGGAGTATTTGATTTCATTCGTTTTACTTATTTCACTTTTACATTCTTTACTTGAACATTGGGGACAATGTTCATCCTAAGTGTAAGGGGAGGGTAAAGTGATGATACCTTACATGTACACTTTCGCTTGAGTTTGTTTGTTTGATGGTAGATGTGTAATAAAACTATGAGAAATACTTGTTAGTGCAATTTTAGCGCCAAATTTAAATTTTTTTACAACATTTAGGAGTGAAACTTTAGCCATAGCAAGCGTCTCATGGATAGGAGATTGTATGACTAGCACAAAACCGTACTATTCAGAAAAATTTTCCACCCAAATATGTGAGGTTCGCCTTTAGATTTGATAGGAAAAGCATTTACTATTAGTGCTTATGAGTGTACTGGTAGCATTTAGATTCTAGAACTTGCGTTAGTGACGCATCCCGAGACCGCTAGTGAGACTACATTCGTGTAGTAGGATTTACTACATGATAAGAGGCATTAGGATCACCCTTATGTTAAACCCGTATTATAATTACTTGACCATTTAAGTCATATTACTTGGCTAGTTAAGTCAATTAATTTTCCCCACACCTTAGCGTTGTACTCATTTTTAGTACACGAAACCCCTAGTACACCCCTCCGAGCCTATCTTTTCATTTCTAACTTTAAGCATTTTACTTAAAGGAAGAATTTGTTACAACCCACTTAAATGTACACCCAAATTGCCTTAGCCTTCCGTATATGAACTCATCTTTAGTGCATTATTGTTATTTGTTAAACCCTAAGTTAATTATATAATTGATTACATGGTTGCTAAGTCGAGTCATATCCTTGCACATATTGTTTTGGGACAATTGGGACTCATGGGTAAAGTACTTATTGTTTTGGGAAGAACATCATATATTACCCCCGTATGTAAGTTAATCTTAAAAGTACTCCAAGTGTTTTGATTTTCTTAATTCGAGTCATTAGATTAGTTTATTGTAAAGTATGTAAAGATTCAAGTGTAAGGGGAATATTCATCCCCTATGATGTATTATTTTGGATGGTAGGGTAAGAGTGTATGCAAAAAAAAATCAAAAAAAAAAATCAAAAAAAAAAAATCAAAAAAAACAAGAAAAAGAAAAGAAAAAAATAGAAAAAGAAAAAGAGAAAAAAACATACGGACTACCTTCCCTTTTTATTCTATGTTCATTTTATGTTTTTGTTATTTTTCATTTATTTGCTTAAGTCGAGTCGAGTCTTGGCTTAGAAACACCATTTTGTACATGTAATTAACCAAGATTGTTAACTCGCCACCAGTAAAGACTGCCTATATCCAACAAAACCGTGTATTCCATATCCCTACACCTAACGTTACAACCCTTTAAAAAGACCTCTTTGATAGTTTATCCTAGGTGCTTACGCCATGTGGTGGAGGTTTGATCCTTTCCCAAGCCTATGGTAATCTATTTTGCTATGACAGGTAGTGAGAGATATTTTCCGTTTCCATATTGTTATATTACTTTATTACACCCGAGAGATGTGAGTATCTAAACACTATTTGTGAGGTGCTAGTGTATGACCTCCGTGCTTGTCTTTGGTCTTTAGTGGAACGATTATTTGTTGTAATTACTTTTATATTAGTGTTAAATGACCCCTAACTTGTATTTTGATTAGAATAAAAGCGCATTTGCTTGAGGACAAGCAAATCTCAAGTGTAAGGGTATATGATGAGGCAAAAAATGAACCACTTTTAGGGGGTCATTTAAGCCCGGAATTGAATTTATTTGATCAAATATTACCCTAAATCATTCCTTTTGTGATTTTAGGTACTTTGGGAGTGAATTCTGGAAAAGGAAGCAATTCGGACGTTTTTGGAGCATAAAAGTGAAGAAAACGCCAAAGACTTAATTTTCCATGCTGAGAACAGTGCCTGACGGCGTCAAGAGGAAGACCCTGACGGCGTCAAGAGTAAAAGTGGTGACGACCCAATGCAAACCTGACGGCGTCGCAACAAGGGCGTCAAGACTTAATTTGGTGACGGCCTGCATAAGGTGTATACATGACGGCGTCAGATCCAGATCTAGGCAGTCCGAGGAACTATTTGGCGGCGAGATGACGGCGTCCGACATTTGTTCTTGACGCCGTCACCTATCAAACTCTATATATAGTTTTCTATTTTTCATTCATAAAGTGAGGAACTTGTGTGGAGAAACTAGGGCCGAACTTTGTAAACCCTGGGTCATATTTTACAGTACTTTCAAGGGTTTTCATCCCTTGAATCCTTCCATGTTCTATTAAGATAAGTTTTCTCTTAATTCAATCAATATGTCTATGTGTTGGTTGATTATATCTTTTACTTGTCTTGATTTCAACATGCTAGGCTAGATCTATCTTGTGTTTGCTTGGATCTAATGAAACCTAGATGTTAATTATGTGTTGATTACTTGTTTATGGTTGTAATGGTTGAATGATTTCAATGTTAGGCTTAAGAAAACTGGCAGATCTCCATTGTGTAACATGCTTGAACGTCTTAGGAAACATGAACCGATGTGTACTAGGTTTTATAGGTTGTATTTAATGCATGAGTAAATTCTAATGATCCCATGTTAGGAGCTTCTTTGCCGGCTCGACATAGGAGTGAAGTAGGCACTCATAGGATTGGGGAAGTAAGTACGCCACCCCATGAATGGTATTAAGGAATACAATCCGTCATCCACGCAACTATAACAAGTAATTAACGTGTAAAAGATATCTAGGGAGTAGTGAAATCTAAGTAAACACATTTCTCCCACATATTGCTCACAACTTTAGTATAATTTAGTTTAATTTCATTTTTAGTATTTTATTTTGATTGCATCTTAGTATTGGGTTAGTTGACTAGCAACTAATTCCGCCCAAATCCTTAAAACTGAAATTTTTACTTGCTTTCTAAAAAAATATAAAAATACAAAAAGAATCATCCCTCATCTCTAGACCTAGTCTTTAGGTTTTCTAATCCTAGCGACACTATTCCTAGCTGAATGATCAATCCCCCGGTACTTGTCATTATACTATACTACATTGATCAGGTACACTTCCTGGTGGGGGTTGTAAGCTTCTCGAGATCCCTTGAGGGGTAAAGCCTGGTGCAAACCCCACGCATCACTAAGCTAACTGTGGAAATACTATTTTTCACTTTATTAATATTTACATACAAACACACATTTTTTTTTTGAAGCTTATATACATATATACATTGCAAAAGGTAGGGGACGGCCACTCCCCCACACTTGGGTGTTAGAAAGTAGAAAGAAGTCAGAGATATGGGTGAAAACCCATATTGTGCTATCGTTTTTGTTCATCGAGTCGCTAGCTTGACTCGATCCCCGAATTCAATTGTCCTTGGGGAAAGTTTGGAGATCCAGGACAACCATTGATGGTATGTCCTCTCCAAAGTAATGCTTCAAACGATGTCCATTCACTTTGAAATTTGGACTGTCATTTTGAGATAATTCGACGGCGCCATAAGGATAAACCTTTGCGATAGTGAATGGACCAGTCCAACGGGTTTTTAGCTTTCCCGAGAAGATCTTGAGTCTAGAGTTGAAAAGAAGGACTCGATCACCAAAGTTAAAAACGCGGTTCTTGATTTTTGAGTCATGAATCTTCTTTGTCTTTTCTTTGTAGATCAAAGAGTTCTCGTAAACTTGATCACGAAGTTCATTTAATTCATTCAGTTGAACTTTCCGATGATCACCCGCAGTTTGAGGTCAAAATTTGCATGCTTTAGGGCCCAATAGGCTTTATGCTCAAGCTCGATTGGTAGATATCACGCTTTCCCGTACACAAGCTTGTAAGGCGTACACCCGATGGGTGTTTTGTAAGCTGTACGGAAAGCCCAAAGTGCATCATCTAATTTATCCGACCACGATGCACGATTTTCACCAACGGTTCTTTCCAAAATCCTCTTAATGCCCCGATTGGAAACTTCTACTTGTCCACTTGTTTGAGGGTGGTACGCAGTAGAAAGATGGTGAGTTACACCATAATTTTGCATGACTTTATGAAATTTGTCATTGCAAAAATGCGTACCACGATCACTGATTATAGCACGTAGAGTTCCAAATCGAGAAAAAAGAGCTTTCAAAAACTTCACAACAACTCGGGCATCATTAGTGGGTAAAGCTTTC
This sequence comes from Artemisia argyi, assembly GCA_030686995.1. Taxonomy (NCBI): domain Eukaryota; kingdom Viridiplantae; phylum Streptophyta; class Magnoliopsida; order Asterales; family Asteraceae; genus Artemisia; species Artemisia argyi. The sequence continues at coordinate 61,668,144 of CM060685.1, forward strand.
GCTTCAATCCATTTTGACAAATAGTCAACAGCCACGAGTATGTACTTGTTACCATGAGATGACGGAAATGGCCCCATAAAATCGATGCCCCAAACGTCAAAGATTTCACAAACTTGAATTGCATTTTGAGGCATTTCGTTCTTTTGTGAAATATTCCCGTGACGTTGACAAGCGTCACAGGATTTGACTAATTCCTGGGCATCCTTGTAAATCGTGGGCCAATAGAAATCGGAGTCAAACACCTTTTTGGATGTGTAGTTTGGATTGTGGTGGCCCCCCGTGGGACCAGCATGGCAAGCCTTGAGAATTTTAGTGGCTTCTTGGCCATAAACACACTGCCGGATGACTTGATCCGCCCAGATTTTGAAAAGATAGGGGTCGTCCCAGAAGTAATGTTTTACATCTTTGAAGAATTTATTTTTCTGTTGGGACGACATCCCTTTCACCAAAAGGTTACCCGCATGGTAGTTTGCAAAATGGGCAAACCATGGGGTAATAGAGTCTCCACGAAAGGTAACCGCATTGAGTGTCTCGAGAGGGAAGGTTTCATTGATTTCCTTCCTTTCGAAGACATCTTTGTGGGGGTTTTCCAAACGGGAGAGATGATCAGCAGCTAGGTTCTCAGCTCCTTTTTTTATCACGAATAATGATATCAAATTCTTGCAAGAACAGAACCCAACGGAGTAGTCTCGGCTTTGCATCCTGTTTTGCAAAGAGGTACTTCAAAGCCGATTGATCCGTATACACTATGCTTTTGGTTAATATCAATTATGGCCGGAATTTTTCAAAGGCATACACCACTGCTAATAATTCTTTTTCAGTGGTGGTGTAATGACTTTGAGCCTCGGTCATAGTTTTGCTTGCATAGTGTATAGGCAGAAAGTGTTTTGTTTTTCGTTGCCCCAAGACTGCCCCTATCGCATAATCACTAGCATCACACATGAGTTCGAAGGGCAAGTTACAGTCAGGGGCAACAAGAATCGGTGCCTCAGTAAGCTTTTTCTTCAATGTTTCAAAAGCTTTGATGCACTCGGGGGAGAAGATAAAAGGAGCATCCTTTCGAGGAGATGGGTCATAGGCCGGGCGATTTTAGAAAAATCTTGAATAAACCTACGATAGAAACCGGCATGACCCAAAAAGCTCCTAATACCCTTGACGGTAGTGGGATGAGGTAATTTTGCGATGACATCCACTTTGGCTTTGTCAACCTCAATCCCGTTCTTTGAAATTTTATGGCCGAGGACAATGCCCTCCTTGACCATAAAGTGACTCTTCTCCCAATTTAGACATAACCTTGTGTCTTCACAACGTTTGAGCATGTTGTCTAAATGGGAGAGACATGATTGAAACGAATCCCCAATGACCAAAAAATCGTCCATAAAGACCTCCATAGTTTTCCCAATCATGTCGGAAAATATGGCCATCATACATCTTTGAAACGTGCCCGGAGCATTACATAAACCAAATGGCATACATTTATAAGCAAAAGTTCCATAAGGGCACGTGAAAGTGGTCTTTTCCTGATCTTGCGGATCAATGGGAATCTGAAAGTAACCCGAGAAACCATCGAGGAAGCAATAATACTCATTCCCCGCTAATCTCTCGAGCATCTGATCCATAAAGGGCAGAGGAAAATGGTTTTTGCGGGTGACGTCACTTAACTTGCGATAGTCAATGCAGACACGCCATCCCGTAACCAATCGAGTTGGAATCAACTCATGTTCCTCGTTTGTGACAACAGTAATGCCACCCTTTTTTGGAACACAATGTATGGGGCTCACCCAAGGACTGTTTGAGATAGGGTAAATCAATCCGGCATCAAGAAGTTTTAAAACTTCTTGTTTGATAACCTCATGAATTTTTGGATTCACTCTTCTTTGTTGTTGGACTGCTGGTTTCAAGTCATCCTCCATTAAAATCTTGTGGGTACAAAATTCAGGGTCAATGCCCTTGATGTCGGAGAGTCGCCAAGCAATTGCTTGTTTATGTGACTTCAAAACCTTTATTAGAGCAACCTTTTCCTTAACACTTAAATCTTTAGCAATTATGATGGGTAATTTATCATCACACTCTAGAAATGCATATTCAAGATGAGGTGGCAAGTCCTTAAGTTCAACCTCAGGGAAGTCATCAGTTTTCTCAACATTTTTTACTTCCTCCTTATGAAGTTGCTGTGGCAGAACAGGAAGAGGAGAGGGATCTTCGTTTAATAATTTCTGAAGTAGGAGAATATCCCTCTCGGGGTCAATCTCTTGGTTATCGATTCCATCAGGAATCGAATCACTTTTGAGAAAGGCCTCAATTTCTTCTAAGACGAAGTCACTTCCCTCAAACGGAGTGAGGGAAGGAGAAGAACTGGCAATGATGGGATGAGAAGATTGAGTGAGGTTTTCACTCGAAGAATCATCAATGAAACCTAAAACCTCTTCAGCATACTCCTCAGCAGCAACATCGATGACATCTATTTGGTTCACCGATTCAGAGTCATAATTGGAGGAGTATCTCGAAGTTTGATTTAGGTTGAAGGTGATGGCTTCCGTTCCAACACGCAATGTGATCTCTTGCTTAAACACATCGATAAGAGCACGCCCAGTTCTAAGGAATCCCCTTCCAAGAATGAGAGGGACCCTTGAATCGGCATCAAAGTCAACAATCACAAAATCTGCCAGAAAATGGAACTTTCCCACTCTAACGAACACGTCCTCGGCAATGCCAAGTGGACGAGAAATTGAAAGATCGGCAAGCTCTAAAGTCATATACGTGGGAGTGAGTTCGGGAAGAGAGAGTTTCTTCCACATAGAATATGGCATCAGGTTAATGCTAGCACCTAGATCGGCCAAGGCGAAGCATTCAACCATACCCGAAAAAGTACAAGGAATGAGAAATTTCCTGGGGTCTCCAAGATTTTCGGGAAGCTTTTTCAAAAGAACTGCTGAGCAGTTCTCATTCAACGGAGTTCTAGCCATCTCGAAGAGTTTTTCCTTATTACTTAACAGATTCTTGATTGTTGATGTAAACTTGGGCATCAAGAGAATAGCGTCCGCGAAGCTAATGTCAAAGTGCAAATCTTGGAAGATTTGGAAAATTTTATCCATTTGGTGATTAGCCTTTTCGCGGAGCTTTTGTTCATTGAGACGTGATGGATAAGGAATAGAAGTTTTGGATTTTGGGTTGTCCACTAGAGTTTCTGATGGTTCAAAGACAAATCCAGGCTTACATCTGGTTTCTGGAATAACCTGAGGTTGGACGTGTGTTGTACTTCGTGAGCTAGTAGGTTGCACTTTTTCCTTTGTCACCTCAGGTTCACGTTCCACTGCCTTTGGAGGAGAGGAAGAAGAGGTAGTAGGAATAGCGGGTTCATTATATGAAGCACCACTTATTGTTGTGATCGCTTTAGCATCGCCCCTCGGGTTAGCGATCGTATTGCTCGGTAAAGTAGTACCTGAGCCCGAGAGTCGATCATTTAAAGACTTCTTGATATCCGAAATCTGGCTGATCAACATCTTGTTCAACTCTTCTTGGGACTTCATGAATTGCTTTAACAACTCGTCAGATGAAGGCCCAGTTGGAACAATGGCTTGATTCGGATTAGGAAAATTTGGGGCTCGATTGTTCAGATTGGGACCTTGATTTTGAAAATTACCCTGATTAGGGTTGTTGTTTCCATGAAAATATCCCGGATTGAAATTACCCTGACCTTGGTTTCGATTAAAGTTTCCTTGATGTTGGAAACCTTGATTTTGGAAACCTTTGTTTTGATTTTGAAAACCGTGACCTTGATTGAAGTTACCTTGGTTTTGAAAACCTTGGTTCACTCTATTTTGATTTTGGTTACGGTTTTGGACATTTTGGTTTTGATTAAAACCGGGAGGTCCAGGGTAGTGGTGAGAACGATAGTTCGGGTCCATAGGAGGGCAATATTGATTGCCTCCTTGATTTTGAGACCCGGCTATAGCATGAGCTTCATATGGAGTGCCATCAGTAGCTGTGCAATTGTAGTAGGCATGCGGCCCACCACAAGTGACACAGACTTCCACTTTTTTAACCTCAGCAAGTGGAGGATGTTTCGGAAATGAAACTTTCTTTTGTTAGGCAAGAACCAAAGCTTGAATTGCTTTAGTGAGCTTGTCAATCTTAGCATCCGTGCTAGATTGACCCACAGAAGATGAAGTGGAAGGACCCGCATTGATTTGGGAAACAATCGGTTTGCTTCGTGTAGAGCGGACCTTGGACTTGTTTTCTATGATTTGCAAAGCTTCTTTGGTGGTTCTACTCAAGAAATTACCTCCCACGGAGGCATTGAGAGAATCCTGATCAGCTTGGCTCACGCCATTGTAAAAAGTATCGAGTTGCATCAACTCTGAGAAACCATGATGTGGACACTTGCGAAGTAATTCTTTGAAACGATCCCACGCTTCACCAAAGGATTCATCATATTTCTGAGTGAACTTGGTGATTTTGTTCTTAAGACTCGTGGTCTTGGAAGGTGGGAAGAATTCATTCACAAATTATTTCACAAGATCTTCCCATGTCTCAATAGATCGAGGAGGTTGTTTTTCAAGCCAAATCCAGGCTTGTCCCTCGAGGGAGAATGGGAAGAGAAGAAGTTTGATTGCTTCACAAGGGACATTCTTGTACTTGATGGTCGATGTGATTTTATTGAACCATCAAAGGTGAGCATGAGGATCGTCCTTCTCAAAACCGTAAAATTGACTTGAGGTGACAAGATTGAGTAACCCGGTTTAGAGCTCAAAATTATCAGCCACGATGGCTGGAACAACAATGGCATCTCTGTAACCCTCTATGGGTGCTTGGAGAAGCTCACACATGGGGCGGTCTTCCGCCATGGTGACAGTGGATGTGGCAACAGTACGGATCTCAGATCCGACTGTTGGTGCTGAACGTCTACGAGGTCTTCGAGGTTTCCTAACAAGGTCACGTAATGGGTTCGTGGACCTTGAAGAACGAGTGCGCATGCACTAGAGATAAAAACCAATCAAAACAAAATCGAGGCAAATCCACAGAGAACTTAAACCAATAATCACAAGCAAGTGGCTTCTTTAAGAAAGGTACACCACTTACAGGGATACAAAGGCAAGTTTTGATCTTTTGGTGTTTTAACACTTTAGGAAAAGTGTTAATGACTTTTTTTATGTTTTGATTTAAAATTTACAAAAGTGATGGTATTTTTACAGTAATGATGGTGAAATAACACTAATCTCAAAAGACGCTATAGAAACGCGCACACCTCCCCGGCAGCGGCGCCAAAATTTGATTGGCTCAAAAGCAGTCAACTAAAGTCAACCACAGGTGTGGTAGATGTAGTCAAACTACCTAGACCAATGCTTCCGGGTAATATAGGGTATCACCAGGTCGTTAAGTCCCGACGAGGTGTGAATTGTGCTTTAGCGTGCTTGTGATCGGGTGATTTTTCACAGAAAATGGTTGTAATGAGAATTATTTGAGAATTATGAAATGAAATAGCTTAGGAAAGCTATATGATTGATTCAGGAATTTAAATTAAGAAGAAACGAGCTAAAACCTAAAAATGTACGTTTTAATTATAAACGTAAACTGACGTACGTAATAAAAAGTAAAACTGATTAACTAAAAAGGCTACAAGTGTGAAATTAATATTTCTACAATCCTAATGAATAAAGAAAATTTTTAGAAAAAGAAAAATTATTTTTACACTATTTAATTATTTATTATTAATTAATTACTAATTACTTATTAATTAACTAATTATATTGATTTAAATTATTAAAAATACTAAAAAGACTTAGATAATTAAGAAGATTTCTATAAACCTAATTAATAATCACAGGAATCTAAAAAATTATAAAAAGTTGGTTTTATGTATTTTTAAACTAATTTACTAATTTATTATTCTAATTATTAATTAATTACCAATTAAATTAATTATATTCTATAAAATAGAAAATAAACAGTAGAAATTCTAGAAAAATTCCTAAAAATGTTTTAACTTATATAAAAGCTAGGAAAATTATAAAAACTAGATGTTACTTAAGGAAATCTAAATTTGCTATTTAATTCTTTAATATTAATTAATAATTAATTAAATTAATATTTATTCTAAAAATCACTAAATGATAAAGGAAAAATCTAGAAAAATTCTCAAAAATACTTTATAGTACCAGGAACTGAGGAAAAATTTGAAAATGTATAAGTGCTTAATAATAAGCTAAAAAGAAAAATAAAAAAAAAATAACTTCTATTAAATAGAAGCTATCACTATAATTAAATTTGGTTTTTTCTTGGATTTTCTGTTTCAAAACTACTTATACACTAATATCTAACAACTTTTATGAAAATACTTTGAATGGAACTCAGAAAATAAGCACTTTAAGTGCTTAATGATTGACTGTTTGACTTTGTTTGACCAAGCCAAGAAATAAGCTTGAATGAGCTTATGTGGGGTCCACAAGGGTGGATTCTGGTTCAAGTAAGTAACGTAGGCAGTAATAAGCTAGAAAAAGCAAATGGGGTCCACTAGATAAGCAAATAAGCCACAATAAGCAATTGCTTATTGGTGATCTGAAACAGAAATGGGACAAAGTTCAAGGCTGAAACAAGTGGGGTCCACAGGATCTTAAGGGGTCAAACTTAGTTGCTATGGACTGGGGGCCAGCTTGGGAGTTCAAAGGTGCCAATGGGTGCCTGTGGGACCCACTGTGGTGTAAGCAAACCAAAACTACAACTCTAGAAACCTTCTTATAGTAATCTAATAGAACCTAACTAGCAGGATTAATCATAAATTAACAAGTAAAAGCAATCAACAGTGGATTAGAAAGAAAAGTGGAAAATTCTTACAAATTTGACCAAAGTATGAAATGAACACTAGGACCCAAGAACACTCCTAAGTGGTCTCCACAGACCTCTATAACCACAATCCCATCCAAATTTAGCTCTGCTTCCCTTTGTTCTTCATCTTCTTTCTTCTTCTTTTTTTTGTTTTTATTATTTTTTATTTTTACTCTATTTAATTCTATTTTTTTTTATTTTTGTATTTTTGAACTGAAACTCCTTCAAATGATTCACAAGCTTCTTAAAAGCTATTGAAAAAGCTTAAATGAACCAAAATAAACTCTAAAAAACAACTTCCAACAACATTGTAATCAAAAGTTAATTTTCATTAAAAGTAAATAAACATACTTACAATAAGAAACTTGAGATTTTTTTATTCAAATAGGACTTAAATACATTAAAACACTTGAGATTACACTTGAACACTGAATCTTACAACTAAGGAGGGAATTACATGAAAATAATTGAAGAAAATTACTAATTAACTACTACTGTGGCCTGCTGCTTCTCTTTCTATTTGTAGGGGTCATTAGGGTTTTGGAACCCCTCTTAGTGACTTCCACTTTAATCCTCAGCCATTGGATTGCTTACACATAATCTCAGCCTTCAAAATGGATTTTTGGCGCTATTTTCTTTTTCTTGTCAGATAGATAACTTGGACGCCTTTAGGACTAATTAATGCCTCTTGGAGCTTAGCTGAGGTGGAGAGGAACAATGAGTGGTGAAGGTGATGTGGAGGTGAGGGGAACAGGTTACCAAGTTGGAGGGGGTGGAGTGTTTGACTTGGGTGGTTTGACTTGTGGAGGTAAAAAAACGGGGGTGGTTTTTATTTTAATGGGGAGTGGGCTGGGGTGGTTGTTTGGGCTTTTGGAGTGAAAGGTGGGCCTGGTTGGTTTTTGGATTTGGTTTGGTGTTGGGTATTAATATAACAAAGGGTCCGTTTGGTAGTAGTAAACAACAAGGACCAAAAATGTAATTCCACCAAACATAAGGGACTTGAATTATAATTTCCCAATAGTTATCACAAGGACCAATTATGCCATTTAAGAATAGGTCAAGGTTTAATTTTGATATTTTTCCAATTTTAAAACCCAGGGACCATTTTTGACTTTTTTTAAACTTGAGGGACCAAAGTTGTCATTATGCAATTTTTAACTTTAAAGGATTTCTTTTGACAACTTGTGAATCCCAAAGGACCTTTGATGATAAATTCCATGTTTTGATTTACCAAGGACTAGTTTTGACAATTTTGAAAGTTTAGGGACTGAAACTGCATATTTTGCAAACTTGACTTGTTTTTTTTTATCAGTTTTCAATCCTTTTGCATAAAAACACAATCCAGGGATATTTTTTGTATTTTAAGGCATTCTTGTGTGTTTTCAGATGTTTTTGCAGTCTAAATGTGACATAAATGATGAGTATTTACACACTCATCAAAACTCAACCCTAACCCAAACCTGCATAACACGCGTAACCCGTTTGTGACCTGTTTAATCTATTTAAGTAAATAGGTCAAGCAGTAAATAAGGTTAGTGATTTGTTGATTTAAGTAGTTTAAATATAAAAATGATATAAAGATCTAAACTATAATAAAACTAACATACAAATAATTATATGACAATTTCAATAATATTTGATATATAAGCATCAATTGGAATGATATCTGAGTTATAATCGTAATTCACTCATATTAAGTACATAACAAAATACATTTAATCCATATCCAACACAAAAACCAAGTTATGTATTTTATTTTTAGAAGCTTATATACTTAAACGGGTTCACGTGTTGATCTGTTTAATACTTACTCAACCCAAAACGACCCGTTTATTAAACGGGTTAGACGGGTTGACATGTTTTTTTAATCTTAACTTGTTTATCATCAACCCAAACTAGTTTAACTTCGTGCGGATCCATGTCGTTTATCGTGTCATGTCGAGAATTGCCACCCCCACTTTTATTTCACCTGTTGTAGGGACCTGACTAACTACGCTAGTACACTTAATTTCCTATATTGTACAAAATTAAGTTTAACATATTATATTTTTATTTTTATACTGGATGTAACCGAACGAAAAAAATGGCTCACTGGTTGTACTAACACTATGTTCTCTAGTTTTTATTTTGAGAGGAAAGTAAGTAACGTGAAAGATGAAGGAGAGGATGGTAAGTGGCGAGGAGAGTAAATGAAAGATTGTTATAAATGTTTTGTGTTCTCTAGTTATAAAATAAGAGAAGGAAAATGATGAAAATATGTGTAAAGTTAATATTAAAATAAAGATACTAGACTATAAAAAATAGTTTCAAGTAAAAATGAAATAGAAAAAGACAAAACACATATAGACCCATACTCTCTTTCATTCACTTTCACCCCAAAGTTGGGCGGAAAGCATATGCTACAAAACACATTAAAGAGCCATTCACTTTACCTCATTTACTTCTCATTTCATTCATTGAAAAAATCTTGAGAACATTCCAAAATTTTAGTTTCTTCCCTTCCTTTTCACTTTCACCTCTAAAAACAACTTGAGAACGGAGTGTAAGTGTATCTTGCACTAAAAGTGAATGCTATAAAAAGTGTTAAAATAGGTGGTTAACTCATCAATGTAATTAGATAAAAATACAAAGATGTTAAATAGATGAGTCATTTGGGTTAAATCCTAAAGTTGAACCTGTTGGAATTATATAATCATGACATGCATATAAATAAACCAATAACATCAAGTAAGCATATGTGGAAGCATTATAACAAGATCATATAACATGTAATTAATTAATCAATAATAAATAGTAAACATACCTTTGTGATTCTAGCCCGAACAAGAACCAATTAATGCAATTCTTCAAATCAAGAACCCTAATTACGGTTTATGTGGATTATTGGAATTACCCCTTACCTTTTTGTAATTCAATCCAAGATATAATCAATAGTGTGATTGTATCACGTTCTTGTACACACGTACTATAACGTATTAAAGTTATGCTAGTAATTAAATCACAAAACATTGAACCAAAACCTTTTGCTTAAAAATTCGATCAATCCTTATAAAGGGATGTTTATTTGATCGACTAGAATAAAGAGAAGAAAGAAAAACAAAGTTAGGATTTAACTATGTGTACAAGAGTTCCAAAGAATGAATCCCCACCTTTGTTTATATAGTATGTAAATCTTGGAGAACAAGTTAAAGCTTTGGATTGGGTTCTACCCCTTGGCCGATCGGATCTCATCCCTCCAAGGGATTCCGGAAGCTTCATGTTCCTCTTTTTACATCTATAGTCCTTCCTTTATTATTTATCGGTCATTATTCATTTATCGTTAAATACTAACGGTCGTTAGACAAATTAATAAATAAATACAACATTTATATTTAATTATAAATCTTTAATACTCATACGTAAAGTGTGCAATCCCGTGATCTCGAGTTCGATCTTAACACACAACTATTAATTTATGTTCATAAAACTAACAGCTCCCACTTGGATATATCTTAATAGTGTGATCACATCGGTTAGCGTCTAGCAACAATTCGATGCCTCTAGTACAACTCGAGTAAGGCTCCTGGAAAAAACCTTTTAATGATTTCTCGTTATTATTATCCTTTTGTTTCTAATACCACGTTAATAAGGATATGGATTAAAGTCATTCCTTAATTAACCATTATGTTTCTCGTTGTTTGTGATTGATTAAGATTACCAAATCTTCTGAACATATTCAGGGGAGATCTTGAGTGTGTGATTGAGGTAAAAGCAGTCAACTAAAGTCAACCAAGGATGTGGTCAATATAGTCAAACAGCTTAGAGTCAATCTCCGTGGAAGTATAGGGTTTCCCCGGGTCGTTATGTCCCGACGAGGTGTGATGGTATAAAAACAGGTTTATGATCGGGTAAATTTGGACAGGAAAGGGTTGTGATTGATTTGAACTAAGTAATATAAGAAGAAATAGCTTAAATAAGCTATATGAATGGTTACGTAAAAGTTAGATACTTAAAAACGTTTAAAATCTAAAAACGCGTACGTTTACATTTAAAATAACGTAAACGTACAAAATAAAAAGTGAAAACTGAAATCTGAAAACCCCCAGGGGGTGAAAATGACTTTTTTACAAACCTATGGATGAAAGAAAAATTTTTAGAAAAAGAAAATAAATTTTTACACTAATTACTTATTTAATATTAATTAAATACTATTTAATACTAATTATTAATATTTAAATAACTTAAATACAATATAATATTATTTTAATACTAGAAAAATGAAAAATTAATTTCAAAAATTATAAAATAACTAAAAACTAATTTTAAACTTAAAAATATGTCTTTTTGTCTTTTTGTGATTTTTGTATTAATTAATTACTAATTATATTAATTAAACTATTTAAACTATTTTTAAATTACTAATAATACTAAAAGTGAATAGAAAATTATAGAAAAATATAAAAGTGCAAGTTACTTAATAAAAATCTGAAAAGGAAAATTAAAAATATAATTAATATTAAATAGAAACTATCACTTAATTTTAAATTGGTTTTTTCTGAAATTTCTTTTTACAAAACTATTTAATACTAAAAAATAACTAACTTTAATGAAGACACAATGATTGGAAATGAAAAGGAAGCAGTTTGGGAACAGAAATGCTTAACAGATGGTATTCTTAGCTTATTAAAACTTATGAAACTTGAAAAAGCTAACCAAAAAGCTATAGGTTGATGCCACAAACGTAAATAAGCTACAACAAGATTAAAGGAACATGAAATGAGTAAAAGAAAATGAACAAGCACATGAAATAAGCCAGAAATTTGGAATAAGCAATTCCAAATCCTTAACACAAACACAGGCTTCAAATGGCCCAAGTGCAGGCCTTATGGACCCCACTGATAAGCTCAAAGGTCCAAGGTGAGTGTAGATCCAAGAGCAGGCCTGGTTGGCACCTCAATAAGCCAAGAAGTACAAGATGGGTCCCACAAAATAGCTCTCAATGAGCTTGTCAACTTAGTTCAAACACACTGAAGTGACAGTGTGGTTAGCTAAATTAAACAAGTTGCAGGCTACTATTTAGCTTATCTAAAAAGCTAGGAAGTACATATTAAGTCCTGGACCTTTAAGCTGGGTATATGGCCTTTACAAAAAGCTAATAATCATAAGCTAAGGTCCACTTATGAACTTTTAAAAGAGCTTATGAAATGAGCACAAGTCTGAGAACAAAGGAGTTCAGTCCCCCTGCAGCTCTCTTTGGGCAATTGTGGGGCTCACACAAAAATTCATAAAAATAGAATGACTATGGGAATTCAAAGTTTAGCTGAGAGACTATAACTTGTAAAAGTTTCAAGGCTTAAAACCAAACACAAAAATCAAAAGAATTCTCTCAAAAAGTGAGTTTTCTGCCTAGGGGTGAAATTGACTTTTTATGATGAACTTAGAACTTTGACTATGGTGACTTTTGATTATATCTAATGAACTGTAAATGACGTTATAAGTAACTTTGAGACTGATTTAAGTTGAATAATACATTTATGCATCAAAATGCATGATGATGCAGTCCAAATCCTACTTAACTGATAAAAAAATTAAGTTCAATAGAAACTTTGACTTCTGGATGAAAAAAACTGGTTTTTATGGCAAAGTTACACTACATATACTTATTGTGAGTCAACTGACCTAAATGCAAAGTATTCACAGGCTACATTATTATAACAAAGCTAAAACCAAACACCCCTTAACCTAGACTTAATACTACCACTTAGGAATCTAAAACTACAAGTACATAATCTTAAGCTTAAAACAGATTCAGTACACTAAATAGAAACTAAAAGATCACTAATTTACCACAAACAACAACAAGAACAAGACTAAGCAAAAATCAGGTTGTTGACTTACAGATGATTGCAAGGAATGGGGCACTGAGCCAAGGACCACACTAACCTACACCTCCCTTGAGGTACTAATACCATGAAAATCCATAATCCACCATGTTCCAAGCCTGGTTCTTCATCTTGATTGCTTTTTTTATTTTTCAAAGATTTTCTTGGAATTTTTAAGTATTTTTGAGATTTTTAAGCTAAGCTTGTATGAACCCTAACTGAACTTTTAGAAACTAATAATCAACTTATTCTGAGCTTATAAAACAGTAAACCACCATTTGGAACAAGATTTAAGGTATTATGAGATTTTAATGAAAAATAGCAAAAACTAAAATGGACCTGTAAATTTGAAATTAAGCTGAAATTAAGTTAATACTACTTTTAAAATATTGATTACAACATTTTTAAGCTAAAAATTACAAGTAAAAACTGAAAAATACACTAAGTCGACCACCTACATTACACTACTACTAATACTACTCTCACTACTTGGTCTTTCATCCTTTTTCTTGACTTTATAGACTCCTTGCAGACCTTCTCTCTCTTTCCCACATGAATTAGGACCCTTGGATGCTTGAATTTGATCCTGGCCGTTGAATTGAATTTTGGCGCCAAAAAATCCAATTGGGGCAGGTTGGGGTAGATTTGAGGGCATTAAATGGTATTGGATGATTGTAGGTGGGATTATTAATGAGGAGAAGGGTTGGTGAGAAAATGTGGAGAGGAGGGGGGACACAGTTGTAGAAAATAGGGGAAAGAGGTAGGGGATGAACAGTGTTTGCTGTTTGGGTTTGACCTTGGGGTTTGACCGGTTGTAATATCAAAGGGGTAGGGGAGTTGGGCCAGATTGTGTTGGGCTTGGGGTTTTGTTGGATCATGCTTTTTGGTTTGGATTGGATTGTTGGTTTGTTTGTTTATTTTGTAAAAACTACAAGGACTAATATTGTAATTTCTGAAAAACCCATGGACTGAAAATGTAATTTCCCAAAGTTATCATGAGGGTAATTCCTGCCAAGTATCAATAACCAAAGGACCATAACTTGTATTTTCCAAAATTTTAAATCCCAAGGACCATAAATGCCAAATGTTAAACTAGAGGGACCAAAACTGTAATTTCTCCAAACCTTCTACCCAAGGACCATGTTTGCCAAATTGTGATTTCCCAAGGACCCAAAATTGACTTTTTATCCAGAAATATTTCCCATGGACCAAATCTGACAAAAGTGAAACTCCAGGGACTAGAATTGTAATTTCTCAAAACTTTTGAAATTTTTCACCAAATGGCTAAATTTGACAACTTATGATTTCAAAACGACCTTTGGTGACTTTTCTTTTAAAATAAGTGCTCAGGGACTATTTTTGCCAATTTTTGAAAGTTAGGGGACCGAAACTGCTAATTATGCAAACTTTGTACGTTTTTCATCTGTTTTTACTCATTTTGCATCAGAAACATATAAAACACAATTTTAAAATATTTTCAGTATTTTGATGCATTTTTGAGTGTTTTTAAATGTTTTTGCGGTTCAGATTGACCAAAAATGATGAGTGTTTGAGCACTCATCAATCCCCCACACTAAACTATTGCTAGTCCCTAGCAATCTTTTTGAGAAAACTTAATGGATTTGAATCTCTTTACCCAAAGCCATTACTTCTGGAGTAGCCAAATGTTTCAGTTCAAGTAAGAACTATGATACACTGATAACCATGTGATTTTGAGCAAACCACCAGCTGTCAACGGTTTTGATTTGTCTTTACCAGAAGCCGTTTGCTTCTAGACTAGCCAACTCTTGATGGACACAGTCAACATCTTGGTGAGCTGATTACCAATTATGGTTTCCCACTGCCTTTACCACAAGCCATAATCTTGCGGGCTAGCCAACTCTTTTACTTTTTAGGATATGGTGAGTTGAGATACCATACAATTTTGGGCAAATTATAAGCCGTCAACAGATTTGAGTTATCTTTACCAAGAGCCGTTTGCTCCTGGATTAACCAATCCTTTTGTCGGTTTGACATGGCGGACTGATAACCACAAAAATTTTGAAATAAAGTGAAAAAAAATTTAAAATTTTGGCCAAAAACGGGGGTACTATATGTAAAATGTCATCAAATTCGCTAGAATCCCCCCCCCCCGACACTTAGAATTGAATATTGTTCTCAATATTCAAAGTCCCGGCTATTATGCCGACTCTTTGAACGTAAAAGGGCAACATTACAAGCTAAATGTGGAAACACAATTTTTCACTTTATTTAATTTATTATATATACATGGTAACAACAGTAGGGGCACTCCCCCACACTTAGGGTGAAAACCCTATATGCATGCTACTGTTTTTGTTTACCGAGTCGCTAGCTTGACTCGACCCCGAATTCATTTGTTCTTGGGGAAGCATGATGTGGAAGAAACAATCTCCATCGGACTTTCATTCAAGATGTTTGGACAAACATTTGAAGCACGTGAAAGTTCCACACCGATGAGATATACAGACCCAGGCTTTAAATAGTATAAACTATAAGCGGTGATGCCGGGGTCAAAGATAATGTCTTCATTCCCGAAGGAATGAAGAATAGGAGAAATCACCCGGTAAGAAAGATCTTTATGACAATCAATATTGACTCATCATCATCAGTAAGAGAATTCATAATTGGTGTATCATGAATCTCATCATTTAAGCTCATATGATCTAGACATATTATGGGTGGGAGGGTTGGGATTTTGATATCAATCAAATTCTCAGGGTTGAGAATTGATTTGCCCTAAACCGTCAACTTATATTGACCAAGGAATGGTCAACAAGGTCAAATAGCCTAGAGTCAATCTCCGGGTAATATAGGAAATCACTAGGTCGTTATACCCATACGAGGTGTGAATTGTATCTGAGCGCGTTTGTGATCGGGTGATTATTCACAGAAAAGGGTGGTGATGAGAATTATTTGGAAATTATGAACAGAAATAGCTTAGGAAAGCTATGTGATTAATTACTGGAATTTAGATTACGAAGAAGTTAACTAAAACCTAAAAACCGTACGTTTGATGAAAACGGGGACAAACGTACGTAAAATAAAAGTGAGTGAGGCGATCTGAAAAGGCTACTGGTATAAAAATGATATTTTTACAATCCTAATGATTAAAGAAAATTTTTGGAAAATTAAAATTAATTTTTACACTATTTTTATAATTACTATTAATTAAATACTAATTTCCTATTTAATTTTAATTAATTAAATTAACCTAAAATACAAATAATTATGAAATTAACCTAGAAAAATAAAATTTAAACTTAGGAAAATCTAAAATACTATAAAATTAATTTTAGAACTGAAAATATATTTTTAAGACTTTTTAATTAATTATTACTAATTATTAACTATTTATTAATTACTTTTTAATTATTTAAATTAACCTAAATTCTAATTAAATATGAAATCACACTAGAAAAGTGAAAAAAAAAATTGGAAACAATTAAAAATAACTAAAAACTAATTTTAAGATTTAATTTATATTTTTTTGATTTTCTAATTAATTAATATTAATTATTAGCTATTTAATAATTATTAAAAACTAATTTAAATTAAGAAAAATACTAAATGATGCAAGAAAAATCTGAGAAAATTACAAAAATTATTTTTACATACCAGAAGCCTAGGAAAAATATAAAAATGAAATTAGCTTATAAATAAGTTGAGGTAATAAGCCAATTGGCTTAAATAGAAGCTATCACTTCTATTAAAGTTGGCTTTTTGGGACTTTTCTATTTCATACTTGCTTATTAATGGTTTTTAAGCAACTTTTGTAAAGGAACTTTGTTTGGATGTCAAAAATAAGCAATTTGGGTAGCTTATTAGATGACAAATGAGCTTTTTAAGCTTATTAGACCTTTGATTGAATTGAAAAGCTACCAAATGATGTAATGAACACAAATAAACCACAAACAGATGTGACACTACTTAAAACAAACCAAATTGAGCAAATAAGCACAAGAAATAAGCACTTAAAGAAGCAATAAGCAATCCAACACCAAACAGTGCACAACAGGTCCAAATGGTTACTTTTGAGGGCCTGTGGGGTCCACAAGGGGCTCTGGAAGGCCAAGCTAAGTGATAAGCCACAAGTTAGGCCTGGAGGGGGGTTGATATGTTGGTACAAAAGCTGAGTTATTAGCTTAACTCAGAGGGGGGGTCAAACTTTAGGGCACTAGCAGCCCTACCAAATGGGTTCTAAACTACCAAATAAGCTCAGGGTCTTAAAGCCTAGCTTATTGGCTTTCTATTAAACCAAAAAGCAGGTCCTGGGGCCCACTAAGGATCAAGATACAGACCTTTGAAATTGGTCTGTTTGGACAAGTATGGTGGTGCAGGGGAGATGCCTTCCCCTGCAGGTCTATTGGATGGTTGTGGGTCCCACAGATAAAATCACAAAAATGTAACAATACTAGGACTCCAAAGATGAGCTGAGACACAACATTATGTAGAAATTACAAGGTCTAATTCTCAACCCAAAAATCACAAAAATTCCTTGAAGTTTTGGAAAATCTGAGGGATGCACTTTTGACTTTTTATGAAAAACTTAATATTTGACTTTTATGAACTTTGAACACTGATTTATGGATTAAGTTAGGTTAATTAAGATAAATGAACTCTAAATTAAGCCTTGGTATCTACTTATGAGCTGTTATGAAGATTTTGCTATTCTAAAACTCACACAGACAGAAATTAGGCCAAGATTGTGCTAATTTTGACTTTTGTGCTAATTACTTCTATAAACCTGCTTGATTTGGTGTACTATGGGTCTGAGTAAGATGTGAGAACACAAAGTGAGCAATAATACTCACTGAGGTATTCAATACAGATACAACCAAACACCACTTTAACAAAACAGATAACTAACAAACTTGATTCAACCAACTCTAAACTACAACCTAATGATCACAACTAGTCTAATTAATGATAATTAAGTAAAATAAACAGATACAAGCCACTAGTACTACTTATACACTAAATAGAGGGATTTTTGAGCTTACAAAGGCTTTCCAAGCATAGCAGACCAAGAACCAAGGAACCAATACCAACTCCTAATGACTTCCACAAGTCCCTAATCCCAAGGCCATCCAGTATATACCTTGCTCCAGCTTTCTTCAACCTTTGTCCATAATTTTTTATTTTATTTTTATTTTTTATATATTTTTGATTATTTTATGAAACAGAGTTTAGGGAGTTTGCACAAGCTTATAAAGCTTCTAAAAACTTTATTCTTAAGCTTACATGAACCTGTGAATAGATATTACACACTGATGAACCAGTTATGATCTTTGCAATATTTATTATGGAACTTGAAATTTAGAAACAAGAGTTTAAACTAAAATTGGATTTTCATTCATAGAAAACTGATTACAAAAGATGAAATAAGCATAAAAACTACTAAGCTAGAATTCATACATGCCATATGAGGCTTCTGCTATCTACTACTTATACTATGAAAAAGAAATAATACATCCTATGCACCCCTGTGCTTCCCCTTGCAAATTGAGATACCCACATGCTTCCTTGTTGACCAGCGACCAAATCCCAACCCTTCAATTGAGATTTAATGAATCTGAGCCCTTGATTGCCATTTTCTCGCCAAAAACAAACATACCAAAATTAGTGGGATAGGTGAGGACATTTATTGTGGTGGTGGTGGGGGTTGGTTTGTTTGGTGAGAGTATTAATTGTGGGGGGCTAAGGGTTGGAAAGGTGGAGGGGGGAACATAGTACCATGGTTTTGCGTTGGGGTGTTGGGAGGGAAGACGGTCAAAGGGATGTTTGACCGGGGTTTAAATATAAAAAGGGGAGTGGGCCGGATGGTGTGTTAGGCTTGGGGATTGGATTTGGATCAGGCTTTGGTGGATTGGGTTTTATAATAATAATGAAAGGGTCCGTTTGGTATTATAGCACACAAGGACCAATTTTGCAATTCCACCAAACTTGAGGACTGAAGTTGTGTATTTCCCAAAGTGTTACCAAGGACTAATTATGCCAAGTTCCAATAATACAAGGACCACTTTTTGCCATTTTCCATTTTTCAAAATTCCCAGGGACTTAATTTGCCAGATTTGAAAGTACAGGGACCTAAACTGTAATTTTTGAAACTTTAGACCCAAAGATCAACTTTTGTAATATTTGACTTTCAAAAGCTTGGGTTGACTTTTTCTTTCAAAATAAATGCATAGGGATAATTTTTGACAAGTTTTGAAACTTGGGGGACTAAAACTGCCAATATTGCAAACTTTGATCATTTTTCATTTGTTTTTGCTCATTTTGCTTTTAAAACACATAAAACACAATCCCTGGGATAATTTAAGTATTTTGATGACTTTTTGATTGTTTTTGTATGTTTTGGCAGTTTAAATACGACAAAAATGATGAGTGTTTGAGCACTCATCAATCCCCCACACTAAACTATTGCTAGTCCCTAGCAATCTTTTTAGAAAACTTGATGGATTTGAAATCTCTTTACCAAAAGCCATCACTTCTGGAGTAGCCAAATGTATCAGTTCAAGTAAGAACTATGGTCCACTTGATAACCATGTGATTTTTAGCAAACCACCAGCTTTCAACGGTTTTGATTTGTCTTTACCAAGAGCCGTTTGCTCATGGACTAGCCAACTCTTGATGGACACAGTCGACATCTTAGTGAGCTGATTACCAATTATGGTTTTTCCACTGCCTTTATCACAAGCCATAATCTTGCGGGCTAGCCAACTCTTTCACTTTTTAGGATATGGCGAGTTGAGATACCATACAATTTTGGGTAAATTGCAAGCCGCCAACGGATTTGAGTTATCTTTACCAAGATCCGTTTGGTCCTGGATTAGCCAATCCCTTTGTCGGTTAGACATGGCGGACTGATAACCACAAAAATTTTTGAAATAAAGTGAAAAATTTTTGAAAATTTTTGGCCAAAAACGGGGGTACTAGAAGATATATTGTGATAAAATTCGCTAGAATTTCACCCCCCCCCCCCCCCCCCACACACACTTAGAAATGAATATTGTCCTCAATATTCAAAGTCCCGGCTATTATGCCGACTCTTTGAACGGAAGAAGCCAATATTCGAATCTAACTGTGGAAACACCATATTTCACTTTATTTCTACATATACACACACATTTTTTTTTTGGAACTTATATACATATATACATTTTCAAACAGCGGGGGGTTGGCCATTCCCCCACACTAAGATGGTAGAAAGTAGAAAGAAATCAGATATACGGGTGAAAACCCATACTGTGCTATTGTTTTTGATCATCGAGTCGCTAGCTTGACTCGATCCCCGAATTCAATTGTCCTTGGGGAAAGTTTGGAGATCCGGGACAACCATTGATGGTATGTCCTCTCCAAAGTAATGTTTTGACCGATGTCCATTCACTTTGAAATTCGGACCGTCATTTTGAGATAATTCGACGGTACCATAAGGATAAACCTTAGCGATAGTGAATGGACCAGTCGAACGGGTTTTTAGCTTTCCCGAGAAGATCTTGAGTCTAGAGTTGAAAAGAAGGACTCGA
The DNA here is from genome assembly GCA_030686995.1 of Artemisia argyi. Taxonomy (NCBI): domain Eukaryota; kingdom Viridiplantae; phylum Streptophyta; class Magnoliopsida; order Asterales; family Asteraceae; genus Artemisia; species Artemisia argyi. The sequence continues at coordinate 61,688,377 of CM060685.1, forward strand.
TCACCAACGTTAAAAACGCGGTTCTTGATTTTGTAGTCATGAATCTTCTTTGTCTTTTCTTAATAGATCAAAGAGTTCTCGTAAGCTTGATCACGAAGTCCATTTAATTCATTCAGTTGAACTTTTCTATGATCACCCGCAGTTTTGAGGTCAAAATTTGCATGCTTGAGAGCCCAATAGGCTTTGTGCTCAAGCTCGATCAGAAGATGGCACGCTTTCCCGTACACAAGTTTGTAAGGCATACACCCAATGGGTGTTTTGTAAGCCGTACGGAAAGCCCAAAGTGCATCATCTAATTTATCCGACCACGATGCACGATTTTCACCTACGGTTCTTTCTAAAATTCTTTTAATGCCCCGATTGGAAACTTCTACTTGTCCACTCATTTGAGGGTGGTACGTAGTAGAAAGACGGTGAGTTACACCGTACTTTTGCATGACTTTGTCGAATTTGTCATTACAGAATCGTAGCATGTGGAGTTCCAAATCGAGCAAAAAAAGCTTTCAAAAATTTCACAACTACTCGGGCATCATTTGTGGGTAAAGCTTTTGCTTCAACCCATTTTGACAAGTAGTCAACAGCCACGAGTATGTATTTGTTGCCATGAGAAGACGGAAATGGCCCCATAAAGTCTATGCCCCATACGTCAAAAATTTCACAAACTTGAATTGCATTCTGAGGCATTTCATTCTTTTGAGAAATATTCCCGTGACGTTGACAAGCATCACAGGATTTGACTAATTCCTGGGCATCCTTGTAAATCGAGGGCCAATAGAAACCGGAGTCAAACACCTTTTTGGCGGTGTAGTTTGGATTGTGGTGGCCCCCCGTGGGACAAACATGGCAAGCCTTTAGAATTTCAATGGCTTCTTGGCCATAAACACACCGCCGGATGACTTGATCCGCACAGATTTTGAAAAGATAGGAGTCGTACCAGAAGTAATGTTTTACATCTTTGAAAAATTTATTTTTTTGTTGGGACGACATCCCTTTCACAACAAAGTTACCCGCATGGTAATTTGCAAAGTCGGCAAACCATGGGGTAATCGAGTCTCCACGAAATGAAACCGCATTGAGGGTTTCGAGAGGAAATGTTTCGTTTATTTCCTTTTTCTCGAAAGCATCTTGGTGAGGGTTTTCAAGACGGGAGAGATGATCAGCAGCTAGGTTCTCAGCTCCTTTTTTATAACGAATAATGATATCAAATTCTTGCAGGAGGAGAACCCATCGGAGTAGTCTCGGCTTTGCATCTTGTTTTGCAAAGAGATACTTCAAAGCCGAGTGATCCGTATACACTATGCTCTTGGTCAATATCAAGTATGGCCGGAATTTTTCAAAGGCATACACCATAGCTAATAATTCTTTTTCAGTGGTGGTGTAATGACTTTGAGCCTCGGTCATAGTTTTGCTGGCATAGTGTATAGGCTGAAAATGTTTTGTTTTTCGTTGCCCCAAGACGGCCCCTATTGCATAATCACTAGCATCACACATGAGCTCGAAGGGCAAGTCCCAATCGGGGGCAACAAGAATCGGTGCCTCAGTAAGCTTTTTCTTCAATGTTTCAAAAGCTTCGATGCACTCGGGGGAGAAGATAAAAGGAGCACCCTTTTCGAGGAGATGGGTCATAGGCCGGGCGATTTTAGAAAAATCTTGAATAAACCTACGATAGAAACCGGCATGACCCAAAAAGCTCCTAACACCTTTTATGGTTGTGGGATGAGGCAATTTTGCAATGACGTCCACTTTGGCTCTATCAACCTCAATCCCGTTCTTTGAAATTTTATGGCCGAGGACAATGCCCTTTTTGACCATAAAGTGACTCTTCTCCCAATTTAGACATAACTTTGTGTCTTCACAACGTTTTAGCATAATGTCTAAATGGGAGAGACATGATTGAAATGAATCCCCAATGACCGAAAAATCGTCCATAAAGACCTCCATAGTTTTCCCGATCATGTCGGAAAATATGGCCATCATACATCTTTGAAACGTGCCCAGAGCATTACATAAGCCAAATGACATACGTTTATGGTAGCGTAAGGATTGCACCAGGCTTTACCTCTCGAGGTATCTCGAGAAGCTTACAACCCCCACCAGGCAGTGTACCTGATCGATGTAGTATAGTATAATGACAAGTACCGGGGGATTGATCGTTCAGCTAGGAATACTGTCGCTAGGATTAGAAAACCTAAAAACTAGGTCTAGAGATGAAGGATGATTCTTTTTTGTATTTTTATATTTTTTATGAAAGCAAGTAAAAATCTTGGTTTTTAAGAAGTTGGGCGGAATTAGTTGCTAGTCAACTAACCCAATTACTAAGATGCAATCAAAATAAAATACTAGAAATGAAAATAAACTAAATTAAACTAGAGGTGTGAGCAATATATGGGAGAATTATGTTTACTTAGGTTTCACTACTCCCTAGATATCTTTTATAGGTTAATTACTTGTTACAGTTGCGTGGATGACGGATTGTATTCCTTAATACCATTCATGGGGTGGCGTACTTACTTCCCCAATCCTATAAGCGCCTACTTCACTCTTATGTCAAGCCGGCTAAGAAGCTCCTAACATGGGATCACTAGAATTTGCTCATGCATTAAATACAACCATTAAAACCTAGTACACATCGGTTCATGTTTCTTAAGATGTTCAAGCATGTTACACAATGGAGATCTGCCAGTTTTCTTAAGCCTAACATTGAAATCATTCATCCATTACAACTATAAACAAGCAATCAACCTATAATTAACATCTAGGTTTCATTACATCTAAGCAAACACATGAAAGATCTAGCCTAGCATGTTGAAATCAAGACAAGCATAAGATATATTCAAACAACACATAGACATATTGAATGAATTAAAAGAGGACTTATCTCAATTGAACATGAAAGGTTTCAAGGGGTGAAAACCCTTGAAAATACTGTTACAAACGACCTAGGGTTTATTAGGTTCGACCCTAGTATTCTCCACACAAGTTCCTCTCTTAATGAATGAAAAATAGAAAAGTATATATGGATTTTGTGGGGTGACGGCGTCAAGAACAAATTTCTGACACCGTCATCTCGCCGCCAAATAAATTCTCGGACTGCCTAGATCTGGGTTTGACGCCGTCATGTGTATTCCAATTGCAGGCCGTCACCAAAAATACTCTTGACGCCCTTCTCTTGATGCCTTCAGGTTTTCTCTGGGTCGTCATGGAATTTACTCCTGACGCCGTCATAATTTTCTTCTTGACGCCGTCAGGTACTGTTCTCATCATGGAAAATTAAGTCTTTGCCGTTTTCTTCACTTTTATGCTCCAAAAACGTCAAAAATGCTTCCTTTTCCAGAATTCACTCCCAAAGTACCTAAAATCAAAAAAAGGAACAATTTAGGGCAATATTTGATCAAATAAATTCAATTCCGGGCTTAAATGACCCACTAAAAACGGTTCATTTTTCGCCTCATCATATACCCTTACACTTGAGATTTGCTTGTCCTCAAGCAAATGCGTTTTTATTCTAATTAAAATACAAGTTAGGGGTCATTTAACACTAATATAAAAGTAATTACAACAAATAATCATTCCACTAAAGACCAAAGACAAGCACGGAGGTCATATACTAGCACCTCACAAATAGTGTTTAGATACTCACATCTCTCGGGTGTAATAAAGTAATATCACAATATGGAAATGGAAAACATCTCTCACTACCTGTCATAGCAAAATAGATTACCATAGGCTTGGAAAAGGATCAAACCTCCACCACATGGCGTAAGCACCTAGGATAAACTATCAAAGAGGTCTTTTAAAGGGTTGTAATGTTAGGTGTAGGGATATGGAATACACGGTTTTGTTGGATATAGGCAGTCTTTACTGGTGGCGAGTTAACAATCTTGGTTAATTACATGTACAATGTGGCGTTGCTAAGCCAAGACTAGACTCGACTTAAGCTAATAAATGAAAAATAACAAAAACATGAAATGAACATAGAATGAAACGGGATGGTAGTCCGTATGTTTTTTTCTCTTTTTTTTTTCTTTTTCTTAATTTTTCGATTTTTTTTTTTTTTTTTTTTTTTTTTTTTTTTTTTTTTTTTTTTTGCATACACTCTTACCCTACCATCCAAAATAATACATCATAGGGAATGAAAATTCGCCTTACACTTGTATCTTTACATACTTTACAATAAACTAATATAATGACTCGAATCAAGAAAATCAAAACACTTGGAGTACTTTTAAGATTAACGCACATACGGGGGTAATATATGATGTTCTTCCCCATTACTCCATAAAATAAGTACTTTACCCATGAGTCCCAATCATCCCAAAACAATATGTACAAGGATATGACTCGACTTAGCAACCATATAATCAATTAGATAATTAACTAAGGGTTTAACAAATAACAATAATGCACTAAAGATGAGTGCATATACGGAAGGCTAAGGGGATTTGGGTGTACATTTAAGTGGGTTGTAACAAATTCTTCCTTTAAGTAAAATGCTTAAAGTTAGAAACGAAAAGATAGGCTCGGAGGGGTGTACTAGGGGTTTCGTGTACTAAAAATGAGTACAACGCTAAGGTGTGGGGAAAATTAATTGACTTAACTAGCCAAGTAATATGACTTAAATGGTCAAGTAATTATGATACGGGTTTAACACAAGGGTGATCCTAATGCCTCTTATCATGTAGTAAATCCTACCACACGAATGTAGTCTCACTAGCGGTTTCGGGATGCATCACTAACAAGTTCTAGAATCTAAATGCTACCGGTACACTCATAAGCACTAATAGTAAATGCTTTTCCTATCAAATCTAAAGGCGAACCTCACATATTTGGGTGGAAAATTTTTTTGAATAGTACGGTTTTGTGCTAGTCATAGTTTTATTACACGTCTACTATCAAACAAACAAACTCAAGCGAAAGTGTATCTGTAAGGTATCATCATTTTACCCTCCCCTTACACTTAGGATGAACATTGTCCCAAATGTTCAAGTAAATAATCTAAAAGTGAAATAAGTAAAAAGAATGAAATCAAATACTCCCCTGATTCGCTCGATATGGATAATAAGGTGGCCAGGTTAGATCTTCCTCTAAGAAAATGAACAATCAAAGCTTCCCTTCCAGAATATAAATCATCTTCTTGCAATACATAACCTGTGAAACCTGAGAAAACAGACAAGGCAACCTCGCATAAAATCAGCGGCAATCTATATATGCTAACAAATCCTAGAAAACAAAATAAGATATAATGCTTGTGGAATGATGTTTGCAGATTTCCTGGAGATTATAAAACTAAAGATTCCACAAAAACTTTAAGACTCCGTTAGAAAAACAAAACTGGTAAAATTTCCAGAATTTTACACGTGACACCGTCAAGAATTTATTCCTGACGCCGTCAGAAGTGACCTGCAGAAATTCTTATGTTATGTTTCCGGAAAATTTCTGGGAAAACTTCGTCCTACTTCCAAGAAAATCCTGCAAAACATCATTATGACTCGATACAAGCATTTGACTTTAACAAATACGAATATACATGTTTGATGAGTGCTCAAAACACTCATCATTTTTGGTCAAATCTGAATTGCAAAACATACAAAAATACTCAGTAATGCATCAAAATACTGAAAATATTTCAAAATTGTGTTTTATATGTTTTAGAAGCAAAATGAGCAAAAACAGATGAAAAATGTACAAAGTTTGCAAAACTGGCAGTTTTAGTCCCCCAACTTTCATAAAATTACAAAATTAGTCCTTGGTCATTCAAAATATGGAAAATTATCACCAAAGGTCCTTTTGAAATCATAAGTTGTCATATTTAGTCCTTTGGTGAAAAATCTGAAAAGTTTTGGAAATTTACAGTTTGGTCCCTGGAGTTTCAGAAATTGGCAGATTTGGTCCTTGGTGGGATATTTTTGAAATAAAAATCATTTTTGGACCTTGGGAAATCAAAAGTTATCAAAATTGGTCCCTGGGTGAAAGTTTTGAGAAATTTACATGTTTGGTCACCGTAGTTTGGAATTTTGCAAAATTAGTCCCCGGGAAATGTAAATTTGGAAAATATTATGTAAGGTCCTTGGATTTTGGAAAATGGCAAGTTTTGTCCTCATTTGTACTTTGGGAAAGTTTCAAAATCAGTCCATGGTTTTTCTAAAATTACACTATTGGTCCTTGTGTTTATTGAAATACCAAACGGACCCTTGAATTGTTATTACCCAACAAAATAACCAAGTCCAATCCACCTTATACCTCCAATCCACCAGGCCCACTCCCTATCTCAGCCCAATACCTACCTCAGCCCACCACCACTCCAAAAATATAAAAACAACCCCACCCCGTATTATTACCCTTTCCTAGTCAACCAAAGTCAAACCATTTGACTTCCTCCCCCCGCCCTCCAACCTGCTACTCCATACCTCCACATCAGCCTCACCAATACTTGTTCCCTTTGCCTCCACCAAACTTCAAAACCATTTAACGTCCTCAAAGTCCTCCAAGTTATCTCACTGACAAAAATTTCCAATTCTCGCCAAATTGAATCAATGGCTAGGATGAGTTGTTATTATCTAATTATGCTGGGAAATGATCTTGGGACCCACAAAGATATATTTGGAGGCTAGATAAGGAAGAAAAGGTAGAAGTGAAGATCATTAGAATAGAGATAGATAATTAAGTAGTAGTAGCAGTAGTTAATTTCAGTAGTAGTGTAACTTAATGTTGGAGTAATAGAGTAGTATAGCTTTATTCAGTTATCATATTGTTAGTTTTCCAAATTTCTGTATCTCAGGTGTTGTAATTCTAAATTTCAAGAATTAATGCAAATTACATTGTTACTTTAAATTGTATTGTCTAAAATAACTATAATGCCTTCATTTACTGGTTTTTAACTATCATAAGCTTTTTATTACCATTTCATAAACTCATAGAAGCTTGTTCATAGCTCCCTGTGAGTTTGATGTTCATTTTCTGTTTCATTTGCAAATAGTCAACAAAAGTCAACAAGCTACTGTTAAGGTGATAAGTTAGTTAGGGGTAAGCTTATGGGTTGTTATTGTCTTGGTTTACAATAAGACAGAGCTGGCAGACATTGGCTTTCCTTGGATTTGAGCTTAGGATATATGTAAGTTTCAACTGCCATTTTAGCTTTCTTTGAGCTTATTTGTTTTGTTTAATCCCTAGTGCTTAATTTGGTTTATTCCTGTTAATTAAGGTATAATAGCTTAGTTGCACCTTTGATTTCTAAGAATTTGCCTAAAAACAGGTTTTATAGTGAGAAAATCCTTGACAGTGAACCATAAAGGGCTGTTTGGATTAGGGGAATACACATTGTTCCTGTTTTTGTTTTAGTGTTAATGAAGCATAATTAGATTGCATTCTATATATTTAGGTTAGTCTAGGCATAAAACTTAGGTGTCTTTCACTAAAAAGTCAAAATGCTTGGTTAAGCTCATGTTTTCATAATCTGTTAAGAGCATATGGTCCATAATCATGCACATCAGTGTTATAGTTGTTCATATGGCTTATTTTAGTTTCACTATTGCTTATTAACTTATTTTCAGTTAGTAGAATCAATCACCAAGTCACCAAAGTCAAAGTTTAAGCTTTGCTCAAAAAGTCAAATAATGCCCATTTCAGATTTTCACCAAAATAGCATGATTTATTCTGAATTCTGTGTGATAAGTTAGACATTGAAACTTGTTTGTACTTGTTGTCTACCAGCTTGTATTTGAGAATCCACACTTGTTTGATTTTTGCTATTTTTCCTGAGCATTTCACAAGCCCCCAAAAGTAGCTGCAGGGCTGCAACCTCCCCTGTTCACAGCAGCAACCTTGCCACCACCACCACTTTGGTGGTGGTTTCTGACCACCACAGTGGTCCTCAACCCTTAAATTTGGTTCCTTTCAATCCCCCCCCCCTTGGTAGGCTTCCAACATTGACCTTTTGTTTGACCCCAAGACCCCTGGGCCCCACCTGGAACCACACCTCAACTCTGTCCCATTTCAGTGTTCACATTGGTTTTAGGAAGTGCTTATTGTTAGCTTAATTGCTTATTTTGTGGTCCACTTTTGCTTTTTCTTGCTCAAACTTGTTCACAAAACTCATTTGAGTCAGAATTCATCATAGTGGGTCCCACCTAAGCTGATTTTAGCTTATTTTCCCCCTTGGTCAACAATAGTCAACTGTTGGGCTTATTGCTTTCCATACAGCTTATTTTTAAGTTATAAAAAGTTTGTTTTTACAAAAGTTTGTTTTTTTTAGATGTAAAGTAAGTTTGTAAAAGAAAAATCCAGAAAATCAAATTTATTTTTAAGTGATACTTTCTATTTAATTTTATTTAAATTTTATTTTTCATTTTTAAATTTTTATTAAGTACTTAGCTATTTTATATTTTTATTAAATTCCTCTTATATTAAAGTATTTATAGTAATTTTCTCAGATTTTTATTTTATCATTTGGTATTTATTAGATTTAATCTTAGTTTTATTAATAATTAATTAATAATTAGTTTTAAATAGCATAATTAGTTTTTGTTAAGTAAAACCTAGTTTTTATATTTTTCCTAGCTTTTATATAATGTAAAATAATTTTATAAATTTTCTTGTAATTTTTACTGTTCATTTTCTATTTTTCTTAATTTAAAATAGTTTAATTAGGTAATTAATAATTAATTAGTAATTAATTAATAGAAAAAGCACAAAAAGACAAAAATACTTATTTTTAATTTTAAAACTTGTTTTTAGTTATTTTATAATTTTAGAAATTTTATTTTCATTTTTCTAGTGTTAAACTAATATTAAATTGTATTTAAGTATTTTAAATATTAATAATTAGTAATAATTAGTAATTAATTAATAATAAATAATTAATTAGTGTTAAAATTTATTTTCTTTTTCTAAAAATTTTCTTTCACCTTTAAGTTTGTAAAAAAGTCATTTTCACCCCCTGGGTGTTTTCAGATTTCAGTTTTCACTTTTAATTTTGTACGTTTACGTTTTATTTAAATGTAAACGTACGCGTTTTATGTTTTAAACGTTTCTGGTTTTTCCTAGCTTCCAGTCTTGTTCATATAGCTTATTTAAGCTATTTCATTGTATAAATCAGTAGCTTAATCACACACAAACCCTTTTCTTATCCAAATTCACCCGATCACAAACCCGTTTAATAACCATACTTCAGCGGAGCATTGACTCTAGGCTGTTTGACCTTGTTGACCATTCCTTGGTCAATATAAGTTGGTGGTTTAGCATCCCGAGAGAGTCACATGGAACTTTAGATCATGTGTGTGATTTACCTTCCCTCATTGAGTGTCCTAAAGATCAATTTGAGACTTTCTCCGATTGTAGCGATGATTGTATATCTTATGGAGACATCGAGTATGTTAAGGCGTCAATTCCACATTCTGATGTTGATCATCTTCTTGAGGAGTTCGCTGATGAACTTGCTCACATCAATCCACTTTCATTGGAAAGTGATGATGGTCTCCTCGATTTCCAAGCCGATCTGGGAGAAATTGAAAGTCTCCTATATCCTGATCCGTCACTCACTTCTATTCCCAGCAGTCCAATAGAGAATGTTAATCTCTTTGTTCCCGAAACATTCAATACGACTCTCACCTATCCTCTATTTGAATTCGAATCTGAATTCACTATGATTTCTAACAATCCAATCTTTGACGAGGATTGTGATGAGTCCACAATGGAACATGAGTTCTCAAATTCACATCTTGTGAATAATTCTCTTCATGAGGAGTTCTTTGGTGAACTCACTCATCATATCATGACTCCTCCGGAGTTTGATAGCCTGGGGGGAGATGCTCTCATTTATGAGAATTTGCAAATTCCCACCCACCCTCCCGGGTTGTTTACGAGCTTAACCTTTGAAATCCAAACTCAGGCAATTGAGCATCCTCTTGAGGAAGAAGATCAAATCATGCTTTTTATCATGATTTTCTTCCTTTTCTTCACCAATAAGGTGACTTCTTCTCTTCTTCACTCCTTCGGGAATGAAGACACCATCTTTGATCCCGGCATTTTCATGTATCATTATCTTGAGCCGGATACTTATCTCATCGGTGTGGAACTTTCCCGTGCTTCAAATATTTGTCCAAACATCTTGAATGAAAGTCCGATTGAGATTGTTTCTTCCACATCATGCTTCCCCAAGGACAAATGAATTCGGGGTCGAGTCAAGCTAGCGACTCGGTAAACAAAAACAGTAGCATGCTTATAGGGTTTTCACCCTAAGTGTGGGGGAGTCCCCCATGCTATGGTTACAAGAGTGAAAAACAAAATGGTGTTTTCCACGCTTAGCTTGTAATGTTGCCCTTTTACGTTCAAAATGTCGGCATAATAGCCGGGATTTTGAATATTGAGGACAATATTCATTCTAAGTGTGGGGGGTATTCGCTATTCTAGCGAATTTTATCACATTTTACTTTCAAATACCCCCGTTTTTGGCCAAAATTTTCAAAATTTTTTCACTTTATTTCAAAATTTTTGTGGTAATCAGTCCGCCATGTCTAACCGACAAAGGGATTGGCTAATCCAGGAGCAAACGGCTCTTGGTAAAGATATATCAAATCCGTTTACGGCTTGCAATTTGCCAAAAATTGTATGGTACCTCAACTCGCCATATCCCATAAAGCGAATGAGTTGACTAGCCCGCAAGATTATGGCTTGTGGTAAAGGCAGTGGAAAATCCATAATTGGTAATCAGCTCACCAAGATGTTGACTATTCCATCAAGAGCTGGCTAGTCCAGAAGCAAACGGCTTTTGGTAAAGACGAATCAAATCCGTTGACAGCTGGTGGTTTGCTCAAAATCACACAGTTATCAGGTGTGCCACAGTTCTTACACCTGGCTACTCCAGAAATTATGGCTTTTGGTAAAGAGGTTTTCAAATCCATCAAGTTTTTCAAAACAGTTTATTGCTAGGGACTAGCAATATTTTAGTGTGGGGGATTGATGAGTGCTCAAACACGCATCATTTTTGGTCAAATCTGAACTGCAAAACATACAAAAACACTCAGTAATGCATCAAAATACTGAAAATATTTCAAAATTGTGTTTTATATGTTTTAGATGCAAAATGAGCAAAAACAGATGAAAAACGTACAAAGTTTGCAAGATTGGCAGTTTCAGTCCCCCAACTTTCATAAAATTACAAAATTAGTCCCTGGTCATTCAAAATATGGAAAATTATCACCAAAGGTCCTTTTGAAATCATAAGTTGTCATATTTAGTCCTTTGGTGAAAAATCTAAAAAGTTTTGGAAATTTACAGTTTGGTCCCTGGAGTTTCAGAAATTGGCAGATTTGGTCCCTGGTGGGATATTTTTGAAAGAAAAATCATTTTTGGACCTTGGGAAATCAAAAGTTATCAAAATTGGTCCCTGGGTGAAAGTTTTGAGAAATTTACATGTTTGGTCCCCGTAGTTTGGAATTTTGCAAAATTAGTCCCCGAGAAATGTAAATTTGGAAAATATTATGTAAGGTCCTTGGATTTGGAAAATGGCAAGTTTTGTCCTCATTTGTACTTTGGGAAAGTTTCAAAATCAGTCCATGGTTTTTCTAAAATTACACTATTGGTCCTTGTGTTTATTGAAATACCAAACGGACCCTTGAATTATTATTACCCAACAAAATAACCAAGTCCAATCCACCTTATACCTCCAATCCACCAGGCCCACTCCCTATCTCAGCCCAATCCCTACCTCAGCCCACCACCACTCCAAAAATATAAAAACAACCCCACCCCGTATTATTACCCTTTCCCAGTCAACCAAAATCAAACCATTTGACTTCCTCCCCCTCCAACCTGCTACTCCATACCTCCACATCAGCCTCACCAATACTTGTTCCCTTGGCCTCCACCAAACTCCAAAACCATTTAATGTCCTCAAAGTCCTCCAAGTTATCTCACTGACAAAAATTTCCAATTCCCGCCAAATTGAATCAATGGCTAGGATGAGTTGTTATTATCTAATTATGCTGGGAAATGATCTTGGGACCCACAAAGATATATTTGGAGGCTATATAAGGAAGAAAAGGCAGAAGTGAAGATCATTAGAATAGAGATAGATAATTAAGTAGTAGTAGCAGTAGTTAATTTCAGTAGTAGTGTAACTTAATGTTGGAGTAATAGAGTAGTATAGCTTTATTCAGTTATCATATTGTTAGTTTTCCAAATTTCTGTATCTCAGGTGTTGTAATTCCAAATTTCAAGAATTAATGCAAATTACATTGTTACTTTAAATTGTATTGTCTAAAATAACTGTAATGCCTTCATTTACTGGTTTTTAACTGTCATAAGCTTTTTATTACCATTTCATAAACTCATAGAAGCTTGTTCATAGATCCCTGTGAGTTTGATGTTCATTTTCTGTTTCATTTGCAAATAGTCAACAAAAGTCAACAAGCTACTGTTAAGGTGATAAGTCAGTTAGGGGTAAGCTTATGGGTTGTTATTGTCTTGGTTTACAACAAGACAGAGCTGGCAGACATTGGCTTTCCTTGGATTTGAGCTTAAGATATATGTAAGTTTCAACTGCCATTTTAGCTTTCTTTGAGCTTATTTGTTTTGTTTAATCCCTAGTGCTTTGATTCGTTGTGTTTTGGTGTGTAAACAACAATTTATCAAAATATCGACAAACGTGAAGTTTAATTTGTCGTGAGACAACTAAACGTGAAGTAATACGAGTAAACCGTTTAGGAAAACGATTACCTCGCAAGACTTGTGAAAGTGATATTCAAATTGTGAGACCGGAAAGTGATTTCCTGGTTCGTACCCCAACGAGGTGTGAATAGAAAGCTTCGAACGAGATTAGGATTAAAATCTTGTATGATTGGAAAGGTTATTTGGTTTTGCGATACGTTAAACTAACAAATTTGAAAATTAACGAACGAAAGTGAAAATAAATTAAACTAGGCACATAACTAACTAAGAAAGACCTAAAACACTACGGGAAATCATAACTAGGTATTGGGAATCCTAACACGTAAACTAAATAGCAAACGTGACGTTTTAATTAAAAATTACGCGAGTGCGCAAAATAAAACGCGAACTTTTAGCTACAACACTCCTACGGATTTCTAATTAATTTTCTAACGTACTAAAAGACAAATGAAATTTTTAGGAAAAGGAAAATTATTATTTTTTTTTCTGACTTTTTAATTATTTAATATGAATTAAATCCTAATTTCACTAATTTAAATTGCGAAAAATACTAAATGAGAAGTAAAAATTATGAAAGTTTTATAGAAGCTAACTTATGCAATAATTAACACAGGAAAAATAGAAGTTTTGCAAAAAGATACACTAATAAGTTACAATTAAGCTCGACAGATTATAAGCTAAAAATCAACACAAGAAAATAACTAGGCTAAATAAAAAAATTAAAGGAGATTTAAACAAACAACAAAGTAGAGCAAATGGTGAATGGTTATGCGTTTGTGTCTGTGTGAATGACTAGGTCAGGGGGTCGAATCCCATTCTTTGCACAAGATCTCAAAATGTTTTTAGTTTTCTCCTTTAATTCTGCTCGCTCAAATTCACATACAATCTCAAATTAACTTTTGAAAACAGATTTGTTTCAACAAAACTCTATGTAAAATCCTCCTCAATCACAGATTCAAGAATGTTTTTCTTAATCAAAAGCTTTTCTTGTTCGTAACTTGCAAAGGTCACAAGCTTAAGTAAAAAAAATCATATAAACTTAAGCGAGCTTGCTGCGTAACAACAACAAGTAGTAACCATGACAGTGGGCAACAACAAGATCGAAGGACAAGAGCAATGGAAAGGTCAAATAACCATAAGAACACTAGCAATAACCAACAAGAACAATACTAAGCTCAAATAAGTCGACCCTATTTTATCTCAAATCAAGTCCAAAACAGTGAATGGAGATCAAACTACTCTTAAACTTGCATAATTTCTAAACAATGACTGAATTATGTGTCCTAAGTGACTGAAGATGACCATTCGAATAAACTTAAACAAGCCTGAAGGTTGTAGAAGTGTTAATACCAACAACAAGTAACAACAACAACTTAGCAGTCATGGTTTGTCATTCAAGAACCACAAATAAGCTCGAACAGAAATAACTTTCCAATGAGCTTACTAAGCTAAAGTAGACTCGATTTAAGTAAATTTAACAACTAAGGTTTTGCCAACGATTATGAATAACAAAAATTCAAGCAAGTATTTCAATAACAAACAACAAGAACAACAACAATAATAAAGCATCAGTAGTAAAAACAATCAACAAACTCAGAAGCATTCGAGTTATTATAAAGAAAAACGTAAGGCCTACTTGTCACCAAGGCAAGATGAATTCTGGAACTAGGAACCAAGAACCACCTAGGTACCCCCATGGGTTCTAAACCAACTCCCATCCAAAGCTGCAAATTAATTTTCCCATTCCTCTGCTCTCTCTTTTTGTTTCTTTTCTGATAACTTTCTACCTTTTCTCTTTTTTTTTTCTTTTTTTTTTAATTCGACAAACAAGTAACCATTAACAATTTAAATAACAAAGATTTAATAAAACTTAACAAAGATTTAGATAAAACTTAAAAGCCACTTCCATTAATTCTTTAAAATTCTGAGTACACCATGAGCTTTAAAATTAACGATTACAAAAGTAAAAACAGAAAATGAAATTAAAAGTAGTAAATCGAATGCCTGCAAGGCTTACAATATCCTATCTATTTATACTAGACCTTGAGAGTGGTAGGTACGAATTCTTCAATCCTTTGTCTTCTCTCTTTGTGCTCTTCTTTGATGAATAACAGCCATTGATGAGTTTTGAATACATCATGGCCTTCCATTGTTCTTTTGGCGCCTAAGTGAGAGGTGGATCTCCAGCTTGTCACTCCTTGAATGGTTGAGGGGTGTTAGGTACGAGTTTGTGAGTGGGTTTAGTGGGATTGGGAGAGGGTTTTGAGGTTGATGGGGAGGATAGTGATAAAAGGGTTGGTTGTTTGTAGTCACGAGGGGGAGGAAAGTACAGGAGATAGTGGCGTATTTTATTATTCTGGTTATGAGTGGGGGAGATGGAGTTTGTGCGTTTGATTAGGGTTAGGGTATGGGGTGACGTTTTTATTAAACGAACCAGATAAAGAAGGGGGTGGGCTCAAGTTGGTGGATTTTAACTTTAGGCTTTTACAATACCAATAGTCCGTTTGGTTAAGGTAATTATCTCACAAGGACCATTATTGCATTAAGTTGAAACTTCGAGGACCACTTCTGCCATTTTTCCATACTTCAACAAGGACCCAACTTGCCAATTCAAAAGTTAACTTCGTCATTATTTTTCTAAAAACGATCCCCGGGAACTATTTTTGATAATTTTGAACGTCGGGGACTAATTTTGCCAAAGATGAAACTCCAGGGATCAAACTTGCACACTTATGAAAACTTTTTCACCCAAAGATCATTTTTGATTTATTTTGACAAGAGTTGACTTTTCTTTGAAAATGATTGACCAGGGACTAGTTTTGTAAAATTTTGAAAGTCGGGGGACTGAAACAGCCAAATAAGTAACTTTTGTTTGTTTTTCGTTTGTTTTTACTCGTTTTGCATAAGAAACATATAAAATACGATCTTTGGGATTTTGTTCGCATTTTGGTGCGTTTTTGAGTATTTTTTATCGTTTTGCAGCTTATATTTGACTCAAAATGATGAGTATTTACACACTCATCAATCCCCCGCACTAAACTATTGCTAGTCCCTAGCAATCTTTTTGAGAAAAATTAATGGATTTGAAGTCTCTTTACCAAAAGCCATCACTTCTGGAGTAGCCAGGTGTAAGAACTGTGGCTCACCTGATAGCCGTGTGATTTTGAGCAAACCACCAGCTTTCAACGGATTTGATTTGTCTTTACCAGGAGCCGTTTGCTCCTGGACTAGCCAACTCTTGATGGAACAGTCAACATCTTGGTGAGTTGATTACCAATTATGGTTTTTCCACAGCCTTTACCACAAGCCATAATCTTGCGGGCTAGCCAACTCATTAGCTTTTGAGGATGATGGGGAGTTGAGGAACCATACAATTTTTGGCAAATTGCAAGCCATCAACGGGTTTGAGTTATCTTTACCAAGAGCCGTTTGCTCCTGGATTAGCCAATCCCTTTTGTCGTTTAGACAAGGCGAATTGATAACCACAAAAATTTTGAAATAAAGTGAAAAATTTTTGAAAAATTTTTGGCCTAAAAATGGGGGTACTAGACGGTATATTTTGATAAAATTCGCTAGAAATTCCCCTCCCCCACACTTAGAGTTGAATATTGTCCTCAATATTCAAAGTCCCGGCGATTATGCCGAAATTTTGAATGAAAGACGAGAATATTAAAAGCTAACTGTGGGAATGTCATTTGTATTTTTCACTTTATTTATTCAAACACACTTTTTTTTTTTTTTTTTTTTTTTTGAAAGATATGTACATCTCAAGTAGCTGCGGGGGGTGGCCATTCCCCCACACTAAGGTGTTAGAAAATAGGAGGAAATCAGATACACGGGTGAAAACCCGTGTTTGTTGTTACTTGTTTTTGTTTATCGAGTCGCTAGCTTGACTCGATCCCCGAATTCATTGGTCCATGGGGAAAGTTTGGAGGTCCGGGACAACAGGTGGTATGTCCCCTCCAAAATAGTGTTTCAACCGATGCCCATTTACTTTGAAATTGGGACCGTCGTTTTGAGATAACTCGACGGTTCCATAAGGATAAACTTTGGCAACGGTGAAAGGTCCAGTCCAGCGGGTTTTAAGCTTACCCGAAAAGATCTTTAATCGAGAGTTAAAAAGAAGGACTCGATCACCAACGTTGAAAACGCGGTTCTTAATTTTGGAGTCATGGATCTTTTTGGTTTTCTCTTTGTAGATTAAAGAGTTTTCGTAAGCTTGATCACGAAGTTCATTGAGTTCATTGAGTTCAACTTTCCTGTGATCACCCGTAGACTTAAGATCAAAATTGGCATTCTTCAAAGCCCAATAAGCTTTGTGCTCGAGTTCAATCGGAAGATGACAAGCTTTTCCATACACGAGCTTATAACGAGTACACCCAATGGGTGTTTTATAAGCTGTGCGAAAGGCCCATAGAGCGTCGTCTAGCTTATCCGACCAAGAGGCACGGTTTTCGCCTACGGTTCTTTCAAGAATTCTTTTCAAACCTCGGTTTGAAACCTCCACTTGCCCACTTGTTTGTGGGTGATATGCGGTGGCAAGACGGTGAGTGACACCGTACTTGAGCATGACTTTTGCAAATTGTTCGTTGCAAAAGTGTGTACCGCGATCGCTTATGATAGCGCGGGGAGTTCCAAACCTTGAGAACAACGACTTCAAAAATTTGACAACTACTCGGGCATCGTTGGTCGGGAGAGCTTTTGCTTCGACCCATTTTGACAAGTAGTCAACGGCCACGAGTATGTACTTGTTCCCTCGTGAAGACGGGAACGGCCCCATAAAGTCTATGCCCCATACATCAAAGATTTCACACACTTGGATGACGTTTTGAGGCATTTCATCCCGTTGTGTGATCTTTCCTTGACGTTGACACGAGTCACAAGATTTGACTAGGTCATGGGCGTCTTTATAAATGGAGGGCCAATAGAAACCGGACTCAAATACTTTTCGAGCGGTGTAGTTCGGGCCATGATGTCCCCCGGTGGGTCCATTATGACAAGCCTTAAGGATTTTCATGGCTTATTGGCCATGAACACACCTTCGAATAACCTGATCCGCACAGATTTTAAATAGATAGGGGTCGTCCCAAAAGTAGTGATTGACATCTTTGAAAAATTTGCTCTTTTGGTGGGACGACATCCCTTTGACAACAAAGTTCCCCGCGTGATAGTTTGCAAATTCGGCAAACCATGGGGTACTAGAATCATCACGAGAGGAAATCACATTGAGTGTCTCGAGAGGAAACGTTTCGTTTATTTCCTTTTTCTCGAGAACTCCTTGATGAGGATTCTCCAATCGGGAAAGATGGTCAGCAGCGAGGTTCTCGGCTCCTTTTTTATCACGAATTATGATATCAAATTCTTGTAGGAGGAGAACCCAACGGAGCAATCTCGGCTTTGCGTCTTGCGTGGCAAAGAGATATTTTAGAGCCGAGTGGTCCGTGTACACTATGCACTTAGTCAAGATCAAATATGGCCGAAATTTCTCAAACGCATACACCACGGCAAGTAATTCTTTTTCCGTTGTGGTGTAATGAGCTTGAGCTTCGGTCAAGGTCTTGCTTGCATAATGAATCGGCTGAAAATGTTTGGTTTTTCGTTGCCCCAAGACCGCACCCATTGCAAAGTCACTTGCATCACACATGAGTTCGAAAGGTAGGTCCCAATCGGGGGCAACTAAAATGGGTGCTTCGGTAAGCTTTTTCTTGAGAGTTTGAAAAGCTTCGATGCACTCATCGGAGAAGAAAAATGGAGTTTCTTTTTCAAGAAGTCGGGTCATAGGCCTAGCTATCTTCGAGAAATCTTGAATGAATCTACGATAGAAGCCGGCATGACCCAGGAAACTCCGAACACCTTTGACAGTAGTGGGAGGAGGAAGCTTAGCAATGACGTCGATTTTAGCTTTATCAACCTCAATCCCACTCTTGGAAATCTTATGGCCAAGGACAATTCCTTCCTTGACCATGAAATGACTTTTCTCCCAATTTAGACTAAGATTGGTGTCTTCACACCTTTGAAGCATTTTGTCTAAATTGGAGAGACATGATTCGAATGAATTCCCAATGACTGAAAAATCATCCATGAAGACCTCCATTGTTTTCTCGATCATGTCGTGAAAAATGGCCATCATGCATCTTTGAAATGTGCCCGGAGCATTGCATAAGCCAAAAGGCATGCGTCGATAAGCAAATGTTCCGTATGGGCACGTAAAAGTCGTTTTTTCTTGATCTTGAGGATCGATGGGAATTTGGAAATAACCCGAAAAACCGTCAAGGAAACAATAGTATTCGTTTCCCGCCAATCTTTCGAGCATTTGATCCATGAAAGGTAATGGAAAGTGGTCTTTACGGGTGGCGTCGTTTAATTTTCGATAATCAATGCAAACGCGCCAACCCGTCACCAGTCGAGTTGGAATCAACTCGTTATCATCATTTTTGACAACCGTTATGCCACCCTTTTTGGGCACGCAATGAACGGGACTCACCCAAGGACTATCCGAAATGGGGTAAATCAAACCGGCATCAAGAAGTTTTATGACCTCTTGCTTGATAACCTCATGAATTTTAGGATTTACCCGTCTTTGTTGTTGAACCGCCGGTTTATAGTCATCCTCCATCAAAATTTTGTGCATACAAAATTCCGGGTTAATACCCTTGATGTCGGAAAGCCTCCAAGCAATGGCTCGCTTGTGTGACTTTAAAACCTTGAGAAGAGCGGTTTTGTTTTCCTCATTCAAGTCTTTAGCGATTATGACGGGAAACTTATCGTCACCCTCCAAAAACGCGTACTCGAGATGAGGCGGAAGTTCCTTGAGTTCGACATCGGGGAAGTCATCAGTTTTTTCAACATCTTTGACTTCCGCATTATGAAGTTCTTTTGGAGGAAGAGATGAAGGATCATCATTGAGCAACTTCTCAAGGAGAAGTAAGTCTTCCTCGGGATTGATTGAATCATAATCAACATGAGAATCACACGACAAACAAGCTTCGATTTCTTCCAAAATGAAGTCACCTCCCAAAAATGGAGTAAGAGAGGGGGAGAGACATCAATGGAAGAATTGATTGATCCTTGCACACTTAACACTTCTTCAATATGGTCATCGCATGCAACATCGATGACATCAAGTCGGTTAATTTCTTCTCTTTCAAGGTCGAGAAGATCCTTAGAAGTGTTTTCGATGTTTATGATCAACTTTTCATCGCCAACTCTAAGAGTCATTTCTCCTTCGAAGACGTCGATTAATGCACGAGCCGTTTTTAAGAATGGTCTTCCCAAAATAAGGGGGACACGAGGATCAGCATCAAAATCGACGACTACGAAGACGGCAGGAAAATAGAACTTGCCAACCTTCACAAAGACATCTTCAGCAATACCCTTCGGAATCGAAACCGATCGGGTTGCTAATTCGAGAGTCATTCGTGTTGGTGTAAGCTCAGGAAGTGAAAGTTTTTGCCAAATCGAGAAAGGCATGAGGTTTATGCTAGCGCCAAGATCGGCCAAGGCAAAGCATTCCACAAGCTTTTGGAAGTCACACGGAATGAGAAATTTTCCGGGGTCTCCTAATTTTTCAGGAAGTTTCTTTAGGAGAACCGCCGAACAATTTTTGTTCAAACGGGTTTTGGTGAGTTCAAATAGTTTCTCTTTGTTACTTAGAAGTCTCTTAAAAGTGGAAGCAAACTTGGGCATATAGAGAAGAGCATCCGCGAAACTAATATCGAAGTGTAATTTTTGAAAAATTTCAAGAAACTTTTTCATTTGATCATTAGTTTGCTCGCGGAGTCTTTAATCATTTAAACGTGAAGGATATGGTATTGAAGCTTTTTGTTGAACGGGATTTTCCGAAGGTTCAAAAACAATTCCCGGTTTTGATTTGGTTTTTGGGACAACATGAGGTTGGACATGTGCGGTACTTCGTGTACTTGTGATTTGCACCTTGTCCTTTGTAGCCTCGTGTTCACGTTCCACTACCTCGGGAGGAGAAGAAGATGAGGTAGTAGGAACCGTGGGTCCATCATAAGAAACTCCACTATGGGTTGTGATCGCCTTTACATCGCCCTTCGGGTTGGCGATCGTGTTGCTTGGTAGCGTTCCCGATCCCGAAGGTCGATCATTTAAAGACTTCTTAAGTTCAGAAATCTGACCGATCAACAACCTATTAGTTTCTTCTTGAGCTTTCATAAATTGCTTCAACAATTCATCGGTTGATGATTGAGGTTGAGCAACAGATTGATTTTGAGGAAAGTTTTGAGCTCGGTTGTTTTGATTGAAACCTTGATTTTGAAAATTTCCATGGTTTTGATTACCATGAAAATTGTTTCCTTGATTGAAATTACCATAACCTTGGTTTCTATTCAAGTTTCCTTGATTTTGAGAACCTTGGTTGTAATTTCCCCCTTGATTTTGATATTGATTAATAGGGGCTTGAAATTGGTTTTGAACATTCGGGTTTCTTTGTTGTTGATTTTGATTGAATCTATTTGGATTGTTGGGTTGAGAAAAACCGGGTGGACCACTTTGATTGTTAGTACGGTAATTTTGTTCCATTTGAGGATGGTATTGGTTACCTCCTTGGTTGGAATTACCGACTATTGCATTGACTTCAAAAGGATTGCCATCGGTGGTAGTACAATTGTAGTAAGCGTGTGGACCACCACAAGTAACGCAAGTGTCAACCTTTTTGACTTCAGCAGGTTGAGAAGAGACTTTCTTTGTTTTGGTGAGAACCAAAGCATGAATTGCTTCCGTGAGCTTTTCAAGTCTAGCATCGGTGCTAGATTGAGCCACGGTTGATGAGGAAGAAGGACCAACATTAATTTGCGAAACAACCGATTTGCTTCGTGGAATGCGGACCTTGGATTTGTTTTCAATTATCATCAAAGCATCTTTGGTGGTTCGATTCAAGAAGTTACCTCCCGCAGAGGCATTAAGAGAGTCTTGATCGACTTGGCTCACACCGTTATAGAAAGTGTCGAGTTGCATCAACTCGGAAAAACCATGATGAGGACATTTACGAAGCATGTCCTTGTAACGATCCCATGCCTCACCGAATGATTCATCAAATTTTTGAGTGAATTTCATGATCTCATTCTTGAGGGCGGTGGTTTTGGATGGAGGAAAGAATTCGTTCACAAACTTCTTAACCAAATCTTCCCACGTTTCAATCGATCGAGGGGGTTGTTTGTCTAGCCAATTTTTGGCAGCCCCATCGAGGGAAAACGGGAAGAGAAGAAGTTTGATAGCCTCCTCAGGGACATTTTTGCATTTGATGGTTGACGTGATTTTGTTGAACCATCGAATGTGATCTTGAGGATCGTCCCTCTCGAAACCATAGAATTGACGCGAGGTGACTAAGTTAATCAACCCCGTCTTAAGTTCAAAATTGTCAGCCACGATGGCTGGAATGATGATAGCATCTCCGTAACCCTCGATGGGTGCTTGGAGAAGCTCATTCATAGTGGGCTCGGCAGCCATGATTGGAATAGCACGAAGCTCGGGTTCGGCTATTCGGTTGGTACGTCGACGATTACGCCTTCTCCTTGGAATGTTATTTAGCGATTGCAAAGGACTCGTTGACGTAGACGAACGTGTGCGCATGCACCACAAAAAATATCAATTAAAACAATACCACTTTAAAGACAATGGAACTTAAACCAATAATCACAGACGCAAGGTTAACTTCTAAAGAAAAACGCACAAAGGAGCGGGAGAGAAGAATGGATCTCTCACTGGGCGAAGTTCATTGGATCGCCACATACCATTTCGACTCCTCTTAAAGTGTGAATTTCGTTTAAAAATTTTCCAAAACGCAAGTGATACAAAGGCAAGTTTTGATCTTTGGTTTGGGAACTTATTATGGTCACACCCCCAGTTGGTAGGTGTTCAGCCTTGATTTGCGGTGGTAAGATTTTAACTTTGTATTTATTAAACAATGAAACGGGAAAATCTTTTTGTGTTTTTCTTTATCTTTTATAGATATAATACATATACTAGAAACAAAAGAAAAATATTTTTGGTTTTTTATACGTTTTATAAAAGCGTAACTTCTTGCGAAGGTTCTACAAGACTAATCGTCTAAACCTTATCGAGACTTTCGACACACAGCCTCCCCGGCAGCGGCGCCATTTGATTCGTTGTGTTTTGGTGTGTAAACAACAATTTATCAAAATATCGACAAACGTGAAGTTTAATTTGTCGTGAGACAACTAAACGTGAAGTAATACGAGTAAACCGTTTAGGAAAACGATTACCTCGCAAGACTTGTGAAAGTGATATTCAAATTGTGAGACCGGGAAGTGATTTCCCGGGTCGTACCCCAACGAGGTGTGAATAGAAAGCTTCGAACGAGATTAGGATTAAAATCTTGTATGATTGGAAAGGTTATTTGGTTTTGCGATACGTTAAACTAACAAATTTGAAAATTAACGAACGAAAGTGAAAATAAATTAAACTAGGCACATAACTAACTAAGAAAGACCTAAAACACTACGGGAAATCATAACTAGGTATTGGGAATCCTAACACGTAAACTAAATAGCAAACGTGACGTTTTAATTAAAAATTACGCGAGTGCGCAAAATAAAACGCGAACTTCTAGCTACAACACTCCTACGGATTTCTAATTAATTTTCTAACGTACTAAAAGACAAATGAAATTTTTAGGAAAAGGAAAATTATTTTTTTTTTTTTCTGACTTTTTAATTATTTAATATGAATTAAATCCTAATTTCACTAATTTAAATTGCGAAAAATACTAAATGAGAAGTAAAAATTATGAAAGTTTTATATAAGCTAACTTATGCAATAATTAACACAGGAAAAATAGAAGTTTTGCAAAAAGATACACTAATAAGTTACAATTAAGCTCGACAGATTATAAGCTAAAAATCAACACAAGAAAATAACTAGGCTAAATAAAAAATTAAAGGAGATTTAAACAAACAACAAAGTAGAGCAAATGGTGAATGGTTATGCGTTTGTGTCTGTGTGAATGACTAGGTCAGGGGGTCGAATCCCATTCTTTGCACAAGATCTCAAAATTTTTTTAGTTTTCTCCTTTGATTCTGCTCGCCCAAAACAGTGAATGGAGATCAAACTACTCTTAAACTTGCATAATTTCTAAACAATGACTGAATTATGTGTCCTAAGTGACTGAAGATGACCATTCGAATAAACTTAAACAAGCCTGAAGGTTGTAGAAGTGTTAATACCAACAACAAGTAACAACAACAACTTAGCAGTCATGGTTTGTCATTCAAGAACCACAAATAAGCTCGAACAGAAATAACTTTCCAATGAGCTTACTAAGCTAAAGTAGACTCGATTTAAGTAAATTTAACAACTAAGGTTTTGCCAACGATTATGAATAACAAAAATTCAAGCAAGTATTTCAATAACAAACAACAAGAACAACAACAATAATAAAGCATCAGTAGTAAAAACAATCAACAAACTCAGAAGCATTCGAGTTATTATAAAGAAAAACGTAAGGCCTACTTGTCACCAAGGCAAGATGAATTCTGGAACTAGGAACCAAGAACCACCTAGGTACCCCCATGGGTTCTAAACCAACTCCCATCCAAAACTGCAAATTAATTTTCCCATTCCTCTGCTCTCTCTTTTTGTTTCTTTTCTGATAACTTTCTACCTTTTCTCTTTTTTTTTTCTTTTTTTTTTTAATTCGACAAACAAGTAACCATTAACAATTTAAATAACAAAGATTTAATAAAACTTAACAAAGATTTAGATAAAACTTAAAAGCCACTTCCATTAATTCTTCAAAATTCTGAGTACACCATGAGCTTTAAAATTAACGATTACAAAAGTATAAACAGAAAATGAAATTAAAAGTAGTAAATCGAATGCCTGCAAGGCTTACAATATCCTATCTATTTATACTAGACCTTGAGAGTGGTAGGTATGAATTCTTCAATCCTTTGTCTTCTCTCTTTGTGCTCTTCTTTGATGAATAACAGCCATTGATGAGTTTTGAATACATCATGGCCTTCCATTGTTCTTTTGGCGCCTAAGTGAGAGGTGGATCTCCAGCTTGTCACTCCTTGAATGGTTGAGGGGTGTTAGGTACGAGTTTGTGAGTGGGTTTGGTGGGATTGGGAGAGGGTTTTGAGGTTGATGGGGAGGATAGTGATGGAAGGGTTGGCTGTTTGTAGTCACGAGGGGGAGGAAAGTACAGGAGATAGTGGCGTATTTTATTATTCTGGTTATGAGTGGGGGAGATGGAGTTTGTGCGTTTGATTAGGGTTAGGGTATGGGGTGACGTTTTTATTAAACGAACCAGATAAAGAAGGGGGTGGGCTCAAGTTGGTGGATTTTAACTTTGGGCTTTTACAATACCAATAGTCCGTTTGGTTAAGGTAATTATCTCACAAGGACCATTATTGCATTAAGTTGAAACTTCGAGGACCACTTCTGCCTTTTTTCCATACTTCAACAAGGACCCAACTTGCCAATTCAAAAGTTAACTTCATCATTATTTTTCTAAAAACGATCCCCGGGAACTATTTTTGATAATTTTGAACGTCAGGGACTAATTTTGCCAAAGATGAAACTCCAGGGATCAAACTTGCACACTTATGAAAACTTTTTCACCCAAAGATCATTTTTGATTTATTTTGACAAGAGTTGACTTTTCTTTGAAAATGATTGACCAGGGACTAGTTTTGTAAAATTTTGAAAGTCGGGGGACTGAAACTGCCAAATATGTAACTTTTGTTTGTTTTTCATTTGTTTTTACTCGTTTTGCATAAGAAACATATAAAATACGATCTTTGGGATTTTGTTCGCATTTTGGTGCGTTTTTGAGTATTTTTGATCGTTTTGCAGCTTATATTTGACTCAAAATGATGAGTATTTACACACTCATCATGCTTAATTTGGTTTATTCCTGTTAATTAAGGTATAATAGCTTAGTTGCACCTTTGATTTCTAAGAATTTGCCTAAAAACAGGTTTTATAGTGAGAAAATCCTTGACAGTGAACCATAAAGGGCTGTTTGGATTAGGGGAATACACATTGTTCCTGTTGTTGTTTTAGTGTTAATGAAGCATAAGTAGACTGCATTCTATGTATTTAGGTTAGTCTAGGCATAAAACTTAGGTGTCTTTCACTAAAAAGTCAAAATGCTTGGTTAAGCTCATGTTTTCATAATCTGTTAAGAGCATATGGTCCATAATCATGCACATCAGTGTTATAGTTGTTCATATGGCTTATTTTAGCTTCACTATTGCTTATTAACTTATTTTCAGTCAGTAGAATCAATCACCAAGTCACCAAAGTCAAAGTTTAAGCTTTGCTAAAAAAGTCAAATAATGCCCATTTCAGATTTTCACCAAAATAGCATGATTTATTCTGAATTTTGTGTGATAAGTTAGACATTGAAACTTGTTTGTACTTGTTGTCTACCAGCTTGTATTTGAGAATCCACACTTGTTTGATTTTTGTTATTTTTCCTGAGCATTTCACAAGCCCCCAAAAGTAGCTGCAGGGCTGCAACCTCCCCTGTTCACAGCAGCAACCTTGCCACCACCACCACTTTGGTGGTGGTTTCTAACCACCACAGTGGTCCTCAACCCTTAAATTTGGTTCCTTTCAATCCCCCCCCCTGGTAGGCTTCCAACATTGACCTTTTGTTTGACCCCAAGACCCCTGGGCCCCACCTGGAACCACACCTCAACTCTGTCCCATTTCAGTGTTCACATTGGTTTTAGGAAGTGCTTATTGTTAGCTTAATTGCTTATTTTGTGGTCCACTTTTGCTTTTTATTGCTAAAACTTGTTCACAAAACTCATTTGAGTCAGAATTCATCATAGTGGGTCCCACCTAAGCTGATTTTAGCTTATTTTCCCCCTTGGTCAACAATAGTCAACTATTGGGCTTATTGCTTTCCATACAGCTTATTTTTAAGTTATAAAAAGTTTGTTTTTACAAAAGTTTGTTGTTTTTAGATGTAAAGTAAGTTTGTAAAAGAAAATTCCAGAAAATCAAATTTATTTTTAAGTGATAGTTTCTATTTAATTTTATTTAAATTTTATTTTTCATTTTTAAATTTTTATTAAGTACTTAGCTATTTTATATTTTTCTTAAATTCCTCTTATATTAAAGTATTTATAGTAATTTTCTCAGATTTTTATTTTATCATTTGGTATTTATTAGATTTAATCTTAGTTTTATTAATAATTAATTAATAATTAGTTTTAAATAAGATAATTAGTTTTTGTTAAGTAAAACCTAGTTTTTATATTTTTCCTAGCTTTTATATAATGTAAAATAATTTTAAAATTTTCTTGTAATTTTTACTGTTCACTTTCTATTTTTCTTAATTTAAAATAGTTTAATTAGGTAATTAATAATTAATTAGTAATTAATTAATAGAAAAAGCACAAAAAGACAAAATACTTATTTTTAATTTTAAAACTTGTTTTTAGTTATTTTATAATTTTAGAAATTTTATTTTCATTTTTCTAGTGTTAAACTATTATTAAATTGTATTTAAGTATTTTAAATATTAATAATTAGTAATTAATTAATAATAAATAATTAATTAGTGTTAAAATTTATTTTCTTTTTCTAAAAATTTTCTTTTACCTTTAAGTTTGTAAAAAAGTCATTTTCACCCCCTGGGTGTTTTCAGATTTCAGTTTTCACTTTTAATTTTGTACGTTTACGTTTTATTTAAATATAAACGTACGCGTTTTTTGTTTTAAACGTTTCTGGTTTTTCCTAGCTTCCAGTCTTGTTCATATAGCTTATTTAAGCTATTTCATTGTATAAATCAGTAGCTTAATCACACACAAACCCTTTTCTTATCCAAATTCACCCGATCACAAACCCGTTTAATAACCATCCACACCTCGTCGGGACATAACGACCCGGGGAAACACTATACTTCCGCGGAGCATTGACTCTAGGCTGTTTGACCTTGTTGACCATTCCTTGGTCAATATAATTTGGTGGTTTAGCATCAATCAATGTTCACTTAATATTGTGGAGAATCATGATCGAGTTTGTTTCTTAAAAACATATTTGGGGTTTCCCCTTACACTTATCTTTTGCAAAATACCTTTGGATGAAGTTAAGACTAAGCTAAACAACAAAATAAAGTATTTTCACTATTTTAGTTTTGAAACATGATCTACCAACAATAAAAATAAAGCATGCATACGGAAGCAAATAACAAACAAACAAAATAAAAAATAAAAAAAAAATCACACAAAGCATGGGTTGCCTCCCAAGAAGCGCTTTTCTTTATTTACGAGTCTTGTAGCTAGACTCAAGGTCATGGATTACTACGTGATATGGGTGAGTTCCTCATTGAAGACATCCTTGGGATCAAACTTAGGTTTTAACTTCCTATCGGTTTTCTTAGTACGGTATGACCTTTCAAACTTCTCTCCATTCGGATCATACAAAATCGTCTTCATATGCCATGATCCGTCACCTTCCTTAGGTGGCTTGTCCCACCTCCATTTACACTTATCTCCCTCTCTTTTCCACTTGTTCATCTCTATATTAATAGGCATTACGCTTAAGAACTCAATCATTTTTCTAAAGACTAAGGGGTCCTCAAAAGGATCTAACTCTTCATCTCTAGCTATGAGTTGTTCCACCGAATGTGTCTTATCGATGAAATCTTTTTCTAGATAGAATGGGCGTTGATGCCATATATAGTTCCTTTCTATCCAAGGTCCATATCTAGATGGTCTCCTATTCATCTCTACCCAATGTGGTGTCGGTTCATCCTCACAATCGTAGCTATGTTTCTTAACATCATATACCGACCAAGTGTCGCCCTCACCTACCGCTATCTTAGACTCCTTACAATATATCATGGCGCTAGCAGTTGCTAAAAATTCTCTTCCTACCAACAATGGGCATGTAGTGTCACTAACCATGTCTAGGACGTGAAAATCCGCTAAGATGGTTAACTTCCCTACGTGAACAACTACATCCTTAATCATTCCAACCGGGTGGGCAATACTCTCATCTGCTAAACCAATCAATACCTCCGTTTCCTCTAACTTTCCTAGCTTGAGAGTGGTGAAAAGGGATAAGGGAATCAAGTTGAGGCTTGACCCTAAATCGGCTAGTGTGTCGAAAGCTTCGGATCTTCCTATCTTACAAGGCAAAACAAATATGCCCGGATCATCAAGCTTTTTAGGCAACTTGTTTTGAACGAAGGCGGTCCCATTTTTACCTAGTTTAAACTTCTCATACTTTTCTAGGAGGGCACTATAGTAGGGAGCACGGGCTAAGACATCAATGACGAGACGTTCAATGTGAAGCTACTTGAATTCATCGTCAAGGGCTTGCATAGGAGGTGTTTCAACTATGCTTTTGACTGGTTTTACATCGGGTGTTTTATTTGATTGGTCCTTATGAAGAATTTGGTTTTGCTTGAAACACGTGCTCGTTGATTTAACTGAGTAGTATTGCGGACAAGAAGTGGGTGATGAAACTGATGATATGGAATTAACGTTTACTTTCGGGTTCTTGACCGTGTCGCTTGGGAGTGCTCCCATTTCTCAGTCATTGAGAACTTTCAACAATGTGTCAATTTTGGTGGTCATCTCGCTTTGCTTTTGTTTGAAATCGGCTTCAAACTTAGATATGCGAGCTTCTTGAGAAGCCATAAACTTAGACATCAATCCTTCAAGATTGTTGGTACTACCATAGTTGTTAGAAGGATTGTTGTTGAAAGTACGGTTGGAGGGTGGACCGTTTGGTTGGTAACGATTAGACGGATTGGAAGAATTGGCTTGGTTTTGTTTCCACCTAAGGTTTGGGTGATTTTTCCAAGAAGGGTTGTAGGAATCACCATAAGGGTTTGGCTCGGGTTTGAAAGTGTACCTCTTATCTCCCGCTTCGTCGGTACATGAGGATGCGTAGTCCGCAAAAGCTGTTCCGGGGAGTTCCACACAATCACGAGTGTCATGGGGACCACTACATAATTCGCATGAAGAAGTGATTTTGTTCACTTGAATTGAAGGCTTAGGAGCTTCGTAAGATTTCATGAGAAACTTGACTTGGTCCTCAAGTTCCATGATCCTACGGTCGGGAGTGCTAGAGTTGTTCGAAGGGAGCAAGATCTTCTATGAGTTCCCATGATTGTTCCGCACTTAGATTACGTAGCTTACCACCGGCCGATTGGTCAATGGCTCACCTTGTGGAGAGATCGATATGGTCATAGAAGATTTGGACTTGGAGCCAAAGATCTATGCCATGATGAGGGACTTTTTGGAGTAAGTCCTTGAATCGAGTCCATGCTTCATATTGAGTTTCACCTTGACGTTATTGGAACATCAAGATATCATTTCTAAGCTTGGTAGTTCTCCCCGGTGAGAAAATTGAGCAAGGAAACGAGTGGTGAGATCATCCCATAAGGTGATGGATCCCGTGGGTAAACGTTCAAGCCATTGACTAGCTTGATCACGTAGAGAGAATTGAAATAGGCGTAATCGGGTCGACTCTCTAGTTGTAGCATCAAGGTCTATAGAATCTACGATTTTAAGGAAGTCCTTGAGATGTTGATTTGGATCTTCGGAACGAAGTCCATGGAATGCACATCCGCTTTGCACCAACCGGATGGTGTCGGATCGCAAGGGAGATACATTGGCTCCTTGGGTGAGCTCAATGGTGTTTCGATAGCCTTGGTGGCTAGGTCGGGAATACTCTCCTAGGGTTCGGGGCCTAAGAGGTTGGTTAGCTAGTGGTGGGTTTTGTAGGTGGTCTTGTTGTGGTGGGATGATGGGTTCAAAGATGTTACCATCGTCCATGATGTCGGATGGCGAAGAGTTACGAAAAAAAACACGAAGAAATAAGATAGACTAAAGAGAACCTAAAAATAAAAATAAAATCTTACTAGAAAGGAATCTAGCAAGTAGACCTAATAAAAAGAAATTCTAACCTAGACAATAACTATTCCCCGGTAACGACGCCAAAAACTTGGTAGCGTAGGGATTGCACCAGGCTTTACCCCTCGAGGGATCTCGAGAAGCTTACAACCCCCACCAGGCAGTGTACCTGATCGATGTAGTATAGTATAATGACAAGTACCGGGGGATTGATCGTTCAGCTAGGAATAGTGTCGCTAGGATTAGAAAACCTAAAAACTAGGTCTAGAGATGAGGGATGATTCTTTTTTGTATTTTTATATTTTTTATGAAAGCAAGTAAAAATCTCGGTTTTGAAGGAGTTGGGCGGAATTAGTTGCTAGTCAACTAACCCAATTACTAAGATGCAATCAAAATAAAATAATAGAAATGAAAATAAACTAAATTAAACTAGAGGTGTGAGCAATATATGGAAGAATTGTGTTTACTTAGGTTTCACTACTCCCTAGATATCTTTTACAGGTTAATTACTTGTTACAGTTGCGTGGATGACGGATTGTATTCCTTAATACCATTCATGGGATGGCGTACTTACTTCCCCAATCCTATAAGCGCCTACTTCACTCCTATGTCGAGCCGGCTAAGAAGCTCCTAACATGGGATCACTAGAATTTGCTCATGCATTAAATACAACCATTAAAACCTAGTACACATCGGTTCATATTTCTTAAGATGTTCAAGCATGTTACACAATGGAGATCTGCCAGTTTTCTTAAGCCTAACATTGAAATCATTCATCCATTACAACTATAAACAAGCAATCAACCTATAATTAACATCTAGGTTTCATTACATCTAAGCAAACACATGAAAGATCTAGCCTAGCATATTGAAATCAAGACAAGCATAAGATATATTCAAACAACACATAGACATATTGAATGAATTAAAAGAGGACTTATCTCAATTGAACATGAAAGGTTTCAAGGGGTGAAAACCCTTGAAAATACTGTTACAAACGACCTAGGGTTTATTAGGTTCGACCCTAGTATTCTCCACACAAGTTCCTCTCTTAATGAATGAAAAATAGAAAAGTATATATAGATTTTGTGGGGTGACGGCGTCAAGAACAAATTTCTGACGCCGTCATCTCGCCGCCAAATAAATTCTCGGACTGCCTAGATCTGGGTTTGACGCCGTCATGTGTATTCCAATTGCAGGCCGTCACCAAAAATACTCTTGACACCCTTCTCTTGATGCCTTCAGGTTTTCTCTGGGTCGTCATGGATTTTACTCCTGACACCGTCATAATTTTCTTCTTGACCCCGTCAGGTATTGTTCTCAGCATGAAAAATTAAGTCTTTGCCTTTTTCTTCACTTTTATGCTCCAAAAACGTCCAAAATACTTCCTTTTCCAGAATTCACTCCCAAAGTACCTAAAATCACAAAAGGAACAATTTAGGGTAATATTTTATCAAATAAATTCAATTCCGGGCTTAAATGACCCCCTAAAAATGGTTCATTTTTCTCCTCATCAGTTTATAAGCAAAAGTTCCATAGGGGCACGTGAAAGTGGTCTTTTCCTGATCTTGCGGATCAATGGGAATCTGAAAGTAACCTGAGAAACCATCGAGGAAGCAATAGTACTCATTCCCCGCTAATCTCTCGAGCATCTGATCCATAAATGGCAGACGAAAATGGTCTTTACGGGTGGCGTCATTTAACTTGCGATAGTCAATACAGACACGCCAACCCGTAACCAAACAAGTTGGAATTAACTCATTTTCCTCGTTTGTGACAACAGTTATGCCACCCTTTTTTGGAACACAATGAATTGGGCTAACCCAAGGACTGTCTGAGATAGGGTAAATCAATCCGGTATCAAGAAGTTTTAAAACTTCTTGTTTGATTACCTCATGAATTTTTGGATTTACCCTTCTTTTTTGTTGGACTGCAGGTTTGAAATCGTCCTCCATTAAAATCTTGTGAGTACAAAATTCAGGGTCAATGCCCTTGATGTCAGAGAGTCGCCAAGCAATTGCTTGTTTATGTGACTTCAAAACCTTTATTAGAGCAGCCTTTTCCTCAACGCTTAAATCCTTGGCAATTATGATGGGCAATTTATCATCACCCTCCAGAAATGCATATTCAAGATGAGGCGGCAAGTCCTTAAGTTCAACCTCGGGAAATTCATCAGTTTTCTCAACATTTTTTACTTCCTCCTTATGAAGTGTTTGTGGTAGAACAGGAAGAGGAGAGGGATCTTTGTTTAATAATTTCTCAAGCAGGAGAATATCCCCCTCGGGGTCAATCTCTTGGTTATCGATTCCATCGGGAATCGAATCACTTTTGAGAAAGGCCTCAATTTCTTCTAAGATGAAGTCACTTCCCTCAAACGGAGTGAGGGAAGGAGAAGAATTGGCAATGATGGGATTAGAAGAATGAGTGAGGTTTTCACTCGAAGAATCATCAATGAAACCTAAAATCTCTTGAGCATACTCCTCAGTAGCAACATCGATGACATCTATTTGGTTCACCGATTCACAGTCATAATTGGAGGAGTATCTCAAAGTTTGATTTAGGTTGAAGGTGATGGCTTCCGTTCCAACACGCAATGTGATCTCATGCTCAAATACATCGATAAGAGCGCGCCCAGTTCTAAGGAATCCCCTTCCAAGAATGAGAGGGACCCTAGAATCGGCATCAAAGTCAACAATCACAAAATCTGCCGGAAAATGGAACTTTCCCACTTTAACGAATACGTCCTCGGCAATGCCAAGAGGACGAGAAATCGAACGATCGGCAAGCTCTAAAGTCATGTACATGGGAGTGAGTTCGGGAAGAGAGAGTTTCTTCCACACAAAATATGGCATTAGGTTAATGCTAGCATCTAGATCGGCTAAGGCGAAGCATTCAACCATACCCGGGAAAGTACAAGGAATGAGAAATTTCCCGGGGTCTCCAAGCTTTTCAGGAAGCTTTTTCAAGAGAACTGCTGAGCAGTGCTCATTCAGAGGAGTTCTTGCCATCTCGAAGAGTTTTTCCTTATTACTTAACAGATTTTTTATTGTTGATGCAAACTTGGGCATCAAGAGAATAGCGTCCGCGAAGCTAATGTCAAAGTGCAAATCTTGGAAGATTTGGAAAAATTTATCCATTTGGTGACTAGCCTTTTCGCGGAGCTTTTGTTCATTCAGACGTGATGGATAAGGAATAGAAGTTTTGGATTTAGGGCTGTCCACTGGAGTTTCTGGTGGTTCAAAGACAACTCCATGCTTACATCTGGTTTCTTGGATAACCTGAGGTTGGACGTGTGATGTACTTCGTCAGCTAGGAGTTTGCACCTTGCCCTTTGTTACCTCAGGTTCACGTTCCACTACCTTTGGAGGAGAGGAAGAAGAGGTAGAAGGAATCGCGGGTTCATCATATGAAGCACCACTTCGTGTTGTGATCGCCTTAGCATCGCCCCTCGGGTTAGCGATCGTGTTGCTCGGTAAAGTAGTACCTGAGCCCGAGGGTCGATCATTTAAAGACTTCTTGATGTCAGAAATCTGGCTGACCAGCAACTTGTTCAACTCTTCTTCGGACTTCATGTATTGCTTTAACAACTCATCAGATGAAGGCCCAGTTGGAACAATGGCTTGATTCGGATTAGGAAAATTTTGAGCTCGATTGTTCGGGTAGGGACCTTGGTTGAAATTTCCCTGGTTTTGATGTTGGAAATTCCCTTGATTCTGGTGATTGTTTCCATGAAAATTCCCGGGATTGAAATTACCCTGACCTTAGTTCCGGTTAAAGTTTCCTTGATTTTGATGTTGGAAACCTTGATTTTGGAAACCTTGGTTTTGATTTTGAAAACCGTGACCCTGATTGAAGTTACCTTGGTTTTGAAAACCTTGGTTCACTCTATTTTGATTTTGGCCATGGTTTTGGACATTTTGGTTTTGATTAAAACCAGGAGGTCCAGGATAATGGTGAGGACGATAGTTCGGGTCCATAGGAGGGCGGTATTGATTGCCTCCTTGATTTTGGGACCCGACAACAGCATGAGCTTCATACGGAGTACCATCAGTAGCTGTGCAATTGTAGTAGGCATGCAGCCCACCACAAGTCACACAGACTTCCACTTTTTTAACCTCGGCAGGTGGAGGTTGTTGTGGAAATGAAACTTTCTTTGTTTTGGCGAGAACCAAAGCTTGAATTGCTTCAGTTAGCTTGTCAAGCTTAGCATCCGTGCTAGATTGACCCACAGAAGATGAAGTGGAAGGACCCGCATTGATTTGAGAAACAATCGATTTGCTTCGTGTAGAGCAGACCTTGGACTTGTTTTCTATGATTTGCAAAGCTTCTTTTGTGGTTCTACTCAAGAAATTACCTCCTGCGGAGGCATTGAGAGAATCCTGATCAGCTTGGCTCACGCCATTGTAGAAAGTATCGAGTTGCATCAACTCTGAGAAACCATGATGTGGACACTTGCGAAGTAATTCTTTGAAACGATCCCACGCTTCACCAAAAGATTCATCATATTTCTGAGTGAACTTGGTGATTTCGTTCTTAAGACTCGTGGTCTTGGAAGGTGGGAAGAATTCATTCACAAACTTTTTCACAAGATCTTCCCATGTCTCAATAGATCGAGGAGATTGTTTTTCAAGCCAAATCCGGGCTTGTCCCTCCAGGGAGAATGGAAAGAGAAGAAGTTTGATTGCTTCATAAGGGATATTCTTGTACTTGATGGTCGATGTGATTTTATTGAACCATCGAATGTGAGCATGAGGATCATCCCTCTCAAAACCGTAGAATTGACTTGAGGTTACAAGATTGAGTAACCCGGTTTTGAGCTCAAAATTATCAGCCACGATGGCTGGAACAACAATGGCTTCTCCGTAACCCTCGATGGGTGCTTGGAGAAGCTCACACATGGGACGGTCTTCCGCCATGGTGGCAGTGGGTGTGGCAACAGTACGGATCTCAGATCCGACTGTTGGTGCAGAACGTCTACGAGGTCTTCGAGGTTTCCGGACAAGCTCACGTAATGGGCTAGTGGACCTTGAAGAACGAGTGCGCATGCACTAGGGATAAAAACCAATCAAAACAAAATCGAGGCAAATCCACAATGAATTTAAACCAATAATCACAAGTAAGTGGCTTCTTTAAGAAAGGTACACCACTCACATGGATACAAAGGCAAGTTTTAAATCTTTGGTTTGGGAACTTATTATGTCCACACCCCCAGTTGGTAGGTGTTCTGTCTTGGTTTGCGACGGTTTATTTTTATGTATGCTTATTATTCACAAGAAAAGACGGATGTTTTTGTGTTTTGTGTATGGGTGAAAAACTTTTGGACAATATTTTTGGTATCGTCTCGTAATCTAAAATCGTTTCTCTTTAAGAATCACCTTAAAAGAAAACCGATTCAGAAAATGTTACGATCTGTTTTGTTGTTTTTATTTTATTTTATTTTTTATTTTTTTTTTGTGTTTTAACACTTTAGGAAAAGTGTTAATGATTTTTTTGTGTTTTGATTTCAAAATTTACAAAAGTGGTGGTATTTGTACAGTGATGATGGTGAGATAACACTAATCTCAAAAGACGCTGTAGAAACGCGCACACCTCCCCGGCAGCGGCGCCAAATTTTGATTTGCCCTAAACAGTTAACTTATATTGACCAAGGAATGGTCAACAAAGTCAAATAGCCTAGAGTCAATCTCCGGGTAATATAGGAAATCACCAGGTCGTTATACCCCGACGAGGTGTGAATTGTATCTGAGGGCGTTTGTGATCGGGTGATTATTCACAGAAAAGGGTGGTGATGAGAATTATTTGGAAATTATGAACAGAAATAGCTTAGGAAAGCTATGTGATTAATTACTGGAATTTAGATTACGAAGAAGTTCACTAAAACCTAAAAACCGTACGTTTGCTGAAAACGGGGACAAACGTACGTAAAATAAAAGTGAGTGAGGAAATCTGAAAAGGCTACTGGTATAAAAATGATATTTTTACAATCCTAATGATTAAAGAAAACTAGGTTTTAAGCCCGCGCGTTGCCGCGGGATGTTTGTATACGTAAGTTAGGCAAAAAAAGAGGTATGAAGTTACCATATGAGCTTTACAAACACCTCCTTCATATATGATGAAACAATAATACATTATAAAAACCGTATGGCCACAAAACAAATTGGGCAAATCACTTTAAGTTTTGTGCAATGCCCAGCCTTTATGCATGTAAAAAACACTCTTTGGCTCCGTGGTCACCCTTAAACGCTCGGGTATCACGACCATGGCCAATTTAAAACCAAGCACCATTGAATAGGGGACCTGAAAGTCTGAATTCCCACCCTCAACCTACACTTTCTGGTCTGCTTAATAGAACTTGATAGCCTTTATTCTACTTTTGATTTGTTGACTCAACTTTATGCTTACTGTAATCAGATAATTATCATGTCAAACACTTTGTAAATCTTAAATTCAGAATTCATTAATTTAAAATGTAATCAATTATAGATATTCCAGAAACATTAGCAAATCTCACCTGATTTGCATATTCACTTTAGTCGCACACAAAATACATTAAGGTGGTGTTTGGGATTACTTGTTCTCCTTATAAAATAAGCAGTTCAAAATATAATGTCTGGATTGGTTACTTTGTATTTTTAAAAAAAAAAAGGATACTCTTTAATCTTTTTTACAAAAGGTTCTATTTATTGCAGCTAAAACATATATAACAATGTTGCTTGACCCTAATATATCAACTGTGTTAAAAAAAAATAAGATTGAGAGTTGATCAACAATAAATATACCTGAATATGACACGCCCTGACGAATTCCCATGAAGAGTGCCCATATGATAATACTTTTGCTTAAACTTCCTAAAATCCTTAGCTGGGTGATCTTCATATATCCGCCAAGCTTCATTCGCTCCAACTAACCTCCAACATCCTGCAAGATAATTTGAGCACACATGGTCAACCACTCTACAACATCTTGCAATGATTTAAATTTGGAAAATAAAACAACTTGAAAGCGGCAGATCAATGAATGCAGCTTCCAAATGACAGCAAGTTAAACGGGATAAGATTTGGACCAACGCAAGTTTATACTTGAAATATGGTCAAATGCATAGAAGTATAGAACTGCTAAGTAAAGAATGATAACTCTAAACTATAAACACTCGTATAAATCCATTCTTTTTGTTCGCACTTTCTTGCCTAACCCTTTCACCCGAATTCTACTTATCTGTACATACTGATATGTTTTTACATTGTCATGTCAGTCTTCTTTATTTGCATCTAGGTTTGCTGTTTCTGGTGTGGTTTTCATTTCTGTTGCTACTACTTCTTGTTCAGTGGCAGTTGTTTCTGTGGTGGTTGGTGATGTTCTTGTTGAAAGAATGATGTTAAAGGCCAGAGCGAGCACTAATGACGTAAATTTCACAACAACATATTGACACAAATTATGTATTTATCATACGCCTCCAATATTTGATTAATCAGCCCATTTAGAAAGTAAATGTCGTCTACTATAATTAGTATCGGTTCACATAACCAACAACCCTACAAATGGCAGTTAAAAAATTAACTTTAAGTTTCTAATTGACTGTCAAACAATGAAATAGGTAGAAAATAAGTTGTTGTTGGATGTATTCATTGTATACCTACCTCAAAATATTGGGTGGGGAATAAAGCAAACATTGCAAGTCTGTAAAATAAAATCATAAATTTCCAGCTGTTCTAAAGCTTCGTATCTTACTTAACCATAACAAATCCAAATATTTCTGCACACATCATTGTTTATCTAATTCAGGACAAAGATGCTAAAATACCTCTAGTTTTAGAAATCAGGAACTTAAATGTTTACTAAAGCATAAGAAGGGAAAGAATGGATGTAACTAATCCTTAATTCTAAGACAGAGATTAAAAATAATCAAATAGCTCCAAGTAATTAAACCACCACATGGGCAAAGTAAGCTTTAATCCTAAAACTATAATCCTAAGTAATTAAACCGCCACAGTGAATAAACACACCGTTCCGTCAATAATTCCTAATCGTAAACAAATGACACACTTAAATGCAACAAAAGTAAAACAACAAAAACATAAATAAAACTGCGCACCTGTATGTCGAGTAACGTGTAAGTGTTTACCTTTTTTTTATTGTCTCCTGGTTGTTCTGCAAATAGTGGTCTCTTGACGGTTTGACCTTTTTTTGGACTCCCTGGTTTTATCGTGCTGCTTTCCTCTGGCGTCTCTAGAGGAGTTGGTAGCGGAGTTCCTGGATTTTACAATTGGTTATAATCTTTATGCATCTCTTGTTCTTTCAAATAAGCGTCTCTTGTATCAGGTTGTTGAATAATATTACCTTGAAGTTGTGTGGATGCCTCGCCTGTTGAGTCATTTTTTTTATTACTGAAAACTGTCTTAAGTATGAAGCTTACTGTCATTCCTGTTGTATTAAAATGGAACTGAAGCAAATGATGCTGCCCTTTAACTGCTAAGATTTCTGGTGGAATTTCCTTTGGGTCGGCGTTTGGGTGCTTTTGAAGTAATTGCTGGCACGTGAATCTGGTGACATCATCATCAGCTGGTGTGAAGAAAGTTATCGGTGCTGATGTCGATGGATCTGTGATGGTTCATTTAAAATTGTACCTGTAATTATGTAAATGGAGTGTTATGTAATGTTTAGTTTAAAGGATCATAATTGTGGATATCAGGGATGGTTACCTGTAGCATGGTCCAGGTTGTTGTCCATGGTCTATACAATCGTAGATATCATCTTCTTGTGTGACTTTGCAGTTGCACTTGTGACACGATATGTAATACCAGCTTTTAGAAAATCGTGTACACGGCTGCGATGAACCATCTCTTCAATTTTTTCCCTTCCACCATTCAACAGGCTCGTCAAGCTGAAATGCAGCTGGAGTTAACTTTTTTTAAATATTACAAACAATAAAAAAAAATTAAGCAAAGGCAGCTAAGATACATACGTCGTATATGTGTTTGTATACAAACTGATTCTGGATAAATAAATTAAGAATTCCAAAGTCATAATATACCTACGGATGGCAGGAAAATCATCTGACCTACAACGAAACCTAAGATTCCCAAATCCCAAACACGCCCAAATCTAAATCTGCAGAATACAACACTATCAAAAAACCATAAATATCCAAACTTTGTGCCAAATTGTCACTTAATAACATAAACGCATATGTAACTCATGATAACAAACCAAAACCAAAAATTATACCGATTCTAGTGTTCCTAAATAACAAATTTAAGTATTAAGATTCAGTTTTTATACCGAGAACCCATAGCACAAAAGCTTAAAAAAAACTAATAACTAAATTCATTGCTTTTACACCAAACAAAAGCTTTATAATGGTTGACGGCTAAATTAAATCATATAGAATTTAAGATTAAACATAAGAAATACCTGCACCACTCGCTGATGTCCTGCTCCATCCCGAGTTACTGTGCTAACCAACTTCTCTTGGAATGTAGAATGTCACACATCTGAATCACGGTCTGAGCCTGACATGGAGGAGCAACGCGTAGAACACAGTAGCAAGGTTCAATTGTGTTGTTGATCGCTTTCAAAGTAGTTTCAGTGTACCTGTCCAAGCACCATAATTTAACTTCAGTTATTTGACGACAGGTTGAGTGCGACTATAAGTTTTCCGAGTAGGGAATGATCATATCATGATCACCACACAAAACTTACTTGTAAGAATTCAAATTGACCAAACTTGAAATCCGGAGACTTTTCCAGAGATTTCTTAACAAAAACAAACATATGCAGAAAAACATTTTTCATCATTAGAGAAAAGGTGTGTCTCTGGATAAACAAACATCTGCATAAAAACAAACAAACACGTGACATGTTCTGATCCATGCTTGTTTCCGAGCCTGAAATTGAGAGGCGGTTATTACCATATTGTGGGCATCAGTACACTGCAAGTAACTCGAGGTTTTACAATATTTGGTAGGGATAATTTAGCTTCTTGCAGTCATTGTTCCCATTTAAGATCCTCAAAATCATCTACCTGCAAACAGTTTTCCAGGGAGAAAATCAGTATTAAGCTTATCAAAGCAATTTATCATGCATAGTATGTTGGAACGAATAGATATATAATGCAAAACACTTGATATGTTTAAGTATCCTCAAAAAGTAAGCCCCTCTGATTTTATGTTGGCTTTATGATTTAACATCAACCAATTTTTAAATAGAAAATATTGCTCGATGCCCATATATTCCATTCTTCACTGCCTCCGTTATCTACATTTACATTTCATCATAATGGCACATTAATACCAACATGAATATCATAAAAGTTTCGGAAATCTATTTTTTCAGCTTCATATATTATCATTGCAGGTTGCATAAATGTGTCCAAACCACACAAACCATCAAGTAAAACTAAAGTAAGTATTTAGAAACTCAACAGTATGCCAAAAAAAATACTAAAGTGAAAGGCGTGCTTGGTAGGTGAGCAGCTCGAATACTCGCATAAAGGCCAAAACAAATTTTAATAGAACATCAAGTTAGGCGAGCAAACTGTTACATGTCAAGTATGGTTATACAGCAGACGAAGCTGTAAAACTGAGTTTTACCTTATGATCTTTCATATTGTGTCTCATGAGATAGACTAACATGTCTGTTGCGTTATGACTCGAAGTTTCAGCCACAAACAGACCCATAATAATGGCACCCACATCACCTGCATCAGCACTGTTTGTATAGTTATTTTCATGTCAGCTGCATAAGCTCATAAACCCAACATCTAATAACACAATTGCCCTCTTAATCCCATATAACTAACAGGGATTGAAGCAAAATTACATGAGTTAATCCAAATTCTGACCTTTGTTGATCTTCAGTGAGCAAATCCGTATGCCACTTGCTAGCCTCCAAGCGTTACAGTTCATCACGGACAGCTGTTGCAATCATATACGACACGTTTCAACTATGCATAATTTCAATGGTCGATAAACGCTTGGAATAAGCTAATCCAAACACCCCTAAGCATCAGTAGACTCACCTATTATGATTTTTAACATTTTAATAAAGATAGTATGCAAGCATACCTGAAGAACATGATCGTTTTGTCCATCTGCAGCAGCTTTCGGTAATTGAGCAGCCTTCACCTGCATTAAAAAAAATAAATCGTTGTATAAGAAAAATAAAATAATAGAAACATGGTCATAAAAAATTATGTGCTTATTGCAGATAAATTTCAATCTCTGTCCTCATTTTTAACCTTTAAACGTTTAAGTTGGTACTTCAAACAAAATATAACGTCAAATGAGGAATATTACCTCACGAATGATCAAATTGGGGAACTAAAGATTAGAAGAACATCTGAGAATGTGGAGGAGTGCAAAATGTGTAGGCGTTGGAGCATAGCCTAACTTGCTTTTCTTTTTCGCAGCCAAGCCAAGATACGGGGTTACACGCGGTATTATGGTAATGAAAACACGATTTTCATGCAAATTGTTTCTTTAAAAACTATTTTTTAAGTTCATAATATGAGGCTCAGATTCATCAGTATTCTCAAAAAGCTGATACATCCGGCATGGCTGCAAACTTAATAGTTTGCCCCGCCAAGACACGGAGATTCACGACTTTAATTAAACTCATTTAAATTCATCATTGCCTCAGATTTGGAAGTGTGTGCAGATAAAACGGGTTGCAACCCGGCATGGCTGCAAACACGATGCCGTGCTGCCCCGCCAAGACACAGGTCGATTTTACCTTTCATAACCAACCAACTTATTCTAGAAAGCGGGTATGCACCGGTATTTGTACTTGGCTCAGATTTTCAAGTGCGTGTCCACATAGAAGGGCATGCGGCCCGCCATGGCTGCAAGCACAATGTAGTGCTGCCCC
Organism: Artemisia argyi; assembly: GCA_030686995.1. Lineage (NCBI taxonomy): Eukaryota > Viridiplantae > Streptophyta > Magnoliopsida > Asterales > Asteraceae > Artemisia > Artemisia argyi. The sequence goes on from CM060685.1 coordinate 61,730,775, forward strand.
GCCAAGATACGGGTCGATTTCACCCTTCACAATCCAGCAACTTAGTGTAGTTGCAAAATAACAAACGCACAAATGCAATAGTATCATCATCGCTTATAATGCCGTGCCACTAACCCTGCTTCATTACTTCCGCTAACACTGCTTCATTCCTAGCATATTGACCAACAACCAATAATAAAAAACAACAGTCAAGATAAAATATAAAAACGGAAAATATAAGAACGCTGAAAATTGAAATTTATCATAAAACCATCCAAAATCAACAATATCATCAAAAGGCAAAAACCCAAATCCAACCAAAAAAATGTGAAACAAATCCTCAGTAATTGCAAACTACAATATAAAAATGCACCTAAAATTATAACCATCTTTTATTGTGAATCCTAAACCCTAAAAGTACACCTAACAAATAAAGTTAACAGGCATGAATCTTTTATTGTGAATCCCAACCACCAAAAACCCTTCACTTAAAATAGAAAGGCCTAATCAAAGTTAACAGGCATGAAGGCATAACCATAAAAACAGATAACAACAACAACCATGACAATTTTAGCCGCTAAAATATTAAAGTTAACCCAAAAAAAACATAAGGACAATAATCAAAAAACCAAGGGAAAAAAATATGTAAGAAAACCCACGCACCTAAAACTTGATCGGAGATTTTTTTGATGAAAAATGAGGCGACCAACCAAGGCCAGATCTATAAAGAAAAAAACAGGTGGGATTGTAACAAATGGCTCAATTACAACCACATAAGTATTAAAATATCGGGTTCCTGTAGTTCCCCTCACAGGCAACTGTAGCTGCCACTTCGGATCGGAGCAACCCAAAACAATGGTGGGTTAACCCACGGCAACTGCACATGTCGGATCTGCAAAATAGCTTGGCCGTGTGAGTGGTGATGAACAGTTTGGGTGAAAAGGTTATAACCCGTATTACTATAAACGTTGGTATAATGGACCGGGTCAAACAAAGTTGAGCCCAAAAGTCCTAATAAATGTAAAATAGGATAATTTTTGGAAAATTAAAATTAATTTTTACACTATTTTTATAATTACTATTAATTAAATACTAATTTCCTATTTAATTTTAATTAATTAAATTAACCTAAAATACAAATAATTATGAAATTAACCTAGAAAAATAAAATAAACTTAGGAAAATCTAAAATACTATTAAATTAATTTTAGAACTGAAAATATATTTTTAAGACTTTTTAATTAATTATTACTAATTATTAACTATTTATTAATTACTTTTTAATTATTTAAATTAACCTAAATTCTAATTAAATATGAAATCACACTAGAAAAGTGAAAATAAAATTTGGAAAAAATTAAAAATAACTAAAAACTAATTTTAAATTTTAATTTATATTTTTTTGATCTTCTAATTAATTAATATTAATTATTAACTATTTGATAATTATTAAAAACTAATTTAAATTAAGAAAAATATTAAATGATGCAAGAAAAATCTGAGAAAATTACAAAAATTATTTCTACATACCAGAAGCCTAGGAAAAATATAAAAATGAAATTAGCTTATAAATAAGCTGAGGTAATAAGCCAATTGGCTTAAATAGAAGCTATCACTTCTATTAAAGTTGGCTTAATGGTTTTTAAGCAACTTTTGTAAAGGAACTTTGTTTGGATGTCAAAAATAAGCAATTTGGGTAGCTTATTAGATGACAAATGAGCTTTTTAAGCTTATTAGACCTTTGATTGAATTGAAAAGCTACCAAATGATGTAATGAACACAAATAAACCACAAACAGATGTGACACTACTTAAAACAAACCAAATTGAGCAAATAAGCTCAAGAAATAAGCACTTAAAGAAGCAATAAGCAATCCAACACCAAACAGTGCACAACAGGTCCAAATGGTCACTTTTGAGGGCCTGTGGGGTCCACAAGGGGCTCTGGAAGGCCAAGCTAAGTGATAAGCCAAAAAGTTGAGGTAATAAGCTATCTAAAAAGCTAGGGCTTGGTCACTGGGTCCCACAGGTTAGGCCTGTAGGGGGGTTGATATGTTGGTACAAAAGCTGAGTTATCAGCTTAACTCAGAGGGGGGTCAAACTTTAGGGCACTAGCAGCCCTACCAAATGGGTTCTAAACTACCAAATAAGCTCAGGGTCTTAAAGCCTAGATTATTGGCTTTCTATTAAGCCAAAAAGCAGGTCCTGGGGCCCACTAAGGATCAAGATACAGACCTTTGAAATTGGTCTGTTTGGACAAGTATGGTGGTGCAGGGGAGATGCCTTCCCCTGCAGGTCTATTTGGATGGTTGTGGGTCCCACAGATAAAATCACAAAAATGTAACAATACTAGGACTCCAAAGATGAGCTGAGACACAACATTATGTAGAAATTACAAGGTCTAATTCTCAACCCAAAAATCACAAAAATTCCTTGAAGTTTTGGAAAATCTGAGGGATGCACTTTTGACTTTTTATGAAAAACTTAATATTTGACTTTTATGAACTTTGAACACTGATTTATGGATTAAGTTAGGTTAATTAAGATAAATGAACTCTAAATTAAGCCTTGGTATCTACTTATGAGCTGTTATGAAGATTTTGCTATTCTAAAACTCACACAGACAGAAATTAGGCCAAGATTGTGCTAATTTTGACTTTTGTGCTAATTACTTCTATAAACCTGCTTGATTTGGTGTACTATGGGTCTGAGTAAGATGTGAGAACACAAAGTGAGCAATAATACTCACTGAGGTACTCAATACAGATACAACCAAACACCACTTTAACAAAACTGATAACTAACAAACTTGATTCAACCAACTCTAAACTACAACCTAATGATCACAACTAGTCTAATTAATGATAATTAAGTAAAATAAACAGATACAAGCCACTAGTACTACTTATACACTAAAAAGAGGGATTTTTGAGCTTACAAAGGCTTTCCAAGCTTAGCAGACCAAGAACCAAGGAACCAATACCAATTCCTAATGACTTCCACAAGTCCCTAATCCTAAGGCCATCCAGTATATACCTTGCTCCAGCTTTCTTCAACCTTTGTCCATAGTTTTTTATTTTATTTTTATTTTTTATATATTATTGATTATTTATGAAACAGAGTTTAGGGAGTTTACACAAGCTTATAAAGCTTCTAAAAACTTTATTCTTAAGCTTACATGAACCTGTGAATAGATATTACACACTGATGAACCAGTTATGATCTTTGCAATATTTATTATGGAACTTGAAATTTAGAAACAAGAGTTTAAACTAAAATGGATTTTCATTCATAGAAAACTGATTACAAAAGATGAAATAAGCATAAAAACTACTAAGCTAGAATTCATACATGCCATATGAGGCTTCTGCTATCTACTACTTATACTATGAAAAAGAAATAATACATCCTATGCACCCCTGTGCTTCCCCTTGCAAATTGAGATACCCACATGCTTCCTTGTTGACCAGCGACCAAATCCCAACCCTTCAATTGAGATTTAATGAATCTGAGCCCTTGATTGCCATTTTCCAGCCAAAAACAAACGTACCAAAATTAGTGGGATAGGTGAGGACATTTATTGTGGTGGTGGTGGGGGTTGGTTTGTTTGGTGAAAGTATTAATTGTGGGGGGCTAAGGGTTGGAAAGGTGGAGAGGGGGGAACATAGTACCTTGGTTTTGCGTTGGGGTGTTGGGAGGGAAGACGGTCAAAGGGATGTTTGACCGGGGTTTTAATATAAAAAGGGGAGTGGGCCGGATGGTGTGTTGGGCTTGGGGATTGGATTTGGATCAGGCTTTGGTGGATTGGGTTTTATAATAATAATGAAAGGGTCCGTTTGGTGAAAGTATTAATTGTGGGGGGCTAAGGGACTATTTTTGACAAGTTTTGAAACTTGAGGGACTGAAACTGCCAATATTGCAAGCTTTGATCATTGTTCATTTGTTTTTGCTCATTTTGCTTTTAAAACACATAAAACACAATCCCTGGGGTAATTTAAGTATTTTTATGACTCTTTGATTGTTTTTGTATGTTTTGGCAGTTTAAATACGACAAAAATGATTAGTGTTTGAGCACTCATCAAGAATATTTCCCTCCGGAACACAAAGATCATCTTTGTCTAGATCAAAGTAAAAGTTATCATACTCCGGTGGAAATATGATATGAGTGAGTTCACGGGAGAACTCCTCAAAGGTGAATAAATCATACTCGGGGAGAGAAATTTGAGAATGAGAAGTGGTACTGCCACTAATCTTCTCTCCCATATGATCGAAAGTAAAGGCTTCAAACTCTGGAATAGGATCATCAAAGAAAATGTCACTATCCTTAATGGGGATAGGAGAAGAAATAGGTTTCTCTTTGAAAGCCTCGATTTTAGAAATGAGGAGATCGACATTCAATAATGTTGCACGAAGTGCTTCATCCTTGATTTCAGTGTCAATCTCATCATTCTCTTCTTCTAAGCTAACTAGCTGAGAAGGTAATTCTTCCATAAAAATGATGTCTCCACAAGATAACGAATCGTTATCAGTAGAATTAGAGAACATCTCAACATGATCAGTCGGGAAGACAAGAGGAGGAGGGATATCACACAAATGATCAAGAATTCCCTGTGACTCTCTTGGGATTGGGACAAGGTTCTCAACACTAGACTTTATGAATTCGTCTGATTCCTTTTCAGGAACAGTGTCAAGATGCTCGTCCCCCATGCTCAGAGAGTGAGTGGGAACCTCGGGTGTGATAACAGCAGGTTGAGATGGAATCTCAACTGATGGGATTTCATCTGATGAACTGGATGAATCATCATCAAAGATATCTTCATCATCACTGTCATTAGGAATGAAACAGAATTGAGAGCTAGATCTTGCTGCTTTTTCTTTTTCAACTGATTCCCTAATAGATTTCTCAAAGGCAATCTGGGAATCTAATTTAGCAGCCTGCTTTTCAGCTAACAATTCTTCCATCGATTTTTGTTTTGGATCATCATGGGAATGTTTACGACCCTTCAAATCAGCCAATGAATCCAGAAGATCAATGAGAAGGGCATCTTCGGCATCTTCGTCAGAATTGTCATCAGGAACATACTCATAGACAGGTGTGTTCCTAATAAGACACTTTGAGCCGAAATGTGAGTTTCCACAGTAGTCACACCAATGAAACTGATGTGATTGTGATTCATGTAGATTGTGGTCAAAATTGTTATCTGGAAACTGCTCATAGACAAGCGTGTTTCCCGATTGACAATCAGAACTGTAGTGTGGACCATCACAACACTCACAAGAAAAACTTGCATGGTTCATTTGGTACTGTGGAGGTTGGTTATGATACGAATAGTCATTATTATTAGAAAATGGATTCCCTGTTTGACAATCCGAGCTAAAATGAGGACCTCCACAGTACTCACAAGAAAAACTTGGTGTATTTTAATACGAAGCATTATTGAAATCTGAATGATATGGTTCTTGCTCGTATGAATGTGATAGGTAATTGGAAAAATTTGGAGGTCGTAGAATGAGTTCTGATTAGGATCATAAGCAAATGAATTCCTCGAACCACAAAACAAACAACTTCTGTCTCGAATATCATTACGACATTGTTCACATGTACACCAACGACATGGCAACCCGAAAAGCGGCTCACCACAACCGACACAAGAAGCAAAATCCGGAGGTGGGACAAGTGGTGTGCTCTGAGAGCTAGGAATTTCCACCACTTCCGTTATGGTCTCTGGTTTTTGTTCTTGATAAACGTGAAGATTAGGCAAGTCATTTTTTTCAGTCACTGCCCTAAGCTCTGTACGTTTGCTTGACAAACTTTTAACCGTAAACCGTGAAAGGTTAGGATCAATTCTTGAAGGTTTGTCATTAATAGCACGTATCTCGGGCTGTGAAGGGTAGTTGGAAGAATTTGGTGAATCATTGAGAGAATTTGGACTTATGAACAGATTGCACATAGTACAAAATCTGTTACTACAATTATTGCCACATTTCTCACAAATACACCGGAGACAACGAAAGCCATTCTCAATCGGGCTTTTACAGTGAAAACACGTGTAGCCGAGAGACGCCATAAGAATTATACATGAGAGGGGTATAAAAAGGAAGAATCAAATGGAGAGAGGGTAAGGAAAAATATTTTTGGGTTTTTATGAAAAAATATGAACAAAGATGGATAATATACAAAGAGATGAATTCCAAAATCACTAATCTGCAAAAACCATTTAGAATAACGCGCACAACCTCCCCGGCAACGGCGCCAAAATTTGATTGAGGCTAGAGCAGTCAACTAAAGTCAACCAAGGATGTGGTCAATATAGTCAAACAGTTTAGAGTCAATCTCCATGGAAGTATAGGGTTTCCTCGGTCGTTATGTCCCGACGAGGTGTGATGGTATAAAAACGGGTTTGTGATCGGGTAAATTTGGACAGGAAAGGGTTGTGATTGATTTGAACTAAGGAATATAAGAAGAAATAGCTTAAATAAGCTATATGAATGGTTACGTAAAAGTTAGATACTTAAAAACGTTTAAAATCTAAAAACGCGTACGTTTACATTTAAAATAACGTAAACGTACAAAATAAAAAGTGAAAACTGAAATCTGAAAACCCCCAGGGGTGAAAATGACTTTTTTACAAACCTATGGATGAAAGAAAAAATTTTAGAAAAATAAAATAAATTTTTACACTAATTACTTATTTAATATTAATTAAATACTATTTAATACTAATTATTAATATTTAAATAACTTAAATACAATATAATATTATTTTAATACTAGAAAAATGAAAAATTTAATTTCTAAAATTATAAAATAACTAAAAACTAATTTTAAACTTAAAAATATGTCTTTTTGTCTTTTTGTGTTAATTAATTACTAATTATATTAATTAAACTATTTAAACTATTTTTAAATTACTAATAATACTAAAAGTGAATAGAAAATTATAGAAAAATTTATAAATCTAATTAACCATCTCAGGAATCCTAAAAAATTATAAAAAGTTTCTAAAAATTATATTTAGACTATTTTACTAATTATTTACTTATTTATTAATTAATATCTAATTTAACTAAATTAATTAAGAAAATTAGAAAATGAACAGTAGAAATTCTAGAAAAAATTCTAAAATTATTTTAGAACTTATGAAACTTGAAAAAGCTAACCAAAAAGCTATAGGTTGATGCCACAAAAGTAAATAAGCTACAACAAGATTAAAGGAACATGAAATGAGTAAAAGAAAATGAACAAGCACATGAAATAAGCTAGAAATTTGGAATAAGCAATTCCAAATCCTTAACACAAACACCGGCTTCAAATGGCCCAAGTGCAGGCTTTGTGAACCCCACTGATAAGCTCAAAGGTCCAAGGTGAGTGTAGATCTAATAAGCAGGCCTGGTTGGCACCTCAATAAGCCAAGAAGTACAAGCTGGGTCCCACAAAATAGCTCTCAATGAGCTTGTCAACTTAGTTCAAACACACTGAAGTGACAGTGTGGTTAGCTAAATTAAACAAGTTGCAGGCTACTATTTGGCTTATTTAATAAGCTAGGATGTACAGATTAAGCCCTGGACCTTTAAGCTGGGTATATGGCCTTTACAAAAAGCTAATAATCATAAGCTAAGGTCACTTATGAACTTTTAAAAGAGCTTATGAAATGAGAACAGGGGAGTTTAGTCCCCCTGCAGCTCTCTTTGGGCAATTGTGGGGCCTGCACAAAAATTCATAAAAATAAAATGACTATGGGAATTCAAAGTTTAGCTAAGAGACTATGTAACACCCCAACCCGACAAGGGTAAAAATGTCACAAATTATAGTGTTACATCAGAACAAACAGACAGATAAAAAAAAATAAAAATAAAAATAAAAATAAAACTTACTTCAAATAACTATGGTCAAATTCTTCACTCAGTTCTACACTCAAGCCTAGGAAGCTATTCCAAAAGCTATCTTGAATACCTGCCGCAGAGAAAAGAAATGCGGCTGAGCTACAAAAGCTCAGTGAACGGATATAACGAAAGAAAACTGAAATAAATGCTGAAGTACAGAAAATAAAATTTGGGAAACATATTTAGGTAGAACAAATAATACGGAAATATAATGTGTAGGTTAAATAAGGAATCTATACAGTCACCTGTATAAACAGAATCAGAATATACCATGAGCTCAGAAACATATCATAATCATATCATAATGACATAAGTTGTACAAGGAGTAGCTAGCTCCATTGCACCGGAAGTGAAAGGGGTACATTGCACGTACAACCAGTCACTAAGCATAATCATATCATATTATAACAGAAAATAGATCTAGGATGCATCCATACGCCCCTGAAAATTAGTGCACATTCATATATAACGGAAGGGACGTGGCAGAACATCACTCTACTGCCCTAGAGTCATGTCATAGGTGCATCTATGACACGGACATGGAACCCCCATGCCTAGTGAAGCTATGTAACAAAAGTTCATTTTCAAAAAGTTCAAAACTTATTCTTTAAATCAGAAAGCATTTCATGTCCACAATTCAAAACAGAAACTTATCATATCAAAGTTCAAATCAGAGATTTTCAGAAACAGAAGGTTCATAGCAGAGGTTTTAAACACATAGAAAACCTTAAGAGTAAGGTCAGAATATCCGTACCTTTGACAATAGCAAAGCTGACAAAAGTTGACAGATCAAATAACGGAATAGTACTCTTCTTCAGAAATCTACATACGATGTATTACTCATTAATATCTTATTCGATCATTTACTTATTCATATTCTGTATTAAGTCTTCTTCCCATTTTAGTAACTTTCCATTTTAGCAGATTTCCAAATTAGTTCCTTAACTTTCACCTTTTACGAATTAATCCTTATATTTTAGTAATTCACACTTTACACCCTTTAAGTTACGAAATTACAATTTAAACTCCTTAATTATATAATTTACCCAATAAACCTTTTAAAATATCAAAATTACATTTTATACTCCTCTACTTATTTTATACAAGTTACCATTTATAATTTATAGTTTATAAAATTAACCCTCAAGTTTCAATATTTACAAGACATACCCTTTTACTTTAAAATACAAATCGTTTAATACAAAAATTCACTAAACCCTAACCCTAAATTACCTAACCATTACCAACATTTATTACAACCTTAAAACACATTTATTACACCTATTTTTATATCAAAACCCTAACCCTAGCCTTGCACTCTTTCTTTTTCTTTTCTTTTCTTTTAATTATATAAATCCGATTACCAATTAATTCCCAATTAAGTTTCTAGGCTTTGAAATTTATAAGAATTATTTTTATAATGTTATATGATACTTATAGGACCAGAGAAAAATATATAAAAAGCCTCACAAAATCGCATGAATAATTACAAGTGTTTAGTCGATTTAGGGTTTATAGTTATATATAAATTCGTGTGATCATATTAACATGCATGATTCGATTATACTATTTTATACAGATGACATATGATATATAAAGTGCTAGACGAATACCAGAATTATTTTAGAATGCACGAATTGATCAGAATAAATTTTCACTCTCGGCTAAACAAAACCGAACAAAGAATTCCCCAACCTTGGAAAGATCAAACCACAATTGAAACCACTATTTTTCTGATGTTCTTTGACCTTGTAGGAGTCCAGGAACATTGCTTAGGAGTTGTGGAAAAACATGGATCGACTGTTTGGGATTTTGAGTGTGTCGACTTTTATTTAAAGTCGGTTTAGGTTTTAAGATAAAATAGGGAACATGTATATGATATATATAACAGATATAATACATATCTTGGGCTGGAATATATTGTGATAAGTCCAAATTTTGATAATATATAAGTTTCCTATTGTATTTAGGATTTATTTCCTTTTTAAATAATTAAATAAATATATATATAACTAATTAAATATGTATATTCGATCCATAAAAATTTTATACAGAATTTTATATTTTTCATCTTCACAAAAGAAATATATTTTATCATTCACAATTTATTTTGATCATATGTTGCCAAGTTCCAAATTTCTAGGGTTTTTCTTTATATTATATAAGTGTTATTACAAATTTTAAAACATAAGGGCATTTTGATCATTTTACATGTTTTAGAATTTGAGATATTACAGACTATAACTTGTAAAAGTTTCAAGGCTTAAAACCAAACACAAAAATCAAAAGAATTCTCTCAAAAAGTGAGTTTTCTGCCTAGGGGTGAAATTGACTTTTTATGATGAACTTAGAACTTTGACTATGGTGACTTTTGATTGTATCTAATGAACTGTAAATGATGTTATAAGTGACTTTGAGACTGATTTAAGTTGAATAATACATTTATGCATCAAAATGCATGATAATGCAGTCCAAATCCTACTTAACTGATAAAAAAATTAAGTTCAAAAGAAACTTTGACTTCTGGATGAAAAACACTGGTTTTTATGGCAAAGTTACACTACATATACTTATTGTGAGTCAACTGACCTAAATGCAAAGTATTAACAGGCTACATTATTAGAACAAAGCTAAAACCAAACACCCCTTAACCTAGACTTAATACTACCACTTAGGAATCTAAAACTACAAGTACAGAATCTTAAGCTTAAAACAGATTCAGTACACTAAATAGAAACTAAAAGATCACTAATTTACCACAAATAACAACAAGAACAAGACTAAGCAAAAATCATGTTGTTGACTTACAGATGATTCCAAGGAATGGGGCACTGAGCCAAGGACCACACTAACCTACACCTCCCTTGAGGTACTAATACCATGAAAATCCATAATCCACCATGTTCCAAGCCTGGTTCTTCATTTTGATTACTTTTTTTATTTTTCAAAGATTTTCTTGGAATTTTTAAGTATTTTTGAGATTTTTAAGCTAAGCTTGTATGGACCCTAACTGAACTTTTAGAAACTAATAATCAACTTATTATGAGCTTATAAAACAGTAAACCACCATTTGCAACAAGATTTAAGGTATTATGAGATTTTAATGAAAAATAGCAAAAACTAAAATGGACCTGTAAATTTGAAATTAAGCTGCAATTAAGTTAATACTACTTTTAAAATATTGATTACAACATTTTTAAGCTAAAAATTACAAGTAAAAACTGAAAAATACACTAAGTCGACTACCTACATTACACTACTACTAATACTACTCTCACTACTTGGTCTTTCATCCTTTTTCTTGACTTTATAGACTCCTTGCAGACCTTCTCTCTCTTTCCCACATGAATTAGGACCCTTGGATGCTTGAATTTGATCTTGGCCGTTGAATTGAATTTTGGCGCCAAAAAATCCAATTGGGGCAGGTTGGGGTAGATTTGAGGGCATTAAATGGTATTGGATGGTTGTAGGTGGGATTATTAATGAGGAGAAGGGTTGGTGAGAAAATGTGGAGAGGATGGGGGACACAGTTGTAGAAAATAGGGGAAAGAGGTAGGGGATGAACAGTGTTTGCTGTTTGGGTTTGACCTTGGGGTTTGACCGGTTGTAATATCAAAGGGGTAGGGGAGTTGGGCCAGATTGTGTTGGGCTTGGGGTTTTGTTGGATCAGGCTTTTTGGTTTGGATTGGATTGTTGATTTGTTTGTTTATTTTGTAAAAACCACAAGGACTAATATTGTAATTTCTGAAAAACCCATGGACTGAAAATGTAATTTCCCAAAGTTATCATGAGGGTAATTCCTGCTAAGTATCAATAACCAAAGGACCATAACTTGTATTTTCCAAAATTTTAAATCCCAAGGACCATAAATGCCAAATGTTAAACTAGAGGGACCAAAAATGTAATTTCTCCAAACCTTTTACCCAAGGACCATATTTGCCAAATTGTGATTTCCCAAGGACCCAAAATTGACTTTTTATCCAGAAATATTTCCCATGGACCAAATCTGACAAAAGTGAAACTCCAGGGACTAGAATTGTAATTTCTCAAAACTTTTGAAATTTTTCACCAAAGGGCTAAATTTGACAACTTATGATTTCAAAAGGACCTTTGGCGACTTTTCTTTTAAAATAAGTGCTCAGGGACTATTTTTGCCAATTTTTGAAAGTTAGGGGACCGAAACTGCTAATTATGCAAACTTTGTACGTTTTTCATCTGTTTTTACTTATCTTGCATCGAAAACATATAAAACACAATTTTGAAATATTTTCAGTATTTTGATACATTTTTGAGTGTTTTTAAATGTTTTTGTAGTTCAGATTGACCAAAAATGATGAGTGTTTGAGCACTCATCAGTGTGGCTACACATACATCTTACCAACCGTACGAGAGGCCCAGCAGTATTAAACTCCAAAATTAAACTTGAAGGAACAAATTCTATCTTGACTACAAGCAAAACCCACAAACTTTGTAACACTTCCGAAAACAACCCTTATGACTACTAGTTACGTATAGCGTTAAGTTGTTCCACAAAAATGTACTACATTCATAACACTTATCTTGCATCTCAAGTCTGAGGATAACTTCTTGATACGTGGAATTGCACCCTCGCAAAAGGTTTTACCTCTCAAGGGATCTTGAGAAGCTTTCAATCCCCACCAGGCAGTGTACCTGACCGTTGTAGTATAGTATAGTGACAAGTACCGGAGGATTGATCATTCAACTCAAAGAATAGTGTTCGCTAGGGTTAAAACTCACTTAAACTAGGTCTAGAGATGAGGGATGATTCTTTTTGTATTTCTATATTTTAAATGAAATCAAGTAAAATCTTCGTTTTGGAAGGAGCGGGCGGAATTAGTTGCTAATCAACTAACCCAAATAACTAAAGATGCAATCAAAATAAAATAAACTAAACTTAAACTAAATTATGGCAAAAATAATTATGAGAGAAAATGTGTTTACTTAGATTTCACTACTCTCTAGCTATCTTTTACCGGTTGATTGGTTTGTTACAATTGCATGGATGGTGGGTTATATTCCTTAATACCATTCGTAGGGCTGTGTACGATCTTCCCTAACTCTATAAGCTTCTACCTCTTCCTATGTCGAGCCGACTACTAGCTCCTAACATGGCCTCATTAGTAGTTACCTATCCATTAAATATAACCATTATATCGTAGTACACCTCCAATCATGTTTCTTAAGACGTTCAAGCAAGTTACCAATTGGAAGTCTACCAGTTTTCTTAAGCCTAACATCGAATTCATTCATCCACAACAATTATAAACAAACAACCAACCAATAATCAATATATAAGTTTCATTACATCTAAGCAAACACAAAGAAAACCTAGCCTAGCATGTTAAAGAGAAGACAAACGTAAGATATAATCAAACAACACATAGACATATTGAATGATTTGATGAAAGACTTATCTTTAATTAATCATGGATGAAACAAGGGTTTGAAACCCTCAAAGTATCAGTAAAATTCGTCTAGGGTTTACTCCCTTCAAATTTGCACACAATGAATGAAAACTAGAAAACTATATAGATTTTACATTCTGACGGCGTCAAGAGTTAGGTCTGATGCCGTCAATTTGCTGCCAAAATAATGTTCGTATTGCCTAGATCCACTTCTGACGTTGTCACTCTTTATACACTCTGGGCCGTCTCTCTTTGTGATATACGTGACGGCCATGGCGACCCTAAAGGGTGACGCCATCACGACTCCTTTAGAAAACTCTCTGGCGCGTCACGTGTATTTGATTTATCCACCTCTTTGTCAAGTCTTGACGCCGTCACTAGCAACCTGTGACGCCGTCAGGTACAATTTCTAGCATGATTTTGAGACTTTGTCATTTTCTTCACTTTTTTGCTCAAAAAACGTCCAAAATACTTCCTTTTGTAAATTTCCTTCCAAAAGTACCTAAAATGACAAAATGAATAATTTAGGGCAATATTTGATCAAATAATCTCGACTTTGGCCTTAAATGACCCCCCAAAAGCGGTACACTTTTTGCTTCATCACTTCTTATGATTTACTTAATGACAAGATCTATAAAGTAACATCATATAGTTGGGATAAGTCCTATATTCGGTATCATTGAATATCATCTGAAATGGCATGACTATGCATCAATATACTATAAGTATATTATACCAATCTTCAGATTTGTCTTGATTTAATAATATTCTCATATTATTAACTGACAACGGACAATTTAGAATAACATTTATTCATGGATTAAACATACAAATATATGATACAATATATTATAAATTAAACATACCATGTATTTAAATTTATTATAATAATTGTTTAACATCCTTTATCCAAATACTAAATAGATCAATGCATGATAACTCTTGTTGACGAATTATATCTCAAGTAATGACATTTATACTTGTTGACAAAACATAAATCATCCAACTTTGATCTATCAGAATTTTAAGAATACTTATTTCAAGAATTCAACTAGTGAAGTTCTTGTATGTGCATACTCAACTATTTTGATAATGCCATATAATATTTCATAAAATGTGTGACATCCTTAACCACCAATTTATGATAATCAAACTTCCAAACATTTTAAAGTTTGAAGTATTCTTATTCTCTTAATGTATAATGCAACTATGCTCTTAGTAAGCACAACTAGTACATATAGCCAAGGATGAAATCCTTACCATGACTAGTATTGAGTGTCATCTCAATTTCATTAGCATCATTGTATGCAAACAACAATGTGCTATTAAAACTTCACGTAAACATTAATATCTATTGTGTAATGTTTGATGCCCTTCAAACTTTCAAGTTTGTTGGCTATGACAATCTGCACAACAATTGACCAATTGTTCATTTATAGAATTTGGAAGTTGTTCCAGACTGGGGATGTGATTCTATAATCAAACATATTCTTTTAGAATATTACACAAGTTATCTAATAACCTTTTAATTATATATTAGTATTGCCAAATCATCTTGTAATCAAGCATGATACAACAAAACATGATGTTCATGAAAAATCTTTGAGTCACACTTAGATTTTATTTATGTCATACATCTCCATTTAGACTTTCTAAATAAGATATCATGTTATATTATATTCATTTACCACACATGTTTCAACAATAAACATTCATTACATGGATGTATGTCTTATTTTCTAAATCTTACAACTAAAGTTTCATTCCAAACTAAGACTTAACTTTTAACTTATATGGAATGTTACTTTTTATATGTTCTACAACATATATTAAGAAATTAAGGGTGCGTTTGGTATCCTACTATGGGAATGAATCAATGACTTTGAAATTCATTAATGTTGTTTGGTTCGTTATGGGATCCACCGCAATGGAATGAGGATACCCATTATATGTGAGTTTCCTCATAGGAGTATGATTTGGTAGGTATGTGGATACCCATGAAAAGTGATATCTACATACCCATTTTCATTCCACTATATTCTCAAACCTATACCTATAGTGATTCCATCAAGCATACCAAACGCACCCTAAACATAATACTCCCACTGGCTTTTAGGAATACTTAGAAATTATCTTATTTCAATTATAAATCAAAACATGGATTTAATAATTAAACATAAGAATAATCTTCTAGATGCATGCATTTATTCATCCATGGATTATTGCACTTTGTACACTTCCAAAGATTTATTTGAATTCATAAACTACTTTTGATTACTTATCGTCCTCGCTCAAGTAATCACTCAAGAAAGAGTTTTGATATTCCACTGTCAATTTCATAAATATGACAATCATAATCTTTATATATTTAATGTATTTAGAAAAGAATATTCAATCACAGTTAATTGCTTAAGTGTGATTAATAATCATGTCATAAGACATGCATTAAATACGTGTACAATATTGTCCATATGATTTTTATACAAAGATTTAAACCACAAGGGTTACCTTATCTTTGAAGAAACTCATCTTCATTTTCTAGTCTAACTATTAAGATAAACCAAATTTCTAAAATTGATTATCTTTATGGACAGAATCTTAATCATTCATATCATGTGTACTTTACCCAATTTCATATTTGGTAATGTATCATGATGATTATCAGGTTTACAATAATCCTGTAAATCATAGCCCTCAGCATATTAATCAATATCCGACATATCTTTACTAATCTATGAATGAGAATTCCATCATCTTCAGATTTAACATTTTAATGTCAAGCCTCATTATGATATTTACTAGTGTATTTTAAAAGATTATGTATCTTGTAATTTTATCTTTTAAAGATCAAAACTCTCACTTGCTTTTAGTAATTTAAAGACTCTTTAAATACTTAGCAAATAAAGCAACAATACAATGTTCTTTTTTGGGACATTACAAAACACAATGACAGTTCATGACATTTATTTGTTAATAACCTACTCATAAGTAGTTTAACAAATTCATAACTTCAATTTAAGACTTAATGTGATTCATCTTATTCATCACATTCCATCATATGATAATGTCTTATTAATCTTCTAAATTAGAGTTTTATTAATTATGTCCAAGCCATACTCAATATTTTAACCTTGATAACTTTTGGAAGAAAAGAAATCATAGTTATCTTTAATCAAACAATATAACAAGAGTTTAATTTTCCTAACTGAACATACCATAAACATTTGGTATTTTATTAGTATTAATATTGTAAGACAATCTAACAATATTTAAGATAACCATATTTCTTTTGACTTGTCTATTTACCAACTAAGTCATTATAATGGTATAATAAAATTTTCAAGCCAATTACATGCTTTATAACACAAGTGCTTTTTACAAAGTCACTTCATGTCCATGTCTCTACAAGAAACATAAATTGTTATAATCCCACTATACGTTATAAATCATTTAACAATTTAATGATTTCATGTATATGTCTTAAAAAAAAAAAAAAAAAAAAAAAAAAAATCTTACTTTATTATAAGTCTTATAACAAATAAAAGACTTTATATTTATATCTTTACAATGAAATATAAACATGTTTAACTAAAGTAATTATGAGCACCATCTCTTGGTTTCAATAGTAATTTCAAGTTAATTTATTGCTTCATAATAATGTAAAACAACATTATTTCTTCATTTATTTATGTCATTCCAAGAACACATAAATATTCAGATTGAAGCAGCATTAGATTACATTAATAATTTATGTAATTTCATGAATTCATAAATATATGAATTAAAATAGTCTTGATATCATATTGACACATGTTCTAATAGGTATCTAATTTAGAAACAGCAAATTCTCATAGTTCAATTATATCAGTTGATCTGCTAGTAATGAAAATATGAAATTCACCTTGTTATTGCAATCTAGCTAAGCTCTCACATAACATAAATTGTAACACCAAGTGTTTCTTGAATTAGACTAGGCATTCAGACCCGTGCGATGCACACGGGCTTGATCTAAATGTTCATAGTCATAAAAGCCCGTGCGATGCACATGGGCTGTATAGAAGTTTTCAAAGTTTAATATCCGTCTTTTATTTTCGTCATTTTATATTCGAGACGTATTTTTGTCATTATATATATAAGTTGTTATGGTAGCATACATTTTGTAAGCATGATACGTATTTAAAATAGTTTATTGAAATGTAATCTTTTAAGATATATTTTTTACGTAATATTTTCTCTATTTATTTTGGTATTGACTATCGTTTTTTATTGGAACTAACTAATATTAATACATCCGTCTAAGTTATAACTATTTCTTATGATAGTCAACAATGCCCGTGCGATGCACATGAGTTGTATAGAAGTTTTCATAGATTTAAAATACGTGCGATGCACATGGGCTGTATAGAAGTTTTCATAGCGTAATATTCGGCATTTATTTTCGTCATTTTATATTTAAGTTGTCATGGTGTCACACATTTGCTAAGCTTTATACGTATTTAAAATACTTTATTGAGTTGCACATGAGCTGTATATAAGTTTTTATAGCGTAATCTTCGGCACTTTTCGTCATTATATATCTAAGTTGTGATGGTATCACATTTTCAAGCATGTCACACATTTAAAATAGTTTATTGACATTAAAAGAGTATATGTGAAGAGATTTTTTCAAGATGTTACATTGAAAAGAGTCTCTTCACATGTAATATTTTAATATGTATAAATTACATATATTATTTTAAATATGAAGCGATGACATTAATGTTGGAGACCTTTTATATTCATCCTCATGCGATGCACACAGGTTCGGACTGCCTCAGGACCCATGCGATGCACACAGGTTGGATCTAATTGTTTTTTTCGTAATGTTTGGGACTAATTTTCGGTTCATGTTTGAAACTCTCATTTTTTATGAAAGACGGACTTCATTGTTCAAATAAATTACATTATTAAAAGCAAACTATAAAACAAATTTCATTTTTAACAAAACTATAAAAACATAAAACATTAAAGTAATTAGTATATTCAAGAGTATAAATTATAATTCGTATAATAAATTATAATTCGTATAGTAAAATATTGCATGTTTAATTTGTAACATACTATTAATATGAATGCTAAGTATTCATATATATTGTCACCGGTAGCCATGGCGTTGTTCTTGTTGTTATTCTTCTTGTTGTTGTTCATTGACATTTTGCATGTTTTGTTCTTGATACAATTTTCGTGACTTCTCGATCTTTTTCTTTAATGTGAAGAGGTTTTTTTTGTAAAATGTTATATTTAAATGAGGCTTTTCATATGTAATCTTTTAATATGAGTAAGTTACATAAATTAGTTTTTAATTGATGCATTATTACAACATTTTTCCATAAACTATAATATCGAATTTGGAGCATTCATTAGTAACTCATTCTAAGTATTTACAGTATGACGACATTCATTAATAACTCACTCTAAGTATTTACAGTATGACGACATGAATCACATGATCTCAAACTCAAATAAATAATGCTTACCTCGTGATAGGTGTAGAATAACACTTGAAATACAATTTTCTTCTCCTTTATATACTTCTTCGATTTAGAAGATTCTTATTGTTAAGATGATAGTGTGAAGATATTTTTATTATATACTACCATTTTCAATATGTAACATCGACATAATTTACACAGTTATATCAAATATCAAAGTCATGCAATATTCCAAGACGTTTAATTAAGAAAGTGACAATAACACACCGCAAGACAGAAAACTACATTAAGAGCAAAAATATTGTAATGCACCAACAAAGTGTAGTAATAATTATTGACTAAAATTGAATGCTCGTCACATTATTTTCAATAAACTTACTTGCTAACGAATCAATAGTATTAGAACGTTTAGCGGTATTACATGAAGTAAAGTATTGCATGTTTAATTTGTAACATGCAATTAATATGAATGCTAAGTATTCATCCCACCGGTGGCCGTGGCGTTGTTGTTGTTGTTGTTGTTGTTGTTGTTGTTGTTGTTGTTGTTCTTGTTCTTGTTCTTGTTGTCTTTGTCGTTGTTGTTCATTGGTCTTCTGCATGTTTTGTTCTTGATACAATTTTTGTGACTTCTCGATCTCTTTCTTTAATGCTTCTTAACGCACTACAAAAAACAATTAGATATAGTTGATCATTAGTAACTTAAATACAGTTAATCAATATATTGCATTTTCGATCAAAGTAAAACTGTTCGTGCATGTTCCACTTAATTGATAAGACAACGATGTGTAGGATCTCTTAAACCATTAGAAAAGATGATGTTACTACCAAACCTCTTAAGCACCATCTTTATGTCCTACATTCTTACACACATGAAATTTACATAAAATAATATAAATCAATATGCTAAATAAGTAAGACGATATTATGCTTACTTTACCACCATAATAAGTTGTAGCCAAATGTGCACGCGGTGTGGAGGAAGTTGTGGTTTGTTGTGTGATTTTTGACACATTATATAGTTGATAAAATATTTGTAACTCATGGACGGAAAGGTAAAAAGACTAACCACTAATTGGTGTGTTTAATTTATGCATTCATGGCATTTTTGGTTTGTATTCTTTAAGGTTTAGAGATGGCTTGAAACATGTTGTACGATACAAACTTTTGTGCACGATTCCTCATGCAAAACATATTGTATCGTAATGCACAATGCCTCTTGCGCATTAAATTAAGGACTCCAATCTTTAGATAGTGTAGAAGATATACTTTTCATGTTTCTTAAACTACCTTGTACCGTACTACAATTTGTGCACAAATCCTCTTGCACATTAAATTAAGTCACCCAATATTGTGTAATTGATATACTTTTGATGTTGCTTAAACTACCTTATATCGTACAAATTTTTTCAATTACTCGAATCACTAATCTTATGCACTTACTCTTATGCATGACTATTAAATCAATGTACTAACACATGAAGCCTCCACATTTTACTTTTAATTCATGAAACATTTATTGTGAGCACTTTGCATTTATAAGACAACTTAAGTTTTTAGTATATAAGATTAGTATAATTCATATTAGAACTTTATTCTCTTACCTTGCAGTCAAGAGAATCAATTAAATCATATCTTTATGAGTTGTTTCTTGCACACATTAAAGATAACATTTCTCCCACTTGTGCATAGAACAACTTCATATAGTTGACAAACAACACGCCATGCATTTGTTTATGTGATTAATATGATTGTGTCATAGATTTTAGCATAACAAGTAGTTATAGAACAACAATGTCTAGTAAGGAAACGTACAAGACTATCCTTAAAAGTATGAGTATCTACACTTGGAAAGTAATTATCTTTAGCTACCAAGATGTCAAAGCCTGTAACTCCCACTGAATTAAAGATCATTACAATAATTCCTTATTCAGTAATAAGTATACAATACTCCCACTGAATTTGACAACATTGTAAATGTTTCATATCCAGTGAAAGAAAATAGTGTGTTTTTAACTTTCTTACACCTTTGAATATCCATACGTAACAATTACTTATGCACTAAAGAGTGTATCCTACTATGTAAATGATGGACTATCCACCAAATGCTATTAACTTGAAAAATTGGACATGCAATTTCTTCCATAACAGGTCTACCATCCTACAATATATGTAGTACCTTTTAAATAGTCAAAACAACTAGTTTGTCTTTTAACATTTTGCGGTAATTAGTCTAGCTTATAATTATAATAACTCATAGAATGTCATACATAATTTTATGTTAACCAAATATCATATTTGTTACTAAGAATTTAATCACCGAATGAGGGTGATGAAATCCTTATGGAAAATATGCATTTATCTTCACTATTAAAAAAATTTGCTATGAGTTATATTAGAATTTAGACATATCTAATATTCCTATTATCCTTTTTCATTCATGAAAAGAAATAGGATTGTGTCTCACTCTTCTTTCATAGAAAAGAGACTTCTTTTGTCTTTTAAGTAAATTATTCTTAATCAAACATTTGTTTGAAAACAGAACATGGTCAATTTACCAAAGCCCAAAGTGCGTTTATGGTTTTAACGTTGCATTAATAAATTAAAACGAATTACAAAATTCGATTTCAGTATTTTCGATAATTAGATCTTTTAGAAAATAAAATACCCATTGGTAAATATCCATATAAACCATAGTTTTTCTTAAAGCTAGGATCCTAATTGACTTAGTACCATAACATCAGTTGATCTGCTAGTAATGATAGTATTCAACAAGGTAATTGTCGAACAATAATTGCCAATATCATATTGCAATTCCTAGATCATTATGGGATTTACATTTACAAAACTTTTGCAATGTAAGCATGTTTCATCCCCATCTAATGCCTTGAGTCCAAGTTCTCACTTACTACTCAATTTAAGTCTTCTAACTTAAAAAACTACAAACTCATAATTCCATTACATCAGTTGATCTGCTAGCAATGAAATTTACCTCTCCATTGCAATCTAGCCAAGTTCTCACATGACGTAAACTACAACTTCAAGTGTTTTTAATCAGATGACATATGACTTATTTTTATAAGGGTATTAATTTTGACGTGTAATCAAAATAATGTATGAAGAAGCATGCATACAACTTCATAAAATTGGTTTTACAAAACAATTTTAATTACCAATTCACTAAGAGTAAAATAGCAAAGTTTTGATTGAGGTATCGGGTTCACCAATTATAGAATTACCAACAATTATCTTCCACTATATCGTACTTTTGCATAAGCCCTAAAGCTTAGTGTTTCGGATAATCATTGTGGAATTGTGGTCAATTCACCCTTAAGTTGACAGTGTACATGTAATGGTTGTTAGGTAAGTCTAATTTACACATAAACGAGCGGAAAGACAGAGTGTTGTCTCTCTAAGGCCACAATTTCATGCGAAGCCAACCTTATACCCATCTTATAGTGTGTAAACTTCAGTCCACCTAGTTAACCATTACGTACAAAACATCAATCAATAAACCTTTGGAATTTTGACTTTTAAAACCAACACAAATTTCGCCATTTATTTAGTCCATATTATTTTTCTATTCAAAAATTACCCTTTTTCGTTTATAAACATGTCTCACATAAATAATAAACAAAAAACAAGTAATGCATAATAAAAAATAACACAACTAAATAAACATATATACATAACATAACAATTAAATATGTATAAAACATGTAGCCACATGCAAATTTAATTCAATAATCCTATTAATAATAAAATCTAGGTGTATAATGTATTTATTCAATTATGGCTTTCTTCTTCAAGTAAAAAGAGCCACATACATCGACGAATCGATTGCGTAAGCCAAAATTAAATAAACAACACATAGCACATAATTGATTACTTAATATTTAATTTACATGTTTCGATATAACTTAACAATTTAATTCATATATCCAATTTAAACAATTTAAATTCCAATACAATAAAATCCATGCAAACATGCACTTTTCATGGATTATGCTTAACAATTAACATATTGCACCAAGATCGTTTACTAAAACGCATAAGCAATTACATGACAATCCTAGGGTTTCTAATCATATTAAAAATCAAAACCAAAACCCTAAAAACAATTAAGGTTCAATCGACCTAATTTAAAAAAAATTAGGTTTTGGATGATCTAAACCCTAAAAATCGATTAACATGTATAAACTTAAATCAAGATTCAATTTTTATGCATTTTAATAATTAATTACACATTATAATGGCTCATGATGCCACTGTTGAAATTATATAATCATGACATGCATATAAATAAACCAATAACAATAAGTAAGCATATGCGGAAGAGTTATAACAAGATCATATAACATGTAATTAAATAATCAATAATAAACAGTAAACATACCTTTGTGATTCTAGTCCGAACAAGAATCAATTAATGCAATTCTTCAAATCAAGAACCCTAATTAGGGTTTATGTATTGGAATTACCCCTTACCTTTTTGTAATTCAATCCAAGATACAATCAATAGTGTGATTGTATTACGTTATTGTACACACATACTATAACGTATTAAAGTTATGCTAGTAATTAAATCACAAAACATTGAACCAAAACCTTTTGCTTAAAAATTCGATCAATCCTTATAAAGGGATGTTTGTTTGATCGACTAGAATAAAGAGAAGAAAGAAAAACAAAGTTAGGGTTTAACTATGTGTACCAGAGTTCCAAAGAATGAATCCCTACTTTTGTTTATATAGTATGTAAATCTTGGAGAACAAGTTAAAGCTTTGGGTTGGGTTCTACCCCTTTGGCCGATCGGATCTCATCCCTCCAAGGGATTCCGGAAGCTTCTTGTTCCTCTTTTTACATCTATAGTCCTTCCTTTATTATTTAACGGTCATTAGTCATTTATCGTTAAATACTAACGGTCGTTAGACATTTTGTGATAATTAATAAATAAATACAACATTTACATTTAATTATTAATCTTTAATACTCATACGTAAAGTGTGCAATTCCGTGATCTCGAGTTCGATCCTAACACACAACTATTAATTTATGTTCATAAAACTAACAGAACCAAACTTAAATTATGTGTCGTTTGGTACGTGCGTTTTTAGCGGGATTGAGCTGAATGCCACCCAGATTAATTGTTTGGTATGGCTACTTTAGTCTGACACAAGGGTGTGGTGCCAAGAAAGTTAATCCCAAGTGAGGTAGTGGTATTTGAGAAGGATTTGAGTATTTAGTCAAATCAAAAATTAATTTTTGTGTCCTAAGCTTTTCGCAACCACAAGTTTTACATATTCTTTCGTTTCTATCAATTTTTTTATTTTTAAGAATATATTTTATTACAATGAATTTATAAAACAAATACATATTTGAATTAATTATTATTTTTTTTCTCTCTCCTCATTATTATTCAAAACCTATATCAAATCCTAAGGTCCGTTTGGTTTGTAGATGGGTTTAGGATTAGGATTAAGATTTAGATTTAAATTTGGTTTAGGATTTTGATTTTGATTTGATATATGAGAGAAAAAATAATATATTAAATTATTAACAATTAATGTATAATGAAA
The DNA here is from genome assembly GCA_030686995.1 of Artemisia argyi. Taxonomy (NCBI): domain Eukaryota; kingdom Viridiplantae; phylum Streptophyta; class Magnoliopsida; order Asterales; family Asteraceae; genus Artemisia; species Artemisia argyi. Next base: position 61,755,107 of record CM060685.1, read on the forward strand.
TAAATGATTTTTAATTTAAAACTATATTTTTATAATGCTAAAAAATAAAAAATATAGAATGAAACAATTAAAAAAGGACTCCCAAATTAAGGTATTGACTAGGTCCACCAATTTTTAGAAAATCTATCTTACCTCCTTACTTTTACACAACCCCACAATTAAGGTATTGACTCCCAAATTTTAACCCTTAGATTGCAACCAAACAATTATTAAATGTCAAAATTAGAGGTGGCACATGGGTCGGTTTGGGTCATGGGTCAAATGGGTTATGGGTCAAATGGGTCATGTTTTAAAAATGGGTTGAATGGGTCATGGGTCAAACGGGTTGGGTCGGATTGGGTCGGGTCGACTCGTTACATTTCCACTGTAATCATGCTACTATATTACTATAGTATGTTTTGTCCGTTTTTTTACGTTTTACTATGTTTTTTACGTTTTCGTCAGTTTTTTTACGTTTTCGTCCGTCTTTTTACGTTTTTGTCGGATTTTTTTTCGTTTTCGTCAGTTTTTTACGTTTTTGTCTGTATTTAAGTTTTCGTTGGTTTTTTTCAATTTTTCGTAATTTTTAATGGTTTGGATCGATTTTGAAAACATAAAAAAAACTGACATAAACGTAAAAAAATTAGCGAAAACGTAAAAAAATAGACGAAAACAAAAAAAATAGACAAAAATAAAAAAAAATAGACAAAAACGTAAAAATAAGACAAAAACATAAAAACACTGATGAAAACGTAAAAAAATGGGCGAAAACATAAAAAATCAGATGAAAACGTAAAAAATCAGACAAAAACGTAAAAAAACTGACGAAAACGTAAAAAAAAACTGATGAAAACGTAAGAAAACTGACGAAAACCTAAAAAATCAGATGAAAACGTAAAAAATCGGACGAAAATGTAAAAAAACAGACGAAAACATAAAAAAACTGACAAAAACGTGAAAAATCGAACGAAAACGTAAAAAATCGGCCTAAAACGTAAAAAAACTGACGAAAACGTAAAAAATCGGACTAAAACGTGAAAAAACTGATGAAAACGTGAAAAATCGGACGAAAACGTAAAAAATCGGACGAAAACGTAAAAAATCGGACTAAAACGTAAAAAAAACTGACGAAAACGTAAAAAACTGACGAAAACGTAAAAAATCGGACGAAAACATAAAAAAACTGACGAAAACGTGAAAAAACTGACGAAAATGTGAAAAAACGGACGAAAACGTAAAAAAACTGATGAAAACGTAGAAAAAACTGACGAAAACGTAAAAAACTGACGAAAACGTGAAAAAACTGATGAAAACGTAAAAAAACTGACGAAAACATAAAAAATCGGACGAAAAATTAAAAAAAACGGACGAAAACGTAAAAAATCAGACGAAAACGTAAAAAAAACGGACGAAAACGTGAAAAAACGGACGAAAACATAAAAAGTCGGACGAAAATGTAAAAAAACTGACGAAAACGTAAAAAATCGGACGAAAACGTATAAAAACTGACGAAAACGTAAAAAGACGAACGAAAACGTAAGAAACCTCATGAAAACGTTAAAAGAGTGACTAAAACGAAAAAAAGGACGAAAACGGAAATAAACAGACGAAAGCGTGAAAAAACGGACGAAAACGTGAACAATCTGACGAAAACATCAAAACGGACGAAAACTTATAAAAACATAAAAAAATAGTGGTGGTTGAGTACTTGATTTATCATCCGACCCTTAAGTGACCCATTCGACCCATTTGTTGACCCATTCGACCCATTTGTTGATTCACATTAGAGGTAGCAAATGGGTTGGGTTGGGTCGGTTTGGGTCATGGGTCAAATGGGTTATGGGTCAAATGAGCATGGGTCAAATGGGTCATGCTTTAAGAATGGGTTGAATGGGTCATGGGTCAAACGGGTTAGGTCGGATTGGATCGGGTCGACTCGTTACATTTCTACTGTAATCATGCTACTATACTACTATAGTATGCTTTGTCCCTTTTTTTACGTTTTAGTATGTTTTTTACGTTTTCGTCATTTTTTTACGTTTTCGTCCGTCTTTCTATGTTTTTGTCCGATTTTTTACATTTTCGTCAATTTTTTTTCGTTTCGTCCGTTTTTTTTACGTTTTCGTCTGTTTTTTTACGTTTTCGTCTGTTTTTTTACGTTTTCGTAAGTTTTTTCACGTTTTCGTCCGTTTTTTACGTTTTCGTCTGTTTTTACGTTCTCATCAGTTTTTTTTACGTTTTCGTCAATTTTTTACGTTTTCGTCCGAATTTTCACGTTTTCGTCAGTTTTTTCATGTTTTCGTCCGTTTTTTTATGCTTTCGTCCTATTTTTTTACGTTTTCGTCAGTTTATTTACGTTTTCGTCCGATTTTTTACGTTTTCGTCAGTTTTTTACGTTTTCGTCAGTTTTTCACGTTTTCGTCCGTTTTTTAACGTTTTCGTCTGTTTTGACGTTTTCATCAGTTTTTTTTTACGTTTTCGTCAGTTTTTTTTACGTTTTCGTCCGATTTTTTTACGTTTTCGTCAATTTTTTTACGTTTTCGTCCGATTTTTTACGTTTTCGTCAGTTTTTTCACGTTTTCATCCGTTTTTTCACGTTTTTGTCCGTTTTTTTACGTTTTCGCCTGTTTTTACGTTTTCATCACTTTTTTTACCTTTTCGTCAGTTTTTTCACGTTTTCTTCAGTTTTTTCACTTTTTCGTCTGTTTTTTTATGTTTTCGTCTGATTTTTTACGTTTTCATCTGATTTTTTACGTTTTCGTCAATTTTTTTTACGTTTTCGTCCGATTTTTTTAAGTTTTCGTCCGATTTTTTACGTTTTTGTCAGTTTTTTCACGTTTTCGTCCGTTTTTTTTTTTACGTTTTCGTCAGTTTTGACGTTTTCATCAGTTTTTTTTACGTTTTCGTCAGTTTTTTTACGTTTTCGTCAGTTTTTTTTACGTTTTCGTCTGATTTTTTACGTTTTCGTCTGATTTTTTAAGTTTTTTTACGTTTTCGTCCGATTTTTTACGTTTTCCTCAATTTTTCACGTTTTCATCCGTTTTTTCACGTTTTCGTCCGTTTTTTTACGTTTTCATCACTTTTTTTACATTTTCGTCAGTTTTTTCACGTTTTCGTCTGTTTTCGTCCGATTTTTTACGTTTTCGTCCGATTTTTTACGTTTTCGTCAATTTTCTCGTTTTCATCCGTTTTTCACGTTTTCATCCGTTTTTTCACGTTTTCGTCCGTTTTTTTGACGTTTTCGTCTGTTTTTACGTTTTTATCACCTTTTTTACGTTTTCGTCAGTTTTTTCACGTTTTCGTCTGTTTTTTTTATTTTTTCTTCCGAATTTTTACGTTTTTGCGAGTTTTTTTTATGTTTTCGTCAGTTTTTTTTACGTTTTTGTCAGGTTTTTTACGTTTTCGTCTGTTTTTTACGTTTTCTTCCGTAATTTTACGTTTTCGTCAGTTTTTTTACGTTTTCGTCATTTTTTTTACGTTTGCGTCTATTTTTCTACGTTTTCGTCATTTTATTTATGTTTTCGTCCGATTTTTTACGTTTTCCTCAATTTTTCACGTTTTCATCCGTTTTTTCACGTTTTCGTCCGTTTTTTTACGTTTTCATCTGTTTTTACGTTTTCATCACTTTTTTTACATTTTCATCAGTTTTTTCACGTTTTCGTATGTTTTCGTCCGATTTTTTACGTTTTTGTCAGTTTTCACGTTTTCATCCGTTTTTCACGTTTTCATCCGTTTTTTTCACGTTTTCGTCCGTTTTTTTGACGTTTTCGTCTGTTTTTACGTTTTTATCACCTTTTTTATTTTTTCGTCCGAATTTTTATGTTTTTGCGAGTTTTTTTTTATGTTTTCGTCAGTTTTTTTTTACGTTTTTGTCAGGTTTTTTACGTTTTCGTCTGTTTTTTACGTTTTCTTCCGTAATTTTACGTTTTCGTCAGTTTTTTTACGTTTTCGTCATTTTTTTTACGTTTGCGTCTATTTTTCTACGTTTTTGTCATTTTATTTACGTTTTCGACCGGTTTTTCGCGTTTTTGCCCCTTTTTCGCGTTTTCTTCCAATTTTTTGCATTTTCGTCTGATTTTTTACGTTTTCGTCTGGGGTTTTACGTTTTCGTAAGTTTTTTTACGTTTTTGTCAAATTTTAAAAAATCATCGGAAACGTAAAAAATCAGACGAAAACGTAAAAAAATTGGCGAAAATATTAAAAAAACCGACAAAAATGTAAAAAATCGGACGAAAACGTAAAAAATTGACGAAAACGTAAAAAAAACAGACAAAAACGTAAAAATATCGGACGAAAACGTAAAAAACTGAAGAAAACGTAAAAAAAACTGACGAAAACATAAAAAATCGGACAAAAACGTAAAAAATGGACGAAAACGTGAAAAAACTGACGAAAACGTGAATAAACTGACGAAAACGTAAAAAATCGGACGAGAACGTGAAAAAACTGACGAAAACGTAAAAAATCAGACGAAAACGTAAAAAAACTGACGAAAACGTAAAAAACCAGACGAAAACGTTAAAAAAACGGACCAAAACGTGAAAAAACTGACGAAAACGTGAAAAAACTAACGAAAACGTAAAAAACCAGACGAAAACGTAAAAAAATGGACGAAAACGTGAAAAAACTGACGAAAAAGTGAAAAAACTGACGAAAACGTAAAAAATCAGACGAAAACATAAAAAATCGGACGAAAACGTGAAAAAACTGACGAAAACGTAAAAAAACTGACGAAAACGTAAAAAATCGGACGAAAACGTAAAAAATCAGACAAAAACGTAAAAAGACGGACGAAAACGTGAAAAAACTGATGAAAACGTAAAAAATCAGACGAAAACGTGAAAAAACGGACGAAAACGTGAAAAAACTGACGAAAACGTGAAAAATCGGACGAAAACTTAAAAAACTGATGAAAACGTAAAAAAACTGACGAAAACGTAAAAAGAGTGACTAAAACGAAAAAAAAAGGAAGAAAACGGAAATAAACAGACGAAAGCGTGAAAAAATGGACGAAAACGTAAAAAATGAATGAAAATGTGAACAATCTGACGAAAACATAAAAAAGGACGAAAACTTATAAAAACATAAAAAGAAGACACATAATGGTGGTTGAGTTATCATCCGACCCTTAAATGACCCATTCGACCCATTTGTTGACCCATTCGACCCATTTGTTGATTCATATAAGTCTAATTGTTGACCCATTTCTTTGTGAAAGGGGTAACCCAATCCAACCCATAAGTTGTTATTTTTGACCCAAACCAACCCTTTTTTCTTTAAATGAGTTGTGATTGCCACCTCTAATTCAAAACAAAACAAATAAAATATCAAAAACATATTAAACCCGACAACCGACCCCATTCAGCTAATTCACCTCAACTAAAAAAACCCAAATAAAATATCTAATAGAATTCGGGTCGGGTTGCTTTTTGACATCAAATAGTACACACACTCAAACACAACTCATAAACGAAGCTAAAATCCAATCCAAACAAACCCTAACAACCAGAAATCATCATGTCAAACCCTAACGAAGTAGACGCAGTAGATTTCGAGCCAGATGAGGATGACCTCATGGAAGAAGATGCTGCTGTCGACATCGACACGTCATCATCTCACATACCTAAACTTAAATCAGCCATAACTGGTGGTGGTGGTGTTGAGAAGAAAACAAAAGGGCGTGGGTTTCGTGATGAGAGTGATGCTGAGAGGAATAATCGGATGTCTGGGAGATTTGATTCTCTTGATTCTGATGGTGGTCCTGGTCCTGAACGATGTGAGTTTATGGGCTTTTTTTTTTAGTTAAGGGGGTGTTTGTTTAAGCTTATATGTGGGCTTATTAGCTTATTTGATTTCGGCTTATATTTCATAAGCCTCAATTTTCCGGCTTATTTCGAGACTTGTATAAATTTATCATACCATGATAAACTTATATAAGCCCACAAGCCTCAAAATAAGCCTGAAAATTGGGGCTTATGAACTATTAGCCGAAACACAAATAAGCTCATAAACCACATATAAGCTTAAACAAACACCCCCTTAGTTGGATTTTATGTAGGTTTTTAAAGGGTAGTCGAGATTAGGTGGCGATTTCTAGCTTGGTTTGAAAAGGTCGAATGAGTTAATGGAGCTTGTTTTAAGTATCTAGAAGGATTATTATGTCTTTGATAATAAGTACAAGAGTAATTTAGCTGAGTTCAACAAAAATGAACGATGTGAGTTTGTGGTTTGGTAGGTAAATGATATGTTTGTTAGGAGAAGGTTAATGATTAGAGGTTAGGAGAAGATTAGCTGTGGAGTGTGCTCGAATTGAGCATGAAGAGGATCTAAGTACGAGGTTTTACGGTTTGTTAGTAAAAATTTGATGAATAGATTCTATTGAATGTGTTATGGAAGCATTACCTTTGGTTAGGGGTATGAATGTCTACATTCTATCTACCGATACCCCGTTGAGGCGGGATTGGGTATAGTAGTTGTTGATTCTATTGAATGTGTGGGAGCTGGAGCTTGAGCTAGACAAGCAGTTTAGTGCTTAGGCTAAGCTCGAGGTTACTAGATTAGGTTTTGAGTCTTCGTGATGTGTGCTTAAAGTCTTAAACAATTAATAGAGGTAACAAAAATGAAATTAAACAATTAACATCCTTTGCAGTATAAATTATATATATATATATATATATATATATATATATATATATATATATATATATATATATATATATATATATATATATATATATATATTACATGTACGCTTTACATAGTGCTCACCGGCTCAGTAAGAGCTTAAGCCAAGCCTTTTTAAGCCTGAATTCGGCTAGTTATATGTATTTTAAGCTCAAAGTTGATAAAAGGTTGAACTTTCTACATTCCTAGGTGGGATTTACGAGAAGTCAGAAGGGAGAGCACTGTTAAGTCTTTAGTTATACTTACTAGTTATATTTGTTTTGTATTCTATTATTGTTCTTTTATAGTTGGAACTTAGATGGAAATGGATTAACTCTAGAAGGAAAGGAATGAAAAAGGAAACTACGTTATTAGGGAACACTTTAGTATTCTTGGTTATTAAGTGAAAAGCATTATGGAATGAATTACATACAAAAATTATATATCAAAACTAGATTGTTATATTTGGCATAGGTTTCTGTACGGGTCCTAGTTTTGTCTAGAAATAAATTAAATCAAATGCATTTAATTCCCCCGGTGATACCTTCTAACATTTCAATAAGGCGATTGAAAGTCGCTTTACCTTGATATGCATCTAACCATAAACCCAATATTTTATGAGACTTTGAGATTTTTTCCTACTCACATTATGTTGTCTAGACCACAGTACTTTCACAGTTTTCATAGTTGCAGTTGTTTTGTCAATCATATCCTTTTTCTTTGCCAATGCAATTGATTGCCCTCGATAATAAGTATTTGGCATGCTTATTGTCATGTATTGTGTAGTGTAGTTTACCTACACGAATTACCTGACCAGACACATGACTGTGAACGTACCACATTTTATTATCAAGAGGCAGTGAAATGTATTCACAAAAGATAAGGCTTTGGCTGATGAAACTAACCTGAATATGGTAAAGCAAGTAGGCACTAAGGGACTGCGTGACTTAAAGAAGTACAAACATAATCTAACTATTTGACCGGATGGTTATGGAGTACAGACATCAAGGTAGTCAAAAGCGAGTGCTTAAGTGACGAGACGAGATGTTTTCCACTAAAGCACCTTAATTTTTAAAAAGTCAGGCGTTTTTCTGGGCTGACAAATAGCATCGCTTTCGGGCGACAGGTGAATGACTTTTTGCTATAACGGCTAATCTTTAATTTATTATAACTAATTAGAAGCATTCCAGCTCTTGCTAATCCTCTGGTTTAGGTTAATTAATTACAATACTAATTACTAACCCTTTAATATAATATTATAAGTACCAGTTTCTCTTCCACGTTCCAAACTTCCACTATTATCATTCTTGATTCCAAGGCCAGCCTAGGGCGCTCCTAGATGAATCAAATGAGGATATTGTTGACGAAGATGATATAGTGGATCTTGGAAATGATGGGGAAACAGGAAATGAGAACTTATATGATTATTTTGAATCAGAATAGTAGACTTTCATGCTTTAAGTAATAAGTATATGAATGAGCATACATGTATTTTTTCGTCTTTTTCTAATAGATATGAAGAGTTAAGGTAATAATTTGTTTAAGAAGTGTTTGTAGATGAGTCTACATGTCAACTATTGCTTGTGCATACCTTGTGCTCTAAGCATACTAAATATTGAGTCTACATGTCAATAAACCAATCTTTCTTTCATGTTCTTTGTATAATTTGGTTAAGAAGTGTTTGTACATGATAAAATCTTTCTGACAATATAAATTCTGCAGCGATTGAGGGGTGGATTATTCTGGTTACTGGAGTACATGAAGAAGCCCAAGAGGACGACTTACAAAATGCGTTTGGGGAATATGGGGAGATTAAGAACTTGCATCTGAATCTTGATCGCCGTACTGGTTTTGTGAAGGTATATTTTTTAATAATTGCAGTTTCTTGATGTATAATAAGGATAGCTACTATAACTTGAATATTTTGTTTTTAACTTTTTGACATGTATGGTGTAAACTATCTTGTACAGGGCTATGCACTGATTGAATATGAAAGCTTTGAGGAAGCAGAAAAAGCTATAGCCGCAATGGATGGAGGTGAACTGCTGACTCAGGTAGTCAATGTCGATTGGGCATTCAGCAAAGGTCCTTTCAGAAGAAGAAATAATAGGAGGAGGTATGTATCCTACTACTAATTTTAACATTTTAGCCTTTTTAAAATGCTTTTATCCTGGGTAGGGGTAGGATCTGTCTACATTTCTACCTCCCCCATACCCTGCCCTGGCGGGATTGGGTTTGTTGTTGTTGTTGTAACCTTTTAAAATGCTTTAATAGTTTTGGTGGCTGACCTTTAAGTTACAAATATAGTTGGAATAATGTAAATGATAGATGTGTCAACTTCAACACAGTTACTTAATAATGGCTTGAATTGGGTTGTGTTCATCTCAAATGGGTTAATAAAAAATAGCTTAACGGGGAATGGGTTAAATGTGTTGAAAGTCGGTCAAAGTCTAATTTTTTATGCAAACATTTTCTTACATCGTTTTACTCAAATATTATTTTGTTGTAAATATCAATGTTGCAAAAATCGTGAGTCGGTAGTGAGGCGGTCGACCACCCTGTAGCCTGTAGTTTTGGGTATTTATGGAGACCAAACTAAAGATCTTAACTGATTTCAAGTCTACTATGTTCCCAAACCTCAATAAAAGGCTCCAACTCTTATTATGAGGTCCATTGTGCATTATGAGTGTAATAAACAATCCTCAAATTAAGTAGAATGCCTAAATTGATATTTTTTTAAAGTTGACCTAAGTTGACCGATTAAGACAATTTGGCCGATTTTTAAACGATTTGGCCGATTTTTGACCGATTAGGCCGATTTTTGACTGATTAATGGCCGACTTTGGCCGAATTTTTGCTCGATTTTCAAAAATCAACAAGGTCCAAGGTCGATTACCTTGTAATCGCCTATTACAAGGCCGCCTAGGCCGATTTTTGCAACATTGGTAAATATCATTAAAGCATTAACCATTTAATTTAATTGTTTAATAGAGAGACAACAACAAACAATTTTTTTGGAGGTCAACGTGTATTTGTTTTGACCCATTCTGCAACCCACCCATGTTGCTTCGTCTAGCAAATGACAACAAAGAGGGGAGCATATCTATTAGCTAAAACTGCTGTTTGTTAATGTCAATATGATTTGTTTTGGTAGCTTTTGGTGTTCGTTGATAATACTCATATTGTAGCTAATGTTTCTAAGTGTCCATATTTGTGCAGATCACCTCGTCGGTCTAGAAGTCCAAGGAGGAGATTTTGATATGGTGTACCCTTGAAGCAATAGTGTGCGGATTTGTTTATGTTTTAGGTTGGAGGGAATGAGTTTAACTTGTCTAATTGTGTCTCCAGTATCATTTGATCTACCCTTGCTTTGTTTCTGCTCTTGAATGTTCTGCTCTTGAATGTTACTTCTAAAATCCCGTTTAGGTGTGTATCGGAAGGTTTTACTTATTGTATGGTGAAGAGACGATGCATCTTTTTATGCACTTGTATTCTGACTTTAATATTATACATTTTGCAGTATACTATTATGAGTGATTGAATGTTTTGGTATATTCTTTATTTAATTTCTTTTTGCTCTTGGTAATATGAAGTAATCTTGCTGATTGAAGTTGCGGGCTTGGGTTACAAGTTACAATTGATATATAGTTTATAGATTATCCACATTGCAGTATGCTATAGCGCTGACGTTGTGGCGGATATAACTCGTCTTTTCAGGTAAAGTTGGTGTTCCACTCCCAGCCAGTTAGAATCTTCTTTCCTCTCTTTGGCACACCAACAGTGATATTGAGATGCACAATTACATTTGCACTTTGACTTATGCATTCTAAACTAGAAGTAATTCCTGTATGCAGTTTGTTTTTGTTTTTGCCATAGTTTATTGTCGTACAAAAATTTACATATTTTGCTGGTCTGATTGAAGAGGGACTGGATTTATGTTGGATGCTAATCAAACAAGTGCTGCTTCTGGTCATAAGCTTTAGGCTGTTGAATTCAAAACAACAAGTTAGTACCTTCCATTATTATCCTGTTGAGGTTTTTTCTTCGGTTTGGTTTTGAGGGATTACTCGTAGGAGGGGTGCAAAAAAAAAAAACAATAACACAAGTGCTTTCCTCTATATTTTCTGAAACTTGATTGGAATATATAGCTCGTGAGTCTTGCAATTCTTCAAAATCATTTCTCCACCAGGAGCCAGATTACAAATATGTATGTATTACGTTCTGCTATGGATAGCTGACTGGATTCTTAGTCATTTTGATCTCCACTTCATTGTTACAAGAGATTACTGACAAGCTAACTTGCTTATGAGAAAGAACAGCTAGCACCCTACTAAAGCAAACCGACTGACATGCCGATGATGTAGCAGCAAAATTTTTTTGTTCAGCCATAACCAACTTAATCGTGTCAATATACATATACAATCATGTCTTCAAACTTACTAATCTAATATGAGGAAACACAATCTTGAAAAGATAGACCTTGATTAAGACATTCAATGCGGAATTTTGATCGTTAATAATTAATAGAACATTTTTATGACATTAACAGTAAAACCCAACACATGATAATTCCATGAACAAAAGTCAAGTACAAAAATAAATTAAATGATTTAAAATTTAACATGCCCAAAAGCATAACAGGGATACCAATAGTAGAGTAAGTTAGAACCAACTTGGTTCGATCCACGCATGAGGCAAGAGATGGTATGTAGTTCCCAAAAAATCCTTGAATTGTTGTTGGATGTTTCCCCCATTGAATGTGTGATACATGCGTGTTTCGAGTGAATAAAACACCATCTTCTTGTTCTTGGAATACAGTAGTGGAAAGTAGATCTTATTCTCCATTTGTGGCATTTTGGCCTCGGTGCTCAGACATGTTGTACCACAAATAAAAATCATGTACTTCCCTATATTATCTATCTTCTCCCATTCTTCTTTAGAACCATTCCTCTTAAATACCTCCACACATTCTCCAAACTTACCCACAATAACTTTTAGAAGATCCTGATGACATTTTATTAGATAATTTTGTGCTGGAGATCTGCAACAACTTACTGGGGCTTTAGTTTCAACCAAAGTCAAAGAATCTTCTACACTCAAATCTTTAAAACCAATAAGTTCACCCTTGCCACCCAGGGCATAAAGATCTTGTCCAAAAAATGTTGGAAAACGAATAGAATTTGGCTCAACATCAACACGAACTGCACGCCAAGTTGGTTCCGGAGCTACATAGTGAATCAATACAAGCCATTCATCACTTATTGGAAACCCAACAACCATGCAATCAGGGGAAGTAGGTGGCGCTGAGAAACACATGGTCCTAAAACTATAATCTGTTTCTGGAAGCTTGCGGAGATCACTTGTGAAAGGGTTAAAGAATACTAGGCAACGAAAGTCAGCGCTAAAAAACAACCAACCAACCAAACCTGGAACACGTAATTTTTTGATGAGCAAGTGATACATGTAGAGTGTTAATAAAGTAGACGTCACCCAACATCGGATCAGTAAAAGTGATAATGCCTGAATTTTTGTCTACCACCATTAACCACGGTGAAATTAATGAATATGCCTGCAATCTCCTTAATGCTGATTCATCCCTCCATTTTATCAAAGGCGCTGCTTGATGACAACGTTTGCATGTTACACGGAAGTTCATGTATTCCACACCAACACAATGCTTTATAATCATCTCCAAAATATCTAACGGAAGATTGAGAAGGTCCGGTTCATCAAGCCTAATCTCATTTTCTCGAACTGATCTTACCATTATCTGGTCCTCTTCTTGTTTAAAATCAACATTACACTTGGTTTCTCCAAGATCATTTCCTAACCTACACAAAATATGAGTTAAAGAAAACATTCTCGTTACAAAAGAGAAAAACAAATCAATGATAGTAACAAGAATAACACCACTCAAGGGTGGCCTAGTGGCTATCATCCAAAAATGTGAAGTCTCTAGTTCTACTGCTAGGTGCAAACAACTCTGAAGTGGCCACAACAACCTCCTAAAAAGGGAGGGCTTTACCTGGTTTACATGTGTGTGCCGGTGGGTTCAAACCTTGCGGATTAGTCGGTCAAAAGGTCCGAAACCATGCTTACCCAAATAATAATAAGAATAACAGTAACAATAAGAATCATACCTGCATTCCCATGCTGACACATTGCTTGTTGGCTGCAGTACTGAAGGCATAGAAGATAGGGATATGGTGTTATCTTTGACATGGTATGAATACAAAATTTTGTCCATTTTGTCACGAATGTGTATATAACCCCCAATCTCCGAGGAAATCGCAGGTCTGTAATAAGCCAAGCAGTCACGAGCAAGATCCACGAAAAATACAGCGTCTTTGAGGTCTATCAATCCTTCCCACATGTAACCACTCATTATTAGGTCCCTCAAGTCATCGCATTCTTCCCAATCTTCCCATCTCTTACAACTCATGTCAAAGCCCCTAAATCTTTCCATTTTTTCCGTCTTTACGCTAGCCATGTCTAATTTAAACAAATGAACTCCTTCAAGTCTTTGTTCATAAAAACCTACTATAATGCAAAACAATTCGGTACCATACCCTTTTAGATAATAACTCAAGTCAGTACAACGATTCCAGAAAGTTGGAGTTGCGCCTAAAAGCAATAGTTTTATTAAAACTTCTTTATCCCTAACTAAAATGTCAAATTGTATGACAAATGTACCGTAAGAACTAGTATACATCGCATATACTTTACCATCGCAACAAGATAGGTTATATAGGTATACGTCATCTTCACCGGTTATTCTCTTGAGTTGGCTAGCGTATGACATTTCGATCCATCTTAGCCTCTTTCTTTTACAGTTTATACGAAAAAAAACAAGGGTAGGTATTTTGGTTCTAGTAAATAGGAGAACTGAACTTGGGTCATCAGGAGGAGCTGACAAACAACATTCATCTATAGATTCAAAATCTCCATCTTTCAAAATCAAAGAGGGGAAATTAATTATCTTAGAAGTGTTTGGGTTCCAAATGCACCACATTACATCTTGTGGATAGTTGGAAAGAATAACCCAACCATGAAAATACCCTCGAATACGTCTTCCCAATAACTGAGGGATTTGGCAGTGATATTTAGTCAGTGGGTCATGTAAGGTGTAAAAAATCAGGTCTCTACAACTATCTTCTTCTCCTAGGTTCTGGGCAACAAACCATGGATATTTTGCAGATAAGGGAAGGAATTGGCCACATACTGAACCACCATATAAGCTTTGCATTTGCTCCATCTAAGATGTTCATAACAATATTTCAATGTTAACCTTTATTTCATTTAGAAGCGCATATTTGGCCTTAAAAATAAGCAATTAAAGAGCCCAAACACACATAAGACACTCATAAAGGTTATTACTTTGTAAAACATAATAAGATATGCATCCCAAAACCCCATATACAGCACTACCCAACCCGCTGAAGTGAGGTATGGGGGAGGACTGCATGTATGAGGTAGAAAGTGACACCCCAGCCGAAGGTAAAGCGACCGCTTCCTGGCAAGTGTGCTTATGTGTATATGCAAATTTATGTGTGGTTGTGTGACATATAGGACTAGCAACATAGAAACATGCATAGTTATAAATGCATAAAGGCACTCAAAGGTTATTGCTTTGTAAAACATAATAAGATACGCAATCCCAAAACCCCATATACACCAACAATAACACACCCAATCCCGCCGAAGCAGGGTATGATGTAGACAGTTACACCCCTACCCGAGGGTAAAGGGGCTGCTTCAGTACGACCACCGGCAAAAGTGTGCGCTTGTGTGTATATGTAAATATATGTGTCGTCGTACGTGTGACAAACAAGACATGCATAAAGGCAAAAAATCATTATATCATGCAAACATATAAACAAATATGAATATATGTGCATATAAGAACAATAAAGCAAAAGCGAATCCAGACATTAACAGAACAATAGCATAGAACTATAAGAACAAACTATAAGAAGAAACAAGCATCCCGACATATGAGAAATAAAGCCAATCATACATATAAGAAATAAAGCAAACATACATAAGCCGAAAAGCATGAAGGTACAGAGGGCATGAACTTAAATAAGGATGACCTACGCGCGCGGCGCGTATACAAGTCTATGTACAGGGCGATGTATATATAGCTATGTAAACCACTTGGTCTAGATCAAGTGGCCACCAGGGGTAACCTTGGGGTGGGGATCTGGGGGTTTATTCGATTTGATCAAATATGCCTTACTATTGTTATCAGTGGCGTAGCCAGGATTTTACTTAAGGGTAGGCCGAGATGTACCATAAAACAATGATACAACAGGTCATCGTTAATATAATATAGTTGGTAAACAAATTAGCAATAGTTGTAATATAATTTTGCCTTTGGTTAAACCAAAATGGTATGAATTTGTCTAACTTGTAATAGTCTAATACAAATACTTATACAAAAAAGTAACTCCCAATACCGTCTTCCACGGGTTATGGGTCCCAATACCGTCTTCCACGGTGTATGGGGGAGGTTGAGACGTAGACAACCATACCCCTACCTAAGGTAGAGAGGCTGCTTCCGGTTCTACCTAAGGTAGAAAAGGACCTCCGGCCTTTTGTAGGCCTTTTGTAAGGTACAAATACTTATACAATATACATTATTACATATATTCATAGGTGGGCCATGGCCCACCAAAGAACCCATGTAGCTACGCCCCTGAAATTGTTATTCATCATCGGATTTTTTTTTTTTTTTTTTTTTGGTATTCATTTGGTTTATATTCCTCAATCCAAACACCCCCCCAATGGCCCAATGTGTCAATCATCCTTTTACGGGATTTTCTTCTTCTTCTTTTTACTTTATTTCTATGATAGGAGTTAACTAGTTATAATGCCCGTGCACGCACGGGGTTTTTCTAATTTTTTTAATTAGGTATTGTTATCGATTAGAAAATAAACAACTTAACATGTCCTAAATGGTTTTATTTGTTAGATTAAAAATATGAAATCTTTGCAATCAACTTTAGTTTCCAAATTCCAAGCACCTTGGAACAAACTCGTTTTTTTTTCAAATGTTAGCATAGCGCTAACATGTTATGTAAGATAAACTTGTGATATATTGAGGTAGTTTTTTTCAACTTAAATATAATATGTAGTATACCAACTTGATGATGTTTTACATGGCCAATTGAGCTCTAAAGCCTAAAGACTAAATTTCCCCACAAATCGTCACTTTACAAAATTGATATTATAAACCAAAGTTCACGTTATTGAATTGAGACCACTTTGATAGGCACTTAATAAAAATTTTACCTATTTACAATTATAAAGTAGTGATAAACATATACACATGATGATAACTTAAAGTTTGAGACTAATAGGTATTATTTGGCCGTGTACTGCGTCGGGACATAAAAATAAACGCATTCGGTCACTTTTATAACTAACATATGATAAATAAAGATGGTTTACCGTTTCACTATTAGTCTTAAGTATCACTTTGCATACATGTGTTTTCTAAGACCTAACCAATTGAATTCAAAAGATTCATTATGCTGGCATCTCGAGGAGTTGAACAAACCTTGAAATTTCAAAATCTTAATTCAGACCCCCGGACAAAACATTAACCATATGGTTTCCCAAATAGGTTCAACTCAACGTCTAGCATTGTAACTCGGCATCAAACCTTCCTTTTATCACACTCCTTCTATTCCTGTAAATCTACACATCTTTCCATATGAGACCATAAGTTGTCAAAACTATATAAATACATAAACCAACAACAAAAACCTGACATATTGAAATTTTAATATTTCTAGCTTCAAAAACCCAACTTCATATGTTAAAAATAAAATAAAATTGGTACCTGATTCTAACTGACAAATAAAACTCATTTAAGTCTAAAAAATATCTCTCGAATTCTTAGACATAAGGTCTTAATCTAGCGACGCAACTTGAAACCCTACTTGGTACACAATTAGTTTGTTCTTCCTAAGATGCAATAAGTGAAGAGGTAGTTTAGGAGGTACAATAATGCGTTTAATAATAGTCGTGTGTTTCGTCTAGTATTAATGGCATTGTTCCCAAATGAACCCTCCCAAGTACTATTTATCATTGCTCTCCTATAAATATCATACTACCAGTACTAAAAGTTGTTCTTGATCAATGCTACACATAAACCCTAAAACGGCTAACGCTTAAAACTAAAATAAAATATAATTAACAGACTTTATTACAAATTAGGTGCTAAAACATATAAAACAAAATCCAAATGAATGTACCTTATTTGAGCAGCAAACTATTATAGATATTAAAAATTTGTATGCCATCGATAGTGGTTACTTAAGTCTTGTAGTACCATAATCGTTATTATACAAAAAATATAGGAGAAAAGGAAGTACCTCATGGGAACTTAATTAGTCACAATGTTGTGCACACAATTTGGCGGTTGCGCTCTTTATAGACCATTATCTCTGATCATCTCATCTCGGTTTCTGTGCAAATGTAGTCTTCCATAAGCAACCAAACATCCAATTAAAAATATACTACATGCACACAATTTACAGTATCAAGAATACACACATAATGTCAAAAGTGACCTAAAGTGTTTTGATTTGTATCTAAAACAGGTCAAGTGGGCCGATAAATAAGACACTGAACTTTTCTTAAAAACTACCTCAATCGTTTTCCCAAAATATTTGATTGATAATCAATCATTATTGCATCTTTGGTACTATCTAAAACATGTCAAATGGGTAACTAAAAGGCAACTAAAATTGAAACGGGTCAAACTGATTACTTTGTTATGAGTAGAGGGGCGACGTGTTGACCCATTTACTTGTGATTAGGTGAGTTGAGTTCTGTTATCTTTTAAATATATATAAACTAAAAAAGCTAAATACGAAACGGGTCAAAAAGCTTTTTAATTGCTAACAATACCCGTCCTAGATAGGAAGCAGATATAGTAGCATCACCAAACCAAACACTTTTAACTCAATGACCAATAGGATTGATGCTTACTTATACATAAAAGAAACACAACCATTTGCTAGTACAATGTATATTTATAATTCTTAAAACCAAACACAATCATTTTAGTAAAAATATGAAAGTAACACTGTCCTTGTGAGGTTCAAGAACCACAACACAAACATAAATTCACTAAACATGTTTAGTAAATATTACCTAAAGCTAATTGATTTGACTGAAAGTCAATAAATATTACCAACTAAGAATCATCTTAAGCAGCCCTATAGCAGTGATCTTTTTTTTAAAGAATTATAGAAAAATGTATTGCAGCCCTTGTTTCACTAAAAACAAATTAAGAAAAACATCAATGCCAAGTTCCTCTTTCAATCTTCTTTGGTTTGAATCAATATAAAGTTTTACAGTCCCTAAAGGAGCAGTAATCTCTCATGATATAAACTATCATACAAAACCTAAAGTAAGTTTTGAAGAAATATAACCATTGTGCTAAAACTTTATGAGCACCACCGTTACCAATGAGCCAAAGTCCCTTCTTCAAGTCATGAATAACGTGAATTGCACTGCATTTTAAGTTTGGACATATTCAAAGCAACAACTCCAAACCAACTATTATGGTCCTAAGCAATGGTCAAACTAACACCAAACACTCAAGCTGCAATTTTTTTTAAAGATCTACTTGCATATACTAAATATTCAAGATGCCTATAATTAGGTCTTCATGTAAAACACAATTGTATAACAGTTATCCAATGAGTCTAGGGCAAGTTTAGCTAGTCAATGAAAAATATAGAGCGACTATTTTCACTCTTTTTTTTTTACTTAAAATCAACAAATTGAAACGGTCGGGTCAACCCAATGCAAGTCCTGGACCCATACTATCAAAATCACCATTTAGACCCGTTACCCGATCCCAACCAGTCCCTTTCTTATTAATGTTTCACTCCAGTTAAGCTCTCCAATGAGTATGAGTATTACAGCCATACTAAAAGTATAAATATTTAAGCAAGTAACTACTTTCCAAAGTTAAACAAACTTGTGAAGTATGTTGAGGTTTAGCTTTTAGATATTGTTTATACCATGAATCATCTAATGTTCTCGAGATTAACAATTGCCAATCAATTAAATTTAGTTTCTCAAGGTAAGAACAGAAAAATATATAGATAGATCAAATAGTGTAGTTTAGCGAGTTAGCTAAAAGATAAACTTACTTTGATAGTCAAAGCAAGAGTTGTCAGCAAAACGCAATATTGGTAATTAAGCTAGTCACTTATTACCTCATAGAACTAAAAAGATCATAGTAAAATGTAAGAAGGATTGGCTTCTTAGGAAAACTATAACAAAAAGATCATAGTAAAACGTAAGTTTACACCTGGGTTTCGGTCATGTAAGAAACTAACCAACTTCATGATTCAAAACATGGTCATGTACGAACCAATATCCAATATAAAAACCATTGAAATTTCCAAAAGGTTATTTAACCTTTGCTATTATTTCGGCTAACTCCGATTCATTCTTCAAAACCTCTTGCATAGCGGTAGACTTTTCAACTATCATCTTGATCATCCATCACCTGTAACAAATTTAGATACATGAAAGAGGTTTTTAATAGAGTATGTGGATACATGTATGTATCTAATCAAAGTAAGCACATTTTGGGTCCCAAAGTATACTAATTTTTGCATAAAGAAAATTTATATATTGTTTTTAGGAGTCACTCGAGTCATGATGAAAATACTTTCTACATATATCAACTTTAGTGTCATGAAGAAACTTGTAGGAGATTGATCTTAAGTTTTATTTTCTGACAAATCTTGAATTATGATGCATGCTATATAACACATGAACAATCATAACCAGTTCGTTAATAAGCCAAATTTGACTGAACAAAAATAATTAGAAAAAGCATAATTATTGAGGAAGAAAACTTTCTTATGGAGGAGTTACCTTCTCAAATGTTACATGTGGCTCCAAACACACTCGCTTTTTTGTGCACGCGAAAGAACCATTGCTAAAAATCAAAGCTCGTCACGATACAACATAATATCCTTTTATTTCACTACGACTTGCTTCCTGAAAACTGCCAAGAACATAGAAGAAAGCCATCTGTCACGGATGATTTCACTAAATGCAACAAATCCTACTTTATACAATGGTAAATGGAAAATTACATTTATAAGGAAAATAAAAAAAGATTGAACCTTTTAAGAAGAAGAAGCTTTTCTAAAATTAACAGCTTTAGTGCTGTTGCCGGTAGCATTCTTCACAACATTTAGTTGTTTAATTTAGGTTGGGTGGCCAAAGAGGACTGTATAGTTGAAAAGTGCTCATCCAGATTTTTTTATCAAGTCCTCATTTTCTTCTTTGTCCCTAGCTTTCTCTGCCTGGAATTATATAGCAATGAAAAGATATAAACAACGTCATGTACACTAAAGGTATACTGAATGTTCCAAAAATAACATAAAGTGGTTATATGATCATCACCTTGAAAAAATTGTTTTTGGATGTAATATAATCATACACCTCCTTTTTAGTCTTTTGTCTCTGCGATTAGAATGACACCACATTAAACTAATGAGCAATAGAACATTATACGACACAATAAACTTTCAAAAAAATTTAACTCAATAATCATTCTTATGCTTCCACACTACAACATGAAGACCCATAAAGTGGTTATATGATCATCACCTTGAAAAAAAATGTTTTTTTGATGCAATCTCATCACACACCTCCTTTTCAGCCTTTTGTCTTTACAATTAGAACGACACCACATTAAACTAATGAGCAAGAGAACATTATATAACACAATAAACTTTTAACTCAATCATCATTCTTATGCTTCGACACTACAACATGAAGACCCTTTAACTCAATCATCATTCTTATGCTTCGACACTATAACATGAAGACCCTGCATCTGCATCTCTATAATTCTTAGCAACTATATAAAAGATTACATTAACTCAAAGCCTCTATATATATGATATCACAAATTTATAAAAACAAATGCAATTGGTAACAAAAAATAATAAAAATAAAAATATTACCTTTGCATTCATTAGCATCATATTAACGATTGTTTGTCTTTGAAGGTAAGTTGGGTAATCGATGATCATCTTATGATCTGATATAATGGGTTGATTTTAGATGAGAGAGGTATGATTTATGATTATCTGATAGCAATAGTATTTAGAAGTATAAAAGGAATGTAACACATATCACGATTGTAGTAGGTTTAGGTTTTTCCCAAATAAAGAAATATTTAGAAGAAAAAAAATCAAATTAAAAAAATTATTACCAATAAGGAATGATTTGATTTTTTGAAATGTAAAAGTCTCCGCCGCTTGAGGTTTTATTTTATTATATAAAAGATTTAATTACTTATTTACCTCACGTTCCATTGATTTTTTAGCCCAACCTTTAGTCTTTATTTATTGATGATTATTTTACTCATCACCGAGTATGAGATTTATCTTTTCATATTAGTACTTGCGTGTTACGCCGACGGGTACCATGCAATTAAATTTTTTTAATTTCTTTGTTTTCAGATACAATAACTTTACGGATGACGTCAATTTTAGTTTCTAACCGGTCAACTGTACCCATTCGAAACTTTTAACTATAAAAGAAACACACAAAGTGATGTGTGTTATGTTTTCATACGTTGTTATGTTTTCGCCCTTATTTCTCGTCAATTTCAGAAAGACAATGGACAAAAAGACAATGGATATAGCGAGAAAAGCCTTGCTCGCCCCTCACTTTGCTCGCTTAGTAGATTTCGGTAACCTGATTTTCGATGATCCATTTCCGTAAAGTTGTTTCGTAGAAGTTCATTTCGGAAATTTTCTCAACAAACAATGTTTGAAATTAAAACAAACTGGGGGAAGATTGAATGGCAACAATCCCGAGAAAGTAGTCAGTGGACCTTGATTGGCCTCATTTTAAAGCTTCGCTTTAAGCCTCGGTGAAGGTTGAGCAGCCCCTGGGTAGCATTTCTTGCTTATAGGTAATTACGTGAATGTATATTAACTAGAGCATGTGACTTTCACTCTATATATACAAAAAATTAAAGCTACAGTTATCTTTTAAAATTTTGCCATTCTTGAAATTTTCAGAATTTCTTTTATTTAACTTGGCGGTATACAAAAAATTGACATTGTTTTTTGAAAGGCTACGAGAAATGACATGAGTGACAAGAGCAGATGAGGCTGTGAAAATGATGTCATCAACATATGATAAAAGATACATAGTTTCATGCCCACAATGAAACGTGAAGGGGGAACTATCAGATTTGTTGCTAATGAAATCCTATAACTGAATCATAGGGTACAGGTTTAGAGACCAGTCTCTTCATAAAATAATGGACCATAATCAAAGCTTGTACGTATGATTAAACATAGTTTCTAAGTAGAGAAAGGAAAAGATCCAGATCCAGAACCACTGTTTGGCACAGGTCAATTTTAACTTTTAAGGTCTGTTAAAAATTTACCAGTGAACAAAATTACCTTCTGCATGTCAACATGATTTTATTTGCCAATCAAGGCCTCCTACTCGTATAAGAACGTCCAAAGCATCTATCATTAAATTCATGATACAAGGGATCCTAAAGGTACATGCCATACAAGCCAATACGAGAATAACAAGATGGTTGTACTGTAAAAAAAAAGTGCACTGTCAGCATCACCATGAGCTGAAACTTTTGTTGCCTGTTCGTTAACAAAATCTGGGTAATTTACTAGACTATATACACAAGTGAAAGTTCTACCTCCAAAATTTCACATCACGTAAATGCTTGTATGACCCATATGACCTCATTACACGCCAATCGGAACTGACACTACTCTTGTTTCATCGATAAAAGAAACAGCCTCCTCAGCTTCATCTTCGTCTTCGTCTTCGTCTTGATCACTGTAATCATCATCTTCATCTTCTTCACTATCATCTTCATCATCAACTTCAAAAGGGATATCGTCATTAATGATTATAAGTTCATCTTTCGGATGATCACTTAGTCCAACTAACACATTAGCCTCTGCTTTTTCTTCTACTGTTTTAGCTAATGACAAAAGAATGTTCTTTGCTTTCTTATCAGGAACAACCCCACAAGATTCCATCTCTTTATACCAAATCACCGCATCACCAAAATCCCTATTCTTCCCATATGCATCCATAATCGTTGTAAAAATCGTTTGATTTGCTTTGATACCATTGACCTGCATTTCCTCGTATTTCTTCATCATTGTTTCAAGATCATTTGTTTTGGCATAACCTTTGATTAGTGTTCCATATGTGACAACGTTAGGTTCAAGACCGTCACTCTTTATTCTTTTGAAGAATTTCTCGGCTCCTTCCATGTCAGACGCATTCACATATGTCGACAACATTGTTGTGTATGAACAAAGATCAGGGGTGCATCTGTAGAAGATAAAGTAAAGTGATTTCTGTCAACTGAATATGAAAAATGATGTTGCAATACAAGAACAGAAAGCAATCAACCTTACGAGTTTAGAAACATGCAAAACACATGAAAGCTCAGGTTTTCCTTACCTGAACTGCTATATTTTTTTATAACTACAGTGAGCCTACGAGTGTTTCTGTTAAGAATTTCACCTGTCCCTCCGCATGCTCTTAAAAACAATTCTTGCCTGCTCCACCATTCCAGATATTGCAAACGCATCAAGCAATATGTTATAAGCTTTTTGCGTTGGCCTAAAACAAACAAACAAACAAACAAACAAAAAAAAAAAAGGAAAAACAAAAGTAAGGGACATGATTAAAAGAAGCTGTCTTCATACTAGTAAAATGATATATCCATTAAAGGTTCAAGACCTTAGCATTAGCAAAACTAAACTAAAAGACATGGTATAGTTAGCCATGGCTTAACTAAGAGAATGAAACACACCTCACACCAGCATCCAGCATCTCTTCAAAAACAGCAAGTGCTTCTTCTTCCCTTCGGGCTTTCCCGTAAGCACTAATGAGTAGGGCATAGCTCACAACATCAGGTTTCACCTTAGCCCTATGCATCTACACGATCTATTAGGATTATAAAAGATTCAAATACAGATATAACTACTTTGAAAATATATCCTTTTTCAAGTTTTACCTGATCATATATTTTTGCAACCTCCTTATAGTTAGTTTCGTATGACATTAAGCTATTATAAGTTACTGAGGTTTGCTTAAGTCCTCTTTCATTCATCATTGAAAATAGTCTCCGAGCCTTATCATTGCTCCCAGCCTTTTTGTGCATATAAATCATCATGTGAAACATCTGTTGGTCTGGCTTTAGAGACGAAACCTCATCGGTCAGAATGGTTTCAAAAATTTCTTCGGCTTCTTTAAACTTGTCTGCCTGGAAAATCCATAGATCCAAACATACATATAAATAAATCAGAACAGTAGTCCCTTAAAAAGGAATTTTAGACTTAGCAGATGCTAGATCTGCATTTTGCATGTGCTTTTATATTTTGAAGTTGTAATTATTAGATAATTCATTTGTTTGAGTGTTTTGCAAATTCTAGTTATGTAAGACTTGGTAGGTAATAGCCACGGCCACCTTGATATATTGTTGAAAATTGTCTTTTATCAACTATCGTAGCAGTATTTACAAAAATGATATACTTTCCATCAACCAGCTGTTTTTTACTTTTTATCACGTATAAATAACCTTGTATAATGATCCCTAAACTGATTATCCAAAATTATATATTTGACCCTCTAAACAACCACAAACAATATCAAAACACTAGAAAGCGATTATTTGTGACTTGAAAACCCAATAATCAGATAATCAGGTCGAAAATGCACATCCAAACATTCCTCTAATGTTTAGAGTTAAATGAACTACTTTTCAGCTCAGCCCAATTAAAACGATATAGGTAAAGCATGTAACAATAGAGAAGGGTTGTTACCTCAACAAATATTTTCAGAATTATTTGATATGTTACAGCAGAAGGTTCGGGTCCTGCAGATTGCATCCTTCTGAATATTGCTTCAGCCTTATTACACTGACCACCTTTTCCATAAGCTTCCATAAGAGCGGTATGTGATATAACACTTGGTGGATAACCTTTCTTGTTTATATAGCTAAACACTCTTTCTGCTTTGTTAAAGTCCCCTTCTTTCCCGTAAGCAGTGATCAGCATCAAAGCATCCATTTCATTAAAACTCCACCAATGCTGAGTTCGAAGCCACTCAAGAATCTACAACGGTAAGAAAATCAAACGTAATAAGTAATCCAATTGCTTAATCATAAAGGTGACAAATTTGACCCATTTTCAAATGAATGGGTTGACACGAGCCATGTTTTATCTCTGGGGAGCGAAAAGGTAAAAACAAAATATCATTTATCATTAAGAAAAACGGGTTAAACAGGTTGAAAGCCGCCATAAGCGTATTTCTAAGAAAAAAGTTTCCAAATCATTTTATCATATAACAAGATCCATAGTGAAGTAGTTAAACTTTAGTCACCATATGTAGCATACTAATTATTTATTACAATGTTAAAAAAATAAATAAATAAATAAATAATAAAAAAATCCAGGTTTAACCTGACATGACCCAGTTCGCGCCAAAATCACCTATTTTGACCTAGACTTGTTTTTACATGTTATCCAGCTCCGCATTTAGCCACAGAAAGTCAAAACTGATTTTTTATTTTATTATTATTATTATTATTATTATTATTATTATTATTATTATTATTATTATTATTATTATTATTATTATTATTATTATTATTATTATTATTATTATTATTATTATTATTATTATTATTATTATTATTATTATTATTATTATTATTATTATTATTATTATTATTATTATTATTATTATTATTATTATTATTATTATTATTATTATTATTATTATTATTATTATTATTATTATTATTATTATTATTATTATTATTATTATTATTATTATTATTATTATTATTATTATTATTATTATTATTATTATTATTATTATTATTATTATTATTATTATTATTATTATTATTATTATTATTATTATTATTATTATTATTATTATTATTATTATTATTATTATTATTATTATTATTATTATTATTATTATTATTATTATTATTATTATTATTATTATTATTATTATTATTATTATTATTATTATTATTATTATTATTATTATTATTATTATTATTATTATTATTATTATTATTATTATTATTATTATTATTATTATTATTATTATTATTATTATTATTATTATTATTATTATTATTATTATTATTATTATTATTATTATTATTATTATTATTATTATTATTATTATTATTATTATTATTATTATTATTATTATTATTATTATTATTATTATTATTATTATTATTATTATTATTATTATTATTATTATTATTATTATTATTATTATTATTATTATTATTATTATTATTATTATTATTATTATTATTATTATTATTATTATTATTATTATTATTATTATTATTATTATTATTATTATTATTATTATTATTATTATTATTATTATTATTATTATTATTATTATTATTATTATTATTATTATTATTATTATTATTATTATTATTATTATTATTATTATTATTATTATTATTATTATTATTATTATTATTATTATTATTATTATTATTATTATTATTATTATTATTATTATTATTATTATTATTATTATTATTATTATTATTATTATTATTATTATTATTATTATTATTATTATTATTATTATTATTGACTAAATTGTAAGAGAATAATGCAATTATTGAGTGAAAATCGAGGACAAAAGGTAATAAATTGTATACCTCAGCAACAATATTCCATTTCTTTTGTTGTTTAAACCGAACCAAGGTTCCCAAAACTAGGTCCTTTGGGAGAGGCTGGTTCTTAGTCCTTCGTTCCCTAAGCACTGAAACAGCAGACCCCACTTCATCAATTTCGTTCATCATCTTCCTCCAATTTTTCTGATCTTCTTCGTCAGCTTCATTCTCAAAAACTTCGATCTTTTTCCTTCTTTGCATAAACTTTCTAGGTGCCAACATACCTTGACAGACCACCTTTCCTCGTTTTTGGCTATTGAAGTTGGTATCAAATCGATATATACCAAGAGTCTGCTCACTAGAGTATTAAACAATGTTAGCAAATATTATATCAACCCTTATAGTCATTTATAACGTATACGATGATACAAAAGAGGCACTGGTCTTTTGAAAACCTAACACTTGATAATCCATGGAATCAAAAGTTATAATTTACATAAGCAAGGTTGGTCAAGTGGTGAATGAGCTGCAATGTGACACAAGTCGACCATGTGCTATGACATAACTATTTAACCACTCGAGGGTCGCCATAAGCTTGTGACTATGATCACTTAAATTGTGAGAGGTCTCAAGTACAAATCCTGCTTTACCCGGTTTGAGTCTGTGTTGTGGTGGGTTAAAAATCTCGTGGGTTATTCGGTCAAAAGGTAGGAAACCATGAAATCCAAATTTTCTAGAAATATAAGATTTCATTCAGTTTAGAACAACAACTTCAAAAGTCAAATTCGATCACTTTTCATAAGGAGATGTTAACTATTTCGCTTTTTGAGTCGCAAATAACTAGTTACATATTAGTATATTACTACATAATTATTTAGTGTCAAATAATTATTTTCAAGGGGTGTTTGTTTAAGCTTAATTATGGGCTTATCTCTCCATTTTCTTGGCTTATTTTGGGACTTACGGGATTATATAAGTTTATGACGGGTATGTTTTGGCGCAATGGGCTAGGGCTTGAGCCGAGAATGAGGCTTATATTATAAGCCGAAAGCTGTTTGGCGAATTAGTTGGAGGTAAAGCTTATTAATGTAAAATCCCATAAAAATATATCAAATTTAATTCACATATATTTCCAGCTTTTACATGATAGTCCACTATATTTTGAAGGGTATTTAAGTAATTTGACTGGCTATAAGCCCCTATAAGCCCTTTTTTATGGGCTCCATAAGCCTGTGTAACAAACAAGGCTTATTTTATAAGCCAACTTATTTTAAAAGCCTGAATGTTTCAAAATAAGCATATAAGCCGAAAACAGATAAGCTCGTAAGCGCATAAATAAGCTTAAACAAACAATCATAATTTCACAAACACTTACACAACTAAGGGGGTGTTTGTTTAAGCTTATATAGCTGGCTTATAGCTTATTTGGTCTTCGGCTTATGTTTCATAAACTCACTTTTTGTGGCTTATTTTTAAAAAAAAAATCAGCTTATAAAAGCTTATTATGACATGATATAACGTCATATGTCCTAAAATAAGCCAAAAAGTTTGGGTTTATAAAACATAAGCCGAAAACCAAATAAGCAATAAGCCCGCTGTATAAGCTTAAAAAAAACACCCCCTAAATATGTCATTTCCATTTATCATTACATAACTAACACTTAAAATAAAATTAAAATTCCAGCTACTTATATAAATAAAATTTAAAAGCTCAAGCGGTCAAGCCCCTATAAGCCCCGATAAGCCCTTTGCCAAACATAATAGAAAACTTATATAAGCCCGAATGTTTCAAAATAAGCCGAAAACAGATAAGCTCGTAAGCCCATAAATAAGCTTAAACAAACAATCATAATTTCACAAACACTTACACAACTAAATATGTCATTTCCATTTATCATTACATAACTAACTGTTAAAATAAAATTAAAATTCCAGCTAGTTATATAAATAAATAAAATTGAAAAAAAGGTTACTGACTTGAAATGTGAAAGTGAAGCATAACGGCGACGAGGTACAGGGAGAGTGTGAGGGAGTGACGTGGCCATTGGGATTGCCAGCTGTCAGTCGCGGTGGTGGTTGTAAGGGTGGTCGCCGGTTGGATAATAATTGAGTTGAGAGGTTGTTAAAAGAGGATAGGATATTTATTTCCAGAGGTTTTAGACACACTGGCTTTGGGGTTTTTAGCAAAAAAGAAAAAGAAACAAAAACATTTATAATTTATAAATATAACATTTACAGGATGTTACTGTAGCAATTGCTACAGTAGCAAAGCCACAGTGATCCCACTCATAGTGAACAGTAGAATGTACAGTACTAACGGTCGTTGAGTTACTGTTTATTCTACTGTTCATCCGTTAATTTTTTTTTTTTTTTTTTTTTTTTTACATTCTTTGGCAAAACATCCCGCGGCAACGCGCGGGTGATCCACCTCGTTATCTATTAAAACTTAAAATGATGGGTAAATTGCAAATTTAGTCATTAACGTTATTCAAAAACGCAAAAAATACACCGAAGCAAAAAGTTGTGCAAAAATGATTTTAATGGTTCATTCTTTTGCAAAACAGTCATCGAGAGCTAACTTTTGTTATTTTTCTCGTTACGTGCTACGTCACTAAGGGTATTATCGTCATTTCACTGTTCCAATACACGATTTTATTTTAATAGCTAAATTTGCAAATGAAAACTTAACTTCCTAAACACTATTCATCATCTTTCGCATTGAATTTTTTATTTAATTTATATTTAATTTTAAACAATTATCTACTGTATTTGTTTCATAGTGACAAAAACTTAATCCTTCGTAAAAGTAATTTTAATTGCATTACCTCTATCCTTCAACAGAGTTGTTATTTTATTGCATTAGTAAATTTTGTATGATTCTAAAATATCTTAAATGAACTTTAATTGAGAATTTGAGTTTAAAAATGAGATCTTAACTATAAACCTATGTTGTTATTTATGATAGTTGGTCCTCGAAATTTGCTTTGTCTAAATTTTGCAAAACCCGAGCCTTAAAACTTTTTATTAGTAAGATCAATGTTTTAAAAACCGGGTTTTTAATCGACATGGTCGAGTCATCGGCCACTGGTTCGACCGCTGGATTAACCCGATTTTTCATTTAAATATATTTTTTTATTTTTTTGACCGGGTCAACCAGTTCGATCGTCGGGTCAACCCGGTTTTTATTTTAAAAAAATTGAGAAAAACTAAACCCTCGGTATTATGAGTTTTCATAATCGACCGAACTGCAGGGAACCATAAAGTCAACCTGATCGAGCAATCACCAACTCGAGCACTACCCAATGGATCACTTTGATTCAAGATATGACAAACGGTTATGCACAAGACCTCTTTTGTTCCATTCCATGTCCTCTCTCCAATCAACGATATGTTAGTATTGAATGATTGGTCATATAGAGTAAACCGTCTGTCTTGAAATTCGATTAAAAATTGAAGCTTTTTGTCTTTAGGTTCACATTGGATTGCATATAGTGACACGAACGTCGGTAAGTAATTACTATCTAGACCAAATAAAGAACAATTCTCACAACTAGTTAGATACTCAAGTTTGTAAGTTACAAATCTACGGAAAAAAATTGAACATATTTTGCAGAATCTTCTAACGCACTACTTTCACACTGTTGGTTAGATACCAGTGTATAGTTATATCTAAATGGAGCAACTGGGGATCCCAACAATGAAATCGGAAGCAACTTTTGACATGTTCATTCAACCCATTTGACCCATTCCTATTTTCATTATACGCGTTTGACATGTTTTGACTCGAGTCTACAAAATTGCTATGAGGTATCACAAAAATGTCATCTGCTACCAACCCAATTCCGACCCATTACCAACTGTGGCGAAGCTAGAAAATTTCCAGTGGGGGGTCGGGATCTAAATTTTTTTTTCCTAACGCTATTTTTCGGGTAATACCGAAATTTTGGGGGGTCGAAACCGAATATACCGAAATTTTTCTACACGAAAATTATATACCCTCTACATCGCAAAAAAAAAAAATCGGGGGGTCGGGCGCCCCTCCCCCCCCCCCCCCTATGTAGTTGCGCCACTGATTACCAACCACCTGATGTGTCCAATTTTTCACCTATAATCTGGTCATACACACCTTTAAGTACTTCTGTTGTAATAGTGGCATATGGAGAGCTACACATGAAGTATTTTCGTATATATGAGGAAGCCTAGAAGTTTCATGCTCCAAAATCCACCTCACAAAGTAAGTCGGCTTTTTTTTTTTTTTTTTTTTTTTTTTTTTTTTTTTAATGCCGATATTAGTTGAACCGAACTTAGATAATATATGCCGAAATGTTGATTATATAATCGAGATGAGTTAAGGGCATAATGCGAGTTTAAAAATATCGACTAGATTAGTAGTATAGTATATTGATACTAGAGTTTTCATTTTAGTATTAATGGCTCGAGTAGTTTAGTTTTTTAATTAAAGTCGAACTCGAGTTTGAAGGTCTGTTGAAGTTCCTGCAGTTCATTTTGTTAAAACTGATTATTGCATATTACAGAATCACCATTACTGTGAAAATTTTGGCACTGCAGCTAAAGGCTAGGGATGCATGTGTTTTAGCATTGCTTTTGTTCGAGAAACTTCGGGTTGCGTATTTCGAATGATACGTATAATGCTACTGATGCTTGAGGAGATTTATGGATGAGAGGTTAGGCCGTTAGGGTGCTGATTAGTTTTTCATTTTTTTTATTTTATTTTTCATTTTTTTATTTTTTTTAGGATCAATATAGATGGTGACATGAGGGGCTTTTTGAACAAGGTTGCTATTAGTTGCTAATGTACGCGTATATTGAAACTGATTCTGTGTGATGAATTGCTAATGTATACAATCAGGTGATACGGATAATGCTCTGCAATTTGTGTTAGTTTAAAGAAATAGTAATGTTGCATAGGCTTCACAACATTGTATACAAACGACCCATCGCGAATGTAGTCAATCCTTTATATGAAGCTTTCTGAACGTACATAATCATTTTTTTTTTATCTAAAGGTGTTATACGATGATGGTATAATACATTTCAATCTTTACATGTGCATGAGAATTAGTTGTATAAAAACGCCCTGCCGCAACGTGCGGGCTTTAACTCCTCGTTTAGTTTTCATTTAACACTTATCATTTCCCTGTGACTTCATCTTCTACCCGTCTATGCCATCTTTTTTGACAAGTCTTCTTAATTTGCCGTCTATAGTTTTTATCTTAAAACTAGTAGGGTCCTCGCGCGATGCAGCTGCGGGCACCCTGTAATTTAATTTTTACGGCTAATAATATATTTTATTTGCACGTTTTTTGGCAATAGCTTTACTGATTAGTTTTTTATAGCAAAAGTTTGATGAAATTTTGCTTAGTTTGTATTATTTTATTTATTATTTATTTTTATTTTTTTTTTGTTTAGTAGTTTGCTTGGTTTTACAATATGTGAACATATTTTAGTTTATTATGTTCTTTTTGACAATAAATTTACGGATATCAAAAATTTCGTTTAGCTCGTGTCCGTTCGGGCTCGAGCCTGTTTGACCCGTGCCCGTTCGGGCTCGAGCCCATTTGACCCATTGCCCGTTCGGGCTTGAATATTTGTATAATATACTTTATTATTTGTATTAGTGACATTTAATGCAGGAATTGTGTTTAAGTTTGTTGTACAATATGTTTGATAATTTGTATTTTTTATGTAAGTGGTGTTTTAATAAGTGCATTAATCATATTTATTGAATAGTTAATTAATTGTATTTAATGTAAATAATGATTTATTTATTGTATTTAATGTTAGTATTAATTTTATGTTAGAATTAAATATGTGAGGAATTTCTATAAGTAGCATTATTTGTTGTACTTATAACTTCTAAACTTGTAAAGCTTAATTTTAAGTATTCTGATAATCGTAGAACTTCCTCCATTATAAATTTATAATATACTCCGTAGTATGATATGATACATTCCCATAGCCGTGGAAATTCTGACCCATTTAAGTATGGATGAGTCAATATATGTGGGATATGTTTCATCTCTTACAGGTCAAACGGGTACAATAAAAAAAGTTAGCTAAAGGAAACAGGCAAACCAATTGGACCCCTACCAAGAAGTTAACCGCTTTGACCCGTTACTAAACCCGATCGACCTGCCCATGTTGCGACCTCTATCGTTTTCACTAAGCACAAAAAGGAGAAATTAGCTAGATACCCTATGAAAAGTTAGAGACACCAAGACTCTGCATTTTTTGGATCAACAACTTCAACTAAATCATCCAATTGTAGGTCTCGAAGTGTGAAAATATAGTCAGCATTCCAGTTTCCCTGCCATTTCCCTTCTGCTGTCGATATTTGTACAAGCCTTCTTGCTACCTTATTCACCTTTTTCCCTATCTGAAAACAACAGTACATAGTTACTCCATACCTCAGGTCATCTTTTTTGATAAATTAACAGACTTCCACGGTCTTCTTTTTTGACAAATTAACACAGACTTTCATTGTTGGGTGATTTGACGTCTTTGAATATCTTTTGTGTGCACTCACTGTTTTACTATATTTCTTGATATGAGTAAGAATAAATTCTAACTGATATACAAATTTCCCATTGGTAATTTTTTTAATTGCAAAACTGGAATAGTTTAAAAAAATTACCAAAAAGATACAAGACTATATTAGTCTAGAAAGGTAGCAATCTTCATTCATATAAATTATTTTCTTGTTTAATAACAATCTACAACATACTCCATCAGTACAAGAAAAAAAACATAAAAAGTTTCTTAAACTTTATGACTTATGACTAGACATCATACAAAGTTGATCAAGCTAGCATTAAGTTCCCGATACATGCATCTTCATCCAAAGTCGATCATCCACTGAAAATAAATCTTTGACTTGGCGCATTGTTGGCCTTTCCTGTGGGTTGTAGTTCAAACATGCCCGTGAGACATTCAAAATTGAATTAGCTAGTTTCTCAACTAGAGATGATGGTGGTGGAATCCGTCTATCTCCTACATTGGCTAGCAATAGATCATCAGTGGACAATGTTGGTAGACATGATATAAGCTCTCCAGGATGCTTTCCCATAATCACTTCTAGTGCAACAACTCCAAAACTATACACATCACATTTTTCTGTCGCCACCATCGTATAAGCAAGCTCTACATGGAAGGAAACATGAGAATACAAAATAAATAAATAAATAAATAATAAAATAATAATAATAATAATAATAATAATAATAATAATAATAATAATAATAATAATAATAATAATAATAATAATAATAATAAAAAAAAAGTTATATCAGATCATGATTAAATGATAGATAAATCTGAAACTTGAGAAGTACGTATAGGTCACTTTAAAATATATGGTAGTTACCTGGCGCAATATAGCCATAGGTGCCTAAAACCGCAGTCCAATTGGATGAATCCAGCTTTAGAAGCTTCGCTGTTCCAAAATCCGAGATATGTGCCTCATAATCAGAATCGAGAAGAATATTAGCTCCAGAAATATCTCTATGAATTATAGATGGTGTGCAATCATGGTGCATATAAGCCAAACCATTCGCTACAGCCCTAACAATTCTTACCCTTTTCAGCCAATCCATTTCCTTTGCTGTGATATCGCTACTTAAGAGTGATTTTAGACTCCCCTTCTCAAGATATTCGTAAATTAAAAATGAGTGACGAGCATGGAAACAGTATCCGTAGAGTTTAACTATGTTTCTATGCCTAATGTTTGTTAATGCTTGTACCTCATTTAGGAAGCCTACATGATCGTCATTCTCAGATGATGAATGAAGTTTCTTGACAGCTACTAAGTTGTTGGGTTGTAACTCAGCTTTATACACAGTACCATATCCTCCCATCCCAATACAATATGCATCATCAAAATCATTTGTTACCTTCATGATTTCATCATACATCGCCTGTCCATCAAAACTTGTTATTGAGAAAAAATTTCCACCTTCTTCAACTGATGTTTTCTGTGGAGAATTTCTCTTTCTAAGTCGATAAGCAATGAGGCCGCACATGAATAAACCAAGTAAAAGAGCCACAAAAAGTGGGACCATAGTTACAAGGACGAGCTTATGATGAAAATGATTATTTTTCTTCATTACTATTTGACTTTCACAAAGTTTCAGTCCTGTAACATTTCCACACAGACGACGATTTCCTTGTAATGCTTCTCCAGACACATTTAGAAAGACAGCATAAGGGGGAACCAGACCTGTGAGCTCATTGTAAGACAAGTCTATGTCAATCATTCTTGGCAAGTTACTGAAACCATTAGGAATAGAACCAGATAGGTTATTGTGAGAAAGATTCATCATTACCAGACTTTCTAAACTTCCAATTTCCGATGGTATCTCTTTTGTGAGTGAGTTCCAAGATAAATCAAGAACATTGAGTTGACTTAATTTACCGATCTCCGATGGGATCCTTCCACTGAGCTTGTTATTACTAAGATATATGCGACTGATTTTTACCCAGTTTGCAATATATCTTTGTAATGACCCATTTAACCTATTTTTGGATAGGTCAAGAGCTAGGAGATCATGCAGTGATCCTAGCTCTTGAGGTATAACACCTGAAAGGTTGTTATCACTCAAGTTTAAATTTAACAAACCTTTCATCTCCCCAAACTCCTTTGGAATATGACCAACCAAATGATTAGAAGAAAGATCAAGCACTTTAATTGAATTTCCAAACTCCGGTGGTATGCTACCGCTGATGTTGTTATATCCCATCTTTAATGTAGTCAATTTTTTGCATTTACCCCAGTTTTGAGATAGCTGCCCATGAAATTTATTATGACTGACATCAAAGAAATCTAAGCTTGGGTAGACACCAAAACTATTCGATATATCTCCACTAAATTGATTAAAATCGAACCTTGCTCTTATTAAGTTGGGGCAATTGCATAGCCCTCTTGGAATAGGACCAGAGAGTTGATTTTTATTCACAGATATTTTTTGAAGCTTTCCCCCTTGGCACAAATCATCAGGCAATTGGCCAGACAACTGATTTATTTCCAGCCGTAGCTTAAACAATTGCAGACTTCCAATTCCTTGTGGTATAGGACCGGATAACTTGTTCACACTGAGATACAGATTCTGAAGGCTTCTCAGGTTTTCTAATGATGAAGGAATTGAACCATTGAGTTGATTACTGTGCAATCCTAAATCAGTTAGA
Source organism: Artemisia argyi (assembly GCA_030686995.1). NCBI lineage: Eukaryota > Viridiplantae > Streptophyta > Magnoliopsida > Asterales > Asteraceae > Artemisia > Artemisia argyi. The sequence goes on from CM060685.1 coordinate 61,790,676, forward strand.
GACTTCAAATTCCCTAATTCAATCGGAATGGGTCCAGAGAGTTGATTTTTGTACAGATAAAGGATATTCAAAGACTTCAAATCACCCAACGATGAAGGAATTGAACCATTGAGTTGATTTTCGCTCAAATCTAATTGAGTGAGAGACTTCATACTCCCTATTTCTTGTGGGATTGAACCAGTTAAATTGTTTCCGAAAAGTTGCAAGACGGTTAACTGGCTTAGTTTACCAATGGTAGGTGGAATTACACCAGAAAACTGATTGGTTGAAAAATCAAGATAGACAAGTTTGGACAGGAGTCCGATTTCTCGTGGGATGGGACCAAAGAAGCTGTTTACACTAAGCTCAAAATGGGTAAGATTGCCTAGAATAGAGAACGGGAACTGGTGAAGTGTGCCTTTTAACTCAGACGACGAGAGGTTCAACATGTTAATGTTCCCATCAGCGTTGCAAGCAATTCCAAACCAAGAAGGGCACGAAGCCGGTGCACTAGTGTTCATTGGAAGGGGTGTCCAAGAAGATACAATTTGGGAGTTGTTTGGGAGTTTAAGGCTTGCTTTCCATTTTTGAAGAGCATTTGCTTCCTCCAAAGAAGCAGAAGTAAAGTTTGGTTCAAATGAGAGAATAACGATTAGTAGAGCTAGAGATAAAACTAAGAACTTTGAAGAAGCCATTACTAGCTTTTGCATGTTTTTTTCTATAAAGTGAAGGTTCGTATGTCTTTAGTCTTTACTTATACTTGAGCTACCCTTTTCTCATAATTAATTTCTGTAAACTAATGTGTTTTGCAATAAATAAAAAAGAAAAAGATGGGAGACAAGCCTCACTACGCATGCATGAGAAAAGAATATATAGTTTGAAAATTTTTTTGACATGTTTTTGTTGTGAAGAAAAGTGAAGATTTACTTCCAGAAAATAAGTCAAGTAACATGTGAAAAGTAAGCAAAGATGTTGAGTCTGTACTCGGTAGAATCACATACAGTAGTTGACTAGCATGTTTACATCTATTACATGGCCACACAAGTAGTCTGTAAAAGAAACAATGTATTGGTGGCCAAAAGTACGTCCCTAAAAATATTTAGAAGTTTTTAAATAAAGAATTTTTTTGAGTGACATTTGTTTCCTATTAGAAAAGTTATTTATATACTTTATCGAAATATTTTGTGAGCAATTTTTTGTGAGAGTAAATCAGTTCCAGTAATAGCTTTGATCAAAATGATCCAGAATGTGTGATCAAGTGTGAAACTATGTGCTTTGTACAGATCCTGGTGCGAAAGTAGAAATAAAAGGCCTAAAATTCTTATAGAAGTATAACAAGTACATAATCAGATAATTCTTTATGCGTTATCATTTATTTTTTCAGTTCTGTTTGATGCAAATCAGTAAATAAATTTTCATGATAAAGTTCTTCAACATTAACTTATCAATTGTTAAGATAAAAAAGATCAATTAAATTATTTTGTCACAGCATTGACCATAAATAAAGTCGTATATCACTTCTGTAGTAGAGCTATTTTGCCTTCTCTCCTCCCAACTTACTGGGACATGCATCAAGTTCTTCGAGCGTCCAATCCCAATAAAGAATGTATACCCAAAGTCAAGTGGATAAAATTTTGGCGGCCAAGTATATATAGGGGTCTTGTTAGTTTATGTTTGTTATGAGTTAGCCATACTAATAGTTAATTAGAAAGTTGTATATGGCTAGGTACGTGCCTTGCGTAGCAATCTCGTTCAACTCCAACCGGGTTACTAGGATTTACAACCATTGGTATCAAGAGCTTGGTTTGAGGTTCGGGTTACTAGGATTGACTCGTTTGAAGGCTTCTTTTGATCAGTTTTGAAAGAATATGGTTACTTTGATAAATAGTAACAGAGAAGTGAAATGGTATATGTTAGCATTAAAAATATGTATTTAGAAGTGATGGTCATTCTCATACATGTAACTTTGAAATGTGTAGTAGAATACATAGAATAGTCAAAGGGCTTATGGATTGGGCTAAGCTAATAGGTTAATATTTATATTAAGCTAGTCCATTTATGTGTAGAAGATATTCATGTAAAAAGCCCAATCCATCTCAAAGCCCATGAAAAGCCTTTAGGGCATTATGTCACTTACTATATAAACACCTCAAAGCTCATTTGAGGTGTGTGCTTGTGTGTGTATTGTGTGTGTTTTTAATAAAAGTTCTCTTCATCTTATTACTCTTTTTCTCTCATTAACGCCACACATATATTGCATCAAGTCACCATCTTTCCATCTTTCTAGTGCTTATATTTGTGTTAAAGTTGATATATCTAAGGTCCTACAAGTGGTATCAATCGCCTAACAATGATTTAGGAGTGTGTGGAAATCGTTTTCATCAAACTTTCTCTTTAAAAGTTTCGTTTTTTATGTAAAAACGTGTACTTTTCATTAAAAAGTTTTGATTTTTACGTGTTTTAGTGTTAAAGTTGTTGTTTTTATTGAAGTTTTAGTGATTCTAAGTGTTTTGGGAAAGATTTGATCATTAGAAACAAGTGAAAAAGGAGTTTTTGAGTGAAAAAATCGTATTTTTGAAGTTTTCTGGTCATCCTACGCGTTAGTTGGGTGAATAGTACGAATCTACAGCTGTGAACAGTACTTTCTGTCCTTTTTACGCATAAATTTTGGCCTAAAACCCTTTTCTTACGCGTAACTAAGGTCAAAACCCTTTTCTTACGCGTAACATTGGTCAAAACCCTGTTCCTACGCTTAACTTGTAAGTCTACGCGCTAAATCCTACGCGTAAGTTCCATTTCTACGCATTAGTCAGATCTTACGCATAAGATTTAATCTTACGCGTAAGTTTCAGAATTCTACGCATAACTTCATCAAAGGTCTTCTCTTCGTGCTACGGTGACTCAGTACTTCCCTGACTTGGATAAGTTTGTGGAATACTTCGACACGGGATATCTTTCAAGCTTGGATAAGTTTGAGAGATCAAATTGGTTGAAAAAACCTTACGCGTAACAATTCTTACGCATAAACTCTAAGTTTACGCGTAAAATCAAAGTCTACGCATAAACATTATTGTTTACGCATAACTTAGATCTTACGCATAACTTACAGGTTACGCATAACATCTTACGCGTAAGATTATTCAAGGTTTACGCGTAAAATCAACCTTTACGCGTAAGTTTTTGGACTTTTGACTACCAAACTTCAAACGGCCATAACTTTTGAACCGTAACTCCGTTTTCGACGAATCAGCTGTCAAAACGACCGCGAGACCGAGAAGAAGGACACGTTGAATTATTGAGGTTTTAAGGTTTCAGATCAAATTTTTCACCATAAAAACTTGCATCAACTTACACTAAACACTACTCCTACTTCGTTGGAACGATCCGAGAATCAACTTTATCAATCTACACTTCATCAATGGCTACTCAGCAAGATATTCATGCAGCCGGTGCGGAAAACCGACCTCCGATGCTTGAAAAAGGTGGATATCTCCCATGGACAAGCCGCATGCTTCGTTACATCAAAACAAAGCCTGATGGTAAACTAATGATCAACTCCATTACAAATGGTCCATTCAAGCCAAGACAAGTTCAAATTGAAGGTAATCCAAATGCAACACCTCCTACTCAACCATTTGTACGTGAACAAACAGAAGCAGATTACACAGAGGAAGACAAGAAGCAGATCGCCGCTGATGATATGGCAATGCATTTAATCCAACTTGGATTACCACGGGAGATCTTTGCTGCGGTCGACAGCTGTGAAACTGCTTATGCTATGTGGGAACGTGTTAGAAGGATTTGTCATGGAACAGAGATTGGACAACAAGACGTTGAGAACAAACTTCTTACTGAATGGGAGAACTTTACATCCACTAAAGGTGAACAAATTGAATCTTACTACACAAGGTTTTGCACTTTGATGAATGAGTTAATCAGAAACAAGTTGACACCTCGAACAATTGCAACAAACATCAAATTCATCAATAACCTTCCAGAAGAATGGGGTCGTTATGTTACAATTGTGAATCAAACAAAGGATTTACATAAGGTGAACTATGATCAACTCTATGACTTTTTGAAGCAAAACCAAGCTGAGGCTAATGAAGTAAGGAAAGAAAGATTAGTAAAGAATCATGATCCTCTCGCATTAATTGCTACTACACCAACACCGCTACCAGTGAACACACAACAACAATCATCATCTTCCACTCACAACTACATGCAACCATCATACATTCAACAACCAACACCGGTCTACCAACAACAGTTCTACCCACAGCAACAACAACATGTTATTCCACAACAGCAATACCAACAATTCCAAGAACCAGAATTCACTGAAAATGATGAAGCTACTGCAGCATTGACCCAAGCGTTTGCTTTTCTGTCAAAGGCATTCCAAGGACGTTATTCTACACCAACAAACAACAACCAAAGGATTTCATCGAACACTCGCAATAAGCAGATTGCTCAGCCGCGTTTCAATATGGGCAACGGAGGCCAAATGGTTGGAGTTTATGGGAATCAGCAAGGATATGCTACTGGAATTAACATGGGGAATCAGAATATGCTGAATGCAGGGAATCAGAATGCAGCAAATCAGTATGGTCAGTATGCAGGGAATCAGTTGGGTCAGTTTGTTGGAAATCAGAGGGGTCAGAATGTTGGTAATCAGGCAATGGGTAATCAGAATAGAAATGTCGCAGCTCCAGTAGTTGGGAATTTGGGAAATGTGAATCAGGGTAATCCGGTTAAGTGTTTCAACTGTCAGGGTGTAGGTCATATGGCAAGGAACTGTCCTACTAAGCCGAACAAGAAAGACACAACGTATTTGCAGAAAGCATTACTGTTGGCACAAAAGAATGAGGCAGGGTTTCAGTTAAATGCAGAGGAGAATGATTTTATGGCTCTTATGGATGACATGGAAGATAGAGAAGATATCGATGCGAACTGCATATTCATGGCGAATCTTCAGGAAGCTAAGTATGACACGGATTCTGACACACTTCCTGTTTATGACACCAATGCACCATCTGAGGTATCAAACTTCAACACATGTCACAATAATGATATATTTGATATGTCTCCTCATGAGGAACAGCATTCTGAGAAGCTAGCACCCACTTATGATACATATCTAGACACGCCAAGTAGTAGCAATACTTCTTTAGCAACTCCTGATGTGAATCATAATGGAGGCTTCGTTTCACAGCATGCTGAGAATGATGAGGAAACATGTGCTTTGTTTGAATCATTATTGAATAATTGTCGTATTGAAATTGAGAATGTGAAAAAGGTCAATCGCGATGTTAAGGCCACGAATGTTAAATTGACCGCTGAGCTTGAGAGTTACAAAGAAAACGTTAAAGCTTTTGAATTTCATAACAAAAGATTGTCTGAATTAGAAACTGGTTATCAAAATTCCGTTTCAAGGGAAAAACAATTGCAACTCAAGTTTGATACACTTGATGTTAATTCTTTCAAGAAGATAAAAGCTTTAAATGCGGAAATTTCTGATTTGCAAAACCAACTTTCTAAACAAAAATCAGCTTATACCAATCTTGAAAAAGAAAGGGACGAGTTGAAAAAGGACTTTGCAAAGAAAGAAGACAAACTTTTGGCCGAAATCGTAGAGTCAGAACACATGATTGCTCATTTAGAAGAATTAGTGGTTAAATCGGGTCAGTCAAGTCAAACAATGAAAATGATTTCAAATCAAACTAATCCGGTTTACCATACGAAACATAAAGTGGCTCTTGGTAACAACACCCCCAGTAATCTCAAGAAAGCTCAGCAAGAACAGAATGTTTTGTATAATGGTAATGTGATTTACACTAAACATGATCCTCCCGTCGTTCGGGATTCTGTGCAAACGATAGAACATGTCGAAGAGAGCATTACTAAAATGAAACAAAAGGATTTGAAACCCATTGATTACAACAAATTGAACAAACTTTCGGGAATTACTTTTGTTCCACAAAAAGAACCATCTGTGTTTTCCATAAAACGACCATTCTCAAAAATGTTTTCTAAGAAAGTAATTGTTTCCAAATCTCTTTCAAAAATGGAACAAATTTCTTCTAACAACACTTTTAATACAAGTGAGGCTAGAGAAATTTTGGATGACGTTAAAAAGGGAATTCAAGAACTTCAAAATATTGTTGCTTCTAAAACTACAATCGATATTAACAACTGGCATTCCAGTTTTCATATTGAGCAGAAAAAAGTTTTTGAAAACGAAATTACTATCCCACTGAATAACATCAGTGCGAGGGTAATCCATTTTGAACGTGCTTTCTTAAAAGAAACGGCCGACTTTGTCAAGGACCACAAATCCCTGGTAAACGAAACTAACAAAACTCGTGAAAACATGAATGTTTTGGAAAACCTAAATGATTCTCTCTTCGAAGCTGTTTTGACCACTGACATTATGTCCATCATTTTACAAACATATTCTGTTCAAGACGATGAAAGACTGAGAGCTGAGACCTCCGAAATTGTTTCAAAATATGAAAATGCTCTTATAAAGCTTGAAAAAGAAAATGTGTCATATTTTAAACAACTTGATCGAAAAATGGAAGAATGCAAGTATGACAAATTGTCGTATGAGCGTGCCTTAAAGAACATGAAAGAGCAAAATGATCTTTTGAGGGCTCAGCTTGAAAGTCAAAAAAGGAAGGGTGAGGAAACTAAGTTTGCAAAACCATCGACTTCGGAGAAACCAAATGTTCCAAATATGGTTCAAAAACCAAAAATGTCTATTTCACGGTTTGCTCCAAAAGTTGATGAGAAAAAAGATTTGACAAAACCAGTCACTCCAACACCCTTGCCCAAGAAAAGTAAAAATGAAAAGATTGTTGATAAAGGAAAAGCGGTTGTCGAAACACCAAAAGTGATAGCACCTGGCCTTTTTAGGATTAGTCCCACTAGTGCGTTTGCCTCAACATCTAAGACAAATGATAAGTGCATAAAGGCTAACTCTAAAGTATCTAGGGATGCTAAAAAGGACAACAATATAAATCCTAATGTGTGTGCCTTACCTTCTACAGGATTAGAAAGCACCTCTAGGAGCAGCAGACTAAAGCCTAGGAGCAATACAAGGAACAATAGAGTCTCACCTGTTTCTAAGAGTAGTAGCAAGAATAAAGCTGAAGAAGTAGAAGAACACCCTAGGAATTTATCGCTTTGTAATAAGAGACATGTTTCATCTGAATGTAATGTCGAACGTACTATTTCTAATGCTTGTAATGACTCTGTTTGTTTAATATGCAAGAAATGTTTAATTAATTATGTTCATGATGAATGTGTTTCTAAGAATGTGAATGTTACGCCTGAACAGAAGGATGCTCCAAAAAGACCTAGTGCTAGATCCAGATCTATAGAACGACTAGTTGCACGATTTAGGACTACCACTATTAGTCGAATGCCTAGGAACTATCTTAAGTTTTGTATGTGGATTCCGACGGGTAGAGAGTTCACTCTTAAGGACGGCAAATTAGAAATAACTCAAGCTAAACAAGTAGCAACTGTCTGTGAGTGTGATTCTGCTTTTACTCCTAACCCCATGGAACCAAATTCAACACGGTTTCCAAATACAAACTCTTCTGTTCTTGGCAGGTTATCGAAATATGTCTTTGGATCGTCGACTCGGGTTGCTCCAAGCACATGACCGGGAATTTAAAGCTGCTGATCAATTTCGTCTGGAAATTCATGGGAACTGTACGCTTTGGAAATGATCATGTAGCAGCTATTCTGGGTTTTGGAGATCTTCAGTTTGGGAATTTTTTGATCACTCGAGTTTACTATGTCGAAGGGTTGGGACACAACTTGTTTTCAGTCGGGCAGTTTTGTGATGCAGATTTAGAAGTTGCATTCAGGAGAAACACGGTTTTTATTAGAAATTTGGTTGGTGATGATCTCTTAACTGGTAATCGTGGTACAAACTTGTATACTATCGACATCAACCAAATGGCTTCTACATCACCAATTTGTCTTATGACAAGGGCAACCGAAACTAAGTCCTGGCTGTGGCATAGAAGATTATCACATCTCAATTTCGACACGATCAACAAGTTAGCCAAAGACAACATCGTCATCGGACTTCCTAAGTTCAAATACACCAAGGAACACCTATGTCCATCATGCGAACAAGGAAAAAGCAAAAGAGCATCATATAAACCCAAAACCGTACCTAGTTCGGAAGCAAGGTTACATATGTTGCACATGGACTTATGTGGCCCAATGAGAGTTGAAAGCTTTAATGGGAAGAAGTATATTCTTGTTATTGTTGATGATTATTCAAGATACACTTGGGTAAAGTTTTTGAGATCAAAAGACGAAGCACCAGGCATCATCATCACCTTTCTGAAGCGTATTCAAGTTCTACTTCAAGCTCCAGTAAGGATTATAAGAACAGATAATGGCACAGAATTCACAAATCAGGAGTTAAGAACTTACCTCGAAGATGTTGGAATTACACATCAAACATCAGTTGTTAGAACTCCACAGCAGAATGGGGTAGTTGAAAGAAGAAACCGAACTCTTGTGGAAGCTGCTCGCACAATGCTGATTTTTTCTAGTGCACCACTATTCTTATGGGCTGATGCTGTAGCCACTGCTTGTTTCACTCAGAACCGATCCCTAGTACATCCAAGATTCAATAAAACCCCATATGAGCTAGTGAACAACCGTAAACCTGACATCTCTTACCTTCACGTGTTTGGCGCTTTGTGCTATCTGACGAATGACAGAGAAGATCTAGGGAAGTTAAAAGCTAAGGGTGATATTGGAATCTTCATTGGATATTCAGAAAACTCGAGGGCATTCAGGGTCTATAATAGAAGAACGAAAAAGATAATGGAGACGATGAATGTAAAGTTTGACGAGATTTCACAGATGGCTTCTGAGAGATACGCTCTAGAACCCGCGCTTAATCCGATGGCTTCTAATCAAAACGGATTAGGACCCGCACCAAACCAGCAGACTTCTGGACACATCAGTTCAGGACTCGTGCCTCAAGGAGCTCAGTCAACAAACACGGATAAACCTTCAGAACAAGAACTGGAAAATTTCTTCGAGGTAATGTTTGATGAATATTATGGTGGACCTTCGGCAAATGCATCTCAACAACATTCCGCTGCACCCGCTCAAAACCATCAACCACCACCACCACAGGATGCATCTACCACAATCGAAGCTGAAGCACCAACTACATCAACATCATCTACATCTACTCAAGCAACTCCAGTACTTGAAACTGTTCTACCAAGAGTTGATGAGCAAAACCAAAACACAAATTTTCAAGGAGAACCTACATCTAATTCAAACGATGTTGCGTTAGAAGAAGAAGAAGAAGTATTTGAAAACCCATTTGCATCGGACTCTGCTGAATCTTCTTCAAGGTTACAAGAACCATCTAACACACATTCGTTCAACCAAAGGTACCCTTCTACGTTTCAATGGACAAAAGACCATCCGTTAGTACATGTTATTGGTGATCCTTCAATGCCAGTTCAGACGAGGAGACAACTTGCCACCGATCTCGAATTGTGCATTTACATTTGCTCAATAAGCACCAAAGTACCTAAGAACATTCGGGAAGCAATGGCAGAAAACCCATGGATTGAAGCGATGCAGGAGGAATTTCTTCAATACCTGTTACATGACAGTTGGGAACTTGTTGAACGACCACTTGATAAACGAGTTCTTGATCTCAAGTGGTTGTGGAAGAACAAACTGGATGAGGAAATGACTGTCATTCGCAACAAAGCTCGTCTCGTGGCTAAAGGATATCCACAAGAAGAAGGGATAGATTTCGAAAAATCATTCGCGCCTGTAGCTAGACTAGAAGCAGTCCGGATTTTCTTAGCCTATGCAGCTCACAAAAACATCACAGTCTATCAGATGGACATTAAGACCGCTTTCTTGAATGGAACTCTGAAAGAAGAAGTGTATGTGAGTCAGCCAGAAGGATTCGTTGATAAGGAACATCCAGACTACGTCTACAAGCTTAAAAAGGCCATTTATGGTTTAAAACAAGCTCCAAGAGCGTGGTATGACGAACTATCATCTTTCTTACTCAATAACAATTTCACCAAAGGAACAGTTGATGACACCTTGTTTATCAAAAAATTCAAAGATGACATTTTGATTGTTCAGATTTACGTGGACGACATTATCTTTGGGTCCACTAATCCGAATCATTCAAAACATTTTGAAAATCTCATGAAAAGTAAATTTGAAATGTCCATGATGGGGGAACTAAAATACTTTCTTGGTTTACAAATACATCAATCCCCTCGTGGAATTTTTATCAATCAAGCTAAATATACAATAGAGATCTTGAAAAAACATGGTATGGAAAACTGTGATTCTGTTGGTACACCAATGGTCTCTTCACCTAAAATAGGTGCTGATTTGTTTGGGAAACCCATCGATCCGAAAAAATATCGGAGCATGATCGGTTCTCTCATGTACCTAACTGCTAGCCGACCCGATATTCAATTTGCTGTTTGTTTGTTAGCACGGTTTCAGGCAAAGCCTACCGAACTTCACCTCAAAGAGGTTAAACGGATCTTTCGGTACCTACGAAGCACCATTAACTTGGGACTTTGGTATCCGAAGGACTCGGAGTTTAATCTAACAGCATTTTCAGATGCAGACCATGCTGGTGATCAAGTTACAGCAAAGAGTACATCAGGTGGAGCACAATTTTTGGGTGAAAAGCTTGTAAGCTGGTCTTCAAAGAAACAGGATTGTACTGCGCTATCAACCGCCGAAGCCGAGTATGTGTCTCTATCTGCGTGTTGTGCCCAAGTTCTTTGGATGAGGACACAGCTCACAGATTATGGCTTTACTTTTGACAGAATACCTATGTATTGTGACTCAAAAAGTGCCATAGCCATCTCGTGCAATCCCGTACATCACTCTAAGACGAAGCATATCAAAGTCCGCTACCATTTCATCAAAGAACACGTGGAAGAGGGTACTGTTGAATTATTTTTCGTTAAGACTGATTATCAACTCGCCGATCTATTTACTAAAGCCCTTCCAAAAGAACGGTTTGACTATTTAGTTCGACGAATTGGCATGCGAAGCCTAACTCCTGAGGAGCTAGAACGTCTTCTCGAATCTTCTTGAAAAAAGTTTTCAAAATCGCTTCGCTGTAAATATTTTTGAAAAAAACAAAATACAAAATTTGAAAAACCAACAAAAAACAAAATACAAAAATATAAAATTTTAAAAATTCAAAAACAATATAAAATCAAAAAATCCAAAAATATTCTTCTTACGACATGTCTCTCGTATAAATCAATATTCTGTACGTTTCTAGAAATGTCATTCAACAATGATACAGACATGTACAGATGCTTGAGCGGGAGTTCTTTTTTAAAATGTTTTTCTAAAACATGTCGTTTCTCAAAAGTTTCTTCACAATGGCTTTCGTATACTTCAGTACGAAACCCGGACATTAAACGATGACTTCTGATTATTTTCAAATCAAGGACTCGTACGTTCAATGACGAACTCTTTTTCAAAAAGTTCGAGTCTAAAGAAAAGAAAAAGATTTCAAACAAAAACTCGTTTCCAAAAAGGAATTCTTGAGCACTTTTTCAAGATTGTTAAAAAGATTTCTTAAAATCTCTAAAAATTAGTGATCAAGATAACTCCCTCAAAACCCTTAATTAATTTTAAATATGCTATCATTAAGGGGGAGTTCAAAAAGAAAAATGTTTCAAATTCATGCAGAATCTGTCTTTCTCTCCAAAAGCTTTTTCTTAATCTGTTGATATCAAAAATATCACGATATGCTATTTTTGAGGGGGAGAAGACATGATTAAAATGTGATCAAAGATGTTTAAAGATTGTGGCTGAATCTCAGAAGAGCTCGACTCAGTAAGTACCAATGAATTGACGAAGCTTAAAATGTCAGTAATCGAAAAGACTTGTCCTGGACGGGTAATAATTTCAAGCTAGTCTAACTAGTGATGTAAGCGTGTCTCGAATAGGACTTGTCTGAGTAGAATGTACCGTATCGAGAGACTTTCTTTGGACTTGACCAGGACGGGTAATAATTTCAAGCTAGTCTAACTAGTGATGTAAGCGTGTCTCGAATCGGTCATGTTCACTGAAAGTGGATCAATTCAAAAGTGCAAACTCCTCACGCATGTGCAAATTTCTTAAATATTCATGAGCACATGTGAAGGGGGAGTCCTTCAAAAGAAATGCAAAACTCTCGAAGTGTCAACAATGTGTTTTATTATCATAAACACTTTGAGAGATTTTCACAAAAAGGTTTTATGGCAACGATAGGATAGTCATGGAGTTATAAGGTGACTAAGATTAGGGAAAAACCGTCCTATGATCCGCCAGAGCCGGAGGGATCTACCCAAGGACAAATCCAATAGATTAGAATTAGAAGTCCTTACGTATGATTGAAAAAAGGAGAAAATGAGAAAGGAGAAAGAAGGGGTTGAAGAATTAAAAAGAAAAGTTATGAAAAGGGTGAAAAGAAATAGCCCTCCAAATGTTCAACCTTAGGGCAGACACCGGGTTCAACTCATATGCTACTGGTTGTTACTAAAGTGACGCCGGTATTGAAGACAAGACGTCATGGACCCAGTGACGCACTGCACTAAACCTTCTAGCCACTCAAGTTCTCTTAAAAGATCTTGTTTCATTCTCACGGGGAACCGGTGTAATCTATCGACCTGTCTCTTAGAGATGGTTGATATTGAAGCAGGAGACCTCTCCCTAATCTCCGCATAGGAAACCAAATGTGCACTTATCGAGTCTAGAGCCCCGAGATTCATCAAAAGATCTCATAGGAACACATGATATTTCTACACTGGTTGTTCAACATTAAGGACGCCAGATGTAAACTTTAGAGTCCTACGCAGATCTTAGCAATCTGCCAGAACATTTATGAGAGAATTCACACAAGTGATTCTCAATGATTGAATGGAAATTCCTGCCAGGGTCAACATCAAACAGCCCTGACAGCAGGTCACTTCGGTAATTCTTTATGGATTACGCTTAGTGTTCGCGGTGGTTTCAAACGGTCTACAGTCGTGGAGTGATCCCCAGCGACTCACCCAGTCATTGAGCTACTAAGTAGGTCTTGTAAGCTCTCTCGAGAGTATCTGACATGGGAACGGCCTTGGTAAGGGTTAGAAGGAGTCTTCACACTATGCTGTTGACGATCTCTAATTCTTATATGTAAGTACCGGATGTTTTATTACTAACTGTTTATATGCAGGGACACTTCATCTCCATGGCGAAGGATTCCACATGCTCATACATACATCTGGAAGTTAAAGAAAGCTCCCTCAAAGATCTTTACAACACAACGCTCAAAGAAAGATTCTACGCCAAAAAGAAGAATCTACTAAGTATAAAGACTAAAGATCAAAGTGAAAGTAAGGGAACTACGTGCATATAAATATCAAAGTACAAAGATGTATGAGCATGTTGGAATGGCAAACAACCACCACAGACGCAGAAGTGACGAATGGCAGATAACTCCACATCACTAAGGAACAAAGAATGATGAAAATCAGTCATCAAAGATCACAAAGCATGAAGGAACAAAGACTAAAGACTTTTCTACAACGACACACAAAGTTAAAGACAAAGAACACGAAAGACCCACTCACGTGGAGCATCATTCGAATGACCACCCCTTAGGGGGAGATTGTTAGCATTAAAAATATGTATTTAGAAGTGATGGTCATTCTCATGCATGTAACTTTGAAATGTGTCGTAGAATACATAGAATAGTCAAAGGGCTTATGGATTGGGCTAAGCTAATAGGTTAATATTTATATTAAGCTAGTCCATTTATGTGTAGAAGATATTCATGTAAAAAGCCCAATCCATCTCAAAGCCCATGAAAAGCCTTTAGGGCATTATGTAACTTACTATATAAACACCTCAAAGCTCATTTGAGGTGTGTGCTTGTGTGTGTATTGTGTGTGTTTTTAATAAAAGTTCTCTTCATCTTATTACTCTTTTTCTCTCATTAACGCCACACATATATTGCATCAAGTCACCATCTTTCCATCTTTCTAGTGCTTATATTTGTGTTAAAGTTGATATATCTAAGGTCCTACAGTATATATTCAAAGAACAACATTCCTCACAACCGGTCTTTACTGAAATGAGTAAGGGTCACGCCTGTGCACACTAAAAGGGACACGTTAGCGAAAATGATAAAAGAGTGACGAAATGAATTGAAGTGGTGAGGGAATGAAAATACGGTAATTATCCATGGACTACTTATTTATTGTGGATAAATATATAAGTGAATAAAAGGCAAAACACAATCTCTAAGGATGTGTGTTCGGCCGAAAACCCCATGGACGGGGTAGTTTGACTTCTTGACAAACTTGTGTTCAGTTTGGATAAATACTAAGGGTTTCTAAAATGTCCCTTGCACCCTATAAATACAAAGAATTCTAGATACAAACCATAAATTTCCTCTAAACCCTAAAACACTTTGCCCCTTTCTATAATGGGTTGACCATCAAAGGGAATAAACCCTTTGAGTCGACTTCACCAAATTGACTTTAGTCGATTCCTGGATCGACTAATCCCTAATCGATCCTTTACCCACTTTCGTACTCTCATAACTCGCATAGGTTCGTAGCCCTAGTCTTACCTATGCAGTACCAGTGGATACATGACGCAACCTACGTGGCATACTTCCACCGAAATTGTGTGTGCCACTACTATCACCCACACTTGACCTTAAGTGTGGGAAGACCCCCCTTTTATCTATTAAATAAGGGTAGAGTTAGGCTTGTAACTTAAACAAAAACAAGCGCCTCTCGGAAGGCAACCCGGACATATCTCATTTACTTTCTTTATTTGCTTTTTAATATTGTTTTTAGGTTGTTTGCATGCTAGTCTTTGATTCTGAATTGTTGCATGATTGATTTGTATGTAATTATTGTAACACCCCCAAATTCTGGTTAGCGGAAGCATTCGGGTCATGGAGTGCTATGAAATTGGTAATCACAACACATCAGATATAGAGAACGGATTACCAAATCTGTTTTAAAAAGTTTACATTACCAAATTCAAATTGTTTTACAACAAGTTTAGTTTAAAGAAATAAGGCCCATAAAACATGTCGGTCCCAATAAAACATTTCAATTATTGTGTGGAAACACTTCAGAGTAGGTATGACCGATGCCATGCCATGCCTTCAACAGTATCATACTCAAACACTTAAGAAAAACATGCTAAAAGGTTAGCTAATGTTCGTGAGTTCATAGGATTACAGTAAATAAGCATAGATGGAGCACAACAAATATCAACACGTACACACTAACTATATGCTAACACTAAACTCATGCAACCGAAGATACGACAGTTCAGTATGACAGACTGGCATATAATAATAATAATGGGGCCCAGTAAGTGTTTATCCCAATACACTCGGCAATTTCGATACGGTATACGCTCGCATTGACCCGTCTGACCAACCGAACGGGGGAGTCACCCCAAATTGATCTATCTATAACATTCGCACTTCCCGCAGAAACTGACGGTTCATGATAGTGGGCATAGTGGGATCATACATACTTAGGTTATTCGCATACTAGTGTGTAAAAACAAAAGTTCAATTTTAGGTCCATGAAAACAGTTTTGCATGTTTCTCACCCCCAAAGTTTATAAAACAGTTCATATAAAAATGGGGCAATAAATTCACCTCAGAAATAAGTCCTCTAAAATGATAAGCTAAGTAGCAAAAGTGTGCGGCACCGACACGCGACGTAAATTAGTATGGCAATTTTTAGTTTACAGTTTTGTGCACTCACGACTGAAAGTGTTTGAATAAATTTATGTGTTTACAAGTGGTTGTGTTTAATGTTGCTTGTGTGGCAGAGTTTACGTTTAAATCATTTCAAAGTGTTTGTAAGTATATATCTGAATATGTATGTCATGTGTATAGCTTTTAAGAAAACACATTTTCTAACATATGCATGTAACTCAAGTTTAAGCCAAAGTTTAACAAAAGTTTGGAAGTAGTTTAACCTTACAGTGAGGTTGAGGAGATGGTGTGTGTCGACTGAATGAGCAAGACCGAACCGAAAGAAAGCCAAGTACCCTTGAACCATATGCGACCCAAGTGTTTCCAACTTAACCCAAGTATGTTCCCAGTTTTGAATAACCAAAAGTTTCTTTTTTTCCTTTCTTTCTTGTTGGTTCGAATGGTATAGTGAGTGAATGAGTGAGTACTTAGTTTCTAGCGTGGGTTTACTAAGATCAAGAGTCCCCTTTATATAGATGAGCTTAGGTATGGTCTTGGGTATTATTTTATGTTCTTCTTTTTGCATGGAATTCATCAAAAGTGTTAAAGAGACTTTTTTTTTAAGCATGCATGTAATCGGCTAATTTTATGGGCATGCTCTTGAACAGTCATGTCAAATAGTAAGAGTGGCAAACACATTATCCTTTGGTTAACAAGGTCAAAGTAGTCAAGGCATGGGTGTTAATATTAGTTTATTACTTAGGTAGGTGTTTAGGGTGTTTGACTTATTTTCACACATAAAATGTAAAAAGGAAAGAATGTATTTTGTTTTGTTTATTAAACTAGACATACGCTAGATTACATAAAAATATTAAGATTGTGTGCTTGGTTTCTTGGATGGTTGGTCAAAGAAGCAAAGAGGAAAGGTCAAATCAATTTTTGTCTCACCATTTGCTTATTACATGGTGGTTTAAGGAATTACCTTCTAGTTTCCAAAGTCAAATGTCAAAAATTCAAAGTCTAAGTATGGTTTAATGTAATATAAAAATCACTAGCTATTATTTAATTGGGGGAGGTCAAATCATGTTTTGTCATCTCCTTTTTGCCTATTACACGATGGTCTCAAGTAAAATTTGATGGTTATGAAAGTCCATGGTCAAAAGTAAGGCCTTGTAAATGTAAAAAGCTAAAAATTAAGCTTAGGGAAGGAATAGGGGGCGGAAAGACTAGGATATGGGGAAAAGGAATGGTTTAAAAATTTTATTCCGTGTACTTCATGTCCCGTTGAGCTTAAATGTGTGTTGTGGTGTCCCGGTTTGACATTTTTGGCAAAACGTGTAATATACAGTTTTGAGTGTATTTTTATAAAAGTTATATAAAAATGTTATTTCTGACACATAAAATATTTATTTGACTTTGGCCATAATTAACTGAGTGTCGGTACGCGTGCGGAATCGTTTTTCAGTAAATGCGAGAAAACTTCTCGGTTTAACACGTAACTAGTCAGTAAGTATCAGGAAATGCATATTTTGTATTTTCTGATCACAAAAGGCAGTTTTAGTGGTCACTGTAAGCTACAACACGTGGGATAGCTTCCCGAAATGCTCGTGTGAGCTCAGAAATGTTCGGTTATTCTCAGTTATGTTCAGTTTAGTAATAATAAATAAATATTTATTATTAAAATAAAGTTTGAAAATTACCATTTGTCACGATTATGTTTTCTTTTGCTCTTGACCTCGTCTCATTTGGTTAATAGGTCTTCCTCCATCGCCACCACAACAATGGTGGATCGTATGGTCACGGAAACAATGATAGACTACTTTACCAAATGTGTAAAAGCAAAACCGCTAGCCTCCATCACTTCAAGAAAAGTCTTAACTTTTGTCTTTGATCAAATCATCACTCGATTCGGCATGCCACAAACATTCATCACTAACAACGGAAGCCAATTCGTCACAAACCATTCAAATCATGGTGCAAAAATCAGGGTATCCTCAGGGCTACTATATCTCCCTATCATTCTCAAGCTAATGGTTAGGAAGAGGTAGCTAATAGAGAAATTGTGAAAGGCATTGAGAAAAGAATGAAGGAATAAAAGACTTGTTGGGTAAACGAGCTGTCAAGCGTACTATGGGCACACAGAACCACGCCAATGGAAAGCACAGGCGAAACACTCTTCAGTTTGGTCTATGGAACTGAAGCCGTGATACCTGTTGAAATGCTCATCCAAATAGAAAGAGTTGCTATGGTAAACGAGAATGAAAACAAATACTTCCTCGGGCTGGACCTAGCACTAGCCGAGGAAAAGCGTGACTTGGCCACCATCCGCCTAGCACATTCTAAAAACAAAATGGCAATGTGGTGCAACAAACGCGTTCGCTCATAGTCTTTAAAACCTGGCGACCATGTAATGAGCATAAATGAGGTCAGTAAGGCCGCAGGTCAGGGTAAGCTCGCTCCCAATTGGGAAGGGCCATATATCATTCGTCAGGAAAACGACAATGGTTCCTACCTGTTGACAACGCCTGAAGGGGATGACATTCCCCTAACATGGCACGCAACCAACCTTAAATGATGCTACATCTAAGGTGGATCACTAAATCAAAGCAAACGTTTGCTACCCTTAACATGAAGGCTTATAAATAGCCAGGATAGCTCATCTGTACTATTTCTAAAAATATGCAATGACAAATCCAACACTTTCCTAACAAAGTGTCACATACGACTATTCATACAAGCAAACATTTACTTGAACGTAAATTAGTGATATGCTTTTATAGGTCTATTTATTTTAAACAAGTTTTAATATTTATATTTTGCCAAACTAACCTATAAACTAACACTAATGAGCAGTGTACCCGATCAATGTAGCTAGTTAGATAAGTACAAATCGTTCGTCAGGAGTGATTTACTAATTAACTAATCCTAAAGGTATTCTAACTATCTAATTAAATTGAAATACACAAAAAGGGGGTTTTAGCCTAAGAGACTAGCATAAGTTTTGTTTTCTAATTAAACTACTAAAGCAATTAAATAAACTAAATAACGCAAAACAAATGAAAGAAGTAAAGAAGTACTAAATCATTATTAACTAGAACGTGCTAGCCAAGTCTATTCCAATTATGTATTGTTAACATGTTTTACTAGTGCAATGATTCTAGTTATCCTCGTTGGTGATTCACGAATGTAAACAAGGTGGATCGTCTCCCTTAGTCCTAGGCTCTAACGAGGGTTAACACTGTCACCATTAACGAAGCCCGCATAATGAACTTCAACTACCACTTATAATTTATCTATAATGATCTTATTTTACCAATTTATTTGCCTTATTCAATTGTTATCTACCTAATGGTGTTAAACTCATTAGTATTAATTAATATACCTACCTAGGGCTCTTTCAGACTTAGACATCCTAGGTCATAATCAAATAAGATTCAAATATTTACTATCATGATATAGATCTAAGGTTTATAATTCAACTAACCGGTTAAAGTTACATAATTTAATGTCATATTCCAAAGATCTAGTTACAAGATAACAAAGCATCAAGCAATAAACGAGTAAGGTGATAAACATAAGTAATATCCAACGAGGTAAACTAGAAATCGATGTAAAACAAATTAAAAACACAAAATCTTCATAAACTTGGCTAACACCTCAGGATGTTAGCCCATAATCTCAGTAACACAAGCAACAAACATAATCAAAGAGTATAGAGTATGAAACATAATGAATACGATAAGCTAACCGAATGATTATACGTTGAAACTATGTTACAAAGAGTTCTTCTAATCAATGATTGAGTTTGCAGAACCTTCTTGCCTTCAAAAGTCGTCTGGGAACCGAGCCTTGTGGTATAAAGTTGTGTAGAATTCGTAAAATAGGATTTCTTTATATAGTCTCTGGAATTCAGTCGATACGGCATATCGAGCTCCTCCGATGTGGCGTATCGGGCAATATTTGCGTAGGTCCCACAATCAAAATATTATAGAATCTGTATGAACCGCCAGTGAATATGGCATATAGAGCATTTTGGATACACCGTATTGGTCCCTATACGATCTTGTGGTTTTGATGAAGTCTTGAATGAATACGATGTATCCTTGGTGATGAATACGGCGTATTGGGTCTCTATTTTGTGGACTTTTCTTGATTTCTTCGTTTTGACTCCAAATCACGTCCTTTTCCTTAACTTTCATCAATTGCTGTGTTATTTACTGTAATTAACAAAAGTAAGCAATGAAGTATCATATCTTACATAAATAACATAAAATGAGCGATATATATGAGATAAATGATGCATAATATTAGTCCTTGTTTGATGTCATCAAATATCTCCCCCCCCCCCCCCAATTGATTCCTACTTGTCCTCAAGTAGACCTTAGATTTTACTTATGAAAATATATCCCAAAATCTTTTAAGTTTATTACTCAATCAAAGTGCACAACCAAACACCTCACGAAATAGAAAAATGAAAACACTCGAATCACTCAACTAATCTACGTGGTAACATTTTAGTAATTCGCTCAATTGCTCAGTCGTGATAAGTATTTTATCATAAGATTGGCAATGATACACATCTCCACCACTAAAGACTAGGAGTAACACATCTAAAAAGGTAAATTGGGTTAACATTATGAAGGTTTAAGGGTTAATCATTCTTTTTAATCTCTATCGATACCAATATTTCAGAAAAAGTGACAAAACCACAAATGCACGCCCAAATCTATGACCACGACACTTGTGATTGCTCAATTCCTTAACTTAAATAAGCTAAAGATAGGATTAATAATCTTTCACCAATAGTATTACATCAAAAAGGGCGACAAAATCATCAATGCACATCCAAATCCATGAATGAGATACCAAAGATTGCTCAATTTCCTAATCTCAGTAAACCAAAGGTTAGGATGAAAAATAGTATAGGGTAGGGATAAGGCATGGGATATATATTTATAACTGGTGTAAAATAAAAATAACAAAACAAATAGATTAAGTCCACAAAACCAATGCTATTAGTTACTTATCAAACCAAGAACCTTGAAAAAGACAAAAATCATAGACTAACTCACGCTTTAACACGTAATACGCACGCTTTGTTTGGTAGACACAAATTAGACTCAAGAATGTCTTAGACACCCAATAGCAACCAACTCCCAAATAGTCCATAAAAATACAACAATAGTGGCGATATCAACCACTTACATAATTGGTAAAATTACGACCAACTTAAACTAATATACAACAATACATTACATCGTTGGTTTATAACACGTACCAACGAATAATCGATTAGCTTGTAAAATGAATTGGTAAAGTTTAGACGAACCGATTATCATATGATCCTCTTCTTTTCTTTTCTCTTTTTTTATTATTTTTTATATTTTTTTAAACTTAAAGATAAAAACTACTACGAGTGTAAAATTTCACCACTTTACTTATTATAAAAAATCCGGAAGATATTCTTTAACGTACGGATTTCAGAAATATAAAAGTGAAAGTAGTAAATACATGAAAATAAAAAATAACTTGTAACACCCCAACCTGACAAGGGCTAAGATATCACATTCATGGTGTCAAATAGAACATACACAAGCATAAGACTTCAATAATACAATCAGATACAAAGGTTACAAAGGAATTCTAAGGCCAAGAATTACAAAACAAAACTAAGGTACAAAATATCTAATACAAAACATCTTCAAATCAACGCTAGTCCCTGATAGCTAGCAAAGGTAAAGTCTTCTCTAAAACTCCTACTTGCACTTTTCACCCATAACCAAGCTTCCTTCTAAAACCTGTCGCGGGAAAAGAAATGCGGCTGAGCTTAAAAAGCTCAGTGAATAGATATAACAACAAAGTAATATGAAACAGAAAAGAGATAACAGAATATATGTTGCATTTGGGTAATATCAAAAGGTACAAACAAAGGTAAGAGAAGTAAAGGGTAAAGTACGGTAAGGTTTGGTCAAATAAGGTTTGGTCAGTCATCTACCAACGAGCCCAGAACAGAAATATCATGTCATATTCTTCAAACATATCCTGTAGCACATGGAGTAGCTAGCTCCCAGAAATGTGAAGGACGCATATTGCACATACGCCACATTCACCAGACCAGATAATAATATAATATATGACAGATAACAGAACATATCTAGGATGCATCCATACGCCCCCGCAGAAATCATAGTTGCCATAATAACACAATGCGCATATCATATAACAGAAAGGGGACGTGGCAGAACATCACTCTACTGCCCTAGAGTCATGCCATAGGTGCATCTATGACACGGACATAGAACCCCCATGCCTAGTGAAATGGCTCGGGTATCTAACTGGGTAGGTCAAAACAGAAGGTCAGAGTCTAAGGTCATCATAAAAGAATCAGAGTCAAAGGTCCATAATCATAATCAAAATCAGAGGGTCATCAATATAGGGTGCATAGCAAAAGTCCAAGTCAAAGGTTCACAAATGGCAAAGGTTCATAATCAAAGGTTCATATCAAAGGTTCAGAATATCAGAAGTCATATCAAAGGTTCAGAATATCAAAGGTCATAATATCATAAGTCATATCAATGGTTCAGAATATTCAAGGTTCATTCCCAAAGGTTCATTACAAAAGATTCATTATCAAGTTTCATAAGTTCATAATAAAACGTGAAAGAGTTAAGAAAAAACAAATTTAAAAACTTTACAAATCATTTATCCATTTCTATCACAAAGATATCCCTTTTTAAAACATTCTTCATAAAAGCCAATTAATCCTTTATTTAAAACTAGTTTCGTATCAAAATCATAGAGTGTCATTTCAAAACAGTTTCCTTCCATAACATCAAGTTATATTTTCAAAAGGTTTTCATATCAAATTATCATAACAGATGAACCAAAGATATCAGATATACAAAGGTCAGAAGTCATAGTAGTGGCAAAAGAAACGGATCACGAGTCATGAGAAACCTTACTGAAAGGTTAGAATATATGTACCTTATTCAATAGCAAAAGCAAACAAAGATAGATAGATCACAGGACATAGAATCACTCTCGCTTCACAGAACCTATACGAATTAAATACCAAGTATTACTTTAAGTCCATTTGAATTAGGTTACATATTTTAGTATACTTTCCATTTTTAGTAACTTTCTATTTTTATGTAAGTTTCCCGTTTTAGCAAGTTCCCGGAATAGTAATTTAATACTTTGAAGGTTATTATGGACAATTAATAATATTTAAGGTTAAAATGACCAATATAATATTTTAGGTCTTAAATGTCAATATTATAAGTTTAGGGTCTAAAATATAAATTATCAAAACTAAATATTAAAAGTCAAATAAAATTATTTTAAACTTTATTTTAATAAGATAATAATTTTGGACCCCGACATATAATTTTATGTAATTTACTAAGGTGCCCACGATATTAATATTTATGCCGCGACGACCCAAGATTTTAACTAAATCATGAAAGACCCGATTATAAAACTGACATCGTTTCACTTATCATGTAACATGTTCTAATAACCAAATCAAAATGTAGTTCGTGACCGATTCGAAGGCTTTAAACAGAACCGATTCGACACTTATAAACATGCATGCTATCTCTCCTCTTTTGTTAGCTCGTTAATATAATAGGTTTAAACATGTTATGGGTCGCGACACAAACCAGAACAAAACCTTTGTTATTTGCGTATCAAAATATAATCCGAATATTAATCATGCATGAAATCTGGTATATGACTTGTAATATGTGTTTTATATTGAAAGTAAAACAGATTATAAATATTCATTTCATGCAGCATGTTTTATCCTTTCATGCGAATGTCAAATTTTCACGTAAGGTTTAATTCATATACATGCAGCTTATTTAACCTATTCAAAACAAAAACAAAACATGCATGCAATCTAAACCGATTCATTGTTTATTAATGTAACATGTTATTGAACGAATGAATATAAGTCGAAAAGTATAAGAGCCAAATAAACATCTCCCATCGTTATTTCGTATGTTTTATAACCAGATTTTAGTGCATAATTTAAAGGTTAAAATGAGTGTCGCGATGCCGAAACGGAACATATTTCACCAACAGGTTTTAAGTTTGCAAGCATGCTTCTTATGAACCAATTCTTATTAATTTCGTAGGTGACATCTAATATATTAAACCGATTCAAATAGTAATTGTTTATAACATGTTATACGCTTATATATATTGATCAAAATGAAAGAATGAATCGAACAAGGTTGATACACAAACCCTTGATGACCAAAAGAAGAAATACGAGCCTCCAAGGTATCCAAAAAAAACCAGTCCGAATCCCAGCAAAACAATAACATTCTCGAACCCGAAACACCACACTTGATCAGTACCCTTTCGAGCTAGAAAACGCCAAGTCGATCACCACCCTAACCAGCCTTGTACGCCCCTTTTTGTAACAGTTTCTTTGAGATCGAAATGAGAGAAGAATACTATGCCGCCACTCTAGATACTTTTAGGGTTTATGTGTGTGAAGTTTCTGAATGTGAAAGATACGTTTTAACTGTTGAGATAGAGGGGAGATATGGAAGGAGTTGGCCGAGAATAGTGGATGACCAAAAGACCAGGAGATTTCTTTAAATTCAAAAGTATATTACATGTTTCAAATAAAACTTTTGGCCCATTCAGTAACATGTTAGGCGTGATATTGGTTTAGGATCCATATGTAGTGTAAATTTTATATATATCACAAGTTAGATTTAATATTAAGTAGCTCTCCAATTTATAAAGTTCTAATACTTAGGCTATATTCAATATTAAATATTTTGGTGACAAAGTAGAACTTAGGGTGTTATAATTCTTTTATAACTTAGGTTAAATGCATTTTAATGAGCTTGGAACATTATACATATTTTATAAATCAAAGCACAATATAAGAAAGCGCGTGATAAACACCCTGTACAGGCGCGAGTACAGCTGATGTCAACACAAACGTCAGGTATAGTCAAAGGGACAAGTTACACACACCGCTCAAGAAATGTCAGGATGACGTCGTCTATAGTCTCAAAGGCAATAAAGACACGTCAAATCCCAAATATAGTGAATAAACCCAAAGCAAGATATTCCTATACTTCCCCATGAAAACATCAAGTACACACCTTTCCCAACTCGGCTTACAACCCTGAAAGAGGTAAAAAGCCTGCATCTAGTCATCATCACAAAAGACAAATATGATCGAGACCTAGAAACAAAGGCCTGGGAAAGAACCCTGGTAACGCTGCACGAACTAGGGGACTCAGTTACAAAGTCCAACATGATATCAGTGCATGATCTAATACTAGACTGAGGGGATTTGATAGCGTATCAATATTAGTGGCCCAAACCAACTAATCTCACGCTCGGATCAAGCCCATTACCAAAGCCCATCAATACTTGATGGAAGCCCAAATTAAATCCTAGGCCATGCCTGGCTTGGTAAAATCTCTCAAGCCCGACTGAGTAAGATAGTACTACTGCTCTTCAACTGTCACTAGCGGTTAAGATATACCATCTGACACTGTACAATGGGGACGCACGACAAGCACCACTATGTACGAGCTAAAGGACACATGACACTTGTCCCCCTTGTCTGCTCTTGGATGATCAACACCTGGCTCTATAGCAGCCGTTGATCATCCCCCAAAGGGTTTATCTAGAGATGGCAAAAAAACCCGAATCTGACGGAGAATCCGATACCCGACCCCGATTTGACCGAGGAATCCTCGAGTTGATCGGGTATGGGGATGGGGGTGGGGAATCCCCGATACTTAAAAGCAGGTATGGAGGCGGTGATGGTAATACCCTCGGGTCCCCGAACCCGTCCCCGAATATCTTTTCTACATAAATAAAATTATATATGTATATAATATTTGAAATCTTTTCAAATAATAGCTAATATACTCTTTGAAATAACCTTTAAGAATTTATACTCTTTGAAATAAATAAGCTAGTAAACTGAAAAATTACAACATTCCAAAACCTTAGTTCATTAAAGCAAACACACAAATTCTTGTTATCACCTTATTATTGTTTCGAGGTTAAAGTGCTTTCATCTTCTTATTTTTGTTGTTATAGTTATGATTACCATGGTAGTGAATGAAAGGATACACTTGAAAGAAGTCTTTATTGGTTATTGTTAAATGGTAAATGAACAAATTTGGTTTAGATAGATTCACTCATAAACATATTGCAGTTCGTTAACTTTAGCACTCTAAAAATCACACACAATGGATGACAATATATTAAGTAGTTTGGTAGAATAATAAATCATTGTTGTCGATGGAGTGCTTCATTTATAACAGGAAAAAATCCCCGATTCCCCATTGGGGATCCCCGTTCCCCATCGGGGACGGGGATGGGAACGTAATTTTGATCCCCCAATTAGGATGGGGACGGGGATGGGGATAATTATTGAACTTCGGGGATAGGGATGGTATCAACCATTCCCCGCATACCCGGCCCCGTTGCCATCTCTAGGTTTATCTCTAAACCCTACAAACCTCTCTATAAAAGGAGAGCAACACACACAACTTCATAAGTTTTCACACACTTGGGCAAATATTTCCTCATAACAGTGTAGTATTGATGCGTAGGGATTGCACCAGGCTTTACCTCTCAAGGGATCTTGAGAAGCTTACAACCCCCATCAGGCAGTGTACCAGATCGATGTAGTATAGTATAATGACAAGTACCGGGGGATTGATCGTTCAGCTAGGAATAGTGTCGCTAGGATTAGAAAACCTAATTACTAGTTCTAGAGATGAGAGATGATTCTTTTTGTATTTTTATATTTTTTTTAAAGCAAGTAAAAATCTCGGGTTTTGAAGGATGTGGGCAGAATTAGTTGCTAGTCAACTAACCCAATACTAAAGATGCAATCAAAATAAAATACTAAAAATGAAAATAAACTATATTAAACTAAAGTTGTGAGCAATAAGTGGAGAAATGTGTTTACTTAGATTTCACTACTCCCTAGATATCTTTTACACATTAATTACTTGTTATAGTTGCGTGGATGATGGATTGTATTCCTTAATACCATTCATGGGGTGGCGTACTTAACTCCTCAATCCTATGAGTGCCTACTTCACTCCTATGTCGAGCCGGCTAAGAAGCTCCTAACATGGGATCATTAGAATTTACTCATGCATTAAATACAACCAATAAAACCTAGTACACATCGGTTCATGTTTCCTAAGACGTTCAAGCATGTTACCATTTGGAGATCTGCCAGTTTTCTTAAGCCTAACATTGAAATCATTCATCCAATACAACCATAAACAAGTAATCAACACATAATCAACATCTAGGTTTCATTAGATCTAAGCAAACACAAGATAAATCTAGCCTAACATGGTGGAATCAAGACAAGCACAAGATATAGACAACCAACACATAGACATATTGATTGAATTAAAAGAATACTTATCTCAATAACACATGTAAGGGTTCAAGGGTCGAAAACCCTTTAAAAGAATACTTATCTCAATAACACATGTAATGAGTTTCAGTTGGACTTTGATAGCTGTGAGACTGCTAAAGATTTGATGGATGCTATTGAATTCAGGTTTGGAGGGAATGATGCTACCAAGAAGTCAAGGAAGAATATGTTGAAGCATCAGTTTGAGAACTTTACTGCTGAAAGTGGAGAGAAGATTAATGGCACCTACAACAGGCTCAATCAACTTGTTAGTCATTTAAAGCTTGTTGGCTATGTGGTTCCACAAGAAGATGTGAATCTCAAGTTTCTCAGAAGTCTTGCACCTGAATGGAGTATGCACACTGTTGTTTGGAGGAATAAGCCTAACTTTGAAACCATGAAGTTGGAAAGCCTCTATAACAACTTAAGAGTGTATGAACCAGAATTATCTACTTCATCTACTTCTGGTTCACAAAATCTTGCCTTTGTATCTTCAAACTCAAAGGGGTCTAAAGAATCTCACTCTGCTGCTTATGGAGTATCTACTGCTAATGGATCTGCTGCTAGTTCTCATGATAATAACTCCACCAGTGATATGGCTTTATGTGCATTCTTGGCTGATCTAACAACAAGTATAAGGTCACAGGCACTTAATCAAGATCTGGATCACCTTGATCAAGATGATCTTGAAGAGATGGATCTTAAATGGCAAATGGCCATGTTGACCTTGAGGGCAAGAAAATTCTGGAAGAGAACTTGAAGAGAAGTCAAGTACAGACCTAAAGAAAATGTTGGCTTTGACACGTCAAAGATAGAGTGTTACAACTGTAACAGGAAGGGTCACTTTGCCAAAGAATGTAGAGCTCCAAAGAAAAATGGTGAAGTATCAAAGAAGACTGAAGAGACAAAGAATACTACTACTGCATTGGTGTCTTGTGATGGATTGGGAGAGTATGATTGGAGTGATTTGGCTGATGAAGAACCAAATTATTACTTGGTGGCTCAAGTCAAGCCTGAAGTGCATAACTTTGCACTTATGGCTTATTCATCATCATCTTCTGGATCTGACTCTGAGGTATCTAATGATTCTGATTTATCTGTGTGTTCTTTTAAGTCTTGTGCTGACACTGTAGAAGAACTTAAGTCTAGGAATGAGAGTCTAAATAGAGAAGTTGAAAGCCTAAAACTTGATAACTTAGGTTACAAAGTAGGCATTCAAAATGTTGAAAGAAGACTTGAGTACTTAAAAGAGTGTGATATGGAATATGTAGATAGAATTAACCAACAAGATGTTGAGATTTTTAAGAAAAACAGTGAAATTGAGTTTCTTAAAAATAAATTAGAAAAAGCAGAAAAAGATAGAGATGCAGCTCTTGCTGAAAAAGAAAAACATATAGTAAGAGTAAACAAACAACAATATGCTTCTGATTTGGTTCATAAATCTATTGAGAGTACGATAATGAGGAAAGGAAGTGGAATAGGTTACAATGAGGTTGCTCCTCCTGTTAAGAGTGCCTATGCTCCACCAGGAAAAGAATTTTCCTTCATTAGTGAGCTGAACATAGAAAAACCAATAGGTGAGTCTAGTACAAGTGTCTTAGAAACACCTAAGGTAGAGGGTAGAAAATTTCCTGATGCTCCCATTATTGAAGATTGGTACTCAGATAGTGATGAGGAACAAGAACAGGTTGAACTAGAACATAATGTAGTAAAGGAAGAAATTCCTGCTAATATTGAAAAAGTTGAACCTAAAATTGAACAAGTGAAGTTTGTGAAACCTGTGCTAGGTCAAGGTATCTCTAGAAAAATGGTTGAGTATAAAGAGATTTCTAGAGAAAGAATGAATGGTTTCAATAATAAGCCTAGGGGTAATCAGAGAAACTTTAATAACCTAGTTTCAAACAAATTAGGTAGTGAGTTTCAATTGAAGAAAAAGGCTTGTTATAAGTGTGGTAGCTTTGAACACTTGATTAATAGCTGTCCTGACCACAAGAAACCTGTTTGGAATCAATACTCTAGGGTGAATCACAAATATGTTAATTAGAATACTCACCCTCATCCAAATAGAAACATGATTCCTAGGGCTGTGTTGTTAAGATCTGGTGCAACTAGATCAATTTATGTTTGCTAAATCAAATGGTGTTTTTAAAACCACAACTGGTTCTGTTGCTGGCTCTACTGCTAGTAAGCACTCTGCTGCTAGTAAGCACTCTGCTTCTAGTAAGCAATCTGTTGCTAGTACAAAACTTTCTACTTCTGGGCCAAAAGTTTTATCAAATACAGTTGTTGGAAATCATTTTTATGCTGTTAAGGCCTCAGCTTGTTGGGTTTGGAAACCAAAATCAAATGTTACAAACAATGTTTCCAAAACCAGCAGTGCATCAAATGATTTAAAGAAATTTAACTATGTTGATACACAAGGCAGATCCAAGTCAGTAATGGCTTGGGTCCCCAAGAGAAACTAATTTCTCTATTTTCATGTGCAGGGTAATCTACTGAATGAGCTTAAAGACATGGTTATAGTTGATAGTGGATGCTCTGGACATATGACAGGGGATGAGTCTCAGCTTGAAGATTTTGAGGCTTTTGAAGGTGGTTATGTTGCTTTTGGGAATGATCCAAAAGGTGGAAAGATTATTGGTAGAGGAACTTTAAAAACTGGGAATTTGGACTTTGAGAAGGTGTTTCTTGTGAAAGGGCTTAAGTTTAACCTCTTTAGTGTTTCACAAATGTGTGACAAAAGGAATTTTGTTCTTTTTACAGACACTGAATGTATGATCCTTTCTCCTGATTTTCAGTTGCCAAATGATAAATTTGTGCTATTGAAGGTCCCTAGAAACGAAAATATATACAGTGACCATATTAAGAACATAGTTCCCAAAAGAGCTTTAACTTGTCTGATTGCAAAAGCCACTGTTGATGAGTCCAAATTATGGCATAGAAGACTTGGGCACTTGAACTACAAGACAATGAACAAGTTGGTGAAAGGAAATCTTGTGAGAGGCATGCCCACAAAGTTGTTTGAAAATTGTGAGACTTGTATTGCTTGTCAGAAGGGAAAACAACATAGAGTCTCATTCAAGTCTAAGACTGTGAACACAAATACAGTGCCCTTGCATTTGCTACACATGGATTTATTTGGGCCTGTCTTTGTGAAAAGTTTAAACAAGAAGTCATATTGCCTAGTTGTCACAGATGACTTCAGCAGGTTCACTTGGGTGTTCTTCTTAGCCACTAAAGATGAAACCCCAGAGATACTTAAAGAATTCATTACAAGAGTTGAAAACCTGCACAACCATAAAGTGAAAATTATAAGGTGTGACAATGGTACTGAGTTCAAGAATAGTGTGATGAACCAATTCTGTGTGGGAAAAGGTATTTTAAGACAGTACAGTGTTGCAAGAACTCCACAACAGAATGGTGTTGCAGAGAGAAGAAATAGGACACTGATTGAGGCTGCAAGAACAATGTTATCTGATTCACAATTACCTATACCTTTTTGGGCTGAAGCTGTAAACACTGCATGTTTTGTGCAAAACAAGAGTAAGGTAGTGAAGCCTCACAACAAAACTCCATATGAGCTTTTTCATGGGAAGAAACCAATGATTAATTTTCTTAAGCCATTTAGATGTCCTGTCACTATTTTGAACACTAAAGATCAGTTAGGCAAGTTTGAAGAAAAAGCTGATGAAGGGAATTTGGTTGGTTACTCTGTACATAGTAAAGCTTTCAGAGTATATAACAAGAGAACCAAACATGTAGAGGAGAATTTGCATATCAAGTTTAGTGAGAACACATCTAATGCTGTAGGAAAAGGACCTGAATGGATGTTTGATGTTGACATCCTAACCAAGACAATGAATTATGTACCTGTCATTGCTAGTTTTGACATTAACAAACCACAAGAAGACATTGTTTTGATTGAGAAACTAAAGGTTGGTCCTACTTTCATACCTTTACAGCAAAATCAAGATACACAAGAAGATGATGTTCCTCCAGAGAAACCTAAGGAAGCTCAAGCAGATGTTGTAACTCCTATTGATGCAGAAAAGATACCCAATGAAGCTCCAAAAGAAGTTGTTGCTGACTCTCCAATTAGGCCAGAAGACTCTACTGCTGACTCAGAAGACTCTACTGCTAGACCAAAACAAGCAGCTACTACTTCAATCTATTCTGCTGCTAAGCCTACTCACTCTGCTTCTACATCACAGTTTCCTTCTTTGGACACTCAGGATAGACCTTTTGATGATACAAATTATCCTGAAGATCCAAATATGCGTCCTCTAGAGAATATCTATGATGACACAGATGATGAAGCTCTTGATGGCAAATTATTTGGAGCTGAAGTAGACTATACTAATTTGGAACTAAATATTCCTGTTAGTCCCACTACTACTACAAGAGTTCACAAGAATCATCCAAAAGAACAAATTCTAAGTGATCCTCAATCATCTGTACAAACAAGGAAAATGACTAAAGAGCTCAAAGATCTTCAACATCAAAGTTTCTTTGCAAGATCTCTGCATCAAAGAAACAGTCATAAAGATCTACAAAATTGCTTGTTTGCCTGCTTTCTATCTCAAATTGAACCCAAGAACACTTACAAAGCCCTACAAGAAGCTAGTTGGGTGGAAGCAATGCAAGATGAGCTTCTGCAATTCAAGCTACAAGAAGTATGGACTTTGGTTGATTTGCCAAATGGAAAAAGAGTTATTGGCACTAAATGGGTTTTCAGATGTAAAAGAGATGAAAGAGGGATAGTCATCAGAAATAAAGCTAGGTTAGTAGCTCAAGGATACACACAACAAGAAGGACTTGATTATGATGAGGTATTTGCACCAGTGGCAAGAATAGAAGCCATTAGACTATTCTTGGCTTATGCTTCATTCAAAGATTTTGTGGTGTATCAGATGGATGTAAAGAGTGCTTTCCTTTATGGGACCATTACAGAAGAAGTTTATGTGTCTCAACCACCAGGTTTTGAGGACCCTGATTATCCTGATAAAGTTTACAAGGTGAATAGAGCAATGTATGGATTACATCAAGCTCCCAGAGCTTGGTATGATACCTTGTCAACATATTTGTTAGACTCTGGGTTCAGTAGAGGAAAGATTGACAAGACTTTGTTTCTCAAAAGACAAAAGGATGATATTTTGCTGGTACAAATCTATGTTGATGACATCATCTTTGGTTCAACAAACAGGGCAATGTGTGTTGATTTTGAGAAGCTTATGAAGGATAAGTTTGCAATGAGTTCAATGGGAGAACTCAACTTCTTCTTGAGACTACAAGTGGTTCAAAAGAAAGATGGCATATTTATCAGTAAGGATAAGTATGTAAATGACATCTTGAAGAAGTTTGGATTTGAAGATGCTAAGCCTGCTAAGACAACCATGGATACCAACAAATCCTTGTTGAAGGATGAAAATGGAAAAGAAGTAGATGTTCACTTGTACAGGTCTATGATTGGCTCATTGATGTATCTTACAGCATCAAGGCCTGATATCATGTTTGCTGTATGTGCCTGTGCAAGATTCCAAGTTTGTCCCAAAGAATCACATCAATGCAGTGAAGAGGATTTTTAGGTATCTAAGGCATCAACCTAAATTGGGCCTATGGTATCCTAAGGATTCACCTTTTGATTTGGTGGCATATTCAGACAGTGACTATGCTGGTGCTTGCTTGGATAGAAAGTCTACAACTGGAGGTTGTCAATTTCTTGGAAACAGATTGGTGTCATGGCAATGCAATAAACAAACAGTGGTTGCAAATTCTACAACTGAAGCTGAGTATGTGGCTGCTTCAAGTTGTTGTGGTCAAGTACTATGGATGCAAAATCAACTACTGGATTATGGGTACAATTTCATGAACACCAAAATTCATATTGATAATAACAGCACACTTTGCATAATTAAAAATGCTGTTTTTCATTCTAAAACAAAACATATTGAGATAAGACATCATTTCATAAGGGATTGCTATGAAAAAAAGTTAATTCAAATTGTCAAAATTCATACTGATAACAATGTTGCTGATCTTCTCACTAAACACTTTGATGTGGGAAGATTTCAATTCTTAATTGCAAACATTGGTATGATTAATCTTTGAAAACCTTATCTCTTATTGTTTTTGTAAAAAGTGTAAAGGTCTTGTGCTGATTGTTCATCTGTTTCTGCTGCTTCTTAAGAAGCAAGTGATTAAGTTGCCATGTACTCTGCTGCCATTTTACTCTCCTGCTAGTATATTTTCTTGTATACTTTGTGGTGTTTGGACTAACATTTTGCAGGATAAGTTGAGAATTGATGATTTGCAAGATTATTAAACAGAAATTCAACAGATTTCATTCATCAATCACAAGAGTACATTCAACAAAAGAGTACATCCACATCAAGTTCTGAAATAACAAAAGACTGCTACACCACAAACTAAAATTAAAAGACTTAAAACATCAATTTCTAGGGCATATTAGCCCAAGTACAATTTTCCTCTCCTCAGGAAGAGGAGGGTTTGTCTTTCTTGCCTTGGTAGATGTCTTGGGTCTTGGTCTTGAAGATGATGGTCTTTCTGGAGTGGATGGTGGATTGTGGTGTGGTTCATCCTCATCTGATGATGTGTAGATGAAGGGGGAAACAAGCTCCTTGGGAGATGGTGGTCTGATAGGGATCCAAGCAGTGTCTTCTGATGATTCTGAAGACGATGGAGACTTGGGGGACATCACCTCTTTACCCCTCGAAGTACTTGGGGTTTGATTCAAATGTAGGAGATCTTTGAAGACCGGAAGATCATGCTTCCTCTTTCTGGCTTGCTCCTTGGTTATACAACCATTGTGAGGAGGACGGAAGGGAGGGACATATGTTTCATATGGTGAATTATCCTCCGAAGAAGAATCGGATGAGATGTTGATAATTTCGGGTGAAGATTTCATGGTTATTGATGAGTTGATTTGGGTGATTGGAAGATTTGATTGCGTGATTGGCGTTTCTAATAGTAATTAGGGTTTGATTGTGGTGAATTAGGGAAAAGATTGCGTCCGGTTTTATAGGGATTACGGAGTATCAAGCGCATTAATTGTTATGGGTTATTGACTTTTTGACCAAGTTTGCTTAGTCAATTCTGCTGCTGGCTTATTTTCACTCTGCTGCTAGTTGTTTCATACTGCTGCTAGTTGTAGATGACATGGTTATGCTGCTACGGTTATAAGTGAGAGGGTGGTATGTGTAACTTCTACCAATCAGTTTAAAACCTAATTAATCTTCATAATTGGTTTCTATACGCTCCAAATTGAAGTTCTCACAAACCCTAACACTCCATTATTGTCAAAATCAATTATCCCCAATTTCTCTAAACCCTAATTCATGGATTGTGTACGTACCTGGGCAGAGCAACACAATAATGTGGTTGTTTTAGATGAAGAGTTGGTTCCTGAAGGGCTCACAGATATGGTTAAATTTTTGAATGCTACTTCTCTTAGGTATGCACTCACTGTGAATCCTACTATATTTGTTTCCTACATAAAACAGTTTTGGCTTACTGCTAAAGTCAAATCTATGAATGAGAAAAAATATGTTAGTGCTTTAGAAGATGGGCAAAAGGTTCGTATCACTGAATCATCTATAAGGGAATCTCTTCTCTTAAATGATGAAACAGAGACTACTTGTCTTGCTAATTCTGCTATTTTTGCTGGTTTAAAAACTTTGGGGTATGAGGGCAAGCATAAAAATTTAAAATTTCAAAAAGCTCTCCTCTGTCCTCAATACAAGTTTTTGGTACACATTCTCCTTCATTGTTTGAGTCCTAAAACTTCTGGGTGGCATGAGTTTAGTGCTACTATTGCTTCTGCAATGGTATGCCTGAGCAAAGGTCATCCATTCAATTTTTCAAATATGATATTGGAGGGGATTGTTAAAAGTGTTAAAGAGTCTGGTTCTTATTTGCTTTATCCAAGATTTCTCCAGCTCTTTATTGTTGACCAACTTACTGATTTTAGATCCCATGCTGGCTATTATGAAGCTCCAAAATTGGTTTCAAAAACTTTCACTTTCTTGGTTAAGCATGGAAAAAGTTTTTCAGGCACACATACAAATCTTACACCTTCTATGGTGCAACTTGTGCAAAATATTCAGGGTGAAGGATCAGGAAATCCCACTGATTCCCATCACACACCCAATTTTTCTGCATCTGCTGCACAACCCAAAATACACTATACCCGTAGGAAAACCAAAAAGAACACTGATCTACCTCAGGATAGTGTTAGTATGGCTGTACCAGATGAGGTTGTCCTAGTTGATGGAGGGGACATGTTGGTAAGGGTTGTCACTACTGCTTCTAGCTTAGCAGCAGAGCAGGATAGTGATAACATACTTAAGACCCAAACCAAGGCAACATCTAGAGAAAAGGATTCTTCTGAATCTACCTCTCAGGATGGTAACCCTAGCCAAATGGAAAATATAGGGGGCTCAGATGATCAAACTAGGTTTAATACTGAGTTTATGTCCCAAGATTCATCTCTCGGACCAGGTTACACAGGTCGAAGTGATGAGGATAGGCCAGTGACAAATGAATTGATGGAAAATCTTGTACATGATGACAATGTCCATGATTCACCTCTCGGACCAGGTAACACAGATCGAAGTGATGAGACTACTATGCAACTCATTAAGGAATTGACGGTTACTTGTACCAATTTGGGGTTGAAGTGTACTACTTTGGAAGATAAAGTTCTTACTCTGTCTACAGTTGTTGACGGTCAAGGCATGCTTATTACAAAATTGAAGAAACAGATTAAGAACTTGAAGAAATCAAGATCTTCAACCTCATTGAAAAGGCTAAAGAAAGTGGCACTTCTCAAGTTATCAGTTCACCTGAACTATCTTCTCATTTGGAAGAGGATGCTTCCAAACAGGGGAGGAATGAAGATGTAATGGGTTCAGGGGAGGCAAATTTGAAGAAGGTTGAAAGTGCTCAAGTTATGAATGAAGAAATGGTTTCAGGGGAGGTTCCAGTGATTAGAGACATGGATGTGGAAAGTCCTCAGGATGCTGAAAATTTTGTGGTTGTTGATCAATCAGGGAATGAGGTTGTAATGGAAAAGGTGATTGCTACTCAAGAAAAGGTGGTGGAAAAACTCAAGACTTTGGAGCCTGAGCAATTAGTGAAGGCAACAGGGTTGATGGGTGAAGCTTTGATGACTTTGGGGGATTCAATGGTGAAAGAGCTTGAAAATGCTGCTATTGCTGACAAGACTAATGACTCTACTGCTGCTCATGATTCTGCTACTAAGGATCTTGCTGATACTGCTGCTAGTGGAAAAGTGAATTCTGCTGATGCACAAGACTCTGCTGTTGGGTCTAGTGATAATGCTGCTGCTGAAGCAATGGTTTTGTTAAGTAAGAAGACTACAGAAGTTCCATATGAATCATCTTCAAAACATACACCACTACCAACACCATCACTACCACAACAACCTACAACAACAATCACATCATCAACACCAAGTTTACCTCTAAAAGGAGTTGTATTCAGAGAACCTGCTGCTCAACCAAAGAAGATTGTATCATCATCTACTGACAAAGGGAAGGGCAAGCAAGTTGAAGAACCTCAATGGATGTATAAGGGGTTTGACTACTCTGTAATACCTTTTCATATGTGGCCTAAGGAATTACAAATTAAACATGACTCAGCTGCTGCATTGAAAGAACAAGAGTTGATTGATCAAGAAGAACAACAGCTGGCTCAGAAGGAAAAGGAAAGGATTGAAAAGGAGACTGAAGATTTAAGGAGGTATGAGGAATGGGTTGATGAGAAGATAAGAATAGAGGCAGATATTGAACTCAACAAGATGATCAAGATTGAGGATAATGAAGTTCCAACTTTTGATGTGAGATCTTGGATAAGGGAGTTCACTGCAAAGAAAAAGAAAGAAGATGCTTCTACTAGAAAGAAGAAAAAGGTACTTAGAGGTCCAACTCCATTGCAACAAAGAAAAGATCAAGAAAGATACCTGAAGAATATGAAGGGATGGAAATTGATATAGTTAAAACCTAAGTCTGATCAAGAGGTTTTTGACTTGTATCAACAAGCTAAGAGACAAACAGATACCTTCTATCCTATGGGTTGTGCTGAAGATTTAGAACATATTGCTCAGATGAATAAAAAGTTGGTACCTGAAAAAGTGGCTGAAGTAGAGCATGTTCAAGAAGCAGATGTTGTTAAGCAGCTTGATGATGCAAATAAGACTACTTCTTCTGTGCAAAGTGGTAAAAGAAAAGGTGTTGTTCATAAATCATTTGCAAAGAAGAAGAGGAAAACAGGGGAAGAAAGCAGTTCTAAGCCAGAAGGAGATGAGTTCAAGAATGATTGTGATCATATTCCTCCTAAGCATTTAAAAGAACAATTGAAGGTTTACACTATGGTTGGCAAGATGGAAGATCCTGAAGTAGTTGATGCCATACCAATAGGAATCAAATATCCTATTATCAAAGTAACTACAGGATATGATACTAACATTGGAGCATTTCATGATGTTGAGAGATCTGATGGAAAGACTCACAGGTTTCTTAGATTTCAACAGATGCTATACTACTTTGATAGAGAGGATGTTGATGATTTGTGGAAGTTGTACAAAGCAAAGTTTAGAGCTGAGAAGTTTGATGGTAAAAAGTATGAGAAAGATCAAATTGATCATATCATAACTATGTCTGATAATGTTATGTGGAGAGCTCTAAAACTTATGTATGAACCTTCAATGGATGATTCTGAGTGGACAGAGATAGTACAATACAAAGTAAGAAAATGGAGACTCTTTCAAGATTCTAGAGTTCATATGCTAGAAATTGGACCAATTACTTTGTATATGCTAGCTGAAAAGGATTACCCAGTTGTAAGATATTGGAATACTGTCAATCAGATGGTTAATGGTGCTGGATTACTCAACTTGCAGAAAGACTATGATACTGATGATCAAGCATTCAATTTGTTGTCAAAGTATAAGAAGATACTTGATCAACAGACATCTCAAGACTTGAGTGTTTGGAAGCATCCTCCTGGTGTTTAGATGAGCTTTGAAGAAACTTAATGATTTAGAAATAAATATTAAGTTTAGGGGAGGATTGTTGGGTTTTGTGTTCTACTGCTGAGTGAAACTGTTGCTGTGATGAAACTGCTGCTAGAGTAAATGATTCTGCTGCTGATGACAAAGTGCTGCTAAGGAAAATACTGCTGAAGGAAACTACAGCTGAAGTGATAAGCATGTATTCGTAGTAGATAATTATAGAATAGATTGTGTGTATATCTTATACGTCTGGAATATTCTTATCTTGCATAGAAAGTTATTGTAAACCTAGTAGGATTCCTTGGCCTATAAAAGGAGGATCCTAGGGTTAGATTATGTACGTATTGTTTAGTTTTCGTTTACACTTCAAGGTTGTAAAACCCTAGCATTGTTGAGTGCTCGTATTAATAATATTGAAGTGTTGATAGTGAATTGTTCTTCTTAAGTTAAGCTTTTACATTCCGCATTCAAGCT
Source organism: Artemisia argyi (assembly GCA_030686995.1). NCBI lineage: Eukaryota > Viridiplantae > Streptophyta > Magnoliopsida > Asterales > Asteraceae > Artemisia > Artemisia argyi. The sequence goes on from CM060685.1 coordinate 61,829,367, forward strand.
TAAGTGTTTACTTTAAGTCAACTTCTATATAAGATCGTTTGCTCAACTGGGATCAACACAAGTCCATTAATTAAACAAGTTTCGAAAAGATGAGTGACACAAAGTTACAAATAAATAATTTCATAAGTTGATGAGTAACTCTACGTCTAAAACTATTATATTTTAAAAGGAAGATATAAATGATTAAATTGATGTATATTGAAAGTGAATTAAAACGTAAAAATGAACTATGTGAACTCAAAGATCAAAAAACACGAAAAAGAGTTACATATCTTTAAAGATCCTATAAAATCAAAGTTAAAAGATAATTATGAAACAATAATATACGTACAAGGAAAATTGATAATAGGTTAAAAAATCAAATGATGAAAATATACTCTACAAAGACTTTAACAATTGCAAATGAAATGTTCAACAAAAAGTTAAAATGAATCATATCTTAGAGACTATTTCAAATCAAAAAATGAGGATTGAAAGTAATAAAAATATTACATCATCTGAACCATTCATACCATTTAAACAAACACTATTCAAAATACTTCAGAATTTACCTAATGGAACATCTTACGGCATCATTATATTAGAAAATGATGATACAAAATGTATTCTTTTAGAAAGAATAAATATATTAAACTCGACACTTAATAATATAGTTGAAATATTACGTTTCTTGATATTAACACAACTACTTGAAATGTCAACATTAACACAAGAAAAACTAAATAACATACAAGAATTATTAAATAAAAAGATGGAGATATTAACAAGTATATTTGAAAATTTAACCACTCAGAGTTAACAACTTCATAACAAAATCAACATATAACAGATCTAGTTGAACAACTATTAAACATAATGGACACACAAGAACCAGATAAAGACATTACCATTACTAATATAAAAGAAGTATTATTGAATAAGACATCTCTTAAAATTGTTCCTCCATTACGATTAATCTAATGGAAAATCTTGAAGAACAAATTGAAATTCTTACTAAATTAATGGCATCATTAGATATGCCATATGAAACAGATAAAGATATAAATGTGGCATTAGACTATAGTTCAGATGAAAATCATTTTGAAGAACTTGGTGAAAATTCTTATACAAATTATAATTTTGCACAAAAACGTAAAAAAAAAAATCTTATGTCAACAAAGATTTACAAAGACAATTTGATTACAAACCTCCAACACCGACAGAAAGATATTTATATCAATAAGGAATGATTAAAAATAAGAAAAATAAACGGGAATGCATACCCCCTTAATATGTACCAAAGATACCAATTTTAAGAATGGACGGTGATATCCTAAACATTGATTGTGAAACAGATATAGATGAGAAAATTCAAAATGGAGTAATAGATTAGGTGCACAAATACAATTAACTGAAGAACTACGAGCATTACAACCAAGAGATCTACTTAACTTTATAATTCACAAGACATCAGGAGATGTTTACAGATTTATAGAATCTATAGACGAATTGGAATTATCAAGAATAGCCACAACTGATGCCATGACAACCTTTAAAAATGTTGTTGCATCTATAGTACGAGAATTCACAGGAAGAATTCCTGGAGTTGAATTATCAAATGAAGCTTTTAGAGAACATGCATATTGGAAATTAATCAATCTTAAAATATGTGACATGTGTTATCTAGATTCCTTCATATGTGAATTCTCTGATCAATATTACAAATTAGATCCTAAAAAGGCAAAAATTAGCTTAGAAATGTTTTTTTTAATAAACTTTGAGAGTCTGTATCAACAAAAATAAAAGACGTGTATGCTGCAATATTACAAGAAGGAAATACAATACATGATACTTTTGGAGCACGAATCACTATGATAAAAGCTTAGGTTAGAAAAGGATGCTTACAACAAACAGCTAAAAAAGAAGCACATGTCAAACTTTGTTGTGAGAGACAATCTGACAACATTGGTAACTATGGATGTTAATAATTTTGTCATCTCTTAATTCTAATTCAATAGGTGTGTTGCAACCCATAAATGTACTTTTTAATATTACCTGTATAGTCGATATTTGTATATAAGCTATTTTACTTATATCTTTTTCATTCATTTGTTTAATTCGATAACTTATTTTGCCGTTTGTTAATTATCGGAATGATAATATCACCATTTGTTTGTTCTATAAGAACAGGTTCTTCTCCAATAATTTTTCCAAAATAAATTATATTTTTGAGTAAGTTACACCATTGGTCCCTAAACTTATGCCGTATTTCATACGACATCCAAAAACGCTAATCGTTGCCTTTTTGATCCACGATCGAGAAAATATTACGTCGCGAGTCCAAAAATCTAGCGCTCGTTAGTTTTTCCAGTTATCTTGGTCCTCACGTTCAGGTCACATGAGGGCAGTTTGGTCTGATCACTTTTTTTGTCCTCTTCCACTTTTTTCTTTTTAGAAATTTCTTGACACTTGTACTTTTTCACTGACTTGTACTGTACAATCATTATTGCTAATACAAACAAAATATCAAACCCCATCTTTCTCATCTTGTTCCAAAACAACATCAAATACTCTCCCCTTTATAAAAAATTATCCTCTTCACAATCCATTCCTCATGGTAAATCAAAACAAAATCACATAAATATAAACACTTGTATATCATAATCTTTTTCTTCATCTTTATAAACTCTTCTCCACACACTATTGAAGCCGCCACCATTACGAAACCACCACCACTAAACCCTCATCACAACCACCATGAAACCACCACCACTAGATTCGACCAAATCTGGTCAAGATCCGTGGTTGATGGTGTTGATACAGTAGCAAGAAATGGAAATATCTGTGTCAAACATATTTGTGGTTGATACAGTAGCAAGAAATGAAAATCAAAATGAAAGCAAATGATTACAAAATCATAATACAAAGATTGGAAAATGAGGATTAGAATAACAAAATGGAAGAAGGATGGGAAAATGAGGATTCCAAGGTGCAGGACCCATAAATTTTCAAATTCATTCTTTATATGACCATAATACCGTTTGAAAACATAGTGTGGGTAGTAAAATTGCTTGATCTCTTGATTTGCAAACATGATACCAGTGTAGTAAAAGTTATGTGTTATATGAGCATTAAAAAGATTATCATTTGCATTTTTAGAGTTGTTAGTTTTGTAGGAATTTTTGAAGATTATCATGAAATTTTCTAGAACTTTTTTAAGATTGTGATGAAATATATGAACTTAATTTAAACGAGAGAAAAATAAAAGGACAAACATAATTGGATTTTCTAGAAGTGAAAAAGAGGGAGTGAATGTGTATGAGATGAATATAAATATCAAAATATGTGTGTTAATTTGATCGAATCTAATAAAGTATGTGCAGGATAAAAAATAAAGTACAAAAAGTCAATTGTGCAATATGTAGTATAGTAGCCAACACAGAAGAAAATGACAAAAAATAGTGATCTGACCAAATTGCTCTCATGTGACCTGCACGTGAGGACCGATATAACTGGCAAAACTAGCGAGCATTAGATTTTTGGGCTTGTGGCGTAATATTTTCTTGACCGTGGATAAAAAAGGCAACGATTAGCGTTTTTGGATGTCGTATGAAATCCGGCATAAGTTTAGGGACTAATGGTGTAATTTACTCTATACTTTTACATGAAAATAAGGGCCCGTTTGTTTCATGGTTATGGAATAAAAGTAATGAAACCATTCCAAGATTCAGCTGTTTGGTTGACGGTGGGGTCCAACATTAGGAATGAAAAAGTCAAAGCAAACCCATAGAGTGAAAGATGACAGGAGAGGCTGGTTTGAGTTGGTTATTTATTTTCATATGCTTTTATCTTCCCTTTCATCCACACCCTCAATTAATAATGTCTTCTTTCTTTTTCTTTCTTCCCACTTTGAATCTCAAGTCTCTCTACTCAATCAAACCATATTTTGTAGATCTGTTTATCTCATAGTTCGATGGTTTATAGATTTTGATACATTCATAACTGCACCCAGATGTAGCTTCACTATAATAAGTTTTCGAAGAAGATAACTTTTTTTCACATATTGTTTTTCATGATATGATTAGAATGGCAGAGTGTGAAGATTATTTCAATAATGGATTTATCTTTTGAGTTTGGCAGAGAAAGCTTTTTGTGGAAAACTAGAAGGGGGAGGGGGTTGAATAGTTTTACGTCTTTTTCGTTTTATAAAAGTTTGCTTCTAAAGAATAGACGTAAATTTCAAAACTCTTTGATGCTAAAATATAGATACTAGTTTATTCACGGTTTTTGTATGAACACTACATATATATAATGTTAAGTAAAAATTTATAATTTCATATATCACATATAAATATATATATATATATATATATATATATATATATATATATATATATATATATATATATATATATATATATATATATATATATATATGTATATGTGTTTTAATATGAGTTTATCTATTTGGTTTGTTTGTATGAAATTAATGTTGTGAATGGAGTCTAGTTTGATCTTTATGTGAAATCAATATATGCACAACACAAGCAATTATAACTATATATGAAATGCTTAACAAGTAAATAAATAAAGAGTGAGAGATGGAAAGATCAAACTGAGAGACAAAGGATTTATAGTGGTTCGGCTACAAGGACACCTTCCTTGCCCTACTCCACTCCCCGAGCACCGAACTCGAGAGTTTTCTTCACTAGATCAATAAATTCCCTTATGGCGGAGAAAACCTTACACACCAATGTACACACCACAACTTCGTCACAACTTAATCACAACTTCTACACAACCTCTTCACACCAATCTACTTCACACTAATTCTTCTTCACACCTTTCTATTTCACACCTATCTACTTCACACCAATCTTCTTCACACTTATCTTCTTCACAACTTCACAACTTAGTTCTATCCACTACTTCAAGATTTATACTTCTTCACAACTTCTAAGCTTCAAGGTCTTTTCAACTTTAAGGCTTCAACTTCTTTGTCTTCACAACTAATCTCTACTTCAATATACTACCACTTCTTTTATCTCCTACCACTAATCCTATGCACCTCTACTTCTTCACTTCTAGTACCACTTCACACCTTCAACAAATCTAGATCCTATATCTAAATCTAGCTAACCAATGTATACACTTTGTTCACCAAAGAATGAATGATATACAAGATGAAATGATCAAACAACTTAGATAGCAAGATAATACTAAGTTGTAATACTTCTAGTCTTGATAGATAGAAGTATTCTTCTCTTTGCACTTGAGTGGATGAAGCTTTGGATCACTTGGAAACAAAGACTTACGAATTATATGATTAAAGGATTTAAGATAGGAATAGAGGTTTGAATCAGAAAGTTTTTAGTGCAAAAAGGTAAGGCAAAATTGCATAAATGAACCAGTATTTATAGGCAAAAATTTCTGACAACTGGAGCGTGCCGGTCCCCTTAATTTTAAGGGGGCCGCCCAGCTGTAACGACCAGAAAATCTGTCTTTTAGTGGGGAAAGTTTATCTGGTGAAAAACTAATTGATTTTGGTTAAAAATTTGAATTCATATATTTAGTATGATTAAAACATTTTTCTTTATTACCAAAAGTGTTTTTCAAAAATATATAATATGTTTATATAATTAAATAAACTTTGTAATAATTAATTAAATACCCCTTTGATCTTATAATGCATTAGACACTTTGTTTATTCATACCTTAAGTGATTAGATGGTAAAAGTGATTATTAACTACTAAATACTTGTTTACATCATAATCTTTGGTTTGATGAGTTTTCGTTTTGTGATTATCAAAACATAGAGATATCGAAAGATATGAATAACGTTTTTAGTCATTTATTTATATCAACACTTTTGTTGTTATATTTTCTTTATAGAGGATAAGAAACATATGTTTCATTGCTTCTTTCGTAAAGATTTGAAGAAAGAAATCTGAAAACATAAAATAGATTGATGATTGTGCAATTTTGTTTCAGAATATAAATAAATTAAAAAAAAAAAAGGTATGATACGTATAATTATCTAACCAAACAACAATATTAGATTTGATTACTTGACTCATATTTATTCCCATTCTACCTCATATAAAAACTCATACGGATTGTGATTCATGAGAGTAAACCAAACGGGCCCTAAATCTCTAAGTTTTCTTGTGTAATCAAAATTATGCTTTTCAGATAATGTAAAATTCGATCTTCTAATAGTTGTTCTATTTATAATAGTATTTGACATAAAACCTGATTCATCTTCATTTTCATAAATAATAGAAACATCTTCTTCTTTAAATGTTGGTAAATCTGTCATTTTAGTAGTAACTAATTAACTGAGCTAAAGTCAGAAATTATACCTTACTTTTAGCTATTGATTCTAAAATTCTTTCTTCTTGATCATCGCCGTATCTCTGATACCAAAAATTAACCCTGCCTCCATGATCAGATTATTACCCACTAACAAATTATACCCTTGAATAATTCATAGAATGAATGATTCTTGTATGTGCCGTAGTTGAATTATATGCCATGGGACCTCCGATAAAACAACCCATGCTTCAAAGAAAAGCAACAAGACCAACTCTACTCGAGCACCTTGTTGGTAGATAGTGCAATTCTCTTCGTTTTATTCCTTCGTTTCTCTTGTACCAATTTTCACAATATAATTCGATTAATAATGTGGCTAGCGGTTTCAAGGAGACTCGGGTCGCTTCACGAGGCGGGGCCTGATCTGTTGGAATCCTTTTTTCATCCTCTTTTCATTGGTATGCTCGGGGCTTCATGTGGGCTTCGTTTGGACCTCGATAAATGTGCAAACTTGATCAATTCTCGCCAGAAACTCCTTGTTTTTGCTCCATTTTCAATCCCTTGAACCTACAAAGTAAAATAACGAATTTCAAGAGTATTTTTAATAAAAACATATAGTCTTATTATTTATTTAGCTAAAAAGTGCGGGTTTTCAACGCTAAAAACATATATATTTGATCAAATATCAAAATTCCCTACACCTACACAACATACTTTCAAAAACACTTACCAACTAAATATTACACCACCTTCAAAAACTAATCTAGTCACATAAATATGTCGTTTTCATTTATCATTAAATAACTAACAATTAAAATAAAATTGAAATTCCAACTACTTATACAAACAAAATTGAAAAAAAGTTACTGACTTGAAATGTGAAAGTGAAGCATAACGATGATGAGGTATAGGGAGAGTGCGAGGCAGTGATGTAGCCATTGGGATTGCCACCTGTCAGTTGCGGTGGTGGTAAGGGTGGTCGCCGGTTGGATGATAATTGAATTGAGAGGTTGTTAAATAAGATAGGATATTTTCAGAGGTTTTAGACATACCGTGGGGTTTTAGCAAAAAGAAAAGAAACAAAAACATAATCTATTAAAACTTAAAATGATTGGTACTGTTGTTAGAATAAAATATTTTTACATATAAAAGATAATGTAATTTATAAATGAATTAGAATTCTTGCAAGTTGAGTCAAACATGATAAATCATGTTTATCAATCACAATTTAAATCACTAATTTTATCACACTAAATTATTCTCCAAACATATATATATAGATAAAAAAAATACACACACAAATTAACACTATTACAAAACGTCATCGCCATCCATGAAAATCGTCTAGTTAAAATCAAATGAAAACCTTTCTATATAGTTTGTCGAAATTTTCAATTTATATGGCTACTCAAATAAAGCCACTCGAGTTTCTTTTTTACTTGTTGAGTTAATACTTCTACATGGTAAAGGTAAGATATCAAATAAAAAATTTGTAGAAGATAAAGGCTTGAAAATTTTTGAATTTTTTCTCGAGGATAGTGAATGTTGGTGCATAAAAATGTTGTGAACGAATTTTATATTTTAAGTTTTTGTATGTTTTTTTTAATGTACAAAATACGAAATTTTTATGCATAAAAAAAAAATTGTTGCACATAATTTTCAACTTGTTATATTTTAATGCATAATAAAATTTTGATACATATACTAAAAAGAAGTTGAATGCAAAAACGAATTAATGCCCAAAAGGCGATATACAAAACTGCAATGCACAAATGATTTTTTTCATCATAAATATACATATTTAGAAAAACTTCATTCACAACTTTTTATTCCACCAATGTCTCCTATCTTGTGGTGTTTTTGGAGAGAATTTTAGAACTTTTTATTTGTTTAATAATTGTTACGGTTCTCACGATTTTATTATTTATTATTTTTTTTGGTGGCTTAACTTTACTGATGGGTAAGTTATCTTTAACGTGTTTTTTTTTTTTTTTTTTTTTTTTTTTTTTAAGTTTTCATTTAAAAAGAAAAAACTATATATATATATACGATAAAGGAAATTAGAAAAAAAAATTGTGTTCTTGGGTTTTTCCAAGATATAAGATAAGATAAAACAATAAGTATCAAAAACCTAGTAATTATAAGATCGGGCATTATGGCATCCCACACCATATGTAGTTGGCCACTTTGGCGCACGAAGACCCATAAAGGGCCTCTCATCGCCGCACATAGTGGTTAATTGGGGTTGGTTCGGTGGTGGACTTCACCTATCGAAAAAGAAGGAGTAAATGGATTAACTATCTTTTTTTTACTGTCATGCCTGAAAGATGGCTATAGAGTGGTGTGCTGAAAATCTGATGTGTTTGCTAAGATGGTGACCGTCAGGTGATCATTACACATAACAGAATAATATTGTTTACCAATGCAAGTCTAGAATCTACAACATTGACAATCCAACATATTTTAAATCACATTTTGTTAAACTCTCATGATCTATTAGAAAGTGATTTTCGCATCACCAAAAAATTAATGTTAAAAAAAATCCAAAGAAATGTATCTTTTGTCTTTAAAGAAGAAAATAAATGAGTTTCTACTTTAGATGTTTTAGTCGTAAAGTATTCACTTCTGAATGTGTATGTGAATGTGTGTGGGGTGATTCGTATTTTGCTCACAATCTACACCTAAGAGATTTGGATGAGTTTATATACACAAGTAGTAATTTGCATTTTGATGTTAGTCTTAATAACTCATGGGTCTACTTGAGTCACTCCCAAAGTTGTTTGAAGAAATGTGTAAGGTCTAACGGGTTCGTTAGACTGACATTGTACAAGCTACCGCTTTTTCATAAAAACCCGACTCGTTAGGTCTAGGTTACTAGGTCTAGTGGCTGATATTCCTTTAAGGGAATATGTCACCCATTAGTAACCAAGTTTCATGAGTGTTCCAATTTGATACCTCAAACATTATACTAATCATAAAAACCATCAAAGTTTCAAAACTATTTCATTCTTATGTAATTTTCTAAAATTAGTGTGCTTAAAGTATCAATTTATGCATTAACATGTTGTACATTAATTTTAAACACCCACCCCTTGAATTTAACTAATTCCAACCAACTTTATGTACAACCCATTAATGCATGACTAAACATAAACAATAACCACAATATAATAACCAAAATTGAAAAGTCTTCCATTTAGGTCATTCTAACATAAAAATTAAATAAGAATGGAACAATTTTGAAACTTTGATGGTTTTATATTTGATATAAAGTTTGAGGTACCAAATTGAAACAGATCTCAAATTTGGTTACTATTTGATGATTTTCACCCTTCTTTTAATATGGAGTAATAATCCTCGCTCAAATTAAGGTTACTTTTTATTATCATTTCCTAAGGTGTGATGTTACTCTCAGAGTACCATATTAAAGCGCTGTTTGGTATAAGCGTGGGAATAGGATTCATAATAAGAGGAAATGGAAATGAATTAAGGATTCCATTGTAATTGTTTTGTTGTGGATGATTATTTTTTCCTATCATCAACTCCGTAATTATTTATGGAGGATTTTAGTCACATAAATTAATTCATAATAAATCTTATATACTAAAAACTTAAGTTGTCTTATAAATGCAAAGTGCTCACAATAAATGTTTCATGAATTAAAAGTGAAATGTGGAGGCTTCATGTGTTAGTACATTGATTTAATAGTCATGTATAAGGGTAAGTACATAAGATTAGTGATTCGAGTAATTGAAAAAATTTGTACGGTACAAGGTAGTTTAAGCAACATCAAACTTAAGTTGTCTTATAAATGCAAAGTGCTTACAATAAATGTTTCATGAATTAAAAGAGAAATGTGGAGGCTTCATGTGTTAGTACATTGATTTAATAGTCATGCATAAAGGTAAGTACATAAGATTAGTGATTCGAGTAATTAAAAAAATTTGTACGGTACAAGGTAGTTTAAGCAACATCAAAAGTATATCAATTACACAATATTGGGTGACTTAATTTAATGTGCAAGAGGATTTGTACACAAATTGTAGTACGGTACAAGGTAGTTTAAGCAACATGAAAAGTATATCTTCTATACTATCTAAAGATTGAAGTTCTTAATTTAATGCGCAAGAGGGATTGTGCACAAAAGTTTGTATGATACAATATGTTTTGTATGAGGAATCGTGCACAAAAGTTTGTAAAGTACAACATATTTCAAGCCATCTCTAAACCTCAAAGAATACAAACCAAAAATGCCATTAATGCATAAATTAAACACACCAATTAGTGGTTAGTCTTTTTATCTTCTCGTCCATGAGTTACAAATATTTTATCAACTATATAATGTGTCAAAAATCACACACAACAAACCACAACTTCCTCCACACCACGTGCACATTGGGCTACAACTTATTATCGTGGTAAAGTAAGCATCATATCGTCTTACTTATTTAGCATGTTGATTTATATTATTTTATGTAAATTTCACGTGTGTAACAATGTAGGACATAAAAATGGTGCTTAAGAGGTTTGGTGGTAACATCATTTTCTCTAATGGTTTAAAAGATCTTACACATCGTTGTCTTATCAATTAAGTGGAACATGCACGAACATTTTTACTTTGATCGAAAATGCAATATATTGATTAATTGTATTTAAGTTACTAATGATCAACTATATCTAATTTTTTGTAGCGCGTCAAGAAGCATTAAAGAAAGAGATCGAGAAGTCACAAAAATTGTATCAAGAACAAAAATGCAAAAGGCCAATGAACAACAACGACAAAGATAACAACAACAACAACAACAACAACAACAACAACAACAACGCCACGGCCACCGGTGGGATGATTACTAAGCATTCATATTAATAGTACATTACAAATTAAACATGCAATATTTTACTTCATGTAATACCGCTAAACGGGCTAATACTATTGATTCGTTAGCAAGTAAGTTTATTGAAAATAATGTGACGAGCATTCAATTTTTAGTCAATAATTATTACTACACTTTGTTGTTGCATTTTAATATTTTTGCTTTTAATGTAGTTTTTTTTCTTGCGGTGTGTTAATGTCACTTTCTTAATTAAACGTCTTGGAATATTGCGTGACTTTGATATTTGATATGACTGTGTAAATTATGTCGATGTTATATATTGAAAATGGTAGTATATAATAAAAATATCTTTACACTATCATCTTAACAATAAGAATCTTCTAAATCGAAGAAGTATATAAAGAAGAAGAAAATTGTATTTCAAATGTTATCCTACACCTATCACGAGGTAAGCATTATTCATTTGAGTTTGAGATCATGTGATTCATGTCGTCATACTGTAAATACTTAGAGTGAGTTACTAATGAATGCTCCAAATTCGATATTATAGTTTATGGAAAAATGTTGTAATAATGCATTAATTAAAAAATAATTTATGTAACTTACTCATATTAAAAGATTACATATGAAAAGCCTCATTTAAATATAAAATTTTGCAAAAAAACCTCTTCACATTAAAGAAAGAGCTCGAGAAGTCATGAAAATTGTATCAAGAACAAAACATGCAAAATGCCAATGAACAACAACGAAAAAGACAACAAGAAGAAGAAGAACAACAAGAACAATGCCACGGCCACCGATGTCAATATAGATGAATACTTAGCATTCATATTAATAGTACGTTACAAATTAAACATGCAATATTTTACTATATGAATTATAATTTATTATACGAATTATAATTTATACTCTTGAATATACTAATTACTTTAATGTTTTATGTTTTTATAGTTTTGTTAGAAAGGAAATTTGTTTTATAGTTCGCTTTTAATAATGTAATTTATTTGAGCAACGAAGTCCGTCTTTCACAAAAAATGAGAGTTTCAAACATGAACCGGAAATTAGTCCCGAACATTACGAAAAAAAACAATTAGATCCAACCTATGTGCATCGCATGGGTCCTGAGGTAGTCCAAACTTGTGTGCATCGCATGGGTATGAATATAAAAGGTCTCCAACATTAATGTCATCGCTTCATATTTAAAATAATTTATGTAACTTATACATATTAAAATATTATATGTGAAGAGACTCTTTTCAACTTAACATCTTGAAAAAAAATATCTTCACATATACTCTTTCAATGTCAATAAACTATTTTAAATGTGTGTCATGCTTGAAAATGTGATACCATCACAACTTAGATATATATTGACGAAAATAAGTGCCAAAGATTACGCTATAGAAACTTATATATAGCCTATGTGTAACTCAATAAAGTATTTTAAATACATATAAAAGTTAGCAAATGTGTGACACCATACAACTTAAATATAAAATAACGAAAATAAATGCCGAATATTACGCTCTGAAAACTTCTATACATCCCATGTACATCACACGTATTTTAAATCTATGAAAACTTCTATACAGCCCATGTGCATCGCACGGGCGTTGTTGACTATCATAAGAAATAGTTATAACTTAGCCGGATGTATTAATATTAGTTAGTTCCAATAAAAAATGATAGAGTCAATACCAAAATAAATAGACAAAAAATATTGCGTAAAAAATACATCTTAAAAGATTACATGTCAATAAACTACTTTAAATACGTATTATGCTTACAAAATGTATGTTACCATGACAAATTATATATATAATGACAAAAAATACGTCTCGAATATAAAATGACAAAAATAAAAGACGGATATTAAACTTTGAAAACTTCTATACTGCCCATGTGCATCGCACGATAAAAATTAGTTTTTGACAATACTAAGAGTTAGAATTTCTAATGGTAAACAAAAACAATGCATCGCATGGGTAAGTGAGTTTTAGTACATCCGATTTGAACAGATAAATTGAAAAAGTTTGCTAAAATAACAAAATACGGCATATTAAAAATATCACATTGAATAATGAATAGAAAGGAAAAATTACATAATTTTGGCTCACAGTCATTTATAAATTATAATAACAAATAAAAAAGCTGTGTGCATCGCACGGGTCATGAGGCAGCCCGAGTTATATATTGTATTTTGAATATTTGACTCGACCACAATTAAAAGTAACGAAATAATGGCATCAACATTTTTCATGTCATGCTAACAAACACAACTTAGAAACTTATTGACCAACAAAATCCATCCATGACCAAAATGACGAAAATTAATGCTGAACAATATGCTATGAACATTTAGATCGAGCCCGTGTGCATCGTACGGGTCTGAATGACTAGTCAATAAGTAATAAATCTCTAGTTTAATAATGTAAAGTTGTAAACCCACATGGAAGTCAAATCAACAAGTATTTACTTGAAAGGAAGCCACCTCCAAGACTTTCGATTCCATTACTTTAATCGAATATACCTACACCAAACCTAATTAATGAGATTGAAAGTATTCCTAGATTGTTATTCCAGTCAACCAAACAACACCTAAAGTTAAAAGTAGTGGTGGGTGAGTCACTCAGCACCACCTCTGCTTCTCTCTCCTCTCACTTCCACTCACTCCCATTTACCATACATCCGTTTTGGTCACATTTCCCTCATCTTTCATTAAAATACTCACTTTATATAAATATACCCTATTAAATACCACACACACACTCACAATACAAATAAAAAAACAATTACTTAATAGTTTGGGTCCCACTTTGTCGGCCGAACACATTGGTGAGCAACTCATCATTCAATCCCATTTTGGCCGTGACTTGCGTTTGATGTCTTGGGTGAGGCGTGAGTGACTCACTCACCAAGTGGGGAGTTGAGCACCATTCTGTTTAGTCTAAGTGCTAGTGTGTACAATGGAAATATACTTTAGTGGGTAAATAACTAGATATGATATTTAATTAGTAAAAAGAGTGTGTAATTAGCGAGGATTTTTGAAAGAGCTAAAGCCTCCTACAATATCCTCCTGCTACATACAACAATAATATATATTTTTTTCACTCATTCTCTCTTTGCATCTAAGCTGTCAATTTTGACACTTGTCAGGATCTTGTGAGTAGGAAGATAAGTAGGAATAATTTGTAAGAGGAAATAACATTTTCCTTTTTAAAATTATGTGCATTATAAAAGTGAACACTTAGAAGTACAACTTTCGAGACATAACTTTTGGTATAAATTATATTTGTAGTTTAAAAAACAATATAGTCTAAATATGAATGGACTAAAAGTGTACAAAATAATTACTTGAGGTACCATTTCTAGCATGAAAACAAACTCTTATGAGCGGGAAATTCCAATCTATTAAATCGATCAATTCACCCCCAAAATTTCACAAACACACACACAAACGCACACACAAAAACAAAAAACACACACACTAGGGTTTCCTTCATCTAAACAAAAATGAACCAAAATGACCCGGAATCGTCGCCGGAGATTGAAACTCACCGCAATATTCTCCGGCAACGATGGGAGCTTGCTTCTGTTCTCAATTTCTTCAAGGTATATATATATATCTTTTATTATTATTTTAAATTTAAGGCTTATTTATTAAAGGTTTGTTATTTTTGTTTATATTGTGTAGAAAGATCTAGATTTATATTTTATACAGTACATAAGTAGGTTGTGTTTAATGTTTATGTGAATGGATTAGATGTAGAACTCGAACTGCGTTGCGATTTGATTTGAATGTTTGTGAAAACCTAGAAATATTGTGTACGGAAAGCGAGTGTTGACGGTTAGAAGAAGTTTATAAGACGCATAAATGAAGCGTGAAAGATTTTGTGTGGTTGAGGTGTAAGGAAAGAGAGGAATTGACGGATATTTTAATGAAATGAACTGATTTTTGGTTTAGGAGATGAAAGCGGAAACGTGTAGAATAGTAAAGTGCACATTTAATGTGAAGGATACTGAGTTTTTGACGTAGATATTTCATTATTTTAGTTGTTTGTTTTTTTAAAATATTAGAAATTCTGTGTACGGAAAGAGAGAAATTGATGTTTAAGGTAGCAAAATGTGCCGATGTTTGATGCGTATGAAAGTGAAAATATATAGATTAGAAAGAAGAAGTTTATAATTTGGTTAAATGAAACATGGATTTTTTTGTGTGGTTGAGATGAAAGTGGAAACATGTGAATTAGTAAGTGTGTTGACGACTTGACGTTGAGTGTGAAGTGTAATGATTTGACATTTAAGTGTGTATCTAGTGAATTTAGTTAAGTTTACTATAAATTTGAATGATACCAATTAGTGTATATAGTGCATTTAATGTGTAGGATACTGAATTTTTAGACGTAGACGTTTCATTATTTCAGCTGTTTGTTTTGTAAAAAAACTTCGAAATTGTGTATGGAAAGAGAGAAACTTGATAGATAAGGTAGTAAATGTGATGATGTTTGATGCGTCTAAAATTTATAGATTAGTAAGAAGAAATTTATAAGAACATTAAATGAAGCATGAATGATTTTGTGTGGTTGAGGTGTTAGGAAATAGAGGAAATTGACAGAAATTTTAACATTTTTCTGACTTTTAGGAGATGAAAGTGAAAAATTTGTAAAATATTAAGTGTGCGGACATCGAGTTTGAAGCGTAATGATATTGACATCCAAGTGCGTATCTAGTGAATTTAGTTAAGTTTACTATAAATTTGGATGATACTAATTAGTGTACATCGTGCACATTTAATGTGCATGATGCACTAATTATATGCCGACGCGTGTGATTTTGAGCTATTTGATGTGTGTGGGCCATAATATGATGTTTTTGGACAGGTGTTTGAGCCTGTTATAGAAAGCAATATGAAGGTTTCTGCTGAAGAGGTTGAGACAGCACTAATTATACCAAACAAGTGTCTTGCCCAGCTTCATGTATCACTGTTAAAGGTTCTCTCTTTCTTCTGTGTCGTTTACTACTTTGTTACGATGATGAAATTGATTGTCATTTTTGCTATGCTGTTTTATTTTCACTATGCTGTTGTGGTTATGGGTAGTATATCAATAGCTTTGAACGAGGTTTAACTTTTTTAAATGTTGAAGCATGTCTTTTTATGCTCGTTAGTAAAAGTATGATGATTATGTCACTTGTGTGTTTGTTAATTTTGAGATCTTATAGCTATTATTATAAGATGAAAATCTCATGTAGCTGCTTAGTACATAATTACAGGGTCAGGGTGAACAGTGATGATTATCAAAGTTAACTCTACTGTGATGTAATCTGTTTGTATGAATGTATCATGTATGTAAAGGATTAAATATTGGATCAAATTTTTAATGTTTTGACTGATAAGCTGTAGATATTAATATGGAAGCATAAAAAGAGTTTAATGAACAGGGCTTCTCTGTATCAGTACTTGTATAAATGCACATACGAGAATAGGTATCATGTCAAAAGGAGAGATTTATTAAAAACCTATCACTTAGCTTTTTGACTGAACATCAAATTCTTCATCTGGGATAGATTGATGAAGAATTTTATTGATAACTTATTAAGAAAGATGGACACATAGCAATTGGTTATTCATGCTATTGATGCACCCTTGAGTTATTCACTGCTTAAATTTCGAGTGTCATAGAATAACCGGTGACTAGGTTGATCCTTTCGCTATACTCCTAGTGTTTGTTTTGACTCACTGAGTTTCTTTGTAGGCTGTTTCTACAATGATGTTTCTAATTGTTTTATGTGCTAAAAAGCCTGGATGAGACTTTTTGTACCTTGGATTACCTATCTCACGTGCTTTATGACGTGGCATATTAAGTGTTTCTTATGTTGGCATCACAGTGATTACTTTTCTAGTTTCTTCGTTTATTCATGCCAAACATCATCCTCTCGTATGCTTGCATTGTCCCACCTTTGCTTAATTGCACTTGACTTGTAGTATCCGTTAGTTATTTCAACTTAGTGCTTTAGTTAACATTTTATGCTATCATTATTCTACTCAATTAACTTCTATTGTGCTAAAAGTTTGTTGGATAGTATTTTCTGCGTTTCATTCTACTTTTCTGAAAGCTAAACTTTGCTGCTTAAGCTAAATTTATGAATTTTCACTGTATTATCATATTTATTCTCTCGTAATGCTGAATAGGGAATTCCACCTGTACCTAAAAATCTAAAGGACCCTGATGTTTGGGTTGTGGCACTCTCCAAGAAGCTTGTTGAGTGGTGGCCATGGGTAGGTTACTTTTTTTATTTTTTTCCCCAACCCAGATTGTTTGGGTGTCTTTAGTGAAATAACTGTGAGCTATTATGGCTTTCAGGTTGCTGAGGGAGATTTTCCATTAACTGCAGCTAAAGGGTACTTTTATGTTCATTTATGGAAAACTAAAACACCTGATTTAATTATACTCTAACTAACAATAAGT
Source organism: Artemisia argyi (assembly GCA_030686995.1). Taxonomy (NCBI): domain Eukaryota; kingdom Viridiplantae; phylum Streptophyta; class Magnoliopsida; order Asterales; family Asteraceae; genus Artemisia; species Artemisia argyi. Next base: position 61,846,961 of record CM060685.1, read on the forward strand.
TTATTTCTGGTGATATGGGATTACACAGGGCGGAAATGGCAACATACAAAGAACTTGATCCCACAATTCGTCTTGTAATTCTAAAAGCGCTCTGTGAGATCCGAGTTGATGTACTTTTTCCAGCTCTTCTGTATATATTTTTTATTATAGCAGTCTGATTATTTTATTTTTCTCATATATTGGTACTTTCTTACTTTTTGGGCTCACGGATTAATAAAGGGTTGCACCATTTATAGAAACTTTATCGATGAGAATTTTTACAGTAACAGTAGAACATAGCAGAGGGTATTAATTGTTGCTTTAGTCACATTAAGTTATCCCCACTTTTGGAATTGCTATCATATTTTTCAGCATGAGTAGTCTTGTCTAGTTAACAAGGCTGTCATAAATATCTTTTTAAGGTGAAAGATCTAATTTCAAGCTTCTGGTATCTTATGATGTGAAAAAGAAAATGAATATGTCATATGCAACTATAGTATGTTTAGACTTGGGCTACTTTTTACCTCATTATAGAGAAAAATGTATGATTTTAGTTTTATGCAAGTCCTGTCAGATTAAGTATTGTGAGACAGTTGTCAAATGTCAAAAAAGTGAACTACTTGTTAATTTTCCTAAACTTCTTTTGTGTTCATGATGTAATTATTTTTTGTTTCTCATGAAATATGTCATGTTTATTATGACAGCAACATGATGTGGTGTCATACATCAACGATGCGGTGAAAAATAAGAATGAGCTTTCTACTTTCAGGAAAATTAATATCGGGGAAGATGGAAAGGGGACGTCATATTGGTAATATTAAATCTACTGTTGGTGTGATATAAGTTATAAGCATGATTGAAATGAATAACTCATATTTGTGATTGTCTCTGGACAGGTTGGATGGAAATGACACTTTTGGTCTTAGATTGTATAAGGAGGTAAATACTTTCAAAGGAAAGGGAACACAAATAACTATCAGCTCTCAGTGGGAAACACTTGCAACCAACCTAGAGGAGTTCCAGAATGTGGTGGTAAGTCAAATGAGTGACTGTAGTTTATAAATGCTTTTTAGAGGTCGTAGTTCAACACATCTACTAATAAGTGTATCAATCAAATGGGTAAAATAAGAAAAGATAGCTCAAAAGGAAACTGTTCAAATGGGTTGAAAGTTGTTCAAAGTCTATGTTTAATGCATGAAACCTTTTGATACACGATCCTAACCTATTTTGACCCATTACTTGAACCACTCAACTTATTCTTATTGTTGTTGGTAATATCAGGAAGAATACTCATCTAGTAAGTCAAAACTGGAAGTGGCTGTTGGTGCTGCTGTAGAACCTGAAGCCATTCCTGTCCTTACTAAACTTCATAAGGTTTGTCACTGAGTGCTTTTCCTAAATGCACATGACTCAGTAAGAGATGAGGATGCTGATGTCAGTTTTTGGTGTCTTTACAGAAGAAACAAAGAGAATTGCAGAGAAAGAGGAATGCAGAAAGGCTTATAGATAATTTCTGCAGATCTGGAATCACTCGTTCTTGCCGTAGTCGCAAACCTATCACTTACACATTCGGTATGAATACTTTTTTTGATGCACCATTTTAATTGATTAATAGTTAAACCATCACATTAAAGTCTTGACTGTTATATGATTGATGGTCACTTTTAAGGATTTTTAATGTTTGTCTTTAGGTAATTGCGTGATCAGATAATCTAACAGTTCTCTAAATTGTCTAAGTTAATAGTAGAGTTGGGAAAATTTGTTACTGAATTGTGTGTTGTAGAATGAGAGCAGATTCAGTCTAAAGGTTACTTAGAACACATATTTTGGTATAATAACTCACTTATATGGTATATGTGTTTATGGACTTTTAAAATTAAGTCGAGTCTTTTCTGCAAAATTACATCTCCACGTCCTATGAACTTCTATTACGAAATTGCAAAGTAGTTTCTCCATCATTTAGACAATCAATTTCAACAAGTATAAAGGAAACTTCATACATGAATGCATAAGCTGGAAGTTGTCTCTTGAAGTTTCATATATTTCAACGGTGACCTCACTAGATTCCAAGTTAATTGTATTTAATTTCTTTTGTTTCACCCACTGATTTCTGCGTCCTCAATGTTAATGCGCGATAATATGACCTTTGTAACTGATGATATTTCTTCCTTTATTCTAAATGTTGCAACAAAAAACAATTTCTCACATCTTATTATCACTGTTTTCATTACTAAATAAGATGATCGATATGTTGAGATGGATACCTTAAGAGATATTCTCAAGCCTCAGCTGCAGTAAGAAAAGCTTTTCTTCGTAAATGTACTGGTTAAAAAGTTTTTTGTTTATTCACTGTACATTCGTTAATAGTGTTCCATTCTGTCTTGCATATATCACTTTGACATACATGGTGCTATGCTAACTAGGGGAAGAGAATGAATAAATATACAATCCATAATCAGTTTGTTGTTTGCAATGTTTCGATTTCAATGAAAAATGTAGTCACGATGCTTGGGTGTTTTTTTTCTTTCGTTTTTGTTAACGTGAAATCTGTTGCAGATGCCTACGACAAAGCTATTACTGAGGCCATCCGAGAAACCAAGTAAGTTAGCATTTATTTCACTTGAAGTTTACTTCAAATTATATTTACAAAATTCTTAAATTATGGAATCCCACATAATAATAGATAAATGTACTGCTAAATCAGTACTTTCTCATATGTTTCTGATAGGAGGATGAAAACCCAAAACGAACTAAGAAGTGAGAAAAAACAAGCTGTAGCAAATGAGGATCGAGAACAAGATCAACCCACAGATGCCGAGCTCACTGAATCTGAGTCTGAGAGCAGCAAGCATGAAACTGAAGATGTTTCTGAGGCTTCTGATGAAGAATCAGATGAAAGTGAAGAATCAGAGAGGTCAGTTCCGGAGTTTTAATTACAAAATGGCATTTTGTTAACAGAATAATTATGGCATGAATTATGATTATAAACAAAACATCTTTTTAAATGGCCTGTTGAATATGTCAAATCATCCCACTAATAAGTATTCTACTAAAGCCAGGACTTACTCATTTTTTTTTTATACTTTCTTCAGGGAGATGAAAACCAGAGGCGAACGAAGGGAGAAAAAAGTAACCTTAGAAAGTGGCGAGACCACTGAATCAGAGCAAGAAGATGGAGAGCAAGAAGATGAGACTGAATCAGAGCAAGAAGATGGTGAGTCAGCTGAATCAGACTCTGAGAGCAGCAAGCTTGAAACCAACTATGTTTCCGACTCTGAGAAATCTGGTGAAGAATCAGATGAAAATGATGACGAGAACAAACAAAGCGCAGACAACAGCAGCAAAGAAAATGGCAGCTTTGTTAACAGCACAAAAGAAAGCAAGAAAATTACTGAAAAAGATGACCGTTCCATTCAACAGATCAGAAACTTTGGTACTAAGAAGCGATTGAGACAAAGGCCTAACTGCAACACTGCCCTTGAATCCGCCATTGTTCCTGATTCAGAGGATGAAATGTCCTCAGAAAAGTACTGAAAATGGTATGTAAGGGTTTATTTCAAATCCGAAATATATACGGGTTTCAGATGTTTTTATTTTCGTGGAAGAAGAGGTCGCAAGTGGGATAGATTGACCAATAGATATACTCAGGCTGATGGTTTCGATCATTTTTTGGTGTTGATATTGCCTGTGTAATTGGTACATTGGTGGTTATGTTTTACAGGATGATGTTTGTATCTTGTTTTAGAGTATAATGGAATGGTTTAGTTGAAATGGTTTCTTGTTATAACTATCTGACGTAGAAGTGTCCTGCCTAATCAAAGTGATTATTTTGACATTGCCTAGACTTTAGTTGCTTTGGGTTGATTTTATCTTTAACCTGGTCGATTGCAAATTCTCTGAAGTATTTTCAAATGCTTACAAATCATAGTAAGAAGGTTGACCATTTAAAATAATGTGGGATGAGCATGGCACCGGAAAAACGGGAAAAATGGTACGGTACCAGAACCGTACGGTACTAACTTGTACCAGTATCGGTTCTCTTTACCCGGTATGGTACCAGTACCATTATATTCGCTCAAAAAAACAATTCGGTACCACTAAAACACGGTACGGTGCGTCGGTGCCACAATGGGAAATCCCGGTTTTGGTACCGAAATTAGAATAGTTTTATTTTTTTAACTAATCTAAGGAGTGAAACACCCTAATTGGTTGTCCCATGCACTCGGCATGTTTGGTTGGGGGAAATGAGCTCAAAGAAATGGAAATGAATTCATTTACTTTGTTTAGTAGCTAGTGAAATAAAAAATTGGAGATTGTAATTCTTAGGGTGTTTAGTTTATGTACAAATTCAAGGAATTGAATTTCTTTAGTTTATGAGTGGAAACCAATTCTTTACATTGGAAAACAATTTTTTAGAGGATAATAATAATAATAATAATAATAATAATAATAATAATAATGTAGATTTTGTTCATTTCTTAGTTCAAGTCTATGTTGTTATCAAACAGTAGAATTAATCTCAATTCTTTGGATTTCAATTCTTTTACTTATTTCATTTCTTTAAATTTCCCTCTACCAAACGTGCTCATTGTTTCGAAAAATATCCTCATAACTAAAGATATGCTTTTTAACATTGCAAAAATAATTAACACGAGTTCAATTACTTGCTATGATACAATACAGTAACTATATGAGTAGACATAATGCAATTGTAGAAGCAACAACAACAATAAGGTGCTAAAATTAACATGTCTACTATATATGTTATCAATCTAAGTTTTTTGTTTTGTTTTGTTTTTTGTTTTTTTTAATAAGTAGCTTCATTGAAACATATAGTTTTATTAATCTTAACGAGGATTTATAAACAACACTACTATATGATGTTATTGAACAAAGAAAGTTTTTTTTTTTTTTTTTTTTTTTTTTTTTTTTTTTTTTTTTTTTAACAAAGTAGCTTCATTAATCTTAACATAGTTAAACACTTAAAAACTCCATTGGAATAGATTCGTAACGAGGATTTTTAGATCAAACGGTTTCCGAACCGGTACTGTTCCGATTTACCCGAGCGCAGTACTGGTGAACCCGCCAATCCGGTACCGGAACCAGTACCGGTACCTAACATACTCTCGGTTCTGGGAACGGTACATCATTTTTCGCCGGAAAAAAACCGGTACCACCAAAACGGTGCCGATTCGGTACAATTTTGGTACCGTGCTCATCCCTGGTTATTTAATAACGACACTTGCTATTTAAAGATGTTGTTGTAGACATGCGCAATCTATATTGTAAACACAATCCCAAACACCTCCGTTAGACATCCACTTTAAAGTAATGTGAGGTTTATTTTTTGACTATTTTAATCTCTAGAAGAAAAAAAGTAGGTTTGTCCGTTTGTATGTGTTTGTGGCTTGTGGGTAGAAATGGCAACATGACGGATTTGAGGTAGGGCTGAGCAAACGGACCGGCCGGACCGGACCGACCGACAAAACCGACCGGACCGAGACCGACCGGACCGGACCGACCACATTCGGTCCGGTCCTCGGTCTAAGCTTTTTGCCAAATTCGGTCTCGGTCCGGTCGGTCCGGTCCGGTCCGGTCCGGACCGACCAAAAACCCGAAAAAACTTGCCTAATTGGACCGGACCGACCGAAGACCGACCGGACCGAGACCGGACCGAGACCGGACCGACCATATTCGGTCCGGTCTCGGTCTATGGTTTTCCGGTTCTCGGTCTTCGGTCCGGTCCGGTCTTGGCCGGTCCGGTCCGGTTTCCGACCGATGATCACCCCTAATTTGAGGTGAGACAGTCATTATCTCCAAACCTGTTAACAAAAACTCTCCGAAACTCAATAGTGGAGCCAAACTATAAATCGTGGGAGGGCCAAACTATAAATCCCATTATTTAAGAGAGCAAAAAATGTAATGTATATTTTTCATCATTAAAATACAACAAAAATACATTAGGAGAAAAAATTATGGAGGACCACCACCTTTCTTGCCCTTTCATAGCTCCGCATATGCCCAAACCTAATTCGTTACTCAATGGGGATCTTATCAGGACGCCCCAACCCATATACAAAAACTCCTCCCACGCTTTAGGATGGTCAGTCTTGAACACATGCTTAGTTTTCAGGGCTCAATTGTGTTAGCTTGTGCTTTAAGGATGGTTTTGCATTATATTAACAAGTGAACAAATCTATAATGAAAAGCTATAACTAACGACTAGAATAAGCCCTTTGTATGTACATGAACAAATATTCTAAGAACACGTGTCCAAGGTCAATGTTTAACTTGAGTTTTGATTAAATCAGACGTGATGTTTTTCAAGGTGGCCAGATTGTAGACAAGTGCAGTAAAACAATTTAAATCAGACGTGATATTTTTTAAGGTGGTCAGATTGTAAAAATAACCCTTAATGTTATTCCTTATTTATAAAAGGCATAACAATTTATTAAATATTTAATATCTTACTTTTTCATTTTGACTGTCTCAACACTCATATATATTTAAAAAAAATTGCACAAACAAACTAAATATACTGTACGCCGTCGCCGCTATGCGCAACTAATCATCTAGTTTTATCTTTTAGCTATCATAAATCTTGAAACAAGAAAATCATTTGATCACTTAAATTTATCTTAACAAAATAAATATAAATTAATTCAAATTAAATTGGCATTTTCTTTTGGGGTGGGCAACATGTACCATATGAAACATCATTTGACTCTCAAAAGTCAAATAAAAACAAAAACAAGTACTGTAACTTATACACAAACCCCCTCATCGTCAACAACAACAATTCATTATTATTTTCCCGATCAACATGTCAACCAACAGCACCGCCGCCGCCGCCCGACGGCGCCGCATCGCCGAGAAAAGTGCAGAGCGTTTGGCTCTCATCACCGGCCGCACTCCGTCAATCTCATCATCATCACCATCACCATCACCAGTGCCTCCACCTATCTCCGGTATATATATGTTTCATCTAGTTTTACTTTTTATTTAGTTAGTTAAATTAAATATGTTAGAGATATGGTTTATTGATGTTATTGTATTATGTGATGGATCTATTTAGTTAGTTGTGTTATGTGAAAGTGTGAGAGGTAATTGCTTGGAATTAGGTTTATATCGAACACTTGCGATAAACTCGAAGGACTTGTAATATTTGTTTGGGAAAAGCAGGATCAGATAGTCAGTCAGTTGTAGCAGGATGCAATGTAGGAGATAAGATGCTTATGTTATAACGAAATACAATGATCAGATGAGATTTAGGGGGTGTTTGTTTAAGCTTATATGTGGGCTTATGAGCTTATTTGAATTTGTCTCATATTTCATAAACTTCAATTTTTCGGCTTCTTTTGAGACTTACAAGCTTATATAGGTTTATCATATCATAATAAACTCATATAAGCCCACAAGTCTCAAAATAAGCCAGAAAATGGGGGCTTATGTAATATAAGCCGAAAAACAAATAAGCTCATAAGCCACATATAAGCTTAAACAAACACCCCCTTAGTATTTGCCAATTCTGCTTATCTAGGGATTTACGAGGTAAAATAATCAGAATCAGACAAACAGTTTGAATAAGCAATTCCCAAACTGCTTATCACGCCGTCAAGTTAGTAGATCAGCAGCATTAAAGACTGGTATCTGCTATTTCAAAATGTAATAAGCGGCCCAAACAACCCTCTTAATAGGTATTGAAATCAAGGTGAATTGAATCTTATGAGAGATTTCTGTGCAAAAGTTATGCATTCTTTGTTTTTGTTTTGTATGTGTATAAGATAAACTAGAATCTTAATGGTGGAACTCGGAACTTGGAAGCATGCAGACCAAAAGTTATTCGAGTAATTGTGTCTGTGTATTCACCTTTGATAAGCATTCGAACTTCCGATGCCATCAATTCAAAATTACATCATTTTCCAGTTTATTCTAAATTACCAGTGCACTGGCTGGTGAACAGTAGTAAGATTGCCAGATTGGAGAAAAGGCTATCTTGAAAACTGAAATATGGAGGAGTAGACAAGTAGTTTTATATGAAGTAATTTATTGATTGTAATTTGTATCTTAGTTCGATGGAATTGATAAATGACACCCAAAATGCACTTAGTTTTGGAAAATTAACTCGTGACACTACTTATCCAACCTAGAGAACGAATATATGCTAAGAAAGTGTCAATTATGAAAAGATGTCTATGTATGTGTGACCAATGTAATAACTCGCAGAATGTGAGCTGTATAAACTAAGGTCATCAAAATTTAGAGAAGCAATGTGAGGCCATAGTTTCCATTCAGTGGTCTTTGCCTGCAACTTTGTATCAAGTTTACAGTTTAGTTTTTAATGCCACATTTTGCTTTCTTCTAGTTATTATTTGATATAGTGGTTGGTATTCTATTGTTTTATCATTTATTATCATTTGCAAAGAGTTTATACTTTATAGCAATGTTTTATGCTATGTTTAGTTGACATGTGGATTTCATAGTAATTGGCTCGTTTATGCAGATGAAAACACTGATTCCTCTTTAAAGAATGATGCTCCATTAAGCAACGAGACTGCTGCCGATGATGTGGCGAGTGATGAACAACCAATATTGCACAATTCCGAGACAAAATTCGAATCCTCTGCAGAAACATCTCTTGAGCCCAGAAATATTCAATCATTTCTAGACACTTTAACAGAACAGGACCCATCAATCACTACTTCAAACAGGTCACAAAATCCCAGATCACAAACCCGTTTTAATCAAACATTCAGCCCTAAACGATTACGATCTTCCATTAAGGCATCAGAAAATACCCGAACATACTGTTCAGTCGTAATGGCCCTGTTAGTTCTCTTATCATATGCAGGCTTCCCGATTCTGGGCAGTGGCTTTATAAAGAACATGATACTTTTCAGGCCACTTTTTCTACTTTTGGTGACCAATATAACCATTGCGGTTGCACCTCTTCTGCTGGAAAAAGTCAAGCAGATAGAACGAAGGGGCTCTTCAGCAGGTGATGCGGGTTTTGGCAATAATATAGGTACAGTTTTGGAGTGGGGTATGTTGATGAAAACTGGTTCGAGTGCGTTGTTCATGGATTGTAGTATTTATTCAGTGTTAGTCGTTTGTGGCATGTCCTATATGCAGAAATTTGGTTGGTAGAATCTGTTATTTTTTTGTTTTTTAATCACAGGTGTCAGAAACATATCTTTGTATGGTATTAGCAGTTATACTTTTGAACCCTGAATCTGTGTATGTAATCTTATTCACGCAATACTTACGGATTATCCTGAGTGCAATGTTGTCCTTTATTTCATCACGAGGCATTTTATGGATAAATTGTGTCGCACATTTAATCCGTCGCATTGTTTTATTCTCTGCAACTGAGAATGTGAAATGTACTTGTTCGTATGTGCTGTTATATAAGAAAAAGTGATGCTGATATGCGGTTGGTGGATTATGTAACATGTTAAAAAATTTTGAAACAAAATGAGCAAATATTTCTGTGGACTCGAAGGATTAATGAGAATTATTTGGGATTGCTCAATAGTGTTTGATTACTTATGTTGAAGCAAACACAATTATCAGATGAGGTTGTGTTAGAATTTTTCTTTGTCACACAGTTGTAACCGGTTGCATCAATTTAAAAAACTAAATACACAGAGAAAAACACACGGTTGCATCAAGGGGTCATGCCAGAACCACAACTTCGCTGGTATAATTATTTGCCATTATACACCGTCGCTTTAGACAAATACTCGTCTAGTAAGATATAAAGTTTAACGTCTAACCAAAATGGCAAACCCTAATACACACTCAATTTAGAATAATAATGGTGGAAACATTCTTACCAAATGTTTCGCGAGTCATTGTATATATGCGAACTTAACGTAAAAATATAGTGATATATACAGGGAAAATGATTGGAAGATCTAAATATGTGCATAAATTCATGCCTAAACATGTGTGTCATGATTTTGATGATTTGTGAAAAAGTGGGTCTCATGGATGAAGCCATCAGGATAATGCCACACAGACTTAGTCATAAATTTAGACACATCTTTTAAGCATCATAATAATTGCTATATATATAACATGAAATAAGGGGCCTAACTGCAAAAACTATTAAAAATTAACTTATGAGCTCAATAATTACTTAACAAAGTGAGCTAATTAGGGGTGACTCAGCACTTACTTGTCACTCTGCATAACCCATCAACCTCTACTACAAGCAGGTTACAAAATCCCAAATTACAAACCCATTTTGATCAAACCTTCAGCCCTAAATGATTACATCCCGCCATTAAGGCATAAAAGAAGTACCCGAACACACTTTTATGTCGTAATGGCCATGTTAGTTCTCTTATCATATACAGGCTTCCAGATTCTGGGAGGTGGCTTTATAAAGAACATCATACTTTCCAGGCCACTTTTTTTTTTTTTTTTTTTTTTTTTTTTTTTTTTTTTTTTGACTAATATAACCATCGTGGTTGCACCTCTTTTGCTGGAAAAAAGCCAGGCATTTAGAACGAAGGGAATCTTCAACAAGCAATGCGGGTTTTGGCAATAATATAAGTACGATTTTAGTGGTGTATGTCGTTGATGAAACTGGTTTAAGTGCGTTGTTCATGGATTGTGCGTTTACTCAATAGTCATCGTTCGTGTGATAGGATCTTTCTAAAATCACAAAGAAAATGAGAAAGATCCAAGTTCAATAATAGAAAGTTCAATGAGAAAGAGTGAAGAATGAATTAAAGAACCAAATGATTTGTTATTAGAGAGATGTGGTGTTTACAAGATAGAAGAGAATTCAGTTACAAAAGCTAAATGTACATGACAATGTGTGGTGATTTTATACAATGAGAGTTGAAATACAAAAGGGCGGGAAAGGTTGTTAATGGGTTGTTGATAGTTTGACTTTTCTTGTTTGACTTTCTAATTGACTATTATTGACTTCTGCAATTGATTCCTATCAATGCCTCCTTCTTCAAATGATTCTTGTCCTCAAGAATCCCATGAAAACCGAGGGAAACTTGTGACCATGTCTTCAAGCTGCTCCTAAGTGGCATCTTCCTTTGTTCCATTGGCTCACTATACCAACACATAGTCAACTATCTTTTGGCCTTCAATTACTGACTTCCTTTCCAAGACACCAACTGGTTGATCCATGAGTACACTGTCAACATCCAACTGTGGTAAAGCTTGTCGCCTCTCTGGTTCTTCTCCCTTATGAAGCTTGAGTTGGGAGACATGAAAGACTAATTTGAGCTTCAGGTGGTAGATTCAACTTATATGCCACATGTCCAATCTTAGCAATTACTTGGTAGGGTCCAAAATACTTGGCATATAGCTTGTATACTTGCTTCTTCTCATTGTGATTTACATGTAAGGCTGTAACTTGACATACACCCAATTGCCAATGTCCAACTTCATATCACTCATTTTCTTGTCTGCCATATTCTTCATTATGTCTTGGGACCTTCTTAGATGAAACATGAGCAATGAAATAACATTCTCCCTTGCATATAAAGATCCGTCCACTGAATCTACTCTACTTTCACTGCATACATAGGCTATGCGAGGAACAGGAGCTTGGCCATATAACACTTCATAAGGAGTTATGTTAATGGCAGTGTGAAAATTTGTGTTATACCAATATTCTGCCAATGCATCCACTCCTTTGGTTTTTCTCCTGACATACACCTAAGGTACTCTAAGCATCTATTGACTACCTCAATTTGACCATCAGATTGGGTGTGATAAGCAGTAGACATGTGTAGACTCACATCCAAAAGCTTGAACCAAGGTTGTCAAACTCGCTAGTTTACATGTAAGATCGTACGATCTTACGTGCACACCAGTTAAAATTGATGAGGCGAAAAGTGTACCACTTTTAAGGGGTCATTTAAGCCCGAATTCGAGATTATTTGATCAAATATTGCCCTAAATCGTTCCTTTTGTCATTTTAGGTACTTTTGGAGAGAAATCTGGAAAATGAAGCATTTTGGACGTTTTTGGAGCATAAAAGTGAAGAAAACGGCAAAGTCTCAAAATTCCTTGCTGGGAACAGTACCTGACGACTTCAAGGGATTACTAGTGACAGCGTCAAGAGTGGCAAAATAGGTGGAAGTGGAGAATACACATGACGATCCAGAATGTTTTTAGGCTTATTGGCATGACGACGTCACCTAGGCCGTCAGGGTCCAAATACATGTGACGGCCCAGAGCTCATTCCTACATGACGGCGTCAGAAATGGATCTAGGCAATACGAATTTCATCATGGCGGCGAGTTGACGGCGTCAGAGGCTAATACATGACGCCGTCAGGATGCATAGTCTATATATATTTTTCCAATTTTTCATTGTAAAAGAGTGGAACTTTGTGTGGGATATTAGGGCATAAACCCTAAGACGAATTTTACAGCTTTTTCAAGGGTTTCAATCCCTTGATTCTTCCATGTTCAATTGAAGATAAGTACTTATTCAAATCATTCAATATGTCTATGTGTTGTATGATTATATCTTACGCTTGTTTACTCTTTAACATTCTAGGCTAGGTTTTTATTGTGCTTGCTTAGATGTAGTGAAACCTAGATGTTGATTATGGGTTGATTGTTTGTTTATAATTGTTACGGATGATTGTATTCGATGTTAGGCTTAAGAAAACTGGCAGACTTCCATTGGTAACTTGCTTGAACGTCTTAAGAAACATGATCGGAGGTGTACTACAATTTTTGGTTGTATTTAATGCGTAAGAGAATTCTAATGATCCCATGTTAGGAGCTTCTAACGGCTCGACATAGGAGTGAAATATGATCTTATAGAGTTAGGGAATATTGTACACGGCCCTACGACTAGTATTAAGGAATATAACCCGTCATCCATGCAATTGTAACAAGCTAATCAACCTGTAAAAGATATCTAGGGAGTAATGAAATCTAAATAAACACAACTTTTCTCATTATTGTTTCCATCACATTAGTATAATAGTTTAATTTTCATTTCTTTTATTTTATTTTGATTGCATTAGTAGTTAATTAGGTTAGTTGGCTAGCAACTAATTCCGCCCACTCCTTCAAAACCCGAGATTTTACTTGCTTTCATAAAATATAAAAAATACAAAAAGAATCATCCCTCACCTCTAGACCTAGTTTAGTAGGCTTTCTAATCCTAGCAACACTATTCCTAAGTTGAACGATCAATCCCCCGGTACTTGTCACTATACTATAATACAACGATCAGGTACACTGCCTGGTGGGGGTTGTAAGCTTCTCAAGATCCCTTGAGAGGTAAAACCTGTTGCGATGGCGCAATTCTCACGTATCAAGTTTTTGGCGCCGCAGCCCGGGGAATAGTTATTGTCTAGGTTAGAATTTCTTTTTATTAGGTCTACTTGCTAGATTCCTTTCTAGTAAGATTTTTATTTTTTTAGGTTTTCTTTAGTCTATCTTATTTCTTTGTTTCCTTTGTTCCTAAACTATCTCGATGGATTTGATTCCTGTTATTTGTGTTTTTCGTCGTAGGATTTTCCAAATGCCCGCCCCAATCCCTTTAGTGGAAAATGAGAACCCACCTAACCTCTCGCCTAACCATCACTTTGACAATAATTCTGAGATGGAGGAGTCTGACCATGATGATGACCATAGGGCTAGTCCTTTTTACTATTCGGACTCCGATGAGGACCTAGATGATGGTGACGTAATTAATGAGGATAGGATGGAAGATGAAGCGGACCCTCTTAGGTATGTCGACCCTAGAACAAGGATTGAGAACGATAGCTCATTTAATATGCAATTTCCTTGTAAAATTGGATTTAAGAGCTTTGATGCCTACCTTAACTCATCTCTACCAATGAACATAATCTCGCGAAGTGAATACAATAAAATTATGGTGGATGAGTTAGAATACAAAGGAGATAATATTATTGCAAGGGCAATGACATTGCATGTGTTTGTAGAAAGCTTTGTTTATATGGTTGAGTTCATGGTTATGGAGAATCTAGGAGTATTTATCGATAGTAAGTTAACCCAAGTTGTGTTTGGGAAACCCTTCAAAAGGTTAACCAACCTTGATGAAAAATTTAAGGAAGGGTTAATTACATTCTCGGATGGGGATGAAGATTTTGTTTACTAAATGCCCTGTGTACGTAAGATCGTAAGATCGACACGCAATCCGAGGGTTTTTTTTTTTTTTTTTTTTTTTTTTTTTTTTTTTTTTTTTTTTTTTAAATAAAATTTTAAGTCCATCCCACTTGCTTAGGCAAAAACAACAAACATGTGTTTTTACTAATGTCTAATGAGTAAACCACTATTGTTTTATTTTGAGACATCCAGGACCTATGTTATGTAATATTATTCCACTAAATCGTTAATGTAATGATTGAAACTTGATTTTTTTGTGTTTTACTATTACTTTAGTGTTTGAAATTTGAACTTTGTCATTTTCAAGAGGATATTATATGAATTTATCTTTGACGTTGAGTAGAAATCTAAAACAGTTTGACTCGTATATCATTTGTTTATAAAATATGACAAATTGGTAGGATCGTAAGATCACGATCCGATCCTACGATCTCGATCTTGCAAAGTCAAAAGCGATCCTGCGCGGGATCGCGATCTTGACAGCCTTGGCTTGAACAATTCTTGCCAAAATTTACTTAAGAACAGTTTATCCCTATCACTAACAATTACTTACACAAAAAACACCAAACACAAACAGACATATACTATATATACCGAAACATGGACACTTTAACCATTCATATATATCAAACCCTTACACCTCTCCAACAAACTTCCATATCTGTCCAACTGTTACACTCACTTTGTTACACACACCGTTAAAACATACACTAAAACACGTAAACAAACAAACACACACACACACACACATCATCATCATCATCATCATCATCATCATAATCCATCAAAATTTGAGAAAATATGATGCAAAAACTACGGTAAGCTACTTTTGTTCTTTAAGGTCTTGCGTCATGAGAGGCTTTGTAATGTTAGTTCCCGAATTATTTTGTTGCATATTGCAGACTAACTACAGTATAATATAACCGTTTATGATTAATATTACAATCTTTCTATCATCTATATTGATTGTTTTTTCAAGAAAAAGACGAAAAAGGATTTGTTTACAGAGGAGGGGCTACTGAAATCTGACGTGGAAAAGGAGAAGTTAAAGACGATGAGAGATGGACCTTTGATTACCAAACTAGAATCCAATTGCTTCCCCCTCATTTATTGTTTCCTCTTGTGTCTGCATCTATCTTTCATGCATTTCTCTTTCTTTTGACTGCATCTTTGTGTCATTCATTTCTATATCTTCTGTAACCTGTAACAATTAACAATTTCAGGTTAATTACTATTCCCGAAAAATTTTACTATTCACTTTTACTATTCATTTTTCCCGAAAATTTTCTTGAAATTTGATTTTTGTTTCTTGGCCTCGAGTGATAAATCATTTCCATGGCAAATTAAAAGTTTGACACTCATCAGATCATTTTCGTGAAAGTTAATAAGGAATTATACGTTTTAGGGTAAAACATCATTCAAAAATTCTACGCACAACGAAACTCGACCGCGTTAAGTGACCCCGCATCAGAAAAATGTTTGACACACTCATGATTTATTTGAGAATTAATCATGACTGTGAAAAACATGACCAAAATAAGCCTCGGCCGTGAAAAACTGGAATTTTCAGTTTTTAAGCGTTTTTACTCAGCCGTAACCTTAGCCTATACCTGCACCGCATTTCTAAGACGATTTAAGTTTTCAACTTATTAGAAAAAGTCAACATATTTTTCCCTCCTCCTTTGACCAAATCATTCCTTGATTTTATAAGTCATTTCTTGATTTTTAGGCTTACGGTTTATGTCTAAAAGACATTTAACACCAACCGACACTAGACTGAGCCCAGTCTAGACATTATAAGTCTTTTTAAATCATTTTTATCCTATTATAAAAGTAACATTTTACTTTTCTCAATTTTACGCAATATTCGTACGTTTTACGTATTACGCGTTTTAGACCCGTGTTTCCAGTTTTAGCAGGGTTTTACCACCCCAATGGAACCTACCACTCATTTTATATTTTATTATGGAGTATTTTGATAAGTTTAATCATTCTTCCAAGTTTCGTATTTTTACGATACCCGGTTTTACGTTTTGTGACGTAACAACTTACGGTTAGCATTTTACGGAGTCGAAACTAGCTCCATAAGCTTGGATAATATCATCAAAAGTCCACACTTGCTCCCCAAGCTTGGAAAACCGCCTTTAGGGGGGGGGGGGAATTCACACTTGTGGCATGATCTCATGCTAGGAGGCCTTAGATGAGAACATGTGTTCACCTTGTTCACCAAGTGTTGACAAGTCAACATAACTAACCTCCTCATTTCCTTATAAGATCAAGACTCATTCTCTTCCTTTCTCTCTCAATACCAACGACCCAACATCATCAAAATACACCATTTTGATCATTGATCTTGCTCATTCAATCCATCACAAGTTCAAGTCATAGTTCCTAGTTGATCCTTAACACTTTTCAGCCATAAAACTCTATAAAATCACCACAAAAACTCATCCAATTTCCATGAGTTCTTCTTCAAGATTTTTTTTACTAAGGCTTGTTTTTGTGATAGATTAGTGTTTATCAAGGGATTATAAGATAGGGTTTTTGATATGGAAGCATGGCTACGGTTGGTAAAATTTTGGAAGATTAAGTAGTGATTCTTGGTTTTTATCTTGGTTCTAGTTAGTTTCTTCACAAAAGTTGTAAGCAAACTCTAATACACTTTCTTGCTTAAATATCATATTCATGCTATTTACATATCATTCATGCTATATTTTGTCTTGTGATCATGTCCATGATGTATAAAAATGAGTAAAACAAGTTATGGTATATATATGTTAACTTATGTTATTTAAACAAGTAAACTAGTGACTTTTATGGAGAACCACGACCAAAATAGTACAACTATGATATTTGACATTTACTTACTGTTAAAGAGGACTTAACAAGGAAAACATAGCAATTTGAATCACCCAAAACGAGTACCCGAGTCAAAAGTTATGACCATTTGAAATTACCAAAACTTTTGCGGCAAAACTGCCTAAACAAACTGTTTTGCATTCTGCCATTTTGAAAGTCACCCTTCTGGTCCGATTCATCAAAAAGTTAAAACACGAAAGTTGTCCGGAACGACGTTTTCGTTCAGGAACAAAGAAGCTCGAGCCCTGAAAACGCTTTTCGAGTGATAATTTCTTCAAATTCTTAACAGCCCATTTTTAGACCAAAGTCATTATATAAAGGTTATGGTTTATAAAGACCAAGAGGTCTTATGACCTAGATTCAAGACCACAACCATGGCTAGAGCCAAGGTTGAGTCTCAAGATCATGGAACAATGACCAAAGGTCATGGCAAGGCCATGACTAAATGACCATATAAACTTACTTAGGCGAAAACATGAGTTAAGACCATATATACATACCAAGGCGAAAACATGAGCTAACGACCATATAAACTTACCAAGACAAATACATGAACTAAAGAGTTGGCGACAACTTAAACATACAACTTGGATCTACTTCATCTAAAGAACCATGAAATATTCCAAGAAATTGTCATACAAGTTATAAGAAACTTACCCTAATAACAATCTTCATGTAATCATAAACTTTCCTAAGTTTATTCAAGTACTTGGACATGTAACTTTTCGGATCAAAACTTATATATATATATATATATATATATATATATATATATATATATATATATATATATATATATATATATATATATATATATATATATATATATACTTTATCAACTACTACAGTAGGGAGCCTCATGTGAGGAGTTCATTATGTAAGCCGTCGAGATGAGTTGTGGATTTACGAATTAAAGTGTCCTGGATCCTCGAACGTTTACTAACATGACTTCTGAATTATGTCGGCCCGAACGGTAGTAAAATGATATATAAAACATACATGTTTAATGAATCATTTCTTTCAAAGACTTATACTATACATTGTACCACATCATGGACTAAGTGCAAGACACATATATTGGCACGTTTATGTTTCCTTAGACCTTATTCCAAACCTAAGTTGCAACAATTATTCTAGGTTGCTCGTAGAAGTTCTCACGGCATATCCATCATTCTCATTATA
Source organism: Artemisia argyi (assembly GCA_030686995.1). NCBI lineage: Eukaryota > Viridiplantae > Streptophyta > Magnoliopsida > Asterales > Asteraceae > Artemisia > Artemisia argyi. The sequence continues at coordinate 61,865,107 of CM060685.1, forward strand.
CATCATCCAACTCACGGTGAGTTCATAGCCCCACTTTCCATTACTTAATTGTTTTACAAACCCTTGGGGGGAATACATGCTATTTTAAAGCGAACACAATGCTTTTCAATTGTATGCTTGCCTGATTGTTTTATTATCACTAAGTACTATCCTTGCTAAAACCAATATCCCTTATTATGAACCATTTAATCACTAGCAATAGTGAGCGCGAATATTGTGAATAGGCCTATTGGGATTGACGAATCCCATTTGTATTGACTAAATTCATACAAATGCATTAATATTTGAGACATGGGTATGACAGCAAAGTACCTACCGGGATAAATCTGCCGATCGATATTGGTACACGTTAACGTTTTGGTGTCATAAGATTAGTAATGATAATAACTGTTTTGTTTTCCAACCATTGGTGTGAGCCTATAACTCACACTACCAACATATTGTGTTCAACCATTAAACAAACTCTATGAATATCACTCAACCTTTGTGTTGACCTCTTAAACATGTATTTCAGGTCCATGATGATCAAGGATGGCACGGAAGGGCACGGATGTTCAAGAGGCTATAAATTTTATTATCATTCAAAAACTCATTTAATGTAAATTGTAAACGTGGAACCATCTGGGACCTCATTTTGTAATCTCTGATATTTATATAATTTGAATGATAAATCTTTTAAAACGACTCAATTAGAGTTCGTTTTCGATTATTGTGACTATTGTGCCGTCGAGTAACACCCAGTTTGAATTCCGCTGCATCCATGAATTGGGGGTGTTACAGATTGGTACCAGAGCCATGGTTATAGAGAAACGGGTCTAATTGAGACCTAAACTATAACTACACTCACAAACAAAAGCATTTTTATAGCCTTCTGCTCTCCGTGTCTTCCATCCTCCAGACGATTATGGACTTAGTAAGCATGTTATGTTACACAAACATATTAGTATATTCATATATACCCATTTTGAGCATTTCCCCGTAGACATTTTTATGCTACACAAACATAATTGCATATTTATATATGTACCCTTAAACATAATTGAGCATTTCCCCGTAAGCATTTTATACTACATGAACATAGTAGTATATTGATATATAAACTCGGTTTATTTTCAATCATTTATCTAAACAATGGACTAAACATACCTGCGTATGCCTATTCTAGGGCATTTTGGCACAACCACATCCTCCCAATCATGTTCCTACTCCAATATTTTATGTCCAAGACATTGTAACTGATTGCAATGGTCTTTCCTATTTTCCAAGACATTGTATTATACAATGGTCTTAATCATTTCTCAAATGTTTTGAGTCACACAATGGTTTAACCTACTTCCCAGACATTGTGAATTGCACAATGGTCTAACCTACTTCCGAGACATTGTGTTTTGTGCAATGGTCTCTAGAATCATTCCATCACAAAATCAATATCATTTCATATGACATCAAAAACCCATCACAATCTATCGATTTCTAAATAGAAATATGAGATTTCTAAAGGACAAACTAATCCATCATCGACAAAAGCTGAAGTTTCTCTACATCCATCAAAGTTTTCTTCTGAAACCTTCATTGTTTAAAGTTCGTGATCCTGGCCAAGTATGGACTGTTACTTAAAACTTCCTTTCCACACACATACCTACCCCTACTATCTTCTATGCGATGGAATGTGAAAACATGGGTTACAAGTCTTGTATGGGCGGGACTTACAACTGAAGGGTTTGACATCGCCTTTGTTTAGTGGACAGTTTCCGAAAGCAACGGACATATCACAAGTATACCTAATTTAGGTATTTGAAAATTTTATCGAACCTTGGCTAAATATAGACTAGTCACCTATATTTAACCTAGGGACAGTGGGATATAGTCTGACTAACTATATTCGACTTAAAATTTTCACATACTGAGAATAGTTGTACTAGGGTTATGTTCAGGTTAATTTCCTACATGAACTCAATAAACCACCAGAATACTTTAAAACAATCTAGAGACACGATAGTGCCTTACCACTCAGCGAAATCTTAACACCTTATTTGTACTACCTAATTTCATTCTTGAAAGTTTTTATTTATGAGATAATCCGAACTACTATCTTGGGATAGTTATCAATTCTTCTCTTCATCCTGTAGAAGTACTATCCTGTTTAGGTCCTAAGGATACCATCCCGTCATAAACCTTTAAAATTTCTTAAAATTTTAAAGCAAACTTGACATCTCTACCAATATTAACATTAAGCATACACTACGCACTTTTGTTCATCAACATATCACAACATTATCTTCACAACCGTGGCAAACACAAGCTCATTAACAGATCTTGAGGCACTTTTAAAGCTCAAATCATCCATAGTTACACCACAAGTACCCTCATCAGCTTTACAAGATTGAATATTCATTTTGTAATCTCTGATATTTATATAATTTGAATGATAAATCTTTTAAAACGACTCAATTAGAGTTCGTTTTCGATTATTGTGACTATTGTGCCGTCGAGTAACACCCAGTTTGAATTTCGCTGCATCCATGAATTGGGGGTGTTACATAACCGAACACGAAGAAAACATATCTCTAGAACCCATTGAACTTGATGTTTAAGTTGATATGGATCTTTGATATAAAAGGTGGAGTTGCGTTTTTTATGATTCACTTTGAGGTATGAGTAATAATCGACTTCATTTCAAATTTAATGTGTAAAATTTCTTTTGTCAAAATTTGAAATTCACCTAAAATCCAATTCTAAGATTACTCAAAAAATGTAGAGTTTGAAAAATTTTAATGCCAAATTTGACCGTAAAAACTAGAATTTCGACCCAAAAATTTAGATTTTTAGCCAAACTTTTCACCCGTACTCCAAAATTTGAATTTGATGTTAAAACTACCCTCAAAATTAAATTTTGCTCAAGCTATCCAACCAAATCTCTCTCTCTCTCTCTCTCTCTCTCTCTCTCTCTCTCTATTTTATTTTTTATTTATTTATTTTTTATTTTTTAAGAGTTTTTGGCGTTTAAACTCGAAAATAAGGAAATGATTATCTCAGTTGTTGATGTAGTAGGTTATCTCGGTTGTTTATGTTATGAGTTATTTTGGTTGTTCTTGAATATGTTTATCTTGGTGGTTTTTGGATATGCGGATATCTCGGTTGTTCTTGAAGTTGTGTTTACCGCGGTTGTTCTTGATGAAATGGTTATTTCAGTTGTTGTTGAATGGGTTATTTTGATCAAAGTTAATTCAGTTGTTCTTGAATTACCGAACTAACTAATGACTACTCAATTAAGTATCTCGGTTGTTGTTAACTTGGTGACATGTAGGATTGTAGTGGAGGAATAGGTGGCATAGAAATAATGGTAACTACCGAAATAAGCATTATTACCGAAATAAGTTGTAAGTGTCGAAATAACTAAGTTTTTAGGGTACCGAAATAACTAAATTTTTAGGGTACCGAAGTAACTAAATTTTTAAGATACCCAAATAAGTAGGTTTTAGGATAGTGTAATAAGTTGAAATTAATCTACCGAAATACCTTAGTACCAAAATAAAGCAAGGGTACCAAAAAAGAGAATGTACCGAAATAACTAAACCCTAGACTACCGAAATAAACCCTAAACAACTGAAATAATGTGAAAAGAACCAAAAACGATAAAAAAAAACACAAATTTAATGTTTATGAAACCATTTTGCTCCAATAGATTTTGACCAAATACAATAAAACAACAAGTTTTAACATTTCATCCATAAAAACTTTGATTTTGATCAAGAAATATTTCGGTACCTAGAAACACATTTGAAAATCACAAAAACAACAAATTTGACCATGGATTTTGGAAACAAATCACTCTATCAATCTTATATTGGCTTTGGTATCAATTGTAGATCAGAATAATATCAAGAATCAACACAATAATCGAATAGAGGTTTTAGATAGAGAAAACTACATAAAGAAAGTGGAGAGATTACTATGTGAAATGTGAGATACAAATGAGACACACACCAATGTTTATATACCATACATAATGGGCTTGATGGGCTTGGCCCATAAGCTAAGTTCTAATCACAAATCCCACAAACTAATTAATGATTGCTACTTCTACGGCTAACATACCGTATCAAGTTATAACGAAATACTTGCTAATTCTACCTTAAAAGCCAATACAATTTCACTTTCCTATACAAGAATCACTTATCAAAATTTAGCATTTCAGTAATGCATAACAAAATAAAAGGTTTAACATTACGCATTATATTTTTCCAAATTATATCTTAACATGCATATGACTATATGAGCATATGAAAAACCCCAAAATAAAAATTTAACCAAAATAATTAAAAGAACTTAATTCTATTTGCTTTAAAACTTCTTGTACCCAAAACCTCCAAATTGACTCATGAAACCTAACTTTCAAAATGTGCTATTCAACATGAATCGAGGATTCTTACATCATGGGAATAATAGCTCGGTATTTATTTCTTGAATTGAAATTACTAAATCACCTTTAGTTTGATCACCAAGACTACCTTGCTTTTCCTCCTTTTTCTTTTCTCTAGACAAAAATGAGAATGTTGTGGAAGGTTGGAGATTTTTATAAAAAAATCCGAGATTTTTAGAAAACAAATCTTGAATAAGTTCCTGGAAAAAATGGTCCCTCAATTCTCATTTTTATGATATTTTTTACTTATAATTTTCTATAACCATTTTACTTACCTCTTTGACATTTAAGTTGACTCGAACTTAACTTCTATTGACTAACCAAGTAACCAATCATAAAAAGGTCTTCTAATATATTCTAATATATACACTTATATATCATAGTCAAACTTACATACAGTATGGGCATTATATATTATACTATATATATAAACCCCGGGCACTCAACGAGTGGCCGCCACGTGGCCGTTACTGTAGCACATGAACAGTATCCGACCACTGTTCATGCTACAGTAAGAGCTACAGTATTTTTAACGCATCGCTACAGTACTCGCTGCAATTTTTTTTTTTTACATAAATTTCCGTATGAAAATTTGTTTTTAAAAAAAAAATTAATAACAAAAAATAAAAATAAAAAAATACGAAAAATAATACACTTACAAAAATTTCTTATACAAATTTGTTTCTTTTAAAATACCCAAACAACAAAAAAAAATTTCAACCGCAACGCAAAAAAAAAAAAAAAAAAAAAATGTAAACATAAACAAATTATGCTTCCAAGTAAACATATGCATATTTCAAATAACAAAATTATTAATTACACCGTACAACAAAATACAAAACACAAAACGCACCCGCCGCAACGCGCGGGTAACCCTGCTAGTATCTTCTAAAACCCAGGCATCCTTTGACAACGCGACACGTGTCAAAACACTGTAGCAGCTACAGTGATACAGTAATTCGCTACAGTACATTTTTTTCGTTGCTACAGTACTCGGTCAAAATTTTTTTTTTCCTTTTTTTTTTTACAAAAATTTCCTTAAGAATTAAAAAAAAAAAAAACATAAATAAAAAAATAAAAATAAAAAAATACAAAAAATAATACATTTTTTTTTTCGTCGCTACAGTACTCGGTACAGTTTTTTTTTTTTTTTTTTTTTTTTTTTTTTAACATAAATTTTCTTAAGAAAATTTGTTTTTAAAAAAAAAAAATACAAAAAATTAAAATAAAAAAATACAAAAAATAATACACTTACAAAAAATTTCTTATACAAATTTGTTTATTTTTTTTTAAAAAAAAAAAAAAAAAAAATCCGTAAATATAAACAAATTATGCTTCCAAGTAAACATATGCATACTTCAAATAACAAAATTATTAATTATACCGTACAACCGACAAAATACAAAACACAAAACACACCCGCCGCAACGCGCGGGCAACCCCGCTAGTTTTAATATAATACTCAAACGAGTTTTCGGGTGTAACATGCAGGTCCGACTATTTTCAGGAAGATGGTATAGTATACAAACCCATTTGACACTACTTAACGATTTCATTTGGTTTGTGTTCCAAATTCGAAGATCATGCAGCTTCAGGGTAGTATGTAACTCATAATGCTACTTGATTAGTCCATAACTATATGATTCCCTGTTCATAATGGAGTGATCTTGTTTCCCTGTTCATTAGGTAGCTTGCATTTATATACACACTCAAAACTGTCTCGGGTTCAATATGAAATAAGCATACAAACAGTTTTAGTGAGCAATCGAAACACCCCTAAGATTAAAAAAAAAATGGTGTGAGAAATCAAGGTGTATTGAATCTTGTAAGAGATTTGTGTGCAAAAATTATGGATTCATTGTATTTTTTTATGCGTGTAAAAGATATGAAGCAGAACTAAAAACAAAAACGGCAAAACCTAATACACACTCTCATAATAGTTGAATTATGTGAGATTGTGACAAGTGGTTGGTATTCTCTTGTTTTATCATTTTTTATCATCTGCAAAGAGTTTATACTTTATAGCAATGTTTTATGCTATGTTTAGTTGACATGTGGATTTCATAGTAATTGGCTCGTTTATGCAGATGAAAACACTGATTCCTCTTTAAAGAATGATGCTCCATTAAGCAACAAGACTGCTGCCGATGATGTGGGGAGTGATGAACAACCAATATTGCACAATTCCGAGACAAAATTTGAATCCTCTGCAGAAACATCTCTTGAGCCCAGAAACATTCAATCATTTCTAGACACTTTAACAGAACAGGACCCATCAATCACTACTTCAAACAGGTCACAAAATCCCGGATCACAAACCCTTTTTAATCAAACATTCAGCCCTAAACGATTACGACCTGCCATTAAGGCATCAGAAAATACCCGAACATACTGTTCTGTCGTAATGGCCCTGTTAGTTCTCTTAGCATATGCAGGCTTCCCGATTCTGGGCAGTGGCTTTATAAAGATTAAAGAACATCATACTTTTCAGGCCACTTTTTCTACTTTTGTTGACCAATATTACCATCGTGGTTGCACCACTTCTGCTGGAAAAAGTCAAGCAGATAGGATGAAGGGGCTCTTCAACAGATAATGCGGGCCGGGTTTTGGCAATATTTGGAGTGGGTTATGTTGAAGAAAACTGGTTCGAGTGCGTTGTTCATGGATTGTAGTATTTATTCAGCAGTAGTCGTTTGTGGCATATCCTGTATGTTGAGATTTGGTTGGTATTTTTTTTTTTTTGGATCAAGTGTCAGATACATATGTTTGTATGGTATTATTATCAGTTATACCATTGAATCTTGAGTGCTTTGTGTATTTAGTCTTATTCACACACTAAATTTGTTGTATCGTTTTATTTTCATAACCAAAAATGTGACATGTACTTGGCTTGTATGTGCTTGTCATATAAGAAAAAAGCGGTGCTCGTATGTGGTTGGTGAATTATGACACTAGAAGGGTACCTACGCGTTGTAGGGACGAGTGCCTTGCAATTAATTAACTTTTTCAGCGAGAAATGTTTTTTAGTTCCTTGTTTTGCAATAGAATAACTTTTACGTATCAAGACAATTTGACCTTTTGCACCACACTTCATGTAGATCAACTCATGGTATAAATATTTCCTTGAAGCATTTGAATCAAAACGTAATCCAAATATTATTTGATTTTGCTTATTGCGTTAAGGACAGTATTACGAGCTACACAAACCAGTGCATTAGAAACACACTTTGAATGCTTTTTAAATCTGCAATCAATACTTTCATCATTATGACTCAAAGAAAATTAGAGATGCATACAAATACTTCCTTTTGAAGTTCCCATTAACCAAAGAGTGAGTTCTATGCTAGGAGGAATTATACTTCTCACCGAAAATTTTTAACTGCTAGTAATACAAAAGCTTATTACAATACTCATCTCTAAAGAAGTTTGAAAACATGATAAAAATCTGCAACTTAAGCCCGCCAAGATCACTTCCAAGATTTCCGTAAACATATAAGAGAAAATCCAGACTCAAAATCCATACCATAACATCAAGTCCCAAGTCCCACTTGAGTAAAAACTATTTATAAATTAGCAGCCAGTTCATCATGATGTGTTCCTTCAACATCTTCACTCCCCTCCTCAATTTGCTCATGTTTTGGGGACCAGCCGTAAGCCTCCCTTCTTGCATCCCTACAAGAAACCGTTTTTTCAGTTCTCATTTGTTTAAATTCCTCTGCAAGTTTGGTTTCTTCTTCTTGTGGAAGGAAAATGACTTGCATGCCTCCAAGCTCTTCATACATTTTCTCGATCTTGGCTTTCCATAGAAGTCCCATTTCTGTGTCCATTTTCTTGTATGGTGTTTTTAGCAAGTACTCGTCGATTCCACCTGCTTTGTCTATGCAACGAATAGCGTGTGTTGTTACTTTCACACGAATGTGACGATCAAGAATGTAGCTGAAGAGTCTCTTTTCTTGTACATTTGGCTTCCAGTTCCTTCGAGTCCTATAAACCACAATATTAACCAATGACATAAGTTAATGTCCATAGTTACATTATAAAAATAAGGAAAGGGTTGTATGTCGAAAGAATAGCAATGTTGTTATCTATTATGAATTTATGATAGATCAGTATCAACGAAATGACAATATCAAATGACTATACTACCCTTTGAAGCATAATTTGAGGCCATTTTTCACATGGTTTTAAAATAATAAATTCATATCAAGCAGATGGCAATTTGGTATTCTAAGGTTTATACTCCTACAATCTACACAATTCTATTTACATAATACACTCGAGTATTCTATTCAACTTAAAGGCCCTCGTCTTCAGCCAAACAAAGAGGTTGGTTTGAATTGTAGAATTGTAATCATTTCTCCCAGATGAAAAAGGAGCAAGTCATGAATCAATTGAAGACTACTCTATTAAAATCATACCTGTGTTGAGACACAGCCAAAAAAATGTTACAAGATGGGTTAAGACTGTATGGTAAACACACACACAGATGTAAGACTGTATGTGTTAAGACACACACCGAAACACCCCACAAACAAGATGTCCGTACTTTATGAAGTCTGAGAAATTCCACCTACATCATCCTCACGTTGTTCTATTTCTATAAAAGCCAGCTAAAATGTGCATTGTGAGGAAAAATGCCTTAGGGTGTGTCTGGCGCAGATCGTTTAGGAGCATTTAGGAGCGGTGAGCGTTGAGCGCTGTGATGTTTAATGCTCGTTTGGCAAGCAACAAGTAGTTTTTTTTTTTTTTTTTTTTTTTTTTTTTTTTTTTTTTTTTTGGGGGGGGGGGGGGGGGGGGGGGGGGGGGATGCTCCTTTTCCAACCCTCCGAAGTAGCATTCATGAGCGTTGAGCATTTTGGAGTTGTTTTACACATTATAACTACAGCTACGCTACCATACATTTTTGTAGGAAAAACAGCTACTGCTACTTCTATTTTTGCCAAACACACCCTTACTCACTGACTACTCATCTCAACATACAGCCAGAAAACTATTGGTTGAACCGTGGACAGACATTCTGTACATTGCTATAAGGGTACGATTATACGCCACAATGATGCAATATGAACTATAACTCCCGCCAATGCTGAAGGTGTTCCAATGATTAACCTAGTCTAATTCCACCTGGATAACTGATATGAAATAAAGTCAAAGATAAATAAGATGTATATCATCTTTACCATGGTTACAACAATCCTACAGTCCTGAACATTTCTGAAAATATGGTCCTATTAAATTTGAGGTCATGTAATGTGGCCTTCTAACAATGGACACATAAATGTAGATTAAGACAAGTCTACTGACAATATAACTAAGTATCTGGGTTGGTGCTTCAATAGTTTTTCTCACGTAATGGCTAACTATCTTTGGGCAGCAACAGCTAATGTTAAGTTTGTCCTTACCGAATTCCCTCGCATCATGAAAGCACTTGCATCGCCACCCCCTCCTTGAGAGAATCCTAACCCCAAGGATCAAATGTAAAATAAAGATTTATCTAAGTATTCAGCCTTCACTTGCACATCATTTCCATTTACAAAGTTTTCCACAAACAACATGCTACACCTACTAGTCATCACTTTATCTATAATCTGTTACAACCTTTAGCTCTTTTAGAGGGGCACCTCTTGTATTTTCAAATGAGCAATGATTTTAGGCAGAGAATCAAAGTTACATATATGCATAGACGAACAGAAAGGTAAGAGTAGATGCTATCTTCTGTGGTAGCTACAGTGAATAAGATAGTTTCCCACCAATGACTGTATTGACCAACTGCAATTTCCATGTCCCAATTATGTGCTTTAAAAAGATTGATTTGTGTGAGTTGTATTGCTTCCTCCCTTGCTCATAACAGAGCATCTACCTTACTCTCTTCACCAAAGTGAAGGTAAATTAAAAGGTGGGAGTTTACCCCTAGACTACTTCAGATTATATTGCCTGAAAAGCAACTGAAAATGACCATTATACCATAAATAACCTAATGGAAGCCATCTAACCTCAAGCATAGACACATGAAAGGTGTTTAAAACCCATGTTGTCAGAAAAAAAATTATAATGATTCAAACATGGTCTGAAAATGACATAAGCAGTTCTTTATATAGGACTGTTCTAATTTTGGCACGTTATCTCACTAGTTCCCACATCTTCTCTATCACCTAGTCACTTAGCTTTTCATGTACATAACCTAACAGCTTACGTACCTTCTACAAACGTGTTCAAAACCTCAAACCACTAATGAGTTAGAAGTGACAGTTGCAAGATGTTCCTACAATGACGATTCTATCCCTGTCTAAGATAAAAGATCTCCAGAACTCATGCAACTTGTATACAATATCTATAAGAGCCTGAGCCACATCACAATACCGAATGAATGACTTAAAGTGATAAGGTGAGCAAACTTTCTCAACCTATTAACCAATATAACATCTTTATCCTAAGGTTTGGGAGGCTTTTATGCGATCCATGGTGGGAAATATCTTCCCATATTTCTTCTATAATTGCAGTTGGTTGTTGTAGGATAACAGATTTAGATGAACTATCTATTTTACAGGTTTGACGAAAACCAAGAAACTTCTTATAAATGCGACATTTTCATGATTAAGCTTAGGCCAAAAGAAGACTTACGTCACACACTCCCAGCCTGCACTATATGCTTATATTTATCAAATTAGATATTAGAGAGTGCCTTTCGCCCTTTCCTGAAGATATGACCTCTACATTTAAAGAGCATGATCAGCGCTAGTAACTTTCTTTCATGTGAACAAAGTCGAGTACTTCTCTCAAAACGCTTGCAAATAAAGCCACTAGGATGTCATTTGTTGCTTAACCCCTGCACCTATACCTTGTCCTGATGCATAGTCTGAATGGCAAAGGTGTCAAGTTAGGTAGTGCCATTATATGCGGAGTCATCATACATGGACTGATTTAAGAACATTGAAGCATATGTCTCCTTTTTCACTCCATCAAAGGACTCCTTACAAGAGTCGTGTAGAAGGTGTTCGCAATTTAAAAGTCTTTATGTTGCTTGGATTTGTAGCCACACTCCCTTTAGAGATATATGACCAATGAATGCAATCTGGGCTACTTCAAAGCCAATTTACAGAGGTTAAAGTTGATAACTTGATACTTTTAATAAAGTTTCAAAACTAGAGCCACTCTGGATATGTGTATCAACATATCATCAGAATAAACGAGAAGAAATATTCTCAAAAAAGGATTTAATAAAGATTTATCAGACATGGATAAGTGTCTGCTCTCCCCGTGGAGTTTTTAATGTAATTACATGGACATCATGTGCAGCTACTCTTAGAAAAATAATGTGATTTTCTAGACACATAAGTTACTTATAGGTAACTCACCCATAAGTTCTTTCACCAGGGGACACAGGACATGGAAAACCTGTTTAGCCTCTAGAAAAGTAATTCTATTCAATGCCGTGTAATTTACACACGTTCTCCAATCTCAATCTTATATTTTTTACTAAGATAATAAGAAAGAAAAAAAGATTGTTGTTAAGGCTAATAACTCCTTGGCCTAAAAGCTATTGTATTCAATGTTTCAAAAGCATGTATTTGTGGTACAGGGTATCAGTTTTTATAGGTTGATGGGAATTGGGTTGCTTAATAATAGAATTTGGTGCAGAGGCAGGGGTTTGTTAGACATCAGCTAATATGGACCTTGTGTCCACTATATCACATACAACTGCCAAAGAGAACACCAGGGTCATTATACATCAGCTTACTTTTTATCTTAGCATATCTTGTGTGATTCCAGTCCTTCATGCCACAAATTTCTTTTTCTGATCAAGGTTATCATTTCTTCTAGAGTGCTAACCAAATTAACGAATCTTTAGAAGGATTTGCAAATTCTTTCCATGAAGCTTAGGATTGAAAATTGGGATTTCTTTAGGCATCACTTTACACAAAAGTTATTGCGTTTTCAAGTGGCACAAACCAATTTCCTAATGTGTAACATAGTGGAACCGATTCTAACTATTTATTGTCATCTAACTATTTAGGCATCACTTTACACAAAAATTATTCAATAACCTGAAAAAACAAACATCTCATTATCACAGCTTCAAATATATACCAGATACTCATTATTCCATGTAACCACGACCAAAAGTGGCCTAGTAACCTAATTTCCTCACAAGAGATATAGGATTCAAACCTCACTAGGTACACATTTGGAGGTGGCCAGGAAAGTGTCAGAATCAGTCACAGGGATACCCCGGTTAGGCCGCCTACATATCTGAGTCAAAGACTCGCCCTCTCCCAATCTCATCCGTTTACCCATTTGATTATTCCATATCAGCAAAAAACACTCAGCTAATACTTCCAAATAACACAAAATTAATAAAAAAGTTTATTAAAAAAAAACACATATCGTGTGTTTAAGAATACTAACTTGTTTCCACCTAACACTTCTACAAACATAAATCTAGCACAATAAAAGTTCATTGACAGCAACGATAACAAAAATAACGTCTACATACCATAACAAACCCCTGCCCACCCCACTTCAGTCCACCAACACCCACACACAGAATTATCACATATAACTAAATCCGTACATATGTCACCAACTCACCATCATTTCTTAATAACTAAAAGTTAAGTCAATGGAGTGTTTGGGACTGCGTTCCGCAAGTGAGCATCATAATATCCATTTCCATGTGGCACAAAACCATTTCCTACTGTTTTAAATAGCGAAACTAATCTATTCATTTACGGGTCATGCAACCAGTCATCCACAATCGTACCTAGAGCAAAAAAGTATATATAATCATCTAATCACTCAGGTATTAACCAAACTTTTCCAAACACTCAAACAATCATGCTACAATAATGACACCTCAAAACATTATTCTAATACTCATTCAGAATATACAAGCGGGTGTTTGTTTAAGTTTATCTATGAGCTTACGAGCTTATATGTTTTCGGCTTAAGTACTAAATAAGTGGACAAAATTAAGCTTATGAAAGATAAGCCGAAAACATATAAGCTAATAAGCCCATAAATAACCTTAAACAAACACCCCCTAAATGTATTAGCACAACACATAACAGTGAGTTTGTGAAATGAGAATACTAACTTGTTTCCGCCTTTCTCACTAACATTATTACCAAATTGAATATGTTTTCCAGCAAATATCCCACGGTGGGCCCTACCCATCACCACTTTTCTATCCGGCAAACATTTCTTCAACGACTCTTTAACTCCTGCTTCCAAATTCTTGTCACCGCCTATCTTTTTCATTATCTTTTTCACCATTTCGTTTGATCTAAACGCCATTTTTCTCAATTGGGTGTTTGGTCAAACTGATAAAGATTTGAGCTTTACTGTGTTTGGATCAAGATTTGATTGACTGATATGTATTTGGGGGTTTAGGGTTTTTCTTTATGGTGGTGAATTTTGGTTATGTTGATTGCTTGATTGTTTAAGTTGCATATATGGTCCTTGGTTAATGAGGTTTATACATATTTTTATTATTAGTTTTTAAATGGTGAAAGTGGATATGGTGCTGAATATGTTTTGAAACCCGGGTTGACCTGACTAGGTTAACAGGTTTGACCGGTTCCGGCCAAAAAAACAGGTAAAAAAACCAGGTTTTGAGTGACCCAAGTCAACCCGGTTCTCGAAACCCGATCGGGTTTCGTTTTTTGAATATTTTTTAATAAAAGCCCAGGTTGACCCGGCGGTCGAACCAGTTGATCCGGCGGTTGAACCGGTTGACCCGGTCGAAAAAATAAAAAAATAATAAATTGAAAACCAGGTTGACCCGGCGGTCGAACCGGTCAAACCGGTTGACCCGGTGCCAGGTGACTCGACCAGGTCGATTTCGAACCCGGTTTTCAAAACATTGACATGAAGTAACCTTTGATTTTTAGAGATTGTAAATGGTGAAGTGGCACATTAGTGATGCTAAAGATGTCATGAATCGTTGAATTATGGTATGTTTGGTATATAAGATTATTAAGAGATTATGGTTATTATTTTTTTTGAAAATAAGCTATTTAAAATGATACTAGAATGAAAGCTAAGTGTAGACGATAAATTTGAATGTATATGATTACAAGATGCTAATCATGAGAATGTTAATGTGCTTGCTAATGTAGTCTAAACTTTAGTCTAGTGTGGTAGTTCACGACGTAAAACGTCGAAAGATGATTCTCGTTATCCGCGAGATAATCTAACGGTTATGACTAAAGTCTATTATTTACTTGTTTATAATAAAACGTTATAGTTTATGAATAAACATTAACATGAAATTGTCGGTTGTCACAATCTACCATTATCATATGCCAGATAGTATATCTTGGCCCGTTAGTGACAGTTTTCGTCTGTTACACGGCCCGAGGAACTTTCCCAAGCCAGGTGTAACCTGGGAGCGTAGTTAGGCTTATCAAGTTAGGGATGAGCATGGTTCTGGAACCGGTTGGAACCGGAACCGGAACTAGTGGATCCGAGAACCGATTTTTCTGAAAAGTGAGAACCGAGAACCGAACCGAAGATAGTTTTTGGTTCCGGTTCTTTTGGATCTATCCGTATAAGAACCGCTTTTCTATTAAGCTAATAAAAAAACACAAAAAATTAAACTTTATAAGAATTTGCAACCATTTACATTTAAGCAAATAACAATTAACAACTAAATCATAAACTCAAATAATCATCATTCTATAGTTACTTTCACTTGTTCATATTTTTAACAAAACAATAATGCATAACAATCCAAAAAACAAAATAAAATAACTTAAAACTTTGTCCATCAAAATAACTAAGACCATTTAGAGTTACAGTTTATTTCTCTTTGTCTCTTCTGGTTAGTTTCTCTAATTTTTATTCCATATCCTTGAAAATCTCGTCTTTAATAAGATCTTGAACATCATCCCAATTAATTTGTGTTCTCGACTTTCTCACCCAATCTTGCGTGCAAATCAAAGCTTCAACAATCGGTGCTGACAAGCGAGTTCTATAAGGGTCTAGTAAATTAAAGATTATGATGAATGATCTTGGAATGTCATTACGTTTAGATTAATTATTGATTTATAGATGTTTTAGTAAATTAAAGATTAGGGTTTAGAGTGTTTGGCTTGATGGCTAGTCGTTTTTTTTTTTTTTTTTTTTTTTTTTTTTTTTTTTTTTATTATTATTATTATTTTTTAATGATGATACGTAGGAGTTAATTAATATTTTGCTAAGTGATGAGGCGAAAAGTGTACCGCTTTTAAGGGGTCATTTAAGCCCGAATTCGTGATTATTTGATCAATTATTGCCCTAAATCGTTTCTTTTATCATTTTAGGTACTTTTGAGGAGAAATCTGGAAAATGAAGCATTTTGGACATTTTTGGAGCATAAAAGTGAAGAAAACGGCAAAGTCTCAAATTCCTTGCTGGGAACAGTACCTGACGACGTCAAGACCTCATACATGACGGCGTCAAGAGTGGCAAAAGAGGTGGATGTGAAAAATATAACGCGACGGCCCAGAACATTTTCAGTGTTATTGACCTGACGACGTCACCAAGGCCGTCAGGGTCATTTTACAAGTGACGGCCCAGAGTATATTTACACATGAAGGCGTCAAGACTGGATCTAGGCAATACGAATTTTATATTGGCGGTGAGTTGACGGCGTCAGACCCTACAACGTGACGCCGTCAGGATGTATTCTCTATATATATTTTTTCAGTTTTTCATTGTAAAGAGTGGAACATTAGGAGGAACTTTACCACAAACCCTAGGTCGAATTTTCATCATATTGAAGGGGTTTCAAACCCTTCTTTCATCCATTTTTGAATAAAGATAAGTCTTCCAATAATCATTCAATATGTCTATGTGTTGTTTGATTCTATCTTATGCTTATCTTTCTTTTAACATGCTAGGCTAGGTTTTTATTGTGTTTGCTTAGATGTAGTGAAACCTAGATGTTGATTATTGGTTGATTGTTTGTTTATAATTGTTGTGGATGATTGTATTCGATATTAGGCTTAAGAAAACTGGCAGACTTCCATTGGTAACTTGCTTGAACGTCTTAAGAAACATGATCGGAGGTGTACTACGATTTTTGGTTGTATTTAATGCATAAGTGAATTCTAATGATCCCATGTTAGGAGCTTTTAGTCGGCTCGACATAAGAGTGAAGTAGGATCTTATAGAGTTAGGGAATATTGTACACGGCCCTACGGCTAGTATTAAGGAATATAACCCGTCATCCATTCAATTGTAACAAGCTAATCAACCGGTAAAAGATATCTAGGGAGTAATGAAATCTAAGTAAACACATCTTTTCTCATTATTGTTTCCACCACATTATTACATTAGTTTATTTTCATTTTTTTTAATTTTATTTTGATTGCATTTGTAGTTAATTGAGTTAGTTGGCTAGCAATTAATTTCGCCCACTCTTTCAAAACCCGAGATTTTACTTGCTTTCATAAAATATAAAAATACAAAAAGAATCATCCCTCACATCTAGACATAGTTTAGTAGGCTTTCTAATCCTAGCGACATTATTCCTGAGTTGAACGATTAATCCTCCGGTACTTGTCACTATACTATACTACAACGATCAGGTACACTGCCTGACGGGGTTTGCAAGCTTCTCAAGATCCCTTGAGAGGTAAAACCTGTTGCGAGGGCGCAATCCCGTGTATCACTAAGAAGTAAAAAAAATTACATATTTTTATAATTATTGGATATTTGGTTCCAGAACCGAGAACCAGTGGAACCGATCCGAACCGACCCAAGAACCGAAAATCTCAAAATCAAGAACCGGAACTGGAACCATTGGTTCTGGTTCCGGTTCAGTTCTTCATGGTTCTGGTCCGGTTCTCGGTCCGGTTCCGGTTCTTTGGTTCTTTTGCTCATCCCTATATCAAGTGATATAATGGGCGTTACTGAATGTTTAGTAATGAGTTTGACGTTGGCGTATAATTAGTGGGCTTAACTAGAGAATCCATGTGATCGATTCCGACCTTTTCTTTGGCCATACCAAAATATGTATCTAGTTAACTTTGAAAATAAAACATCTTGTGATGTCTCATGTTGTATGACCATTAGGCCACTTGGTAGTTTAAAAGTAATGGTGCATTCATGAATGTGAGGAACTTTTGACAATGAGAATGGCAACAATAATTTGATGTAGTTTCCATAGTTTATCGAAAGTTTTATGGTTTAATTAACTTCTACTAGCCTGCCGACAGCTAAACAATTCTAAATGTAAAGTTACCATGGATTCACTGATTGCATATTAATAAGGGTGGTCCATTGGGTTGTAAATTAAATGACCCAAATTGGCCCTCACCCAACAAAAACAATGTTAACGTACAACCGTACATAAGCCATTTTCACTTGCTGAAAATTAACGTTAAACATTTTTCTTATATAAGCAATTAAGGTAATATTATTTATTTCTTACTTTACAAATACTGATAATCATTAAAGCCAAAGTAGCAACATCAACTTAATAATAATAGTCTCGCTACTCAACCATATACTATTTATGAAATACAAACACTCGCACACTATCATGTGTCTTTTCTTCTTAGTTCATTAGTATGGTACCCAAACAACATGATCTTCAGGTAAGAAATGGCAAACTGGAACACTTCCTGGTTTCACTTTAAGCACTTGGAACGCCAAATGTTTCGGGTTCCATTTTGCAGTGTCTGTGTGACAAACCGCGACTGCTTTCACTTTGGTACCATCAACGCCCACTAGAGAAACCGCGTATGCTCTAGTACTAACGGTTTTATGGCAATAAAAGACAGCATATGCGTAGTTTTGCTTGTGGCAAACCACAGCTTTATTTGCAGCCAATTTTTTCGCGATTTCAATTTTGTACTTTTGTCGCGGGGTACTTTCTTTAGCGTTTACTTCGGTTGAAATTGCTTTTACGTTTTTACCTAGCTTTGTAGTACTAAAATCAACCATAGATTCTAGTGAAGTAGCACAATATTTTTCCTCACCTTCAACACCTTTGTTTTCACATTCGGTAAGTGTCTGCTTCATGATTTCGGCTTCAGTTGACTCGGGTTTGACCTCAAATTCGTTGTAAATTTCAGGAAGATTTTTTGTCGAAAATGGTATTGAATCAGCAACTTTTCGTGGTAAAAAAGTTGATTTTCCATTGCTTTTTGTGAAATGTAGGTTCATTTCTTCGCCTTGTTTCAAATCATTTTCTAAGAAAAATAACGCGACGTTGGGGTCATCCTTTAACTGATCCTCTGAGGCAGCGTAGTTGTATTGGAACGGGGTGCCCCCGGGTTTTACTCCGACATACACCGGCTTGCCCTTGTGTCCACTACGAACCGTGACACCACCTTTCCCGACACCAACATTCGTTCCTTTTCCGGGCTTTCCAGCATGCACCCCAACACCGCCTTTCCCGACACCAACGTTAGTTCCCTTCCCGGTGTGCACGCCAACACCGCCTTTCCCGACACCAACATTAGTACCCTTCCCTGTGTGCACTCCAACACCGCCTTTCCCGACACCTACATTTGTTCGTTTCCCTGGTTTTCCAGTGTCCACGGACACACCACCTTTCCCGACATCTACCGCGGTGTTCTTTTCGTCATTCCATTCTGTTAATTAGCATCCTTATTAGTAATTTATTTGTTAAAATAATATATAACATGATACAATATTTACATGTAACAAAATAAAAATGAACCTGTAGTGTATAAAAGATCCTTGAGTGATTGTGGCATACGACTATTTGGCAACACTGATTTCCAGTAAACTTCAGGAGTCACTGCATGACTTCCTACAAGTGCTAGCTGATAACCATAACACAAATTCAACATGTAAACACAGATTAGTGCAACATATCAGCTATAAATGCACGTTTTTATCGATCTTTTAAGACACGTAACTTAAATTTTAATATAATAAAATTATTTAGGTAAAGAAACAGGGTTTACAATAACAGTCAATGCATGCACGATTCTTCAAGTAGAAACGATATTTGGCTGCTAAAATCTTGAAACTTTTTGTTTGAAGGTTTGAGGTTTTTATAGTTTCTAAACAAGATTTTCTTATTCGTAAGTTGGAACACATTATACAGTAACCAGAACCAAAATAAAAAAAGTACTACTGTATATCCTTCTAAAACGTTTTAGGAACATAATTTTTTGATCCAGTCAGCTCAAATGGACGACAGTTTTTGCTCCTATGAACTATCTATTACTAATAATAATGAAAGATGTACAAACTTACAGAAAAAAGTGTGATAACATGGAAAAGATTGAACCCCATTGGAGAGAAACTGAAACCAATGCTAAAACTGAATCTAGGTGTTAGATTCTGATGATGTTTAAAGAGGGGGTCGATGTCGAATTTATATAAGTGGAAGATAGGGTTCATTAATACAAAATGCAACACCTCACCAGTAAGTACGACTGGTTTTAATTATATGCCAACTACCACCTATACAAGCTTCAACTATGCCAAGCCCACATGTGTACGATATGACTCGTAATATGGACATGTTGATGGTATGTGATGGCTAACCGATTAAACGACAATCCTTTAATACAAGTTCTAATTATGTTACTGATGTTAGATATGTTAGTTTTATAAACATTATAATAATAGTTGTGTGTTAGGATCGAACTCGAGATCACGAGATTGCATACAATACGTATAAAAAGTAAAAGAATAATTATTTATAAATGTTATGCGTAATTATTAATAAACACAAAACTAGTAACGACCGTTAATATTTAACGGATAATGACTAATGACCGTTAGACGAAGATTAGGAAAGTAATACTAATGAATATTTGGAAACAAGAGAAGGTTCCGGAATCCCTTTGGGGAGACCACAACCGATCGGCCAAGGAGGGATCCCACCTCCTTTGTGCATTGAGCTCCAAGTTTCAATTAGTATATATACAAACCCAAGATGTATTGTTTTTTCATAACTTGTACACACACATCTTGGTGTTTTCTCTCCTTCTCTTGTCCCTAGTCGATCCAAAACCTAAACCTTTAAGGTTTTCGATTTTCATTAACTAAACAAAGTTTTGTGTTTGATTTACTTGCATAAACTTTTACTTGAATTAGTACGTGTGTACAAGAACGCGATTCAAACACACTATTGTTTGATTCTTGGATTGAATTACAAAAGAGGTAAGGGGTAATTCTTATAATCCACATAAACCCTAATTAAGGTTCTTGATTTGAAGATTGCAATTGATTCTTGTTCGGGCTAGAATCACAAAGGTACGTTTACTATTTATTATTGATTAATTAATTACATGTTATATGATCTTGTTATAATTGCTTCCGCTATGTTTACTTGATGTGTTTGGTTTATTTTATATGAATGTCATGATATTATAATTCCAACAAGATAAGTTTTCAAAATTTTGTAACTACTTGTATCATAGAGGAAATGCATGTATGAAATTAGACTACACTTGTTTAATATTGCTATTCAACTGATTATATTTTTTATATTGTTCGTCTTGAAATTTGGCTGAAATTTGACTAAAACATGAATATGTTTTAAAGGTTAAAAACATAATTTACACGAGACTTATTTGACAACTAATAATTGTAAAAGCTTAACAACAAATATGACACATTGAATATGTTAAACAACGAAGAATACCATTTGTATTTTCAATGTGTAAATTAGAAATAAAAAATTTAAAAGGATGGTTGCGAAACACTGTCACATTGAATGAACAAATGAAACTCTTTTATGCTTAAACTACAACTAAGGTTGAAGTTTATGTGTGAAGACACAAGTTTGCTAGCTTATCTTATTGTGCTACTAGGAAAGAATTATACTTTAATAATAATACATTTTGTATTACGTTTTTATAAAGAAATGTCTACCTTCTTCTTTCCAATTTATCATTTTATATATGATATATGGCTTCACTTTTCAATTTACTTTAGTAAATAGTTAATTAGGTCATTCACTCTTTTTCAAGTACTATTGTATTTTTTTTAATATTATAAAAATTTGCATTTCCTTTTCCTTTTGTGAATTTCTCACCCATGATTTATGCCTACTCATAAAGAACGTATATTGTTGTTGTTGCTCTTTGTTCTGTGCTATCTCTTTCGGTGATCTTTCACTCGCACATGTGCACGTGCCGGAGGTCTCCCTGGAAGCAGTCTCTCTACTCCCGGGTTCTACCTGGGGTAGGGGTAGGATCTGTCTACATTTCTACCTCCCCCATACCTCGCTTTTGCGGGATTGGGTATGTTGTTGTTGTTGTTGTTGTTGATAAAGAACGTATATTAAGTCTCTGAGATTTTGTGGAATCTCACTAACTTAAATGATGCCTTTAGCTCTGGTATTTTACTCTTGATATCACATCAGCGAGGTAAAGTGCATATACAGATGGTCTTCAACGTCCCTGACGCTAGTTATTGATAGAGATTTATACAAAACTCGTTTATTTCATATCAACGAGTAACTTAACTTAGGCTATTTTATATTTACGTATTGTCAAAGATAATTGGGTAAATTTTGTGATCCAACAAATTTCCCATATTTGAATATACAAATAGTCTAAGTTGAACGTATATTAAACATCTTTGTTAACCACTTATGATTCTACAAACCAAACTCCTCCAATAACTTTGACCA
Organism: Artemisia argyi; assembly: GCA_030686995.1. Taxonomy (NCBI): domain Eukaryota; kingdom Viridiplantae; phylum Streptophyta; class Magnoliopsida; order Asterales; family Asteraceae; genus Artemisia; species Artemisia argyi. The sequence continues at coordinate 61,887,141 of CM060685.1, forward strand.
TCTATCCTCAAACTCCTCCGGACCGATATACATATTTCATACAATTTAATTTAAACTTCTTTTTAAAGTCAGTCTCATCATAGATTTTTGAACATATCTGAAAACAAAACAAATAACATTTGATTTACCAAATGATTTGAAAAAAGATATGTGTTATCATATATGATAAACCAATAATAAATACAAATAAAATCAAGTATCACATATGATTTAACAAATTATTTGAAAAAAGGTACAAATTTTCATATGTGATAAATCAATAAGAAATACACAGAGAATCAAGTATCACATATGATAAACAAGAAGGCAGAAAAATACCTTTCCAGGGAGCTTTTGAGTAATATGCCACATGCAAAGTCTGTGTTTAAAACCCGCAAACTCAGCTTCAATGGCATTTCTCATAGCCCCATCCTGATCAGTAACAACAATATTTGGAGCCCTACCAAATGCCTTTATGAACGCTTTCAGCAACCAAATATATGAAGCTGTAGTTTCATTCTTCAACAAGCCTGCTGCAACTGTCACACACCTCTGATGATTATCTATGGCTGTAAAAGGAACAAAAACCATTTTGTACCTGGGGAAAAAAATAATAATTAAAATAACAGATTAAACAATAAAATGCAAATAATACCATCAAAATCTCATATTGAACATAGAAATACTTACTTGTTTGTTCTGTAAGTAGCATCAAATGAAAAAACATCACAAAACTCTCTATAGTTGTACTTAGAAACTTCATCAGCTCAAAAAATAGCCGCAAGCTCAGCATTTTCAACCAAATAATCAAAAGAAAAATCCGGCACATGCTTTTTCCTATTCTCCATCTTAGATATAAGCATCTGTGCATCACTATCGCTTATGTAGCAGTTCACACCCCTAAAAAAGTTCTTAAAATAAACAGTCGTACCATGAACAAGTAAATAAGAACCCTTCAAACCGGTTAAGATGTGATGAGCTTTCGTTGCGCCTATATTTACACCAGCAGCCTTAACAATAAACAATTGCTCAGAATAGGTTAACTATCTCTCAGTCTTAGACAAATGTTTATACTCTTCACGTTTAAGCTCGTGATTATGAATAATATCAAACACATTTAACCTGTACTTAGAAGTACCAGGAATCAAATCAAATATAACACGTGTTTTGCAGCCTGTGATATGCAGGTTCGAACTTCTAACCTGCTTGTCACTATTCTCTAAGTCTAACGTGTCTACATGAATTCTCTTGGGACAACCTTCCCTATTCCACACTAAATACTTTTGTTTCACAGTACCATTCCTCAACCTTTTCTGGCATGTCTTCCTAACCACAAACCCTGCTTTAGCAGCATATTTCATGTACGCAGCAATGCACTCATCAATAGACTTATAAACTTTGCCTTAACCAATAAAACGTCCACAGGAACTTTAGGAATATAATAAACAGTTCCACCAGGAGTATCAAAATTAGAGTGAGTAGGAAACGATTCAGGAATTCACAAAGGATTCAAATCTGAAAAAAAAATAATTAAACAAAAAATAAAAACAGTGATTTACTAAAAATGAAATCACAGACACATGTTCTAATGATATCATATATGATATATCGTATATGATATAATATCCAAACTGCCCGACTCAATCAAAACCTAAATAAATGGCATATTCAGAGCTTATAACAGCTTAATAACATAGCTTATTAACACTAACAAACAAATTATAGTAAAAATTAAAATAATCAAAAAGCTTACTCTTAATTGCTTCAGATAAATCACCGTGTTCATAAGCAACAATCTCCTCAGCATACTTAGCTGAAACATCTTCACTAACAACAATCTCTTCAAAAGCAGTAGAAGAATCATTAACAGCAATCTCTTCAGAAGTAGTAGAAGAATCCATAAAACCTGCATATCAGATGAAAAAAATGAAAAAGTTAGCTTATAGAAACAGAGAGCTTATAATTAAGCTTAGAAATAAGCTTAAATAAAAATAAACGATAAAAAATTAGGGTTAGCTGATGTACGAGATGAAGAATGAGCTAAATTAATGAATTGAGAAGCAAAAATTAGGGTTTGTTGAAGAACGGGATGAAGGAGGTGGTTGGTTAAAGGAAGCGGTTAGATGAGAGAGAAGAAAGAATCACACACTTTGTGTGTGTGAAAAAAATGACGCATTAATTGAGATGGAAGTAAAAAATATAATTTATAGAGTACAAAAATACCCTTGTAGTGTAAATGTTAAATCTAATCTCAGCACTAGATCAAAATGAATGGAAGGTGGGGATTAATACCTTGGTATGTAAATAATATTTAGTTCTCAAATGATATTATATTTATTTTATAACCCGAATATTTTCAACCGCTTACTCATCCATCCCAGGATGTCGCCTATAAATTAAGTAGTATGTCAAAAAAAAACATTTGAAAACGAATGAAGATTTCCACAATTACTCCAAGTTGGACTTTTGTATCGCAATATCACCAAACAACTACTATATTTATTAAGGTTGTTGAGGGCGTGTATCTTATGGTTATGTTCGCTATATTGACACATAAATATTCGTAGTGACATAATCATGTAGCTGAAAAAGAAAGGTATTTGAATAATTAAGTTACATTAACTTCGCACAATGTATCCCAACTTAAATGAATTGGCATAGATTGTTGGCCTCAGCGGTAAGTAGTGGTGCCACGAGGCGCATTTTATTTTAACTAAAAGATACATGAAACACATATTTCTGATCAAGTTACATTCCATAAATAAGGATATTGTATGACCGTCCGACTACATGCGAGAAAATATAATGGTTGACATGAACTCGGAAATCATTTTTGGTCCGCCTTGGCTATAAAAATGTAAACGAACACAATATATTTTCTAGTTTGTATTTATAAAAAAATAAAACCGTGGTCGTATAGTATGGATATGGTTTATGGATTTTTTTTTTCTTCGTAGCGCACGGATACAAGTACTCTTTCATTTTTTTAGAACGTTTAATGTTCATCCAAGAGAAATTACAAAGGCTTATTTAGCCAAGAGTTCCAACAATTGACTTTACGACCTTTACATTTAAGCCAAGAGAAAGAAAACATACGAATGAAATAAAAAAGGTCACTTTTCCTCATAGGATGAACATTAAACGTAACGCTATTTTGGTACCTCCATAAGACCCACAAAGCAGCCGCATAGATGATATACACGCGGTCTTTAGCGTCCTTCGAAGCACTCCAATCATCGATCCACTGCAACCAATTGAACCAAGAGGAAAAGGAAGGCATATTAATATAGGGATGGTTGTTTTTGTTAGGTACCCATATTGATTTCACACAAACAAGAATGAGATAGATATAAGGATTTGGGTGATTAAATGAATGAGAGAATTGTAAATGCAAGAGTTTCCTTAATATTTCAAATAACCAACCAAGTTTACATGAGTCCTAATGGTTCTATTTATAGGAGGGAAGCTAGGGCAACACTCCTAGCTCCCATCTTCCTTAATTCGTGGGCCTTGAAGGCCTTGTGGGCTTTCATAAGCCTTAAATACATAAATGATAACCAAATATAAGTAACTAATAATAAAACAACCTAACATTTATTACAAATGACCGAGACTTGATAAAATAGTAAAACTTTGATCCCAACAATCTCCCCCTAAGGGTCGGTCATCACAGTTGCTCGACGTCTTTGTCATATCTTTATCTTTGACTTTCATAGCTTTAGACGTCCTTCAAAAAATCATTCATCGTTCTTTGTTCTTTATTCGTTGTTGTTGTGATAGTGATCAAGTTATGAAGTTGTCTGCCTTTCGTCACTTCCGCGTCTGTGGTGGTAGTCCACCATTCCAACATGCTCATACATCTTTGAATTCTGACTTATACATGCACGTAGTTCCCTTTCTTAGACTTTTGATCTTTAGTCTTTATACTCTATAGATTCTTCCTTTTGACGTAGAATCTTTCTTAGAACTTTGTGTTGCTTTGATCTTTGAGGGAGCTTTTGATGACTTCAAGATGCATGTATGAGCATGTGGAATCCGTCGCCATGGAGATGAAGTGTCCCTGCAGGTAAACAATTAGCATAAAACATCCGGTACTTACAGATAAGGAATTAGAGATCATCAACAGCATAGTGTGAAGACTCCTTCTAATCCTTATCAAGGCCGTTCCCATGTCAGATACTCCCGAAGGAGCTTACAAGACCTACTTAGTAGCTCAGTGACTGGGTGAGTCACTGGGGATCACTCCACGACTGTAGACCGCTAAGAAACCACCGCAAACACTAAGCGTAACCCACAAGGAGTTACCGAAGTGACCTGCTGTCAGGGCTGTTTGATGTTGACCCTGGCAGGATTTCCGTTCAATCATTGAGAAATACTTATGTAATTCTCTCATAAACGTTCTTGGCAGATTGCTAAGATCTGCGAAGGACTCGATAATTTACAGCTGGTGTCCATTGATTTAGAACACCAGTTGTAGAAATACTAAGTGTTCCTAAGAGATCTTTGATGTATCTCATGGCTCTAGACTCGATAAGTGCACACTTAGGTTTCCTATGCGGAGACTAGGGAGGGGTCTCCTGCTTCAATATCAACCATCTCTAAGAGATAGGTCGATAGATTACACCGGTTCCCCGTGAGAATGAAACAAGCTCTTTTAAGAGAACTTGAGTGACTAGAAGGTTTAGTGCATTGCGTCACTGGGTCCATGACGACTTTATCTTCAATACCGGCTTCACCTTAGTAACAACCAATAGCATATGAATTGAACCCGGTGTCTGCCCTAAGGTTGAACATATGGAGGGCTATTTCTTTTCACCCTTTTCTTTACTTTTCTTTTTAATTCTTCAACTCCTTCTTTCCCCTTTCATTCTTTTCTCCTTTTATCGTATCATACCTAAGGACTTCTAATTCTAACTATTGGTGATGTCCTTGGGTAGATCCCTCCGGCTCTGGCGGATCATAGGACGGTTTTTTCCTATCTTAATCACCTTATAACTCCATGATTATCCGACAATAGCCATGAAACCTTTGATTGAAAATCTCTCAAATTGTTTACGATTATCAAACATTTTGTTTAACACTTTGAGAGTTTTGTGTTTACTTTTAAAGGGCTCCCCCTTCACATGTGCTCATAAGTGTTTAATAAATTTGCACATGCGGGAGGAGCAAGCACTTTTGAATTGATCCGCTTTTAGTGAACCCAACCGATTCGAGACACGCTTACATCACTAGTTAGACTAGCTTGAAGTTATTACCCGGCCTGGTCAAGTCCACATAAAGTTTCTCGAAACGGGACATTTCTACTTAGATAAATCCTTTTCGAGACACGCTTACGTGGCTAGTTAAAGAGTTCCATTGTCAGCTTTTAGGTGACAACTAGCTCTAGTAACTAACTTGATGTTATTACCCGTCGAGGATAAGTCTTTTCGAGATTACTAACTTTTATGTTTTGTCAATTCTTGGGTGAATCTGAGTCTAGCTCGCATGAGATTTGACTTTTAAGCAACTTTGAACTTTCATATTTTAATCACATTCACTTTTTCTTCTCCCCCTCAAAAATAGCATATGAGATGTTGTTTTTGTTAAACTTTTGATTAAAATATGCTTTTTGAGTCTTATGGGGAGATATCAACAAGAACTTTTGTTTTCAAGAACGATGATTTTGTTTCAAGTGCTCCCCCTCAACAAGTGATTACTTATTGAGGTGAAATACTTGTCTTTTGAGCAGAGTTATGAAAATCAGAAAATGTTTAATTAACTCTACTCAAAAGTAAGAAGCCTTCGCTCCTTATATTAGGATTGAGGCACTGATGCGTACCTCAGGGTCCTTTCATTACAAGTTTGGGTTGTACACTGTTATGTGTGCACAAGCCATAGTGATAACAAATCAATCAAATGAAACAATTAATATTGAAATGTTAATACCCATGTGTACCAGTTTAAGTTTCATCAGTGATTGGAGCATCAAAGTCTGTGAACTGTGGTTCTGGTCTGTTGAAGAGTCTGATGGGGAATGAAGGTTTGACACCGATGTAACTTTCTAGTCGTTTGATTTGCTCCCGACGGGATAACCTTTCTTCAATTTTTACAACAAAGTTCTGAACTTGTCTTCTGGCACTGGATTTCCACCTTGGAGTTTCACTTTTTGACATCTTTATCCGATCATCATTCAACCGTTTGACTAGCCCATCGCGAACAGTTTTGAGCGTGACATCACAGAACTTGTGTAACTCATCGAGCCTCATAAAACTTATTAACTTTTTGTTGTTGAGGTAGGTGAAGCCAAAAGATGGTGTTTGGATGAGCGCGTACTGCGACATCTGATTAATTCCAGGAAATGAAACTTGTGGCTTTGTCAAGTTGATCTTCTGTTGGTAACTTTCCACTCCAAGCTGAAGATCTTCCACTCTTTCTTGAACTATCAATCGTCGGATGAAGAGAAGTAGAGATGACATGAAGTTGTATTGTGTTTCAGTATCGAATCCACGCATTCTTCCTTGAACTTTTTCTAGATACATGTCTTCAATGTCATTTAGATAAAGATCAGGAAAATCTGCTTCGGAGAATTTGTACTTCTTTTCATCTTGTCTTTTAACCACAATCTCATTCATGAACATGTAGTTAAATCGTTTCGACTCTTGAATTTCCAAGATAGCAATGATCTTTGATTTATGCTTCACATTCTCCAATGACTTGGTGTCTAATCTGTGAGTGTAACCGAGACGAAGACGTTCAGGCCAGTGCTGAATCCCGTGTAAAGCATCTCTATCGTAAGCTACAATAGAGTCGCTAAATATTGGAGTTGATTCTTCAATTGCTGGAACATCGTATCTTGCGGTTGGTACTGAGATAGTCAATGAGGAAGCATATTTCTTCTTTGATTTCTCTTGGGTGAGTTGGAGGTTACGAAGATCTTTGTTGAAGAAGAAGCGATAAGGTATCTTAGGTTTTTCGGGAAATCCTTGCAGTGGTAACGGTTTAGTCCAATCGGTGAAGTAAGGTTTGTCCTGTCTTTTAGAATAGTTGTCGAGATTCGCCTCAGGATTTAGCCAGTCAAACTTGCCAGACATTGCACTAGCTATATTCTGCATATGAAACTCGAGTTCCATCTTATTACCAGATCTAGACTTGAGGAATTCTTGTGCATCCCGATTGATTCTTCTGAGCTCCGCCTTTGTAAGTTTCTCAATCTGAAGCTCCTTCATGATAACCTGAGTATATTGCAGTGTATTTCCTGGGAGAGGTTCTTCATCTTCGAGAGGAGGTTGAGCTTTGACCAATTCTGTCAACCAATCATTTTCAGGTGTGTCATCATTGTCGAGCAATGAATGACGTCTTCTTTTCTTTGATTTCTTAGACTTGGACGTAGTATCCTTGTCTTGAGCTTTTGATGGTGACGATGGTCCAGGTTGAGAATTGGGAATTGGGGAGGCACGGTAATCGGTATCGGGTTGTCCTTCATAATCATCAGTTGGGTGCATAAGAGTTTCTTCCTCATTTGTGGGACCTTGACCGGTAGCTGAAGTGTGTTGCTGATTTCCAGGAGGAGTAGGATCCTTTTGTGGTTGGTGAGAAGATGATGGACCGGTTCCGGACTTGTGTTTCTTACCTTTTGAGTTTGGGTCCGGGTCGTCATCTTTCCTTGACCTCTTCAGGGATCCAGCAGCATCTTTGCACGACTCTTTAGACAAGTTGGCAGAAATGGCATCGATAAGTGCTTTTTCTTCAGGTGTCTGTGTGGTTTTGTAGGCAACTTTGTCGTAGAGTTGAGCAAGCAGGTCATCGAATGATGGTTCAGGGATGGTTGGAGTTGGTGTAGAAGCTTTAGCAGGGTGAAGCGTGAATGGTGTTGTTGACAACATTTTCTTTACAACACTTCTGATCCTATGCTCCAAGTTATCCTTAATAGGTGCAATAAGACTTGTTACTTCAGGAGTAACAATTTCAACCAGATTCTCAGTGAAGTAATCTAGTGTGAAAGTCCTGATGAGTCCTGTCAAATCTACTTTCATGAACTTATCGATTTGCTGCTTCGCTTCCTGAAAATCTTCAACTTGTTTAGCAAGAGTAGTAACCATGGTTGTGAGACTGTTGACTTGCTCCTGAAGATCAACTGGTTTTGTTTGTTCATTGATTGATTGTTGCTTAGATGCGGTTTCAGAAGGTGTAGGAGATGAATGTTCTGGTGATGATTCAGATGACAATTCGTTGTGAGAGCTTGAAGAAGAAGCTGGAGGAGTCGGATCCTTTAGTGGAGAGTCTTGAGGAGATGGAGGTTGCTGTGAAGATGTCTGCTTAGATTGTGAAGATGATTGAAGGAAAACGTTGGTGTCGAATGCGTCGTTTTCTTCATTTTCTTTTCTTCTGCGTTCCTCTTCTTCCTATGCAAGAAACTCCGGAGCAGGGAAATGGTCAAATTCCAGATCCATGGCAATGTTCTCCTGTTCGCCAACATTCTCCTCTACATTTGCAGTTTCTGTCATAGTGATGTCTCCTATAGCATCTGTGTCTGTTACTTTGTCATCAGGTTGTGAAACTGGTTCTAAAGTAGTGGTCACAATGGGAGGAACTATGCTGCTTGTAGCGCCTTCATGCTCTGGTTGATTGACAGGTGGTGATGAAGGTTGAGGATGAAGTCGACTGAGGAGTGATGCTTCTCTTTGTTCTTTAAGAAATTTCTTCTGTTCGGCTCGTGTGTCGACAACTATACTTTTCAATTTTCTTTTGTCGACCAATTGTTCAACGATTGGTTCATCTTCTTCATCATCATTGGGTTCATTTATCGTGATCCCTTTTCTTTTTCTTGTATCTGCTTCAAAGGTTTCTAGACTTTGTTGTATAGCAATCTCTGTTTCAGGAAATGCTTCTTCAGGTACTCTTACTCTTCGTTCAAAGTCTTCCTCTTCTTCTTCAGATTCTGTGTCAAACTCAGAGTCGCTTTCAGAGGGTGGCGGTGTAGGTTCATCTTGAAGAGCGCGCTTTGGAGTTACCTTCTTCTTTGGCTTAGTTGCTAGCTTAGGTTTGGGTGTAGGTTTAGGTTTGGTGGAAGTTTTGGTTTTGGGAGTAGCCTTTGACTTAGATTTAGGTGAGCCAGTGGTGCTTGTAGTACTCCCAGATTTCACACTTCCTTTACTTCGAGTCTGTATGGTGGTTTCTTCCTGAATCCCTTTGTAAGCATCATCGTAGAATTTGTAGTTCAAGCTTTTCTTGATATTATCATCAAGAAGGTAGTCGGGAAGCCTCATTCCTTTTTGCTTAGTAGAAGAAGTGGTCATCTTGACAAAAGAGATGGTGAAGTTGTCCTCGAAGAGGTGCTTTGGCTCATTAGGATCGCCCATTCTTTTGATGAATTCCGGTGTATCTTTGCAGAAATATTAAATGAGAAGTTTTGTGTATCTTATGAACGGGATCATAGTCTTTTCACGTCCGGTTTGAATGCTGTAGACTATATCGTTCATTATTGGAACTACAAAGTCAATGGGTGACATGCTCACCATTCCCCAAAATGCTTGTAAATGCTCAAGTCTGGGATGTTCGTGACCACTTTTTCTTCCTGATATAGATCGTACGACTAACAAATAGAATGTTCTCCAAGGCTGAGGTATATTCTTGGCATTGAATCTGGAATGCTTGATCAGAGGTAAGTCATCTTGAACATCGTATCCTAGGTCAATGAAGAAGTCCAGGAGATCCAGTTCAGGCAACATTGGAGCAAATTCATTGTCAGGTTGAGGTAGAAGGAAGACTGTACGAAGGACATCGTGATCTACAGTGTAAACTTGTCGATCCAGCGTAACAGTGAAAGATTCATCATCTAAGTTAACCTTTGCCGTAAGCCAGAATTGATGAAGGTAAAACACAGGAACTGAAGTAGATTTGTTGAGCAGATGCTTGCATGGATGTGCAAGGAGAATATCTTTGACAATCTTGCACGAGTTCTTAGGAATTCTCAATTTGTCAAAGTTAACTCGAGGATTGTTATTGCCAATGGTAACGTTGTAGTCAGCGGGAGTGATGTCATCCATAGTGAGTAGTGGAAGAGTTTGTTCGGGGACATTCTCATTGTGTTCAGCCATGTTAATCTGAAAAACATTATCATAAACCAAACATCCAGATTTATTACTCGTTAGCACGATTCCAAAGTTTGATTACAGATAAGCATTTAGAATCATTTAGGCACGGATGGTTCAATTATAACATGTAGAGTGATGAATGAAGTATACTTAGATAATTTTAGAATCATGGAATTAAGCATGAAGCATTTATACATTCACATACACACAAAGATCATCCAAGATACATAATAACATCACACGATACACCAAATAATAATCATCATCACAAGTTACATGTTATCGAAATTATAACAACAATGTTCTCGAAATTATACATTAATGCCAATTTCATCGCAAACATCTAAAAAATGCATGATCTCGTAAAGTTACAAATAGCATGATTTCGAAAATCAGACATAAGAGAAGATTTTCGCAAACATACATGGTGAATATTTTCGAAAACATTTCCAGATGCGTTTTCGATAAATATTTTATCAAGAACAGACCTTTTGAAATATTTTCGCAAATATTCATAATGTGAGATTGCGAAAAAATTGTCTTTAGACGTGATTTCGAAAAGATGACCAGAGATGACAAATTTTTTCGCAAACACATAAAACAAACATTCTCAAAAAGATAACAAAGTGGATTTTTTCGAGAAAAAATACTACACTTTGAGATCTTTTCGAAAATACTTGTTTAAGTGTGTTTTCGAAAAGATTCCAGGGCTGGTAATTGCGAAAACAAGTTCTCGAAAATTCTTATACAAGAATTTCGAAAATAGTCCAACGTACGTTTCTTTGTGAAATTAAGTGATCCAAATGTTGTAACCTGTTGAGAATGATGGGAAAACAACAATAAAAAACATAGTATTATCACGTAAGCAATAATTTCGAAACATGGCAAGAACACGATTTCGATAAAAACAAGAACATGAATTTCTCTTATCATAACTAAGTCTAGTGTATCATTTATCAAGCATAGGAACAATTTAAGCACGAGTAACAAGCCATATAAACACCATACGACAAATACCCAATATGAACAAAACCCTACAAATCGAGAATCACACAAACATGGATATAGACCAAATTAACGTGCATAATGATGATCCTCACACATATAACAACAAATCCCACCAACAAAAACAATAAAACAAGCTAGAAAATAACAAAACCCAAATCGGTGTAAAACCCTTGATTTTGAAAATTACTCAAACATGTAAGAAAGTATGATTAGATGATATAGGAACGATTAGAACATGATGTAGGATGAAAGCCCTATGAGTACCAACACTTCCAAACATGATTTGATTCAATTCGAAATTAACAAAACTCTAGGTTTTAATAACACGATTTCTTGAAATCAAACCGTTAATATTGCAATTAAACGAAAACCAATGCTTGAAATACACTCAAGATCATTTAGAAACTTACAAGTTTAAGTTTTGATGCACAAATTTCACGTTTGAATGCAAGCCATGAATTTCAAAGAGGGGTGTTTGTTTGATATTTTGATGATTTAGAAAAAATAAACGGGTTTATGTTTGTTTTAATGTTTTGTTTTTGAAACTTTGCCATTTTGACACCTTAAGTCCCCTAACTACTAGTTTTGCAACATAAGTCCTAAAGTTAGATACAATTAAATGACCAATGGCAATATTCTAAAATATACTCCTTATGACATCGTTATGTGAAAAGAAAAATGATATGAGATATCCATTAAGTCCTGAAACAACGCATCTTAAGGAAATATGCAAGTATACCGTTTTGAAAAAAAATGAGAAAGGTTTGAGCGTGTCTCCCCCTCAACACTTGTAAAAGAGAAGAAATAACAATGTGTTGATAGGAAGCGATATACTTGCGTTATGTGAAAAGAAAAAAGCGATATACTTAAGGTTTTAGAAACTTTTCCAGATCCTCTGGTGTCAAACATCGCATACCAATTTGGTGAACGAAACTAGCAAACCTTGATGGTGCTAAGGCTTTTGTAAGTAAGTCCGCCAATTGGTACTCAGTTCCCACAAAATATAATTCAACTGTACCCTTTTCGACATGCTCCTTGATGAAATGATATCGGAGATCAATGTGTTTGGATTTGCAGTGATGGACTGTCTTGCAGGAGATTGCAATGGCACTTTTGGAATCGCAGTAGATCAAAATCTTATTGAATAGGTAGCCATAGTCTTTAAGTTGTGATCTCATCCAAATGACTTGAGCACAACAAGCAGACATAGCTACGTATTCAGATTCTGTTGATGACAGTGAAGTGCAGTCCTGCTTCTTTGATTGCCAAGACACAAGTTTATCTCCAAGAAACTGTAAACCACCTGATGTACTTTTTCATGTGTCTAAGCATCCTGCATGGTCAGCGTCTGAAAAAGCTATTAGTTCAAAACCAGAATCCTTCGGATACCAGATTCCCAAATGGATGGTTCCCTTTATGTATCGAAGGATTCTTTTTGCCTCATTGAGGTGTTTCTCAGTTGGTTTAGACTGATATCGTGAACACATATAGACAGCAAATACAATATCAGGTCTGCTAGATGTGAGATACATGAGGGAGCCAATAATACTTCGGTATTTGGTAGGGTCAACAGGAGTCCCATGTATATCAGCATTTAGTTTAGTGGAATTGGCCATAGGTGTATTCATTGTATCACAGCTTTGCATTCCATGTTTCTTTAAAATCTCAAGAGCATATTTAGACCGATTTAGAAAAATTCCACGGGGTGATTGATGAACTTGTAGTTCTAAAAAGAACGTAAGTTCACCCATCATGGACATTTCGAAATTATCTGTCATTAATTTTGCAAAATCCATTGAGTAATTTTTGTTGGTTGAAGCAAAAATAATGTCATCGACATAAATTTGAACTATTAATAAGTCCGCCCCGTATGTTTTTGTAAACAGTGTTGGATCCACCGAGCCTAGAGTAAAGTTATTAGCTAACAAGAATTTAGAAAGCTTATCATACCATGCCCTAGGGGCTTGCTTGAGATCGTAGAGAGACTTCTTAAGCTTGTAGACATGATTGGGACGTTCTGGATCAACGAAGCCTTCAGGTTGACTGACGTAAACCACTTCACGGAGTTGACCATTCAGAAAAGCCGTTTTCACGTCCATTTGGTAAACAATCATATTCTGATGAGCAGCAAATGCTAAGAAGATCCGTACAGCTTCAAGTCTAGCTACTGGAGCAAATGATTCTTCAAAATCGATTCCTTCTTCTTGAGAGTATCCTTTTGCTACCAAGCGTGATTTGTTGCGTATGACAGTTCCTTCTGCATCCAGTTTGTTTTTCCAGATCCATTTTAATCCAATGACAATGATTCCTTCTGGTTTTTCAACCATTTCCCAGACTTCCAATCTTTGAAAGGATTCGAATTCTTCTTGCATATACTCAATCCAGTTTTCATAAGTCATAGCTTCTTTGACGTTTTTAGGCACGGTTTCACAAACTGTGAGTGCGTAAATGCAAGTTTCACCATCTGTGTGAAGGCGTTATCTTGTCATAATAGGTGCATCTGGATGGCCAATAATTTGAACTAAGGGGTGATCTCTAGTCCATTTGTGTGTCGAAGGATGAAGTTGATAAGTATCTCGCAAGTGAGCAGGACCCAAATTGCGTGTAGATGACTCAGCAATGTCGGGGACAGGTGGAGCCGGTGCAAATGGGTTGATGAACTGTTCTGGGTCATGCTCTGCGGTTTGTGGAACTGATAAAGGTATGGAGTCTCTAGCTGAGTGTTGTGAGTTGGACCCGGTTTGTTCTGTTGTTGTAGGTGATATGATTGGAGGACCGCCTCTTCCAACAGTTGTTGTTGTTTGTTGAGGTGTATCAGGTACTTGATGTTGATCAAGATGTGCAGCGGAATTTGGTGTGGCCTCATATGGACGGTTAACAATCGTATCATCAAACAATGGAGCAAACAAGGTTTCCACTTCATTGCGGGATAGTGACAACTGTTCAGCCGGAGATTCTGGAAAGTTTAGACGGTTGGATGCGGGTCCTAAGCTGTTTTGCTCATAAGCCATTTGAGTGAGTTCATCGAAATTAGCATGAATTGTTTCTTGAATTTCCCTTGTACGACGATTCCATATCCGAAAGCCTTTTGAATTTTCACAGTATCCAACAAATATTCCAATGTCAGCCTTTGCTTTAAGTTTACCTAGATCATCACGATCATTAACTGGATAACATAGAGGTCCAAATACATGAAAGTAACTGATGTTCGGTTTCCTTTTGTGAACAATTTGATAGGGGGTTTTGTGATGGCGTTTTGTGATCATACAACGGTTTTGAGTGTAGCATGCGGTTGAGACAGCTTCCGCCCATAAGTAATCTGGTAATTGAGCATTGATTAACATCATACGAGCAGCTTCCACTAACGTTCTGTTGCTTCTTTCGACTACTCCATTCTGTTCGGGTGTTCGTGGAATGGATGTTTGATGTTCAATTCCCACTTTCTCAAAATACGACCTTAGAGTCTGATTCTTAAATTCTGTGCCATTGTCGGTTCTAACAATTCTGACTGTGTTGCGTAGCTGAACTTGTATTTTGGTGAGAAAAGTGATGATAATTTGAGGAGCTTGATCTTTACTTCGAAGAAAATAAACCCAAGTCCAACGGGAGTAATCATCAACAATTACTAAAATGTAGCGTTTACCGTTGATCGTTTGAACACGCATCGGACCACACAAATCCATATGAAGCAGTTGTAAAACATGATTAGTACTGTGTTCAGGTTTTGAGGGAAAATGAGCACGGGTACTTTTTCCTTGTTCACAGGCTGGACATAGGTGATCTTTGGCATAGCGGAATCTTGGAAAAGCCTTCAACTAATTTGTGACGAGCGAGATCAGTCATCGTTTTGAAATTCAAGTGAGAAAGGCGTTTGTGCCATAACCAAGATTTAGTCATTTCAGCTTTGGATAGAAGACAGATAGGAGAAGAAGCGATCATGTCGGACATTGAAATTATGTAAAGGTTAGTGCCACGCTTGCCTGACATCAGATCATTTCCTTGTAGATCACGAACAAACCAAGTTTTCTCTCGAAATGCTACTTCTAAATCCCCATCACAAAATTGACCGACTGAAAAGAGGTTGTGACCCAAGCCTTCGACATAGTAGACTCTGCTAATTTCAATATTCCCATTCACATAGTTACCGTAACCCATGATTAAAGCGTATTGATCATTCCCGAATCTGACAGTTCCGATAAACTTTGAGACAAAGTTTGCTAACAGTTTGAGATTGCCTGTCATATGTCGGGTGCAACCGCCATCAACAATCCAGAGAACAATCTGAACCTTTTGCATCACAAGTAGACGATAGAGATGGAACAGAAGTAAGGGTGGAACCCGAAGAAATGGTGGGTTCCTGTTGGTTAGAAATACAAGTATTCAACAGTTTAGGAATCCATTTAAAATTTGGTTTGTATTGTAACCAACGTTGCCAGTTCCAACTAGTTTTTGCTTTATTTTTGGTAAATGCACTAGCTTTTGGCGTGTTCCTAGATTTGTTGATTTCTGCTCTTGGGTTGACTACAACATCATCTGAAATGGTAGTTGGCGCTTTTCCTAAGGTAGACTTAGAGGCAGTAGTGGACCTAGAAGGAATGCCTGATCTACGTTTCTTGTGACGATGTAAGAGATTATTAGCTACACATTTAGTATGATCACCAGATAACACAGTTTGACAACAAAACACACAAAATGCATTAATATTCAAAACATTCAAAGGTTCAACATTCGTTACATTAAGATTAGGATTACAATTTGCCAGATTAGAATCTAAATCAGATGCAACACGAGTTTTATTCAAGTTCCTAAGGTGAGCTTCTACTTCTTGCACTTCTAGTGTTCCTCTTCTACGTTGCCAGAGCCTAGTCTTTTTAGTCTTCTTAATGCTTTTTGGCTTTGGGCTGCTAACGCACTTAGGGGAAACTAGTCCTGTAGAAGTGGAAGAGCTAACATTAGAACTCTTAGCATGATTACCCTTATCTGTTTTGTCTATTTGAAACATTCCTGGTGCTATCACTGTGGTGTCAACAAACTTTCCTTTTTGAAGTAGCTTAATTTTCTCTTTCAAATCAATGATGATGTGATTTTTGCCCTGAATATCAGACTCAAGTAAACCGTTGCAATAACGAATGTCATCGCGGTTTTGTTGCCATTCGACGTTTTCAATTTTTAACTCCGCAATTTCTTTTTCATATTGAAGACATTTATTTTTGAGAAAAACATTGTCTTTGCAAAGTTGACAGCTTTTTGAAACAGTGTGACTTTGTAGTTGCAATTCCGTTTCAAGACTTTGAGCTTGATACCATTCAAGCCTTTGTTTGAGTTGACAATTTTTGTTTGAAAGTTTGTTTCTCACATCATCACTATTTTGATGCAACGTTTCATATTTATGTTTTAATGTCTCGGTTTCCTTATTCAGCAAATCAATATCAGCAAAGTAATTATCAAACATCACAGCATTACTGGAATAGTAAAGATCATTCATAACGAGAGAATAAATATCAGCTGTGAGAATTTGTTCCCAGAGTCGATCAAAATCCGTT
This sequence comes from Artemisia argyi, assembly GCA_030686995.1. Classification (NCBI taxonomy): domain Eukaryota; kingdom Viridiplantae; phylum Streptophyta; class Magnoliopsida; order Asterales; family Asteraceae; genus Artemisia; species Artemisia argyi. The sequence continues at coordinate 61,903,744 of CM060685.1, forward strand.
TTCAAAAATCGATTTTTGCGTTGTTGAACCAATATTGCATTTTCATTAAGAGTGAAAATGTTTTGCATTACTTTAACTTCTTTTTGGAGTTCCTGTTCCTAACAAGTAGCACAATGACGCAAATTTTGAACTAAAGGCAGCTTTTCGCGCTCGTAAGCTGATTGAAAAGTAGCAATTTTTATTTTCGAATTATGTTCAATTACATTTTCCAAGTTTTCAATTCCTTTCATGAACGTTTTAAAATAGTCTAAGACTCGACAACGTGTTGGTAAAGGTGTCACAGTACCAGAAGATGGTAATGGACCATTTACTTGTGCCACGAGTTTGGCAGGAGCCCCATTGGAAGAGGAAACATAAGACTCAGGTACATACCATGATTACTCAGGTATTTCTCTTGATGGAACAAAAGATTTTGAAATGTGAGGAACTTTTGAGTAATCATATGGTTTGCAATATTCAACTTGACTCATTTTTGATTGACTCTTTTCTTCAAGTTCATATTCTTCCTCAGTATTATATACAATAACACGCACAACATTATTATCCATCAATTGGTCCATACTGTAAAGCTTAGGAATTGTTTTGAACGCAGTGTGAAGAAAAGTTGATCTGTAATCGCTAATGGCAAAACCTTTATCAGGTCTTGGTTTTAAAGTAAACTTTTGAATCGTCGTTACAGATTCTCCATGTTTGTAAACGATATTTTGAAATTCTTTTATTTGACGTTCGAGAGTGAGGTTTTCTTCAATTAAAGAATATTCTTTTTTTCTTTTTTACACTTTGTGTTCATAAAATTCATGTTTACAATTTGACAACTCTGTTTGTGTTTTTGAAAGTTCCTTTTGAAGTTGTGCAATTTGTTTTTGAAGATCATTTTGATCATTTTCCAGTTTGGAAACCAATTTACCGTTTGACTCGATTATGTCATGCATTTGCTTTTGAAGATTTTGTTCTTTGACATACGATTCCTGAAATGACTTTTCAAAGCACTTTTCACGTTGAACTGCATTTTGAAAATGTGAAAGTTGTATTTTATAACATTCAATGTCCTTTTTCAAAACTGAATTAGTTTCTTTCAAAACTTTATTTTGCTCGTCCATTATGTGAGTAGTAAGAATTTGTTCTTGAAGTTGTTTGGCCATGACAATATAGTCAGGATCTGGATCAGAGGAAGGTTCATGTTGTTCAACATGATCATGTTTGTCTTGCTCAATAGGATCATCAAATGAAACGACAGTGTCATCATCAAATATAACAACTGTGTTTAATTGTTCATCCTCTTGAGAAGATAAAAATGATTCAGATGGAACAACTTGCGCCTTATCTGATTCAGAAGCAGAGGGTGATGCATTTATTTCAATGGAGCATGTGGTAAGGTCATGTACCTGAGACAAACCATCAGTGTTGAACACTGGGCCTGAATCATTCAATTGGTGTTCCTGCATGTTGGCCATAAGCATCACAGCTGCATTGGCTTCAAGATCTTCCATATCATCATCGTTTTAAGTATTAGCGAAGAAGCTATTCTCTTGATCAGTGAAAGTTCCTTCCTTTTCATCTTTGAGAGCCATTAGTAATGCCTGCTTGTGAAACTGACTGCCGCGGGTTCTCGGTTTTGGACATGCTGTTGCAATATGACCTTTTTCGTTGCAGTTGTAGCACCATATCACATTCCCAGATTCTGTATTGCCATTTGCCACATTTGCCACATTGTCATTTCTTCTCTGAGGAGCACCTGAATTGTTTCTGAATCCCCCATTGTTGTTGAATCTTTGTCCATACCCTGAATTTCCAGAATACCCTCCTGAACCTAAACGTCCAGGATTACGGTTCTGAATCTCAACTCGACCATCTTGAATGACAGCTTGATTCCTTGTATTTGATGAAGAACGAAGACGGTTGTTGGTTTTGTTTGAGAATTTGCTAAAAGCACGAGCGATAAGAGCAAGTCTTTGATTCAATGTATTGACGTCTTCATCATCATCTTCTATCTGATTTGAGTAGTACATGCTATCATGGTTGTCATATGGAGCAAGTTTAGGAGACGCGTGTTGCGAGGATGATTCATATGGGACCATTTTGTGTGAGGTTGCAGGTTGTTGGTAACTGAAGTAATTCTATTCCTGAACATAAGCATGATTAGACATCGGAGGATGTGCAACATGAGATTGAGCAACAAGTGCTAGGGGATTAGAAGTAGGTGGTGGTGTATATCCTCCTCGTGCGGCTCTATCTTTTTCAACTTCAGATTCATAGTGCTTGAGATAGTCATACAACAAACCATATGGATCATCATGAAGATTCTTAGCTTGTCTCACAAATGTCACATACTTTTGCCACTCGGAACCCAGACTACTAACAAACTTTGTATTGACAGCGATCCTTGGAAGGTGTACTGCATGTCTCTCTAAGTCGTTGACGACATTGGTGAAACGATGATAGTTAGATTCAAGAGATTCCCCTGGTTCGATCATGAAATTAGTGTATTCCAAGTAAAGTTTAGATTCCATGTCTTCTTTGTTCAGTTGTGTGCCTTCCATAAGTAGATGGACGTGTTCCCACATAGCTTTTGTAGTTATCTGAGCATCAACACTTCTGAATATGATATTCGGTATTCCCTGAAGTATGTAAGACATAGTGATTCGCCTCAAACAGTCAACTAAGTTTACCAGGTGATGGTCAACCAAGTCAAACGTCTAAAACAAATGCTTCCGAGGAATACAGTGTTTTCCCGGGTCGTAATGTCCCAACGAGGTGTGCGATGTTTTATTATAAACGAATCTGTGATTAAGTGAACGTGAACAGGAAAGGATATGAATAAGTGTGTGTGTGTGTGATTAAACTAGGGTTTTATAACTTAAAATAACTTAGGAAAACTAAATTAATGATTACGTGAAACCTAGGTATTTAAAACGTACACCAAATTAAAATCAGACGCGATTGCGTACTGAGAAAAAGGTGAGTTTTAAGAAAAATAAACTATAAGGGTTAAAAATGAAAATTCTATAAACTTAAACTTAAAATAAAATTAAACTAAAAATAAAACTATTTTTTAGATTATTATATTATTTATTATTAATTATTTAATTAAAAACTATTTAACTATTTAATTAAAACTTAATTTAAATCAAACTAAAATTTATAAATACTACAAATCAAACTAGAAACTTATAAAAATATTTTCTAAACTTAAATAGGAACTTGAAGAAAGTATAAAAAATAAAAATAAATATTTTTGTCTTTTTATGGATTTTCTATTAATTAATAACTATTTATATTATTTAAACTAATTAAACTATTTTAAATTACAAATAATATTAAACTAACTTAGAAAATTATGGAAAAATTTATATATCTAATTAACCATCATGGGAATCCTAAAAAATTATAAAAACTTTATTTTATATATTTTTAAACTAGTTAACTAATTATTATTCTATTTATTAATTAATATCTTATTAAACTATTTAAATTAGGAAAACTATTAAATGAACAGTAAAAATTCTAGAAAATTACTAAAATTATATTATGACTTATAAAAGCTAGGAAAATTATAAAAACTAGGTGTTGTTATATAAAAATTAATTATGCTATTTATAACTTTATTATTTATTAATTATTAATAAAACTATTTTTAATTCTAATAAATATCAAATGACAATATAAAAATCTAAGAAAATTATTTAAATTACTTTAACCTATAAGGAAATTAATAAAAATATAAAAATACAGATTACTTAACAAAAATATAAAAATGAAAATTAAAATTAAATTGTATTAAATAGAAACTATCACTTACTATTATATTGTTTTTTTCTTGAATTTTCTTTTTCCAAACTATATTATACCTTAATATAACCAACTTTTGTGAAAACAAATATTTTACAACTTAAAAATAAGCTAGTTATAAGCTATTATCCTAGACAGTTGACTTTAGTTGACTTAATGAGCAAATAAGCTCAAATGTGCTTATGTGGGACCCACCTTGGTGTTTTCTGATTCAAATAAGTTAATTAGACTTGTCAAAACTAAAAATGGACAAATAAGCTCAGTAGATAAGCTGATAAGTACAAATAAGCTAATCCAAAACTCAATGTGAACTCAGAATAGGGACAGACTTGAGGAGCTTAACTAAGTGGGGTCCACAGTGATTTGGGTCAAACAAAAGGTCAAACCTAAGAGTCTACTAGGAGGGGGGTTGAGAAAAGCTGATTAGAGGTAGTGGGACCCACTGAGGTGGTCTCAAAACACCACCAAAGGTGGTGGTAGTGACTGACTATCTGGTGCACAGGGCACACACTTGCCCTGCAAGTGTGTTTAAGCAGTTGTGGGGCCCACCTCTAAAATCACAAAATTATAAAAACTATGAGACCTTGAAGTTGAAGTGGTAGAGTGTTTCTAAACTAATTTTCAGATCCTAAGACCTAATACATAAATCTAGAAAAATCCTACAAGTTTGGGAAAAACCTGAGGAGTGCAATTTTGACTTTTGATAGAACTTGAACTAGTTTGACTTTTACCAAATTCTAATCACTACTACTGATTGATTAAGCTGTATTAAGCTACAAGAGACCTAATTTAAGCTAAAACTACAAGATATGAGCTAATGGTTGGGTTTATGGACCCTAAATCCTTGACAGTTAACTGTCAAGGAGTTATAAGATGGATTTTGACTTTGGCTAAAAATTTGACCAAGAATTGAGTTGTTTAGAGTTGGTTAGGTCATAGGTGGGTTACCTAGATAGGTTATGGCCACAAATGACAGTCACAATATAGCCAAACTAAATATTCCAAACACCCCTAATATGACAGATTATACTCTAACTATTGATTTCAAAACTAAATCTATAAATTTTATACTTGCAACAGTTTATTTAATCAATATTAAAGTTATTTTAAACCAAATAAACCACTAATAACAATTAAAACAAGATTATACAAAAACCAAATTAAGGACTTACAGTTGATGCAAGATAGAACAAAGGGAACAAGGATCAATTTTCACTACCTAAAGCCTCCCATAAGGCAATTAAACCATGAGAATCCAAAATCCACAGCTACCTTTCTTCTTCCTTCTTCTTCTTATGATTTTTTTATTTTTCACTATTTATTTGATTTTCTATGAATTTTTCTGTTTAACTGATAAACTGACTTATAAGATATCAAAAAGCTTTTGTAAACTTTGTCAGAGCTTAATTTAGCTTATGAGATCAGATAACAACAACAACTAACAACATTCAACAACTTGAAATTTTTGGAATGAAATGTAAATTTGCATAAACTGAGATAGAGCATGAAACTTGAAATTGGGATTAGGAAAAGTTCAAGTTACACTAAAGGATCATGTTACAAGCTTTTAAATTAAGAAATTACAACTGAATGGCTTATTACACTACCTACGACCTAATTTAACTAAACCTAATCTAATAAATCTTCTCTTTTGCCTTCTTTCCCTTTTGTAGCTGTTTTCTGAGCTTGTGGGACCCACTGGGGTAATTCCCACCAATTCCCAACCCTTGATCATGTCTATCCAATCTTGGCCGTTTAAATATGCTTTTTGGCGCCAAAGTCTCCATGGGTACTGTAGGATGCGTGGAGCGGATTTTAGGGGTTTAATGAGGCTTGGGGTGTTGTGTGAGGTGGAGGGTGAGGTGGTGAAGTGTAGGGAGCAAGTTGGGACAGGTGTACAGTGTTTGGCGGTTTTGGGTGATCAACGCGGGTCAGCGCTGGTTTAAACTAAAAGGGTGGGTTTGGACTGGGCTTATGGTTGGGCTTAGGGGATAGGTGGGTTGGGTTTTGTTTTGGTTTGGATTAGTTTTTGGTTTAGGATTATAATAAAAAGGGTCCGGTTTGGTTTATTAGTGAACAAGGACCAAAAATGTAATTATTCCAAAGTTGAGGGGCTATTGTTGTAAATCCGCACATGTAATCACAAGGACCTATTTTGCCATAATAGAATAGTACACGGTTATTTTTGATTTTTTTCATTATTTAAAATACCGGGGACTATTTTTGCCAAACTTGCAAAGTTAGGGGGCCTTTTTGTAATTTCTCCAAACTTTTCTCATAAGGACCAAACCTGCAAATTTAGATAAACCAAAGACCAAATTTATGATATTTCCATTTTTAAAAATATCCAGGGACCTTTTCTGTAATTTTTCAAACTCCAGGGACCATTTATGTAATTTTGGATTTTTAAGGGACTGTGATTGTAATTTCTCAAAATATTATCAAAATTGTTCCATTTTTGTCATTCATGCATAGTACAAGGGTATTATTTGTAAATATTTCAGTTTTGAATACCCAGGGACTATTTTGCCAATTTTGTAACTTGAGGGGTAAAAATTGCCAGTTTGTATAAACTTTTATCCAGGGATGTTTTGTGAACATTTTTGGTTTCCCAAGGACTTAAGTTGACTTTTTATTCATTTAAAACCTTCAGGGACTAGTTTTGTCAATATTTGAAACTTGAGGGATTGAAACTGCCAATTATGCAAACTTTGTACGTTTTTCATTTGTTTTTGCATATTTTGTATTTGAAACATATAAAACACACTTCTAAGATATTTTAAGTATTATAATGCATTTTTGAGTGTTTTTGTATGTTTTGGCAGTTCAGATTGATACAAAATGATGAGTATTTAGACACTCATCAATCCCCCACACTAAACTATTGCTAGTCCCTAGCAATCTATTTGAGAAAAAATTAATGGATTTTAACTCTTTACCAAAAGCCATCACTTCTGGAGTAGCCAGGTGTAAGAACTGTGGCACACCTGATAACCGTGTGATTTTTAGCAAATCACCAGCTGTCAACGGATTTGATTCATCTTTACCAAAAGCCGTTTGCTTCTGGACTAGCCAACTCTTGATGGAATAGTCAACATCTTGGTGAGCTGATTACCAATTATGGTTTTCCACGGCCTTTACCACAAGCCATAATCTTGCGGGCTAGCCAACTCATTTGTTTTCGGGGAGCTGAGGAACCATACAATTTTTGGCAAATTGCCAGCCATAAACGGATTTGAGATGTCTTTACCAAGAGCCGTTTGCTCCTGGACTAGCCAATCCTGTTGTGGGTTAGACATGGAGGATTGATACCATTTTATCTCATTTCTAAGTGTGAAAAAACTGGTAATTTTGATCAAATGGGGGTTCTTGATGGAACATGTGTTTTGCATTCGTGAGAACGCTCCCCCACACTTAGAACTGAATATTGCCCTCAATATTCACAATACTTGGTGTCCCACCAAGACTTTAGAACGTAAGGAGGCAATACTTTTAACCTTTTTATTTTACTCTATTTACATACAAACTCACTTTTTTCTTTTTATTTGTCTTATACCATTTTTTTTTTTTACAAAATATTTTACATATGTACAACATGTGGTTCGTCTCCCCCACACTACGGTGTTAGAAAAGAGAAAGAAATCAGAAATATGAGTGAAAACCCATATTGCTATGTTTTTGATTACCGAGTCACTAGCTTGACTCGACCTCGAATTGATTTGTCATGAGGTAGCTTGTTTTTGATTCCCGAGTCACTAGCTTGACTCGACCCCGAATTAAAATTGTCCTTGGGGTAATGGAGTGGAATTTTCACTCAAAGATTGGGTGAGAAATAGGAGTGGGATTTCCACTCACAGAATTATGAAATGATAAGATAAAGGAGATTATTTTTGGTTTTTTATCTTTTATAAATGTTTTTGTATTTTTAGATTTATGTACAAAAGAAAGAAAATTCCTAACAACCGCCCCTTGAAAGGGAATCTGGGTTTGACAGAGCTCAGTAACTGAAAACAGCCAACAACCAAATGTTGTAACTGAGGGCCTAATCAAACTGGGCAAGTTGTGTGCATAGGAAAAATGTTTTTGTATTTTATATTGTTTATGAAATAATATAATATGTGAAATCACTACCTCCCAGGCTTGTGTCAGGTTTACCACGCAAGCTAATCACTTGTGAATGATTAACTGTAATAAATTTGTCCTGACAGCCCGGAAGTTGAATGATAGAGTATAATATACATACAAGGATAGAAATTTGAACAAAATACAAAATTCATTATTTATTATTATTATTATGTACATGATACTAGTGTTTTTGTTTTCCGAGTCACTAGCTTGACTCGACCCCGAATTTATTGGTCCATGGGGTAAGTTTGGAGATCCGGGACAACCATTGGTTGTATGTCCCCTCCAAAATAGTGTTTTAGCCGATGTCCATTTACTTTAAAATTGGGACCGTCGGGTTGCAATAACTCAACAGTTCCATATGGGTATACTTTGGTTATAGTAAATGGTCCAGACCAACGAGTTTTTAGTTTACCCGAGAAAATTTTCAACCTTGAATTGAAAAGAAGAACTCTGTCACCAACGTTGAAAACGCGGTTCTTTATTTTAGAGTCATGTATCTTCTTAGTCTTTTCTTTATAGATTAAAGAATTTTCATAAGCTTGATCACGTAATTCATTTAGTTCGTTTAGTTGAACTTTACGGTGATCACCCGCTGTCTGAAGGTCGAAATTTGCATGTTTTAAGGCCCAATAGGCCTTATGTTCTAATTCGATCGGAAGATGACATGCTTTCCCGTACACTAGCTTATATGGAGTACACCCAATGGGTGTTTTGTAAGCAGTGCGGAAAGCCCATAGTGCATCGTCCAGCTTATCCGACCAAGAGGCACGGTTTTCACCAACCGTCCTCTCGAGAATTCTCTTAATACCCCGATTTGAGACCTCGACCTGCCCACTTGTTTGGGGGTGGTATGCTGTAGAAAGACGGTGAGTTACACCATATTTCAGCATTACTCTTGCAAATTGTTCATTGCAAAAGTGAGTACCACGATCACTGATAATGGCACGAGGAGTCCCGAATCTGGCAAAGAGAGATTTTAAAAATTTACAAACTACTCGGGCATCATTGGTGGGTAAGGCTTTTGCCTCAACCCATTTTGACAGATAGTCGACAGCGACGAGTATATACTTATTCCCTCGTGAAGACGGGAATGACCCCATAAAATCAATGCCCCACATATCAAATATTTCACAGACTTGGATGGCGTTTTGCGGCATCTCATTCTTTTTAGAAATATTTCCGTGACGCTGGCAAGCCTCACAGGTTTTGATAAGTTCATGGGCGTCTTTATATATCGTGGGTCAAAAGAATCCTGAATCAAACACCTTTTTGGCGGTGTAGTTTGGGTTATGATGTCCCCCCGTGGGTCCATCATGACAAGCTTTAAGAATTTCCATGGCTTCTTGGCCATGGACACACCGTCGGATGACTTGATCCGCACATATTTTAAACAAGTAGGGGTCGTCCCAGAAGTAATGTTTTACATCTTTAAAGAATTTTCTTTTCTGTTGGGACGACATCCCTTTCACAACGAAATTTCCCGCACGGTAATTTGCAAAATCGGCAAACCATGGGGTTGTGATATTATCCCGGTTAGAGATGAGATTTAGAGTCTCCAGAGGAAAAGTTTCATTAATTTCTTTTCTCTCGAGAATATCCTGATGAGGATTTTCTAACCGGGACAAGTGATCAGCTGCAAGGTTCTCTGCTCCTTTTTTTTATCTCTTATGAGAATATCGAATTCCTGGAGGAGCAGGACCCAACGGAGTAGTCTTGGCTTTGCATCCTGTTTAGTGAACAGGTATTTCAAAGCTGAATGATCCGTATACACCACGCTTTTGTTTAAGATTAAGTAAGACCGAAATTTTTCGAAGGCATATACCACAGCTAATAATTCTTTTTCTGTGGTGGTATAGTGTGTTTGAGCCTCGTTCATGGTCTTACTTGCGTAGTGTATTGGCTGAAAATGTTTGGTTTTTCGTTGCCCCAGAACTGCACCAATAGCATAATCGCTAGCATCGCACATAAGTTCAAAGGGTAAGTCCCATTCGGGGGCAACAAGGATTGGTGCCTCGGTAAGCCTTTTCTTTAAAATTTCAAAAGCTTCGATGCACTCTGGGGAAAAGATAAAAGGAGCATCCTTTTCAAGAAGATGAGTCATAGGCCGGGCTATTTTGGAGAAATCCTGAATGAATCTCCGATAGAATCCGGCATGTCTGAGAAAACTCCTTATTCCTTTAACAGTTGTGGGATGAGGCAGTTTAGCAATAACATCAATTTTGGCCTTATCGACCTCAATCCCGCTTTTTGAAATTTTATGGCCGAGGACAATGCCCTCTTTAACCATAAAATGGCTCTTCTCCCAGTTTAGACAAAGATTAGTGTTTTCACAACGTTGAAGCATTTTTTCTAAGTGGGAAAGGCACGAGTCGAAAGAATTCCCGATGACTGAGAAGTCATCCATGAATACCTCCATGGTTTTTCCAATCATGTCATGGAAAATAGCCATCATGCACCTCTGGAAAGTGCCCGGAGCATTGCATAACCCGAAAGGCATGCGACGATAGGCAAATGTCCCGTAAGGGCATGTGAAGGTAGTTTTATCTTGATCCTGTGGATCAATGGGAATTTGGAAGTAACCCGAGAAGCCGTCAAGGAAACAATAGTACTCGTTTCCTGCTAGTCTTTCGAGCATTTGGTCCATAAAGGGCAGAGGAAAATGGTCTTTGCGTGTGGCTTCGTTAAGTTTTCTGTAATCAATACATACTCGCCACCCTGTAACCAAACGAGTTGGTATCAACTCGTTGTCCTCATTTGTGATAACCGTGATACCACCCTTCTTTGGAACACAATGTATTGGGCTTACCCAAGGACTATCAGATATAGGGTAAATCAATCCCGCATCAAGAAGTTTGATAACTTCAGCTTTTATAACTTCGTGGATTTTCGGATTTACCCTTCGTTGATGCTGCACAATAGGTTTAAAGTCCTCTTCCATTAGGATTTTGTGTGTACAAAAATCCGGGTTAATACCCTTTATGTCTGAGAGCTTCCAAGCAATTGCTTGTTTGTGGGACTTTAAAACCTTGAGCAGCGCAGTTTTCTCCTCATCCTTTAAGTCTTTTGCAATAATGACCGGTAACTTATCGTTACCTTCCAAGAATGCATATTCTAGATAAGGAGGCAGGTCCTTAAGTTCAACCTCGGGGAAGTCATCATTTTTCTCAACATATTTGACTTCCACCTTATGAAGTTGTGGAGGTAGAACAGGAATGGGAGAAGGATCTTTGTTCAATAACTCCTCAAGGAGAAGTATATCCCCCTCCGGGTCAATCTCTTGGTAATCAATTCCTTCGGGAAGTGAATCACTTTTGAGAAAGGCCTCTAATTCCTCAAGGACGAAATCACTTCCCCCAAACGGAGTGAGGGAAGGAGAAGAATTAGCAATTATCGGATTAGAAGAAGTAGTGGGATTGCCACTCGAAAAATTGTCAGCGAATCCAAAGATTTCCTGAGCATACTCCTCGGATGCAATGTCAATGACATCAATTCGGTTGACCGATTCAGCATCATAATTCGAGGAGTATCTCGAGGTTTGATCAAGGTTGAACGTAATCGCTTCAGTGCCAACTCGTAACGTGATTTCCTCATCGAAAACATCGATTAATGCACGTCCCGTTCTTAAGAATCCCCTCCCAAGAATGAGAGGAACTCTTGGATCTGCATCGAAATCAACAACGACAAAGTCTTCCGGAAAATGGAACTTTCCCACTCTCACAAATACGTCCTCGGCAATACCGAGGGGACGTGAAATTGAACGGTCTGCAAGCTCGAGAGTCATGCATGTGGGACTAAGTGCCTGAAGAGAGAGCTTTTTCCAAACTGAATGAGGCATTAAGTTGATGCTTGCACCAAGATCGGCCAAGGCAAAGCATTCAACCATACCCGGGAAAGTACATGGTATTAGAAATCTCCCGGGGTCTCCTAGCTTCTCGGGAAGCTGTTTCAACAAAACTGCAGAGCAGTTCTCATGAGTGGAGTTCGTGCCATCTCAAACAGTTTTTCTTTATTGCTCAACAGATTTTTGATTGTTGATGCGAATTTGGGCATTAAAAGAAGAGCATCCGCGAAACTAATATCGAAGTGTAGTTCTTGGAAAATCTGAAAGAATTTTTCCATCTGATGATTAGCTTTTTCACGGAGCTTTTGGTCTTGCAATCGTGAGGGATATGGAATTGTTGGTTTTTGGTTGGCTTTTGAATTTTCAACAGGACCTTCGGTAGTTTCAAACACGACCCTTTTTGGGGGAGTTGGGACCGGGAGAACTGGAGGAGGGATGTCATTGGTACCTCCGTTATTATTAGGAAGTACCGTATCCGTAGTATCCTCAGTTTCACATTCCTCTACAGGGATAGGAGATGAGGTAGAGGGAGCTGTAGGTCCTTGGTAAGAAACTCCACTTCTTGTGGTGATCGCCTTTACATCGCCCCTCGGATTAGCGATCGTGTTGCTAGGTAAAGTTGTACCTGAGCCCGAGGGTCGATCATTTAAAGACTTCTGTAAATTAGACATTTGACTAACCAGCATTCTGTTTAGTTCTTCTTGGGATTTCATAAACTGTTTTAATAACTCATCATGTGATGGTCCAGTTGGAACAATGGCTTGATTTTGGTTTTGAAAATTTTGAGCCCGATTGTTTTGGAAATTCCCATGTTGCTGATTGTTGTTACCTTGGAAGTGGTTTTGTTGTTGAAAATTACCCTGTGGGTAGTTGTTCTGACCTTGATTACGATTATAGTTCCCTTGGTTCTGATTTTGGTTAAACTGATTTTGACTAGAGATGAAATTCCCTTGGTTGTTATGACCTTGGTTCATTCGATTCTGGTTCTGATTCTGGTTAAAGTTCTGGTTCCTATTCTGAGGTTGATTAAACCCTGGTGGTCCAATATAGTTATTAGAACGGTAGCTCAAAAGGTTTCGGTCCCCTTGCGGTTGGTAAGAATTACCTCCCGTGTTATAGGAACCTTGAGCTGCAGACACGTTTTCGCGAGAAAAGCCACCGGAAGCTGGGCAATCTGTGTACGTATGTGGACCACCACAAGTTTCACAACTTGGGTTAACAACTTTGACCTGATTTGGATTTGTCTGATTGATACGCAAAAATGCTGTAGACAAATCATCCAGTTTTTTAGCTAGGATAGATATTTCATTGCTTGCCGGAGTGATAGACTTAAATGAATCATTCCTCTCAGCAGAGGAGTCCCAAAAATTATGATGGGCAGTCATGTTTTCTATTAAGTCGTAGCACTCTTCAGGGGTCCTTTTCATAAAGGTGCCCCCAGCAGCAGCATTGATGGTGTCACGATGACGGAGTGTCAATCCATTATAAAAGGTATCAATAATGGTGACAAGAAGCATATTGTGATTAGGACACCTATCAATAGCAAGTTTGTACCGTTCCCATGCCTCAAATAAGGACTCTTCGGGAAGCTGTCTGAAATTACTTATATCATTCCTGAGCTTTGTGACCATAGATGGTGGAAAGTATTTGGCCAGAAATTTAGTGATCATCTCATCAAAAGTGTGGATCGAATTCTTTGGAAGTCGATCGAACCAGGAAGTCGCATGATGAGCGAGAGAATAGGGGAACAAGTATAAACGTAGGCTGTCTTCGGCGACGCCATGTTGTTTCATGCTTTGGGTGACAGTTAAAAATTTGTCGAGATGCCTGTTGGCATCGTCACCTGGCAATCCATGGAACTGGCACGTATTCTGGATCTGTTGTATCATGTGGTGTTTTAATCCAAAATCCGTGGCTCCAATAGTGAGTGGTGCAATTGGTCCACCCCTCCCTTGCATGGTAGGTTGACATAGTTCCTCCATAGTTCGGGTGTCAGGAACTGGCTCATCCTTGGGAAGGAATGGGGGCTCTTCGTTCATTTTTAGTGTGTGTTCTTCTTCAACAATACGTAACTCGGGTACGTTTTTCTTCTTTTTATTCTTTGTTTGTGAACGAGTGCGCATGCACAAAAATTAGTTTTCAACACAAGATCGAGGCAAAACTACAACGAACTTAAACCCAATAATCACAAATGAACAGCTCCTTTAAAAAAGGTACACTGTTCACAAGGATACAATGGTAAGTTTTTAATCTTTTAGGTTTGGGAACTTATTATGTTCACACCCCCAGTTGGTAGGTGTTCTGCCTTGGTTTGCGGTGGTAAACTTTTATGTAATTATATTAACAGTAAAATGTTTTTGGCTTTTCGTGTATGGGTGAGAAAACTTGGACAATATTTTTGAAACTGATTCGTTAACCGAAATCGTTCCTTTAAGATTACTCGCAGGCTAGCGGGAGGAAATAAATGTATTCCTCTTCAGTTCGCAATTTAATGTCAGAACTTACCTTATACCAGCTGTTTCAGGTTGTAATCGTAAAGATACGAAGTAATTTAACTTCACAGTTTGTTTTGTTGTTTATGATTTGTTTGGTGTTGTTAACACTTCAGGAGAAATGTTAATGAACGTTTTCAGATATGATTTTGCTTTTCTTGAAAATTTACAAAGTGGTGGTATTTGTACAGGAGGGTTTTTGAAAACCACTAGACTTTTACCGTTTTGAAATACGCAACAATCTCCCCGGCAGCGGCGCCAAATTTTGATTCGCCTCAAACAGTCAACTAAGTTTACCAGGTGATGGTCAACCAAGTCAAACGTCTAAAACAAATGCTTCCGAGGAATACAGTGTTTTCCCGGGTCGTAATGTCCCAACGAGGTGTGCGATGTTTTATTATAAACGAATCTGTGATTAAGTGAACGTGAACAGGAAAGGATATGAATAAGTGTGTGTGTGTGTGATTAAACTAGGGTTTTATAACTTAAAATAACTTAGGAAAACTAAATTAATGATTACGTGAAACCTAGGTATTTAAAACGTACACCAAATTAAAATCAGACGCGATTGCGTACTGAGAAAAATGTGAGTTTTAAGAAAAATAAACTATAAGGGTTAAAAATGAAAATTCTATAAACTTAAACTTAAAATAAAATTAAACTAAAAATAAAACTATTTTTTAGATTATTATATTATTTATTATTAATTATTTAATTAAAAACTATTTAACTATTTAATTAAAACTTAATTTAAATCAAACTAAAATTTATAAATACTACAAATCAAACTAGAAACTTATAAAAATATTTTCTAAACTTAAATAGGAACTTGAAGAAAGTATAAAAAATAAAAATAAATATTTTTGTCTTTTTATGGATTTTCTATTAATTAATAACTATTTATATTATTTAAACTAATTAAACTATTTTAAATTACAAATAATATTAAACTAACTTAGAAAATTATGGAAAAATTTATATATCTAATTAACCATCATGGGAATCCTAAAAAATTATAAAAACTTTATTTTATATATTTTTAAACTAGTTAACTAATTATTATTCTATTTATTAATTAATATCTTATTAAACTATTTAAATTAGGAAAACTATTAAATGAACAGTAAAAATTCTAGAAAAATTACTAAAATTATATTATGACTTATAAAAGCTAGGAAAAATTATAAAAACTAGGTGTTGCTATATAAAAATTAATTATGCTATTTATAACTTTATTATTTATTAATTATTAATAAAACTATTTTTAATTCTAATAAATATCAAATGACAATATAAAAATCTAAGAAAATTATTTAAATTACTTTAACCTATAAGGAAATTAATAAAAATATAAAAATACAGATTACTTAACAAAAATATAAAAATGAAAATTAAAATTAAATTGTATTAAATAGAAACTATCACTTACTATTATATTGTTTTTTTCTTGAATTTTCTTTTTCCAAACTATATTATACCTTAATATAACCAACTTTTGTGAAAACAAATATTTTACAACTTAAAAATAAGCTAGTTATAAGCTATTATCCTAGACAGTTGACTTTAGTTGACTTAATGAGCAAATAAGCTCAAATGTGCTTATGTGGGACCCACCTTGGTGTTTTCTGATTCAAATAAGTTAATTAGACTTGTCAAAACTAAAAATGGACAAATAAGCTCAGTAGATAAGCTGATAAGTACAAATAAGCTAATCCAAAACTCAATGTGAACTCAGAATAGGGACAGACTTGAGGAGCTTAACTAAGTGGGGTCCACAGTGATTTGGGTCAAACAAAAGGTCAAACCTAAGAGTCTACTAGGAGGGGGGTTGAGAAAAGCTGATTAGAGGTAGTGGGACCCACTGAGGTGGTCTCAAAACACCACCAAAGGTGGTGGTAGTGACTGACTATCTGGTGCACAGGGCACACACTTGCCCTGCAAGTGTGTTTAAGCAGTTGTGGGGCCCACCTCTAAAATCACAAAATTATAAAAACTATGAGACCTTGAAGTTGAAGTGGTAGAGTGTTTCTAAACTAATTTTCAGATCCTAAGACCTAATACATAAATCTAGAAAAATCCTACAAGTTTGGGAAAAACCTGAGGAGTGCAATTTTGACTTTTGATAGAACTTGAACTAGTTTGACTTTTACCAAATTCTAATCACTACTACTAATTGATTAAGCTGTATTAAGCTACAAGAGACCTAATTTAAGCTAAAACTACAAGATATGAGCTAATGGTTGGGTTTATGGACCCTAAATCCTTGACAGTTAACTGTCAAGGAGTTATAAGATGGATTTTGACTTTGGCTAAAAATTTGACCAAGAATTGAGTTGTTTAGAGTTGGTTAGGTCATAGGTGGGTTACCTAGATAGGTTATGGCCACAAATGACAGTCACAATATAGCCAAACTAAATATTCCAAACACCCCTAATATGACAGATTATACTCTAACTATTGATTTCAAAACTAAATCTATAAATTTTATACTTGCAACAGTTTATTTAATCAATATTAAAGTTATTTTAAACCAAATAAACCACTAATAACAATTAAAACAAGATTATACAAAAACCAAATTAAGGACTTACAGTTGATGCAAGATAGAACAAAGGGAACAAGGATCAATTTTCACTACCTAAAGCCTCCCATAAGGCAATTAAACCATGAGAATCCAAAATCCACAGCTACCTTTCTTCTTCCTTCTTCTTCTTATGATTTTTTTATTTTTCACTATTTATTTGATTTTCTATGAATTTTTCTGTTTAACTGATAAACTGACTTATAAGATATCAAAAAGCTTTTGTAAACTTTGTCAGAGCTTAATTTAGCTTATGAGATCAGATAACAACAACAACTAACAACATTCAACAACTTGAAATTTTTGGAATGAAATGTAAATTTGCATAAACTGAGATAGAGCATGAAACTTGAAATTGGGATTAGGAAAAGTTCAAATTACACTAAAGGATCATGTTACAAGCTTTTAAATTAAGAAATTACAACTGAATGGCTTATTACACTACCTACGACCTAATTTAACTAAACCTAATCTAATAAATCTTCTCTTTTGCCTTCTTTCCCTTTTGTAGCTGTTTTCTGAGCTTGTGGGACCCACTGGGGTAATTCCCACCAATTCCCAACCCTTGATCATGTCTATCCAATCTTGGCCGTTTAAATATGCTTTTTGGCGCCAAAGTCTCCATGGGTACTGTAGGATGCGTGGAGCGGATTTTAGGGGTTTAATGAGGCTTGGGGTGTTGTGTGAGGTGGAGGGTGAGGTGGTGAAGTGTAGGGAGCAAGTTGGGACAGGTGTACAGTGTTTGGCGGTTTTGGGTGATCAACGCGGGTCAGCGCTGGTTTAAACTAAAAGGGTGGGTTTGGACTGGGCTTATGGTTGGGCTTAGGGGATAGGTGGGTTGGGTTTTGTTTTGGTTTGGATTAGTTTTTGGTTTAGGATTATAATAAAAAGGGTCCGGTTTGGTTTATTAGTGAACAAGGACCAAAAATGTAATTATTCCAAAGTTGAGGGGCTATTGTTGTAAATCCCCACATGTAATCACAAGGACCTATTTTGCCATAATAGAATAGTACACGGTTATTTTTGATTTTTTTCATTATTTAAAATACCGGGGACTATTTTTGCCAAACTTGCAAAGTTAGGGGGCCTTTTTGTAATTTCTCCAAACTTTTCTCATAAGGACCAAACCTGCAAATTTAGATAAACCAAAGACCAAATTTATGATATTTCCATTTTTAAAAATATCCAGGGACCTTTTCTGTAATTTTTCAAACTCCAGGGACCATTTATGTAATTTTGGATTTTTAAGGGACTGTGATTGTAATTTCTCAAAATATTATCAAAATTGTTCCATTTTGTCATTCATGCATAGTACAAGGGTATTATTTGTAAATATTTCAGTTTTGAATACCCAGGGACTATTTTGCCAATTTTGTAACTTGAGGGACTGAAACTGCCAATTATGCAAACTTTGTACGTTTTTCATTTGTTTTTGCATATTTTGTATTTGAAACATATAAAACACACTTCTAAGATATTTTAAGTAGTATAATGCATTTTTGAGTGTTTTTGTATGTTTTGGCAGTTCAGATTGGTACAAAATGATGAGTATTTAGACACTCATCACATAGCATACTCATCTGCTTCACGATGAAGGTGTTGTTCAGTAGTGAGTGCAGACTCAGGAACTTGTACAGCAGTTGGAGCTACTGGAGGATCAGCAGATGGGTCACCTCCAACGTAGTTAACAGGCTACTGAAATGGTCCTTCAAGGATAACTTGTTTCATGTACTTACCATTGAGTTTCTTGAGTTCTATAAACCTTAAGAATCGACTTGCCCACTGAACATAATTACCCGGTGTGAGCATTGGTGGAGTGTCAATAGATCCTGCTTCATGTCTGGATTGTTGAGTTGAAATGACTTCACACATCCTGTCAAACCAGTGAGTCTGTTTGGATGGGAGTTGGCCTTGTTGTTGTGACATTCGATAGGATTGTTGTATTGGAACCATCTGATGTTGTTGCATGAGAAGATGTTGTTGTGAGTAAACCGGTTGTTGATAATATTGTGGTGATTGTTGATACTATTGCTGTTGCTGATGATACTGCTGATTCTGATGTAGCTGAGGATGGTTAAAGTTGTAGTACGGTGGTTGAGACATAATGAAACACTTGTGTGAAAAGATGGATCTTGTAGAAGGTATAAGTATAGCCAAATTTCGAAAAACTTGCACTACTTAGATTGCGAAACTTAGGATGTATGGTGTTTTCGAAACTTTGAATCCTTGAGATTGCGAAACTTTGAAATTTCGAAAGTAAATTGCGAAATTAAGTGGCTGCTTGATTTCTCGAAATTTTATCGCAAAACGTAAGAAGTTTGCGAAAATTGTGATTTCGAAAAAAGTAGAGTTTTTCGAAAACATAAGCTCAGGTACAAAGTTTCGAAATTATCCAATTTCGAAACTTATCCAAAAGTCGAAGTAATTTTCTTTCTTGTACCAGAAAGAAAATACTGAGTCCACAAAACGTAAGTCGATTGAGAGCACTTTCAAGGGATTTCGAAACTAGGTATGTTTGGTGTTTTCGAAAGTTTGACAGAAATTGTTTTCAAAGAAAGCTAAGCAAAAAATTGTTTTTATTTAAAGATTCTTGTACTTTTATATATAAAATGAAGAGATCTTTAAGAAAGTTGAAAACTTGATAAATTTTTCAAAAAATGAAAAAGATTTCGAAAATGAGTACAAAAATCCAAATCGAAAAATTTGATAAAAGTTTGGAACTTTTTTGTTTGTTTTGATTTGTAGCACAAGTTTGTAAGCAAAGATGTGATAAAAACCAAGAAACAAGCAAAAAAGTACTAAAGTTTTAGCAAATAACGATTTGAAAAACAAGTGAATGGGTCGAATTTCAATGAAAACAATAACTATGCCTTCATATGGCGAATGATTCCACTTGTTAGGTACCCATATTGATTTCACACAAACAAGAATGAGATAGATATAAGGATTTGGGTGATTAAATGAATGAGAGAATTGTAAATGCAAGAGTTTCCTTAATATTCCAAATAACCAACCAAGTTTACATGAGTCCTAATGGTTCTATTTATAGGAGGTAAGCTAGGGCAACACTCCTAGCTCCCATCTTCCTTAATTCGTGGGCCTTGAAGGCCTTGTGGGCTTTCATAAGCCTTAAATACATAAATGATAACCAAATATAAGTAACTAATAATAAAGCAACCTAACATTTATTACAAATGACCGAGACTTGATAAAATAGTAAAACTTTGATCCCAACATATATTAATATCGGTCCACACTTGAATGAGACGCCATAAGCTGCTAGCCGTATCACATCCAAATAAAACATGGTCATTTGATTCCACACCCATGTTACACGATGGACACGCGATAGAAATGACCTCTAGGCCCCACGAAGATAAATTTAAACGATTCGGTAATCTATCCAATATAAGGCGCCAAATGAAAACATTTAACTTACATGGTAAAAGCTTAGACCATCTAGTACTTGGACTTAATGAAGGCAACAAGTAATTATCGATGTGAATTCTCGTTGCTTGGACTGAAAAACTACCATCATCAGTAATGTTCCAATACCAAGCATCATGGTGATTGCTCAAAGAAACCTGCCCTAATTCCAAAACCATAGCTTCTAAAGCTGCTTCATTTCGATTTCATATAATTTGTCTATTCCAATTCCAAGCCCATGAATCATTGAAAATTCTATCCGAAAGCACACAATTTCCATTTGAATCTAAATGATATAATCTATTATACCTTGAGATCAGTGGACCATTTCCATCCCAATTATCCTTCCAAAAGCGAATGGACATACCATCACCCACCTTATTACACAAAGTATAAGACGGAATGATATTGCGATCATTTAACATAGAATACGAAGAAATAATAGAGGACCATATACCGCTACAGCTACATCCTTTCAAATCTAATCTCGCATCAACACCATGAATCGCTTTAATAACACGAACCCATAAAGAGACGGGATATGAACGAACCACCATCGCCATTTTTGAAGAAGAGCGAGATTAAAAGCTTTCAAACTCCCAATCTCTAAACCACCCTTATCAAAAGATGCCAATATATTATTCCATTTAATCCTCGCCATTTTCCGTTTATCCCTATGACCACCCCAAAAGAAGGAAGCCCAAAGCGATTCTAAAGTTTTGAGCACGGATTCCGGAACATCTAAAGATCGACATATAATAGATGCCGATACTTCCTAGCACATATTTTATAAGAGTTAAACAGCCCCCAATTGAAAGTAAGCTAGCTTTCTAGGAAGAAAGTTTAGCACAGAACCGATTAATCAAAAGACACCAATTAGCGATCAAATTCATATTAGAACCAATTGGCAATCCAAGGTAAGAAAAAGGAGTATTACCAGGAGTGCATCTCATGTCACGAGCCATATCTTCGATATCATTGGAGTTCACACCAAGACCATAGACATGTGACTTAGAAATATTAAGTTTGAGGCCCGAAGCAAGATAAAAGACCTGCAAAACTCTAATGATGTTGTCCATGTCTTTCCTGTTCCAATCGGAAACAATGACGACATCATCTGCGTAAAATAGATGTGATATATTGTAATTCGTAGCTCCCACCTTTGTACCAAGAAGAAGGCCGGTATCGACCGCATCTTTTAACGCTAAATGTAGACCTTCCATGACAATAATAAACATGAATGGGCTTAGAGGATCACCTTGATGTAAACCACGTTTGATTGAGAATTCACGTGAAGAGCTCCCATTGACCAACACCGACGATCTGGCCGAATGAAGACACATTTGTATCCAACGCCTCCATTTATTTCCGAACCCAAGACTCATGAGCATATGATCAAGATATTTCCAGCTTACGGTGTCAAAAGCTTTTTCAAAATCAACTTTAAACATCATAAGCTTTTGTTTCTTCTTATTATACCACGACATAACTTCACTTAGCATGACAGGACCATCCATAATTTGCCTACCCGAAATGAATTCCGATTGCTCATGACCAATCACTTTATTAACAAATTTAGCTAATCGGTTGGCGAGAATTTTCGCAATAATTTTGTATTGCATGCCTATTTGTGAGATAGGCCGAAAATATTTAATATGGATTGGATTAGCTACCTTCGGGATAAGAGTAATGAAGGACGAGTTTGCACCTTTAGGCAGTACGAACGAATCAAAAGCCTTTATCACAGCTTCGACAATATCTTCTTTGAGAAGCTCCCAATATGTCTTGAGAAAAATGAACGAAAAACCATCTGGGCCCGGGCTTTTTGGCTACCACAATCCCAAATAGCCGCTTGAATTTCCTCCACATTCACCGACTTTTCCAACTCAATATTGTCATCTGAGTTTAACGAAACTTGCGGAGCAACTGGAGGTAGATCCATCATAGAATCAGAAGCCTCAAATTTTACCTTATAAAAATTATAGAACGCCGTTTTTACTTGTTGTGGATTAGTGACCCATTCGCCATCTTGCATAACTCCTTTCACCATTTGATGGTTTGTTTTTTGTTTCAAAATCCCGTGGAAGAATTTCGAGTTTTCATCCCCTTCAACATCCCATTTGATTCTAGCTTTTTGGACCATATCCATTTGCTGCAACTTTTGAATATCGTCACATTCTTTTAACATATTCAAACGTTCATGTTTTTCTTCCTCCGAAGCAGTACCAGTGTCGATCTTTTCATCAATGGCAATTATTCTCAAGCGAACCTCCTTCATACGAGAGACCTCTCTATTTTTGACATGTAGATTCCAAGCCTTAATTTTTTGTTTAATGGCCTTCAACTTTTCATGAAAAGTCATCCGAGTATTACCTTGGGAACATTCAGCATACGCATTATTGATACACTCTTTAAAACCATCACGTTGTATCCACGAGTGAAAGAATTTAAAAGGCACCGGACTAGAATCAGCTTTTTCATAATGAAGCAATAAAGGAGTATGATCTGACCACCCATGAGGAAGAGCAGTCACTTTAAGATCAGTCACTTTAAGATCAGGAAACGTATCCAAGACAGAGTGAGATACTAGAAACCGATCTAGTTTACTCATCTTCGTGCCCGCCTTATTCATCCACGTAAACGTACACCCTCCCAAAGGAATATCAAGCAAACCTGCATCATCTATAAACGAGTTAAAAATATGAGCTTGTGTACGAGAAAAATCTGTACTATATCTTTCACATTCGTCCCGAACTTCATTCATATCTCCAAAAATAACAAACTGTCCAAGGAATTGTAGCAATCGATTCCATAAAGACGTTTTTTCAGCCGACTCTTGAGGACCATATATGTTAATCATATAAACCACCTCATTAGAGTTTACCCACTTTCCTTGAACAATAACATACCAATCATCACACCAAATATGCTCTTTAACAAAAGCATTAGGGTCCCAAACAGAAATCAGACCCCTCGATCTGCCTCGAGACAAACTACACGCATAATCGAACACATAATTACCCCACATGGTCTTAATACGAAACAATTCTAGACGTGTCATTTTGGATTCTTGAATACCTAAAAATTGAATATTGTTCTTAAAACACATCTCCTTGATCCACACTTGTTTTCTCCTCTTCTTAGTGCCTCGTATATTAATGGAAAGTTTTGTCTAAACATCTGAAACAAAACAAAAATGGACATACTAGTTGGTGCACGCGATTTACGACACTTCTCATTTGCCAGCAAATGTGGTCCATAAAGAGGATTGCATCTATGAATTTTGAGTTAATAACGTATTACTTACACTATAGTTTCATTAAATATACTAACTAATAGAGCCGTATGTATATGAAAGTGTGCCAAGTTATGATATCGCACAAGGTCTCAACTTTTTAAAGACCTAAACATAAATACCCATTATAAATATGGGCCTTAGAATTCGCTTCCAACAAAAACATTGTACAATTTTATTTTGTAAATATTTGTAAAAACTTAAGATAGATCGTTAATACTATGTTTTTTGTTTCAACAGTTGGCTAATATACTTTTAAGTTTTAACCGTCTTGTTTAGTTATTGTATAATCTTTCCCACATGACCACTGTTCACTCAACTATACCACTCGGAACTATATATAAACAAGGTAAGTTGCATATAAAGAAATACATGTTTGGAATCTAACATTGGTTCGACTGGGGCTTATGGATTATGGTTCAGATGAATTAAAGCTTTGCTATACATAGAGTAAAAGAACTTTTAGAATCTTAAAAAGGCTAAGAAAAAGCACTTTAATTTAGAGTTTAAATATATGCATGAATAATTATTTGTCCCTACTCACGTCTAATCCGAACTTTTACCTTAACTGCATATAGCTAATTAAAAGTTATAGAGCACTTGAAGTTTTAATTATATCAAACGGACTAAGAAATTCCCACTTTCATATATGCCTCGTAATCTCGTATCACAAAGGTTTTATCTCATGAAAGAAAAAAATGAGATTAGTGTTATAGATGTTTGTTAATCAAGGGTTAAGTATGATTATTTGGTCCAACGATATATTGATGTACGGACTTTAGTGGAGATCGAGGAGGGCCACGACTCTCCTAAAACTTTGAGGTTTTACTTATACAAGATCAGATCATTGAGATAGGAGTTTTTTGGTGAAAGAAAATTATGTTTGTGTGTGTTTATGGTGTAATTAGTGTGTGTGAAATGAAATGAAAAGGAAGTGTATGTGAGTAGGTGTAACTAAGAGGGGGGAGACGGTGGGATTTTAGAGGTGTTTACACACATCTTATTAATGAAAATAAGTATTTGGTAAAAGGATGTTGCAAATTCACTTTTTAATTTAGGCGTGTTTGGTTTAGCTTATTTGATCATTTAAGATTATTTACGGAAAAAAAGTTCATAAGCTTATGTTGTTTCAAAAATCATAGTTGTAACCTCAAAATTTGGAATTTTAGTTACAAGAATTTCAATAGTATTCATGCAGTTTAAGAACATTAGTAGTGTTAACATCTAACTAAAACGAGAATGACAACGGTCCGCCGCATTGCGGGAGGCATGTCTTTCGGCCGAGGTGATTTTGTATAAATAAAGTGTTATGTTTAAGCGTTGTAATATGAAAGTTTTTCTTTGATCTATTGGTTGCGTTTAATGGCTTTTTTTTTCATTAGTAACACTAATCATTTCAAGTATAGTTCAATTTACCTAAACAAAACATATATTTGTGGAGCTAAAGAAAACACATGTAAAAACACACGAAATGGCAGAGATATGTGTGTATAGCAGATTACCTGCAGCGGGCTAATGTATACTGCCAACAGGCACATGCGAGGCAAGTCAGTGACCATAGGTCTGATGTGATTATCTTTCTATCTCAACGATTTGTGTCATACTTAACCTGTTCCATTGCAATCAACATAAAAGTCATAACATTAATATGTGTGGCTCATAAGTTATTTCTTGTATTAACAGTCAAGTAGCCAATTTACATATGGGATATTCGTTACCAAAGGAGGATAACAAAAATTTTGGTAGCCAATTTCTATTTGAATTTGAACGTACATGGATCATGTCAATTTGGTAGCGAGGTGAGGCTTGCCTTCCGACAGTAGTCTAATAAGCTTAGAATTTGCAACTTTAGGCTGCAATTCATTGTCAAATAAAATAGGCATAAGGAAAAAAAATAGTAATAACAGATATTAAAAGCATTCTAAACTACAACCTGTGATCACATCATCGGAAGCAGTATCGGGCTGAACCAAAGTGGTTGTCACAACAATCCCAAGTAAATCATTAATACTAGCCCTGAAGCATCTAAGAAACATACATGTGCATGTGTCGAGATACGAACAGTCTCAACTTTAGCCTAACCAACCAAGTCTTATCACAACCTATTATATCCTAAAACAACACGTACAACAATGAGCCTCAGATAGGTACGGACCCAAAAATCAAGACACGCCCGCCATGGCTGCAAACATAGCATGTTGCCACGCCAAGATATGGACAGTTTCAAGTTTTTTCAAACCACCAACATTCATCATTGGCTCTTACAATCAATATCACCATCATTCCACATATAAAGAACCCAAACGGAATGGACCCTAAGAGCTCAACAATTTTGGTGGGAAAAGGCATCACCAAAAGTACTTCGTTTTAACTGATGTATAATATTATGAAAATGGGACATGGACATCCGACATGGCTACAAACGTAGTGTTTGCCCCGCCAAGATGCGGACAACCTCGACTTTAATCAAACCTGGAAAGGCTCATCACTGGCTCTTACAATAAATATCACCATCATTCCACCTATAACTAATCAAAATTTCTGGTAAAGCAAGCATCAGCAGATTAAACAGCGTCGTTGCATACGCAATTTAATCATTTATATATAATGGTAAATAACATTTAAAGCTAGAAACCATACGGGTGTTAGGAACATTTGGGCTCAGATCTGTAATTGAAGTACGGTTCTCAGGAACATTTGGACTTCACTGTAGCTACAAAGAACCCCGGTTGCATAGTTATCAGTTATACTATGCTATCCGGTCATTGCCATGCCAGGTTATGGTAAAACCTTCCATGACATATTCAAAATCGATAAAATTATAACAGTCATCACAGCCGGTTACCATCACATATATGTACATTACACATGCAAAGTAGGCACTTTTGTCGCCAAAAGTTTAGCACACTTTAGTCCTAAAAAATGTCACCACAAAGACCATGTATATATAACATATACATTCTTTTGGACCAAATGAGGCTCAGATAGGTATAGACCTAAAAAATAGGACATGCCCGCCATGGCTGCACACATACCATGTTGCCATTCCAAGATATGGAGAGCCGCAAGTTTTTCCTAACCATTTCCAGATACATGAGAATACCAAGTATATCAGTAAGCTTAAGTCCAAAAAAACCACAGTTTTTATATAAAGAAAAATACGTTCATTAGTTGAAGCTTATTCTGCCAGCAAAAGCAGTGCTTTATTGTTGGTGTTATTAGGTATTTGATATTTTTTGCTTTAGCTGCCTATTTAGACTTATCAGCTTATCATAACTTGGTATATTTGTCGAGTCAAATAAGCTTATAAGCACAAAGACTATCCAATACATTTTATTAGATCGAAGAAAGCAAACATAACAACAAAGTTGAATAGTATATATATAAGAACAAAAAAATCTCGGATTTTCTAACATACATTATAACCGGTTTTTCCTTATCCTCGGTCTCCTTATTTTGACGTTAGACTTCCTCCATAAGCCACTTCCGTTTTATTCTGAGATCGTTTAAAAATGTTGAAAATAACAAAATGATGTTTTTCTTGAGTTTAATTAAGTGGAAGAATTGGATCGTTGTCATCTGATGGGTTTTGTGAATGACGTTGTTAATGTGAAGATGGGGAAGACATATTTTTCTATTCTTTTGTTTTTTCAGTTGAAAGAAAGTTGTTGGACTTTGTTTATATAGATCTAAGTAGAGCCAAATATGGTATAGGTAGCGGATATGATATCCACTAACATTCCACTTTTTTACGATATTATTTAATGAGATACTGATCTTCAGAATGATTTTAATTGTTGTTGATGGTCTTAAATATAATTACATGACAAAGTTCAAAAAAGAAATTACATTTCGCCACATGCTTCTTCAACATTGTTTGTTATTTTCAATTGATAAAATTCAGTACTCCAACCGGATTTAGTGTATTTTTGCATGGGATTGGGGAAGATAAAATACAAAAAAACTGGATTGAAGATGTTCACATTCCACATTCAAACATTGTGTAGATCTTGAACTCTATCATTAACCTTTGCGAATGGGTGGCTTTTTTATTGAACTTATACATGGAACAAAAATTTTGTGGTTAAGATCTAAACACTTGCAACACATAGATCATGTTGATGTTTTTAATCCTTTCTTTTTATTAAAGGAGAGATTATTCTGTATGTTTGAATATGTAGTTTTTTTGGTACATTGATTCACAAATTACATCATTATTCTTAATATATAGTGATACATAACATGTCTTGTCAACCTGACATCCATGGAATAGGTGAAAGTCGGAAGGATCCTTGTCCAACGAGAAGAATTTTCAAAAAATCAGCAAGACTTTCTTGATGAATATTTGCCACAGTGGAATGACAAATTCGCCACACAAAAATCAGAGTCTGAATGGGAAAACCCATTTGCAGCGAAGCATGGTGAGGACCATACAATTCTTCATATTTCCAAAGAAGATGATGATGACAATCTGCCATACCCAAAGTTTCGAAACTTTAAACAAATGGCAGAACAAATTGCTAATAAACATGAAGAACATGCTTTTCCAACAGCAAATGATGCAGAATCTGGTGCAAGCTATCAACCTCCAAATGATGCAATATTAGGACCAGCTGTCTACCCTCCAGCAAGGCAAAATCCACAGCCAACTTATAAACTAGATTACCAGTTTGGTTATCCTCAAGGAAGAAGCAATATTTTTAATGGAGGATATGGTGAATATCATAATTCACAGTGGACTCTGCCACCAGCATGGACGGAATCTGGAGTAATGCTCGTTCTACCAACAGATCAAGGCTTATGGTCAGATGTGATAGCAAGATGGGAGTCTATAACAATCAATAGGCTCAACAGTCAAACGTGGACTGACAATAAAGCAAAATTAGCCTTTGTGGAGAATCTTCTTGGAGAAAGTAAAAAGTTAATGTGGCAACAATGGCGAACTGCATATCCTGATGTGTATGCTGCCCTTGAGGCAATTGCTGATGAACCACAAAATATAACATCACAAGTAAGGCAGTTAATACTGCTTGAAGACCCGTATTGAGGCTCAACTGATGAACAAGATAGAGCCTACAGAGACTTAGACAGGATAACTTGTGAAGAAACCAAGAACTTGTGGTCATTCTTGGAAGATTTCAGGCAGTTAGCAATAAAGTCAGGAAGATTGTACTTCCCTTCAACAACAGAGAAACTTTTTGCTAAACTACCACCTTCTTTATCCAAGAAAGTGGAAGAATCGTTTAAAGCTAGGCACCCTGGTCTCAATGCAGGAGTCCTACCTGCAATCAAGTTCACTCATACTTTCATCTCAGAAATGTGCAAAGATGCAGCGCTTGCCAAGGAACTTAGAGATTTATCTCTTTGTTCAGCTATACCAATTCCTGGTTACTACAAAAATAACAGGAAAAAGTATGGAATGAGAAAATCAAGAACGTACAAAGGAAAGCCACATGGTTCTCATGTACAACCATTCAAGATAAAGTATAAAGATGACAGAGGATGAGTCAAGAAGTGCAAATGCTTTATTTGTGGAAAGGAACGGCATTTTGCAAAAGATTGCAGAAGCAAACAAGGAAACATTGCAAGATCAGCTGTTTATCAAGAACTAGATCTTGATGATAACTGGGATATTGTCTCAGCAGACTTTGACGACACCAGTGTCTACAGCATATCAGAAGGAGAAGGTGATACTCATCAAAGTATCAGTGTTATGGTCCAAGATACTCCATTTGAAGAAGCAACTTTCACAATAATACATGAAGTTAATGAAAGCAACAATGAAGATGAAAGGGAAAATGATCAACATAGTCATTTTGCTTTCATGTTCCATCCAGGACCACCAACAAAAATAGCAGACATGGTTCAATCCGTAGGATCGTGGAAACCAAGTAAAGAATTGCCAGCTCAAAGTAAAAATTGTGAGCATGATTGGAAAGAAAACACGGTCACAAATTACACAATCTGCTATTTCTGTGGAATACTAACTACAAACATATCAAGACTTAACTGTCCCAAGTGCCAACTTACAACATGCGCCCTTTGTGCAAAAAATTATCTTGGCAAAACAGTTAATGTTAAAAGAAAGCAGCATTGCAAGCCAGAAGAAGAAAATAACTTCAACAGTAGAGAGGTGAAACTCCTTAAAGAACTTTTGAAAGAAAAGACGGAACAAGTTCAACAGATGATAAGAGATCTAGCTAAAGAGTACTATGAAACAAAGGCAGAGATTCAAAAGAAAGAAGAAGCATGGCAGCTTGAAAAAAGATTGTTGATAAAAGATGTCCATGATGATCTTGCAATCATCGATCAACTTAAAGCTGAACATATGAAGCTTGAAGAAGAAAAGGATGAAGAAATAAAAAAGCTTAAAGCGCAACTGCAAGAAAAGAAAGAAGAAGGAGAAAAATTTCAGTTCTCTAGTGAAGAATTCCCATCATTAAATGATTCTCACATAGCAAGACCTTTTATGGTAGAAGAAATTCACTACTCTGGAAGTGCTGCGTCAATTCCAAAAATTAGAAAGATAACTAACTCACTTTACAATGTAAAAGTTGAGTTTGATATCCCTAATTTTCCCGCGTTTGGAATCGGTGCAATAATAGACACAGGAGCATCAGCATGCTGCATAAATAAGAGGGTAATCCCAGAGGAAGCACTTGAACCTTTAAACCACAACGTCTTCTTCAACGGTTTAAATTCAAGACAACAAGCAACTCACAGAATAAAGTCAGGCTCTTTCCTCATTGAAGGAAACAAATTCAAGATTCCCCTCACATATGCATTTGATATGCATGACAGCAATGGCATTGAGATGCTGATAGGAGCTAACTTCCTAAGGTCCATGAAAGCAGGAATTCGCATAGAAGGAGATGAGATAACCATCTATAAGAAGGTTACCAAGATCAAAACTTCAGAACAATATGAGGTTGCTGAAGTTGCCATCACTGAACTTGAAATAAGTGAAGAAGATTTCCTTGAAATAAATGAATCTATTTATTTCAACCAAGAAGGCAACAACGCATTCCTAAAACAGTTTAAGCCTGTCATTGATAGGTTAAAGCTTCAAGGATACATCGGAGAAGAACCTCTAAAGCATTGGAAGAAAAATGGTGAACTTTGTAAGCTGGATATTATCAATCCAGACATTACCATTGAAGACCGACCATTAAAACATGTGACACCAGCAATGGAAGATTCATTCAGAAAGCATGTTGATAGTCTTCTTAAAATTGGTGCTATTCGTCCAAGCAAAAGCAGACACATAACGATGGCGATGATCGTAAATTTAGGAACAACAATTGATCCTGTAACGGGAGAAGAAATCAAAGGAAAGGAGAGAATGGTGTTCAATTATAAATCTTTGAATGATAATACATACAAGGACCAATACTCTCTACCAGGCATAAATACGATCATTAAGAGAATAGGAGGTGCGAAAATATTCTCAAAGTTTGATCTCAAATCAGGATTTCATCAAGTCGCCATGGATGAAGAATGAATACCATGGACCGCGTTCTTAGTACCTGGAGGACTTTATGAATGGCTGGTTATGACATTTGGTTTGAAGAATGCCCCAGCAGTGTTCCAAAGAAAGATGGATAAATGCTTCAAAGGAACAG
Organism: Artemisia argyi; assembly: GCA_030686995.1. Lineage (NCBI taxonomy): Eukaryota > Viridiplantae > Streptophyta > Magnoliopsida > Asterales > Asteraceae > Artemisia > Artemisia argyi. Next base: position 61,934,918 of record CM060685.1, read on the forward strand.
AATCATTCATCGCAGTATACATCGATGATATACTGGTTTTCTCAAAAAATGAAAAGGAGCATGCAAAACACCTGGAAAAGATGTTGAAAATCTGTGAAGATAATGGCTTAGGTTTATCTCTAACAAAGATGAAGATAGCAGTTCCAACAATAGACTTTCTCGGAGCAGTCATAGGAAAAGGAACCATAAAGTTACAGCCGCACATCATAAAGAAGATTGCAAACTTCAATGAAGAAGAATTGAAGACGAAGAAGAGGTTAAGGTCATTCTTAGGAATCCTTAACTATGGTCGAAGTCATATCCCAAAACTTGGGATACTCCTAAGGCCGCTATATGAAAAGACAAATGTTCCTAGAGACAAAAGGTTGAAGCCCTCTGATTATGAGTTAATCAGAAGTATCAAAGTGCAAGTTCAAAATCTTCCAGATCTTGAGATACCGCCTGAAGATACCTATATCATCCTAGAAACAGATGGATGCATGGAAGGATGTGGAGGAATAGTCAAATGGAAGAACAGTAAGGAAGGACCAAAAAGCTCAGAAAAAGTTTGTGCATATGCTAGTGGCAAATTCTCAACAACCCAATCCACAATTGATGCTGAAATCAATGGCTGTATCAACGCTCTGGAGAAACTAAAAATCTACTACCTTGATAAACAAGAAGTAACTCTGAGAACAGATTGTCAAGCAATTATTAGCTTTTACAACAAAGCTAATAGCAAAAAATCCTCAAGGGTTCGGTGGATCAAGTTTGCAGATGCAGTCACAGGAACAGGCGTCAAGATTAACATAGAACATATAGAGGGAAAACATAACACGCTAGCTTTGAGGTCAAAATTGGCATGCTTGAGGGCCCAATAGGCTTTGTGCTCAAGCTCGATCGGAAGATGGCACGCTTTCCCGTACATGAGTTTGTAAGGCGTACACCCAATGGGTGTTTTATAAGCCGTACGGAAAGCCCAAAGTGCATCATCTAATTTGTCCGACCACAATGCACGATTTTCACCTACAGTTCTTTCCAAAATTCTCTTAATTCCTCGATTTGAAACTTCTACTTGTCCACTTGTTTGTGGGTGGTACGCAGTAGAAAGACAGTGAGTTACACCATACTTTTGCATGACTTTATCGAATTTGTCATTACAGAAGTGCGTACCACGATAACTGATAATAGCACGTGGAGTTCCAAATCGAGCGAAAAGAGCTTTTAAGAATTTCACAACTACTCGGGCATCATTTGTGGGTAAAGCTCTCGCTTCAACCCATTTTGACAAGTAGTCAACTGCCACGCGTATGTATTTGTTGCCATGAGAAGAAGGAAATGGCCCTATAAAATCGATGCCCCAAACGTCAAAAATTTCACAAACTTGAATTGCATTTTGAGGCATTTCATTCTTTTGTGAAATATTCCCGTGACGTTGACAAGCGTCACAGGATTTGACTAATTCCTGGGCATCCTTGTAAATCTAGGGCCAAAAGAAACCGGAGTCAAACACCTTTTTGGCGGTGTAGTTTGGATTGTGGTGGCCCCCCGTGGGACCAGCATGGCAAGCCTTAAGAATTTCAGTGGCTTCTTGGCCATAAACACACCGCCGAATGACTTGATCCGCACAGATTTTGAAAAGATAGGGGTTGTCCCAGAAGTAATGTTTTACATCTTTGAAGAATTTATTTTTCTGTTGGGACGACATCCCTTTCACCACAAAGTTACCCGCAAGGTAGTTTGCAAAGTCGGAAAACCACGGGGTTATAGAATCTCCATGAAAGGTAACCACATTGAGTGTCTCGAGAGGGAATGTTTCATTAATTTCTTTCCTCTCGAAGACATCTTGGTGGGGGTTTTCCAATCGGGAGAGATGATCAGCAGCTAGGTTCTCAGCTCCTTTTTTATCACGAATAATGATATCAAATTCCTGTAGGAGGAGAACCCAACGAAGAAGTCTCGGCTTTGCATCTTGTTTTGCAAAAAGGTACTTTAAAGCCGAGTGATCCGTATACACTATGCTTTTGGTCAGTATCAAGTATGTCCGGAATTTTTCAAAAGCATACACCACAGCTAATAATTCTTTTTCGGTGGTGGTGTAATGGCTTTGAGCTTCGGTCATAGTTTTGCTGGCATAGTGTATAGGCTGAAAATGTTTTGTTTTTCGTTGCCCCAAGACTGCCCCTATCGCATAATCACTAGCATCACACATGAGCTCGAAGGGAAAGTCCCAATCTGGGGCAACAAGAATCGGTGCCTCGGTAAGCTTTTTCTTAAGTGTTTCAAAAGCTTCGATGCACTCGGGGGAGAAGATAAAAGGAGCATCCTTTTCGAGGAGATGGGTCATAGGCCGGGCGATTTTAGAAAAATCTTGAATAAACCTACGATAGAAACCGGCATGACCCAAAAAGCTCCTAACACCTTTTACGGTTGTGGGATGAGGTAATTTTGCAATGACATCCACTTTGGCTTTGTCAACCTAAATCCCGTTCTTTGAAATTTTATGGCCGAGGACAATGCCCTCTTTGACCATAAAGTGACTCTTCTCCCAATTTAGACATAACTTTGTGTCTTCACAACGTTTTAGCATGTCGTCTAAATGGGAGAGGCATGATTGAAACGAATCCCCAATGACCGAAAAATCGTCCATAAAGACCTCCATAGTTTTCCCGATCATGTCAGAAAATATGGACATCATACATCTTTGAAATGTGCCCGGAGCATTACATAAGCCAAATGGCATACGTTTATACGCAAAAGTTCCATAGGGGCACGTGAAAGTGGTGTTTTCCTGGTCTTGCGGATCAATGGGAATCTGAAAGTAACCCGAGAAACCATCGAGGAAGCAATAATACTCATTCCCCGCTAATCTCTCGAGCATCTGATCCATAAAGGGCAGAGGAAAATGATCTTTACGGGTGGCGTCATTTAACTTACGATAGTCAATGCAGACACGCCATCCCGTAACCAAACGAGTTGGAATCAACTCATTCTCCTCATTTGTGACAACAGTAATGCCACCCTTTTTTGGAACACAATGAATTGGGCTAACCCAAGGACTGTCCGAGATAGGGTAAATCAATCCGGCATTAAGAAGTTTTAAAACCTCTTGTTTGATTACCTCATGAATTTTTGGATTCACCCTTCTTTGTTGTTGGACTGCAGGTTTGAAGTCGTCCTCCATTAAAATCTCGTGAGTACAAAATTCAGGGTCAATGCCTTTGATGTCGGAGAGTCGCCAAGCAATTGCTTGTTTATGAGACTTCAAAACCTTTATGAGAGCAACCTTTTCCTCAACACTTAAATCTTTGGCAATTATGACGGGTAATTTATCATCACCCTCCAAAAATGCATATTCAAGATGAGGCGGCAAGTCCTTAAGTTCAACCTCAGGGAAGTCATCAGTTTTCTCAACATTTTTGACTTCCTCTTTATGAAGTGTTTGTGGTAGAACAGGAAGAGGAGAGGGATCTTCGTTTAACAATTTCTCAAGCAGGAGAATATCCCTCTCGGGGTCAATCTCTTGGTTATCGATTCCATCGGGAATCGAATCACTTTTGAGAAAGGCCTCAATTTCTTCTAAGATGAAGTCACTTCCCTCAAACGGAGTGAGGGAAGGAAAAGAATTAGCAATGATGGGGTGAGAAGACTGAGTGAGGTTTTCACTCGAAGAATCATCAATGAAACCTAAAATCTCTTGAGCATACTCCTCAGCAGCAATATCGATGACATCAATTTGATTCACCGATTCACAGTCATAATTGGAGGAGTATCTCGAAGTTTGATTTAGGTTGAAGGTTATGGCTTCCGTTCCAACACGTAATGTGATCTCATGCTCAAATACATCGATAAGAGCTCGCCCAGTTCTAAGAAATCGCCTTCCAAGAATGAGAAGGACCCTAGAATCGGCATCAAAGTCAACAATCACAAAATCTGCCAGAAAATGGAACTTCCCCACTTTAACAAATACGTCCTCGGCAATGCCAATGGGACGAGAAATTGAACGATCGACAAGCTCTAAAGTCATGCACGTGGGGGTAAGTTCGGGAAGAGAGAGTTTCTTCCACACAGAATATGGCATTAGGTTAATGCTAGCACCTAGATCGGCTAAGGTAAAGCAGTCAACCATACCCGGGAAAGTACAAGGAATGAGGAATTTCCCGGGGTCTCCAAGCTTTTCAGGAAGCTTTTTCAAAAGAACTGCTGAGCAGTTCTCATTCAGAGGAGTTCTTGCCATCTCAAATTATTTTTCCTTATTACTTAACAGATTTTTGATTGTTGATGCAAACTTGGGCATCAAGAGAATAGCGTCCGCGAAGCTGATATCAAAATGCAAATCTTGGAAGATTTGGAAAAATTTATCCATTTGGTGATTAGCTTTTTCACGGAGCTTTTGTTCACTGAGACGTGATGGGTAAGGAATAGAAGTTTTGGATTTAGGGTTGTCCACTGGAGTTTCTGGTGGTTCAAAGACAACTCCAGGCTTACATCTGGTTTCAGGAATAACCTGAGGTTGGACGTGTGCTGTACTTCGTGGGCTAGGAGTTTGCACCTTGTCCTTTGTCACCTCAGGTTCACGATCCACTACCTTTGGAGGAGAGGAAGAAGGGGTAGTAGGAATCGCGGGTTCATCATATGAAGCACCACTTCGTGTTATGATCACCTTAGCATCGCCCCTCAGGTTAGCGATCGTGTTGCTCGGTAAAGTAGTACCTGAGCCCGAGGGTCGGTCATTTAAAGACATCTTGATGTCAGAAATCTGGCTGACCAGCAACTTGTTCAACTATTCTTGGGACTTCATGAATTGTTTTAACAACTCGTCAGATGAAGGCCTGGTTGGAACAATGGCTTGATTCGGATTAGGAATATTTGGAGCTCGATTGTTCAGATTGGGACCTTGATTTTGAAAATTACCCTGATTAGGGTTGTTGTTTCCATGAAAATATCCCGGATTGAAATTACCCTGACCTTGGTTCCGGTTAAAGTTTCCTTGATTTTGATGTTGGAAACCTTGATTTAGGAAACCTTGGTTTTGATTGTGAAAACCATGACCCTGATTGAAGTTACCTTGGTTTTGAAAACCTTGGTTCACTCTATTTTGATTTTGGCCACGGTTTTGGACATTTTGGTTTTGATTAAAACCAGGAGGTCCAGGATAATGATGATGAGGACGATAGTTCGGGTCCATAGGAGGGCGATATTGATTGCCTCCTTGATTTTGGGACCCGGCTACAGCATGAGCTTCATATGGAGTACCATCAGTAGCTGTGCAATTGTAGTAGGCATGCGGCCCACCAAAAGTTACACAGACTTCCACTTTTTTAACCTCAGCAGGTGGAGGATGTTGTGGAAATGAAACTTTCTTTGTTTGGGCGAGAACCAAAGCTTGGATCGCTTTAGTGAGCTTGTCAATCTTAGCGTCCGTGCTAGATTGACTCACAGGAGATGAAGTGGAAGGACCCGCATTGATTTGAGAAACAATCGGTTTGCTTCGTGTAGAGCGGACCTTGGACTTGTTTTCTATGATTTGCAAATCTTCTTTTGTGGTTCTACTCAAGAAGTTACCTCCCGCGGAGGCATTGAGAGAATCCTGATCAGCTTGGCTCACGCCATTGTAAAAAGTATCGGGTTGCATCAACTCAGAGAAACCATGATGTGGACACTTGCGAAGTAATTCTTTGAAACGATCCCACGCTTCACCAAAAGATTCATCATATTTCTGAGTGAACTTGGTGATTTCGTTCTTAAGACTCGTGGTCTTAAAAGGTGGGAAGAATTCATTCACAAATTTTTTTACAAGATCTTCCCATGTCTCAATAGATTGAGGAGGTTGTTTTTCAAGCCAAATCCGGGCTTGTCCCTCCAAGGAGAATGGGAAGAGAAGAAGTTTTATTGCTTCACAAGGGACATTTTTGTACTTGATGGTCGAAGTGATTTTATTGAACCATCGAATGTGAGCATGAGGATCGTCCCTCTCAAAACCGTAGAATTGACTTGAGGTTACAAGATTGAGTAACCCGGTTTTGAGCTCAAAATTATCAGCCACGATGGCTGGAACAACAATGGCATCTCCGTAACCCTCAATGGGTACTTGGAGAAGCTCACACATGGGGTGGTCTTCCGCCATGGTGACAGTGGGTGTGGCAACAGTACGGATCTCAGATCCGACTGTTGGTGCTAAACGTTGACGAGGTCTTCGAGGTTTCCGAACAAGCTCACGTAATGGGCTCGTGGACCTTGAAAAATGAGTGCGCATGCACTAGAGATAAAAACCAATCAAAACAAAATCGAGGCAAATCCACAGTGAACTTAAACCAATAATCACAAGCAAGTGGCTTCTTTAAGAAAGGTACATCACTCACAGGGATACAAAGGCAAGTTTTAAATCTTTGGTTTGGGAACTTATTATGTGCACACCCCCAGTTGGTAGGTGTTCTGTCTTGGTTTGCGACGGTTGGTTTTTATGTATTTATTATTATTCACAAGAAAAGACGGATGTTTTTGTGTTTTTCGTGTATGGGTTTAAAAACTTTTGGACAATATTTTTGGTATCGTCTCGTAATCTAAAATTGTATTTCTTTAAGAATCACCTTAAAAGAAACACAATATAGAAAACGTAACGATCTGTTTTGTTGTTTTTTTTATTTTTATTTTTTTGGTGTTTTAACACTTTAGGAAAAGTGTTAATGACTTTTTTATGTTTTGATTTAAAATTTACAAAAGTGGTGGTATTTGTACAGTGATTGAGGTGAAGTAACACTAATCTCAAACGACGCTATAGAAACGCGCACACCTCCCCGGCAGCGGCGCCAAAAATTGATTGATGCTAAACCGTCAACTTATATTGACCACGGAATGGTCAACAAAGTCAAAGAGCCTAGAGTCAATATCCGTGGAAGTATAGGGGTTTTCCCGGGTTGTTATGTCCCGACGAGGTGTGGATTGTGCTTTAGCGTACTTGTGATCGGGTGATATTTCACAGAAAATGGGTTGTGATAAGAATTATTTGAGAATTATGAAATAAAATAGCTTAGGAAAGCTATGTGATTAATTACTGGAATTAAGATTGAGGAGAAATGAGCTAAAACCTAAAAATGTACGTTTTAATTAAAAACGTACGCTGACGAACGATAAAGCAAGTACAACTGATGAACGGAAAAAGCTACAAGTGTGAAATTATTATTTTTACAATCCTAATAAATAAAGAAAATTTTAAGAAAAAGAAAAATTATTTTTACACTATTTAGTTATTAATTATTAATTAATTACTAATTATCTATTTATTAACTAATTATATTAATTTAAATTACTAAAAATTACTAAAAAGACTAAGAAAATTAAGAAGATTTTTATAAATTTAATTAACCATCACAGGAATCCTAAAAATTATAAAAAGTTGATTTTATGTATTTTTAAACTAATTTACTAATTATTATTCTAATTATTAATTAATTACCAATTAAACTAATTATATTGAAAAAAATAGAAAATGAACAGTATAAATTCTAGAAGAATTTATAAAAATGTCTTACCTTATATAAAAGCTAGAAAAATTATAAAAACTAGGTTGTACTTTATAAAATATAATTATGCTATTTAATTACTTAATATTAATTAATAATTAATTAAACTAAAATTAATTCTAAAAACCACTAAAAGACAAAAGAAAAATCTGGAAAAATTTCTAAAATTACTTTAACCTAAAATAGAATTAATAAAAATATGAAAATGATATATTGCTTATAAATAAGCTAAAAAGAAAATTAAAATGATAATTTCTATTAAATAGAAGCTATCACTAAAATTAAAATTGGTTTTTTTTTTTGTTTTTTCTTTTTTTAAACTAATTCTACACTAAAAACTAACACTTTTTTTGAAAACACTTTTTAAGTAGCTCAGAAATAAGCACTTTGAGTGCTTATTTGTCCAACAGTTGACTTTGGTTGACTGAAAATGGAATTAAACTCAAATAGAAGTGTGTGGGGTCCACAATGGTAAAAGTTGGTCCCTCTGAGTTATATGCACATGTTTGAGTAAGTTTCAACCAAATAAGCCAAGTAAATAAGCCACAAGACCATAATAAGCACTTGCTTATTGTGGGTTCTAAGACAGAAATGGGACAGAGATGGGAGGGAGTTTCAAGTGGGGTCCACTGGTCCCTAGGTCAAACAAAGGGTCAACTCTGGAGGCCTAGTAGGAGGGGGTTGGGAAAACCCAAATATGGAGTGTGGGACCCACTGGGGTGGCCACAAACAACCACCAAAGTGGTGGTGGTGAGATGGGTCTGCTGATGCACAGGGCAAAGGTTTGCCCTGCAGCCCACTTTGAGGGGCAATTCAGTCCATAAATAAAATTCCCAAAAATATAACCAACATGGAAATCTAAAGTTCTACTGATAGATTATGCACTCAACAAATTTCAAAGCTTAAAAGCACACACAAAATTCTATAAAAATCTTTGAATTTTTGAGATTTCTGCCTAGTATCACTTTTGACTTTTTGAGAAAACTTGCTAAATTGATTTTGGTGACTTTTGGTTGATGATTACTGGTTAAGAAACATATAATAAGCAATATTACAACTATACTAAGCTATATTTACTAATTGTAAACTAATTTGAAAGGTTTATGACTCACAATGCCCTCACAGTTGACTGTGAGGGTGAAATGAGTATGATTTTTGACTTTTGGTTAAAAAGTAACCAAACTTATGGACAATCTGACCTCCTATGATCCTTAGTAACTTATTTAAACCAAATGTTACACTAGTAATCGACTAGAACATAGCAAGAAGCAGTGATCCAAACACCCCTTTAAACTTGATTTTCAAATAAAACTTGAGCAATCTTAAATTAAAACTCAATACATGACCTGATCTACATCTAATAAGCAATGACAACTCTAAATAAACACATATGAGCAAGAAATGAGTACAATGGAATGCAGACACAATTTGTGCAATGAAAAATGAAAAACCTTACAGAAAGTCCAAAGCATGAGGTACTGAGCCAAGAACCAAACTAACCTATATCTCCCCTGAGGTTACTAAACCCATTTTCCACAGCATCTTTGCTTCCAAATCACCTTTGAATCCAGAAATCAAATCCAAGCTTCATAGTTTGACTTTCATTGACCAATTTTTGATTTGTGATTTTTGTTAACTAAATGGAATTTTAAGGTAACTAGAAGCTCTTATAAGCTTCCTGGGAGCCTAAGTGTTCTAATTCAGTCCATAATAACAAGAAACAACAACAATACACTAATAATAGATTTTTATCATAAATTAACATAATTTGAAATATTAAAGAAAACTTAACATTGATACTTGAAACTGTTTCTCAATACACTGAAATAAGTAAAATCAACACTTGGAAGCTTAAAATTACAAGGAAAAAGATAAAATTTACTAAACGACTAATTTTTATATTAATTATACTATATAACCATCTCCACTGCATCCCTCCTCTTTATAAAGCTTTCTCTGACCTCCTTGTACTTTTGTGAGTGAATCCCACCCATTGGATTGGGTGGGAATGATCTCAGCCTTCAAAAGTGGTTTTGGCGCCATTTTCCTTTTAACTGTTTCTGGTTGAGTGAGGGATTTAGGGAAGCAATAAATGCCCCTTGGAAGTTAGTTGAGGTGGAGGGAACAAGTTATGGGATTGCTGAGGTGGAGGAGGGGGAGGTATCTTGTTGGATTGGTGTTACAGGCTGGGTGGGAGAAGGTGAAGTGGTCAACGTTTGACCTGGAGGTATTATTTGAAACGGGGGAGTATATAAAAGAGTGGTGGGCTGGGGTGTTGGATGGGCTGTGAAGGGTGAATGGGCTTTTGGAGTTATAAGGGTGGGCTTGGTTTGTGTGTTTGGGTTTGAATTTGGTTTTGGTTTTATTAAGGGTCCGTATGGTTAAGTAGTAAACACAAGGACCAATTTTGAAATTTTACCAAACCAAGGGACCTGAGTTGTACTTCTGCCAAACTATCACAAGGGACCAATATTGCCAAGTTTTCACATTCCAAGGATCAAACTTATTTTTTTTCATTTTTCAAAATTCCCAAGGACTATTTTTGACAGATTTCAAACTTGAGGGACCAAAAATGTAAATTTTCCAAACTTTTCACCCAAAGTCCATTTTTGACAACTTTTGATTTTTTAAGGACTTGGGTTGACTTTTCTTTCAAAATAAATGCATAGGGACTATTTTTGACAAATTTTGAAACTTAGGGGACTGAAACTGCCAATATTGCAAACTTTGATCATTTTTCATTTGTTTTTGCTCATTTTGCATTTAAAACACATAAAACACAATCCCTGGGATAATTTCAGTGTTTTGATAACTTTTCGATTGTTTTTGTATGTTTTGGCAGTTTAAATACGATAAAAATGATGAGTGTTTGAGCACTCATCACAGCCCTTTACTCAGTGGAGGAAGTTCTACAGTCCCCCTACGCCTCTCAGAAGAATATGAAGATTACTTGCGAAGAAATCATGAAGACTTTCAACCACTCCCAAGAATCTTTACTAAAACGATCTTTACTCATGAAGAACCAGGAGCAATGTACCGGCAGTACCAGCTTAGAGCCAATCAAAATCCAATCAGAATGGATAAATCTGATGCATGGAGATCAGTCGCCCAAGATATCAAACTATCAGCAGCAAAAGATGCAGTCAAAGCAATGCAAAACCTACAGGCAATCATACAGTGCAAAGCCCAAGTATGCTTTGGAAAGTCAACAAAAGACAACCATTGGTCTGACCAAAGGGAAGATGTTCGAATCCAAAATAAAGAAGCCCGAAGAATCCTCATCGAACTGGAAGCTCTCGCACAACGATTGGGCCGCAATAATATCTAAGCCTATGGAAGTCCAAGACAAGAACCCAAAAGAAAAGAAATGTCGCTACAACAGAAAAGGATTTCTAGTGGATAGTGATGACAGTGATGACGATTCAATTTTTATCGTGGACCCCGGGTGGGATGATTATTGTCTGAAGACGTTAAAATTGAATCGTACCATGAATAAAGATCTCTATCCTGAAGCTCGGAGGGCCCGCATGTGAAAATTATTTCACGGGTTCATTGTATAATTATCAAAGTTAGGAAAATGTCATTGTCAAAGTTAGGTTAATGTCGTCATCGGTCATCGTCGCATTATTAAAGTTTGTAGGCCAGCTGTATTAAAGATAATAATGGCCTGGAATATTCCTTGGCATATGCCATGGTTTATTTTTTGGAATATCCTAGATGCCAAAGCATATTCTTAGTTTATTCCTTTTAGTTTCACCTATAAAAGGCATATGTAACCAGTTGTATAAACCACCAATTCACCTACAACCACCACCACCACCACCATTGTAACAAAGCTTCTGCAGTATTTTAATAAAAAGGTGTGTTTTAAGTAATAACTTGTACTTTAAAGTTTTAGTTTTTGAGCTTTAGTACAAGATAAAAATTCCTGGCAACGTAATTTTTATCTTGGTATCAGAGCTATGAATCAAAACGTTCTTAGCTCTATGGAAGGCTAAACTCTTAAGGTATATTCAGGAAAAGCAGTAAAGGTATTATTTAATCAATTACTTGTATTTCTACAGTAACATTTCTGTTAAAAACTTCATAAAAACCCTTGTTTTTGGTAAAAGACAGCGCAATTGCTTCTTTGAAAAAGTACCGAAAGAGTCGGGAAAAGTTTGAAGTTAACCGTTTGGTGAATCATAAAACGAGTTTGTAAATATAATCTTTTAAGTTTTTAATGTTATGTCTGAGCGCTTTGAGCAAGAAATACAGTATTGGTACCAATCAAAAGGCAAGTGAAGGCTATCATAAAGCAAAACAACACCTTGCTTTACTTAGCAACTAAACAAAGTCAGAAGTTAACGAAGATTGAAGAAAGGTTTGACAAGCTCAAACAAGAAGTTCAAGCTGTTATCAAACAGAAGACTCAGCCCGCAGATCTCGAAGACTCAATATCAAGTTTAGCTAAAAGACTTGATAGTTTTTCCATTAGTGGGAAACTCCCAACAAAGAAAAGTAACGGGCAGATTTACGTCTTTGAAGATCCCAATAAAATCTTTAAAGAACAATTCGGAAAGGAGTCAAAGAAATGACTTCTACAAGGCCAAGCGTCCTTAATAGAAGTTCTACGCAGACGCAAGCAGAACTTCCAACTAAAGAGGACCAGATACGTGGCTATCGACAAATGACACGAAGCCGATATCAAGCAGCCAGAACGACAAGAAGAGTGTTTGGAAGAAACAACTATAATCATACTCTTGAATCAACTGTAGACCCAGAAAGACAACTTGAGATATCAAGAGAAAGACGAGCAAATCTTGTCCCAGCAGAAGTACTTTATTCAAATAATAGAAGTACTGCAAGACACAGAGTTTATGAGCACTACTCTGAAAGAAGAATCTTATGCCTTGGAGAAAACCAAATTAATCTCCAACTGTGTAACCAAGAAAGTTACCAGAGCCTGAGAACTTCAGGACTACAACATATCCATTTGGGGATATTCATGATAAGACTTCATACACTCCACCGAAGAAGTGCTGGAACAAATGCTCTAGTTGTTCTCAAAGACACTAGATGGGAAGACAGTCGACAAATCATTGGAACTATGGAAGTAGATCTCTTTGCCGAAACGCAGTTGGTCTACATGTTTCCTGATATGGTTCTAAGTATTAACGACTTCCACAACCATGTAGAAGTTGCTGTACAAACCCATGGATACGAAACTTGGCAAGGAGGAGAAAGTAATCTGCTAATCACAATAGCCATGGTAGGCATATTATCAAACACCAGTTATATGGGATTCCAATACAGCGTAGAAAATGTTGTAGATCACCTTACAACAACCGGCATCACAGCAATACCTGGTGAAAGAAGAAGTATAGAAGAACTTGAAGGGATGAGCTAGCACTTACAGCCATCTGAACAAACCTCTATACGAGTTCCATCAAGAGTTGCAGTAAATGAAAGGCTTAACAGATCAGTAAGCCTTCGATTTGAAAGGTATCGCCAAGTACCTCAGCCACCAAGATACTCAGTTGACCAAAGAGATCGAGAAGTACCAAATAACGACCATCTAGACGAAGACGAAGAGCACTTTATAGGAATTTTCTTACAAAATCCTCGAACAAATCACATTCCTTGTGATATATGTTTTTGTGAGGAATGCTTAGAAGAAGCAAGGATCCTAGAAGAAGAGCCACTAAATAAAGCTAGGCGGTCTAACAAACCAAAAAGACAAAAGCAACGAGAAAACTGGTCGACACTTGGTGAACCATCTGGAAAATGGGACTATTATGTCAAGTATGATGTCCCAGAAATCACCACCCCAATAGAAGAGATTGCAGCAACTGGCTGGGGAGATGAATTCTCAGATGATGAAATTACCCCAGGAAAAGTCGCAATCATAGAATATTACAAATCTTGTATGACATTGTTGTGATTACCACAAAGATAAACCCAACTGTTTTATTCTAAAAAATAAAACAAACAGTGAATGTAACAAATGCAAAATAGTTGATTATGAAACAATATGACATGGTTTGTGATTAATATGTATTCCAACTTTAAACTTTACATCATTGTATACATTTTTCGAGTATACTTATTAAAACCAGTGTTGGCATTGTTAAAGACTACATATGAAAACGTGTTTCAACCCAGTCCAAAGAGTGAACAATCTTGTCTTCTGCAGTGTTCCGGACATGGTTATATAGAGAAATGTGGTAGTAGCCTTTGCTCACCTTGATGACCGTAGTTGATGGTTCAAACATAAGCATAAATGTCATAATACCAGTTCGATGGTATGGGCATATTAACACAATAAACCACCATTTTTTGTGATTCTAATGCTACCAAAGGTATGATTTTTTTAATGTCTTGTTGGCAAGCTGAAATAACTAAATTAATGACTAGCGCTATCTTTGATCTTTCTATGGAAGCAGCAACCAATGGTAGATCCTTGCCGGTCTATCTGGCTACCGACATCACACTCAAACCACAATTTGATCAATGGCAAAAACGAACAATGTCATTGATCTTTGTGTTTCATCTTAAACTCTATCATTAACCTTTGTGGTAGCATAGATTTTAAAGAATCATCCTCTATTTTTGCAGATTTTATATGTAAGTATGCATTGGAAGGTATGATATGTTTAGGTTATATTTCTCCGTTTAATTATAGACATTAGTTTTAAAGGAAGACACATACAATAGTAGCATTTATTATTGTATGGTTTATTGCGAATTGATTACGAATAAGTACAGACAGTTAAAGTTAGAATTTATTATTAAAATACAAAAGTTGCATTGACAGCAAGCTAAAGACAACAGATTGTAGTTACCGTACTTTTTAAGCATACTTTTTGGACACAGTTTTTTTGAACGTGCACTCTCTTCAAACTTCTTCATATGTTGAACGTAGCTGCCTAAAACCTATAATCTCTCTCAATGTCTTTACACAAGAAGTTGATGTGCTTAGTATGATGTTCACAAACGTTCGTTGTGTTTGATAACAACTCAACATGTACTTTTTGATGCAAAAGTTTTTGAATATAATCGAACCTTTTAGATTTTCAACTTGCTCATACAACCTTTCGATGTGTTCCATATTTGAGGAAATTATGACGTAGATTCGGATAATAATAAACACAAGAAGTTTTACAATCCTCCTAGGCAGAGTACCTAACTGTTGTAGTGTAGTATAGGTAAGACACGGGGGATTGATCATTCTCTAGGAGAATAATGAGGTAGGCTCGAAGGGTATAAAGGATTAAGTCTAAGGATTGAGGGATGATTATTTTTGTATTTTTTATATTTTGTAGAAAGCAATTTAAAATCTCAGGGTTTGAAGAGTTTGGGTTTGATAACTAATAATTAAACTAAATAAACTAAATTAAACTAAACTAAATATGCGGAAAATGTAAATTGATAGGAACTCGTATGATAGGTAAAGTGTATTTACTTAGAATCTTATTAATCCCTAGTTATCTCCTATTAATTAGTTGAATTGTCACTTCTTTGTTTAATAAAGCGTTGTATTTCTTAATAGCAATCGCTAAGGGTCATAACTACCTAACTCTATGAGTTTTGTTCTTGTTGAGGCTATCTCAATGTCAGCAAACGCAACTCATGCATTAAATACAACGAACAACACACTATCTATATATTGCGGGGCGTTCAGTTAGACGTTGAAGCTAATATACCAAGATCTAGCCAGTTTTCCTACTCCTAAAGTGAATAACAACTAATTAAACAAGAGACAACAATTAATAATCAATAACTAGGTTTCATGCAATCCTAAGTAAACACAAATAAATTTAGCCTAGTATGTTAGATTGAAGAGAAGACAAACAAATAATCACACAACACATAGACATACTGTAATGACTAAGGATTGAATAGCTTATCTTCAATAAAACATGAAGTTCTGGGGGTTCAGAACCCTTACAAAAGCTATAAAATTCAGACCTCCAATACCACACAAAGTTTCTCTTCCTTCTAATGGAAAACATACGAAAATATATATAGTTTTACAGTTGTGATGGTGTTACTTGCAAAGTGTGACGCCATCAGCTCACCGTCATTAGGGTTTCGTATATTGGCACCAACTTAATGTGACGGCGTCACCTTATGGATCGTGACGCTGTTGCTCTTTAGTTTTCTGGTCATGACTCCGTTAGTTCAAGGTCGTCTCCATCGCCTAAAGCATCACATGGAAAATTCATAACTTGATCATCTTCGTTAGTCTTCAAGTGACAGTGTCACTTAGTATTTCTGACGCTGCCACATTCCCTTTTTGTGACGGTTTCTTGACTTTGCCATTTTCTTGTCCAATCAAAACATAAAAGTTCCATTTTCCATCATTTGCTTCCCGAGTACCCAATACTCAAATAGAAAAGATTTAGGGAATGACCCCTAAAAACGTATAAACTTACACCTCATCAGACGCCTAGAACATCCATCCATTTTTCTAAAAAGATATTGGTTGATGGGATGTTGGATGGATTTCTTGAAGATGTCATTTCGTATGAAACTTAATGATTACAAAAGATATGTGAAATCAAGTTTGTAAAATGTATCCCCGCACCATTTCCCTACATTTGAATTTATAGCCAATTAATACCAACGACCTTACAAACGTCATGCAAGTTTGCTTCTCATAAAAATCGAGGCAGATTTCTACGATGATTTGTGAATGTACTGCGATATATTATTGGTTCTTATATGAATTGTCCCCTTTTCACGATTCCAAAAAATGAATTCTAGAGTGCTAACCATCACGTTAGTTAAGTTTATCAACAGTAGACAATTGTTGTGAATTATAGATCGAAATGTATTTCAACAAAATAGGTGTCGTACAAAAAAAATTACAACAAATGTTAATCCATTATAACTAGAAAAATAGGAGTTGTACAAAGGAAGGAAAAAGATGTCAAGATACCACAAAGTACAAGTTTTTCCTAAAATATTTTATATGTTCATTGTACTCCTTTTATTTTCATTTTTATTTTTTCACTTAAATTATGCAAAACGTTGTCAGAATCATCTTCAACAATTTGGAGTTCTTTCCTCTTTCTATCAATTTCTACTATACGCAATCGATAGTCTTGTAACAAAAATTCCATCTTGCTTTTTAGTTTTATAATTCAGCTAATATGCAACTCAATGAGTTTGTACGTTGTGTCACTCATGTACATTTTCTAGATGTTGGGTGGGGAGCGGTGGAGTTGTAGAGCGGGAGGGAAATGAAGAAGAGGTTGCAACTATTGTTTAGGTAAAAAATGGATAAGCATGGAGGTGATAATACAATTATATTAAAAGCATAGTTGTATGGACCTATTTATAGGAGGATGATACACCTTCGTAACAACTTCGTAACACATTCACACTAAATTGGCTATAACTTGGCAAAAAATCGAGGGTAATTGTATATGTTAGCATTAAAGAAAAGTGATAGTCATTCTAGATTAGGAACTTTGTTAACGTGTCATAGAATATGTATTTATATGTCAATGGGCTATGGACTTGCAGTGTTTATTAGTTAAATGTCTAAGTTAGCAAGCCTTTTGTAATCCAAGTCCAATGCAAGCCTAAAGTTCATGAGCCCCATTTGTATGACTCATGGAACTATAAATGGAACTAACCTCCTCATTTGTGATGTGTGCTTGAGAGTGTATTGTGTGTGTGTTTTAGTAATACAAGTTCCATCTTTCTTTCTCTCCTTTCTCCCTTCTACACCACGCACCACCTTCATTCACCATCGTTATAATGTGTGATAAGTTGATATAACCAAGGTCTTACAATTGGTATCAAGAGCCCAACAATGATTTAGGAGTTAGAGTATTTCGTTTTTTGTTGAAGCTTCATAAAGGTCACATTTTTCTTCCATAAAAATGTGTACTTTTATCACAAAGTTTCAATTTTATGCGTTTTTAAGGTTAAAGTTGTTATTTTTATTAGGAACTAGTCATTCTAAACAAGTTTTAGCAAAAAATCTAGTGTAAAACGTTGAAAAGGGGGTGTTAACCATTTTGTAAAAATCTAAAAAAACGCGTTTTTTCGAGTAAGGTTCTACCGAGTAAGGTTCTGTAGAACTCTCTGAGTAAGCTCTCCGAGTAAGGTATTGGAATCAGATTTTGCAGCCAAACTTCAAACTCTCATAACTTTTGAACCGTAACTCTATTTTCGATGAATCACTTGTCAAAATGACCGTGAGAAGAGGAGAATGACACATTGAATAAACTAAACCCAACCTTCGAGGCCCAAATCCACTCCGAACAGAAGTTTTCGACGTTTTTAAGTCTTTAGACCAAATTTTCCCTACAACAACTTACCCTACCAAACATCAACCACAACTCCTACATCGTTGAACCAATCCAAGATCAACTTTATCATACATCACTTCATCAATGGCAACTCAGAAATATATTCACACAGCAGGTGCGGAAAACCGACCTCATATGCTTAAAAAAGGTAGGTATCTTCCATGGAAAAGTCGAATGCTTCGTTTCATCAAATCCAAGCCTGATGGTAAACACATGCTCCAATCTATCACCCTTCAAGCCTTGATAAATTCAAGACCCTGGAGATCCTAATGCAACACCTCATATTCTACCATTCTTTCGTGAACAAACAGAAGCAGAATACACAGATGAAGACAAGAAGCAAATCGACGCTGGTGATATGGCAATGCACTTAATCTAACTAGGATTACCACGAGAGATCTTTGTTGCCGTTGACAGCTATGAAACTGCCTATGGCATGTGGGAATTAGTTAGAAGGTTATGTCATGTAACATAAATTGGGCAACAAGACATTGAAAACAAGCTACTAACTGAATGGGAGAAGTTTACATCTTTTCTAGGCATTGAATCCTACTACACTAGGTTTTGCACTTTAATTAATGAGTTAACCAGAAACAAGTTGACACCAAGAACAATCGCGCGCAACATCAAATTCATTAAGAACCTTAAAAAAGAATAGGGACGATATGTCACAATTGTCAACCAAACCAAGGATCTACATCAAGTGAATTATGATCTGCTCTACGATTTTCTGAAACAAAACCAAGCTGAGGCTAATGAAGTTAGAAAAGAAAGATTGGCAAAGAATCATGATCCTCTCGCATTAATTGCTAACACACCAACACCTTTACTAGTGAACACACCACAACAACCATCATCATCTTCCACTCACAACTACATGCAACCACCATACATTCCACAACCAACACCTGTCTACCAACA
This sequence comes from Artemisia argyi, assembly GCA_030686995.1. Lineage (NCBI taxonomy): Eukaryota > Viridiplantae > Streptophyta > Magnoliopsida > Asterales > Asteraceae > Artemisia > Artemisia argyi. The sequence continues at coordinate 61,953,648 of CM060685.1, forward strand.
ATAATTCTAGCCACAACAACATGTTATTCTACAACAGCAATATCCACAATTCGAAGAACCAGAGTTCACTAACAAAGATGAATCTACTGCTGCATTGACACAAGCATTTTCTTATTTGACAAAGGCATTCCAAGGACGCTATTCTACACCAACTAACAACAACCAAAGGATTTCATCAAACACTCGCAATAAGCAGATTGCTCAACCGAGTTTCAATATGGGTCAAGGAGGACCAATGGTTGGAGTTATTAGGAATTAGCAGGGATATGCTACTGGATTTCACATGGGTAATCAGAATATGCAGGGAATCATTTGGGTCAGTATGTAGGGAATCAGATGGGTCAGTTTGTTGGAAATTAGAGGGGTCAGAATGTTGGGCATCAGACAGTGGGTAATCAAATTAGGAATGTGGCAGCTCCAGTTGTTGGGACTTATGGAAATGTGAATCAAGGTAATCCGATGAAGTGCTTCAATTGTCTAGGTGTAGGTCATATTGCAAAGAACTGTCCTACTAAGCTGAGAAAGAAAGATCTAGAAAACTTGTAGAAAGCATTGCTGTTGGCATAAAAGGACCAAGCAGGGATTCAGTTGTCTGCTGAGGAAAATGATTTTATGGCTCTTATGGATGACATGGAGGACCTAGAGGACATCAATGCGAATTGCATCTTCACGGCAAATCTTCAGGAGGCTAAGTACGACACAGATTCTGACACACCTCCTGTTTATGACACCAATGCACTTTCTAAGGTACCTATAACCAATCCATGCTATAATAATGTAATATTTGATATGTCTCCTCATAAGATACAACATCACCCACTTATGATACATACCTGGATGAGCCGAGTAGTAGCAATATTAACTCAACAGCTCTAGATATGAATCACAGTGGAGGCCCAGTTTTACAGCATGATGAGAATGATGAGGAAACATGCGCTTTCTTTGAATCATTATTGAATAACTGTAGCATTGAAATTGAGAAAGTGGAAAAAGGTCAATCGCGATGTTAAGGCCGCGAATGAGAAAATGACCGCTGAGCTTGAGAGGAATAAGGAAAACGAAAAAGCTTTTGAGTTTCATAAAAAACGACAGTCAGAATTAGAAACTAGTTATCAAAATTCCATTTCAAAGGAAAAACAATTGCAAATAAAGTTTGACACACTTGATGTTAATTCACACATGAAAATAAAATCGTTAAACGCTAAAATTTCTGATTTGAAAAAACAACTTTCTAAACAAAAATTAACTTATTCTGATCTTGAAAAAGAAAAGAAAGAGTTGAAACCAGATTTTTCAAAACGAGAAAATGACCTTCTTGATGAAATCATTGAGAAACAAGAAACAATCAAAACGTTGGAAGATTTGCTTGTGAAAACGTGTCATTCAAGTCAAACTATTCATATGCTTATTAAAGATCCAAATCCGTTTTTACATACAATGAAGAAAATGGCTATCGGTTGTGAAAATCCTTTTACTCTCAAGAAAGCTAAAAAAGAACATAATGTTTTGTCCAATTGAAATGTGATATATGCTAAGCATGATTCTCCCGCTATTTGGGATTATGAGGAAACGATAGAACTTGCTAAAGAGAGCATAACCAAAATAAAAACAAAGAATCAATACTTGAAATCAATTGATTACAATAAACTCAACAAACTTTCTGGGGTTACTTTTGTGTCTCAAAAACAAACACCAACTTTTTTTTCCAAAAAACCAGTTATTACAAACCTGTTTGCAACACAAAAAGTTATCTCAAAAACTCTTTCAAACATGGAACAAATGTTTTCAAACAATCCTTTTAACACAAGTGTGGTTAGAGGATTTCTAGATGACGTTAAAACGAGAATTGAAACTCTTCAAAGAATTGTTGCATCAAAAACCAACATCAGCATTAACAACTAGAATTCAGGTTTTCATAATGAGATGAAAAAGTTGTTTGAAACAGAAAATACTACGCCACTGAATAACATCAACGCGAGAGTAATTCATTTTGAACAAGCATTTTTGAAAGAAACAGCCAACTTTGTCAAGGATCATAAATGACTCTCTCTTCGAAGCAGTTATGTCTACCGATATTATGTCCATTATTTTACAAACATATTCTATTAAAGACGATGACAGACTACGAGCTTAGACCTCTAAAATTGTTTAAAATATGAAAAATGCTCTTATTAAACTTGAAAAAGAAAATGTGTCATAATTTAAACAACTTGATCGAAAAAGCAAAGAATGCAAGTATGACAAACTGTCGTATGAGCGTGCCTTCAAGAACATGAAAGAGAAAAATGATCTTTTGAGGGCTCAGTAGGAAAATCAAAAAAGGAAGGGTGTGTATACTAAGTTTGCAAAACCATCAACTTCGGACAAACCAAATACTTCAAAACCAGTTGTTAAACCAAAAATGTCGATTTCTCAATTTGTTACAAAAGTCAATGTGAAAAATGATTTGACAAAACCAGTCACTCCAACACCCTTGCACAAGCAAAATGACAAAAGAAAATATTTTTAATAAAGGAAAAGCGGTTGTTGAAACACCTAAGGTGATAACACCTGGCCTTTATAGGATTAGTCCCACTATTGCGACACTCTACATCTAAAATATATGGAACAAATGACAAGAGCATAAAAGATAATCCTAAAGAGTCTAGGAATGCTATAACAACTTTTAAGGACAACAATATCCTAATGTGTGTGCCTTACTTTCGACAAGATTAGAAAGCACCTCTAGGAGTAGCAGACTAAAGCCTATGAGCAATACAAGGAATAATAAAGTCTCGCCTGTCTCTAAGGGTAAATGCCAGAATAAAGTTGAAGAAGTAGAATAACACCCTAGGAATTTATCGCTTTGTAATAAGAGACATATGTCATCTAAATGTAATGTCAAAAGTACTGTTTCTAATGCATGTAATGACTCTGTTTGTTTAATGTGCAAGAAATGTTTATCTAATGATGTTTTTGATGATTATGTTTCTAAAAATGTGACTGATACACCTGAACAGAAGAACGTTCCAAAAGGAACTAGTGCTAGATCTAGATCAATAGGAAGACTAATTGCACGATTTAGGTAAACCGTTAGTAGTCATATGCCTAGGAACTATCTTAAGTATTGTATATGGAAACCAACGGGTAGAGAGTTCATACTAAAGAATGGCAAATTGAAAGTTGTTCAAATTGAACAAGCAGAAACTTTCTATGAGTGTGACCCGGATTTTATAACCCCATGGAACCAAATTCAAAACGGTTTCCAAAAACAAACTCTTCTGTTCTTCGCAGCTTATCGAAATATGTCTTTGGATCGTCGACTCGGGTTGCTCCAAGCACATGACCGAGAATCTAAAGCTGCTGATCAATCTCGTCTGGAAATTTATGTGAACTGTACGCTTTGGAAATGATCATGTAGCAGCTATTCGGGGTTATGGAGATCTTCAGTTTAGGAATTATTTAATCACTCGTGTTTACTACGTCGAAGGGTTGGGACACAATCTGTTTTCAGTTGGGCAGTTTTGTGATGCAGATTTGGAGGTTGCATTTCTGAGAAACACGTGCTTTGTTAGAAATTTGGTTTGCAATGATCTCATGACTGGGAATCACGACACCAATTTATATGCTATTGACATCAACCAAATTGCCTCTTCATCACCAATTTGTCTTATGACAAAAGCATCTGGAATAAAGTCCTGGTGGTAGCATAGAAGATTATCCCATCTTAATTTCGACAACATTAACAAACTTGCCAAAGAAAGCATCATCACCGGACTTCCTAAGTTCAAATACACAAAGGATCACTTATGTCCATCATGCAAACAAGGAAAAAGCAAAAGAGCATCATATAAACCTAAAACCATACCCAGTTCGGAAGCTAAGTTACATATGTTGCACATAGACTTATGTGGCCCAATGAGAGTTGAAAGCATTAAAGGAAAGAAGTATGTTCTTGTTATCGTCGATGACTATTCAAGATATACATGGGTTAAATTTCTGAGGTCAAAGGACGAAGCACCAGGCGTCATCATAACCTTTCTGAAGCTTATTCAAGTACTTATACAAGCTCCAATAAGAATTGTAAAAACAAACAATGGCACAAAATTTACAAATCAGGAGTTAAGAGCTTACTTTGAAGATGTTGAAATCACACATCAAGCATCAGTAGTCAGAACTCCACAGCAGAATGGAGTAGTTGAAAGAAGAAATCAAACTCTTGTGGAAGCTGCTCGTATAATGCTAATTTATTCTAGTGCACCGTTATTTTTATGGGCTGATGATGTAGCAACTGCTTGTTTCACTCAAAATCATTCCTTAATCCATCCAAGATTCAATAAAACCCATATGAGCTAGTGAACAATCGCAAACCTGACATCTCTCACCTTCATGTGTTTGGCGCTTTGTGCTTTCCGAAGAATGACAGAGAAGATCTAGGTAAGCTGAAAGCTAAGGATGATATTGGAATCTTCATTGGATACTCAGAAAACTCGAGGGCATTCAGGATGTATACTAGAAGAAATAAGAAGATAATGGAGACGATGAATGTGAAGTTTAACGAGATTTCATAAAAGGCTTCTGAGAGACTCGCTCTAGAACCCGCGCTTAACTTGATGACTTCTAATCAAAACAGATTAGGACCCGCACCAAATTCACAGAATTATGGACACATTAGTTCAGGACTCGTACCTCAAGGAGTTCAATCAACAAGCATTGACAAACCTTTAGAACAAGAACTGGAAAATTTCTTTGAGTTAATGTTTGATGAATACTATGGTGGAACTTCGACAAATGCATCTCAACATTGTTCCGCTGTACCGGCTCAAAACCATCCACCACCACCACCACCACAAGATGCATCTACTACAATCGACGCTGACACATCAACTCCCTCAACATCATCTACATCTACTCTAAAAACTCCAGTACTTGAAATTGTTTTACCAAGAGTTGATGAGCGAAACCAAAACCCACCATTTCAAGAAGAACCAACACATAATCAAAACAATGCTGTGTTAGAAGAAGAAGTGTTCGAAAACCCGTTTGCTACGGACTCTGTTGAATCATCTTCAAGGATACAAGAACCATCTAATACACATACGTTAAACCCGAGGTACCCTTTTACACTATAATGGACAAAAGACCATCCAATTGAACAAGTTATTGGTGAACCTTCAAGGCTATTTCAGACGAGAAAACAACTCGTCATAGACCCCAAAATTTGCATCTACATTTGTTTCATAAGCTTTAAAGAACCAAAGAACATTCGGGAAGCAATGGCAATTGATAAACTTGTCATTGATCTTAAATGATTATGGAAGAACAAAAACGATGAAAAAATGACTGGAATTCGCAACAAAGCTCGTCTAGTGGCTATAGTATTCCAACAGGAAGAAGGATAGATTTCAAAGAATCATTCGCGCTAGTAGCACGACTTGAAGCAATCATGATCCTCTTTGCTTATGGAGCTCACAAAAACATCACAGTATATCAGATGGATATCAAGACTACATTCTTGAACAGAACTTTGAAAGAAGAAGTATTTGTGAGTCAGCCAGAAGGATTCATTGACAAGGAACATCCGGACTACGTCTACAAGCTAAAGAAAGCCATTTATGGTTTAAAGCAAGCTCCAAGAGCGTGGTATGACGAACTATCATCTTTCCTGATCAAAAAACAATTTCACAAAAGGAATTGTTGATTCTACCTTATTTACAAGAAAATATAAAGATGACATTTTGATTGTTCAAATTTATGTGGACGACATTATCTTTGGCTCCACTAATCCGAATCATTCAAAACATTTTGAAAATCTCATGAAAAGCAAATTTGAAATGTCCCTGATGGGGGAACTAAAATATTTTCTTGGTTTACAAATACATCAATCCCCTTATGGTATTTTTATTAATCAAGCTAAATATAAAATAGAGATTTTCAAAAAAACATGGTATGGAACATTGTGATTCTGTTGGTACACCAATGGTTACTTCACCAAAAATAGGTACTGATTTCTCTGGGAAACCCATTGATCTGAAGAAATATCAGAGCATGATTGGTTCTCTCATGCACCTTACTGCTAGTCGACCCGATATTCATTTGTTGTTTGCTAATTAGCACAGTTTCAGGCAAGGCTTATCGAACTTCACCTCCAAGAGGTCAAACAGATCTTTCGGTACCTACGAAGAACCATTAACATGAGACTTTGGTATCCAAAGGATTCCGAGTTTAAACTAATAGCATTTTCAGATGCCGATCACGCAGGGTGTCAAGTTACAGCAAAATGTACATCAGGAGGAGCACAATTTTTGAGTGAAAAGCTAGTAGGCTGGTCATCAAGGAAACAAGATTATACTGCATTATCAACCGCAAAAGCCGAGTATGTGTCTTTATCTGTGTGTTGTGACTCGAAATGTGCCATAGCCATAGCCATCTCGTGCAATCCAGTTCGACACTCGAAGACCAAGCATATCAGAGTCCGCTATCATTTCATCAAAGAGCACGTAAAAGAGGGTATTGTTGAATTATTTTTCGTGAAGACAGATTACTAACTCGCCGATCTATTTACTAAAGCCCTTACAAAAGATAGGTTTGATGACTTAGTTCGAAGAATTGGAATGCGAAGCCTAACTCCTGAGGAGCTAGAACGTCTTCTAGAATCTTCTTGAAAATATTTTTCAAAAAGCTTCTTTATAAATATTTTTGAAAAACAAAATACAGAATTTGAAAAACCAATAAAAACAAAATACAAAAATAGAAAATTTCAAAAATTCAAAAACCATATAAAATCTAAAAATATTCTTCTCACGACATGTCTCTCGTATAATCGATATTTTGTACGTTTCTAAAAATGTCATTCAACAATGATACGGATATGTATAGATGCTTGAGCGAGAGTTTACTAAAATGTTTTCTAAGACATGTCGCCTCAAAACTTTCTTCACTATGGCTTTCATATACTTCAGTTGAAACCCAGGCATAAATGATGACTTCTGATTATTTCAGATCAGGACTCGTACGTTCAAAGATGAAATCATTTTCAAAAAGTTTGAGTATAAACAAACAAAAAGTTTTCAATCAAAAACTCGTTTCTCCAAAAAAGACTTGTGTACATTTAAATACTCAACTCATTCTTCTAAAAGAAGTCTTGAGCACTTTTTAAGATTTCTCAAACGATTTATTCAAAATCTTTCAAATTATTATGTGCTCAAGATAAATCCCTACATACCCTTAATCGATTTTAAATTTTATGTTTAAATAATATGATATCTTTAAGGGGGAGTATAAAAATCAAGATCAAAATGTTCCAATTTCATGCGAAACAAATCCCTCTATCTCTCCAAAAGCTTGTCTTTTAATCAGTTGATATAAAAAATATCAAGGGTATGCTATTTTTGAGGGCGACAAGACGTGATTAAAATGTGATAAAAAATGTTTAAAGATCATTTTAAATCTCAAAATAGCTCGACTCAGATAGTACCAACGAATTGACAAAGCTTAATTGTCAATAGTCAAAAAGACTTGTCCTGGATGGGTAATAATTTCAAGCTGGTCTAACCAGTGATGTAAACGTGTCTCGAATAGGACTTGACTAAGTAGAATGTACCATCTCGAGAAACTTTCTTTGGACTTGACCAGGCCGGGTAATAATTTCAAGCTAGTCTAACTAGCGATGTAAATGTGTCTCGAATCGGTCTTGTTCACTGAAAGTCGATCAATTCAAAAAGTGCGAACTCTACCCAACATGTGCAAATTTATCTTAAAAACTTATGAGCACATGTGAAAGGGGAGTATTTCTGAAAATGCAAAACTCTCAAAGTGTTAACAAAATATGTTTTATAATCATAAAACACTTTGAGAGATTTTACAAAAAGTTTTATGACATGTGATCAATAAACCTAGGAAAATCATGGAGTAATAAGGTGATTATTGTTAGGTTTATGTCCTATGATCCACCAGATCTGAAGGGATCTACCCAAGGAAAATTCCAACAAAATAGAATTAGAAGTCCTAAGGTTTGATTGAAAAAGGAGTAAAGAAATGCAAGGAGAAAGAAAGGGTTAAAGAATTAAAAAGAAAAGCTAATGAAAGGGTGAAAAGAAATAGCCCTCCAAATGATCAACCTTAGGGCAGAAACCGGGTTCAATTCATATGCTACTGGTTGTTACTAAGGTGACGCCGTTATTGAAGACAAGATTGTTGATATAAATAATGTTTAAAAACGTTATTAATATTTCTCAATAACTCTATGTTTTGATAATCACAAAATGTAAACTAAATTAAATCAAGATTATGACGTAAACAAGTATTTAGTAACAAATATTTACTTCTATAACTTATATCACTTAAGGAATGCATAAACTAAGCAACTTATACATTACATGATCAAAGGAAAATTTTCTAATCACTAGAACTCTTATAAAATGTATTAAACATTTTATATCTTTTACAAAATTATTTTTGGAATTAAAAGAATATGTTTAAATCATTATTAATATATGATTTCAAATTTCTAACCAAAAATGGAAAATTTTATCCAGATAAACCTTCCCCACAAGAGGAAAAAATACTCCAACGTTCTAGAGGGGGCGGGCCCCTTAATATATAAGGCGGGCCCCTTAATCATTAAGGGGACCGGTCCCTAATTAAGGGGACCGGCCACGCTCCAGAACAGTATTTTGCTCCCCTTTAAATACTGATTCATTTTACAAATTTTCCTCACCTTTTTGCACTCAAAACCTTTTGATCTAATCTCCTTTTCTATCTCAAAAATCCTTTGATCATATAATTCATAAGTCTTTGTTTCTAAGTGATCCAAAGCTTCATCCACTCAAGTGCAAAAAGAAGAACACTCCTCAACATCCATTAAATTGTAGTAGTGTTGTGATTAGCTAGTTTCATTTTGTAGTAGTGCTAGATACTTGTAAAGTGTTGTGTGAATTTGTGATTGTAGATACTAGGTGTGTTGTAAAGTAGTGTAGTTGTTGTGACTTAGTTGTGCATAGAAGAAGGTGTGAAGTAAACAAGAAGAAAAGGCGTGAAGCTATCTTAAAGAAGTTGAGAAGGTGTGAAGAAGAAGTGAAGTCTTGAAGAAGTTGTAAGATTGGTTCTAGCTACGATTAGAACTCGACATTTAGCTTAGTGTCGTTAATAGGTGTAAGCCAAGGTGTGTAAGGTTTCTCAGCCATAAGGAGTTTGTTGACATAGTGAAGAAAACTCTCGAGTGTGGTACTCGGGGAGTGGAGTAGGGCAAGGAAGGTGTCCTTGTAGCCGAACCACTATAAATTCGTGTGTTGTGGTTTGATCTTTCTAACTCTATCTTTTCTTCATTCTATTTCAATACTTTTATTATTAGATTAGCCTTGCTTGTATGTGTTGATACTTGAATTCACGTAAGATCGAATCGAAAGTTTTTATAAGTTAGAAAAGATTTTGAAAATAATTTTAAAAAGGACGTAAAACTATTCAACCCCCCTTCTAGTTTTCCACAATTGGTATCAGAGCCACGTCTAACAAGATTTTTAAAATATATTGTATTTTAAAACTTGTAACGATCTATGGAATCTGAAAAATATTTAGAAGGTTAATCTATGCAAAGACCACCACTATTTGAAAGTGATGGATTTTTATATTGGAAAAATCGATTTGAAACTTATGTGAAATTAAAAGATCTAGATCTTTGGCATGTTATTACTAATGGTGATTTCTTACCTATTCAAAATAACCCCGAAACAAATAAAGATGAAATCGTACCTTTTAAAAAACAAAATGATGATTTAAAAAGAAAACTTGCTAAAAATAATGAAGCAAAAATGGTTATTTATAATGCGCTACCACGTAAAGAGTACGAAAGGATCTTTATGTGTGAAACCGCAAAAGAAATTTGGAACTCTTTACTAATAACTCACCAAGGTAATAGTCAAGTTAAAGATAATAAGATAGATCTACTTGTTCAACAATATGAGCAATTCACAATTCCGGAAGAGGAATCAATTGATAATGCTTTTGCTAGATTTAACACTATCATCACAAGTTTAAAAGCACTTGATGAGAATTTTTCTAGTAAGAATTTTGTTAGGAAGTTTCTTAGGGCTCTTCACCCGAAATGGCGAGCTAAAGTGACGGCTATTGAAGAATCAAAGAATTTATCAACGTTACAACTTGATGAATTAATTGGAAACTTGAAAGTCCACGAAGTTATTATAAAGAAGGACTCCGAAATGGTCAAAGGAAAACGAGAGCAAAGCAAGTCAATCGCATTGAAAGCTAGAAAGGAATTCAATAACGAAGATATCTCATCTTCCGAAAGTGATGACGAAGAATATGCCATGGCCGTAAGAGATTTCAAGAAATTCTTTAAAAGGCGAGGAAGATTCGTAAGGCAACCACATGATGAAAGGAAAGCATTTCAAAAGAGTAAGGATGACAAGATTAACAAGAATGAAAGGAAATGTTTCAAGTATGGTGATCCAAATCGTCTCATTGGAAAATGTCCAATGATGACAAGAGATCAAAATCAAAGAGCATTTGTTGGAGGAGCTTGGAGTGATAGCGATGAAGATGAGCAAGAAACGAAAATGGAAGAAAAGTGTCTCATGGCGAAGACATCAAGTGAGGTACGTTCCGAAACCGAATTCTTTAGTGATGAAAATTTATCATTAGATGAAAAAGATTTAGATAGTGAATATAATAGATTATTCAAACTAGGACAACAAGTAATAGCTAAAAACAAATCACTAAAATGCGTAAACAACCAATTGAAAAATGAAGTACTAGAACTAAAAATTAAAATACATCAACTTGAAAAAGGTAAGGAAATTTTTGAAGAATGTAAATCATGTCAAGAGCTTAAAGGTGAAAACGAAATACTCAGGGAAGAAATTCGCAAACTTGATAAATTTGAAAATAGTAGTCACTCACTTAGTAAAATAATAAGTATTCAAAGAGTATCCGGAGATAAAACCGGTTTAGGATTTAACTCAACCGAAGCTTCAACAAGCGAAATTAAAAATGTTAAATTTGAAAATAGTAGTTACTCACTTAGTTTTGAATGTCTTTACCAAATCAATGAACCAATCATTCCCCGTTTTATTCTCGATTTCTATAGCCAAGTGGCGGTGCAAACCGATCCCTTTGGCCATCTCCTTATTTCTTTCATGATCCAAAATCAATTCATCACTCTTACTCTTGCTCAGTTTGGGAAAATTCTCAGGATCCCATACAACGGCCAAGCCGTATTCTCAAATGAATGGGATCTTTCATCACTTGAAAGAAATCGTCCTCAGGATGGCCCATACTATTCTGAGATTCCTAGTCCTGAAGACATTCGTCGACTGCTTGAACTAGAATGTGGTACGACTAGTCGTAGAATCAAGTCGAAGAATGTCGAAATTCATGCTAATCAAATTCTTCTCAAAGAGCTAAGCCCTGATATGAAAAATTAGGAAGAACTCATTCGCGAGAATGCGTTTGGTACCGGCGGTCACCGTGATCATGTCACGACAAGCATCGCCCACATGTTATATTATGTAGTTTCTAAAGAGAACTACAATTTGGCTTATCTCTTTGTTCATCGAATTATGTCCGCCAAAACCACTCCAAATGCGAACCTTCCTTACGGTATGTTCCTTACATGACTTTATCGTTATGTCATGGAACATTACCCACATCTTAGGAGAGATTTTTATGTGCAAATTCATCCCACTTTGAACCAACTTACTCTTGTTCGTACTCGTCGTTCTCGAAGTGACAAAGGAAAATCTCGTGGTCCTTTGTTTTTTATGCCTCATGGGTCTACATCTCATCGAGGAAATGATGATGATGAGGAGGAAAAAACCTCACGTGTTAGTACTCCATCCCCCACGACCTTTGTTGATGATCTTCCTAATCTTAATTATACCCATTATCAAATTTCTCTTCCTCATGAACGTACCGATGAACTTCTCTTCACTCGTCAAACGTCCATTATCAACCAACAACAACAAATGCATGAAGAAGTTCGAGGAGGATTTAAGTCCGTAGGAAAGATGTTCAGAAAGATGATGGGCAAGAAGAAGAAGTAGAGCTGTTGATGTATTGCTACTTAATAACATTATTACTCTATTAGACATTTGTGTGGTTTGTTATTAGTCCTATTTATTCAGAAATACTTGTGTTCTTTCATGTTTATTTCTTGAATGATGCTTATGTTTTAACTATTATCATGCTATGATCTTGATCATTATTTAATGCTAGTATTATGCTTCTTTTAAAATTGGCTTATAATATATTTGTTTGCATGCATGATTTGTTTATACATACTTATATTTCATCATTCCTAGAGTATATGCTTCAAATAGAGCTTGCTGGAAACACAAACTTGAAAAACCACCCATTTCTGCAAATTTTTGGTTTCTGGTAGATTGGGAAAACACCAGATGGACGGCCCCCTTAACTTTCCTAGGCGGTCCCCTTAATTATTAAGGGGGCCGACCTACAATTAAGGGGACCGGCCATCTGGAACTGGGTTTACTGTTTTCTTTTGCATCTTGTGACCTCTTTCTCTAGTATCAACTACCATTTCTTATTTTAACCCAACTGATTTCAGAATCTCATTAAACCATTTCAAAAACTTACCTAAATTAACCATTTTCATATTATAAATTCCCTCCAAAATTACAATATTCATCTCATTATTCATCATCTCTTTCAACCCAAACCATCATGTCTTCACCTAGCACCTCCATCTCCAAGGTTTCAAAGAAACAAAAGATTGTTATCATCCCTCCAAAACAACTCTTCATTGACTTAACAAATGAAGACAACACAACCCCATCACCTCCACCTAAATGCTCATCTCCAAGTGCACCCAATGCACCATCCAAAACACCTTCCATTCATGGAAATTCCTCATCCTCCATACCTTCAACTTCATCAATCAATAACTACATCAACTCACACTTGTCACCACCACAAGTATCATCACCACATCCTACACAAGAACCTCTTTCCACCCAACTTACCATCTCACCCTCACCAATAACACTACTTGATGCTCATGTCTCATCTCCACCAATTACACCACAAATCTTTGCCAATTCCGTACCTTGGAGCTTACTTGAAGCTCATGGAGATACTTGCCTTTGTTGCATCCACAACCGAACCATAATCTTTGGTCTTAGAGATGAAATTCAATATATGTTTTCATATATTGAACACTTGCTTACCAACCCACCACCACCATCCTCACCCATTATTCCACCACCACAATCCTCACCCATTTCTCCACCATCACTATCATGCTCTCCAAATTAAGCATATGATATGCTTAATAAATAAAGTCCTTACCACCCTTTTGCTTGCAAGCTCTATGAAGCCCATGTACTCTTTGCATGATGGAATATTATTCTAGTTGTTTGTTTATGTAGTAGCTATCATATTCGTAATCTTTCTTGATGCTACTTGTATTGTTGTGTCTTGACACAACTTTTGCTTTAATATGAATGCTTCTTTTTAATCATGCTTATTTATATTCTTGTCATCTTATATATATTTGCATGTATATACTTATGCTTATAATATTTTTGTCTTGCAAGCATTCCATAGCTCGTCTCCTTGGTGCCCCCAAACGAGGGGGAGTACACATCAAGGGGGTGTTTTCATCCCGTCAATATTTCACGGTTGAAATTTGTCGGCATAACCTTTTTGATTCTACAAAAAGGGGGAGAAGTAAATATAAACTCACTAAAATACTTGTTTAAAAACTAATTTTTGAGTTAATGAGTTTAAGTTTTGTAATCATCAAAAAGGGGGAGATTGTTGATATAAATAATGTTTAAAAACGTTATTAATATTTCTCAATAACTCTATGTTTTGATAATCACAAAATGTAAACTAAATTAAATCAAGATTATGACATAAACAAGTATTTAGTAACAAATATTTACTTCTACAACTTATATCACTTAAGGTATGCATAAACTAAGCAACTTATGCATTACATAATCAAAGGAAAATTTTCTAATCACTAGAACTCTTATAAAATGTATTAAACATTTTATATCTTTTACAAAATTATTTTTGGAATTAAAAGAATATGTTTAAATCATTATTAATATATGATTTCAAATTTCTAACCAAAAATGGAAAATTTTATCCAGAAAAACCTTCCTCACAAGAGGACAAAATACTCCAACGTTCTGGAGGGGGCGGGCCCCTTAATATATAAGGCGGCCCCCTTAATCATTAAGGGGACCGGCCACGCTCCAGAATAGTGTTTTGCTCCCCTTTAAATACTGATTCATTTCACAAATTTCCTCACCTTTTTGCACTCAAAACCTTCTGATCTAATCTCCTTTTCTATCTCAAAAATCCTTTGATCATATAATTCATAAGTCTTTGTTTCTAAATGATCCAAAGCTTCATCCACTCAAGTGCAAAAAGAAGAACACTCCTCAACATCCACTAAATTGTAGTCGTGTTGTGATTAGCTAGTTTCATCTTGTAGTAGTGCTAGAAACTTGTAAAGTGTTGTGTGAATTTGTGATTGTAGATACTAGGTGTGTTGTAAAGTAGTGTAGTTGTTGTGACTTAGTTGTGCATAGAAGAAGGTGTGAAGTAGGCAAGAAGAAAATGTGTAAAGCTATCTTGAAGAAGTTTTGAAGGTATGAAGAAGAAGTGAAGTCTTGAAGAAGTTGTGAGATTGGTTGTAGCTACGATTAGAACTCGACATTTAGCTTAGTGTCGTTAATAGGTGTAAGCCAAGGTGTGTAATGTTTCTCCGCCATAAGGAGTTTGTTGACATAGTGAAGAAAACTCTCGAGTGTGGTACTCGGGGAGTGGAGTAGGGCAAGGAAGGTGTCCTTGTAGCCGAACCACTATAAATTCGCGTGTTGTGGTTTGATCTTTCTAACTCTATATTTTCTTCATTCTATTTCAATACTTTTATTATTAGATTAGCCTTGCTTGTATGTGTTGATACTTGAATTCATGTAAGATCGAATCGAAAGTTGTTATAAGTTAGAAAAGATATTGAAAATAATTTTAAAAAGGACGTAAAACTATTCAACCCCCCTTTCTAGTTTTCCACAATTGGTATCAGAGCCACGTCTAACAAGATTTTTAAAATATATTATGTTTTAAAACTTGTAACGATCTATGGAATCAGAAAAATATTTAGAAGGGCAATCTATGCAAAGACCACCACTATTTGAAAGTGATGGATTTTTATATTGGAAAAATCGATTTGAAACTTATGTGAAATCGAAAGATCTAGATCTTTGGCATGTTATTACTAATGGTGATTTCTTACCTATTCAAAATAACCCCGAAACAAATAAAGATGAAATCGTACCTTTTGAAAAACAAAATGATGATTTAAAAAGAAAACTTGCTAAAAATAATGAAGCAAAAATGGTTATTTATAATGCGCTACCACATAAAGAGTACGAAAGGATCTTTATGTGTGAAACTGCAAAAGAAATTTGGAACTCTTTACTAATAACTCACCAAGGTAATAGTCAAGTCAAAGATAATAAGATAGATCTACTTGTTCAACAATATGAGCAATTCACAATTCCGGAAGAGGAATCAATTGATAATGCTTTTGCTAGATTTAACACTATCATCACAAGTTTAAAAGCACTTGATGAGAATTTTTCTAGTAAGAATTTTGTTAGGAAGTTTCTTAGGGCTCTTCACCCGAAATGGCGAGCTAAAGTGACGGCTATTGAAGAATCAAAGAATTTATCAACGTTACAACTTGATGAATTAATTGGAAACTTGAAAGTCCACGAAGTTATTATAAAGAAGGACTCCGAAATGGTCAAAGGAAAACAAGAGCAAAGCAAGTCAATCGCATTGAAAGCTAGAAAGGAATTCAATAACGAAGATATCTCATCTTCCGAAAGTGATGACGAAGAATATGCCATGGCCGTAAGAAATTTCAAGAAATTCTTTAAAAGGCGAGGAGGATTCGTAAGGCAACCACATGATGAAAGGAAAGCATTTCAAAAGAGTAAGGATGACAAGATTAACAAGAATGAAAGGAAATGTTTCAAGTGTGGTGATCCAAATCATCTCATTGGAAAATGTCCAATTATGACAAGAGATCAAAATCAAAGAGCATTTGTTGGAGGAGCTTGGAGTGATAGTGATGAAGATGAGCAAGAAACGAAAATGGAAGAAAAGTGTCTCATGGCGAAGACATCAAGTGAGGTACGTTCCAAAACCGAATACTTTAGTGATGAAAATTTATCATTAGATATTAAAAAGATTTAGATAGCGAATATAATAGATTATGCAAACTAGGACAACAAGTAATAGCTAAAAACAAATCACTAAAATGCATAAAAAACCAATTGGAAAATGAAGTACTAGAACTAAAAATTAAAATACATTAACTTGAAAAATGTAAGGAAATTTTTGTAGAATGTAAATCATGTCAAGAGCTTAAAGGTGAAAACGAAATACTCAGGGAAGAAATTCGCAAACTTGATAAATATGAAAATAGTAGTCACTCACTTAGTAAAATAATAAGTATTCAAAGAGTATCCAGAGATAAAACCGGTTTAGGATTTAACTCAACCGAAGCTTCAACAAGCGAAATTAAAAATGTTAAATTTGAAATTGAACTTAATGAACTAATACCTCTAAAATCTAATCCTAAGTATATACTTATTAATGTTAGAAAAATACCTCTTGCCAACAATGAAGAAGTAAAAGATTTTTATAAACCGTCTTTAAAAACCAAAGTAGGAGCTTATAAACCTAAGAAAAGATCTAAAACTCCACCACCTAGAAAACCAAATAACTTTCATCCTAGGTCTAAAACACCTCAACTAAGAAGAAACCAAAATAGGCAAAACTACAATAACACTAGTAATCAAATGTGAAATTATCAACAAAGCTACAATCCTTGGGGGATACTACCACCTTTCATGCATCCTATCCAAATGTTAAACATGTTTGGACCAAAAAACTTTGGACCAAAGAGGCAATGGGGACCGAATAGCTAGATCAACATTCCTTGTGGCTATCTTGAAGTTTTACTCACCGTAGACTTTTACAAAGTCTATATGTCATCTTGAAGATTTTTGTTGAAGACCGCCGGGTACGTCATTCTTTCATAACTCATTGCCATGCTTAGATAAATACGCTTTGTTTGGTTACGTTGTTTGCATAGATATAGTTTAATTCTTTTTCTTTGTTTGATCATATATATATATATATATATATATATATATATATATATATATATATATATATATATATATATATATATATATATATATATATATATATATATATATATATATATATACATTCTTGCACATAACCTAGATACGTCATTAGTTGACTTTCTAGAACTCCAGGAAATTGTTCGTTATCGAACCCTTTCCTTCCCCCTCTTGTTACTTTTGAACTTTTACGTTCAACACGAAAATCTCTTGTGTCTACTTTTAGAAGACTCATGATGATGAAGGGATACGAGTCAAGTGGATCAACATAAAGGGAGAACGCGTTCGCACGTGAATACTATGGATGAAACACACTCCTTTCGCCGACCAAATTCTATCTTCGTCATCATTTCTTAAACTCCACCTATTAACCCACCATTCACTCACACTTACACACTATATATATACTTATATATATATATATGTATATATATATATGTATATATATATATATATATATATATATATATATATATATATATATATATATATATATATATACACACATATTCACATATTCCCGTACACATCTCAAACTCTTCATTAACTTAACACTTTGATCATTCTATCCAAAATTGTCAAAGGTACATTTTAATTATCGAAACGATAATTAAAAATTGTTAAGTACTTCATCATCGTGCCAATAAACGCTTACGTATTTTTGATATATTATAAATCTAATTATATACGTATAAATATGTTTGTTCCAGAAACTAAAACCGCGAAAATTCAAAATTCAAAGGGCGGCCCCCTTAAAGATTAAGGGGACTGGCTTTTTATCGGGGGCGGTCCCCTTAATGTTTAAGGGGGCCGGCCATCTGATACTTCCATACTCGTTTTTCACCTTAAATCTTTTCCCAAACACTCCATTTGTTCATAAATTCCTCCCTCACCACTGCTGTGAACGAACCAAAACAACCAAAACCACCAAAATCCTTCACCAAATCACCAATCCGGGGTTGTTTCGCATGGGGCAAACGCTAACGAAACGTATAAAAACATCTTTTGTAAGTTTTCCAACATTCATTTCATCACATTTCATTCAATTTAGTGTCTAATCAATAATTAGATATTTCATCAAAATTTATTTTAATCCGAACCTTAGTAAAATTCAATTTAGGAATTGAATAACCAAATGCTTCCCATACGACTAGAATGTAGAATTGAAACTCAAACTAAGTGTAACACATCATATTGTCAAAATCTTCAATCACCCATAAACCCTTATTAATTTCATTCTTCAAAAAGGCACATTGTTGATATAACTTTTAAAAACTAGTTAAAACTTACTACATTATAGTTGTTTAATGTTTTAAACAATCAAAACATACTTTTCAATTCATTATAAAAAGGTTCATGAAAACAATATGGGTGTTTGGTTCATGAACAAATCATACTTACATGTATTTATTTAAAAACTTAAAACTAGCTCACTATACTTCCTAACATAATTCAAGTCTATAGATGTCATCAAGATATATAATCAATATATATATTGATGTTTTAGGCAATATTCATCTAGTTAAAGGAGCGTTTGGTTTATCTTGAAAAAGACATTTTGAAAACCAAAATTCATATTTTAACCTTTTAAACAAGTTTCATGTTAGTCAAACTCTTGAGAAAAAGCAAGATATATAATCTAATATATATCTAGCCTAATTTTGAAATGAATTATGATATCTAAAGTAATGTTTGGATAGTATTGATATTATATTGAACCTATTCCACAACTACACTTTGGCATCATAAAATACATTCTAAACGAGTTTAAAATTAACAACAAGGAACATTGTGAAACTACTTCATAGGATAATTTTTTTTTGGTCGAAGTAGAATTCCGTTCCACATGTATTGCATATAATTATATATATATGTATAACATATGCATGCTAATTGTTTTTGTCTTAATTTTATTTTTGTCGTTATATTGTTTAGGTGAAAATGCCTAACACCACGGTTGGTGATGTTTCAAAAACCAAATAATACATTCCTCAAGTTTCCTCTACTCCCGGCATATCTCCTTCAGTTGCATGTTTCTATCGTCTCATTGAAAATAGAAATATTCACGAAGGAAGAATTTTTGATCCATCTTTCTATGAATCCAATCAAATCGAACGAATGTTCTCCAATATTCGTTTTGAATGTCTTTACCAAATCAATGAACCAATCATTCCCCGTTTTATCCTCGATTTCTATAGCCAAGTGACGGTGCAAACCGATCCCTTTGGCCATCTCCTTATTTCTTTCATGATCCAAAATCAATTCATCACTCTTACTCTTGCTCAGTTTGGGCAAATTATTAGGATCCCATACAATGGCCAAGCCGTATTCTCAAATGAATGGGATCTTTCATCACTTAAAAGAAATCGTCCTCAGGATGGCCCATACTATTCTGAGATTCCTAGTCCTGAAGACATTCGTCGACTGCTTGAACTAGAACGTGGTACGACGAGTCGTAGAATCAAGTCGAAGAATGTCGAAATTCATGCTAATCAAATTCTTCTCAAAGAGCTAAGCCCCGATATGAAAAATTGGGAAGAACTCATTCGCGAGAATGCGTTTGGTACCGGCGGTCACCGTGATCATGTCACGGCAAGCATCGCCCACATGTTATATTGTGTAGTTTCTGAAGAGAACTACAATTTGGCTTATCTCTTTGTTCATCGAATTATGTCCGCCAAAACCACTCCAAATGCGAACCTTCCTTACGGTATGTTCCTTACATGACTTTATCGTTATGTCATGGAACATTACCCACATCTTCGGAGAGATTTTTATGTGCAAATTCATCCCACTTTGAACCAACTTACTCTTGTTCGTACTCGTCGTTCTCGATGTGACAAAGGAAAATCTCGTGGTCCTTTGTTTTATATGCCTCGTGGGTCTACATCTCATCGAGGAAATGATGATGATGAGGAGGAAAACACCTCACGTGTTAGTACTCCATCCCCCACGACCTTTGTTGATGATCTTCCTAATCTTAATTATACCCATTATCAAATTTCTCTTCCTCATGAACGTACCGATGAACTTCTCTTCACTCGTCAAACGTCCATTATCAACCAACAACAACAAATGCATGAAGAAGTTCGAGGAGGATTTAAGTCCGTAGGAAAGATGTTCAGAAAGATGATGGGCAAGAAGAAGAAGTAGAGCTATTGATGTATTGCTACTTAATAATATTATTACTCTATTAGACATTTGTGTGGTTTGTTATTAGTCCTATTTATTCGGAAATACTTGTGTTCTTTCATGTTTATTTCTTGAATGATGCTTATGTTTTAACTATTATCATGCTATGATCTTGATCATTATTTAATGCTAGTATTATGCTTCTTTTAAAATTGGCTTATAATATATTTGTTTGCATGCATGATTTGTTTATACATACTTATATTTCATCATTCCTAGAGTATATGCTTCAAATAGAGCTTGCTGAAAACACAAACTTGAAAAATCACCCATTTCTGCAAATTTTTGGTTTCTGGTAGACTGGGAAAACACAAGATGGATGGGCCCCTTAATTTTCCTAGGCGGTCCCCTTAATTATTAAAAGGGTCGGCCTACAATTAAGGGAACCGGCCATCTGGAACTGGGTTTACTGTTTTCTTTTGCATCTTGTGACCTCTTTCTCTAGTATCAACTACCATTTCTTATTTTAACCCAACTGATTTCAGAATCTCATTAAACCATTTCAAAAACTTACCTAAATCAACCATTTTCATATTATAAATTCCCTCCAAAACTACAATATGTTAATACAAATATCGCCTAAAAACGTTATTTGTATTTTACGATCTTCGCTAAGTTTTGTTAATGACAAATGTAAACTTTTGTTTCTAAGTAAAACATAACCTTAGTTTTAAAGACTTGCATAAACTAGACTTTTGCTACATTTTACATTTCATAAAACACAACACAAGTTTATTTCTTAAATTAGAAATTGTCACATCACATTTATGGCAAGTTTTGTCATTATGCATTTATGGAAAGAAATGTGTTTGACTAACTTTGTTGTTGCTTGCAAGCTTTGTATTTGACTTGTTATTATGAGATGTGACATTGTTTGGTTGCTAGGAGTTATGAGACAAGACTTTGTTTGGTTTGCAAGATTTATTGCAAAAACCAACTGCAGCCCTGGCGGTACCGATTCGCCAGACCTGCAGAGTTGTTTGCTATAAATACCAAACCATTTGTTAGTTTTTGGTAACCCTTTTAGGACATATATTCACATACTCTCTCAACTAACTCAGTAACCTTTTGATTTGTGATTCTCTTATGTAGCAAGGGACTTCACAAGATCATTCAAAAAGTTACAAGCTTCAACTCTAAAGTTGCAAGTCTTGGTAGCTTGGTAATGTATAAGCTTTGGTAGTTTATACTTCATATGTGTCATGTATATAGAAGTAAGTGGTTAGTATTTTAGGCCTCAAAATACATAGTGTGTCGGGAGTTGTTGTACCCTTGTAAAAGAACTAACGGGAGTGGTTGTACCCTTGGTAAAGAACTCGACATCTAGCTTAGTGTCGGTAAAAGTGTAAGCGACGAACGGGAGTGGTTGTACCCTTGTAAAAGAACTCGACATCTAGCTTAGTGTCGGTAAAAGTGTAAGCGACGTTGTAAAGGTTTTCTCTGCCGGTGAAAAGAGCTTGTTGATTAGTGCTTATAACTCTCGAGTTAGAAACTCGGGGCGTGGATGTAGGGCAAGGAAAAAGAGTCCTTGTAGCCGAACCACGATAAACAATCGTGTTGTGGTTTGATCGTTTCTTTCTATATCTTTGCTTATTACATGTTGTTCTTTAGTTAAAATAGCTAGTTACATATAAAGCTTTTCAAAGAACTAAACAAGTAAAGATGTGTTTATATCTTCAAACAAAAGTAAAGCTTTTCAATGAACTAAACAAGTAAAGTTAGGATCATCACAAGCAAAGCTTTTCAAAGTATGAAACTAGTAAAGTTAGAATTGTTATTCACATGAAAAGCTTTTCAAAGAATCAAACATATAACATTGTGTTTATATCTTTAAGTAAACGTAAATGTTTTTAAAGATATTCAAGTTAATAAGGATTTAAAAAGCGGTAAACTATTCAACCCCCCTTCTAGTTTTCCACAATTGGCATCAGGAGCTACGTTACTCAAGATCTTTAAAATAGAATGTATTTTAAAACTTGGATCGATCCATGGATTTTGAAAATCTCAAAGAAGGGCAACCTATTAAAAACCAACCGCTATTTGAAAAAGAAAACTTACTTGAATGGAAAAGTAATTTTGAAAACTATGTGAAATCAATTGATCAAGATCTTTGGCATATTATTTCTTTTGGTAATTTCAAACCAAAGAAAACAAGTTTTTGAAAACCAAGATAACTATCTTAAACTTGATAAAAATACTAAAGCTAAAACAATGCTTTACAAATCTTTAGTACCAAATATGAAAGAATGTATTTTTGTCAAAAGGCTAATGATGTTTGAAAAATATGGTAAACTTTCATCAAGGAATATGTCAAGTCAAAGATGATCAATTTGATCTTACATATGAATTAGAAGTTTTAGAAAAACAAATTGATAGACACTTAGTAGCAGTTAATACATGTGCTACTAGTTTAAATGTTTTAAATGAAGGTACAAGTGAAGATGAGTACGTATGTTTTGTTGAACCTGCTTGCGTATCTTGGAATGTAATGGATGTTGACGAATACAATGATCCGGTATTTTATTGTCAACTTATTGATACAACAAGCAAGGTGTAAGTAAAGGTGATTACTCGTGTCAAGCTCGTAGTAGTCTTGCTTGCGATTCATGGAATAACTCGGATGAAGATGAAGTCAATCATCCGGTTTGTGATTCTAAACTAGATAAAACATCAAGCAAGGTACACTTTGAAACCAAACTCTTTTGCTTTGATTAATTTATCCTAGAGTTTTCTAAACTAGAAAATGAGTCTAAACATTTGTGCAACATGGACCTAAAAGCTATCTTCAAGAATGAGTCTTTAAAATCTCTTAAGAATATCTTTGAAAAGGAAATCTTATTGGAAGATAAAATGTCTAGAATTAAGAGTAATGTTGAAATTAATCTAGAATGTAAATTATGTCTAGATTACAAACATGAGATTAAAATGCAAAATGAGAAAGGAAAAATTATTAGTTAAATTTGATGAAAGCACAAAATCTCTTGAAAGATTGTTGAGGAGTCAAAGGTTGTTTAAAGATAAAACCGGATTAGGATTTAACTCAAAAGCACCATTAACTAATAAAACAAAGCAAGTAAAATTTGTCTAACCTAGAAGAGAGATTTAGAGATAATTCTATCTCTATTAGAAACTCATGATAAAAGAATTAAGATTATCATACTCTATGCTTTTATATGATTGTCTAACCTTCTTGGATACATGAGTTATTGAGTTTCAAAGCATGTCGTCAAACCAAGTTTTTACGCATAATGCTTATTCGCTTGATAGCATCTCTATGCAATTTAAAAGGTACGCATTACTTAAACTTGACTTTGGTTATATCTTGTCTCTAGCATTATGTGTTCAAATATGTGTTATTTGTAATACTCTAGAGTGTTTACCTGCTATTTGTAAATAACTAAGATTAGATTCTATGCAACAAGAAATTTAGTCTTTAGTACTAGTAGGAGATATAAGGTGTTTTGGTTATTTAACCATCAAGAGATAAACACGAAAAACTCTTGAGTATGTATCACTCAACCCTTGCTTACATGTGAGCTAACTAAGAATTTCCTAAGTGTTAAAATGTCTAACACTTTTGTGATGCTTGCAAAACAAACATTTGTTAAACAATTTTCTCAAACACCATACTTTGAGTCTTTAATTGTGTCTTTCTTCAATCACTCCTTTATGATAATCTCACATAAAACACACAAGGTGAAATAAATCACATTAGCATATATTAGGATGTGTGAAAGAAAATAAGTTTTCAACATCTAGGATTTATACATCAAATGTGACACATAGTCTAATGATGTTGTACCTCTTGGACTTTTTAAAAATAAATAGAGTTCATAGTGTCTTAAGTAAGAAAACCCAAAGAGTTGAGGAGTCGTTGAATATGACATTTAACGAGTAATCTCCTCCTTCTATGATATCATCTTTGGTAGATGATAACTTAGTCGAAAGTCTAATGATGGCAAGACAAGCATGGAGTAAAAGTACAAAACAACATCTTCTTACCTTGAGTTAAACATTGAATCAAGTAAAATTGACATAAGTTATAAAACTTGATTTATTGGTCAATAGTTGTGTCTAAACAAATTCAACAAAAACAATTTTTGGAATTTAGAATAAAACAACTAGTGAAACGAAATTGATATTTCAAAGTAATCAAGTGAGTATAGTGTCAATGTTTGAAAGACCTTTTGATAATAAAAGCAAGCCACAAAAGCAAGGTATTTTAACTTAAAGACATTCCTAGTTGCTCTCTTGTTCTCAATGGTTAAGTTATTGATGACTTATCAAGAATGACATTAGTAAATCCGTAGGTAAAACTAAACGTAGAGAAATGTTTGGAAGACTACTTGTTCTCATAACAATTAGATTCAACATTATGTTTAGCTTTTGTCTATGTGCTCGTGTTAAAGAAGATCCTAAAACAACTCTTTAGTTGAGCCTATTTGGATACATCATAAGGTACTACACAACTAGGATTATGGTCTCCCAAAAGAACGAGAATAGAAACCATAGTGTATGCCAAATGGAATTATGTTGGTAATAAGTTGATAAGAAAAACACAAGTGGTACTTGCTCTTTTATACTTACTTACCCAATGATTCTACAAAACGCGTAAGATTCTCAAATTAGTATCGGATGGAGAAGCACATCAACAAGCTCTGCTTGAACAAGCAAACTCGCATCAACAACGGAATTCATCTTATCAACATTGTTATACCTTCAACAAAGGAAGCATCGACTTCAGCGACAATTCAATCCATTATGTTCTTAATTGACATATTGTGATCCATCATCATCGTCTTGGTAAAAATGTTCATTGAGGAACATCTTAACTAAGAAAGTTTTATACGTTAACCATTCTATCAACGTTTTAACAAAACCTCTTGAATGAGAAGCATTCATCATCCCTAGGCTTAGTCAAGGACTCATAAGACCTAAAACCTTAGTTTTGAACATTAGGATAAAACAACAAAAATCAAGACAATTCCTTTTGAGTTTTCCCTGCAGATCCCACGGCACCCTCAGACCATATGGGCAGAACCCATTTTTTGGTTCCGCCTGGTCCGCCAAAGCCACAAAATGTTTTATTTAAGTTCAAAGCTAAACACCTCTTTACTTACAACTCCAACTTACCATCAGCCCATAAGATTCACAAAATGAGCAAAACTTCAAGCATATTCCTCATAACCTTTCATCACTCGAACCTCAAATAACCAATGTGAAATGAGAAACTGAGTTATCCTTTGTCATATCAATATCGAGTCATCCACCATTTCCATGCCCTCAAAGAAACCAAGAGTCAATATCATCTTCACCAATAACTCCACCTAGTCATCTTCACAAGAAGATTCCACAATGTAACCAAACAAGTGTGTCATCCCCACTATAACCTAACCTATTAAGATTAAACCACCTTTCATGATACATAAATCTATGTTCACCTTTGTGTCGCTCTTTGAAACAAAGGGCAATTGTCATATCCATACTCTCATTAACATATTTGTCTATGTCGTCGAAAGTCAAGTGAATTTCATTATGAAATGCGTCTCTTCCACTTTCTAGCAAGTGAAGAACACAAAGAAGATATCCAAGCTTTAAGTGTTGTCAAACAATCACCACCTCATTTCACATATCCACTCTCGGTCGTCACCCATACTTTACCACCGTTCACCACATTGTTAAAACAAATGAAAAACGTCATTGAAACATCACTTGCATTACAAAACATTTTTAAGCATTAAAATGAGTCAAGTCAACCGCACCTCCACATTGTTTTCATATAGGCACACACTAGAACATATACATTACAATAGTCATTTACTTAAATGTGAAATTTTGATTTTCTAGGAATCATCATGCCTCCTCTAACTCACTACGACCACAAGGACACCATCAAATACCTACCCAAACACCACAAACCAAAGGTCTCACTCAAACTCAAATCGTTGTCTTCAAAGTGTTAGAAAAACAATATGTCCCTAAGGGTAGAACCATTGATCCATCCTTCTTAGAAGGTACAAACCTATACACGGAATTTGCCACAATCAACTTTGAGTATTCTCTTAGAAATCAACGAGCCTATTTGTTCTAGGTTCATTTTAGAATTATATGCATCCGTTACCCTCTCCAAGGATGAGTACGGTCGCATGTCTGTTAACTTTAGGGATAGTAGTCATTAATACTCCTTCACTCTCGAGGAGTCTGCTCAAATCCTAGGTGTCTCAAACCATGGTACTTGCATCTACTCCTACTTGCACTCCCTCTCAACTCTTGACACACTCTTTGACCGCATCTATCCCTATGATACCCCTCTTGTGTCCAAAAATGAACTACGTGACCACCTCTTCATTAGGACCACCAACACTAGGAGAACTAGAATCGGAAATGAGGTCATCTAGGACCCATATGGTATGGAATTCAATGAACTCAAGCCCCAATTAAAGGAATGGGAAGAACTCCTTAGAACCAATGAAATTAGCACCATAGGAAACCGGGATCACATCAATGTTTGTCTTAGCTACATGCTCTATAGCATTTCCACCGGTCAACCTTTTAACTTAGCCTATTACCTTGCCAAAAGAATGGCCGGCATACCTTTGGTAGGAACAACCGCTCTTCCTTATGGAATGCTTCTCACCCGCCTCTTTAGAACAATCTCACCCATTCCTCCTAACGATAATGGAATGTGCCTTGACTATTCTCTCATTCCTCACATCTTCGTTCCTCTAAGTGATAAACAAGTGTTCAAAGGTAAGGGCAAACGTACTCGCTCACCTACACCATCATCATCATCATCTGACATGAGAAAGGATGATTAACTTCCTAACTCTAAGTTACCTCCTTTAGACTACCTTCTAGAACTCCCCGTCATTGAAAATGTATCCGAAGAGTTCAAGCAAACCAAAGGAATTTTCAAGTGCTTTGGAAGGTACCTAAGCAAGCTCAATAAGAGGATAGACCGGTTATGAGACGATTAAGGAGTGTTTGGCTTAAAAATGCTTTAGAATCGTCTTTGTGTTAAAACTACGTGAATTATGTGTTTTTCACTTTCATGGTCTATTATGTTTGTTGGATTATGTTTGTATGAACTTTTATGCATAATGACAATGTTTAAGGTGTTTGTCATTTTTTCTATGCTTATGGCAATTCTTACTAAGTATAGTAAAATCCTCGACCTCAAGGTCAAAGTCCCATGATATGTATGTTTAAATGTCTAATTTTTGCATTGCCTAACCAGAAATACCTTATCTCTTTGATTTTAGGAGTTTTCGAAAATTTTGAAAATCGTCTCGCGGGTCAAAAACGCGGACTGCCTAATTTTTTACCCCTGGCGAATCTGGCGGTACCCAAAATTGGGGTCCGCCAGTGTATTTTCTGGGAATTCCAGAAATGACCCAACGGACCAGGCGGTACCCTCAAATGGGTTCCGCCAGTGTCTTCTGAGGGTTCCGCCAGACACCTGCAGAAAATTCTTCCATTTTTCTTAAGTCCAAAACTTGTAATGTGTCAAAACCATTATCCTAAGTGAGAAACATCTTCCATTAACTCCAATAACCATATTAGAACAACTCTCACTCACTAAAACAATTAGGAAGCCACTTCCCTCCAAAAATTCAAATTCAAACATAACTAACCTAAGGAACCCTTTTAAAGGATCCTTCAAACCATTGAAACATTTTCAACCAAATCACATCCCATGATCACAAAGCATTAAGTGCATATGTTGATCTTTCACTCCATCCTTTTCCATTGAATTAACATCAAATGATGTGACATGGTCATGAAAATCATTTGAAACCTCATTCTTTGAATGGTAGAACATCAAATCCAAACACCCATTTCAACACCTTTTCAACCTTATAAATTTGAAAGTTTTGCAACAATTCAAATCACACCATAACCATCAAAATCCTTCTCAAAAACCACTAGGATTAGTGTCAAACCTTGTTGCTTCAATAAAACCGTCAAGTCAAGCTCATCATCTTCAAGTGATGCTTCGCTTAACATTTCTTCACCTATCCAAGATTTCCTTAACCTCACTACCTCAACACCATCCTCAACACATTTCAATACCAATGTGATCACTATTCAAGATTTGCTTAATCTTGCTACTTCAACACTTACACCAATGGAACTTTTCCATACACCACCAACATCACCACATCCACTATTGGAAACTTTTGAAAACCTATCACCTAAACCATCAAGCCCTCCATCATTGTCACTCTTTGACACCATTGCCGAAACGGAAACCCATCAACAACTAATATTTCAACCAAACGAGTCATTGGATGATGCACCTCATCCACCGTCATTGCTTGAGAGTTTAGCCTACAAATCCTCAATTTTTCCAAATAATCAAGGCCATACACACCTACAATCATTTGTGTTTCACCCCATTCACAAAGACCTTCATAGTAACCATTTACAAATAACCAAACCTACACCATTTTGTTCAAACAACAACCACCACAACAACAATGACTACCACCACCACAAGAACCTTCCCAACACTTTGAATCTCTATTTTCTTCATATAATAAAATAAAAGCATCTCAACGATCTTCCATCAAGACCAACAAAATCACCACCTTTCACAAATGAAAAACCAAGGTCACTGCTTGACCAAAAATGAGTCTTTTAACCACAACCAAACACCACAACAAGAATATCACCATCCAAAACCATTGTTGTCTCACCATATCTACAAAGAGATCCATAATCCCCTAAACAATGCAATGAGGTTTATCCTAAACCAAATTGTGGAATGTCTCAAGTTTAGAGTCTCCAAAATGAAACAAAACCGTTTCTTTTGGAAAATGTTTCCCATTTAAACCAACAAACCAAAACCCGTGTCACCCTCTCAACCTTCAAAATAAAGCCCGCTACAACCACTACCACATTTTCATCCTTAAACAACCTTAGCCTTGTTTTTGGAAAATGTTTCTCACAAAGGAAAATGATGATTTCCTTGTAGCATTTTATGGTCTTAGTTTTTTTTTTTTTTTTTTTTTTTTTTTTTTTTTTTTTTTTTTTTTTAAGTAGGTTGTTGTCGTCTTAATTTTGTGTCTTTGACTCTCTAAGAGTCAAAATTTTACAATTTAATGAAATTGTTTGATGACCATTTAGGTATGATGTGTGAACTATACCTTGATATGGTACCATACATAAATCTTGTGCTTTAGAAACTAACCTCTCTTTTTGTAGGTTCATTATCCATGTTTTCCTTCCTTGATACTCCATTTAGGGGAGTAATATTCAAGGGGGAGCATAAGTGTTGTACTATTTCACTTCACAACTCTTAGTTGTGCTTAAACATGAAATACTTTCATGACTTATCTTGTGTAACAACTAACCTTTTCTTGTAGGTTCAAAATCTATGTCTCCTCTCTTGGCACTCCATTTAGGGGGAGTATCGTCCAAGGGGGAGCAAGTGGTTACTTTCGCTTCGCTACTCTTACTTTTTGTTTCGACAAAAAGGGGGAGAAATATATTGAACTTTCAATACTTAATATGATTTTCATAAATTAAGTATTTTTTAAGTCTTAAAAACCAAGATTTTGTGAGTTACTTAAAAACAAAGTGTATGTTTTGTCATCAACAAAAAGGGGGAGAATGTTAATACAAATATCGCCTAAAAACGTTATTTGTATTTTACGATCTTCGCTAAGTTTTGTTAATGACAAATGTAAACTTTTGTTTCTAAGTAAAACATAACCTTAGTTTTAAAGACTTGCATAAACTAGACTTTTGCTACAATTTACATTTCATAAAACACAACACAAGTTTATTTCTTAAATTAGAAATTGTCACATCACATTTATGGCAAGTTTTGTCATTATGCATTTATGGAAAGAAATGTGTTTGACTAACTTTGTTGTTGCTTGCAAGCTTTGTATTTGACTTGTTATTATGAGATGTGACATTGTTTGGTTGCTAGGAGTTATGAGACAAGACTTTGTTTGGTTTGCAAGATTTATTGCAAAAACCAACTGCAGCCCTGGCGGTACCCCGGGGGTACACGGGCGGAACCCTTTTGAGGGGTCCGCCTGATCCGCCAGACTTGCAGAGTTGTTTGCTATAAATACCAAACCATTTGTTAGTTTTTAGTAACCCTTTTAGGACATATATTCACATACTCTCTCAACTAACTCAGTAACCTTTTGATTTGTGATTCTCTTATGTAGCAAGGGACTTCACAAGATCATTCAAAAAGTTACAAGCTTCAACTCTAAAGTTGCAAGTCTTGGTAGCTTGGTAATGTATAAGCTTTGGTAGTTTATACTTCATATGTGTCATGTATATAGAAGTAAGTGGTTAGTATTTTAGGCCTCAAAATACATAGTGTGTCGGGAGTTGTTGTACCCTTGTAAAAGAACTAACGGGAGTGGTTGTACCCTTGGTAAAGAACTCGACATCTAGCTTAGTGTCGGTAAAAGTGTAAGCGACGAACGGGAGTGGTTGTACCCTTGTAAAAGAACTCGACATCTAGCTTAGTGTTGGTAGAAGTGTAAGCGACGTTGTAAAGGTTTTCTCCGCCGGTGAAAGGAGCTTGTTGATTAGTGCTTATAACTCTCGAGTTGGAAACTCGGGGCGTGGATGTAGGGCAAGGAAAAAGAGTCCTTGTAGCCGAACCACGATAAACAATCGTGTTGTGGTTTGATCGTTTCTTTCTTTATCTTTGCTTATTACATGTTGTTCTTTAGTTAAAATAGCTAGTTACATATATAGCTTTTCAAAGAACTAAACAAGTAAAGATGTGTTTATATCTTCAAACAAAAGTAAAGCTTTTCAATGAACTAAACAAGTAAAGTTAGGATCATCACAAGCAAAGCTTTTTAAAGTATGAAACTAGTAAAGTTAGAATTGTTATTCACATGAAAAGCTTTTCAAAGAATCAAACATATAACATTGTGTATATATCTTTAAGCAAACGTAAATGTTTTTAAAGATATTCAAGTTAATAAGGATTTAAAAAGCGGTAAACTATTCAACCCCCCTTCTAGTTTTTCATACAATATTCATCTCATTATTCATCATCTCTTTCAACCCAAACCATAATGTCTTCACCTAGCACCTCTATCTCCAAGGTTTCAAAGAAACAAAAGATTGTTATCATCCCTCCAAAACAACTCTTCATTGACTTAACAAATGAAGACAACGCAACCCCATCACCTCCACCTAAATGCTCATCTCCAAGTGCACCCAATGCACCATCCAAAACACCTTCCACTCATGGAAATTCCTCATCCTCCATACCTTCAACTTCATCAATCAATAACTACATCAACTCACACTTGTCACCACCACAAGTATCATCACTACATCCTACACAAGAACCTCTTTCCACCCAACTTACCATCTCACCCTCACCAATAACACTACTTGATGTTCATGTCTCATCTCCACCAATTACACCACAAATCTTTGCCAATTTCGTACCTTGGAGCTTACTTGAAGCTCATGGAGATACTTGCCTTTGTTGCATCCACAACCGAACCATAATCTTTGGTCTTAGAGATGAAATTCAATATATGTTTTCATATATTGAACACTTGCTTACCAACCCACCACCACCATCCTCACCCATTATTCCGCCACCACAATCCTCACCCATTTCTCCACCATCACTATCATGCTCTCCAAATTAAGCATATGATATGCTTAATAAATAAAGTCCTTACCACCCTTTTGCTTGCAAGCTCTATGAAGCCCATGTACTCTTTGCATGATGGAATATTATTCTAGTTGTTTGTTTATGTAGTAGCTATCATATTCGTAATCTTTCTTGATGCTACTTGTATTGTTGTGTCTTGACACAACTTTTGCTTTAATATGAATGCTTCTTTTTAATCATGCTTATTTATATTCTTGTCATCTTATATATATTTGCATGTATATACTTATGCTTATAATATTTTTGTCTTGCAAGCATTCCATAGCTCGTCTCCTTGGTGCCCCCAAACGAGGGGGAGTACACATCAAGGGGGTGTTTTCATCCCGTCAATATTTCACGGTTGAAATTTGTCGGCATAACCTTTTTGATTCTACAAAAAGGGGGAGAAGTAAATATAAACTCACTAAAATACTTGTTTAAAAACTAATTTTTGAGTTAATGAGTTTAAGTTTTGTAATCATCAAAAAGGGGGAGATTGTTGATATAAATAATGTTTAAAAACGTTATTAATATTTCTCAATAACTCTATGTTTTGATAATCACAAAATGTAAACTAAATTAAATCAAGATTATGACGTAAACAAGTATTTAGTAACAAATATTTACTTCTACAACTTATATCACTTAAGGTATGCATAAACTAAGCAACTTATGCATTACATGATCAAAGGAAATTTTTCTAATCACTAGAACTCTTATAAAATGTATTAAACATTTTATATCTTTTACAAAATTATTTTTGGAATTAAAAGAATATGTTTAAATCATTAGTAATATATGATTTCAAATTTCTAACCAAAAATGGAAAATTTTATCCAGAAAAACCTTCCCCACAAGAGGACAAAATACTCCAACGTTCTGGAGGGGGCGGGCCCTTAATATATAAGGCGGCCCCCTTAATCATTAAGGGGATCGGACCCTAATTAAGGGGACCGGTCACGCTCCAGAACAGTATTTTGCACCCCTTTAAATACTGATTCATTTCACAAATTTTCCTCACCTTTTTGCACTCAAAACCTTCTGATCTAATCTCCTTTTCTATCTCAAAAATCCTTTGATCATATAATTCATAAGCGTTTGTTTCTAAGTGATCCAAAGCTTCATCCACTCAAGTGCAAAAAGAAGAACACTCCTCAACATCCATTAAATTGTAGTCGTGTTGTGATTAGCTAGTTTCATCTTGTAGTAGTGCTAGATACTTGTAAAGTGTTGTGTGAATTTGTGATTGTAGATACTAGGTGTGTTGTAAAGTAGTGTAGTTGTTGTGACTTAGTTGTGCATAGAAGAAGGTGTGAAGTAGGCAAGAAGAAAAGGTGTAAAGCTATCTTGAAGAAGTTGTGAAGGTGTGAAGAAGAAGCGAAGTCTTGAAGAAGTTGTGAGATTGGTTCTACTTACGATTAGAACTCGACATTTAGCTTAGTGTCGTTAATAGGTGTAAGCCAAGGTGTGTAAGGTTTCTCTGCCATAAGGAGTTTGTTGACATAGTGAAGAAAACTCTCAAGTGTGGTACTCGGGGAGTGGAGTAGGGCAAGGAAGGTGTCCTTGTAGCCGAACCACTATAAATTCGCGTGTTGTGGTTTGATCTTTCTAACTCTATCTTTTCTTCATTCTATTTCAATACTTTCATTATTAGATTAGCCTTGCTTGTATGTGTTGATACTTGAATTCACGTAAGATCGAATCGAAAGTTTTTATAAGTTAGAAAAGATTTTGAAAATAATTTTAAAAAGGAAGTAAAACTATTCAACCCCCCTTCTAGTTTTCCACAAAGATGTCATGGACCCAGTGATGCACTACACTTAACCTCTTAGCCACCTAGGTATCTCTCCAAAGATATTTGTTTCATTTCTCACGGAGAACCTTGCATAATCTATTGGCCTCTCACTCCGAGATGTGTTGATATTGAAATAGGTGGCACTCTGCTCCATGCCTCTGACTACTAAAACAAAATGCATGTAATCGAGTCTAAAGCCATGAGATTCATTAAAATATCTCTTAGGATACACTTCCATAACGTACACTTGTGTTCGCTAAAAAGGGCATAAGTTGTATAAGATTCTTTTATGAGATCTTCGGATCTTGCCTTAGATATCATGATGGTTACTTTGTTTCAAACGGTCTACAGTCGTGGAGTGATACTTCGTTATACTTCAACGGCTCACCTGAATTGTTGGTATACTTTGGTATATCTGTGTAAGCCTTCTTGAGGGTATCCAATTCGGGAACAACCTTTGTAAGGATTAGAGAGGGTTTTCACGCTATGTTGTTAATTGTCTCGAAGTCTGAGCCTGTAAGTGCTGGTGATGCGTGTATTGTGGTCTACACAAAAGTTTTACTTCTCAAGGGATCTTGAGCAACTTACAATCCCCACCAGGTAGTGTACCTGACCAATGTAGTATAGTGAGTTGGCAAGTAGTGGGGGATTGATCGTTCTCCACAGGAAATAGTGTTCGCTAGGATTGAAATTAATCTAACTAGGTCTAGAGGTGAGGGATGATTCTTTTTGTATTTTTAGGTTTTATGGAAAACAAATAAAATATCTCGGGTATTGGAGGAGTGTTGCTAGTCAACTAACCAAAATAACTACTTAAACAAATAAAATAAAATAAAATATGTGAGGACTTCTAATAATGAGAAAAGCGTGTTTACTTAGATTTCACTACTACCTAGTTATCTTTTATTGATTAATTGGTTTGTCACAATTGCATAGGTGAAGGGTTGCATTCCTTAATATCATTCGCGGGGCCGTGTACGATCTTCCCCAACTCTATAAGCTTCTATCTCTTCCTATGACGACACGTTTAGTATCCTATCATGGCCTCATTAATAGTTACTTATGCATTAAATACAACCAATAAAACCGTAATACACATCCGATTACGTTTCTTCAGACGTTCAAGCAAGTTACCGTATAGGAGATTAGCTAGTTTTCTTAAGCCTAACGCTAAAATCAATGACCCACAACAATTAATGATAAACCAACAACCAATAATCAATAACTAGGTTTCATTAGATCTAAGCAAACACAAATTAACTTAAGCTAACATGTTAAAAGAAAGAAAAGCATACAATATAATCAAACAACACATAGACATATTGAATGATTAAAGGATAACTTATCTTCAATTGAACATGGAAGAAAAGAAGGTTTGAAACCCCAAAATAGTTGCAAAAGTCGACTAGGTTTCGTACCCTAAAGTTCCCTACCAAAAGTCCTCTTTTAATGAATGAAAAATTGAAAACTATATATAGATTTACAAAGGTGACGGCGTCCCCTTTTGGTGGCTGACGTCGTCATCTCACCGTGGCTAGGGTTTCTTGTCGTCCAATCCAACTTCTTGACGCTGTCCCCCTTTAGGTCTTCTGGGCTGTCACACTTGGGCATGATACGTGACGGCCTACTTCATGTAGAACGTGACGCCGTCATGTGTAAAACTCCAATTTTTCTTCTGGCGCATCAAGTGTAAATGTAATATCCACCTCTTGTCACATAAGCTAACGCCGTCCCTTAGAACTCCATGACGCAGTCAGGTACAATTTTCAGCATGGATTCTTGACTTTGTTGTTTTCTTCACTTTTTGCTCCAAAAACATCGAAAATGCTTCCTTTTCCAGAATTGTCCTCAAAAGTACCTAAATTGACGAAAGGCATGCTGATGAGGTTGGTTTTCTACCCTTGAAATGATAATAGAGGACCTTCAGGTTAATTATAGGTCGGATATAAGAAATCTCTTAGATACAATCCAGGAACTTAAGAATAGCAAACAAGGCCAGTAGTGTGATAACTTATGACCTAGAATCCTAAGTATGTATAGTTTTAGACATGTAGCATAAATAAGTGTACCTGTTAATGTTTCACTTTTGTAAGATAAGTGTGCTAGTTGCTTCTAATATATTGAGGTTATAGTATTTCCCCATACCTAGTTAACTATCCCGTATTAAGATTTCTTAGGTATATATCTTGGTGGATTTAGAATTACTATAGACTTTATAAATTTTATTTATCCCAAGCCTACCTTAACATCTAGGAACTTAGATCCCGAATCTTATGACGAGTTTATGTCATCATCGATAGGATCTTTATTCCCAGTTAGATTTGTTATACCCGACTATTTGTTTAAGGAATCTATGATTAGGAATTTAGATACTTCATTATGGATCATACCGAGACCTTAAGCTAGTTCCTAGAAAAATTAGTGCTTATTAGGATTCCCATCATTAGTTTTAGACTTCCATCCCTCCGTTCTATCCTACAATGTTCTAAGGGTTAGAACTTGTATTTCCAATCTTCCGTCTCCCCGCAATGTTCTATGAGTTAGGACACTGTAAGAATATCTACGTCAAACTCATAATCGTCATTATGGCCGGCTTATGATATTATTCCTTTCTTAATCCTCCGTCTTCCCTCTACAATGTTCTATTAGTTAGAACTTGTATCAAACAAAATATCTCTGTCGGAATTCTCATAATTTCATATTATGCCCAACGTATAATATCCTTCTTATTCTTTGCTATCTGTCAATTAGTGATAGAATGGCATCGACTAGGAGAACGTCTACGTCTACTACCCCCGCCATGACTCCGGATGCCATTAGGCAACTAGTTGCTGACAGTGTGACTGCGGCACTAGAATCCAGAGCTGCTAACATGGCTAATGCCGATAACCCCCAGGAAACCCCGAGCCGAGAGAAATTCCTATAGCAAAGAAGAGTAGCTACAAGGAATTTATGAGCTGCCAACCTTTAAATTTCAAAGGTTCGGAAGGCGCTGTATGATTAGTTCGCTGGTTCGAACGAAGTGAATCAGTGTTTGCCCGTAGCAACTGTACTGAGGACTGTAAAGTCAAGTTTGCTACCGGTATGATGCGTGGTTTTGCAACCTTGCAAAAGGTTTTACTTCACAAGGGATCTTGAGAAGCTTGAAATCCCCACCAGGCAGTGTACCTGACCGATGTAGCATAGTGTAATGGCAAGTACCGAGGGATTGATCGTTCAACTTAAAGAATAGTGTTCGCTAGGGTTAAAACTTAATTAAACTAGGTGAGGGATGATTCTTTTTGTATTTTTATATTTTATGAAAAGCAAGTAAAAATCTCGGGTTTTGGAAGAATGGGTGGAATTAGTTGCTAGTCAACTAACCCAAATAACTACGAATGCAATAAAAATAAAATAAAATGACACGAACGTAAATGTGGAGAAAAACAATAATAAAAAAAATGTGTTTACTTAGATTTCACTACTCCCTAGCTATCTTTTACTAGTTGATTAGTTTTTACAATTGCATGGATGACGGATTATATTCCTTAATACCATTCATAGTGTCACACCCCCAAAATCGGGTCCAACGGAAGCATACATGTAGCTGGGGTGTAACTCAATTGGTATCTCAACAAAAGTACAAAAATGGTTTACACTTCAATCATTTAGAATAAAATAGTTTAATCAAAAATGTTGAATTTACAATGTTAAAAGTAGTGCCGAAGTAGGTCCTTAAAATAGTTTAAAACGGTCCCCAAATGAATAATCAGAGTCTTCTATGACCATGCCATGGCCTGCCAAAACCTCCTGTAGCGTGTCATTGCTTAATACCTGAAATACATGCTAAAGTGTCAACACGAGGTTGGTGAGTTCATAGAGTCTTGTGAAAAAGAATGTAATGCATATGAATGAAGATTTCCCAGCAAAGGCCTCGTAAATCCACTCAGTTCCAAGTCCCGCCATAAGAGACTTGTAGCCTGTGTGTTTACGACCCACTGCCAAAAGTAATATGTTTGGTTTGCGTAAACAAAAGTACTAAGATTGATGCAAAGGCATCGTAAATCAGTAATAAAGTGGATGCAAAGGCATCGTAAATCGGTAATAATTCAGTAATAAGGTTGATAAAAACCATCAGTATATAACTTTAATCGTATGTACAATAGCCCAAGTATAAAGTAAAGTAATAAGATTTCAGTAATAAAATTTACATTGGCTCTTAAGCTCATGACCCCGAAGCTAGACGTTACTTGGCCCCAAATGAGTGTTTACCAGACACTCTAAAGATATTAGACATGAAATGCATCCGTAATTCCGTTGGAGCAACCCAAACACGGATGGAGGAGTCACCCTCAATAGATCTATTCACTCACTCTCGCTCGTACTTTAATTAACGGTCCATGATAATAAAGGGGACTTGTCAAGACGTGGTAATAAGGCAACTTAAGCAATGTAAGACATTTAATACTTTGGCATTAAAAATAATTAAAGCAGTGTATTTTCCCCCAAAAGTAATTCAAAACGTATAAAAGTATAAAACAAGTATTTAAGCATGTATCTCCCCCAAAGAGTTTATAACGAAATTAAACAAGTAAAAGTGGGGCTATGACTCACCTGGTATGATGGTACAATGATGGTAAAATGATCGGGACAATAAGGCGCGAACACTAGCCGCAACCTAAGATGAGTGAAAATGAAATACTTTAGATCATAAAATGATGTAATGAATGCACATGCACATGATACCTATACCACTCATAACTTGAAAATACTAGTTATAGTCATATGAAAATATATTCCATGCTTAAGAAAAATAAGTCTTAACTAGACTTGTAAAAACTTGTCGTAGTATATCGTATATAGAAAGTTAGTGTTATAAACTTCGCCTTGAAAACCTTGAAATAACGTCTAATGGTCGTAAAAATAAACTCGTAATCATAAGTACTTCATTAGTTATAAGTTTGGAACTTTGGTAATATTTCTAGAAAATCTAGGATTTAGTACGTAGAAGTAGTATTATTATTATTTCTAGTTGAAAAGCTGTCAATTATATAGAGTTTTTGCCGATATTGAAACGTGAATAACTTGGTCGTTTTAAGTTTATTTTCTTCGTTCTTTATATCCCCGAATTCGTCTTAGTATGTACTAATATATTTTTGATAACTCGGCTTCTCTAGGTTACGTCTAACGCCTCGGTTTGTCCACCAAAAATCATCCAACAGCATACAATTTTCAGAAAAATAGTTTTCGTCAATAAACTTGCAAAAATCATAACTCCTTCGTTATAAACTCGTTTTAATCCGTTCTTTCACCTACGGCTTCGTTTTTGAAAGTATTTTCTAAATCTTTGGTTGAAAAGTTCCCCTGAGTTACTGAGTTTTCCAGGAATTCAATTTTGGGACAGTAGGTTTATAAATATGTTCCAAATCCATTTCTAGTGTTCTAAACTAGTTTCTAATCCACCCAAATCACTTCCAATCACCACAAATCTAGTCTAATCCTACCATACACCTTCTTAAGGTGTCATGGGTTCTTAAACAACATCAATCTAGTAGATCTAACAAGGAAATCCAAAATAAACATTTCTTGGGTTTATAAGTTAAAAGTTTATAAAGTGAAGTGGTATAAGCTAGCACATGTATGAAATCATGTATAGAAATCACATGATCATAATAAATACTTGAAGAAATGATGAAAATAAATTTTGTAAACTTACTTTGAATGATTATAGAGTTTGGATGAGAAAAACCTAAGAAACCTTGAGTTTTTAATACAAAACCCCAACAAGGATCACCAAATGAACTTAATTATAGCTTGATCTTGGAAAAATGGTGGATTTAGGTCTTGGTTTGCTTTTGGGTCGTGGGTTATGATGGGAGGAAGAGAGGATATTTTGCTTTTTGATCTAAAAAGTTTGGATGAGAATGTGTTAAAGGTTTTTAGATATTTAGTTAGTTTAGGGCAAAGTTGTAATTAAATGGTAAATGTGAAGACTTGGAAAAAAGGGGGGGGGCATGTGTGGCCGGTTTTTCAAAGGAAAAGAGAAACAAAAATGATTTTGATAACTTAGGAAAAACTAGTGTAGTTTAATGTAAGTATTAGTTGTAGTTTTAGTTAGTTTAGTTATAATCGGGTACCGGGTTTGCTAGAAATGAATTTTAACGAAGTTAACCGGGACTTAATAAAGTCATAAAAATATTAAAAATATGTTAGGTACAAAAATTGAGCGTTTGCATAATTATTGTTTAGATTTCACGAAAACCGTCGTAGTTATATTAAACTTACATTATGAATTAGATAAATTCCCAAAATACCGGGTAAATGAATTTTATAATTTTTATGATGTTGTAAGGAGTTTAAAAATATATCGGAACCATTGTGGGGAATTTTAGATATGTTAATTATATTTATTAATCGCGTATTAACGTTTAATTAAAATGAATATACGTAAAACGTTAAGTATACCAAAAATATTAATATGAATATTCTACGAGTGGTATAGTATGCAAATGCTATTATGATGATATGTAGACTATTTCTAGTCCGTATGAAATGTCCCTAATGATAATGCATGAATTCGCAGCTTAACCTGACCAGTTACGCGAATTTAAGTACCCGTAAACTAAATTTACGATGAAATGAGCAATGCACGTGAATAGTGTTTTCTTTCCGGAAATGAATAGTATTTGGTGAATAGTAAAATTTTTGAACGCTTCTCAGAATATCAAACTGACCTCAAAAATGATGAATAGTAAAATGATGAATAGTGATTGGTGAATAGTAACTTTCCAATATGAAAATGAAATTTCGACAGTTGAAAAGGGATCTGAATTTTCGAGTTGTGACACATAGGGCCGTTGATGCGTGCGAATCGCAACAGGTTTTACCTCTCGAGGGATCTCGAGAAGCTTACAACCCCCACCAGGCAGTGTAACTGATCGTTGTAGTATAGTATAGTGACAAGTACCGGGGGATTGATCGTTCAGCTTAGGAATAGTGTCGCTAGGATTAGAAAGCCTAGATACTAGTTCTAAAGGTGAGGGATGATTATTTTTGTGTTTTTATATTTTTATGAAAACAAGTAAAATCTCGGGGTTTTGAAGGATTTGGGCGGAATTAGTTGCTATTCAACTAACCCAATACTAAGATGCAATCAAAATAAAATAATAAAAATGAAAATAAACTAATTAAACTAAGGTTGTGAGTAGTAATTAGAGAAAATGTGTTTACTTAGATTTCACTACTCCCTAGATATCTTTTACACGTTAATTACTTGTTATAATTGCATAGATGACGGATCGTATTCCTTAATACCATTCATAGGGTGGCACACATAACTCCCGAATTCTATGAGCTCTTATCTCCTCCTACACCATGCCCAGCACAACTATAGGGATTGTAAACAGTGGCTCATGCATTAAATACAACCAATAAAGACCTAGTGCGCCTCGGTTCATGTTTCTTAAGACGTTCAAGCATGTTACCATTTGGAGATCTGCCAGTTTTCTTAAGCCTAACATATAAATCATTCATCCAAAACAAGAATAAACAAGTAATCAACACATAATCAATATCTAGGTTTCATTAGATCTAAGCAAACACAAAAGAGATCTAGCCTAGCATGATAGAATTAAGACAAGAACATGATATAAACAACCAACACATAGACATATTGATTGAATTAGAAGAACACTTATCTTGATTAATTATGCAAGGTATCAAAGGGTTGGAACCCTTGAAAAACCTGTAAAGTTACACCAAAATCGTACTTAGGGTTTCTCCCAAAACTTCCCTCTTTTGTGTGAAAAATAGAAAACTATATATAGAAAAATAGGTCTGACGGCGTCAAGAGTAATCTTGTGACGCCGTCACCTCGCCGCCAAAACTCTCTGTCACAACTCGTAATTTCAGGTCATTTTCCAAACTTCGACAATTTACTATTCATCATTTACTATTCACCGATTACTATTCATCATTTTACTATTCATCATTTTCGAGGTCAATTTGATATTCTGAGAAGCGTTCAGAATTTTTTTACTATTCACATGACACTATTCATTTCCGAGAGAAAACCACTATTCATGTGTATTACTCAAGTCATCGTAAATTTAGTTTACGAGTATTCAAATTCGCGTAACCGTATTGGTTCAGGAGCGAATTCATGCATTATCATTGGGACACTTCGTACGGACTAGAAATAGTCTTCATGTTATCATTATGGCACTTGCATACTATTCCACTCATAGGGTAATTAAATTAATACTTTTGGTATAATTTACTTTTACGTATAATTATTTCTAAATAAACGTTAACAAGCGATCAATAATGTGACTAACACGTTCGACATTCCCGACTATGATCCCAATATATTTTTATATTCATTTTAATAATATAAAAATTATAATATTAATTTACCCGGTGTTT
This sequence comes from Artemisia argyi, assembly GCA_030686995.1. NCBI lineage: Eukaryota > Viridiplantae > Streptophyta > Magnoliopsida > Asterales > Asteraceae > Artemisia > Artemisia argyi. The sequence continues at coordinate 61,995,886 of CM060685.1, forward strand.
TGGAAATTTATTTAATTTATATCGTACGCCTAATTTATTTACGACGGTTTTCGTAAAAACTAAACTATAATTTTCCAAATACTCAATACTTGTACCCGACATATTTTATAATTTTTATGACTTTATTATGTCCCGGTTAACTCCGTTAAAATTTATTTTTAGTTAACTCGGTACCCGGTATTCCCTAAAACTAATAATATATACATAATACTCACCAAATCTCTTACACCTTTCATTTTTTTCTTCCTTTCACCCTATTGCCGCCCCCCCCCCCTCCTTACCCATTTTCTTACACCTTTGAAATACTTGTACTAACCATTAATGTTTGTCCTCAAATCTATCTAACCTATTTTATATACAATATACATTTCAATAATTCACATCTCATTCTCATTTCACCAAAAACCTACAAGTAAACTCATTTTTTCTCTCTCTTCCTTTGTTGGGTTCGACCAAGTCAAGAAACAAGAACAAACCATTTGATTTTCAAGAACAAGTAATTTAGCAAGTATAGATTGTATTCCTTTTTGGGTTTTGAAAGATAAACTCAAGGTTTACTTAGGTTTTCATCCTCAAAATCTCCTTAATCTTTGAAGTAAGTATATCAAACTCATTTTTATAATTTTACCAAGTTTATACAAGATCCATATGATATATATACTAGATCTACATGCATATGCTATTTATACCACTTTATTTTACAAACTTTTAACTTTTGAACCTTAGAAAGTGATTATAGTTAGATCTTTGTTAGATCCACTTTGTTTGTGAAGTTTAGGAACCCATGACACCCTAAGAAGGTGTATGGTAGGATTAGACTAGATTTGTGGTGATTGAAAGTGGTTTGGTTGAAGTTGGAACTAGATTGGAACACTAGAAATGACTTTTGAAACAATATATATACCTACTGTCCATATTTTAAAAACGTGGGAAAAATTAGTAGATGATGGGTAATTTTTGACCAAAGATTTATAAAATACTTTTAAAAACGATACTTTTGGCGAAAGAACGGACTAAAACGAGTTTATAACGAAGGAGATATGATTTTTGTAAATTTAACGACGAAAACTATTTTCTGAAAAACTGCATGCTGTTTGACATTTTTCGACGGACAAATAGAGACGCTAGACATAACCTAGTGGAGCCGACCTATCGAAAATATATTAGTATATACTAAAACAAATCCGTGGATATAAAGAACGAGTAAAATGAGCTTAAAACGACCAAGTTATACACGTTTTAAAATCGTCAAAACTATATATATATATATTTAGTCACTACTAGAAAATAATATAACTACGTACTAAATAATATATTTTCTAGATTTCTTATTCAAGGAGTTTAATTTTAATTAACGAAATACGTACGACTCAAGGTTTATTACGCAACTGCTAGACACTATTTTAAGGTTTTCAAGACGAGGAATATAACACTAACATTTTTATACGATATACTACGACAAGTTATATACTTCTATATTTGGACTTATTTTCCTAAGTATGGAAACTATTTTACTTTGACAATAACTAGTATTTCCAAGTTACGAGTGGTATAGGTATCATGTGCATGTGCATTCATTTCATCACGTCATGATCTAAAGTAGATCGTTATTACTCATATTAGGTTGCGGTTAGAGATCGTGCCTCATTTCAGTGTATCCATTCTTGTCATCGTAGCTATCGCTCCAGGTGAGTCATAGCCCCTACTATTCTAACTTGTTTTATAACGGTTTTGGGGGAGAATACATGCTCGCTTCCATCTAAATGTATACTTGATTTAATTGGTTTATGCTACATGCTTAGTCAAACATTTACTCACTCCATTTATGAATTTCTTACTCATTCAAATGTAGTGTATATTCATTTGCATCACACCTAATCTTTTATCTTCGGACCCAAGTCTTTTCCATTACGATGCACACTTAACCAAATGAACCAGCTTCACCACTATGTACATACATATCCGAATGTACGGGTCACTTAACCGAATGAACGGGTCACATATTCGAATGTACGGGTCACTTAACTGAATGAACGGGTCACATATCCGAATGTACGGGTAACATAACCAAATGAATTGGTCACGTAACCAAATGTATTGGTCAAACTACACTTATCTTTGATTATTGGTCCACATATTACTTTTGTTTTCGTAGACTTTAACACATTTGGCAGTGGGTTGTAAACACACAAGTTACAAGTCTCTTATGGCGGGACTTGCAACTGAGTGGATTTACAATGCCTTTGCTGGACGATCATTTCTCTATAGGCATTATTTTTTAAACAAACTCTATAAACTCACCAACCTCGTGTTAACACTTTAGCATGTATTTTCAGGTTTAAGTAATGGCACGCTACAGGAGGTTTTGGCAGGGCATGGCATGGTCATAGAAGACTCTGATTATTCAGTTGGGGACCGTTTTTAAGCTATTTTAAGGGCCTACTTCCGCACTACTTTTAACGATGTAAATTCAACATTTTTGATTAAACGATTTTATTCTAAATGATTAAAGTGAAAACCATTTTTGTACTTGTGTTGTGATACCGATTGAGTTACACCCCAGCTACATGTATGCTTCCGCTGGACCCGATTTTGGGGGTGTAACAGATTGGTATCAGAGCTTTGGCTATAGCGAACTAAGTGTTTTTAAAACCTAGACTATAGCTACTTTTACGAAAAACTTAACCCTATGACCGTCACGTGCCTGCCTGCCAAGATGATGCCTCACTTGTGGTTTGTTGCTGACTTAGGTGATGAGATTTGTGTCTCGTTATCTGGTATATTATACTCATTTATTCTAGTTGATTACTATAATTGTCTTTCATATAAGCATGTTCACGTATCATATATGTCACCCTGTTATGTTTCTCCTTGCATAGTTTCATCATTTGACCTCGAGTTTGGTCACCTGCCTTAGTCTTTCTGAACGTCTTGGTATTTGTGAAGGACATAGTATTAGTATAACTAAGCTGAGTATTTCAAAATTCATGGAACCTCGGTGGAAGATACACTGGTCATCTATATTCAACCCGGGATAGTGAGATATAGGCTGACCACCTATGTCTGACTCAGAAGTGAATTTTGCAACACTGAGGATGGTTATAATAAGATTATGTCTGGATTGAATCCCCTACTCAATTTCCAAATGTTTCATTCATGTGTGTGTATACTCTCGTTGTTGGAACCTTCATACTTTTCATCACTTCGTAAACCACCGATTGGAAGCATGTCAGCTAGTCATTTTATTTCATGAACTTCCATATTTATGCACGATACACTCATATCACAGTATTTTCTTTTATCACAATCTCATTTTGTTGCAGTTGTCACAGTCTCTTCCCTTCTCACCATCACTATCATTTCCTTTCCCCACCCCCATATATATATAAGGAATTGGCTAACACTCTATGGATTCCGATGTCACTCATCCCTCACTACTCCCTATATTGATAAGTGGATATTATCAATGACCTCCCTAGGAAAGAATTTCCATACCTTCTATGAGGATGATCCCTCGGTACATTAAGACCATTCAAAACTCAACAGAAATCTCAGGATATCACAAAACCATTCGAACCACTATCACTGGCCTGATCGCCAAAATTCTATCATCTAGAAAGTATTGGCTTGACTGAATTACAAGATTCATTTAGATACGAGTGCTCACTAAGCAACACCATAGAGATAAATCCAACCTCTTAACCAAGACTATAATTGAACATGTCCTCACCAATAGCCTTTATTCAAACATGTTAGACACCTATGCATTTGTGCATACATACATACCTAGCTATTTTATCCACTTAATACTTTCACTTTTAAATGGATTTTTCTCCAAACTACCGTTATACAAAACATATATCTTGTAAGAAATACTTTTCTGAGGCACTTATTTTAACAAGTAAATTCCTTTTGGTTACTCTTTTACAAAACTATTGAATGTTAAGAAAATTTTAAACATCAACCTTTTGGTAAACCATATTATCCACCTTATGTTGAAAACAGTCCTATCTTGCATAACTATTAAATTTTGAAACATTAAGAAAAATGTTACTTAGAAAGCCGTTTGCTTAAAAATTGTAAATTCATTTACTCAGAGAAGGTTTATGAACAAAACACACAATCTCAAAACAAACTTTGAAAATCAATCACTATATTACCTCACTCATACCTTTAGGAGTTTGTGATTTGATGACATATAACTTGGGGAAAATCTTAGTAATTGAGACTAAGCACCGTAGGTGGAGAGAGACCCTAATTCATGACATTCCTGCAGAGGAATCACAACCTTATCCTAATCTATTATTTTCAACAACACCCTTGACGGGCCTAACCTTGTAAGCCTTTCAAAACAAGATTCATGATACCCATCTCAATTATTCCTAATAGAGGAATTTGATTCATCTCGAACTCCTAGAAATTTCATTAAGATTTCTTTGGAACCACACCACCTATCATCTGCAGACCAATGGTCAGGAATTAGAGAACGATTCACACACAGGGAGATATGCTCAGAGCATGAGTGATTGACTCTAGAAATGGTTGGACTAACCATTTTCCATAAATCAGATTCCTTTATAACCATAGTTACCACACGAGCTTAGAGACTACACCATTTGAAGCACTCTATGGTCGAAGTGCCCATATCTATTGACGAATCGAAATTGGAAAATCCTAACTCACTAGTCTAGTAGGCATTCATGAAATAACAAGAAAATTTATTACGAGTCAAGAATCAGTTACAAGTTCAATAAGTTGTAAACCCTTAGAACTTCAAGTTAATGGCAGGATTATGTTGAAAGTTCTGCCTAGGAAAGGCATGATACCATTAAGAAAAATTTGGGAAGATAAACCCGAGATACATTGGACCATTCAATATTTCAGACAGTATGGGCCTAGTGGCCTACAGACTTGAACTCCCATTAGAGCTCAGTAGCTTACACGATAAATATCATCATCTTTTCACCAATACCACTCTAGAGACCAACACAAACTGAACTTCGGGACGAAGTTCCTGTTAGAGGGGAAGACTGTCACAACTCGTAATTTCAGGTCATTTTCCAAACTTCGACAATTTACTATTCACCGATTACTATTCATCGTTTTACTATTCATCATTTTTGAGGTCAATTTGATATTCTGAGAAGCATTCAGAATTTTTTTACTATTCACCTGACACTATTCATTCCTGAGAGAAAACCACTATTCATGTGTATTACTCAAGTCATCGTAAATTTAGTTTACGAGTATTCAAATTCGCGTAACCGTATTGGTTCAGGAGCGAATTCATGCATTATCATTGGGACACTTCGTACGGACTAGAAATAGTCTTCATATTATCATTATGGCACTTGCATACTATTCCACTCGTAGGGTAATTAAATTAATACTTTTGGTATAATTTACTTTTACGTATAATTATTTCTAAATAAACGTTAACAAGCGATCAATAATGTGACTAACACGTCCGACATTCCCGACTATGATCCCAATATATTTTTATATTCATTTTAATAATATAAAAATTATAATATTAATTTACCCGGTGTTTTGGAAATTTATTTAATTTATATCGTACGCCTAATTTATTTACGACGGTTTTCGTAAAAACTAAACAATAATTTTCCAAATACTCAATACTTGTACCCGATATATTTTATAATTTTTATGACTTTATTATATCCCGGTTAACTCTGTTAAAATTTATTTTTAGTTAACTCGGTACCCGGTATTCCCTAAAACTAATAATATATACATAATACTCACCAAATCTCTTACACCTTTCATTTTTTTTTCTTCCTTTCACCCTATTGCCGCCACACCCCCCCCCCCCCCCCTCCTTACCCATTTTCTTACACCTTTGAAATACTTGTACTAACCATTAATGTTTGTCCTCAAATCTATCTAACCTATTTTATATACAATATACATTTTAATAATTCACATCTCATTCTCATTTCACCAAAAACCTACAAGTAAATTCATTTTTTCTCTCTCTTCCTTTGTTGGGTTCGGCCAAGTCAAGAAACAAGAACAAACCATTTGATTTTCAAGAACAAGTAATTTAGCAAGTATAGTTTGTATTCCTTTTTGGGTTTTGAAAGATAAACTCAAGGTTTACTTAGGTTTTCATCCTCAAAATCTCCTTAATCTTTGAAGTAAGTATATCAAACTCATTTTTATAATTTTACCAAGTTTATACAAGATCCATATGATATATATACTAGATCTACATGCATATGCTATTTATACCACTTTATTTTACAAACTTTTAACTTTTGAACCTTAGAAAGTGATTATAGTTAGATCTTTGTTAGATCCACTTTGTTTGTGAAGTTTAGGAACCCATGACACCCTAAGAAGGTGTATGGTAGGATTAGACTAGATTTGTGGTGATTGAAAGTGGTTTGGTTGAAGTTGAAACTAGATTGGAACACTAGAAATGACTTTTGAAACAATATATATACCTACTGTCCATATTTTAAAAACGTGGGAAAAATCAGTAGATGATGGGTAATTTTTGATCAAAGATTTATAAAATACTTTTAAAAACGAAACTTTTGGCGAAAGAACGGACTAAAACGAGTTTATAACGAAGGAGATATGATTTTTGTAAATTTAACGACGAAAACTATTTTCTGAAAAACTGCATGCTGTTTGACATTTTTCGACGGACAGATAGAGACATTAGACGTAACCTAGTGGAGCCGACCTATCGAAAATATATTAGTATATACTAAAACGAATCCGTGGATATAAAGAACGAGTAAAATGAGCTTAAAACGACCAAGTTATACACGTTTTAAAATCGTCAAAACTATATATATATATATTTAGTCACTACTAGAAAATAATATAACTACGTACTAAATAATATATTTTCTAGATTTCTTATTCAAGGAGTTTAATTTTAATTAACGAAATACGTACGACTCAAGGTTTATTACGCAACTACTAGACACTATTTTAAGGTTTTCAAGACGAGGAATATAACACTAACATTTTTATACGATATACTATGACAAGTTATATACTTCTATATTTGGACTTATTTTCCTAAGTATGAAAACTATTTTACTTTGACAATAACTAGTATTTCCAAGTTACGAGTGGTATAGGTATCATGTGCATGTGCATTCATTTCATCACGTCATGATCTAAAGTAGATCGTTATTACTCATATTAGGTTGCGGTTAGAGATCGTGCCTCATTTCAGTGTATCCATTCTTGTCATCGTAGCTATCGCTCCAGGTGAGTCATAGCCCCTACTATTCTAACTTGTTTTATAACGGTTTTGGGGGAGAATACATGCTCGTTTCCATCTAAATGTATACTTGATTTAATTGGTTTATGCTACATGCTTAGTCAAACATTTACTCGCTCCATTTATGAATTTCTTACTCATTCAAATGTAGTGTATATTCATTTGCATCACACCTAATCTTTTATCATTGGACCCAAGTCTTTTCCATTACGATGCACACTTAACCAAATGAACCAGCTTCACCACTATGTACATACATATCCGAATGTACGGGTCACTTAACCGAATGAACGGGTCACATATTCGAATGTACGGGTCACTTAACCGAATGAACGGGTCACATATCCGAATGTACGGGTAACATAACCAAATGAATTGGTCATGTAACCAAATGTATTGGTCAAACTACACTTATCTTTGATTATTGGTCCACATATTACTTTTGTTTCCGTAGACTTTAACACATTTGGCAGTGGGTTGTAAACACACAGGTTACAAGTCTCTTATGGCGGGACTTGCAACTGAGTGGATTTACAATGCCTTTGCTGGACGATCATTTCTCTATAGGCATTATTTGTTAAACAAACTCTATGAACTCACCAACCTCGTGTTGACACTTTAGCATGTATTTTCATGTTTAAGCAATGGCACGCTACAGGAGGTTTTGGCAGGGCATGGCATGGTCATAGAAGACTCTGATTATTCAGTTGGGGACCGTTTTTAAGCTATTTTAAGGGCCTACTTCCGCACTACTTTTAACGATGTAAATTCAACATTTTTGATTAAACGATTTTATTCTAAATGATTAAAGTGAAAACCATTTTTGTACTTGTGTTGTGATACCGATTGAGTTACACCCCAGCTACATGTATGCTTCCGCTGGACCCGATTTTGGGGGTGTGACACTCTCCTCGGACTGCCTAGATCCACTTCTGACGCCGTCAAGACTTAAGCACTTCCAGGCCGTCACGACTCTTTTACTCTTGACGCCCTTTATACGTGACGCTGTGAAATCCGTTCTAGGTCGTCATGGAAATTCATGAGATTTGCTCTTGACGCCATCAAGGTGTTGCTCTTGACGCCGTCACCTACTGTTCCCGGCTTGGAAAATTAAGACTTTGGCGTTTTCTTCACTTTTATGCTCAAAAAACGTCCGAATTGCTTCCTTTTCCAGATTTCTCTCCCAAAGTACCTAAAATCACAAAAGGAACGATTTAGGGCAATATTTGATCAAATAAATTCGGATTCGGGCTTAAATGACCCCCTAAAAGTGGTTCATTTTTCGCCTCATCATATACCCTTACACTTGAGATTTGCTTGTCCTCAAGCAAATGCGCTTTTATTATACTCAAAAGACAAGTTAGGGGTCATTTAACACTAATATAAAAGTAATTACAACAAATAATCGTTCCACTAAAGACCAATAGACAAGCACGGAGGTCATACACTAGCACCTCACAAATAGTGTTTAGATACTCACATCTCTCAGGTGTAATAAATTATAAATTACAATATGGAAATGGAAAACATCTCTCACTACCTGTCATAGCAAAGTAGATTACCATAGGCTTGGGAAAGGATCAAACCTCCACCACATGGCGTAAGCACCTAGGATAAACTATCAAAGAGGACTTTTAAAGGGTTGTAACGTTAGGTGTAGGGATATGAAATACACGGTTTTGTTGGATAAAGGAAGTTTTACTGGTGGCGAGTTAACAATCTTAGTCAATTACATGTACAATGTGGCGTTGCTAAGCCAAGACTAGACTCGACTTAAGCTAATAAATGAAAAATAACAAAAACATAAAATAAACATAGAATGAAAAGGGATGGTAGTCCGTATGTTTTTTCTCTTTTTCCTTTTTCTATATATTTTTTTCTTTTTCTTGATTTTTCGATTTTTTTTTTCTTTTTTCTTTTTTTCTTTTTTTTTTTTTTGCATACACTCTTACCCTACCATCCAAAATAATACATCATAGGGGATGAGAATTCCCCTTACACTTGAATATTTACATACTTTACATTTAAACTAATCTAATGACTCGAATTAAGAAAATCAAAACACTTGGAGCACTTTTAAGATTAACGTACATATGGGGGTAATAATATTATGTTCTTCCCCATTACTCCATAAAATAAGTACTTAACCATGAGTCCCAATCGTCCCAAAACAATATGTACAAGGATATGACTCGACTTAGCAACCATGTAATCAATTAGAAAGTTAACTTAGGGTTTAACAAATAACAATAATGCACTAAAAATGAGTGCATACATGGAAGGCTAAGGCGATTTGGGTGTACATTTAAATGGGGTGTAACAAATTCTTCCTTTAAGTAAGATGCTTAAAGTTAGAAACGAAAAGATAGGCTCGGAGGGGTGTACTAGGGGTTTCGTGTACTAAAAATGAGTACAACGCTAAGGGTGTGGGAAAAATTAGTTGACTTAACTAGCCAAACAATATGACTCAAATGGTCAAGTAATTATGATACGGGTTTAACACAAGGGTAATCCTAATGCCTCTTATCATGTAGTAAATCCTACCACACGAATGTAGTCTCACTAGCGGTCTCGGGATGCATCACTAACGCAAGTTCTAGAATCTAAATGCTACCGGTACACTCATAAGCACTAATAATGAATGCTTTTCCTATCAAATCTAAAGGCGAACCTCACATATTTGGGTGGAAATTTTTTTTGAATATACGGTTATGTGCTAGTCATACAATCTCCTATCCATGAGACGCTTGCTATGGCTAAAGTTTCACTCCTAAATGTTGTAAAAAATTTTAAATTTGGCGCTAAAATTACACTAACAAGTATTTCTCATAGTTTTATTACACATCTACCATCAAACAAAACAAACTCAAGCGAAAGTGCATATGTAAGGTATCATCTTTTTACCCTCCCCTTACACTTAAGATGAACATTGTCCCCAATGTTCAAGTAAAGAATGTAAAAGTGAAATAAGTAAAAAGAATGAAATCAAATACTCCCCTGATTCGCTCGGTATGGATAATAGGATGGCCAGGTTAAATCTTCCTCCAAGAAAACGAACAATCAAAGCTTCCCTTCCAGAATGTAAATCATCTTCTTGTCGTACATAACCTGTAAAACCTAATAAAATAGACAAGACAACCTCGCGTAAAATCGGCGGCATTCTATATAAGTTTCTAAATCCTAGAAAACAAGATAAGATATAATGCTTGTGGAATGAAGTTTGCAGATCTCCTGGAGATTATAAAACTTAATAATTCACAAAAACCATAAGACTCCGTTAGAAAAACAAAACCGGTAAAATTTCCAGATTTTTAACTCCTGACGCCGTCAAGAGTAAACCCCTGACGCCGTCAGAATGGACCTGCAGAAATCCTTATGTTAAGTTTCCGGAAAATTTCTGGAAAAACTTGGTCCTACTTCCTGGAAAATCCTGCAAAACTTCATTATGACTCAGTACAAGCATTTGACTCTAACAAATACGAATACACATGTTCATTTAATATTGTGGAGAATCATGATCGGTTTGTTTCTTAAAAACATATTTGGGGTTTCCCCTTACACTTATCTTTTGCAAAAATACCTTTAGGTGGAGTTAAGACTAGGCCAAACAACAAAGTAAAGTATTTCTACTATTTAGTTTAGAAACATGATCTACCAACAATAAAAATAAAACATGTATACGGAAGCAAATAACAAACAAACAAATAAAATCACACAAAGCATGGGTTGCCTCCCAAGAAGCGCTTTTCTTTATTTACGAGTCTTGTAGTTAGACTCAAGGTCATGGGTTACTACGTGATTTCATCATTGGTTCCACTCTCTAGGTCGTCTTCTAAACAAGTTTTGTATTCCGGACCTAGTTGCAAGCATTCTTTGTAGAAACCAAGCATCCTATTTCTAACATACTCTACTCCTCTACGTCTATCCTCCTCATTCCTATAATAAGCCGCTTGCTTGTGTTCCCTTTCGAAATTAGAGAGAAGGCGGTATTGCTCAATCTTGTAGGGCATTTGATAAGCAACCTCATCATTCTCTTTCTTGAATCTAACTATCCCTAAAGTCGGATCATAACTCATCCTAGTGGCCTCAACAAATGGTTTCCCAAATATTATTTGACTTAGGCAAGCATCTATCACCGGACGAGTGTCCTCAACTATCATAAAATCGATCTCATAGGTGAGATTCCCTATAATCACATGCAATCCTTTCACTCTTCCCGCAAAATTACTTATCAGGTTCTTATTAGGCATCATCCTAAAATTAAGTTGCTTCTTCATCACCCAATTGTAATAAGTCCTAGTCATGATGTTCACGGAGGATCTAGGGTCGATGTAAGCTTTCCATATATGCATGTGCCCGATATTGCATGGGATGTTAATGTTAGAGGGGTCTCCCATTTTGATAAGGGGGTCGCCAAAGATATATGTTCTCTCGGGACTATCGAATAAATCCTTATGGTATTCCCGTTCTTCCTTGGTTGGCAACTTATCAAATTATTCTTCTATAGGTTCTACCTCCTCTAATTCCTCTCTACCATCAACCTCAACTTCCCTATTCTCATCCTTAGTCTCGGCTTCTATCCTAACATCATTCTTGTCACTCTCTTCTATCTCCTTATCTATCGGCTTAATAGTGACAATATTAACAAAGTGGACTTGTTTAGATGATGAGGGATCCTTAATTTGGTTTCCGTTATTGGTGTCCCTAGTGTCCTTCCTAGGTGTGACTAATGCTTGGTTGTTGAGGGCTTTCAACAAGTTGTCAATCTTGTTGGTCATCTCCGTTTGTTGTTGGTTGAATTCGGTTTCGAACCTAGCTATGCGGGCTTCTTGAGATGCCATAAACTTTGACATCAATCCTTCAAGATTGTTGGTACTACCATAGTTGTTAGAAGGATTTTTGTTGAAAGTACGGTTGGATGGTGGACCGGTTGGTTGGTAACGGTTAGGCGGATTGGAAGAATTGGGTTGATTTTGTTTCCACCTAAGGTTTGGGTGATTTTTCCATGAGGGGTTGTATGAATCACCGTATGTGTTTGGCTCGGGCTTGAAAGTGTACCACTTATCTCCCGCTTCGTCGGTACGCGTGGATGCGTAGTCCGCAAAAGCTATTCCGGGGAGTTCCACACAATCACGAGTGTCGTGGGGACCACTACATAATTCGCATGAAGAAGTGATTTTTTTCACTTGGCTTGAAGGCTTAGGAGCATCGTAAGATTTCATGAGATACTTGACTTGGTCCTCAAGTTCCATGATCCTACGGTCGGGAGTGCTAGAATTGTTCGAAGGCAAAGATATTGCCTTGACCGTTTTGTTCAAGTCACGGGGATCGTTCCAACTTTCGTTGTCATAGAGAGCAAGATCTTCTATGAGTTCCCATGATTGTTCCACACTAAGATCACGTAGCTTACCACCGGCCGATTGGTCAATGGCTCGCCTCGTGGAGATGTCGATATGGTCATAAAAAATTTGGACTTGGAGCCAAAGATCTATGCCATGATGAGGGACTTTTTGGAGTAACTCCTTGAAACGAGTCCATGCTTCTTAAAGAGATTCATTTTGACGTTGTTGGAACATCAAGATGTCATTTCTAAGCTTAGTAGTTCTCCCCGGTGGGAAAAATTGAGCAAGGAAACGAGTGGTGAGATCATCCCATGTGGTGATGGATCCCGCGGGTAAACGCTCAAGCCATTGACTAGCTTGATCCCGTAGAGAGAATTGGAATATGCGTAAACGGGTAGTCTCTCTAGTTTCAACACCTAGGTCTATGGAATCTACGATTTTGAGAAAGTCCTTAAGATGTTGGTTTGGATCTTCGGAACGAAGTCCATGGAATGCACATCCGCTTTGCACCAACCGGATGGTGTCGGATCGCAAGGCGGTCACATTGGCTCCGGTGAGCTCAATGGTGTTTCGGTAGCCTTGGTGGCTAGGTCGGGAATACTCTCCTAAGGTTTGGGGCCTAAGGGGTTCTAATGGTGGGTTTTGTTGTGGTGGGATGACGGGTTCAAAGATGTTACCACCTTCCATGGTGTCGGATGGTAAAGAGTTACGAACAAAGGCACAAAGAAATAGATAGACCAAAGAAGACCTAAAAATAAAAATAAAATCTTACTAGAAAGGAATCTAGCAAGTAGACCTAATAGAAAGAAATTCTAACCTAGACAATAACTATTTCCCCGGGCTGCGGCGCCAAAAACTTGATGTGTGGGAATCGCAACAGGTTTTACCTCTCGAGGGATCTCGAGAAGCTTACAACCCCCACCAGGCAGTGTATCTGATCGTTGTAGTATAGTATAGTGACAAGTACCAGGGGATTGATCGTTCAGCTTAGGAATAGTGTCGCTAGGATTAGAAAGCCTAAATACTAGTTCTAAAGGCGATGGATGATTATTTTTGTGTTTTTATATTTTTATGAAAGCAAGTAAAATCTCGGGGTTTTGAAGGATTTGGGCGGAATTAGTTGCTATTGAACTAACCCAATACTAAGATGCAATCAAAATAAAATAATAAAAATGAAAATAAACTAATTAAACTAAGGTTGTGAGCAGTAATTAGAGAAATGTGTTTACTTAGATTTCACTACTCCCTAGATATCTTTTACACGTTAATTACTTGTTATAATTGCATGGATGACGGATCGTATTCCTTAATACCATTCATGGGGTGGCATACATAACTCCCCAATTCTATGAGCTCTTATCTCCTCCTACACCATGCCCAGCACAACTATAGGGATTGTAAACAGTGGCTCATGCATTAAATACAACCAATAAAGACCTAGTGCGCCTCGGTTCATGTTTCTTAAGACGTTCAAGCATGTTACCATTTGGATATCTGCCAGTTTTCTTAAGCCTAACATATAAATCATTCATCCAAAACAAGAATAAACAAGTAATCAACACATAATCAATATCTAGGTTTCATTAGATCTAAGCAAACACAAAAGAGATCTAGCCTAGCATGATAGAATTAAGACAAGAACATGATATATAGACAACCAACACATAGACATATTGATTGAATTAGAAGAACACTTATCTTGATTAATTATGCAAGGTATCAAGGGGTTGGAACCCTTGAAAAACCTGTAAAGTTACACCAAAATCGTACTTAGGGTTTCTCCCAAAACTTCCCTCTTTTGTGTGAAAAATAGAAAACTATATATAGAAAAATAAGTCTGACGGTGTCAAGAGTAATCTTGTGACGCCGTCACCTCGCCGCCAAAACTCTCCTCGGACTGCCTAGATCCACTTCTAACGCCGTCAAGACTTAAGCACTTCCAGGCCGTCACGACTCTTTTACTCTTGACGCCCTTCCTACCTAGCCTAACATGCTAAAGTAAAGACAAGCATAAGATAGAATAAAATAACACATAGACATATTGAATGATTATTGGAAAACTTATCTTCAATCAAACATGGATGAAACAAGGGTTTGGAACCCTTAAAAGTAAGGTAAAATTCGTGCTAGAGTTTCTCCAAAACTATCCCAAAGTTCTCTTCCTTTACAAATGAAAAATAGAAAACTATATATAGATTTTTGGGTCTGACGACGTCACGTTATAGGTCTGGCGCCGTTAACTCGCCGCCATAAAACTCCACGGATTGCCTAGATCCAGATCCAGATCTGATGTCATCACTATCCCAATTCCTGACGCCGTCAGGTACCAATTTCAGCATGATTTGGAGACTTTGTCGTTTTCTTCACTTTTTCGCTCCAAAAACTTCCAAAATGCTTCCTTTTCCAAAGTACCTAAAATGACAAAAGGAACAATTTAGGGCAATACTTGATCAACTAATCTCAACTTTGGGCTTAAATGACCCCCTAAAAGCGGTACACTTTTCGTCTCATCAATACCCTTACACTTGAGAGTTGCTTGTCCTCAAGCAAATACGCCTTTATTCTAATCAAAATACAAGCTAGGGGTCATTTAACACTAATATAAAAGTAATTACAACAAATAATCATTCCACTTCCACCAAAACAAGCACGGAAATTATATACTAGCACCTCACATATAGTGTTTAGATACTCACATCTCTCGGGTGTAATAAAAGCAATGTTGCAAAAATCATGAATCGGTCCCGAGGCGATCGAGGGCCGTGTAGCAATTTTTGGCCGATTAATCGCCGATTCCAAGGTCCAAGGCCGATTAATAAGCCGATTACCTTGTAATTCGCTCCAAGGTCCAAGGCCGTTCATCTTGTAATCGCCGATTAATCGGCCTTGTAGGCCGATTTTTGCAACACTGAATAAAATTATATTTCACAATATGAAAATGGAAAATATCTCTCACTACCTGTCATAGCAAATAGATTACCATAGGCTTGGGAAAGGATCAAACATCCACCACTTGGCGTAAGCACCTAGGATAAACTATCGAAGAGGTCTTTTAAAAGGGTTATAACGTAAGGTGTAGGGATATGATAAACACGGTTTCGTTGGATAAATGCAATCTTTACTGGTGGCGAGTTAATCATCTTGGTCAATTACATGTACAATGTGGCGTTGCTAAGCCAAGACTCGACTCGACTTAAGCTAATCAAAAACATAAAACAAACATAAAAGGAAACGGGATGGTAGTCTGTATGTTTTTTCTCCTTTTCTTTTTTTTTCTATTTTTTTTTCTTTTTCTTGATTTTTTGATTTTTTTGATTTTTCGTGATTTTTCGATTTTTTTTCCATACAATCTTACCCTACCATCCGAAATAATACATCATAGGGATTTGCATTCCCCTTACACTTGAAGTTTTACATACTTTACAATCAACTATTCTAATGACTCGAATTTAAATAATCAAAACACTTAGAGTACTTTTTAAATATTAGCGCACATATGGGGGTAATAAATGACGTTCTTCCCCAATACTCCATAACACTAGTACTTTACCCATGAGTCCCAATCGTCCCAAAACAATATATACAAGATATGACTCAACTTAGCAACCATGTAATCAATTAAATAATTAACTAAGGGTTTAAACATGTAACAATAATGCACTAAAGATGAATGCATACAAGGAAGGCTAGGGCGATTTGGTTGCAAATTTGGGGTGGATTGTAAACAAATTCTATCTTTAAGTAAGATGCTTAAAGTTAGAAACGAAAAAGATAGGCTCGGAGGGTTGTACTAGGGGTATCGTGTACTAAAAATGAATACAACACAAAGGTGTGGGAAAAATTAATTGACTTTACTAGTCAAATAATTATGAGTTCATTGGTCAAGTAATTATGATACGGGTTTAAATATAAGAGTTATCCTAATGCCTCTTATCATGTAGTAAATCCTACTACACGAATGTAGTCTCACTAGCGGTCTCGGGATGCATCACTAACGCAAGTTCTAGAATCTAAGTACTATCGGTAAACTCATAAGCATCTTTTCCTAACAAATCTAGGGGTGAACCTCACATATTTGGGGTGGAAAATTTTGAGTGGTACGGTTTTTTGTGCTAGTCATACAACTCATATCCATGAGACGCTTATTAAGGTTAAAGCTTCACTCCTAAATGTTGTAAAAGTTTTTAAATTTGGCACTAAAATTGCCCTAACAAGTATTTCTTTTAGTTTTATTACACACCTACTTTTTAACAAACAAACTCAAGTGCAATTGCATTCTCTAAGGTATCATCATTTACCCTCCCCTTACACTTAGGCTGAATATTGTCTCCAATGTTCAATAAAAAGGATGTAAAAGTAACGAAGGTAAAAGAATGAAACAAATACTCCCCTGATTCGTTCGGTGTGGATAATGTGGTAACATGGTTCGATCCTTCTCCAAGAAAATGAACGTTGACAGCTTCCCACCAGAAATATAAATCATCTTCTTGTCCAATATAACCTGTAAAACCTGAGAAAATAATCATGGCAAACCTCGCGTAAAATCGGCGGCAATCTATATATATATTAAAATCCTAGAAAACAAATTAAGATATAATGCTTGTGGAATGAATGTTTGCAGATTTCCCAGAGTTTATAAAACTAAAGAATTAACAAAAACTTTAAGACTCTGGTAGAAAAACAAAACTCGCAAAATTTTTCAGAATTTTACACCTGACGCCGTCAGGTTTTAATCCTGACGCCTTCAGAGTGCTCTGACAGAAATCTTATGTTAAGTTTCCGGAAAATTTCTAGAAAAACTCACGCCTTAATACCTGGAACTCCTACAAAACATCATTATGACTCGATACAAGCATTTGACTCAAACAAATACTAATATGCATATTCGTTTAATATCGTTGTGATTCATGTTCAATCTCGTTCTCAGAAACAAATTTAGATTTTCCTTACACTTATCTTTTGAGAAATACCTTTATATTAAGTTAAGACGAAGTTAAACAACAAGGTAAAGCATTTTCACAATTTACTTTGAAACATGAACCACAAACAATAAAAATTGAACATGCATATGGAAACAAATAAAATCAAACAAACAAACAATCAAACAAATAAAGCTTGGGTTGCCTCCAAAGAAGTGCTTGTTTTTGTTCGAGTCTGATACGTGGGAATTGCACCCTCGCAATAGGTTTTACCTCTTAAGGGATCTCGAGAAGCTTACAACCCCCACCAGGCAGTGTACCTGATCGTTGTAGTATAGTATAGTGACAAGTACCGGGGGATTGATCGTTCAACTCAGGAATAGTCTTGCTAGGATTAGAAAGCCTACTAAACTAGATCTAGAGGTGAGGGATGATTCTTTTTGTATTCTTATATTTTATGGAAAGCAAGTAAATCTCGGGTTTTGAAAGAGTGGGCGGAATTAGTTGCTAGCAAACTAACCCAATTAACTAAGATGCAATCAAAATAAAATAACAAAACTGAAAATGAAACTATTATACTAATGTGGTGGAAACAATAATGAGGAAAGTTGTGTTTACTTAGATTTCATTACTCCCTAGATATCTTTTACAAGTTGATTAGCTTGTTACAATTGCATGGATGACGGGTCATATTCCTTAATACTAGTCGTAGGGTCGTGTACAATATTCCCTAACTCTATCAGATCCTACTTCACTCCTATGTCGAGCCGTTAGAAGCTCCTAACATGGGATCATTAGAATTCTCTTACGCATTAAATACAACCAAAAATCGTAGTACACCTCCGATCATGTTTCTTAAGACGTTCAAGCAAGTTACCAATGGAAGTCTGCCAGTTTTCTTAAGCCTAACATCGAATACTGTAGGACCCTAAATTACTATATCTAACACAAGTTTTATATAAAGATTATAGAAGAGATAAGTAGAGAGAGATGGTAACTTCTAGAGAGAGAAAGGAAGATGTATTAGATTAAGAGAGAGAATACACCTAGAAATACACATAGAAGCACCCTAGAAGCAACACCTCCAAATGGGAGCATTTGGAGGTATTTATAGGTAAGATAGGAAGATGGGCCGGGCTTGGGCTTTTGTAATAAACAAGACCTAAACTAGTACAATATTAGATTAAACCAAGCCCGTTTACCCTTAACTAAACAACAAAACTATTACAATATTATTACAAGACAAAATGACTTAATAAATGATCGTCACTTCTATTTCTAACAATCTCCCCCTAAGGGGCGATCATTTAGATCTCTCTTTGATTCCATTGATGATCAACACTTCTATTGCTAACAATCTCCCCCTAAGGGGTGATCATTGAGATCTCTTTTTGTGATCTTGATCTTTGAACTTTGAAGCTTGTTGTCTTGAACTTTGAGTCTTTGTAGAATAGTTTGTGATGTAGTAGTGTCATATACCTTTCGTCACTTCTTTGTTTTTGGTGGTGAAACGCCTTTCCAACATGCTCATACGTCTTTAGTCTATGTGATACATGCATTTGTTGCTCTCGTTCCTTCACTTTGATCTATGTTACTTTACGCTGTAGATTCTTTGAACTTTTCTTTGCTTAGATCTTTGTGAGAACTTTCCTTTGACTTTGTGATTCATGTATGAGCATGTGGAATCTATTGCCATGGAGATGATGTATAGCTGCAGGTAAACAGTTAGCAATAAATCAACCGGTACTTACAAGAAAGGAATTAGAGATTGTCAACAGCATAGTGTGAAGACTCCTTCTAACCCTTACCAAGGCCGTTCCCATTTCGGATACTCCTGAGGGAGCTTATGAGACCTACTAAGTAGCTCAACGAATGGGTGAGTCGCTGGGGATCACTCCACGACTGTAGACCATTTGAAACCACCGCGAACACTAAGCATAACCCATTAAGAATTACCGAAGTGACCTGCTGTCAGGCTTGTTTGATGTTAACCTTGGTAGGAGTTTCCATTCAATCACTGAGAATCACAAACGTGAATCCTCTCATAAATATTCTGGCAGATTGCTAAGATCTGCGTAGGACTCTAAAGTTTACATATGGCGTCCTTAATGATGAACAACCAGTGTAGAAATATCATGTGTTCCTATGAGATCTTTTGATGAATCTCGGGGCTCTAGACTCGATAAGTGCACATTTGGTTTCCTATGCGGAGATTAGGGAGAGGTCTCCTCCTTCAATATCAATTATCTCTAAGAGACAGATCGATAGATTACATCGGTTCCCCGTGAGAATGAAAGAAGCTCTTTTAAGAGAACTTAAGTGGCTAGAAAGTTAAGTGTAGTGCGTCACTAGGTCCATGACGTCTTTAATCTTCAATACCGGTGTCACCTTAGCAACAACCAGTAGCATACGAATTGAACCCGGTGTCTTCCCTAAGGTTGAACATATGGAGGGCTATTTCATATCACCGTTTTTCATAACATTTCTTTTTAATTCTTCAACCCCTTATTTATCCTTTCACATTTTCTCCTTTTTTCAATCATACCTAAGGACTTCTAATTCTAATCTATTGGATTTGTGATGAGGCGAAAAATGAACCACCTTTAGGGGGTCATTTAAGCCCGGAATTGAATTTATTTGATCAAATATTGCCCTAAATCGTTCCTTTTGTGATTTTAGGTACTTTGGGAGAGAAACTGGAAAAGGAAGCAATTCAGACGTTTTTGGAGCATAAAAGTGATGAAAACGCCAAAGTCTTAATTTTTCTTGCTGGGAACAGTAGGTGACGGCGTCAAGAGCATTTTGGTGATGGTGTCAAGAGTAAAAGTGACGGCCCAGAGAGAACGTGAAGACGTCACCCAAGGCCGTCACGTGTTAACTTGTCAAAACTTGCGCGCGGAGTAGCTGATATTGTTTTGGTCATAACTTTTGCATACTAACTCGGATTTAGGTAATTCAAAAGCCCACGCGAAGAGGACGAAGAGACCTAAAATTTGGTGAAAAAATGGTCGTGACGGCGTCAAGAGTAACGGGCTGACGCCGTCAAGATGGGCCGGGCAGAAATAAGCCTATAAATATAACATCATAACTTCACTTTTTGTAAGCCCTAAACCCTAAGGTCAATTCCTGGGTTTAGGTGGGTGTTTTTCCAGCAACTTAGAGGGTTTCAATCACTCCATAAACATCATGTATTGGTTTGATGATTCTATCTTAATTATGTTTTCCATTATCATTGTTGTTTTCTCTTCTTTGATGATGATTTGCTAATTCACCTTGTGTCTACTTATGATTATGTGAAACTTGTATATAATTGATTAGATCTCATTGATTTCTTGTTGATGTTGTGTCTATCTCCATCAATGAGGGGCTTGTTGATGTGTGTGTCTATCTCCATCAATTAAGGCGTGACAACTTCAATAGATCTAGTTGGTTTAGTTTATAATTCTTGTTTCCTATTGATTCTTGTTTTGATTGAATGAATTCGATGTTAGGCTTAAGAAAACTGGCAGACTTCCATAGGGTAACATGCTTGAACGTCTTAAGAAACATGAACCGATGTGTACTAGGTTTTTATGGTTGTATTTAATGCATGAGCGAATTCTAGTGATCCCATGTTAGGAGCTTCTTAGCCGGCTCGACATAGGAGTGAAGTAGGAGCTTATAGGATTGGGGAAGTAAGAACGCCACCCCATGAATGATATTAAGGAATACAACCCGTCAATTAAAACAAGGTTACAATTCAATAGGTAGGATTGGATAGCTAGCAAGGAGTAACATATCATAGGTAGACATGCTTCACTTATCTTGTAGAACCCTAGTTTACTTTTCTTGTTAATTAGTTCAATTAGTAGCTTTTGGGTTAGTTGATTAGCAACTAATTCCGCCCACTCTCCCAATACCCGAGATTTGTACTTACTTTTCATTAAATATAAAAATACAAAAACAATCATCCTTTACCTTTAGACCTTCTTAGATTAATTTCAATCCTAACGATACTATTCCTAGCTGAACGATCAATCCCCCGGTACTTGTCACTATACTATACTACAACGATCAGGTACACTGCCTGGTGGGGGTTGTAAGCTTCTCAAGATCCCTTGAGAGGTAAAGCCTGGTGCAATTCCCACACATCAAGTTTTTGGCGCCGCAGCCCGAGGAATAGTTATTGTTTAGGTTGAATTTGATTTTTATTAGGTCTAATCATTAGATTCCTATCAAATGAGATTTTTTCTTTTTACTTTGTAGCTTTCTCGTAGTCTATCTTTTCTTTGTGATTTTGTTTGTAATTTGCTTCAAATGGACTTTACACTTAGACTTCTAAGATTACAAGATAGGGTTGAGCGGCTAACACACCAAAGAGTTCAAAATACCTCATTTAGAGACACCTATGAATCATATGAGCCTTCACCTAGGATAGATTCTTATGAACAACCTCCATGTTTAAGATCTAGTTTTAGTGAGGCCAATAGAAAATGCGACCTAGTTTGCCAAGGAATTATGGAGAGAGCCATTGCAACAAATCATAAGTTGGATGAAGCACTAGGTTTGCTATTATCGCTACCTAAAAAAACAATTGAGGAGGATTTAGCCGAGCATGATCACATTGATCAAAAAGACCTAGGTTTTATGATCGATGATGATGAATCTCAAGAAATAGATGATGAATCTCTTGGGCAATTTGTATACAGCAGTCAGAATATTGAGGATGATCCTTATGATTCGGACATAGAAGTTGAGATGCCTAGAGAAGCACGTGAGATACTTGGGAGAATGTTAGGGTTAGATTATAATAAAACATATGTTGAGGATATAGGTGATATTAACACATGGAATGATGAGGTCAATAACATAAGCCCAAAAAATACTCAACCATCATTTGAGGCACACACACCGCCCGTGACTTACCCAGAGGAAGTAGAAGAAACTTTATGAATTCCGATGGAGGTAGAACCCTTGGACCAGGCACCACTTGAGGATATAGGTTTGAATATTTGTAGTGATAACCCACTCCTAGTTCTAGGGAATTTCCTAGTGTTGATGAACCGGAACCTCAATCTTTACACACCTTTCCATCCTTAGATATATTTCTAGGAGACAAAAGAGGAACCGACCCACCCATCAACCAATATTATCCGGGTAGTTTTAGGATGAAGGAAGCCATTCACTCACCCCCCCCCCCCTTTACCTCAAGTGGCATATTCATACCTTAAGGGTGTGTATCGCTACTTTCACCCACACTTGATCCTAAGTGTAGGGAAAACCTCCCCTATTTCCGTTAAATAAGGGTAGAGTCAGGCTCGTGACTCGAACAAAAACAAGCGCTTCTTGGGAGGCAACCCATGTTTTGTGTGTTTTTATTTGTTTGTTTGTTTGATTTTATTTGTTTCCGTATGCATGTTTTATTTTTATTGTTTGTGGCTCATGTTTCAAAGTAAATTATAAAAATGCTTTATTTTGTTTTTAACTTCGTCTTAATTGCATATAAAGGTATTTTGCAAAAGATAAGTGTAAGGGAGATCCAAATTTGTTTATAAGAACGAAATTGAGCATGAACCACAACAATAATAAATGGACATGTGTATTAGTACTTGTTAGAGTCAAATGCTTGTATCGAGTCACAATGATGTTTTGCAGGATTTTCCAGGAAGTAGGACGAAGTTTTTCCAGAAATTTTCCGGAAACTTAACATAAGAATTTCTGCAGGTCACTTCTGACGGCGTCACGAGTTTACTCTTGACGGCATCACGTGTAAAATTCTAGAAATTTTGCTAGTTTTGTTTATACCGGACTCTTAAAATTTTTGTTGATTCTTTAGTTTTATAAACTCCAGGAAATCTGCAAACATTCATTCCACAAGCATTATATCTTTAATTGTTTTGTTTTTATTCCTAAGTCTGGAATTACATCTAGTTGTGAGTTATCTTTGTTCGGGTTGATGCTTTGGGTTTTTGTCTGTTTTCTCAGGATTTACAGGTTATGTATGACAAGAAGATGATTTATATTCTGGAAGGGAAGCTTTGATTGTTCATTTTCTTGGAGGAAGATTTAACCTGACCACCTTATTATCCATACCGAGCGAATCAGGGGAGTATTTGATTTCATTCTTTTTACTTATTTCACTTCTACATTCTTTACTTGAACATTGGGGACAATGTTCATCCTAAGTGTAAGGGGAGGGTAAAATGATGATACCTTACAAATACACTTTCGCTTGAGTTTGTTTGTTTGATAGTAGATGTGTAATAAAACTATGATAAATACTTGTTAGTGCAATTTTAGCGCCAAATTTAAAATTTTTTTACAACATTTAGAAGTGAAACTTTAGCCTTAGCAAGCGTCTCATGGATAGGAGATTGTATGACTAGCACATAACCGTATCATTCAGAAAAATTTTCCACCCAAATATGTGAGGTTCGCCTTTAGATTTGATAGGAAAAGCATTTACTATTAGTGCTTATGAGTGTACCGGTAGCATTTAGATTCTAGAACTTGCGTTAGTGATGCATCCCGAGACCGCTAGTGAGACTACATTCGTGTGGTAGGATTTACTACATGATAAGAGGCATTAGGATCACCCTTGTGTTAAACCCGTATCATAATTACTTGACCATTTAAGTCATATTACTTGGCTAGTTAAGTCAACTAATTTTTCCCACACCTTAGTGTTGTACTCATTTTTAGTACACGAAACCCCTAGTACACCCCTCCGAACCTATCTTTTCGTTTCTAACTTTAAGCATCTTACTTAAAGGAAGAATTTGTTACACCCCACTTAAAATGTACACCCAAATCGCCTTAGCCTTCCATGTATGCGCTCAATTTTAGTGCATTATTGTTATTTGTTAAACCCTAAGTTAACTATCTAATTGATTACATGGTTGCTAAGTCGAGTCATATCCTTGTACATATTATTTTGGGATGATTGGGACTCATGGGTAAAGTACTTATTTATGGAGTAATGGGAAAGAACATAATATTATTACCCCCGTATGTACGTTAATCTTAAAAGTACTCCGAGTGTTTTGATTTTCTTAATTCGAGTCATTAGTTTAGTTTATTGTAAAGTATGTAAAAATTCAATTGTAAGGGGAATTTACATTCCCTATAATGTATTATTTTGGATGGTAGGGTAAGAGTGTATGCAAAAAAAAAAAAAAAAAAAAAAAAAAAAAAAAAAAAAAAAAAATCGAAAAAATTAAGAAAAAGAAAAAAAAAAATTAGAAAAAAGAAAAGTGAAAAAACATACAGACTACCATCCCGTTTCATTTTATGTTCATTTTTATGTTTTTGTTATTTTTCATTTATTAGCTTAAGTTGAGTCTAGTCTTGGCTTAGCAACGCCATATTGTACATGTAATTAACTAAGATTGTTAACTCGCCACCAGTAAAGATTGCCTTTATCCAATAAAACCGTGTATTTCATATCCCTACACCTAACGTTACAACCCTTTAAAAGACCTCTTTGATAGTTTATCCTAGGTGCTTATGCCATGTGGTGGAGGTTTGATCCTTTCCCAAGCCTATGGTAATCTATTTTGCTATGACAGGTAGTGAGAGATATCTTCCGTTTCCATATTATAATCTATACTTTATTACACCCGAGAGATGTGAGTATCTAAACACTATTTGTGAGGTGCTTGTGTATGACCTCCGTGCTTGTCTTTGGTCTTTAGTGGAACGATTATTTGTTGTAATTACTTTTATATTAGTATTAAATGACCCCTAACTTGTATTTTGAGTAGAATAAAAGCGCATTTGCTTGAGGACAAGCAAATCTCAAGTGTAAGGGTATATGATTAAGCGAAAAATGAACCACTTTTAGGGGGTCATTTAAGCCCGGAATTGAATTTATTTGATCAAATATTGCCCTAAATCGTTCCTTTTGTGATTTTAGGTACTTTGGGAGAGAAATCTGGAAAAGGAAGCAATTCGGACGTTTTTGGAGCATAAAAGTGAAGAAAATGCCAAAGTCTTAATTTTCCTTGCTGGGAACAGTAGGTGACGGCGTCAAGAGCATTTTGGTGACGGCGTCAAGAGTAAAAGTGGTGACGGCCCAGAGAGAACGTGAAGGCGTCACCCAAGGCTGTCACGTATTAACTTGTCAAAACTTGCGCGCGGAGTAGCTGATATTGTTTTGGTCATAACTTTTGCATACGAACTCGGATTTAGGTGATTCAAAAGCCCACGCGAAGAGGACGAAGAGATCTAAAATTTTGTGAAAAAATGGTCGTGACTGCGTCAATAGTAACGGGCTGACGCCGTCAAGATGGGCCGGGCAGAAATAAGCCTATAAATATAACATCATAACTTCACTTTTTGTAAGCCCTAAACCCTAACGTCGATTCCTGGGTTTAGGTGGGTGTTTTTCCAGCAACTTAGAGGGTTTCAATCGCTCTATAAACATCATGTATTGGTTTGATGATTCTATCTTAATTATGTTTTCCATTATCATTGTTGTTTGCTCTTCTTTGATGATGATTTGCTAATTCACCTTGTGTCTACTTATGATTATGTGAAACTTGTATATAATTGATTAGATCTCATTGATTTCTTGTTGATGTTGTGTCTATCTCCATCAATGAGGGGCTTGTTGATGTGTGTGCCTATCTCCATCAATTAAGGCGTGACAACTTCAATAGATCTAGTTGGTTTAGTTTATAATTCTTGTTTCCTATTGATTCTTGTTTTGATTGAATGAATTCGATGTTAGGCTTAAGAAAACTGGCAGACTTCCATAGGGTAACATGCTTGAACGTCTTTAGAAACATGAACCGATGTGTACTAGGTTTTTATGGTTGTATTTAATGCATGAGCAAATTCTAGTGATCCCATGTTAGGAGCTTCTTAGCCGGCTTGACATAGGAGTGAAGTAGGAGCTTATAGGATTGGGGAAGTAAGTACGCCACCCCATGAATGATATTAAGGAATACAACCCGTCAATTAAAACAAGGTTACAATTCAATAGGTAGGATTGAATAGCTAGCAAGGAGTAACATATCATAGGTAGACATGCTTCACTTATCTTGTAGAACCCTAGTTTACTTTTCTTGTTAATTAGTTCAATTAGTAGCTTTTGGGTTAGTTGATTAGCAACTAATTCTGCCCACTCTCCCAATACCCGAGATTTGTACTTACTTTTCATTAAATATAAAAATACAAAAACAATCATCCTTTACCTTTAGACCTTCTTAGATTAATTTCAATCCTAACGATACTATTCCTAGCTGAACGATCAATCCCCCGGTACTTGTCACTATACTATACTACAACGATCAGGTACACTACCTGGTGGGGGTTGTAAGCTTCTCAAGATCCCTTGAGAGGTAAAGCCTGGTGCAATTCCCACGCATCAATTTATCCTTGGATAGATCCCTCTGGCTCTGGCGGATCATAGGACGGTTTTTCCTAACCTTAGTCACCTTATATCTTCATGAATATCCTATTGTTGCCATAAAACCATTCATTTGAAAATCTCTCAAAGTGTTTATGATTATGAAACATATTTGTTGACACTATGAGAGTTTTGGTTTCATTTGAAGGACTCCCCCTTCACATGTGCTCATGTGTATTTAGTAAATTTGCACATGCGGGAGGAGTTTGCACTTTTGAATTGATCCACTTTCAGTGAACATGACCGATTCGAGACACGCCTACAATACTTGTTAGACTAGCTTGAAATTATTACCCATCCTGGTCAAGTCCAAAGAAAGTCTCTTGATACGGTACATTCTACTCAGACAAGTCCTATTCGAGACACGCTTACATCACTAGTTAGACTAGCTTGAAATTATTACCCGTCCAGGACAAGTCTTTTCGATTAATGACATTTTAAGCTTCGTCAATTCATTGGTTATATCTGAGTCGAGCTCTTTTGAGATTCAATCACAATCTTTACACATTTTGATCACATTTTAATCACGTCTTCTCCCCCTCAAAAATAGCATATCGTGATATTTTTTATATCAACTGATTAAGAAAAAGCTTTTTGGAGAGATAGACAGATTTGATTTTGCATGAAATCGGAACATTTTTGTTTTTATGAAATACTCCTCCTCAAAACTCGCATATGTTTTTGAGAAATGTTAAACTTTTTAAAGTTTAGAGGGAAGGAGTCTTCTCGAAGCAAAATTATGAAAGATAAAGAAGTTTCAGATTTGTTGAATTTAGCATCAAGGTTTTTATAAAGACAAAGACTTCTCTTTGTTTGAATAGGAATGTCGCACTGAGGCGTACAACAGTTTCCATTTTTAGGATAATTGCAATTTTTTGATGAAAATCATTTTTGCATAGCACTTTCCTTTCTTTGAAAACTTGAGTTGTGCACTGTAAGGTGTACACAAGTCATTTTGATGATGAGCACCGAGTTTGATAGATTTTGACAGTCTTTTTGAAAAATCTAGAAAAGGTGGTGCTCAGAATGTAAGAGAATTTTGAAAATCTAATTTATCATTAGATCAACAATCATGGTCTTGAGCTTAAAGATTTTGAAAGTTTTTCTAAAGAAAACTCAAGCTAGATAAGTGTTTGGTTCTCGTTTTAAGATAAGTGCCCGAAAAATATTTGAAATCTTTGTATTGATTAAGCACTTTCCTTTTTTTTTTGAAGCGCGGGTCCTGAACTAATGTGTCCAGAAGCCATACTATTAAGTACGGGTTTCGTACTGAAGTATACGAAAGCCATTCGATTAAGTCCTTATTTGAAATCTTTTCGAGTTGGTATACCTGGACTTAAGTTTTGAAAAGATTTCACTTTGAAGCACGGGTTGTAAGCCAAAGTACTTATAAGCCATTGTGAAGAAACTTTTTGAGAAACGACATGTTTTAGAAAACATTTTCGAGAACTCTCGCTCAAGCATCTGTACATATCCGTATCATTGTTGAATGACATTTCTAGAAACGTACAGAATATCGATTATACAAGAGACATGTCGTGAGAAGAATATTTTTGGATTTTTTGATTTTATAATGTTTTTGGATTTTTTAAGATTTTTCTATTTTTATATTATTTATTTTTTATTTTTTTTTCAAATTTTCTATTTTGTTTTTCAAAAAAATGTTTACAAAGAAGATTTGAAGAAAGAAAAAAATAAGTAGTGACAAGTAAAAGTGGAGTTAAGAGTGGAACTAGAAAAGGATTTCCACATACGATGTTGGCATAAAGTTCGTCTTTACCACATTGGGTGTATGAACTCTCATCACTTTTACAAGTACCTGCATCCACAGAAGAATAATTTGCACAAATAACAGTGTTAGAAGTACATGTTTCCTCACATTGAGGGTGTTAACTTTCAATGGTTGTAGTGGTTTCTTCTTCTGTTGCTGAGTATCACTATTACTTGTCTTGGTGCAACTATCAAAAATTTTCCCTGTGGGAATCCATCTAAGACCAACTGTTTTAAAAACATTTCCCGTGGGAATCCACCTAAGGTAAGATCTAGACGTAGTTTTCTTATCAGATGCAGCGGAAGTCTCAGTTTTTGAAAAACTACATCCTTTAGATATCCACCTATTAGGTTTCTTATCCATTTTCTTGTTTTCAACGGGTTTGTTTCTATTTGGTGACTTAGTGGATTGTGCCTTGACACTTGATTTTCCTTTCTTGAGAAATTGTGCAATACATGCATCGTGATTAGCTGAAAAAACACATTTTTGACATGTAGGACAGACAAATTAAACATTCTTGTTTAACACATCAACTTTAACTTTGTCACTGCAGTCTTTTGGAAGGGAATTCTTTTTGTTCCATTCTACGTTCCTAGCATTCTCTTTTGTGCCACTACTCTTAGATGCAAGCCAATCCCTAGTATTTTGTTGAGTGTTCCTAGGTAATGGTTTACTACTACTAGCAGTGCTTTGGAATCTTGTAGAATTCATCACACTAGGTTTTGCACCTAAAATTCAGTCATATCGAAGTTGTGCCTTTTTTCCTAGCTTCTTCTAGATGGTGATTATGGACCATGTCATTAGAACCAATAGACTCTTTAACAGTTTTTGTAGTCACATTTGGTGTACTATTCCTAGAAGAGCCAGGTGTACTCACATTTGTGTTTCTTTCAACAACCAATTTTTGTTTTTCACCAATCTTTTCAATTTCCTTTTTCTTGGGCAAGGGTTGTGGAGTGACTAGTTTTATCAAATCCTTTTTCGCATCGACTTTTGGAGCAAACCGGGAAATTGACATTTTTGGTTTTTCAACCGGTTTTGAAACATTTGGTGTCTCCGAAGTCAATGGTTTTTCAAACTTAGTATCCACACCCTTCCCTTTTATACTTTCAAGCTGAGCTCTCAAAAGATCATTTTCCTTTTTCATGTCCTTGTAGGCATGCTCATACGACAATTTGTCATACTTGCATTCCTCTGATTTTCGATCAAGTTGTTTGAAAAATGACATGTTTTCTTTTTCAAGTTTTACAAGAGCATTTTCATATTTTGAAACAATTTCAGATGTCTCAGCTCGCAATCTTTCATCG
Organism: Artemisia argyi; assembly: GCA_030686995.1. NCBI lineage: Eukaryota > Viridiplantae > Streptophyta > Magnoliopsida > Asterales > Asteraceae > Artemisia > Artemisia argyi. Next base: position 62,025,880 of record CM060685.1, read on the forward strand.
TCCTCAACAGAGTATGATTGTAAAATGATGGACATCATGTCCATAGTCATAACGGCTTTGAAAAAAGAATCATTTAGATTTTCCAAAAGTTTGATGTTTTGAAGATTTGCATTAGCTTCCTTTACTAGGGATTTGTGGTCCTTGACCAAGTCAGTTGTTTCTTTCAAAAATGCTTGCTCAAAATGAATTACCCGAGCATTAATCATATTGATTGGAGGAGCAAAGTCTTTTTCAAGAATCTTTTTCAACTGTAAATGAACCGTGGAATTCCAATTGATCTCATTCAATCTCATTTTAGATTCTAAAAGAGTTTGAAGTTGCCCAATTCTGGTTTTAAGATCATCAAAATATCCTCTGGCAGCACTTGTGTTAAAAGTGTTGTTTGAAGACATCTGTTCCATGTTTGAAAGCGATTTGGAAGCAACTACATTTTTAGAAACTATTTTTGAGAAAGGTCGTTTTATGGAAAACACTGATTGTTCTTTTTTTGGAACAAAAGTAACTCCAGAAAGTTTGTTCAGTTTGTTGTAATCGATTGGTTTCAAATCCGGATTCTTTTGTTTCATTTTTGTTATGCTCTCTTCAACAAGTTCAATCGTTTCCACAGAATCCCGAACGACGGGAGGATCATGTTTAGCATATATAACCTTTCCATTATACAAAACATTCTGTTCTTCCCAAGCTTTCTTGAGATTACAAGGATTGTTGTTACCAAGAGCCATTTTGTGTTTCGTATGGTTAATCGGATTAGTTTGATTTGAAATCATTTTCATTGTTTGACTTGACTGACCCGACTTAACCACTAATTCTTCTAGTTTTGCAATCTTGTGTTCGGACTCTATGATTTCATCCAAAAGTTTATCTTCTTTCTTTGCAAAGTCCTTTTTCAACTCATCCCGTTCTTTTTCAAGATTGGTATAAGCTGATTTTTGTTTTGAAAGTTGGTTTGTTAATTCAGAAATTTCTTGTTTTAAAGAGTTAATGGTTTTTGTTGAACTAATTTCAAGAGTATCAAATTTGTTTTTCCATTCCCTATCTTTAACATGTAACTTCTTATAACCAATTTCAAGTTCTGACTCGCGTTCTTTGTGAATTTGAAAACTTTTTGAATTTTCCTTGTATCTCTCAAGCTCAGTGGTCAATCTCTCATTCGCGGCCTTAACTTCGCGATTGACCTTTTTCACTTTCTCAATTTCAATGCTACAATTATTCAATAATGATTCAAAGAAAGCACGGGTTTCCTCATCATTAGCACCATTTTGTGCAACTTGAACCCTATTAGGATCCATATCTGGAGTTTCATAGTTAACATTTCTATTAACTTGTTCCCCCACATATGTATCATAATTAGGTTCTAGTGGCACATAATGTGGCTTCTCATGAGCAAACGGATTAGCATCATTACCATAATTTGGTACCTCATGGAATGGATCTGAATCATAAGTAGGAGGAAGATCAGAATCACTGCTTGATGTTGTTGCCTGCTGATTTGCCATAAAGTTGTAGGTTTCATTAAGATATGTTGAATTGTCATTAATTCTTGTTGTAGCTCTAAACTCATTTTCCTCAGCAGTCAACGGTATTCCTGATTTTTCTTTATTGGCTAGCATCAAAAAGTACTGGATCTTTTCAACCTTGTCGAGATTTCTACCAATAACACTGATGTGAATTGCTGATGTAGGTTTCTGAATCGAAGTCATTAAACAACAATCATTCCTATTTTGATTGACCACATTCTGACTCAGAAACTGATCCATTGGATCTCCAACATATTCCCTTATATGAATCCCCATCTGTGTACTCGTAGCATATCTATGTTGATTCCCAATAACATGTTCATTTGCCAGTGTACCTTGATTCCGAGTAAATTCAGTTGGAAACATTTCTGCTAGAACCTCAAGTGCTTGTTGTTTTTGTCTCAACATTGCTTCATCAAACCTAGCCTTGTAGGCAAGTTGCTCTTCCAACTGTTTCTGCTTCACATTCTCAGAATATGTGGAAAAGGTTGGTTCTGGAAGTTCCGTATCAGTTGGTGCAAAGAGGTCGTAACTAGCTTCAAAAGTCTCAGCTTGTGTTTCTTGCATCGTCAACTACTCTTTTGGTGTGTCGAAGTCATATGAAGGTTGCTCAGTCTCATTCCATAGTTGCTCAGTCTTAGGATATGGAGCAAAGAATTGAACAAGAGGTTCCATGTCCATTGATGGAAATAAATTTTTGAGAAAAGGCATTTTGAACGTTTCCGAGTGAGATCTACGTTTCCCTCCAAAATATAATTTGAATAATTTTCTCTCCCAGAATTTTGAAAATCACTATAAAATGTAATCCTAAGGTTCTAAGAAAAATTTGAGTTTCAAAAATTTTGACGCCAAATTTCATCGAAAAATTTTGAATTTCGACCTAAAAATTTGAATTTTGGGCCAAAATTTTCACCGTTATACCAAAATTTGAATTCCGCATAAAAATTGAACGTTTAATCTCCTGTAAAAAATAAATTTTACTCAACTTTTCCCACCAATTTTTATTTTTATTTTTTTTATTTTTTTTAACTAAGAAAGAATTTGATAGAAAAGAAACTTGTGTGGATAAGATTTATCTTTGAAGGATAAATAAGGTTGTATGGATCTTTGGGCTTACTCGATAACACTTTGTAACTCGGTAAAATTGTTGTAACTCAAAAACTTAGTACCTAACTCGATAGACACATTCTAACTCGATAAGTATTGGGTAACTCGATAGGATGCAAACTCGATAAAGATAAATCAACGAAGTATAGTTTCCCTTAGGTAGCACACACAAATAACCTTACTCGATAAACGATAAGGTGAATTAGCTAACTCGCTAAAAATATCTAACTCGCCAAACTGTCTAACTCGATATAAAGATAACTCGATATTTTATAGCTAACTCGGAAAACATTTGTCACTAACTCGCTAAACAGAAAGTCTAACTCGATAAAACAACACCTAACTCGCTAAAAAACCACACCTAACTCGCTAAAAAAAACCACACCTAACTCGCTAAAAAACCACACGTAACACGCTAAAACCAAGTTAACTCGATAAAGCGCCAGTCTAACTCAATAAAAACTGTTCCTAACTCGATAAAACGCCGATGAACAGTACCCAAAGCCTTAAAAATCCGATTTTTCACCCAAAAAATGATCTAAAACAACCTAAAATTATCCCTAGGCGATTGATACCACTTGTAGGACCCTTGAATACTATATCTAACACAAGTTTATTAAAGATAATAGAAGAGATAAGTAGAGAGAGAGATGGTAACTTCTAGAGAGAGAAAGAAAGATGTATTAGATTAAGAGAGAGAAACACACATAGTAGCACCTTAGAAGCAACACCTCCAAATGGGAGCATTTGGAGGTATTTATAGGTAAGATAGGAAGATGGGCCGGGCTTGAGCTTTTGTAATAAACAAGACCTAAACTAATATAATATTAGATTAAACCAAGCCCGTTTACCCTTAACTAAACTACAGGACCATTACAATATTATTACAAGACAAAATGACTTAATAAATGATCGTCACTTCTATTTCTCACAATCTCCCCCTAAGGGGCGATCATTGAGATCTCTCTTTGATTCTATTGATGATCAACACTTCTATTGCTAACAAATACAATCATCCGTAACAATTATAAACAAAAAATCAACCCGTAATTAACATATAGGTTTCACTACATCTAAGCAAACACAAGAAAGATCTAGCCTAGCATGTTAAAGAGAAGACAAGCGTAAGATATAATCACACAACACATAGACATATTGAATGATTTGAATGAATACTTATCTTCAATTGAACATGGAAGAATCAAGGGGTTGAAACCCTTGAAAAGTTGATAAAATTCGGCCAAGGGTTTATTCCCTAAAAGTTGCACACTAATGAATGAAATTTGGAAAACTATATATAGATATTACATCTTGACGGCGTCATGTATTAGCTCGTGACGCTATCAACTCGCCGCCATGATAAAAATCGTATTGTCTAGATCCATTTGTGACGCCGTCATGTGGAGAATTACTCTGGGCCGTCACTAGTAATTGGACCCTGACGGCCTTGGTAACGCTGTCAGGCCATAAGCTTGAAAACTCTCTGGGCCATCACGTTATAAGTTCGATATCCACCTCTTTTGTAACTCTTGACGCCGTCATGTGTAAAGGCTTGACGCCGTCAGGTACTGTTCCAGCAAGGAAATTTGAGACTTTGCCGTTTATGCTCCAAAAACGTCCAAAATGCTTCCTTTTCCAGATTCTTCCTCAAAAGTACCTAAAATGACAAAAGGAATGATTTAGGGCAATATTTGATCAAATAATATCGAGTTCGGGCTTAAAGGACCCCTTAAAAGCGGTACACTTTTCGCCTTATCAAATACCCTTACACTTGAGATTTGCTTGTCCTCAAGCAAATGCGCTTTTATTCTAATCAAAATACATGTTAAGGGTCATTTAACACTAATATAAAAGTAATTACAACAAATAATCGTTTCACTAAAAACCAAAAGCAAGCACGGAGGTCATACACTAGCACCTCACAAATAGTGTTTAGATACTCACATCTCTCGGGTGTAATAAAGTATATATCACAATATGAAAATGGAAAACATCTCTCACTGCCTGTCATAGCAAATAGATTACCATAGGCTTGGGAAAGGATCAAACCTCCACCACTTGGCGTAAGCACCTAGGATAAACTATCAAAGAGGTCTTTTAAAGGGTTATAACGTTAGGTGTATGGATATGGAAAACACGGTTTTGTTGGATAAAGGCAATATTTACTGGTGGCGAGTTAATCGTCTTGGTTAATTACATGTACAATATGGCGTTGCTAAGCATAGACTCGACTCGACTCGACTTAAGCTAATAAATCAAAAATAACAAAAACATAAAATAAACATAGAATGAAACGGGATGGTAGTCTGTATGTTTTTCTCTTTTTCTATTTTTTTTTCTTTTTCTTAATTTTTCGATTTTTTTTTTTTTTTTTTTTTTTTTTGCATACATTTTTACCCTACCATCCAAAATAATACATCATAGGGAATGTACATTCCCCTTATACTTGAATTTTTACATACTTTACAATAAACTATTCTAATGACTCGAATCAAGATAATCAAAACACTTGGAGTACTTTTAAATATTAACACACATATGGGGGTAATATATGATGTTCTTCCCCATTACTCCATAACATAAGTACTTTACCCATGAGTCCCAATCGTCCCAAAACGATATGTACAAGATATGACTCGACTTAGCAACCATGTAATCAATTAGATAATTAACTAAGGGTTTAAACACATAACAATAATGCACTAAAGATGAGTGCATACACGGAAGGCTAAGGCGATTTGGTTGCACATTTGGGTGGGTTGTAACAAATTCTTCCTTTAAGTAAGATGCTTAAACTTAGAAACGAAAAGATAGGCTCGGAGGGGTGTACTAGGGGTATCGTGTACTAAAAATGAGTACAACGCTAAGGTGTGGGAAAAATTAATTGACTTTACTAGTCAAGTAATATGACTTAAATGGTCAAGTAATTATGATACGGGTTTAACACAAGGGTTATCCTAATGCCTCTTATCATGTAGTAAATCCTACTACACGAATGTAGTCTCACTAGCGGTCTCGGGATGCATCACTAACGCAAGTTCTAGAATCTAAATGCTACAGTTACACTCATAAGCACTAATAATGAATGCTTTTCCTATCAAATCTAAAGGCGAACCTCACATATTTGGGTGAAAATTTTTTCTGAATGGTACGGTTTTGTGCTAGTCATACAACTCCTATCCATGAGACGCTTGTTAAGGCTAAAGTTTCACCTCTAAATGTTGTAAAATTTTTTAAATTTGGCGCTAAAATTATACTAACAAGTATTTCTCTTAGTTTTATTACACACCTACCATCAAACAAACAAACTCAAATGCAATGGTATCCTATAAGGTATCATAATTTACCCTCCCCTTACACTTAGGATGAACATTGTCCCCAATGTTCAATTAAAGGATGTAAAAGTAAAATAGGTAAAAGAATGAAAACAAATACTCCCCTGATTCGTTCGGTGTGGATAGTGTGTTAACAAGGTTAGATCTTCCTTCAAGAAAATGAACGTTCAAAGCTTCCCTTCCAGAAATATAAATCATCTTCTTGTCATACATAACCTGTCAAACCTGAGAAAACAATCAAGGCAACCTCGCGTAAAATCGGTGGCAATCTATATATACTAACAAGTCCTAGAAAGCGATTTAAGATATAATGCTTGTGGAATGAATGTTTGCAGATTTCCTGGAGTTTATAAAACTAGAGATTCAAAAAAAACTTTTAAGACTCCGTTAGAAAAACAAAACTCGCAAAATTTCCAGAATTTTACACGTGACGCCGTCAGAAGTGACTTGCAAAAATCTTTATGTTAAGTTTCCGGAAAATTTCTAGAAATACTTATGTCCTACTTCCTGGAAAATCCTGCAAAACATCATTATGACTCGATACAAGCATTTGACTCTAACAAATACTAATATACATGTTCATTTAATATTGTGGCGAATCAAGATCATTTTCGTTCTTAGAAACAAATTTGGGGTTTCCCCTTACACTTAGCTTTTGCAAAATACATTTATATGAAGTTAAGACGAAGTTAAACAACAAAATAAAGCATTTTCACAATTTAATTTGAAACATGATCTACCAACAATAAAAATAAAGCATGCATACGGAATAAAATAACATCAAACAAATAAAAACACACAAAACATGGGTTGCCTCCCAAGAAGCGCTTTTCTTTATTAACGAGTCTTGTAGCTAGACTCAAGGTCATGGGCAATTACGTGACCTTGTCATTGGTCTCATTCTATAGGTCATCTCCAATCTTAGTTTTGTATTCCGGACCTAGTTGCAAACATTCCTTGTAGAAACCGAGTATTCTACTCATGACATAATCTACTCCTCTACGTCTATCCTCATCATTCCTATAGTAGACAGCTTGCTTGTGTTCCTTTTCAAGGTTTGATAAAAGACGGTATTGTTCAATCTTATAGGGCATTTGGTAAGCAATCTCATCGTTCTCATACTTGAATCTAACTATCCCTAGGGACAGGTCATAACTGATCTTAGAGGCCTCAACAAACGGTTTTCCGAACACTACTTGACTTAGGCAACCATCTATTACCGGACGAATATCCTCTACAATCACAAAGTCGGTAACATAAGTGAAGTTTCCTACAACGACATGTAATCCTTTCACTCTTCCTACAAAGTTGCTCATCCAATTCGTGTTAGGCATCATCCTATATCCAAGTTACTTATTCAATACCCAATTATAGTAGGTCCTAATCATGATGTTTATAGGAGACCTAAGATCGATGTAAGCTTTCCACACATGCAAATGCCCAATGTTGCATGGTATGTTGATGTTAGAGGGATCTCCTGTTTTGATGAGTGGTGAACCAAGGACGTAAGGTGTCTCGGGGTCATCGAATAGATCCATATGATATTCCCGTTCTTCCTTGGTGGGTAACTTATCAAAGTATTCCTCTACGTTTTCTACTTCCTCTAACTTTTCTTCCTTAATATCCTCAACTTCCTTAATCTCATCCTTAGTCCCGGTTTCTATTCCAACTTCATCTTTGTCACTTTCTTCTATATTCTTATATATTGGCTTAATGGTGACAACGTTGACAAAGTGGACGTGTTTGGATGATGAGGGGTCCTTAATTTGGATTCCGCTACTAGTGTCCCTAGTGTCCTTCCTAGGTGTAGTTAGCACTTGGTTGTTGAGGGCTTTCAATAAGCTGTCAATCTTATTGGTCATCTCAGTTTGTTGTTGATTGAATTCGGTTTCAAACTTAGCTATACGAGCTTCTTGAGATGCCATGAACTTGGACATCAATCCTTCAAGATTATTGGTACCACCATAGTTATTGGAAGGATTGTTGTTGAAAGTACGGTTAGAGGGTGGACCGTTTGGTTGGTAACGATTAGGTGGATTGGAAGAATTGTTTTGGGGCATGTTTTGGTTTTGTTTTCACCTAACGTTCGGGTGATTTTTCCAAGAAGGGTTGTAGGAATCACCGTAAGGGTTTGGCTCGGGTTTGAAAGTGTACCACTTGTCTCCCGCTTTATCGGTACACGAGGATGCGTAATCCGCAAAAGCTTGTCCGGGGAGTTCCACGCAATCACGAGTGTCATGGGGACCACTACATAATTCGCATGAAGAAGTGATTTTGTTCACTTGGCTTGAAGGCTTAGGAGATTCATAGGATTTCATGAGAAACTTTACTTGGTCCTCAAGTTCCATGATCCTACGGTCGGAAGTGCTAGAATTGTTCGAAGGCAAAGATATTGCCTTGACCGTTTTGTTCAAATCACGGGGATCATTCCAACCTTCGTTGTCATAGAGAGCAAGATCTTCTATGAGTTCCCATGATTCTTCCGCACTTAGATCACGTTGCTTGCCACCGGCCGATTGGTCAATGGTTCGCCTTGTGGAGAGAACGATATGGTCATAGAAGATTTGGACTTGGAGCCAAAGATCTATGCCATGATGAGGGACTTTTTGGAGTAAGTCCTTGAAACGAGTCCATGCTTCATATAGAGTTTCACCTTGACATTGTTGGAACATCAAGATATCATTTCTAAGATTGGTAGTTCTCCCCGGTGGGAAAAATTGAGCAAAGGAAACGAGTGGTGAGATCATCCCATGAGGTGATGGATCCCGCGGGTAAATGTTCAAGCCATTGACTAGCTTGATCACGTAGAGAGAATTGGAATAGGTGTAATTGGGTCGTCTCTCTAGTTACAACATCCAGGTCTATGGAATCTACGATTTTAAAGAAATCCTTTAGATGTTGGTTAGGATCTTCGGAACGAAGTCCATGGAATGCACATCCGCTTGGCACCAACCGGATGGTGTCAGATCGCAAGGGGGACACATTAGCTCCTTGAGTGAGCTCAATAGTGTTTCGGTAGCCTTGGTGGCTAGGACGGGAATACTCTCCTACAGTTCGTGGACTAGGAGGTTGGTTTTGTTGTGGTGGGTTGATGGGTTCAAAGATGTTACCACCTTCCATGATGTCGGATGGTAAAGGTTACGAACAAAGAAGTGAAGAAATAAGATAGACTAAAGAAAACCTAAAAATGAAAATAAAAATCTTACTAGAAAGGAATCTAGCAAGTAGACCTAATAAAAAGAAATCCTAACCTAGACAATAACTATTCCCCGGGCTGCGGCGCCGAAAACTTGATATATGGGAATTGCGTCCTCGCAACAGGTTTTACCTCTCAAGGGATCTCGAGAAGCTTACAACCCCCACCAAGCAGTGTACCTGATCGTTGTAGTATAGTATAGTGACAAGTATCGGGGGATTGATCGTTCAACTCAGGAATAGTGTCGCTAGGATTAGAAAGCCTACTAAACTAGGTCTAGAGGCGAGGGATGATTCTTTTTGTAATTTTATATTTTATGGAAAGCAAGTAAAATCTCGGGTTTTGAAGAAGTGGGCGGAATTAGTTGCTAGCCAACTAACACAATTAACTAAGATGCAATCAAAATAAAATAACAAAAATGAAAATGAAACTATTATACTAATGTGGTGGAAACAATAATGAGGAAAGTTGTGTTTACTTAGATTTCATTACTCCCTAGATATCTTTTACAGGTTGATTAGCTTGTTACAATTGCATGGATGACGGGTCATATTCCTTAATACTAGTCGTAGGGTCGTGTACAATATTCCCTAACTCTATAAGATCCTATTTCACTCCTATGTCGAGCCGTTAGAAGCTCCTAACATGGGATCATTAGAATTCTCTTACGCATTAAATACAACCAAAAATCGTAGTACACCTCCGATCATGTTTCTTAAGACGTTCAAGCAAGTTACCAATGGAAGTCTGCCAGTTTTCTTAAGCCTAACATCGAATACAATCATCCGTAACAATTATAAATAAAAAATTAACCCGTAATTAACATCTAGGTTTCACTACATCTAAGCAAACACAAGAAAGATCTAGCCTAGCATGTTAAAGAGAAGACAAGCGTAAGATAAAATCACACAACACACAGACATATTGAATGATTTGAATGAATACTTATCTTCAATTGAACATGAAAGAATCAAGGGGTTGAAACCCTTGAAAAGTTGATAAAATTTGGCCTAGGGTTTATTCCCTCAAAGTTGCACACTAATGAATGAAATTTGGAAAACTATATATAGATATTACATCTTGACGGCGTCATGTATTAGCTCGTGATACCGTCAACTCGCCGCCATGATAAAAATCGTATTGCCCTGATCCATTTGTGACGCCGTCATGTGGAGAATTACTCTGGGCCGTCACTAGTAATTGGACCCTGACGGCCTTGGTGACGCCGTCTGGCCATTAGCTTGAAAACTCTCTGGGCCGTCACGTTATAAGTTCCATATCCACCTCTTTTGTAACTCTTGATGCCATCATGTGTAAAGGCTTGACACCGTCAGGTACTGTTCCAGCAAGGAAATTTGAGACTTTGCCGTTTTCTTCACTTTTATGATCCAAAAACGTCCAAAATGCTTCCTTTTCCAGATTCTTCCTCAAAAGTACCTAAAATGACAAAAGTAACGATTTAGAGCAATATTTGATCACATAATATCGAATTCGGGCTTAAATAACCCCTTAAAAGCAGTACACTTTTCGCCTCATCAGAGTCACGAGCCTGACTCTACCCTTATTTAACATAAATAGGGGAGGTTTTCCCTACACTTAGAATTAAGTGTGGGTGAAAGTAGCGATACACACCCTTAAGGTGGAAATATGCCACGTGAGGGAAGAGTGGTGGATGAATTATATGCTCAAACGGGTGTGCTCCTTTTATCATAACCTTACCTAGTTTATTTGAGTCAATGGGTGAGTTGAAGTTTTCTCCCAAAAAGGGATCATCTTCTATCCATTTTGAGAGACTCCTAGTTGGGAATCCATCTTGACCTAATAAACCCGGTTTAAACCCATAATGTTTCTTGTGATCAATCATGAATGAGTGATGTAAGCATGTAAGGTTATGTTCCACTCCTATATTCACTTCCTCTCTACATGGTTTAAAGTCTACCACCTTTATCCTAAGACTACCCGGACTACATGGGTTGATGTGTGGATCGGCTCCTCTTTTGTCTCCTAGATGTATATCTAAGGATAGAAAGTTATGTGAAGATTGAGGTTCCGGTTCATCAATACTAGAAAATTCCCTAGAACTAAGAGTAAGGTTATCACCATAAATATTCAAACCTATATCCTCCAGTGGTGTTTGGTATAAGGGTTCTACCTCCATCGGGATTCCTAAAGTTTCTTCTACTTCTTCCGGGTAAGTCACGGGTGGTGTGTGTGCCTCAACTGGTGGTGGGACTTGTGGAGTACTTAGTGGAATTAGATTTTTCGCCTTATTCTCCATCACATCTAGATCACCTATGTGCTTATTATGTATTTTGCTTAAGTCAATCCCCAACATGCACCAAGGTATCTCAAATCCTTTTCTATTCATCTCAAATTCTTGGTCCGATTCATAAGAATCATTCTCAATAACTTGATCAATATGTTCTTTTTGCCTAATGGATTCCTCATGTTCATCATATGTCTTAGTGAAATCTAATCCAAGCATGCACCTAGGTGGTTTGACTTTAACCATCTCACAATATCGGTCGGATTCATAAGAAACTATCCTAGGTGAAGGCTCATATGGTGCATAGGTTTCACTAAATGAGGTATTTTGAGGGTTTGATGGAGCTCCTAGGGTGATTTTTTTTTAAAGTTTTATGCGCTTGGTCTCTTTTCTCAAGGCACTCACTAAAATCAATGCGATGTCCTGTCCTCCTCATTTCAATCCATCTTGATATATCCAAATTAGTATAATTATATTTCTTCATGTAAAACTCTAGTATCAGGTTTGGTGGATTCGCGTTCTCCATAATGGCAAATGGAACAGTCAATGGAAAGGTTTCTACGAACAAAGACACAAAGAACAGTAAGACTACGAGAAAGCTAATAAAATGAAAATAAAAATCTCACCAGATATGAATCTAATGAGTAGACCTAATTAAAATAAAATTCAACCTAAACAATAACTGTTCCCCGGGCTGCGGCGCCAGAAACTTAATGCTTGGTTTTGCAACCTTGAAAAAGGTTTTACCTCTCAAGGGATCTTGAGAAGCTTGCAATCCCCACCAGGCAGTGTACCTGACCGATGTAGTATAATGTAGTGGCAAGTACCGGGGGATTGATCGTTCAACTTAAAGAATAGTGTTCGCTAGGGTTAAAACTTAATTAAACTAGGTCTAGAGGTGAGGGATGATTCTTTTTGTATTTTTATATTTTATGGAAAGCAAGTAAAAATCTCGGGTTTTAGAAGAATGGGCGGAATTAGTTACTAGTCAACTAACCCAAATAACTACGAATGCAATAAAAATAAAATAAAATGACATGAAAGTAAATGTGGAGAAAAGCAATAATAAGAAAAATGTGTTTACTTAGATTTCACTACTCCCAAGCTATCTTTTACTAGTTGATTTGTTTGTTACAATTGCATGGATGACGGGTTATATTCCTTAATATCATTCGTAGGGCCGTGTACGATCTTCCCTAACTCTATAAGCTCCTACCTCTTCCTATGTCGAGCCGAAAACTAGCTCCTAACATGGCCTCCTTAGTAGTTACTTATGCATTAAATATAACCAATTAATCATAGTACACATCCGATTCATGTTTCTTAAGACATTCAAGCATGTTACCAATAGGAAGTCTGCCAGGTTTCTTAAGCCTAACATCGATATCATTCATCCACAACAATTATAAACAAACAACCAACCAGTAATCAATAACTAGGTTTCATTACATCTAAGCAAACACAAAGAAAACCTAGCCTAACATGTTAAAGTAAAGACAAGCATAAGATAGAATCAAAGAACAAATAGACATATTGAATGATTATTGGAAAACTTATCTTCAATCAAACATGGATGAAACAAGGGTTTGGAACCCTTAAAAGTAAGGTAAAATTCGTGCTAGGGTTTCTCTAAAACAATCCCAAAGTTCTCCTCCTTTACAAATGAAAAACAGAAAACTATATATAGATTTTTGGGTCTGACGGCGTCACGTTACAGGTCTGACGCCGTCAACTCGCCGCCATAAAACTCCACGAATTGCCTAGATCCAGATCTGACACCATCACTTATTATCCACCTCTTGGCCGTCTCTTGTAATTTGAACGTGACGGCCTTGGTGACGCCGTCACGGGTTAAATCTCCAAAACATTCTGGCGCGTCTCATGTATTTAATTATCCACCTCTTTGTCCATGAGTTACGGCATCACATACAATTCCTGACGCCGTCAGGTACCAATTTCAGCATGATTTGGAGACTTTGTCGTTTTCTTAACTTTTTCGCTCCAAAAACGTCCAAAATGCTTCTTTTCTAGATTTCTTCTCCAAAGTACCTAAAATGACAAAAGGAACAATTTAGGGCAATATTTGATCAAATAATCTCGACTTTGGGCTTAAATGACCCCCTAAAAGCGGTACATTTTTCGTCTCATCACGGTACTCTTACAGAAGAGGCTTTATCCTGGTGAAACTAATATGCCCAACCGAGGGGTATGGAGGAAGCTTATAAGACCACCTGGACTGAGTTTAAGAATCTTATGATTAAGAAATACTAACCCTGGATTGAGGTCAAGAAAATGGAGGATGAATTTTATAACTTGACAGTCAAGGGGAATGATATAGAAACTTACATTAGGAGATTTCAGGAGCTAACAACATTGTGACCCACAATGGTGCCAACTGTTGAAAATACAATAGAAGTTTTTATTGAAGGTTTGCCTCATAGTATCGAAGGGAATGTTACTGCCTCTAAACCTCAAAGCTTAGAGGAAGCCATAACCATCACTCAGCGGTTAATGGATCAAGTAAAAAAGCACAATTTCGTGCCAGAGCCTCGAGATAATAAACGAAAGTTTGATGATCGGAGATCTTTTAACAATAACAACAACTTTCGTAACCCTAACACCAATAGTTGTGCAAACCCTTACCCCCAACCAAACCCTAGGCAAGAAGCTACTATAGTTTATGTTGCCACTCCATCTGAGGGAAGTGGTTATGCTGGAAAAGCCCCTTTGTGTGAGAAATGTAACTTACATCACACAAGGCCTTGTTTTGTTAAGTGTAACACTTGCAACAAGGTGGGTCATCAGTCTAAGGATTTCAAGCTCAAGGGACCTGCCACTAGGAGCAATCAACTATCGGTGACAGTTACTTGTCATGCTTGTGGAGAAAAAGGACACTATGCAAATAAATGTCCTAAGAAGAATACTAATGGTGCCCAGGGAAGAGCCTACATGTTAAGGGATAGGAATGATCAATAGGGCTCGAACGTAGTTACATGTATGTTCTTTCTAAATCAACATCTAGTTAGGGTATTATTTGATTCCGGAGCTGATAGAAGCTTCATATATAGATCCCTTACCTCTAGGATTAAGATTTCCCCTAGCACCCTAGATACCCACTATCACATAGAATTGGCCGACGGAAAACTAGTTAGTTCTAACACCGTCATCCAGGGTTGTACCCTGACTCTCTTCAACTACCCTTTCAAAATCGATCTCATGCCAATCACACTCGGTAGTTTTGAAATTTTCGTAGGTATGGATTGGTTTTCCGAGAATCATGCTAAGATTCTTTGTGACGAGAAAACCGTTCATATTCATGTCAACGGTGAAACATTAATAATCCGAGGAGATCGGAGTAGATCCCGATCAAATCTCATCTCTTGCGTCAAAACTGAAAGGTTTATTTCTCGCGGCTACCTAGTGTTTGTTATCCAAGTAACAGAGACAAAGCCAGATGAAAAACGGCTAGAAGATATCCCCGTAGTTAGGGAATTTCTGGTCATTTTCCCTAAGGATTTACCTGGACTCCCTCCCGTCCACCAGGTAGAATTCAAAATCGACCTAATTCCCGGATCGGCACCTGTTGCCCAATCACCCTACAGATTAGCTCCTTCAGAGATGAAGGAACTATCTGAACAACTCTTAGAACTAACTAATAGGGGTTTCATCCGTCTGAGTACATTACCCTGGGGAGCTCCTGTCTTATTTGTAAAGAAGAAAGACGGATCTTTTAGGATGTGCATCGATTATCGTGGGTTGAATTAACTCACCGTTAGGAATCGTTACCCATTACCCAGGATCGATGACTTATTCGACCAACTTCAAGGGTCACACGTCTATTCAAAAATCGACTTAAGATCTGGTTATTATCAATTGAGAGTTAGGGAAGTTGATATCCCTAAGACCGCTTTCAGGACAAGGTATGAACACTATGAATTTCAAGTGATGCCATTTGGTTTGACAAATGCACCTGCGGTTTTCATGGATCTCATGAACCGGGTGTGTAAACCATATTTGGATAAATTTGTTATAGTGTTCACAGATGATATCCTTATCTATTATCGTAACGAGGAAAAGCACGCTACTCGTTTGAGAATAATCCTTGAATTACTTAGAAAAGAGAAACTTTATGCAAAGTTCTCTAAGTGTGATTTTTGGATTAGCGTCGTGCAATTTCTCGGACACTTGATAGATAATTAAGGAATTCATGTTGATCCCGCCAAAATAGAAGCCGTTAGGAATTGGCCATCTCCCACGACACCCACCGATATACGCCAATTTTTAGGATTAGCCGGCTACTACCATAGGTTTATAGAAGGTTTTTCAAGGATTGCAAAACCTTTGACTGAGTTAACCCAGAAAAACACAAGGTTTGTCTGGGGAAATGATCAACAATTAGCTTTCTAACTTCTGAAGACGAAGTTGTGCGAAGCTCCAATATTGGCATTACCCGAGGGTAACGAGGATTTTGTCATTTACTGTGATGCCTCTCATCAAGGATTAGGAGCTGTACTGATGCAAAGGGATAAGGTCATTGCCTATGCATCACGATAACTCAAAACCCATGAGAAAAACTACACCACTCACGATTTAGAGTTAGGAGCTTTTGTGTTCGCTCTTAGAATATGGAGACACTATCTGTATGGCACAAAATTTACGGTTTTCACCGATCATAAAAGCCTACAACATATTCTAAATCAAAAAGAGTTGAAAATGAGACAACGTCGTTGGATTGAACTACTCGTCAAGGCTAAATCAAGACATTCATCAGTAAAACAATCGTAGTGGCAATTCTCTAAGAAAAGTCCATGATGATTGATTGGTGATTTAACTAACATTTGTGTAGGTACTAATGAACGTCCCCTTGGAGTAAGAACGTACACAATCATTTCATATGTATCAACATCTTCACCTCCAAATACTCATACTTATGAAGTTCATCCTCAACAAGTTTAAGTGAAGAATGTTCAAAGACAAAAAGATCAAGTTAAAGACAAAGATTTACGTCAAAGTCAAAGAGCTAATCAAGAAGTCAAGAACAAGTTCAAGTATCATGTGAGGAAGACATAAGTATGATGTTCTAAGTGTTTTCAAGAAGTATGAGTATGTTGGAAAAAACGACACTGCAAACATGTGAAGATGTTGATCAAAGGCAAGAAAGATCAAAATAAGTTACTTCGAAGATCACAAAGCATGAAGGAACAAAGAATCAAGACTAATCTACAACAACACACAAAGTTCAAGACAAAGAAGACTAAAGACCTAATCACATAGAGCATCATTTGAATGACCACCCCTTAGGGGGAGATTGTTAGCATTAAAGAAAAGTAATGGCCATTCTCGCTTATTTGAACTTTGTAATGTGTTGTAGATAGGTTAGTTAAATGGTCTAGGTAAATTTAATATTCCATAAGGTTAAGTATAAAAGCCTTCTTTATCAAATGTCAGCCAAGTCCATAAACAAAGCCCATCCAAGGCCCACGGGGCGTCAGATACGATGCATAAAAGGCACCTTACACTTCATTTGTGAGGTGTGCTTGAGAGTGTATTGTGTGTGTGTTTTAGTAATACAAGTTCCATCTTTATTTCTCTCCTTTCTCTCTTCTACACCACGCACCACCTTCATTCACCATCATTATAACGTGTGATAAGTTGATATAACCAAGGTCCTACAGTATATAAACCCCTCCAAAAATATGCAAAATTGCATATACATCTAAAAGAGACATAAAGACCATTGTACCCGTGGCAAAAAATGGAGGCAGTTGCATATATACCCTTCAAAAGATGCAAAATTGCATATCTATCTAAACCACGCATAGAGACCATTATACCCATGCATTGCATATTTGTACCAAGGATTTATATGCAATTATTAACCTTCGTAACACCTTCGAACATAAAGTGGATAAAAGAAAATTCAATACATTAATAAATGGTAATAATTAGAAGAAGACAAACCGATTTTCCACTGCACATAAATTAAATACATTATGCATTCGCAGTGGGTTCGTATTACATTCGAAGTATAGATTAATTAAAATCGAAAACAATTACTTTTTTTTTTTTTTGGTATACCTGGGTTTTCGACTCGACATTGTAATAATTACATCCTAAGCATCATCTTTAACATCCTAATCCGCTCAAGTCTATCCAAAACCTCATTAAATAAGCGTCAAAACTGAAAGGAGATCTTGGGCCTATTTGGTAGGGGCTTTTTGGGGAGCTGTTAGCGTTTTGTTACAAAAGTAATCTATTTTAAAATAAGTAGCTCCGTTTGGATACATTTACTTTAAGCTTTTATTTCAAACAAATAGCTCCTAAATGAAAAGCCGATTCATGAAGCTTTTTAAACATCTTGGAGCTGTTAAAACTTTAAATTACTAATATACGCTCCAAACATTTATTTACAGTTATAAATATGTCCTTTTTTGTTTAATAGCTAACTTACCAAACATTTTTATTTGAAAAAAGATACATTTTGTAGATCATGTTAACAGCTTTGCAGTTTACAGGTTACAGCTTACAGCATACAACTAATTTTACCAAACATACTCCTTATTTCACTTGTGAATAGTCAGGTGGTGCGCGAAAAATAAAGTACTTTTGTGCAGTTGAAACTCTCATTACAACTTGGTGAACACAAGCATCAATGTGGAACCCATGTAGAAAATGATGGCCATAAATCATATCCATTAGAATCCTTAAAACTCAGTTTTTAACAATTGATAAAAACATCCAACATCTTACGCTCATTGAAGATATTGATGTGGCGAGAGATGATCCATCGTAATGACATGATAAAAAGGCAAGATTTGGTTGTATAAATTACCTGAAACTGGATAAGTAAATATTTGTAGGCAATTCACTAGTGTACTTTTAAAGTCTAAATTTTAAATTAATGTTTTAAGGGAAAGGGATCATTGTCAAATATCACAGGGCCACGTCGTTCTGTCGAACCATTCGTAATCAGATAGTAGTCGATCGCAGTGTAGAATCCGTTAGGTGTGAACGGTGTCTCATTTGTTTGTCACTTGACCCTCACTTCGCAACTGGATCGTGGCATCTTCAATTTCGATCTAGTTGGAATCCGGTATGCATGAAAACGGACGAGGCGGCTGTCATCATGACGAGAATGAGACGGTGGTGAACACGGTGTAAATTTTGAGAAAAATGGAAGTGTTTACGAGGAGATATGGCTGATTATGGGAACTTAGGGGAATAGTAGACTATTAAATAGAAGAGTTTTTCTAACTTATGCCCTAGGGGCACAAAGTTAGACACATAAAAAGAACTCAGGGACTCACAAAAAAAGACTCAGAGTTTCAAGTATTATTGCAAAAAGTATTATTGTTTTTAATATCCTCTCCTTTTAAGAGGTTGGCATAACAAATTTATGTAACTTTGCACTAGTCATGATTAAAAATTGAGATCTCTTACATTTTAATCATGAAAGTTACAGTTTTTGCTAACTCAAAGAATACGGATTACATTTTTAAGTTTGTGACTACAATGTTGATGACAACGCTTCTTAAACCTAACGGCCCAACTGGCCCGTCGTTTACATTTAATCTGACTATAATGGGTCATAAAATTAAAGTAGCTTCTAGATAAACATATATTATTATAAATTGGGCTGATTAAGTAAATGCTAACGGCCTAAATCTATTTCTGCGTCTTTATTTATTTAGACAAAATATGTGCAGTAAAAACGACTGTGTCCCTTGATAGGTATGTATATTATCCATTTCACGTTGTGACTTTATTAGGGAAAGTTGCATAAGAGACAGTCCAAGATGCACTTAATTAAAACTTTTGCTCAACTTTGTAGCATACTGCGAAAGTAGGACACTGAATTATGTTTTGTCATTTTTTTCCCTTCTGCATCCAGTGTGTTTCTCACTTAATTATTATTTTATAAAGGATTTTTCTAACTTGCGTTTTTGGACCACAAGTTACGCACATCAAAATAATGTAGAGACTCACGAAAAAGTACTTGAAACTCACACAAAAGTATAATTTGTGTGAGTCCCTGAATCCTTTTTCGTGAGTGGTAACTTCTATCATTGTAATGAATTCAATGCTTAGACAAACAAATTACAAATGTATATAACTCTTGGGAATAATTTCTATTGTCTAATTAAGTAGAGACCATCATTGTGTCATCATTTAAATTGGCAATAATGGGAATTTACTTTACTTATATATATGCTTGCAGAATGATTGAGACTCATATTTCATCTAGAGACAACTTATAATTAAGTGGCTGTTAGTAACCTTTTGCCCATCCTATCACACAAAATGAATGTGTATGGAACTATTTGCTGATATCACATGTTTGTTAAATGATATTTTATCTCCAACTTTTATATGCACTATTATTTATGCAGTATGTAAGATATGGATAGAATATGAATATCAGATGATCAAACCGGATATTAATTAGTAACACTTCCAAGTACAAAAATCATCAACACGTACGCATCGCTAGGGTTTCTTGCTTCTTAAAAAATACTGTAATAACCACAATTAATACACTATATATATACCTTACTAATTAACAATAGATATTTTTTTTGAAAGTACAAAATATCAATTTTCGACTCAATGAAAATTTAAATGAATAATTAAACAATAATATGAAGTCATGGAATGCTGGCTCAAACTACTTTATCAATCAACACGTCTTGATCGAGTAGATACTCATTTGTGCACTATGATATATAATGGGATATTTGCCATTATTATGTTTTGTTTAGCTTTTAAAGCATATGAAAAAACACTCCCTTATTTGAACTAATTTATTAATAGCAAATAAGCAATCATTAGGGTGCCATGAACCCACTATGAATTATATTTCTATGTTCATACTTACCCCCCTCCACCTTCCAATCTTCCATGCATCACCAAATAGCAAAAAAGGCCATCTCATCTTAACCTAAATTCTGTTACTGCTTGTTTAAAGCTTGTTTAAGATAATCTATAAGTTTGTTTAAAGCTTGCACGAGAACTCAAATTAAGTGGTCATCTTTATTAATGTTAAAGCTTGTTTAAGTTAATCTAAAAGTTTTATCTTCAAATCCAGCCATACTGCTTTTTCCGCAACTTTTAAAGATTAAATTCATCGTTCATCAGCCGAAACATTGTTAGGTATAATTTTCCGAGTTGTGAGACTTGGCACAGTGCAGTGGAACGACATTGTCTTATTATATAATATAACCCGAAAATAAATGTGACAATATTACGGAGTATCAAATTATATATATGGTGTAACGGGGTCTGAAGTTTAAATATTATATGCACACTCATATCTCACAGAACTCATTTCTTAAATCTTATATGTACACTCATATCTCACAGAACTCATTTCTATCCTTTTAACAGGAAATGTCCAAGTAGCCTTGCAAAAATATTAAGTATACAAATTAAATCACCAAAGATGATATAGTTAACCCGATAGGTCACTTTCCACGAACTGCATTTCTAGTTGGCCAATCTCACTTTGTATAAAGTGGACCTTAAGCTGAGGAATAGTAGTAGCTATGTATCTTTAATTAGTTACATGCTTTTTTTGTAGTTTTTATTGAGGAAGATGATCAGCACTTAGTAGTTTATTGTGAAGAGGCGTTACTTTTAAAAATAGTGTTATTATAAAAGTCAACGAATGATTAAACAAGAAATCGTCAACTAATTGCACTTTCACAAAGTGCTTTCAGTGTGTACCAATTAAAAATTTACTATACAAGACAACAAAAAGAAGATTCTTTTGTATTTGTAAATTGCATGTCTTGGAAATTAAGATTCAGTTTGTCTAAACCTATATATTTGATTCACAACGCAATATGTTTCCGGAACTAAAGATGCTATTAAATTACGAGAGAAAATTTAAATATATTTAAAACTAGTTTTTGTATTACACGCGCTTTGCAGCCGGAAGACAAAGCACAATGCAGGCTTTTAGTGTTTTAAAATATAATATATTACTTGTTGTGTGTTTAACTTGTGCCTATAAAATTCCTGAGATAATGACCTCATATTTGCCGTGACAATAATAGACTATTAGGCAAAACAAGGGGAAAAATGTAAATTTAATAAAAACAATTAAGTGAGCAAGTATGACATCTAATAAGCACAAGGTACAAGCTTCATTTTTCTTCTTAGCCGACCGTACACACTTTGGGTTTTCTATTCCAAGCTTCACAGTGAAGTTACATACGATTTTACACCTTTTCAATGCCCAATATTTTTAGTGCATATTGCTAGATAATTAAAGTGTAGGTGAGTGCTTATAACTTTTAACGCATATTCATAAATTAATTTGTAAGAACTTCCAAAACAGGTTACTTTATTTTATTTTGTTAGGATTTGGCCATGATAAACTTTGGCCTGAATTAACATTATTATAATTTGATTCTATTTTTGAATATAATATGTGAATAGCGATTTAATTATTATAATATTCTGTTTTTGTTACTTTCGGTCTAATTCAACAGAAAGTAAAATTAAGAAACAATAAGTAGTAAGTAGTAATATTTAACGCATGCTCGTGATTATTAGAAACACGTTGTGTGGGAAAGTCTAAAAAGATCATATTTGAATTATAGCATCGTGAATCTACTGTTTTTTTTTTAAACTTTATTATTACTTTCTCGATTAAAATGATTAGGATATGCAACTACAAGAATGCAGAACAGAAAATTGTGGAAACTATATAGCTACGACAATGAATAATATACTTATTACAAGGAAAGTGATGTTGCCGTTCAAAAAAAAAACAAGGAAAGTGATGTTGGAAAAGTGCACGCTGCAGAGCTTTATACGCTCGTTATAGACACCATCTAACAAGGGGCGGTAGCAGATTATTTTTTAAGAAAGGACAAATGTCGAGAGTAAATGTCAAGTCGGGTCATGTCATTACTAGGCCTTTGTCTATGTAATGACAACGATTTTACTTTGAATGAAAGTGAACTTATTTTGCTAGAACCTAAACTAGTTGTTATTATATGGACATTATTTAGGACGTACTTACTTTTCTTTATCGATATTAATACGAAAAGAGAAAGCGAAAATAGAAAATTAGATTACAAAACATAAAATTGCACAAAAATCAAACATTAGATCATCTCTTCTAAAGTAAAGAATGTCATTAACCGATAGACTAAGATGTAGCTATAGGTTAATGTTTTACCATTATATTCTCTTATGGGGGCAGAATAAAATTGTTCATCATGATCATCTAAAGAAAATCCACATACATAAAAGTCTTAACATATACTAGGAACTTTGTGGGGGCAACTGCCCACGCTGCCCCTATTGTAGTACCGCCTCTGCATCTAACCAGAGACGGACTTATGTATGTCGTATGGGGTGGCGGTGCCTCATATAGCTAGCCGAAAAAGTTGTATTTTTAGTGTTATTTATTTATTTAATTATTTTTTAATTTTGACTTTTTTCGAAAGTGCCGCTCACTCAAAACTCAAATTGCCCCCCACCTACATAGTAAAATCTAACATTCAACACTTTGAAACCTTCTAAATCCTTAATCTCTAAGTAACAATACTCGATTTATCATTTCAAATCTAGTTTTTTCTTACGTATTTTGTTGCTATAGAAAAAAAAAATGCCCCTCACATTGTATTTTCCTGGTTCCGCCACCACTTATAACGGCAGCAAATTGCACCGAAAGGTGCGTTATAAGCGCGTTATAGGTACCATGCTGCCTATAACGGGAGTTTGTGTGTATATAAAAAAATTCATAAAAAAAATAAAAAAATAATAAAAATAAATCTTTGTATGGGTTTTTGTTTGTGTAGTGTTCTTGTTGTGTTTGGGTTTGATTTTGTGATGTAAAGCTTGTGTTTGTTTTTACTTTCGTAAGTTTTGTCTCTTTGTTTTTGGTATTGCAGGTTTTAGCGGAAATAGGGAAGAAGAAGAGATAAATCTGACTTTTTTCGCTTTTAGCCATATGCTTTTACAACGTTAGTCCATGTTGTTTATAATGTTAGTCCTTCGAGTTATTCTTTCAATTTGTTAATCTTTAAAATGTATAAAACTTAGTATAAATGTATAAAATTCAATGAGTGTTAAAAAATGAGAAAAAATAATTAGGTCCCATTTGTACCTATAATATGTATTATACTAGGAGGGAGTTTTCATGTTTTGTGTTAGAGCAATGATAGAGCCACAAACATTTTACAAAACAAAATCAACAAAGATGACTTGTCATTGTGTGATTGGATGTAACAAAGAGAAAAGAGAGAAAATCTATCAAATTTAGAAAAGAGAGAAAATCTATCAAATTTAACCAATCACACAATGACAAGTCATCTTTGTGGATTTTGTATTGTGGAGTGTTTGTTGCTCTATCATTGCTCGAGCAATAATAGAGCAACAAACACTCCACAATACAAAATCCACAAAGATGACTTGTCATTGTGTCATAGGTTAAATTTGATAGATTTTCTCTCTCTTCTCGTTGTTATAACAATCACACAATGACAATTCATCTTTGTGGATTTTGTGTTTTGTGGAGTGTTTGTTGCTCTATCATTGCTCTTTGTGTTAGAGCAATGATAGAGCCACAAACACTTAACAAAACAAAATCTACAAAAATGACTTGTCATTGTGTGATTGGTTAAATTTGATAGGGTAAAAGCTTATGTGGCAGTGTAGATAATTTGCGAATAACTCGCACTGCATCTAACACTCGAAATGACAGCCAATTTTTTCTGATAGAAACGTGTCATCAATTTGAATTTTGTGATACATTTCAAATGTATGGGTAAAATACTATAATCTTGGGAGTTTATTGACATCTTCTATAAACAAATTATGTACCAAAATTCAATTTATGTATTCTCAAATTAGTTTTGTGTCACTACCAGAACTAGGCTTTACCGGGGACTTTAACTGCGATTAATTATGTGTAAGCTAAGACTTGCCACTCATACGACACCCTAGATTACTATTTAGAACACATGACTTGGGAACTTTTTTCTCTTCTAATGTACACATGTTCAGTTAAGGAAAACTATTTGAAAGGAAAAACATTTTTGCTACAGAAACAAATTGTTTGTGATTTATGCCTTTATGGCCCTATGAGAAATATTGGTTCGGGCCCATATTGATTGTGTGTTATGTCATTTGAGGCAACATATCTCCAACTCTCCAAGTGGTCTAACTCATAAGTGGAAAGCAAACTAAGTAGTTCACTTACAGGGTATCTCCCACCACAACCATGACCAGCAATAACTACCCATTTTATCGTGTTTCGTCATCGTCTTAATGATACAGTAAGAACGACGCCAATAATTAAGAGATACCTACATTTTGTGATTTATATGTGCACGAATAACCAATACAAGTTGCAAAATCTAAAGTCTAAACTCTAAACTATATGCACTAGCTAATACATTTGATATTTCTTTTCAAAATAAATAGTTGTACATTACTCGTATAATGTTTTTACTACTATTCGACTCTTAAGTGTGTCTACACTATTTAAAAACATGTATGTTATGGAAAGGAGTAAAACATATGTGGAAATGTGAACAAAATTAACAGGGAACGATGCTTTCAAATTAAATTTGTTATTCTTGGAATGTTTCCAAATGGGTACATAAAAGAATTCTAGATACATAAGTCACACACATATGTCTATTATAATCAGACGAATACTCGTGTAATGCGACGGGACCTTATAACTGCAAATAATTATAGTTAAAATATTTTGGTTAAGTGTTTCGAGTAAGATTTATGCATACATTATAAGCTCATCAAAAATATAATTAATTTTTTTTAAACATACGATAATTCAACTGGAAATAATACATTGCAACAATTAGTTGAAATATATTTTTTTTCTAAATATTTCTAACTTTTTTACAAATGATATATTATATATATAGTTGAAATGATAAATAAATATATTATGTATTAAATATCATTAATAAACTTTTTAATAAAATATATAATGCAACGTATTCAAAAACAAGTCAAACGATTTCTTGTAATAAAGTAATAATAATTTAGATATAATACATTTATCATTTTTAAATTTTTTTAGAGTTAAGGAAAATTATATACTTTTTATAATATGTAGCATAGATAGAGCAACGGCATTTTTTTTAAAAATTAATAAACATGTAGAGATCGACTAATATTAAAAACTTACCACTTAAAAAGTTGACATTTTAAAATTAGTATATGTTGGTATTGATAGAGGAACCATGTGACTTAAATTTGTTTTAAAACGGAAAGTAAAATAGTGAAACTTGGATTTGAGAAAGGTTTGAAAGATATGGGAAAGGTTTAAGAAAAAGTGAAAGAGAGAAAGTAAATTATTATATATAATTTATTAAATTTGTATTAGATCTAAAATAGCATAAAATAAAGTTTAAATGACATAATTCAATAGTTAAAATATAGATGTACACGCAATAAAAAGGCCCCCCCCCCCCCCCCCCCCCCCCGCCTTTTTAGAAATCCTACAAAAATTGAGTGGAATGATATTTTACACTATTCTTATTTCATACAATCAAGGTTTTGAAGATTGGGATTCTACCTAAGACCGTTTTCGTCTGTGCAAGATCGTGATCATAAGATCGGATCGGTATCTTAAGATCCTACTATAATGCCATTTTCTTAATAACATTCTTAATATTATACAAATCTACAATTTAGCATATATTATAAACACAAAATTCTATGAATATTTTATGAAAATGTTGTCCTAAATAACGATTATGGATTTTTAAGAAGATTAACATGTTCTTGTTATAAAGTTTATATAAAATAATCCATAACTTTGTAGTTTTTTAGTTTATTGTTCGAGAAAAATAAGATCGGATCGGATTAGATCTTGTTAGGAATATAAATATTCAGGTGAAAGACTCGGTCACCCCGAGTATAGATTAGCATTACGTAGCTCGTAGCCTTATTAATATTTAGTTAGTACATAGTTAGTTAACGTAGTGTTTGTGGAGTTGGGTCGGGTTTTTACTCACTGTCAGCTCACTCCACAGCCCGTGTAGGGGCATTTTGTGTTTTAGTATAAATACTGTTACCATTGAAAATTATATTAAAAAGTGATGGTCATTCTCATTTATTGTAATGTTGTAATGTGTCGTAATTTGTGTTATAAGAATAGTCAATGGCCTTAGTCTTGGTAAGCTAATATGTTATTAGTTATGTTTCATAAGCCTTTATAATCCATGTAAACCAAGTCCAAGCCCAAGCCCATGGAAAGCCTCTTAAGGCATCATGTATGGAACTATAAAAGGCACCTTACCTCTCATTTGTAAGTGTGCTTGTGTGTGTATTGTGTGTGTTTTTTATAAAAGTTCTCTTCATCTTTATACTATTTTTCTCTCATATTAACGCCACACATATTGCATCAAGTCACCATCTTTCTTTCTTCTAGTGCTTATATTTGTGTTAAAGTTGATATACCTAAGGTCCTACAAGTGGTATCAATCGCCTAACAATGATTTAGGAGTGTGTGGTAATCGTATTTTTCAAGTTTTTTTCTTAAAAAGTTGCATTTTTTCTTGTAAAAGTGCACTTTTTCTTTAAAAAGTCTTGATCTTTAAGTATTTTAGTATTAAAGTTGTTGTTTTTCTTGAAGCTTTAGTGATTCTAAGTGTTTTGGGAAAGATTTGATCAAAAGAATCAAGTGAAAAAAGTGTTTTTGGTTGAAAAAATCGGATTTTTTGGCTGTTTGGGACATCTTACGAGTAACTTTTGGTCAAAACCCTTTTCTTACGAGTATGTTTCTACAAGTAATTCTTACGAGTAATTCTTACGAGTAAGTTTCTACGAGTAAGTTTCTACGAGTAATTCTTACGAGTAAGTTTCAGAGTTCTACGCATAACTTCATCAAAGGTCTTCTCTTCGTGCATCGGTGACTCAGTACTTCCCTAGCTTGGATAAGTTAGTGGAATACTTCGACTTCGGATATCTTTCAAGCTTGGATAAGTTTGAAAGATTTGTTTGGTCTTTTGAACCTTACGCATAAGAATCTTACGCATAAGATTAAAACTTACGCATAAGGTATATCTTACGCATAACTCTAAAGTTTACACATAAGATCATACTTTACGCGTAACTTTGCAGTCTACGCATAAGTCTCATCTTTACGCGTAACTTCAAACGGCCATAACTTTTGAACCGTAACTCCGTTTTCGACGAATCAGCTGTCAAAACGACCGTGAGATAGAGGAGAACGACACGCTAAATTTTTCACCATAAAAACTTGCATCAACTTACACTAAACACAACTCCTACTTCGTTGAATCGATCCAAGAATCAACTTTATTCATCTACACTTCATCAATGGCAACTCAGCAAGACATTCATGCTGCCGGTGCGGAAAACCGACCTCCAATGCTTGAAAAAGGTGGATATCTCCCATGGACAAGCCGCATGCTTCGTTACATCAAAACAAAGCCTGATGGTAAATTAATGATCAACTCCATTACAAATGGTCCATTCAAGCCAAGACAAGTTCAAATTGAAGGTAATCCAAATACAACACCTCCTACTCAACCATTCGTGCGTGAACAAACAGAAGTAGATTACACAGAGGAAGATAAGAAGCAGATCGCCGCTGATGATATGGCAATGCATTTAATCCAACTTGGATTACCACGGGAGATCTTTGCTGCGGTCGACAGCTGTGAAACTGCTTATGCTATGTGGGAACGTGTTAGAAGGATTTGTCATGGAACAGAGATTGGACAACAAGACGTTGAGAACAAACTTCTTACTGAATGGGAGAACTTTACATCCACTAAAGGAGAACAGATTGAATCTTACTACACAAGGTTTTGCACTTTGATGAATGAGTTAATCAGAAACAAGTTGACACCTCGAACAATTGCAACAAACATCAAATTCATCAATAACCTTCCAGAAGAATGGGGTCGTTATGTTACAATTGTCAATCAAACAAAGGATTTACATAAGGTGAATTATGATCAACTCTATGACTTTTTGAAGAAAAACCAAGCTGAGGCTAATGAAGTAAGGAAAGAAAGATTGGCAAAGAATCATGATCTTCTCGCATTAATTGCTACTACACCAACACCGCTACCAGTGAACACACAACAACCATCATCATCTTCCACTCACAACTACATGCAACCATCATACATTCAACAACCAACACCGGTCTACCAACAACAGTTCTACCCACAGCAACAACAACATGTTATTCCACAACAGCAATACCAACAATTCCAAGAACCAGAATTCACTGAAAATGATGAAGCTACTGCAGCACTGACCCAAACGTTTGCTTTTCTGTCAAAGGCATTCCAAGGACGCTATTCTACACCAAAAAACAACAACCAAAGGATTTCATCGAACACTCGCAATAAGCAGATTGCTCAGCCGAGTTTCAATATGGGCAACGGAGGCCAAATGGTTGGAGTTTATGGGAATCAGCAAGGATATGCTACTGGAATTAACATGGGGAATCAGAATATGCTGAATACAGGGATTCAGAATGCAGGAAATCAATATGGTCAATATGCAGGGAATCAGTTGGGTCAGTTTGTTGGAAATCAGAGGGGTCAGAATGTTGGTAATCAGGCAATGGGTAATTAGAATAGAAATGTTGCAGCTCCAGTAGTTGGAAATTTGGGAAATGTGAATCAAGCTAATCCGGTAAAGTGTTTCAACTGTCAGGGTGTAGGTCATATGGCAAGGAACTGTCCTACTAAGCCGAACAAGAAAGACACAACATACTTGCAGAAAGCATTACTGTTGGCACAAAAGAATGAGGCAGGGTTTCAGTTGAACGCAGAGGAGAATGATTTTATGGCTCTTATGGATGACATGGAAGATAGAGAGGATATCGATGCGAACTGCATATTCATGGCGAATCTTCAGGAAGCTAAGTATGACACGGATTCTGATACACTTCCTGTTTATGACACCAATGCACCATCTGAGGTATCAAATTTCAACACATGTCACAATAATGATATATTTGATATGTCTCCTTATGAGGAACAGCATTTTGAGAAGCAAGCATCCACTTATGATACATTCCTGGACACGCCAAGTAGTAGCAATACTCCTTCAGCTACTCCATATGTGAATCATAATGGAGGCTTCGTTTCACAGCATGCTGAGAATGATGAGGAAACACGTGCTTTGTTTGAATCATTATTGAATAATTGTCGTATTGAAATTGAGAATGTGAAAAAGGTCAATCGCGATGTTAAGGCCGCGAATGTTAAATTGACCGCTGAGCTTGAGAGTTACAAAGAAAACGTTAAAGCTTTTGAATTTCATAACAAAAGATTGTCTGAATTAGAAACTGGTTATCAAAATTCCGTTTCAAGGGAAAAACAATTGCAACTCAAGTTTGATACACTTGATGTTAATTCTTTCAAAAAGATAAAATCTTTAAACGCGGAAATTTCTGATTTACAAAACCAACTTTCTAAACAAAAAACAGCTTATACCAATCTTGAAAAAGAAAGGGATGAGTTGAAAAAGGACTTTGCAAAGAAAGAAGACAAACTTTTGGCCGAAATCGTAGAGTCAGAACACATGATTGCTCATTTAGAAGAATTAGTGGTTAAATCGGGTCAGTCAAGTCAAACAATGAAAATGATTTCAAATCAAACTAATTCGGTTTACCATACGAAACATAAAGTGGCTCTTGGTAACAACACCCCCAGTAATCTCAAGAAAGCTCAGCAAGAACAGAATGTTTGTATAATGGTAATGTGATTTACACCAAACATGATCCTCCCGTCGTTCGGGATTCTGTGCAAACGATAGAACATGTCGAAGAGAGCATAAATAAAATGAAACAAAAGGATTTGAAACCCATTGATTACAACAAATTGAACAAACTTTCGGGAATTACTTTTGTTCCACAAAAAGAACCATCTGTGTTTTCCATAAAACGACCATTCTCAAAAATGTTTTCTAAGAAAGTAATTGTTTCCAAATCTCTTTCAAAAATGGAACAAATGTCTTCTACCAACACTTTTAATACAAGTGAGGCTAGAGACATTCTGGATGACATAAAAAAGAGAATTCAAGAACTTCAAAATATTGTTGCTTACAATCAATATTAACAACTGGCATTCCAGTTTTCATATTGAGCAGAAAAAAGTTTTTGAAAACGAAATTACTATCCCACTGAATAACATCAGTGCGAGGGTAATCCATTTTGAACAAGTTTTCTTAAAAGAAACGGCCGACTTTGTCAAGGACCACAAATCCCTGGTAAACGAAGCTAATGATACTCGTGAAAACATGCATGTTTTGGAAAACCTAAATGATTCTCTCTTCGAAGCTGTCATGACTACTGATATTATGTCCATCATTTTACAAACATATTCTATGCAAGACGATGAAAGACTGAGAGCTGAGACCTCTGAAATTGTTTCCAAATATGAAAATGCTCTTGTAAAACTTGAAAAAGAAAACATGTCATTTTTCAAACAACTTGATCGAAAATCAGAGGAATGCAAGTATGACAAATTGTCGTATGAGCATGCCTACAAGGACATGAAAGAGCAAAATGATCTTTTGAGAGCTCAGCTTGTAAGTATAAAAGGGAAGGGTGTGGATACTAAGTTTTCAAAACCATCGACTTCGGAGAAACCAAATGTTTCAAAAACGGTTGAAAAACCAAAAATGTCAATTTCACGGTTTGCTCCTAAAGTCGATGAGAACAAGGATTTGTCAAAACCAGTCACTCCACAACCCTTGCTCAAGAAAAAGGAAATGGAAAAGAATGTTGAAAAACGAAAATTGGTTGTTGAAAGAAACACAAATGTGAGTGCACCTGGCTCTTCTAGGAATAGTACACCTAATGTGACTACAAAATCTGTAAAGGAATCTGTTGGTTCTAATGACATGGTCCAAAATCACCATCTAGAAGAAGCTAAGAAAACGGCACAACTTCGAAAAAATGGAATCTTAGGTGCAAAACCTAGTGTGATGAATTCTACAAGATTCCAAAGCACTGCTAGTAGTAGTAAACCATTACCTAGGAACTATCTAAAAACTACTAGGGATTGGCTTGCATCTAAGAGTAGTGGCACAAAAAAGAATGCTAGGAACGTAGAATGCGACACACAAAATTCCAAAGTCTCATCGAACAACAAACAATTTCTCAAGAATGGTAAATCAAGTGTCATGACACAATCCACTAAGACACCAAACCGAAACAAACCCGTTGATAAAAAGCAAGAGGTTAAGAAACCTAATAGGTGGATATCTAAAGAATGTAGTTTTTCCAAGACTGAGACTTCCGCTGCATCTGATAAGAAAACTACATCTAGATCTTACCTTAGGTGGATTCCTACCGGGAAAGTTTTTAAAACAGTTGGTCTTAGATGGATTCCCACAGGAAAGATTTTTGATAGTTGCACCAAGACAAATAATAGTGATAACCTTCAGGATAAGGAAGTAGAAAGCATTACAACCGTTGATATTCAACACCCGCTGAGTGATGATTCATGTACTTCTAACACTGTTATTTGTGAAACCTCTTCGTCTTTGGTTGCAGGTGCTTCAACTATCTCAGAACCTAGTTCATCAAAGGGTTCAAATTCTGTAAATTCTATAAAATCATTCTTTCAATCTTCTATTCTTGATTTTCCATTTCTTTTATAAAAACAAAAACAAAATACAAAAATATAAAATTTTCAAAATACAAAAACAATATAAAATCAAAAAATCCAAAAATATTCTTCTCACGACATGTCTCTCGTATAAATCAATATTCTGTACGTTTCTAGAAATGTCATTCAAAAATGATACGGACATGTACAGATGCTTGAACGGGAGTTCTCTAAAACGTTTTTCTAAAACATGTCGTTTCTCAAAAGTTTCTTCACAATGGCTTTCGTATACTTCAGTACGAAACCCGTACTTAAACGATGACTTCTGATTATTTTCAAATCAAGGACTCGTACGTTCAATGACGAACTCTTTTTCAAAAAGTTCGAGTCTAAACAAACGAAAAAGATTTCAAGTATAAACTCGTTTTCAAACAAAATTCTTGAGCACTTTTTCAAGATTGTTCAAAAGATTTCTCAAAATCTCTCAAAATTAGTGCTCAAGATAACTCCCTCAAAACCCTTAAGTAATATTAAAATGTGCTATCATTAAAGGGGAGTACGAACACAAAATGTTCCAAATTCATGCAAAATCTGTCTTTCTCTCCAAAAGCTTTTTCTTAATCAGTTGATATCAAAAATATCACGTTATGCTATTTTTGAGGGGGAGAAGACATGATTAAAATATGATCAAAGATGTTTAAAGTTTGTGGCTGAATCTCAAAAGAGCTCGACTCAGTAAGTACCAATGAATTGACGAAGCTTAAAATGTCAGTAATCGAAAAGACTTGTCCTGGACGGGTAATAATTTCAAGCTAGTCTAACTAGTGATGTAAGCGTGTCTCGAATAGGACTTGTCTGAGTAGAATGTACCGTATCGAGATACTTTCTTTGGACTTGACCAGGACGGGTAATAACTTCAAGCTAGTCTAACTAGTGATGTAATCGTGTCTCGAATCGGTCATGTTCACTGAAAGTGGATCAATTCAAAAGTGCAAACTCCTCTCGCATGTGCAAATTTCTTAAAATTTACATGAGCACATGTGAAGGGGGAGTCCTTCAAAAAATTGCAAAACTCTCAAAGTGGTAACAACAGTGTGTTTTATTATCATAAACACTTTGAGAGATTTTCAATAAAAGGTTTTATGGCAATTATAGGATTCATGGAGTTATAAGGTGACTAAGGTTAGGGAAAACCGTCCTATGATCCGCTAGAGCCGGAGGGATCTACCCAAGGACAATTCCAATAGATTAGAATTAGAAGTCCTTAGGTATGATTAAAAAAAGGAGAAAATGAGAAAGGAGAAAGAAGGGGTTGAAGAATTAAAAAGAAAAGTTATGAAAAAGGGAGAAAAGAAATAGCCCTCCATATGTTCAACCTTAGGGCAGACACCGGGTTCAATTCATATGCTACTGGTTGTTACTAAGGTGACACCGGTATTGAAGATAAAGACGTCATGGACCCAGTGACGCACTGCACTAAACCTTCTAGCCACTCAAGTTCTCTTAAAAGAGCTTGTTTCATTCTCACGGGGAACCGGCGTAATCTATCGACCTGTCTCTTAGATATGGTTGATATTGAAGCAGGAGACCTCTCCCTAATCCCCGCATAGGAAACCAAATGTGCACTTATCGAGTCTAGAGCCCCGAGATTCATCAAAAGATCTCATAGGAACACATGATATTTCTACACTAGTTGTTCATCATTAAGGACGCCAGATGTAAACTTAAGAGTCCTACACAGATCTTAGCAATCTGCCAGAACATTTATGAGAGGATTCACATTTGTGATTCTCAATGATTGAATGCAAACTCCTGCCAGGGTCAACATCAAACAGCCCTGACAGCAGGTCACTTCGGTAATTCTTTATGGGTTACGCTTAGTGTTCGCGGTGGTTTCAAACGGTCTACAGTCGTGGAGTGATCCCCAACGACTCACCCAGTCATTGAGCTACTAAGTAGGTCTTGTAAGCTCTCTCGAGAGTATCTGACATGGGAACGGCCTTGGTAAGGGTTAGAAAGAGTCTTCACACTATGCTGTTGACGATCTCTAATTCTTATCTGTAAGTACCGGATGTTTTATTGCTAATTGTTTATATGCAGGGACACTTCATCTCCATGGCGACAGATTCCACGTGCTCATACATACATCTGGAAGTTAAAGAAAGCTCCCTCAAAGATCTATACAACACAAAGTTCAAAAAAAGATTCTACGCCAAAAAGAAGAATCTACAAAGTATAAAGACTAAAGATCAAAGTGAAAGAAAGGGAACTACATGCATATGAATATCAAAGTCCAAAGATGTATGAGCATGTTGGAATGGCAAACAACCACCACAGACGCAGAAGTGACGAAAGGCAGATAACTCCACATCACAAAGGAACAAAGAACGATGAAAAATCAGTTATCTAAGATCACAAAGCATGAAGGAACAAAGACTAAAGACTATTCTACAACGACACACAAAGTTAAAGACAAAGAACACGGAAGACCCACTCAAGTGGAGCATCATTCGAATGACCATCCCTTAGGGGGAGATTGTTAGCATTGAAAATTATATTAAAAAGTGATGGTCATTCTCATTTATTGTAACGTTGTAATGTGTCGTAGTTTGTGTTATAAGAATAGTCAATGGGCCTTGGTCTTGGTAAGCTAATATGTTATTAGTTATGTTTCATAAGCCTTTATAATCCATGTAAACCAAGTCCAAGCCCAAGCCCATGGAAAGCCTCTTAAGGCATCATGTATGGAACTATAAAAGGCACCTTACCTCTCATTTGTAAGTGTGCTTGTGTGTGTATTGTGTGTGTTTTTTATAAAAGTTCTCTTCATCTTTATACTCTTTTTCTCTCATATTAACGCCACACATATTGCATCAAGTCACCATCTTTCCTTCTTCTGGTGCTTATATTTGTGTTAAAGTTGATATACCTAAGGTCCTACAAATACCCCTTCCATATGTGGGAAGGGTTGGAACTTCTCTTCTTTTTAATCTAATACACAATCATTCTCTCTCATTAGAAGTCTCCCATCTCATCTCTTTCTCTCTCTAAATTCGAATCACTACCACAAGACCATACATGTTTTGATTATGAGTATATTATGTGGAAAACTAGAAGGGGGGTTGAATAGTTTTACGTCTTTTTCGTTTTATAAAACTTTGCTTTGAAAAAATAGATGCAAATTATAAAAACCTTTAAAGCTAAAGTGTAGATACTAATTTATTCACACTTATCATATAAACACTACTTATATAGAATGTTGAGTAGAAATTATAATTTCAAATATCTCACTTAAATATATGTTTATATGTATATATGTTTTAATATGTGTATATCCTTATAGTTTACTTGTATAAAATTAATGTTGTGAATGGAACCTAGTTTGATCTTTATGTGAAATCAATATATGCACAACACACACAATTATAACTATATATGAAAAGCTAATAAGTAAGAAAGCAAAGAGTGAGAGATGGAATGATCAAACCGAGAGACAAAAGATTTATAGTGGTTCGGCTACAAGGACACCTTCCTTGCCCTACTCCACTCCCCGAGCACTGAACTCGAGAATTTTCTTCACTAAGTCAATAACCTCCCTTATGGCGGAGAAAACCATACACACCAAGGCTTACACCGATTAACGATACTAAGCAAAATGTCGAGTTCTAATTATAGCTAGAACCAATCTCACAACAACAATCACACCACAACTTCTTCACACCCTTTCACCCATTCTAGACTTCTTCACAACTCTAGTTTCTTCACGCCTTCACAAATTCTTCACTACTTCAAGGATTTGCAACTTCACAACTTCAACGCTTCAAAGTCTTCACAACTTCAATGCAACTATCTTTCTATTTGAAGGCCTTTATCAATCTATCACTATCATGATTCTTCAACTAAAAACTTCTATGTCTTCACACCTTCTAGTCTTCAAAGTCTTCTCAACTTAGATGCTTCAATTTCTTAACAACTAACCACTATAACTAATACCTCCTATCACCGATCCTATGCTATACCACTTCTTCTCTTCTAGTATAACTTCACATTTACAACAATTCTAGATCTTATGTCTAAATCTAGCTAACTAATGCATACACCTTATTCACCAAAGTATGAAAGATTTACAAGATGAACAAACAACTTAGATAGCAAGGTGATACTAAGTTGCAATACCTCTATTCTTAATAAATAGAAGTATTCTTCTCTTTGCGCTTGAGTGTTGAGGCTTGAATCACTTTGAAACAAAGATTAATATATATATATAGAATCAAAGGATTTTAGAAGATAGAAATGGAGATTTGAATCAGAAAGTTTTTAGTGCAAAAAGGTGAGAAAAATATGTGGAATGATTCAGTATTTAAAGGGCCAGAAATTACTCTTCTAGAGCGTGCCAGTCCCCTTAATTAGGGGGCGGTCCCCTTAATGATTAAGGGGGCCGCCTAGTATAATTAAGGGGGCCGCCCTCCTGAACGTTGGACTTTCTTGTCCTTTTATGAGGAAAATTTTTCTGGATTAGATTTGCCATTTTTGATTGAAAATTTGAATTCATAAATTTGTAATGAATTAAACATATTCTTTTAATTCTAAAAATGTTTTCTAAAAGATATAAAATGTTTTGTGATATTTTATAAAAATCTAGTGATAAATAAAAATGTTCCTTTGATCTTATAATGCATTGGACACTTTGTTTATTCATACCTTAAGTGATTAGATGGTGATAGTGAGTATTTACTACTAAATACTTGTTTACGTCATAATCTTTGGTTTGATGAGTTTAGGTTTTGTGATTATCAAAACATAGAGATATCGAAGGATATGAATAACGTTTTTAGTCAATTATTTATATCAACAATCTCTCCCTTTTTGATGATTACAAAACCTAAACTCATTGAATTCAAAAATTTATTTTTAGACAAGTATTTAGTGAGTTTATATTCACTTCTCCCCCTTTTTGTAGAATCAAAAAGGTTTAAGCCGAAAGGATGAAAGCTCCCCCTTGATGTATGCTCCCCCTCGTTTGAGGGCACCAAGGGTTCGAGTTATGGAATTCTTGCAAGAAAAATATTAGAAGCACAAGCAAAAATATATAACATACTAACAACAACTAACAAGCATGGCAAAGGAGAATTTGAAACACAAATTAAACCATTCATTAATTTAAAATGATTATGTCAACCATATAATCATTGTTACATGAACTATAATGCTAGAATTCTAAACCAAGTAGAATATCCACTAGTACAAAAACGACCTATGGTCATACATGGTCGATTTGGAACAGCCACACATTCAAATATTTGTGTGGCTGAAGGTAGGAAAATTGACAGAATTTACGAATTAGTCACACATGAGCCTTTCGAATGTGTGACCATAAGACCTCAATTGCCACACAATCAACCTTTATGTGACTAAAAGTAACTGGTGATTTTGTTCCATATCATTTAGTCACATATGCATTTGGAACGTGTGACAAATACAAGTAACCTTGATGCCACATATGGTCACGCTAAACTTATAGTCACATTTGCTTCTAATAGTATGACCAAATGCCATATACGGTCATACAAAATAGTTTGTCACACATTATTTAAGTGTAGCCAAAATCCAGTACATGTAGTCACACTAAACAGTTTTTCACACATTATTTAAGTGTAGCCAAAACATGATTTGTGTGACTAAACATTAACAAAGGCCACATAAAAACCCAATTCATGTGGCAAGTGGATGATCAATAGTCACACAAAATACACATTCCTTAACTTTCAATAGCATATGGTCACACTTATTAACACTCTTGGTCACTTGATGGTTAGTTGTATGTGACTAAATACACTCCCAAAAACATGCTTTGTGTGACTAAATGTTACCAAAGGCTACACAAAAACCAAATTGATGTGGCAAGTGGATGATCAATAGTCACATAAACTACACATTCCTTCACCTTAAACAGCATATGGTCACACTTATTAACACTTTTGGTCACTTGATTGTTAGTTGTATGTGACTAAATTCACTCCCAAAAACATGCTTTGTGTGACTAAATGTTAGCAAAGGCCACAAAAAAACCAGATTCATGTGGCAAGTGGATGATAAATAGTCACACAAGATACATATTCCTTCACTTTAAACAGCATATGGTCACACTTATTAACACTTTTTGTCACTTGATGGTTAGTTGTATGTGACTAAATTCACTCCCAAAAACATGCTTTGCGTGACTAAATGTTACCAAAGGCCACACAAAAACCAAATTCATGTGGCAAGTGGATGATCAATAGTTACACAAAATATACATTCCTTCACTTTAAACACCATATGGTCACACTTATTAACACTTTTGGTCACTTGATGGTTAGTTGTATGTGACTAAATACACTCCCAAAAACATGCTTTGTGTGACTAAATGTTAGTAAAGGCGACACAAAAACCAAATTTATGTGGCAATTGGATGATCTATAGTTACACAAACCATACATTCCTTCACTTTCAACACCATATGGTCACACTTATTAACACTTTTGGTCACTTGATGGTTAGTTGTATGTGACTAAATTCACTCCCAAATACATGCTTTGTGTGACTAAATGTTAGTAAAGGCCACACAAAAACCAAATTTATGTGGCAATTGGATGATCTACAGTTACACAAACCATACATTCCTTCACTTTCAACACCATATGGTTACACTTATTAACAGTTTTGGTCATTTGATGGTTAGTTGTATGTGACTAAATTCACTCCCAAAAACATGCTTTTGTGACTAAATGTTACCAAAGGCCACACAAAAACCAAATTCATGTGGGAAGTGGATGATGAATAGTCACACAAAATACACATTCCTTGACTTTAAACACCATATGGTC
Organism: Artemisia argyi; assembly: GCA_030686995.1. Classification (NCBI taxonomy): domain Eukaryota; kingdom Viridiplantae; phylum Streptophyta; class Magnoliopsida; order Asterales; family Asteraceae; genus Artemisia; species Artemisia argyi. The sequence goes on from CM060685.1 coordinate 62,064,761, forward strand.
ACACTTATTAACACTTTTGGTCACTTGATGGTTAGTTGTATGTGACTAAATACACTCCCAAAAACATGGTTTGTGTGACTAAATGTTAGTAAAGGCCACACAAAAACCAAATTAATGTGGCAATTGGATGATCGATAGTCACACAGAATACACATTCATTAACTTTAAACATCATATGGTCACACTTATTAACACTTTTGGTCACTTTATGGCTAGTTATATGAGAGTAGATACACTCCCAAAACCATGGTTTGTGTGACTAAATGTTACCAAAGGCCACACAAAAACCTAATTCATGTGGCAGTTGGATGATCAATAGGCATAAAAAATACACATTCCTTGACTTTAAAGCATATATGGTCACAGTTACTAACAATTTTGGTCAATTTATGGTTAGTTGTGTGTGACTAAATACCCAAAAGAAACATGCTTTAATTTGTGTGAATAAATGTTACAAAACGGCACACAAATATCAATTTCATGTTGCAATTGGATGAACAATAGTTGCACAAAATACGCGTAAATAACAGCTCAAACATTTTTTGTTTGCTTAATTAAGGTAAATTTATTAAGAAAGTGAGTGATAAAGGCAATGTTACATGAAACAACAACCAAACAAAACTATACAGCCATAACATAACACAAACACCTAAATACATTGGACAATTCCCAAGCTCTTATTACATAACATGGTTCACTTGGTTTTCGTATAACAACACCTCTACAGTCGGTTCGATAGTAGTCAGTTCGTGATTCGTTACCCAAGTCACGTCGATCCACACGTGGCAATATGTTATCATTGTGCTGGTGAATGACGGTACTAAATTCCTCATCGACTTGATCATACTTATCTTTGTAATTCTTGGGAGGTGTCTTAAACACAATAGACAATTTTTTATCTAACTGGTCTTGCACATAAAACACTTGTCGTGCTTGTGAGGCTAATATGAATGGATCAACCTTGTGGCCTAAATTATTCAGGTCAACGAATGTATACCCAAGAATAGTATCGCGTTTCACACCACCTTTGCGATTAACCCAATCACATTTGAAAAGAGGAATTTGGCTGTAACGGTAATCTAGCTCCCATATCTCTTGCAAAACCCCATAATAAAACGCTTGCCTTGTGGTTGCAACTTCTTTAGATATGTGCATATCTAATGACTCAACACTAACCCCATTGTTCTGGTAAACTTTGCCTTCATGAGATTTCGTACGAAAGGTATACCCATTGATGATATATGCATCGTATTTCACTACGCTGGCGCGTGGTCCATATGATATCCACCTTACAGTTTCTGATACACTTTCTTTGTCGATGTTCAACTCTCTCTCAACCTAAATTTCATTACAATTTGGAAGGATTTAGTATGGCATCCTAATTTGCATTCCCAAACACACATTCATTCTATGTCTGGCAGTGAAAACTAAACTATGTATATGGCAGTGAAAAAAAAGTCAATTATAAATAGCATAAGATTAATTACCTCTTTGCGTAACCACTTAGCAAAAGATTTAGTGTGTTCATTCTCCAGAAATGCCATTCGTTTACCCGGGTTTTGTGTTTTCAAAACCTGCTTGTGTCGCCTGAAACAATGTGTTTGATTATTATATTTGATAGATCATTTTAAGTAAGGAAATATACATGTGTTATTAAAACTTACTCGATATACAGTACAATTTCATCTGTATTATGTATTATATACAAATGTGCTTTTTGAAAGAGTTCTGTAGAAACTTCATGTAACACCCCCAATTCATGGTTGCAGCGGAATTCAAACTGGGTGTTACTCGACGGCACAATAGTCACAATGATAGAAAACGAACTCCAATTGAGTCGTTTTAAAAGATTTATCATTCAAATTATATAAATATCAGAGATTACAAAATGAGGTCCCAGATGGTTCCATGTTTACAATTTACATTAAATGAGTTTTTGAATGATAATAAAATTTATAGCCCTCTTGAATATCCGTGCCCTTCCGTGCCATCCTTGATCGTCATGAACCTGAAATACATGCTTGAGAGGTCAACACAAAGGTTGAGTGATATTCATAGAGTTTGTTTAATGTTTGAACACAATATGTTGGTAGTGTGAGTTATAGGCTCACACCAATGGTTGGAAAACAAAGATGGGCTTTGTTGTTATACGCCCGGAACAGTTATTATCAATTACTAAGCTTATGACACCAAAACGTTAACGGGTACCAATATCAATCGGCGGAGTTATCCCGGTAGGTACTTTGCCGTCATACCTAATGTCTCAAATATTAATGCATTTGTTTGAACTTAGTCAATACAAATGAGATTCGTCAATCCCAATAGGCCTATTCACAATATTTGCGCTCACTATTGCTAGTGATTAAATGGTTCATAATAAGGGATCTCGGTTTAGCAAGACTGATACTTAGTGATAATAAAACAATCAGGCAAGCATACAATTTAAAAACATTGTGCTCGTTTAAAATAGCATGTATTCCCCCCCAAGGGTTTGTAAAAGAATTAAGTAATGGAAAGTGGGGCTATGAACTCACCTTAAGTTGGATGATGTATAATGAGAATGATGGATATGCCGTAAGAACTTCTACGAGCAACCTAGAATAATTGTTGTAACTTAGGTTTGGAATAATGTCTAAGGAAACATAAACCTGCCAATATATGTCTTGCATTTAGTCCATGATGTGGTACTTTGTTTAGTGTAAGTATATGAAAAGAAATGGTTCATGAAACATGTATAGTTTATATATCGTTTACTACCATTCGGGCCGACATAATTCAGAAGTCATGTAGTAAACGTTCGAGGAGCCAGGACACTTTAATTCGTAAATCCACAACTCATCTCGACGGCTTACATAATGAACTCCTCACATGAGGCTCCCTACTATTGTAGTAGTTGATAAAGTATATATATATATATATATATATATATATATATATATATATATATATATATATATATATATATATATATATATATATATATATATATATATATATATATATATATATAAGTTTTGATCCAAAAAGTTACATGTCTAATATTTGAATAAACTTAGGAAAGTTTATGATTACATGAAGATTGTTATTAGGGTAAGTTTCTTATAACTTGAATGACAAATACTTGTGATATCTCATGGTTCTTTAGATGAAGTAGATCCAAATTGTATGTTAAAGTTATCGCTAAGTCTCTAGTTCATGTATTTGCCTTGGTAAGTTTATATGGTCGTTAGCTCATGTTTTCGCCTTGGTATGTTTATATGGTCTTTAGCCATGGCTTTGCATGACCTTTGGTCATTGTTCCATGGTCTTGAGACTCAACCTTGGCTCTAGCTATGGTTGTGGTCTTGATTTTAGGTCATAAGACCTCTTTGGTCTTTATAAACCATAACCTATATATAATGACTTTGGTCTAAAAATGGGCTGTTAAGAATTTGAAGAAATTATCACTCAGAAAGTGTTTTCAGGGCTCGAGCTTCTTTGTTCCTGAATGAAAACGTTGTTCTGGACAACTTTCGTGTTTTAACTTATTGATGAATCGGACCAGAAGGGTGACTTTCAAAATGGCAGAATGCAAAACAGTAGGAATCGGCAGTTTAGGCGTTTTAGTTTTGCTAACTTCAAATGGTCATAACTTTTGACTCGGATACTCGTTTTGGGTGATTCAAATTGCTATGTTTTCCTTGTTAAGTCCTATTTAACAGTAAGTAAGTGTCAAATATCATAGTTGTACTATTTTGGTCGTGGTTCTCCATGAAAGTCACTAGTTTACTTGTTTAAATAACATAAGTTAACAATCATTTGTAGTAACTTGTTTTACCCATTTTTATACATCATGGACATGATCACAAGACAAAATATAGCATGAATGATATGTAAATAGCATTAATATGATATTTAAGCAAGGAAGTGTATTAGAGTTTGCTTACAACTTTGGCTTTCTACAAGGAAAGGTAAGTTAACATGTAAGGTAAGGACTTTGATAGACTTTAGCTTCAACCCACTTCACTTCAAGCAATCTTTCTACACTTGTATTCTTGAAAGAGAGATGATGAAATTTGAGGTGACTTGAGTAGATTCAAACTCAAGAGAAATCACCAAAGTTTCTAAGGTTTGGAAGTAGTTTGATGAATCAAAACCAAACTGGAGTTTTAGTACTTGATTATACTCTTGATTCTTGCTTAAAACTTTGAAGTGAATTAGCTAAGTGTAAGGTGTTTGTGTGAGTGTTTGTGGACGAAATAGGAGGGGGGAGGGGGTATTTATTTGGGCTTGAGGAGGTTAGTTTCTAGGACTAGTCAACACCTTGGAGACCAAGGTGAACACATGTTAACATCTTAAGGCCTAAAGCATGGGATCAAGCCACACAAGGGGTGAATCCCCCCTATAGGCGGTTTGTATAAGCTAGGAGGATGACTAGATCCTTGATGATATTATCCTAGAGATTTAGCTAGTTTTGACTCCGTAAAATGCTAACCGTAAGTTGTTACGTCACAAAACGTAAAACCGAGTATCGTAAAAATACGAAACTTGGAAGAATGATTAAACTTGTCAAAATACTCCATAATAAAATATAAAATGAGTGGTAGGTTCCATTGGTGTGGTTAATCCCTGCTAAAACTGGAAATACAGGTCTAAAACGCGTAATACGTAAAACGTACGAATATTGTGTAAAATTGAGAAAAGTAAAATGTTACTTTTCTAATAGGATAAAAATGATTTAAAATGACTTATAATATCTAGACTGGGCTCAGTCTAGTGTCGGTTGGTATTAAATGTCTTTTAGACATCAAACCGTAAGCTTAAAAATCAAGGAATGACTTATAAAATCAAGGAATGATTTTTGGTCAAAGGAGGAGGGAAAAATATGTTGACTTTTTCTAATAAGTTGAAAACTCAAATCGTATTAGAAATGCTGTGCAGGTATAGGCTAAGGTTACGGCTGAGTAAAAATGCTTAAAACTGAAAATTCCAGTTTTTCACGGCCGAGGCTTATTTTGGTCATGTTTTTCTCAGTCATGATTAATTCTCAAATAAATCATGAGTGTGTCAAACATTTTTCTGATGCGGGGTCACTTAACGCGGTCGAGTTTCATTGTGCGTAGAATTTTTGAATGACGTTTTACCCTAAAACGTGTAATTCCTTATTAACTTTCACGAAAATGATCTGATGAGTGTCAAACTTTTAATTTGCCATGGAAATCATTTATCACTCGAGGCCAAGAAACAAAAATCAAATTTCGAGAAAATTTTCGGGAAAAATGAATAGTAAAAGTGAATAGTAAAATTTTCCGGGAATAGTAATTAACCTGAAATGTGAATTGTTACAGTCTCTACCCCTTACGGGGAACTTCATACCGAAGTTCTATGTGTGTTATATGTTGGAGTGGTGTCGATGAAAAGGTGTGGTTACTTATGAGGACTAGAGTTTGGGATTACTAGTGATGTAGTTTGATTTGTCGTTTCAGTGTATGGTGTAGGATGAGGCTTACTTTTATGTAGGTAGGGTAAGAGTGATTAATTGAGATTCATATAATAGTCGCATATCAAAGGAAATTGATATAGCAGTCGAATATTAATAGGAATTGATATAGTAGTTGTACAGAAATTGATATAGTTGTTGAATATCGAACAGAAATTGGGATAGTAGTTGCAATCATAACCTAGTAGGTAATCTGTTGTTGTACCTAGTGTTTATTAACTTCATACTTATGTTATTTCGGATACAAATAAGCCCACTTGTTTATAATTCTTTATTTACATAGAGAGGCATCCCAAACAATGTAAATAGGGGAATATAAACTTATGTTTCAGTGATTTACAATTTCTTTATTTAAATGAAAAGACATCCCAATCCATTCAAATAATTATAAATCATCCTACTTAAGAATTCCCAACACAACATTCATAATTAGCCGATGAGTTACAAGGTAGTGTATTACGAGATGATACAGGTGTTCCAAAAGTACAAAATGAATATTCAATCTTGTAAAGTTGATGAGGGTACTTGTGGTGTAACTAAGGATGATTTGAGCTTTAAAAGTGCCTCAAGATCTGTTAATGAGCTTGTGTTTGCCACGGTTGTGAAGATAATGTTGTGATATGTTGATGAACAAAAGTGCGTAGTGTATGCTTAATGTTAATATTGGTAGAGATGTCAAGTTTGCTTTAAAATTTTAAGAAATTTTAAAGGTTTATGACGGGATGGTATCCTTAGGACTTAAACAGGATAGTACTTCTACAGGATGAAGAGAAGAATTGATAACTATCCCAAGATAGTAGTTTGGATTATCTCATAAATGAAAACTTTTAAGAATGAAATTAGGTAGTACAAATAAGGTGTTAAGATTTCGCTGAGTGGTAAGGCACTATCGTGTCTCTAGATTGTTTTAAAGTATTCTGGTGGTTTATTGAGTTCATGTAGGAAATTAACCTGAACATAACCCTAGCACAACTATTCTCAGTATTTGAAAATTTTAAGTCGAATATAGTTAGTCAGACTATGTTCCACTGTCCCTAGGTTAAATATAGGTGACTAGTATATATTTAGCCAAGGTTCGATAAAATTTTCAAATACCTAAATTAGGTATACTTGTGATATGTCCGTTGCTTTTGAGAAACTGTCCACTAAACAAAGGCGATGTCAAACCATTCAGTTACAAGTCCCGCCCATACAAGACTTGTAACCTATGTTTTCACATTCCATTGCATAGAAGATAGTACGGGTAGATATGTGTGGAAAGGAAGTTTTAAGTAGTTCTAAAACAGTCCATACTTGGTGATGAGGCAAAAAATGATCCGTTTTAAGGGGGTCATTTAAGCCCGAATCCGAATTTATTTGATCAAATATTGCCCTAAATCGTTCCTTTTGTGATTTTAGGTGTTTGGAGAGTGAATTCTGGAAAAGAGGCTATTTTGGACGTTTTTGGAGCATAAAGTGAAGAAAACGACAAAGTACCAAAAATCCAAGTTGGAAATACAAGGTGACGGCGTCAAGGGTTTGCTCTTGACGGCGTCAGACATGAAGAATAATTTACCGTAGCTGGTGACGGCGTCAGATGGAGTTATGACGGCGTCAAAGTGGCCAAGATTAATTTACCGAAGGTGGTGACGGCGTCACATAGGCCGTCACGATTGGATCTAGGGCGTCCGAGGAAGTGTATGGCGGCGAGTTGACGGCGTCAGATTTTACTCTTGACGCCGTCAGGACGATTTTCCTATATATAGTTTTCTAGTTTTTTCATTAAAAGGAGGAGAAGTTTTGGTGAAACCCTAAAGACGATTTTGGTGCCTCTTTTACAGGTTTTTCAAGGGTTCCAAACCCTTGAGACCTTGCATTGTAATTCAGATAAGTATACTCTTAATTCAATCAATATGTCTATGTGTTGGTTGTTTATCTTCTGTTCTTATCTTAATTCTACTATGCTAGGCTAGATCTCTCTTGTGTTTGCTTAGATCTAATGAAACCTAGATGTTGATTATATGCTGATTACTTGTCTATTCTTGTTTTGAATGAATGATTTTATATGTTAGGCTTAAGAAAACTGGCAGATCTCCAAATGGTAACATGCTTGAACGTCTTAAGAAACATGAACCGAGGCGTACTAGGTCTTTATTGGTTGTATTTAATGCATGAGCCACTGTTTACAATCCCTATAGTTGTGCTGGGTCATGGTGTAGGAGGAGATAAGAGCTCATAGAGTTGGGGAGTTATGTATGCCACTCCACGAATGGTATTAAGGAATACAACCCGTCATTCATACAAGTGTAACAAGTAATTAACATGTAAAAGATATCTAGGGAGTAATGAAGTCTAAGTAAACACAATTTCTCCAATTACTGCTCACAACCTTAGTTTAATATTAGTTTAATTTTATTTTCATTAGTTTAATTAGTTACAAAGTAGTTTTTGGGTTAGTTGATTAGCAACTAATTCCGCCCACTCCTTCAAAACCCGAGATTTTAATTGCTTTCATAAAATATAAAAACACAAAAATAATCATCTTTCATCTCTAGAACTTTTAATTAGGTTTTCTAATCCTAGCGACACTATTCCTAAGCTGAACGATCAATCCCCCGGTACTGGGCACTATACTATACTACAACGATCAGGTACACTGCCTGGTGGGGGTTGTAAGCCTCGCGAGATCCCTCGAGAGGTAAAGCAAGGTGCGATTCCCACGCATCAAGTTTTTGGCGCCGCTGCCGGGGAATAGTTATTGTCTAGGTTAGGATTTCTTTTTATTAGGTCTACTTGCTAGATTCCTTTCTAGTAAGATTTTTATTTTTATTTTTAGGTCTTCTTTAGTCTATCTTATTTCTTTGTGCCTTTGTTAGTAAATTAAACTCATTGACTATTCCGTTGACCATTATGGAAAACGCGAATCCACCCCTTTCCCCTAGTGAAGTAGCTGTGTTACGTGAACAGATTGAGAGTGAGATTAGGGAGCTTAGAGAGCTTAATAGGTTGATCAAGATTGAACTCGAACATACGCTTAGCGACCTAGCAACCGTCTTGTATTCAAATAAGGACCTAGGGCCTGATGACTTTGTGAGTGTCATTAAGAGACCAGAAGAGGAAATGGATCCGAGGCTTAACGACCACTTTAACCTATACCCCACTAAGGAGGAGATTGCATACTATAATAACCTTATTGATAACCCGCGATCTCCCTTCACCATAATTGAACCTAAGATCAAGAGAGGCGATCCTAAGAGCGCTAAGATACCATGTATGATTGGATATAAGCACATTAGCAATGCTTACATTGACTTTAAATCTCCAATCAATATTATGTCCTCAACGGTTTATAATGATATAGTGAACATAAGACTTGAACCTAGAAGGGATCCCAAGTACCCCGGTGGAGTTTGTAACTTTGTCGGGAGAGTCAAAGGTTTATTTGTCTTTGTTGGTAATTTCACTTTTGTCACCGACTTTATGATTGTGGAGGATCTTGCTAATGTTATTGATTGTCGATTATCCAATGTTGTGTTTGGCAAACCATTTGTTGAGGAGTCTAAGTTAGAATATGATGAGGTAGAGGGCACGATTCGATTTGCAAGCAACACCGATAGTATCACTTATAGGATGCCCAATAAGATGAAAGAATTCCGCTTTATATCTCGTTTTGATCAGGATAATGTTGGTGCTTTTGAGGATATTGATAAGGAGGATAAGAAAAAGGGCATGGACTATGTATGGGAAAAAAGGAGTCTTTACTACAAAAATTGCTTGGCCCTTGGACCAAGGTATAAAGTTGATGAAGAGTTTGCCCGAGCAATGATGGGGGCGATAGAGAAAAAGGTGATTGGTTTCTACAAGGAATATTTACAATCGGAGAATGAAACCAATGATGAAATCACGTAGTAACCCACGACTTTGAGTCTAGCTACAAGACTCGTAAATAAAGAAAAGCGCTTCTTGGGAGGCAACCCATGTTTTGTGTGATTTTTATTTGTTTGATTGTTATTTGCTTCCGTATACATGTTTTATTTTTATTGTTGGTTGATCATGTTTCTCAATTAAAATGTGAAATACTTTATTATGTTGTTTAGCCTAGTCTTAACTCCAACCTAAAGGTATTTTTGCAAAAGATAAGTGTAAGGGGAAACCCCAAATATGTTTTTAAGAAACAAACCGATCATGATTCTCCACAATATTTAATGAACATGTATATTCGTATTTGTTAGAGTCAAATGCTTGTATTGAGTCATAATGAAGTTTTGCAGGATTTTCCAGGAAGTAGGACAAAGTTTTTCCAGAAATTTTCCGGAAACTTAACATAAAGATTTCTGCAGGTCCATTCTGACGGCGTCAGGCAATTGCTCTTGACGGCGTCAGGAGTTAAAAATCTGGAAATTTTACCGGTTTTGTTTTTCTAACGGAGTCTTATGGTTTTTGTGAATTATTAAGTTTTATAATCTCCAGGAAATCTGCAAACTTCATTCCACAAGCATTATATCTTATTTTGTTTTCTAGTATTTAGTAACTTATATAGGATACCGCCGATTTTACGCGAGGTTGCCTTGTCTACTTTTGTCAGGATTTACAGGTTATTTGAGACAAGAAGATGATTTATATTCTGGAAGGGAAGCTTTGATTGTTCATTTTCTTGGAGGAAGATTTAACCTGGCCACCTAAAATCCATACCGAGCGAATCAGGGGAGTATTTGATTTCATTCTCTTTACTTTTTCACTTTTACATTCTTTACTTGAACATTGGGGACAATGTTCATCTTAAGTGTAAGGGGAGGGTAAAAAGATGACACCTTACATATGCACTTTCGCTTGAGTTTGTTTTGTTTGATAGTAGATGAGTAATAAAACTATGAGAAATACTTGTTAGTGTAATTTTAGCGCCAAATTTAAAATTTTTTACAACATTTAGGAGTGAAACTTTAGCCATAGCAAGCGTCTCATGGATAGGAGGTTGTATGACTAGCACATAACCGTATATTCAGAAAAATTTTCCACCCAAAGATGTGAGGTTCGCCTTTTGATTTGATAGGAAAAGCATTCATTATTAGTGCTTATGAGTGTACCGGTAGCATTTAGATTCTAGAACTTGCGTTAGTGATGCATCCCGAGACCGCTAGTGAGATTACATTCGTGTGGTAGGATTTACTACATGATAAGAGGCATTAGGATCACCCTTGTGTTAAACCCGTATTATAATTACTTGACCATTTAAGTCATATTACTTGGCTAGTTAAGTCAACTAATTTTTCCCACACCCTTAGCGTTGTACTCATTTTTAGTACACGATACCCCTAGTACACCCCTCCGAGCCTATCTTTTCGTTTCTAACTTTAAGCATTTTACTTAAAGGAAGAATTTGTTACACCCCACTTAAATGTACACCCAAATCACCTTAGCCTTCCGTGTATGCGCTCATTTTTAGTGCATTATTGTTATTTGTTAAACCCTAAGTTAACTTTCTAATTGATTACATGGTTGCTAAGTCGAGTCATATCCTTGTACATATTGTTTTGGGACGATTGGGACTCATGGGTAAGTACTTATTTTATGGAGTAATGGGGAAGAACATCACTTATTACCCCCATATGTACGTTAATTTTAAAAGTGCTCCAAGTGTTTTGATTTTCTTAATTCGAGTCATTAGAATAGTTAAATGTAAAGTATGTAAAGATTCAAGTGTAAGGGGAATTCTCATCCCCTATGATGTATTATTTCGGATGGTAGGGTAAGAGTATGTTTTTGTTATTTTTCATTTATTAGCTTAAGTCGAGTCTAGTCTTGGCTTAGCAACGCCATCTTGTACATGTAATTTACTAAGATTGTTAACTCGCCACCAGTAAAATTCCCTTTATCCAACAAAACCGTGTAATTCATATCCCTACACCTAACGTTATAACCCTTTAAAAGACCTCTTTGATAGTTTATCCTAGGTGCTTACGCCATGTGGTGGAGGTTTGATCCTTTCCCAAGCCTATGGTAATCTATTTTGCTATGACAGGTAGTGAGAGATATCTTCCATTTCCACAATGTTATATTACTTTATTACACCCGAGAGATGTGAGTATCTAAACACTATTTGTGAGGTGCTTGTGTATGACCTCCGTGCTTGTCTATTGGTCTTTAGTGGAACGATTATTTGTTGTAATTACTTTTATATTAGTGTTAAATGACCCCTAACTTGTCTTTTGAGTAGAATAAAAGCTCATTTGCTTGAGGACAAGCAAATCTCAAGTGTAAGGGTATATGATGAGGCAAAAAATGATCCGTTTTTAGGGGGTCATTTAAGCCCGAATCCGAATTTATTTGATCAAATATTGCCCTAAATCGTTCCTTTTGTGATTTTAGGTGTTTGGAGAGTGAATTCTGGAAAAGAGGCTATTTTGGACGTTTTTGGAGCATAAAGTGAAGAAAACGACAAAGTACCAAAAATCCAAGCTGGAAATACAAGGTGACGGCGTCAAGGGTTTGCTCTTGACGGCGTCAGACATGAAGAATAATTTACCGTAGCTGGTGACGGCGTCAGATGGAGTTATGACGGCGTCAAAGTGGCCAAGATTAATTTACCGAAGGTGGTGACGGCGTCACATAGGCCGTCACGATTGGATCTAGGGCGTCCGAGGAAGTGTATGGCGGCGAGTTGACGGCGTCAGATTTTACTCTTGACGCCGTCAGGACGATTTTCCTATATATAGTTTTCTAGTTTTTTCATTAAAAGGAGGAGAAGTTTTGGTGAAACCCTAAAGACGATTTTGGTGCCTCTTTTATAGGTTTTTCAAGGGTTCCAAACCCTTGAGACCTTGCATTGTAATTGAGATAAGTATACTCTTAATTCAATCAATATGTCTATGTGTTGGTTGTTTATCTTCTGTTCTTATCTTAATTCTACTATGCTAGGCTAGATCTCTCTTGTGTTTGCTTAGATCTAATGAAACCTAGATGTTGATTATATGTTGATTACTTGTCTATTCTTGTTTTGAATGAATGATTTTATATGTTAGGCTTAAGAAAACTGGCAGATCTCCAAATGGTAACATGCTTGAACGTCTTAAGAAACATGAACCGAGGCGTACTAGGTCTTTATTGGTTGTATTTAATGCATGAGCCACTGTTTACAATCCCTATAGTTGTGCTGGGTCATGGTGTAGGAGGAGATAAGAGCTCATAGAGTTGGGGAGTTATGTATGCCACTCCACGAATGGTATTAAGGAATACAACCCGTCATTCATACAAGTGTAACAAGTAATTAACATGTAAAAGATATCTAGGGAGTAATGAAGTCTAAGTAAACACAATTTCTCCAATTACTGCTCACAACCTTAGTTTAATATTAGTTTAATTTTATTTTCATTAGTTTAATTAGTTACAAAGTAGTTTTTGGGTTAGTTGATTAGCAACTAATTCCGCCCACTCCTTCAAAACCCGAGATTTTAATTGCTTTCATAAAATATAAAAACACAAAAATAATCATCTTTCATCTCTAGAACTTTAAATTAGGTTTTCTAATCCTAGCGACACTATTCCTAAGCTGAACGATCAATCCCCCGGTACTTGTCACTATACTATACTACAACGATCAGGTACACTGCCTGGTGGGGGTTGTAAGCCTCGCGAGATCCCTCGAGAGGTAAAGCAAGGTGCGATTCCCACGCATCACTTGGCCAGGATCACGAACTTTTAACAATGAAGGTTTCATAAGAAAACTTTGATGAATGTAGAGAAACTTCAGCTTTTGTAGATGATGGATTAGTTTATCCTTTAGAAATCTCATATTTCTATTTTGAAATCGATAGGTTGTGATGGGTTTTTGATATCATATGAAATGATATTGATGATGTGATGGAATAATCCCAGAGATCATTGCGTAAATCACAATATCTCGAAAGTAGATTAGACCATTGTGCAATTCACAATGTCTAGGAAGTAGGTTAGACCATTGTGTGACTCAGAACATTTGAGAAATGATTAAGACCATTGTATAATACAATGTCCGGGAAATAGGAAAGACCATTGTAATCAGTTACAATATCTTGGACATAAAATGTTGGAGTAGGAACATGATTGGGAGGATGTGGTTGTGTCGAAATGCCCTAGAATAGGCATACGCAGATACGTTTAGTCCATTGTTTAGATAAATGATTGAAAATAAATCGAGTTTATATATAAATATACTAGTATTTGTTCGTGTAGTGTAAAATTCCTAGTGTGTATATATGAATATACTTATATGTTCATGTAGCATAAAATGCTTAATAAGTCCATAATCGTCTGGAGGATGGAAGACACGGAGAGCGGAAGGCTATAAAAATGTTTTTGCTTGTATGTGTAGTTATAGTTTAGGTCTCAATTAGACCCGTTTCTCTATAACCATGGCTCTAGTACCAATCTGTAACACCCCCAATTCATGGTTGCAGCGGAATTCAAACTGGGTGTTACTCGACGGCACAATAGTCACAATGATAGAAAACGAACTCCAATTGAGTCGTTTTAAAAGATTTATCATTCAAATTATATAAATATCAGAGATTACAAAATGAGGTCCCAGATGGTTCCATGTTTACAATTTACATTAAATGAGTTTTTGAATGATAATAAAATTTATAGCCCTCTTGAATATCCGTGCCCTTCCATGCCATCCTTGATCGTCATGAACCTGAAATACATGCTTGAGAGGTCAACACAAAGGTTGAGTGATATTCATAGAGTTTGTTTAATGTTTGAACACAATATGTTGGTAGTGTGAGTTATAGGCTCACACCAATGGTTGGAAAACAAAGATGGGCTATGTTGTTATACGCCCAGAACAGTTATTATCAATTACTAAGCTTATGACACCAAAACGTTAACGGGTACCAATATCAATCGGCGGAGTTATCCCGGTAGGTACTTTGCCGTCATACCTAATGTCTCAAATATTAATGCATTTGTTTGAACTTAGTCAATACAAATGGGATTCGTCAATCCCAATAGGCCTATTCACAATGTTTGCGCTCACTATTGCTAGTGATTAAATGGTTCATAATAAGGGATATCGGTTTAGCAAGACTGATACTTAGTGATAATAAAACAATCAGGCATGCATGAAATTTAAAAACAATGTGCTCGTTTAAAAATAGCATGTATTTCCCCCCAAGGGTTTGTAAAACAATTAAGTAATGGAAAGTGGGGCTATGAACTCACCTTAAGTTGGATGATGTATAATGAGAATGATGGATATGCCGTAAGAACTTCTACGAGCAACCTAGAATAATTGTTGTAACTTAGGTTTGGAATAATGTCTAAGGAAACATAAACATGCCAATATATGTCTTGCATTTAGTCCATGATGTGGTACTTTTAGTGTAAGTATATGAAAAGAAATGGTTCATGAAACATGTATCGTTTATATATCGTTTACTACCGTTCGGGCCGACATAATTCAGAAGTCATGTAGTAAACGTTCGAGGAGCCAGGACACTTTAATTCGTAAATCCACAACTCATCTCGACGGCTTACATAATGAACTCCTCACATGAGGCTCCCTACTATTGTAGTAGTTGATAAAGTATATATATATATATATATATATATATATATATATATATATATATATATATATATATATATATATATATATATATATATATATAAGTTTTGATCCAAAAAGTTACATGTCTAATATTTGAATAAACTTCGGAAAGTTTATGATTACATGAAGATTGTTATTAGGGTAAGTTTCTTATAACTTGAATGACAAATACTTGTGATATCTCATGGTTCTTTAGATGAAGTAGATCCAAATTTTCTGTTAAAGTTATCGCTAACTCTCTAGTTCATGTATTTGCCTTGGTAAGTTTATATGGTCGTTAGCTCATGTTTTCGCCTTGGTATGTTTATATGGTCTTTAGCCATGGCTTTGCCATGACCTTTGGTCATTGTTCCATGGTCTTGAGACTCAACCTTGGCTCTAGCCATGGTTGTGGTCTTGATTTTAGGTCATAAGACCTCTTTGGTCTTTATAAACCATAACCTATATATAATGACTTTGGTCTAAAAATGGGCTGTTAAGAATTTGAAAAAATTATCACTCGAAAAGCGTTTTCAGGGCTCGAGCTTCTTTTAATCCGAATGAAAACGTTGTTCTGGACAACTTTCGTGTTTTAACTTTTTGATGAATCGGACCAGAAGGGTGACTTTCAAAATGGCAGAATGCAAAACAGTAGGTATCGGCAGTTTCGGCGTTTTGGTTTTGCTAACTTCAAATGGTCATAACTTTTGATTCGGGTACTCGTTTTGGGTGATTCAAATTGCTATGTTTTCCTTGTTAAGTCCTATTTAACAGTAAGTAAGTGTCAAATATCATAGTTGTACTATTTTGGTCGTGGTTCTCCATGAAAGTCACTAGTTTACTTGTTTAAATAACATAAGTTAACAATCATTTGTAGTAACTTGTTTTACCCATTTTTATACATCATGGACATGATCAGAAGACAAAATATAGCATGAATGATATGTAAATAGCATTAATATGATATTTAAGCAAGGAAGTGTATTAGAGTTTGCTTACAACTTTGGCTTTCTACAAGGAAAGGTAAGTTAACATGTAAGGTAAGGACTTTGATAGACTTTAGCTTCAACCCACTTCACTTCAAGCAATCTTTCTACACTTGTATTCTTGAAAGAGAGATGATGAAAGTTGAGGTGACTTGAGTAGATTCAAACTCAAGAGAAATCACCAAAGTTTCTAAGGTTTGAAAGTAGTTTGATGAATCAAAACCAAACTAGAGTTTTAATACTTGATTATACTCTTGATTCTTGCTTAAAACTTTGAAGTGAATTAGCTAAGTGTAAGGTATTTGTGTGAGTGTTTGTGGACGAAATAGGAGGGGGGAGGGGGTATTTATATGGGCTTGAGGAGGTTAGTTTCTAGGACTAGTCAACACCTTGGAGACCAAGGTGAACACATGTTAACATCTTAAGGCCTAAAGCATGGGATCAAGCCACACAAGGGGTGAATCCCCCCTATAGGCGGTTTGTATAAGCTGGGAGGATGACTAGATCCTTGATGATATTATCCTAGAGATTTAGCTAGTTTTGACTCCGTAAAATGTTAACCGTAAGTTGTTACGTCACAAAAAAGAAAACCGAGTATCGTAAAAATACGAAACTTGGAAGAATGATTAAACTTGTCAAAATACTCCATAATAAAATATAAAATGAGTGGTAGGTTCCATTGGGGGTGGTAAAACGCTGCTAAAACTGGAAACACGGGTCTAAAACGCGTAATACGTAAAACGTACGAATACTGTGTAAAATTGAGAAAAGTAAAATGTTACTTTTCTAATAGGATAAAAATGATTTAAAATGACTTATAATGTCTAGACTGGGCTTAGTCTAGTGTCGGTTGGTATTAAATGTCTTTTAGACATCAAACCGTAAGCTTAAAAATCAAGGTATGACTTATAAAATCAAGGAATGATTTTTGGTCAAAGGAGGAGGGAAAAATATGTTGACTTTTTCTAATAAGTTGAAAACTCAAATCGTATTAGAAATGCGGTGCAGGTATAGGCTAAGGTTACGGCTGAGTAAAAACGCTTAAAACTGAAAATTCCAGTTTTTCACGGCCGAGGCTTATTTTGGTCATGTTTTTCTCAGTCATGATTAATTCTCAAATAAATCATGAGTGTGTCAAACATTTTTCTGATGCGGGGTCACTTAACACGGTCGAGTTTCATTGTGCGTAGAATTTTTGAATGACGTTTTACCCTAAAACGTGTAATTCCTTATTAACTTTCACGAAAATGATCTGATGAGTGTCAAACTTTTAATTTGCCATGGAAATGATTTATCACTCGAGGCCAAGAAACAAAAATCAAATTTCGAGAAAATTTTCGGGAAAAATGAATAGTAAAAGTGAATAGTAAAATTTCCCGGGAATAGTAATTAACCTGAAATGTGAATTGTTACACTTCACTTGATTTGCCGGCCGACAATGGCTTTCCGTCCTCATTTTCATCAGTTTCATGTTTATCATGTGGGAGACCAATAGTTTCCATGGATTTTTGATATTCCCTAAAAAACTTTGTTGTTTCTTCCGCAATAGTCTCCTCAGTAATGCATCCTTCTGGTCTATTCCTGTTTCGCACATGTCCTTTAATAACCTTCATACATCTTTCGAATGGATACATCCACCAAAATCATATGGGACCGCCTAATTTGACCTCCCTAGTAAGGTGCACAGTCAAGTGTATCATAATATCAAAAAAAGATGGAGGAAAGAACTTCTCGAGTAGGCAGAGTGTCACTACCAGTTCTGCTTGCATATTATCTAGTTGTTGCGATATTATTTCTTTGCTACGTATCGATTTAAAGAAAAAGCAAAACCTGATAATAGCATATCGTGTGGGTGGGTGCATGATTGAACGTATTGCAACGGGCAGAAACCCTTGCATTAACATGTGATAGTCATGCGATTTTAGGCCAATGAGCTTCCTATCATTAACATGTGATAGTCATATGGTAGATATCGTCTGTGTCCAACATAACTTTGCTTGGATGAGGCAGAAAGTCTAACACAGTTTGTATCTTTCCCGCAAACTACAAGACCTTTGAATCCACTGTACGGGCATCCACAAAGTGTACCAAGTGTAGGGTAATCATTCATTGTCCATAACACAATGGCATGCAGCTTAAAGTAATCTTTTGTGGATGCATCATATGTATGAACCCATTTTTTGAATAAAGTGTGCAGATCATCTACCAACGGTTCTAAAAACACATCGATATCATTTCCCGGGTATCCCGATATTAATATCGAAAGATTGATAAACTTTCTTTTCATACACAACCATGGAGGAAGGTTGTATATGACAGCTAAAACTGGCCATACACTGTGATGCCTATTTCTCGTGTGTACGTCAACCCCATCAGCTGATATTCCCAGCCGTATATTTCTTGGATCTTCAGCAATTTCTGAGAATTTTTCATCTATGGTATGCCATGCCTGTGAATCTGCGAGGTGACGTAACACACCGTCGGTTATCCTCCGTGTGGCGTGCCATCTTAAATCTTCTGAAATTCTTCTATCTTAAATAGTCGTTGCAGTCTTGGTATAATTGGAAAGTACCACATTACCTTTGCTGGAATGTTTTCGTACACTTTATGTGTCTTCTCATCCACCTTCCATCTTGATGTCCCATAAGTTCGAAACACAGTCAAATCCTTGTCATCTTTCCAGTAAAGAAGGCAGTTGTTGATACATGCATGTATCTTTTTGTATCCTGAACCCATCAACTTCATAACTTTTTTGGCTTCATATGTTTTTTCCACCATTTTGTTACCAACAGGTAGCATCTTTTTTAATAATCCTAGTAATTCAGTAAAGAGCTTATCAGAACATCCGTACTTACCCTTTAAGTTGAGTAGTTTAACTATTGCGGACATCTTTGTGAAGTCGGGACATCCTTCGTAAAGAGGCTTCTCTGCATCTAATAATAGTTCTTGAAACTTGACAAGGTCATCCTCTGTTTCAAAATTATCATTTGTAGCGTTAACCATATCTACAGTTGCTGGGCCATCTGTTGGAATATATGAAGCAAAATCCGTGTCGTCAACAAATTATGTTGTAGCGTCAACAGGTTTTGGGGAAATTTTTGATGGCTCATCCTTCTCTCCATGTTTGGTCCACTTTATGTAGGTTAGATCAATCCCATTCCTGAATAAATGCCACTGCACTTCCTCCACTGTTCGGTTTATGTGTTTACAACAGTTTTTACACGGACATGGAATTTTAAGATGAAGTTTGTTAACTCGTGGGTCGATGTTCCCCATCTTACGCAAGTTGTCTACTGCATAATTAATAAACGCCTCTACTCCATCAATATAAAAGTTGGTGGTCCTTTTAGTTAGCATCCAAGTCTTGTCCATGTTTATAAATGTGGTCCCTGTAGGCAAGTTTAAAAGACAGCCCAAGTTATTGATGAGTATAAAAGACAAAATGAAACTCCAATTGATGAGCATAAAAAATAAAAAGACAGTCCAAGTAAGGAACATATATAAAAGATGGAATGTGGTATTGAATTATGCTAATAATTCAATGAAGTCTAATGAAACAGTTCCTAAAGGGGTGTTTGGGTCAAGGAGGGATAACCAATTAAGAAGCTAAATTCTTGATGTTCATGTAGTAAAAGCCTTTACAGGGTTACTTATACTGTAAAACCAATTAACTGTCTAAATTTACAAAGAAAGTGACATAATTTATGATAAGTTCATAAAAACTCATCATTTCTGTCCCATCTGAACAACAAAAACATTTAAAAACACTCAGAAACACCACTAAATACTCATATATCCTTAGATGGTGTTTTTATATGTTTCAGGCATAAAAGAACTGAAAACAGAGGAAAACGGGCAAAGTTTACCAAATTATCAAAATCAGTTCCTAAACTTTAAAAAAAATGTCAGAAATGGTCCCTGGGAAAATTATTTTAAAGAAAAGTCAATAACAATACCTCAGGAATCATGGAATAACACTTTTTACCTTTGAAAGTTAAAAATTTCAAAAATGGCAAAACAAGTCCCTCAAGTTTTCAAAGTTGGCAGAAAATACCCCCAGTATTTAAAAATGGAATTTTATCATTAAAGGGTCCTTGGTAATTCACAAGTTGCCAAGTTTGACCCCTAGATGATAAATTCAAAGAATTTACAAAAAAGGTCCCTATACTTTGAAAATTGGCAAAATTGGTCCCCGGTTGTTTTTTAATTTGGAAAAAATCAAATAAATCCTTATATTATTCCAACATGGAAAAAATAGTACCTTTTAATAATATTTGGAATAATTACAGATTAGATCCCTGGAATTCAGAAATTACAAAAAATAGTCCTTAAGCTTTATTATCCTTACAAACCAAATGGATCCAAGATATTATCAAAATCCAAATTCCAAATCCAAACAAAACCATAACCTGGTCCAGTTAAAAGCCAAAAGCCCAACACAAAAGCCCAAACTTCCCTTTATAATAAAACGGGGTCTTTGACCCGCGTTGACCATCATCCCCAACGTCCACATCCTGCTTCCCCTACTACTCTCCCACACCATACACCTCCACCTTCCAACTTTACCAACTTACCACCCTCTCTGCCACCCTCACAACAAAACCCACTCCTTGGTTTTGATCCAGGAGATACCATTTGGAAAGTCTACAACCTGTACATACTCTACACCCTGCCAAACCTTACACCACCACCCTAGCTCACATCTACACTCCAAATTGTCCCCTATAACATCACAAACATCCTAAACGCATTTAATGCTCAAATATCAGGCTGCAAGCAACCTTTAGGATTTTGGCGCCAAAATCCATTTAAACAGCTGTGATGAATTGGACACGTATCAAAGCTACAAAGTGGTGGGATTCAATCCAAGAGACACCTGGAACATGTGGAGGCTTTAAAAAGGAACAAGAAGCAGAGATAGAAGTGTGTAGTTTTTAATTAGTTTTCATATATGTCGACTTAGTGTAATTTCCATTAACTTTGCTAATTTTCAAGAGGTTATCGTCTCAAAACAAATGTTGAATTACCTAATATGGTTATAACTGTAGGGGTACATATATATTTTGTTAGAACGATTAATACAAAACAAACATAACAATACTTACCAGTGGTGATGGGTGTGGTGGGTCTATGACAGGAGAGTTATGGTGGTGACGGGATTTGTGGTGATATAAGAGGTATTCTTGGCTGTGATAGGAGGAGTTTTGAAATTTTGTTGATTTGTTTAGAATGGGATTGATGAAGACTTTGGGGGAATACATTCAAATTTTTACAAAATTTACAAAAAATTTCACGAAAATATTGGACGGAATGTAGCTTTAGCCATGTTTAACAACTAGTAGCAAAGGTTATAAACAAGTTTCTTAAACAAAAAGTGCAAAAAAAATAAAAATAAAAAAATATGAAGTCAGGTGTGAACTAGGGCTCGAACCACTGACCTCAACAACACCTCAAACTTAACAACACACGACAACACCATCTCTGCCCTTGGGACTTTCTCGTTATACACTTCTTCTTTATTTCTTTTAACCACTTTTTCCTTTTTAGCTTGTTACTACTTGTTTAAATAAGCAAGCTTATTGCAGCTTATTTAAATAAGTTGTTTTCTCACTTTTATTTTTCCTTCAAACTTCAACACTTTAAGTAGTTATTGCACATTTTTCTTGTGTATTATTCATCAGTTTAATATTTTTAATCATTTTATTACTTTGAATTAGTTTTTAATTATTAAAAAATAAAATAAAAGTAAAAAAAATAAAATTATTTTTCCTAAAATTACTTTTAGTCATTTAGGACTTAAGAAAAGTTAATTCGCATTTCTAGGCTTTAAATTACAAATTAATATTTCCCGGCCTATTAGAATTCTGTGAGTAGCTAGGACTGTAAACGAACTGAACGTTCATTGAACATTTCATGACTTGTTTGGTAAAACTTCGTTTATGTTCATTTGTTTATTAAGTTAACGAACATGATCAATATTTGACATTAGCTCAGTTAAAACGACCCGGGAATATCTCAGGGAGCGAGCATCTTGACCATTCGGTCGGGTTTTTGATAACATAATATGTACTATTCATTGAATCATGTCGTAACATGACACCCTAAACAAGTATAACCCAATGCCCATATGAATATGACCAGTTATAACCTACTACCAATGACCCACCATGTGAATTAGCCATTATCACCGGTCATCTATGGGTTGCATAGACTTGGTATGTGTATAGTTATATTGTGAAGGTTATATGAAGTGTGTTAAAGTTATTAAAGGTGGGCACGTTAATTTTGACATTTGAGGAGGCCATAAAATCAGTAAAGTCAAATGTACTATGATGAAGACTGTGTCATACTGTCATTAGGGTATCTTTAGGTTATATGATACGTTTGCGTCCGTGTGTACAAGTTTTCGTCCATGTTTACACGTTATCCCCCGTTTATCATAATATACTGTTATATATACTATTGATTCAATCATCACATAACATGTCAACCTTAGCAACTATAGACCAATGCCCATATGATGTCAAATACCTAATACCCATGACCCACCATGTGAATTAGCCATTATCACCGGTCATCCATGGGTTGCATAGAATTGGTAGATGTAAAGTTATAGTGTGAAGGTTATATAAAGTATGTTAAAGTTATTAAAGGTGGGCACGTTAATTTTGATAATTGAGAAGGCCATAAAACCAGTAAAGTCATATGTACTATGATGAAGACTATGTGATACTATCTTTAGGGTATCTGTAGGTTATATGATACCTTGCGTCTGTGTGTACACATTTTTTGTCTGTGTGTACACGTTTTCGCCCGTTTTGTCATGCTTTAGTCCGTTTCTACACGTTTTTTGTCCGTTTCCGTCCTTTTATAGCCGTTTTAATATATTTTAGACGTTTTCCTCCGTTTTCATATGGTTTTGTCTATTTTACACACTATCCTACATTTTCTTATGATTCATACATTTTCTTACTTTCTCACACGTTTTATTCCCGTTTAGTCCATTTTTGGACGTTAACGTCTTTTTGCATATGTCTTTATTTGGGTGGCGTTAGATAAGTTGGGCACGGTAAGTCGGTAACCCAACCCTTGTGCACTATTTTCGTTTTATTCGTTTCGATACGTTTACATACGTTTTATTACTTTTCGTACGTCTTTGACATTTTTTTTCAGTTTTACTTTTATACGTTTCCCAGCATTTTAGAATCCCGTAAGTGGTGCTGTAACGAAACTGAACGTTTAGTGAACATTTAATAAACCATTTGGTAAAAGCTCGTTATTGTTCGTTTATTTAGTAATTAAGTTAACGAACATGAACAATATTTATATTTGCGAACATCCGATTTTCATTTAAATAATATATTTTTTTTTATTATTTTTTAAATTTTTTTAAAAGAAATTTCATTTACTACCAGTTTGACCCAAAAAAATTATGCGTGCATGTCTCATTTATATGTCACGTAAACTTTAATTCCGGCCATTTGGTTTCACAACAAAATTAAAACCACCAACTAACACACAGGCAACCAAAACGTCATCCCCAACTTCTCTGTACTACAACAGGTTATGGTTTCATCTTTTTGATCAACATCAAAGTAAACTTGTTTATTTCCCTTTGTTATGAACTTGTTTGAAGTGATTTATGCCGAACTTGTTCATAATGTGTCGATCACTTTACCTTATATGTATTGCTCTGATTAACTAATGTGTTCATGTTACTGTAGTTTAAACTCATTTGTGCGAAATGGTTATAAACATTATTTTAGTCATAATAAGTTGCATGTGGGTTTCCCTCTCAAACACAGTTGATAGCCTAGAAATTAGAATCTAACAATATGATACTTGCAATGTCAAGTCTAGTAACTTTGTTGATTAGTAATGATATACCTTATTAGGGATTGTTGATTATTTAGGGGAAAATGTTATATACTGAATGGATTGAAGTTGTGGTATAAAATTGGTATTTCTCTCACAAATAATCAGTTAATTAATCACTTTGGATATGCATTTGACTTATGTTTGTCAATTTTAAGCAATGTATTACCTTTTTGGAATGACTGTTTTTCAGTTTGTAGTAGCCTGTAAGAATGAGTTGGTTTCGGTCGGGTTCGGTTAGTGCTAGCCTATAGGAATGTGTTGGTTTTGGTCGGGATCACTTTGTATTAGCCTGTAGGAATGAGTTGGTTTTGGTCGGGTTCAGTTTGTATATATAGAATTACTTTAAAGGGAGAATGTTAAAGTATTTGTGTGTTGATGCATTTAGGTTCCATTAGCAAATTTTTATTAGCAAGTAAGGATGCAAATTTATAGGTTGCCAATTATGTGCCCTGTTTTACCTTAACATGTGCCCTGTTTTTCGTTTATGATACATAAAGATTTTATGTGTGTTTGAATTTTATAGTATAAACAATGTATTACCTTAACATGTGCCCTGTTTTTGTGTAGAAATATGGCCATTGAATTTGTGAGAAGTTTAAACCAAAACACGTTTCCGGACTCTCAGGTAATCTCACACATACGCCTTAATTACATTTTATACCATTAATGTTTGTATAATGAATGTCAAATAAATTATTGAAATGCTTTCAGGAACTTCCACATGTCTACGCCGAATCATGTTACCATGGAAGGCGGGAGATTTACATCACAAGTGCTCAGCGATTTTGTTTCAGAGTACAAATAGAGACTGAAACTAACCGCCCCATTGTGCTGACATGAGAGAGATGGAGAACGTTTGCTTTGGAAAACCTGAGTCGGGATGTTATGATGTTGCATTTCGGTGAGGAAGGTGATGACTGCTTCTTTGTTACCGGATACACTGAAGATGGAGCTGAATTTGGTGGCTACCACATGAATGCCGGCCGGGTTTCAAGGTTCCAATCTCGTGTTTTTTCCTTCTATGATCAGTTCCAGGTATTAGAGCTTCATAGTTTACTAATCTTATGTCAAACATGTGATTTCATATGTCAATAAATATTAAATTTTAATGTACTTATAAGGTTACTCTTAAAATTTATTTGCAGACACTGCCAGCTGCATTCCTTGGTGGCTTAGGTAATACACAGCAGATTAGAATCAAAGTAGACGGGGTAAACTTTGATGCCGGTTTGATTGCTGTTGAAGCGGGAGGAGCCAACGGCCAGCTGCTGTATGAGTTGGACCCCGATGATTGGAACAAGCTTGAAGAATTTGTTGGTTTAAAAGCTGGAATGATTCTCACCTTCACAAGGAAGCATGCAAAAAAGTTTTTGCTTACCGGCTTCAGTCGTGAAGGTAGTCAAACTACCGACGCGCATTTCCTTGGTGCCACCAGCTTGCTACCTGATCAGCCCGGTTTGTTATTGACCGAAAGAGGTAAAAATTTATGAAATACTTTCATGCTACACGTTATATCTGTCGGTGATTTATTAAGTGATTATAATTAAAATTCTTTATAGATGACAATCGCTTGAAGCATATTTGCCAATGGCCTTCACATCAAGACCACTTTGGTGAAGGTCATGCATTCTATAAGAGACTGTCAACAATTCGAGTGAATCAAGAACTTGAACGTATCTCAGCATTCATAGATATTCTTTACTTTTGTTTAATTAGTTGGAACAAAGTACATACTTACTAGAAATTTGAACTGCAGGATATCCCGATAGATTTCCTGTTGCAGCATCCTATCCACCCATACCGGAGGGTCCTCATGAGACATCGTGGTGTCGAATGTTTCATGAGTATGATGATGAAGCCCCACAAAGCTGATCCTGAGATGCCCGGTGGTGTGACTGTTTATGGGATGTGGAGGAAGTTTGCCGCTGATTTCTCTTTTGCAACTAGCAAGCTCATCAGGTTCAAGTTCATGTATTTAAATGTTGATGGCAATGGTGGTGATCATTTGGAAGACTCTGTGTATCCCGTGTTTCATCTGTGCTAACTTCATTGGATGTGTCCAGCTTCGAACAATTTCTGTTTCATTTTAACTCAAACAATATTAATTATATTTTTTGTTAGTAAATACGCCCTTAAGTATATAATTTTTTGTTAGTTATGTGTGTTGGCAACATGCATTCGTTGGGGGTATTTTACTTATGATATATTACTAAATTTGAACAATTAGTGTTAATTAGTTCATTTCAGCAATTATGGAATCTAATATAACTCTACTTTTATGAGTATGCGTGTAATGTAATTTAGTATGTCTTATGCAATCTTGTTAAACTGACATAATTGACATGTTATCTGAAAACAAAATGCTCAATCTTAAACCAATTAACTAGGTATATTACCAAACTGCTTCTTAAGTCATATTGGAGGGAATTGACAAATATATTTGAAGAACATATTGGAGGGAAAGTTTAAAAATATGTTATCAAAAAGTTTTTCTTAAAAAACATAAAAAGGGAAGCTGGGAAATCAAGGGTGTTAGGTCACCATATTGATTTCACACAAACAAGAATGAGATAGATATAAGGATGGGATGAATAATTGAATAAGAGAATGATAAGTGCAAGAGTTTCCTTATGATTTCGAATAAACAACCAAGTTTTACAATAGCCTAAGACTTCTATTTATAGGTGAGGAGCTAGGGCAACACTCCTAGTCCTCCCTACATGGATTTCGTATGGGCTTTAAGGCCCATGGACTCAATAGCTTAAGCCTTGTAAACAAATAACATAACATAAATGAAAGTAACTAGTAACTTAAGCAACCTATTATTACAAATGACGGAGACTTGATAAAATGGTAAAAACTATGATCCCAACAATCTCCCCCTAAGGGTCGGTCATCACGGTTGCTTGACGTCTTTGTCATTTCTTCATCATTGACTTTCATAACTTTAGACGTTTTTCAAGAATCATGAGATAAATATTTCATCGTTCTTTGTTCTTTGTTCTTTGTTGTTGTGATAGTGATCATGTTATGAAGTTGTCTGCCTTTCGTCACTTCTGCGTCTGTGGTGGTAGTCCGCCATTCCAACATGCTCATACATCTTTGAATTCCGACTTATACATGCACGTAGTCCCTTTCTTACACTTAAGATCTTTAGTCTTTATACTTTGTAGATTCTTCTTTTTGGCGTAGAATCTTTCATTGAACTTTGTGTTGCTTTGATCTTTGAGGGAGCTTTTGATGACTTCAAGATGCATGTATGAGCATGTGGAATCCGTTGCCATGAAGATGATGTAACCCTGCATGTAAACAGTTAGCAATAAAACATCCGGTACTTACAGATAAGGAATTAGAGATCGTCAACAGCATATTGTGAAGACTCCTTTTAACTCTTATCAAGGCCGTTCCCAGATCAGATGCTCCCGAGGGAGCTTACAAGACCTACTAAGTAGCTCAATGACTGGGTGAGTCGCTGGGGATCACTCCACGACTGTAGATCGCTAAGAAACCACCGCAAACACTAAGCGTAACCCACAAGGAGTTACCGAAGTGAACTGCTGTCAGGGCTGTTTGATGTTGACCCTGGCAGGATTTCCGTTCAATCATTGAGAAATACTTATGTAAATTCTCTCATAAACGTTCTCGGTAGATTGCTAAGATCTGCAAAGGACTCGATAGTTTACAGCTGGTGTCCATTGATGTAGAACACCAGTTGTAGAAATACTAAGTGTTCCTAAGAGATCTTTGATGTATCTCATGGCTCTAGACTCGGAAAGTGCACACTTAGGTTTCCTATGCGGAGACTAGGGAGGGGTCTCCTGCTTCAATATCAACCATCTCTAAGAGATAAGTCGATAGATTACATCGGTTCCCCGTGAGAATGAAACAAGCTCTTTTAAGAGAACTTGAGTGGCTTGAAGGTTTAGTGCATAGCGTCACTGGGTCCATGACGTCTTTATCTTCAATACCGGTGTCACCTTAGTAAGAATCAGTAGCATATGAATTGAACCCGGTGTCTGCCCTAAGGTTGAACATATGGAGGGCTATTTCTTTTCACCCTTTTCTTTACTTTTCTTTTTAATTCTTCAACTCCTTCTTTCCCTTTCATTCTTTTCTCCTTTTATCGTATCATACCTAAGGACTTCTAATTCTAACTATTGGTGATGTCCTTGGGTAGATCCCTCCAGCTCTGGCGGATCATAGGACTATTTTTTCCTATCTTAATCACCTTATAACTCCATGATTATCCGACAGTAGCCAAGAAACCTTTGAAAATCTCTCAAAGTGTTTCTGATTGTTAAACATTTTGTTTAACACTTTGAGAGTTTTGTGTTTACTTTTGAAGAGCTCCCCGTTCACATGTGCTCATAAGTGTTTAAATAAATTTGAACATGCGGGAGGAACAAGCACTTTTTGAAATTGATCCACTTTCAGTGAACTTGACCGATTCGAGACACGCTTACATCACTAGCTAGACTAGCTTGAAGTTATTACCTGGCCTGGTCAAGTCCACATAAAGTTTCTCGAAACGGTACACTTCTACTAAGACAAATCCTTTTCGAGACACGCTTACGTGGCTAGTTAAAGAGTTCCATTGTCAGCTTTTAGGTGACAACTAGCTGTAGTAACTAACTTGATGTTATTACCCGTCGAGGATAAGTCTTTTCGAGATTACTAACTTTTATGTTTCATCAATTCTTGGGTGAACCTGAGTCTAGCTCGCATGAGATTTAAGTTTTAAGCAACTTAGAACTTTCATATTTTAATCACTTTCACTTTTCTCCCCCTCAGAAATAGCATATGAGATGTTGTTTTTGATAAACTTTTGATTAAAATATGCTTTTTGAGTCTTATAGGGAGATATCAACAAGAACTTTTGTATTACAAATGATGAGTTTTTCAAGTGCTCCCCCTCAACAAGTGAATATTCATTGAGGTGAAATACTTGTCTTTTGAGCAGAGTTATGAAAATCAAAAAATGTTTGATTAACTCTACTCAAAAGTAAGAAGCCTTCGCTCCTTATATAAGGATTGAGGCACTGATGCGTACCTCAGGGTCCTTTCATTACAAGTGCGGGTTGTACACTGTTATGTGTGCACAAGCCATAATGAAATTCAATCAAATGAAACAATTGATATTGAAAAATGAATGATCAAATGTACCAAGTTAATCTTCGTCAGGAACTGGAGCATCAAAGTCAGTGAACTTAGGTTCTGGTCTTTCGAAGTTTCTGATAGGAAACGATGGTCTGACACCGATATAACTTTCCAGTCGTCTGATCTGTTCCCGTCGAAATAACCTTTCTTCAATCTTCAAGACAAAATTACGAACTTGTCTTCTTGAGCTGGATTTCCATCTAGGTTGTTCCCCCTTTGCTATCTTTCGGCGATCATCATTCAACCTTTTGACAAGCCCATCACGAACGGATTTGAGTGTAACGCCACAGAATTTGTGTATCTCATCGAACCTCATGAAGCTTTGTAGTTTTTTGCTGTTGATGTAGGTGAAACCAAATGCAGGGTCTTGTATGAGAGTAAATTGTGACATTTGATAGATTCCATCAAATCTGAATTGCGGCTTTGTCAAATTGATCTTCTGTTGGTAACTTTCCAATCCAAGCTGAAGATCTTCCACTCTTTCTTGAACTGTCAATCATCGGATGAATAGAAGTAGTGACGCCATGAAGTTGTACTGAACTTCTCTGTCGAATCCACGCATTTTTCCTAGAACCTTTTTGAGATACATATCTTCGATGTCATTAAGATTAAGGTCTGGAAAGTTTGCTTCGGAGAACTTGTACTTCTTTTCATTTTGTCGTTTAACCACAATCTCACGCATGAATATGTAGTTAAACCATTGTGACTCTTGAATCTCCAAGATAGCGATGATCTAAGATTTATGCTTCACATTTTCCAATGATTTCTCTTCTAATCTGCTGGTATAACCGAGACGACGACGTTCTGGCCAGTGTTGAATCCCGTGTAGATCATCTCTATCGTAAGCAACGATGGAGTTGCTGAAAACACGAGTACTTTCTTCAATAGCAGGAATTTCGTATCTTGCAGCTGGTACTAAGATTGTGAGTGAGGAAGCATATTTCTTCTTGGGTGTCTCTTGGGTGAGTTGGATGTTACGAAGATCTTTATTGAAGAAGTAGCTGTAGGGTAACTTGGGTTTATCTGGAAATCCTGTCAATGGTAATGGTTTTGTCCAGTCAGTGAAGTAAGGCTTTTCATGGTTTTTGGAACTGAGGTCGATATCCATTTCAGGATTTAGCCAGTCAAACTCGGCAGACATTGCACTGGCTATATTCTGCATATGATATTCGTATTCCACTTTGTTTCCGGATCTGGACTTAAGGAATTCTTGTGCATCCCTATTGATTCTTCTAAGCTCTGTTTTTGTGAGTTTGTTGATCTGAAGATCCTTCATTATGACTTGGGTGAACTGTAGAGTGTTACCAGGAAGGGGTTCTTCTTCTTCAAGAGGAGGTTGAGCTTGAACCATTTCTATCAACCAATCATTCTGAGGAGTGTCATCATTGTCGAGCCATGAATGACGTCTTTTCTTCTTTGATTTCTTGGACTTAGATGTAACATCTTTGTCTTTAGCCTTGGATGGTGACGATGGTCCAGCATGAGAATCAGGAATAGGTGAAGTACGGTAATCGGTGTCAGGTTGACCCTGGTAGTCATCAGTAGGTTCCATGAAAGTATCTTCCTCTTCAGTTGGACCTTGACCGGTAGCAGAGGGGTGTTGTTGTTTTCCAGGAGGAGTGGAGTCCTTTTGTTGTTGTAGAGAGGATGAGGGACCGGTTCCAGACTTAGGTTTCTTGCCTTTTGAGTTTGGGTCAGGGTCGTCATCTTTTCTTGACCTTTTCAGGGTTCCAACTGCATCTTTGCATGACTCTTTGGCTATGTAAGTCGCCATAGCATCGACAAGTGCTTTTTCTTCAGTAGTCTGTGTGGTTTTGGAGGCAACATTGTCGAAGAGTTTAGCAAGCATTTCATTGAAGGATAATTCAGGAGCTGCAGTAGAAGCTTTTGAAGTGTGAAGCGTGAATGGTGTTGTTGACAACATTTTTCTAACGACGCTTCTGATTCTGTGATCTAAGTTATCCTTGATTGGTTCAAGTAGGTTTGCTACTTCAGGAGTGATCATCTCAAATAGATTTTCAGTGAGAAAGTCTTGTGTTACAGTCTTAATAAATCCTGTGTAATCAGAGTACAAGAACTTATCGATCAGCTGCTTTGACTCCTGAAAATCTTTAACTTGTTTGGCAAGATCGGTAACCATGGTGGTAAGTTTGTTGACTTGCTCCTGAAGATCAACTGGTTGACTTGGTTCATTGATTGAATGCTGCTTTGATGTGGTTTCGGAAGGTGTGGGAGATGAATGCTCAGGTGATGATTCGGATGATGACTCGTTGTGAGAGTTTAAAGAAGAAGCAGGAGGAGTCGGATCCTTTGGTGGAGAATCTTGAGGAGGTGGAGGTTGTGCTGAGGAAGTCTGCTGAGAAGATGACTTAAGATATATTTTGGTGTCAAACGTGTTCTTCTCTTCGTTTTCTTTTCTTCGACGTTCCTCTGCTTCCTCTGCTTCTCGTGCAAGAAACTCTGGAGTAATGAGGTATTCATGTTCCTGATCCGTAGCAATATTCTCTTGTCCGCCAACATTCTCCTCTACATTAGCAGTCTCAGTCATATTGACATCTCCTGTATCGTCTGTATCTTTAACGGTGTCATCAGGCTGTGGAGCTGATTCTAACGTAGTGGACACAACGGGAGGAATCATGCTGCTTGTAGCTCCTTCATGTTCTGACTGATCGATAGGAGGTGGTGTTGGAGGTTGAGACATAAGTCGGCTTTCGAGAATTGCTTTCCTTTGTTCTTTGCGAAGTTGCTTTTCTTCAGCTCGTGTGTCGACAACTATACTTTTCAGTTTGCGTTTATCGACCAACTGTTCAACGATTGGTTCATCTTCATCATCATCATTAGGCTCATTAATAGTGATCCCTTTCCTTTTTCTAGTATCTTCTTCATAAGTTTCTAGACTTTGTTGTATAGCGATCTCTGTAACAGGGAATCCTTCTTCAGGTGCTCTTACTCTCAGTTCATAGTCTGGTTCTTCTTCTTCAGATTCCGTGTCGAACTCAGATTCGGTGTCAGAAGGTGGAGGTGTAGGTTCATCACGAAGAATGTACTCTGGAGTTACCTTCTGCTTTGGCTTGGTTGCAGGTTTGGGTTTGGATGTTGGTTTAGGTTTGGTGGAAGTCTTGGGTTTAGTTGATGGTTTTGTCTTGGGAGCAGCCTTAGACTTAGTCTGAGGTGAGCCAGTGGTGCTTGTAGTACTCCCAGACTTCACACCTCCTTTGCTGCGAGTCTGTATAGTAGCTTCTTCCTGTACCCCTTTGTAAGCATCATCATAGTATTTGTAGTTCAGACTTTTCTTGATCTTGTCATCAAGAAGGTATTCTGGAAGCCTCATTCCATTGATCTTGGTAGAGGAAGTGGTCGTCTTGATGAATGAGATGGTGAAGTCATCCTCGAAGAGGTGCTTCGGCACATTAGGATCTGTCATCCTCTTGATGAATTCTGGAGTGTCTTTGCAGAAATGTTCTATGAGAAGCTTGGTGAATCTTGTGTACGGGATCATAGTCTTAACACGTTCGGTTTGAATGCTGTAGACTATATCGTTCATGATAGGAACTGCAAAGTCAATAGGTGTCAAAGTCACCATTCCCCAAAATGTTTGCAAATGTTCAAGCCTAGGATGTTCATGACCACTTTTTCTTCCTGATATCGATCTTACAACCAACAGACAGAATGTCCTCCAGGGCTGAGGGATATTCTTGGCATTGAATCGGGAATGTTTGACCAGAGGTATGTCATCATCAACATCATATCCTAATTCAACAAAGAAGTCAAGAAGGTCCAGTTCAGGTAGTATTGGAGCAAATTCGTTGTCAGTTTGAGGCAGGAGAAGCACTGTACGAAGAACGTCGTGATCTACAGTGTAGACTTGGCGATCCAATGTAACAGTGAAAGACTCATCATCCAAATTTTCCTTAGCCGTAAGCCAGAACTGATGAAGGTAGAACAGAGGAACTGAAGTAGAGCAGATGAGCAGATGTTTGCATAGAATATCTCCGTAATTCTTAATTTTTCGAAATCAACTCGTGGATTGTTGTTGCTAATCATGACGTTGTAGTTTTCGGGAGTGATGTCATCCATGGTGAGTAATGGAAGAGCTTGTTCAGGGACGTTCTCGTTCTGTTCAGCCATGTTATTCTGAAAAGCATTATCATAAACCAAACATCGAGATTTGTTACGAGTTAGCACGATTGCAAAGTTTGATTATCGATAAGCATTTAGAATCATGTAAGCACGTATGGTTCAATTATTGCATTTATAATGATAAGAGACGTGTACTTAGAGAATCTATCGTATTATGAATCACATATGTCCAATGAATTATAACATCACATAATACATTGATAAAATACCATTATCACAAGTTACATGATTTCGAAAATTACAATGTCAAAAAGTTCATGTCATGGTACATAGAGCTAAGTAACTCTCAAAACACCTAAGTAATAAACATGTTTTCGAAATCAAGTCACAAGAACCAATAATTTCGAAAATCAGTCATTAAGTAACATTTTCGCAATCTATTATTTTGAGTGTTTTCGAAAAATTTATCAAGTGTGTTCTCGATAAAGGTTTATCGAGAACCGTCCACTAGAAGAGTTTTTCGAGAATACTGATTATAAGGGATTGTGAAATTGTTAAGTTGAATGATGATTTCGAAAAATATTGCCATGGATGAGATAATTTCGCAAACACTCAAAAATTTTCGAGAAGATGACTAAATGAGTATTTTCGAAAAAATACAACATTTTGAGATTTCTCGAAAAGCTTGTGATTGCGAAATTTTTCAAGCATGTTTGCGATAAGGATTTTCTCAAAAATTCTTATACAAGAATTTCGAAACTATGCCAACGTACGTTTCTTTGTGATAACAAGTATTCCAAGTGATGAAACCTGTTCCAAACGATGATTATCAACGATTAGAAACGTACTAATCAATCGAGTATAGTGATTTCGAAAAATATCCAAGAGCACATTCTCGATAAAATGCAAAATCATGAAACAATCGATGATTACAGGTACTAGCATATCACAAACGCGTATTAGAAGCATTAAGGCACAATATACATGACATTTGAACACATTATGAGAGAAACCCACTTTGAACGAAACCCTATCTATCGAGAATCATGCTTTCATGAAAAATATTTAAATAAATAAGCAAAAACATGATTAATACATCCATGAGACCATATCCCACCATCAAGAATGACAAAAACATCAACCATTCAATAAAACCCAATTCGTACTTAAAACCCTAGGTTTCGAAAATTACACAAACATATGTATTTGAGAGATTAAACGTGATAGGAGAGTGAGAAACATGTTATAGTAAAAAACCCCTATCAATAATTAACCTTTTAAACATGAATTGTAAATTTTCGAAACATTGAAACCCTAGCTTTTCAAATCGGAAATTCGTGAAATTAAGCCAATAGTTGAGCGATTGAACGAAAACCATGGTTTGAAATCATCTAAAGGTCATATAGAAACTTACGTTTTGAAGATTGAAAGCCTGGATTATGCGTAAGAATTAGGGCCATAGATTTGGAAGAGAGAGTTTTTGAAAAATGTTTGTGGGGTTTATGGAAAAAAAACGGGGGGTGTTTGTTTTGTTAGTTTTGGATTTTTTTTAAAATTTGTCAACTATGGTCCCTTAACTACAGTAATTGCAAGATAAGTCCTAAAACAAAGATATACAAACTTACAATACCATTATGAGAAAGGAATACTAGATATAAGATATCTTATGAAATCCCGAAACAACGTATCAAAGGAAATATGCAAGTATATCGATTTAGAAAACATTTATAAAATTTTAGGCAATTCTCCCCCTCAACACTTGTAAAATGACAAGGTGTTGAAAAAGAGTGATATACTTTCGGTTTTTATTTTTTATTTTTAATTTATTTATTTATTTATTTATTTTTTAAGTGCAAGAGACAAATATTTTTGTGTTTTTGGGGTTTAATAAAGAATAAAGAAAGGTATTTATTTTACAAAAATAGTAAAATAGTTGATGTTTGACATTTTACTTTTGTTTTAAAAACTTTTGTAAGTCAAATGGTGTCAAACATCGCATACCAATTTGGTGAACTAAACTTGCAAACCTTGATGGAGCTAAGGGTTTTGTAAGTAAGTCCGCTAATTGGTACTCAGTGCCCACAAAATATAACTCAACTGTACCCTTCTCGACATGCTCTTTGATGAAATGGTATCGGAGATCAATGTGTTTGGATTTGCAATGATGAACTGTGTTGCAGGAGATTGCAATAGCACTCTTAGAATCGCAGTAAATCGGAATCTTGTTGAATAAGTAGTCATAGTCTTTAAGTTGTGATCTCATCCAAATGACTTGAGCACAACAAGTAGACATAGCTACGTATTCAGATTCGGTAGATGATAGTGATGTGCAATCCTGCTTCTTTGATTGCCAAGACACAAGTTTATCTCCAAGAAACTGTAAGCCACCTGATCTACTTTTTCGCGAGTCTAAGCATCCTGCATGGTCAACATCTGAAAAAGCTTTTAGTTCAAAACCAGAATCCTTCGGATACCAGATCCCCAAATGGATAGTTCCTTTTATGTATCAAAGGATTCTTTTTGCCTCATTGAGGTGTTTTTCAGTTGGATTAGCCTGATAGCGAGAGCACATAAACACAGCAAATACAATATCAGGTCTACCGGATGTGAGATACATGAGGGACCCAATAATACTTCGGTATTTGGTAGGGTCAACTGGAGTCCCATGTAAATCAACATCTAGCTTAGTAGAGTTGGCCATCGGTGTATTCATAGTATCACTACTTTGCATACCATGTTTCTTTAAAATCTCAAGAGCATATTTAGACTGATTTAGAAAAATTCCACGGGGTGATTGATGAACTTGTAGTCCTAGAAAGAACGTAAGTTCACCCATCATGGACATTTCAAAGTTATCTGTCATTAATTTTGCAAAATCCATTGAGTAATTTTTGTTGGTCGAAGCAAAAATAATGTCATCGACATAAACTTGAACAATTAATAAGTCCATCCCGTAGGTTTTAGTAAACAATGTTGGATCCACCGAGCCTAGAGTAAAATCATTAGCTAACAGAAAATTAGAAAGCTTGTCATACCACGCCCTGGAGGATTGCTTAAGACCGTAGAAAGACTTTTTAAGCTTGTAGACATGATTGGGACGTTCTGGATCAACGAATCCTTCAGGTTGACTGACATAAACTACTTCTCAGAGTTGACCATTCAGAAAAGCCGTTTTCACGTCCATTTGGTAAACAATCATATTCCGGTGGGCAGCAAATGCTAAGAACATCCGCACAGCTTCAAGTCTAGCCACAGGAGCAAATGATTCTTCAAAATCGATACCTTCTTCTTGAGAATAACCTTTTGCTACCAAGCGTGATTTGTTGCGTATGACTGTGCCTTCTGCATCCAGTTTGTTTTTCCAGATCCATTTTAAACCAATGACGATGATGCCTTCAGGTTTTTCAACCAATTCCCATACTTCTAATCTTTGGAAGGTTTCGAATTCTTCTTGCATAGACTCAATCCAGTTTTCATAAGTCATTGCTTCTTTGACATTCTTGGGTACGGTTTCACAAACTGTGAGTGCATAAATGCAAGTTTCACCGTCTGTGTGAAGGCGTTGTCTTGTCATGATAGGTGCATCTGGATGGCCAATAATTTGAACTAAGGGGTGATCTCTAGTCCATTTGTGTGTCGAAGGATGAAGTTGATAAGTATCTCGCAAGTGAGCAGGACCCATGTTGCGTGTAGATGACTCAGCAATGTCGGGGATAGGTTGAGCATTTGCAAATGGATTAATGAATGGTTCTGGGTCATGCTCTGCGGGTTGTGGAACTGATAAAGGTATGAAATCTCCAGCTGATTGTCATGAGTTGGACCCGGATTGTTCGGTTGTTGTAGGTGATATGACTGGAGGACCGTCTCTTCCAACAGAAGTTATTGTTTGTTGAGGTGTATCAGGTACATGATGTTGATCAAGGTTTGCAGCGGAATTTGGTGTGGCCTCAGGTGGACAGTTAGCAGGCGTATCATCTAACAATGGAGCAAACAAGGTTTCCACTTCTTTACGAGAAAGTGACAATGGTTCAGCTGAAGATACCGGAAAATTAAGACGGTTGGTTGCGGGTCCTAAGCCGTGTTGCTCAGAAGCCATTTGAGTGAGTTCATCGAAATTAGCATGAATAGTTTCTTAAATTTCCCGAGTACGACGATTCCAAATCCGATAGCCTTTAGAATTTTCACAGTAACCTATGAATACTCCAATGTCAGCCTTTGCTTTAAGTTTACCTAGATCATCACAATCATTGACTGGGTAGCATAAAGCACCGAAGACATGAAAGTGACTGATGTTTGGTTTCCTTTTGTGAACAATCTGATATGGGGTTTTGTTGTGGCGTTTTGTGATCATGCAACGGTTTTGAGTGTAACAGGCGGTTGAAACAGCTTCTGCCCATAAGTAATCTGGTAATTGAGCGTTGATTAACATCGTTCGAGCAGCCTCTACTAATGTTCTGTTGCGTCTTTCGAAAACTCCATTCTGTTCGGGTGTGCGTGGAATAGATGTTTGATGTTCAATTCCCACTTTCTCAAAATATGACCTTAGAGTCTGATTCTTAAATTCTGTGCCATTGTCAGTTCAAACAATTCTGACAGTGTTTCGAAGCTGAACTTGTATTTTGGTGAGAAAGGTGATAATCATTTGAGGAGCTTGATCTTTACTTCAAATAAAATAAACCCAAGTCCAGCGAGAGTAATCATCCACAATTACTAGAATGTAGCGTTTACCGTTGATTGTTTGAACACGCATCGGACCACACAAATCCATATGAAGCAATTGTAAAACATAATTAGTACTGTGTTCAGGTTTAGAGGGAACATGAGCACGAGTACTTTTTCCTTGTTCAACAGGCTGGACATAGATGATCTTTAACATAACGGAATCTTGGAAAGCCTTCAACTAATTTGTGACGAGCGAGATCAGTCATCGTTTTGAAATTCAAATGAGAAAGGCGTTTGTGCCATAACCAAGATTTAGTTGATTCAACTTTGGATAGAAGACAGATTAGAGATGAAGCGATCATGTCTGACATTGAAATAGTATAAAGGTTAGTGCCACGTTTGCCAGACATCAAATCATTTCCTTGTAGATCACGAACAAAACAGGTTTTCTCGCGAAATGCTACTTCTAAATCTCCATCACAAAATTAACCAACTGAGAAGAGGTTGTGACCCAAGCCTTCAACATAATAAACTCTGCTAATTTCAATGTTCCCATGTATGTAGTCTCCGTAAACCATGATTAAAGCATATTGATCATTCCCGAATCTGACAGTTCCAATAAACTTTGAGACAAAGTTCTTTAACAGTTTGAGATTGCCTGTCATATGTCGGGTGCAACCGCTATCAACAATCCAGAGAACGATCTGAACCACCTGCATCAAAAGAAGATGACAGAGATGGAACAGAAGTAAGGGTGGAACCCGAAGAAATGGTAGGTTCCTATTGGTTAGAAATGCAAATATTTGACAATTTAGGAATCCATTTAAAATTTGGTTTGTATTGTAACCAACGTTGCCAATGCCAACTAGTTTTTGCTTTGTTCTTAGTGAATGCACTAGCTTTGGACGGGTTCCTAGAATTGTTAATAGCTGCTTGTGGGTTGACTACAACATTATTAGAAACTGTAGTGGGTTTTTTTCTTAAGGTAAAATGAGAAGCATTAGTGGACCTAGAAGAAGAGCCGAATCTATGTTTCTTTTTGCGGTGTAAGAGATTATTAGCTACACATTTGGTATGATCACCAGATAACACACTTTTACGACAAAACACACAAGATGCATTAATATTCAAAACATTTGAAGGTTCAGCATTCGTTACATTAAGATTTGGATTACAATTTGTCAGATTAGAATCTAAATCAGATGCAACATTAGTTTTATTCGAGTTCCTAAGGAGGTCTTCTACTTCTTGCACTTCTAGTGTTCCACTCTTTTGTTGCGAGAGCCTACTCTTTTTAGTCTTCTTAACTCTTTTTGGCTTTGGGCTTCTAACGCTCTTAGGGGAAACTAGACCTGTGGAAGTGGAAGAGCTAACATTAGAACTCTTAATATGCTTACCCTTATTTGTTATGTCTATTTGAAACATTCCTGGTGCAATGATAGTTGTGTCAATGAACTTTCCTTTTTGAAGTAGCTTAATTTTCTCTTTCAAATCAATGATGATGTGTTTTTTGTTCTGAATGTCAGACTCAAGTAAACCATTGCAATAACGAATGTCATCGCGGGTTTGTTGCCATTCGGTGTTTTCAATTTGTAACTCCGCAATTTCATTTTTTAACTCTGCAATTTCTTTTTTACGTTGACGACATTTCTATTTATGAGACTCATGCTTGTTACACAATTGCAATTCAGTTTCAATACTTTGAGCTTGACACCAATCAATCTTGTTATTAAGTTGACAAATTTCGTATGAAAGTTTGTTTATCACATCATCACCGTTTTGACGTAATGTTTCATATTGATGTTTCAATGATTCATTTTGTGACCTCAACGAAACAAGTTCAGCACAGTACTCAGCAAATAATTCCGTATTGCTGGAAAAATGTAGTTCATCCATGAGAGAACTATGAAAATCAGCTTGAAGAAGTTGTTCCAAGAGTCGATCAGTATCTTCTTTCAAAAATCGGTTTTTGCTTTGTTGAACCAAAATTGCGTTTTCATTAAGAGCAAAAATTTCTTTCATATCTTTAACTTCCTTTTGGAGTTCCTGTTCCCAACGAGTAGCACAATAACGCAAATTGTGAACTAAAGTCAGAATTTGTTTTTGAAAAATATCTTTCTTTTCCCACTCGTAAGCTGATTGAAAAGTATGAACTGTAATTTCAGAATGTTGTTCAATGACATTTTCCAAAGTATCGATGCCTTTCATGAATGTTTGAAAATAGTCTAAAACTTTACAGCGTGTTGGTAATGGTTTCACATGACCAGAAGAAGGTAATGGACCATTTACTTGTGCTACGGGTTTGACAGGAGCTCCATTGGAAGATGAAACGTAAGACTCAGTAACATACCATGATTTCTCAGGTATTTCTCTTGATGGAACAAAAGATTTTGAAATGTGAGGAGCTTTTGAGTAATCATATGGTTTGCAAAATTCAACATGACTCATTTTTGATCGACTCTGCTCTTCAAGTTCGTATTCTTCCTCAGTATCATGTACAATAACACGCACAACATTATTATCCATCAATTGGTCCATACTGTACAGTTTAGGATTTGTTTTGAACACAGTGCGAAGAAAAGAGGATCTGTAATAGCCGAGGCCAAAACCTTTACCTGGTCTTGGTTTTAAAGAAAACTTTTGAATTGTCGTTACAGATTCCCCATGTTTATAAACGATGTTTTGAAAAGCTTTAATTTTATTTTCGAGAGCGATATTATCATCAAGTAAAGAACTCACTTTTTCTCGTTTTTGCACTTTCTGTTCATAAAATTCCTGTTTGCAAGTTATTACCTCTTTACGTGTGTTTGAAAGTTCCTGTTGGAGTTGAACAACTTGTTTTTGAAGATCATGTTTTTCATTTTCCAGTTTGGATACGATTTTACCGTTTGACTCAACAATGTCATATATTTGCTTTTGAAGAATTTGTTCTTTGACATATGATTCTTGAAATGACTTTTCAAAGCTTTGTTCACGATGAACGACATACTGAAAACTTGAAAGCTGCATTTTATAACATTTAATGTCCTTTTTTAACTTGGCATTTTCTTTCAAAACTTCAGTTTGCACGTCCGTTATGTGATTAGAAAGAAGTTGATTATTAAGTTGTATGGCCGTAACTGTACAGTCAGGAGCTGGATCAGAAGGAGGTTCATGTTGTTCACTAAAGTCATTTTCGTCTTGCGCAATAGGATCATCAAATGAGACGACAGTGTCATCATCAAATAGTTCATCCTCTTGAGAAGAGAAAAATGTTTCAGAAGGAACAACTTGCGCCTGATCTGATTCAGAAACATAGGGTGATGCATTAATATGTATGGAGCTTAAGGTTAGGTCATTTACCTGAGACAAGCCATCAGTGGAGAACACTGGGCCTGAATCATTCAATTGATGTTCCTGCATGTTGGCCATAAGCATCACAGCTGCATTGGCTTCAAGATCTTCCATTTCATCATCATTGTAAGCATTAGCAAAGAAACTGTTCTCTTGAGCATTGAAAGTTCCTTCCTTTTCATCTTTGAGAGCCATAAGTAATGTCTGCTTGTGAAACTGACTACCTTTTCTTGGGTGAGGGCATGCAGTTGCAATGTGACCTTTTTCGTTGCAGTTGTAGCACCATATCGCATTCCCAAAGACTGTGTTGTTACTAGCAGCATTGTCATTACTTCGCTGAGGAGCACCCGAATTGTTTCTTAATCCCCCATTGTTGTTAACTCTTTGTACATAGCCAGAATTTCCAGTATACCCACCTGAACGACCTGAATTACGATTCTGAATCTCAACTCGACCATCTTGAATGATAGCTTGGTTTCTTGTATTTGATGAAGAACGAAGACGGTTGTTGGTTTTGTTGGAGAATTTGCTAAAAGCACGAGCAACAAGAGCAAGTCCTTGATTCAATGTATTGACGTCATCATCATCATCTTCAAACTGATTAGAGTAATACATGCTATCATTGTTGTCATATGGAGCAAGTTGACTAGAAGCGTGTTGAGAAGCAGGAGGATGCTGGTGACTAAAATACTTCTGTTCCTGATCATAAGTATGATTAGACAACGGAGGATGTGAAGCAGGAGTTTGAGCAACGAGAGCAAGGGGATTAGAAGTAGGTGGTGATATGTATCCTCCTCGAGCGAGTTTGTCTTTTTCAACTTCAGACTCATAGTGCTTGAGATAGTCGTACAACAATCCATATGGATCCCTGTGAAGATTCTTGGCTTTTCTCACAAATGTCACATACTTTTGCCACTCAGGACCCAGGCTACTAACAAACTTTGTATTGACAACGATTCTTGGAAGAGTTATATCATGTCTCTCTAAATCATTGACGACATTAGTGAAACGATGAAAGTAAGACTCAAGAGATTCCCCTGGTTCGATCACGATGTTGGTGTATTCCAAGTAAAGTTTAGATTCCATGTCTTTCTTGTTCAGTTGTGTGCCTTGCATCAGTAGATGGACGTGTTCCCACATAGCTTTTGCAGTTGTTTGAGCATCAACACTTCTGAATATGATATTTGGTATTCCTTGAAGTATGTAAGACATAGCAATTTCATCTGCTTCACACTGGTGTTTTTGTTCCTCAGTAAGTTGAGACTCAGGAACACGCACAGCAGTTGGAGCTACCGGAGGATCAGCCTGTAGGTCACCGCCAACGTAGTTAACAGGCCAAGGAAATGGTCCTTCAAGGATAACTTGTTTCATGTACTTACCATTGGGTTTCTTGAGCTCAATAAACCTTAAGAATCGACTTAC
Source organism: Artemisia argyi (assembly GCA_030686995.1). Taxonomy (NCBI): domain Eukaryota; kingdom Viridiplantae; phylum Streptophyta; class Magnoliopsida; order Asterales; family Asteraceae; genus Artemisia; species Artemisia argyi. The sequence goes on from CM060685.1 coordinate 62,107,302, forward strand.
CCATTGAACATAATTACCCGGTGTTAGCATTGGTGGAAGTGGGCTTTGTTGTTGTGACATCGGATAAGATTGTTGTATTGGAACCATTTGTTGCATGAAGTTATGTTGTTGTGAGTAAACTGGTTGATGATAATATTGTGGTGATTGTTGATGCTGTTGCTGTTGCTGATGTTGCTGATGATACTGTTGATACTGATGTTGCTGAGGATTGTTAAAGTTATAATACGGTGGTTGAGACATTATGAAACACTTGTGTGAAAGGATGGATCTTGTAGAAGGTATAGTTTTGCCAAATCTCGAAAAGTATGCCCAAGTAGATGTTTTCGAAACTTTGTCGCAGAACTTGAGATTGCAAAAACTTGACTTATGAGGTTTGCGAAAAAATTGTTGCTCAAGGATTTCGAAAAAAATAAGTTTTCGAAAGTATTAGAGATTTCGAAATAAAGTTTCTCGAAAATAAGTGTAATATCGAAAAACTTTAGGTTTCGAGAACAAGTTTCGAAAAACCTTGTGATTTCGAAAATATCAATTTTGTGAAACACACCAACTCACTTTCGAAATTATACTTCACGATCCGTAAGTTGAAAGAGAGCAAAATCACAGGATTTCGAAAATACGGCAATGAAGGATTTCGAAAAATTGCAAAACTTTATTTTTCAATGAAAGCAATCCAAAATCGAGTTTTTAGTGCAAGATTTTTGTACTTCAAGTTGTAAAATGATGAAATATTGAAGAAAGCTGTAAACTTAACAATGATTTTCAAAAATTTACAGGTTTTCGAAAAATAGTACAAGTTTGCAAATCGTAATTTTGAAGAAAAATTGATACTTTTGTGTTTGAAATGATTTATAGCACAAATTTGTAAGCGAATATGTGATAAAAACCAAAAGACCAAACAAGAAAGTACAAGTTTTAATAAAAAATAACGGCTAAAAACAAAGATTAAGGATCGAATTTCAAAGAGAAAGACAACTACACCTTCATATGGCGAATGATACCACTTGTTAGGTCACCATATTGATTTCACACAAACAAGAATGAGATAGATATAAGGATGGGATGAATATTTGAATAAGAGAATGATAAGTGCAAGAGTTTCCTTATGATTTCAAATAAACAACCAAGTTTTACAATAGCCTAAAACTTCTATTTATAGGTGAGGAGCTAGGGCAACACTCCTAGTCCTCCCTACATGGATTTCGTATGGTCTTTAAGGCCCATGGACTCAATAGCTTAAGCCTTGTAAACAAATAACATAACATAAATGAAAGTAACTAGTAACTTAAGCAACCTATTATTACAAATGACCGACACTTGATAAAATGGTAAAAACTATGATCCCAACAAAGGGGAACCATAGGCTCGAACCCGAGACCTCACCAGCCTTAACCTTTTCAACGCCTCAACACACCACACACTTACCACTTGCCCTTGGGACTTCTTCATTTAATATCTTATATTGTTTTGTATATAAACAAACTTTTTAGGCTGTTAGCTTATTTCTCCTTTTAAGCTTATTACAGCTTATTTAAATAAGTTGGTTTGTCACTTTTATTTTTGCTTCAAACTTAAATACTTTAAGTAGTTATTGCACATTTTTCTTGTGTATTCTTAATCAGTTTACTATTTTTTATCATTTAATTACTTAAAATTAGTTTTTAATTATTAAAAAATAAAATAAAAGTCAAAAAAATAAAATTATTTTCCCTACAATTATTTTTAGTCATTTAGGACGTAAGAAAAGTTAATTTGCATTTCTAGGCTTTAAATTACAAATTACTATTTCCCTGCCTATTAGAATCCTGTGAGTAGCTAGGACTGTAAACGAACTGAACGTTCATTGAACATTTCATGATTTGTTTGGTAAAACTTTGTTTATGTTCATTTATTTATTAACTTAACGAACATGATCAATATTTGACGTTAGCTCAGTTAAAACAACCGGGAATATCTCAGGGAGCGAGCATCTTGACCATTCGGTCGGGTTTTCGATAACATAATATTATACATACGTACTATTCATTGAATCATGTCGTAACATGACACCCTAAAACAACTATAACCCAATGCCCATATGATGTCAAATACCCATTAATTAATGTGACCAGTTATAACCTACTACCAATGACCCACCATGTGAATTAGCCATTATCACCGGTCATCCATGGGTTGCATAGACTTCGTATGTGTATAGTTATATTATGAGGGTTATATGAAGTGTGTTAAAGTTATTAAAGGTGGGCACGTTAATTTTGACATTTGAGGAGGCCATAAAATCAGTAAAGTCATATGTACTATGATGAAGACTGTGTCATACTGTCGTTAGGGTATCTTTAGGTTATATGATACGTTTGCGTCCGTGTGTACACCTTTTCGTCCATGTTTACACGTTATCCCCCGTTTTGTCATGGATTACTCTGTCTCTACACGTTTTTATCCGTTTTCGTAGGTTTTTGTTATTTTCATGTTTTTTCATACTTTTTCATCAGTTTTCCTATGTCTTATAATTCTTAGTCGGTTTTTATACGTTTTAGTCCGTGTTTACATGTTCTCGCCCGTTTAATCATGTTTTAGACCGTTTCTACATGTTTTATACGTTTTCCTCATTTTTCATATTGTGTTTGTTCATTTGTATGTGCCATGTGCTGATTTTTGTGTTTATGCAGTTATATGTGTGTTTGGGACAGCGGGTTTGAAGATATATGGGTGTTTGGGATTGTGTGTAACCACAATTTCTGTCATGAAAAGTTATATGCATGGGTGTTTTGGAGCCAAAATTTTAATGAAATGTTTAAATTCTTAATTAAAAATTTTGGAGCCAAATTTTTTCGTGAAATGTTTCAATTCTCAAACAAAATTTTTAAAATTAACTCTGGAAATTGTGATTTCCTTAAACGAAAAACTGCCCCATCATATGCCCTATTTTTTCTCCAAAAAATCAGCCTTCTTCAAAACATTAAATCCATAACTTTTTAAACCATTATTCACCAATTTAGTTTAGTATTTTTCTTTTACAAATTGCTTTAGACGAATCATGAAAACCCAAGAGAATGATCATGATAATATTGATTTTTCTGATAATGAACATCCTGACCACGCTTTGGGATATGAATCGGAGCAGTATTCTGATGGTGAACGTGATAACAACCAATCAAATGGTTATGTCAAAAAGAGGGGCATAACCAGGTTAGCAAAGTTTCGAAGGGAATATGGAAAAGCAGGTGGAGAGAAGCTCAGTGTAACCTTCGATGCTATGAATAGGATATCAGGAAAACACCGTGCATTGTTTTCTAGTTTTTTGGGAGACTTGGTTCGTGAGCATGTAGGTGTCAGGATTCTATCCTAGAAGAAGGTTGATTAAGAAGCAAGAGACAAAATGTGGGACGAAATCACGGTAAACCTATACTATTTTTTTAACCCAGTAATATAACATGAAATATATACGTAGCATTTACATTATGTGCAACTAATTAGGAACATTGTGTTAATCTTTGCAACGATTTTTTGATGTTGACTTGACAACCAAAAAGATGTTAATGAATCGTCTTGGTCAACTTCTATGCAATTTCAGAAGTAAATTGACACAAAACTACATATTGCCCAACCTAGAAACACCTTCTAAGCTAAATGAAGTCCCGACTAACTATGATGCAATTATATTAGCCGATGATTGGGTCAATTTTGTAAATTATACACAAAGCGATGAATACAAGGTGCTAATTAGTACTTTTTTATTCAAGTTCAAGCATTTGCTGTTTCCATATGTATTAGTTCTATAGCATATAATCATTACTACATCTAAACGCCTTTTGATTTTGTGTTGCAAGGTGAAATCAGCTGCAACAAAAGTGGCGCGTTCCAAGTCTCTTTATCAGCATAGAATGGGACGAGGTGGATACGCCCTTGTGATAGATCAAATGGTAACTTCAAACATTTGCACTTAATAGCATCATACTTGCGTTTATATTGGTTTATCTTACGTGTGTGCATTTGATGTTTATAAGATCGATCGTAAAGAAATTGAAAAAAATGAAGAACCACCGTGTACCATGCTGTGGTTGTCAGGAAGGAAGAACAAAGACAGAGATTTTTACGATGATGATACTAGAGCCGTGGGAGCAAAAATTGTAAGTTTTACTGCATATTCTATTATAATGTGCATAGTGGGGCTATAAAGTCTTCTTGCTTATATTAAAGTAGGATCAACATATAATAACCTATATCCTATATTGTGTGTGCAGAAAGAAATGGAGGACAAGATCAAACAAGGAACCTTGAGGGTTGATCATGGCAGTGATGCCATGATAGTTGTATTAGGTAAGGAAAAGGGAGGATATGCGAGAAGAGTGGGAGGTGGAGTAACCTACAGGAGGTATTTTGATCTGCCTCGAAACAAACAACCATCTGATGAAAGAGTGGTGTTACTTCAAAGTGAACTTGAGAATGAGAGACGCCAATGTCAAGAAAAAGATGCGGTAATCTAGGATTTGATGAAGCAATTGGCTGCACAAAAGGGGCAGTCGAACTCAATGTCAACTCCATTGGCATTAACTCCATCGACATCAACTCCATTGGCAACAACTCCATTGACGTCAACTCCATTGACGCCAAGTCAATTGACACAACCAGAAGTAACATTCCATCTTTTATTGACCCTTTTAAATACTGCTGCAGTCTTCTTAAACAATTTATATTGCAGGTGTCTCCGGTGAACATTAATCATATAAACAGCAGTTCTGATGCGGATGCCGGAACACGTGTTTCTGGATGTGAGAAAGTTGCGAGCATTCAGTAGTCTAACGGACTACCAACTTTGGAAAAGGAAACAAGTGTAAGTAATAAAACTTCCACATGTGATTTTTTAAATCTACATGCATGTCTTATTTACTGTGTTTTATATGTATAGGTAACTGTTAAATCTGTCGCATCTAAGAAAACGACTAGAGCAAAATGAAAGGATGCACATCAAGTTTCCCAATCACAGGAAGATGAGTCTTCATTACTTGTGCTACCACAAGTATGTATTTAAACATGCTCATATATTATTTTGTTTAACTGATTTCTGATACATACATGCAACAAATCATTTTTTTAGGTAATTAACTGCAAACTGTGGCACTCAAAGAGAACAACTATTATTGCTTTGGCAGAGTATACATGAGTGATGGAAAACAAATGCTACATAACAAACCACTCCCTAAGGATTGCTATAAAGTCTATTGATAAATCCTTACAGGATGCAGCTTGCATACCGGATGTAGGAGGTAACGGTTTCAAAACAGTTATGAAGGCAGTAGGTGGTTTTTATGCATGGCCAAAGGAGCAAGTGATTTTGGAAGATCAGCTACATACAAGCTTCTGTTTTATCAACCTACATATATATATATATATATATATATATATATATATATATAATTTCTCATATTTAATTCAGTTTTTGATACACCCGGCTTTTTGTTTCCAACAGGCAACACCATCAAGTACCATACAAATAATTAGTGAGCATAACAAAGTTCCACCTAAATTAGCAGGGAAGCGCAACTACGTCTCTATTAAAGCCATGAAAAGTGAAGCTGCTCAGAAGATCAACACTAAGAAGTTAAATTTATGAGAATTTTATTATTTACGACATTACAATTTTATATACATTCCACTTTTATTGTATTTGAATTTGTTTAATTTGATATATTTGAATTTTATTGAATTTTATTATTTACGGCTTTTTGTTGGTGACTGTTTAATTAATTCGTTGTGTGACTAAATGTTACAAAATGCCACACACGCATACAATTCATGTCGCCATTTGATGATCTATAGTCACACAAAATACAAATTTCTTCAATTTAACCGACATATGGTCATACTTATTAATACTTTTGGCCACTTTATGATTAATTGTATGTGACTAAATACCCAAAACAAACATGATATGTGTGACTAAATGGTACAAAAGGCCACACAAACATACAATTCAGGTGGCCATTGGATGATCAATAGTCACACAAACCACAAATTACTTCACTTTAAACACCATATAGTCACACTTATTCACACTTTTGTCCACTTTATGCTTAATTGTATGTGACTAAATACCCAAAAGAACCATGACATGTGTGACTAAATGGTACAAAAGGCCACACAAAAATACAATTCATGTGGCCATTGGATGACCAATAGTCACACAAAACACACATTTCTTTACTTTAAACACCATATGGACACACTCATTCACACTTTTGGCCACTTTATACTTAATTGTATGTGACTAAATACCCAAAAGAAAAATGATATGTGTGACTAAATGGTACAAAAGGCCACACAAACAAACAATTCATGTGGCCATTGGATGACCAATAGTCACACAAAACACACATTTCTTCACATTAAATACCATATAGTCACACCAAATTCACACTTTTGGCCGCTTTGTGATTTATTGTATGTGACTAAATACCCAAAAGAAAAATGCTTTGTGTGACTAAATGTAACAAAAGGCCACACAAATAAAATTCATGTGGCCATTGGATGATCAATAGTCACACAAAACACACATTTCTTCACTTTAAACACCATATGGTCACACTTATTCACACTTTTGGCCACTTTATGATTTATTGTATGTGACTAAATACCCAAAATAAAAGTGCTTTGTGTGACTAAATGTAACAAAAGGCCACAAAAAAATAAAATTCATGTGGCCATTGGATCACCAATAGTCACACAAAACACATATTTCTTCACTTTAAACACCATATGGTCACACTTATTCACACTTTTGGCCACTTTATGCTTAATTGTATGTGACTAAATAACCAAAAGAAACATGATATGTGTGACTAAATGGTACCAAAGGCCACATAAACATGCAATTCATGTGGCCGTTGGATGACCAATAGTCATACAAAACACACATTTTTCACTTTAAACACCATATGGTCACACTTATTCACATTTTTGGCCACTTTATGATTAATTGTATGTGACTAAATACCCAAAAGAAACATGATATGTGTAACTAAATAGTACAAAAGGCCACACAAACATACAATTCATGTGGCCATTGGATGACCAATAGTCACACAAAACACACATTTCTTCACTTTAAACACCATATAGTCACACTTATTCACAGTTTTGGCCACTTTATGATTTATTGTATTTGACTAAATACCCAAAAGAAAAATGCTTCGTGTGACTAAATGTAACAAAAGGCCACACAAAAATAAAATTCATGTGGCCATTGGATGATCAATAGTCACACAAAACACACATTTCTTCACTTTAAACACCATATGGTCACACTTATTCACACTTTTGGCCACTTTATGATTTATTGTATGTGACTAAATACCCAAAAGAAAAATGCTTTGTGTGACTAAATGTAACAAAAGGCCACACAAAAATAAAATACATGTGGCCATTGGATGACCAATAGTCACACAAAACACACATTTCTTCACTTTAAACACCATATGGTCACACTTATTCACACTTTTAGCCACTTTATGCTTAATTGTATGTGACTAAATACCCAAAAGAAACATGATATGTGTGACTAAATGGTACAAAAGGTCACAAAAACATACAATTCATGTGGCCATTGGATGACGAATAGTCACACAAAACACACATTTCTTCACTTTAAACACCATATGGTCACACTTGTTCACACTTTTGGCCACTTTATGCTTAACTGTATGTGACTAAATACCCAAAAGAAACATGATATGTGTGACTAAATGGTACAAAATGCCACACAAACATACAATTCATGTGGCCATTGGATGACCAATAGTCACACAAAACACACATTTCTTCACTTTAAACACCATATAGTCACACTTATTCACACTTTTGGCCACTTTATGATTTATTGTATGTGACTAAATACCCATAAGAAAAATGCTTTTTGTGACTAAATGTAACAAAAGGCCACACAAAAATAAAATTCCTGTGGCCATTGGATGATCAATAGTCACACAAAACACACATTTCTTCACTTTAAACACCATATGGTTACACTTATTCACACTTTTGGCCACTTTATGATTTATTTTATGTGACTAAATACCCAAAAGAAAAATGCTTTGTGTGACTAAATGTAACAAAAGGCCACACAAAACTAAAATTCATGTGGCCATTGGATGATCAATAGTCACACAAAACACACATTTCTTCACTTTAAAGAACATATGGTCACACTTATTCACATTTTTGGCCACTTTAAGTTTAATTGTATGTGACTAAATACCCAAAAGAAACATGATCTGTGTGACTAAATGGTACAAAAGGCCACACGAAAGCCAAATTTATGTGGCAATTGGATGATCTATAGTCACACAAACCATACATTTCTTCACTTTTTACACCATATGTTCACACTTATTAACACTTTTGGCCACTTTATAGTTAATTGTATGTGACTAAATATACAAAAAGAAAATGCTTCGTGTGACTATAAGAGTTTTTGGTCACCCAAAGCTGATTAATCCAACTAAAATTGTACCTATTTAGTCACACATTTTAACGTTTTGGTTACTCTTTTGTAAGTGAGACTAAAAAGAACCAAAACATGTGACCGTAGGTACCCTATGGTCACGCCACCTTTAGTCACATACACGAAAAAAACCATGTGTGACTATATGTATATCGTCACACATATTTGGTGTAACCAATTCCAGTTTTTGTTCTAGTGATCCTATTGTGCCAACAAAGAGTGTCATTAAACTTGCTTGCATCCCAAAAACGTTGAAGTGTTTTATTTGAAAAATAAAAGTTATAAGCATATAGAATGCTTGGTAGAGAATGGTAAATAAGGATCATGTTGGTAGCTTAATGGAGGTAAACTTTTGGTTTCATGGATGTTGGTGAGTTTGGAGATGTAGAGCTTGGAGGTGGTGAATTTGGAGTTGGGATTATTGGTTGAGGGTTTTGATGTTGTTCAAGTGATGGTGTTTGTTGAGATCTAGTAAGAAGATACTCAATCCAAGTAAAGTGCTCATTCAATGCAATTGTTGTTGGAGGAAGATACAACAAGGGAAATTGTTAACATGCTTCTCAATTTGGTTAATGTTGTGTGGTGATGCGGGTGAGCTTGATTGAGGTGGATCCAAATTGCGTTGAGCAAGATGTAATGCTAAAAGAGCACAAAGCTCATGAGCTTCTTTTAGCTCCTCAACGAACTTCAAGTGTTCGGAGGAAGGTGATGGTGGAGGAGCATGATAGTTGTCTTGGGTGAAGGTTTGAACATGCAACGTAGGAATGGCATGTGAGATTGTAGGATGTGGTGGTGGTACTCTTGGTGGTGGAGACATGATTGAGCTTGGATAATCATAAAAACATGATATGGGTGGAAGAGGTGCTTCATGAGTGGATCGTGTTTTTGTTGAATGAGCAACATGTGAAGTATTGGTTAAGAGATTGGGATTGGGCATGCTCATCATATGAAGAAGCATTAATAAGGGCATGAGTGGATGATAGGTTGTGAGATGAGTCATTAGTGTGGGTTTGAGGTTTAGTTGTTGGTTGACTTGGAACAACATCACTTGAGTTGTGACAAGAATCAAGTTTCCTCCTCCAGATGGGTTTGACGGAGATCCTTGCGGTTCTTGAAACCTTAGGTTTTTGGCTATTGGGGGATGACATGTTTGGATGTGATAGCATTTATGATGGGAAGAAGGTATTTATAGTGTAAGAAAAATGTGGTTTAGGAAGGTAAATTTTGAGGTATAGTATGAAACAAAATATGTTTGAGAATTTTGGGAAGTATAGGGTGAAGATGGTCAAAAAGTGATAAAGAAAACAGTAGCCCCGACTATCAGATGGCCGGTCCCCTTAATCATGAAGGGGGCCGCCTTATATAATTAAGGGGGCCGCCCATCTGGTGAATTCCAGAATGCCAGAATTGGGTTTTTGGCAGAAAATTTTCAGAAAGGTTGTGTTTTTGGGTTTGGATTCAAGTAAGTTCAACTCTTTGAGGCAATATAGGATATAATAATCATAAATGTAGAGAATGTTATTAAAACAAATTAAGTAGACAAGTAATTTCTAATTTACATGCAATCTACTTATTGGCCAATTAATTTAAACAACCAAGGAAGCAATAAAGCATACTAGTCAAATATACAACTATATGAAAATGATAATATGTAGGCTAGTTCAAACATATTGATGAGTGCTTACAAGTAACAAATGGGAAGATATGTTTGTATGGACTTCAAAACTTGTTACAAACAAGATCCATGTGGGCAGACCATGATTCTCATGAAATGATTTGATTAAATTGTGAATGTCATTTTCATAGAATTGTATGACACATATGAGATAATCAAATATATGTTTAATAAAACGTTTTTAGTTTTATTCAACAATGCTTTGAAATAGATTCAAGTGTGTATTAGAGTAAAATAGATTGAGTTTTGCTTCATAACATGTTGACAAATTGGATAAGAAAATTTTTCCAATCTTGATTTTGATTAAAATAAAATTATGGTAGCTTACAGTTAAATATGTTGTTTGAAGAAAGATGAGATAGATATTTGAAAGATTATTTTTCAAAGCGAGAGGTTTTAAACATGATATTTTATTTTTGATAGCAAGAAATCACCACTGAAGGATTTGAAATAGAAACTTATCATATTCAAGAGAATCAGTTGAGCCCATTGTCACATATAATCATCTTTAATGGCAACCAAAGACATGGATGAGTGATGGTAAATTCTTATGATCTTAATGCAATATGATTCAGAGGGATAACGTAAATTATCTATAGATACAAAATTATCACACACATATATATACTAAACTCATCATAGTATTGAATACTAACTAGTCTTAATTATAGCACATCTATTAATGCAACTACAATGGTTGTTTAGCCTAAATAATAAGTATTCTACTTTTGATCATAGATGATTTCCAACATAAATGATGAATAAGAAAAACGGTAATAGACTTAAGATCAAGATGATCAACTAGCCTAATTTCATGTATACATATATTAGTATTAATGATATATGAACATAGCAACCTATAAATTTAATTATATTAATATACTAATTATAGCATACTATAATATAATGTGATATTGACAAGTTTTTGAAAAGAAAACTTACCTCAGGTCCAACTTTTCCTTAAGAGTGGGCATGAGAGTGTTAGAAGACATCTTAAAAGTTTGCCCAAAGCAAGTCGAAGTAGCAAGGTAAAATCCCAACGCAATAAAAATCAAGGAGGCTTAATCCGAAATACTTAATCGATCACAACAATCATCATAAGTCGTGTAGATCAAGAATAATTGCGCTTTAATCCTTTATCATGAGGTAGTAATGAACACACCATAAAACCAATCTCCAAAAGTGAAGAACAAAACACCGAAACAATAAATGGCCACAACCGCATCATAAGCAAATCGTTTGTAGAATGTGAATCAGAGTAATAGGAACCAATAGTCATCAAATGTAAGAAAGCAAAGTGAGCGATCCAAAAAGTAATAGTCTCTTCGTTCGTTAACTACCTAAGCATGAAAAAGAGCTTGGTACCCAGATACTCATGGGTCCGAGATGGTTAGTTGAGAACATCCATTGCATTTAAATGCACATCATGAGGATGTCGCCGAGTAGTACAAGAATTCATCAATAGTTTATTTTAACTAACAAACAATGACTTTCTTGACTAGAGTAATAAATAATTGATGTAAATAATATTAGTTCTAAATTTCTCCACTAGGTTTAACAAATTTTATTTGTTTTGATATATTTGTTAAAGGATCATTTGCAGTAAATCCTAAACCGGTTTTATCATAAAAGGATTTTTGAATGTTAAGTAGATATTTTAAAGATTTAGAACTATTTTTGAATTTAGCTAATATTTTTGCCTTTTCATTTTCCATTTTAATTTCTTGTTTGTAATCTTGACATTTTTTACATTCAAGATCAATTTCAATATTACTTTCAAGTCTAGACATTTTATCTTCTAAAGTTATTTCTTTTTCAAAGTTATTTTCAACAGAAATTGAAGATCCATTTTTAAAAATAATTTTTGAGTCAATGTTGCAAAGATGTTTGAAGTTGTTTTCCAATTTTGAAAATTCTAATATAAATTGATCATAGCAAAAATGTTTGGTTTCGTATTGTACCTTATTTGTAGTTGTACAATCTTCACATGCTATATGTTGATCAATTCCATCATCCATGTCGCTCCATGTTTTATTTGTAGTTTTGCTTAGATCTTGAACCATGTAATCCTTGCCATCAATACTTGTATTTACATTTGTTTGAATATCTTCGCACACCATATTTTCATCATCTTCTTGGTCCTTATCACCACATGATTTATTTACACTCTTTCTTCGGATTTGACTCATGTATTATTTGTTATTGATACCTTCAATGATCACATTTGAACTAGTAGTACTTGTATTTATTTTAACAAAATATTTGTCTATCAAATGTTCTAGAGTGACTAATTCTTGTGCAACATCAAGTTTATCATCTTTGGTTTTACATTTCTCTTGGTGAAAATTTAAAAGACATTTCCAAATATCATTAGCCATTTTACAAAAGAGTACTCTTTCATATTCAACTTTTGGTAGAGTTTTGTAAATCAGTAATTTAGCTTTAGTGTTTTTATCAATCTTTGTTTGAAGATTATTATGTTGATTTTCAAAATCCATTATAGTTGGTTGAAGATCACCAATCGAAATGATATGCCAAAGATCAAGATCTATTAATTTCACATAATTTTCAAATTTATTTTTCAATTCAAGAAAATGATCATTTTTAAATAATGGTAGTTTTTGCGTAAATTCCCCTTCTAGATATTTTTCAAATTCCATAGATCGTTACAAGTTTTAAAATATAATATATTTTAAAAATCTTGCTAGACGTGGCTCTGGTACCAATTGTGGAAAACTAGAAGGGGGGGGGGGGTTGAATAGTTTTACGTCTTTTTCGTTTTATAAAACTTTGCTTTTAAAGAATAGATGCAAATTATAAAAACCTTTAAAGCTAAAGTCTAGATACTAATTTATTCACACTTATCATATAAACACTACTTATATAGAATGTTGAGTAGAAATTAAAATTTCAAATATCTCACTTAAATATATGTTTATATTTATATATGTATATGTGTTTTAATATGTGTATATCCTTATAGTTTACTTGTATAAAATTAATGTTGTGAATGGAACCTAGTATGATTTTTATGTGAAATCAATATATGCACAACACACACAATTATAACTATATACGAAAAGATAATAAGTAAGAAAGCAAAGAGTGAGAGATGGAATGATCAAACCGAGAGACAAAGGATTTATAGTGGTTCGGCTATAAGGACACCTTCCTTGCCCTACTCCCCTCCCCGAGCACCGAACTCGAGAGTTTTATTCACTAAGTCAATAACCTCACTTATGGCGGAGAAAACCGTACACACCAAGGCTTACACCGATTAACGACACTAAGCAAAATGTCAAGTTCTAATTGTAGCTAGAACCAATCTCACAATAACAATCACACCACAACTTCTTCACACCCTTTCACCCCTTCTAGACTTCTTCACAACACTAGTTTCTTCATGCCTTCACAACTTCTTCATTACTTCAAGGATTTGCAACTTCACAACTTCAACGCTTCAAAGTCTTCACAACTTCAATGCAACTATCTTTCTATTTGAAGGCCTTTATCAATCTATCACTATAACGATTCTTCAACTAAAAACTTCTATGTCTTCACACCTTCTAGTCTTCAAAGTCTTCTCAACTTAGATGCTTCAATTTCTTCACAACTAACCACTATAACTAATACCTCCTATCACCGATCCTATGCTATACCACTTCTTCTCTTCTAGTATTACTTTACATTTACAACAATTCTAGATCTTATGTCTAAATCTAGCTAACTAATTCATACACATTATTCACCAAAGTATGAAAGATTTACAAGATGAACAAACAACTTAGATAGCAAGGTGATACTAAGTTGCAATACTTCTATTCTTAATAAATAGAAGTATTCTTCTCTTTGCACTTGAGTGTTGAGGCTTGAATCACTTTGAAACAAAGATTAATGTATATATAGAGTCAAAGGATTTTAGAAGATAGAAATGAAGATTTGAATCAGAAGGTTTTTAATGCAAAAAGGTGAGAAAAATATGTGGAATGATTCAGTATTTAAAGGGCCAGAAATTACTGTTTTGGAGCGTGCCGGTCCCCTTAATTAGGGGGCGGTCCCCTTAATGATTAAGGGGGCCGCCTAGTATAATTAAGGGGGCCGCCCTCCTGAACGTTGGATTTTCTTGTCATTTTGTGAGGAAAATTTTTCTGGATTAGATTTTCCATTTTTAATTGAAAATTTGAATTCATAAATTTGTAATGAATTAAACATATTCTTTTAATTCCAAAAATGTTTTCTAAAAGATATAAAATGTTTTGTGACATTTTATAAATATCTAGTGATAAATAAAAATGTTCCTTTGATCTTATAATGCATTGGACACTTTGTTTATTCATACCTTAAGTGATTAGATGGTGATAGTGAGTATTTACTACTAAATACTTGTTTACGTCATAATATTTGGTTTGATGAGTTTATATTTTGTGATTATCAAAACATAGAGATATCGAAGGATATGAATAACGTTTTTAGTCAATTATTTATATCAACATATTACAACTGGTATCAAGAGCCTTGGTTTCATCTTAGGGACTAGATGTACTCGGATGTTTGTTTGGTTTTGTGTTTTTTTTGTTCGAATGGTTTTCAAAGAAAACACCCTAGATTGATTTTGTTTGTGGTAAGATATGTATTATGGGTGTACTTTCATGATTACGAATGTTATATGAACTTAGTTTAGGTTTTGGTTAGCTAGTTTCATAAGTTTATTGGTGGGTTTAAGCAAATTCGTGGGTTGTTTTGTTAAGTTTTGTAGGACCTTAAATAACACAACTTTATCACACACAATATAAGCACAATAAGAAGGAAAGATGGTGACTTGTATGGAGTATATGTAATTCGTGTATTAGAGAGAGAGAGATGAAAATGAGAGCTTTTATTAGAGAGAAAACACACACAAATACACACACGAGCACACACCTCAAATGAGCCTTTGAGGTGTTTAAATAGTTCTTAACATGAGATGCCCTATGGGCTTTCTATGGGCTTGGGCTTGGACTTGGTTACATGATTGGATAACTAGGCTTATGAAACATAGCATATAACATATTAGCTTGCCAAGTCCAAGGCCCAATGACTAAACTATTACTAATCTTAACAAACGACACAAATTTACAATATGAGAATGACCATCACTTTAATATATATATTTTTAATGCTAACAATCTCCCCCTAAGGGGTGGTCATTCGAATGATGCTCCACGTGAGTGGGTCTTCCGTGTTCTTTGTCTTTAACTTTGTGTGTCGTTGTAGAGTAGTCTTTAGTCTTTGTTCCTTCATGCTTTGTGTTCTTTGATAACTGATTTTTCATCGTTCTTTGTTCCTTTGTGATGTGGAGTTATCTGCCTTTCGTCACTTCTGCGTTTGTGGTGGTTGTTTGCCATTCCAACATGCTCATACATCTTTGGACTTTGATATTCATATGCACGTAGTTCCCTTTCTTTCACTTTGATCTTTAGTCTTTATACTTTGTAGATTCTTCTTTTTGGTGTAGAATCTTTCTTTGAACTTTGTGTTGTATAGTTCTTTGAGGGAGCTTTCTTTAACTTCCAGATGTATGTATGAGCACGTGGAATTTGTCGCCATGGAGATGAAGTGTCCCTGCATATAAACAGTTAGCAATAAAACATCCGGTACTTACAGATAAGAGTTAGAGATCGTCAACAGCATAGTGTGAAGACTCCTACTAATCCTTACCAAGGCCGTTCCCATGTCAGATACTCTCGAGAGAGCTTACAAGACCTACTAAGTAGCTCAATGACTGGGTGAGTTGCTGGGGATCACTCCACGACTGTAGACCGTTTGAAACCACCGTGAACACTAAGCGTAACCCATAAAGAATTACCGAAGTGACCTGCTGTCAGGGCTGCTTGATGTTGACCCTGGCAGGAATTTCCATTCAATCATTGAGAATCACAAATGTGAATCCTCTCATAAATGTTCTGGCAGATTGCTAAGATCTGCGTAGGACTCTAAAGTTTACATCTGGCGTCCTTAATGATGAACAACCAGTGTAGGAATATTATGTGTTCCTATGAGATCTTTTGATGAATCTCGGGGCTCTAGACTCGATAAGTGCACATTTGGTTTCCTATGCGGAGATTAGGGAGAGGTCTCCTGTTTCAATATCAACCATCTCTAAGAGACAGGTCGATAGATTACACCGGTTCCCCGTGAGAATGAAACAAGCTCTTTTAAGAGAACTTGAATGGTTAAGAAGGTTTAGTGTAGTTCATCACTGGGTCCATGACGTCTTTGTCTTCAATACCGGTGTCACTTTAGTAACAACCAGTAGCATATGAGTTGAACCCGGTGTCTGCCCTAAGGTTGAACATATGGAGGGCTATTTCTTTTCACCCTTTTTCACAACTTTTCTTTTTAATTCTTTAACCCCTTCTTTCTCCTTTCTCATTTTCTCTTTTTTTCAATCATACCTAAGGACTTCTAATTCTACTCTATTGGAATTGTCCTTGGGTAGATCCCTTCGGCTCTGGCGGATCATAGGACGGTTTTTCCTAACCTTAGTCACCTTATAACTCCATGACTATCCTATCATTGATCACATGCCATAAAACCTTTTGTGAAAATCTCTCAAAGTGTTTATGATAATAAAACACATTTTGTTGACACTTTGAGAGTTTTGCATTTCTATTGAAGGACTCCCCCTTCACATGTGCTCATGTAATTTTTAAGAAATTTGCACATGTGGGAGGAGTTTGCACTTTTTGAATTGATCCACTTTCAGTGACCATGACCGATTCGAGACACGCTTACATCACTAGTTAGACTAGCTTGAAATTATTACCCGTCCTCGTCAAGTCCAAAGAAAGTCTCTCGATACGGTGCACTCTACTCAGACAAGTCCTATTCGAGACACGCTTACACCACTAGTTGGACTAGCTTGAAATGATAGCATATTAAAAATTAATTAAGGGTTTTTAGGGAGATATCTTGAGCACTAATTTTGAGAGATTTTGAGAAATCTTTTGAACAATCTTGAAAAAGTGCTCAAGAATTTTGTTTGAAAACGAGTTTATGCTTGAAATCTTTTTCGTTTGTTTAGACTCGAACTTTTTGAAAAAAGAGTTCATCATTGAACGTACGAGTCCTTGATTTGAAAATAATCAGAAGTCATCAATGAAGTCCGGGTTTCGTACTGAAGTATACGAAAGCCATCGTGAAGAAACTTTTGAGAAACGACATGTTTTAGAAAAACATTTTAAAGAACTCCCGCTCAAGCATCTGTACATGTCCGTATCATTGTTGAATGACATTTCTAGAAACGTACAGAATATTGATTTATACGAGAGACATGTCGTGAGAAGAATATTTTTGGATTTTTTGATTTTATATTGTTTTTGTATTTTTTGAAAATTATATATTTTTGTATTTTGTTTTTGTTGGTTTTTCAAATTTTGTATTTTGTTTTTCAAAAATATTTACAACGAAGCGATTTTGAAAACATTTTTCAAGAAGATTCGAGAAGACGATCTAGCTCCTCAGGAGTTAGGCTTCGCATGCCAATTCGTCGAACTAAATAGTCAAACCTTTCTTTTGGAAGGGCTTTAGTAAATAGATCGGCGAGTTGATAATCAGTCTTAACGAAAAATAAACAGTACCCTCTTCCACGCGTTCTTTGATGAAATGGTAACGGACTTTGATATGCTTCGTCTTAGAGTGATGTACGGGATTGCACGAGATGGCTATGGCACTTTTTGAGTCACAATACATAGGTATTATGTCAAAAGTAAAGCCATAATCTGTGAGTTGTGTTCGCATCCAAAGAACTTGGGCACAACACGCAGATAGAGACACATACTCGGCTTTGGCGGTTGATAGCGCAGTACAATCCTGTTTCTTTGAAGACCAGCTTACAAGCTTTTCACCCAAAAATTGTGGTCCACCTGATGTACTCTTTGTTGTAACTTGATCACCAGCATGGTCTGCATCTGGAAATGCTGTTAGATTAAACTCCGAATCCTTCGGATACCAAAGTCCCATGTTAATGGTGCTTCGTAGGTACCGAAAGATCCGTTTAACCTCTTTGAGGTGAAGTTCGGTAGCCTTTGCCTGAAACCGTGCTAACAAGCAAACAACAAATTGAATATCGGGGCGGCTAGCAGTTAGGTACATGAGAGAACCGATCATGCTTCGATATTTCTTTGGATCGATAGGTTTCCCAAACAAATCAGCACCTATTTTTGGTGAAGTGACCATTGGTGTACCAACAGAATCACAATTTTCCATTCCATGTTTTTTCAAAATCTCTATTGTATATTTTGCTTGATTGATAAAAATACCACGAGGGGATTGATGGATTTGTAAACCAAGAAAGAATTTTAGTTCCCCCATCATGGACATTTCAAATTTACTTTTCATGAGACTTTCAAAATGTTTTGAATCGTTAGGATTGGTTGATCCAAAAATAATGTCATCCACGTAAATTTGAACGATCAAAATGTCATCTTTGAACTTTTTGATAAACAAGGTGTCATCAACCGTTCCTTTTGTGAAATTGTTTTTAAGCAAGAAAGATGATAGTTCGTCATACCACTCTCTTGGAGCTTGTTTTAAACCATAAATTGCTTTCTTAAGCTTGTAGACGTAGTCTGGATGATCTTTGTCGATGAATCCCTCTGGCTGACTCACATACACTTCTTCTTTCAGAGTTCCATTCAAGAATGCAGTCTTAATGTCCATCTGATAGACTGTGATGTTTTTGTGAGCTGCATAGGCTAAGAAAATCCGGACTGCTTCTAGTCTAGCTACAGGCGCGAATGATTCTTCGAAATCTATCCCTTCTTCTTGTGGATAACCTTTAGCCACGAGACGAGCTTTGTTGCGAATAACAGTCATTTCCTCATCCAGTTTGTTCTTCCACAACCACTTGAGATCAAGAACACGTTTATCAAGTGGTCGTTCAACAAGTTCCCAACTATCATGTAACAGGTATTGAAGAAATTCCTCCTGCATCGCTTCAATCCAAGGGTTTTCTGCCATTGCTTCCCGAATGTTCTTTGGTTCTTTAAGGCTGATTGAGCAAACGTAGATGCACAATTCGAGATCGGTGGCAAGTTGTCTCCTTGTCTGAACTGGCTTTGAAGGTTCACCAATAACATGTTCTATTGGATGGTCTTTTGTCCATTTAAACGTAGAAGGGTACCTTGGGTTTAACGTATGTGTGTTAGATGGTTCTTATAACCTTGAAGAAGATTCAGCAGAGTCTGTTGCAAACGGGTTTTCAAATACTTCTTCTCCTTCTTCTAACGCAAGATCGTTTGAATTATTTGTTGGTTCTTCTTGAAAATTTGTGTTTTGATTTTGCTTATCAACTCTTGGTAGTTCAGTTTCAAGTACTGGAGTTGCTTGAGTAGATATAGATGATGTTGATGTAGTTGGTGCTTCAGCTTCGATTGTGGTAGATGCATCTTGTGATGGTGGTGGTGATTGATGGTTTTGAGCGGGTGCAGTGGAATGTTGTTGTGATGCATTAGTCGAAGTTCCACCATAATATTCATCAAACATTAACTCGAAGAAGTTTTCCAGTTCTTGTTCTGAAGGTTTATCCGTGTTTGTTGACTGAGCTCCTTAAGGTACGAGTCCTGAACTGATGTGTCCAGAAGTCTGATTAACAATTGTAACATAACGACCCCATTCCTCTGGAAGGTTATTAAGGAATTTGATGTTTGTTGCAATTGCTCGTGGTGTCAACTTGTTTCTGATTAACTCATTCATCAAAGTGCAAAACCTTGTGTAGTAAGATTCAATCTGTTCACCTTTAGTGGATGTAAAGTTCTCCCATTCAGTAAGAAGTTTGTTCTCAACATCTTGTTGTCCAATTTCTGTTCCATGACATATTCTTCTAACACGTTCCCACATAGCATGAGCACTCTCACAGCTGTCGACCGTAGCAAAGATCTCCCGTGGTAATCCAAGTTGGATTAAATGCATTGCCATATCATCAGCTTTGATCTGCGCCTTGTCTTCATCAGTGTAATCTGCTTCTATTTGAATACGCACTGATGGTTCAGTAGGAGGTGTTGTATTTGGATTACCTTGAATTTGAACTTGTCTTGGCTGAAATGGACCGTTTTCTATGGATTTTATCATTAGGTGCCCGGTATCCTTTGTTTTGATGTAACGAAGCATACGGCTTGTCCAAGGGAGATATCCACCTTTTTCAAGCATAGGAGGTCGGTTTTCTGCACCGGCTGCATGAATGTCTTGCTGAGTTGCCATTGATGAAGTGTAGATGGATAAAGTTGATTCTTGAATCGTTCCAACGAAATAGGAGTAGAGTTTAGAGTGAGTTGATGCAAGTATTTATGGTGAAAAATTTGACTTAAAACCTTAAAACCTCAATAACTTCTTCTCGGAGCGTTTTTAGGCCTCGAAACTTCGCCTAAATCGATAAATCATTTAGCGTGTCGTTCTCCTCTGTCTCACGGTCGTTTTGACAGCTGATTCATCGAAAACGAAGTTACGATTCAAAAGTTATGGCCGTTTGAAGTTTGGTCGTCAAAAACCTCACTTTTGTCAAAATTCTCGAAACTTTGCTGTATTCTCGAAACTTTGGGATTTCGAAACTTTGTGATCTCGAAATTTAGGATAGCGAAATTTGGATCTCAAAATTTGTATTCTCGAAGACAGTGTTCTCGAAAATTTAAGTTCTCGAAAATTTTTGAATTTTTCGAAAAGTTTGAGTGATTTCGAAAATTTTGCAGTGTTTCTCGAAAATTAGATTTTTTGAAAAGTTTGTTGTGTTATCAAAAATCTTGATATTTTCGAAAAGTATGCAGTGTTTTCGAAAATTATGAGTTTTTCGAAAACCCAATCACACCAAGAAATTTCGAAATTATACAATTTCGAAATTTAGCCCGAAAGTTGAAGTAATTTCTTTCTTATACAAGAGAGAAAATACCGAGTATCCAATGGTGAGCACGAACGGAGCCTTTTCTTGTGTTCTCGAAAACTTTTCAAAGTGTAATTTCGAAATTATGGTATGGATTTCGAAAATATGACAGTTTTTTGAATAAGCTAAAATCACACCCAAATGACGTTTGCAATCCAAGATTCTTGTACTTCTACATTTAAAAACACCAAAACTTGAAGAAAGTTCAAAACTTGATGATTTTTATGAAACTTTTTTGAGATCTAGAAAACAAGTACAAAAACCAAATCGTGTTTTTAAGCTAAGATTTTTCAAAAGTTTAAAACTTTCTTGTTGGGAAAGGTTTATAACACTAGTTTGTAATCAAAAAAGTGTTAGAAACACAAAACAAACAAGAAAAGTAATGATTTTTTGAAAACAAAAACGTGAATAAAGCTTAAAAAACACGAAACAAACAAACTCTTAACCCTCCTAAATCATTGTTAGGCGATTGATACCACTTGTAGGACCTTAAATAACACAACTTTATCATACACAATATAAGCACAATAAGAAGGAAAGATGGAAAGATGGTGACTTGTATGGAGTATATGTAATTCGTGTATTAGAGAGAGAGAGATGAAAATGAGAGCTTTTATTAGAGAGAAAACACACACAAATACATACACAAGCACACACCTCAAATGTGCCTTTGAGGTGTTTAAATAGTTCTTAACATGAGATGCCCTATGGGCTTTCTATGGGCTTGGGCTTGGACTTTGTTACATGATTGGATAACTAGGCTTATGAAACATAGCATATAACATATTAGCTTGCCAAGTCCAAGGCCCAATGACTAAACTATTACTAATCTTAACAAACGACACAAAGTTACAATATGAGAATGACCTTTAATATATATATTTTTAATGCTAACAAGTTTCTACTCTGCGATTTGTCTCTCGGTAAAACATGCATTGCTGCGATTTGTATAGTTTCTAACTGCGATTTGTCCATTTGCTTAAAAAGGGAAAGAAGACAAAATGCAAGAAAGCGAATGTTCTGTCATTTTGTGCTTGCAATTTGGGTAGTTGCGATTTGTAGGGTTGCGATTTGTGTGTGTTGCGACTTGGGTCCTTGCGATTTATGTTTGTTGCGACTTGGGTCTTTGCGATTTGTGTAGTTGTGATTTGTGGTGGCTGCGATTTGTCTAACTGAGATTTGTCCAAGTGTTGCGATTTCAGGATGAACTCTGGTGAAAACATCACTGACTACTATGTTAGATTTCACAAGCTTGTGAATGACACGAGGATCATCAGAATGACAATGATAAACATTCAATTCAATTCAAATTTCGTAACCAACATGTCACCATAATGGGATCGATTTGTTAAAGCGGTGAAGCTCAACAAAGGACTGAGAAACACCAATTATGAACACGTGTATGCTTACTTACAATAACATGAAAAGCTTGTTGTTTATGATCGTTAATTAAGGGAAAAGCTCAATCCAACAACAACAAATAATTCACCAGCTTTTGTCTCAAATGTTTAGCCATTTAATCAACCCTCACTTGATAAAGTTTATCATCATCTTTCTTCATCACAGAATCAGTCATCATTTGTTCAATCATCTTTGCACCCACCATCTGTTGTGAACACCTAACTGGACTCAGGGTACTCTCATATTGACAAGTTGATTGATAATCTGTCCAACCAAGTTTCACTACTTGTACAACAGTTCAGAGCAACACTCCCTCAAACTAACAACCAACTTAGGACGTCATCAAATCCACACAACCAAGCAATTGTGGAAGATGGACGGTTTGTGGTTCAGAATGTTCAAGGAAGACAAAATGTGAACCAAAGGAATGTTGCTCGGGGCAATATGCATAACAGAGTTGGTAATGAAAATCAGGGGCAAGGAAGGTGTTAAAACTGATCTAGGCTTGACTAGGATGAACAATAACAAAGAACAGTAGAATGCACAGCGGAATAATAAGAACAATCTTTGTTATTGCCTAACAAGGTTTCATCATCATCTTTATACAATGACCACTACAACCCCCAATCTTACCTGATCAATGGTAAGACAGTTATATCAACAAGATCAAACTAATGATCTACGGGCTAAAACATATGCTAGCATCTACATCATGTGGGACGTGTAAACCCACACACACAACACATTTTACACCTTTGGTGCACACACACTTTCTGACACACATAAAACCAATTCCCTGTATCTCTTTATATAATAGAGATACTAGGGTTACAAAGAATAAACTAGAATAATAAAAGATATGAAGTAATCTTTTCTTCCTTTGTCTCCATAAGTCCCTCATATTTCAATGTTTTGTCTTATCAACTTAAAAATAATTCCCAACGGAAGGCCACCCAAGTGTTACAACTGTGGAGGTTTGGGCCACATAGCAAGGAACTGCACTCAACCAAAGCATCCACAGAACTCCGACTACTTCAAAGATAAGATATTTCTGATGCAAGCACAAGAGAATAGAGCTACCTTGGATGAAGAAGAGTTATTGTTTCTTGCTGGAGATGAAAGGAACATGTTTGATGCAGATGTAAATGATCAACCAGTTTAGGATTTGGTACTTAATGACCTGAATATCTTCCAAGCTGATGATTGTGATGCCTTCGACTCAGATGTTGATGATGAACCCACTGCTCAAACCATCTTCATGGCTAATCTTTCTGCTATAGTCTCATCACCACAACGATCTAGTCCTTCTAACTTATCTATCATATCTAAGGTACTTAAATTATATGACATGTGTAAAAGGGTGGATGAACCGAAAATTCCCAACATAGTACAACAGACGAATGTCTTTGAGTCAGATGCTGCTGAGTTGGGAAATAGCGATGTTTCTCCAATTGAACAACATGTGAAACACGACAAAGAATCTGTTGTACCTTGTAGAGCATCTTCCGTTATAAATGATAATAATGTTATGCATGAACATAAGATTCCTAACAAAGTACAACAAACAAACACTGTGTAATCAGATACTGTTGATATAGGGAATAGTAATGTTATCCCATATGAACAATATGTGAAATACAACAAGGCGTTTGATGTACCAAATAGTGCATATTCTATTGTAGATAATGCCTGTGACTTGCATGAAAACACTGTGCTTATCCCTGATGACTCTGTGACCACTAGACTCAACATGCTTAACAATCAGGTGACCATATATGAACAACGGGCAAAATTTGAGCAAACCAAAAGTGAGCAGAAAATGGATTGGCAAATGTTTACATTCTTAACAGAACGTAACTTAATGGAAGAAACATTAAAAAGGGAGCTATATCCTTTACAAAAACAACTTGATGAGTATGTTAAACAAAAACAAGAGATTCAATAAAATGTAATTACATTGAAACATGATTTCAAAGAAAAAGAAACTAAACTCTTAAATGATTTTTCCAAACTTAAAACGTTAAAAAATAATCTTGAAAACAAGTTGTACACACAAGGCAAAACCATTCAAACTAATCAAATGATTCAAAAGCATAAAAAGTTGTGTGATGAAAATAGTGAAAAGGATGTAGGTGAATCTAAATCTGACTTCCTTAGGAGCGTTAGAGTTGCCCAACCTGCTTTATATGATGCAAATGTTATGCTTAAGCCTGGTCTTGCCCCTCCTGATGTGTCATCTTTCGAAGAGAGTAATGAGATAGAAGTAATAAATAGAGAGAGATTAGTTGAAAAAATTAAGGATCCCAAGTGCATAAAAAATCATGTTATAATCAAACCCCATGATTACTCTGAGGAGAACCGATTAGCGATTTTTGTACCTTAAACTAATTTGACACCAGAACAAATATTTTGGTCTTTAGAAGCTGAAAAATTAAGGGCAAAAGAACTTCAAGCCAAAACTCCCCCCTTTAGGAAAATAGCTGATGCAACGGTGTACCCTCCCAATACACCAATGCACTTAGTGCCTTTATCTCTTCCCACAAAAAGTAAAACTCTTATAGTATCTACGTTCTTTGTCAAACATTTTCCGATTTTGATAAAACATGTAAGAAGAGAATTACACCAACGAGAATTACTGAAGGGGAAAGGGGATTTGAACAAACAAACGAGTGTTACTTAACTAAGTTTATACCATTTTTTAAACTTCTTAAAGTACATTTTGAGGGCATGCAAAAAACCCTTGAAACTAAATTGAAAGAGATGAAAGAAGTGTTTAAAAATGTGGAAAACGAGGGAAAACAAATTGCAATTGATCTTAAATGCCGTGAAATTGAAAGAAAGAATATCCTCATCACAAATGAGAATTTGATTGCTAAATGTATTGCACAGGATGTATTCTATACTACTATAGATTCTGCATTAACTGCTTGTCAATTTCATGAGATGTCTATTGCGTTACATGTTTCCTAGAATCGTGTTGTTGAGCTTGAGGGGGATAATTTAAAATTGCATGAAAAAATTCAAAACGATGACCATGATAACATGGTTAGGCATTTTTCAAAACTAGAGGTTGATAATCTTAATTTGCAATTAATGTATCAACATTTAAAAGAAAGAATTAAAATCTCAAATGCCAAGACATCTTCGGATGCTCCTAAATTTGATGCATATTTTGAATTAACTAAATGTGATGAAAAAAATCAAGCTCACACTAACACGATTTAAAAGTTGAGGGCCCAAATTCCCTAATTAAAGTCTAATAAGAATGATGTGACTGACACTAATAAACCATTGTCTTTAGATTCTCAGAATTGTCAACATCAAGATACCATTAATAAATTACAACATGAAAATGAGTGGTTTCAAGCTGAAAATTTAAATGTTAAACAATGCTACAAAGAGTTATATGATTCGATTAATCACATGTGAGAAAACCAATGAAAAAATAACTTCTTTGCTTAATGAGATTGAGAATCTAAAGACTCAGGTGAAAGGGAGAATGCCAGTCACCACTTGTGATAATGTTATCCCAAAAGTTTCTGCTTGTAGAAAGTATGCACTTGATGCTGTAACCATCCCACTTCCCCTTAGGAACAATAGGGAGCTCAACATGATTATCTCACGCATCTCAAGAGAGTCTTGACATCCTTCGTGAGATTGTGGAAGAGGATAGAATAGTGAAACCAGTTGATAGTGCACTTGTAGATGCCTATTTCCTCACTAAACGATCTCAGGAACTCTTAGAATACGCAATTGGCACATGCCCTAAGACTGATAACAAGCAAGATAGGTTCGGTGCATCTTCTTTAATGCCCAAAAACAAGCATGTAACCTTTGAGCTACCTTTGAGAACATCAGAACCTTGCACATCAAAATCAGAGAAACAAATAGCAGTAAAACAATCTAATGTTCCTATCATCAATTCTACATGTGTAAAAAATGTCACTAAAGCTAGCGGGTCAGAGCCTAGTCGCAATACAAGGAAAGATAGGACTACGTCAGCTGAAAGTGCACATAGGAAGAAAGTAGAAGACCATCCTAGGAACAATAAAGTAGATTTGAACAAATAGAATCGTGTTCATTATAGTATTCGCACCAAGAGTACTGAAATTAATTCGAATTCTAATGTTATTTGTAAGACATATAATGACTGTTTAATTTCTGGAAATCACGATGAATGTGTTGTGTCCTATTTGATGTCATATAAACAATCCCCTACTAAGACTATTAGAAAACCTAAACGAAAAAGGCAAGTTTGGAAGGAAACATGAAAATTGTTTATTAACGTTGGTTATCAATGGAAGCTATCTGGAAGAAATTCACTTTAGGAAAACAGTGCCCTGTAACTCGGTAACTAACCCTAAAGTAGTGCCTATTAAGGAATGGAGACCAACTGGTAGAACTTTTCCTCTAGAAACCTAATGTGCCTTGACTAGATCCATTACAGCAACTAGTAAAGGTTCCACAATGGTTCCCAAGGCTTCCGTCGTTCCAGAATTTGTGTGTGCTAACCAAACGGACCTCAGTTGCATGTGGGGCTCTAACTTTTTTAGTTATTCACCATTGTCTGTTTTTAAATACAGGTCGTACAAATCGTCCTTTGGTATTTGGACTCAGGCTGCTCAAAACATATAACAGGGGATCGCTCACGGCTCAAGAATTTCGTGAAGAAGTTTATCAGGACTGTTAGATTTGGAAACGACCATTTTTGGGCAATATTGGGTTATGGAGATTATGTCTTAGGAGATCGTATTATTTCCAGGGTGTACTATCTGCAAGGACTTGGGCACAACTTGTTTTCTGTTGGTCAAGTTTGTGATTCAGATCTTGAAGTTGCATTCAGAAAACACACATGTTTTATCATAGAAATGGATGGTGTTGATCTCCTTAAAGGTAATCGTGGCACAAATCTATACACCATCTCTATTGAAGACATAATGAGGTCCTCTCCTGTGGAGGTTGATAGACTCCATGGACCGTTTTGAGCACTAGGGTTAACAATAACAATGATAATAACATGCAGCGGAATAAGAATAAATCAAAGTTATTGACAACAAGGTTTTTCCCAATCACCTCCAATTATTATTTGATCAGAATAATAATGTGTTACCTAAATGTAACAAGGATCTAAGACACCTCAGACCTTAGAGGATTTGAACTAACACTACCTAGTTCTAGGCATTTATAATGAACTACGCTCTAGAACAAACACACACACCTTTAGTCGACTACATTATGAAAGACATGATCATAAAACCTATACCCTATGTCTCTTTATTTAGAGAGATATTATGGTTTACAAAAGACTATGAAGGACTAAATATAAAATATTCTTTATCAAGCAAGTCCTTCTTGTTTCAATCTTCATCTTTTGTAGAATTCCAGCTTTGCATTATAGTCCCTTTGTTTCATTCTTTTATCTATTTTGTCACATCAAATCAAGAATCACAACAATCTTCCCCTATTTGATGATGACAAAACAAACAAAGTCGTGTACGAACTTCCCTAGACGAAGTAGAGAAGTTGAGATGTATGCATCTCCCTGAATGAAACAATTATGTCTTCCCCTTAATCCATGCCATGCCACTCCAAAATCTCTTCCCCAAATAGGAAACGTATGCAATATGATATTCCCCTTGAGTGGTGCATGTAGATGAACTAATTAAACACATCATAATATGCTTCCCCTGAAATCAATGTGTTAACCATCGTCATGATTCTTCAAATCTATAGGCTATTATGTAATGATCACTGATGAAGAAAACCAAATATAACGAATTTGATGAAGAAGTAGAATAACCCAAACTTGTGTCTTATGTCTTGTACTAACCACGTGACTCCAAACTTATATCCAAGACCAAATATATAAGTAGACCACGATCCCTTGACAAAATCCTCATCTACAATGAGACACTGAGCACTACAATGTATCTCCTTTAAGTGATAAGCCAATGTGTGCATAGAGCATCATAAGAAAAATCACACATTGCTAGATTCATCAAGCTGTTGTCACCACCGTATAAAACAAACAAGTTACCTTCTGCTATAAGGTAGGATAAGAACACAAACCTGTGAAACTCAACTACAACATCAACTAAGTGATAATTAACCTTCTTCGTAATCAATTAATTAAATAAGAACGAGCCTTTAATCTTTTAAGAACATAAACCAAAATCTTCTTGTGTGTGTAAATCAACTCCATCCAATAAACTCATCAGCAGAATAAATATTTCGAGCAGCAGAATAATATAACTAGCAGTAGAGTCTCGAAAGTAGAAGTAGTATGCAGCAGCAGAATCACAAAGCTATCAGCAGTATCAAACATGTAGCAGCAGAATGATTTAATGCTAGCAGCAGAATCAATTTGAGCATCAGAATGAATTTGAGCAGCAGAATGAAGATAATACTAGCAGTAGCATAGTAGTATAGCGATCAAAGTTCATGACCATATTAGGGTTTAGTGAATAAAGACAACACTTTAAAGTGTCGCGAAAGCCCTAAAATCATCAAAAATCGCTCATACACCTCCACAACTGCTTTCTTTCATGAATTTTCAATACCAAACAATGTATAATCAACTTCTATGATGAATTTATTCAATAGAAACCAAAATTAACGAAGTTGATATAAAGAAAACCCTAAAATTCAATTTACCAAACCTTAGTTTGCAGCAGTTTTCGACACACCAGAACTTTCACATAAAAGCTCAGATTGAAGATCCCTCCGGTGGAAATCTTCCTTGATATATAGAGAAGCTCCAGTAAAAATTTTAGCCCAATCCAACGGTTAACGAAGGTGATATCGCCGTTTGAAAACTGACCTGCAGAAAGTTACGAAAATTGAAACCAAATTCGATTTTCTTCTTCATTCTTCGACTAAAAACCTTGTGAATCCCTAGGTAACGAGCTCCCCAAGCTCTGATACCAATTGTGGAGTTTGATAGACTCCATGGACCGTTTTGAGCACTAGGGTTAACAATAACAATGATAATAACATGCAGCGGAATAAGAATAAATCAAAGTTATTGACAACAAGGTTTTTCCCAATCACCTCCAATTATTATTTGATCAGAATAATAACGTGTTACCTAAATGTAACAAGTATCTAAGACACCTCAGACCTTAGAGGATTTGAACTAACACTACCTAGTTCTAGGCGTTTATAATGAACTATGCTCTAGAACAAACACACACACCTTTAGTCGACTACATTATGAAAGACATGATCATAAAACCTGTACTCTATGTCTCTTTATATAGAGAGATATTAGGGTTTACAAAATACTACGAAGGACTAAATATAAAATCTTCTTTATCAAGCAAGTCCTTCTTGTTTCAATCTTCATCTTTTGTAGAATTCCAGCTTTGCATTATAGTCCCTTTGTTTCATTCTTTTATCTATTTTGTCACATCAAATCAAGAATCCCAACATTTCCTGTTTGCTTGTTGCTAAGGCCTCAAAGAACAAATCATGGCTTTGGCACTGTCGTTTGTACCACATAAACTTCGGCACCATAAATGATCTTACTCGCAAGGATCTTCTTCAAGGTATGCCCAGATTGAAGTATGAAAACTATCACCTTTGCTCTGCTTGTCAATTGGGAAAAAGCAAGAAGCATGCCCAGAAGCCCAAAACGGTCAACACCATTATGGAAGTTCTTCACACCCTTCACATGGATCTGTACGGAACAATGAGAGTACAAAGTATGAATGGGAAGAGATATGTTCTAATGATTGTAGATGATTACTCTAGGTTTACATGGGTGAAGTTTTTGAGATCCAAAGATGAGACTCCAGAGATTATCATAAAACTTATCAAGCAATTGCAAGTTAGACTCAACAAAACCGTAAGAAACATCCGCACAAATAATGGAACTGAGTTTGTTAATAAACAACTCACTCAATTTTATGAAAGTATTGGCATAAGTCACTAGAAGAGTGTTCCACGCACACCTCAGTAGAACGGAGTTGTTGAAAGACGAAATCGTACCCTTGTTGAAGCTGCACGAACCATGCTGATATTCTCGAAAGCTATGATATTTCTTTGGGCGGAAGCTATTGCAACTGCTTTCTACACTCAAAACCAATCCTTGATACATCCTCTCCACAACAAAACTTCATACGAGATGGTGCATAATAGAAAACCTGTCCTTTCCTTTCTACGTGTGTTTGGGGCACTATTTTATCCAACAAATGATAGTGAAGATCTGGGTAAACTTAATGCTAAAGCAGATATTGGAGTCTTTGTTGGATATGCACCTGATCGAAAGGGATACCGAATCTAAAACAAAATAACCTGATAAATCATGGAAACTATTCACATCACATTTAAGGAGCTGACTGAGCAAACGGTTCCTGGACACACCAGTTTTGTACCCGCACCTAATCTTTTGTCCCCTAGACCAATCAGTTCAAGCCTTGTACAAAATCCTACTCCTGATGTTCCTTATGTAGCTCCTACAAGTGAGGAATGGAAGAAATTGTTTGATGAATACTTTGAGCCACAGCACGTTGCTACACCTGAACCATAAGATGTTGATCCACTAGCTGCTGTTGCACATGCTCCACAAAACACGAATGGTCCATCTGTTTCTGTCTCCATTGATCAAGATGCACCCTTTACAATTCATTCTTCAACTTCTTCAAATCTCCAATCTTCCTTTATACATCAAGGGTCAACAGTCGATAATTCGTTTGAAGTAAATCCTTTTGCTCCTCTTGAGATGTTCTGTTTGAAAATATATTTGCTCCAGAATCATTTACAAAGACATCTTCCTCAGAGGAACTCACCACGGCTACTTCAGTTCCATATCCTCAACCACATGAAGATCTCAGAAAATGGACTAATGATCATCCGATTGACAACGTCATTGGAAATCCTTCTCGTCATGTATCCACATGAAAGCATCTTGCTACCGATGCTTTGTGGTGCTTCTTCAATTCCGTACTATCTAAGCTTGAACCCAAAGCTTCAAAGCAGCTATCGCTAAAGATTGTTGGTTCAACGCGTTGCAAGAAAAAATTCACAAGTTTGATAGACTAGATGTATAGGATTTGGTACCACCTCCAGACTGTGCAATGATTATTGCTTTTAAGTGGATTTTAAAAGTCAATCTAGATGATCATGGTGACGTCTTGAAAAATAAGGCACGGCTAGTTGCTAAGGGATATAGTCAAGAAAAGGGAATAGACTTTGAAGAATCTTTCACACCAGTTGCTTGTATTGAAGCCATTAGAATATTTCTTGCTAATGCTACTATTTAGAATGTTATTGTCTACCAAATGGATGTTAAGACATCTTTCTTGAATGGTGATTTGAAAGAGGTAGTCTATGTCAGTCAACCCGAAGGATTTGTGGACCCTGAACGTCCTACTCATGTCTACCACTTGAAGAAGGCCCTATAGCCTAAAGCAGGCACCTAGGGCGTGGTATGACACTTTGTCTAAATTTCTTCTAGCAAACAAGTTCTCCAAAGGTGTCGTTAATCTCATGTTATTCAATAGGAAAATGAGCAAATAACTACTTCATGTTCAGATCTACGTAGATGACATTATATTTGCCTCCTCTGATCCCATGGAATGTGACCATTTTTCTAATGAGATGAGTTCAAAGTTCCAAATGTCATTCTTCATAAATCAAGCCAAATACGCTAATGAAATTTTGAAGAAATTTGGGTTTGATTCAAGTGATATTGTTGACACTCCTATAGTTGAAAGATCAAAATTGGATGAAGACATCTTTGAGATCCCAGTCGATCAAACAACATACCGAAGCATGATTAGATCCCTGATGTATCTTACTGCTAGTAGGCCAGATCTTTTGTTCGCAGTATGCATGTGTGCTCGGTACCAGTCTAAGCCTACCAAAAAGCATTTGGAAGTAGTGAAGCGGGACTTTCGGTATCTCCAAGGGACTATTCACATGGGTCTCTGGTATCCTAAGGACACCGCCATGACACTTACGGCTTATGCAGATGCAGACCGTGCAGGATGTCAAAATACTCGTCGAAGTATATCAGGAGGTGCTCAGTTTCTGGGAGAAAAGTAGTAAGCTGGTCATCGAAAAAGTGAATGAGTACATCGATATCTTCCATAGAGGCTGAATACATTTCCATGTCGGCATGTTGTACTCAAATCTTAGGGATGAGATCTCAACTATCGGACTATGACTTTGCATACAACAAGATTCCTCTGTATTGTGACAACAAAACTGCCATAGCTCTTTGCTGCAACAATGTCCAGCACTCTCGATCCAAGCACATTGATATTCGACATCACTTCATCAGAGAACAGGTTGAAAAGCGTGTGGTTGAACTCTACTTCGTGAGGACTGAGTATCAGTTTGTGGACATATTCACTAAGGCACTTCCAAGAGAATGGTTCCAATTCTTTCTCCCACGTCTTGGTATGAAGAGTCTCACGCCAGAATAACTCAAATGTCTTCAAGAAGAGAATGAGGAGTAATGGATCCACCTCATGTATCCTTTGTACATACTTTAAAACAAAAAGAAAATAGGAAAATATAAAACCATCTAAACCCAAAAAAATAGGAAAAACATAAAATTCCAAAAATATTCTTCTCGTGACATGTCTCTCGTGTAATCAATATTACGTACATTTATTGAAATGTCATTCAATAATGACACGGAAACATACATATGCTTGAGTGAGAGTTATTCTACTATTTTAATAATAATGTTTTCTAAAACATGTCGCTTCTTAAAATCTTCTTTAAATATGGCTTGCTATTATTTCAGATAGCAACCCGGTTTTCAAAATGAGGAAAACACGTCGCCAAAAAGACGGTTGTTCCTATCAATGGGTGAAGTTTACCCAGGCATGAATTACTTTACATCTTTGCACCCTCGATCTAATGTACGCTTCAGTGCATTATTTATTGATTAAGAAGAGAAGTCTTCTTTTTACCAAAAACAAATATTTTTCTATCTATGATTCTTCAGGAAATTATTTGTGGTTAAAATGGTGGTTTAAACTAGAATTTGAAAATCAATGGAACTTGGATTTTTCATAAAATTTGCCACTTAATCTATAACAAAAGGTTTAAAAGTTTCCATTAAAGTTTAATAGAAATCGGGTCATAGATTGTGCGGGTGGATTTCAATTTTTACTTTAGATCAACAAGTGTCTCTCTTTGCTCGGTTTAAGCAATGAATAAAAATGTGGTGTTATGTGTCAATATATGAATTTTTCATGAGTTTTTCGTTAAACTCCAAATCATTTTAAACTCATCATATGTGACACTGACATTCTCCCTTACGGATTGAGGGGGAGCATTAAGATGTTTCATTATCAGAATTTACATAAAATCCGACCACATTTTCTCCTAAGTTTTCTAACTTATTTAAATCAATTGGGATCACAAATCTCAAAAGGTTTGAAATTTAAGATCAGGGGAGAGAATGTGATTTAAATATGAAATCTGATAAAATGTGATCTTTTAGACTCAAGTGTAAGCTCTCTTATATGAGCAAAACTCTTTCGTATATCGATGAACAAATTGAGGGGGAGCATATGGTTTATGACGGCAATTATGGAAGAATACCAAAGACCGACTATTGTAGTTAATACACTAGAGTTATAAAGATGATAAGGTTAGTTACACAAGGACAATCCTCTAGGTAGAGTAGAAGTCCTTAGGAAAGATGAAAAAAGGGGAAAATTGAGGAAAAGGGAAGAGTGCGGACTGAGATGGAGCTAGTACTGGAGCAAACCCAAAAAGGTACTAGTTATGAAGTTTTGGTAAGCGCTGAAGGGGTTGAAGAATGAAAAAGAAATGTAAAGGTAAAGGGTGAAAAGAAATAGCCCTCCATATACTCAACCTTAGGGCAGAAACCGGGTTCAATTCATATGCTATCGGTTGTTACTAAGGTAGCACCAGTATTGAATACAAGACGTCATGGACCTAGTGACACACTGAACTAAAACCTTCCAAGCCACTCAATTTCTCTTAAAAGGACTTGTTTCTTTCTCACGGGGAACCCTGCATTATCTATCGACCACTCATTACGAGTCATGTTGATATTGAAAATGCACTATTGAGTCTAGAGCCAAGAGATCATCCATAAATCTCATTAGGACATACTTCTAATATGCTTACTGTTTAATATACCGTGGAAAGTAAGAAAATATATTAAGAGTCCTACGCATTATCCTTGTGGTATTGCCAGAACATCTGGGTGATACAAAACTATTCACAATGAAGATGGAAATCCCTCTAGAGCCAACATCAAACAAACTCTTGGTAGGTGACATGTGTGATCCTTCATGGATCAAATTTGTGACAACTGGAAAGAAATGATGGGGCGATTCTCATTTGAATCAAACTTGTTCTAGGAAATGAATTGACAGATACTTTTGGAAAACCTTCAATGTGCTCAAAAATTGTTTTCGAGCACATTGACTGCGTATAATTTTTTAGAAAAAAGTACTTGTAACCAAAAATTGATATCTCTCATAAAACCTTCGTCGTATTGCAAAAACTCTTTATCTAGCAATACGCGATTGTTTGTCAAAATCAATTTCTCATTAATTAGTGAATCCTAATTCGCTGGTTCACTCACTCCATGTTATCTACATTGAGACGCTTCGGTTTGAGAACGGCTAGTATAGCTGCGAAACCCTGTCAAGGAAATTCTTCAGAATTCTACCTGATCACAGGCAGTATTATACTGATCAACGGGGAACCGTGGTTCTTGCAACACTATTCAACGAAAGTGAACAAAGACACTTTTATTTGTTTATTACTAACTATTGTTTGCAAGAACTCCCGAAGGTTGCAGCTGATGGCAAATGAGACGTCAATTTATCCATGCTTCAACCGAAGGCAGATAATTTGGCATACCATGCCCTTGGTGCTTGATGAAGTCCATAGAGTGCTTTCACCACTTTGTAGACCAGCTTAGGATTCTGAGGGTCCACAAATCCCTTAGCTTGAGTCACATAGATCTCTTCTTCAATCTCCCCATAGAGGAAGGAACTCTTCACATCCATTTGATATACCAAAAATCCCATATAAGAAGCAAAGGCTAAAAATAGTCTAATGGCTTCAACCCTTGCCACTGGAGAAAATACTTCATCACAATTAATACCCTCCTCTTGCCTGTGACCTTGAGCTACCAGTCTTGCTTTATTTCTCACCACAATTCCTTTAGCATCCCTCTTATTCCTTAGAATCCATTTTGTACCAATTGCTGTCTTCCCATCAGGCAAAGGCACAAGTTTCCACACATTCTAATATAGAAACTATTGCATTTCCTCTTGCATAGACTCTACCCAACTTGGATCTTCAAGAGCTTGTGCTATACTACTTGGTTCAACTTGAGACAGAAAATAAGCAAAGAGGCAATATAGATAGTCTGTGTGATTGTTTCTTTACTGATTATGGATATAACTGAAAAAATCACTTTCACCAAACTTTGTCTGCTTCACCTTATTTCTTGTCTGAACAGTTGAATTGGGATTTCCAAGAATCAAAGATTGAGGATGAACTGTGTTTATCCTCTTAGTAGCAATAGGGTTGACTTCAACAATGGGTGGTAGGTTATTGACTGTATGACTAATGTCATCATCATATGAGGAGGAGGTAAAAATTCCTGTACTTGGATGATGATGAATATCTTCTAACTCAGAGCTTGAAGAGAGTGAGTTACCAAGATCAGACGGGCTTGGATATCTTGTGTAAGGTTCATTGAAGCCCAATGAGTTAACAGAAGGAGGTGACGAAGGAGCAGTAGGACAGATTCACCAACAGGAGGAAGTGTTGCAACACCAGCAGGATTGGTATGACCAGCAGAATGTGGAACATTACTAGTAGGAAGTGAAGAACTACTAGCAGAATCCATATTCCTACGAGCTTCAATAGTGGCTTGTCTAAGGAGTTCCTCTGTGTCTTTTGTAAATTGAAAACCAAGCTTTTCAGCTGCTTCCTTGGCCTCATGTTCTTTTCTTTGTAGCTTAGCAAGTTCTTTTGCATAACTTAAATCACTTTCAACCATGCCAGAAGCATCTTTAAACTCAGTACATGAAAAATTATTAGAAGGAAAAGAAGGAACAACAATGGATTGTTCATCACACTCAGAATCTGAGTCATCATCAGGGTACCTGCATTGTTAATTTGAGAATCCTGTGTACCTGCAGATTGCTTAGCTTTGAAGTTAGTATAACCTAAGGTATTAGTCAGGCAGTCAAGGTCAAAATACCATTCATGACCTGAACCCTGAATATTAGGTTTATCCTCAAGATATCTCAGATTGAGTGTCTCTTCTATCCTTTTGGCAGACAAATTGTAAACTCTGTAAGCCTTACTATATGCACAGTACCCAACAATAAACCCTTCATCAGCTTTCCCTTCAAATTTACCCAAGTGGTCACTGGTGTTAAGAATAGTCACATGACATCCAAAAGGTTTAAAGTGACTTATGTTGGGAACCTTCTGAGACAAAAGTTCATAAGGTGTTCTATTGTGAGGACTAGTGACCAAAACCCTGTTCAAAACATAAGAAACAGTACTAACTACTTTAGTCCAAAACATGGTAGGTAACTTAGAGTCAGCAAGCATAGATCTTGTTGCTTCTATAAGGGTTCTATTCTTCCTTTCAGCAACCCCTCTCTGCTGTAGGGTTCTGGCATTGCTGTAATCTCTTTTAATCCCCTTTTTCCCACAGAGTTCTATTAATTTAGAATTTTTAAACTCTATCCTATTGGCACACCTTATAGTTTTAACCTTTTTATTTAGCTGGTTTTCAATTAAGGCAATAAAGTCCTTAATAATATGATAGGTTTCATCCTTAGAACCTAGAAAGAAAACCCAACAAAACCTACTAAAGTCATCTGTAATCACCAAGCAGTAGTACTTGTGATCAATACTTCTGATGGAAGTGGGACCAAAAAGATCCATATGAAGTAACTGAAGAGGTGCATTAATGGTTCTCACAGCTGTGATTACCTTATAAGAAGCCTTGTGTTGCTTTCCTTTGTTGCAAGCAACACAGTTATGCTCATTAGTGAAGAGTTTGGAAGGAAGCCCTTTGACCAATCCATGTTTTTCCAGCTTGTTGATGGTTTTAAAATTTACATGAGCTATCTTTCTAAACCATTTAGTAGATTCATCCAAGGATGCCTTTGCCACCAAGCAAGCTAAATTTTCTTCAGGCTGGAGCTCATTTAAATTGAAGCTGTAGAGGCTGTGTCTTCTTGGAACTCTAAGTACAACCTGACTATCATCTGGCAACTTGAAGTCTTTAGAAAGCACAAGATATTCAGTGTCAGTGAAGAGGACACTGTTCTTTTTGTCACAAATTTGTCAAACATAGAACAAATTAAAATTTTGCAGCTCTTCCACATAGTAAACATTCTCAAAATTCAGCTTGGAATTCCTGATGGTACCTTTACCAGTTATCTTACCATCTCCTCCTCTAAAAGTCACAGTGCCTCCTCTAATTTTCATAAAATCATCCAACCTGTCTTTGTTTCCAGTCATGCCTCTAGAACAGCCACTATCAACTATGCCTAAATCTTTTTGTTTATGAGGATTTTCCTATAACAAAACAAATACAACAACATTAGTTTCTATGGGAGACCCAAGCCAAGACTGACTTGGGCCTTCCTAGTGGATCAGAAAGAAGTAAACCATGTA
Organism: Artemisia argyi; assembly: GCA_030686995.1. Lineage (NCBI taxonomy): Eukaryota > Viridiplantae > Streptophyta > Magnoliopsida > Asterales > Asteraceae > Artemisia > Artemisia argyi. The sequence goes on from CM060685.1 coordinate 62,145,441, forward strand.
GATTGATGAGATCCACCATTGTTCTTGGATCCCTTTTTCAAATGTGGTCTATGATGTTTCCACAAACAACCTGCTGAGGACTTAACAACAGTTTCCCATCACCCCACCATATACATTGGGTCATAAAAAATAGGCCTACAAAAATTCTGAAAGTAGGAGCTAGTAGGTCTGGTCAATTTCCTAGTAGCACTTTTTCTCCAACCAGCAGGAACTAGAAAAAATTTTCTTCTACCAACAGGAACTAGTATACTAGCATGAACAGGTGCTGGTCTAGTATGCGTATCAACAGAAACAGGTGCTGACACAGTTACACTACCAGCAGGAGATGTAGGTTTGCCAGACCTTACATGTGTTGCTTGAGGGACAAATGGGGGAATATTGTCAATATTATTCCATAACGGTCTAGATTCCTGTTGGCCACTATAAACACCCATCCTTTTCTAATAAAAATCACAGTCTTTAATAAGATGGGAAAAACTACCACAAACAAAACATGATTTATAACTGTTGATATAAATAAATGCCTAAAAACGTTATTCATATCTTTCGATATCTCTATGTTTTGATAATCACAAAATGAAAACTCATCAAACCAAAGATCATGACGTAAACAAGTATTTAGTATTAAGTGTTCACTTTTACCATCTAATCACTTAAGGTATGGATAAACAAAGTGTCTAATGCATTATATGATCAAATGAACATTTTCTTAATCTCTAGATTTTCTATAAAATGTCACAAACATTTTATATATTTTAGAAAATCATTTTTGGTATGAAATAAAAATGTTTAATTAACCATAAATATATAAATTCAAATTTTCAACCAAAATGGCAAAATGTTCCATAAAAACCTTTCCCACAAAAAGACAAAGCTGGGTGACGTTCAGAAGGGGAGGCCCCCTTAATTAACTAGGCGGCCCCCTTAATTAAGGGGACCGACCACGCTCCTGACCCCCCCAGCTTTGCCTATAAATACTAGTTCATTCCCACAAATTTTCCTTGCCTTTTTGACAAAAAAACTTTCTGCCCAAACCTCTCTAAATCAATTCTTTGATCATATAATCATAAGCTTTTGTTTCCAAGTGATTCAAGCTTCAACATTCAAGTGCAAAGAGAAGAATACTTCTATCAATAAAGACTAGAAGTATTAAAACTTAGTATCATCTTGCTATCTAAGTTGTTTGTTCATTTCATCTTGTAAAACATTTATTCTTTGGTTTATAAGGTGTGTAAATTGGTTAGTTAGATTTAGATACAGGATCTAGATTTATTGAAAGTGTGAAGAGGTACTAGAAGTGAAGAAGTAGTGGTTCATAGGATTAGTGATAGGAGGTATAAGAGGTAGTAGTATATTGAAGTAGTAGTTAGTAGTGAAGATATAGAAGCCATATAGTGGTATTGAAGCTTTGAAGTAGTTAAAAAGTTGAAGCCTCAAAGTTGTGAAGACATAGAAGCATAGAAGGTGTGAAGACTTAGAAGCATTGAGGTAGTGAAGACATATAAGCTTTTAAAGTAAAAGAAGCCTTGTAGCGGTACATAGATAAAAGCCTTCAAGTAGTGACATAGAAGTATTGAAGTTGTGAAGACATAGAGGCCTAGAAGTTGTGAAGTAGCATAAGATTTGAAGTAGTGAAAAGATAGAAGTTGTGAAGGTGTAAAGATACAAGTGTTGTGAAGAAGTGTAGAAGAAGTGAAAGGGTGTGATGAATTTATGGTGTGTTTGAAGTTGTGAGATTATTTCTAGCTTCGATTAGAACTCGACATTTAGCTTTGTGTCATTAAATTGGTGTAAGCTAAGGTGTGTTTGGTTTTCTCCTCCATAAGGGAGCATATTGACTTAGTAAAGAAAACTCTCGAGTTCGGTGCTCGGGGAGTGGAGTAGGGCAAGGAAGGTGTGCTTGTAGCCAAACCACTATAAATCCCAAATTTGTGAAAATGCTTTATTTTTTCGTTTAACTTTGTCTTAACTTCTTATAAAGGTATTTTGCAAAAGCTAAGTGTAAGGGGAAACCCCAAATTTGTTTATAAGAACAAAATTGATCTTGATTCACCACAATATTATATGAACATTGTATTAGTATTTGTTAGAGTCAAATTCTTGTATCGAGTCATAATGATGTTTTGCAGGATTTTCCAGGAACTAGGACATAAGTTTTTCCCGAAATTTTCCGGAAACTTAACGTAAAGATTTCTGCAGGTCACTTCTAATGGCGTCAGGAATTAACGCCTGACGGCGTCATGTGTAAAATTCTGGAAATTTTGCCATTTTTTTTTTCTAACGGAGTCTTAAAGTTTTTGTTAATTCTTTAGTTTTATAAACTCCAGTAAATCTGCAAACATTCATTCCACAAGCATTATATCTTAATTTGTTTTCTAGGAGTTGTTAATATATATAGATTGCCGCCGATTTTATGTGATGTTGCCTTGTTTGTTTTCTCAGGTTTAACAGGTTATATATGACAAGAAGATGATTTATATTTCTGGAAGGGAAGCATTGAATGTGCATCTTCTTGGAGGAAGATCTAACCTTGTTGCCATACTATCCACACCGAACGAATCAGGGGAGTATTTGCTTTCATTCTTTTACCTATTCTACTTTTACATTATTTAATTGAACATTGGGGACAATGTTCATCCGAAGTGTAAGGGGAGGGTAAATGATGATACCATATAGGATACAATTACACTTGAGTTTGTTTGTTTGATGGTAGGTGTGTAATAAAACTAAGAGAAATACTTGTTAGTGTAATTTTAGCGCCAAATTTAAAATTTTTTACAACATTTAGGAGTGAAACTTTAGCCTTAGCAAGCATCTCATGGATAGGAGTTGTATGACTAGCACAAAACCATACCATTTAGAAAAATTTTCCACCCAAATATGTGAGGTTCGCCTTTAGATTTGATAGGAAAAACATTCATTATTAGTGCTTATGAGTGTACCGATAGCATTTAGATTCTAGAACTTACGTTAGAGATGTATCCCGAGACCGCTAGTGAGACTACATTCGTGTAGTAGGATTTACTACATGATAAGAGGCATTAGGATCACCCTTGTGTTAAACCCGTATCTTAATTACTTGACCATTTAAGTCATATTACTTGACTAGTAAAGTCAATAAATTTTCCCACACCTTAGCGTTGTACTTATTTTTAGTACACGAAACCCCTAGTACACCCCTCTGAGCCTATCTTTTCGTTTCTAACTTTAAGCATTTTACTTAAAGATAGAATTTGTTACAACCCACCCAAATGTGCATCCAAATCGCCTCAGCCTTCCGTGTATGCACTCATCTTTAGTGCATTATTGTTATTTATTTAAACCCTTTGTTAATTGTCTCATTGATTACATGGTTGCTAAGTCGTGTCATATCTTGTACATATTGTTTTGGGACGATTGGGACTCATGGGTAAAGTACTTGTGTTATGGAGTAATGGGGAAGAACATCATATATTACCCCCATATGCGCGTTAATCTTAAAAGTACTCCAAGTGTTTTTATTATCTTGATTCGAGTCCTTAGAGTAGTTTATTGTAAAGTATGTAAAAATTCAAGTGTAAAGGGAATGTACATTCCCTATGATGTATCATTTTGGATGGTAGGGTAAGAGTGTATGCAAAAAAAAAAAAAAAAAAAAAAAAAAAAAAAAAAAAAAAAAAAAGTTTGAAAAAATTAAGAAAAACAAAAACAAAAACAAATAAAGAAAAGAGAAAAAAACATACGGACTACCATCCTGTTTCATTCTAGGCTCATTTTATGTTTTTGTTATTTTTGATTCATTAGCTTAAGTCGAGTCCAGTCTTGGCTTAGCAATGCCATATTGTACATGTAATTAACCAAGATAATTAACTGGCCACCAGTAAATATTGTCTTTATCCAACAAAATCGTGTATTCAATATCCCTACACATAACATTATAACTCTTTAAAAAGACCTCTTTGGTAGTTTATCCTAGGTGCTTACGCCAAGTGGTGGAGGTTTGATCCTTTCCCAAGCCTATGGTAATCTATTTGCTATGACAGGTAGTGAGAGATTTTTTCCATTTCCTTATTGTCATATATACTTTATTACACCCGAGAGATATGAGTATCTAAACACTATTTGTGAGGTGCTAGTGTATGACCTCCGTGCTTGTCTTTGGTTTTTAGTGGAACGATTATTTGTTGTAATTACTTTTATATTAGTGTTAAATGACCCCTAACTTGTATTTTGATTAGAATAAAAGCGCATTTTCTTGAGGACAAGCAAATCTCAAGTGTAAGGGATTTTGATGAGGCGAAAAGTGAACCGCTTTTAAGGGGTCATTTAAGCCCGAATTCGAGATTATTTGATCAATTATTGTCCTAAATCGTTCCTTTTGTTATTTTAGGTATTTTTGGAGAGAAATCTGGAAAAGGAAGCATTTTGGACGTTTTTGGAGCATAAAAGTGAAGAAAACGGCAAAGTCTCAATTTTCCTTGCTGGAATAGTACCTGACGGCGCCAAGGCTCTCCATATGACGGCGTCAAGAGTTACAAAAGAGGTGGATGTGGAAAATACATGTGACGATCTAGAGAGTTTTTAAGCATAGGAGATGACGGCGTCACCCAAGGCCATCAGGGTCCAAGTATTAGTGATGGCACAAAGCATTTTTACACATGACGGATTCACAAGTAGATCTAGGCAATACGATTTTATTATGGGGGCGAGTTGACAGCATCACAACTTAACACATGACGCCGTCACGATATGTAATCTATATATAGTTTTCCAAATTTCATTAATTAGTGTGCAACTTTGAGGGAATAAACCCTAGTCCGAATTTTATCAGCTTTTCAAGGGTTCCAACCCCTTGAATCTTTCATGTTCAATTAAAGATAAGTACTCTTTCAAATCATTCAACATGTGTATGTGTTGTTTGATTATATCTTATGCTTGTCTTCTATTTAACTTGCTAGGCTAGATTTTTCTTGTGTTTGCTTAGATGTAGTGAAACCTAGATGTTAATTATGGGTTGATTGTTTGTTTATTGTTGTTACGGATGATTGTATTCGATGTTAGGCTTAAGAAAACTGGCAGACTTCCATTGGTAACTTGCTTGAACGTCTTAAGAAACATGATCGGAGGTGTACTATGATTTTTGGTTGTATTTAATGCGTAGGAGAATTCTAATGATCCCATGTTAGGAACTTCTAACGGCTCGACATAGGAGTGAAGTAGGATCTTATAGAGTTAGGGAATATTGTACACGACCCTATGACTAGTATTAAGGAATATGACCCGTCATCCATGCAATTGTAACAAATTAATCAACCTGTAAAAGATATCTAGGGAGTAATGAAACCTAAGTAAACACAACTTTCCTCATTATTGTTTCCACAACATTAGTATAATAGTTTTATTTTCATTTCTGTTATTTTATTTTGATTACATCTTAGTTTATTGGGTTAGTTGGCTAGCAACTACTTCCGTCCACTCCTTCAAAACCCGAGATTTTACTTGCTTTTATAAAAATATATATAAATACAAAAAGAATTATCCCTCACCTCTAGACCTAGTTTAGTAGGCTTTCTAATACTAGCGACACTATTCCTGAGTTGAACGATCAATCCCCCGGTACTTATCACTATACTATACTATAACGATCAGGTACAATGCCTGGTGGGGGATGTAAGCTTCTCAAGATCCCTTGAGAGGTAAGACCTGGTGCGAGGGTGTGATCCCCACATATCATTTGCATTTAAGAGATAAGAATAAATTTACCAAGAGCCGACGGAAAAGCGGTCTGATGTGTCATTTGCTTTCAAATACCAATTTTGCTGCAGTTGTAGAACAAAATGAGTAGAGAGTTTAGTGTTATTAATTTGTATGAATTTAACGGGTATCACAAACAGAATTAGAAAATCCCTCTAATTAAAAAATACTTTCATTCAGTTCAAGTTGGTCAAATGGAGAACAAAGTGTCTTCGCAGCTCCGACCTCCCCTTTTGTCTTAGCTTTCACATCCTTCGCGACTTCCTGAAGCATGGATTACATTTATAGGTCAATCTATAATACATTTATAGGAAAATCTATAATACATACAGATACCTACACACTAGTAGTATAAAACCCACCAGCACACTTCTCCAGCTCACTATTTTTCCCTATCACAACAGGGATGGCCAAATACTCGAACATCATCTCCCCACTGCCAGATAAAGCAGTCCGTATATGGACTTTTGAAGACGTGAAAATAGCCTGACTATATGCTTGATTGCATGACCTCAATATGGACTCAATTGCAGCTTTTGATTTTGGAACATAGGGTACGTTTGGTAGGACGTAATGAAATATCAAATGAATGGAATAAACGACGTAATGGAATAAATAGTGTAATGTAATTATTCATTACAATTATTAATCATGTTTGGTTTGTTTAATAAGACGTAATGAAATCATAATAGAAAGACTAAAATGCCCCCATTAATGATAGAAAGTTTATTTAATATGGTTAGTTATTAATGGAGTTTTATGTAATTTTGATTTCATTACGGATGTAATGAAAAAAAAGCAAAGGGGGACTAGGGAATGATTTTTTTGTAATGGATCATTCCTTGTAATCAACCATTACATTCCATATATGTAATCAAACAACATTTGATCATTCCAATGTAATCATCCTTTTCATTCACCCTTTGATTACAACGTACCAAACACTACGATAATGCCTAATGTCATGAGCTGCCAATGAAGCACAATGATAGAAAAAGGTCAAAACAAGGTTGTAAATAATGTTGTTCAAATGTATCTCTAGACAACAAGTTAAACTAATTAATGTTACCCGAAGATGCTTGTACAGTTGCTCCATATGAGGACCAAAATTACTGAGAAATACGACAGGATCACCAAGACAAAGAAGCAAAGTCACCAAAGCATAAGCAACCTAACATGGTGAAACAAGAAGCAAACGTTATAATTTCAATATGCGAGGAGAACCAAGTAAGGTTATGCAAAGAAGCAGTGTAAACTCTATATTATTAAAAGATACGGTCATTTACTTACAGCTATATGTTTTCTATATTTATCTGTCCAATGCATGAGTTGCACTTTTATGCGTGCAACTGCTTCATACCATAAGTTAAGTGCGGGGTGTACACCAGGTGGAGGCTATTTACCCTTTCCACCATCTTCAAGTGGTGCTAAAATGTTTGACAACATATTGCAAAGTGCATGGTGAAGTTCACTCTTTCATTTATAGGGAGCACGATTTAGAGGATTGGCTTTTGCCACAAAGGAAGCCGAATTGAAGCATTTAGACCGGCATCTGTCTTGACCTGCCCAAAGATATTTGACACGTGGGGATTGCACCCTCACAATAAGTTTTACCTCTCAAGGGATCTCGAGAAGCTTACCACCCCCACCAGGCAGTGTACCTGATCGTTGTAGTATAATATAGTGACAAGTACCAGGGGATTGATCGTTCAACTAAGGAATAGTGTTGCAAGGATTAGAAAGCCTCCTAAACTACGTCTAGAGATAAGGGATGTTTCTTTTTTGATTTTTATGTTTTTATGAAAGCAAGTAAAATCTCGGGTTTTGAAGGAGTGGGCGGAATTAGTTGCTAGCCAACAAACCCAATAAACTAAGATGCAATCAAAATAAAATAACATAAATGAAAATTAAACTAACTATACTAGTGTGGTGGAGACAATTATGAGGAAAGTTGTGTTTACTTAGATTTCATTACTCCTTAGATATCTTTTACAGGTTGATTAATTTGTTACAATTGCATGGATGACGGGTCATATTCCTTAATACTAGTCGTAGGGCAGTATACAATATTCCCTAACTCTATAGGATCCTACTTCACTCCTATGTCAAGCCGTTAGAAGCTCCTAACATGGGATCATTAGAATTATCCTACGCATTAAATACAACCAAAAATCGTAGTACACCTCCGATCATGTTTCTTAAGACGTTCAAGCAAGTTACCAATGGAAGTCTGCCAGTTTTCTTAAGCCTAACATCAAATAAAATCATCCGTAACAACTATAAACAAACAATCAACCCATAATTAACATCTAGGTTTCACTACATCTAAGCAAACACAAGAGAAATCTAGCCTAACATGTTAAATAAAAAAAAGCGTAAGATATAATCACACAACACATAGACGGCCTTAGTGACGCCGTCAGATCCTAAGCTTAAAAATACTCTGGATCGTCATGTGTATTTTCCACTTCCACCTCTTTTGTAACTCTTGACGCCGTCATGTACTGTTCCTAGCAAGGAAATTTGAGACTTTGCCGTTTTCTTCACTTTTATTCTCCAAAAACGTCCAAAAGGCTTCCTTTTCCAGATTTCTCTCCAAAAGTACCTAAAATGACAAAAGGAACGATTTCGGGCAATATTTGATCAAATAATCTCGAATTCGGGCTTAAATGACCCCTTAAAAGTGGTACACTTTTCGCCTCATCAAATACCCTTACACTTGAGATTTGCTTGTCCTCAAGCAAATGCCCTTTTATTCTAATCAAAATACAAGTTAGGGGTCATTAACACTAATATAAAAGTAATTACAACAAATAATAGTTCCACTAAAGACCGAAAGCAAGCATAGAGGTCATACACTAGCACCTCACAAATAGTGTTTAGATACTCACATCTCTCGGGTGTAATAAAGTATATATCACAATATGGAAATGGAAAACATCTCTCACTACCTGTCATAGCAAATAGATTACAATAGGCTTGGGAAAGGATCAAATCTCCACCACTTGGCGTAAGCAGTTAGGATAAACTATCAAAGAGGTCTTTTAAAGGGTTATAACGTTAGGTGCAGGGATATGGAATACACGGTTTTGTTGGATAAAGACAATATTTACCGGTGGCGAGTTAATCATCTTGGTTAACTACATGTACAATATGGCGTTGCTAAGCCAAGACTTGACTCGACTTAAGCTAATCAATTAAAAATAACAAAAACATAAAATAAACATAGGATGAAACGGGATGGTCGTCCGTATGTTTTTCTCTTTTCTTTTTCTATTTTTTTTTCTTTTTTTCTTGATTTTTTTTATTATTTATTTTTTTTTTTGCATACACTCTTACCCTACCATCCAAAATAATACATCATAGGGAATGTACATTCCCCTTACACTTGAACTTTTACATACTTTATAATAAACTAATCTAATAACTCGAATTAAGATAATCAAAACACTTGGAGTACTTTTCTTAAGATTAACGCACATATGGAGGTAATATATGATGTTCTTCCCCATTACTCCATAACACTAGTACTTTACCCATGAGTCCCAATCATCCCAAAACAATATGTACAAGATATGACTCGACTTAGCAACCATGTAATCAATTAGATAATTAACTAAGGGTTTAAACATATAACAATAATGCACTAAAGATGAGTGCATACATGGAAGGCTAAGGCGATTTGGTTGCACATTTGGGTGGGTTGTAACAAATTCTTCCTTTAATTAAGATACTTAAATTTAGAAATGAAAAGATAGGCTCGGAGGGGTGTACTAGGGGTATCGTGTACTAAAAATGAGTACAACGCTAAGGTGTGGGAAAAATTAATTGACTTTACTAGTCAAGTGATATAACTTAAATGGTCAAGTAATTATGATACGGATTTAAACACAAAGGTGATCCTAATGCCTCTTATCATGTAGTAAATCCTACTACACAAATGTAGTCACACTAGCGGTCTCGGGATGCATCACTAACGCAAGTTTTAGAATCTAAATGCTACCGGTACACTCATAAGCACTAATAATGAATGCTTTTCCTATCAAATCTAAAGGCGAACCTCACATATTTGGGTGGAAATTTTTTCTGAATTGTATGGTTTTGTGCTAGTCATACAACTCCTATCCATGAGATGCTTGCTAAGGCTAAAGTTTCACTCCTAAATGTTGTAAAAAATTTTAAATTTGGCGCTAAAATTACACTAACAAGTATTTCTCTTAGTTTTATTACACACCTACCATCAAACAAACAAACTCAAGTGCAATAGTATCCTATAAGGTATCATCATTTACCCTCCCCTTACACTTAGGATGAACATTGTCCCCAATGTTCAATTAAAGAATGTAAAATTAAAATAGGTAAAAGAATAAAAACAAATACTCCCCTGATTCGTTCGGTGTGGATAGTGTGTTAAAAAGGTTAGATCTTCCTCTAAGAAAATGAACATTCAAAGCTTCCCTTCCAGAAATATAAATTATCTTCTTGTCATAGATAACCTGTTAAACCTGAGAAAACAAACAAGGCAACCTCGCGTAAAATCGGCGGCAATCTATATATACTAAAAAGTCCTAGAAAACAATTTAAGATATAATGCTTGTGGAATGAATGTTTGCAGATTTCCTGGAGTTTATAAAACTAAAGAATTAACAAAAACTTTAAGACTCCGTTAGAAAAACAAAAATCGCAAAATTTCCAGAATTTCACACGTGACGCCGTCAGAAGTGACCTGCATAAATCTTCATGTTAAGTTTCCAGAAAATTTCTAGAAAAACTTATGTCCTACCTCCTTGAAAATCCTGCAAAACATCATTATGACTCGATACAAGCATTTGACTCTAACAATTACTAATACACATGTTCATATAATATTGTGGCGAATCTTGATCAATTTTGTTCTTAGAAACAAATTTGGGGTTTCCCCTTATACTTAGCTTTTGCAAAATACCTTTATATGAAGTTAAGACGAAGTTAAACAACAAAATAAAGCATTTTCACAATTTTAGTTAGAAACATGATCTACCAACAATAAAAATAAAGCATGCATATGGAAACAAATAACAATCAAACAAATAAAAATCACACAAAACAAGGGTTGCCTCCCAAGAAGCGCTTTTCTTTATTTACGAGTCTCGTAGCTAGACTCAAGGTCATGGGCTATCCTATATCTGTGAGATCCTCATTGAGGAAATCTTTGGGATCAAACTTGGGTTTCAACTTCCTATCGGTTTTCTTGGTACGGTATGACCTCTCAAACTTTTCCCCATCCGGATCATATAAAATCATCTTTATATGCCATGATCCGTCACCTTCCTTAGGTGGCTTGTCCCAATTCCATTTACACTTATCCCCTTCCCTTTTCCATTTGTTTATCTCTAGGTTGATAGGCATTACGCTTAAGAACTCAATCATTTTCCTAAAGACTAGGGGATCCTCAAAAGGGTCTAGTTCCTCATCTCTAGCTATGAGTTATTCCACCGAATGTGTTTTATCGATGAAATATTTTTCTATATTGAATGGGTGTTGAGGTCCTATAAAGTTTCTTTCTATCCAAGGTCCATATCTAGATGGTCTCCTATTCATCTCTACCCAATGTGGTGTCGGTTCGTCCTCACAATCGTAGCTATGCTTCTAAACATCAAAAATCGACCAAGTCTCACCCTCTCCTACCGCTATCTTAGACTCCTTGAAATCTATCATGGCACTAGCGGTTGTTAAAAATCCTCTTCCTACTAACAATGGGCATGTAGTATCACTAACCATATCTAGGACGCGAAAATCCGCTAAAATAGTTAGTTTTCCTACGTGGACAACTACATCCTTGATCATTCTGACCGGGTGGGCAATACTTCCATCTGTTAGACCAATTAGTACTTCCGTCTCCTCTAACTTTCCTAGCTTAAGAATGGTGAAAAGGGATAAGGGAATCAAGTTGAGGCTTGACCCTAAGTCGGCTAGCGTGTCAAAAGCTTCAGATTTTCCTATCTTACAAGGTAGAACAAATATACCCAGATCATCAAGCTTCTTAGGTAACTTGTTTTGAACAAAGGTGGTCCCATTTTTACCCAATTTAAATTTCTCATATTTTTCTAGGAGGGCACTATAGTAGGGAGCACGGGCTAAGACATCAATGACGGGGCGTTCAAGGTGGAGCTCCTTGAATTCATTGTCAAGGTCCTGTGTAGGAGGTGTTTCAACTATGTTATTGATCGGTTTGATATCGGATGTTTAATTCAATTGGTCCTTTTGGAGAATTTGGGTTTGCTTGAAATACGTGCTCATTGCTTTAACCGAATAGTATTGTGGACAAGAAGTAGGTAACGAAACCGATGATATGGCATTAATGTTTAGTTTCAGGTTCTTGACCGTGTCGCTTGGGAGTGCTCCCATTTCTCGGTCATTGATAACTTTCAACAATGTGTCGATTTTGGTGGTCATCTCACTTTGCTTTTGTTTGAAATCGGCCTCAAACTTATATATGCGAGCTTCTTGAGATGCCATAAACTTGGACATCAACCCTTCAAGATTGTTGGTACTACCATAGTTATTGGAAGGATTGTTGTTAAAAGTACGGTTAGAGGGTGGGCAGTTTGGTTGGTAACGATTAGATAGATTGGAAGAGTTGTTTTGGGGCATGTTTTTGTTTTGTTTCCACCTAAGGTTCGGGTGATTTTTCCAAGAAGGATTGTAGGAATCACCGTAAGGGTTTGGCTCGGGTTTGAAAGTGTACCACTTGTCTCCCACTTCGTCGGTACGCGATGATGCATAATCCGCAAAAGCTTGTCCGTGGAGTTCCACGCAATCACGAGTGTCATGGGGACCACTACATAATTCGCATGAAGAAGTGATTTTGTTCACTTGGCTTGAAGGCTTAGGAGCTTCGTAGGATTTTATGAGAAACTTGACTTGGTCCTCAAGTTCCATGATCCTATGGTCGGGAGAGCTACAATTGTTCGAAGGCAAAGATATTGCCTTGACCATTTTGTTCAAATCATAGGGATCATTCCAACTTTCGTTGTCATAGAGAGCAAGATCTTCTATGAGTTCCCATGATTCTTCCGCACTTAGATCACGTAGCTTGCCACCAGCCGATTGGTCAATGGTTCGTCTTGTGGAGAGATCGATATGGTCATTGAAGATTTAGACTTGGATCTAAAGATCTATGCCATGATTAGGGACTTTTTGGAGTAAGTCCTTGAAACGAGTCCATGCTTCATATAGAGTTTCACTTTGACGTTGTTGGAACATCAAGATATCATTTCTAAGCTTGGTAGTTCTCCTCAATGGGAAAAATTGAGTAAGGAAGCGAGTGGTGAGATCATCCCATGAGGTGATGGATCCCGCGGGTAAACATTCAAGCCATTGACTAGCTTGATCATGTAGAGAGAATTGGAATAGACGTAATCGGGTCGACTCTCTAGTTACAACATCAAGGTCTATGGAATCTACGATTTTAAGGAAATCCTTGAGATGTTGATTAGGATCTTCGGAAAGAAGTCCATGGAATGCACATACGCTTTGCACCAACCGGATGGTGTCGGATCGCAAGGGGGACACATTGGCTCCTTGAGTGAGCTCAATAGTATTTCGATAGCCTTGGTGGCTAGGACGGGAATACTCTCCTAAGGTTCGGGGCCTAAGAGGTTGGTTTGCTAGTGTTGGGTTTTGTGGGTGGTTTTGTTGTGGTGGGTTGATGGGTTCAAAGAGGTTACCACCTTCCACGATGTCGGATGGTAAAGGTTACGAACAAAGACATGAAGAAATAAGATTAACTAACGAAAACCTAAAAATAAAAATAAAACCTTACTAGAAAGGAATCTAGCAAGTAGACCTAATAAAAAGAAATCCTAACCTAGACAATAACTATTCCCCGGGCTGCGGCGCCAAAAACTTGATACGTAGGGATTGCACCCTCGCAACAGGTTTTACCTCTCAAGGGATCTCAAGAAGCTTACAACCCCCACCAGGTAGTGTACCTGATCGTTGTAGTATAGTATAGTGACAAGTACCGGGGGATTGATCGTTCAACTCAGGAATAGTGTCGCTAGGATTAGAAAGCCTCCTAAACTAGGTCTAGAGATGAGGGATGATTCTTTTTAGATTTTTATGCTTTTATAAAAGCAAGTAAAATCTCGGGTTTTGAAGGAGTGGGCGGAATTAGTTGCTAGCCAACTAACCCAATAAACTAAGATGCAATCAAAATAAAATAACAGAAATGAAAATTAAACTAATTATAGTAGTGTGGTGAGACAATAATGAGGAAAGTTGTGTTTACTTAGATTTCATTAATCCCTAGATATCTTTTACAGGTTAATTAATTTGTTACAATTGCATGGATGACAGGTCATATTCCTTAATACTAATCGTAGGGCCATGTACAATATTCCCTAACTCTATAGGATCCTACTTCACTCCTATGTCGAGAAGTTAGAAGCTCCGAACATGGGATCATTAGAATTCTCCTACGCATTAAATACAGCCAAAAATCATAGCACACCTCCGATCAAGTTTCTTAAGATGTTCAAGCAAGTTACCAATGGAAGTCTGCCAGTTTTCTTAAGCCTAACATCGAATACAATCATCCGTAACAACTATTAACAAACAATCAACCCATAATTAATATCTAGGTTTCACTACATCTAAGCAAACACAAGAGAAATCTAGCCTAGCATGTTAAATAAAAAAAAGCGTAAGATATAATCACATAACACATAGACATATTGAATGATTTGAATGAATACTTATCTTCAATTGAACATGGAAGAATCAAGGGGTTTGAACCCTTGAAAAACTGATAAAATTCGGACTAGGGTTTATTCCCTCAAAGTTGCACACCAATGAATGATATTTGGAGAACTATATATATATTATACATCGTGATGGCGTCATGTGTTGGATCGTGACGCCGTCAACTAGCCGCCTTGATAAAATTGTATTGCCTAGATCTGTTTGTGACGCCGTCATGTGGAGAATTGCTTTGGGCCGTCACGTGTAGTTGGACCCTGACGGCCTTGGTGACGCTGTAACCTCTCGTAAATTTCCCTTACGATTAGTAAATGCATACGAATAAATAAAACGATGTTACGATAAATTAACACCATTTTACGGGTAACATATTTTTTTTTTTTTTTGATATGGCATGATATTGAACCACTACGATAACTGTGATTGACCGTTTACCCAGGAACGATGCTTACACACAACCTAGGTAGCCTATAATTATTGCGAACGATAAATATTTCTATAACGCGTTTATATTTAAAACAATACATTTCGTCTAAATAAAGTATACTATTTATATATTCCCCGAACCTACGAAACTTCCCGAGAACGCTCACTAATATTTTTGAACTTCGACACGATAATCGAGACACACTAGGTGGGCCCCAACACCCAATGGGCCACGGTTACACAATACACAACCAAACGGACTCCTTTTTATTTTTTTCTTTTCTTTGGGCCGACAAAAAACAACAGCCCACCAGGCCAAGCCCAAAACGCACCCTTTGTAATTTTTGTTTTCTTTTCTTGTTCCCTGTCGCGACCTCACCCAAAAACACCCCTAGTTCTTACGATTTTTACACGCAACACAAACATGTTTTTGCTATCTCGTATCACCTAATGCCCAAGAAACAGAAACAATATAAGTTACACTTGTTCTTGCTCATTTACTACCCTAGAAAACGCCTAAGTAAACCACCAAACTCAATATGCAAGGATAAGCCAACAACGTGGCAATATATTCCTTCGAGCCTCCCATGCTCCCCAATGGCAACAAAATGAACAATGTACACCTTGTGAATGTCAGGAATGAACAGGAAGAAATCTTACTCAATCTTAGCTTTGTAACATCATGATTGGACAAGAAGAGAGGTGGCATACGTTTGTATCTATCCTACACACAATACCATGTGAACTTATCATGTCTACACTCACCAAAAGTTACTATAAAAACCTTCCATGCAAGCTCAGTCACCTCATACACTTATACGTACCATATCACTAAAAATATTAACGAGAGAGAAGTGATGGAGGGACATACGGATTGCTAGGAGAACCACATCTCAAAACGAACCTAGGAAGCAATGATTGGAACCTTTCGAACCCTTGGAAGGACGTGAAGTAAACCACGGAGCTTTTGAACCATCCCACGAACCATACGCCTTGTTTTACTCCACCTTTTATAGGTGAGGTCAGACAAAAACTTTTCTTTCTAAGTTATATATATAACGTATACATTTTAAATCGTAAATATTAAAAATCGTAAATATTAAAAATAACGTATACATTTTATGTGTTATACTATTTCTTAGTTATATCATTAACGAGAACCTATAATAACATTGGACTTATATTAACGAGAACACAACATAAATCACACGTTTCTAAGTCATTTGGACCTATACGACATATGCTAAAACACTTAGTTTATTTTCAAGATTTATAAAGTTTTTACACATGAGTTTGTGGCCACACTTTGACCTCGACATTTCTGATTTCAACACACGACCCATCATTATTATTGTATGACCTATTTGTTTGCTTGGAACACTAACGAAAATGATAAATAAGTCGACTTAATAACTTAGTTTGATCACTTAACGAGACCTAAATCTAATCGCTATTGAAACCAGTTTTCAGAAACTTAAAAACCTTAAGTGGGCCGAAAAGCCCAAAAAGCTCATTCTAGCTTATTACGATAAGCTAAGCAAATAAGCTCTTTTGAAATGATTTTAGAACTTAAAAATATGGATTTTGATAAAACAAACGTACCCCCAAACCCCTTGGATCATAAATCCTTAACGGGCCCTTAATATTGGCTCGTTAAGCCCATTTAGTAAAATATGTTGAGATTAAGCTAATAAGCTGTTGGTATAAGCTGTTTAAGACCTTATGAGCTTATTGAAATAATAAAAATGCTAAGTTTTAAATTTGGTAATGTTTGGACTATTTTTGCAAATATTCGAGAGTTAGGGACTAAGATTGTCAAGTTTGTAAACTTTGGGTGAAAAGTATAAAAACTGTTTTTCTAAGGGTATAAACTGTAAATATTGAAACTTAGAGATAATGAAAGTAGATATTTGATATTTGGACTAAAAACGTAAATATATTTAATTTTTGGACTAACGACGTAAATGTTTTCCGTTAAGGGTAAGAAGTGTAAAATTCAGAAACATAAGGGATCGAATAGTAATATTGATTTTTAATAATATATATATATATATATATATATATATATATATATATATTTGAATATATATTAAAACGATAAATAATAAACGTAACTTATTATATATATATATATATATATATATATATATATATATATATATATATATATATATATATATATATATATATATATATATATATATATATATATATATATATATATATATATAATACAGATAAAACTTATATAACGATAACTAAATTAAGACGAATAAAACGATACGTAACCATTATCTATTTTTATACGACGTAACACATCACGTATGCACTTTATCGATTACTCGTAATTAATAATAAACGTTCGCAATAAAACGAGACTTAAGAATTAAAACGTGCCATATCTTATAGGTTGTGTGTGAAGCCGTTGCCTTGCATCGTTGAGATTACATTTGTTTTACTATTTCCAAAAGTCCCTCGATCATGAACCTTAATCACTTGAAGGGTGAACGTAAATAATTGTGAATAGATCTATTAGGGATTGACAATCCCCATTTTGTTGCTAGAGGAAAGTTACCAAATGCAATTTATTTAAATATCATAGGTTACTGGCAAATACCTATCTTGGGGGCTATATACTTTACATCATTATTACGGAAAATATTGATGTCTGTTGAATCGTTGAGTGTCATGAGCTTAAGTCAATAATGAATGCGATTTTTCTAACTTGTTTATTTGTATTTTGATACAATAAGCACCTATCTCTTGTGTTCAAACTCTTAATTATAAACCTATGAATTTCACTCAACTTTTGTTGACTTTTAGCATGTTTATCTCAGGTAACTAAATGGAATGGATGGCAAAGGCACGAAGTGGGCAAATAAAGAAACGTTTATTTCTCTTTGAATAAAACTTGTTGTTGAATAACAAATTCTCTTGGAATTATGAATATTTGGTATTTTAAATAAAACTTAAAACGATCACTTGAATCGTTTTCTATAATTGTGACAAAGATCCACGATATTATATCCCAAAAGTCTTCCGCTGACATTTTAAGTCTTCCGCTGTATTGATCGATTTTGGGGGTGTTATAGATTGGCATCAGAGCTACCGTTATAGTGAACCAAGTGTTTTTGGAACATTGGACTATAACTACACTTTAAACGGGACAAAATTTTCATAAAATACCATCCTACGCCCTTCGTGCCTACGCATCCCAGTAATTGGTAAAAAGTATTATTTACCTTATAGCATTTTAAATTGGTTATAATTATGCTTACATCTACTAATCGGGAAATTTATTACAGTGTCATGTCTTCGAATACCCACCCTATCAGCTTGTCCTCAAACTCAGGAACTGAAGATGTTACTTCGGCCTATGCTACCTCACCTATGCCTTTGTCTCCTGCTACCGACAGATATATGCAAAGCCAGCAATTTCTGCCAGCATCTGACACAGAGGCTTCTCCTCTGGCAACATCTGGTCCGATTCGCCGATCTAGGCAAATTAGACAACTTTAGCCGTATGAAGCAAGTGCTGCTGTACCAGCACCAGCTCTTGTCATACCACCTGAATCAGTTGTGCCATCACCACCTGCACCACCAGTGATACCACCACTACCAACTATCTTCTACAGCCAAACTACTACTGTGCCACTAACACCATCACCCATAGCATCACCTCCACTAGCATCATCACCTGCACCTTACCGAAGTGTCCCACTATCACCTCACCGAAGGACTTACCCGATCCGCCCAACCACCTCAGAGTCTTGTGTTCAACGCAGACGCCAAAGGACCCACAAGCGAGTAGATGCTCGTAAATGGTCTTTCTTGTTGCCCATTATGCGATATTAGAGATCTCAAGAAGGAACACCAACAACAAGGGAACTTGGGGAAAGTTCTTACTCTACCTCCCAAATTCTGCCAGTCACTGGGGAACCCATACACCATACCATACCATTGTTAGCTGCAAGAATGGTTCGCCACGAAGACCAACTTGTTTCCATCGCTAGTATACTCAACAAGATTCCAAATGAACTTCTAGAAACCTTTGAAGATGATATGAACAGTCTCATGATTGGTCATCTTGCAATAGAAGATAAGGTTGAAAAGTTGGATTCTCTATTTTGGGAATCAATGGAATTCATAGGAGCACTATGTGGGGCTAACACTTCGACCGAAATAGCATTGGGAACTTTAGACCGAGAAATTGAGAGGATCAACACTGAAAACCTACGCCTTAGGCAAGCCCTGCTAGAAGCTCGAGAAATGGAAAGGACTCGAGATCAAACCATGGAAACCATGTCCACTGCCATTCAAGAACTCCAAAACCGCCTAGACAAGGCCTTAGGAAAACTATGAGACCATCACCTTGTTAAGAAAAATCAATGTCCTACAAATAAGAATATCTTGTCGTGTTTTGTAAACATATGCACAAGTATAATAAGTGTTGTAACACCTTGACATTGATTTATGGAAGTTTATTTTATCTTTATTTATGTTGCATTATATCGTAATATATTGGTTCATACAGGTCAAACTTATTCATAATGTGTCTCATCCCAACATACGATAATTTACGATTTAAACCTTTTTAATGATCGAATCATTGTAACTACGACCTATATTTAGCTATTTATTACTCGATATGTATTTTCAACGTGATAGGATTATTATAAATGTTCTAATAATATACCTTCTTTTATAGCAACATGGCTAGAACTAGGAGAACAACCACAAACGCCGCACCAGCAAACCCCGAAGTTATGACCCCGGCAGCAATCCAGCAAGCAATCGCTGATGGCGTTAATGCCGTTTTAGCTGGACAAACCCGTAATAGAGATGGAAATGCACCGGCACCCCGCTACTGCACGTACAAGGACTTCATAGCATGTCAACCAACATATTTCAAAGGAACTGAAGGAGTGTCGGAATTAGCTCAATGGTTTGAAAGAAGTGAAACTGTTTTCCTAAGAAGTGGATGCTCGGAAAACAACAAGGTAAGCTTCGCAACGGGAACACTAATGCAAGACGCTCTATCCTGGTGGAACTTTACCGTTCAAACACTAGGAGCAGAAGCAGCACATCAGCTTACATGTATTGAATTCAAGGCTAAAATACTAAAGAAGTATTGTCCCCGTTCCGAACTACGAAAACTCGAGGATGAGTTCCCTACCTTAATAGTGAAAGGAGTTGATTTGAGAAATTACAACCGGAGATTCCAAGAACTTAGGATACTATGCCCTACCATGGTACTCGATCATGAGAAGACATTAGAGAAATATGTTGAAGGACTCCCTAGGAGTATTGAAGGAAATGTCACCTCAGCAAACCCGCCAACCTTGGAAGCAGCAATGGAACTTGCTCAGAAACTTCTAGATCGAGAAGTGAAATGCAATGAACTTAAAAGGAAATTGGACGATAAAAGAACCACCCACCATCACAACAACAACCAACAAAGCTACAACAGTCATCACCGTAACAACAACCAACGCAACCATAATCGGAACCACCAACCATATCACAACACTCGAAGTACTCAATAGCAGAATCAAAGACAAGAAAAACCCCGAGTCTACGCCGCCACAGAAGGTGTAGGGTACAATGGGCAGAAACCCCTATGCCAACGATGCAAACTTCATCACGAGGGTCGTTGTACCGTCCGATGTGACAAATGTCGTAAGATCGGTCATCAAACCAGAAACTGTAGAATTCCGGCTACAGGAAGCAACATACAGGTTGTATCACCCACTTGTTACGGATGCGGAGAAGTAGGACACATCCGGAGGAACTGCCCAAAAGGAAATGAACCAGTCAACGCCCAAGCTAGGGTATACCTACTCGGAGATGGAAACGGACCTGTCACACCCCCAAAATCGGGTCCAGCGGAAGCATACGTGTAGCTGGGGTGTAACTCAATTGGTATTACAACACAAGTTCAAAAATGGTTTTCACTTTAATCATTTAGAATAAAATCGTTTAATCAAAAATGTTGAATTTACATCATTAAAAGTAGTGCGGAAGTAGGCCCTTAAAATAGTTTAAAACGGTCCCCATATAAATAATCAGAGTCTTCTATGACCATGCCATGCCCTGCCAAAACCTCCTGTAGCGTGCCATAGGTTAAAACCTGAAAATACATGCTAAAGTGTCAACACGAGGTTGGTGAGTTCATAGAGTTTGTTTAAAAAAATAAAGTTTATAGAAAAATGGTCACACAGCAAAGGCATCGTAAATCCACTCAGTTACAAGTCCCGCCATAAAAGACTTGTAACCTGTGTGTTCGCAACCCACTGCTAATATATATATATAGTATGAGTAAAACATGTATAAGTTCATCACAACAGTTAAGCAATTAGTCGTGAGTCTATACTTCATCTCCGAAGACCTCACATTTGTATGTATGTCTCAATGGTTGTGTCCAGCAACTTAATCTGGGGCCATTGGAAGTCTCAATGGTTGTGTCCAGCAACTTAATCTGGGGCCATTGGAAGTATGTATGTATGTCTCAATGGTTGTGTCCAGCAACTTAATCTGGGGCCATTGGAAGTCTCAGTTGCTCAAGCATACACAATCACAGTTTAGTATAACGCAGTTAAGTATAACACAATCACGTATGTATGAAATCAAGTATATAACAATCAAGTATAAAACAATCAAGTATAAATGTTTTGAGTATCAAGAAAGTATGTTTTGAGTATTTATACTAGTAAGCAAGTAGTTGAGCATGTATCTCCCCGAAAGAGTTAAAACAAGTATAAAGAGTAAAAGTGGAGCTATGACTCACCTGGTGCGAATAGCTACGATGACAAAAGTGGATACACAGAAATGAGGTTCGATCTCTAACCGCAACCTAATATGAATGATAGTGATCTACTTAGATCATGAAATGAAGAAGAGAATATGCATACACATGATACCTATACCACTCATAACTTGGAAATAATAGTTATAGTCAAAGTAAAGTATTTTCCATACTTAGGAAAAATAAGTCCAACTAGAATAATAAAAACTTGTCGTAATATATCGTATATAAAAACGTTAGTGTTATATTCCTCGTTTTGAAAACCTTAAGATATCGTCTAGTAGTCGCATAAATAAACCTTGGGTCGTACGTATTTCGTTAGTTAAAAAAAATAAACTTCTTGAATAAGAAATCTAGAAAATATATTATTTAGTACGTAGTTATATTATTTTTTAGCAGTGACTGTATATATATATATATATATATATATATATATATATATATATATATATATATATATATATATATATATATATATATATATATATAGTTTTGACGATTTTAAAACATGTATAACTTGGTCGTTTTAAGCTCATTTTACTCGTTCTTTATATCCACGGATTCGTTTTAGTATATACTAATATATTTTCGATAGCTCGGCTCCTCTAGGTTACGTTTAACACCTCTATTTGCCCCTCGAAAACTGTCAAACAGCATGCAGTTTTTCAGAAAATAGTTTTCGTCATTAAATTCGGAAAATCATATCTCCTTCGTTATTAACTCGTTTTAATCCGTTCTTTCGCCCACGGCTTCGTTTTTGAAAGTATTTTCTAAATCTTTGTTCAAAAATATCCCCTGAGTTACTGAGTTTCCCACGTTTTCAAAATAAGGACAGTAGGTATTTATATAGTTTCAAAAATCATTTTCCTAGTTTCAAACTTGTTTCAACTTCAACCAAACCACTTTCAATTACCACAAATCTAGTCTAATCTTACCATACACCTTCTTAGGGTGTCATGGGTTCCTAAACATCATAAATCAAGTGGATCTAATAAGGATATAACAATAATCCATTTCTAGGGATCAAAAGTTATATATATATATATATATATATATATATATATATATATATATATATATATATATATATATATATATATATATAAATGAGTGGTATAACTAACATATGCATGTAGATCTTGAATGGAAATCATATGACCATAAAAATAACATGAAGAAATTATGGAAAAGAGTTTGACAACTTACTTAGAAAGATAATAGAGCTTGGATGAGAAAAACCTAAGAAACCGTGAGTTTTTATTTCAAAACTCAAACAAGGATTATCAAATGAGCTAGAATATATCTTGATCTTGGAAAAATGATGGATTTTTGATGGTGTTCTTGGTGTGGCCGTGGGTTTTGAGAGAGAAAGGAGGAGAGAAAATCTTTTTGCTAGTTGAAATTATGAAGTGTATGTGATAAGCTTAGCTAGATATTCTTTTGGTTTAGGTAATAGTTTGGTAAGCATTAAAGAGTGTTGGTGAACTTAGCACATGTGAAAGCTAGGAGGGGGGGGGGGGGGGGGGGGCGGTTTTACAAAGGAGGAAAATGGGGAAGCATGTCTCTTGATTTAATTAGAGGTTTAGTGTAATATTGTGTAGTATTATTTAGTTTTAAGTTTAATCGGGTACCGGGTTTGTTAGAAATAATTTTTATCGGAGTTATTCGGGACATAATAAAGTCGTAAAAATTGTAAAAATATGTTGGGTACAAGTATTGAGTGTTTGGATGATTATTGTTTAGTTTTTACGAAAACCGTCGTAATTATATTAAACGTATGATATCAATTAAATAAATTTCCAAACACTGGGTAAACTAATATTATAATTTTTATATCATTATTATGAGTATAAAAATGTGTTAGGACCATAGTTGGGATTGTCGGATAATTATTCAAAATAATAGCTCATAAGATAACGTTTATTAGGTTGATAATCGTACGCGTACAGAAATTACGCAACTCACGTATAAATGACAAATTTTCTCCGGAGGTGAATAGTGTTTTATGAATAGTAAAATTTTAAAACGCTTCTCAGAATATCAAACTGACTCCGAAAAAGATGAATAGTAAAATGATGAATAGTGATCGATGAATAGTAACCGATGAATAGTAAATGTTGAAAGTTCGGGAAAAGACCAGAATTTACGAGTTGTGACAGGACCCGATGTAGTCACCGGTACGTTTCTACTAAACCATCATAATGCTAGAGTATTGTTTGATTCGAGCGCCGATAAGAGTTTCATATCAAATACGTTTGCCCCTTTACTTAATGTTACCCCCTCTAAGCTAAACACCACCTACGAAGTCGAAATGGCTGATGGGAATTTAATAGATACCAATACTATCATGAAAGATTGCACCCTAACCTTATCCGAAAAACCTTTCGCCATTGATCTTATGCCTGTTCAACTTGGTAGTTTCGACGCTATCGTCGGCATGGATTGGCTATCCCACCATCGTGCTAGGATTCACTGTGACGAAAAGGCCGTCCATATACCACTCAAGGATGAAACACTCATTGTCCAGGGCGACAAAAGCAAACCTCGATATGGAGTTATCTCAAGTATGCGAGTAATAAAATACATAAAGGAAGGATGTCAAGTATACATGGCCCAAGTTACGGAAAATAAGACATCCGAGAAGTAGCTCGATGACGTTCCTATCATTAGGGATTTTCCTGAAGTATTCCTTGAAGAATTACCTGGCATTCCACCCGTACGTCAAGTAGAATTTCAGATTGAACTAGTGCCTGGAGCGGCACCAGTGGCTAAAGCACCTTATAGGCTAGCACCATCTGAAATGAAAGAGTTGTTAGAACAACAAAAAGAATTGTCGGACAAAGGATTTATTCGACCAAGCTCATCACCTTGGGGAGCTCCAATTTTATTTGTTAAGAAGAAGGATGGATCCTTTCGAATGTGCATCGATTACCGGGAGTTGAATAAACTTACAGTAAAGAATCGATACCCATTGCCTCGAATTGATGATCTGTTTGATCAATTTCAGGGATCGAGTGTGTACTCAAAAATTGATCTGAGATCAGGATATCATCAGCTAAGAGTTCGAGAAGAGCATATTCCAAAAACTGCATTCAGAACGCGCTATGGTCACTACGAATATCAAGTAATGTCGTTCGGTCTGACCAATGCACCAGCAGTTTTCATGGATTTAATTAATCGAGTATGCAAACCTTACTTGGATAAGTTTGTAATAGTATTCATCGATGATATTTTGATCTACTCTCGCAACGAAGAAGAACACGCAGAACATTTATGAATCATTCTAAAACTGCTCAAGAAAGAAGAATTGTACGCTAAGTTCTCCAAATGCGACTTTTGGATTCGCACCGTACAATTTTTAGGACACATTATCGATAGTCAAGGCATTCACGTAGACCCTGCAAAGATTGAAGCTGTTAAAGGTTGGTCATCTCCTACAAACCCCACGGAGATACGTCAATTTTTAGGTCTCGCAGGTTACTACCGAAGATTTGTAGAAGGATTCTCTAAGATTGCAAAACCTTTGACTAAGCTAACCTAAAAGAATGAAAAGTACATCTGGGAAGAAAAGGAAGAAGCAGCCTTCCAATTGTTAAAACAAAAGCTTTGTAAAGCCCCAATATTAGCCCTCCCAGAAGGAAATGAGGACTTTATAGTATATTGCGACGCATCTTATCATGGACTAGGAGCAGTCTTGATGCAAAGAAGCAAAGTGATAGCTTATGCATCCCGACAACTGAAGAAACATGAGGAAAACTACACGACTCATGACTTGGAGTTAGGAGCGGTAGTGTTTGCACTCAAGTTATGGAGACACTACTTATATGGCACCAAATGTACCGTGTACACCACCACAAGAGTCTTCAAAATATTTTGGATCAGAAGGATTTTAATATGAGGCAACGTCGCTGGCTAGAGTTGCTCAACGATTATGATTGTGAGATCCGTTACCACCCAGGAAAGGCTAATGTAGTAGCAGATGCATTAAGCCGAAAGGAACGATTGAAACCCCTTCGAGTTAGATCACTAGGGATGACTATCCACTCACCCCTTCCATCCCAAATCCTTACCGCACAGAAGCACTTAAAGAAGAAAACCGACCCAAGGAGAAGATTTACGGTATGCCCGAGAATAAGAATGGTTTCGTGAAGAAATCCGATGGAACACTGTGTTTCAAGGACAGAAGTTGGATCCCTATGATTAGAGGTATTTGTGAGCTCATCATGTACGAGTCCCACAAGTCAAAATACTCCATTCATCCAGGTTTCGACAAGATGTATCAGGATTTAAAGAGACTATATTGGTGGCCAAACATGAAAGCTGACATCGCAGAATATGTCGGTAAATGTTTGACATGTTCAAGGGTAAAGGCAGAACATCAGAAACCTTCAGGCTTACTTGTATAAGCAGAACTTCCTATGTGGAAATGGGAACGAATCACTATGGACTTCATCACCAAACTCCCAAGAACCTCATCCGGATACGACACAATATGAGTTATTGTGGATCGTCTCACAAAATCCGCTCATTTTCTTCCCATCAAAGAAACCGATGAGATGAATACACTAGCTCAGCTGTATGTGAAGGAAATTGTCACTCCACATGGAGTACCAATTTCAATTATCTCGGATCGAGATAGTCGTTTCACCTCTCACTTTTGGAAATCGTTACAGAAAGCCTTAGGAACTAAACTAGATATGAGCACAGCATACCACCCTCAAACTGATGGTCAAAGTGAAAGAACTATCCAAACCTTGGAAGATATGCTCCGAGCATGCGTTATTGATTTTGGAAAAGGTTGGGATAAGCACTTACCATTAGCAGAGTTTTAATACAACAATAGTTACCACACCAGCATAAAAGCAGCACCATTCGAAGCACTGTATTGTAGAAAGTGCAGATCGCCCGTTTGCTGGGCAGAAGTCGGAGAAAGAAAACTTATAGGACCTGACCTCGTTCGGGAAATAACCGAGAAAATCATTAAGATTAAGCAACGCTTACAAGCATCCCGAGACTGACAGAAAAGCTACGCAGACCTAAAAAGGAAACCCATGGAATTTCAAATAGGAGACAGAGTCTTATTAAAAGTATCTCCCTGGAAGGGAATGGTACGATTTAGAAAGCATGGAAAGTTGAACCCCAGATACTTCGGTCCATTCAAAATCCTGAATAGGATAGGACCCGTGGCTTATAAACTAGAACTACCCGAAGAACTTAGTCGGATCCACGACACCTTTCATGTGTCAAACCTTAAGAAGTGTTTATCCGGTGAATCTCTCGTGATTCTATTGAAAGAGATTCGACTAGATGATAACCTTGTCTTTACCGAGTAACCCATTGAAATCATGGATAGAGAAGCCAAACAACTCAAACAAAACCGTATCCCTATTGTCAAAGTTCGTTGGGACTCCAAACGAGGACCGGAATATACTTGGGAGTGCGAGGATCAGATTCGCTCCAAGTACCCACATCTCTTCACCTAAGACACCCTTGGCAACTATCTTAGACTAGAATTCCGGGACGGAATTCCCTGAAGAGGTAGGTAATGTAACCTCTCGTAAATTTCCCTTACGATTAGTAAATGCATACGAATAAATAAAACGATGTTACGATAAATTAACACCATTTTACGGGTAACAAATATTTTTTTTTTTTGATATGGCTTGATATTGAACCACTACGATAACTGTGATTGACCGTTTACCCAGGAACGATGCTTACACACAACCTAGATAGCCTATAATTATTGCGAACGATAAATATTTATATAACGCGTTTATATTTAAAACAATACATTTCGTCTAAATAACGTATACTATTTATATATTCCCCGAACCTACGAAACTTCCCCAGAATGCTCACTAATATTTTTGAACTTCGACACGATAATAGAGACACACTAGGTGGGCCCCCAACACCCAATGGGCCACGGTTACACAATACACAACCAAACGGACTCCTTTTTATTTTTTTCTTTTCTTTGGGCCGACACAAAACAACAGCCCACCAGGCCAAGCCCAAAACGCACCTTTGTAATTTTTGTTTTCTTTTCTTGTTCCTTGCCGCGACCTCACCCAAAAACACCCCTAGTTCTTACAATTTTTACACACAACACAAACATGTTTTTGCTGTCTCGTATCACCTAATGCCCAAGAAACAGAAAGAATATAAGTTACACTTGTTCTTGCTCGTTTACTACCCTAGAAAACCCCTAAGTAAACCACAAAACTGAATATGCAAGGATAAGCCAACAACGTGGCAATATATTCCTTCGAGCCTCCCATGCTCCCCAATGGCAACAAAATGAACAATGTACACCTTGTGAATGTCAGGAATGAACAGGAAGCAATCTTACTCAATCTTAGCTTTGTAACATAATGATTAGACAAGAAGAGAGGTGGCATACGTTTGTATCTATCCTACACACAATACCATGTGAACTTATCATGTCTACACTCACCAAAAGTTACTATAAAAACCTTCCATGCAAGCTCAGTCACCTCATACACTTATACATACCATATCACTAAAAATATTAACGAGAGAGAAGTGATGGAGGGACATACGGATTGCTAGGAGAACCACGTCTCAAAACGAACCTAGGAAGCAAGGATTGGAACCTTTCGAACCCTTGGAAGGACGTGAAGTGAACCACGGAGCTTTTGAACCATCCCACGAACCATACGCCTTGTTTTACTCCACCTTTTATAGGTGAGGTGAGACACAAACTTTTCTTTCTAAGTTATATATATACGTATAGTTATATTATGCACAATCACTTGGAACCTATAAATTGTAAATCTTAAAAATAACGTATACATTTTATGTGTTATACTATTTCTTAGTTATGTCATTAACGAGAACCTATAATAACATTGGACTTATATTAGCGAGAACACAACATAAATCACACGTTTCTAAGTCATTTGGACCTATACGACATATGCTAAAACACTTAGTTTATTTTCATGATTTATAAAGTTTTTACGCATGAGTTTGTGGCCACACTTTGACCTCGACATTTCAGATTTCAACACACGACCCATCATTATTATTGTACGACTTATTTGTTTGCTTGGAACACTAACAAAAATGATAAATAAGTCGACTTAATAACTTAGTTTGATCACTTAACGAGACCTAAATCTAATCGCTATTGAAACCAGTTTTCAGAAACTTAAAAACCTTAAGTGGGCCGAAAAGTCCAAAAAGCTCATTCTAGCTTATTACGATAAGCTAAGAAAATAAGCTCTTTTGAAATGATTTTAGAACTTAAAAATATGGATTTTGATAAAACAAACGTACCCCCAAACCCCTTGGATCATAAATCCTTAACGGTCCTTTAATATTGGCTCGTTAAGCCCATTTAGTAAAATAAGTTGAGATTAAGCTAATAAGCTGTTGGTATAAGCTGTTTAAGACCTTATGAGCTTATTGAAATAATAAAAATGCTAAGTTTTAAATTTG
The DNA here is from genome assembly GCA_030686995.1 of Artemisia argyi. Lineage (NCBI taxonomy): Eukaryota > Viridiplantae > Streptophyta > Magnoliopsida > Asterales > Asteraceae > Artemisia > Artemisia argyi. Next base: position 62,174,614 of record CM060685.1, read on the forward strand.
GTAATGTTTGGACTATTTTTTCAAATATTCGAGAGTTAGGGACTAAGATTGTCAAGTTTGTAAACTTTGGGTGAAAAGTATAAAAACTGTTTTTCTAAGGGTATAAACTATAAATATTGAAACTTAGGGATAATGAAAGTAAATATTTGATATTTGGACTAAAAACGTAAATATATATAATTTTTGGACTAACGACGTAAATGTTTTCCGTTAAGGGTAAGAAGTGTAAAATTGAGAAACATAAGGGATCGAATAGTAATATTGATTTTTAATAATAATTTTATATTTATATATATATATATATATATATATATATATATATATATATATATATATATATATATATATATATATATATATATATATATATATATTTATCGATTTTTATACGACGTAACACATCACATATGCACTTTATCGATTACTCGTAATTAATAATAAACGTTCGCAATAAAATGAGACTTAAGAACTAAAACGTTGCATATCTTATAGGTTGTGTGTGAAGCCGTTGCCTTGCATCGTTGAGATTACATTTGTTCTACTATCCTACTAAGGTGAGTTCATAGCCCACATTTAACTTATTTTTGTGGGGGGGATACATGCTCAAAAACCGAACACAAGTCTTTTTCTGATCTTATTATTGCTTAAGTAGCTATTGCCAAAAGTCCCTCGATCATGAACCTTAATCACATGAAGGGTGAACGTAAATAATTGTGAATAGATCTATTAGGGATTGACAATCCCCATTTGGTTGCTAGAGGAAAGTTACCAAATGCACTTTATTTAAATATCATAGGTTACTGGCAAATACCTATCTTGGGGGCTATATACTTTACATCATTATTACGGAAAATATTGATGTCTGTTAAATCGTTGAGTGTCATGAGCTTAAGTCAACAATGAATGCGATTTTTCTAACTTGTTTATTTGTATTTTGATACAATAAGCACATATCTCTTGTGTTCAAACTCTTAATTATAAACTTATGAATTTCACTCAACTTTTGTTGACTTTTAGCATGTTTATCTCAGGTAAGTAAATGGAATGGATGGCAAAGGCACGAAGTGGGCAAATAAAGAAACGTTTATTTCTCTTTGAATAAAACTTGTTGTTGAATAACGAACTCTCTTGGAATTATGAATATTTGGTATTTTAAATAAAACTTAAAACGATCACTTGAATCGTTTTCTATAATTGTGACAAAGATCCACGATATAATACCCCAAAAGTCTTCCGCTAACATTTTAAGTCTTCCGCTGTATTGATCGATTTTGGGGGTGTTATAGACGCCGTCAGGTCCTAAGCTTAAAAATACTCTGGATCATCACGTGTATTTTCCACTTCAACCACTTTTGTAACTCTTGACGCCGTCATGTACAAAGGCTTGACGCCGTCAGGTACTGTTCCCAGCAAGGAAATTTGAGAATTTACCGTTTTCTTCACTTTTATGCTCCAAAAATGTCCAAAATGCTTCCTTTTCCAGATTTCTCTCCAAAAGTACCTAAAATGACAAAAGAAACGATTTAGGGCAATATTTGATCAAATAATCTCAAATTCGGGCATAAATTACCCCTTAAAAGCGGTACACTTTTCGCCTCATCAGTATTCATAGTATTACTATATACTTTTCTTCAACAAATAAAATAACTAACCAAAAATTAATATGTTGTATCTTTAGGTAGCGCATTCCATTAATGATAATGATTATTTCACTTCGAGCACCACTAGTATCAATCCGCCGAGTTAGCATATACCCCGAGCTTCAGGTAGCACATTCCATTAATCATTCTTTCTTAAAGGATGAAACGAATTGAACCCTAATTTCAAGAAAGCATAACAGTTAATTAAAACCCCCAAAATCAAAGAAATTAAAAACCCTAAAAAAGGAACAAAAATCAAAAGACAAATCTTACCAATAAAACTCAAACCTTGGTGGCGTGTGTTTAGTTTCTCCCAGATCTGGTATTTTTGTGAGGTGTATTTAATCATCTTTATGTATGATCTTTGATGATAAAAAGAAATAATAATTAGATTCAAGACTAGTGTTTTTTCCTAGTGTTGTAGGATTGTAAACCGGCAATATGTGGAATAATTGATTAAAGGTGTGTGGTTTTTTGTGGATTAACTGATTTGGGCGATAATTGGTTTTGTTTTGGGGGGGGGGGGGAATTGATTTGGGGATTATGATGGTGGTTTATTTTGTTTGGTTTTCAAATTGATGTATGGAGGGGTAATTTGATTTTTAGAGAAAACTTAGAGCGGGACAACAGGAAATATGAGACAGAAATCTAATGGGGAATTGATTTGGGGATTATGATGGTGGTTTATTTTGTTTGGTTTTCAAATTGTTGGATGGAGGGGATAATTTGATTTTTGGAGGAAACTTAGAGCGGGACAACTGAAAATGTGAGAGGGAAATCTAATTTAATTTATATATTTTATTTATAAACCAAATAGTTTTATAACACATGAAATACCTTAATCTTTGTTTATAATAGAAGCAGAAATGAGCCGAGGCGATCGTGAAAAACTCAGGATCATATTAGTAAAAAGCTTGAATGAGCCGAGCTTAAATGAGCTCGAGCTCGAGCCTAAGTTGCAGCTTATCTATCAATCGGGCTCGAGCCTGAGTTTTACATAAAAACTTGATTTGGCTCACACGCCTAAATGACACTATGATATTTTACATATTAAACATGTATAAAATGTTATGCATTTGTATTATAGGTGAACTTATTAACAAGCTCGATAAAAAGCTTATTAGCGAGCTCAAAATAGATATATTACGAGCCAAGCACGAGCTAAACTTTAATTTTTTCTTAATGGCATAAATGAGCCGAGCTCAAGCCAACTAGTGTTAGTTAGAGCTAATTCTTATCGAGCTTTGAGCTCAAGCACAAGCCTATATATATCAAATGAACTCGAAATGTTTAATGAGTTGAGCTTAACCTTATATAAGTTCGACTCGAGTTATTGTTGAGTTTTCAATTCTTAGGTTATATTACAATTTTAATTTGTGTAAGAAAACAAAATAAATCGAGCTTCTCGAGTCAAGCTCAAGCCGAGTTCAAACTTTCTCTATCCTGGATAACATGATCAGGAGGTCCCTGAATACTTGCTTCTTAGTGTTTTGTGACAAACGGTATACTTTTACCAAGCCGGTGCAACCCATATGCATCACCGCCTTTAATAACTTCAAATACAATTCATATAACCTTCATACTAAACACCTACCAAGCCGGTGCAACCCATATGCATGACCGCCTTTAATAACTTTAAATTCAATTCAAGCTTTTATGAACGTTTTCCTCCGTATTAAAACGTTATGAAATGTTTGCTACGTTCTCGTACATTTTTGTACGACTTTTTCGTTTTCACACGTCCTTATCCTTTTTTCTTTGTTTTGCTAAGTTGTGTTCGCTTGCCTACATTTTGTACGCCTTCATACATTTTTTTAAATAAAATGTCTGACAATGGACAAAAACGGTCCCAGACGTACAAAAACGGTCAAAATCAAGAAAGCAAAAAAAATTAACGAAAACGGTTTAAACCGTTATGATATTTTACCCTTTAAACCAAATAAGCTACAACTTATTTAGTTTTGCTAAATTCGAAATTTTAAAAGTGGCTTATAGTGTCATGTTATCGACCAATACATTCTTGGTGATCGACAATGGGTAACACACTATTGGGTAATGGGTCATTGCATTATGCTTTACCAAAGCATATTTTTTTATTACCTTTCCCATTCTTCACCCCCTATAATTAACCCCCTACCAATTAGCATTAGGGGTGTTTAAATCATGGTTGTCAGGATCCCGATCCTGATCTTAGGATCATACGATTTTATGATACTACAAAGCAAAAATGATCTAGATCTTACATATGATCTTTGAAAGCTTAAGATCTTATAGGATCTCGATCTTGACCTTAGGATCTTAAGAAAATGATATTACAAAACTATGATATATAATAATTTTGTGTTTATGATATATAATAATTTGTAAATTTGTATAATATTACAAAACTAATAAGAAAATGACATTATAGTAGGATCTTAAGATCCCGATCCGATCTTACGATCACGATCTTGCAAAGACGAAAACCAACCTGGGTAGGATCACGATCTTGAAAACCTTGGTTCAAATAACCCGATAAACCGACAAACCAACATTTGGTTTCGGTTTTTACTTTTAGATATCCGTGGTTGACCGAACCGAGCCGTACATAATATAAATAAATTACCCCTACCAAGAGTATCAAACACACTTCACTTTTAAACTTATAATATATACAAACTTATCAAACACATTTCGAACACTTCAAAATAATCCTCTCTTTCTCTCTCACACTCACAGTTACAACTCACCCGGATCTATGGTTTTGATCCCAAATCTCAAAAAGCTGATAAGATTACAAATTAATATAATCTAAATACCCCCTTAGAGTTATTTATTCTTAGGATTAGGTTGATTATCTGTTATAAGAATTGCGTTGCATTTGTATTGATAGAATAAGGAAGAACAAGCTGTGTTGTTTTTGCGAATAATTAGAGCAAAAGAGATATTAAGGTTTGCTTGGATTAGCTTATTTTATCTTAGGCTTAGGTTGACTATATTGTATAAGGATTATGTTGCATTTGTTTTGAGAGAATAAGGAAGAAAAGTGGCGGATGTGAGTGCTAATATTTAGGCTAAAATATCCAAGTATCAAAGATGGAAGAAGTATCAACATGGGTGAACAAACACCACTTTCAAGTATGAACATAAACTTGTTTTGGTGTTGTTCATTCATGTTGATTCATCTTTGCTCTTTGTCAAAATACAGAAATAATTAGCAAGTATAATTTGTAGGTTCGATGCTTGAATTTAGCATCTTCGTCCTCCAGCATGTTGGTAGGTTAGAGATTCAAGGTTGAATAATATGTTGTTGTTGGCTAGGGTAGAAAGGATGGTAGTTCATTGCATTGTTAATATAAATTTTATATGATTTCATTCATGCACAATTAGCTCTCTAATGTCATAGAATCTACATAATTAATATGTATGTTCGTCACATCTAAGGGAGCAATATAAATGATAGTAAGAATCTGTTTTCTAATAACTTAAATCTCAATTATTAGGCAAGATCTATCTAACGTTATAGATTTATTCCCTTGCTTAATTTGGAAAACGTCTACTACTGTTTGTGTGGTTGATCTTGATCACCAGTTTTGGCTCTTTCAATAAGATACATTCTTGAAAGTGCCAAAGCGTGATCAAGATCAAGCACACTACCATTATTAGACGGTGTCCAAAAATCAAAGCAATGGAACCTTTCTGCAATGTTAGATGGATTTGGCCTAATATTTGAGACGTCTTCAATGCGATAATGATAAAGTGTGTATTGTTCATCACAGGCCACACTAGTTCATTATCGCATTCAAGAGGAGTGATGTTACTTAGACTTGGGATATATTTTGTATTATGTTAATCAAAAGTTTCTGCTCTGTTAAAAAAAATCAAAATCAAAAGTTTCTGCTGCTAAGAAAACATTACTTCAAGTGGGTTTGTACTGCTAGATATGAGAGTGCATGGGTGAATTGGTAACATTTACACTTAATTGTTACAATATTTTGATAGTTGTGTTCATTAACAAGAACTTGGAATATATTTTGTATTATGTTTGTCAAAAGTTTCTGCTCTGTTAAAAAAAATAAAAAGTTTCTGCTGCTAAGAAAACGTTACTACAGGTGGGTTTGTACTGCTAGATATGAGAGTGCAGGGGTGGATTGGTAATATTTAAACTTAATTGTTACAATATTTTGATTGTTGTGTTCATAAACAAGAACTTGGGATATATTTTGTATTATGTTAGTCAAAAGTTTCTGCTCTGTTCAAAAAATAATAATAATAATAAAAAGTTTCTACTGCTAAGAAAACATTATTGTAGGTGGGTTTGTACTGCTAGATATGAGAGTGCAGGGGTGGATTGGTAACATTTACACTTAAGGGTTTAAATCCCCAATTAACTAGTTATAAGGCCGTATAAGCCGCTTTCGTACAATAATGTCAACCTACATAGTTTACTATATAACATTGTCTACGGATAAACCCATATGGTTCATCCAACATTAGCTAATTACATACCATTGTCTAGTGACAAACCCATTTGGTTTATCATACATCAGATACTTACAAAAAAGTTTATCCAACTTACAAAAACTTTCAAACATTGTTTCACCCATCAACAAACATAAAACCATCAACAACCATCTGTCACAACTTACCATTTCAGGTCATTTCCCAAACTTTGGAAAATTACTATTCATCAAACACTATTCATCGTTTTACTATTCATCATTTTCGAGGTCAATTTGATATTCTGAGAAACATTTGAGAATTTTACTATTAACTGAACACTATTCATTCCCGGAAAAGTTTTCACTATTCACTTGCATTACTCATTTCATCGTAAATTTAGTTTGGTATTAAAATTCGCGTAACCGTATGGGTTTAGGTGCAAATTCATTTCATTATCAGTAAGGACACTGCATACGGATTGGAGACAGTCTGCATATCATCATAACAACATTTTCAAGTTATACCACTCTTAGGATTTTCAAATTTATATATTTGATACATTTAACGTTTTACGTATAATTATTTATAAATAAACGTTAACACCCGGTTTATAAACACGACGAATATATCTAAATATTCCCACAATGGTCCCGACATATTTTTATATCCATTTTATTATCATAAAAGTTATTATATTCATTTACCTAGTATTTTGGAAATTTATTTTATTTATAACGTAAGTTTATAAATATTACGACGGTTTTCGTGAAAACTTAACAATAATCACCCGAACACTCAATACTTGTACCCAACGTATTTTTAAGATTTTTATGACTTTATTAAGTCCTGACTAACTTGTTAAAATTTATTTCTCGCAAACCCGGTACTCAATGATAACTAAAAACTAACTACGATTACCTAAATTTAACACCTAAAAACCTATACTTATACTACAAATCATCCACTAACTATCCTAAATAAATCAAAGTCCATATTATGGCTTATGAACCCTTTGAAAATCAGCCATGAACCCCCCCCCCCTCCCCCTTGACCTCATGCATTTATGTGTCCATATAATACAATATAACTATCCTAAATATCTAAAAAACACCTAAAAGGTAACACATACAAATTTCTTGAATCAAAAGCTCTCATCCTCATCTTTTCTTCCCCAAAACCCACGACCCAAATAAGATCCAAGACCAAAATCCATTATTTTTCAAAGATCAAAGCTACAAAGTTGTTCCTTTTATCATTTTAATCAAGAATCTTACAACAAAAACACAAGTAACACAAGGTTTCTCATCATCTAATCACCCATTATTTCAAAGTGAGTTATCAACTTTATTTTCATGATTTCATCTAATTAACACTTGTATCTTATGGTTTTCATTCTTAATTTCATGTACAAGTTAGCTATACCACATTATTTTTGTTAACTTTTTGAACATACAAACCCTAGATTTTGATTTAGGTGTTCCTTTGTTAAATTAACATGATTACTAGTGATTAGGAACCCATGGCACCCTAAGAAGGTGTATGGTAGGATTAGTATAGCTTTGTGGTGTTTGCAAGAGATTTGGTTGAAGTAGAAACTAGGTTTGAACATGAAAAATGGATTTGTAACAAGTATATAAACCTACTGTCATATTTTTGTAAATCCAGGAAAATCAGTAAACATAAAGGAAACTTTGGCAAAATTTTTAGAAAATACTTTCAAAAACGAATCTGTAGGCAAAAGAACGGATTAAAAAGAGTTTATAACGAAGAAGTTAAGATTTTTGCAAGTTTATTGACGAAAAGTATATTTTCTGAAAATACATGCTGTTGGACGTTTTTCGTCAGACAAAAAGAGGCTTTAGACATAACCCGGAGGAGCCAAGTTTTCCAAAATATATTACTACATACTAAGACGTAACCGTGGATATAAAGAACAAGTAAAACGGACTTATAACGACAAAGATATTCACGTTTGAATATCGGCAAAACTCATATTATTTTGACAGCTTTTGAAAATAATAATACTAAAACAACGTAGTAACTCTAGATTTCTAGAAATAATACCAAGTACCCAAATTCATAACTAATACTCCCTCCGTCCCATTTAAAGTGTCCACAATGGAATCTTTGCATGTCCCATTTAAAGTGTCCACTTGTACCTTCCAACCAATAAGATGAGAGTTTAGTGGGTAAAAGTAATATTTGATTGGTGGAGAGTTTAGTTAGTGGAATCTCCTAAAACTTTGTGCATTATGAAAGTGGACACTTTAAATGGGACGGAGGTAGTAAAGTATTAGTGATTACAAGTATATTTTTATCATTACAAGGCGTTATATCAAGGATTTCAAACCGAGGATTTCAACACTAACATTGATACATACGATATATATATATATATATATATATATATATATATATATATATATATATATATATATATATATATATATACACATTTCAACTAGTTTTATTTTTCTAGTAGCCATATTTTCCAAAGAGTAGAGGGGTATAGGAAACATGTGCATGGACATTCATAACATCATTTTGTGATCTAAAGTAGATCGTTCATCATTCATATTAGGTTGCGGCAGCTAACCGTTCATTGTTGTACAAACCCACGGGGGAATACATTGCATCAACCATTTTAGTACGAGCCCAAGTACCAAAACATATGTACATTGCTTAAGTTGCCTTACCAACCTGTTAAAGTCCCCTATTTATTATCATGGACCGTTAATTTGCCGATTAAGCGAGAGTGAGTGGATAGATCTATCGAGGGTGACGCCTCCATCCGTGGTAGTTATTACCAACAGTAAGCGGATGCATTTCATTTTGACATTTTGGGAGTGTTCTGGTAAAACATTCGGGAGGGGCATATAATTTCATTAGTCATAGCTTCGGGGTCATGAGCTTAAGGTCTATTGTACTATTTTACTTGATTTTTATCTTGCACTTATACTTGTGGTGGCCGTACAACATTACATTTTATAAACCTATGGAATTCACCAACATTCGTGTTGACGTTTTAGCAATGTATTTCAGGTTATTAAGGTAGCTAATGTGACATGCATTTAGACCTTCATGGAGTCGCGGGGTCGACGCGTCTCACCATTATTTCATGCACTTATGTAAACGTTTGATCTAGTATGACTTGTTTTTAATAAACATGCAACACCTTTTGGGGACTTCATTTTGTAAACTCTGAATAATTTCAATGATCAAACGAAGTATTTTCCAAACGACACTTTAGGTCGTTTAATGTAACCCTAACTGTGATGCTATGACAGACACCCCCAGGTATTCCATTCCGCTGCAAGTCAGGTAAATTGGGGGTGTGACAGATTGGCATCAGAGCTAAGGTTATAGCGAACTAGGATGTATCTTGGACCCTAGACTATAACCACATCATCATAGCATCTCATCATTTCATCATAAGTGCATAATCATGATACATGTTGTTTCATGCATACCTTGTGCGAGTTATTTATACTCATATTTGTATATATATATATATATATATATATATATATATATATATCATTTTATTGACCTGGTTCACAAGTGACATGTCTTCAGATATTCACCCTGACATCCTTTTATCAGATTCCGACATTGAAGATGCCTTGTCATCTTCCACTACCATTATACCACCAGTTGCACTTACACCACCATTAGCACCATTGATTTGTCATAGGAACAGGGTTTTCCTATCATTCAGCCCATACATAGAATGCCTTTTGGTAGAGTATTTAGACTTAATCTTAATGGACTTCTTAGGATGTTTATTGCAAGGAAGATAGTGTGTTTTCTTTCCTTCACTAGTAGAGCACTCACTACTCAGGTACTATCATCACCGTCAGCTACTTATTACACAATTGGTCGTCCTATAGTGCGTACTTTAGTTTTACCTCTTAGATGTCGCGAGGTAGCGCGAAAGAGGGTATTATTCCATCCACTAGTACCACCATTGTCATTTTCCTTTTCCATTCCCACTTGCCATGAACTAGATAACATCTAGTTGATAATACAAATACCACGGACTCAACAGGAACATCCGCAGATTCTTCAGGAATGGTTCATAACCTACATTATCTAAGATTTGATAGATGCACAACTTCAGACACCACTTCAGGACTATTTCGACCTTATGATGCCACAAACCTGATTTCACACAGAGGGACACCAGGAAGTCCCTAGACCAGACTTATATCCTCACTAGCTTTTACTATTATCCTAGCCACAGAAAGTGTGGGACATAGTCTAAAGAACTTGTTGTCTTTTGATTGTTGTACAAACAAATATATCAAGTGTGACTCTACTATGTAAGAAATGGTTGTGCTATTTGTGATATCGATTCACGTAGACCGAAATTTTCATGTATTATATTCATGTGTTGTGAATATGATGACTTTTATTAACTATATCCTCATGGTCACTTATGATTTGATGAAGAGAGATTTAAGCAAACCACTCCAAGCATGACGCAAGCTGCTGTTGGACAAGTCATTGCCAAGAACATAGCCACCGCCCTCACTAAGGAACTTACTCACATGGAATTTATGGGGTGCAATCCTCCCTCCTTTAGCGGAACTAGAGACACAAAGGAATTTCTCAAATGGTTCGAAGAAATAGAAACAATATTTCAATGTGGCGACTGTCGTAAGGAAGACAAGGTTAAGTTCGCCACATGCACTTTTCAGGATCATGCCCAGGAATGGTGGACCAAACATATTAAGATGGTGGGAGTTGATGCTGCCTACTCACACTCTTGGGAGAAACTAAGAAGGATGATGGGTATAACATTTTGTGTAGGAAATGAATTACGAGCAAAAGAACAGGAAACACTAAACTCTACCATGGTAGGAAATGATGTTGACGAGTACACTACTCATTTTTATGAATTAACACGACTAGGTTCTACAATGGATGAACCGGAAAGCAAGAAACTTGAAAGGTACATCGGGGGACTCTCCCATGAAATTCGTATGTTGGTCATCGCATGGGAACCCGATACCATGTCTGAAGCTATCAAAATGGCGATCGAAGCAAAGGAACTCATAGTTCACGCCGAGACATCAGGAAACAATAGTGACAATAAAAGGAAGTGGAACAACAATCTAGGTTGCAATGCTGCTCAACAATCACCCAAAGGACAAGAAGTGAATAGAGCCTTTGCTGCATAACCGCACACAAAGAGAAGGTATACTGGAAAGTTACCTTACTGCAACCTGTGTAATCAACATCACCGAGATCATTGCAGTAAACCGTGTGGAGTGTGCAAGAAGCAGGGTCATCGGACTAAGGATTGTAGGAAACTCACAAATCAGAAGACCCCAGGGAGTTGCTTCAAATGTGGAAACTTAGGGCATTTCAAGAATGACTGTCCGGAGCTAAGGAACAAGGAAAATCAGGAACTTGGAATCAAGACTGAATCGCTCGAGTAATAGCGTGAACTGCTGAAAGAGAACCGCCAGGATATTAACAACATCAAGGATAATATAATATCCCGTAAAATTTTTCTACGATCAACACATTATTACAACATAAATTAACCATTTTTACCCATAACAATTTTTTTTTATATATACTTTGTCAATTACAACGTTATTCACCCTTACCTTGAAACGGCATTTACACCTAAACCTTAATAACCTAGATACAATACATAACTTAAAACATTGATACTTAATAAGTATACGTTTCAATAATTAACAAATACAATTTAAATAAATCCCGAGCCTACAAAAATTCCCATGTGTACTCGCTAATAATATTTGACCTCTAAGAAACATGAATGACAATTGTTATCCACCTTCAAATATAATTATGATACGAGAATATTAATTAAGTTAAGGCACCTCACAAATAATAACTTTGTTCCAATAACAATTCATATGAATTCTAATAAACCACCAACTTTCTGTAACGTATTTAAATCCCAATTTTAAGGCCCTTCTGGTCCGAACCAGGAAAAGTGTAAAACACGAAAGTTGTCCGAAATAATGTTTTACGTCTAGACCCGCGAGATTTTGAACCAAAAATGTAAATCGTGGCTGTTATCTATAAAATACAACCTGACCCAAGTAGACCTCCCTCAACTATAACCTATAACTCACACCTTCACCTTCCCTCACTTGTTTCTACCCCAAGTATGACCTACGAAACCCATATGCAGCTCTTACACACCACCTCCCACCTCCTTTGCTCCCCAATGATTACAAACCAACTCTAATGTCTAAGTAACTTGTCAGGAATATTCATACACGATTCTTACACATTCTCTTGTCCATTTTGCTTATACGATCTCATTTGGTCATGGTTGGAGGTGATATGTAATATAGTAGCTCATTCACACCCTCCCTCGCTTAATACTACCTTAGGTATAACCTAGGGGACACCATGTGCAATCCTAAATGCCACCTCCATTATGGCCCAATCCAGGAGCATCGTACATTCTATCCTACCACTTGTCGCATTCTAGATTGAGTACTTATAGGCTCATGCAAATCGACATTCATACTACAACTCACATCACATGCATTCTCATAGTTTTCTGTCAAGCCATGGTGGAAGAGAAAGAAGGGTTTTGGGAAACTAGTAACTGATCTTGGTTCCTAGTTGAGTACTTAACCGAACCTTACACCATCACCTTACCATATATCGACTATCACCAAACCAAGCGTAAAAATAAAAGATTACTCTAATTGTTCCTGTCGAGAAGGAGAAGAAATCATGCATGGTCAGTTTACTCACACGCAACCAACTTTCCACTTTGTTGTTGTTCCTGTTGGACGAGAAGTAGGGGAAGGGAACAAGAGGTTCAAGTCAAGCCTAGGAGCTTTGAAGCTTTACTCATGATTCATGGGTTTCCTTTTTGTTATACTCGACACCATCAACTTTCCTTTGCCACTGTGAGTCTCGATGCACTTTTGCTCATTTACCATCTTATGTCTTCCCAACTCATGCATGCTAGACTTTGCTTTGTGCCTCATGTACATGTGTAGTATGTCTTGTTTATCGAAAACTACTTGTTCGATACGAATACAATCTTACACATACACATTTACATACTTATGAGTTCACAAGTTTGGTTTGGGAAACTTGTGTGGCAATATAACTAAGAATATATATAAACCCATAAACCTTAACGCGAAACAAAACATTTGAACGAATAATAAGGAAGGATTTAAACTCAAACTCATTTTCAAACTTTCATGCAAGCATTAAGTCGTGATTTGGTTTGTCCTAGAAGCTGGTATATATATGGCACCTTGTTAAAAATAGCTAGCTCGACAAAAATAAATGAATACCTTGATTCATCAGTCGACCTATCCTTATATGTCGAGCTAGTAAAGAACTTTGAACTCACAAATGAACTACAAATTAACATAAAGTAAGTTTGTAAAAACAAATGACGGGTACTTAGACGTAACCATACACACATGAATGAAAGCTAATAAAACTTATCGCGTTTAACATTCTTGTGTTTCCTTGAGTCGCAAGGAAACACTAATCAAATGAAACATAAAGAAAGATAACTACTTGAACTTGGGTAATCGCATAGCAGTATTATTTTTATTTTTGTTAATTTACAAACTTCCACATGATGACAACTTTAGCCCGTCTACTTTGCACCCTTGCTATTTCCTAAAAGACTTTTTAAAGCTTAACACTAATATAAATACTTTACACTCTCAACCTTTAAATTTAGAAACATATATTATTTTCTTAAAAGCTTTTATATTTATTTTGGGCTAAATACGGAAATCATTTAAAAGAGTAACGATGGCATAACTTAAAAGTTTATATAACAACTTAATTACAATTGACAAATTTATATTTTATGACTATATTATGAAAACATATAACGAGACCTATATTTTTAAACGATAATGAAGTGTTAATTACGAATAACTATATATTTTTTAATATATATAATTTATAACGTAAATTATATAACTTGACGTTATTATCGGTTAACTTGAATACACGTTAAGAAATGATTATTCATACAATAAAACTCATCGGTTCACTTAACCAGGCATAAACTTGCAATTACTATAATTTATCATTCACCAATACATAACATAAATTCATGACGAGAAATATAAATAATAAACGATACTTAGACATAAAGACAAGTTATATTGTATATAACTTGCCCTTGAACTATTAAGCGTTTTGCCACGCAAGCCACCTCTGCCACAAAGTCATTTTGTCATCGAACATTATTCAAATCACGATTCTCGATAAGTCGAACTTATCTCGGACTTCCATGTCATTCAGGTTATCTTTTGAACTCAATTCCATCTTCACTTCTGACATTACTTATACTCTGTCTACCGTACTACTAAGGTGAGTCATAGCCCCTACTCTTACTTGTTTTACAATGGTTTATAAATGTTTTTGGGGGAGATACATGCTTAACTACTGTTTTTACTTTTACAAGTATTCATTAACTAAATACATGACCGTATTTCATATAAACGTTACTGGTTTACACATTTTTATATCTCATAAGGAAATACCTGCTATAGACATGATTACAAGCAATTTTTCCAACGATATGCTATATTTGATCTCTATTGCCTAAGTCCCTATTACCAAAAGTCCCTCGATCATGCGCCTTAATCACTTGTAGGGTGAACGTAAATAATTGTGGATAGGTCTATTAGGGATTGACAATCCCCATTTGGTCGCTAGAGGAAAGCCACCAAATGCACTTTATTTGATTTCATAGGTTACTGGCAAATACCTATCTTGAGGGCCACTGTTTTACATCATTATTATGGATAATTTTGATGCCTGTTAATCGTTGAGTGTCATGAGCTTAGGGCAAGAGAACGGTAATAATATAGCACTACAATGACTGATGTTAAGGGCGTACGATGTTGTAGCCCTCTGTTTTATTAAACTACGAGATTGTGCTCACTATATAGCAGGAAAAACTATTAATAATTAGGTCAAACAAACTACTATTTTGGTGTTGGCCCGGTGAAGGGCAAACAACGGATTGATTTGTATTGAATTGATAAGGAAATCACTCATTTTCAAATTAACGATTTAAACTATAAACTCTATGAACTCACCAACCTTTGTGTTGACACTTTTAGCATGTGTTTATCTCAGGTAACTAAACAAGAAGGAACTTGAAGGCACGGAGTGGGCTTGTAACCCGGCATGGGCTTAAATAAACATTTTGACATATTTCAAATAAACTTGTTGTTTAAATTATGAAACATCTTAATGTCTCGAATATTTGGTATTTTGAATGAATTAAACTTTAAAGCGTCACTTTTGTGTCATTTTCTATAATTGTGACAAAGATCCTCGAAGTAACACTGATGCGTGGGAATCGCAACAGGCATTACCTCTCGAGGGATCTCGAGAAGCTTACAACCCCCACCAGGCAGTGTACCTGATCGTTGTAGTATAGTATAGTGACAAGTACCGGGGGATTGATCGTTCAGCTTAGGAATAGTGTCGCTAGGATTAGAAAGCCTAAATTGCTAGTTCTAAAGGTGAGGGATGATTATTTTTGTGTTTTTATATTTTTATGAAAGCAATTAAAATCTCGGGTTTTTGGAAGAGTGGGCGGAATTAGTTGCTATTCAACTAACCCAAAACTAAGA
Source organism: Artemisia argyi (assembly GCA_030686995.1). Classification (NCBI taxonomy): domain Eukaryota; kingdom Viridiplantae; phylum Streptophyta; class Magnoliopsida; order Asterales; family Asteraceae; genus Artemisia; species Artemisia argyi. Next base: position 62,190,308 of record CM060685.1, read on the forward strand.
TGCAATCAAAATAAAATACTAAAAATGAAAATAAACTAATTATACTAAAGTTGTGAGCAGTAATTGGAGAAAATGTGTTTACTTAGATTTCACTACTCCCTAGATATCTTTTACACGTTAATTACTTGTTATAATTGCATGGATGACGGATTGTATTCCTTAATACCACTCAGGGGTGGCATACATAACTCCCCAATTCTATGAGCTCTTATCTCCTCCTACACCATGCCCAGCACAACTATAGGGATTGTAAACAGTGGCTCATGCATTAAATACAACCAATAAAGACCTAGTACGCCTCGGTTCATGTTTCTTAAGACGTTCAAGCATGTTACCATTTGGAGATCTGCCAGTTCTCTTAAGCCTAACATATAAAATCATTCATCCAAGACAAGAATAAACAAGTAATCAACACATAATCAATATCTAGGTTTCATTAGATCTAAGCAAACACAAAAGAGATCTAGCCTAGCATAATGGAATTGAGACAAGAACAAGATATAGACAACCAACACATAGACATATTGATTGAATTAGAAGAACACTTATCTCAATTACAATGCAAGGTATCAAGGGTTTGGAACCCTTGAAAAACCTGTAAAACTTGCACCAAAATCGCCTTTAGGGTTTCTCCAAAACTTCTCTCTTTTTTAATGTGAAAAACTATAAAACTATATATAGGAAAATCGGGGTGACGGCGTCAAGAACAAAGGTGTGACGCCGTCATCTCGCCGCCAAATACTTCCTCGGACAGCCTTGATCTACTTCTGACGCCCTGTGTGACGCCGTCATGAGCTACGGATTTTAATTCTTGGGGTTTGACGCCGTCATGGGTTTACTCTTGACGCCTTCATGTACTGTTCCAGCATAGAAAATTGAGACTTTGCCGTTTTCTTCACTTTTATGCTCCAAAAACGTCCAAAATGGCTTCTTTTCCAGAATTCACTCTCCAAGTACCTAAAATCACAAAAGGAACGATTTAGGGCAATATTTGATCAAATAAAGTCGGATTCGGGCTTAAATGACCCCCTAAAAATGGATCATTTTTCGCCTCATCATATACCCTTACACTTGAGATTTGCTTGTCCTCAAGCAAATGCGCTTTTATTCTACTCAAAAGGCAAGTTAGGGGTCATTTAACACTAATATAAAAGTAATTACAACAAATAATCATTCCACTAAAGACCAATAGACAAGCACGGAGGTCATACACTAGCACCTCACAAATAGTGTATAGATACTCACATCTCTCGGGTGTAATAAAGTAATATAACATTATGGAAATGGAAGATATCTCTCACTACCTGTCATAGCAAAATAGATTACCATAGGCTTGGGAAAGGATCAAACCTCCACCACATGGCGTAAGCACCTAGGATAAACTATCAAAGAGGTCTTTTAAAGGGTTGTAACGTTAGGTATAGGGATATGAATTACACGGTTTTGTTGGATAAAGGAAGTTTTACTGGTGGCGAGTTAACAATCTTAGTTAATTACATGTACAATATGGCGTTGCTAAGCCAAGACTAGACTCGACTTAAGCTAATACATAAAAAATAACAAAAACATAAAATGAACATAGAATGAAAAGGGATGGTAGTCCGTATGTTTTTTCTCTTTTCCTTTTTTTTTTTTTTTTTTTTTTTTTTTTTTTTTTTTTTTTTTGCATACACTCTTACCCTACCATCCAAAATTATACATCATAGGGGATTGAGCATTCCCCTTACACTTGAATTTTTACATACTTTACATTAAACTAATCTAATGACTCGAATTAAGAAAATCAAAACACTTGGAGCACTTTTAAGATTAACGCACATATGGGGGTAATAAATGATGTTCTTCCCCATTACTCCATAAAATAAGTACTTTACCCATGAGTCCCAATCGTCCCAAAACAATATGTACAAGGATATGACTCGACTTAGCAACCATGTAATCAATTAGAAAGTTAACTTAGGGTTTAACAAATAACAATAATGCACTAAAAATGAGCGCATACACGGAAGGCTAAGGCGATTTGGTTGTACATTTAAGTGGGGTGTAACAAATTCTTCCTTTTAGTTAAATGCTTAAAGTTAGAAACGAAAAGATAGGCTCGGAGGGGTGTACTAGGGGTTTCATGTACTAAAAATGAGTACAACGCTAAGGGTGTGGGAAAAATTAGTTGACTTAACTAGCCAAGTAATATGACTTAAATGGTCAAGTAATTATGATACGGGTTTAACACAAGGGTGATCCTAATGCCTCTTATCATGTAGTAAATCTTACCACACGAATGTAGTCTCACTAGCGGTCTCGGGATGCATCACTAACGAAAGTTCTAGAATCTAAATGCTACCGGTACACTCATAAGCACTAATAGTAAATGCTTTTCCTATCAAATCTAAAGGCGAACCTCACATTTTTGGGTGGAAAATTTTTCTGAATATACGGTTATGTGCTAGTCATACAATCTCCTATCCATGAGACGCTTGCTATGGCTAAAGTTTCACTCCTAAATGTTGTAAAAAATTTTAAATTTGGCGCTAAAATTGCACTAATAAGTATTTCTCATAGTTTTATTACACATCTACCATCAAACAAGACAAACTCAAGCGAAAGTGCATATGTAAGGTATCATCTTTTTACCCTCCCCTTACACTTAAGATGAACATTGTCCCCAATGTTCAAGTAAAGAATGTAAAAGTGAAAAAGTAAAGAGAATGAAATCAAATACTCCCCTGATTCGCTCGGTATGGATTATAGGTGGCCAGGTTAAATCTTCCTCCAAGAAAATGAAACAATCAAAGCTTCCCTTCTAGAATACAAATCATCTCCTTGTCATACATAACCTATAAATCCTGACAAAAATGGACAAGACAACCTCGCGTAAAATCGGCGGCATCCTATATAAGTTACTAAATCCTAGAAAACAAGAGAAGATATAATGCTTGTGGAATGAAGTTTGCAGATTTCCTGGAGATTATAAAACTTAATAATTCACAAAAACTATGAGACTCCGTTAGAAAAACAAAACCGGTAAAATTTCCAGATTTTAACTCCTGACGCCGTCCGAATGGACCTGTAGAAATTCTTATGTTAAGTTTCCGGAAAATTTCTGGAAAAACTTGGTTCTACTTCCTGGAAAATCCTGCAAAAACTTCATTATGACTCAATACAAGCATTTGACTCTAACAAATACGAATATACATGCTCATTTAATATTGTGGAGAATCATGATCGGTTTGTTTCTTAAAAACATATTTGGGGTTTCCCTTTACACTTATCTTTTGCAAAAATACTTCTAGGTGGAGTTAAGACTAGGCTAAACAACAAAGTAAAGTATTTCCACATTTTAATTGAGAAACATGATCAACCAACAATAAAAATAAAACATGCATACGGAAGCAAATAACAAACAAACAATTAAAATCACACAAAACATGGGTTGCCTCCCAAGAAGCGCTTTTCTTTATTTACGAGTCTTGTAGCTAGACTCAAGGCTATGGGTTACTACGTGATTTCATCATTGGTTCCACTTTCTAGGTCGTCTTCTAAACTAGTATCGCTTTCATAGTGCAAGTACTTCGGATCTTCGAACTCGAAAATATCTTGTCGATACTTAGAACCAAGCTTACTAACATTCTTAAAGAATCCACATGATAAATCAGAAATATTTCTACACCCTCTCCTAACATCTTCATCACACAAGATAAGTTGGGAGCTCATCATATCAAGCCCGTCACAATCTATTTCCTTAAGGTCTTTTCTCTTGTATGGCGTTTGGTATGAAATCCTCCTAATCCCATCAGTGAAGGTCATGATTCCGTTCAAGTCATCCACTATCAAATTAGTGATTTTACAAAAGGGTGCTCCAAAGACGACTTGTGATAACCTAGGGTCGACATAGTCCTCTATGCTATCCACAATCGTGAATTCCATAGAGAATGCCATATTTCCTACGAACACCTGGATTTCATGATCCTTACCAACCACTTTCTCTCCCTTGTAAATCATTCCCCATCTGCAGATATTGCTATAATGAAACAATGACATAAAATTCTTTGGCAGGAATACATTAATGTATATGTTATCGAAGTATTTATGACCAATCATGCAGGGGATTTTGAGATTATTCGGATCACGTCGTCTTATCTTCCCCAACTCTCCATCCTTTGACCCATATATATTCCCCTCAAGAGAGGGACGATATTCGTACACCTCCTCACTATCCCTACGAAAAATTACCTTCCTAACACCATTGGTGAGTACTACACTACCATCTTTCTCATCAAGGATTGCTCCTGATTCATTGATAAATGGTATTCCAAGGACAAGGTTGGTTAACGTTTGATTGGTGAGAGGGTCCACGTCATCAACCACGGTGAGGTCAGTATTGTAAACAAGCTCTCTAATCCTAATTGATAAATTTTCTATTACTCTCTCGCACGCAATGTGCTTAGGGAAGGTTTTGTGGTATAGGGAAAAGGGGATTATGTTGGCTGGGAAGCTAGGATCTATATGACTATCGGTTAAGAGCTTTTCCTTAATGGTACAGGGGATCTTGAAAACTTTAGGGTTACTTTCCTTAGTCTGATTGCTACCCACACTCATAACATCCTCCATTTTCCTCTCGGGTTCTTCTATAATAGATTTACCCAAAATGGTTGGATCTCTCTCATGCTCTTCCGATTTCTCTTTCCCTTCATCTGGTTTGCCGGATTCTTGCGCGGTGTATTGCTCGGGTGAGTCGGTAGGTTTCCTTGCCGAAGCATGGTCAACCCTTGAGGTCTCATCTTTCGTTGTCTGACTGAATTTGTTAGTTTGTTGTTGGGTTGGGTTGGATGTTGAAGCAGATATTGTGGTGATGGTGTTTATGAAGTGGATTGGTCCAGGGGAGTTGACAGGTTCTTTTCCGTTAGGAGATTGATGTTTGAATAACTTGCTAGGGCTTTTTATTTTTACAGGGGAGGCTGGTGGGCTCATGACGGTAGCAGATTTAACCTCATCAACGTGAATGGGCTTATTATCAATATGCTCTTTGATAGCAGTCAACAGATTACAAATCTTGTTGTTTACATCAGCCTGCTGTTGTTTAAATTTGGCCTCGAGCGTAGCGAGCTGTAGTTCTTGAGATAGAATAAATTTTTTTAAAGTATCTTCACAGCTTTGCCTAGGAATGCCTTGTGATGGAAAATGCTCGGACCAGGTGAGTGGTGAGGAGTCATTGAAGGATACGCTTCGCGTTTAGTACCCTCTAAAATTAGGTTTATCCTTCCATGCCTCATAGGCTTCAGCAGAAGTTCGAGGACCCTGACCTACGTGTGATGATGTGAATTCGTTATAAGCACGTTTTGGAAGTTCCATGCAGTTATGGGTCTCATGAGGGCCATTGCATAGTTTGCATGTAGAAGCGATTCTGCTTACTTGGCTTGAAGGTTTATGAGCTTCGTAAGATTTCATGAGAGACTTGACTCGACCTTCAAGTTCCATGATCCTACGGTCGGGAGTGCTAGAGTTGTTCGAAGGCAAAGATATTGCCTTGACCGTTTTGTTCAACTCACGGGGATCGTTCCAACTTTCGTTGTCATAGAGAGCAAGATCTTCTATGAGTTCCCATGATTGTTCCGCACTAAGATCACGTAGCTTACCACCTGCCGATTGGTCAATGGCTCGCCTCGTGGAGATGTCGATATGGTCATAAAAAATTTGGACTTGGAGCCAAAGATCTATGCCATGATGAGGGACTTTTTGGAGTAAGTCCTTGAAACGAGTCCATGCTTCATAGAGAGATTCATTTTGACGTTGTTGGAACATCAAGATGTCATTCCTAAGCTTAGTAGTTCTCCCCGGTGGGAAAAATTGAGCAAGGAAACGAGTGGTGAGATCATCCCATGTGGTGATGGATCCCGCGGGTAAACGCTCAAGCCATTGACTAGCTTGATCCCGTAGAGAGAATTGGAATAGGCGTAAATGGGTAGTCTCTCTAGTTTCAACACCTAGGTCTATGGAATCTACGATTTTGAGAAAGTCCTTAAGATGTTGGTTTGGATCTTCGGAACGAAGTCCATGGAATGCACATCCGCTTTGCACCAACCGGATGGTGTCAGATCGCAAGGGGGTCACATTGGCTTCGGTGAGCTCAATGGTGTTTCGGTAGCCTTGGTGGCTAGGTCGGGAATACTCTCCTAAGGTTTGGGGCCTAAGGGGTTCTAATGGTGGGTTTTGTTGTGGTGGGATGACGGGTTCAAAGATGTTACCACCTTCCATGATGTCGGATGGTAAAGAGTTACGAACAAAGGCACAAAGAAATAAGATAGACTAAAGAAGACCTAAAAAATAAAAAATAAAGTCTTACTAGAAAGGAATCTAGCAAGTAGACCTAATAAAAAGAAATCCTAACCTAGACAATAACTATTCCCCGGGCTGCGGCGCCAAAAACTTGATGCGTGGGAATCGCAACAGGCTTTACCTCTCGAGGGATCTCGAGAAGCTTACAACCCCCACCAGGCAGTGTACCTGATCGTTGTAGTATAGTATAGTGACAAGTACCGGGGGATTGATCGTTCAGCTTAGGAATAGTGTCGCTAGGATTAGAAAGCCTAAATTACTAGTTCTAAAGGTGAGGGATGATTATTTTTGTGTTTTTATATTTTTATGAAAGCAATTAAAATCTCGGGTTTTTGGAAGAGTGGGCGAAATTAGTTGCTATTCAACTAACCCAAAACTAAGATGCAATCAAAATAAAATACTAAAAATGAAAATAAACTAATTATACTAAAGTTGTGAGCAGTAATTGGAGAAAATGTGTTTACTTAGATTTCACTACTCCCTAGATATCTTTTACATGTTAATTACTTGTTATAATTGCATGGATGACAGATTGTATTCCTTAATACCATTCATGGGGTGGCATACATAACTCCCCAATTCTATGAGCTCTTATCTCCTCCTACACCATGCCCAGCACAACTATAGGGATTGTAAACAGTGGCTCATGCATTAAATACAACCAATAAAGACCTAGTACGCCTCGGTTCATGTTTCTTAAGACGTTCAAGCATGTTACCATTTGGAGATCTGCCAGTTTTCTTAAGCCTAACATATAAAATCATTCATCCAAGACAAGAATAAACAAGTAATCAACACATAATCAATATCTAGGTTTCATTAGATCTAAGCAAACACAAAAGAGATCTAGCCTAGCATAATGGAATTGAGACAAGAACAAGATATAGACAACCAACACATAGACATATTGATTGAATTAGAAGAACACTTATCTCAATTACAATGCAAGGTATCAAGGGTTTGGAACCCTTGAAAAACCTGTAAAACTTGCACCAAAATGGCCTTTAGGGTTTCTCCAAAACTTCTCTCTTTTTTAATGTGAAAAACTAGAAAACTATATATAGGAAAATCGGGGTGACGGCGTCAAGAACAAAGGTGTGACGCCGTCATCTCGCCGCCAAATACTTCCTCGGACGGCCTTGATCTACTTCTGACGCCCTGTGTGACGCCGTCATGAGCTACGGATTTTAATTCTTGGGGTTTGACGCCGTCATGGGTTTACTCTTGACGCCTTCATGTACTGTTCCAGCATAGAAAATTGAGACTTTGCCATTTTCTTCACTTTTATGCTCCAAAAACGTCCAAAATGGCTTCTTTTCCAGAATTCACTCTCCAAGTACCTAAAATCACAAAAGGAACGATTTAGGGCAATATTTGATCAAATAAAGTCGGATTCGGGCTTAAATGACCCCCTAAAAACGGATCATTTTTCGCCTCATCAAACACCCAAAAAGTCTTCCGCTGGCATTTTAAGTCTTCCGCTGACATTTTAAGTCTTCCGCTGACGTGATGATTTTGGGGGTGTTACAGATAACAACAATGCTTCAACAGGAGGAGCCTTGTTTCAATATATAAACCGTAGTTCGAGCCCTGTATGGTTGTATCTTTCCTTTTGTACTTACCGTTGGTACGATGACATAACCTAGTTGTATTAAGCACTTTTCTATCCAATGTAATATCTATCCTTTGCTACCTCTGTGATAATCATAACCTTCGTTTACTCCATTTTCGATCCCAATTGCTCAGACTTCAATCGTTTCGCAACATTTTATCATTGTATTATTAGGGATTAGGTTGATTTCGTTTTTGATGAATTAGTAGACTATTACCATTCGACAAGATTCACCCACGTATCCAATACACCATTCAAGCTATTTTACTATCATATGGGGAAATTGTTTTACAGAAAAATTTCTGAAGTAAGCTATTTTATTACCATCCTATAAATTGATTTTCTGTCATTACACCAAGTATTTACTATTATTACGCGAGGCAATTTTCATGTTACTTGAAAGAAAACATCAGGATACCATTTTAATAACAATGCGTTGAACACCATCTAAAACTTTTGAGAAAAGTTATGATATTTTGACAAAATCTAACATCGCATCATTAGTCCTCAATTGTACATAGCCTGATCACCTATGTAAAACTCAGGAAGGATTATGCCATGAAGGAAATAATTACCTTTTCAAAGGATTGTTAATAACAATATTCATTTAAAAGTTTTGTAAACAAAGGAACTCTTTCATAAACATCCCTTTTGCCGAACTATCCCTGGATACTTACCCCACCTGTCACCCACTTAGCCATTAAGTTGGATTTTCCCATTGACTTCCCTAAGAGAGACTTTCCATATCAATTACATGCAGGATTCCTCTATACAATAGAAGCAAAGAAAGGATTTCAGAACTACTAACCAGGACTAGAAGTATATAGTGAGAGAATTCATAACTCAACAACAAATTCTAAGATACTGCGAGACCATCCGAATAACCATCTCTGACTTAGTTGTCAAATTCTATCATTTAAAGGTACTAGCTAGACTGAGCTACAGGATTGAACTCAATATAAATGTCCGCAGGACAACACAATAGAAATAAACCAAGCTGCTAATTGTGACTGTAGAGCATTTCATTTAAACATGGCCTCATCCATACATAAACTTTCCTGCAGTAAGTTTTCACAAAGGACAATTGTTTGAATCAAGAATATCGATGTAAATTCCTCTAAGGCATTATGTCTCTAGAAATTTCAGATAACCTCACCTTCATACCAAGAAAAGGATCAAACCGGAACATATCTCCTCACCTACATGGGAAAACAGAATAGACATTCATCGACACAACATCAAGTGATACCTTCGTCTTGCCAATTACAACGATAAAATATTTCAGGACTTAAGTTAGTCTAAATACCTATGCTTGTAGTTATACCTGATAACCACAAATAGGCATTATTCAACCTCAGGAACTAAATGTTAGACATCTATGCATGTAAGCGAACATTTTCTATTCTACCATTTTATCCTTGTTAGTGTTTTCACTTTTAAATAAAGTTGATGCGTTTACATAAATCACATACCTTGTGGAAAAATGATTTCTGAAATTCCTATTTTGAACAAGTAAGATCCTTTTTGGTCAATCTTTAGCAACACTATTGTACAATGAGAAATATACATAGACATCAAACTTTGGTAAGCAGTCTTAATCACAACATGTTTGAAAACATTTTTCTACTTCATAACTACTAAAATTTTTGATCATCAGGAAAAATATTACTTAGTAAATCATTTGCTCCATTTTCTAAATTTGTTTATTAAGAAAGAGATTTCAACCAAAATTCACAATCGCGAGACAAATTTCCAGAACTAATTTCCCTACAACATCGCTTATACATTTAGGATTTGTGACTTGACAATAAAGAATATTTGGAATATGTGATGAAGGAATTAGGAAGGACATCACAAATTAATCACGAACTTCAGTAGTGGAGACCAAACCCAATAGACAAAGAAGGACATATGTCTTATCATCCGTTGGAACAAAACACAAGGAATCAAATTGTTACCTATATTCTATCCCTTTCAGATAATGCCAAGTTCGAAGGACCGAACGTTGTGGAATTAGTCACAAAGGTTTATTGTACCCATTTCAATTATTCCTGTTAAGGAAACCGATTCACCTTGGACTTCAAGCATTCATTTCAGGATTTCCTTCAGAAACCCATTTAGATGCAAACATCACTATCATCCTCAGACTGATGATCAAAGTGAGAGAACAATTAAAACATAGGAAAGTATGCTCAGAGCATGAGTGATTGACCCTAGAAATGGTTGGACTAACCAGTTATCATAAGCCAAATTCAGTTGCAATCATAGTTATCGCGCGAGCATAGAGAATACACCATTCGAGGCAATCTATGGTCGAGGTGCCAATATCCATTGACGGATCGAAATTTGGAAAAGCCCAACATACTAGTCTAGTAGGCATTCATGAAATAACCAGAAATTTCCTACAAGTCAAGAATCAGTTACAAGTTCAATAAGTTGTAAACCATTAAAACTTCAAGTTGGTAGGCAGAGTTATGTTGAAAGTTCTGCCTAGGAAAGGAATGATATCATTCAGAAAACTTGGAAAGTTAAACCCGATATACACTGGACCATGTAATATTTCAGACAGAGTAGGCCTAGTAGCCGTCAGTCTTGAGCCTTGTTAGAGAACAACAGGATTACACAACCATGTATTATCATCTTTTCAGATTAGTCACTCATAACCCCATTTGGAAAGGAATCCAACCAAAAGTCAAACATAAACATTGTAGGAGAACAAGTAGAAATCATGGACAGTTAGGTCGAACAGTTGAAGCAGAGTCGAATTCCTATCGTGAAAGTTCGCTGGAATTCTCGAATATCATCACCTTTTCACCAATACGTTTTCAGAGACCAACATAAACTGAACTTCGGGGCAAAGTTCCTTTTAGGGGGAAGACTGTCACAACTCACCATTTCAGGTCATTTCCCAAACTTTGGAAAAACACTATTCATCAAAAACTATTCATCAAACACTATTCATCGTTTTACTATTCATCATTTTCGAGGTCAATTTGATATTCTAAGAAACATTTGAGAATTTTACTATTCACTGAACACTATTCATTTCCGGAAAAGTTTTCACTATTCACTTGCATTACTCATTTCATCATAAATTTAGTTTACGGGTATTAAAATTCGCGTAACCGTATGGGTTTAGGTGCGAATTCATTTCATTATCAGTAAGTGATGAGTTCCTAAAAACTCATCATTTCTGTTCCATTTTAAATACGAAAACAGTTAAAAAACACACAGAAATACTACATAATACTATAAATATCTTTGAATTGTGTTTTTATACGTTTCAGGTGCAAAAGGACTGAAAACAAAGGAAAACGTGCAAAGTTTGCACACTTGGCAAAATCAGTCCCTGAACTTTCAAGAAATGTCAGAAATGGTCCCTGGAAAAATCATTTTGAAGAAAAGTCAATAATAGTCCCCCAGGAATCATGAAATTATAAATTTTACTCTTGAAGTTCAAAATTGCACAAATGGCAAAACAGGTCCCCCAAGTTTCAAAACTTGACAGTTTTAGTCCCTGGAAGTTTATTTTGGAAAGAAAAGTCAATTTTAGTCCTTAGGAATTCAAAAGTTATCAAATTTAACCTTTGGATAAAAAGTTTAAGGAAATTACAAAATTGGTCCCTGAAGTTTCAAAAATGGCAAAAACAGTCCCTGGGCATTTTAATTTGGAAAAACTTACATATATAGCCCTTGTACTATTTATTCTGATAAATCAAGTCATTTTTGATAACTTTTAGGAAAATTACACTTTTTACCCTCAACTTTGTAAAATTGGCAAAAATGGTCCCCGGATGTTTTATTTTGGAAAATTACAAATAGGTCTTTGTATTATGTTTATGTGACAAGAAAAGTCATTTTTATAACTTTGGAATAATTACAAGTTCAATCCCTAGAAAATCAGATTTTTCAAAATTAGTCCTTGGGCTAAAATCTTTACAAACCAAAATAATCAATCCAAATCCAACACAAACTACCCATTCCCCTTGTCCAGCCTTTTCACCCAGGCCCAAACAAAACAGCCCAATTACCCTTTATAATAAAAACGGGTTGACTTGCGTTGACCCGTACCCTTCATCCCTAACCTCCACCTCACCCTGCTACTTCACCCTCCACCACCTGCTTCCACCACTAGTCCACCATCACCACCTCCTACTCCACCTCATCCCCTACCTGTCACCTTCTAAACCAAACCCCTTCCCCTGGTTTTGCACCAGGGGAAGACACGTACTATCCCCACCATCTCCACCATAACCTGTCATCCCCTTCTACCCTGCTCCTGACACCACCACACCCCTTATCATGTCCTAATTCCACCTCCCAAGACCAAGTTGTACACCTAAAACCTCCCTACTACACGCTACAGTCCCAATTGGTTTCAACCAATTTTCCCGCCAAAACCAATAAAGGGCTAGGATGAGTTTTTATGATCTAATGGTGCTGGGAAAGCTCTGTGGGACCCACAAGAACCTTTTGGGATGCTATAAAAGGAACAAGAAGGGCAGAGGAACAAGAGTAGATTAATTAGTGTAATTTTAGTGTAGTTTCGTAGTTGTAGTGTAATTTACTTTTCCAATTGTAATTTCTCATTTAAAAAGGTTGTAATCTTCATATTCAGTGCAATTTAATCTTAATTAAACCTTAATTTCATATTTCTTGTTCTATTTCAGTTTTGACATGTTTGAGTTAAATTAACAACTTAACTTAAATTTTGTTTTAAAGTTTGTTTCAGAGTTCTTTTAAGTTAATATAAGCCCAATTAAAAGTTTTTTAAAAGGTTACAAAGCTTAAAAATCAGTTTAGTTTAATATCTTAAAAAAAAATCAAATAAATAATAGAAAAAAATAAAAATAAAAAAGTTGAAGAAGAAAGAAAGAAGCAGAAGCAGAAATGGAGATGGATCATGGTTTAAAGTCCCAAGGGGGACATTAGGGTATGGTTTGTTTCCTAGTTCTTGGTTTTCTCCTAGCTTGGATGGCAAGTAAGCCTATGATCCATAATTTTGTCATAAATTGTATTACTTGATAATTGTTGGTAATTGTTGTGTAATTCTGTTTATTTAGGTTTATTATTGCTTAGTATAGGGTAATTAGTCAAATTCATGTGTTAATTTACTTCTTTGCTTTGAAATCCTTCAAAACAGCCTAGTATAGGGGTGTTTGGCAATACTTGAATTGGTATGTTATTATTGCTTTTAGGAGCTAAGCCTTGTTGGTTTACTGTCTTTAGGTTCAATTCAGTTCAAATTGACTATTGATTTGGTCATTTTCAATAAAAAAAGTCAAAATCTCATATAAATGCCACAACAGGTTAACTGTTATGGATTGTGGATGCCATAACCTTCATATTAGTTATAAGAGTTGCTAAGATAGCCTTCTTTAGTCTTATTATAGCCTAGTAAGTTACATTCAGCAAATTAGGGGTAATCAAAACTCAATTTGGTCAACTTGTTCATCATTTTCAAAAGTCAAAAAAGTTGCATACACAGAAATGGGATAAACTTCCAAGAAACTTGTAGGGTTTAATTCTTTTTGGAAATGAGTAAACTTTGTTGATTTAAAATCTTTGTCAACCTGTCTATCCATATCAAAAAGAAAAATTCTATTTGAAGTTGATTTGGTCACTTAAATTTGTTATCAAAGTTGACTGTTTAACTGAAACTTCCCCTGCACCAGGCTTTTTAGCCATTTTTCCCAAGCTCAATATGAACTTGATTATGGATCCCAACCCTCACCCTTAGGTTTTTAGGTAGCTTATTAGTGGGACTCCACAATCCAGTGCTTATTTTGATCTTAAGAGTCCTTTCCCCCAGCTTATTTTCACCCACAAGTCACCCTAACCCAACTGAACCCACTGACTCATCAGTGTATGAAGTCAACTTCATAAGCTCATACCAAGCTTAATAGTGGACCCCAGGCCTAGCTTCTTGACTTATTGTGAAGCTTTTCAGTCTAGCTTATCAGGTCAAGGCTTGGTTTTGGCTTATTAGCTTATTTGATAAGCTAATTCTAGCCCTCAATAAGCCTGCAGACCACTGTTTGTTTTAGTTGATTAGGATTTGCTTAATGTCTTCATTTCAGCTTATTCATTGTACCTTTTCCTTTATATCTGCTTATTCCAAGTTCCTTTCATTACTTTATAGCTTATTCAACCTTTTTGTTTTAGTTTACAGCTTATTTAATAGCTTTTCAACTTAAAAAAATCCACTTTGAACTTAAAAGACTCAACTGTGTGGAAAATAAGCTCACTCAGAGTTTATTTTAGTGATATAAAAAAGTTGTCTTTGTTAAATATGCTTATTATTATTGTTAAAGTAGTTTTGCAAAAAGAAAAATCAAAAATAAAATAGTTTGTAAAAAGTGACCAGAGTGGGATTCGAACTTGGGTCATTTGGCTCAAACCTCAAACCTAAGCCGTGCACCATCTGGGCTATACTCATCTTAGTGTTTATTGTTTTCTCTTTTATTTATATAGTATACTTTGTCCATTTAAGCTTATGTAAGCTTATAAGCTGATTTCCAGCTTATTAATTAAGCTTTTCATACTTTTTATATTTTTCCTAGCTTATTAATAGTATAAAGTATTTTTATAAAAAGTTTTATAATTATTACTCTTTATTTAGTATTTTTAATAAATCAAAATAGTTTAATTAGTATTTAAATAGTTTTTAATTAATAATAAATAAATAAAAAGTCTAAAAAAATATTTTCTTTTTCTAATAATTTTCTTTTATCATTTGAATTCCAAAAATATAATTTTCACATCCGTGGGATTTATATTGGACAGAATTCACGTTTTATTTCGTACGTTAACGTAAAAATAAAAATAACGTACGTGTTTTTAGGTTTTAAACGTTTTTAAATAATTTAGGTTTACGTTTTAGTTAAAATAGTTTATTTAAGTTATTTTAATTTATAAAACCATAGTTTAATACACTCACACCTTTTCCTGTTCAAAACCACTCGATCACGAATTCGTTTTATTACAGATTTCACGCCTCGTTGGGATAAACGACCCGGGGAAACACTGTATTCCACGGAAGCATTAGTCTAAGCTAACTTTGACTTATTGACCTTGGTCAATAATAATCTGACGGTTCAGCACTGATCAAAATTTTGGCGCCGCTGCCGGGGAGGTGTGCTGCGTACTACGAATTTGGAAGCATACGTGGTTCTGAATATCAACTCACTGTACAAATACCATCAGTCTGTAAAATTTTGTTAAAATAAATATCATAACTGAAAAGTTCACTAACACTTTTCCTAAAGTGTTAAAAACACCAAAAAAAATTAAATAACAACAAAATAAATCGTGAAGTTAAATTACTTCGTTTTCTTTAAAATCACAACCTATACAGCTGGTATAAGGTAAGTTCTGACATTAAATTGCGAACTGAAGAGGAATCCATTTATTTCCTCCCGCTAGCCTGCGAGTGATTTTAAAGGAACGATTTCAGTTAACGAATCGATTCCAAAAATATTTTTTTTTAAGTTTTCAACAAACACAAAAAACCAAAAATATCCATCTTTACCCTCTTACCTTTTTGATTCTTCATTTCTTACCCTCCAAAACCCTTTGATTCTTTCTATGTCTTATTCTCACCCTCTTGTCTGTCAATGGTGTGGTAGTCCTTATAATGGTGGTAATTGCCCTAGTTGTGGCATGGTAGAGTCAGGAAACGGGTCTGTCTATAACCAGAATCCCTATTCCTACCATGACATGACTGATTCATTTCATCAGCTTCCACACCATGTGACTCAGCAGTTCTACTGTTGTGAGTACTGTGGTGGTTCACACTACAGTTCTGATTGTCAATCGGGAAACACGCTTGTCTATGAGCAGGTTCCTGATAACAATTATGACTACAACACATACGACTCACAACCACATCAGTTCAACTGTTGTGATTACTGTGGAGGTTCACACTTCAACTCCGAATGTCAAACAGGGAATTCATTTCCTTGTAATAATAATGACTATTCGTCCTATTACCAACCTCCACAGTACCAAATAAACCAAGTAACTACTCAAACAAATGAAGATATTTTTCTGAAGGCTCTACAGTCTTTGAAAGAAATAAAGGAGGAGTTGACTAAGCCATCGTTTCAAAATGCACCAAGCTCTTCTTGTGTATCTCATGAGAAATATATTCAAGAACGAGCTGCTAGAAACGATAAAACCATGGAAGAATTACTCATCCAAGAAAGAACAGCTAAAACACGTACCATATTTTCCAAAGCTGTTTTTCTCGATGATGATGCTACTGATGATGAGGAAACCATTGATATTCTTCAATTTTATAAACCTTCATCACGTTCATCAATTAAAATTCCATCCATGGTTATACAGGGAGATAAGAGTACGGAGGAATCCCTAGCACAGAAACAAATGGAAAAATCCATCCATGCTAGCTCTCCTCAACTCCCTCTTCCTACTGCTATCACACCTGAGGATCCCACTCATTCTCTAAATATGGAGGATGAGCATCTTGACACAATTCCTGCAAAGGAATCGGACGAATTAATAAAGTCCAGTGTTGAGAACCTTGTCCAAATCCCAAGTGAGTCACAGGAAATTCCTGATCATGTGTGTGATTTACCTTCCCCTCTTGAGTGTTCAAATGATCATCGTGATCCAACACTCAATTCTCATCCCAACAATCCAAAAGAGAATATTAATCACCTTGTTCCCCAAACATGCAAAACAAATGAACAAGGATTCACAGATATACATCTTGTGAATGATTCTCTTCATGAGGAGTTCACCAGTGAACTCACTCACATCATTGGAATTAAGAATCCAATCAATAAGGTAATTGAGCATAATGATCTACATCATTTGTTACCTGAGATTGATTCATGTTCCTTTGATGATACCGTGGTTGATTTCCTCCCTGAGAATAAAATCTTAACACCCGGTATATTACTTCGTGAGAAAACTACCATGGAGAAGTTTTCTTACATTAGGAGCTTCAATGCTAAAATTCATAATATGAAGATTATGAAGTCTCATTTTCATAAGTTAATCATGATTGTTATCATGATTTTCTTATCTTTCTTCACGTACCCCGTGACTTCTCCACTTATCCGTCACTCCTTCAGGAGTGAGGATACCATCTTTGACCCCGGCATTTTCATGTAAGCCGGGTACTTATCTCATCGGTGTGGAACTTTCACGTACTTCAATGTTAATCTAAACATCTTGAAAGAAAGTCCGATGGAGATTGTTTATCTATTCCACTTACTTCCCCATGAACAAATTAATACGGGGTCGAGTCAAGCTAGTGACTCGGAAAACAAAAACATTAGTATTATGTACATAATAATAATAATAAATAATGAATTTTGTATTTTGTTCAAATATCTATCCTTGTATGTATATTATATACTTTATCATTCAACTCCCGGGCTGTCAGGACATATTTATTACAGTTAATCATTCACAAGTGATTAGCTAGCGTGGTAAACCTGACACAAGCCTGGAAGGTAGTGATTACATATATTATATCATATTTCATTTCATAAACAATATAAAATACAAAAATATTTTTCCTTTGCACACAACTTGCCCAGTTTGATTAGTCCCTTAGTTACAACATTTGGTTGTTGCCTGTTTACAGTTACTGAGCTCTGACAAACCCAGATTCCCTTTCGAGGGGCAGTTGTTAGGAATTTTCTTTCTTTTGTACATATATATAAAATTTAAAAATACAAAAACATTTATAAAAATTAAAAATCAAAAACAGTAGCATAAACATGGGTTTTCACCCGTGTGTATCACCCATGTGTAGGGGAGTTGCCCTACTGTAAATAAAATACATAGAATAAAAATGAAAAAATACAAAAATAAAATAAATGTTGTTCCTACATTTAACTTGTAATATTGCCTTTTTACGTTCAAAGAGTCGGCATAATAGCCGGGACTTTGAATATTGAGGACAATATTCATTTCTAAGTGTAGGGGGGGAAATTCTAGCGAATTTAATCACATTATACATCTAGTACCCCCGTTTTTGCCAAAAATTTAAAATTTTTTCAAAATTTTCACTTAATGAAGTACTTGGCATTAACGCAACAAATGGTTATTAGTCCACCATGTCTAATCCACACAAGGACTGGCTAATCCAGGAGCAAACGGCTCTTGGTAAAGATAACTCAAACCCGTTTATGGCTTGCAATTTGCCAAAAATTGTATGGTTCCTCAACTCCCCATATCCCATAAAGCGAATGAGTTGGCTAGCCCGCAAGATTATGGCTTGTGGTAAAGGCAGTGAAAATCCATAATTGGTAATCAGCTCACCAAGATGTTGACTTTGTCCATCAAGAGTTGGCTAGTCCAGAAGCAAACGGCTTTTGGTAAAGACTAATCAAATCCGTTGACAGCTGGTGGTTTGCTCAAAATCACACGGTTATCAGGTGTACCACAGTTCTCACACCTGGCTACTCCAGAAGTAATGGCTGTCTGGTAAAGAGATATCAAAATCCATTAAATTTTGAAAATGGGTTGTTATTGGATTATAGATTGCTAGGGACTAGCAATGTTTTAGTGTGGGGTATTGATGAGTTCTTAAAAACTCATCATTTCTGTTCCATTTTAAATACGAAAACAGTTAAAAAACACACAGAAATACTACATAATACTATAAATATCTTTGAATTGTGTTTTTATACATTTCAGGTGCAAAAGGACTGAAAACAAAGGAAAACGTGCAAAGTTTGCACACTTGGCAAAATCAGTCCCTGAACTTTCAAGAAATGTCAGAAATGGTCCCTGGAAAAATCATTTTGAAGAAAAGTCAATAATAGTCCCCCAGGAATCATGAAATTATAAATTTTACTCTTGAAGTTCAAAATTGCACAAATGGCAAAACAGGTCCCCCAAGTTTCAAAACTTGACAGTTTTAGTCCCTGGAAGTTTATTTTGGAAAGAAAAGTCAATTTTAGTCCTTAGGAATTCAAAAGTTATCAAATTTAACCGTTGGATAAAAAGTTTAAGGAAATTACAAAATTGGTCCCTGAAGTTTCAAAAATGGCAAAAACAGTCCCTGGGCATTTTAATTTGGAAAAACTTACATATATAGCCCTTGTACTATTTATTCTGATAAATCAAGTCATTTTTGATAACTTTTAGGAAAATTACACTTTTTACCCTCAACTTTGTAAAATTGGCAAAAATGGTCCCCGGATGTTTTATTTTGGAAAATTACAAATAGGTCCTTGTATTATTTTTATGTGACAAGAAAAGTCATTTTTATAACTTTGGAATAATTACAAGTTCAATCCCTAGAAAATCAGATTTTTCAAAATTAGTCCTTGGGCTAAAATCTTTACAAACCAAAATAATCAATCCAAATCCAACACAAACTACCCATTCCCCTTGTCCAGCCTTTTCACCCAGGCCCAAACAAAACAGCCCAATTACCCTTTATAATAAAAACGGGTTGACTTGCGTTGACCCGTACCCTTCATCCCTAACCTCCACCTCACCCTGCTACTTCACCCTCCACCACCTGCTTCCACCACTAGTCCACCATCACCACCTCCTACTCCACCTCATCCCCTACCTGTCACCTTCTAAACCAAACCCCTTCCCCTGGTTTTGCACCAGGGGAAGACACGTACTATCCCCACCATCTCCACCATAACCTGTCATCCCCTTCTACCCTGCTCCTGACACCACCACACCCCTTATCATGTCCTAATTCCACCTCCCAAGACCAAGTTGTACACCTAAAACCTCCCTACTACACGCTACAGTCCCAATTGGTTTCAACCAATTTTCCCGCCAAAACCAATAAAGGGCTAGGATGAGTTTTTATGATCTAATGGTGCTGGGAAAGCTCTGTGGGACCCACAAGAACCTTTTGGGATGCTATAAAAGGAACAAGAAGGGCAGAGGAACAAGAGTAGATTAATTAGTGTAATTTTAGTGTAGTTTCGTAGTTGTAGTGTAATTTACTTTTCCAATTGTAATTTCTCATTTAAAAAGGTTGTAATCTTCATATTCAGTGCAATTTAATCTTAATTAAACCTTAATTTCATATTTCTTGTTCTATTTCAGTTTTGACATGTTTGAGTTAAATTAACAACTTAACTTAAATTTTGTTTTAAAGTTTGTTTCAGAGTTCTTTTAAGTTAATATAAGCCCAATTAAAAGTTTTTTAAAAGGTTACAAAGCTTAAAAATCAGTTTAGTTTAATATCTTAAAAAAATCAAATAAATAATAGAAAAAAATAAAAATAAAAAAGTTGAAGAAGAAAGAAAGAAGCAGAAGCAGAAATGGAGATGGATCATGGTTTAAAGTCCCAAGGGGGACATTAGGGTATGGTTTGTTTCCTAGTTCTTGGTTTTCTCCTAGCTTGGATGGTAAGTAAGCCTATGATCCATAATTTTGTCATAAATTGTATTACTTGATAATTGTTGGTAATTGTTGTGTAATTCTGTTTATTTAGGTTTATTATTGCTTAGTATAGGGTAATTAGTCAAATTCATGTGTTAATTTACTTCTTTGCTTTGAAATCCTTCAAAACAGCCTAGTATAGGGGTGTTTGGCAATACTTGAATTGGTATGTTATTATTGCTTTTAGGAGCTAAGCCTTGTTGGTTTACTGTCTTTAGGTTCAATTCAGTTCAAATTGACTATTGATTTGGTCATTTTCAATAAAAAAAGTCAAAATCTCATATAAATGCCACAACAGGTTAACTGTTATGGATTGTGGATGCCATAATCTTCATATTAGTTATAAGAGTTGCTAAGATAGCCTTCTTTAGTCTTATTATAGCCTAGTAAGTTACATTCAGCAAATTAGGGGTAATCAAAACTCAATTTGGTCAACTTGTTCATCATTTTCAAAAGTCAAAAAAGTTGCATACACAGAAATGGGATAAACTTCCAAGAAACTTGTAGGGTTTAATTCTTTTTGGAAATGAGTAAACTTTGTTGATTTAAAATCTTTGTCAGCCTGTCTATCCATATCAAAAAGAAAAATTCTATTTGAAGTTGATTTGGTCACTTAAATTTGTTATCAAAGTTGACTGTTTGACTGAAACTTCCCCTGCACCAGGCTTTTTAGCCATTTTTCCTAAGCTCAATATGAACTTGATTATGGATCCCAACCCTCACCCTTAGGTTTTTAGGTAGCTTATTAGTGGGACTCCACAATCCAGTGCTTATTTTGATCTTAAGAGTCCTTTCCCCCAGCTTATTTTCACCCACAAGTCACCCTAACCCAACTGAACCCACTGACTCATCAGTGTATGAAGTCAACTTCATAAGCTCATACCAAGCTTAATAGTGGACCCGAGGCCTAGCTTCTTGACTTATTGTGAAGTTTTTCAGTCTAGCTTATCAGGTCAAGGCTTGGTTTTGGCTTATTAGCTTATTTGATAAGCTAATTCAAGCCCTCAATAAGCCTGCAGACCACTGTTTGTTTTAGTTGATTAGGATTTGCTTAATGTCTTCATTTCAGCTTATTCATTGTACCTTTTCCTTTATATCTGCTTATTCCAAGTTCCTTTCATTACTTTATAGCTTATTCAACCTTTTTGTTTTAGTTTACAGCTTATTTAATAGCTTTTCAACTTAAAAAAATCCACTTTGAACTTAAAAGACTCAACTGTGTGGAAAATAAGCTCACTCAGAGTTTATTTTAGTGATATAAAAAAGTTGTCTTTGTTAAATATGCTTATTATTATTGTTAAAGTAGTTTTGCAAAAAGAAAAATCAAAAATAAAATAGTTTGTAAAAAGTGACCAGAGTGGGATTCGAACTTGGGTCATTTGGCTCAAACCTCAAACCTAAGCCGTGCACCATCTGGGCTATACTCATCTTAGTGTTTATTGTTTTCTCTTTTATTTATATAGTATACTTTGTCCATTTAAGCTTATGTAAGCTTATAAGCTGATTTCCAGCTTATTAATTAAGCTTTTCATACTTTTTATATTTTTCCTAGCTTATTAATAGTATAAAGTATTTTTATAAAAAGTTTTATAATTATTACTCTTTATTTAGTATTTTTAATAAATCAAAATAGTTTAATTAGTATTTAAATAGTTTTTAATTAATAATAAATAAATAAAAAGTCTAAAAAAATATTTTCTTTTTCTAATAATTTTCTTTTATCATTTGAATTCCAAAAATATAATTTTCACATCCGTGGGATTTATATTGGACAGAATTCACGTTTTATTTCGTACGTTAACGTAAAAATAAAAATAACGTACGTGTTTTTAGGTTTTAAACGTTTTTAAATAATTTAGGTTTACGTTTTAGTTAAAATAGTTTATTTAAGTTATTTTAATTTATAAAACCTTAGTTTAATACACTCACACCTTTTCCTGTTCAAAATCACTCGATCACGAATTCGTTTTATTACAGATTCCACGCCTCGTTGGGATAAACGACCCGGGGAAACACTGTATTCCACGGAAGCATTAGTCTAAGCTATCTTTGACTTATTGACCTTGGTCAATAATAATCTGACGGTTCAGCACTGATCAGTAAGGACACTGCATACGGACTGGAGACAGTCTGCATATCATCATAACAGCATTTTCATGTTATACCACTCTTAGGATTTTCAAATTTATATATTTGATACATTTAACGTTTTACGTATAATTATTTATAAATAAACGTTAACACCCGGTTTATAAACACGACGAATATATCTAAATATTCGCACAATGGTCCCGGCATATTTTTATATCCATTTTATCATCATAAAAGTTATTATATTCATTTACCCAGTATTTTGGAAATTTATTTTATTTATAACGTAAGTTTATAAATATTACGACGGTTTTCGTGAAAACTAAACAATAATCACCCGAACACTCAATACTTGTACCCAACGTATTTTTAACATTTTTATGACTTTATTAAGTCCCGACTAACTTGTTAAAATTTATTTCTCGCAAACCCGGTACTCAATGATAACTAAAAACTAACTACGATTACCTAAATTTAACACCTAAAAACCTATACTTATACTACAAATCATCCACTAACTATCCTAAATAAATCAAAGTCCATATTATGGCTTATGAACCCTTTGAAAATCAGCCATGAAACCCCCCCCCCCCCCCCTTGACCTCATGCATTTATGTGTCCATATAATACAATATAACTATCCTAAATATCTAAAAAAACAGATAAAACATAACACATACAAATTTCTTGAATCAAAAGCTCTCATCCTCATCTTTTCTTCCCCAAAACCCACGACCCAAATAAGATCCAAGACCAAAATCCATTATTTTTCAAAGATCAAAGCTACAAAGTTGTTCCTTTTATCATTCTAATCAAGAATCTTACAACAAAAACACAAGTAACACAAGGTTTCTCATCATCTAATCACCCACTATTTCAAAGTGAGTTATCAACTTTATTTTCATGATTTCATCTAATTAACACTTGTATCTTATGGTTTTCATGCTTAATTTCATGTACAAGTTAGCTATATCACATTATTTTTGTTAACTTTTTGAACATACAAACCCTAGATTTTGATTTAGGTGTTCCTTTGTTAAATTAACATGATTACTAGTGATTAGGATCCCATGGCACCCTAAGAAGGTGTATGGTAGGATTAGTATAGCTTTGTGGTGTTTGCAAGAGATTTGGTTGAAGTAGAAACTAGTTTCGAACATGAAAAATGGATTTGTAACAAGTATATAAACCTACTGTCCCATTTTTGTAAATACAGGAAAATAAGTAAACATAAAGGAAACTTTGGAAAAAATTTTATGAAATACTTTCAAAAACGAATCCGTAGGCGAAAGAACGGATTAAAAAGAGTTTATAACGAAGAAGTTATGATTTTTGCAAGTTTATTGACGAAAAGTATATTTTCTGAAAATACATGCTGTTGGACGTTTTTCGTCGGACAAAAAGAGGCTTTAGACGTAACCCGGAGGAGCCAAGCTTTCCAAAATATATTACTACATACTAAGACGTAACCGTGGATATAAAGAACAAGTAAAACGGACTTATAACGACAAAGATATTCACGTTTGAATATCGGCAAAACTCATATTATTTTGACAGCTTTTGAAAATAATAATACTAAAACTACGTAGTAACTCTAGATTTTTAGAAATAATACCAAGTACCCAAATTCATAACTAATGAAGTATTAGTGATTACAAGTATATTTTTATCATTACAAGTCGTTATATTAAGGATTTCAAACCGACGATTTCAACACTAACATTGATACATAATATATATATATATATATATATATATATATATATATATATATATATATATATATATATACATTTCAACTAGTTTTATTTTTCTAGTAGCCATATTTTCCTAAGTCTTGGAAAATGTATATTTTTTATAACAACAAGTATTTTCCAAAGAGTAGAGTGGTATTGGAAACATGTGCATGGACATTAATAACATCATTTTGTGATCTAAAGTAGATCGTTCATCATTCATATTAGGTTGCGGCAGCTAACCGTTCATTGTTGTTGTTCATTTCACTTCATCACAGTAACATCAGTTTAAGGTGAGTTTTCATAGTCCCGTTTTCAATTCAATATTTTGTTTCCAAATCCCACGGGGGAATACATTGCATCAACCATTTTAGTACGAGCCCAAGTATCAAAACATATGTACATTGCTTAAGTTGCCTTACCAACCTGTTAAAGTCCCCTATTTATTATCATGGACCGTTAATTTGCCGATTAAGCGAGAGTGAGTGGATAGATCTATCGAGGGTGACGCCTCCATCCGTGGTAGTTATTACCAACAGTAAGCGGATGCATTTCATTTTGACATTTTGGGAGTGTTCTGGTAAAACATTCGGGAGGGGCATATAATTTCATCAGTCATAGCTTCGGGGTCATGAGCTTAAGGTCTATTGTACTATTTTACTTGATTTTTATCTTGCACTTATACTTGTGGTGGCCGTACAACATTACATTTTATTAAGCTATGGAATTCACCAACATTCGTGTTGACATTTTAGCAATGTATTTCAGGTTATTAAGGTAGCTCATGTGACATGCATTTGGACCTTCATGGAGTCGCGGGGTCGACGCGTCTCACCATTATTTCATGCACTTATGTAAACGTTTCATCTAGTATGACTTGTTTTTAATAAACATGCAACACCTTTTGGGGACCTCATTTTGTAAACTCTGAATAATTTCAATGATCAAACGATATTTTCCAAACGACACTTTAGGTCGTTCAATGTAACCGTAACTGTGATGCTATGACAGACACCCCAGGTATTCCATTCCGCTGCAAGTCAGGTAAATTGGGGGTATGACACCATCAAACCATCAACACACATCAAACCTTAAGACTCTTTGGGACCAATTTGTGTCATCCATTAAAAAGAAGCGGACCCTTGCAGCTGCACCAAAGCCGGCTTCCTGTCTCAACTCCCTAAAACCAGAGCATGAAACAATAAACACCTTCCTCCTCACCTTCCCTCGACCAAGTATCACCACTATTCTCTCACGTACTTGGAACACTTTCTGTATCATTCGGTGCTTCACAACAGAGACATAGTACCCATACAAGTTTTACTTGTGCACAATTTTTGATAGTATAGTCTGTTACAAAATGTACAAAGTTACAACTGCTATAGATTGATAGTTGTTTAGTTTGTAATCTCAATGAAATTGTAGCATAACAATTTGACAAATTATCAAAGTTTTCAAGACACTTACTAGTCGTCCATCTCTCTAGAAGCATGCAGTCAGTGGTCGGTAGAATGCCCTATCTTTTTGGTCGTGGACAATGTGAAACGACCATTTGCACATCCAGTTCATCCGTCCGGCTTCAAAATCTGAATTTAATAATACAAAATGAGTAAGTTATAGACAATCCAAAATGTTACAAAGATATCATATACTTGATGTAGTTAAAGCTAATAAAGGAAAAAAATACCATAGTCATGTCTCCACAATGCATTCATGGAAATATTGGTACTGTATGTCTCCACAGTTGTGATGGCCCCTCCATCAAGTTCAAACAATATCACATTAAATTCCTGGCCCGGGTCAACCTGAGTAAAAACCATGAACTGACCAGCCTTCATATTCAAGTCTCGAACGAGTGTCAACCAACCACCGCCATAGAAGAAGGAGTGGACGTATCGACCATAGAGATGATCACTGGCCACCCTAACATTGTAGTTAGTCGTGTTAGTGGAAACCACAAGCGAATTAGTAGGGGTTGGACCATCCAGATATCTCAAAAATTCTTCCTCTAACCACTGCATAAGCAGAGATGTGTCTGTCACAGGCACTAAACATCTCCAAAACGGGGCACTCTCGGGTTCATAATTGTGAAACACCAACCCATCCTCACCAGAGCAAGTTACATAAAACACATCCTCACCCTCTTCAACAAAATGTATGTACTCAACATTAGAACAGGAGATGTTGTGAATGACAAAATCATTCCACCTTGCCCCCTCAACAGCACACTTAAATTGTGAGACTCTCCTTACACGAACTTTCCATCTAACCCCCCCCCCACAGTTAACTAAGAAAATAAAACCATTCCCAGTATAGGAATGTTAGAATCGTATTTTTATTTATAAAAGTGTTGGTCATTATTATATTGTTATAGGTTGCGTTAGAATGTCATTATGATGAAGTTTATGTTTAGTTTTCATGATTTTATAAAGTCTAAGGGCTAGTTATGTAATAATATCAAAGATATGTGAAGCCCTAGAAAAGCACTATAAATACTCTTGTAAACCTCATTTGAGAGGTTGGTTCTCTTAGTAATATCAAGGTCATTATTTCACACACTAGAGTTCCCACTAACTCTCTCTCTCTACTTACTTTCTCTCTCTAAGATTTAGGCTTCATTCAATAGTGATTAAGGTTGTTCTACGGTCCTACAAGTGGTATCATTCGCCAAGGGATAATATAGGTTGATTTAGGTTAGATTTGGTAGAAAAACATGGTTTTTTAAAGTGATTTTTGGAGAAATCGGCTCACTGTTCATTGCAAGTTTGCGAGTTTGAAATGGTTTCTATAGAGTTAGGAAATTTCCAAGTTTGCGAGTTTGAAACGGTTTCTATAGGGTTAGGAAATTTCCAAGTTATAGAGTTAGGATTCTTCAACTTAGCGAGTTTGGGGTTACTTTACAAGTTAGCGAGTTAGGATTTTTTTAATCTTAGTGAGTTTGGGATAAAAAGTTAGCGAGTTTGCTTTTGTTTTTTCAAGTTTCAGTTATTATTGGCGAGTTAGCCTGTTTGCCTTATCGTACATCGAGTAAGGTTATAAGTAGCAACTTACTAAGGGGAAACTCTGCTCAAATTTTCACTAAATTACTGAGTTTGATAATACTCAAAACATACCGAGTTTGCTTAACTTTCAAGACATACTGAGTTTGAATTTTTTTCTCAAGACATACTGAGTTGGGATCTTTTCTCAAGACATACTGAGTTTGGATTTTTTCTCAAGACATACTGAGTTTGGATCTTTTCTCAAGACATACTGAGTTTGGATCTTTTCTCAAGACATACTGAGTTTGGATTTTTTCTCAAGACATACTGAGTTTGGATCTTTTCTCAAGACATACTGAGTTTGGATTTTTTCTCAAGACATACTGAGTTTGGATCTTTTCTCAAGTCATACCGAGTTTGGATTTTTCACTACATTTCAAAAACCTTTAATCATACCGAGAACGAACTTTCAACTTCACCAAAACATCTAATCTACATCAACAACCTTTGTTATCTTTCAAAAGATCCTAAGAACAACTTTTCACTTTAAATTGAATCAATGGCAACTCACCATGATCGTTTTACAAGTATTTTGTCCAATGGTTTTGCTTCACTCTTCAAGGAATTAAACATCCAACAACACAACAACAATCCGCAAGGATATGCTTCAAGTATACAGCTGGGGAACAAGATGCAATATGCAGGGCAGTATGTAGGAAATCAGATGGATCAAATTATGAATCAGAATGTGCTTAATCAAAATGGGATCAATTGTTTCATGACTTCGATTCAGAAACCTACATCAGCAAGTCACAGCAGTGATATTGGTAATAATTACAATGTCAATGCAATGACGAAGGTTGAAAAGATCCAGTACTTGTTGATTCTAGCCAATAAAGAAAAATCGGGAATACCATTGACTGCTAAGGAAAATGAGTTTAGAGCTACAACAAGATTTAATGACAATTCAGCAGATCTCAATGCAACCTACAACTTTATGGCAAATCAGCAGGCAACAACATCAAGCAGTGATTCTGATCTTCCTCCTACTTATGATTCAGATCCTTTCCATGAGGTACCAAATAATGGTAATGATGCTAATCCCTTTGCTCATGAGCAGCCACATTATGTGCCACCTGAACCTAATTACGATACATATGTGGGGGAACAAGTTAATAGCAATGTTAACTATGAAACTCCAGATATGGATCCTAATGGAGTTCAAGTTGCACAAAATGGTTCTAATGATGAGGAAACCCGTGCTTTCTTTGAATCATTATTGAACAATTGTCGTATTGAAATTGAAAATGTGTAAAAGGTCAATCGCGATGTTAAGGCCACGAATGTTAAATTGACCGCTGAGCTTGAGAGTTACAAGAAAAACGTTAATGCTTTTGAGTTGCATCACAAAAGATTGTCTGAATTAGAAACTGGTTATAAAAATTCCGTTTCAAGGGAAAAACTTTTGCAAATCAAGTTTGATACACTTGACGTTAATTCTTTCAAAAAGATAAAAGCTTAAACGCGGAAATTACTTATTTGCGAAACCAACTCTCTAAACAAAAATCATCTTATTCCAATCTTGAAAAAGAAAGGGATGAGTTGAAAAAGGAATTTGCAAAGAAAGAAGATAAACTTTTGGAAGAAGTCGTAGAGTCAGAACACATGACTGCACATCTAGAAGAATTAATGGTTAAGTCGGGTCAGTCAAGTCAAACAATGAAAATGATTTCAAATCGAACTAATCTAATTTACCATACGAAACATAAAATGGCTCTTGGTAACTCAACTCCTTGTAATCTCAAGAAAGCTCAGCAAGAACAGAATGTTTTGTATAATGGTAATGTGATTTACACCA
The DNA here is from genome assembly GCA_030686995.1 of Artemisia argyi. Taxonomy (NCBI): domain Eukaryota; kingdom Viridiplantae; phylum Streptophyta; class Magnoliopsida; order Asterales; family Asteraceae; genus Artemisia; species Artemisia argyi. The sequence goes on from CM060685.1 coordinate 62,219,318, forward strand.
AATATGATCCTCCCGTCGTTCGGGATTCTGTGCAAATGATGGAACTTCTCAAAGAGAGCATAACCAAAATGAAACAAAAGGATTTGAAACCCATGGATTACAACAAATTGAACAAGCTTTCGGGTATTACTTTTGTTCCACAAACAGAACCATCTTTGTCTTCCATAAAACGACCGTTCGCGAAATTCTTGTCTAAAAAGAAAGTTGTTTCCAAATCTCTTTCAAAAATGGAACAAATGTCCACTAACAACACTTTTAATACAAGTGAGGCTAGAGAAATTCTTGATGACGTTAAAAAGAGAATTCAAGAACTTCAAAATATTGTTGAATCTAAAACTACCATCAATATTAACAACTGGCATTATAGTTTTCATATCGAACAGAAAAAGGTGTTTGAAAATGAAATTACTATCCCACTGAATAACATCAGTGCGAGGGTAATCCATTTTGAACAAGATTTCTTAAAAGAAACGGCCGACTTTGTCAAGGACCACAAATCCCTGGTAAACGAAGTTAATGATACTCGTGAAAACATGAATGTTTTGGAAAAGTTAAATGATTCTCTCTTCGAAGCTGTTATGACTACTGATATTATGTCCATCATTTTACAAACATACACTGTTCAAGACAATGAAAGACTGAGAGCTGAGACTTCGCAATTGTTTCCAAATATGAAAATGCTCTTATAAAGTTTGAAAAAGAAAATTGTGTCATGTTTTAAACAACTTGATCGAAAAAAGGAAGAATGCAAGTATGACAAACTGTCGTATGAGCGTGCCTTCAACAACATGAAAGAGCAAAATGATCTTTTGAGGGCTCAGCTTGAAAGTCAAAAAGGGAAGGGTGAGGAACCTAAGTTTGCAAAACCATCGACTTCGGAGAAACCAAATGTTTCAAACACGGTTCAAAAATCAAAAATGTCAATTTCACGGTTTGCTCCAAAAGTCGATGAGAAAAAGGATTTGAAAAAACCAGTCACTCCAACACCCTTGCCCCAGCAAAGTGAAAACGAAAAGATTGTTGAAAAACAAAAATTGGTTGTTGAAAGAAACACAAATGTGTGTACACCTGGCTCTTCTAGGAATAATACACCGAATGTGACCACAAAAACTGTTAAAGAATCTATTGGTTCTAATGACATGGCCAAAAATCATCATCTAGAAGAAGCTAGAAAAAAGGCACAACATCGAAAAGACGGAATTTTAGGTGTAAAACCTAGTGTGATGAATTCTACGAGATTCCAAAGCACTGCTAGTAGTAGTAAACCATTACCTAGGAACAATCAACAAATCACTAGGGATTGGAGTGCATCTAAGAGTAGTGGCACAAAAGATAATGCTAGTGACATAGAATGCAACACAAAGAATTCCAAAGTCTCATCGAAAAACAAACAATTTCCAAAAGACTATAGTGACAAAGTTACAGTTGCTATGTTAAACAAGAATGTTGAATTTGTCTGTCCTACATGTCAAAAATGTGTTTTTTCAGCTAATCACGATGCATGTATTGCACAATTTCTCAAGAAAGGAAAATCAAGTGTCAAGACACAATCCACTAAGACACCAAATAGAAACAAACCCGTTGATAAGAAACAAGAGGTTAAGAAACCTAGTAGGTGGATACCGAAAGGACGTAGTTTTTCCAAGACTGAGACTTCCGCTATGATGAGGCGAAAATTATCCGTTTTTAGGGGGTCATTTAAGCCCGAATTCGAATTTATTTGATCAAATATTGCCCTAAATCGTTCCTTTTGTGATTTTACGTACTTTGGGAGTGAAATCTGGAAAAGGAAGCAATTCGGACGTTTTTGGAGCATAAAAGTGAAGAAAACGCCAAAGTCTTAATTTTCCATGCTGGGAACAGTAGGTGACGGCGTCAAGAGCAAAATTCCATGACGGTCTAGTAGAGATTTGATGGCGTCATGAAGGTAGGGCGTCAAGAGTAAAAGTCATGATGGCCTAGAAATGATTAAGTCTTGACGGCGTCAAATGTAGATCAAGACAGTCCGAGAATAGTTTTGGCGGCGAGGTGACGGCGTCACAAACTTTGTCTTGACGCCGTCAGCCCCCTTTTCCTATATATAGTTTTCTATTTTTTCACATTTAGGGAGAGAAGTTTTCGGAGAAACCCTAAGTACGATTTTGGTGTAACTTTACAGGTTTTTCAAGGGTTTCAACCCCTTGATACCTTGCATGTTTAATCAAGATAAGTGTTCCTTTAATTCAATCAATATGTCTATGTGTTGGTTGTCTATATCTTGTTCTTGTCTTAATTCCATCATGCTAGGCTAGATCTGTAACACCCCCAAAATACCGCAGCGGAAGACTGTGTCATAAGGGTGCTACTTCATAATACAAAGAACAAGGTATAGAAAACGAACTCTAAATGAGACGTTTTGAAAAGTGACCATTCGATTAATAAATTCCGAAATACAAACTTGAGTTCCATAATACAATACATAAGAGTTTTAAGACAAATCGAATGGTAAAGATAAAAGCATAAGTCTTCAAAACATGCCAAGCGACTCTATGCTCCATGCAACAGCTATCACCTTATAGACCTGAGATAAACATGCTAAAGTGTCAACACGATGGTTGGTGAGTTCATAGAGTTTGTCTTAAAATAGTTGAAAAGCCTTAAAGAATGTTCACACAGCAAAGGCATCGTGAATCCACTCAGTTACAAGTCCCGCCATAAGAGACTTGTAACCTGTGTGTTCACAACCCACTGCTAATATATATGGTATAATAAAGACATGTATAAGTTCATCAAAACAGTTTAGCAATTAGTCGTGAGTCTACACTTCATCTCCGAAGACCTCACGTTTATGATGTATCCAACATTCGCAAATGTTAGGATGTATCAATAGCCTCAATGGTCATCCAACAACTTAATGTGGAGCCACCGGAAGTCTCAATGGTCATCCAGCAACTTAATCTGGAGCCACTGGCAGTAACACAATCAAGTATAACGCAGTTAAGTATAACCTAATCATGTATGTATGAAATCAAGTATAATGCGATCAAATATAAGACAATCAAGTATAGAACAATCAAGTATAATGCGATCAAGTATTTGTACAAGTAAGAAAGTAGTTGTGCATGTATCCCCCCCAAAGAGTTGAAACAAATATGAAAAAGTAGGGGCTATGACTCACCTTAAGCTTAAGTGATGTGAAATCAAAGTGGTAGTCGAATCGTGAAAGTCTCTAAGAGCAGCCTATAATAGAACGTTGCGACTTAGGTTTTGAGTAACGTCTAAGCATACGAAGAATTGCCTATATATGTCTTGCATAATGTTCATGATGTAGTATGATGTATAGTATAAGTCTTTGAAAGAAAGATTCATGAAACATGTATGTTTTGGTATATCGTTTACTACCGTTCGGGCCGACATAATTCAGAAGTCATGTTAGTAAGCGTTCGAGGAGCCAGGACACTTTAACTCGTAAATCCACAACTCAACTCGACGGCTTACATAATGAACTCCTCACATGAGGCTCCCTACTATTGTAGTAGTTGATGAAATATATAGATATAAGTTTTGATCCGAAAAGTTACATGGCCGATATTTGAATAAACTTAGGAAAGTTTATTAGTACATGAAGATTGTTATTAGGGGTAGTTTATTATAACTTGTATCTCATGCTTCTTTAGGTGGAGTAGATCCAAATTGTTTGTTCAAGTTATCGTCAATTCCTTGTTTCATGTTTTCGCCTAAGTAAGTTTATATGGTCATTTAGTCATGGCTTCGCCGTGACCTTGGTCATTTTTCCATGGTCTTGAGACTCAACCTTGGCTTTAGCCATGGTTGTGGTCTCGGCTTTAGGTCATTAGACCTCTTGGTCTTAGTAAATCATAACTATAATATAGTGACTTTGGTCTAAAATGGGCTGTTAAGATTTTGAAGAATTTTATCACTCGGAAAGCATTTTTGGGTCTCGAGCTTCTTTGTCCCTGAACGAAAACGTCGTTCCGGACAACTTTCGTGTTTTAACTTTTTGATGAATCGGACCAGAAGTAGGACTTTCAAAACCCAAATTTGATCAGGAAGCTATTTGGCAGAATTGCCGGAAATCTTTGGTAATTTCAAATCGCCATAACTTTTGACTCGTATACTCGTTTTGGGTGGTTCAAATTGCTATGGTTTCCTTGTTAGGTCCTCTACCACAATATATAATAATCAAATATCATGTTTTTACCATTTTGATCAGGTCTTACCAAGAAATTCATTAGTTTGCTTGTTTACTTGACATAAGTTAACACATGTATATTAATACTTGTTTTGTCCATTTTTATACATCATGAACTCCATACAAAGACCATATATAGCATGAATGAAACACAAAGAGTATGAAAATGATAATTAACAAGAAAGTATGTTAGGGTTTGCTTACAACTTTTGGCCTTAATGAAAAAGGGAAACTAGGACAAGAACTAGGACTTTGATTGAATAAGCTTTCCTCCACTTTAGTAACCCTTCTACCCTTGTATTCTTGAAAGATATGTAATGAAAGTTGAGGTGTATTGAGTGGATTTAAACTCAAGAGAAAACACCAAGTATGTTAGGGTTTGGAAGATTTTTGGTGAAAAATAAGCTATCTAGGGTTTCTATCTTGATCTTGCACTTGATCCTTGCTATAACTAGGAAGAAATAAAGCTAAGTGTGAAGTGTTTTGGTGTGTTGTGATGGCCGGCCATATGGGGGAATGGGGGGCTTTTATAGGGTCTTAAGGAGGTTAGTTTTGTTGACTAGTCCAACCTTGGAGGCCAAGGTTAACACATGTAATGATCCTAGAGCACAAGTTAGGAGATTAAGCCACACAAGGGGTGACTCCCCCCCTATGGCGGTTCAACATGGATAAGGGGGAGTGACTAGGTTTTTGGATGAGTTATCTTACTTATGTGACAAGTTTTGACTCCGGGAAATGCCAACCGTAAATGATTAGGCCTCAAAACGTAAAACCGGGTGTCGTTAAATTATGAAACTTTAAAGTATTTTTAGACATGTCCATATGTCCCATAATAAAATATAAAATGAGTGGTAGGTTCCATTTGGGTGGTAAACCCTGCTAAAAACTGGAAACACGGGTCTAAAACGCGTAATACGTAAAACGTACGAAAGTTGCGTAAAATTGAGAAAAGTAAAATGTAACTTTTCTAATAGGATAATAATGACTTAAAATGACTTATAATGTCTAGGCTGGGCTCAGTCTAGTGTCGGTTGGTGTTAAATGTCTTTTAGACATCAAACCGTAAGCCTACAAATCAAGAAATGACTTTTGGTCAAAGGAGGAGGGAAAAAATTATGTTGACTTTTTCTAATAAGTTTGAAAACTCAAAACTTCTTAGAAACTCGTTTCGTGGTCTAACGGTTAATCGCCCATTCGGTTAAGCGTGCTCATATGAGAATAGTACCGACATGGGTGACCTGCTGGGAAGTTTTGGTCATGTTTTTCTCAGTCACGATTAATTCTCTAATTAATCATGAGAGTACTAAACATTTTTCTGATGCGGGGTCACTTAATGCGGTCGAGTTTCGTTGTGCGTAGAATTTTTGAATGACGTTTTACCCTAAAACGTATAATTCCGTGTAATTCCTTAATAACTTTCACGAAAATGATCTAACGAATGTCAAACATTTAATTTGTCATGGAAATGATTTATCACTCGAGAATATGAAATAAAAATCAACTTTCGGGAAAATTTCAGGAAAAATGAATAGTAAAAGTGAATAGTAAAATTTTCGGGAATAGAAATAAATCTGAAAATGCGAATTGTTACAAGATCTATCTTGTGTTTGCTTAGATCTAATGAAACCTAGATGTTGGTTATGTGTTGATTACTTGTTTATTCTTGTTTTGGATGAGTGATTTATATGTTAGGCTTAAGAAAACTGGCAGATCTCCAATTGGTAACATGCTTGAATGTCTTAAGAAACATGAACCGACGCGCACTAGGTCTTTATTGGTTGTATTTAATGCATGAGCCACTATTTACAATCCCTATAGTTGTGTTGGGCATGGTGTAGGAGGAGATAAGAGCTCATAGAATTGGGGAGTTAAGTGTGCCACCCCATGAATGGTATTAAGGAATACGATCCGTCATCCATACAATTATAACAAGTAATTAACGTGTAAAAGATGTCTAGGGAGTAGTGAAATCTAAGTAAACACATTTTCTCCAATTACTGCTCACAACTTTAGTATAAATTAGTTTATTTTCATTTTTAGTATTTTATTTTGATTGCATCTTAGTATTGGGTTAGTTGAATAGCAACTAATTTCGCCCAAATCCTTCAAAACCCGAGAATTTAAATTGCTTTCTAAAAAATATAAAAATACAAAAATAATCTTCTCTCACCTTTAGAACTAGTATTTAGGTTTTCTAATTCTAGCGACACTATTCCTAAGCTGAACGATAAATCCCCCGGTACTTGTCACTATACTATACTACAACGATCAGGTACACTGGCTGGTGGGGGTTGTAAGCTTCTCAAGATCCCTTGAGAGGTAAAGCCTGGTGCGATTCCCATGCATCAAGTTTTTGGCGCCGCTGCCGGGGACTAGTTATTGTCTAGGTTAGAAATTCTTTTTATTAGGTCTACTTGCTAGATTCCTTCCTAGTAAGATTTTATTTTTATTTTTAGGTTTTCTTTAGTCTATCTCATTTTTTTGTGTCTTTGTTTGTAACTCCTCACCACCTGCCATCATGGCAAATGACGAATCCCTTAACCTTAGGATCACTAGGAGTTGTAGTTCCACTCGAAACCTTGTCTTGCCTTATGCGAAACCCGAAAGAGAAATGCATAGATTGAGACAATATCACTCAACTTCTGAACCATCTAGCGTTGCCATCGATTTTGATGCACCTCTTTCTGAAGAAAATTCAGAAAATCATGTCACAACCCCTAGCTCCCAACCCAACGACGAGATGAGTACTCCTACAACCCCCATTCCTAAGCGCCTTAAGGACTACTCCTCCCCAACCTCTCGTGGCTTCTCAAACATCATTGTCTACCCAAATGAACACACCAACGAGGTCTTGCATGCAAACGATGTTTGGCTTGTCAAAAGTGTGTGTAAGTTTTGCGGATTAGATGAGGAAGATCCAATCCAACACATCAAAGATTTCCTGAAAATAGTAGACACCCTTGTCACACCCCCAAAGTCGGGTCCAGCGGAAGCGTACATGTAGCTGGGGTGTAACTCAATTGGTATTACAACACAAGTTCAAAAACGGTTTTCACTTGGATCATTTAGAATAAAATAGCTTAATCAAAATTGTTGAATTTACATTTTTAAAAGTAGTGCGGAAGTAGGCCCTTGAATTACTTTTAAAACGGTCCCCAAATGAATATCAGAGTCTTCTATGACCATGCCATGCCCTGCCAAAACCTCCAGTAGCATGCCAATGCTTAAAACCTGAAAATACATGCTAAAACGTCAGCATAAAGCTGGTGAGTTCATAGGTTTAGTAAACAAGTATTTCCCGTAAACAAGTGTTTCCAGTAATCAAGTATTTTCCGTAAACAAGTATTTTGTGGAAGGCAAGACAATATAACAAATACCATGTCACAGCCAAAAATAAGGTATACAGTGCCTAAGCTCATGACCCCGAAGCTCGACGTAATCGTATGCAATCAAGCATAATAATGCCCCAAGTAAGTGTTTGCCAGACACTCGGAAGTAATCCGAATGATATGCGTCCGTTTAACAAGTTGGCGCGACCAACTCGGACGGGGTGTCAACCCAAATAGATCTATCCACAGCATTCGCGCTCACATGATGTAATTAACGGTTCATGATAAAGGGGACTTCAGTGGCAGTAATAGGTAACTCAGGCAAAGTAACAGTTTTATATTTATGTCCGCAAAAGCAAGAACTTGTGTTCATAAGAAAAAAATCAAGGATGGAATAAGTAATTCATAATGTATTCAAGTAATCAATCAAGTATTTCAACCATCCAGTAATGTTTGAGAAAATGAATCGCGTTCAAGTAAAACAAGCATTGAATTTAAATAGTAAGGAGCATGTATCTTCCCCCAAAACAGTTGTGAAACAAGTAAAAGTAGGGGTTATGAATTCACCTGGTGCAATAGCTACGATGACAACAATGAATACACAGAAATGAGGCACGATCTCTAACCGCAACCTAATATGAATGGTATGATCTAATGTAAGAAATGAAATGATGCTACACATGCAAATACGTATGTTATCGATACCACTCATTAGTTTTGAAAATAACGTTTATCGTCGAAAAATATATTTTTGACGTCTCGTTAGGTTAATAACCACTTTTCATGTAAATATGTTGAAACGGTACTCCACGATCCTTGTTTGGTGTTCTATCGGCATATATAAGGTTTTCGTCGCAAAACAACATTTTTATTACTTGAAAATATGCCCAAAATGGCCTCGCAAAACAAGTCGCGAAATGTTGTACGTTAATGGTTAGTGATAAAACTCGGCGTTTTTGAAAACCTTGTAACAATATCTTGAAGTCGTGTCATTTAACTTTTGGCGATACGGGTCTCGATCAATGAGAAAATCGACTCTCATTGTTGTTACTTGAAATATTATGTTCAACACTTAGAAAAGTTTATTATAGTAAAAGCTGTCAAAATATATGTAGTTTATCGGGTATATAGATGAGGTCGTAGTTTATTCGTTATAAGTCTATTCGACGAACGGCCAATTGATTTGAAAAGCTTGTTGGAAGATCTTGATTTCATAAAACTACGGCTCGGACTCAAATTGATCCGATCATAAAGAAAAACAGCCAAGAAAATGGTGTCTCGCAAAGACAGTTTTGCGGCAAAATAATAATAGAAAAGCTGATGGAAATTTGTAAAAATCGTCTAAGTTCAAACGCTTGTATCTTTTTCGTTATAAGCTCGTTTTCTACGTTCTTTATATCCTCAGAATCGTGGGACAACATACTAATATATTTTTGATAAGTCGGGACGGCTGGATCAAGTTTTACGTCTCAAAACAGTCCATGAAAACTGTTCAACAGCAAGCTATTTTTCAGAAAATAGTTTTCGTTGTTAAAATTGAAAATAGCATATCTTTTTCGTCGTAACTCGGATTTTAGTGATTCAAGCGGCCACGGTTTCGTTTTTAAAAGTATTTTCTGAATATCTAACCCAATGTTTCCCGGAAACCTCTGAGTTTTCTGAAATTGGCGATTTGGGACAGAACCTATATTTGAAAGTATTTTTCGTTGTTAATATTCGGAAAATCATATCTCCCTCGTTATTAACTCGTTTTTATCCCCGTTTTCGGCCATAGTTTCGTTTCGGAATGTATTTTCTAAATCTTTGGTCCAAAGTTACACCCTAGACACTGAGTTTCCCACGTTTTACAAAAATGGACAGTAGCTTTTATATAGTTGTAAAAATCAACTTTTCTAGTTTGTAACTTGTTCAAGACATAACCAATCTACTTCAAATCAACTCCACAAGTACCGAATCCTACCATACACCTTCTTAGGGTGTCATGGGTTCCTAGACATCACCAATCTTAGTGGATCTAATGAGATTGCTAGTAAAAATTGTAGATCTATGTTTATAAAGAAAGAAATGAGTAATAAGTGGTATGGATCATACATACTTGCATGTTTTACCAATATATCTTGAAAATATATAAAAATATAAAGTAAATAAAAGTATGAAAAGATCAAAAGTGTTCTTGAAGCTTACTTGAATATTTGAGGTGATTTGAGGAGAAAATGTATAATAACCTAGGGTTTTTACCACAAAACCCCAACTAGATCATGATTAGAACTTGATAAACACTTGGATCTTGAAAAGTTAGTGATTTCTTCCTTGTTGTGTTTCTTGGCCGATTCATATAGAGAGAAATAAGGAGATGAGAACTTTTTGCTAGGTGTTTTGTTTGATGTGTTAAAATGAAGAAATGTGGTGAAATAATGTATATATATTTGGTCTAGTCAAAGTCTTTATGGTCTTGGTCTTTGTTTAATAAGGTGTCACATGGAAGAAAAGTGGGAAGAGTGGGTGGGCTAATCAATGTTCTTGTCTAGGAAGTGTAAGTATTAGTTAGGTTTAAGTGTACATTGGGTGTTATCGGGTACCGAGTTAACTAAAAATAATTTGTGTCGAGTTGAAATAAAATATGACGAAGTTGTAAAAATTATGAAATTACATTCTTGATGAGAATCGGGTGTTAAAGTAATTATCGGGTTGAAATAACGCAAACCGACAGAGTAATAAGCTCCGGCCGTAAAATATAGCAATTGATTTGAAAACACCGGGTAAACTAATAATATAATTTTTATATTATTAAAATGAGTGTGAAAATATTTTAGGATTATAGTCAGGAGTATTGGGTATACTTTAGTAGTAAAAACTGAGTGGCAACGTTAATTACAAATTAAGCATACGTAAATGGAAATAATGCATATCCGTGCATGATCTAAAGTGTTGATGACGTTACTGATAATATGTAGACTACTCATATGACGTGTCCCTACTGATGATCCATAAATTCGCAGCTAAACCTAACTGGTTACGCGAATTTGAAGACTCGTAAACTCAGTTTATGATGAAATGAACAGCAATCGTGAATAGTGATTTCCTCCCGGAAATGAATAGTGTCATATGAATAGTAAAATTTTGAAACACTTCTCGGAATCACAAACTGACTTCAAAACCGATGAATAGTAAAATGATGAATAGTGACCGATGAATAGTAACTGATGAATAGTTAATAGGAGAAATGTCCTGAAAATGCGGGTTGTTACAACCCTCCATACGGATGGGGCTACTAGAGACACCTCCCGATTGCGATTCTTTCCTTTCACCCTATATGAAAAAGCCCAAGAATGGTATGACAAACTGATGCGTGGGAATTGCAACAGGCTTTACCTCTCGAGGGATCTCGAGAAGCTTACAACCCCCACCAGGCAGTGTACCTGATCGTTGTAGTATAGTATATTGACAAGTACTGGGGGATTGATCATTCAGCTTAGGAATAGTGTCGCTAGGATTAGAAAGCCTAATTACTAGTTCTAAAGGTGAGGGATGATTATTTTTGTGTTTTTATATTTTTTTAGAAAGCGAATTAAAATCTCGGGTTTTGGAAGAGTGGGCGGAATTAGTTGCTATTCAACTAACCCAATACTAAGATGCAATCAAAATAAAATAATAAAAATGAAAATAAACTAATTAAACTAAAGTTGTGAGCAGTAATTGGAGAAAATGTGTTTACTTAGATTTCACTACTCCCTAGACATCTTTTACACGTTAATTACTTGTTATAATTGTATGGATGACGGATCGTATTCCTTAATACCATTCATGGGGTGGCACACTTAACTCCCCAATTCTATGAGCTCTTATCTCCTCCTACACCATGCCCAGCACAACTATAGGGATTGTAAACAGTGGCTCATGCATTAAATACAACCAATAAAGACCTAGTACGCCTCGGTTCATGTTTCTTAAGACGTTCAAGCATGTTACCATTTGAAGATCTGCCAGTTTTCTTAAGCCTAACATATAAATCATTCATCCAAAACAAGAATAAAAAAGTAATCAACACATAATCAATATCTAGGTTTCATTAGATCTAAGCAAACACAAAAGAGATCTAGCCTAGCATGATAGAATTAAGACAAGAACATGATATAGACAACCAACACATAGACATATTGATTGAATTAGAAGAACACTTATCTTAATTAATCATGCAAGGTATCAAGGGGTTGGAACCCTTGAAAACCTGTAAAGTTACACCAAAATCGTCTTTAGGGTTTCTCCCAAAACTTCTCTCTTTAAATGTGAAAAACTAGAAAACTATATATAGGAAAATAGGGATGACGGCGTCAAGAACAAAGGTGTGACGCCGTCATCTCGCCGCCAAATACTTCCTCGGACGGCCTTGATCTACTTCTGACGCCGTCAAGGCCTAGGCCGTCATACAAAGTACTCTTGACGCCCTGTGTGTGACGCCGTCATCAACTACGGATTTAATTCTTGGGGTTTTGACGCCGTCATGCAAACTCTTGACGCCTTCATGAACTCTCGGATTTTATTATTGAGGTTTGACACCATCAAGGAATTACTCTTGACGCCGTCACCTACTGTTCCCAACATGGAAAATTGAGACTTTGCCGTTTTCTTCACTTTTATGCTCCAAAAACATCCAAAATGGCTTCTTTTCCAGAATTCACTCTCCAAGTACCTAAAATCACAAAAGGAATGATTTAGGGCAATATTTGATCAAATAAATTCGGATTCGGGCTTAAATGACCCCCTAAAAATGGATCATTTTTCGCCTCATCATATACCCTTACACTTGGGATTTGCTTGTCCTCAAGCAAATGCGCTTTTATTCTACTCAAAAGACAAGTTAGGGGTCATTTAACACTAATATAAAAGTAATTACAACAAATAATCGTTCCACTAAAGACCAATAGACAAGCACGGAGGTCATACACAAGCACCTCACAAATAGTGTTTAGATACTCACATCTCTCGGGTGTAATAAAGTGTAAATTACAATATGGAAACGGAAGATATCTCTCACTACCTGTCATAGCAAAATAGATTACCATAGGCTTGGGAAAGGATCAAACCTCCACCACATGGCGTAAGCACCTAGGATAAACTATCAAAGAGGTCTTTTAAAGGGTTGTAACGTTAGGTATAGGGATATGAATTACACGGTTTTGTTGGATAAAGGAAGTTATTACTGGTGGCGAGTTAACAATCTTGGTTAATTACATGTACAATGTGGCGTTGCTAAGCCAAGACTAGACTCGACTTACGCTAATAAATGAGAAATAACAAAAACATAAAATGAACATAGAATAAAAAGGGATGGTAGTCCGTATTTTTTTTTTTTTTTTTTTTTTTTTTTTTTTTTTTTTTTTTTTTTTGCATACACTATTACCCTACCATCCAAAATAATACATCATAGGGGATGAGAATTCCCCTTACACTTGAATTTTTACATACTTTACATTAAACTAATCTAATGACTTGAATTAAGAAAATCAAAACACTTGGAGCACTTTTAAGATTAACGTACATATGGGGTAATAAATGATGTTCTTCCCCATTACTCCATAAAATAAGTACTTACCCATGAGTCCCAATCGTCCCAAAACAATATGTACAAGGATATGACTCGACTTAGCAACCATGTAATCAATTAGAAAGTTAACTTAGGGTTTAACAAATAACAATAATGCACTAAAAATGAGCGCATACACGGAAGGCTAAGGCGATTTGGTTGTACATTTAAGTGGGGTGTAACAAATTCTTCCTTTAAGTAAAATGCTTAAAGTTAGAAACGAAAAGATAGGCTCGGAGGGGTGTACTAGGGGTTTCGTGTACTAAAAATGAGTACAACGCTAAGGGTGTGGGAAAAATTAGTTGACTTAACTAGTCAAGTAATATGACTTAAATGGTCAAGTAATTATAATACGGGTTTAACACAAGGGTGATCCTAATGCCTCTTATCATGTAGTAAATCCTACCACACGAATGTAGTCTCACTAGCAGTCTCGGGATGCATCACTAACGCAAGTTCTAGAATCTAAATGCTACCGGTACACTCATAAGCACTAATAGTAAATGCTTTTCCTATCAAATCTAAAGGCGAACCTCACATATTTGGGTGGAAAATTTTTCTGAATATACGGTTATGTGCTAGTCATACAATCTCCTATCCATGAGACGCTTGCTATGGCTAAAGTTTCACTCCTAAATGTTATAAAAAATTTTAAATTTGGCGCTAAAATTGCACTAACAAGTATTTCTCATAGTTTTATTACATATCTACTATCAAACAAAACAAACTCAAGCGAAAGTGCATATGTAAGGTATCATCTTTTTACCCTCCCCTTACACTTAAGATGAACATTGTCCCCAATGTTCAAGTAAAGAATGTAAAAGTGAAAAAGTAAAGAGAATGAAATCAAATACTCCCCTGATTCGCTCGGTATGGATTATAGGTTGGCCAGATTAGATCTTCCTCCAAGAAAATGAACAATCAAAGCTTCCCTTCCAGAATATAAATCATCTGCTTGTCGAACATAACCTGTAAATCCTGACAAAAATAGACAAGACAACCTCGCGTAAAATCGGCGGCATCCTATATAAGTTACTAAATCCTAGAATACAAAGTAAGATATAATGCTTGTGGAATGAAGTTTGCAGATTTCCTGGAGATTATAAAACTTAATAATTCACAAAAACCATAAGACTCCGTTAGAAAAACAAAACCGGTAAAATTTCCAGATTTTTACTCCTGACGCCGTCAGGAGTAAACTCGTGACGCCGTCAGAATGGACCTGCAGAAATTCTTATGTTAAGTTTCCGGAAAATTTCTGGAAAAACTTGGTCCTACTTCCTGGAAAATCCTGCAAAACTTCATTATGACTCAATACAAGCATTTGACTCTAACAAATACGAATATACATGCTCACTTAAAATTGTGGAGAATCATGATCGTGTGTTTCTTAAAAACATATTTGGGGTTTCCCCTTACACTTATCTTTTGCAAAAATACTTCTAGGTGGAGTTAAGACTAGGCCAAACAACAAAGTAAAGTATTTCCACATTTTAATTGAGAAATATGATCAACCAACAATAAAAACTAAACATGCATACGGAAGCAAATAACAATCAAACAAATAAAATCACACAAAACATGGGTTGCCTCCCAAGAAGCGCTTTTCTTTATTTACGAGTCTTGTAGCTAGACTCAAGGTCATGGGTTACATTTTCCTATCCCGCAAAATGAATGCGGTCTCAAACATCTTAACCAGTCTCTTATCCTTCCTATACTCGGGGCCTAAAGCTAAACATTTCGAGTAATAGATCTCTTTCTTTTTGTAACCTCCAATGTCTCTCTCTTCCTCACTCTCAATCTTAATCACGGGGATGTTGTCAACATCGAGATCCTCAACCTCTCTAAACCTCTCTTCTTTATGGGGCATCCTATATCTAATGTTCTTCTCTTTAGTAGTGAATGTGATAATGCCCTCATCATGGTTGTAAGTCATTTTAGAGGTTTTGACAAAAGGTTCTCCTAAAACAATCTGACACAAAGATTGATCAATAATTCCCCTAACATCTTCTAAGATCATGAAGTCGCACCTATAAACAAAATCCCCAACGAAAACATGTAACCCTCTAACCCGCTCAACAAAATTACACATGCGATTAGGGTTGTAAGGGTCCCGCCTAGGTTTCAACTTTTTGTTCATGATCCAATTATAATAAAGCCTAGACATGATGTTCATTGGTGCCTTTAAATCGATATAGGTGTGTTCTCTAAACATATGACCAATCATGCATGGAACCTTAAGATTCATAAAATTATGTTTCCTAATCCATGGGTATTTTCGGTACTTTGCGGGGCAAGGGCATTTCAGAAGGAACTTATGGTACCTCAATTCCTCAAGGGTTGGCGTGGAGCTCCTAAATATTCTATCATCATCCCATGGCCCTTCCCCACAAGCGTTACTCCCTAGCTTGATTTCACATTCATTCATCTCATTGACCTTCATTATTTCATCATTTTCCGTTTTAAGTTGGTTATGTTGCAAAATAACTTCCTTAGGCAAGGTGAATCTAGTTAAGAACTAGGAAGCAAGATCGTCCCAAGAGGAGACGGACCTTTCAGGGAGTTGGAATAACCATTGAAGAGCCCGACCATGTAAAGAGAATTGAAAGAGGGCTAAGAGTTCCCCTTCTTGATTATCAACACCTAATCCTATAGAATTGGTAATTTTTAGGTAGTTCTCAAGGTGTCGGGTCGGGTTCTCGAAAAAGTATCCATAGAATGCACACCCGACTTGCACCAATCGAATGGCGCCGGATTGCAAACGGATGGACCTTATAGGTGGGTGCATTGGTTGTGGTTGGTTTTGTGGGTGGTTTTGTTGCGGTGGGTTGATGGGCTCAAGGATGTTACCACCTTCCATGATGTCGGATGGTAAAGAGTTACGAACAAAAGCACGAAGAAATAAGATAGACTAAAGAAGACCTAAAAATAAAAATAAAATCTTACTAGAAAGGAATCTAGCAAGTGGACCTAATAAAAAGAAATTCTAACCTAGACAATAACTATTCCCCGGGCTGCGGCGCCAAAAACTTGATGCGTGGGAATCGCAACAGGCTTTACCTCTCGAGGGATCTCGAGAAGCTTACAACCCCCACCAGGCAGTGTACCTGATCGTTGTAGTATAGTATAGTGACAAGTACCGGGGGATTGATCGTTCAGCTTAGGAATAGTGTCGCTAGGATTAGAAAGCCTAATTACTAGTTCTAAAGGTGAGGGATGATTATTTTTGTGTTTTTATATTTTTTTAGAAAGCAAATTAAAATATCGGGTTTTGGAAGAGTGGGCGGAATTATTTGCTATTCAACTAACCCAATACTAAGATGCAATCAAAATAAAATAATAAAAATGAAAATAAACTAATTAAACTAAAGTTGTGAGCAGCAATTGGAGAAAATGTGTTTACTTAGATTTCACTACTCCCTAGATATCTTTTACACGTTAATTACTTGTTATAATTGCATGGATGACGGATCGTATTCCTTAATACCATTCATGGGGTGGCATACATAACTCTCCAATTCTATGAGCTCTTATCTCCTCCTACACCATGCCCAGCACAACTATAGGGATTGTAAACAGTGGCTCATGCATTAAATACAACCAATAAAGACCTAGTATGCCTCGGTTCATGTTTCTTAAGACGTTCAAGCATGTTACCATTTGGAGATCTGCCAGTTTTCTTAAGCCTAACATATAAATCATTCATCCAAAACAAGAATAAAAAAGTAATCAACACATAATCAATATCTAGGTTTCATTAGATCTAAGCAAACACAAAAGAGATCTAGCCTAGCATGATAGAATTAAGACAAGAACATGATATAGACAACCAACACATAGACATATTGATTGAATTAGAAGAACACTTATCTTAATTAATCATGCAAGGTATCAAGGGGTTGGAACTCTTGAAAAACCTATAAAGTTACACCAAAATCGTCTTTAGGGTTTCTCCCAAAACTTCTCTCTTTAAATGTGAAAAACTAGAAAACTATATATAGGAAAATAGGGATGACGGCGTCAAGAACAAAGGTGTGACGCCGTCATCTCGCCGCCAAATACTTCCTCGGACGGCCTTGATCTACTTCTGACGCCGTCAAGGCCTAGGCCGTCATACAAATTACTCTTGATGCCCTGTGTGTGACGCCGTCATCAACTACGGATTTAATTCTTGGGGTTTTGACGCCGTCATGCAAACTCTTGACGCCTTCATGAACTCTCGGATTTTATTATTGAGGTTTGACGCCGTCAAGGAATTACTCTTGACGCCGTCACCTACTGTTCCCAGCATGGAAAATTGAGACTTTGCCGTTTTCTTCACTTTTATGCTCCAAAAACGTCCAAAATGGCTTCTTTTCCAGAATTCACTCTCCAAGTACCTAAAATCACAAAAGGAACGATTTAGGGCAATATTTGGTCAAATAAATTCGGATTCGGGCTTAAATGACCCCCTAAAAACGGATCATTTTTCGCCTCATCACAAACTCTCTTCTGAATCTATTTTCACAAAGGAGCAACTCATATCCAAGTTCTATGAGAAGTTCTTTCCACCTGGGAAAACCTCAGCGTTTAGAGATAGGATCCTCCGTTTTCGAAAAGGGAAGGACGAACCCTTCCATAATTCGTGGATTAGATTCAAAGATTTAATAAGACAAGTTCCCCATCATGGCATTGAGCTTTGGCTCTTGGTCCAAATCTTCTACGATAATATCTCCTCTAACGATCAAAACGGAATTAACCAATCTAGAAAAGGGAGATTGGCCAACCATAGTGCTGAAGAAGGATGGGATAGGATTGAAGAATATGCTCAAGACCAGGATGACACTTGGGATGAACCTGAGTCGACTGTCAGCATTTCTGAAATCACTTCTGATCGATTGAGAAAAATTCACAAAAGAGTGGAATACCTAGCTGGATCGCAGTTACCTAAACAACTCTCGAATCCTTACCTAATCTGCGATTACTGTGGGGCCCGCATGAGGTAGAAGAATGCAGAGGAGCAGCCACAACTAAACATGCATGCTTGTCAGGAGGGGACATTTATGCTGATCCCTCCCTTTTGCCTTTTTACCAAAATGACGATTACACCCTCTGGGGAAATCTGGTAAAGAGAAGAGAAGGGGAGGAAGGCCCTGAATTCAAAATCAGGAGCAATTTTGAAGATGACCTTGGTCACTTCACTCAAGAAAAAGGCTTGCAAATGAAAGGTCTTAATGAGCTTTTCGACGAGCAGCAGGAGGTTATAGGAGAATTTTTCAATAAGCTCAACTCTACCCTAGATAATCTTGAAACACCATCAGTAAGCAAAAAAGACCCCATGCTCGCGATAACCACTCGAGCTGGAACAACAACCAAGGACCCTCCTTACCCAAACTCATCTCCCATCACCCCTGATCCAAACAAACCTGGGGAGGAGGAGGATGTCGGCGGTAATACCCCCGACCAACCGCCCTTGACAACCCCTTCCCCATCAACCCTGCCTAACCAACCTGTGAGAATCCCGTTTCCGTCCCGATTAAGGAACCAGAAAACTGAGAATGATAACAAGAGATTCCTGTCTTACCTAAAGGACTCGGTTGTCACCATACCTCTCCTTGATGCTTGCTATCACATGCCAAAGTATAACACATACTTTAAAAAACTACTTGCTAACCGGAAGAAACTCGAGGGTCTTGTGACCCTGGGGAAGAATGCTCAGTGGTGACCCACCGAGGGCTACCAAAAAAGGTAGACGATCCGGGCAGCTTCACCTTGCCTTGCTCCATAGGACCTCTATCAATCAAGAATGCTCTTGCAGATTTGGGAGCGAGTATCAATCTCATGCCTCACTCTATGTTCCGTAAACTAGGATACTCTGGTTTGAAGTCTACCCGTATGAACATCCAACTAGCCGATAGATCGGTCAAGTACCCCATAGGGATATGCGAGAATGTGCTAGTCAAAGTTGGGAAATTCAAATTCCCGGTCGACTTCGTAATCCTGGATATGGAGGAGGATGACTTGGTACCCATCATCCTAGATAGACTATTTCTTGCTACCGCTCGTGCAGTCATCGATGTCTACGATGGCAAATTAACCTTACGAGTGGGAGACGATAGCACAACCTTCGACATTAAGGATTCTATGGACCTCTCCCTCGAAGCAGCCAACCGGCTCTATTTTATCGGGGAAGTAGATGAACTCACAGATGTCATTGATAGCTGTGTCGATGAACAGATCGATGAAGGCTGGCTACGGGACGAGAGTTTTCTGCCTTTGCTAGAGGTGGAAAAGATGGAGGATGTTAGTGCAGTCTCCTTCTACCCCAGACAAGAGGCAACAGAGCATCTCGAGCTCCGAAAACCCGAAAACAAGCTCAAACCTTCTATTATCGAACCTCCTGATGTAGATCTTAAAGAGCTTCCTAACCATTTGGAGTATGCCTTCCTTCAAGGAGAGGATCAACTCCCGGTAATCATAAACTCTTCCTTGGAACATGAACAAAAAGGTAAACTCTTAGAGGTCCTAAAAAAATACAAGGGGGTACTCGCATGGAGTGTGGCGGACATTAAGGGGATTGATTCAACTTTTTGCACACATAAGATTCTCATGGAAGAAGATTATAAACCTACCATGCAACCCCAGAGGTGCGTGAACCCTAACATGAAGGAAGTAGTGAAGAAAGAAGTCATAAAACTTTTGGATGCAGGATTGATTTACCCGATCTCAGATAGCCCATGGGTCAGTCCTGTGCAGGTTGTACCTAAAAAGGGTGGAATGACTGTAGTTAAGAATGACAAGGGTGAGATGGTGCCCCAGAGAACAGTCACTGGATGGCGGGTATGCATCGACTATCGAAAGCTCAATGATGCCACGAGGAAAGATCACTTTCCCTTACCATTCATTGATCAGATGTTAGAGAGATTACCTGGACACGAGTACTATTGTTTATTGGATGGATTCTCTGGATATTTTCAGATTCCCATAGCACCTAAGGACCAAGAAAATACCACGTTTACCTGCCCTTATGGAACATTTTCCTACAAAAGGATACGTTTTGGGCTATGTAATACCCCCGCCACCTTCCAGCGATGCATGACCGCAATCTTTCACGAACTCATGGAAGACAGCATGGAAGTGTTCATGGATGACTTTTCGGTCTTCGGGAACTCCTTCGACCGCTGTCTTGCTAATCTAGAAAAGATGCTTAAACGTTGTGAGGAAACCAACTTGGTGCTAAACTGGGAAAAGTGTCATTTCATGGTAAAAGAAGGGATTGTGTTAGGGCATAAGATCTCAGGGAACGAAATAGAGGTGGACCAAGCTAAAGTTTAAGCTATATCTAAGTTACCATACCCCACGACTGTTAAAGCAATACGCAGCTTCTTGGGGCATGCCGGGTTTTATCGGAGATTCATCAAAGATTTCTCCAAAATCGCTCGGCCAATGACTCAATTACTTTTGAAGGATGCTCCGTTCGATTTTTCCCAAGAATGCAAGGATGTATTCGATCTCTTAAAAAGGGAACTCACTCAAGCTCCAATCATGATCACAACTAACTGGGAGTTACCATTTGAAATCATGTGTGACGCTACCGACTTCGCTGTCGGGGCTGTATTAGGTCAACGACGTGACAAGCTTTTCCAACCTATTTACTACGCTAGCAAAACCATGAATCCCGCTCAAGAGAACTACTCCACCACCGAGAAAGAACTATTAGCCATAGTGTTTGCCTTCGACAAATTCTGACAATATCTTGTCCTTTCAAAAACAGTCGTCCTCACTGATCACTCGGCTCTTAGATATCTCTTCGCGAAGCAGGATGCTTAGCCACGACTAATTCGGTGGATCTTGTTGCTACAAGAATTCGATGTTGAGATTCGTGATAAGAGGGGAGCTAAAAATCTGGCCGCAGATCATCTATCTCGTCTCAAAAACCCCTTGGATGAGCACGATAGAAGTGAGATTAGGGATTCATTTCCTGACGAACAACTCATGTTAATGAGTGACTCGGAGCCGTGGTACGCCGATTTTGCTAATTACCTCACAAGTAGACTCGTTCCTGAACACCTGACTAAGTACGAAAGGAAGAGGTTCTTTTCTCAACTAAAGTACTACTTTTGGGATGAACCCTTTTTATTTCGAAGGTGTCCTGACCAAATTGTAAGGTGTTGTGTTTCGAAAAATGAGGCAGTAAAGATTATGAGAGAATGTCACTCTGGTCCCTCTGGCGGGCACCATGGGATAAACATCACCGCCCGAAAGATTCTCGATGCGGATTCTATTGGCCCACAATTTTCCGTGATGTAAAAGAAATGGTACAGGCGTGCGATGCATGTCAACGAGCCAGAAATATATCACATAGGGATGAAGCACCTCAAAACTTTATACAAGTTTGTGAGGTCTTCGATGTTTGGGTGATTGACTTCATGGGACCCTTTCCATCTTCAGGGGGGAACGAGTACATATTAGTCGCCATTGACTATGTTTCAAAATGGGTTGAGGCACAAGCCCTTAGGACCAATGACGCCAGAGTAGTTGTTCATTTCCTAAAAAAGCTTTTCGTGAGATTCGGGATTCCTAAAGCTCTCATTAGTGATAGGGGAACCCATTTTTGCAATGCACAAATGGAAAAGGTCATGAAAAGAAGTACCCCATCGTTTCTCCACCGCTTATCATCCACAAACCAATGGCCAAGTCGAAAACACCAATTGGGCTATTAAAAGAATACTTGAAAAAATGGTTAGTCAAAACAGAATGGACTGGTCATTTAAACTCGACGAAGCCTTATCGGCATTCCGAACCGCCTACAAAACACCTATTGGAAAGACCCCGTTCCGCATGGTGTATGGTAAGGCATGTCACTTACCAGTGGAATTAGAACACAAGGTTTATTGTGCGCTTAAGACATGCAACTTAGATTACACAATTGCTAGAAATAATAGGTTCTTGTAATTACACGAGCTTGATGAGCTTAGGCTAGAAGCCTACGAATCATCCATCACATATAAAGAGAGAGCTAAAAGATGGCATGACCAGAGAATTAAGAAACCCAAAGAATTTTCAGAAGGAGATAAGGTCCTATTATACAATTCTCGGTTGAGATTATTTCCGGGAAAACTTAAGTCTAGATGGTATGGACCGTTCACGGTAAAGAATTCCTCTAAATTTGGAGCCGTGGTGTTACTAGATGATGAAGGTAGGGAATTTACTATTAACGTACAATGTGTCAAGCACTACCAAGAGAATAACAATGAAATGATTAGTGAGGAGGATGTGACGTTTGATGATGAGGTCACGTAGTAACCCATGACCTTGAGTCTAGCTACAAGACTCGTAAATAAAGAAAAGCGCTTCTTGGGAGGCAACCCATGTTTTGTGTGATTTTATTTGTTCGTTTGTTATTTGCTTCCATATGCATGCTTTATTTTTATTGTTGGTAGATCATGTTTCTCAATTAAGAAGTGGAAATACTTTACTTTGTTGTTTTGGCCTAGTCTTAACTCCACCTAAAAGTATTTTTGCAAAAGATAAGTGTAAGGGGAAACCCCAAATATGTTTTCAAGAAACAAACCGATCATGATTCTCCACAATATTAAATGAACATGTATATTCGTATTTGTTAGAGTCAAATGCTTGTATTGAGTCATAATGAAGTTTTGCAGGATTTTCCAGGAAGTAGGACCAAGTTTTTTCAGAAATTTTCCAAAAACTTAACATAAGAATTTATGCAGGTCAATTCTAACGGTGTCAGGAGTTTACTCTTGACGGCGTCAGGTGTAAAAATCTGGAAATTTTACCGGTTTTGTTTTTCTAACGGAATCTTATGGTTTTTGTGAATTTTTAAGTTTTATAATCTCCAGGAGATCTGCAAACTTCATTCCACAAGCATTATATCTTATTTTGTTTTCTAGGATTTAGTAACTTATATAGGATGCTGCCGATTTTACGCGAGGTTGTCTTGTCTATTTTGTCAGGTTTTACAGGTTATGTATGACAAGAAGATGATTTATATTCTGGAAGGGAAGCTTTGATTGTTCATTTTCTTGGAGGAAGATTTAACCTTGCCACCTAATTATCCATACCGAGCGAATCAGGGGAGTATTTTATTTCATTCTCTTTACTTTTTCACTTTTACATTCTTTACTTGAACATTGGGGACAATGTTCATCTTAAGTGTAAGGGGAGGGTAAAAAGATGATACCTTACATATGCACTTTCGCTTGAGTTTGTTTTGTTTAATGGTAGATGTGTAATAAAACTATGAGAAAAACTTGTTAGTGCAATTTTAGTGCCAAATTTAAAAAATTTTACAACATTCAGGAGTGAAACTTTAGCCATAGCAAGCGTCTCATGGATAGGAGATTGTATGACTAGCACATAACCGTATATTCAGAAAAATTTTCCACCCAAATATGTGAGGTTCGCCTTTAGATTTGATAGGAAAAACATTTATTATTAGTGCTTATGAGTGTACCGGTAGTGTCACACCCCCAAAATACCTGAATGGCAGCGGAATGGAATACCTGAGGGTGTAACGGATCATAGCACACAAGCAAGGAAATATTGAACGACCTAAAGTGTCGTTTATAAAATACATCGTTTGATTCATTCAAAATATCAAAGTTATAAAACATAGGTCCCAAAGTTAGAAAAGGTTTAAGGAAACAAGTTTAGTACAATCAAACGATATTTCAAAGTGCATGAAATCCAAAAGAGACGCGTCATCCTTGATACACAAAGTGACTCCATGCAATGCCATGAGAAATGCCTTAGTTACCTGAGAAATACATTGCGAAAAACGGTCAACATAAAGTTGGTGAATAATCATAGGTTTATAAGTAAAATCTAGTGTACAAAATGCCACAAGTAATGCCATGAAATAGGATGTCCGGAAAGTATATACATTGGCTCTTAAGCTCATGACCCCGAAGCTAGACGATACTTGGCCCCAATGAGTGTTTACCAGGCACTCTAATAATAAAGACATGAAATGCATTCGTTCCATTTGGAGCAACCCAAACACGAATGGAGGCGTCACCCTCGATAGATCTATCCACTCACTCTCGCTTAGTACTAGAAATTAACGGTCCATGATATAATAAGGGGACTTGTCAAGACGTGGTAATTAGGCAACTTAAGCAATGTATGAATTTTATACTTAGGCATGTACACAAAAATAAGTAATGCAATGTATTCTCCCCCGTGGGATTTGAAATCAAAATATAGAATTAAAACGGGGCTATGAGAACTCACCTCGAAGTAATGGTACAAAGATGGTGCAATGAGGTGAAAGTAGTCGGGACAATGAGGCGCGAGTACTAGCCGCAACCTAAATGAATAACCATGATCTAACTTAGATCAAGCCGTAATGAAATGAATGCACATGCACATGATACTCATACCACTCGTAATTTGAAAATACTAGTTATCGTCGTAGTAAAATAGATTCCATACTTAGGAAAATAAGTCCTTATATAGGAGTATATAACTTGTCGTACTATCTCGTTAAAAAGTGTTAGCGTTAAATTCCTTGTATTGAAAACCTTGAAATATGTCGTTAAGTCGTATAAGTATTCTCTCGGGTCATACGTATTCGTTTGATAAGAAAATAGTCCTTTGTAATATTTACTAGAAAATATACCGTTTAGCGCGTACGTTATTATTTTTATTTGTATCCATATATATATATATATAGTTTGACGATGTTAGAATGGGTATAACTTTGTCGTTTTAGGCTCGTTTTCCTTGTTCTTTATGTCCACGGATTCGTCTTTGTGTATACTAGTATATTTTAGACAACTCGGCTCTTTTAGGTTACGTTTAAGGCCTCAAAATACCCATCGTATTCTGCCCAACAGCAAGCAGTTTTCTGGAAAAGTAGTTTTCGTCGTTAAGTTTGCAAAAATCATAACTCCTTCGTTATAAACTCGTTTTAATCCATTCTTTCGCCTAAAGTTTCGTTTTTGAATGTATTTTCTAAATCTTTGGTCAAAACTTAGTCATCATCCACTGATTTTCCCACGAATTTAAAATAGGGACAGTAGGTATTTCAAAAGTTTCAAAAACCATTTTCAAGTCTCTAAATTAGTTCCATCCTCCATCAATCCACTTTCAAACACCACAAGACTAATCTAATCCTACCATACACCTTCTTAGGGTGTCATGGGTCCTTAAACATCATCAATCCACTAGGTCTAACAAGGGTTTCATATGTTTCCATTTCTAGGGCTTCAAAGTTAATATATACAAAATGAAGTGGTACAAGATGATGCATGTATAAGATCTTATAAGAAAATTATATAAACATAATAATAACTTGTAAAAATCATAAAAATGAGTTTGTTTACTTACTTGATGGTTTAGAGAGTTTAGATGATAAAAAGCCTACTAATCCTTGAGTTTTTATTTCAAAACTCTAACAAGGATGATTATACAAACTAGTTTATAATATGATCTTGTAAAATTTACCCTCCTTGCTCCTTGATCACCTTGGATCGATCCACACACAAGAGAAAATGAAGAGAAAAGTTTGCTAAGTGTAAGTAAAAGTGATTTTTATGTGAAAAATGTGAGAAAAAGTTTAATATATACTAGGGACAATAGTTAGGTGTACCATTAAGAGTGTTGGTGAGATTTAAATGCTTGAAGACCTTTAGGGGGGGGGGGGGGGGGGTTGGCCGGTTCTAGGGGAGGGAAAAGGGGGGATGTGTTGGGTGATTAGTTAGTAAAATTAGTATTAGTAGTTAAGTGTAGTTAGGTTAGGTTTAGGTTTAAGGTTTAATCGGGTACCGGGTTTGTTAAAAATAAGTTTTGTTGAAGTTATTCGGGTCATAATAAAGTTATAAAAGTTGTAAAAATAAGTCGGGTACAAGTACGGAGAGTTAGGGTGATTATCGTTTAATTTTGGTGAAAACCGACGTTATTAAGTTAAACGTACGATACGTAATAGTTAAATTTCCAAAATACCGGGTAAATTAATATTATAGTTTTTATATTATAGAAATGAGTATAAAAATGTATTAGGATCAAAATCGGGAGTGTCGGACATGTTAGACACATTTATAGTTCGCGTATTAGCGTTTATTTAAAATAAACTTACGTAAATCGTTAATCGTGCCAAAAGTATAAATTTAATTATCCTACGAGTGGAATAGTATGCAAGTGCCCTAATGATGATATGCAGACTATTTCTAGTCCGCATGAAGTGTCCCTGACAATAATGCATGAATTCGCTCCTGAACCAATACGGTTACGCGAATTTGAACACTCGTAAACTAAATTTACGATGACATGAGTAATGCACGTGAATAGTGGTTTTCCCTCGGAAATGAATAGTGTCAAGTGAATAGTAAAATTTCTGAATATGTCTCGGAATGTCAAATTGACCTCAAAAACGATGAATAGTAAAACGATGAATAGTGATCGATGAATAGTAATTTGTGAATAGTAGAATATCCAAGTTTGGAAAAATGACCTGAAATTGTGGGTTGTGACAGGTAGCATTTAGATTCTAGAACTTGCGTTAGTGATGCATCCCGAGACCGCTAGTGAGACTACATTCGTGTGGTAGGATTTACTACATGATAAGAGGCATTAGGATCACCCTTGTGTTAAACCCGTATTATAATTACTTGACCATTTAAGTCATATTACTTGGCTAGTTAAGTCAACTAATTTTTCCCACACCCTTAGCGTTGTACTCATTTTTAGTACACGAAACCCCTAGTACACCCCTCCTTTATCCAACAAAACCGTATATTTCATATCCCTACACCCAACGTTACAACCCTTTAAAAGACCTCTTTGATAGTTTATCCTAGGTGCTTACGCCATGTGGTGGAGGTTTGATCCTTTCCCAAGCCTATGGTAATCTATTTTGCTATGATAGGTAGTGAGAGATATCTTCCGTTTCCATTTTGTAATTTACACTTTATTACACCCGAGAGATGTGAGTATCTAAACACTATTTGTGAGGTGCTAGTGTATGACCTCCGTGCTTGTCTATTGGTCTTTAGTGGAACGATTATTTGTTGTAATTACTTTTATATTAGTGTTAAATGACCCCTAACTTGTATTTTGACTAGAATAAAAGCGCATTTGCTTGATGACAAGCAAATCTCAAGTGTAAGGGTATATGATGAGGCGAAAAATGATCTGTTTTTAGGGGGTCATTTAAGCCCAAATTCGAATTTATTTGATCAAATATTGCGCTAAATCGTTCCTTTTGTGATTTTAGGTACTTTGGGAGTGAAATCTGGAAAAGGAAGTAATTCAGATGTTTTTGGAGCGTAAAAGTGAAGAAAATGCCAAAGTCTTAATTTTCCATGCTGGGAACAGTAGGTGACGGCGTCAAGAGCAACTTCCTGACGGCGTCAAGAGCAAAATTCCATGACGGTCCAGTAGAGATTTGACGGCGTCATGAAGGTAGGGCGTCAAGAGTAAAAGTCATGATGGCCTGGAAATGATTAAGTCTTGACGGCATCAAATGTAGATCAAGGCAGTCCGAGAATAGTTTTGGCGGCGAGGTGACGGCGTCACAAACTTTGTCTTGACGCCGTCAGCCCCCTTTTCCTATATATAGTTTTCTAATTTTTCACATTTTGGGAGAGAAGTTTTGGGAGAAACCCTAAGTACGATTTTGGTGTAACTTTACAGGTTTTTCAAGGGTTCCAACCCCTTGATACCTTGATTACGTGTTGATTACTTGTTTATTCTTGTTTTGGATGAGTGATTTATATGTTAGGCTTAAGAAAACTGGCAGATCTCCAATTGGTAACATGCTTGAACGTCTTAAGAAACATGAACCGACGCGCACTAGGTCTTTATTGGTTGTATTTAATGCATGAGCCACTGTTTACAATCCCTATAGTTGTGCTGGGCATGGTGTAGGAGTAGATAAGAGCTCATAGAATTGGGGAGTTAAGTGTGCCACCCCATGAATGGTATTAAGGAATACGATCCGTCATCCATACAACTATAACAAGTAATTAACGTGTAAAAGATGTCTAGGGTGTAGTGAAATCTAAGTAAACACATTTTCTCCAATTACTGCTCACAACTTTAGTATAAATTAGTTTATTTTCATTTTTAGTATTTTATTTTGATTGCATCTTAGTATTGGGTTAGTTGAATAGCAACTAATTCCGCCCAAATCCTTCAAAACCCGAGAATTTAAATTGCTTTCTAAAAAATATAAAAATACAAAAATAATATTCCCTCACCTTTAGAACTAGTATTTAGGTTTTCTAATCCTAGCGACACTATTTCTAAGCTGAACGATCAATCCCCCGGTACTTGTCACTATACTATACTACAACGATCAGGTACACTGCCTGGTGGGGGTTGTAAGCTTCTCAAGATCCCTTGAGAGGTAAAGCCTGGTGCGATTCCCACACATCACGCTGCATCTGGTAAGAAAACTACGTCTAGATCTTACCTTAGGTGGATTCCTACAGGAAAAGTTTTTTAAACAGTTGGTCTTAGATTGATTCCCACAGGAAAG
Source organism: Artemisia argyi (assembly GCA_030686995.1). Taxonomy (NCBI): domain Eukaryota; kingdom Viridiplantae; phylum Streptophyta; class Magnoliopsida; order Asterales; family Asteraceae; genus Artemisia; species Artemisia argyi. The sequence goes on from CM060685.1 coordinate 62,247,907, forward strand.
ATTTTTGATAGTTGCACCAAGACAAATAATAGTGATAATCATCAGGATAAGGAAGTAGAAACCATTATAACCGTTGATATTCAACACCCGCTGAGTGATGATTCATGTACTTCTAACACTGTTATTTGTGAAACCTCTTCGTCTTTGGTTGCACGTGCTTCAACTATCTCAGAACCCAGTTCATCAAAGGGTTCAAATTCTGTAAATTCTATACAATCATTCTTTCAATCTTCTATTTTTGATTTTCCATTTCTTTTATAAAGACAAAAATATAAAATTTCAGAATTACAAAAACAATATAAAATTAAAAAAAAAATCCAAAAATATTCTTCTCACGACATGTCTCTCGTATAAATCAATATTCTGTACGTTTCTAGAAATGTCATTCAACAATGACACGGACATATGCAGATGCTTGAACGGGAGTTCTTTAAATATTTTTCTAAAACATGTCGTTTCTCAAAAGTTTCTTCATGATGGCTTGAAAATACTTCAGCTTACAACTCGTGCTTCAAAGTGAAATCTTTTCAAAACTTAAGTCCGGGTATAACAACTCGAAAAGATTTCAAATAAGGACTTAATCGAATGGCTTCTGGACACATCAGTTCAGGAACCGTGGTTCAAAGAAAGGAAAGTGCTTAATCAACACAAGGATTTTAAATTTTTTAATGAGCACTTATCCTAAAACGAAAACTAAACTCATATCTGGTTTGAGTTATGCTTAGAAAAAACTTTCAAAATCTTTAAGCTCAAGACCATGGCTGTTTATCTAATGATTAATTAGATTTTCAAAATTCTCTTACATCCTGAGCTCCACCTTTTCAAGATTTTTCAAAAAGATTTTCAAAATCTATCAAAATCGGTGCTCATCATCAAAAATGATTTGTGTACACCTTACAGTGCACACTCAAATTTCAAAGAAAGGAAAGTGCTACGCAAAAATGATTTTCATCAACAAAGTGCACTTATCCTAAAAATGGACACTGTTGTACGCCTCAGTGCGACATTCCTATTCAAACAAAGAGAAGTCTTTGTTTTTCCAAAAAACCTTGATGCAAAATTCAACAAATCTGAAACTTCTTTCTCTTTCAGAATTTTGCTTCAAGAAGACTCCTTCCCTCTAAACTTTAAAAAGTTTAACATTTATCAAAAACATATGCGAGTTTTGAGGGGGAATATTTCAAAAACAAAAATTGTTCCGAATTCATGCAAAATGAAATCTGTCTTTCTCTCCAAAAGCTTTTTCTTAATCAGTTGATATCAAAAATATCATGATATGCTATTTTTGAGGGGGAGAAGACATAATTAAAATGTGATCAAAGATGTTTAAAGATTGTGAATGAATCTCAAAAGAGCTTGACTCAGATAGTACCAATGAATTGACGAAGCTTTAAATGTCAGTAATCGAAAAGACTTGTCCTAGACGGGTAATAATTTCAAGCTAGTCCAACTAGTGATGTAAGCGTGTCTCGAATAGGACTTGTCTAAGTAGAATGTACCGTATCGAGAGACTTTCATTGGACTTGAGCAGGACAGGTAATAACTTCAAGCTAATCTAACTAGTGATGTAAGCATGTCTCGAATCGGTCATGTTCACTGAAAGTGGATCAATTCAAAAAGTGCAAACTCCTCACGCATGTGCAAATTTCTTAAAAATCCATGAGCACATGTGAAGGGGGAGTCCTTCAAAAGAAACAAAAACTTTCAAAGTGTCAACAAAAATGTGTTTATATTCATAAACACTTTGAGAGATTTTCATAAATGGTTTCATGGCAATTATAGGATAGTCAAGGAGTTATAAGGTGACTAAGGTTAGGAAAAAACCGTCCTATGATCCGCCAGAGCCGGAGGGATCTACCCTAGGACAAATCCAATAGATTAGAATTTGAAGTCCTTAGGTATGATTGAAAAAAAGGAGAAAATGAGAAAGGAGAGAGAAGGGGTTGAAAAATTAAAAAGAAAAGTTATGAAAAAGGGTGAAAATAAATAGCCCTCCATATGTTCAACCTTAGGGCAGACATCGGGTTCAATTCGTATGCTACTGGTTGTTACTAAGGTGACACCAGTATTGAAGATAAAGACGTCATAGACCCAGTGACGCATTGCACTAAACCTTCTAATCACTCAAGTTCTCTTAAAAGAGCTTGTTTCATTCTCACGGGGAACCAGTGTAATCTATCGACCTGTCTCTTAGAGATGGTTGATATTGAAACAGGAGACCTCTCCCTAATCTCCGCATAGGAAACCTAAGAGTGCACTTCTCGAGTCCAGAGCCATGAGATACATCAAAGATCTCTTAGGAACACTTAGTATTTCTACAATTGGTGTTCGACATCAATAGACACCAGCTGTAAATTATCGAGTCCTTCGCAGATCTTATCAATCTACCGTGAACGTTTATGAGAGATTTTACAAATGTATTTCTCAATGATTGAACGGAAATTCCTGCCAGGGTCAACATCAAACAGCCCTGACAGCAGGTCACTTCGGTAATTTCTATGGGTTATGCTTAGTGTTCGCGGTGGTTTCAAACGGTCTACAATCGTGGAGTGATCCCTAGCGACTCACCCAGTCATTGAGCTACTTAGTAGGTCTCATAAGCTCTTTCGGGAGTATCTGACATGGGAACATCCATGGTAAGGGTTAGAAGGAGTCTTCACACTATGCTGTTGACGATCTCTAATTCCTTATCTGTAAGTACCGGTTGTTTATTGCTAACTGTTTACCTGCAGCTATACATCATCTCCATGGCGAAAGATTCCACATGCTCATACATGCATCATAAAGTCAAAGGAAAGTTCTCACAAAGATCAAAGGCTAGCAACAGTCAAAGAAAGATTCTACGGCAAAAAGAAAAATCTACAAAGTTAAGTGACAAAGATCAAAGTGAAAGAACGGGAATAACAAATGTATGTATGAAAAAACTTAAGACGTATGAGCATGTTGGAATGGCATACAACCACCACAAACACAGAAGTGACGAAAGGCAGATGACATCATTAGATCACTTCAACAACAATGAAGCATGATGAACTGGAACTATGATTCATCTAGTGATTCTTAAAGACGTCAAGAGCAATGAATGTTAAAGTTTAAAGACAAAGATGATGACGTCGCGCAACCTTCAATGACCAAGACTTAGGGGGAGATTGTAAGAATCGTATTTTTATTTAAAAAAAGTGTCGGTCATTATTATATTGTTATAGGTTGCTTTAGAATATCATTATGATGAAGTTTATGTTTAGTTTTCATGATTTTATAAAGTCTAAGGGCTAGTTATGTAATAATATCAAAGATATGTGAAGCCCTAGACAAGCACTATAAATACTCTTGTAAACCTCATTTGAGAGGTTGGTTCTCTTAGTAATATCAAGGTCATTATTTCACACACTAGAGTTCCCACTCACTCTCTCTCTCTACCTACTTTATCTCTCTAAGATTTAGGCTTCATTCAATAGTGATTAAGGTTGTTCTACGGTCCTACAAAGAACCTCCTAGGACATAATCATTATGCAGTTCCGGTATATGAAAATAAATTTTTAACCATTGTGAATTAAATACTACTACCTCCGTCCCACATTAAGTGTCCACTATGACTTTTCTAAGTCTTTTTTCACCAACTTTGACCTTAAATATATTTATTTGTGTTATATAACACTTAGTGAAAATTATACAAATAAAAACGCAACTAAAAACTTAATCCATTCATATATATTGCATCAAGTACTAAATAACACGGATAAAAAAAATTGAAATCAAAGTTGAAGAAAAAAGACTTGAAAAAGTCATAGTGGACACTTAATGTGTGACTTTTTAAGTCTTCATTTGGCAAATTTGACCTTATATGTTTTTATTTGTGTTATATAATAGTTGATAAAAATTATACCAATGGAAAATACATTTAAAACTTAATCCATTCATATATTTTGCATCAAGTAATATATAACACAAATAAAAATATTTAAGGTCAAAGTTGAAAACTAAATACTTCAAAAGTCAATAGTGGACTATAATTATGGGAAGGGGTAATTAAACTAGTTTCTAAGAGAAATAACAACTTGTCAATAATGGTGTTAACTTACAAATTCATCCAAAACATTAGGATTGTCCACAGCGCAAATAAATTGATTACCAAACATTGTTACTGCATTAACAATTAAGGTTATAAAAAATGAAAAATATCGTTTGAATGAAGTAAAAATCAGTAAATGTGGTTACCTGATACGTTTGTTTTTTGAAGAATCACGACTGCTAAGCACCGACTGTATTGTTTGAGATATTGGGTTGAAAGAAGATAGAGCGTTTATGTGTGTGTGTGATTTTGTTGTGTTAAACACGACTTAGTTTTGTTATTTGCAAAAAATTTCCTCGTTGATTTTCGTAAAAGGGAGGTAGCTGAAGTGTGTTATAGTCGGGAATAGTGAAATGACGAAAATACCCTGACGTGCAACGCACGTGAGGGCTCACCAATGGGCTAGCATCATTAAGTTCTGCCTAGCAGCATTAAGTTCCGAGTTACTAGCATTAGCAGCATTAAGTTCCGAGTTACTAGCATTCACCCAAATTCCAATCCAAACAACATTTTCTTTGCTTTTCCTACAAAATGTTAGTCTAGAAACGAAGAAAATACAAGCCATAACATATGCACAGTGATCCCAACATCTAAATATACTTAACAGTTCTAAGTATAACTAGGAGCATTGTAATGGGGCAAATGAAGAGTCATGACTAATAGTCTGAACTCAATTCATGCAGTGAATATCAAATTAGACTCAAACTGGATAAAGTATACATAAGTTATCAGATATGTGTGACCATATGTATCGAATTGTGACTCCATTTAAATAATGTGTGACAAAATATGACACTGTGATTTAGACACCTAAATAAATACTTCATGTGACCATATATATGGCATCTTTAATTTAGTAACACAAAAACTCAATGTGACTAATATCAAGGTTAATGATAACTGACTTCACATTTTGCTATAAATAATAGTCACATGAATATTTCACAATGTGACTATATTGAATGTATTGGTCACATATAATACCCTTATGATGTGGCGATAAACATCATTTAGATACACATGTGTGATATGGTGTGACTATTGTAAAGCCTATAGTCACATGATCGTGCTTCAACTAAGTGTGGCTATACATATTAGGATTTGGTAAACAAACACACACTAAACTTTAGACACACATATTAACTTACGTGACCATATGTATAGAATTTTAGTTACACTTAATCATGTTTCTATGGTTTAGTGTGACCATATATGACATTTGGTCACACTCTTCGAGTGTGTGACATATATTTGTCACTTTTAAATGCATTTCGTGACTAACGCTTCAAACTGAGTTTTAGTTGTCACACATTTCAAATTCATATGTGGCTAACTATTCAGCAAAAAATAGCAGTCATGTTTATATAATTCCTTACAAACTTGACTATATAATTTAGCCACATACGCAAGTACTTCATGTGACCATATATCTTTTTGGTCACAATGTTCAATTCAGTGACATATATTTGTCACATATGTATATCTATAGTGTGACAAATGTTTCGAGCTGATTTGTATCCATCACACGTCCCGAATTAAAAGTGACTAAAATGTCAAAAATAATTTACAAGTTACCCTCTGGTTACATATATACACAAATGTGTGACATATATTTTACGAAATGGTCACACAAGTCGGATCAAGTGTGGCTGTTTATTTAAGGCTGGTACATTTAGTCACGTATATATGTTGTTGTGTGACCATTCAAAATATGCTATGTGTGACGAAAGGCCATATATGTACTAGTGTCTACAATCAAAACATCCTATTACTGGATGGGAGATTTATTCTAATGATTTTGGTGATGCTTGGAAGATTATCAGAATTGGAGGTGTCACAAGTGTCTATAGAGATTTTGAAGACCTTGTCAGATCTTGTGACAGGGAAGATTTGGACACTTTGTGGAAGATGGTTCAAGATAAGTTCAAGAAAGATGAAATCATTGAAGTAAAAACTAAGAAATTATGGGTTCACTTCAAAAGATTGTATGAGCCTGATCCAAGTGATAGATATTGGAGATTTGAAGCTGACAATCTAACTACTTTGTGGAAATTTTATGAATCAAATGCAATGCATCAAGTTTCTAAACAAGCTGGTGTTGATGTATTCATGTTAACTGAGAAAGAATATCCTTTGAGAGCAGGAATCCTTATAGTTATGATATCTGTAAAGCTAAGATGCTGGGAAAGGACTGAGATGGTTGAAGATTTGCTACAAAGAATCTATGATCAAAGTGTAAGACCTGACAAAGAGTTAAGAAGAAGAAGATAGGTGTTTGGAAGAATCCCCCATCATTAATGAAGAAGGTTGATTCCAAGAAACTTAGTTATTTGCGCAAAAATCATAAGTTTAGGGGAGGATTTTTGGGAATAAACTAATAGTTACCAATGTTATGTATGAATGAAGAAACTGCTGGGTGAAATACACTAGCAGTGGAAACCTCATTACCACTGCTAGTACATATAGTTTCTCCTGTTTATGTTAGCTGTTAGTATGTCGTGTATATTGATAAGTATAGAAAAGATCTTGTGTATATCTTATGTTAATAGGTTTATACTTATTTTGTAAAGGACTCCTTGTTCTATAAAGGGAAGTCCTAGGTTTAGGTTTTAGACACGTATCAATTGCAAAAGCTTCAAGGTGTAACCTTAGTGATATTCAGATCACTCGTATTATTCTTAATAATAGTGAGGTTACAAGTTTGGTTATATTATGTGTTCTTACTGTTTCATTTATATACAAATCATACACATCACTCAAACACATCTTCTAAGTACTTTGTGGTAAATTCCGCATGCTACAAAGTATATACTTAAAGTATCTATCTAACACAAGGCGTGTGTTTAGAGCCTCATCAACTTTATTTATGTAAGGCTCGATAAAAGTTTTTAAAAGCTTTTTAACTTCACTCATGATCTTTATTTCACAAGTATTATATTTCAATAGTTCGACCATTTTAAATTCTTGCTTTCCACAAATAATTGACAACATCAAACTTTTCTAAAATTTTAGATTACAAAAACTTTTTCTCGTTAAACTCTCAAATTTGTTTGAATTATATGAGTTTTCAAAACTTTGTTCCACATGATTTTTCAGTGCAGTATCTTTTCTAGAAAGAACAATTTTTGTGTTAATCAAACCATAATCAACATGATGATTAGAGAAATTGGTGTTCTTATGTAAAACATGCAAACATTTTTCAGTTTTCCCTTGAGAGATGTCTTTAGGTACAAAAATGTATCCTTTGAAACTATCATGTCTCATGTAATCCACATTATAAAAACTAGGTTCAACTTTTTTTTGCTAAATCAAGATAAGATGGGTTGGAAAAATCAGGTCCCTATTTTAGATCCACAATTGAATCTGGTTTAGTGATTAACATGTGTACAGTCTGAATTATCTGCCAAGTTTTCTGAATAACTTTTTCAATCTTAGTTATTCTTTGAACACTATCAACTTTTTCTATTTTAAGTTTTGAAACTTTATATTCATGTTCTTTTTAATGTTCTCAAAATTAGAAATATTTCATTGAAGTTTAAAATTTTCATTTTTTAACTTAAGAATTTCTCTTTTTAACACTAACGGCCTTTCAGACTTTGTTTCATGTAACATTTCCTTGATATTTCTTTCTAAGCATGCACTCTTATCTTTTTCTAATTTAATCAAGTTAGCATAATTTTGAATTTGAGACTAAATTAATGCATAATTTGAAGCATATCAGTATGATCATGATCGGTTAATTAATGAGTGCAATCAGAACTGTTAGTAGGTGTAGGATACTCATAATCATAAACATGTATGGTTTAGTGTGGTTCGAATTAAGAAGAAGTAGAATTTCTAGAGAGAGAAAATGGGAGCCTTTTCTAGAGAGAGAAACAAGTGAAATGTATTAGATTAATGAAAGGTGCAACCCTCTCCCTTGGTGGGAGAGGGGTATTTATAGTTATAAAGAAAACACTCACTCCCGGGCTGTGGATCATGCATACAGTGGGTAAAGACCCGTCCTTCCTCCACGGTGTTACTTAAACTAATCTACGAACTAACTAAATATTAATAAGACTACGAGCTACTCAATGCTAATCTATACTCGGGGTGACCAAGTCTTTCATATGAATATTTATATTCCTAACAATCTCCCCTTAAGGGAGGTCACCCCGGAAAATACAAATTGAATTCTAGCATTCTATTCTTCGAATTTAATCTTCGTAGCTCGTAGTCACTGATTCTTCATAGTCATTAATCTTTGTGCTTCCAGCAGTAGGCCTTTGATGACTTGATTTATGTGTTGGATGATCCTTGAAGTTTCTTTGAGTTTATCATCCAAATGAATGTCTCCAAGTCATCTTTGTGCAAAATCATCTCCATGTGACGTAGACATTTTTGTATCGGCATGCTCACACTTTTCAGGATCATGATCTTCAGCATCAGAGTTGTGGAAGCATAGATGAAGCCCATTCAATGATCATGATATCTTGATTAAGATGTCGAAGTGTGAGCATCGGGTGATGGATCAGCATCTTTTCAACAATCTACTGCAACCGTCAGAAATTCTTGCAAGCAAACATTTAGCAACAAATCATCCGGTACTTATAGGTTTGGAATTAGAGATTGTCTACAACATAGTGCGAAGACTCCTTCTAACCCTTACCAAGACCGTTCCCAATCGGAAACCCCCAAGAGGAGTTACAAGATCTACCGAAGTAGATCAACAATTGGGTGAGTTGGTGGAGATCACCCCACGACTATAGACCATTTGTAACCGCCGTGACCACTAAGCATAATTCATAAGGAATTACCGAAGTGGCCTACTTTCAAGGCCGTTTGATGTTACCCTGGCAGGAATTTCCACTTAATCACTGGGAATTACTTACGTATGTTCTGTCATAAGTGTTCTTGGCAGATTGCTAAAATCTGCGTAGGACTCATAGTATTACACCTGGTGTCCTTAATGTTGAACAACCAGTGTAGAATTAGCATGTGTTCCTAAGAGATCTTTTGATGCATCTCGTGGCTCTAGACTCGATAAGTGCATAATTTGGTTTTCCTATGCGGAGACTAGGGAGAGGTCTCCTGCTTCAATATCAACCATCTCTAAGAGATAAGTTGATAGATTACACCGGTTTCCCGTGGGAGTGAAACAAGTCCTTTTAAGAGAACTTGATTGGCTAGAAGGTTTAGTGCAATGCATCACTGGGTCCATGACGTCTTTTCTTCAATACCGGTGTTACCTTGGTAACCACCAGTAGCATATGAATTGAACCCGGTTTCTGCCCTAAGGTTGAATAATTGGAGGGCTATTTCTTTTCACCCTTTCTCATTTCATTTCTTTTTAATTCTTCAACCCATTCTTTCTCCATTCTCACATTTCTCCTTTTTTTTCATAATTATACCTACGGACTTTCTAATACTATCTATTGGGTATTGTCCATGGGTAGATCCCTCCGGCTCTGGCGGATCATAGGACGGTTTTCCTAACCTTAGCCACCTTATAACTTCATGACTATCCTATGTTGCCAGACACCAAATCATTGAAAAATCTCTCAACGTGTTTATGAATAAGAAACAAATTTTGCTAACACGTTGAGAGTTTTACTATTAAGTTCAAATGTTCCCCCTTAACATGTGCTCGGATGTTATAATAATAAATTTGCACATGTCGGGAAGAGTTGCTCTTTTGAATTGATCCACCTTCAGTGAACATGAGCAGGCATTCGAGACACACTTACATCACTAGTTGGACTAGCTTGAACTTATTACCCGGCCTGATCAAGTCCATAGAAGGTTTCTCCAAACGGTACACTCTACTTAGACAAGTCCTTTTCGAGACACGCTTACATCACTGGCTAGACCAGCTTGATATTATTACCCGGCCATGACTAGTCCTTTTGATTCATGATAGTATATGTTCTGTCAATTCATTGGTTAAGCCTGAGATGCACTCACATGAGATGCTAAAGTCCTTTTTGTCACTACAAACCATTTGCTCCCCCTCAATATGTGCATTGGTATACAAAACAATTTAGCACATATGAGAGAGCTTACAATTATGTCCGAAACATCACCTTTTAATCATATTTCATATTTAAATCACATTTTCTCCCCCGTTCAAAAATTTCAAACCGTTTGAGATTTGTGATCCCAAGTGATTTAAATAAGTTCAAAGATTTTTGGGAGAAAATGTGGTCAGATTTAAGTATGACTGATTTTGAGACGATACATTTGCTCCCCCTCAATCCTTAAGGGAGAATGTTATGTGTCAGAAATGATGAGTTTTTAAATGATTTAGAGTTTAACGAGAAACTCATGAAAAATTCATATTCTGACACCTAACATTTGATATTTCACTACTTTGGAATGCACAAGATAACAATTATGACACAAATGATATTGTCCTTTTTGCTTCTCTGAATGAGTCAATGGTCAACATCAACTACCCATCCACCAACAAAACTTCAAACCCACTTGGCAGGACTAGAATCGTAATGCTTTGTTGAAGTGAAGGTGGTGGTGGTGATGAAAGTGTTGTTGTTGTTGTTGTGATGAATTCAAAACCAGTAAGTAGAGTGTGAAAGTCTGATCCTATGGTTAGAGCGGGAGCAGGCACATTCATATTGGACATGAAATCTGCATAAGAATATCAACACAGATATACATACATACAGATTCATTCATCATTAACCGCTACCACGTAGCAGCATGCCTACTAATAATACCATATATATCATGATCAAACCACATTCAAGCAACTCATCAAGAAACTATCTAGTCATTAAAAAGCAACTAGCAATCATAAACATTCATTGCAAGCCACTATTAGACATAAATAGCAATCACTAACATGGCAATTCACACATATTTCATCTTTCAAATCAGGAGCTTAGAAACTAGATTTTAGCTTGGTAGCTACATACCTAAGCAAATCCTGAAAACTTAAGCACATGTTCAACAGTAGTTGAGCAATTATCTGCTAACAACATGCAATACACATTCAATCAGATCATACAAATGCCAGAGGAGAAAACATGAACATCAAACACACTGGTTATCTAACATGTTTTAGATTTTGGGTTCAAAAGTATTTAGGGGATTATACGAGGATTCCAAAGTGACACAAATGAATTTCATAGTTACATAAAGCTAGGAAACTATAAGCAAATTGCACATAACGCCCTAAACTTTCTAGCAACTAACACATTTGGCCAATAGAGATAAAGCTCAGTAAGTTCCTCTTTAACTAATACCCCATTAACTACAAAACCGTTTTCTAACAATTATCAGATAACCAAGAAATCCATTTGATTATATAAAATTTGAAACCACTCTCCCCCTCAATCAATGACCCGTATTCTAGTTAAAGAGTTGTAGTCATTAGATTGAGTGACAAATTTTTATGAACAATCCAAATATGTTAGAATATCAAACAAAAAATTACCACCATGTGTCTCACAAATAATTTTCAGAAGAATCATAGAATGAAAACGTTTGCATACAAAGAAGATTTCTCTTCTTATACCAGAAATAATGCACAGAAACGTACATTAGATCGAGGAAACATGGATATAAAGTAATCCATGCCCAGGTGAACATCACCCGGTAAAAGGAACAACCGTCTTTTTGGCGACGAGTTTTCCCCATTTTGGAAAACAGGTTGCTATCTGAAGTAATAGCAAGCCATCAATTTTTGAAGTTCGGGTTACAGCCTGAAATGACTGCAAGCCATAGTTTGAAAGAATGTTTTGAGAAACGACATGTTTTAGAAAATTATTATTTGAAATTAAAAGAAAAACTCTTGCTCAAGCATATGTATGTTTCCGTGTCATTGTTGAATGACATTTCTAGAAACCTACATAATATTGATTGCACAAGAGACATGTCGTGAGAAGAATATTTTTGGATTTTTGTAATTTTTCAGATTTTTATGGTTTTTATAGGTTTTATATTATTTTTTTTCTATTTTGTTTTTGTTTTAAGCTATGCACAAAGGATATGTGAAACAAAACCCATTACTCCTCATTCTCTTCCTGCAGATGTATGAGTGATCCTAGCGTAAGACTCTTCATTCCAAGGTGCTGGAGAATAAATTGAAACCTTTCTCTTAAAATAGCCTTAGTGAAGAGATCTGCCACCTGAAATTCTGTCCTCACGAAGTAAAGTTCCACTGCCCTTTACTCAACATGTCTCACCACACCTTTGGAGATTCCGATTGCCAGGAGAAACTTGGACAGTGCATCAAACCATGTCCTAGGCGCCTTCTTGAGACCATAGAGAGCCCTTTTCAGATGATAGACATGGGTCAGACGATCAAGATCCACAAATCTTTTAGGTTGACTGAATTGAAGAACTTCATTCAGCTCGTCATTAAGAAATGCAATTATCACATCCATTTGATAGACCGTCATGTTCTGACGTGCAACATTGGCAAGAAAGATTCTGATAGCTTCAATGTAACCAACCAGAGCGAAAGATTTCTCTAACTCAATGCTTTCCTGTAGACGATATCCCTTAGCAACAAGCCTTGCCATGTTTTCAAAATGACATCATGCTCATCCAGTTTCACTTTGAAGATCCTCTTAAGAGCTATAATTATTGCACAGTCTGGAGGTAGTACCAATTCTCATACTTCAAGTCGATTGAACTTGCGAACTTCTTCTTGCATCGCATTAAACCAACAGTATTTAGGAATAGCAGTCTAGAAATCATTTTGTTTGACTTTTGAAAGTAAAAAATTATAAAAGCACCACAACGCATATGCGACAAGTTGCCTTCGTGTGGACACGGGTTGAGAAGGATTCCCAATAACTTTCTCAATCGGATGATAATTGGTCCAATATCAGAGATACTCATGTTGTTGAGGGTAGGGAACTGATGTAGCCATGTAAGGATCTCCTGAAGAAAATGCCTTTAATGAAGATTCAGGAGCAAGTATGATATCGAACGAAGCCACATCAGGAGGAGCAAATGAATTCACTTCAAAAGAATTGTTGTTTGTAGTGCCTTGATGTACTGAAGGAGATTTGAAGATTTGACGATGATGGTGAATAACTTCCAGATGGAGCATCTTGATCAAGTCAAGTAGAAACTGATGGACCATTTAAGTTGTACAAAACCAGAGCAGCGGCAGCTAGTGGTGTTAGTGTATCATCAGTAGGTGTCTCAAAGTATTCAACAATCATTGGGTCAAACAATATCTTCAAGATCTCATTTGTAGTTAGTACATAAGGTACTGCAGGAGTGGGATGCTATACAAGATCTGAACTGATTGCTTCAGGAGACAAAAGTTTAAACGCAGGTCCTGCACTGATGTGTATAGGAGCCGTATGCTCAGTCAGCTCAACGAATGTGACGTGAATGGTTTCCAAGATTTATCGGGTTCGTTTGTTGTAGATTCGGTATCCCTTACAATCTGGATCATAACCAACGAAGAATCCAATATCAGCTTTTACCTTTTAATAATCCTAGATCTTTAACTATAATTTATAGGGTAGCATAAAGCCCCGAACACACATAGAACGGAGAGATCCGGTTTCATGCCATGCATCAGCTCATATGGAGTTTTGTTGTGAAGAGTATGTATCAAGTATCAGTTTTGTTGCGTCATACTTGCAGCGGTTTAAGGAGTTATATGATAACCTCTGGAGTCACGTCCTTGGTTCTCAAAAACTTCACCCATGTAAACCGAGAATAGTCGACAACTATCACAAGAACATAGATCTTCCCATTTATACTTTGCATTTTCATTGGTCCACATAGATCCATGTGAAGGGTGTGAAGAACTTCCATGATGGTATTGATAGTTTCGGGTTTGTGTGTATGCTTCGTGCTTTTGCCTAGTTGACAAGCTGAACAAAGATGATCTTTTTCACACTTTGATCTGGGCAGATTACATACAAAATCCTTGCAAGCAAGATCATTGATGGTACCAAAGTTCAAGTGATTTAAAGGTTGGTGCCATAGCCACGATTTTTTCTTTGAGGCCATAGATTGCACGCAAGAAGGAGAAGGCCGCATCATGTCTTCAAATGGAGATGGTGTACAAGTGAGTACCATGACTGATTTTAAGAAGATCAACACCATCTAATTTTACTAAAGAAGCATGAATGTTTACTGAGAGCAACTTCTAGATCCGAATCACAGAATTGACCAATTAGAAACAAATTATGACCAAGTCCTTCGATGTAGAATACCCTGGAGATTACACTATCACCAAAATACCTAATCTCCTTAACCCATAATTGCCCAAAAATGGTCGTTCCCGAATTTTAACTGTCCCTATAAACAAATTCACGAGATTCTTGAGCTGTGAGCGATCCCCATTCATATGTTATGAGCAGCCTGAGTCCAATGTCAATGAACGATCTGTACGACCTGCATTTGAAAACAGACGAAAGAAGAGAGTTTCGAGTACCGGATCCCCAATTTGAGTTGGGTTCCAGTTGGTTAGAGCAAACAAATTTTGGAGCAACTGAGACCTTAGGTTCATCCGTTTCAATGGTGGAAGTTTCACTAGTCAAAGCAATGGGCCTAGTTAAAGGACATTTGGCCTCTAAAGGGAAAGTTCTACCAGTTGGCTTCTATTTCTTAATAGGCACTACTTTAAAGTTCGTCATCCTAGTTAAGGGGCACTGTTCTCCTAAAGTGAATTTCCTTCCAGTGGGCTTCCATTTATAACCAACATTGGCAAACAGTTTTCCTGTTGCTTTCCAAATTTACTTAATTTGTTTAGCTCTCCAAACTTTCTTAATTGGGGTTTTGTTAAACGACTTCAGAAATTTCTCAACACATTTATCATGATTACTCGAGATTAAGCATTTATTACATGTTTTGCAAAGTGAATTAGGATTTGAATTATGGTTCCTTTTGTTCAACTTAGACTTATAGTTCCTCATGTGGTCTTCTACTTTTGTCTTTGGAACACTTTTTGCTAAAGAAGTCCTATAATCCTTCATATGATTCCTAGGTTTTGACTTGCTAGCATTAGTGACACTATTAACTCCTATAGAGGGAGTGATGGGAACCTTAGTCTTTTTCACTTCTAGTTGCTGAACATGTTTTGATGTGCTGGGATCTGAAGTTTCCAAAGGTTCAGCAAAGGTAACATGCTTGTTTGTTGACTTAGAGGATGATGTAGATGACCTATCTTGCTTGCTATCAATCTTAGGACATGTACCAATAGCATATTCTAAGAGTTCCTGAGATCTATTAGTGAGAAAGCAGGCACCTACAATAGCATCATCAAGTGGTTTTGGTATCCTATCCTCTTTAATGGTTTCACGAAGCAAGTCAAGGCACTCCTTAAGATGTTTAAGATAGTCACTATGAACTAACTTATTATTTCGAAGGGGAAGAGGAATATGCACATCATCAATTGTGTACTTTTTACAAGCAAAAACCTTTTGAACAACATTATCACAAGTGATGATTGGCATTTTCCCTTTCATCTGAGTCTTTAGATTCTCAATTTCTTTAAGCAAAGAAGTTATCTTTTCATTGTTTTTATCACGTGTGATCTTAATTGAATCATATAACTCTTTGTAATGCTGTTTAACTTTTTAATTTTCAGCTCGAAACCAATCATTTTCATGTTTCAATTTATTGATGGTATCTTGAAATTGAAAATTCTAAGAATCTATAGACTGTGGTTTTTTAGTGCCAATCACATCACTCTTGTTTGACTTCAATTGGTCAATTTGGACCCTCAATTTTTGAAACATGTTAGTGTGAGCTTGAATTTTTTCATCACGTTTGGTTAATTCAAAATATGTATCAAATTCAGGAGCATCTGAAGATGTCTTGGCATTTGAGATTTTCATTCTTTCTTCTAAATGTTGACACTTTAATTGCAAATTAAGATTATCAACCTCTAGTTTTGACAAATGCCTGACCATGTTATCATGGTCATCGTTTTGAATTTTCTCACGCAATTTTAAATTCTCCCCTTCAAGCACAACAACACGATTCTGGAGAACATTTAAAGCAACAGACATTTCATGAAATTGACAAGCAGTTAATGTAGAATCAGTGGCAGTATAGAATACATCTTGAGCAACACATTTAGCAATCAAGGTATCATTCATGATAAGAGCATTTTTCCTTGCAATTTCACTATATTGAAGATCGGTTGCAGTTTGTTTTCCCTTGTTTTCCACTTCTTTAAACACCTTTTTCATATTATCAACATCTTTATTTATGGTATTTTAAAGACCCTCAAAATGTTCCTTGAGAAGTTTAAAGAATGGCATGACCTCAGTTAAATAACAACTCTTTGTTTGTTCAAAACCCTTTTCCCCTTCAGTAATACCCGTTGGCGTAATTCTCTTTTTACATGTTTTATCAAAATCAGTGAATAATTGACCAAGAACATATAGAGCAATTAGAGCATTATTTTGCGTGGGGATAGTTCAAGGGACAAGATGCCTGGGTGTATTCAGTGGGTATAATGTTGGATTAGCTATCTTAAACATAGTACGAGTTTCACCCACTATTCTTTCTGCTTTCATTCTTTCAAGGTCAAAACTCCAAGATATTTGCTCTGGGGTAAACCTTTTTTGAGGGACAAAAAGAGCTAATCGATTATCTTCAAAGTAATCATATTTGTACAGAATTTTGTTTGCAATGCACCAGGGATCCTTTAATTTTTCAGCCAATTTCTCTCTAGTTCTATCTGTTGACATAAATAATGCCTAAAAACATTATTAACATGTTATCAATATCTCTATGTTTTAATTATCACAAAAATATAAACTCATAGAACTAAAACTTGTGACATAAACAAGTATTTAGAGATTAATATTTCTCTTTACATCCAAATCACTTAAGGTATGAATAAACAAAGTGTTTAGTGCAATTTATGATCAAAGGGGTATTTAATTAACTAATGCAAAGTTTATATAATTATATAAACATATTATATATTTTTGAAAAACATTTTTGGTAATAAAGAAAAATGTTTTATTCATACTAAATATATGAATTCAAATTTTTAACCAAAATCAGTTAGTTTTTCACCAAATAAACTTTGCCCACTAAAAGACAAAGATTCTGGCCGTTTCAGTTGGGCGGCCCCCTTAATTATAAGGGGCGGTCCCCTTAAAATTAAGGGGACCGGCCATGATTTAATGGGACCGGCCACGCTCCTCTGTCAGAATCTTCTGCCTATAAATATCACCTTAACCCTGGATTTTTTCCTCACTTTTTGCACTTCTAAACTTTCTGATCTAGATCAAAATCTCCATTCTTTTATCCTTTGATCATAAGTATATAATTCTTTGTTTCTAAGTGATCCAACCTTCATCCTCTCAAGTGCAAGAGAAGAATACTTCTATCCCTCAAGACAAGAAGTATTACAACTTGTTGTGATCTCCACATCCAAGTTGTTGGTGCATCATCAAAGATCATTTACATTATTCTTTGTGAAGATTGTTGTGAATATTTGATTGTAGATAATTGTGTTAGATATAGATTGTGTGATTAGTTAGTAGCTTGGTGTGAAGAAGAAAATCTAGGTACTAGATTGGTGTGAAGAAGATAGGTGTGGAGTAATTAGTTGTGAAGTTGATTGATCTAAAGAAGTTGTGTAGAAGTTGTGACGAAGTTGTGGTGTGAAGAGTGGTGTGTAAATTGGTGTGTACGGTTTTCTCCGCCATAAGGGAGCTTGTTGATATAGTGAAACTATTCAACCCCCCTTCTAGTTTTAAAAGCTAAGCAAAACTCTAAAACTAATTTTATAACGAAGTAAAAAGACGTAAAACTATTCAATCCCCCTTCTAGTTTTCCACAATTGGTATCAGAGCCACGTCTAGCAAGATTTTTAAAATATATTGTATTTTAAAACTTGTAACGATCTATGGAATCTGAAAAATACTTAGAAGGGCAATCTATGCAAAGACCACCACTATTTGAAAGTGATGGATTTTTATATTGGAAAAATAGATTTGAAACGTATGTGAAATCAAAAGATCTTGATCTTTGGCATATTATTACCTTTGGTGATTTTCCTCCTATTCAATATAATGTTGAAACTAAAATGAATGAAATTGTATCTTCTGAAGAACAAAATGATGATTTGAAAAAGAAATTAGCAAAAAATAATGAGGCTAAAATGGTAATTTATAATGCGTTACCACGCAAAGAATATGAAAGAATTTTTATGTGTAAAACCGCCAAAGAAATTTGGAATTCTTTACTAATTACTCACCAAGGTAATAGCCAAGTCAAAGATAATAAAATAGATCTTCTTGTACAACAATATGAACAATTTATGATTCCGGAAGAGGAATCAATTGATAATGTTTTTGCTAAGTTTAACACTATCATCACAAGTTTAAAAGCACTTGATGAGACATTTTCTAGTAAAAATTATGTTAGGAAGTTTCTT
Organism: Artemisia argyi; assembly: GCA_030686995.1. Lineage (NCBI taxonomy): Eukaryota > Viridiplantae > Streptophyta > Magnoliopsida > Asterales > Asteraceae > Artemisia > Artemisia argyi. Next base: position 62,266,353 of record CM060685.1, read on the forward strand.
AGGGCATTGCATCCAAAATGGCGAGCTAAGGTCACGGCAATCGAAGAATCAAAGAACTTGATGACGTTATCACTAGATGAACTAATTGGCAACTTGAAGGTTCATGAAGAAATCATAAAAAGAGATTCGGAAACGGTCAAAGTCAAGAAAGAACAAACCAAATCCATTGCTCTAAAAGCCAAAAAGGAACCTAGTGATGATGATGATTCAAGTGACGAAAGTGAAGACGAAGAATATGCAATGGCCGTAAGAGAATTCAAGAAGTTCTTCAAGAGACGAGGAAGATTCACTAGATCATCACGAGATGAAAGAAAAGCATTCCAAAGGAATAGAAGTGACAACTACGGGAAAAGAAAGTGCTTTAGATGTGGAAGTCCAAATCATCTCATTGGCGAATGTCTAAAGCCACCGGGTTATGAAAGTCATGGTGCTTTTGTTAGTGGAACATGGAGTGATAGTGACAAAGAAGAAGTTGAAAAGCCAAGAGATGAAAAGTGTTTTATGGCAAAAGAAACCGACGAAATATGCTTAGGAATTGACTTGGAACCTGACGAATGGATCAAAGATAGCGGATGTTCGAGGCACATGACGGGGAATCGCAATCTATTCTCTACATACAAGGCATACAATGGAGGTAACGTTATTTTCGGTAGTGACTTACGTGGAAAAATCATTGGCAAAGGTATGATCTCTCAAGACTCACTTACTATTGAAAATGTAGAGCATGTAGATAAATTAACATATAACTTGCTTAGTGTAGGACAAATATGTGATAATAAATGTAGAGTCACATTTACCGAAGATGATAGTGAAATAGTTAAGAATGGAAAAATTATAGGTAGAGGAATTAGAAAAGGTGGCATATATGTTATGAAACTAGGAAACAAACCTGAGGATAGGATATGCCTAACGACCCTAGATGAAAACTCTACACTATGGCATAGGAGATTAGGACATGCTAACATGCAACAAATACAATCTTTGGCCTCTAAGGAATTAGTTAGAAATTTGCCTAATCTAAAATATGACAAGCATTTTTGTGATGCATGTAAAATTGGAAAACAAGCTCATGCTAGTCACAAAGCCAAGAATATAGTATCCACTACTAGATGCCTAGAATTATTACACATGGATCTTTTTGGTCCATCCGCTGTGCGGAGCTATGGAGGAAACAAATATACCTTAGTGATAGTAGATGACTACTCACGATACACGTGGACTAGGTTTTTAAGTGACAAAACCCAAGCCTTTGAAAAATTTGAAATATTTAGTAAAATGATTCAAAATAAATTAGGATGATCAATAGTTGCCATTAGGACAGACCATGGTAGGGAATTTGATAACGAAGTACAATTCGGAAAATATTGCGAGCTAAATGGAATATCTCACAATTTCTCAGCTCCTCGTACTCCTCAATCAAATGGCGTAGTAGAAAGAAAAAATAGGTCACTAGAAGAAATGAGTAGAACTATGTTAAATGAACAATCCATCCCACAAAAATTTTGGTGTCACGCCTTAGATACATCAACTTATATTTTAAATAGGGTATCAATTAGAAGAATTCTAAGAAAAACTCCTTATGAGTTATTAAGAGGTAGAAAACCAAACTTAAGCTACTTTAAGGTATCTGGAAGTAAATGCTATATTTTAAACACTAAGGACTATCTCACTAAGTTTGATCCAAAATCATACGAAGGAATATTTTTAGGATACTCACAAAATAGCAAAGCATATATAATACTTAACAAACACTTTATGAAAGTAGAGGAATCACTAAATGTAACATTTGATGAAACACCACCACCTCCTAAAACATTACCTTTAGAAGATGATGATTTAGTCGAAGATGAAGCTATTGAGGTTAGTAAAACAAAACCCATAGGAAATGAAAATGAATACATTCACTTAGAAAATAACAAAACTGTTAATATTAAAGAATCTAGATCACATCCATTAGATAATATAATAGGACATCTTAACCAAAGAACCCTTACGTCACAAGCCCAAGATAAAAACAATTTCTTTTGTTTCCTCTCAGCAATAGAACCTAAGAATATTAGCGAGGCTTTAAAGGATGAAAGTTGGGTTATAGCTATGCAAGAAGAATTAAATCAATTTAAGGCGAATGATGTTTGGGAATTAGTCCCAAATCCAAAGGATATGACCATCATAGGAACCAAATGGGTATATAGGAATAAGTTAGATGGCAATAGAATAGTTACTAGGAATAAAGCTAGGTTAGTTGCCCAAGGTTATAATCAACAAGAAGGAATTGATTATGACGAAACTTATGCCCCCGTAGCTAGACTAGAATCGATTAGGATATTACTTGCCTATGCTTGCGCCCTAGATTTTAAGTTATTCCAAATGGATGCGAAAAGTGCATTCCTTAATGGTTTTATCAATGAGGAGGTATATGTGGCACAACCTCCAGGATTCATTGACTTCGCAAAACCTGATTATGTTTATAAGTTAAAGAAAGCTTTGTATGGACTCAAACAAGCTCCCAAAGCTTGGTATGATCGATTAAAAGCTTTTCATATTAAACATGATTATTCCATGGGAATGGAAGATAACACTCTTTTCACTAAAAGGAAAGACCCAAATCTCATCATTGTCCAAATATATGTTGACGACATTATATTTGGATCGACTTGTCAAGACATGTGTGATGAATTCGCCAAAATCATGCATGATGAGTTTGAGATGAGTATGATGGGTGAACTTAACTTCTTCCTAGGATTACAAATAAAACAATTAGAAGATGGAATATTTTTTAACCAATCTAAGTACATTAAGGAAATGCTTAAGAAGTTTGGCCTAGAAGACTCAAAACCCATGAAAACTCCCATGTCTACGGAGGTAAAGCTCACAAAGGACGATGAAGGTGAGTCCGTAGATAACACCAAGTATAGAGGAATGATAGGTAGTTTACTATACTTGACGGCAAGTAGACCCGACATCATGTTTAGTGTCTGCCTTTGTGCCCGTTTTCAAGAGGATCCCAAAACCTCTCACCTAGAAGCGGTTAAGCGTATCTTCCGATACGTTAAAGGCACTATACACTTAGGATTATGGTATCCTAAGGAATCCGGCATAGATACTATTGTCTATGCGGATTTTGATCATGCGGGAGACTACGTAGATAGAAAGAGCACTAGCGGTATTTGCACGTTTATAGGATGTTGTCTAACGTCTTGGTTTTCGAAGAAGCAAACCGCTCTTGTTATTTCTACCACCGAAGCCGAATATGTAAGCGCTGGAAAGGCATGTCAACAAGCACTAAGGATGAAACAAGCTCTCGTAGACTATGGCATTAGGTTAGAAAATGTCCCCATTATGTGTGATAACAAAGGTGCGATAGATTTAAGTAAAACTCACAGAGGAGGAATTAATTCAAAATTTCAATATTATCCGAGTAATCTTGGAAATGGAAATGAAATTCGAAGTCTAATATAGGCTAAACAGAAGAGTAAAGAAACTAGTTCACGATCACAAATTCCCTTCGTTTAATTTGGATTATAACAGCTGGTCGTCGTAGTCTCTAGATCAGAGTCTACCTCATTTTCTTCCTTCTCCTCTTCTCTTTCACTAATCCAGCCGTTCTTATTATTCTCATGTTGCGGTAGAAGGCGGCAAGCAAAGCCACTCTCACTATCTCTCTCATCTCCTTCCGCAAACTCAGGGCACTTCCCGCAATACTTGGTGCCAATACTTTTGTCATCATTTGGTGTGGTTTCATACTTCTCTTTCTTCTTGTCCTCCACCTTCTGGCTGCCCGTCGCATTAACAGTAATTCCTTTACTCGTACTTACACGCTCGGTCTGTCTCACAACATCCTTTATGGCTTGAGTCGCCATTTCCTTTTGGTCTTCGTTAGGTGATCCAGAGTGACTAGATTTAACCATCTGAACGGTTACCAATTGATCAGGATAGGGAATTCAAGAATAACCACGAAAGGTAAAAGTATGCCAAAAGAAACCTAATATCTACCCAATCCTCACCGGTTTAAACTTCAGTTCGCACAGGGAAGAATCCTAAATCAAGTTCTCAAGGTGTTCATTAATGTTACTACAGTGGAAACCTAATGCTCCAAAACTCACAGGTCCAGGTCATGTATTATAAGTCGTCAGCCTGGGCTCTGATACCATAAATTGTAACATCCCAACCCGTCAAGGGTAAAGATATCACAATAAATAGTGTCCAACAGAGCAAAACACAAGCTTTATACTTTAATAATACAATGAGTACAAGGTTACAAATGAATTCTAAAAGAAGGGAATTACAATAATAAAACCATGTCCATAATATAAGGGAACTCTAAGTTTGGTCCACATTCTCTCATCCCAAAGCTAAACCCCGCATCCTAGCTTAAGTACCTGCCGCATGGAAAAGAAAACGCGGCTAAGCATGAAAAGCTCAGTGAACAGATATGAAGATAACAAGCACATCAAGTAATAAGATAAGAGAGTATGAATAGAAATTACATATGGTGTCACAAGGTATATCAAAGGACTATCAAGGTTAGGTATGAAAAGTCACCAAGGTTAAATATCAAGAGTCGTCAAGTGTAATAGTAAGGATTAACAAGTTTCAAGGATCGTCAATTATAATGTCAAGGGTTAAGTATAATATCAAGGTTTAACAAGTATAATATCAAGGGTTACCAAGTTTCAAGGTTTTCAAGAATTAAGCAAGGTCAAGCATCAATAGTTTGCAAGGTCAAGTATCAATAGTTTGCAAGGTCAAGTATCAAGTGGCAAGGCTATCAGGTGTCAAGTATTAAGTGTCAAGTGGCAAGGCTCTCAGGTGTCAAGTATCAAGTGTCAAGTGTCAAGTATCAAGTGTCAAGGCTATCAGTATTTAACCCCCAGGCACACAAGTATCAAGTCAAGTATATCAAGTCAAGTATCCCAAGATGGAGTGATCAACTCCCAAGATGTGAGGGGCTGTAATGCACACACGCCCAGTCACCAAGCAATATATATCATGTAGTCCAATATCATATCAAGATGGCCGTAGCCCAAGACAAGTCAAGACAAATCTAGGATGCATCCATACGCCCCTGCTGGCCAATAATAATAATCATAGCAGCAGTCAATAACAAGTATCAGGGACGGTGGGGGACATCTCTCTAGCCCCACTAGAGTACATAACATTGGTGCATCAATGCTATGGTTGTGGCTACTCCACAACAAGTAGCTCCTGGGTAAAATACTGAAGGGTCAAGGGTTCAAGGTTCAATGTCAAGTATAAGTGGTCAGGTCATAATCAAGGTTCATGTCAAGGTTCAAGTCAAATGTTCAATATCAAGGGTTCAATATCAAGGGTCAATATCAAGGGTTCAATATCAAGAGTTCAATCAGGTAATATAAAAGAGAGAGAGAAGAGTCATGAGAGAAATAGTTGTACTCTTACTGAAAGAGTACAGAATATCTGTACCTTGGTCCAATTGCACAAGCACAGTCACAAGTCAAAGAGAGGATGGGTCACTCTCGCTTCACCGAACCTAGAAGATAATGAATACGAATCAAGACAAGTCCGAATTACTCAACTTACCTCTTTTAGTTATCTTTCCATTTTTAGAAACTTTCCATATTTAGCACCTTTCTATTTTAGGTAACTTTCCATATTTAGTAACTTCCCACTTTAAGTAGTTTAAGCATTTTAGAAGACTTTCTATTTTTAATAAGTTTCCTTATTTAGAAGGTTTCCAATTTTAAAAGGTTTCCATAATTAGTAACTTCCAAGATTAGCAAGTTTCCATAAATAGCAGGCTTCTCATTTTAGCAATTTTACTAGGTTTATCATTTCAGTAAGCTCCGGTGATTAAATATGATAAGTATTCCATTTTATACAAATTTTCCAAGATTAGGGTTGATTATGACAATTTCTGTAGTGTAGGGTGAAGAAATGTAATTATTGCAAAGTATAGGGCCCAAAGTATAAATTATATAAATGCATCACAAGTCTTCTCATTTTATGAACAATTCTCACGACCAAAACGAGTCCGAGATACTCCTTATATTTTATTATATTCTGATTCGAAAATAAGCCGAAACCACATGCATGCATATAGGCTCACATGTTTTAGAATAGATTCAATGCATACCTATTGTGCGTTATTCATATAACTGATTAAATAAAACATTCATATGCCATATCAACAAACTTATTTTGATCCAATATTCTCATGCTTTCAGATATGATAAATATATATAGACGTATAGTATTTTGTTTTTTTTTTCATGTGATATTTTAGGTCGACAAAGAAAACAAGAAGATGATGATCGATCAGACATACTAGAAAAGAAAGGATTTGAACCAGGTTGGACTCTTACCCTTGTAGCGTTATTCACGAAACGAGAAGAACAGCCATGTACATTGATCGAGTGTCAAGACCAGCCGAACACGACCCGGACGAAACCCTCTTCGAACAGTTTAAAACCCACGACTCAAACCTGATCATCACACATCCTTTTTATAGGTTTAAATCTGTATGTATTTAATATGTTTGCTAGTCGATTCAAGAACCTAAAACACGACAAAAAAAAGGAATACTTGAAGATCGGAATTGAACAAGGTCGGTAGGTTTACCCTCGAAGCGTGACACACGAATGAACAAGGAACAAGGATGTAAATACCATCCAAATACCACATCACCGAATACGAGCAAAGTCACCCCTCGATCAGCAATGAAAACTCATGTCTAAAGAACCCCTTTTTTTTTCGAGTAGTAACACACCCACAATCACCCACGTTCACGCCTTACATCAGCCAGAACCACACACACACGAGTCTTCCTTGGTTGATTTTTGATTCGAACAGGAGAGGAAACAAGGGTACCAGCCGACATTTTTTTTTTTTTTATCTTTTGGGTTTTATTTAGTTTTTTTTTTTTTTTTTTTTTTTTTTTTTTTTTTTTTTTGTGTATTAAACTTGTGAGGGTAATGTGTGAATCGGTTTTAAAACAAACCGTGTGGGTGAGGGTTTAAAAGAAGAAAGTAGCCGAATTATAGGAGTGATTAGAGGAAACAATATCAATCACAAATATGGACTCAATACTAGTTCTCATATGTCTGTACCAATTTGAAAATAAAATAGGCTAGGACTTTTAAACGTGTGATATTCTTTTAGATTAATTAGGTTATAACAATTTTCTTATTATGTATAAGTTTAACGTTTCCATGTTTCCAAAATTTTAAATATATTGTAGATTAAAAGTTGAGTCGAATTCGTATACCGTTTATTGTTCAAATATTGAAGAGTTAAATAATTAGGTTATAATCGTAATGTGATGTCCTAAATAATCAAACATCTTTCATAAGTTTAAGATTAGAGGGTAGTTTGGGTATCTTACATGTTTAAGAAAATCTGGGTTTTACAACTCTTCCCCTCTAAAAAGAAAATTTTCGTCCGCGAAAATGAAAGAGGGAATAAGGTAATCGAAACAAGCCGAAAGCATACAAGACTACAAAGGAAAATGAGGGTAGCTGGCTCGCATAGACTCCTCGGTCTCCCAGGTCGCCTCACGTGGTGGATGGTTCTTCCAAGGAATTTTAACAAAACGAATAACTTTTTTTTCATGACTCTCTCCTATCTATCAAGAATTGCAAGTGACATATCTGGTTGAATCTGATCGCAAAGGTATGACACCATATGTAGAGGATGACAATTGTATCTTATGGAAAGCTCATATGGAAATACGAAAAAAAAAATTTCAAGTCAAGTTAACTGTATCGGGTAGTAGAGATCTCTTCAAAGAGCTTGAGATTGGTGACAGATGTATCGAGGTCAACAGAATGCAAAATCGAGAGTTTAATTTAATCCAATTATCCAACGAACAAAAATCAAAGTGAACGCATAGGTAGAATGAACCTAAAGTCTCACAAGTCGCAGAAAATTCAATGGAGTTCAAATTCTAAGCTTCTATAGATACTCCCCAAGATATCCTATAACCACAATAAGTGCACGTTATATGATGTGAGTATTATCACGTTGGCCAGACGTCATAATACTAGCATCATATAATATGCTCTCATGATGGTCATATTTTATCACGAGTCGTAAACAAACAAGTCAATCTTAGTTCACCTATTACTTCTATCATCCAAGGGGTCAACCGAAATCAAGCGTCATAACCAAGAGGAACATCCGATGACAAGACAGCGGAAGTTTCAATGAATAACTAGAGGAAAACAACTGCAAGAGTAACGGAATTCTAACATATCAACAATCAAGGTATGTTGTCTCAAAAGCATCTATCTTCCCAATATTCGCCAAAATTTCCAAAACAAGACCAATGTCAAGCATGCGCAGAATGAACACGAAACAGAGATGATATTGGAGAACCTAAATCATCCAAGGATCACATTCCCAAGTAACAAAACTCAAGAGATTAACAAGAGTGAGCATTCGTCATCATAAACTTCATCTTCCACAGAATCAACTCTTTCAAATAACAAAGTGGTTTGTTCCAAAGATCACCAACATTAAATGTCTTCAATCTGTCTTCTTTTGTCTATCAATCTGGAATGAAACAAAACTGTGAACTTGAGTCTGATTCCTCAAGCCTTCTGCAGTTCTTCTTGGAATGCGATGGAGTAATGCGAATTCTGGCACTATCTTCAAATTCCTTCGTCATCCAGTCTGCTTCCGCTCTTAATTCATCTTAGTACAACCAAGATGAATAGGGAAGTGAGACTGCATGTCCTCATCGGCTCCAGGTTCGCCACTTTGACAGGCTCTTGTTCCCTGCATCGCCAACACTTCTGCCTTGTAAGGAGTATTTTCATTCTTCATGGTAGCCACTGTTGTTGTCCATTCCAGGTCAGGCAGTGAAATTAATCTTCTCATAAGTTTCTAATTGACGCACAATGGTAAGCATCTTCCAAGATTCTTCTGTAAGATTCCAAAGACTAGCTTTTCAAATTTATTGTCGGTCTTGGTCATTTGGTGATAGTTTCAGATCTTGTGGAATTTAGAGAGATATTCAAATCTAAGAACACTATTGCTCCAACAAATATCAATCTCCTAAAATGCACAAATGATCGTCAAATTTCTGACAAGGTACAAAATAGTTTCCATGTTTCTTCTCGTCTTCAAATGTACTATTACGTCATACAATGACTGTTTGTCCAAGTACTCATGAGAAAATGCTATTTATCAGATTTACAAGATGGTCGGAGCTTTAGCTAATACTATTTGCGTCACTAACCGTCATGGTAGTCGTCACGAATATGGAAAGCGATTTCAAGGATAACCTCAACTCATACTCCATTTCAGAACATTCCACAATGTCATACTATACAATTTCTCTAAATATTCATGAAAACATAACCTCATCATGTACACGGAAATAGTTGACGTGATAGCCAATTCAATTGGAATCGTTAACTTATTATTATGAGTACAAGAACGGCTTCAAAATCATCTTAAGGAACCTTCACGTTCACCCCATGTCGTTCCTCCTTTTCTTCACGAATAAAACCAGTATACTTCCCGGGCTTACTCTCGGTTAGTAAACTCATTTCTTAGAAGTTCTTTCATTTGTTTCTTCAGTCTTCCAAGTGAAACCATCGGAAACGGATTTTCAATGGTAGGTCGAGATCATACCAAAGGTAAGCGGAATTATATCTACATTCGCCAAACCAAATGGATAGTTCACGAATTAGGATCAAGTGTAAGGTTTATCAAGAGTCTTTAGGCAGATAAGTTAACTATTCGAAAAGGTTGGGATTTTGTTCAACTTCTTAGCCCAATTGTGCCTTATTGCGAAATACGAACATTGTATTGTTGTCAAAGTGATACGCGTAGGATACTATTTGCCAACATCGTCAATGGAGACAAATAGAAAGATGAGAATTATCCGAAAGTAATGGAATCTATCAAGTCAATCAATTTAGGCGCCAAAACATCGTACCAATACTTCCAAAGTCATCAAGATTCACAATAATAATTAACTGATGAACACAAACAAGATTGCCATTCCAAAACTCACAGAGGAGGAATTAATTCAAAATTTCAATATTATCCGAGTAATCTTGGAAATGGAAATGAAATTCGAAGTCTAATATAGGCTAAACAGAAGAGTAAAGAAACTAGTTCACGATCACAAATTCCCTTCGTTTAATTTGGATTATAACAGCTGGTCGTCGTAGTCTCTAGATCAGAGTCTACCTCATTTTCTTCCTTCTCCTCTTCTCTTTCACTAATCCAGCCGTTCTTATTATTCTCGTGTTGCGGTAAAGCCACTCTCACTATCTCTCTCATCTCCTTCCGCAAACTCAGGGCACTTCCCGCAATACTTGGTGCCAATACTTTTGTCATCATTTGGTGTGGTTTCATACTTCTCTTTCTTCTTGTCCTCCACCTTCTGGCTGCCCGTCGCATTAACAGTAATTCCTTTACTCGTACTTACACGCTCGGTCTGTCTCACAACATCCTTTATGGCTTGAGTCGCCATTTCCTTTTGGTCTTCGTTAGGTGATCCAGAGTGACTAGATTTAACCATCTGAACGGTTACCAATTGATCAGGATAGGGAATTCAAGAATAACCACGAAAGGTAAAAGTATGCCGAAAGAAACCTAATATCTACCCAATCCTCACCGGTTTAAACTTCAGTTCGCACAGGGAAGAATCCTAAATCAAGTTCTCAAGGTGTTCATTAATGTTACTACAGTGGAAACCTAATGCTCCAAAACTCACAGGTCCAGGTCATGTATTATAAGTCGTCAGCCTGGGCTCTGATACCATAAATTGTAACATCCCAACCCGTCAAGGGTAAAGATATCACAATAAATAGTGTCCAACAGAGCAAAACACAAGCTTTATACTTTAATAATACAATGAGTACAAGGTTACAAATGAATTCTAAAAGAAGGGAATTACAATAATAAAACCATGTCCATAATATAAGGGAACTCTAAGTTTGGTCCACATTCTCTCATCCCAAAGCTAAACCCCGCATCCTAGCTTAAGTACCTGCCGCATGGAAAAGAAAACGTGGTTGAGCATGAAAAGCTCAGTGAACAGATATGAAGATAACAAGCACATCAAGTAATAAGATAAGAGAGTATGAATAGAAATTACATATGGTGTCACAAGGTATATCAAAGGACTATCAAGGTTAGGTATGAAAAGTCACCAAGGTTAAATATCAAGAGTCGTCAAGTGTAATAGTAAGGATTAACAAGTTTCAAGGATCGTCAATTATAATGTCAAGGGTTAAGTATAATATCAAGGTTTAACAAGTGTAATATCAAGGGTTACCAAGTTTCAAGGTTTTCAAGAATTAAGCAAGGTCAAGCATCAATAGTTTGCAAGGTCAAGTATCAATAGTTTGCAAGGTCAAGTATCAAGTGGCAAGGCTATCAGGTGTCAAGTATTAAGTGTCAAGTGGCAAGGCTCTCAGGTGTCAAGTATCAAGTGTCAAGTGTCAAGTATCAAGTGTCAAGGCTATCAGTATTTAACCCCCAGGCACACAAGTATCAAGTCAAGTATATCAAGTCAAGTATCCCAAGATGGAGTGATCAACTCCCAAGATGTGAGGGGCTGTAATGCACACACGCCCAGTCACCAAGCAATATATATCATGTAGTCCAATATCATATCAAGATGGCCGTAGCCCAAGACAAGTCAAGACAAATCTAGGATGCATCCATACGCCCCTGCTGGCCAATAATAATAATCATAGCAGCAGTCAATAACAAGTATCAGGGACGGTGGGGGACATCTCTCTAGCCCCACTAGAGTACATAACATTGGTGCATCAATGCTATGGTTGTGGCTACTCCACAACAAGTAGCTCCTGGGTAAAATACTGAAGGGTCAAGGGTTCAAGGTTCAATGTCAAGTATAAGTGGTCAGGTCATAATCAAGGTTCATGTCAAGGTTCAAGTCAAATGTTCAATATCAAGGGTTCAATATCAAGGGTCAATATCAAGGGTCAATATCAAGGGTTCAATATCAAGAGTTCAATCAGGTAATATAAAAGAGAGAGAGAAGAGTCATGAGAGAAATAGTTGTACTCTTACTGAAAGAGTACGGAATATCTGTACCTTGGTCCAATTGCACAAGCACAGTCACAAGTCAAAGAGAGGATGGGTCACTCTCGCTTCACCAAACCTAGAAGATAATGAATACGAATCAAGACGAGTCCGAATTACTCAACTTACCTCTTTTAGTTATCTTTCCATTTTTAGAAACTTTCCATATTTAGCACCTTTCTATTTTAGGTAACTTTCCATATTTAGTAACTTCCCACTTTAAGTAGTTTAAGCATTTTAGAAGACTTTCTATTTTTAATAAGTTTCCTTATTTAGAAGGTTTCCAATTTTAAAAGGTTTCCATAATTAGTAACTTCCAAGATTAGCAAGTTTTCATAAATAGCAGGCTTCTCATTTTAGCAATTTTACTAGGTTTATCATTTCAGTAAGCTCCGGTGATTATATATGATAAGTATTCCATTTTATACAAATTTTCCAAGATTAGGGTTGATTATGACAATTTCTGTAGTGTAGGGTGAAGAAATGTAATTATTGCAAAGTATAGGGCCCAAAGTATAAATTATATAAATGCATCACAAGTCTTCTCATTTTATGAACAATTCTCACGACCAAAACGAGTCCGAGATACTCCTTATATTTTATTATATTCTGATTCGAAAATAAGCCGAAACCACATGCATGCATATAGGCTCACATGTTTTAGAATAGATTCAATGCATACCTATTGTGCGTTATTCATATAACTGATTAAATAAAACATTCATATGCCATATCAACAAACTTATTTTGATCCAATATTCTCATGCTTTCAGATATGATAAATATATATAGACGTATAGTATTTTTTTTTTTTTTCATGTGATATTTTAGGTCGACAAAGAAAACAAGAAGATGATGATCGATCAGACATACTAGAAAAGAAAGGATTTGAACCAGGTTGGACTCTTACCCTTGTAGCGTTATTCACGAAACGAGAAGAACAGCCATGTACATTGATCGAGTGTCAAGACCAGCCGAACACGACCCGGACGAAACCCTCTTCGAACAGTTTAAAACCCACGACTCAAACCTGATCATCACACATCCTTTTTATAGGTTTAAATCTGTATGTATTTAATATGTTTGCTAGTCGATTCAAGAACCTAAAACACGACAAAAAAAAAAGGAATACTTGAAGATCGGAATTGAACAAGGTCGGTAGGTTTACCCTCGAAGCGTGACACACGAATGAACAAGGAACAAGGATGTAAATACCATCCAAATACCACATCACCGAATACGAGCAAAGTCACCCCTCGATCAGCAATGAAAACTCATGTCTAAAGAACCCCTTTTTTTTTCGAGTAGTAACTCACCCACAATCACCCACGTTCACGCCTTACATCAGCCAGAACCACACACACACGAGTCTTCCTTGGTTGATTTTTGATTCGAACAGGAGAGGAAACAAGGGTACCAGCCGACATTTTTTTTTTATCTTTTGGGTTTTATTTAGTTTTTTTTTTTTTTTTTTTTTTTTTTTTTTTGTGTATTAAACTTGTGAGGGTAATGTGTGAATCGGTTTTAAAACAAACCGTGTGGGTGAGGGTTTAAAAGAAGAAAGTAGCCGAATTATAGGAGTGATTAGAGGAAACAATATCAATCACAAATATGGACTCAATACTAGTTCTCATATGTCTGTACCAATTTGAAAATAAAATAGGCTAGGACTTTTAAACGTGTGATATTCTTTTAGATTAATTAGGTTATAACAATTTTCTTATTATGTATAAGTTTAACGTTTCCATGTTTCCAAAATTTTAAATATATTGTAGATTAAAAGTTGAGTCGAATTCGTATACCGTTTATTGTTCAAATATTGAAGAGTTAAATAATTAGGTTATAATCGTAATGTGATGTCCTAAATAATCAAACATCTTTCATAAGTTTAAGATTAGAGGGTAGTTTGGGTATCTTACATGTTTAAGAAAATCTGGGTTTTACAACTCTTCCCCTCTAAAAAGAAAATTTTCGTCCGCGAAAATGAAAGAGGGAATAAGGTAATCGAAACAAGCCGAAAGCATACAAGACTACAAAGGAAAATGAGGGTAGCTGGCTCGCATAGACTCCTCGGTCTCCCAGGTCGCCTCACGTGGTGGATGGTTCTTCCAAGGAATTTTAACAAAACGAATAACTTTCTTTCTCATGACTCTCTCCTATCTATCAAGAATTGCAAGTGACATATCTGGTTGAATCTGATCGCAAAGGTATGACACCATATGTAGAGGATGACAATTGTATCTTATGGAAAGCTCATATGGAAATACGAAAAAAAAATTTCAAGTCAAGTTAACTGTATCGGGCAGTAGAGATCTCTTCAAAGAGCTTGAGATTGGTGACAGATGTATCGAGGTCAACAGAATGCAAAATCGAGAGTTTAATTTAATCCAATTATCCAACGAACAAAAATCAAAGTGAACGCATAGGTAGAATGAACCTAAAGTCTCACAAGTCGCAGAAAATTCAATGGAGTTCAAATTCTAAGCTTCTATAGATACTCCCCAAGATATCCTATAACCACAATAAGTGCACGTTATATGATGTGAGTATTATCACGTTGGCCAGACGTCATAATACTAGCATCATATAATATGCTCTCATGATGGTCATATTTTATCACGAGTCGTAAACAAACAAGTCAATCTTAGTTCACCTATTACTTCTATCATCCAAGGGGTCAACCGAAATCAAGCGTCATAACCAAGAGGAACATCCGATGACAAGACAGCGGAAGTTTCAATGAATAACTAGAGGAAAACAACTGCAAGAGTAACGGAATTCTAACATATCAACAATCAAGGTATGTTGTCTCAAAAGCATCTATCTTCCCAATATTCGCCAAAATTTCCAAAACAAGACCAATGTCAAGCATGCGCAGAATGAACACGAAACAGAGATGATATTGGAGAACCTAAATCATCCAAGGATCACATTCCCAAGTAACGAAACTCAAGAGATTAACAAGAGTGAGCATTCGTCATCATAAACTTCATCTTCCACAGAATCAACTCTTTCAAATAACAAAGTGGTTTGTTCCAAAGATCACCAACATTAAATGTCTTCAATCTGTCTTCTTTTGTCTATCAATCTGGAATGAAACAAAACTGTGAACATGAGTCTGATTCCTCAAGCCTTCTGCAGTTCTTCTTGGAATGCGATGGAGTAATGCGAATTCTGGCACTATCTTCAAATTCCTTCGTCATCCAGTCTGCTTCCGCTCTTAATTCATCTTAGTACAACCAAGATGAATAGGGAAGTGAGACTGCATGTCCTCATCGGCTCCAGGTTCGCCACTTTGACAGGCTCTTGTTCCCTGCATCGCCAACACTTCTGCCTTGTAAGGAGTATTTTCATTCTTCATGGTAGCCACTGTTGTTGTCCATTCCAGGTCAGGCAGTGAAATTAATCTTCTCATAAGTTTCTAATTGACGCACAATGGTAAGCATCTTCCAAGATTCTTTTGTAAGATTCCAAAGACTAGCTTTTCAAATTTATTGTCGGTCTTGGTCATTTGGTGATAGTTTCAGATCTTGTGGAATTTAGAGAGATATTCAAATCTAAGAACACTATTGCTCCAACAAATATCAATCTCCTAAAATGCACAAATGATCGTCAAATTTCTGACAAGGTACAAAATAGTTTCCATGTTTCTTCTCGTCTTCAAATGTACTATTACGTCATACAATGACTGTTTGTCCAAGTACTCACGAGAAAATGCTATTTATCAGATTTACAAGATGGTCGGAGCTTTAGCTAATACTATTTGCGTCACTAACCGTCATGGTAGTCGTCACGAATATGGAAAGCGATTTCAAGGATAACCTCAACTCATACTCCATTTCAGAACATTCCACAATGTCATACTATACAATTTCTCCAAATATTCATGAAAACATAACCTCATCATGTACACGGAAATAGTTGACGTGATAGCCAATTCAATTGGAATCGTTAACTTATTATTATGAGTACAAGATCGGCTTCAAAATCATCTAAAGGAACCTTCACGTTCACCCCACGTCGTTCCTCCTTTTCTTCACGAATAAAACCAGTATACTTCCCGGGCTTACTCTCGGTTAGTAAACTCATTTCTTAGAAGTTCTTTCATTTGTTTCTTCAGTCTTCCAAGTGAAACCATCGGAAACGGATTTTCAATGGTAGGTCGAGATCATACCAAAGGTAAGCGGAATTATATCTACATTCGCCAAACCAAACGGATAGTTCACGAATTAGGATCAAGTGTAAGGTTTATCAAGAGTCTTTAGGCAGATAAGTTAACTATTCGAAAAGGTTGGGATTTTGTTCAACTTCTTAGCCCAATTGTGCCTTATTGCGAAATACGAACATTGTATTGTTGTCAAAGTGATACGCGTAGGATACTATTTGCCAACATCGTCAATGGAGACAAATAGAAAGATGAGAATTATCCGAAAGTAATGGAATCTATCAAGTCAATCAATTTAGGCGCCAAAACATCGTACCAATACTTCCAAAGTCATCAAGATTCACAATAATAATTAACTGATGAACACAAACAAGATTGCCATTCCAAAACTCACAGAGGAGGAATTAATTCAAAATTTCAATATTATCCGAGTAATTTTGGAAATGGAAATGAAATTCGAAGTCTAATATAGGCTAAACAGAAGAGTAAAGAAACTAGTTCACGATCACAAATTCCCTTCGTTTAATTTGGATTATAACAGCTGGTCGTCGTAGTCTCTAGATCAGAGTCTACCTCATTTTCTTCCTTCTCCTCTTCTCTTTCACTAATCCAGCCGTTCTTATTATTCTCGTGTTGCGGTAAAGCCACTCTCACTATCTCTCTCATCTCCTTCCGCAAACTCAGGGCACTTCCCGCAATACTTGGTGCCAATACTTTTGTCATCATTTGGTGTGGTTTCATACTTCTCTTTCTTCTTGTCCTCCACCTTCTGGCTGCCCGTCGCATTAACAGTAATTCCTTTACTCGTACTTACACGCTCGGTCTGTCTCACAACATCCTTTATGGCTTGAGTCGCCATTTCCTTTTGGTCTTCGTTAGGTGATCCAGAGTGACTAGATTTAACCATCTGAACGGTTACCAATTGATCAGGATAGGGAATTCAAGAATAACCACGAAAGGTAAAAGTATGCCGAAAGAAACCTAATATCTACCCAATCCTCACCGGTTTAAACTTCAGTTCGCACAGGGAAGAATCCTAAATCAAGTTCTCAAGGTGTTCATTAATGTTACTACAGTGGAAACCTAATGCTCCAAAACTCACAGGTCCAGGTCATGTATTATAAGTCGTCAGCCTGGGCTCTGATACCATAAATTGTAACATCCCAACCCGTCAAGGGTAAAGATATCACAATAAATAGTGTCCAACAGAGCAAAACACAAGCTTTATACTTTAATAATACAATGAGTACAAGGTTACAAATGAATTCTAAAAGAAGGGAATTACAATAATAAAACCATGTCCATAATATAAGGGAACTCTAAGTTTGGTCCACATTCTCTCATCCCAAAGCTAAACCCCGCATCCTAGCTTAAGTACCTGCCGCATGGAAAAGAAAACGCGGCTGAGCATGAAAAGCTCAGTGAACAGATATGAAGATAACAAGCACATCAAGTAATAAGATAAGAGAGTATGAATAGAAATTACATATGGTGTCACAAGGTATATCAAAGGACTATCAAGGTTAGGTATGAAAAGTCACCAAGGTTAAATATCAAGAGTCGTCAAGTGTAATAGTAAGGATTAACAAGTTTCAAGGATCGTCAATTATAATGTCAAGGGTTAAGTATAATATCAAGGTTTAACAAGTATAATATCAAGGGTTACCAAGTTTCAAGGTTTTCAAGAATTAAGCAAGGTCAAGCATCAATAGTTTGCAAGGTCAAGTATCAATAGTTTGCAAGGTCAAGTATCAAGTGGCAAGGCTATCAGGTGTCAAGTATTAAGTGTCAAGTGGCAAGGCTCTCAGGTGTCAAGTATCAAGTGTCAAGTGTCAAGTATCAAGTGTCAAGGCTATCAATATTTAACCCCCAGGCACACAAGTATCAAGTCAAGTATATCAAGTCAAGTATCCCAAGATGGAGTGATCAACTCCCAAGATGTGAGGGGCTGTAATGCACACACGCCCAGTCACCAAGCAATATATATCATGTAGTCCAATATCATATCAAGATGGCCGTAGCCCAAGACAAGTCAAGACAAATCTAGGATGCATCCATACGCCCCTGCTGGCCAATAATAATAATCATAGCAGCAGTCAATAACAAGTATCAGGGACGGTGGGGGACATCTCTCTAGCCCCACTAGAGTACATAACATTGGTGCATCAATGCTATGGTTGTGGCTACTCCACAACAAGTAGCTCCTGGGTAAAATACTGAAGGGTCAAGGGTTCAAGGTTCAATGTCAAGTATAAGTGGTCAGGTCATAATCAAGGTTCATGTCAAGGTTCAAGTCAAATGTTCAATATCAAGGGTTCAATATCAAGGGTCAATATCAAGGGTCAATATCAAGGGTTCAATATCAAGAGTTCAATCAGGTAATATAAAAGAGAGAGAGAAGAGTCATGAGAGAAACAGTTGTACTCTTACTGAAAGAGTACGGAATATCTGTACCTTGGTCCAATTGCACAAGCACAGTCACAAGTCAAAGAGAGGATGGGTCACTCTCGCTTCACCGAACCTAGAAGATAATGAATACGAATCAAGACGAGTCCGAATTACTCAACTTACCTCTTTTAGTTATCTTTCCATTTTTAGAAACTTTCCATATTTAGCACCTTTCTATTTTAGGTAACTTTCCATATTTAGTAACTTCCCACTTTAAGTAGTTTAAGCATTTTAGAAGACTTTCTATTTTTAATAAGTTTCCTTATTTAGAAGGTTTCCAATTTTAAAAGGTTTCCATAATTAGTAACTTCCAAGATTAGCAAGTTTCCATAAATAGCAGGCTTCTCATTTTAGCAATTTTACTAGGTTTATCATTTCAGTAAGCTCCGGTGATTAAATATGATAAGTATTCCATTTTATACAAATTTTCCAAGATTAGGGTTGATTATGACAATTTCTGTAGTGTAGGGTGAAGAAATGTAATTATTGCAAAGTATAGGGCCCAAAGTATAAATTATATAAATGCATCACAAGTCTTCTCATTTTATGAACAATTCTCACGACCAAAACGAGTCCGAGATACTCCTTATATTTTATTATATTCTGATTCGAAAATAAGCCGAAACCACATGCATGCATATAGGCTCACATGTTTTAGAATAGATTCAATGCATACCTATTGTGCGTTATTCATATAACTGATTAAATAAAACATTCATATGCCATATCAACAAACTTATTTTGATCCAATATTCTCATGCTTTCAGATATGATAAATATATATAGACGTATAGTATTTTGTTTTTTTTTTCATGTGATATTTTAGGTCGACAAAGAAAACAAGAAGATGATGATCGATCAGACATACTAGAAAAGAAAGGATTTGAACCAGGTTGGACTCTTACCCTTGTAGCGTTATTCACGAAACGAGAAGAACAGCCATGTACATTGATCGAGTGTCAAGACCAGCCGAACACGACCCGGACGAAACCCTCTTCGAACAGTTTAAAACCCACGACTCAAACCTGATCATCACACATCCTTTTTATAGGTTTAAATCTGTATGTATTTAATATGTTTGCTAGTCGATTCAAGAACCTAAAACACGACAAAAAAAAAGGAATACTTGAAGATCGGAATTGAACAAGGTCGGTAGGTTTACCCTCGAAGCGTGACACACGAATGAACAAGGAACAAGGATGTAAATACCATCCAAATACCACATCACCGAATACGAGCAAAGTCACCCCTCGATCAGCAATGAAAACTCATGTCTAAAGAACCCCTTTTTTTTTCGAGTAGTAACTCACCCACAATCACCCACGTTCACGCCTTACATCAGCCAGAACCACACACACACGAGTCTTCCTTGGTTGATTTTTGATTCGAACAGGAGAGGAAACAAGGGTACCAGCCGACATTTTTTTTTTATCTTTTGGGTTTTATTTAGTTTTTTTTTTTTTTTTTTTTTTTTGTGTATTAAACTTGTGAGGGTAATGTGTGAATCGGTTTTAAAACAAACCGTGTGGGTGAGGGTTTAAAAGAAGAAAGTAGCCGAATTATAGGAGTGATTAGAGGAAACAATATCAATCACAAATATGGACTCAATACTAGTTCTCATATGTCTGTACCAATTTGAAAATAAAATAGGCTAGGACTTTTAAACGTGTGATATTCTTTTAGATTAATTAGGTTATAACAATTTTCTTATTATGTATAAGTTTAACGTTTCCATGTTTCCAAAATTTTAAATATATTGTAGATTAAAAGTTGAGTCGAATTCGTATACCGTTTATTGTTCAAATATTGAAGAGTTAAATAATTAGGTTATAATCGTAATGTGATGTCCTAAATAATCAAACATCTTTCATAAGTTTAAGATTAGAGGGTAGTTTGGGTATCTTACATGTTTAAGAAAATCTGGGTTTTACAAAACACATAGAAATACGTCACCATTTTCTTTGGGATAATGTACAAAAAGGAAATATATCTATAGAAAAGGTTGCATCGGAAGACAACATTGCGGATATATTTACAAAACCCCTTAAGCGTGAATTATTCAACCACTTGCGTTTAGGATTAGGAATGATGAAACAAGTTGACTAAATTATATTGAATTAATTCAAATTTATACTTGCATGAAATCTATTTTTCTTCCATTTCACCTTTTCTGAGTCTAGGAATCTATTTCGCACAAAACTAAAGATTGAGAAAATTTATTTTATTTGCATAAACCTTTTAGTAAAACTCAATCAATTCTCTCTAAAAATTATTCTCACAATCTAGGAATCCCATGAAGATCATTTTCCTTGCATTGTTGACTAATTCTAAAAATATTGTATTTCAAAATCATGCATAAACTCTCACATAAATTGTCAAGGTATATAATCTAATATATGTCTTTGACATTCATGATCGAGCAAAAATTGAATCTAGGAGATCATTTGGATTGTTTCTTAGGATCTTTATTTCTTTTTTGTTTCTAGGAGTCGAAACAATCACAACTCCACATTTGTTGCATATAGACACTCACTAGGACAAATTCACTAATAATGGTGTCATCTTGATCCATCACTAGTTTTTCACTCGCTAATTGCCTTTGCCTTTAATCTAAGATAGGTGGCTTAGGAAGCTTAAGTGTGCTTGCCTTTACTTACCTCCTATTGTTTATTATGTGTTGATTATTTGCTCTTTTGCCTATGTGTTTTTGCATGCATGCTATAACTTGATTAGATTAGAATCTATATTGCCTAAGAGAATTGAACTTGCTTGAATTCTAATCCAAACACATAACCTTTCTGCAAATTTTCTGCCAAAAACCCAATTCTAGAAACCTGGAAATCACCAGATGGGCGGCCCCCTTAATTTTGTAAGGCGGCCCCCTTAATCATTAAGGGGACCGCCCCCTAATTAAGGGGACCGGCCATCTGATGGTCGGGTTTACAGAATCTTTTCTGCTTTTTAGCCCACTTCAACCTACATTTCCCAATCTTCACCAACACAATTTGTCATAATCTCCCAAACAAACTTTATCCATCCATAAACACACAAATCTTACACTATAAATAACCCCAATCCTCAAAACTCTTTTCTCATCCCTTCATGGCTTCTCCAAACAAACCCAAACCAAAAGCCTCAAGGCTTGCAAGAATGACGGAAAAACCCGTTTGGCGAAGAAAAAGCCCTCGAAACAAATCCATCATAACAAGTGAAGTTGGAAGTCATTCAACACCACCAACCGCTTACTTCCCAAACTTTCCACCACACTCACAAGGACATTCATTTGATCCTACTTACAAATCATACAACATTGGCCAAACATCTTCCTTCATGCCAAATAACTCACCTCATCCTCAAATCCCTTGTAATGATCCATACAAGGTTGATCAACCATCCCACTACAACTCCAACTACACAAACCCAATTCATCCATATAAACACAATGACTTTGTAACAATTCGCAATTTCAGGTTAACTTTTATTCCCAAAAATTTCACTATTCACTTTTTACTATTCACTTTTCACTATTCATCTCAGAAATTTTTATTTCATATTCTCGTAAGTTAAACTATTTTAACGATAATCCGAGAGTTTGACGCTCGTCGGATCATTTCTGCAAAAATCACAAAGCCGTGTCCGAGATTTACTTTTAGGTTTAAACGTCATTCCAGCATCCCGATATGTCCATAAAACATTATAAACAATAGAAATATGATTTTCTCTCATTTTAGGACAATTCCAAAAGTTTCGGAATTTTACGTTTTTCAGTTCAGCGTTTTACGCGAATTACGCGTTTTAGACCCGTGTTTCCAGTTTTTAGTAGGGTTTTAGCACCCGATAGATCCTACCACTCATTTTATATTTTATTATGGAGTATATTGATAAGTTCTAGCATATTTATAAGTTTCATATTTTTAGGATACCCGGTTTTACGTTTCGTGACTTAATAACTTACGGTTAGCAACTTACGGAGTCAAAACTAGCTACATACTTAGGATAATACCATCAAAAGTCCACACCTTGTTCTCCAAGTTCATGAACCGCCACTAGGGGGGGTCATTCACACTTGTGGCATGATCTTATGACTTTAGCCATTATATCAATATTTAATTACAACTTTGTCACCAAGTTATGTAACTTTCCTAGCCACCTTCTTAACCTCCTCATTTTTAGTATAAATAGCAAGCTCATTTGCTTCCTTTCTCATCAATAAAAATGCCACAAGATCAATACCTAGCACCATGATCCTTTTGTCTTCAAACTACAAGTTACACTACAAAGTTCAAGGTCTTAGTATTCTCTACCTAGTTCTTAAGTTTGTTTGGTGATTCCATGGTTGAATTAGGAGCTACACAGGGTGATTAGGGGCTGAAGTTAAATGGTTTTCACAAGGTTTATATCAAGTCTATCAATGGTTACAAGAGTTATGGTGAAGGGTTTACAAGCATAGGTTTATATCAAAGCCAAGGTTGAGTCTCAAGACCATGGTAACATGACCAAGGTCACGGCAAAGCCACGGCTAAAGACCATATAACTTTTAAAGATCAAAACTTATATATATGTTATCAAATACTACAATAGTAGGGAGCCTCATGTGAGGAGTTCATTGAGTAAGCCGTCGAGATGAGTTATGGATTTACGAATTAAAGTGTCCTGGCTTCTCGAACGTTTACTCCATGACTTCTGAATTATGTCGGCCCGAACGGTAGTAAGAGATGTACAAACTATACATGTTTCATAAACGACTTATATTCAAAGACTTACATTATATACTAAGTACTACATCATGAACATTATGCAAGACATATATTGGCAATTCTTCGTATTCTTAGACGTTACTCCAAACCTAAGTCGCAACATTCTATTATAGGCTGGTCTTAGAGACTTTCGCGATTCGACTACCACTTTCATTTTTCATTACATAAGCTTAAGGTGAGTCATAGCCCCTACTCTTTTCATACTTGTTTTAACTCTTGGGGGGGATACGTGCTCAACTACTTACTTACTTGTACAAATACTCTTAAACTTTTATACTTGATTGTGTTATACTTGATTGGCATTATACTTGATTGCGTTATACATACTTGTTACACTATACCTGCTTAATTTAAATACAAGATTCATATTTACATGCATACATAATACTCTATTCTGTCAGAGAGGTATTGGTAGTACTCATGGGAAGATGCCCCCTACCCTTGTGTCTATACTTGACCTTGGATGTCGTAGTACTATTTGGGGAGAGGCCCCCGCCCTTGTGTCTATTCTTGACCTTGGGTGAATATAATCTGGTGCATTGTATAAACTAACTTTTAGCAGTGGGTTGTGGACACACAGGTTGCAAGTCTCTTATGGCGGGACTTGCAACTGAGTGGATTCTCAATGCCTTTGCTGTGTGAACAATCTTTAAGGCTTTTCAACTATTTTAAGACAAACTCTATAAACTCACCAACCATTGTGTTGACACTTTAGCATGTTTATCTCAGGTTAGTAAGGCGATAGCTAGTGCATGGAACCTAGAGTCAAGCTGCATATTCTGAAGACTTACACTTTTATCATTTACCATTCAAAACTTTGTATACATTTATGTATCATACTTTAGAATCCCATGTTTGTAACTTTGAATTCATTAATCGAATGGTAACTTTTCAAAACGTCTCATTTAAAGTTCGTTTTCTATAACTTGTACTTTGTGTTATGAAGTAGCACCCCTATGACACAGTCTTCCGCTGCGGTATTTTGGGGGTGTTACAGATTGGTACCAGAGCCTTGGTTATAGAGAACTAGGTTGCATTTAGTGCCTAGACTATAACTGCTATATACGTTGGGACCTTCCTCTTTATTTGCCTTACACACAATACATACACATATGCTTTTTGGTAGTTGTTGCTTAGTTCCACGCTGTTAGATGATGTGACTTTAGTATTATAAGGAGCCCCAGAGATTAGCCGAGTCATTGAAAACATGGAGCTCAGTAATAACTAATTAGTTAACTTGATCTTGTGACAGTTCTTGTTTGATGAGACACAAGATTTGAGTTAAATAATATTATTGCTTAGCTTTAGGGATTTGATGGCTTGATTATCTTACTATCGGCCTCAGAAGGCAGATTTTGTGTCGGAAATTCTTAAGTAGGATGTTTTAGAATCTCCTTATTTAAATGGATTGGGACGCCTCTTCAGTTAAATAAAGAAATTGTAAATCACCGAACCATAAGTTTATGAGACCTTACTTACATAAATTTGGACACTTCTTTATGTAAGTAATGTGTTATAAATAAGTGGGCTTAATTGTAGCCGATAAAACTCCTTAACCAGAATCTTAGACGAATCAGAGTAAACACCACTATATTAGAGATTCCGAATTCTCTTAGACACACCGTAAGTAGTTAACATCAACAGAACTTCGGGACGAAGTTCTCCGTAAGGGGTAGAGACTGTAACAATTCGCAATTTCAGGTTAACTTTTATTCCTGAAAATTTCACTATTCACTTTTTACTATTCACTTTTCACTATTCATCTCAGAAATTTTTATTTCATATTCTCGTAAGTTAAACTATTTTAACGATAATCCGAGAGTTTGACGCTCGTCGGATCATTTCTGCAAAAATCACAAAGCCGTGTCCGAGATTTACTTTTAGGTTTAAACGTCATTCCAGCATCCCGATATGTCCATAAAACATTATAAACAATAGAAATATGATTTTCTCTCATTTTAGGACAATTCCAAAAGTTTCGGAATTTTACGTTTTTCAGTTCAGCGTTTTACGCGAATTACGCGTTTTAGACCCGTGTTTCTAGTTTTTAGCAGGGTTTTAGCACCCGATAGATCCTACCACTCATTTTATATTTTATTATGGAGTATATTGATAAGTTCTAGCATATTTATAAGTTTCATATTTTTTGGATACCCGGTTTTACGTTTCGTGACTTAATAACTTACGGTTAGCAACTTACGGAGTCAAAACTAGCTACATACTTAGGATAATACCATCAAAAGTCCACACCTTGTTCTCCAAGTTCATGAACCGCCACTAGGGGGGGGCATTCACACTTGTGGCATGATCTTATGACTTTAGCCATTATATCAAGATTTAATTACAACTTTGTCACCAAGTTATGTAACTTTCCTAGCCACCTTCCTAACCTCCTCATTTTTAGTATAATTAGCAAGCTCATTTGCTTCCTTTCTCATCAATAAAAACGCCACAAGATCAATACCTAGCACCATGATCCTTTTGTCTTCAAACTACAAGTTACACTACAAAGTTCAAGGTCTTAGTATTCTCTACCTAGTTCTTAAGTTTGTTTGGTGATTCCATGGTTGAATTAGGAGCTACACAAGGTGATTAGGGGCTGAAGTTAAATGGTTTTCACAAGGTTTATATCAAGTCTATCAATGGTTACAAGAGTTATGGTGAAGGGTTTACAAGCATAGGTTTAGTGTCCTAGTTCATACTTGACTTCCTTTCTTAAGTGAAAGCCAAAAGTTGTAAGCAAACCCTAACATACTCCTTGCTTAATTATCATTTTCATGCTTATTATGGTTCTTTCATGCTATATATGTTCTTGTTATTGTGTTCATGATGTTTAAAAATGGATAAAACGAGTATTGGTATACATATGTTAACTTATGACAAGCAAACAATCAAACTAGTGATTTTTATGGAAAACCATGACCACAATAGTATAACTTTGATATTTGACACTTACTTACTGTTAAAGAGGACTTAACAAGGAAAACATAGCAATTTGAATCACCCAAAACGAGTACACGAGTCAAAAGTTATGACCATTTGAAGTTAGCGAAACCAAAACGGCAAAACTGCCTAAATAGCATTCTGATCAAATTTTGATTTTGAAAGTCCCACTTTGGTCCGATTCATCAAAAAGTTAAAACACGAAAGTTGTCCGGAACGACGTTTTCGTTCAGGAACAAAGAAGCTCGAGCCTTGAAAATGCTTTCTGAGTGATAATTTTCTTCAAATTCTTAACAGCCCGTTTTAAGTACCAAGTGACTATATAATTGTTATAATTAGATGAGACCAAGAGGTCAAATGACCTAAAGCCAAGACCACAACCATGGCTAAAGCCAAGGTTGAGTCTCAAGACCATGGTAACATGACCAAGGTCACGGCAAAGCCACGGCTAAAGACCATATAACTTTTAAAGATCAAAACTTATATATATGTTATCAAATACTACAATAGTAGGGAGCCTCATGTGAGGAGTTCATTGAGTAAGCCGTCGAGATGAGTTGTGGATTTACGAATTAAAGTGTCCTGGCTCCTCGAACGTTTACTACATGACTTCTGAATTATGTCGGCCCGAACGGTAGTAAGAGATGTACAAACTATACATGTTTCATAAACGACTTATATTCAAAGACTTACATTATATACTAAGTACTACATCATGAACATTATGCAAGACATATATTGGCAATTCTTCGTATTCTTAGACGTTACTCCAAACCTAAGTCGCAACATTCTATTATAGGCTGGTCTTAGAGACTTTCGCGATTCGACTACCACTTTCATTTCTCATTACATAAGCTTAAGGTGAGTCATAGCCCCTACTCTTTTCATACTTGTTTTAACTCTTGGGGGGGATACATGCTCAACTACTTGCTTACTTGTACAAATACTCTTAAACTTTTATACTTGATTGTGTTATACTTGATTGGCATTATACTTGATTGCGTTATACATACTTGTTACACTATACTTGCTTAATTTAAATACAAGATTCGTATTTACATGCATACATAATACTCTATTCTGTCAGAGAGGTATTGGTAGTACTCATGGGAAGATGCCCCCTACCCTTGTGTCTATACTTGACCTTGGATGTCGTAGTACTATTTGGGGAGAGGCCCCCGCCCTTGTGTCTATTCTTGACCTTGGGTGAATATAATCTGGTGCATTGTATAAACTAACTTTTAGCAGTGGGTTGTGGACACACAGGTTGCAAGTCTCTTATGGCGGGACTTGCAACTGAGTGGGTTCTCAATGCCTTTGCTGTGTGAACAATCTTTAAGGCTTTTCAACTATTTTAAGACAAACTCTATGAACTCACCAACCATTGTGTTGACACTTTAGCATGTTTATCTCAGGTTAGTAAGGCGATAGCTAGTGCATGGAACTTAGAGTCAAGCTGCATATTCTGAAGACTTACGCTTTTATCATTTACCATTCAAAACTTTGTATACATTTATGTATCATACTTTGGAATCCCATGTTTGTAACTTTGAATTCATTAATCGAATGGTAACTTTTCAAAACGTCTCATTTAGAGTTCGTTTTCTATAACTTGTACTTTGTGTTATGAAGTAGCACCCCTATGACACAGTCTTCCGCTGCGGTATTTTGGGGGTGTTACAGATTGGTACCAGAGCCTTGGTTATAGAGAACTAGGTTGCATTTAGTGCCTAGACTATAACTGCTATATACGTTGGGACCTTCCTCTTTATTTGCCTTACACACAATACATACACATATGCTTTTTGGTAGTTGTTGCTTAGTTCCACGCTGTTAGATGATGTGACTTTAGTATTATAAGGAGCCCCAGAGATTAGCCGAGTCATTAAAAACATGGAGCTCAGTAATAACTAATTAGTTAACTTGATCTTGTGACAGTTCTTGTTTGATGAGACACAAGATTTGAGTTAAATAATATTATTGCTTAGCTTTAGGGATTTGATGGCTTGATAATCTTACTATCGGCCTCAGAAGGCAGATTTTGTGTCGGAAATTCTTAAGTAGGATGTTTTAGAATCTCCTTATTTAAATGGATTGGGACGCCTCTTCAGTTAAATAAAGAAATTGTAAATCACCGAACCATAAGTTTATGAGACCTTACTTACATAAATTTGGACGCTTCTTTATGTAAGTAATGTGTTATAAATAAGTGGGCTTAATTGTAGCCGATACAACTCCTTAACCAGAATCTTAGACGAATCAGAGTAAACACCACTATATTAGAGATTCCGAATTCTCTTAGACACACCGTAAGTAGTTAACATCAACTGAACTTCGGGACGAAGTTCTCCGTAAGGGGTAGAGACTGTAACAATTCGCAATTTCAGGTTAACTTTTATTCCTGAAAATTTCACTATTCACTTTTTACTATTCACTTTTCACTATTCATCTCAGAAATTTTTATTTCATATTCTCGTAAGTTAAACTATTTTAACGATAATCCGAGAGTTTGACGCTCGTCGGATCATTTCTGCAAAAATCACAAAGCCGTGTCCGAGATTTACTTTTAGCTTTAAACGTCATTCCAGCATCCCGATATGTCCATAAAACATTATAAACAATAGAAATATGATTTTCTCTCATTTTAGGACAATTCCAAAAGTTTCGGAATTTTACGTTTTTCAGTTCAGCGTTTTACGCGAATTACGCGTTTTAGACCCGTGTTTCTAGTTTTTAGCAGGGTTTTAGCACCCGATAGATCCTACCACTCATTTTATATTTTATTATGGAGTATATTGATAAGTTCTAGCATATTTATAAGTTTCATATTTTTAGGATACCCGGTTTTACGTTTCGTGACTTAATAACTTACGGTTAGCAACTTACGGAGTCAAAACTAGCTACATACTTAGGATAATACCATCAAAAGTCCACACCTTGTTCTCCAAGTTCATGAACCGCCACTAGGGGGGGGGGCATTCACACTTGTGGCATGATCTTATGACTTTAGCCATTATATCAAGATTTAATTACAACTTTGTCACTAAGTTATGTAACTTTCCTAGCCACCTTCCTAACCTCCTCATTTTTAGTATAAATAGCAAGCTCATTTGCTTCCTTTCTCATCAATAAAAACGCCACAAGATCCATACCTAGCACCATGATCCATTTGTCTTCAAACTACAAGTTACACTACAAAGTTCAAGGTCTTAGTATTCTCTACCTAGTTCTTAAGTTTGTTTGGTGATTCCATGGTTGAATTAGGAGCTACACAAGGTGATTAGGGGCTGAAGTTAAATGGTTTTCACAAGGTTTATATCAAGTCTATCAATGGTTACAAGAGTTATGGTGAAGGGTTTACAAGCATAGGTTTAGTGTCCTAGTTCATACTTGACTTCCTTTCTTAAGTGAAAGCCAAAAGTTGTAAGCAAACCCTAACATACTCCTTGCTTAATTATCATTTTCATGCTTATTATGGTTCTTTCATGCTATATATGTTCTTGTTATTGTGTTCATGATGTTTAAAAATGGATAAAACGAGTATTGATATACATATGTTAACTTATGACAAGCAAACTAGTGATTTTTATGGAAAACCACAACCACAATAGTATAACTTTGATATTTGACACTTACTTACTGTTAAAGAGGACTTAACAAGGAAAACATAGCAATTTGAATCACCCAAAACGAGTACACGAGTCAAAAGTTATGACTATTTGAAGTTAGCGAAACCAAAACGGCAAAACTGCCTAAATAGCATTCTGATCAAATTTTGATTTTGAAAGTCCCACTTTTGGTCCGATTCATCAAAAAGTTAAAACACGAAAGTTGTCCGGAACGACGTTTTCGTTCAGGAACAAAGAAGCTCGAGCCTTGAAAATGCTTTCTGAGTGATAATTTTCTTCAAATTCTTAACAGCCCGTTTTAAGTACCAAGTGACTATATAATTGTTATAATTAGATGAGACCAAGAGGTCAAATGACCTAAAGCCAAGACCACAACCATGGCTAAAGCCAAGGTTGAGTCTCAAGACCATGGTAACATGACCAAGGTCACGGCAAAGCCACGGCTAAATACCATATAACTTTTAAAGATCAAAACTTATATATATGTTATCAAATACTACAATAGTAGGGAGCCTCATGTGAGGAGTTCATTGAGTAAGCCGTCGAGATGAGTTGTGGATTTACGAATTAAAGTGTCCTGGCTCCTCGAACGTTTACTCCATGACTTCTGAATTATGTAGGCTCGAACGGCAGTAAGAGATGTACAAACTATACATGTTTCATAAACGACTTATATTCAAAGACTTACATTATATACTAAGTACTACATCATGAACATTATGCAAGACATATATTGGCAATTCTTCGTATTCTTAGACGTTACTCCAAACCTAAGTCGCAACATTCTATTATAGGCTGGTCTTAGAGACTTTCGCGATTCGACTACCACTTTCATTTGTCATTACATAAGCTTAAGGTGAGTCATAGCCCCTACTCTTTTCATACTTGTTTTAACTCTTGGGGGGGATACATGCTCAACTACTTGCTTACTTGTACAAATACTCTTAAACTTTTATACTTGATTGTGTTATACTTGATTGGCATTATACTTGATTGCGTTATACATACTTGTTACACTATACTTGCTTAATTTAAATACAAGATTCGTATTTACATGCATACATAATACTCTATTCTGTCAGAGAGGTATTGGTAGTACTCATGGGAAGATGCCCCCTACCCTTGTGTCTATACTTGACCTTGGATGTCGTAGTACTATTTGGGGAGAGACCCCCGCCCTTGTGTCTATTCTTGACCTTGGGTGAATATAATCTGGTGCATTGTATAAACTAACTTTTAGAAGTGGGTTGTGGACACACAGGTTGCAAGTCTCTTATGGCGGGACTTGCAACTGAGTGGATTCTCAATGCCTTTGCTGTGTGAACAATCTTTAAGGCTTTTCAACTATTTTAAGACAAACTCTATGAACTCACCAACCATTGTGTTGACACTTTAGCATGTTTATCTCAGGTTAGTAAGGCGATAACTAGTGCATGGAACTTAGAGTCAAGCTGCATATTCTGAAGACTTACGCTTTTATCTTTTACCATTCAAAACTTTGTATACATTTATGTATCATACTTTGGAATCTCATGTTTGTAACTTTGAATTCATTAATCGAATGGTAACTTTTCAAAACGTCTCATTTAGAGTTCGTTTTCTATAACTTGTACTTTGTATTATGAAGTAGCACCCCTATGACACAGTCTTCCGCTGCGGTATTTTGGGGGTGTTACAGATTGGTACCAGAGCCTTGGTTATAGAGAACTAGGTTGCATTTAGTGCCTAGACTATAACTGCTATATACGTTGGGACCTTCCTCTTTATTTGCCTTACACACAATACATACACATATGCTTTTTGGTAGTTGTTGCTTAGTTCCACGCTGTTAGATGATGTGACTTTAGTATTATAAGGAGCCCCAGAGATTAGCCGAGTCATTAAAAACATGGAGCTCAGTAATAACTAATTAGTTAACTTGATCTTGTGACAGTTCTTGTTTGATGAGACACAAGATTTGAGTTAAATAATATTATTGCTTAGCTTTAGGGATTTGATGGCTTGATTATCTTACTATCGGCCTCAGAAGGCAGATTTTGTGTCGGAAATTCTTAAGTAGGATGTTTTAGAATCTCCTTATTTAAATGGATTGGGACGCCTCTTCAGTTAAATAAAGAAATTGTAAATCACCGAACCATAAGTTTATGAGACCTTACTTACATAAATTTGGACGCTTCTTTATGTAAGTAATGTGTTATAAATAAGTGGGCTTAATTGTAGCCGATACAACTCCTTAACCAGAATCTTAGACGAATCAGAGTAAACACCACTATATTAGAGATTCCGAATTCTCTTAGACACACCGTAAGTAGTTAACATCAACTGAACTTCGGGACGAAGTTCTCCGTAAGGGGTAGAGACTGTAACAATTCGCAATTTCAGGTTAACTTTTATTCCCGAAAATTTCACTATTCACTTTTTACTATTCACCTTTCACTATTCATCTCAGAAATTTTTATTTCATATTCTCGTAAGTTAAACTATTTTAACGATAATCCGAGAGTTTGACGCTCGTCGGATCATTTCTGCAAAAATCACAAAGCCGTGTCCGAGATTTACTTTTAGGTTTAAACGTCATTCCAGCATCCCGATATGTCCATAAAACATTATAAACAATAGAAATATGATTTTCTCTCATTTTAGGATAATTCCAAAAGTTTCGGAATTTTACGTATTTCAGTTCAGCGTTTTACGCGAATTACGCGTTTTAGACCCGTGTTTCCAGTTTTTAGCAGGGTTTTAGCACCCGATAGATCCTGCCACTCATTTTATATTTTATTATGGAGTATATTGATAAGTTCTAGCATATTTATAAGTTTCATATTTTTAGGATACCCGGTTTTACGTTTCGTGACTTAATAACTTACGGTTAGCAACTTACGGAGTCAAAACTAGCTACATACTTAGGATAATACCATCAAAAGTCCACACCTTGTTCTCCAAGTTCATGAACCGCCACTAGGTTGGGGGGGCATTCACACTTGTGGCATGATCTTATGACTTTAGCCATTATATCAAGATTTAATTACAACTTTGTCACCAAGTTATGTAACTTTCCTAGCCACCTTCCTAACCTCCTCATTTTTAGTATAAATAGCAAGCTCATTTGCTTCCTTTCTCATCAATAAAAATGCCACAAGATCAATACCTAGCACCATGATCCTTTTATCTTCAAACTACAAGTTACACTACAAAGTTCAAGGTCTTAGTATTCTCTACCTAGTTCTTAAGTTTGTTTGGTGATTCCATGGTTGAATTAGGAGCTATACAAGGTGATTAGGGGCTGAAGTTAAATGGTTTTCACAAGGTTTATATCAAGTCTATCAATGGTTACAAGAGTTATGGTGAAGGGTTTACAAGCATAGGTTTAGTGTCCTAGTTCATACTTGACTTCCTTTCTTAAGTGAAAGCCAAAAGTTGTAAGCAAACCCTAACATACTCCTTGCTTAATTATCATTTTCATGCTTATTATGGTTCTTTCATGCTATATATGTTCTTGTTATTGTGTTCATGATGTTTAAAAATGGATAAAACGAGTATTGGTATACATATGTTAACTTATGACAAGCAAACAAGCAATCTAGTGATTTTTATGGAAAACCACGACCACAATAGTATAACTTTGATATTTGACACTTACTTATTGTTAAAGAGGACTTAACAAGGAAAACATAGCAATTTGAATCACCCAAAACGAGTACACGAGTCAAAAGTTATGACCATTTGAAGTTAGCGAAACCAAAACGGCAAAACTGCCTAAATAGCATTCTGATCAAATTTTGATTTTGAAAGTCCCACTTCTGGTCCGATTCATCAAAAAGTTAAAACACGAAAGTTGTCCGGAACGACGTTTTCGTTTAGGTTTAAAGAAGCTCGAGCCCTGAAAATGCTTTCTGAGTGATAATTTTCTTCAAATTCTTAACAGCCCGTTTTAAGTACCAAGTGACTATATAATTGTTATAATTAGATGAGACCAAGAGGTCAAATGACCTAAAGCCAAGACCACAACCATGGCTAAAGCCAAGGTTGAGTCTCAAGACCATGGTAACATGACCGAGGTCACGGCAAAGCCACGGCTAAAGACCATATAACTTTTAAAGATCAAAACTTATATATATGTTATCAAATACTACAATAGTAGGGAGCCTCATGTTAGGAGTTCATTGAGTAAGCCGCCGAGATGAGTTGTGGATTTACGAATTAAAGTGTCCTGGCTCCTCGAACGTTTACTCCATGACTTCTGAATTATGTCGGCCCGAACGGTAGTAAGAGATGTACAAACTATACATGTTTCATAAACGACTTATATTCAAAGACTTACATTATATACTAAGTACTACATCATGAACATTATGCAAGACATATATTGGCAATTCTTCGTATTCTTAGACGTTACTCCAAACCTAAGTCGCAACATTCTATTATAGGCTGGTCTTAGAGACTTTCGCGATTCGACTACCACTTTCATTTGTCATTACATAAGCTTAAGGTGAGTCATAGCCCCTACTCTTTTCATACCTGTTTTAACTCTTGGGGGGGATACATGCTCAACTACTTGCTTACTTGTACAAATACTCTTAAACTTTTATACTTGATTGTGTTATACTTGATTGGCATTATACTTGATTGCGTTATACATACTTGTTACACTATACTTGCTTAATTTAAATACAAGATTCGTATTTACATGCATACATAATACTCTATTCTGTCAGAGAGGTATTGGTAGTACTCATGGGAAGATGCCCCCTACCCTTGTGTCTATACTTGACCTTGGATGTCGTAGTACTATTTGGGGAGAGGCCCCCGCCCTTGTGTCTATTCTTGACCTTGGGTGAATATAATCTGGTGCATTGTATAAACTAACTTTTAGCAGTGGGTTGTGGACACACAGGTTGCAAGTCTCTTTTGGCGGGACTTGCAACTGAGTGGATTCTCAATGCCTTTGCTGTGTGAACAATCTTTAAGGCTTTTCAACTATTTTAAGACAAACTCTATGAACTCACCAACCATTGTGTTGACACTTTAGCATGTTTATCTCAGGTTAGTAAGGCGATAGCTAGTGCATGGAACTTAGAGTCAAGCTGCATATTCTGAAGACTTACGCTTTTATCATTTACCATTCAAAACTTTGTATACGTTTATGTATCATACTTTGGAATCTCATGTTTGTAACTTTGAATTCATTAATCGAATGGTAACTTTTCAAAACGTCTCATTTAGAGTTCGTTTTCTATAACTTGTACTTTGTATTATGAAGTAGCACCCCTATGACACAGTCTTCCGCTGCGGTATTTTGGGGGTGTTACAGACTTTCTCCACATTACCACGGAAAAGCAAAAGTTCCATGATGAAATATCACAAATCCATGATCTTAGTGATCTCAATGCCATGCATCTTGCACAACGCAACAAAGGGCAACCTCTATCATCACCCTATAACAATTCCTTCCTCACTCTCTCAACTTGGATCAAGTTACAAACCACACTCACTATTGCCCTTGTTGCATCTTTCTCCAAAAACAAATTCTTTACTTGAGTGAAGATATTTCTTGGATTGAATATCTCCTCACTCGACCTCATCGCATTCCACCCCTAACACGATACAATATCGTAAGGGCCACCTCTTCCGCTCCATACCTTACTCCATATCCCTCTCCATCTACCAACTAAGCTTTATGCTTATGCTATCCTTCAAGCAAATAAAATAATCAACCATGAGTTGCAAGCAAGTCCAAGTGCTCTTTCTAGGCAATATAGGACTATGTCTTTTCTTTTGTGTTATTTTTATCAATATGCTTCAAGCATATTGAATGTTGTAATGCTTATCCTTTCTATAATGCTTGAATGAATCTATGTTTAGTTGCATAATTGTTGCCTTGCATATATGTGTATCTTGCTCTCTTCAAATATTTTTGTAGCAATGATCTTCATAGCTGGTTCCCTTGGTGCTCTAAAATGAGCGGGAGCATACATCGAGGGGGAGCACTCTACCTGTTTAAACTTCCCTCGCGAAGCTTACTCTGCTTAACCTTTTTAATTTTACAAAAAGGGGGAGAAGAGAAATGTAATCTCTATAATACTTGTCTAAAAACAAGTTTTAGATATTTTGAGTTTAAGGTTTTGTAACAATCAAAAAGGGGGAGATTGTTGACATAAATAATGCCTAAAAACATTATTAACATGTTATCAATATCTCTATGTTTTAATTATCACAAAATATAAATTCATAGAACTAAAACTTGTGACATAAACAAGTATTTAGAGATTAATATTTCTCTTTACATCCAAATCACTTAAGGTATGAATAAACAAAGTGTAGTGCAATTTATGATCAAAGGGGTATTTAATTAACTAATGCAAAGTTTATTTAATTATATAAACATATTATATATTTTTGAAAAACACTTTTGGTAATAAAGAAAAATGTTTTATTCATACTAAATATATGAATTCAAATTTTTAACCAAAATCAGTTAGTATTTCACCTAATAAACTTTCCCCACTAAAAGACAAAGATTCTGGCCGTTTCAGCTGGGCGGCCCCCTTAATTATAAGGGGCGGTCCCCTTAAAATTAAGGGGACGGGCCTTGATTTAAGGGGACCGGCCACGCTCCTCTGTCAGAATCTTCTGCCTATAAATACCACCTTAACCCTGGATTTTTTCCTCACCTTTTGCACTTCTAAACTTTCTGATCTAGATCCAAATCTCCATTCTTTTATCCTTTGATCATAAGTGTATAATTCTTTGTTTCTAAGTGATCCAACCTTCATCCTCTCAAGTGCAAGAGAAGAATACTTCTATCCCTCAAGACAAGAAGTATTACAACTTGTTGTGATCTCCACATCCAAGTTGTTGGTGCATCATCAAAGATCATTTACATTATTCTTTGTGAAGATTGTTGTGAATATTTGATTGTAGATAATTGTGTTAGATATAGATTGTGTGATTAGTTAGTAGCTTGGTGTGAAGAAGAAAAGCTAGGTACTAGATTGGTGTGAAGAAGATAGGTGTGGAGTAGTTAGTTATGAAGTTGATTGATTTGAAGAAGTTGTGACTTAGGTGTGACGAAGTTGTGGTGTGAAGAGTGGTGTGTAAATTGGTGTGTACGGTTTTCTCCGCCATAAGGGAGCTTGTTGATATAGTGAAGAAAACTCTCGAGTTAGGTGCTCGGGGAGTGAAGTATGGCAAGGAAGGTGTCCTTGTAGCCGAACCACTATAAATCTCTTGTCTCGCGGTTCGATCTCTCCATCTCTTACTTATTTCATTACTTATCATTGCAATATATTGTGTAGTATTAATTGTTTATATTGTACAAGACTTGAAATCACATATTATCGAATCTAAGTTTTTAAAAGCTAAGCAAAACTCTAAAACTAATTTTATAACGAAGTAAAAAGACGTAAAACTATTCAACCCCCTTCTAGTTTTCCACACTATCTTCTATCTCATTGGTCTCATCATCGGATCGCACATCAGGAGGGGCATGACCAGGCTTAAGCATAACATTTGCATCATATAATGCAGGTTAGGCATCTCTAACACTCCTAAGACAATTAGATTTGGGTTCACCTACATCTTTTTCACTGTTTTCATCACACAATATTATATGCTTTTGTATCATTTGAGCAGTTTGAATGGTTTGGCCTTGTGTGTACAACTTATTTTCAAGCTTGTTCTTTAACGTCTTAAGTCTGGAAAAATCATCTAAGAGTTTTGTTTCCTTACCCTGAAAATCAAGTATTTGAGTAATCATACTCTTTTGTATCTCCTGTTCATGTTTGACAGTTTGATCAAGTTGATTTTGTAAAGATTTTAACTCTTGTTTCAATGTTTCTTCCTTTAAGTTAATATGTATGCATTTGCCAATCCATTTTTAGTTTACATTCTATTAGCTCAAATTTTGCACGCTGTTCATAACACCTAACTTGATCCTTAAGAATATTAATCCTAGTGGTTAGGGTGTCATCAAGGATATAAACAGTGTGCTCATGCAAATCGCAATCATTATCGACAACAGAAGATGCACTACTTGGTACAACTGATTCTTCGTTGTGTTTCACATATTGTTCACATGGGAAAATATCACTATTTCCCATATTATCAGTATTTGAGCCAACAACGTTTGTTAGTTGTACTTTGTTGG
Organism: Artemisia argyi; assembly: GCA_030686995.1. Lineage (NCBI taxonomy): Eukaryota > Viridiplantae > Streptophyta > Magnoliopsida > Asterales > Asteraceae > Artemisia > Artemisia argyi. Next base: position 62,304,489 of record CM060685.1, read on the forward strand.
GAATCTCATGTTTATCGACCATGTCATTCAGTTTGAGTACCTTTGCACATGAAGATTTTTTTTTTTGTCGGTCTGATATATGTATCCACATCCTGTGTAGAAAGAGTCATTGAACTGTTGGTAGAGTCAAGCTTATCAGTCTCTGATCCTCTGTCATCGGTGACAACTCTCCCAACATCTGATGCTTTACCTGATTCCACACTACCATCACTTGATTGCACCCGACATGCCTTCACCTTGTCTTCATACTTGAGTTTGTGATGTGCTCTTTCCATAATGTACTCCTTCACATTACCCATGAGTTGGAGTAGTGTGACTCTAAACACGTCAACCTCGATTCCCGTGTGAGTAGCAAAGCCCTTTTTCATCATTTTACTCTCATGATCATACTCCTCAGTGAATCGTGAATCAATGAACGCTTGGAGTTGATTGTTGATCACACAGAATGCAGCCATAGATCTTTCTTCAGAAAATTCACCCTTTTCAAGTTCTTGTTGAAGTTGATCTAAGTATAGAGTCATTTTACCTTTGAGGGTCTCAACCTTTTGACTGTAGAGTGTTGCGAATGCATGATTGTAACCTACCGAGTGTCCAGGTTGTGCAAAGAGAACCTTGAGATGTGAATGAAGTAATTGAAACCATTCAATGCAACAATCCTTTCCATTATCGGGCAATTTAATTGGCTGATGAAGTTCATTCTCTTGAGACTTCGAGCACAAACATTCCATTGCAGCATTATCAGACTCAAACACTGTGGAAAACTAGAAGGGGGGTTTAATACTTTACCGTTTAAAATCTTTTTAACTTGTTCAATTAGCTTTGAAACTTTCCATTTGATCAAAGATATATATATATATATATATATATATATATATATATATATATATATATATATATATATATATACACACACAAACACCATATATAACATGCAAGTAAATGAAAGAAATGATCAAACCACACCACGAGTATTTATCGTGGTTCGGCTACAAGGACTCTTTTTCCTTGCCCTACGTCCACGCCCCGAGTATCCAACTTGATAGTTTCTTTCACTAGTCAACAAGCTCCTTTCACCGGCGGAGAAAACCTTACACGTCGCTTATACACGTTTACCGACACTAAGCTAGATGTCGAGTTCTTTTACAAGGGTACAACCACTCCCGTTAGTTCTTTTACAAGGGTACAACAACTCCCGTCACACTTTGTATTTTGAGGACTAAAATAATAACCGATCACTACTGAAAATACACAATCAAATGAAGTGTAAACTACACAAGTCTACATAATGCTAAGCTAACAAGTCTTGCAACGTTGTGTTGAATACTTGTAACTTTTTATGAACTCGTGAATCTCTTTGCTACAAAAAGAAACTTCACATATGAGATGTTAAAAGGTTAGATGAAAGAATGAATGAATGTGTGAAAATATGATGTAGAGTGATAAGCCAAAAATCAAACTTGTGGCTTAGTATTTATAGCAAAACCTTCTGCAGGCCTGGCGGATACGGCGGAACCCTCAGATGGGTTCTGCCCGTGTACCCCCAGGGTTCCGCCGGGCTTGCAGTTGGTTTTGCAATAAATCTTGCAAACCAAACAATGTCACATCTCATTATACCTAGTCAAACACAAAACTTGCAAGCAAACATATGGTTAGTCAAACACACTTTCTTTCCATAAATGTATATTGACAAAACTTGCCATAAATGTGATGTGACATTTCAATTTTAAGAAATAAAAAGTGTTGTGTTTTATGAAATGTAAAATGTAGCAAAACTTAGCAAAGATCGTAAAATATAAATAACGTTTTTAGGTGATATTTGTATTAAAAATCTCCCCCTTTTTGTTGATGACAAAACATAAACTTTGTTTTTAAGTAACTCACAAAATCTTGGTGTTTAAGACTTAAAAAAATTATGTTAAACTTGTTTTACTTAAGTGATGAAAATCATAATAAGTTTTAAAGGTTTAATATATTTCTCCCCCTTTTTGTTGAAACAAAAAGTAGAGTAGCGAAGCGGAATAATGCACGTGCTCCCCCTTGGTTGTTACTCCCCCTAAATGCCGTGCTAAGATGGGAAACATGGATTTTGATCCTACAAAAAAATGGTTAGTTGGTGATATATATAATCAAGCTTGTAGTTACCACACACATTGCAACCACAATAACAACTCAAAAATGATCAACCAACAATGCAAGTAAGTAGAAAAGATATCATTTCAAGTAAAATTTGACTTTTACAAGTCAAAGACAAGAAATGGGAAAGATCCTCCTACTTCAAAAGAAAAACTAAAAATAACCAAGAAATAAAAGAAAATCAAATCCTACTTTCCTAAATGGGGCAAAAGGCCTCCAAATGTTGTATAGGAATTGTTTGGGTGAGAAAGAGCATCCAAACGTTCTATGACGTGTTGGAATGGAAAACGGGTTTCATCTTGGAATTGGTGAAGCAACATTTTGATGCTTTCACCCATTTGCTCACAATTTGAGCAAACATGGGGATGAGTGGGTGGAAATGGATTGGTTTTGGTTTCTTTGTTTGAGGGTTGGTTGGTTTTTGGTTCTTGGTTGGAGGATGGGTTTGGTATATAGTCAAGCAAGGTGGTTTGAAATTCCATTACTTGATGGAGATGATTCTCAACCATGCTTTGGATTTCCTCATAGGAAGGAAAGAAAGACTCAAAGGTTTGGGCTTGAGAATGTGGTGGAGTTGGGTGATCATGGTTCACAAAATTTGGTTCTCCATAAAGAGGACCATGGATGTCATGGTAGATAGGGTGAAACAACAATGGTTTGGGTTGGTGGTATTCTTGTTGTGGTGGTTGGGTGTGGTTAAAATGCTCAGTTTGGTCAAGAATTGACCTTGGTGTTTCATTTGCAAAAGGTGGTGGTTGTGTTGGTCTTGGTGGAAGATCATTGAGATCTTGGACAAAAGGGTGTGGTGATATTGGAGGAGACCCAAATAACTCCATAGGTTCAAGTTTGGGTAATGGTGATGGTGATGGAGTTTTAGATGGTTAGGTTGGAGCACTTGGTGGAGTTGGGTCAATGGGTGATTTAGTTGGTGGTGGAGTGAGCTCATTGGGTTCATTGGGTGATGGAGATGGAGATGCAAGGTTTAGAAAATGTTCATTTTTTATAGGTGAGGTGAATTCATCCGAGGATGAGGAGCTTAGGTTGATGGATTGGTTAGACCAAAGTGGTTTGACACTTATTCAGGCGGTTTTCCGGATTGGTCGTGATGGTTGAGAGGTGATTGTTGACTTAGTCATGGTTAAAATGGTTTAAAAGATGAGAAATTGTGATGAAGAAGGTGTGATTTGATAGTGTTTAGGATGGTTTAATTTATAGTGATGAAGGAGTGTGGGAAGGAGTGTTTGGATTTGATGTTAGGCCATACAAAAATGGAGGTTCCTAATGATTTGAAAGACTAATTGTGGGTTGTCATATCGTGGAAGTCAATCCAATGAAAATGGTGAAGTGAGAAGACAAGATTTGCACTAAATGCTTTGTGGTTTTGGTAAATTTGTTGAAGGATATGTCTCAGGGATTTCAAGGAACCTTTAGAAGGGTTCCTTCCTTTATGTGTGAAGGTTCCTTGGGGTGGTTATGGCTATTTTTGAAATTTGGCGGGAAATGGTTTTGTTTGAGTTATAAGGAATGAGAAGTACCCTATTGTGCTAAACAAATTGCAGAAAATTGGTTTCTATCTAAAAGGATTGTATTTTGTTGATTTGATGTTCAAATGTTGAAAAAAAAAAAAAAAAAAATCTGCAGGAAATCTGACGGAACCTTCAGGATACACAGGCGGAACCCATCTGAGGGTTCCGTGCGGTCCGTTGGGCTATTTCTGGGTTGCCCAGAAAATACACTGGCGGAACCCATTCTAGGGTGTTGCCAGATCCGCCAGACCTGAAAAACAATACAGTCCGCAATTTTGACCTGCGAGATGATTTTCAAATTTTTCAAAAACTCCTAAAATCAAAAAGATAATGCATTTCTGGTTAGGTAATGCAAAAAATGGACATGTAAACACGCATACCATAGCACTTTGACCAAGGGGTCGAGAATTTCACTATACTTAGTGAAAATTTCATAAACATGAAAATTTGACAACTTGCCAAAAGTTGTCTACCTGCATCATTGTTAGTTAATACATGTTCCAAATAGTATCACAAATTGTACCAACACACAAATACATCACAAACATTATTTAAACGACCAAATGGTTTAAATAGCACCTTGTGCCAAACACTCCTACACACCCGCACTCATTGACGGTCAATCTTGTTCTTGAGCTTTCCAAGGAATCTTCCAAGATTCTTAAACATCCCCTTTGTTTGCTTGAACTCCGCCGACTCATTTGGAATATCTGGAAGTTGGGATAGGTATTCGAGAGGTGGGAGCCTAGAGTTGGGCAAAGAGTCATCTTCACTCATTGAGGAAGATGATGAGGAGGTAGGAGGATGAGGACGTTTTCCTTGGGCTTTGTAAACTCTCTTATCACTAAGTGGGACAAAGGTGTTTGGAATGAGAGAGTAATCAAGACGAAGACCATTAGGAGTTGGTGGAATGGGAGAGATGAACCTAAAGAGACGGGTCAAGAGCATTCCATACGGCATAGCCGTTGTGCCATGCACGGGAATGTCGGCCATTCTCTTGGCTATGTAGTAGGCAAGGTTGAAGGGTTGCCTAACGGACAAAGAGTAGAGCATGTTGCAAAGGCAAAGATTTATATGATCTCGGTTTCCTATGGTGCTAATGACATTTGCTCTAAGGACTTCCTCTCATTTCTTGAATGGAGGCTTGAGTTCATTCATTTCCATTCCATATGGGTCCTTTTCGACCTCATTTCCCGAACGGGTTCTCCTAGTGTTGGATGTCCTAACAAAGAGGTGGTCACGAAGTTCATCTTTGGACACAAGAGGGGTGTCATAAGGATGGATGCGGTCATGAAGTGTGTCAAGAGTTGAGAGAGAGTGCAAGTCGGAGTAGATGCAAGTACCACGGTTTGGGATACCTAGGATTTGAGCAAACTCCTCAAGAGTGAAGGAGTATTGATGCCTACTAGCCCTAAAGTTGATAGACATGTGACCATACTCATCTGTGGAGAGAGTGATGGATGCATAGAATTCTAGAATGAACCTAGGACAAATAGGCTCGTTGATTTCTAAAAGACACTCAAAGTTGATTGTGGCAAATTCCGTGTTGAGGATTGTGCCTTCTAGGAAGGGCGGGTCAATGGTTCTACCCTCATGGATATAATGTTTTTCTAAGGCTTTGAAAATATTGACTTGATTTGGGGTAAGGCCTTTGGTTTTGTGGTGTTTTGATAGGTACTTAATGGTGTCCTTGTGGTCGTAGTGGGTTAGAGGAGGCATGTTGATTCCTAGAAAAACAAAATTTCACGTTTTAGTCTAAGTAAACGACTATTATAATGTGGATGTTCTAGTGTGTGCCTATATGAAAACAATGTGGAGGTGCGGTTATCTTGACTCATTTTGATGCTTCAAAAACGTTTTATAATGCAAGTTTTGTTATAAAACAAAAGATAACCCAAATGCTCCTAGTTCAATGTAGCTTCGTTTGAATGTACCCGAAAATACATATTAGTTACGTATTCCCTTTAGCATTCAAGAGACATTATGCAAGTGATGTTTTAAACATAACGTTTTGATTTTGTATTCTCAATGTGAGACGAAAAAATATTTGTCCTATTTGTGAGAAATTTTTGGAAAAATTTGTCATGGGGTGTTTTAGCAAACATGTTTACACTTAGTAAGAATGCAATTCCTAACTATGGGGAACATGATTAGTTTTGTTAAACACCTAATTTCATGCATGAGTTTCTCAAATTAATGCATAACCCCATGTTTTTGTTTTTGTGCAAAAAATAGAATTCCTAGACTCAGATCAGGATTGTAATCAAGTTTAGAATACTTACAATGATGATTGATTTGCAATGTGAGTGAAAGGAAGACCAAGAAATCGTGGGTATGGATGGATGGTAAAGTGAATAGTAATAGTTTGGAAGTGGTGGTATGAAATAATGGGTGTTTTGTTAAATATAAACAAAAAAAAATGGTTCTGCAGGTCGGCGGATACGGCGGACCCCTGAATTTGGTTTTGTCCGTTGTGTCTGAGGGTTCCACCGACCCTGTTGACAAAAAGAGTTATGGATTTGTTTTGATTTTTGTGATTTTTGTCTAATGTCCAAAACTACAACATAGGTTCCATAAGTCCCAAGCCTAGCCTAAGAAGGTTAAAAGGTTCACGTTTAAGGGGTTTCGTGAGAATGTTGGCTATGTTGTCTTCAGAAGAAACTTTCTCAATTGAGATATTTCCTTTTTGAATGTTGTCACGAAGGAAATGATGACGGATTTCAATATGTTTGGTACGAGCATGTTGAACCGGGTTTTTACTAAGATCAATTGCACCTTTGTTGTCACAAAGAATTGTGATGTCGCTAAGTTGAATTCCGTAGTCGACAAGAGCTTGCTTCATCCAAAGAGCTTGTTGACATGCCTTTCCGGCCGAAACGTACTCGGCTTCCGTTGTTGAGATAGCAAGAGCCGTTTGCTTCTTAGAGAACCATGAGGTGAGACAATGTCCAACAAAAGTACAAATACCACTTGTACTTTTTCTATCAACATAGTCACCGGCATGATCCGAGTCGGCATACACTATGGTGTCTATTCTCGTTCCTTTGGGATACCATAAACCTAAAGGTGTAGTGCCCTTAATATACCTAAAAATCCTTTTAACGGCTTTGAGATGAGTAGTCTTGGGATCTTCTTGCAAACGAGCACATAGACAAACACTAAACATAATGTCGGGTCTACTAGACGTTAGGTAAATTAGACTACCAATCATACCTCTATATTTAGTGCTATCTACGGATTCACTTTCCTCATCCTTAGTGAGTTTAGTTTCCGTGGACATGGGAGTTTTGATTGGTTTCGAATCTTCTAATCCAAATTTATTAAGCATGTCCTGAATATATTTAGATTGGTTAAAGAAGATACCATCTTCTAGTTGTTTAATTTGGAGTCCTAGGAAAAAGTTGAGTTCTCCCATCATACTCATTTTAAACTCGTCATGCATGATTTTTGAGAAATCCACACATAATTCTTGACAAGTTGATCCGAATATAATGTCATCAACATAGATTTGGACTATGATAATATGTGAATCTTTCTTCTTAGTGAAGAGAGTATTATCAACTAAGCCTATGGTATACTTATGGTCAACTAGGAAGGTTTTAAGTCGATCATACCACGCTTTTGGAGCTTGCTTAAGTCCGTAAAGAGCCTTTTTAAGTTTGTAATCATGATCTGGTTTTTCAAAATCGATGAAGCCCAGTGGTTGAGCAACATACACTTCTTCATTTATGACTCCGTTTAGAAATGCACTTTTGACGTCCATTTGAAAGAGTTTAAAATTGTGTGCACATGCATATGCATGTAAGATTCTAATTGGCTCGAGCCTAGCAACCGGAGCAAAAGTTTCATTGTAGTCAATGCCTTCTTGTTGGTTATATCCTTGTGCAACTAGCCTAGCTTTGTTTCTAGACACAATTCCATTTTCATCCATTTTATTACGAAAGACCCATTTTCTTCCAATTATAGTTTGACTCTTTGGTTGAGGAACTAATGTCCATACATCATTCCTAACAAATTGGTTTAACTCTTCTTGCATTGCAATTACCAAAGACTCATCTTTAATGGCTTCATTAATGTTTTTCGGTTCAATGGTTGACACGAAACAAAAGTAGTTGCTTTCATTTTGAACTTTTGATCTTAGTGTTCTTTCGTTAATGTTGCCTATGACACCATTTAATGGGTGACTTTTAGATTCTTTGACATTGACAAGTTCTTTGTTTAATAGTTCATCTTCCTTGGCATTACCTAAAATCTCTTGACTTTCTATTGCTTGGCTTTCAACTAAGTCATCATCTACCAAAGGTGATGTCTTAGAGGGAGGTGGACTCTCGTTAAATGTTACGTTCAATGATTCCTCGACTCTTAAGGTTTCTTTGTTCAAAACAATGTAAGCTTTACTATTTTGTGAATATCCAAGAAATACACCTTCATAAGACTTTGGGTCAAATTTGGTGATATAATCCTTGGTGTTAAGAATGAAACATTTACTCCCAAACACTCTAAAGTATCCTAATGGAGGCTTTTTACCTTTATATAGTTTATAAGGAGTTTTATTCAAAAATGGTCTAATTAAGACTCAATTTAAAATGTAAGTTGATGTGTCAACGGCATTACACCAAAACTTTTGTGGAATGTTTTGTTCATTAAACATTGTTCTACTCATCTCTTGCAATGTCCATTTTTTACGTTCTACTACACCATTAGATTGAGGGGTACATGGAGCCGAAAAGTTATGAATAATACCATTAATATCACAAAAGTTTCCAAATTGAAATTCATTATCAAATTCATGACCGTGATCCGTTCTAATAGACACAACATTAGACGCTACTTGATTTTGAATTTTCTTACTTAGAATCTCAAATTTATCAAAAGCTTCATTTTTACTTTTCAAAAATTTTGTCCAAGTATATCTTGAGTAATCATCGACTATGACCAAAGTGTAGAAGTTACCTCCATAACTTTGTATAGCGGATGGACCAAATAAATCCATATGCAAAAGTTCTAGACACCTAGATGTAGAATCCAAGTTTTTAGCCTTATGGTTACTATGGACTTGTTTACCGACTTTGCAAGCATCACAAAAGTGTTGGTCATATTTCAACTTAGGTAGGTTTCGAACTAAGTCTTTGGAGGAGAGGTTTTGAATTAGTCTCATGTTAGCGTGTCCTAAACGTCTATGCCATAAAGTTGAAGATTCATCTAATGAGGTAAGACAAAGTTTGTCTCTAGATGTTGGATCCATCTTCATGACATATACGTTGTTCTTAAGGACGCCTTTGGCTATGGTTATACCATCTTTAAGTATTTTACTTCCGTTTTCACTAAAAAGGACATTATACTTATTACGACAAAGTTGACTAATACTAAGGAGATTAAAACCTAAGTTATCAACATGAGCTACATCATCTATAAAAAGGGAGTCATGAGAGATTGTACCTTTTCCGATGATTTTGCTCTTAGCTTTACTACCAAACTTAACATTACCTCCGTCACATTTGTGATAAGTAGTGAAGAGGCTTTTGTTACCCGTCATGTGCCTTGAACAACCGCTATCTTTAATCCATTCATCCGGTTCCAAACAAAATTTGAGGCACACCTATTTTATGAAAAACACTCAAACATTTGGTCCCCAATTTCTCATGGGTCCATTTTGGTTAAGCATACCATTAACTTGTTCCAAGTATGAAAATAGAACATAAGGGTTCCATGACATGTAATTTGAAGTTTGGTAATGTCCAAGAGTGTTTTGGTTCCAAACATGTTGGTAGTTTGGTCGAGCATTGAAGTTGCTCTTTGGAAAGGGGCGTTTGGGAATTGGAGTCTTAGGTCTTGGTTGAGTAGTCTTAGCTCTAAATTCGTTTTTACTAAGTCCTACTCCAGTTTTAAAATCAGGTTTTGTTCCATTTTTATATGTGACTTTAACAAATTTTGAACGATCTGATGTGGAGGATGTTACTGCTGCAGTAGACCTGGCGAAACCTTCGGGTCCAACGGGCGGAACCCTGGATTGGGTTCCGTCTGTTCCGCGGGCTGCTGTAGCAGTTTTGTTAGTTTCTTGTGCATTCTTTTCTTGTTTCGTTTGACCCTTTGAAGTTTCTATTTTCATGAATCCTAGTCCTGTTTTATCAAAGGGTGACTTTTGAATTCTCATAATTTCATCCGCACAAGAAATGCTCTTATCGAACTTATTAAACTTTGTGGTTTGTTTTATTAGATCATTTTGAGTAATTTTAAGTTTCTCAACTTCGAGTTTAAGTTCTTCACATTATTTGCAAGATGTGTCAATACCTTTAGTCTTTTCTAATCTCTTAGCTTTTTCTTTTAATTCATAAACTTCATTTTCTAAAAACTCTTTTTTAGTTTTCAAAAACTTATTTTTCTTTATGATTTTTAAGCTCAATTCACAAAGTTTGTTATATTATTTTTGTAAGGTGTCATCATCAATAGAGGAGTAAGATAAGTCAGAGAGTACCTCATTTGAGTCGTGAGCCATGAGAGCAATATCATCATTCGTTGGCTCATCGTCATCTCCTTCATAGTCACTCCAAGCACCACCCACAAAAGCTTGTTGAGGTTTGCTCTTGCGTGGTTTTGGACATTCTCCTACAAGATGACTTGTGTCTCCACACCTATAGCATTTTCTTTCAACCTTTCCTTTCCTATCATCACGATCTTTTCGGAAAGTTTTCTTGTCATCTTTAGGTTGTCTTACAAACTTCCCTCATCTATGAAAGAACTTCTTGAAGTCTCTAACAGCCATAGCATATTCCTCATCATCACTATCCGAAGTAGATTCTTCATCATCACTTGATTGGACTCTAGCTTTCAAGGCAATGGACTTAGTTCCGAATCTTTTTCCATTACTGTCACACCCCCAAAATACCTGAATGGCAGTGGAATGGAATACCTGAGGGTGTAACGGATCATAGCACACAACCAGGATATTTTAAAACGACACTTTAGGTCGTTCAATATATCCTGGTTGTGTGCTATGATCCGTTACACCCTCAGGTATTCCATTCCGCTGCCATTCAGGTATTTTGGGGGTGTGACAGATTGGTACCAGAGCTAAGGTTATAGCGAACTAGGTTGCATCATGGACCCTAGACTATAACCACAGCATCATAGCATATCATCATCTCATCATAGTGCATATTTACTTATTTTGGTGATTCCATTTTACGAGTTATTTATTTTCATTTCACCTTGATTATCACAGAGTCATGTCTTCGAATCCCGACACTGTCATACTTTACACTATATCCGACTCTGGTGATGAGGGCTCTGTGTCCTCCACTGCTGTTTCACCATTTGTTTCCCCTACACCTGAGTTGCCACTCTTGGCATCTGATGATGACACCGAGCCTTTCGAGGGGGAGGATACGGCTCCTACTTCTCATGTCCATCCTACTGTACCCACTGACATACCATCACCTACTACTACTATCCATTCAGAGCCGAGACTTATGTTTCCTAGGGATAAGACTATCCAGACTGCTAGGAAGAGGGTTCGCCCAGCTACATCTACTTATAGAAGTCTCCCTAGTCCTACTGTGCCTACACCACCACCACCAGCCATACCCATTACTACTCCTGTACCTACCTCACTCTTGCCGCTCAGGAAGCGTGCAAGGCTTACCACTCCAGATTCACCCATTACCGAGACTGCTGACCTTTCACTACCACCCGTATACCACATAGGTGAGAGCTCGAGAGCGGCTACAGCTAGGGATCCTACAGCCGTTACACTAGAGGATCAGTTTGATGCTCAGCAGGAGCAAGTCGATAGTTTGGGGTATAGAGTTGACGAGATTATTACCACTCGACTTGAGGCTGTAGAGGAGCAGGTTGAGGATTTGATTCAGGGTAGAGTTGGTATTGATGTGTCTTACCATGGACTCGAGGCACGACAGTTGAGGCACCAGGAGGAGATTGAGCTACTTAGGGATGAGTTACCTGAGATTCGAGATAGAGCTCAGGCGACACAGGAGACTCAGTGGGAGCAGGTAGATCAGTTGGCATTGCTTCGAGAGAGGTTAGTGGTATTGGAGCGTAGAGATGGTTCTTTTCAGTTACGTGTCCAGCATCTTGAGGAGATCGTGGTTGCGATGGATCGTGAGATTCGCCGCTTGAGGAGAGAGCCTGGACCATCTAGAGCACCTGGAGGAGCCTAGACGTAGACTGGTATTATATTAGCTTTTATTATTTTCCTAGTCCCGGGATGTGGGACATAGTTCAAGAACTTGTAGTCTTTTGGTTGTTGTACAAACAAATATATCAAGTGCGACTCTACTATGTTGGAAATGTTGTGCTATATATTATATCGGTCCATGTAGGCCGAAATTTTCATGTATTATATTCATGTGTTGTGATTATATTTATGATGTTTCGTGGTTGCTCTTTATTACTATCGCATTATACAGGCTGTGGTTGTATCTATACATGTCGTGGTTGTATTGATACAGGTTTTGATTATATATATACGTGTCGTGGTTGTATATATATACTTGTCGTGGTGATGTCTAGACAGATTGTGGTTGTATTCGTACATGTCGTGGTTGTATTTATACTTGTTGTGGTTGTATATATATATATACATGTTGTGGGTGTACATCTTTGGTTCGATGACTATTTCTATTATGATTTTTCTCATGGTTATTTCCATTGTGATTTATCAGAAATATGGCACCAAGGAAGAGTAAGACTGCACTAGAAACACCCGTTATGACTCAAACCGCTATCCGCAAGTTGGTCAGGGATAGTATTGCAGAAGCTCTGGTGATTGAGAGAGCTGAGGTTGCTGCTAGGGCTGCTGAGACTGCTTCTAATACAGGGACAGTTGAACCACCCACTAATAAGAGGGAATGTACATGGAAAGATTTCAAGATTAGTGATCTTATCAAATTTAAGGGCACTGAAGGAGCGGTTGCTTTAATCCGCTGGTTTGAAAAGACTGAGAATGTATTTCTCATGTGCGGATGCCCGGACGTCAGCAAAGTAAAATTTGCTACAGGTATGCTTCTTGATGAAGCTATGTCTTGGTGGAATTTGTATGCTCAGCCGATTGGTATGGAAAATGCTTACAAGCTTACTTGGGAGGAATTCAAGAAATTGATGACAAAGAAGTTTTGCCCTCGTACCGAGGTGCAAAAGATGGAAACGGAATTTTATGAGCTTGTGACTAAAGGTGATGACATTGAGACTTATTTCAGGAGGTTTCAAGAGTTGGTTGCACTATGTCCAACTATGGTTCCCGATGATGAGAAAAAGATGGAAAACTTTGTTGGTGGATTGCCTGAAAGTGTTTGAGGTGATGTGATTTCTTTTGACCCTCAATCAATGGAAGAGGCTATTCGTATAACTCAGAAACTCATGGTCCAAGTGGTAAAAGGAAAATCTGCTGTCAACAACAACTACCGTTCAAACAACACCAACTACACCAACACTCGGAACAACAACAACTATAACAACAATCGGAACCGCAACTATCCCAATAACCGAAACAACAATTCAAACAATAACAACAACAACAAGAGAAGGTTTGACTACAACCAAGGTGGAAACGTTGTTCAGCCGCCACCTAAGAGACAAGAAGTAGCAAGGGCCTATGCTGCAGGGCCGACTGAAAGGAAAGGTTACACTGGTAACTTACCTAAATGTGAAAGGTGTCAGAAGCATCATAACCCAGGTCGTTGTCCAGATTTGTGTGGCAATTGCAAGAAGCTTGGTCACCACATCAAAGATTGTAGACTTCCAATCGTGGGTGACAATCAGAAACCACCGGTAACATGTTTTGGCTGTGGAGAACTTGGACACTTTAAGAATAAGAAGAATCAAGGAACTGGGAATCAAGATGGAAGAGCTCGAGGAAGAGCTTATGTTATGGGAGGAGACGATGTCAAAGAAGACCCGAATGTTGTTGCGGGTACGTTCCTCGTTAATAATCGTTATGCATCCATTTTATTTGATTCAGGAGTGGATAGAAGTTTTGTTTCTATTGCATTTGCACCTTTGCTTAACATAGAACCAACCCTATTAGACATTTCCTATATCGTTGAATTAGCCGATGGGTCTTTAGTTAACACCAACACCATTGTTCGTGGTTGCACAATAAATTTCCTAAACCATCCATTCAATATAGACCTTATGCCCGTAGAACTTGGAAGTTTCGACGTTGTGATCGGTATGGATTGGTTATCTCGGCATCGAGCGAGAATTATTTTTGATGAGAAAGTTGTTCACCTTCCTTATAACGGTGAAACTTTGGTTGTTCGCGGAGAGCGAAGTGGAACTAGACTCAGTATTATATCATGCATTAAAACCGAGAAGTACCTAAAGAAGGGTTGTTATGCATTCTTGGCTCACATCACGGAGAAGAAGTCGGATGAGAAACGACTTGAAGATGTGCCAATTGTTAAGGAATTTCCAGAGGTTTTTCCGGGAGAATTGCCAGGACTTCCGCCTACACGCCAAGTTGAGTTTCAAATTGAATTAATGCCAGGAGCTGCACCAATTGCACGAGCACCGTATAGACTTGCACCTTCGGAAATGCAAGAATTGTCGAATCAACTACAAGAACTTTTGGACAAAGGATTCATTAGACCGAGTTCCTCGCCTTGGGGAGCGCCGGTTTTGTTTGTGAAGAAGAAGGCCGGAACTTTCAGAATGTGCATCGACTATCGTGAGCTGAACAAGTTAACGGTGAAGAACCGTTATCCACTCCCCAGAATTGACGACTTGTTCGACCAGTTACAAGGTTCTAGTTTTTATTCCAAGATTGATTTAAGATCCGGTTACCATCAACTTAAAGTTCGGGAAGAGGATATCCCGAAGACGGCATTTAGAACACGCTATGGTCATTATGAATTTCAAGTGATGCCTTTTGGATTAACCAACGCACCTGCGGTATTTATGGATCTCATGAATAGGGTGTGCAAACCGTATCTCGATAAGTTTGTGATCGTATTCATTGACGATATCTTGATTTATTCCAAGAGTAAGGAAGATCACGAAGAACACCTCAGAACAATACTGGAACTACTCAAGAAGGAGCAATTGTATGCCAAGTTTTCTAAGTGTGATTTTTGGATACGAAGAGCTCAATTTCTTGGTCATGTTATTGATAGCCAAGGTTTACAAGTCGACCCGGCAAAGATCGAGGCAGTTAAGGATTGGGCTACGCCCAAGTCTCCTACGGAAATTCGTCAATTCCTAGGACTTGCCGGATATTACAGAAGGTTTATTGAAGGGTTTTCTAAGATAGCAAAGTCGTTGACAAAGCTGACACAAAAGAATGAAAAGTATGAGTGGGGAGAAAAACAAGAGTCGGCATTTCAATTATTGAAACAAAAGCTTTGTAGCGCACCGATTTTGTCACTATCTGAAGGTATTGAGAACTTTGTGGTATATTGCGATGCTTCGCATCAAGGACTTGGAGCTGTGCTAATGCAAAACGAGAAGGTGATAGCTTATGCATCTAGACAGCTTAAGATTCATGAGAAGAATTACACTACGCACGACTTGGAGTTGGGTGCGGTAGTTTTTGCACTCAAGATTTGGAGACACTACCTTTATGGTACCAAGTGCGTAATTTTTACCGACCACAAGAGCTTACAGCATATACTCGATCAGAAGGAACTTAATATGAGACAACGTCGTTGGCTAGAATTGTTGAGTGATTACGATTGTGAAATCCGATATCACCCAGGAAAAGCAAATGTTGTAGCAGATGCACTTAGCCGAAAAGAACGACTCAAACCTTTGAGAGTTAGGTCATTGGGAATGACTATCATTTCGCCATTACCATCGAAGATTCTAGAAGCTCAGATTGAGGCTCTCAAAGAAGAAAATCGACCACTTGAGAAACTTTATGGTATGCCAGAAAGCGAAAATGGCTTTGTAAAGAGATCAGATGGAGTGTTATGCTTCAAGGACCGAAGTTGGATACCACTCTATGGTGGAGTGCGAGAATTGATTATGCATGAATCACACAAGTCGAAGTACTCTATTCATCCAGGTTCTGATAAGATGTATCAGGATCTCAAGAAGCTTTATTGGTGGCCGAACATGAAAGCAGAAATAGCTATGTACGTCAGCAAATGTCTTACTTGTGCTAAAGTGAAAGCCGAGTACCAGAAACCATCAGGGTTACTTCAACAACCAGAGATTCCACAATGGAAGTGGGAACGTATTGCTATGGACTTTGTCACTAAACTTCCAAAAACGTCAGGAGGTTTCGATGCTATTTGGGTAATTGTTGATCGTCTTACCAAATCAGCTCATTTCATACCTATTAGAGAGACTTATTCAATGGAACAACTTGCTAGACTTTATGTCAAGGAAATAGTCTCAAGACACGGTGCACCAGTTTCCATCATTTCCGACAGAGATAGTCGTTTTACTTCAAACTTTTGGCGGTCATTGCAAGATTCTTTTGGATCTAAGTTAGACATGAGCACTGCTTACCATCCTCAGACCGATGGTCAGAGTGAGAGAACTATTCAGACACTTGAGGACATGCTTAGAGCATGTGTGATTGACTTTGGAAATGGTTGGGCTAACCATTTGCCGTTGATCGAGTTTTCCTACAACAACAGCTACCATTCGAGCATTAAGGCTGCACCACTCGAGGCACTTTATGGTCGTAAGTGTCGATCTCCAGTTTGTTGGGCCGAAGTCGGTGAAGTACAATGTATTGGCCCGGAGATGGTACAAGAAACAATAGAAAAGATAATTCAGATTCGAGAGAGACTTGAAACTGCTAGAAGTCGACAGAAAAGCTACGCAGATGTTCGACGCAAACCATTGGAATTTCAGGTCGGAGACAAAGTCATGTTGAAAGTCTCGCCTTGGAAGGGCGTGATACGATTTGGAAAACGCGGGAAGTTGAACCCGAGATACATTGGGCCATTCAAGATCCTAGAAAGGATTGGTCCGGTTGCTTACAAGCTTGAACTTCCGTCAGAACATAGCAACGTACACAACACGTTTCATGTTTCGAACCTCAAGAAATGTCTTTCGGACGAGTCTGCCATTATACCATTAGAAGAAATACAACTCGATGACAAGCTTAACTTTGTGGAAGAACCAGTTGAAATAATGGATCGCGAGATCAAACAGTTGAAACAAAGTCGAATTCCGATCGTGAAGGTTCGCTGGAATTCTCGAAGAGGACCCGAGTTTACTTGGGAACGAGAAGACCAAATACGACGCAAGTATCCACAACTTTTCACCGAGCCTATTACCGAGACCAACACTAACTGAATTCAGGGACTGAATTCCTTTTTGGATGGGCGACTGTCACAACCCACAATTTCAGGTCATTTTTCCAAACTTCGACATTCTACTATTCACAAATTACTATTCATCGTTTTACTATTCATCGTTTTTTAGGTCAATTTGACATTCCGAGACACATTCAGAAATTTTACTATTCACTTGACACTATTCATTTCCGAGAGGAAATCACTATTCACGTGCATTACTCATGTCATCGTAAATTTAGTTTACGAGTGTTCAAATTCGCGTAACCGTATTGGTTCAGGAGCGAATTCATGCATTATTATCAGGGACATTTCATACAGACTAGAAATAGTCTACACATCATCATTAGGGCACTTGCATGCTATTCCACTCATAGGATAATTAAATTTATACTTTGGTACAATTAACGATTTACGTACGTTTATTTTAAATAAACATTAATACGCGAACTATAAATGTGTCTAACATGTCCGACACTCCCAACTATGATCCCAATATATTTTGATACTCATTTTTATAATATAAAAATTGTAATATTAAATTACCCGGTATTTTGGAAATTTATTTATTACGTATCATACGTTTAACTTAATAACGACGGTTTTCAACAAAATTAAACGATAATCACCCAAACTCTCCGTACTTGTACCCGGCATATTTTTACAATTTTTACGACTCTTTATTTCGTCCCGAATAACTTCAATAAAATTTATTTCTAACAAACCCGGTACCCGATTAAACCTAAAACTAACTTTACTACATAATACTAATACTAATCTTTTAATTAAACCCAAGACAACCCCCCCCCCCTTTTCCCTCCTTTTGGACCGGCCAACCCCCCCCCCCCCCCCCCCCCCCAAGGTCCTAATACATTGCAACTACACCAAACCTCTTAATTGCTCACCAAACATTTGTCCCCTAAGTATAAATTAAACTTTTTTCACCATCTTTATCACAAAATCATTTTTACTTGTGCAAGAAAACTTTTCTTCTCTCTTTTTCTTATGGTATAATCGACCAAGGTGGTCAAGGAGCAAGAACAACAAGATTTTACAATATCTAGGTATAAACTAGTTCATATAGTCATCCTTGTTGGAGTTTTGAAATAAAAACTCAAGGATTAGTAGGTTTTTATCATCCAAACTCCCTAAACCTTCAAGTAAGTAACAAACTCATTTTTATGATTTTTACAAGTTATTACCATGTTTATATTTATTTCTTACAAGAACTCATGCATATAATGACTTATACCACTTTATTTTGTACATATGTAACTTTGAGCCCTAGAAATGGACACATAAGAAACCCTTGTTAGACCTAGTGGATTGATGATGTTTAAGGACCCATGACACCCTAAGAAGGTGTATGGTAGGTTTAGACTAGCTTTGTGGTGTTTGAAAGTGGTTTGATTGAGGTTAGAACTAGCTTGGAGACTTGAAAATGGTTTTTGAAACATTTGAAATACCTACTGTCCCTATTTTAATTTCGTGGGAAAATCAGTAGATGGTGACTAAATTTTGACCAAAGATTTAGAAAATACATTCAAAAACGAAACTTTAGGCGAAAGAATGGACTAAAACAAGCTTATAACGAAGGAGATATGATTTTTGCAAATTTAACGACGAAAACTACTTTTACAAAAACTGCTTGCTGTTGGGCAGATTTCAATGGGTAAAAAGAGGCATTAAACGTAACCTAAAGGAGCCGAGTTGTCAAAAATATACTAGTATATACAAAGACGAATCCGTGGACATAAAGAACAAGGAAAACGAGCTTAAAACGACCGAGTTATACCCATTTTAACATCGTTAAACTATATATATAAATATATGGACACAAATAAAAATAATAACGTACGCGCTAAATGGTATATTTTTCTCGAAACGTTACTAAGGGCTATATTTTTAACGAATGAATACGTATGACCCAAGAGAATACTTATAAGACTTAACGACGTTATTTCAAGGTTTTCGACACAAAGAATTTAACGCTAACATTTTTAATACAAGACAATACGACAAGTTATATACTTCTATATATGGACATATTTTTCCTAAGTATGGAAACTATTTTAATATGACGATAACTAGTATTTCCAATTTACGAGTGGTATGAGCATCATGTGCATGTGCATTCATTTCATTACGGCTTGATCTTAATTAGATCGCGATTATTCATTTAGGTTGCGGCTAGTGTGCGCGCCTCATTGTCCCGACTACTTTTACCTCATTGCACCATCTTTGTACCATCACTTGGAGGTGAGTTTCATAGCCCCGTTTTAATTCTATATTTTGATTTCAAATCCCACGGGGGAGAATACATTGCATTACTTGTTTTTGTGTACATGCCTAAGTATAGAATTTCATACATTGCTTAAGTTGCCTTATTTACCACGTCTTGACAAGTCCCCTTTATTATCATGGACCGTTAATTTCTAGTACTAAGCGGGAGTGAGTGGATAGATCTATCGAGGGTGACGCCTCCATTCGTGTTTGGGTTGCTCCAAATGGGACGAATGCATTTCATGTCTTTATTATTAGAGTGTCTGGTAAACACTCATTGGGGCCAAGTATCGTCTAGCTTCGGGGTCATGAGTTTAAGAGCCAATGTATATATTTTCCGGACATCCTATTTCTTGGCTTTACTTATGGCATATGTACACTAGATTTTACTTATAAACCTATGATTATTCACCAACTTTATGTTGACCGTTTTTCGCAATGTATTTCTCAGGTAACTAAGGCATATTCTCATGGCATGCATGGAGTCACTTTGTGTATCAAGGATGATATGGCTCATTCGGACTTTCTTGCACTTATGTTCAAATGTCGTTTGATTGTATTAAACTTGTTTCCGTAAACTTTTCCAACTTTTGGGACCTATGTCTTTATAACTCTGAATCTTTTGAATGAATCAAACGACGTATTTTAAAACGACACTTTAGGTCGTTCAATATATCCTGGTTGTGTGCTATGATCCGTTACACCCTCAGGTATTCCATTCCGCTGCCATTCAGGTATTTTGGGGGTGTGACAATTACCATTTCATGAACTTTGAGATTTCCAATTAGCTCGTCAAGTGACATGCTTGAAAGATCTTTGGATTCTTCAATTGCCGTCACTTTTGCTCTCCACTTTGGATGGAGTGCTCTAAGGAATTTCCTGACAAAATTCTTACTACAAAAAGATTTATCAAGTGCTTTAAGTGAAGTAATAATAGTGTTAAACCTAGCAAATGCATTATCAATAATCTCATCTTCAGGAATAACAAATTGTTCATATTGTTGAACAAGGAGATCAATTTTGTTATCCTTAACTTGTGAGTTTCCTTGATGAGTGACTATTAAAGATTACCAAATATCTTTGGCGGTTTTACACATAAAGACTCTTTCATATTCTTTCTTAGGCAAAGCATTGTAAAGCATCATTTTAGCTTCATTATTTTTAGCAATCAATTTCTTTTGATCATCATCTTTAATATTAGTAACTATATTATCACCATCAATGATTATATACCATAAATCTATATATTTAGATTTCACGTAGGTTTCAAAACGGTTTTTCAATATATAAAACCATTTGCTTCAAAAAGTGGTGGTCTTTGAATAGATTGCCCTTCTTTGTAATTTTCAAAATCCATGGATCGTTTCAAGTTTTAAAACACAATATATTTTAAAAGCTTGAGTAACGTAGCTCCTGATGCCAATTGTGGAAAACTAGAAGGGGGTTGAATAGTTTACCATTTAAAATCTTTTTAACTTGTTTAATTAGCTTTGAAACTTTCCGTTTGATCAAAGATATACATATATATATATATATATATATATATATATATATATATATATATATATATATATATATATATATATATATATATATATATATATATATATATATACACAAACACAATATATAACATGCAAGTAAATGAAAGAAACGATCAAACCACAACACGAGTATTTATTGTGGTTCGGCTACAAGGACTCTTTTTCCTTGCCCTACGTCCACGCCCCGAGTATCCAACTCGAGAGTTTCTTTCACTAGTCAACAAGCTCCTTTCACCGGCGGAGAAAACCTTACACGTCGCTTATACACGTTTATCGACACTAAGCCAGATGTCGAGTTCTTTTACAAGGGTACAACCACTCCCGTTACTTCTTTTACAAGGGTACAAAAACTTCCGTCACACTTTGTATTTTGAGGACTAAAATACTAACCGATCACCACTGAAAATACACAATCAAATGAAGTGCAAACTACACAAGTCTACACAATGCTAAGCTAACAAGTCTTGCAACGTTGTGTTGAATACTTGTAACTTTTTATGAACTCGTGAATCTCTTTGCTACAAAAAGAAACTTCACATATGAGATGTTAAAGGGTTAGATGAAAGAATGAATGAATGTGTGAAAATATGATGTAAAGTGATAAGCCAAAAATCAAACTTGTGGCTTAGTATTTATAGCAAAACCTTCTGCAGGCCTGGCGGATACGGCGGAACCCTCAGATGGGTTCCGCCCGTGTACCCCGGGGTTCCGCCGGGCTTGCAGTTGGTTTTGCAATAAATCTTGCAAACCAAACAATGTCACATCTCATTATACCTAGTCAAACACAAAACTTGCAAGCAAACATATGGTTAGTCAAACACACTTTCTTTCCATAAATGTATATTGACAAAACTTGCCATAAATGTGATGTGACATTTCTATTTTAAGAAATAAAAAGTTTTGTGTTTTATGAAATGTAAAATGTAGCAAAAGTCTAGTTTATGCAAGTCTTTAAAACTAAGATTATGTTTTACTTAGAAACTAAAGTTTACATTTTGTCGTTAACAAAATTTAGCAAATATCGTAAAATATAAATAACGTTTTTAGGCGATATTTGTATTAACAAACACGTTAATTTGTTGTGAAGGGTTAGAAGTCTTATTTTCATCGATCATGTCGTACAACTTGAGTATCTCAGGTATGACTGAGTTTGAAGAATTTGACATTATGTGGACGCGCACGGGATTTTATACTTCTATGATTTAAACCGAGAAATAGATTCTTTCGCGGGATTTTACAAAATCAAGAAGAAACCGTGAAATACCAAAGACTGGAGTTGAACTTGATGATCAGTTGATGGACTTGATGATCATTTGATGTTGTTTAGTTGGGATCCTGGTTCGGTTGATGCAAGTTTGGCCTCGAGAATTTGGTGAAAATTTAGTCTAAAAACTTAAAACCTCAATAACTTCACTCCGGAGGTGATTTGGGCCTCGAAAAATTTGTGTCACAGCTTCATGGTGAAACCCCACAATATTCAGCCTGTTCCGGACGTTTTGACAGCTAATTCGCTGAAAACGGAGGCATGGTTCAAAAGTTATGGCCGTTTGAAGTTTTGACATAAAAAGTCAACTTTGGTCAAACTGCAACTTTAGCAAATCGCTAGAAGACGTAAATGCTAGTTGGAGGTAATTGCAATCTGAAGGTAAATGCTACAATGAGCAAACCGCAGGAAAGGTAATCGCTATCCTTAGCAAAACTCAAATCAGAGTTAACCACATGATGAGTTAACCGCAGAATGAGCAAACCGCAATAACGAGCAAACCACAGGATGATTTAACTGCAGAATGAGAAAACCGCAATAAGGAGCAAACCACAGGATGAGTTAACCACAGAATGAGCAAACCGCAATAAGGAGCAAACCGCAGGATGAGTTAAACGCTAGTGAGTTAAACTCTAGTGAAGTAAACTGCAGGAGTAAACCGAAGAGACTTAACCGCAACCCACTAGAGTCCAAAACAGTCACTATCTTGCGTTTTGTCCTTATACCCAATAAAGTACACGCAAACTAGCAAACCGCAGGAACCAGTAGCTAACCGCAACCAAGAAATAAAATAGTAGAGCTAACCGCTGTCAAGAATAACGCCCCAAACACAATCCAAACTTCAAAAATACGTATTCTATGGTGAAACCAACTGAGAAATAATGTAGTACTAACACTAATGATCATAAAAGTACACCTCTAACATGTCAAATAACACTAGATAGATCAAACCAAGATGTTTTCAAGAAAAACTCTTCTAACACACAAAACTACACAAAAACCACACCAAATCCGATTCAACAAGGCCATAAGATGAAACCTTGGCTCTTGATACCAATTGTAGGATACTCATAATCATAAACATGTATGGTTTAGTGTGGTTCGAAATAAGAAGAAGTAGAATTTCTAGAGAGAGAAAATGGGAGCCTTTTCTAGAGAGAGAAAACAAGTGAAATGTATTAGATTAATCAAAGGTCCAACCCTCTCCCTTGGTGGGAGAAGGTGATTCGTTAAAATCAAAGTTATATATAGTATAGTATTACTCAAGAGATCCGCAAAGAAATACGGATAACCCGAGGTCGTAGTCCGTGTGAAGGATGAATGGAATTTCAAATTCCCGATTCGTGAAATGTGTCGTGAAAGTGGTAAAAAGTGATTTGAATGAGAATGAGATTACACTAATGAAATAGTAAATGATGCACAAATAATCAACTAAACACGTAATTCAAGTAAAGCAACTAGAAACGTAACGTAGAAACGAAAACGTAAGCTAAAACGGAAAAATAAACGTTAATGTACGAAATAAAACGCGACTATTAAGCTACGCTACTCCTACGGACTTGGAAATAATTTTCAAAAGTTAAAAATGATAAAAGAAAATTTTGAGAAAAAGAAAAATATTTTTTTGACTTTTTATTTATTTTTTTATGAATTAAAAACTAATTTAACTAATTAAAAATTAAACGAAAATGTAAATAAATTTAGAAAAATACAAAATAAATTTCTAAAATTCTAAAATGACTAAAAATAATTTTCTAATATTTTTTTGGAGTTTTCTGGGGTTTTTCTGATTTTTTTGTATTTTTTAGTAATTAAAAAGTACTTAAAAATGATTAAAAATGAAAATTAAATGGGAAAAATAGCAAATCAATTCAGAAAAATATGAAAAATTTAGGGAAAATCTAAAATAATATTTTAAAGCTAGGAAAAATTTAAAATTTGAAAAATAAGCACTGGAAGTGCTGAATGGGCAAAAACAGCTTATTTAGAAGTGCTTATTGATAAGCACAGTTGACCAAACTTGTCTAAACTTTGACTAAGTGTACTTTAGACTTTATAAAGCTCAAATGAACAGGAATAAGACTAATAAGCACTTAGAAACAATGATAAGCACAACAAACAGTCCAAATAAGCAATAAGCCAAAACAGGATAAGCTGATGATATCAATCAATGAAAATAGCAACTACAATAGTATGTGAACTCAAATGATCAACCAAATTCAGATTATGATCCAATTTAAACACTTGCAGCCCTCAAATTCCAAACAGATTCTATGTTCTATGTGCTCACTTGATGAACCCAATGAGCTAATCAAATAAGCTGATAAGATTAATCTTATGGGTGCAAACTACTGACTAATCACCAGAGATCTCAAATGCAACAAATGAACAGATGCTAGAAAAAATTTAATGGTCTAAAAGTACCCTAAGATTTTGGCTTAACACTGTGGTGCAGGGCAATTAATGAGCAAAGCAGTCAATTACAAAGCACTTTTTCAAAAACTAATGAAATCCAAACAACAATTTTCTTTTTGAAACTTATTAACAACCTGTCCAAGATTACAAAACAACTTTCTAAATTGATTTTGAATAAAAATTGAGGACTGTGCACCTCTTTGAATAACTGACCAAAACAGGCAACCAATTTCTTTTTGACTTTTTGATGAACACAAAATTTTGACCAAATTAGATTTTGATGACTAAAATAAAACTGAGAATAGTTTAATAAGCTAATGTGTGGTTGAAATAAGCTTAAACTTATAGCTATGAAACTATTTTAACTGATATGAAACCTAAAATGTTATCCTACTAACTGTATGAATAAATGAAAGGTGTTTTGACTTTTTTATGAAGTTACTAACTGATTTTATGCTAAATTAACCTTAACTATAACCTATGTGATTAGTTTTAACCAAGTATAACCTCTGAGACAATGATTAGACCAGCAAACTATGATTATCCAAACACCCCTTCAATGACAGTCACTCCTCAAAACCTTACTCAAATCCAATCCACAACAGATCCAAGCCTCAAATTCAGAACCCAATATGAATCAAATACTTAATGAATCACAGAAACTCAGATAATAGATGCAATATTCCTTAGAAACTAAAATCCACAGATGTGACATATTTTATGAAGAATCAGTTACACTAGAAAATCAAACCACTATTCATCAAAAGTAACTAAATAAACAAGTAAAAAGCAATTATCAAACAGATTAAGCAACAACAAGCAATATTCAAACAAACCAAATAAGCTCTAAACTACTTATACTATTTAGAGGAACTTAAAAATTTAAGAAAGCTTACAATACCACCTCAGCCAAACAGAGGTGGTCTCCCACACAGCCTATCTTTTAGATAGGCTAACTGCTCCTTGTTAGCTACCTTTAATTTCCAAATAAGCTGATGCTTTTTCAATAAGCTTATACAGTTGACCAATGGTTGACTTTTGTATTATTTGTGGAATTTTGATAAAACAGTAACTAAATTTTATATAAACTTATAAAAACAGTTAAACAACTATAATAAGACTAGATTCAAAACCAATACGGAATATATTTTTTATTTTTTTATTTTTTTTATTTCTTTATTTTTTTTATATTGAAGAATAATAACAGAAATTGGAGATTAAATTTTAAACTAATTGCTGATAACAGGAAATTAAAGATAATAAGTAAATCTAAACTAAATTTAAACTTAAAACAGTAATTGTAAATAAAAATTAAAATTCTATTAATAAGAGAATTTGAGTACAAAGCTTTTGAAATAGAAATACAATGAAAAATTAAAACAGACAGCTAAACAATATATAAAAACCTACACACCTAATGACTGAAAAGGGGGGGGGTATATATAGGAGCTGAGGGGGTTGGCCTTGGATCCTTCTAGCATGTACAGCTCAGCAATCCTTGTGAAGTTGTGTTTTCTCTGAGTTGATATGAGCCCTTGATCTCTCCTTGGTCCCCAATCCACTCCTCTCAGCCTTTGGATTGATTGATGTGATTTGATGTATCCTCCGTGTGGCTCCTCATTGGTCCACGTACCCCAAACATTCCCTGACATGTGACTGATGCGTGACAGTCCTTCTAGAAGCCCCAATCATGGGTAATTATTACTAACGTGGGGTAATTTGGTGAGAGGTGAATCTAGGGTTCTAAGGAACAGTGAAATACTGGGCGTGGTAATTATTTTAGGGGGCGGGAAAGAATTGGGGGTGTTTGTTTATTTTATTTTGTTGACCGGGTCTTGGGTAGTGGGGTTGACTCAGGTAATTTAAGCAGGTCGGGTATAGGTTTAGGAGGATTGGGCTTTTGTTTTCTTTGGGCCAAGTGTAATTATGGATCCGGTTGTATTAATTTTTGATTTAGGAGTAGTATAATTTCAAGGACCAAAGTAGTAATATTGCAAACCATAGGGATCAAATCTGCCATTCTCCATAAATGTAATCCAAGGGCATAGATTGTAATTCTTTGATTTATGAAGGACCTACCTTGATTTTTCTTCAGTAATTTCTCAAAGGACCAATTTTGTAATTATCTGAAACTTCAGGGACTGATGTTGCCAATTTCTCAAAACTTTGTCCAAGGACTTTTCTTGTAACTTTAAGAATCTCTGAGGACTTAAATTGATAATTTGAGCTTTCCTTGATCATTTTGCTTCCCCGGCACCGGCTTTTGACCTTTTTCCATTCTCGTGCTCGTTTTTGTCGGTTTTGCTTTGTTTTCGTTCATTTTTCACATATCCATACCTGCACATACACAAATACAAAAACATGCATTCTCTTGGCATTTTTGGTTAGTTTTTGGTGTTTTTGGTCTGAAATAAAACCTAAAAAGGATGTGTGATTAATCACTCATCAAAATCCCCCAGACTAAGGTATTGCCGTGCCCTTACGCAATGTCATCACCTCACGCTAAAGAGATAAATAGCTTCAAAACCTCTCTTTACTGACGTTGTAAAGTAGCAATGATGTTCAAAAGAGATAGTAAAATCATTTATTCTCAAAAACGCTCTGTTTTCCGATTTTCATGAATAACAACTTCTACTACTATTTTTGTACTTTTTCATTTATATATGTGACGGTTTGCCTTGACTTTCATTATCAATTCTTATCTGTTGATAACTTTCAGGGTCAACGAGTAGAAACACTTCTCACAGAGAAGAGAACGTACGGATAAAAATCGTCATCCTTGATTTTTCACAAGCTCCCAAACTAAGCGTAAAATCGAGATCAATGTTTATCCAGAAGTTAGATGCTAACACTGCCCACAAAATTTACTTGTGTATTACCTCTTGTCCCCAAGTCCTAAGTTTTGTATCTCAAGATTTTAATTGTGAGAAATGAATTGCTTCATATATTCTCGTTTCGATATTTGTTAGTCCGATAAGAGCACAAAATTTGAACGCTAAGTAGTTTCCAAACTTTCCCTCAAAAACCCCTGCATACAGAAATCGGGTCCGCATGAAGGTCTCTGATTTAACACAATTTGTGGAGGCTCCCTTTTTATTTACGACCGAGACATACCATGTTTGATACCCGAAACGGAAGCTTTTTATTAGGGAAACCTCCGGAGTCGAAGCTTGGCATTTTTGCATAATCATAAGCACTTTAATAATACTTTGGTCCTTAGTCCTTTATTCTTTTACAGTCAACGGTTTATTATGACTTTGGATTTCTATCCGCTGCTTTTTTATAGCTTTGGATTCCTCTGCCTTTTTATTTGGCTTTGGACTATTATTATCGATATTCATAATCATATGCCAAACCCCGAGTCCTACGGTTTTTACTAAGATCACAACATCGGCTGCGAACCGGCAAGATGCAATAGTCTATTTTACCGTAACACTGGCAGTACCTCAATGTGTACCAAACCCCTGTATGCAGAAATTTTATTGGGAACGAGAAAAAACTAAGTATTGCCCAAACCGTATACCCTTAATTAATCCTAGAAATCTATTATATATTGGTGTGCAAGCTTGTGGGAACAAGGAGGCCACAAATACCTCTCGTAGGTTTTTTAAATCCCAGTAATGCGATCCGTGTATAGCACGAAACTTCTAAATAAACTTTATCATTCCTCGATCTCCGCAAATTTAAAATCCCAAATAATGAGATCCGCGGATGCTTAGCCATAATCTTTTGATTATATTGGTTAAGGGAGACGAGCTAGGGCTCAACACGCCCGGTCAAGTCGGAACATTTATTTCTACTCTCGCCGGTAGGAAAGTCAAAACAAGGTGTCAAAACTTATTATTCATATCATATATATATATATATATATATATATATATATATATATATATATATATATATATATATATATATATATATATATATATATATATATATATATATATATTTCGATTGTAAAGCGGTGACAAAAATTTAAAATTTTGGTGGAAAACGGAGTTGCGTAAGTTAACAGCTTAGACGATGGTACATGTCAAATCGAATCGAAGATTCACCCCCCCCCCCCCCCCCCCCCAGACTAAAGTGAAACATTTTCCTCAATGTTTTAAGGGTAAAGGTAATCCTACGTAAAATCTAAGGCCGTTTATTAAGTATGCCAAGAGATAAACGTTAGTCGATAAGATTTTGGATATGGTGAATTTCCGAAAGAGCAGCGAAGGATGAGACTCGAGTGGAGAGAACGACAAACCACAAGCACGAGAGTCCTCAAACTTCAGGGAAATTCCTGAACATTCATAAACAACCACGAAAACATGAGTTTGGAAAGGGTCGCCCCCCTCACGTCACGTTACTTAAGAAAATAGAAAATATAGAAAAATGAAAATGGATAAGCATGGGGTGCCTCCCACGAAGCGCTTGTTTTTGATTACCGAGTCACATGAGCTTGACTCGATCCCCAAATTTAATCGTCCTTGGGGAAAGTCTGGAGATCCGGGACAACCATGGGTGGTATGTCCCCTCCGAAGTAATGTTTAACACGATGACCATTCACCTTAAAATTGGGACCATTAGGTTGAGCAAGTTCGACGATTCCATAAGGAAATACTTGGGTAATGGTGAATGGTCCAGAGCAACGGGTTTTCAACTTGCCCGAGAAAATCTTTAATCGAGAATTGAAAGGAAGGACTCGGTCACCAATATTGAAGACGCGATCTTTAATTTTAGCATCATGAATCCTCTTTGTCTTCTCTTTGTAGATCAAAGAATTCTCATAGGCCTGATCACAAAGCTCGACTAATTCATTTAATTGAACTTTACGGTGATCACCCGCGGTTTGAAGGTCAAAATTAGCATGTTTCAAGGCCTAGTAGGCCTTGTGTTCAAGTTCAAAGGGCAAATGGCAGGCCTTCCCGTAAACCAGCTTGTAAGGAGTGCACCCAATGGGTGTTTTGTAAGCTGTACGGAAGGCCCAAAGTGCATCATCTAACTTATCGGCCCATGAAGCACGATGTTCACCTACGGTCCTTTCTAAAATACGTTTCAAGCCACGATTGGAAACCTCAACTTGACCACTAGTCTGTGGATGATATGCTGTAGAAAGACGATGTGTGACACCATATTTGAGCATAACTTTCGCGAATTGGTCGTTACAGAAATTGGTCCCACGATCGCTTATAATAGCACGAGGTGCACCAAATCGGGCGAATAGACTTTTAAGAAATTTCACTACAACTCGGGCGTCATTGGTGGGTAGCGCCTTCGCTTTGACCCATTTAGACAAGTAGTCGTCGGCCACGAGTATATATTTGTTACCACGAGAAGACGGGAATGGACCCATGAAATCGATACCCAGACGTCAAAAATTTCACAGACTTGGATGGCATTTTGAGGCATCTCGTCCTTCTGAGAAATTTTTCCTTGACGCTGGCAAGAATCACTTGATTTAACCAAATCATGGGCATCCCGGTAAATCATCGGCCAGTAGAAGCCGGAATCAAAAACTTTCTTAGCGGTGAAGTTGGCACCATGATGTCCCCCTGTGGGTCCATTGTGGCATGCCATAAGAATGTCAGCGGCTTCTTTTCCGTGAACGCACCGCCGGATCACTTGATCCGCACATATCTTAAACAAGTAGGGATCGTCCCAGAAATAATGCTTAACATCTTTGAAGAATTTTTTCTTCTGCTGGAATGACATCCCTTTCCGGATAAAATTTCCCGCATGGTAATTCGCAAAGTCGGCGAACCATGGGGTACTAGAATCACAATGTGATAAACTCCCCAGTGTCTCGAGAGGAAATGCTTCGTTAATCTCCTTTTTCTCGAAAACACTTTGGTGGGGATTCTCTAAACGTGATAGGTGATCAGCAGCAAGGTTCTTGGCTCCCTTTTTATCTCGAATTTCAACTTTGAATTCTTGAAGGAGGAGAACCCACCGCATCAAGTGTGGCTTAGCATCTTGCTTTGCCATAAGGTACTTAAGAGCCGAATGATCAGTATACACTATGCATTTCTTTAAAAGCAAATAAGGTCAAAACTTTTCAAAAGCGTAAATGACGGCTAACATTTCTTTCTCAGTAGTCGTATAATGGTATTGAGCGTCGGTCATTGTTTTACTAGCATAGTGTATCGGCTGAAAATGCTTAGACTTGCATTGCCCCAGGACTGCACCAATGGCATAATCGCTAGCATCGCACATTAGCTCGAAGGGCAAATCCCAATCGGGGGCAACTAAGATGGGAGCCTCCGTTAACTTCTTTTTAAGAATATTGAATGCTTCGATGCATTCATTTGAGAAGATAAACGGAGCATCTTTTTCAAGAAAGTGGGTCAGAGGCCGGGCTATCTTAGAAAAGTCTTGAATGAAACGTCGGTAAAAGCCGGCATGACTGAGAAAACTTCTAATTCCTTTAACGGTGGTGGGATGAGGTAATTTTGCAATAACGTCGACTTTAGCTCTATCGACCTCAATCCCGGATTTTGATATCTTATGGCCGAGGACAATGCCCTCTTTGACCATGAAATGGCATTTCTCCCAATTTAGAACCAAGTTGGTGTCTTCACACCGTTTCAGCATATTTTCTAAATGGGAGAGACACGAAGTGAAAGAATCTCCATAAACCGAGAAATCATCCATGAAAACTTCCATTGTTTTCTCGATCATATCTGAGAATATCGACAT
This sequence comes from Artemisia argyi, assembly GCA_030686995.1. Classification (NCBI taxonomy): domain Eukaryota; kingdom Viridiplantae; phylum Streptophyta; class Magnoliopsida; order Asterales; family Asteraceae; genus Artemisia; species Artemisia argyi. The sequence goes on from CM060685.1 coordinate 62,335,600, forward strand.
CATACACCTTTGGAACGTGCCTGGAGCATTGCATAAGCCGAAAGGCATACGACGATAGGCAAACGTACCATAAGGGCAAGTAAAAGTAGTCTTTTCTTGGTCCGGAGGGTCAATTGGTATTTGAAAATAGCCGGAAAAACCATCAAGAAAACAATAGAACTCATTTCCCGCTAGGCGTTCTAGCATTTGATCCATAAATGGAAGTGGGAAATGGTCCTTACGAGTCGCATCATTCAATTTACGATAATCAATACAAACTCTCCATCCGGTAACAAGACGTGTTGGAATCAATTCATTATCTTCATTTGTTACGACGGTCATTCCACCTTTCTTTGGTATGCAGTGGACCGGGCTAACCCAGGAGCTATCCGAGATTGGATAAATCATTCCGGCATCGAGGAGTTTGATAACTTCCTTTTTAATAACCTCATGAATTTTCGGGTTAACCGTCGTTGTTGCTAAACGGACGGCTTGTAATTGTCTTCAAGTAAGATCTTATGCGTGCAAAAACGAGGGTCGATACCCTTAACATCAGAAATTTGCCAAGCGATGGCACTCTTATGCTTCCTGAGCACATCTAAGAGACGTTTCTTCTCCTCATCTTTAAGATCTTTAGAAATTATGATGGGATGTTTATCGGTTCCTTCCAAAAATGCGTATTCGAGATGAGGAGGCAAATCCTTAAGCTCGAGCTCCGGAGGATTCTCAGTAGACGGCTTAACTTCTTTAACGTCGGCCATTTTAAGGTCAAGCGGAGGGAGGGATGGGTTGGGATCTTCGTTTAATAATTTCTCAATCAAAAGTACATCCCCCTCCGGGTCACAATCGGAATGATCAATTTCCGGTGAAATCGAATCATTAGCAAGAAAGGCCTCGATCTCTTCCAAAATGAAATCACTTCCCTCAAACGGAGTAAGGGAAGGGGAAGGATCGGAAATTATTGGTTCAGAAGAATGAGTGGGATTGCCACTCGAAGCATATTCGGTAAAACCAAGTAACTCTTGAGCGTACTCCTCCGTAACTTCGTCGATAACGTCGATTCGGTTAACGGAATATTTGTCAAACTCGGAGGAGTACCTCGCGGTTTGATCCAAGTTAAAAGTTACGGCTTCGGTACCAACGCGTAAGGTAATTTCTTCGTCGAAAACATCAATTAAAGCACGGCCAGTCCTTAGGAAACCTCTACCTAGAATGAGAGGTACCCGCGGATCAGCATCAAAATCAACAACGACAAAATCGTCAGGGAAATGGAATTTTCCCACATTAACAAAGATATCCTCGGCTATTCCCATCGGGCGGGAAGTAGTACGGTCGGCTAGCTCGAGGGTTGTCACAACTCACCATTTCAGGTCATTTCAGGTCATTTCCCGTACTTTGGAAAAACACTATTCATCAAAACACTATTCATCAGTTTACTATTCATCATTTTTTGTGTCAGTTTGACATTCCAAGAAGCATTCAGAAATTTTACTATTCACTAAACACTATTCATTGCCGGAAAAGTTTCCACTATTCACTTGCATTACACATTTCATCGTAAATTTAGTTTACGAGTATTCAAATTCCAAGAAACCGGATTGGTTTAGGTGCAAATTCATTTCATTAGTACTAAGGACATTGCATATGGACTAGAGACAGTCTGCATATCATCATAACAGCATTTACATGTTATACCACTCTTAGGATTTTCAAATTTATATATTTGATACAATTAACGTTTTTCTTATAATTATTTATAATAAACGTTAACACCCGGTTTATAACACGACGAATATATCTAAATATTCCCACAATGGTCCCGACATATTTTTATATCCATTTTATCATCATAAAAGTTATTACATTCATTTACCCAGTATTTTGGAAATTTATTTTATTTATAACGTAAGCTTATGAATATTACGACGGTTTTCGTGAAAACTAAACAATAATCACCCGAACACTCAGTAATTGTACCCAACATATTTTTAACATATTTACAACTTTATTTCATCCCGGTTAACTTTGTTAATATTTATTTCTATCAAACCCGGTACCCGATTATAACTAATACTTACACCAAACTACAACTAATAATACACTACATTTTCTAAGTGATCAAAACTGACTTTGCTACTCCTTTTCACATTGAAAACCGGCCACATGCCCTCCCCTAGACACCATGTGCTTCCATTTAACCTCATGCCTTAATGTATACTTATAATACAATAAACCTCCAAAGTAAAACCATAACCATTTCCTAGAATCATAATCTTACTTTTCATAAGCCAAAAAGTTTTCATCTTTCTCTTCCTCATCACCATAACAACGGCCCAACCTCCATCCATAACCAAAATCCATTATTTTTCTTAGTACAAAGCATCAAAGTTGTTCATTTCATCATCCTAATCAAGAATCATACCATAAAAACACAAGTAATCCAAGGTTTCTAACCATCTCACCACTTATTATTTCAAAGTGAGTATTCAAATTTATTTTCATGTTTTCATCTAATTAACATATGTATCTCATAGTATTCATGCTTAATTTCATGCTCATACTAGTTATACCACTTTATTTTTGTATACTTTTTGAACATACAAACCCTAGATTGTGATTTAGGTGTTCCCTTGTTAAATTAACTTGATTACTAGTCATTAGGAACCCATGGCACCCTAAGAAGGTGTATGGTAGGATTAGTTTAGTTTTGTGAAGATTGCAAGAGTTTTGGTTGAAGTTAAAACTAGTTTTGAACCTTGGAAATGGATTTCTAACAAGTTTATAAACATGCTATCTCATTTTGTTAAATTCTGGAAAATCAGTAGATACAAAGGAAACTTTGGCAAAATTTTTAGAAAATACTTTCAAAAACGAATCCGTAGGCGAAAGAACGGATTAAAAAGAGTTTATAACGAAGAAGTTATGATTTTTGCAAGTTTATTGACGAAAAGTATTTTTCTGAAAATTACATGCTGTTGGACATTTTTCGTCGGACAAAACGAGGCTTTAGACGTAACCCGGAGGAGCCGAGCTTTCCAAAATATATTACTACATACTAAGACGTAACCGTGGATATAAAGAACAAGTAAAACGGACTTATAACGACAAAGATATTCGCGTTTCAATATCGGCAAAAATCCTCTATAATTGGCAGCTTTCACTAGTAATAATAATACTACTTCTACGTACTAAATTCTAGATTTTCTAGAAATATTAACCAAGTACCCAAATTCATAACTAATGAAGTATTAGTGATTTCAAATATATTTTTATCACTACAAGACGTTATTTCAAGGATTTCAAACCGAGGATTTCAACACTAACATTGACACATACGATATATATATATATATATAACTATATATATATATATATATATATATATATATATATATATATATATATATATATATATATATATATATACATATATATATATATATATACATTTCAACTAGTTTTATTTCCTAGTTGCCATATTTTCCCAAGTTTTGGAAAATGTATTATTTTGATAACAACAAGTATTTTTCAAAGAGTAGAGTGGTATAGGAAACATGTGCATGGACATTCATAACATCATTTCATGATCTAAAGTAGATCGTTCATCATTCATATTAGGTTGCGGCTAGTGTGCGCGCCTTGTTTTTCAGCTCATTACATGTTCATGGTACCATCATATCAGGTGAGTCATAGCCCCACTTTTACTGGTTTACTTACTTTATAAACTCTTTGGGGGAGATACATGCTTCAATACTTGTTCTATGTTTTCATACGATTTGAATTACTTATGGGGAAGAATACACTGCTTGAATTATTTTTGTACAATGCCAAAGTGTTACAAATTCCATACATTGCTTAAGTTTCCTTATTACTACCAAGTTAAGTCCCCTCTATTATCATGGACCGTTAATTTTAGTGCTAAGTGAGAGTGAGTGAATAGATCTATTGAGGGTGACGCCTCCATTCGCGTTTGGGTTGCTCCAACGGGACGAATGCATTTCATGTCTTATCAAATTGAGTGCCTAGTAAACACTCTGTTGGGGCCATTACTATGTCTAGCTTCGGGGTCATGAGCTTAAGAGACAATGTAGCATTTTTGACATTTTTGTCGGTTTACTTTATACTTTTGGCTATTGTACATACGAAAATTACTAATGGAATTACGATACTTTTCCACCACTATTATTACTGGATTACGATGCTTTGCATCAATCTTATTACTTTTGTTTACACAAACCAAACATATTACATTTGGCAGTGGGTTGTAAACACACAGGTTACAAGTCTCTTATGGCGGGACTTGGAACTGAGTGGATTTACGATGCCTTTGCTGGGAAATCTTCATTCATATGCATTACATTCTTTTTCACAAGACTCTATGAACTCACCAACCTCGTGTTGACACATTAGCATGTATTTTCAGGTTTTAAGCAATGGTACGCTACAAGAGGTTTTGGCAGGGCATGGCATGGTCATTGAAGACTCTGATTATTCATTTGGGGACCGTTTTTAACTATTTTAAGGGCCTACTTCCGCACTATTTTTAACGATGTAAATCCAATACTTTTGGTTAAACAATTTTATTCTAAATGATTGAAGTAAATACCATTTTTGTACTTGTGTTGTGGTACCAATTGAGTTACACCCCAGCTACATGTATGCTTCCACTGGACCCAATTTTGGGGGTGTGACAGATTGGTATCAGAGCTTTGGCTATAGCGAACTAAGTGTTTTTAAAACCTAGACTATAGCTACTTTCAAGAAAACTTAACCCTATGACCGTCACGTTCCTGCCTGCCAAGCTGAAGCCTCATTTGTGGTTAGTTGCTGACATAGGTGATGAGATTTGTGTCTCATTATCTGATATATTATATTCATTTATTATAGTGGATTACTATAATTGTCTTTCATATGAGCATGTTCACGTATCATATATGTCACCGCATTATGTTTTTCCTTGCATAGTTTCATCATTTGACCTCGAGTTTGGTCACTTGCCTTTGTCTTTCAGAACGTCTTGGTATTTGTGAAGGACATAGTCTTAGTATGACTGAGTTGAGTATTTCAAAATTCATGGAACCTCGATAGAATATAGACTGGTCATTTATATTCGACCCGGGATAGTGAGATATAGGCTGACCACCTATGTCTGACTCAGAAATGAATTTTGCAACATTGAGAATAGTTATAATAAAATTTTGTCTGGAATAAATTCTCAACTCATTTTCTAAATGTTTCATGCATGTGTGAGTATACTCTCGTTGTTAGAACATTCATACTTTTCATCACCTTGTGAACTGCCGCTTGGAAGCACGTCAACTGGTCATTTCATCTCATGAATCTTCACATTTATGCACAATACACTTACACCACAGTATTTTCTTTTATGACAATATCATTTTGTCGCAGTTGTCACAGTCTCTTCCCTTCTCACCATCACTATCATTTCCTTTCCCCATCCCCATATATATATATATATATAGAATTAGCTGAAACTTTATGGATTCCTATGCCACTCATCGCACACTACTCCCTATATTGATAAGTGGATATTATCAATGACCTCCCTAGGAAAGGCTTTCCATACAATTTATAAGGAGGATCCCTCGGTACACTAAGACCATTCAAAACTCAACAAAAATCTCAGGATATCACAAAACAATTCGAACTACTATCACTGGCCCGATCACCAAAAATTCTATCATCTAGAAAGTATTGGCTTGACTGAATTACAGGATTATTTTCGATACGAGTGCTCACTAAGCCACACCATAGAGATAAATCCAACCTCTTAACCGAGACTATAGATTGAACATGTCCTCACCAATAGACTTTATCCAAACATGTTAGACACCTATGCCTTTGTACAGACATACATACCTGACTATTTTATTCTCTTAATACTTTCACTTTTAAATGGAATTTTTTCTCCAAACTACCGTTATACAAAACATGTATCTTGTAAGAAATACTTTTCTGAGGCACTTATTTTGATAAGCAAATTCCTTTTGGTTAATCCTTTACAAAACTATTGAATTGTTAGGAAATTTTAAACATCGATCTTTGGTAAACCATATTATCCACCTTATATTGAAAACTGTCCTATCTTGCATAACTATTAAATTTTGAAACATCAAGAAAAATGTTACTTGGAAAGCCGTTTGCTTAAACTTGTAGATTCATTTATTCGGGGAAGGTTTATGAACAAAACACAATCTCAAAACAAACTTTGAAAAATCAATCACTATATTACATTACTTATACATTTAGGATTTGGTGATTTAATGACATAGAGCTTGGGGAAAATCGTAGTAATGGAGACTAAGCATCGTAGGTGGAGAAAGACTCGATTCATGACATCCTGCGGAGGATCACAACCTTATCCTAATCCTAATCTATTATTTTCAACAACACCCTTTGACAGACTTAACCTTGTAAGTTCTTCCACAAGATTCATGATATCCATTTCAATTATTCCTAATAGAGGAATTTAATTCACCTCAAACTCCTAGCGATTTCATTAAGATTCCTTTGGAACCACACCACCTATCATCTGCGGACCAATGGTCAGAAATTTGAGATCGATTCAAACATAGAGAGATATGCCCAAATAAGGTGTGATTGATTCTGAAAATGGTTGGGCTGACCATTTGCTATAAATCAGATTCATTGACAACAATAGCTATTACAAGATTCCAAAGACAACACCATTGAGACACAATTCATAAACATGGAGAGATAAACCCGATTTACACTGGACCATGTAATATTTCAGACAGAGTAGGCCTAGTGGCCGTCAGACTTGAGCCTTGTTAGAGAACAACAGGATTACACAACCACATATTATCATCTTTTCTGATTAGTCACTCATGATTCCATTGGAAGGGATCCAACCCAAATGACAATCTCAGACCTTGTAAGAGAACCAACAGAAATCATGGACCGTGTGGTCAAACAGTAGAAGTAGAGTCGAATTCCTATCGTGAGAATTCGCTGGAATTCTCGAATATCATCACCTTTTCACCAATATGTTTTCAGAGACCAACATAAACTGAACTTCGGGACGAAGTTCCTTTTAGAGGGGAAGACTGTCACAACTCACCATTTCAGGTCATTTCCCGAACTTTGGAAAAACACTATTCATCAAACACTATTCATTAGTTTACTATTCATCATTTTTGGTGTCAGTTTGACATTCCGAGAAGCATTCAGAAATTTTACTATTCACTAAACACTATTCATTGCCGGAAAAGTTTTCACTATTCACTTGCATTACACATTTCATCGTAAATTTAGTTTACGGGTATTCAAATTCCAAGAAACCGGATTGGTTTAGGTGCGAATTTATTTCATTAGTACTAAGGACATTGCATACGGACTAGAGACAGTCTGCATATCATCATAACAGCGTTTACATGTTATACCACTCTTAGGATTTTCAAATTTATATATTTGATACAATTAACGTTTTTCTTATAATTATTTATAATAAACGTTAACAACCGGTTTATAACACGACGAATATATCTAAATATTCCCACAATGGTCCTGACATATTTTTATATCCATTTTATCATCATAAAAGTTATTACATTCATTTACCCAGTATTTTGGAAATTTATTTTATTTATAACGTAAGCTTATGAATATTACGACGGTTTTCGTGAAAACTAAACAATAATCACCCGAACACTCAGTAATTGTACCCAACATATTTTTAACATATTTACAACTTTATTTCATCCCGGTTAACATTGTTAACATTTATTTCTATCAAACCCGGTACCCGATTATAACTAATACTTACACCAAACTACAACTAATAATACACTACATTTTCTAAGTGATCAAAACCGACTTTGCTACTCCTTTTCACATTGAAAACCGGCCACATGCCCTCCCCTAGACACCATGTGCTTCCATTTAACCTCATGCCTTAATGTATACTTATAATACAATAAACCTCCAAAGTAAAACCATAACCATTTCCTAGAATCATAATCTAACTTTTCATAAGCCAAAAAGTTTTCATCTTTCTCTTCCTCATCACCATAACCACGACCCAACCTCCATCCATAACCAAAATCCATTATTTTTCTTAGTACAAAGCATCAAAGTTGTTCATTTCATCATCCTAATCAAGAATAATACCATAAAACACAAGTAATCCAAGGTTTCTAATCATCTCACCACCTATTATTTCAAAGTAAGTATTCAAATTTATTTTCATGTTTTCATCTAATTAACATATGTATCTCATAGTATTCATGCTTAATTTCATGCTCATACTAGTTATACCACTTTATTTTTGTATACTTTTTGAACATACAAACCCTAGATTGTGATTTAGGTGTTCCCTTGTTAAATTAACTTGATTACTAGTCATTAGGAACCCATGGCACCCTAAGAAGGTGTATGGTAGGATTAGTTTAGTTTTGTGAAGATTGCAAGAGTTTTGGTTGAAGTTAAAACTAGTTTTGAACCTTGGAAATGGATTTCTAACAAGTTTATAAACATGCTGTCCTATTTTGTTAAATTCTGGAAAATCAGTAGACACAAAGGAAACTTTGGCAAAATTTTTAGAAAATACTTTCAAAAACGAATCCGTAGGCGAAAGAACGGATTAAAAAGAGTTTATAACGAAGAAGTTATGATTTTTGCAAGTTTATTGACGAAAAGTATTTTTCTGAAAATTACATGCTGTTGGACGTTTTTCGTCGGACAAAACGAGCCTTTAGACGTAACCCGGAGGAGCCGAGCTTTCCAAAATATATTACTACATACTAAGACGTAACCGTGGATATAAAGAACAAGTAAAACGGACTTATAACGACAAAGATATTCACGTTTCAATATCGGCAAAAATCCTCTATAATTGGCAGCTTTCACTAGTAATAATAATAATACTACTTCTACGTACTAAATTCTAGATTTTCTAGAAATATTAACCAAGTACCCAAATTCATAACTAATGAAGTATTAGTGATTTCAAATATATTTTTATCACTACAAGACGTTATTTCAAGGATTTCAAACCGAGGATTTCAACACTAACATTGACACATACGATATATATATATATATATATATATATATATATATATATATATATATATATATATATATATATATATATACATTTCAACTAGTTTTATTTCCTAGTTGCCATATTTTCCCAAGTTTTGGAAAATGTATTATTTTGATAACAAGTATTTTTCAAAGAGTAGAGTGGTATAGGAAACATGTGCATGGACATTCATAATATCATTTCATGATCTAAAGTAGATCGTTCATCATTCATATTAGGTTGCGGCTAGTGTGCGCGCCTTGTTTTTCAGCTCATTACATGTTCATGGTACCATCATGTAACCTCTCGTAAATTTCCCATACGATTAGTAAATGCAAACAAATAAATAAAAACGATGTTATGATAAATTAACACCATTTTACGGGTAACAAATTTTTTTTATGATATGGCTTGATATTGAACCACTATGATAACTGTGATTGACCGTTTACCCAGGAACGATGCTTACACACAACCTAGGTTGCCTATAATTATTGCGAACGATAAATAATTATATAACGCGTTATTATTTAATAATACGTTTCGTCTAAATAACGTATACTATTTATATATTTCCCGAACCTACGAAACTTCCCGAGAACGCTCACTAATATTTTTGAACTTCGACACGATAATCGAGACACCCCAGGTGGGCTCCCAACACCCTTTGGGCCACGGATTACACAACACAAACCAAACGGACTCCCTTTTTCTCTTTATTTGCTGCTGGGCCAAGACCAAACGTTAGCCCACCAAGCACAAGCCCAAACGCACTTTTATTTTTTTCTTTCTCTTGCACTGCCGCGACACACTCCAAACGCACCCTATTATTTTGCAATTCCTACACACGACATACCCACTTTATTACACATTTTGATTTACCTAGTGCCCAAGAAACACACGAGACATAAACATTACTCACTCACTCTCGTTCACTATACTAGAAATGACCAAAGCAAACTACCAAACTCAATATGCAAAGATAAGTTCTAGACGTGTCAAGACATTCCTTAGCACCACCCATTGCTCTCCAATCCCATCTAAGTGAACAATGTAAATGTAAGAATGCGTCAGGAGTGAGCAGGAACAAATCACACGTGATCTTGGCAATGTAAACCTTCGATTGGGCATTGTGAATGGTGATACTATTCGCCTAACATGCAATCTTTACTCATGTGAACCTATCTTGTTTCTACACTTCAAATTTCAGCCTATATATAAACTTTACATGCAAACAACATCACTACATACCCTCATACGTACCACTACCACCAAAAATACTAACGAAAAGGAGCTAGAGAGGGACGAAAGGATTCTCAAGTGTACCACGTTTCAAGACGAACCTAGGAAGCAAGCTTGGAGTCTACTTGAACCTTGGAAGGACGAGAAGTGAACCACAACACGTTGAACCATATACACGAACCATACGTCTTGTTTTACTCCACCTTTTAAGGTGAGGTGAGACCTTCTAATCGCTATTTTACTACATATTTATATACGTATTATTTACTTTTGCACAAACACTTCGTCCAAATAAAATAAGAAACTAAAACGTAACATGCACATATTATATGTCGTATTGTATGTTTATCAAGTCCTTAACGAGTATCTATAATAATATGGAACTAATAATAACGTATACACCCTAGAAATCACACGTTGCTATGTTGTATTGAACATGCACGAAACATACTATAACACTTAGTTTATTTTCCAACTTATATTGTTTTTACGATATGAGTTTTGGCCTACACTTTGGCCTCACCATGTTTAATTTCAACACACGACCCCTAAGTATTTTCACACGACCTATTTGTTTACTTGAAATACTAACAGGAATGAAAGATAAGTCGACCTAAAAACTTAGCTTGACCATCTAACGAGACTCAAAGTAAAACGCCATGGAGACCATTTTCAGAAACTTAAAAACTCTACGTGGGCTTACAAGCCCAAAAAGCTCTTTTTAGCTTATTGTGATAAGCTATGAGAATAAGCTGTTTTGAAATGACATTATAACTTGAAATTATGGATTTCGACTAACCTAGTGTTCCCCCTAACCTCTTGGATCATTAAACCTTAACGGGCCCTTATTTTTGGCTCGTTAAGCCCAATAAACGAAATAAGCTAATAATAAGCTTATAAGCTGCGAAAATAAGCTTTTCTAAATATTTTGAGCTTAATGAAATAATAAAATTGTTAAGTTTTGAATTTGGTAAAGTTGGGACCATTTTTGCAAATGAACGAAGGATAGGGACTAAAATTGCCAAATTGGTAAACTTGAGTGAAAAGTATAAAAACTATTTTCTAAGGGGTATAAACTGTAAATATTGAAACTTAAGGATAATAAATGTATATATTTGATATTTGGACTAAAAATGTAAATATATATAACTTTTGGACTAACGGCGTAAATATTTTCCGTTAAGGGTAAAAAGTGTAAAATTGAGAAAACATTAAGGATCGAATTGAAATATTTACTTTTAAAATAAAAATTCTATATTTATTATATATATATATATATATATATATATATATATATATATATATATATATATATATATATATATATATATATATATATATATATATATATATATATATATAATTGATTATATATTAAAACAATAAATAATTAAACGTAACTTATTATATATATATATAATAGGAATAAAACTTATATAACGATAAACTATATTTAGACGAATAAAACAACACATAACCATTATTCATTTTTATACGACGCAACACATCACGTATGTACTTTATCGATTTCTTATAATTAATAATAAACGTTCGCAATAAAACGAGACTTAAGAACTGAAACGTGTCATATCTTTTAGGTTGTGTGTGAAGCCGTTGCCTTGCATCGTTGAGATTACAATTGTTCTACTATCCTACTAAGGTGAGTTCATAGCCCACATTTAACTAATTTCTGTGGGGGGGGGATACATGCTTAAAAACCGAACACAAGTCTTTTCCTGATCTTATTATTGCTTAAGTAGCTATTGCCAAAAGTCCCTCGATCATGAACCTTAATCACTTGAAAAGTGAACGTAAATAATTGTGAATAGATCTATTAGGGATTGACAATCCCCATTTGGTTGCTAGAGGAAAGTCACCAAATGCACGTTATTTGAATATAATAGGTTACTGGCAAATACCTATCTTGGGGGCTATATATTTCACATCATATTTATGAAAATATTGATGCCTGTTGAATCGTTGAGTGTCATGAGCTTAATGCAATAATGAATGTGATTTTCTAACTTGTTTATTTGTATCGATATTACAATAAACATCTATCTCTTGTGTTCAAACTCTTAAATTTAAACCTATGAATTTCACTCAACTTTTGTTGACTTTTAGCATGTTTATCTCAGGTAACTAAATGGAATGGATGGCAACGGCACGAAGTGGGCAAATAAAGAAATGTTTATTTCTCTTTAAATAAAACTTGTTGTTGAATAACGAATTCTCTTGAAATTATGAATATTTGGTATTTTAAATAAAACTTAAAACGATCACTTGAATCGTTTCCTATAATTGTGACGAAAGATCCACAATATAATACCCCAAAAGTCTTCCGCTGACATTTTAAGTCTTCCGCTGTATTGATCGATTTTGGGGGTGTTATACATCATATCAGGTGAGTCATAGCCCCACTTTTACTCGTTTACTTACTTTATAAACTCTTTGGGGGAGATACATGCTTCAATACTTGTTCTATGTTTTCATACGATTTGAATTACTTATGGGGAAGAATACACTGCTTGAATTATTTTTGTACAATGCCAAAGTGTTACAAATTCCATACATTGCTTAAGTTTCCTTATTACTACCAAGTTAAGTCCCCTCTATTATCATGGACCGTTAATTTTAGTGCTAAGCGAGAGTGAGTGAATAGATCTATTGAGGGTGACGCCTCCATTCGCGTTTGGGTTGCTCCAACGGGACGAATGCATTTCATGTCGTATCAAATTGAGTGCCTAGTAAACACTCTGTTGGGGCCATTACTATGTCTAGCTTCGGGGTCATGAGCTTAAGAGATAATGTAGCATTTTTGACATTTTTGTCGGTTTACTTTATACTTTTGGCTATTGTACATACGAAAATTACTTATGGAATTACGATACTTTTCCACCACTATTATTACTGGATTACGATGCTTTTGCATCAATCTTATTACTTTTGTTTACACAAACCAAACATATTACATTTGGAATTGGGTTGTAAACACACAGGTTACAAGTCTCTTATTAGCGGGACTTGTAACTGAGTGGATTTACGATGCCTTTGCTGGGAAATCTTCATTCATATGCATTACATTCTTTTTCACAAGACTCTATGAACTCACCAACCTCGTGTTGACACTTTAGCATGTATTTTCAGGTTTTAAGCAATGGTACGCTACAAGAGGTTTTGGCAGGGCATGGCATAGTCATAGAAGACTCTGATTATTCATTTGGGGGCCGTTTTTAACTATTTTAAGGGCCTACTTCCGCACTATTTTTAACGATGTAAATCCAATACTTTTGGTTAAACAATTTTATTCTAAATTATTGAAGTAAATACCATTTTTGTACTTGTGTTGTGGTACCAATTGAGTTACACCCCAGCTACATGTATGCTTCCGCTGGACCCAATTTTGGGGGTGTGACAAGGGTCATGCAAGTCGGAGTCAAATTGGGTAAAGACAACTTTTTCCAAATGGATAACAGCATTAGGTTAATGCTAGCACCAAGATCGGCCAAAGCGAAGCATTGAACCATCCCAGGAAAACTACACGGAATGAGAAATCGACCGGGGTCTTCAAGCTTTTCGGGAAGCTTTTTGAGGATAACCGCCAAGCAATTCTCGTTCATCTGGGTTCGAGATTTTTCAAACAATTTTTCTTTGTTATTCATAAGACCTTTTAACATAGAAGCAAATTTAGGCATCAAAAGTGTAGCATCCGCGAGAGTTATGTCAAAATGTAGTTCTTGAAAAACTTGGTAAAACTTTTCCATCTGAATTTTATCTTTCTCACGGTGCTTTTGTTCGTTTAAGCGTGACGGATAAGGAAAATTTGTTTTGACGGGTATTTCTTTCTCAGATTCATAAACAACTTTATCTTTTCCTTTGGACGTCGGGACCATCGAAGGTTGGATGTTCTCGGTCCTTCCATTATTACTAGGAATTTCCGTATCCGTTGTCGCCTCGGTTTCACAGACGACTACCTTAGGAGACGAAGAAGAAGAAGGGGTAGTCGGAGCCGTTGGTCCATGATTGACGCTAAACCACCAACTTAAATTAACCAAAGAATGGTCAACTAAGTCAAATAGCCTAGATCAATGCTCCGGGTAATATAAGGTATCACCAGGTCGTTAAGTCTCGTTGAAGTGTGAATTGTAACTTTAGCGTATTCGTGATCGGGTAATTATTCACAGAAAAGGGTTATGATCAAAATTATTTGGAAATTACTAACAAATATAGCTTAGGAAAGCTATGTGATTGATTACAGGAATTTGGATTACGAAGATTTGAGCTAAAACCTAAAAACGTACGTTTTAATTAAAAAACGTATACAGACGAACAAAACAAAAAGTACAACTGATGGACTGGAAGGGTTTAAAAGTGTAAAATTGGTATTTTTACAATCCTATTAATTAAAGAAAATTTTAAGAAAATTAAAAACTATTTTTACAATATTTAATTATTTATTATTAATTAATTAACTATTTATCTATTTATTACTAATTAAATTAATTAGAATTATTAAAAATACTAAAAAGGCTTAGAAAATTAAGAAAAATTTTACAAATCTAATTAACCATTACAGGAATCCTAAAAAAAATTATAAAAAGTTAATTCTAAGTATTTTTTAAGCTAATTAACTAATTATTAATCTAATTACCTATTAATTTCTAATTAAACTAATTATATTATAAAAAATAGAAATTGAACACTGAAAATTCTAGAAAAAATTTTAAAAATGTTTTAACTAAAATAAAAGCTATAAAAATTATAAAAACTAGGTTATACTTTATAAAATCTAATTATGCTATTTAATTGATTAATATTAATTAAAACTAAATTAAACTAAAATTAATTAGAAAAACCACTAAAAGACAAAATAAAAATCTGGAAAAATTTGTAAAATTATTTTAACCTAAAATATAATTTCTAAAAATATAAAAGTGATATATTACTTAGAAATAAATTAAAAAGAAAAATAAATTGATAAATCCTATTAAATAGAAGCTATCACTAATATTAAAGTTGGTTTTTTGGTTTTTTTCTTTTTCTAAACTGATTATAAACTAAAAATAAGAACTTTTAACAAAAACACTTTTACTACACCCAAAGAAATAAGCACTTGAAGTGCTTATTAATCCCACAGTTGACTTTTGTTGACTGTGGAGGTTTTATAGCTCAAATGGAAGATGTGGGGTCCACAATGACAAATATTGGTTTCTCTGAGTTAGTTACAATAGAATAAGCAATAATAAGCCAAACTTGTGGCTTCAATAAGCCAAAAAGCACAAATAAGCAGTTTGCTTAACTTGTTTTTGACACAGTTATGGGACAAACTTTAGGGGTCAAACAAAGTGGGGTCCACTGGTCTATAGGTCAAATAAAAGGTCAACCCTTGATCCTGGGTAGGAGGGGGGTTGAATGGTGCCAAGTAGGGCCTGTGGGACCCACTGGGTCAGTCACAAAACACCACCAAAGATGGGGGTGTGAAACAGTCTGCTGAGACAAGGCAAAGTGTTTGCCCTGCAGCTCACTTTGAGCTTATACACAAGCTGTAAGAAAAATCACAAAAATAAACTACCCACAGGATCTTAAACTTCTACTGACAAACTATTACCACAACAAATTTCATAGATTAATATCAAACACAAAAATCTAGAAAATTCATTGCATTTTTGGTTTTTCTGAGGTAATGAACTTTTGACTTTTAACAAAACTTGAGCTTTGACTTATATGAACTTATACAGCTGATTTAATGACCTGAAATGATACGTTAAGCTGTATGAAAGATAAATTAAGTAACAAATCCAACTTGTGAAGTGGTTTTATGGAATGAGACTTCAAAACTCACCACAGTTGACTGTGGTGAGCATTAACTTGTGATTTTGACTTTAGGTGAGTTTTGGAACAAGTAAAAGGTTTCCCTGAGCTACTAAATACCCAAACAACTAGTTTAAGCACAGAATTGCACAAATGCACTACTAGAACAAAGCAAACACCCTAGAACCAAACACCCCTATAACAGACACATATGATGAAAACTAGGTTCAAACAAGTGTTCCACACAATCTATTGTACACAACTACTATATTAATCAATAATTCAAGTAAATAAAGCAGTTACACACAACCTAACTACATAAGAGAGTAAAAATGAAAAGAAGGGCTCACATAAGCCTTCCAAGCAACTGATAAGGACCAAGGAACCAAGTTAACCAAGCCTAATGCCCTCCCATGAGGTACCTAACCCACATCCATCCTTGATTCACTGTGCTCCATGCTCATTCAGTATGTGATCACCAATTTTTTATTTATTTTTGATTTTTCTTAGTTTTTAGTAAATATTTAAAACTGAGTTAAGAGTTGTTCACACAAGTTTGTCAAGGTATTAGAACCTTGTTTCTGAGTTTGTTACAGCTTGTGAATACACTAAACTCAAATTAGAAGCTTTTAATTAGAACTTGCAATCTAAAATGGAACTTTGAAAAGTGAAAATGAGAAGTAAACTTTAAACTATACTTTCATTGATAAAAAGAGTTACAATACATTAAAATTAAACTGAAAATACATAAAAACTAAGAAATTTCACACCCATAAGCTTCTATGAGCTTCAATATATATAACGAGCTAAAAAAACTAAGACTAAGCCTTCCACATGGGTTCTTTTTGAAATCTGATATTCCCAAGGTCTTTGTGATGACTTTTTGACCAAATCCTCACCATTGAATTGCTATGAGATCATTTCTAACCCTTGATCACAATTTTGGCGCCAAAATGGGTACGGGGTAGTTTTGAGTGGTACTGATGAGGGGTTGGTGATGCATTTATGGTGGTGGATTTGTTAGGTTTAAGCATTGATTGTGGGGGGTTGAGTTGGTGAAAAGTTTGAGGGGGGGGGGGAGACAATGGAGCCTGGTTTTGCGCGGTTTGGTTGGGGAAGAAGGAGAGTTTGACCGGGGTTTGACCCGGTTGACTGGGTATTAGCAAAAAGGGAATGGGCTTGGGTTGGTTGGGCTTGGGGTGGGTAATTTGGATCAGGCCTGGATTGGGGTGGTATTTGGGTTTGGTTTTGGTTTATTATTAACAAAAGGGGTCCGGTTGGTTAGTTTAAGTGCACAAGGACCATTTTTGTAAATCCTTCAAAGTTGAGGGGCTGAAGTGTAACTTTATCCAAGGTAACCATAAGGACCAATATTGCCAATAACCATAATTCCAAGAACCATTTTTGTATTTTTCCAATTTTTTTTTAAAATTCCAAACTTCCCAGGGACCACTTTTGCCATTTTTGGATTTTTCAGGGACTAAATATGTAATTTTGGAAAACTTGCAACCCAAATGTAATATTTTGTGAAATTGACTTTCAAAACTTTGGGTTGACTTTTTCTCTCAAAATAAATGCTTAGGGACTAAATTTGACAAGTTTTGAAACTTGGGGGACTGAAACTGCCAATACTGCAAACTTTGTACATTTTTTCTTTGTTTTTGCATGTTTTGCTTTTAAAACACATAAAACACAATCCCTGGGATAATTTAAGTATTTTGATATCTTTTTGATTGTTTTTGTGCGTTTTGGCAGTTTAAATATATCAAAAACGATGAGTGTTTGAGCACTCATCAATCCCCCACACTGAACTATTGCTAGTCCCTAGCAATTTTTTAGAAAACTTGATGGATTTTAAACTCTTTACCAAAAGCCATCACTTCTGGAGTAGCCAGGTGTAAGAACTGTGGCACACCTGATAACCGTGTGATTTTGAGCAAACCACCAGCTTTCAACGGATTTGTTAAGTCTTTACCAAGAGCCGTTTGCTCCTGGACTAGCCAGCATCTTGATGGACCTAGTCAACATCTTGGTGAGCTAATTACCAATTATGGATTTTCCACGGCCTTTACCACAAGCCATAATCTTGCGGGCTAGCCAACTCATTTGTTTTCGGGGAGTTGAGGAACCATACAATTTTGGGCAAATTGCCAGCCGTCAACGGATTTGATTTATCTTTACCAAGAGCCGTTTGCTCCTGGATTAGCCAATCCCTTTTGTCGCTTAGACAAGGCAGACTGATTACCACAAAAAATTTTGAAATAAAGTGAAAAATTTTTGAAAATTTTGGCCAAAAACGGGGGTACTTGAAAGATATTTGTTAAAATTCGTTAGAATTCCCCCCCCCCCCCCTACACTTAGAAATGAATATTGTCCTCAATATTCAAAGTCCCGGCTATTATGCCGAAGCTATGAACGTAAAAAGCCAAGATTCGAATCTAACTGTGGACATACCAATTTTCACTTTATTTCTATATATATATAACTTTTTTTTTTTGAGAGCTTTATATACATATATACATTTTTTCAAACAGCGGGGGGTTGGCCATTCCCCCACATTCGGTAGTAGAAAATAGAAAGAATCAGAGATACGGGTGAAAACCCGTATTGCTGCTAATTTTTGTTCATCGAGTCGCTAGCTTGACTCTATCCCCGAATTCAATTGTCCTTGGGGAAAGTTTGGAGATCTGGGACGACCATGGATGGTACGTCCTCTCCAAAGTAATGTTTCAACCGATGTCCATTCACTTTGAAATTTGGACCGTCATTTTGAGATAATTCGACGGTACCATAAGGATAAACTTTTGCGATAGTGAATGGACCAGTCCATCGGGTTTTGAGCTTTCCCGAGAAGATCTTGAGTCTAGAGTTGAAAAGAAGGACTCGATCTCCAACGTTGAAAACGCGGTTTTTGATTTTTGAGTCATGAATCTTCTTTGTCTTTTCTTTATAGATCAAAGAGTTCTCGTAAGCTTGATCACGAAGTTCGTTTAATTCATTTAGTTGAACTTTTCTATGATCACCCGCCGTGTTGAGGTCGAAATTGGCATGCTTGAGAGCCCAATAGGCTTTGTGTTCAAGCTCGATCGGAAGATGGCACGCTTTCCCGTACACAAGTTTATAAGGCGTACACCCAATGGGTGTTTTGTAAGCCGTACGGAAAGCCCAAAGTGCATCATCTAATTTGTCCGACGATGATGCACGATTCTCACCTACAGTTCTCTCCAATATTCTTTTAATGCCCCGATTGGAAACTTCGACTTGTCCACTCGTTTGAGGGTGGTATGCAGTGGAAAGACGGTGAGTTACACCGTACTTTTGCATGACTTTATCAAATTTGTCATTACAGAAGTGCGTACCACGATCACTAATAATAGCACGTGGACTTCCGAATCGGGCAAAGAGAGCTTTTAAAAATTTCACAACTACTCGGGCATCATTTGTGGGTAAAGCTTTTGCTTCAACCCATTTTGACAAGTAGTCAACTGCCACGAGTATGTATTTGTTTCCGTGAGAGGATGGAAATGGCCCCATAAAGTCGATGCCCCAGATATCAAAAATTTCACAAACTTGAATTGCATTCTGAGGCATTTCATTCTTTTGTGAAATATTCCCGTGACGTTGACAAGCGTCACAGGACTTGACCAAATCTTGGGCATCCTTGTAGATCGAGGGCCAATAAAAGCCGAAATCAAACACCTTTTTGGCGGTGTAGTTGGGATTGTGGTGGCCCCCCGTGGGACCAGCATGGCAAGCCTTTAATATTTCAGCGGCTTCCTGACCATACACACACCGCCGGATGACTTGATCCGCGCATATCTTGAACAAGTAGGGGTCGTCCCAAAAGTAATGTTTGACATCTTTGAAAAATTTATTTTTTTGTTGGGACGACATCCCTTTCACAATGAAGTTACCCGCAAGATAGTTTGCAAAATCGGCAAACCATGGGGTAATCGAGTCTCCACGAAATGAAACCGCATTAAGGGTTTCGAGAGGAAATGTTTCATTTATTTCCTTTTTCTCGAAAGCATTTTGGTGAGGGTTTTCAAGACGGGAGAGATGATCAGCAGCTAGGTTCTCAGCTCCTTTTTTATCACGAATAATGATATCAAATTCCTGAAGGAGGAGAACCCAACGAAGAAGTCTCGGCTTTGCATCTTGTTTTGCAAAAAGGTACTTCAAAGCCGAGTGATCCATATACACTATGCTTTTAGTCAGAATCAGGTATGGCCGGAATTTTTCAAAAGCATACACCACAGCTAATAATTCTTTTTCAGTGGTGGTGTAATGACTTTGAGCCTCGGTCATAGTCTTGCTGGCATAGTGTATAGGCTGAAAATGTTTTGTTTTGCGTTGCCCCAAGACTGCCCCTATCGCATAATCACTAGCATCACACATGAGCTCGAAGGGCAAGTCCCAATCAGGGGCAACAAGAATCGGTGCCTCGGTGAGCCTTTTCTTTAATGTTTCAAAGGCTTCGATGCACTCAGGGGAGAAGATAAAAGGAGCATCCTTCTCGAGGAGATAGGTCATAGGCCGGGCGATTTTAGAAAAATCTTGAATAAACCTACGGTAAAAACCGGCGTGACCCAAAAAGCTCCTAACATCTTTCACAGTCGTGGGATGAGGCAATTTTGCAATGACGTCCACTTTGGCACGGTCAACCTCAATCCCGTTTTTTGAAATTTTATGGCCGAGGACAATGCCCTCTTTGACCATAAAGTGACTCTTCTCCCAATTTAGACATAACTTTGTGTCTTCACAACGTTTTAGCATGCTATCTAAATGGAAGAGACATGATTTAAACGAATCCCCAATGACCGAGAAATCGTCCATAAAGACCTCCATACTTTTCCCGATCATGTCGGAAAAAATGGCCATCATACATCTTTGAAATGTGCCCGGAGCATTACATAAGCCAAATGGCATACGTTTATATGCGAAGGTTCCATAGGGGCACGTAAAAGTGGTCTTTTCTTGGTCTTGCGGGTCAATGGGAATCTGAAAGTAACCCGAGAAACCATCGAGGAAGCAATAGTACTCATTCCCCGCTAATCTCTCGAGCATCTGATCCATAAAGGGCAGAGGAAAATGATCCTTACGGGTGGCGTCATTCAATTTACGATAATCAATGCAGACGCGCCAACCCGTAACCAAACGAGTTGGAATTAACTCATTTTCCTCATTTGTGACAACAGTAATGCCACCCTTTTTTGGAACGCAATGAACTGGGCTGACCCAAGGACTGTCCGAGATGGGGTAAATCAATCCGGCATCAAGAAGTTTTAAAACCTCTTGTTTGATAACCTCGTGAATTTTTGGATTCACCCTTCTTTGTTGTTGGACTGAAGGTTTGAAGTCGTCCTCCATTAAAATTTTATGAGTACAGAATTCAGGATCAATGCCCTTGATGTCGGAGAGACGCCAAGCAATTGCTTGTTTATGAGACTTCAAAACCTTTATAAGAGCAGCCTTTTCCTCATCACTTAAGTCTTTGGCAATTATGACGGGTAATTTATCATCACCCTCCAGAAATGCATATTCAAGATGAGGCGGCAAGTCCTTAAGTTCAACCTCGGGGAAGTCATCAGTTTTCTCAACATTTTTGACCTCCTCTTTATGAAGTTGTTGTGGTAGAACAGGAAGAGGTGAGGGATCTTCGTTTAACAATTTTTCAAGTATGAGAATATCCCTCTTGAGGTCGATCTCTTGGTTATCGACTCCATCGGGAATCGAGTCACTTTTGAGAAACGCCTCCATTTCTTCTAAGATGAAGTCACTTCCCTCAAACGGAGTGAGGGAAGGAGAAGAATTGGCAATGATGGGGTGAGAAGACTGAGTAAGGTTTTCACTCGAAGAATCATCAATGAAACCTAAAATCTCTTGAGCATACTCCTCAGCAGCAATATCGATGACATCAATTTGATTCACCGACTCACAATCATAATTGGAGGAGTATCTCGAAGTTTGATTTAGGTTGAAGGTTATGGCTTCCGTCCCAACACGTAATGTGATCTCATGCTCAAATACATCGATAAGAGCTCGCCCAGTTCTAAGGAATCCCCGCCCAAGAATGAGAGGGACCCTTGAATCGGCATCAAAGTCAACAATCACAAAATCTGCCGGAAAATGGAACTTCCCCACTTTAACGAATACGTCCTCGGCAATGCCAATGGGACGAGAAATTGAACGATCGGCAAGCTCTAAAGTCATGCACGTGGGAGTGAGTTCGGGAAGAGAAAGTTTCTTCCACACAGAATATGGCATCAGGTTGATGCTAGCACCTAGATCGGCCAGGGCGAAGCAATCAACCATACCCGAGAAAGTACAAGGAATGAGAAATTTCCCGGGATCTCCAAGCTTTTCAGGAAGCTTTTTCAAAAGAACCGCAGAGCAGTTCTCATTCAGATGAGTTCTTGCCATCTCAAATAATTTTTCTTTATTACTTAACAGATTTTTGATTGTCGAAGCAAACTTGGGCATCAAGTGAATAGCATCCGCGAAGCTGATATCAAAATGCAAATCTTGGAAGATTTGGAAAAATTTATCCATTTGGTGATTAGCTTTTTCGCGGAGCTTTTGTTCATTGAGACGTGATGGATAGGGAATAGAAGTTTTGGATTTAGGGTTGTCCACTGGAGTTTCTGGTGGTTCAAAGACAACTCCAGGCTTACATCTGGTTTCAGGAATAACCTGAGGTTGGACGTGTGCTGTACTTCGTAGGCTAGGAATTTGCACCTTGTCCTTTGTCACCTCAGGTTCACGATTCACTACCTTTGGAGGAGAGGAAGAAGAAGTAGTAGGAATCGCGGGTTCATCATATGAAGCACCACTTCGTGTTGTGATCGCCTTAGCATCGCCCCTCGGGTTAGCGATCGTGTTGCTGGGTAAAGTAATACCTGAGCCCGAGGGTTGATCATTTAAAGACTTCTTGATGTCAGAAATCTGGCTGACCAGCAACTTGTTCAACTCTTCTTGGGACTTCATGAATTGCTTCAACAACTCATCAGATGAAGGCCCGGTTGGAACAATGGCTTGATTCGGATTAGGAATGTTTGGAGCTCGATTGTTCGGGTTGAGGCCTTGATTGAAATTTCCTTGGTTTTGATGATGGAAATTCCCTTGATTCTGGTGATTGTTTCCCTGAAAGTTCCCGGGATTGAAATTACCCTGACCTTGGTTCCGGTTATAGTTTCCTTGATGTTGGAAACCTTGATTTTGAAAACCTTGGTTTTGATTTTGGAAACCGTGACCCTGATTGAAGTTACTTTGGTTTTGATAACCTTGGTTCACTCTATTTTGGTTTTGGCCACGGTTTTGGACATTTTGGTTTTGATTAAAACCGGGAGGTCCAGGATAATGGTGAGGACGATAGTTCGGGTCCATAGGAGGGCGGTATTGATTTCCTCCTTGATTGTGGGACCCGACAACAGCATTAGCTTCATATGGAGTACCATCAGTAGTTGTGCAATTGTAGTAGGCATGCGGCCCACCACAAGTTACACAGACTTCCATTTTTTTAACCTCAGCAGGTGGAGGATGTTGTGGAAATGAGACTTTCTTTGTTTGGGCGAGAACCAAAGCTTGGATCGCTTCAGTGAGCTTGTCAATCTTAGCATCCATGCTAGATTGACCCACAGAAGATGAAGTAGAAGGTCCCGCATTGATTTGAGAAACAATCGGTTTGCTTCATGTAGAGCGGACCTTGGACTTGTTTTCTGTGATTTGCAAAGCTTCTTTTGTGGTTCTACTCAAAAAATTACCTCCCGCGGAGGCATTGAGAGAATCCTGATCAGCTTGGCTCACGCCATTGTAAAAAGTATTGAGTTGCATCAACTCAGAGAAACCATGATGTGGACACTTGCGAAGTACTTCTTTGAAACGATCCCACGCTTCACCAAAGGATTCATCGTATTTTTGAGTGAACTTGGTGATTTCGTTTTTAAGACTCGTGGTCTTGGAAGGTGGGAAGAATTCATTCACAAACTTTTTGACAAGATCTTCCCAAGTCTCAATAGATCGTGGAGGTTGTTTTTCAAGCCAAATCCGGGCTTGTCCCTCCAGGGAGAATGGGAAGAGAAGAAGTTTTATTGCTTCACACGGGACATTTTTGTACTTGATGGTTGATGTGATTTTATTGAACCATCGAATGTGAGCATGAGGATCGTCCCTCTCAAAACCGTAAAATTGACTCGAGGTTACAAGATTGAGTAACCCGGTTTTGAGCTCAAAATTATCAGCCACGATGGCTGGAACAACAATGGCATCTCCGTAACCCTCGATGGGTGCTTGGAGAAGTTCACACATGGGACGGTCTTCCGCCATGGTAACAGTGGGTGTGGCAACAGTACGGATCTCAGATCCGACTGTTGGTGTTGAATGTCTACGAGGTCTTCTAGGTTTTCGTACAAGCTCACGTAATGGGCTAGTAGACCTAGAAGAACGAGTGCGCATGCACTAAGGACAAAAATCAATCAAAACAAAGTCGAGACAAAACCACAGTGAACTTAAACCAATAATCACAAGTGAGAGGCTTCTTTAGAAAAGGTACACCACTCACAAGGATACAAAGGCAAGTTTTAATCTTTTTGGTTTGCGAACTTATTTGTTCACACCCCCAGTTGGCAGGTGTTCTGTCTTGGTTTTCGACGGTTTATTTTTATGTAATTTATTATTCACAAGAAAAGATGAATGTTTTTGTGTTTTGTGTAAACGTTTAAAAACTTTTGGAAAATATTTTTGGTATCGTCTCGTTTACCAAAATCGTTTCGCTTTAAGAATCACCTTAAAAGATAACCGATTCAGAAAACGTTACGATCTGTTTTGTTGTTTTTAATTTTTTTGGTGTTTTAACACTTTAGGAAAAGTGTTAATGACTTTTGTGTGTTATGATTATGAAAATATACATAAGTGGTGGTATTTGTACGGTGAGTGAGGTGAGATAATACTAATCTCAAATAACGCTATAGAAACGCGCACACTTCCCCGGCAGCGGCGCCAAAAGTTGATTGACGCTAAACCACCAACTTAAATTAACCAAAGAATGGTCAACTAAGTCAAATAGCCTAGATCAATGCTCCGGGTAATATAAGGTATCACCAGGTCGTTAAGTCCCGTTGAAGTGTGAATTGTAACTTTAGCGTATTCGTGATCGGGTAATTATTCACAGAAAAGGGTTATGATCAAAATTATTTGGAAATTACTAACAAATATAGCTTAGGAAAGCTATGTGATTGATTACAGGAATTTGGATTACGAAGATTTGAGCTAAAACCTAAAAACGTACGTTTTAATTAAAAAACGTATACAGACAAACAAAACAAAAAGTACAACTGATGGACTGGAAGGGTTTAAAAGTGTAAAATTGGTATTTTTACAATCCTATTAATTAAAGAAAATTTTAAGAAAATTAAAAACTATTTTTACAATATTTAATTATTTATTATTAATTAATTAACTATTTATCTATTTATTACTAATTAAATTAATTAGAATTATTAAAAATACTAAAAAGGCTTAGAAAATTAAGAAAAATTTTACAAATCTAATTAACCATTACAGGAATCCTAAAAAAAATTATAAAAAGTTAATTCTAAGTATTTTTTAAGCTAATTAACTAATTATTAATCTAATTACCTATTAATTTCTAATTAAACTAATTATATTATAAAAAATAGAAATTGAACACTAAAAATTCTAGAAAAAATTATAAAAATGTTTTAACTAAAATAAAAGCTATAAAAATTATAAAAACTAGGTTATACTTTATAAAATCTAATTATGCTATTTAATTGATTAATATTAATTAAAACTAAATTAAACTAAAATTAATTAGAAAAACCACTAAAAGACAAAATAAAAATCTGGAAAAATTTGTAAAATTATTTTAACCTAAAATATAATTTCTAAAAATATAAAAGTGATATATTACTTAGAAATAAATTAAAAAGAAAAATAAATTGATAAATCCTATTAAATAGAAGCTATCACTAATATTAAAGTTGGTTTTTTGGTTTTTTTCTTTTTCTAAACTGATTATAAACTAAAAATAAGAACTTTTAACAAAAACACTTTTACTACACCCCAAGAAATAAGCACTTGAAGTGCTTATTAATCCCACAGTTGACTTTTGTTGACTGTGGAGGTTTTATAGCTCAAATGGAAGATGTGGGGTCCACAATGACAAATATTGGTTTCTCTAAGTTAGTTACACTAGAATAAGCAAGAATAAGCCAAACTTGTGGCTTCAATAAGCCAAAAAGCACAAATAAGCAGTTTGCTTAACTTGTTTCTGAGACAGTTATGTGACAAACTTTAGGGGTCAAACAAAGTGGGGTCCACTGGTCTATAGGTCAAATAAAAGGTCAACCCTTGATCCTGGGTAGGAGGGGGGTTGAATGGTGCCAAGTAGGGCCTGTGGGACCCACTGGGTCAGTCACAAAACACCACCAAAGATGGGGGTGTGAAATAGTCTGCTGAGACAGGGCAAAGTGTTTGCCCTGCAGCTCACTTTGAGCTTATACACAAGCTATAAGAAAAATCACAAAAATAAACTACCCACAGGATCTTAAACTTCTACTGACAAACTATTACCACAACAAATTTCATAGATTAATATCAAACACAAAAATCTAGAAAATTCATTGCATTTTTGGTTTTTCTGAGGTAATGAACTTTTGACTTTTAACAAAACTTGAGCTTTGACTTATATGAACTTATACAGCTGATTTAATGACCTGAAATGATATGTTAAGCTGTATGATAGATAAATTAAGTAACAAATCCAACTTGTGAAGTGGTTTTATGGAATGAGACTTCAAAACTCACCACAGTTGACTGTGGTGAGCATTAACTTGTGATTTTGACTTTAGGTGAGTTTTGAAACAAGTAAAAGGTTTCCCTGAGCTACTATACACCCAAACAACTAGTTTAAGCATAGAATTGCACAAATGCACTAGTAGAACAAAGCAAACACCCTAGAACCAAACACCCCTATAACAGACACATATGATGAAAACTAGGTTCAAACAAGTGTTCCACACAATCTATTGTACACAACTACTATATTAATCAATAATTCAAGTAAATAAAGCAGTTACACACAACCTAACTACATAAGAGAGTAAAAATAAAGAGAAGGGCTCACATAAGCCTTCCAAGCAACTGATAAGGACCAAGGAACCAAGTTAACCAAGCCTAATGCCCTCCCATGAGGTACCTAACCCACAGCCATCCTTGATTCACTGTGCTCCATGCTCATTCAGTATGTGATCACCAATTTTTTATTTATTTTTGATTTTTCTTAGTTTTTAGTAAATATTTAAAACTGAGTTAAGAGTTGTTCACACAAGTTTGTCAAGGTATTAGAACCTTGTTTCTGAGTTTGTTACAGCTTGTGAATACACTAAACTCAAATTAGAAGCTTTTAATTAGAACTTGCAATCTAAAATGGAACTTTGAAAAGTGAAAATGAGAAGTAAACTTTAAACTAGACTTTCATTGATAAAAAAAGTTACAATACATTAAAATTAAACTGAAAATACATAAAAACTAAGAAATTTCACACCCATAAGCTTCTATGAGCTTCAATATATATAACGAGCTAAAAAAACTAAGACTAAGCCTTCCACATGGGTTCTTTTTGAAATCTGATATTCCCAAGGTCTTTGTGATGACTTTTTGACCAAATCCTCACCATTGAATTGCTATGAGATCATTTCTAACCCTTGATCACGATTTTGGCGCCAAAATGGGTACGGGGTAGTTTTGAATGGTAATGGTGAGGGGTTGGTGATGCATTTATGGTGGTGGATTTGTTAGGTTTAAGCATTGATTGTGGGGGGTTGAGTTGGTGAAAAGTTTGAGGGGGGGAGATAATGGAGCCTGGTTTTGCGCGGTTTGGTTGGGGAAGAAGGAGAGTTTGACCGGGGTTTGACCCGGTTGACTGGGTATTAGCAAAAAGGGAATGGGCTTGGGTTGGTTGGGCTTGGGGTGGGTAATTTGGATCAGGCCTGGATTGGGGTGGTATTTGGGTTTGGTTTTGGTTTATTATTAACAAAAGGGGTCCGGTTGGTTAGTTTAAGTGCACAAGGACCATTTTTGTAAATCCTTCAAAGTTGAGGGGCTGAAGTGTAACTTTATCCAAGGTAACCATAAGGACCAATATTGCCAATAACCATAATTCCAAGAACCATTTTTGTATTTTTCCAATTTTTTTTAAAATTCCAAACTTCCCAGGGACCACTTTTGCCATTTTTGGATTTTTCAGGGACTAAATATGTAATTTTGGAAAACTTGCAACCCAAATGTAATATTTTGTGAAATTGACTTTCAAAACTTTGGGTTGACTTTTTCTCTCAAAATAAATGCTTAGGGACTAAATTTGACAAGTTTTGAAACTTGGGGGACTGAAACTGCCAATACTGCAAACTTTGTACATTTTTTCTTTGTTTTTGCACGTTTTGCTTTTAAAACACATAAAACACAATCCCTGGGATAATTTAAGTATTCTGATATCTTTTTGATTGTTTTTGTGCGTTTTGGCAGTTTAAATATATCAAAAACGATGAGTGTTTGAGCACTCATCAGTCCATCGATTACAACACCACTCCTAGTCGTGATCGCCTTAACATCGCCCCTCGGGTTAGCGATCGTGTTGCTTGGAAGAGTACCCGAACCCGAGGGTCGATCATTTAAAGACTTCTTCAATTCGGCCATTTGATTAATTAACATTTTATTCATTTCCTCTTGACTTTTCATAAATTGCTTAAGTAATTCATCCGAAGAAGACTGATTCACAACTGGATTTTGAAATTTTTGACCACGTTTGTTGTTATTGAAACTTTGATTCTGAAAATTCTGATTTCCATGATTATAATTCCCATGATTATGATGCGTGGGAATCGCAACAGGCTTTACCTCTCGAGGGATCACGAGAAGCTTACAACCCCTACCAGGCAGTGTACCTGATCATTGTAGTATAGTATAGTGACAAGTACCGGGGGATTGATCGTTCAGCTTAGGAATAGTGTCGCTAGGATTAGAAAGCCTAAATACTAGTTCTAAAGGTGAGGGATGATTATTTTTGTGTGTTTATGTTTTATAGAAAGCAAGTAAAAATCTCGGGTTTTGGAAGAGTGGGCGGAATTAGTTGCTATTCAACTAACCCAATACTAAGATGCAATCAAAATAAAATATTAGAAATGAAAATAAACTAATTTATACTAAATTTGTGAGCAGTAATTGGAGAAAATGTGTTTACTTAGATTTCACTACTCCCTAGACATCTTTTACACGTTAATTACTTGTTATAATTGCATGGATGACGGATCGTATTCCTTAATACCATTCATGGGGTGGCACACATAACTCCCCAATTCTATGAGCTCTTATCTCCTCCTACACCATGCCCAGCACAACTATAGGGATTGTAAACAGTGGCTCATGCATTAAATACAACCAATAAAGACCTAGTGCGCCTCGGTTCATGTTTCTTAAGACTTTCAAGCATGTTACCAATTGGAGATCTGCCAGTTTTCTTAAGCCTAACATATAAATCATTCATCCAAGACAAGAATAAACAAGTAATCAACACATAATTAACATCTAGGTTTCATTAGATCTAAGCAAACACAAGATAGATCTAGCCTAGCATGATAGAATTAAGACAAGAACATGATATAGACAACCAACACATAGACATATTGATTGAATTAGAAGAACACTTATCTTGATTAATCATGCAAGGTATCAAGGGTTTGGAACCCTTGAAAAACCTGTAAAGTTACACCAAAATCGTACTTAGGGTTTCTCCCAAAACTTCTCTCTTTAATGTGTGAAAATTAGAAAACTATATATAGAAAAATAGGTTTGACGGCGTCAAGACAAACAATGTGACGCCGTCACCTCGCCGCCAAAACTCTCCTCGGACTGCCTAGATCTACTTCTGACGCCGTCAAGACTTATACATTTCCAGGCCATCACGACTCTTTTACTCTTGACGCCCTTCCAACGTGACGCCATCAAATCTGTTCTGGGTCGTCATGGAAATTCATGAAATTTGCTCTTGACGCCGTCAAGGTTTTGCTCTTGACGCCGTCACCTACTGTTCCCAGCATGGAAAATTAAGACTTTGGCGTTTTCTTCACTTTTATGCTCCAAAAACGTCTGAATTGCTTCCTTTTCCAGATTTCTCTTCCAAAGTACCTAAAATCACAAAAGGAACGATTTAGAGCAATATTTGATCAAATAAATTCGGATTCGGGCTTAAATGACCCCTAAAAACGGATCATTTTTCGCCTCATCATATACCCTTACACTTGAGATTTGCTTGTCCTCAAGCAAATGCGCTTTTATTCTACTCAAAAGACAAGTTAGGGGTCATTTAACACTAATATAAAAGTAATTACAACAAATAATCGTTCCACTAAAGACCAATAGACAACCACGGAGGTCATATACAAGCACCTCACAAATAGTGTTTAGATACTCACATCTCTCGGGTGTAATAAAGTGTAAATTACAATATGGAAACGGAAGATATCTCTCACTACCTGTCATAGCAAAATAGATTACCATAGGCTTGGGAAAGGATCAAACCTCCACCACATGGCGTAAGCACCTAGGATAAACTATCAAAGAGGTCTTTTAAAGGGTTGTAACGTTAGGTGTAGGGATATGAAATACACGGTTTTGTTGGATAAAGGAAGTTTTACTGGTGGCGAGTTAACAATCTTGGTTAATTACATGTACAATATGGCGTTGCTAAGCCAAGACTAGACTCGACTTAAGCTAATAAATGAGAAATAACAAAAACATAAAATGAACATAGAATGAAAAGGGATGGTAGTCCGTATGTTTTTTTTTTTTTTTTTTTTTTTTTTTTTTTTTTTTTTTTTTTTGCATACACTCTTACCCTACCATCCAAAATAATACATCATAGGAAATGAACATTTCCCTTACACTTGAATCTTTACATACTTTACAATTAACTAATCTAATGACTCGAATTAAGAAAATCAAAACACTTGGAGCACTTTTAAGATTAACGTACATATGGGGGTAATAAATGATGTTCTTCCCCATTACTCCATAAAATAAGTACTTACCCATGAGTCCCAATTGTCCCAAAACAATATGTACAAGGATATGACTCGACTTAGCAACCATGTAATCAATTAGAAAGTTAACTTAGGGTTTAACAAATAACAATAATGCACTAAAAATGAACACATACACGGAAGGCTAAGGCGATTTGGTTGTACATTTAAGTGGGGTGTAACAAATTCTTCCTTTAAGTAAAATGCTTAAAGTTAGAAACGAAAAGATAGGCTCGGAGGGGTGTACTAGGGGTTTCGTGTACTAAAAATGAGTACAACGCTAAGGGTGTGGGAAAAATTAGTTGACTTAATAGCCAAATAATATGACTTAAGTGGTCAAGTAATTATGATACGGGTTTAACACAAGGGTGATCCTAATGCCTCTTATCATGTAGTAAATCCTACCACACGAATGTAGTCTCACTAGCGGTCTCGGGATGCATCACTAACGCAAGTTCTAGAATCTAAATGCTACCGGTACACTCATAAGCACTAATAATAAATGCTTTTCCTATCAAATCTAAAGGCGAACCTCTCATTTTTGGGTGGAAAATTTTTCTGAATATACGGTTATGTGCTAGTCATACAATCTCCTATCCATGAGACGCTTGCTATGGCTAAAGTTTCACTCCTAAATGTTGTAAAAAATTTTAAATTTGGCGCTAAAATTGCACTAACAAGTATTTCTCATAGTTTTATTACACATCTACCATTAAACAAAACAAACTCAAGCGAAAGTGCATATGTAAGGTATCATCTTTTTACCTTCCCCTTACACTTAAGATGAACATTGTCCCCAATGTTCAAGTAAAGAATGTAAAAGTGAAAAAGTAAAGAGAATGAAATCAAATACTCCCCTGATTCGCTCGGTATGGATAATAGGATGGCCAGGTTAAATCTTCCTCCAAGAAAATGAACAATCAAAGCTTCCCTTCCAGAATACAAATCATCTTCTTGTCATACATAACCTGTAAAACCTGACAAAATAGACAAGACAACCTCGCGTAAAATCGGCGGCATCCTATATAAGTTTCTAAATCCTAGAAAACAAGATAAGATATAATGCTTGTGGAATGAAGTTTGCAGATCTCCTGGAGATTATAAAACTTAATAATTCACAAAAACCATAAGACTCCGTTAGAAAAACAAAACCGGTAAAATTTCCAGATTTTAACTCCTGACGCCGTCAAGAGTAAAACCCTGACGCCGTCAGAATTGACCTGCAGAAATCCTTATGTTAAGTTTCCGGAAAATTTCTGGAAAAACTTGGTCCTACTTCCTGGAAAATCCTGCAAAACTTCATTATGACTTAATACAAGCATTTGACTCTAACAAATACGAATACACATGTTCATTTAATATTGTGGATAATCATGATCGGTTTGTTTCTTAAAAACATATTTCGGGTTTCCCCTTACACTTATCTTTTGCAAAAATACTTCTAGGTGGAGTTAAGATTAGGCCAAAACAACAAAGTAAAGTATTTCTACATTTTAGTTTAGAAACATGATCTACCAACAATAAAAATAAAGCATGCATACGGAAGCAAATAACAAACAAACAAAATAAAATCACACAAAACATGGGTTGCCTCCCAAGAAGCGCTTTTCTTTATTTACGAGTCTTGTAGCTAGACTCAAGGTCATGGGTTACTACGTGATTTCATCATTGGTTCCACTCTCTGATTGTAGATATTCCTTGTAGAAACCAATCACCTTTTTCTCAACCGCCCCCATAATCATTTGGGCAAATTCTTCATCGACTTTATACCTTGGTCCCAGGGCCAAGCAATCTTTGTAATAAAGACTCCTTTTTTCCCATACATAATCCATGCCCTTTTTCTTATCCTCCTCATTAATATCCTCAAAAGTACCAACGTTGTCCTTATCAAAACGAGATATAAAACGAAATTCATTCATCCTATTAGGCATCCTATAAATGATACTATCGGTGCTACTTGCAAATCGGATCGTACCTTCTACCTCATCATATTCCAACTTAGACTCTTCAACAAATGGTTTTTCAAACACAACATTGGATAATCGACAATCAATAACATTAGCAAGATCCTCCACAATCATAAAGTCGGTGACAAAAGTGAAATTACCAACAAAGACACGTAAACCTTTAACTCTCCCGACAAAGTTACAAACTCCACCGGGGTACTTGTGATCCTTTCTAGGTTCAAGTCTTGTTTTCACTATATCATTATAAACAGTTGAGGACATAATGTTGATTGGAGATTTAAAGTCAATGTAAGCATTGCTAATGTGCCTATATCCAATCATACATGGTATCTTAGCATTCTTAGGATCGCCTCTCTTGATCTTAGGTTCAATTATGGTGAAAGGAGATCGCGGGTTATCAATAAGATTATTATAATATGCAATCTCCTCCTTAGTGGGGTATAGATTAAAGTAGTCATTAAGCTTCGGATCTATTTCCTCCTCTTCTAGTCCCTCAATAACATTCTCAAAGTCATTAGGCCCTAGGTCTTTATTTGAATACAAGGCGGTTGCTAGGTCACTAAATGCATGTTCGAGTTCAATCTTAATCAACCTATTAAGCTCTCTAAGCTCCCTAATCTCACTCTCAATTTGTTCATGTAACACAGCTACTTCTCTAGGGGAAAGGGGTGGATTCGCGTTTTCCATAATGGTCAACGGAATAGTCAATGAGTTTAATTTACTAACAAAGGCACAAAGAAATAGATAGACTAAAGAAAACCTAAAAATAAAAATAAAATCTTACTAGAAAGGAATCTAGCAATTAGACCTAATAAAAAGAAATTCTAACCTAGACAATAACTATTCCCCAGCAACGGCGCCAAAAACTTGATGCGTGGGAATCGCAACAGGCTTTACCTCTCGAGGGATCTCGAGAAGCTTACAACCCCCACCAGGCAGTGTACCTGATCGTTGTAGTATAGTATAGTGACAAGTACCGGGGGATTGATCGTTCAGCTTAGGAATAGTGTCGCTAGGATTAGAAAGCCTAAATACTAGTTCTAAAGGTGAGGGATGATTATTTTTTTGTTTTTATGTTTTATAGAAAGCAAGTAAAAATCTCGGGTTTTGGAAGAGTGGGCGGAATTAGTTGCTATTCAACTAACCCAATACTAAGATGCAATCAAAATAAAATATTAGAAATGAAAATAAACTAATTTATACTAAAGTTGTGAGCAGTAATTGGAGAAAATGTGTTTACTTAGATTTCACTACTCCCTAGACATTTTTTACATGTTAATTACTTGTTATAATTGCATGGATGACGGATCGTATTCCTTAATACCATTCATGGGGTGGCACACATAACTCCCCAATTCTATGAGCTCTTATCTCCTCCTACACCATGCCCAGCACAACTATAGGGATTGTAAACAGTGGCTCATGCATTAAATACAACCAATAAAGACCTAGTGCGCCTCAGTTCATGTTTCTTAAGACGTTCAAGCATGTTACCAATTGGAGATCTGCCAGTTTTCTTAAGCCTAACATATAAATCATTCATCCAAGACAAGAATAAACAAGTAATCAACACATAATTAACATCTAGGTTTCATTAGATCTAAGCAAACACAAGATAGATCTAGCCTAGCATGATAGAATTAAGACAAGAACATGATATAGACAACCAACACATAGACATATTGATTGAATTAGAAGAACACTTATCTTGATTAATCATGCAAGGTATCAAGGGTTTGGAACCCTTGAAAAACCTGTAAAGTTACACCAAAATCGTACTTAGGGTTTCTCCCAAAACTTCTCTCTTTAATGTGTGAAAATTAGAAAACTATATATAGAAAAATAGGTTTGGCGGCGTCAAGACAAACAATGTGACGCCGTCACCTCGCCGCCAAAACTCTCCTCGAACTGCCTAGATCTACTTCTGATGCCGTCAAGACTTATACATTTCCAGGCCGTCACGACTCTTTTACTCTTGACGCTCTTCCAACGTGACGCCGTCAAATCTGTTCTGGGTCGTCATGGAAATTCATGAAATTTGCTCTTGACGCCGTCAAGGTTTTGCTCTTGACACCGTCACCTACTGTTCCCAGCATGGAAAATTAAGACTTTGGCGTTTTCTTCACTTTTATGCTCCAAAAACGTCCGAATTGCTTCCTTTTTCAGATTTCTCTTCCAAAGTACCTAAAATCACAAAAGGAACGATTTAGGGCAATATTTGATCAAATAAATTCGGATTCGGGCTTAAATGACCCCCTAAAAACGGATCATTTTTCGCCTCATCAGATTAGCATTTTGAAAATTTCCATGAAAATTCCCTTGAGTCGGGCCTTGATTATAATTTCCCCGATTTTGATTTTGAAAACCATGATTTTGATTCTGAAAACCATTGTTCATCCGATTTTGATTAGCATTGTGATTGAATTGATGATTTCGGTTTTGCACATTTTGATTAACTTGATTGACTTGATTAACTTGAGTCGGTTGATTGAAACCGGGTGGTCCAACATAATGGTTTGAACGGTAGCTAAGAAGATTTCGGTCACCCAGTGGTTGGTATCCGTTACTGCCCATATTGTAGGTTCCCGAAGTAGCATACACATTCTCGTGAGTGTAGCCACCGGTGGCTGGGCACTCAAAATACGAATGAGGACCACCACAATTCTCACAAACATTGTTGACCATATTGACTTGATGGTTTTTGACTTGATTTTGATTCTAAGACATTTGGTGCATTCGTAAAACAGCAGTCGATAAATCATCGAGTTTCTTAGTAATTGCGGCTATTTCTGAATTAGACATAGAAGAATTGTGAGCAATGGTTGTTCTTGACTCATTCCTCTCGGCAGAGGAATCCCAGTAATTGTAATGAGCAGTCATATTCTCAATAAGTTCGTAACAATCTTCAGGACGTCGTTTCATAAAAGTTCCATCCGCAGCTGCATTGATCGTGTCCCGATGTCGCAAAGTCAAACCATTGTAAAACGTATCAATTATCGTAACAAGAAGCATGTTATGGTTTGGACACCGATCAATAGCAAGCTTATAGCGTTCCCAAGCTTCGAATAATGATTCGTCGGGAAGCTGACGGAAATTGCTAATATCGTTTCGAAGTTTCGTCACCATCGATGGTGGAAAATATTTCGCCAAGAACTTCGATACCATTTCTTCGAAAGTATGAATCGAGTTCTTGGGAAAACGATCAAACCAAGCGGTGGCATGATGTGTAAGAGAATAAGGGAAAATAGAAAGACGAAGGGCGTCATCGGAGACCCCATGTTGTTTCATACTTTGGGTGACGGTTAAAAATTTGTCGAGATGCTTGTTGGCATCGTCACCCGGTAATCCGTGAAATTGGTATGAATTTTGGACTTGTTGAATCATGTGGTGCTTAAGTCCAAAATCCATAGCCTCAATATTGAGAAAGGCAATCGGATCGCCTCTACCATGCATTGTCGGTTGACACAGCTCCTCCATCGTTCGGAGATCAGGGGCTGGTGCATTTTGAACAACACCCACCGGAGGGTGTTGATTGTTGTGGTTATTTTGTTCCATTTCCGTAATGTTAGGGAAACGAACTTTGTGTGTGTGACGTATCAAACTCTCGGGGTTCGATAATGGAGAAATAAGACGTTTAGAAGATGAACGGGTGTTCATACACCACAAAAACTCAAATTTTGAAAAATAAAAGAAAAATCAAATTTGAAAAGAAAATCTTTTTGTATTTTTGTTTTTATAAAGCAAAATTCAAAAACTTAAACTTTTGTTTTTTTTTTTCTTTTTCAAACGTTACGTTAATTGTAAACCGTTTCCTCTAAATCTACTCGCGACGGAACGGGAGAGAAGAATGGATCTCTCTTCAGCTTGCAATTTAATGTCAAAGCTTCCATATTTTCCGCTTATTCGGTCGTAGAATTAAAGTAATCCGTCTAGCAACTAATTTCACGCGTAGTTATATTGGGAGACTTATTTGGTTTACAATGCCCTTCCTTTCGGTCGAGTCGAGGCTGCAACTTTATTATTTTTTGGTGTTTTTGAAAACACTTTAGGAAAAGTGTTTTTGATTTTTCAATTTTTATAGTTTTTATAGAAAATATATACAAGGAAGGTTTTCAAAACACAATTTCGAAAACCGAAAACGAAAAATTCACTTCAACCTTCCCCGGCAGCGGCGCCAAAATTTGATTCGTTAAAATCAAAATTATATATAGTATAGTATTACTCAAGAGATCCGCAAATAAATACGGATAACCCGAGGCCGTAGTCCGTGTGAAGGATGAATGGAATTTCGAATTCCCGATTCGGGTGTCGTGAAAGTGGTAAAAAGTGATTTGAATGAGATTACACTAATGAAATAGTAAATGAAGCACAAATAATCAACTAAACACATAATTCAAGTAAAGCAACTAGAAACGTAACGTAGAAACGAAAACGTAAGCTAAAACGGAAAAATAAACGTTAATGTACGAAATAAAACGCGACTATTAAGCTACGCTACTCCTACGGACTTGGAAATAATTTTCAAAAGTTAAAAATGATAAAAGAAAATTTTGAGAAAAAGAAAAATATTTTTTTGACTTTTTATTTATTTTTTTATGAATTAAAAACTAATTTAACTAATTAAAAATTAAAAGAAAATGTAAATAAAATGAGAAAAATACAAAATAAATTTCTAAAATTCTAAAATGACTAAAAATAATTTTCTAATATTTTTTTTGGATTTTTCTGGGGTTTTTCTGATTTTTTTGTATTTTTTAGTAATTAAAAAGTACTTAAAAATGATTAAAAATGAAAATTAAATAGGAAAAATAGCAAATCAATTCAGAAAAATATGAAAATTTCAGGGAAAATCTAAAATAATATTTTAAAGCTAGGAAAAATTTAAAATTTGAAAAATAAGCACTGGAAGTGCTGAATGGGCAAAAACAGCTTATTTAGAAGTGCTTATTGATAAGCACAGTTGACCAAACTTGTCCAAACTTTGACTAAGTGTACTTTAGACTTTATAAAGCTCAAATGAACAGGAATAAGACTAATAAGCACTTAGAAACAATGATAAGCATAACAAACAGTCCAAATAAGCAATAATGAAAAGCAATAAGCCAAAACAGGATAAGCTGATGATATCAATCAATGAAAATAGCAACTACAATAGTATGTGAACTCAAATGATCAACCAAATTCAGATTATGATCCAATTTAAACACTTGCAGCCCTCAAATTCCAAACAGATTCTATGTTCTATGTGCTCACTTGATGAACCCAATGAGCTAATCAAATAAGCTGATAAGATTAATCTTATGGGTGCAAACTACTGACTAATCACCAGAGATCTCAAATGCACCAAATGAACAGATGCTAGAATCAATTTAATGGTCTAAAAGTACCCTAGGATTTTGGCTTAACACTGTGGTGCAGGGCAATTAATGAGCAAAGCAGTCAATTACAAAGCACTTTTTCAATAAGCTAATGAAATCCAAACAGCAATTTTCTTTTTGAAACTTATTAACAACCTGTCCAAGATTACAAAACAACTTTCTAAATTGATTTTGAATAAAAATTGAGGACTGTGCACCTCTTTGAATAACTGACCAAAACAGGCAACCAATTTCTTTTTGACTTTTTGATGAACACAAAATTTTGACCAAATTAGATTTTGATGACTAAAATAAAACTAAGAATAGTTTAATAAGCTAATGTGTGGTTGAAATAAGCTTAAACTTATAGCTATGCAACTATTTAAACTGATATGAAACCTAAAATGTTATCCTACTAACTGTATGAATAAATGAAAGGTGTTTTGACTTTTTTATGAAGTTACTAACTGATTTTATGCTAAATTAACCTTAATTATAACCTATGTGATTAGTTTTAACCAAGTATAACCTCTGAGACAATGATTAGACCAGCAAACTATGATTATCCAAACACCCCTTCAATGACAGTCACTCCTCAAAACCTTACTCAAATCCAATCCACAACAGATCCAAGCCTCAAATTCAGAACCCAATATGAATCAAATACTTAATGAATCACAGAAACTCAGATAATAGATGTAATATTCCTTAGAAACTAAAATCCACAGATGTGACAGACTTTATGAAGAATCAGCTACACTAGAAAATCAAACCACTATTCATCAAAAGTAACTAAATAAACAAGTAAAAAGCAATTATCAAACAGATTAAGCAACAACAAGCAATATTCAAACAAACCAAATAAGCTCTAAACTACTTATACTATTTAGAGGAACTTAAAAATTTAAGAAAGCTTACAATACCACCTCAGCCAAACAGAGGTGGTCTCCCACACAGCCTATCTTTTAGATAGGCTAACTGCTCCTTGTTAGCTACCTTTAATTTCCAAA
Organism: Artemisia argyi; assembly: GCA_030686995.1. Taxonomy (NCBI): domain Eukaryota; kingdom Viridiplantae; phylum Streptophyta; class Magnoliopsida; order Asterales; family Asteraceae; genus Artemisia; species Artemisia argyi. Next base: position 62,375,131 of record CM060685.1, read on the forward strand.
TAAGCTGATGCTTTTTCAATAAGCTAATATAGTTGACCAATGGTTGACTTTTGTATTATTTGTGGAATTTTGATAAAACAGTAACTAAATTTATATAAACTTATAAAAACAGTTAAACAACTATAATAAGACTAGATTCAAAACCAATACTGAATATATTTTTCATTTTTTTATTTTTTTTTTACTTTTTTATTTTTTTTTTATATTGAAGAATAATAACAGAAATTGGAGATTAAATTTTAAACTAATTGCTGATAACAGGAAAGTAAAGATAATAAGTAAATCTAAACTAAATTTAAACTTAAAACAGTAATTGTAAATAAAAATTAAAATTCTATTAATAAGAGAATTTGAGTACAAAGCTTTTGAAATAGAAATACAATGAAAATTTAAAACAGACAGCTAAACAATATATAAAAACCTACACACCTAATGACTGAAAAGGGGGGGGGGGGGGGTATATATAGGAGCTGAGGGGGTTGGCCTTGGATCCTTCTAGCATGTAAAGCTCAGCAATCCTTGTGAAGTTGTGTTTTCTCTGAGTTGATATGAGCCCTTGATCTCTCATTGGTCCCCAATCCACTCCTCTCAGCCTTTGGATTAATTGATGTGATTTGATGTATCCTCTGTGTGGCTCCTCATTGGTCCACGTACCCCAAACATTCCCTGACATGTGACTGATGCGTGACAGTCCTTCTAGAAGCCCCAATCATGGGTAATTATTACTAACGTGGGGTAATTTGGTGAGAGGTGAATCTAGGGTTCTAAGGAACAGTGAAATACTGGGCGTGGTAATTATTTTGGGGGGCGGGAAAGAATTGGGGGTGTTTGTTTATTTTATTTTGTTGATCGGGTCTTGGGTAGTGGGGTTGACTCGGGTAATTTAAGCAGGCCGGGTATAGGTTTAGGAGGATTGGGCTTTTGTTTTCTTTGGGCCAAGTGTAATTATGGATCCGGTTGTATTAATTTTTGATTTAGGAGTAGTATAATTTCAAGGACCAAAGTAGTAATATTGCAAACCATAGGGATCAAATCTGCCATTCTCCATAAATGTAATCCAAGGGCATAAATTGTAATTCTTTGATTTATGAAGGACCTACTTTGATTTTTCTTCAGTAATTTCTCAAAGGACCAATTTTGTAATTATCTGAAACTTCAGGGACTGATGTTACCAATTTCTCAAAACTTTGTCCAGGGACTTTTCTTGTAACTTTAAGAATCTCTGAGGACTTAAATTGATAATTTGAGCTTTCCTTGATCATTTTGCTTCCCCGGCTCCGGCTTTTGACCTTTTCCCATTCTCGTGCTCGTTTTTGTCGGTTTTGCTTTGTTTTCGTTCATTTTTCACATATCCGTACCTGCACATACACAAATACAAAAACATGCATTCTCTTGGCATTTTTGGTTAGTTTTTGGTGTTTTTGGTCTGAAATAAAGCCTAAAAAGGATGTGTGATTAATCACTCATCAGAAGGGTATTTATAGTTACAAAGAAAACGCCCACTCCCGGGCTGTGGATCAGGCATACAGTGGGTAAAGACCCGTCTTTCCTCCACGGTGTTACTTAAACTAATCTACGAACTAGCTAAATATTAATAAGACTACGAGCTACTCAATGCTAATATATACTCGGGGTGACCGAGTCTTTCATATGAATATTTATATTCCTAACAGTAGGTACTTGGGAATCATTACATATAGATGTAATATTACTTGTGTTAATCTCAGCTACCTGGCTAGTAGTTATTATGCCACCATGAATGAACTCATCAAAATTGCAAGCATATTCTTTAGTAGATAGTGTTTACTTGATTGTTAAAGGCATCATCATACTCAGCATCAATATCATAGCTTGGACTTGAGTCCTTTTCTTCTTGAAAAGTAGCTTCATATGCACCATCTTTCTCCAGCTTAGCCATGAATACTATGTTTGTTTTTAGTATCTCACCTTGATCATCTGTATCAACCTAAAAAGTCATATTCATCAATAGTCAACAACTTTCTTTTCTGTTCCATATCAGCTAACAACATCTTCTATCTAAAATAAGCCTTGCTTCGTACTTTGCCATTCGGGCATATTTTAGCAAAATGTTTAGTCTGCCCATAACCATAGCACTTAGGCTCAACAATTTCCTTTACTGCATCATTCCTTTCTAACCTTATCCCACCCTACATAACCATCTCACCTCTTAGTGAAGCATATTTTCTTGTTTATTGTAGTAGGTGCGGATGTAGTTCGAAGATTATTGTTGGTAGGGCGCTTGTAAATGGATTTTTGAATTCGATTCCTTCAGTAATGCCAAGTTTTGGACAATTTTGGCCAATTTAGTGTTTACCAAATCTAGTTTTGTTGTTTCTGTTTCATCAATATTAGGTAATGGAAATGCAGGATATTTTATGTCATTGTTGGTGTTTTAGGTAAGGGAGTTATGTGTTAGGTTTGGTTGAATGATGAGACAAGTAGAAGAGGATCATGAAGTGGTTATTGAATTGAGTCATCGTTCTATTTTCTTTTCATATCTTCTTTGATGTCATTGACTTCAACCTGGTTATGTTTTAGAATATCAAACACATTGTTGATGTTTTTCTTTGTGAGATCTTGACTCTATTTGATTATAATGGTGAAACGACTCCATTCAGGCTGCAAGTTGGTGAGAAACATTGTGTTATGTTCAATGTTGGCTCCTTTGAGGTCACGATGGTTCATTTCATTAATCAACTTATTGAAACAAATGTATTATGTTCAATGTGTTATGTTCAATGTTGTTGAATTGAGTCATCTTTCTATTTTCTTTTCATCTCTTATTTGATATCATTGACTTCAACCTGGTTATGTTTTAGAAGATCAAACACGTTGTTGATGTTTTTCTTTGTGAGATCTTGACTCTATCTGATTGTAATGGTGAAACGTCTCCATTCAGGCTGCAAGTTGGTGAGAAACATTGTGTTATGTTCAATGTTGGCTCTTTTGAGGTCACGATGATTCATTTCATTAATCAACTTATTGAAACGAATATATGCATCTTCCAAGGTTTCTTCAGGAAATTGCTTGAAAGATTGGTAGTTCCATAAGGCTAATGTTTGTTGTATCTGAGTTTTCACATCAGCACCTTGCATCAATCTCTCCAAAGCTTTCCACAAATCATGAGTAGTTAGATTACTATCAATTGCATTGTAGATCTCGTTGCTTAACCCAAACAATATCAAATTATTTACCCTAATATCATCTTCAAATTGTGCAAGTTCTTCTGGGCTTAAATCATCTTCATCTTGAAGTCTTTTTTGTCCAGCGTTGTCGGGATCTTTAATTTCTTTCATCACACAAGGACCTTTCTTGATAGAATTAATCAACAACTTTCGTTCTTTGAAACCTATATTAACATTGATGAACCTTGAGGACCATTGAACATAGTTTCCCCGATACAACGTAGGAGGTCTTGCATCACTTCCCGCAGCTAATACATCTTGCGTAGTAGACATTATGATTTTGGATCTTTTATATGAATTGTTGTTCTGATAAATATGTTGTAATGTATTGTGTTTTAGTTATGAGTTTGTGTTTGTTAATTATGTAGTTGTTTAAAGTCTCGTGAAATGGAATTGATTAAGGTCTCTTAACAATTCACACTAACAAAGTCGTGAAAGTAAATTAATTCCTTGTCTCGTAGGGAGCCAAGTCTTATATTAATAGGAGCAAGATGCTGTACAGAGGACAAAGAGAAGAAGAAATCAAATCATCAACCGCTCCATCAACATCTTCCGTTGCAAGTGACCCCTTTGTCAAGGAGTTGGTGAAAGAATGACACATGTCGAAGCAAGTTTATGGGAGAGAATGGAGAATGGGACTTCTTTATGAAAATAAGGTAGAGGGAAATAGAGATCAAAGAATGAAAAATCAAACTCAAAGAAAGACAACTTATGTTTCTACAAGATAAGCAAAGCCTATAGAATAAACTATTATGTACATCACCTCACGATCATTTGAGCGACAAACAACTCAATAGAGTGGTGCAGATAAAAGCAATAATTTACGTGAAATATTAGTTAGATTGTTAGTTCATGTTTTCTAATTATCTAGATATATTTTTTTTAATTTTCTAAATTTTTGTTTAATATACTGTTTTGACTAATGAAATTAACATTTTAGTATTTATTCATTCAGTTAATAAAAAACTTAATAATTTAGTGGTATGTTTGGAAAAACCCGCTACGAGTGTTTGCTTTTGGATTCGATGGTGCGAGTGAACGCTAATGTAGTGCACCACCCCAATCATGGACAAGGGTGGGTTTTGAGGGTTCACGAGCATTTCAGTTTTGCAAATATATATATATATATATATATATATATATATATATATATATATATATATATATATATATATATATATATATATATATAGGGGAGGGTTAACGTGAGATCAAACTTAAAGTTGTAAAAATAAGATCTAGTCTAAACAACCACTAAAAATATTTATAAATAACCATATTAGCAATAATACACAAAAAATAAAATATTAATAAGAATTAACATTTTAGCAACTAATAATCAACAGATACATGAGTTTAGATTAGTGATACACAACCATAAATTTACATGTCAAATCAAAATGTATCACCTTACCCTATGTAAACTCTCGTAAATTTCCCTATAAATAATAAAAGTAAATCAAAGACTAATATATCATTTTGTTAATTAATAACGTTTTTACCAATAGCAAAATTTCTTTATATATTTTATTATCAAATATGCTATGTTATTTAAAATCACTACGATATTCATGATTCTCTTTGCTTGGAACGATGCTCACACATGTACAACTATAGTCTAAAATCGCGAGAATATTAAAATTTTCTTTATTCGTTACCAACCTGCATTTTCGAGACATTTTTCAAAACTTACTATTCATCGGTTACTATTCACCAAACACTATTCATCGTTTTTGGAGTCGGTTAGTGATATCGAGATGTTTTTCAAAATTTTTACTATTTACGAAACACTATTCACAAAACACTATTCACTCTCGGACTCACGTAAACGTCTCACTAATTAATTTCTAAACTTATCACTAATACAATTAAGATTTTACTAATTTTAATTACCCTAACCGGACCCTTAATTACGCATTAAGCCCAAACCAAATATTCGGCCTGTTACTATTCCTAGCCCAAAACCAAACTTAGCCCATTTTCCTTTCTCTTGTTTTTCCAATCACTCGACTAGGACAACTAGAAACGAGCCTCGTACGTCCAAATCCTACACACGACACTCCTATATTTTTACACATACTCGTTCCTCCCCTAGCCAACATTTAGAGGGTCGATTTTTAGTTTCTCACCATCGAGTCTAGATACGATTTTACGAGGCAAAGCTCATGTCCCAAAAACGATTTCATAACATTTCAACTAATCCAAAACTAAACCGTTTTGAATCACGTTTGTTTCTATTAAGTCCTAAAAATATTTCTAACACAATTTCAAGTCCAAATATTACATTTTATCAATCATCACCAAGCCTAGCCAAAGTTTCTAATTCGTTTGTATAATAAAAGGAATGTCGACATGCATTTGTAAAACAAAAATGGTACTTCCCCATTTCAAGCTCACACAAAACATATAATAAGTGTCCTAGGCAAGTACCATTTTCTTTTTGTATACATAAACAACAAGTACCATTCCATTTTTTTAAATCAATTCCAACGTTTCTTTTGAAAATGAAGATGTCGACACATTAGAAACCAAGACTTTGAGTAAATGTTGCTTCTTACACAACCTCAAGACTTTTGAACATTTCATATCACACTCCAACATCACATCCCATTAAAGCTCGGTCACTAGAACACTTCAAGTTTCATATATAAAACCCATGCATGCAATGCTTTCGTTTCATTTCCATGCAAAACCAAACAATGAGAACCATGTTACTTTTCTTCCTTCCAAGACTTTTGAAAGCCTCCTGCTACACTCTACCATCAAATCTCATAAATTCACAACCACTAAAACACTCCAAAAATTCCATATATATAGCACCTTGCATGCATGCATTCGTTTAACACATTCATACAAACCAAAAACTCACCAAAAATATTAAGTCTTTAGTCTAGCTTGGGTCGAAGCATTTGGGTAGGAAACTCAAGGGATTCGTGTGGGTTTAGGAGGAACAAATTGTTGTTGTGAACCTTAGTCGAGCACACATACACACTACGTACTCATCTCACTCACTTCTCGACTCTACGTCTTGTTTTACCCACCATTTTGGTGTCGTAAGTTCCTAACAAAACTCTTTTCAATATTTAAATAAAACTTCCATTTGCATTATTTTTATTCGCGACACACACAATTGCACCACTTTATTCGAAAATTATATAAACAACCTATATATATTTTACGTCCATTTATATATTTGACAGCTTAAGAAATAAACTATGCAAAGTTTTGAAACTAAAACGCCACGTAAAAACCATTTTTAAGTACATTCCTAGCGTACCACAACCATTTTGAAAAACTCTAAAAATTTTCTAAGTCTTTTCTTATAAAAATTCGACCCATGCTACGCCCAAAATGCACGTATACCTTTAATATTTACCTAACGAGCATACCTTTTTATTTCACAAACTAATAGTCCTCATGACAAACAATTATTTTTGTATAAAAACTTTATAATAAAAATCGCGTTTTGAACCTATAAAAGTCACCAAACAAATCGACTTGGAAACTAGTTTTGAAAAATTATTAGTATCTATTAGGCCTTAAGAATCATTTCAAAATAAGCCAAGTGAATAAGTTGAGGCTATAAGCTATTGGGCAACTTTTTCATACTCCTAACGTGAGCCCAAAACAAAGCCCAACAACCCCATAAGCCCATTGGACCCAAAAATACTAACGGGCCTTAGTTTTCGTTAAAAAGCCCATAAGCGATCCATAAGCTTTTTCGAACTAATAAGCTGTCAAAATAAGCTCAATAAGCTGTTTTAAAACTAATTAAGAAATGAAAGCATTAAGTTTTGAAATTGTGAATTTTGGACTAAAATTGCAAATTTTATGAAAATCAGGTCAAAAGTGTCAATTTTCCAAAGTTGTGGTGAAAACTGTCATTTCGTAAACTTTAGGATGAAAACTGATTTTTATAAACTTTAGGGTGAAAAGTGTAAGAAAAATAAAGTTTTAGACGTAATATATAAATATGTTTACTTTTGGACTAACGGCGTAACGCTAACGCCGTTAGGATAAAAAGTGTAAATTTTTAGAAAATACAAGGGCCATATATATAAAATTAATATTTTTATTTTTACTTTCCATTTTTACAAATTCACGTAGCGACGTTACGTTTATTTTCAAACTATTATTTTTATTACTATTATTATTATTAAACGTTACGTTTATTTTCAGACTATTATTTTTATTACTATTATTATTATTAAAGGTTACGTTTATTTTCAAAATATTATTTTTATTACTATTATTCAACGTTACGTTTATTTTCAAACTATTATTTTTATTAAACGTTACGTTTATTTTCAAACTATTATTTTTATTACTATTTTTATTATTAAACGTTACGTTATTTTCAAACTATTATTATTATTACTATTATTAAACGTTACGTTTTATTTCAAACTATCGTTATTATTAAACCTTACGTTATATTTATATATATATATATATAACTAAACTAAACGTACAGTATATTATAAAACTAAAAGTTTTACTAACGTCAAATTAACAAATCACGCATTCAAAAACTACTCGCGATTAAAACACTAAGACTATCAAACACTAAAACTTGCCATACCTTATCTAGGTCGTGTGTGGAGCCATTCCCATTTTTGCAAACTGAGTATCGATATTTTTATTCACTAAACCACTAAGGTGAGTTCATAGCCTCGCCTTTACTTGTTTAAATGTTTTATAAACCCTGCGAGGGGGATACATGCTAGTTTTTACAAACTGAACACAAGTAATTTTCTTGGTATGCTTTACCTGATCTCGTTATTGCTTAAGTACCTTTTTGCCAAAAGCCCCTCATATCATGAGCCTTAGTCACCCAGAGAGGTGAACGTAAATAATTGTGGATAGATCTATTAGGGATTGACCATCCCCGTTTGGGCGTTGGAGAAAACAACCAAACACACTTTATTTGAAATCTAATAGGTTACTGGCAAGAACCTATCCCGAGGGCCCCCTGTTACTATAATCCATCATTCGTGATGAGATCTGTCAATCGGATGAGTGTCATGAGCTTAATGCAATAACAACTGTTTTTAACTTATAATTGTATGACGGTGCAATTATCACTTATAACTTGTGTTCAATCTTTTAAACTTAAACCTATGAATATCACTCAACTTTTGTTGACTTTTAGCATGTTTATCTCAGGTCTAAATGAGCAAGGATGGGACGGAAGAGCACAAAATTCTCACAAAGGCTATAAAATTTTTATTATCATTCGAAAACCTATTTAACAAACTTTAAAACCACTGGGACCTCACTTTTAAAACTCTGATATTTACAAAACTTCGAATGATAAATGTTTTAGAAAACCTTTTTCTACTGAAAAACTATGAGCTGTGAAGTAACACCCAATCTTTATTCCATTGCAAATATTTCAAAATTGGGGGTGTTACAGATTGGCATCAGAGCTTTGGTTATAGCGAAACAGATCTGTTTTAGATCTGAACTATAACCGTTTTTACAAACAAAACATTTTATAGCCCTACACTCTTCGTACTTTCCGTGCCTGCATACTATCTTGCTTAGTACATTACCTGTTAAGATTAGTTTGCATGTTTAGAAATTGCGCTTACATAATTTTTATTTCATCCGTACTATTATATCTTTAACATAAAAATTACTTATAAAAAATACTATTCCCGGTTACAACAGTAACATGTCTCCAAAAACTTTCTTGAACGCCAAAACTACTCTTCGTAATACTAATCATCCCCCGTCAATCAAAATTCTCCGAATACTGAAGATCCCTACGTACAAATATCACAGCCCCAACTTAAATATAGGAATCACTCAGAAATCACTCCCATCGTCACCAATTTCTTCACCTCTACGTCAAAAACTTAGGAGAACTACTGAATCATATGAAGATATGATTGGTGGTCAGGCAACATTCGAAGTTGGACAAAGTTCACGTCAAGAGAGGCCGTGGAAGAATGTTGAGCCAAATTCTCCATTACCCTACACTTTAGATTCCCCAATACCAGATATCCCAAATACTTTATCCTCACCTAATTCCCCCAACTACAATATAAGCACACCTGATTCAATATGGACTCTTGTTTATCAACAAGCCAGCATATTAGAGGCTCACACTGAACAGCTAAAAGGTTTACGACCAACAAAATTTGAATGGTATGACCGTAACCTTGATGCATTGTTCAAAAGAGCGGATGCTGAGAGACGAGCAATATGTGAATTAGGAATAAAGATTAATGAGATAAAGGACAACACCAACCAGGAACTTGGGAGTTTGGATTCCAGGGTCCGTTCTGCAAGAAGAGAACATGGTCATACACATGGTAGGATTGAAGAAATTGAAAGGACCCTATGGATGGCTAGAGAGACAGCCAGGAGCCAAGGTCAAAAGATTTCCGCATTAGAGAGTATGTTGGCAAACCAAATGAACATGTGTCAGGAACGTTTCTCAAACATGGAAGCAGCACAACTTGAACTTGAGAAAGAGATTAGATATTTACGTCAGAGGCGTAACTAATCTTAAGTTTACAAGTATCCCTGCTGCATCTACTAAACCAGACAGACTTGGTTAGTATGTCATGTAATGTTCAATAAACCTGAACCCTTCAGAACTTGAAATCAAATCTATAATAACCTCCTCTTCCATTACATCTCTCTGTTATAAATCAATCATTTCTTTCGTATCAAGCATGCATGCTATGAATCCTCATACCTTCATGCAAAAATCTCATCATTTGGTTATCTCCCTAGATAAACAAATAACTCCACGTAGATCCATGACATATTAATAAGAGATCTTGTACTAATTGTTTTACAAAAACAATTAGTCAAGTTATTAATATTATGATGACTTCTACTATACTATTCAAATCTACAGTAAGATTTCTTACAATTGTTAAGATCTCTTAAGCATACTGTAACAAACCCATAACCAAAGGACTGTCTAAAAATAAAAATTTTCAAGAGAGAGCTTGAAAATGGAGAGAAACCTATTTTTATAGACGAATCGGTTTGTTCCTTAGTAATCCCATATCAAGAGTTGATTATCTATCTATGATACAACACAGACATATCTTGAAATTAGATTACAGTAAGGAGTCAATTCAGTCTATCATCAATGAAATAATTAACTTCATTTAAATTATTCTAACATCAGAAGGATTCTAAGTTAAGTTTCATTAATGATTTCAGAAGATGGACAACGTAAACAATACATGTACTCCATCATCATCAAAGACCACCATGACTACTGAAGCCGTCAGGAAATTGGTAACCAACATCGTATCAGTAGTACTCGAAGGGACTACCATAGTTTATCCAAGAGGAGAGTCGGATACGCCTGACAAGCAGGAAAACTACATGGAATATAGGCCAAACCACTTTAAAACGCCAGAAGGAATGGCTAACCCTACCATCACCCATAACAAAGGAATTAGGAAAGGAGTTATACCTAATGGAAATAAACAAAACCAAAAACTCTTAGAAATGAGGAACCTTTAAAGACTTCGATAGTATCAAAGGAATGATGACTAGATTGAAGTAGATGAATAAATTCCTGTTGTAAATAAATAAATCCTAGTTCGACAATTTCCTGAGATTGTATCTCTTCCCCGTATTATACTTTAAGTTACGATGGATGTAACCTAAGTATAACAACTATCCTTCTACAGTATCGAAAAATCTACCTTGTAATATTTCCAAAATAATTATAATCTACGTCAATTTCAATTCCTATCTCATTTACCAAATAACAACATACTGTTATTTCCCTAGAAATTTCTGAATAGAAATTTCTGACTCATTATATATATATACACAAAATAAATAAATAAATCAATGAATAAAGTTCCTACTTTATTCTTAAAAGAAATTACATATTATATCATAATAACAAAACGTTGAACACCACCTAAAACAACTTAAAGAAAAGCATAAATACCACTGTGACTGAGCCAAGCATCACATCATTTAGTCCTCAATTATACATAGCCTGATCAACTATGTCTAATTTAGAAAGAATCATGTCATGATGGAACAATCATAATGCCAAAATTTCTAAATAACAATCTTCATTTAAAAGCAACAAATCTAAATAAACTGAACTATTCATAAATATTACAAACTACCATAAAAACCTATCTTATTCCTTCGTCATTATGACGAGAAGCCAACAAAAGTACAAATAGGAAAACCCTAGTAATTCGCAAAGACTAACAAAAAACTCCAATAACTAAAAATTTATCTGAATCCATGAAAATTAATAAATAAACAAATAACTAGCATCGGAAGTGCTAACGTCACAATAATTACAATATAAAATAGAATCTTCAATAGGTTGATCCGCTATGACAACAAAAACCCCCACCAACAAAACCATAGCAAAAGCCACCACAGGATGAATCACCTTAATTATGCTGAAAGATAAATATAAACAAATCATTAAAAACAATAGCAAGACTAGTTTTTAAACATAAGGACAAATAAGTCTTATTTCACATTTATTGAGGATTACATAGAAACACGATAAGGAATTAAGTTAAAACAACCCTAGCTTAAGATTATTACCCCCATATCTTGTCCACGGTAATGGCTAGAACTGTGAGGGGTACGATAAACAACAAGATCGCAACCAAGAACCCAAAGTCTTCGTCTGGAACATACGCTAAGTAGACAGCGGCAAGGACGAAATACACAATCGCTAGTATAGTAATTAGGCTCGGCATTTTTTCGGAAGTATTTTAAGAATAGGAGATGAGAAATGATAGGAAAATGGTTGGTGAAAGAAATGGAAATTTGAAATGGATATATGTAGGTAGAAAACTAGCCGTTAGACACTATTCACGACCCTTAGGAATCACTATTTCCGACCGTTGGGTACGGTATAGCTAGCCATTATTTTACTATTCAAAACCATTACCTTCAATATTCAAAACCCTTAAGTACACCAGTTACTAGATCCTGTCTAGCACAAATAAGTCTAAATAAACCGCGTCTCCTAAATCTTAATAATAAAAATCTCTCGACAACCCTCTGATCGAAATTTTTCTAATACAAAAATTTCGTTAAACTTGAATTCCGGGACGGAATTCAGAATGAGGGGTAGGTACTGTAAACTCCCATAAATTTCTCTATAAATAATAAAAGTAAATCAAAGACTAATATATCATTTTGTTAATTAATAACGTTTTTACCAATAGCAAAATTTCTTTATATATTTTATTATCAAATATGCTATGTTACTTAAAATCACTACGATATTCATGATTCTCTTTGCTTGGAACGATGCTCACACATTTACCACTATAGTCTAAAATCGCGAGAATATTAAAATTTTCTTTATTCGTTACGAACCTGCATTTTCAAGACATTTTTCAAAACTTACTATTCATCGGTTACTATTCACCAAACACTATTCATCATTTCACTATTCATCGTTTTTGGAGTCGGTTAGTGATATCGAGATGTTTTTCAAAATTTTTACTATTTACGAAACACTATTCACAAAACACTATTCACTCTCGAACTCACGTAAACGTCTCACTAATTAATTTCTAAACTTATCACTAATCACAATTAAGATTTTACTAATTTTAATTACCCTAACCGGACCCTTAATTACGCATTAAGCCCAAACCAAATATTCGGCATGTTACTATTCCTAGCCCAAAACCAAACTTAGCCCATTTTCCTTTCTCTTGTTTTTCCAATCACTCGACTAGGACAACTAGAAACGAGCCTCGTACGTCCAAATCCTACACACGACACTCCTATATTTTTACACATACTCGTTCCTCCCCTAGCCAACATTTAGAGGGTCGATTTTTAGTTTCTCACCATCGAGTCTAGATACGATTTTACGAGGCAAAGCTCATGCCCCAAAAACGATTTCATAACATTTCAACTAATCCAAAACTAAACCGTTTTGAATCACGTTTGTTTCTTTTAAGTCCTAAAAATATTTCTAACACAATTTCAAGTCCAAATATTACATTTTATCAATCATCACCAAGCCTAGCCAAAGTTTCAAATTCGTTTGTATAATAAAAGGAATGTCGACATGCATTTGTAAAACAAAAATGGTACTTCCCCATTTCAAGCTCACACAAAACATATAATAAGTGTCCTAGGCAAGTACCATTTTCTTTTTATATACATAAACAACAAGTACCATTCCATTTTTTTAAATCAATTCCAACGTTTCTTTTGAAAATGAAGATGTCGACACATTAGAAACCAAGACTTTGAGTAAATGTTGCTTCTTACACAACCTCAAGACTTTTGAACATTTCATATCACACTCCAACATCACATCCCATTAAAGCTTGGTCACTAGAACACTTCAAGTTTCATATATAAAACCCATGCATGCAATGCTTTCGTTTCATTTCCATGCAAAACCAAACAATGAGAACCATGTTACTTTTCTTCCTTCCAAGACTTTTGAAAGCCTCCTGCTACACTCTACCATCAAATCTCATAAATTCATAACCACTAAAACACTCCAAAAATTCCATATATATAGCACCTTGCATGCATGCATTCGTTTACCACATTCATACAAACCAAAAACTCACCAAAAATATTAAGTCTTTAGTCTAGCTTGGGTCGAAGCATTTGGGTAGGAAATTCAAGGGATTCGTGTGGGTTTAGGAGGAACAAATTGTTGTTGTGAACCTTAGTCGAGCACACATACACACTACGTACTCATCTCACTCACTTCTCGACTCTACGTCTTGTTTTACCCACCATTTTGGTGTCGTAAGTTCCTAACAAAACTCTTTTCAATATTTAAATAAAACTTTCATTTGCATCATTTTTATTCGCGACACACACAATTGCACCACTTTATTCGAAAATTATATAAACAACCTATATATATTTTACGTCCATTTATATATTTGACACCTTAAGAAATAAACTATGCAAAGTTTTGAAACTAAAACGCCACGTAAAAACCATTTTTAAGTACATTCCTAGCGTACCACAACCATTTTGAAAAACTCTAAAAATTTTCTAAGTCTTTTCTTATAAAAATTCGACCCATGCTACGCCCAAAACGCACGTATACCTTTAATATTTACCTAACGAGCATACCTTTTTATTTCACAAACTAATAGTCCTCATGACAAACAATCATTTTCGTATAAAAACTTTATAATAAAAATCGCGTTTTGAACCTATAAAAGTCACCAAACAAATCGACTTGGAAACTAGTTTCGAAAAATTATTAGTATCGATTGGGCCTTAAGGCCCAATCATTTCAAAATAAGCCAAGTGAATAAGCTGAGGCTATAAGCTGTTGGGCAACTTTTTCATACTCCTAACATGAGCCCAAAACAAAGCCCAAAAACCCCATAAGCCCATTGGACCTAAAAATACTAACGGGCCTTAGTTTTCATTAAAAAGCCCATAAGCGATCCATAAGCTTTTTCGAACTAATAAGCTGTCAAAATAAGCTCAATAAGCTGTTTTAAAACTAATTAAGAAATGAAAGCATTAAATTTTGAAATTGTGAATTTTGGACTAAAATTGCAAATTTTATGAAAATCAGGTCAAAAGTGTCAATTTTCTAAAGTTGTGGTGAAAACTGTCATTTCATAAACTTTAGGATGAAAACTGATTTTTATAAACTTTAGGGTGAAAAGTGTAAGAAAAATAAAGTTTTGGACATAATATATAAATATGTTTAATTTTGGACTAACGGCGTAACGCTAACGCCGTTAGGATAAAAGGTGTAAATTTTTAGAAAATACAAGGGCCATATATATAAAATTAATATTTTTATTTTTACTTTCCATTTTTACAAATTCACGTAGCGACGTTACGTTTATTTTCAAACTATTATTTTTATTACTATTATTATTATTAAACGTTACGTTTATTTTCAAACTATTATTTTTATTACTATTATTATTAAACGTTACGTTTATTTTCAAACTATTATTTTTATTACTATTATTAAACGTTACGTTTATTTTCAAACTATTATTTTTATTATTAAACGTTACGTTATTATCAAACTATTATTACTATTACTATTTTTATTATTAAACGTTACGTTATTTTCAAACTATTATTATTATTACTATTATTAAACGTTACGTTTTATTTCAAACTATCGTTATTATTAAACCTTACGTTATATATATATATATATATATATATATATATATATATATATATATATATATATATATATATATATATATATATATATATATATATAAAACTAAACTAAACGTACAATATATTATAAAACTAAAAGTTTTACTAACGTCAAGTTAACAAATGACGCATTCAAAAACTACTCGTGATTAAAACACTAAGACTATCAAACACTAAAACTTGTCATACCTTATCTAGGTCGTGTGTGAAGCCGTTCTCATTTTTGCAAACTGAGTATCGATATTTTTATTCACTAAACCACTAAGGTGAGTTCATAGCCTTGCTTTTACTTGTTTAAATGTTTTATAAACCCTGCGAGGGGGATACATGCTAGTTTTTACAAACTGAACACAAGTAATTTTCTTGGTATGCTTTACCTGATCTCGTTAATGCTTAAGTACCTTTTTGCCAAAAGCCCCTCATATCATGAGCCTTAGTCACCCAGAGAGGTGAACGTAAATAATTGTGGATAGATCTATTAGGGATTGACCATCCCTGTTTGGGCGTTGGAGAAAACAACCAAACACACTTTATTTGAAATCTAATAGGTTACTGGCAAGAACCTATCCCGAGGGCCCCCTGTTACTATAATCCATCATTCGTGATGAGATCTGTCAATCGAATGAGTGTCATGAGCTTAATGCAATAACAACTGTTTGTAACTTATAATTGTATGACGGTGCAATTATCACTTATAACTTGTGTTCAATCTTTTAAACTTAAACCTATGAATATCACTCAACTTTTGTTGACATTTAGCATGTTTATCTCAGGTCTAAATGAGCAAGGATGGGACGAAAGAGCACAAAATTCTCACAAAGGCTATAAAATTTTTATTATCATTCGAAAACCTATTTAACAAATTTTAAAACCACTGGGACCTCACTTTTAAAACTCTGATATTTACAAAACTTCGAATGATAAATGTTTTAGAAAACCTTTTTCTACTGAAAAACTATGAGCTGTGAAGTAACACCCAATCTTTATTCCGTTGCAAATATTTCAAAATTGGGGGTGTTACACCCTAATACACATTACATGTCAAATCAAAGTGTACCACATTGGTTTTGTCAATCTTAAAAAGAAAACCATCGGAACTTTAACAATTTTAGTTGTAGTTAATAAAAAAAAATTATTTTATTTTAACGAGAGTGTCACTTGTCAAATTTTAGTTGGATCTTATTTTTACAACTTTAAGATCGATCTTATTTGATCTAGATTTATTTTATATATATATATATATATATATATATATATATATATATATATATATATATATATATATATATATATATATATATATATATGGACTCTGTTCAATAAAAATTAGAGAGATAATTTGCACACTCTCATAAATAATTGGGAAACTCTAAATTAGATTGTGGTGACATTTATATTCTCACATTAATTTTATTCATTCTTATTTTGTGAGGATTGTCAAGACATTCTAATTTAGAGTGTCTCAATTATTTATGAGAGTGTGCAAATCACCGTTCTAGAAGTTATGTTTCTAATCTTGCTTAGCTTTTTTATACGTGATTGGTTGATTTTCGTCATGTTTCCATCCCTGACTACCACCACCACGCCAACATACCACTGCACATGGTCTAAACGCATTCTCTAGCGTACGAACATTTATGGTTCATATCGTAGTACATATAATAAGTACAACCTAGAAAACAAGTGTGTACGTATATGATAATATTTAAACGACCATTATTATACAGTTAGGTCACATTATATATTCCAAATTATTAAAAAGATATATACCATAAAAAAGTTAGTGAAAAAAAACTATATATATGTCCCCACTCCCATTAGTTCCTCCATGCCACTTGACACTCATATATACACTCACCCAATTTACTTCATCACACATTCTCTTATGAACAAAAGGAATGTGTGTATTGATACATCACAATCTTCATCACACATTAACCTCATTTAATTCAACCCACAAGTTTTTTTTCTTGGATATATCCTTCAAACAACATATAATAAGATGGATAATGTAAAAGAAATACAAGGTAAAATGTCTCATGATCCTTACTATGACAAATGGAGAGTGGTCATAGTTGGTGCCGGACCATCTGGCCTAGCTGCGGCCGCATGCTTAAATGAACAAGGCGTCCCAAGTATAGTTATTGAACGAGAAAAGTGTATAGCTTCTCTATGGCAACTTAAAACCTATGATCGTCTCAAGTTACACCTTCCTAAGAAATTTTGTGAATTGCCACTTATGCCCTTCCCAGAGGATTTTCCAACATACCCGGATAAACAACAATTTGTTGAATACTTAGAAGAATACGCGAAAAGGTTTAGGATAAAGCCGGTTTTTCAGACAAGTGTGAAGAGTAGTGAGTATGATAAGAGGAAAGGGATGTGGAGAGTGAACTGTGTAGGGCTAGAAGGAAAGGAGGTCGAGTATGTTTGCCAATGGTTAGTGGTGGCTACAGGAGAAAATGCGGAAGCAGTGATGCCGGAGATTGATGGGATGGTAGGATTTTGTGGTGATGTGAAGCATACTTCAGCGTATAAAAGTGGAAGTGTTTATAAAGGGAAAAAAGTGTTAGTGGTTGGTTGTGGGAATTCAGGAATGGAAGTGTGTTTGGATCTTTGCAATCATAATGCTAAGCCTTCACTTGTTGTCAGAGATGCTGTGAGTACTTTTTTTAACCTAATTTTTAAACAGCCTTCTTTCAAAACAGTATAACTGCTCTTTTTTGTAAGATTCACAAGTGATAGTGCTTTTTTAAAAAATATATAAAATGTTTTCATGGAACTTAAAATCACAAATGAAAATTGTGTCACTTTAAAGTTAGTTCAGCTTTATCTCAATCATGTTAAATAAGTGTATGATTTATCATAAAACGGGTATCTAATATCTTATACCACATCAACTTTATGATTATATGTCTATAACTTTTGTTTACAGAATTTTCTCTTTGGCTAACTCTTAAAATACATTATCCTTGGTTAGTTGGTTTCTGTTTAACTTAAAGCAAGTCCAATCAAAGATACGTCACAGGTTAAGTACCTCCAAGGCTCCAACCCCATTTATAGTTTGAATATATTCTTATTACTAAATATATATTAAGAAATAAGAAAGAAAGATTAAAGCTTTTATTTCCATTTTTTAATATTTTGTAAAAAAAGGCATACTATTAATATATTCTATTTGAAAATTGAGCGGTACCTAAAATTTAGGAATAATTTTGAGTCTGAACATGTATAACATCAGCTTAAATGATTATATTATTGTTGCAACCAATAGATAATTGACATGTAATTTTAGAATTGAAATTAGTTGTTAGTTAGGCCTTTCAAATATCTTTCTTTTAATTAACCTAAATACGGGTGGTTACATAGTATTTAGGTTGTTGAACAAGGTTTTTATACAAATTTGATAAATGATCACACGGCTTTATGAGCATGTAATAAATGTAACAATTTAAGTTACATTATTAATTTGCTTAAACAAGTGATTAGGTTGGTCATTTCCGGTACATTTCACAATATATAAATTTCACATGTTTATGAAAACTTCAACTCTTATGGAAACTCAAGCTCAATTTCAAAACCAAATTGAAATCTCATCATCTGTCAAGCGATTCTGAAATTAGTTGGGTTTTTAATCATAAGAAGGCCCCATGTTGAAATCTCATCATCTGTCAAGCTCAATTTCGAAACCATATTATAAGATCCAAAAAGTCCGACCTGATAATTAGCTAAACCTTTTATCGCTTACTCATCTCCAAATCGATTGCAATTTGGAAGCTAAGTCGAATAACGACTTAACAAAGTCAGTTTTTATGGTTATAACAATGCATATGGGAGCAAATGGAGCACCTTAGAGAAACACTAATTAAAGGGGAAAAAACGTAAAAAAGAAAAGAAAAAAAGAAGTGTTTTATTAAAGTGAACCAACCCCTCCATGAAGGCAAATGGGCTTGTCATGCCACCCTTAAATATGAGCTTTATTTTCTCTTTTTTGTTAGTCACATTCTTGCTACAGGGAAAAAGAATCGAGCCCGGCCATAACATGATTATATGTTATTTCTCTTTTACTATTCGCTCTTTATGGGTTTGAAATTCAACTAATGGTTGGATTGTTAAATCGAAAATCAGGTACATGTCCTACCACGAGATATGTTGGGAAAATCGACTTTTGGGCTGTCCATGTGGTTGCTCAAGTGGTTCCCAATGAGATTAGTTGACCGGTTTCTGTTGATCGTGTCATGGCTCATACTTGGAAACACAGCTAAGTATGGACTTGACCGGCCAGTGGTGGGGCCGCTCGAGCTCAAAAACATGTCTGGAAAGACACCAGTGTTGGATGTCGGGGCCCTAGCCAAGATCAAAAGTGGAGATATTAAGGTAATCAACCTAGTTACTATTTATGGATGCTTTAACTTTTTACCTTTAGTGTGCTTTTCACTTCCTTAAATCCCATCCAATATCATTGTATGTTGGATCTACCCTTTTCAAAAAAGGAAAATCTACAATCATTAGTTTTAGATTTGTTTGATCATAGTATCTATTAACACGATATCTCCGTTTATGCCCAAACATGATTTTGCTCCACCCATATCATACCTAATCAACATGGTCCAAACATCATTTGTCTAAACTTGCTTTATATCGTATGTGTGTCCATAGATGAGCTAGTTTCCAAAACAAAAAGGAGGGCTCAAACACCGTGGATTGATCGAACAAAATGTAGAAAATCTAGCTTGGTTAGGGGAAAAAAAATAATAATAAAAAAATAAAAAAGGTATGCATAACACAAGCCAATATTTGGTTCAAATTTATTGACCCACGTACTAATGTTGTGTTTCCAACTTTATAACAATGTCTGATTAAATTAATCTAATTGTTAATTATCTTGGTATAACTTTTTTGATTTTGTACTAATTTTGTGTTTTATTGTTTGTAGATATGTCCAGGAATTCAAGAAATAAGGCATCATAATATACAATTTGTGAATGGGAAAATAGAGAATTTTGATGCAGTTATTTTCGCAACAGGATACAAAAGTAATGTACCATGTTGGCTAAAGGTACTTATCTCTCAATGATTTTTCTTTTTTAACGACAATAGAAACATAATTCCTTTACTTAATTAAACTGTTGTTTAATTTAATTTTCATGTTCAATAATCAATATTCCTCAATTCTTACAAGTAGCTAAGGTCATTTGATAAGATACTAATTCTACTTGTACATTATCTAAGAGTTTCATATTTCGTATAATAGGAGAAAGAGATGTTCTCTGAAATAGACGGGTATCCTCGAAGACCATTTCCAAATGGTTGGAAAGGTGCATATGGGCTTTACGCCGTAGGGTTCACTAAACGTGGTTTGCTTGGTGCGTCATTGGATGCTAAGCGAATAGCAGAAGACATCGCAAAATGTTGGAAAAAAATAAGCTAACCATCTCACATCGACAATGAGACGATCTGTTTATATTTTCAGTTCAGCCCTAGTTTTGTATTCATTTTTGGGTGGGGGTTCTTTTTTGGTTTTTTATATTTTCTTTTTGCGTTTTCTTGACTCATATTAGATAACACACATTCAATTGAACTACAATTGAATGAAATTTTTTTTGTTAGTAACAAACCAATTTAGTTGCTTTAAATAGCAAAATTTCAATGGAATTAGAGAGTGGGTAGAGACTGTTGGGCTGTTTAGATTCATGATAAATTCGAGTGTGAAAATTTTGTATGTAAATATGTTGAAAAAATATATAAAAGAGATGCTTTGATCTGGTTTCTAGACACATATTGTGTCATTGTTCTTATTGGCGATGCAAAGAAGAAGTACTGAACCAAATATCTAGTTCTTTCGACTAAACTATATATACGTTGTGCCCATATGACTTGTGCCAAGGCAGCATATAGTCTTGCAGAAGTATCTAATGAATATATCTGACTACTGAAACACGCATTTGTACATTTTTTATTATGGTTTAAGCATACACAAAAGCTTTTAAACATTCTTCTGCAAAGCTCGTTCACTCGAGTCTTTTACTCTATCTAGCAAGGTCACTATTTTGATTTGAACCATCTCTGAACCCAAATTGATACGCTAGCTCTTAAAGGTTCCCATTATAAACGTCAATATGCATTTCAATGCATACTTGTGAATTGACATATCAGATAAAGTTTTTTATTTATTTTTTATTATTATTATTATTTTTTTTACAAAACTCATCATTAATATTCATCTTTTTATCACGAATAATCAAATATTTTTATTAAAGTTATGTTGTTCCAAACAAAACAAACAAAACAGAAAACGCTAAGTATATCAGATATTATACAACCAAATTACCAATACAATCTAATTCACTTATTTATATAGTGGATAGTTTCATATCGTGTTTTGTAAGTGTATGATATATGGAGAGGGATCCAGAGAGATCAAGGGATTGTAACTGACGAAATTTGAAAATGATGCTTTCGTATCAAATTTCGATACATGTACAATCACTATATGCTAGGACCACTTAATTTGAATCCATGTTTAAGCACATCATTCAAGTGAAGATGGAAATAGTTGATATATATATATACTTTGTATGTGGAAGTATGATATTAAGGTTCCGATATATATTACCAAGCTTCATCTACGGAAAAGGTAGTCAGGCAAAAGTACAGTTCACAGCGATCCCATATTTCCATACGATCACTACCGAAAAGGTATAGTGAGGCAAAGGTATGTGACATGATAAATGACCTAAAGAGTGAGGTGATGATAAATACATATGTATGGTCGGGTTTAAGAGGGTTTATTTATTTATTTTTATTTTTTTCTTTTCTTTATTATTATTTTTTTTTTTAATAATCGAAGGACTAGACCACAAGAATGTTGTGAATAATCATGGTAGCAAAACTTTGACCTAAAAATAAGATTGTCCTTCTCTGAATGTGTAACTTTCATGGAGTGTTCATTCACCACTCAGATGAAGTCTTTGACTGAGGCTTTGCTTTCTTATCACTTTTGAAATAATTGCCAACATGAAATAATGAAATGTCTGGTTATTAAATATCTAGGATATTGTCATACTAGTATGTAATTATGTTCCAACATAAGTAGAATTAAGTCCTTGTAATTCATTATTACCTCATACTAAAACAATAACATGTGACAAAATACAGTATAAATACATAGCTTGTAAAAAAAGCTATGGCAAAGTCTATACATATATAACACCGTCATTTTGGTCATTTATAATCAATGTACACGATAAAATACCAATGGGACTTTCGAAATTCGTCTCAGTGTGAATAATTTTTTTGATGTATCAAGTGTATTTTGATAACCTATACTACTTATAAAGCATGAATGTGAATTCTTGAAATCTTAAAATTTTTAATATCTTGAATTTTGAAAACTTAAAATTAATGTAGTTTGTTTAAATTACCTTTAGGTATATATCTTTTAATACACTTTAAACTTGATCAATTCTAAACATGACAATTTTTCAAAAACATATGTCATATTAATTTTAACAAACATACGCTTTGTATTTCAAAAAACACACGCTTTGCATTAAAAGTCGAACTAGAATAACGATTTCGCAAGCATAATTATATTTGTACTTTGCGCGGGTATACGTCTAGTTTATATTAATTGTTAAGAAAGTAGACTATTTACAATAAAACATCAAAATTACCATGTTAATCTTTCATAGAATTTAATTTACCTAAACTAGCAAGATTTTTAAGAAGTCGCATCTTTTTTGTTAAGAAGATAAAATAGAAGTGCATGTTTGACAGTTTGTTTAATTTGTTTCTAGAAAACAAACACATAAAAGACATTGGGTAATTTGGTGAGATCATCCACATGATTGCTCCACAAACTCAGGGTAATAAGTAATGGCACCTTTATATACATGCCTGAAAAGGCCAATACATGCAGGCCTGTGACTAATGGACTAACACCACTCCACTCTTCCTCTTCACACCAAATCACGTTTTCATTTCGTATTAGTGGTATCTAGGTAAGCAGATATTGATTATCCTTAATCCACAATAAATTAGTTATTTAATCTCCATAATAATTAAAATAGTTATTCATGTTTTGTACATTTTGTACATTTACAAAACAAAGTCGATTGGATTTATATATATCTAAAAGGGGTAAATTAGACAGATATACAACTTATTTATACACGAAACAAGTCATACGGATTGAGTTAATCAAATGGATTAATATATAGTCATCCAAATTGCAGCTATATCAAAACACTATGTAAGTAGTGTGATGGAATATCTTCTGTAATTTTATTTAACATACAAATCGTGAATAATCTTGGATGTATAGAACCCTAATACATTGTTGGATTGACTATGACCCGACCTACTTCAGTATGTGTTTGAGATGACCTATTTAATGGGCAAAGTTTTTTCGACCCATTGTCTGACTCATCACACTCATCCGTTTTGGCATCCATCCCACGTCTCAGTACTTATGACTCGTTGTAGACTCAACCACCACACCATACCACCATCTCTATCGTAGGGGACCATGGTTCTTTATCAAGAATGATTCCATATCTTGAACATTCGCCATTTTTCCTATCACCTACTCAAATGATGTCAAAGGAGTTTAATTCTGTTTATTTTCATACAGATGTCTTATTCGTTTATTGCTTGCTTTTCATAATTAGTTCATTAAATAGCGCATAAGCTTGAGATTTAAATGAAGTTGGAGGTAGCGGGCATAGAAAAGAGTTGAGCAATAATGACAAAATAGAAAGAAGAATATATAATAATAATAATAATAATAATAATAATAATAATAAACAGATAGTCTCTTGGCTCCCCACTAATTTATTGTAAAATCCTATTTGTTTTTTAATAAAGTGATGTTTATAATAATAATAATAATAATAATAATTAAAAAAAAAAAAAGGCCTATGTCTAACTATTTCTACTTTTCAATTTCCAAATATGCAGAAAAAAAATAATCACACTTTTCTCTAAAACTTTTCATGTCCAACAACCATTACTATATAAACCGATACCCGAAACTTTTTAACACTAATTTACTTCATGTTCTTATAATTTTACAAGCAAAATAAATGGCTGTAGAGAGAAAACTTGTATAGTAACTTAGTTTATATTATAACTGTGTAATTAGTGTAATTAGTGATCAATGATAAAGAAAAATGATTAAAATAGGGATAAATGCTTGAAAATGTATTTAGCTTGTCATCTTTTCTTTTTGTATATAGTTACCTTTTAATTTACCTTTTAAATAGATCTTAGTGCCTAATAAGTCTTATTGTATGTATTGTTACGAGTTTGTTTTAGTGCAATGTTTATTAAGTATATTTGGTCCGTTATTCCCTTTATCCAAACACTCTTTCAACACTACAACGCTATATCATCCATACCCAAACACCGACTCTTCAACATCCCTTATTTTTTCACTTAGATTTTTTTTTTTTTTTTTTTTTTTTTTTTTTTTTTTTTTCATAAAAACCCATCATCTTTTATACTATAATTATCAACAACAAATTCATCATCATCAACAACAACAAAACCCGTTGAAGCTAACCACCAAATTTGTCATGAATTTTCAGTGTTTCATAAAAACAGCATAAATATCATACATTGAAACTTAGAATGCTTTACAAACATTAATATCAAACTATTTATACATCGAAATTTTATACTAATTCAGGAACACCTAGTTCAATTTCGAGTTCACAATCCACACCACAAACAAACATTTTTACATATTTCTTTCATCAATGAAACCCTAGATTCAATTGAACCATAATCCCAAATCTAATTGCTTCATAATTCAAAACATAGCCCTCAACTTCGTATTCTGAATATATCTATTCGTTTTTTCAGCGGCAGCGTGGTGGAGGCGATTTAGGAATCTGTTGATGAATGATGAACTTAGGTTTTAGTTTAATATTTGTTATAATTATAGTTTAATATTTTCTTTCATTTTGACCTTTTATCATGAATATGTTATGTGAACTTTTTTTTAAGCATTATCTTGATACATAGTCTTATGATATTATGTTCGGTTTGTATAAAGTTGCCTATTTATGAATCTTAGTATCGAAAAACTTGATCATGATTCGTTATTTGTGGTATTTAGAAGATAAGATGAACCACTCTCATGACACTATTGCTAAATTCTTAAGCTTGTTGCTACCAATGAAATCAAAGGTTTAACATATGTTTAAACTAGAGGGTTCAATTAGAGTTTGATTTCAGTGTGTGTTTTTTGTATGAGATCAAAAAGTGTTTGTAGAACTGGTTTATTTAGATGATGTGGACAATACTTGGCAAACCAACTAAGCAACAATATACTAATTAATAGACTTATTTTAATTACATGACGACACGTCAACACCCGCATGTAATAGCACATACAATAAGAATTATTAGGCACTAAAATCTATTTGATAGAAAAATTAAAAGTATTAGTCGACTAGGGGAATAGTGTCACTAGGATTAAGATGTAGGTTAACTAGGTCTAAAGGTGAGGAATGATATTTTTTGTGTTTTTTATGTTTTATGGAAAGCAGTAAAATCTCGGGTATTGAAAGAGTGGGCGGAATTAATTGCTAGTCAACAAACCCAAAATTACTAATTAAACAAAATAAAATAAAATAGCAAGAAAAGTAAATTTGATGGATTACTTATAAGAGACAAATGTGTTTACTTAGATTTCATTACTCCCTATTATCTCTTATTGATTAATTGATTTGTTACAACTATTTGATTGAAGGATTGTATTC
Organism: Artemisia argyi; assembly: GCA_030686995.1. Classification (NCBI taxonomy): domain Eukaryota; kingdom Viridiplantae; phylum Streptophyta; class Magnoliopsida; order Asterales; family Asteraceae; genus Artemisia; species Artemisia argyi. The sequence continues at coordinate 62,401,268 of CM060685.1, forward strand.
CTTAATACCAGTGGTGGGGGCGTGTACGTCCTTCCCCAACTCTATGAGTATCTATTTCTTCTTATGATGACATGTTTAGTGTCCTACCATAGAATCATCAACATCTACTCATGCATTAAATACAATTAATAAAACCGTAGTACACATTCGATTACGTTTCTTAAGACATTCAAGCATGTTATCGTATAAGAGATTAACCAGTTTTCTTAAGCCTAACGTGAGTCAATCAACCAAACAATCAATAACAAATCAACAATCAATAATTAACAACTAGGTTTCATTAGATCTAAGCAAACACTAAGAGATCTAAGCTAACATGTTAATGAAAAGAAAAGACAAATGATTAATCAAACAACACATAGACATATCGAATGATTAAAGGAGAACTTATCTTTCAATTGAACATCGAAGAAAATAGGGTTTGAAACCCTAAAAGTGCTGTAAAATTTAGACTTACAAAGTTCCCTACAAAGTTCTACAAGTTCCACCTCTTTCTAATGAAAAAAATTTAAAAGTATATATAGAGATACATAGGTGACGGCGTCACGCTTTGGGTTGTGACGCCGTCATCTCGCCTTCATTAGGGTTTCGTGATGCCCAATTAATCATCTTGATGTCGTCACTTGTTGTTTCATCTAGGTCGTCTCTTGTTAATATTGTACGTGATGCCTTACTCCAAATAATATGTGACGCCGTCACGTGTTCATCTTCCAAAAGTCCTCTGGCCTGTCATTTGCAAATAAATTCCACCACTTGAATCTTCAAGTGACGGCGTCACCATGTAAGGCGTGACGTCGTCACGTGTAATTTCCAGCATAGTTTCTTGATTTTGTCGTTTTCTTCGCTTTTGACTCCAAAAACGCCCAAACCATTTTCTAGAATTCTTGTCCCAAGTACCTAAAATAACAAAAGAAGCCATTTAAGGTAATGTTTGACCATATATTTAAGATTTAGGGCTTAAATGACCCCCTAAAAGTGTATCGAATAAATCTTATCACATACTCTAACAGTATTCTCGGACAAGCACCCGCCTTGTACTCATCACAGGCTACTTCACTTCCTAGTGCTTTTAGCACTATGACATTGTAGGACCCGACATGGAATATGGATACAGGTGCCTCATCTCATTTAAATCCTAATGCAAGTGATTTAAGTACTATTTTTATATAAATGTTTATACCCATCTATTCACGTTGGCGACGGTAATTCTATTCCGGTCACTAACACCGGTCATAGCATGATTCCATCTCTTCATCGCCCTCTTCACCTTCATAATGTACTTGTCCGCCCTAATATCATCAAAAACCTTATTTTTGTTCGTAAATTTACTAGGGACAATAACTGCACTATTGAATTTTGTTGGGAACACATTTTTAATATATATCAAGTGTCGGTCATATGTAATTAATTATAGGTTGCTTATTATATTTATTACTTATATGTTTAATGTAAGGCTTATGTAATAGAAGCCCATGGGCCATAAAGCCCACATTTTGTTAAGAATGGAAGGAAGGGGAGTTGCCCTAATCCATTCCTATAAATACCAAGCTATGTGAATATTTTTATTTGTTGATTAATCATATATGCTATCAAACATTTGCTACTATTTCTTATATGACTTAATCAACCATTCTTATATCTTTCTCTCATCTCTATCTCTATTAGTTACTTGTGGTATTCATTATGGGAACCAACAAGTGGTATCATTTGTCAAATAGTGATTGAAGTTTACTTCTTTAGTGTTTTAACGTGGTACTTTAGTGTTTTTTCTTTAATTTTTTGTCGTTAACTTTGTTTCTTTTACTCAAATCTTGGAGCTTGGAAAGTTTTGAGATTAATAGTGTTTAAAAGCTCATTTTTTTGCATAAAGATTACTGCTTTATAAGATTAGTGCTTTATAATCAACCATTCTTATACCTTTTCCATATTTCTCTCCAAAAGTACCTAAAATAACAAAAAGAACGATTTAGGGCAATAATTGATCGAATAATCTCGAATTCGGGCTTAAATGACCCCTTAAAAGTGGTTCACTTTTCGCCTCATCAAATACCCTTACACTTGAGATTTGCTATTCCTCAAGCAAATGCGCTTTTATTCTAATCAAAATACAAGTTAGGGGTCATTTAACACTAATATAAAAGTAATTACAACAAATAATCATTCCACTAAAGACCAAAGACAAGTACGGAGGTCATACACTAGCACCTCACAAATAGTGTTTAGATACTCACATCTCTCGGATGTAATAAAGTATATATCATAATATGAAAATGAAAAACATCTCTCACTACATGTCATAACAAAATAGATTACCATAGGCTTGGGAAAGGATCAAACCACTACCACTTGGTGTAAACACCTAGGATAAACTATCAAAGAGGTCTTTCAAAGGGTTATACGTTAGGTGTAGGGATATGGAATACACGGTTTTGTTGGATAAAGGCAATATTTACTGGTGGCGAGTTAATCATCTTGGTTAATTACATGTACAATATGGCATTGTTAAGCCAAGACTAGACTCGACTTAAGCTAATGAATCAAAAATAACAAAAACATAAAATAAACATAGAATGAAATGGGATGGTAGTCCGTATGTTTTTTCTCTTTTCTTTTTCTATTTTTTTTTCTTTTTCTTGCTTTTTTTTTTTTTTTTTTTTTTTTTTTTTTTTTTTTTTTTTTTGCATACACTCTTACCCTACCATCCAAAATAATACATCATAGGGAATGTACATTCCCCTTACACTTGAATTTTTACATACTTTACAATAAACTAATCTAATGACTCGAATCAAGATAATCAAAATACTTGGAGTACTTTTAAGATTAACGTACATATGTAGGTAATATATGATGTTCTTCCCCATTACTCCATAACACTAGTACTTTACCCATGAGTCCTGATGAGTGTGTAAATACTCATCATTTTTACCATTTCTGAGCTGCCAAAACATCTAAAAATACTCAATAATGAATCAAAATAGTGAAAATATCCCAGGAAAGTGTTTTACATGTTTCAAATGCAAAAATACCAAAAATAGATGAAAAACGCACAAAGTTTGCATAATTGGCAGTTTCAGTCCCTCAACTTTCAAAAGTTGTCAAATCTAGTCCCTGGTCATTCTAAAAACTTGAAAAGGTCACCAAAGGTCCTTATAAATCAAAAAGTTACATAATTAGTCCTTTGGTGAAAAGTTTCACAAAAATGTCAAGTTTAGTCCCTGAACTTTGAAAATTGTCAAAAATGGTCCCTGGGATATGAAAAACTTTGAGAAAAACAAATTTTGTCCTTGCACTAACCTTTTATGACAGGATTGGTCCTTGGTGGAAAGTTTGGTGAAAATTACACAAATTGTCCCTGAAGTTTGAAAATTTGGCAAGATTAGTCCCTGGTGATAATTTAATGGAAAAAAGTCAACTATGGTCCGTGTACTATTCACATATGGCAAAACTCACCCTTGGGAACACTTTGAAAAAATGCCAAAATCCAACCCTCAACTTTCGGTAATTGGCAAAAATGGTCCTTGTGTAATCATAAACCAAACCGGATCCAAAAACAATACTACTACTCCTTAAACCTAAGTCCAATCCACCACAAGCCCAGCCCCCATCCTTTCTTTGGGCCCAAAACTCCCCAGCCCACCACAAAACCCAAATAATAAACACCAGGGTCAAACCCTTGACCCCGGTCAAATACCAGTCAAACACCCCCCAAACCGCCAAACCACCTCCTTCTCCCCTGGTATTGCCCACCACCACCACTTGCATGTCCCATCACACCTCATCTCTTCCACAATTAATGCCACCACCCCCACTACACCTAACTTTCACACCACAATTAATGCTACCCCCTCCCCTACACGCAATCAGAACCAAATTGCAAAGAAAATCTTTCCCGCCAAAAACACGTGGAAGCTTGAGAGTGGTCCAAAGTTATTAGAGAGAGGTGGGAAATGATGAGAAAGATGCTGGGAACCCTAAGGGATGGCTATAAATAGCAGAAGAGTGCAAGGAAGACAATAGTTAGTTAGTTAGTAATTTTTATGTCGAATTTAGTGTAATTTAAATTTCTAATGGTTTCTTAAGCTTTTAATCACTGTACTAGTCTGTTTTCATGTAATTTCAAGTTTTTGAGTAATCAATTTCAAGTCTCATTAGGTATCTCAGATTGTGCCATCTACACTTTTATTTTGAATTTCTTAATGTACTGAGTTGTGATTATTATTGAGTGTTGATGGATTCTTAGGCCACATAAGCTCCCCTAAAGCTTATTCAAGCTTTTAGAGACTCTTAAAACACTGCTTAGTAAAGAAAATTAAAAATATAATAAAAAGTCAAGATTAGTCAACTTTGTGTGTTCTTGAGTTTGATTGCAGGTTTCTGAAGTGAAAAGAGCAAGATTGGAGCTAAAGTTGGCCTATCTAAAGATAGGCTTCATAGGAAAACCCTCTGTTCATGCTGAGGGTATCCTTGTAAGAATTTGCTTATTTCATATTTTTTACTTAAATCCTAGTTCTGAGTAAACCTTAGTTTGATTGTTTGATCATTGCTAATTTGTGTTAATCTGTGCCTAGTTGGTTGTGTTTTAGTTGTTTTCAGCTTAAGTAATCATTATTAGCTTGTTAGATTACATAGTACTTAATATTTCAATACTTGTCTGCCATAAAAATTGTAAGTGGTGAACTTGTGTGATTGTAGTGATAATCTGTTTTTAAGTGTTTAAACTAAGTCCCTTAGTCATAATCAGTAGTTAGAAATCTAGTTTGCATAACCTGATAATCATCTACTTTGAAAAATCATAAAACAGTTAAGTATAGGGGTGTTTGGATTAGCCTAATTAGTTGTGTTGTTGTTAATCTCAGAAGGTGTCCATATCTCAAACAGCTTTCCTTAGGCATCATTTGGTAATATAGATCATTAAAACCAGCTTTGTTTCACAAAAAAGTCAAAACCTCACCAATTTGCCCTTCACAGTTAACTGTGAAGGTTTTGTGTGTCCAAATCACTCTCATTAGTTAAAGTAGTTGTTAATATAGTGGAAACTAGTTTAAATATAGCTTATTACTTAGTTTGTAATCAGTAAAAGCCATTAGAAATCCAAATAAGTCAAAACCTGTATGTTGTTCTAAAAAGTCAAATTGCCATTTTTCAGATTTTTGTAAAAACTCCAAGAATTTTCATGATTTATAGGATGAGAGTTAAGGGCTGAAACTTGTTGTAGCTATAATCTACCATCTGATCTTTAGGTTCCAATACTTGTTTAATTTTTTTGAAATTTTGTGTGGAACCCACAGACTCCCAAAGTGACTTGCAGGGAAGAAAGCCCCCCTGCATCAGCATACCACCACCACACCACCAACTTTGGTGGTGATTGCTGGCCAACTCAGTGGGCCCCAGAGGTTCCAATTGGCTTTTTCCAACCCCCCTCCTACCAGGGATCAGACTTTGACCACTTGTTTGACCTAGATCTTAGTGGACCCCACCTGGTTTAGCTCATCAACTTTGTCCGAGTTCTGAGTTCATTTTCATTGTGAAAATTGCTTATTTGCTCTCATACAGCTTATTTGTGCTTAGTTCTTGTTGTACCTGGCTTATTTAAGTTTGTTAAGCTTATTAGTACCCATTTACACCCTTGTGGACCCCACCTACACCCATTTGAGCTTATTTGCCCAAATAGTCAACCAAAGTCAACTGAATAAGCAAAGGGGGTGCTACTGCTTATTTATAAGCAATTTTCAAAAGTGGTTTCACAAAAGTTTTCTGTTTTCAATGGTAAAATAAGTGTGTAAAAGAAAATCCAAGAAAAACCAAATTTAAAATAAGTGATAGTTTCTATTTAATTCAAGTTAATTTTAATTTTCATTTTTATATTTTCGTTAAGTACTTAGTATTTTTATATTTTTATTAATTACCTTATATAGTAAAGTATTTTTAGTAATTTTTTCAGATTTTTATTCTGCTTTTAGTATTTATTAGATTTAATTGTAGTTTTCTTAATTATTAATTAATATTAAGTATTAAATCTCATATTTAGTTTTTAAAAAGTAAAACTTAGTTTTTATATTTTTCCTAGCTCTAATATAGTATAATAGACTTTTAGAAAATATATTTTTAAATTCTACTATTCATTTTCTATTTTTCTTATTTTAATTGTTTAAACTAGAATTAAAGTAATTAAAAGGTAAATAATTAGTGGATTAATCTTAAAACATAATTTTTAGAGTTTTTATAATTTTGTAGGATTCCTGTGATGGTTAAGTAATTTTATAAATTTTCTCTTAATTTTCTAAGTTAATTTAGTATTAATAGTAATTAAAAGTAGTTTAATTAGTTTAATTAAATTAAATAGTTTTTAATTAATAAAAAAACCCATAAAAAGACAAAAATATTTATTTTTATTTTTTATACTTTCTTCAAGTTCTAATTTAAGTTTAGAAATTATTTTTGCAAATTTTTAGTTTAATTTGTAGTAGTTATAATTATTAGTTAATTTAAATTAGATTTTAATTTAGATTTTAAATAGTTTTATTAATTAAATAATATTTTAATCATTTTCATAATTTCATTTTCATTTTTAATTTTAAGTTTTAAAAAGTGTCAAAAGCACCCTCTGTAGTTTGTTAAATACCAAAATCCCACTTTCTCTGTCTGTTACGTGATCTGAATTGTGAATACGTGCATATATCTGGTTTATGATTTTTGTGAATATTATATCTGTGTACAAATACCAAAATAACAGTAGCAATATCAATTCCACATCATTCGGGCTACTGTCCTCAGTGCCACTCACTCATAAACGATTCCCAAAGCACCATTTCAATCTCGTTGGGACTTTAACGACCCGGGGAAACACTATACTATCCACGGAGTATTGGGACGAGGCTGTCTTTGACTTGTTGACCTTGGTCAATAATATCTGACGATTTAGACTCAATCAAAATTTGGCGCCGCTGCCGGGGAGGTTGTTACGTGTTTTACAAAATCGTTTTAAGTTTAGTGGTTTTCAAAACCCTCCCTGTACAAATTTCACACAAATTTGTAAAAAGTTTTTATAAAAGTATAATCATATCAAAAAAACGTTCATTAACACTTTTCCTAAAGTGTTAAAAACACCAAAAAAATTAAAAACAATCAAAAACAAACTGTAAAGTTAAATTACTTCGTGTTCTTTAAGATTACAACCTGAAACAGTTGGTTTAAGGTAAGTTCTGACATTAAATTGCGAACTGAAGAGGAAACCTATTTACTTCCTCCCGCCAGCCTGCGAGTAATCTTAAAGGGACGATTTCGGTTAACGAATCAGTTCCAAAAATATTTCCCAAGTTTTCTGCACACACACCCATAAGCCTAAAGCAGTTTTTTAAATTAATAAATAAACCCATAATAAGTTCCCAAACTTAAGATTAAAACTTGCCTTTATATCCCTGTGAGTGGTGTACCTTTTTCAAAGAAGCCATTCACTTGTGATTTCTGGTTTAAGTTCAATGTGGTTTTGCCTCGATCTTGTTTTGAAAATTTGTTTTTAGTGCATGCGCACTCGGTCATAAACAAAATGTAAACATCAGAAAAACGTACCCGAGCTACGTTCTGACACACAAGAACCAAAGACCGAAATGGCCGCTGGGCCACCACCACCTTTACCACCCCCTGACCCTCCCAGGGATGAGCCAGCTCCCGATCTCCGAATGATGGAGGAGCTGTGCCAGCCTACCATGCAAGGGCTGGGTGGGCCTATTGCACCACTCACTATTGAGGCTACGGACTTTGGCCTCAAGCACCACATGATCCAACAAGTCCAGAATTCGTGTCAATTTCCCGGATTACCGGGTGACGATGCCAATAAGCATCTTGACAAATATCTCACGGTCACCCAAAGCATGAAACAGCATGGTGTCACCGATGATGCCCTCCAGCTGTACCTCTTCCCCTATTCTCTCACTCATCATGCCACTACATGGTTTAACCGACTTCCAAAGAATTCTATTCGTACCTTTGATGAAATGGTAACCAAGTTTTTAGCAAAATATTTTCCACCATCCATGGTTACCAAGTTACGAAATGATATCAGCAACTTCTGGCAACGTCCCGATGAGTCTTTTTTTTGAGGCTTGGGAGCGTTATAAGCTAGCCATTGATCGGTGCCCTAACCACAATATGTTACAAGTTACCATCATAGATACCTTCTATAATGGTCTGACATTGAGGCACCGAGACATTCTCAATGCTGCTGCTGGTGGGACCTTTATGAAAAGGCGTCCCGAGGAGTGCTATGACTTAATCGAGAACATGACTGCCCACCATAACTTTTGGGATTCCTCTGCGGAGAGGGATGCGTCATGTCATTCAATCACTCTCTCATCATCATCTCCTGAAATAATAGCCCTTACCAAAAAGATGGATGATATTTCTACGGCTGTGTTGAGAATGAGCCAAACAATGCAAAATCAGGTTCAAAATCAGCAAGTGAAAGTCGTGGCCCGAAGTTGTGAAACTTGTGGGGGCCCTCATCTGTATTCCGAGTGTCCAGCTACTGCTGGCTTTCCTCCAGAGAACGTATATGCTGCTCACGGTTCCTACAATACGGGGGTAATTCTTACCAACCGCAAGGGGACCGTAATCTCTTAAGCTATCGTTCCAACAATTTTCTCGGACCTCCCGGTTTTAACCAAAATCAAAACCGTAACGCGAATCAGAATTTTAACCAAGGTCAAAACTCAAATTTCCAAAACCCGAATCAAAATCAAGGCCAGTTTAATCAAAACAATTTTCAAAATGGCAATCAAAATCAAGGTTTTCAAGGAAATTTTCAAAGAAACCAGAATCAAGGGAATTACAATCAGGGTAATTTCAATTAGAGAAATACTTTTCAGGGTAACAACAATCGAAATCAAGGGAATTTTCAAAACAACCGTGTTCAAAATCCGCCTGTTCAAAATCAAAACGTTGTTCCACCCCCGTCTTCCTCCAATGCTGAATTTAAACAATTCATGAAAGCACAAGAGGAAACGAATCGGTTATTGCTTAGCATGATCTCTGAGCTTCAGAAGTCTTTAAATGATCGACCCTCGGTCCCGGGTACATTACCGAGCAACACGATCGCTAACCCGAGGGGCGATGTCAAAGCGATCACCACCCGAAGTGGGGCACCTTACAATGGACCCTCGATTCCTTCTACCTCTTCTTTTCCTCCTACTAAGGTAGCGTAACATGAACCTGAGGTTACTACGGACAAGGTACTTCCTACTAATAACAGAGGTATCAACAACGTCCACCCTCAAGTTGTCCCGGTCTCGGCTCGTAAGCCGAAAGTTGTATTTGATCCCCCTGTGAGTTCTGATGAAATCCCAAAGAATGATCCTAAGCCGTCAATTCCATATCCTTCACGTTTGAATAATCAAAAGAACCGCGAAAAAGCTAACCATCAGATGGAAAAATTTTACCAAATTTTCCAAGAATTACACTTTGATATTAGCTTCGCGGACGCTCTTCTTCTCATGCCTAAATTTGCTTCAACAATCAAAAATCTGATAAGCAACAAAGAAAAACTTTGTGAGATGGCAAAACCTCCTCTTAATGAGCATTTCTCAGCAGTGCTCTTGAAAAAGCTTCCCGAAAAGCTTGGAGATCCCGAAAATTTCTCATTCCTTGTATTTTCCCGGGGATGGTTGAATGCTTTGCCTTGGCCGATCTTGGCGCAAGCATTAACCTGATGCCTTACACGGTCTGGAAAAGACTCTCACTTCCTGCTCTCACTCCGACCTGCATGACACTCGAGCTTGCAGACCGTACTATATCCCGTCCTCTCGGCATTGCCGAAGATATCTTCGTGAAAGTAGGAAAGTTCCATTTTCCGGCAGATTTCGTGATTGTTGATTTCGATGCTGACCCACGAGTCCCTCTCATTCTCGGGAGGGGATTCTTAAGAACGGGTCGTGCTTTAATCGATGTATTCGAAGAAGAAATCACTCTACGTGTTGGTGGCGAGGCCATCACATTCAATCTTGACCAGACTTCAAGATACTCCTCCAACTATGACGCAGAAACGGTTAACCGAATTGACATTATCGATGTTGCGTCTGAGGAGTATTCTCAAGAAGTCCTTGGTTTCTCATCCAGTGGCAGTCTTTCTACTGACCCTATCATTTCCGACCCTTCCCCTTCCCTCACTCCGTTTGAGGGAAGTGACTTCCTTCTGGAAGAGGTCGAGGCATTTCTTGCTCAAGATAGCTCAATCCCAAGTGGGGTTGATGAAAACTATCTTGACCCGGAGGGGGACATTCTTCTCCTTGAAAGATTGTTAAATGACGATCCTTCACCCTCTCCGTCTCCAAAAATACTTCATAAAGCGGAAGTCAAAAATGTTGAAATAACTGAAGACTTTCCCGAGGTTGAGCTCAAGGACTTGCCTCCTCATCTAGAATATGCATTTCTGGAGGGTGATGATAAATTGCCCGTCATTATTGCTAAAGACTTAAAAGTTGAGGAAAAGGCAGCACTCCTAAAGGTTCTAAAGTCACATAAACAAGTAATCGCTTGGAAACTCTCCGACATTAAGGGCATAAGCCCGAACTTTTGTACTCATAAAATTTTAATGGAGGACGACTTTAAGCCAGCAGTGCAACAACAGAGAAGGGTAAATCCAAAAATCCACGAAGTTATCAAACAAGAAGTTCTTAAACTTCTTGATGCGGGATTGATTTATCCTATTTCTGACAGTCCTTAGGTTAGCCCAATTCATTGTGTCCCTAAAAAGGGTGGCATTACCGTTGTCACCAACGAGGATAACGAGTTGATTCCAACTCGTTTGGTCACGGGTTGGCGAGTATGTATTAACTATCGAAAGTTAAATGACACCACCCGTAAAGACCATTTTCCTCTCCCTTTTATGGACCAGATGCTTGAAAGACTTGCGGGGAATGAATACTACTGCTTCCTCGATGGTTTTTCGGGTTACTTCCAAATCCCCATTGATCCCCAGGATCAAGAGAAGACTACCTTCACATGCCCCTACGGAACTTTTGCTTACAGACGTATGCCTTTCGGCTTATGTAATGCTCCAGGCACGTTCCAGAGGTGCATGATGTCTATCTTTTCCGACATGATCGGGAAAACCATGGAGGTATTCATGGATGACTTTTCAGTCATCGGGGATTCATTCCAGTCTTGCCTCTCCCACTTGGAACAGATGCTTAAACGTTGCAAAGAAACGAATCTAAGTCTCAACTGGGAGAAGAGCCACTTTATGGTCAAGGAGGGCATTGTCCTCGGCCATAAAATTTCAAAAAACGGGATTGAGGTTGACAGAGCCAAAATCGATGTCATTGCTAAATTACCTCATCCCACCACCGTAAAAGGTGTTAGGAGCTTTTTGGGTCATGCCGGCTTCTACCATAGGTTTTTCCAAGATTTTTCTAAGATTGCCCGGCCCATGACCCATCTCCTCGAGAAGGATGCTCCTTTTATCTTCTCTCCTGAGTGCATCGAAGCTTTTGAAACATTAAAGAAAAAGCTTACCGAGGCACCGATTCTTGTTGCCCCCGATTGGGACCTACCTTTTGAGCTTATGTGCGATGCTAGTGATTTTGCCATAGGTGCGGTCTTGGGGCAACGTAAAGCAAAATACTTTCAGCCTATACACTACGTAAGTAAGACTATGACCGAGGCTCAAGGTCATTACACCACCACTGAAAAAGAACTCCTAGTTGTGGTGTATGCCTTTGAGAAATTCCGGTCATACTTGATCCTGACCAAATGTGTGGTGTATACGGATCACTCGGCTTTGAAGTACTTATTTGCAAAGCAAGATGCAAAGCCGAGGCTTCTCCGATGGGTTCTCCTCCTTCAGGAATTTGATATCATTATCCGTGATAAAAAAGGAGTCGAGAACCTTGCTGCTGATCATCTCTCACGATTAGAAAACCCACATCAAGATGTGTCCGAGAAACAAGAAATAAATGAATCATTCCCTCTCGAGACACTCAGTGCGGTTACTTTTCGTGGTGACTCTACCACCCCATGGTTTGCCGACTTTGCAAATTACCATGCGGGTAACTTCATCGTGAAGGGGATGACGTCCCAACAGAAAAACAAATTTTTTAAAGACGTCAAACATTATTTCTGGGACGACCCCTTCCTCTTTAAAATCTGTGCCGATCAAGTCATCAGGCGATGTGTATACGGACAGGAAGCCGCTGATATTCTCAAGGCTTGCCATGCTGGACCCACCGGGGCCACAATAGTCCTAACTACACCGCCAAAAAGGTGTTTGATTCTGGTTTCTATTGGCCCACGATCTATAAGGATGCCCACGAGTTAGTCAAAGCCTGTGATGCTTGCCAGCGTCATGGGAATATTTCACAAAAGAACGAAATGCCACAAAATGCTATTCAAGTTTGTGAAATCTTTGACGTCTGGGGCATTGATTTTATGGGGCCATTCCCATCTTCTCGTGGAAACAAGTATATTCTCGTGGCTGTTGACTATTTGTCAAAATGGGTTGAGGCTAAGGCCTTACCCACTAACGATGCCCGAGTTGTTGTGAAATTTTTGAAATCCCTCTTTGCTCATTTTGGAACTCCACGTGCCATCATTAGTGATCGCAGTACTCACTTTTGCAATGATCAATTTGCAAAAGTCATGCTTAAGTACGGTGTTACTCATCGTCTTTCCACCGCTTATCTCCCCCAAACAAGTGGGCAGGTGGAGGTTTCCAACCGTGGTATAAAACGGATTCTTGAGAGGACAGTAGGTGAAAACCGTGCTACCTGGTCGGATAAACTAGATGATGCACTCTGGGCCTTCCGTACAGCTTACAAAACACCCATCGGGTGTACTCCATACATGCTTGTATACGGGAAGGCGTGTCATTTACCGATCGAGCTCGAACACAAAGCCTACTAGGCCTTGAAACATGCTAACTACGACCTTCATAAAGCGGGTGATCACCGTAAGGTTCAACTAAATGAATTAAACGAACTTCGTGATCAAGCCTACGAGAACTCTTTGATCTTCAAAGAAAAGACAAAGAAGATCCACAACTCTAAGATTAAGAACCGCGTTTTCAACGTCGGTGACAGAGTCCTTCTTTTCAACTCAAGATTAAAGATCTTCTCGGGGAAATTAAAAACCTGATGGACTGGATCATTCACTATTGCTAAAGTATATCCATACGGGACTGTTGAGTTATCTCAACCCGAAGGTCCCAACTTCAAAGTGAATGGTCATAGATTGAAACATTATTTTGGAGAGGACATACCACCTATGGTTGTCCCGGATCTCCAAACTTTCCCCATGGACCAGTGAATTCGGGGATCGAGTCAAGCTAGTGACTCGGTGAACAAAAATTAGCACCATATATGGGTTTTCACCCGTATTTCTGACTTCTTTCTACTTTCTACCACCCGAGTGTGGGGGAGTGGCCGTCCCCCACCTGTTGAAAAGTAAATATGTATATAAGTCTCATTTAAAAAAAATGTATGTACAGATAAATAAAGTGAAAAATAAAATCGATATTTCCACAGTTAGATTCGAATAATAGCTTTTTCCGTTCAGAGATTCGGCATAATAGCCGGGACTTTGAATATTGAGGACAATATTCAATTCTAGTGTGGGGGTGGGGGGAAATTCTTACGAATTTTATCACAAAACTTTCTAAGTACCCCCATTTTTAGGCCTAAATTTTTCAAAAAATTTTCACTTTATTTCAAAATTTTTGTGGTAATCAGTCCGCCAAAGTCTAAATGACAAATGGATTGGCTAGTCCAGGAGCAAACGGCTCTTGGTAAAGACATCTCAAACCCGTTGATGGCTTGCAATTTGCCAAAAATTGTATGGTTCCTCAACTCCCCGAAAACAAATGAGTTGGCTAGCCCGCAAGATTATGGCTTGTGGTAAAGGCCGTGGAAAATCCATAATTGGTAATCAGCTCACCAAGATGTTGACTTAGTCCATCAAGATGCTGGCTAGTCCAGAAGCAAACGGCTTTTGGTAAAGACTAATCAAATCCGTTGACAGCTGGTGGTTTGCTCAAAATCACACGGTTATCAGGTGTGCCACAGTTCTTACACCTGGCTACTCCAGAAGTGATGGCTTTTGGTAAAGAGAATTTCAAATCCATCAGTTTTTTCTCAAAAGATTGCTAGGGACTAGCAATGTTTTAGTGTGGGGGATTGATGAGTGTGTAAATACTCATCATTTTTACCATTTCTGAGCTGCCAAAACATCTAAAAACACTCAATGATGAATCAAAATAGTGAAAATATCCCAGGAAAGTGTTTTACATGTTTCAAATGCAAAAATACCAAAAACAGATGAAAAACGCACAAAGTTTAAATAATTGGCAGTTTCAGTACCTCAACTTTCAAAAGTTGTCAAATCTAGTCCCTGGTCATTCTAAAAACTTGAAAAAGTCACCAAAGGTCCTTATAAATCAAAAAGTTACATAATTAGTCCTTTGGTGAAAAGTTTCACAAAAATGTCAAGTTTAGTCCCTGAACTTTGAAAATTGTAAAAAATGGTCCCTGGGATATGAAAAACTTTGAGAAAAACAAATTTTGTCCTTGCACTAACCTTTTATGACAGGATTGGTCCTTGGTGGAAAGTTTGGTGAAAATTACACAAATGGTCCCTGAAGTTTGAAAATTTGGCAAGATTAGTCCCTAGTGATAATTTAATGGAAAAAAGTCAACTATGGTCCGTGTACTATTCACATATGGCAAAACTCACCCTTGGGAACACTTTGAAAAAATGCCAAAATCCAACCCTCAACTTTTGGTAATTGGCAAAAATGGTCCTTGTGTAATCATAAACCAAACCGGATCCAAAAACAATACTACTACTCCTTAAACCTAAGTCCAATCCACCACAAGCCCAGCCCCCATCCTTTCTTTGGGCCCAAAACTCCCCAGCCCACCACAAAACCCAAATAATAAACACCAGGGTCAAACCTTTGACCCCGGTCAAATACCAGTCAAACACCCCCCAAACCGCCAAACCACCTCCTTCTCCCCTGGTATTGCCCACCACCACCACTTGCAGGTCCCATCACACCCCATCTCTTCCACAATTAATGCCACCACCCCCACTACACCTAACTTTCACACCACAATTAATGCTACCCCCCTCCCCTACACGCAATCAGAACCAAATTGCAAAGAAAATCTTTCCCGCCAAAAACATGTGGAAGCTTTAGAGTGGTCCAAAGTTATCAGTGAGAGGTGGGAAATGATGAGAAAGATGCTGGGAACCCTAAGGGATGGCTATAAATAGCAGAAGAGTGCAAGGAAGACAATAGTTAGTTAGTTAGTAATTTTTATGTCGAATTTAGTGTAATTTAAATTTCTAATGGTTTCTTAAGCTTTTAATCACTGTACTAGTCTGTTTTCATGTAATTTCAAGTTTTTGAGTAATCAATTTCAAGTCTCATTGGGTATCTCAGATTGTGCCATCTACACTTTTATTTTGAATTTCTTAATGTACTGAGTTGTGGTTATTATTGAGTGTTGATGGATTCTTAGGCAACATAAGCTCCCCTAAAGCTTATTCAAGCTTTTAGAGACTCTTAAAACACTGCTTAGTAAAGAAAATAAAAAATACAATAAAAAGTCAACATTAGTCAACTTTGTGTGTTCTTGAGTTTGATTGTAGGTTTCTAAAGTGAAAAGAGCAAGATTGGAGCTAAAGTTGGCCTATCTAAAGATAGGCTTCATAGGAAAACCCTCTGTTCATGCTGAGGGTATCCTTGTAAGAATTTGCTTATTTCATTTTTTTTACTTAAATCCTAGTTCTGAATAAGCCTTAGTTTGATTGTTTGATCATTGCTAATTTGTGTTAATCTGTGCCTAGTTGGTTGTGTTTTAGTTGTTTTCAGCTTAAGTAATCATTATTAGCTTGTTAGATTACATAGTACTTAATATTTCAATACTTGTCTCCCATAATAGTTGTAAGTGGTGAACTTGTGTGATTGTAGTGATAATTTGTTTTTAAGTGTTTAAACTAAGTCCCTTAGTCATAATCAGTAGTTAGAAATCTAGTTTGCATAACCTGATAATCATCTACTTTGAAAAATCATAAAACAGTTAAGTATAGGGGTGTTTGGATTAGCCTAATTGGTTGTGTTGTTGTTAATCTCAGAAGGTGTCCATATCTCAAACAGCTTTCCTTAGGCATCATTTGGTAATATAGATCATTAAAACCAGCTTTGTTTCACAAAAAAGTCAAAACCTCACCAATTTGCCCTTCACAGTTAACTGTGAAGGTTTTGTGTGTCCAAATCACTCTCATTAGTTAAAGTAGTTGTTAATATAGTGGAAACTAGTTTAAATATAGCTTATTACTTAGTTTGTAATCAGTAAAAGCCATTAGAAATCCAAATAAGTCAAAACCTGTGTGTTGTTCTAAAAAGTCAAATTGCCATTTTTCAGATTTTTGTAAAAACTCCAAGAATTTTCATGATGTATGGGATGAGAGTTAAGGGCTGAAACTTGTTGTAGCTATAATCTACCATCTGATCTTTAGGTTCCAATACTTGTTTCATTTTTTTGAAATTTTGTGTGGACCCCACAGACCCCCAAAGTGACTTGCAGGGAAGAAAGTCCTCCTGCATCAGCATACCACCACCACACCACCAACTTTGGTGGTGATTGCTGGCCAACTCAGTGGGCCCCAGAGGTTCCAATTGGCTTTTTCCAACCCCCCTCCTACCAGGGATCAGACTTTGACCCCTTATTTGACCTAGATCTTAGTGGACCCCACCTGGTTTAGCTCATCAACTTTGTCCGAGTTCTGAGTTCATTTTCATTGTGAAAATTGCTTATTTGCTCTCATACAGCTTATTTGTGCTTAGTTCTTGTTGTACCTGGCTTATTTAAGTTTGTTAAGCCTATTAGTACCCATTTACACCCTTGTGGACCCCACCTACACCCATTTGAGCTTATTTGCCCAAACAGTCAACCAAAGTCAACTGAATAAGCAAAGGGGTGCTACTGCTTATTTATAAGCAATTTTCAAAAGTGGATTCACAAAAGTTTTCTGTTTTCAGTGGTAAAATAAGTGTGTAAAAGAAAATCCAAGAAAAACCAAGTTTAAAATAAGTGATAGTTTCTATTTAATTCAAGTTAATTTTAATTTTCATTTTTAGATTTTAGTTAAGTACTTAGTATTTTTATATTTTTATTAATTACCTTATATAGTAAAGTATTTTTAGTAAATTTTTCAGATTTTTATTCTGCCTTTTAGTATTTATTAGATTTAATTGTAGTTTTCTTAATTATTAATTAGTATTATGTATTAAATCTCATATTTAGTTTTTAGAAAGTAAAACTTAGTTTTTATATTTTTCCTAGCTCTAATATAGTATAATAGACTTTTAGAAAATATATTTTTAAATTCTACTGTTCATTTTCTATTTTTCTTATTTTAATTGTTTAAACTAGAATTAAAGTAATTAAAAGGTAAATAATTAGTGGATTAATCTTAAAACATAATTTTTAGAGTTTTTATAATTTTGTAGGATTCCTGTGATGGTTAAGTAATTTTATAAATTTTCTCTTAATTTTCTAAGTTAATTTAGTATTAATAGTAATTAAAAGTAGTTTAATTAGTTTAATTAAATTAAATAGTTTTTAATTAATAAAAAAACCCATAAAAAGACAAAAATATTTATTTTTATTTTTTATACTTTCTTCAAGTTCTAATTTAAGTTTAGAAATTATTTTTTCAAATTTTTAGTTTAATTTGTAGTAGTTATAATTATTAGTTAATTTAAATTAGATTTTAATTTAGATTTTAAATAGTTTTATTAATTAAATAATATTTAAATAATATTTTAGTTGTTTTCAGCATACACGGAAGACTAAGGCGATTTGGTTGCACATTTGGGTGGGTTGTAACAAACTCTTCCTTTAAGTAAAATGCTTAAAGTTAGAAACGAAAAGATAGGGTAGGAGGGGTGTACTAGGGGTATCGTGTACTAAAAATGAGTACAACGCTAAGGTGTTGGAAAATTAATTGACTTTACTAGCCAAGTAATATGACTTAAATGGTCAAGTAATTATGATACGGGTTTAAACACAAGGATGATCCTAATGCCTCTTATCATGTAGTAAATCCTACCACACGAATGTAGTCTCACTAGCGGTCTCGGGATGCATCACTAACGCAAGTTCTAGAATCTAAATGCTACCGGTACACTCATAAGCACTAATAATGAATGCTTTTCCTATCAAATCTAAAGGCGAACCTCACATATTTGGGTGAAAATTTTTCGAAATGGTACGGTTTTTTGCTAGTCATATAATTCCTATTCATGAGACGCTTGCTAAGGCTAAAGTTTCACTCCTAAATGTTGTAAAAAAATTTAAATTTGGCGCTAAAATTACACTAACAAGTATTTCTCTTAATTTTATTACACACCTACCATCAAACAAACAAACTCAAGTGCAATAGTATCCTATAAGGTATCATCATTTACCCTCCCCTTACACTTAGGATGAACATTGTCCCCAATGTTCAATTAAAGAATGTAAAAGTAAAACAGGTAAAAGAATGAAAACAAATACTCCCCTGATTCGTTCGGTGTGGATAGTGTGGTAACAAGGTTAGTTCTTCCTCCAAGAAAATGAACATTCAATTAAAGCTTCCCTTCCAGAAAAATAAATCATCTTCTTGTCATATATAACCTGTTAAACCTTAGAAAACAAACAAGGCAACCTCGCATAAAATCGGCGGCAATCTATATATACTAACAAATCCTAGAAAACAATTTAAGATATAATGCTTGTGGAATGAATGTTTGCAGATTTCCTGGAGTTTATAAAACTAAAGAATTAACAAAAACTTTAAGACTCTGTTAGAAAAACAAAACTCGCAAAATTTCCAGAATTTTACACATGACACCGTCAGGAGTTAACTCCTGACGCCGTCAGAAGTGACCTGCAGAAATATTTATGATTGGTCTGAAATCAGTCAGATATTATTGACCAAAGTCAATAAGTCAAAGACAGCCTCGTTCCAATACTCCGGTGATAGTATAGTGTTTTCCCGGGTCGTTAAAGTCCCAGCGAGATTGAAATGGTGTCGTTTGAAATCGTTTATGAGTAAGTGGCACTGAGGACAGTAGCCCAGATGATGTGGAATTGATTTTGCTACTGTTATTGTGGTATTGGTACACAGATATAATATTCACAAAAATCAGATACTCAGATATATGCACGTATTCACAATCAGGATTCACGTAACATGAAAAGTGGGGTTTGGTATTTAACAAACTACAGGGGGTGCTTTTGAAACTTTTTGAAACTTAAAAATTAAAAGGAAATTGAAAATGAAAATGGAATTATAAAAATGATTAAAATATTATTTAAATATTATTTAATTAATAAAACTATTTAAAATCTAATTTAAATCTAATTTAAATTAACTAATAATGACAAATGATATAAATTAAACTAATAATTAGCAAAAATATTTTCTAAACTTAAATTAGAACTTGAAGAAAGTATAAAAAATAAAAATAAATATTTTTGTCTTTTTATGGATTTTTTATTAATTAAAATCTATTTAACTTAATTAAACTAATTAAACTAAGTTAAATTACAATTAGTACTAAATTAACTTAGAAAATTATAAGAAAATTTATAAAATTACTTAACCATCACAGGAATCCTAAAAAATTATAAAAACTTCTAAAAATTATATTTAAGACTATTCCACTAATTAATTACCTTTTAATTAACTTAAGTCTAATTTAAACAATTAAAATAAGAAAAATGGAAAATGAACAGTAGAAATTCAAAATATATTTTCTAAAAGTCTATAATACTATATTAGAGCTAGGAAAAATATAAAAACTAAGTTTTGCTTTATAAAAACTAATTATGCTATTTAATACTTAATATTAATTAATAATTAAAAAAACTAGAATTAAATATAATAAATACTAAATTACAGAATAAAAATCTGAAAAATTTACTAAAAACACTTTAATATATAAGGTAATTAATAAAAATATAAATATACTAAGTACTTAATAAAAATCTAAAAATGAAAATTAAAATTAAATTGAATTAAATAGAAACTATCACTTAATTTAAACTTGGTTTTTCTTGGTTTTTCTTTTACAAACTAACTTTACTATTGAAATTAGAAATCTTTTGTGAAAACACTTTTGAAATCAGCTTATAAATAAGCAGTAGCACCCCCTTTTGCTTATCAGTTGACTTTTGTTGACTGGATAGGCAAATAAGCACAATGGACCTTGAGTGGGGTCCACAATGGTGGAAATGGGTACAAATAAGTTCAACTGACTCAAATAAGCCAGAAACAACTACCAATGATCACAAATAAGCAGTATGAGAGCAAATAAGCACTTTGCACAAACTGAAAATGAACACAGATTGGGACAAACTTAAGGGTGGATTCCAGGTGGGGTCCACTTGATTCTAGGTCAAACTAATGGTCAAACTTTGTTCCCTGGTAGGAGGGGGGTTGGGAAAAACCAATTGGAACCTCTGGGGCCCACTGGGTTGGCCAGAAATCAACACCAAAGTGGTGGTGGTGAGGTGGTTCTGCTGATGCAGGGGAAGGTCTCTTCCCTGCAACTATGTTCCAGGGCTTGTGGAGCCCACACACAATTTCACAAAAAATCAAACAAGTATTGGAACTTAAAGATCAGCTTATAGACTATAACTACAACAAGTTTCAGCCCTTAATTCCCATTACACAAATCACAAATAAACTTGGAACTTTTGCAAAAATCTGAGAATGGGCAATTTGACTTTTTGATGAAAACACAAGCTTTGACTTTGATGAAGTTCTAAAGATCCCTAATGATTCAAAATGATGTTATATGATGTACTTAAGCTATATTACTTTATACTAACAACTTATGTAACCAATTTGATGGATTTGTGTTCAAAAACTCTCACAGTTAACTGTGAGTGATCAATTTTTTTGAGATTTTAACTTTGGACCAAAACAACAACTGACTTAAGACTTGTAACTACCAAATAGAACTTATAGTATGATGTCTACACTATTGTTGCCTTCTGGGATCCACAACAACACATCTAAGCAGACTGATCCAAACACCCCTAATGCTCAACTGTTTTGAGATTTCCAAATCAACTAGGTGTTAGAGTTCAAGTTCTTGATTCCAATATACTAATTATGACTAGGTGAGCTTGTTTAAGTACTTAAAAACAGATTATCACTACAATAACACTAGTTTTACTCTTAAACTAAATTTGACAGTTAAACCTAAAATTTTAAGCAACTTGTTATTCTAACAAACAGTCTATAAATTTTAAGCTAAAAATTACTTAACTAACAAACAAGAGACAAGATCAAACACAGAAATGCAATAAGCAACAGGCAATTCAGAAGCTACTATTAACTAAAGTTTTAGAGGAATTTCAAATGAGTAAAAGCTCACAATAAACCCCTAGCTTGAACAAGGGGCTTCTCCACAGAAGCCTATCTTTAGATAGGCTTAATCCAGTTCTTAGCTTGCTCCTCAATGATTCTCCAAACCTGAAAACAAGAACTAAACACAACAGTTGACTTATATTGACTTTTTTAGTTTTTTCTAGGATAACTGGATTTTAGAGTCTCTAAAAGCTTTAACAAGCTTATTGGAACTTAAGTGAAGCTAACTCAGTCCATGATACCACCATACACACTAACAGATTGATATTGAGAATTTTGATATAAAAAGAAGAAATTCATAAACACAAGGATTAAGGAAACTTAATTATATTGATTTGAAAAGATTAAAGATACACTGAATTGACTTAGACAAGTGCTTAAAAGCTTCTTGCTAAACTACAATTGCTAAATAAACTTATACGACTACAATTACATTAAAAAACTAGACAACACTTTCATCTTGCTTTCTTTGCCTTTTATAGCCCCTGATTAGGGTTTCTTGAACTCCTCTGATCACTTCCCAACCCTTTTTTGGCCCTTGGATTGCTTTGAGACCCTCTAATCACCCTCCACGTGTTTTGGCAGGAAAAGATGAGGTGTGGGTTTTGGACTGTTCAGACAAGGGGGTGGTAGCATTTAATGTGGATGTGAGGGTTGGTGTAGTGGGTTGGGCGGTGGCTTCTGATGGGGTGTGATGGGACCTGCAAGTGGTGGTGGTGGTGGGCAATACCAGGGGAGAAGGAGGGTGGTTTGGCGGTTTGGTGTTGTTTGACTGGTATTTGACCAGGGTCAACGTTTGACACTGGATTATATTAGTTTGGGGTTGTGGTGGGCTGTGGAGGCTTGGGCCCAAAGAAAAAGATGGGGTGGGCTAAGGATGGACTTGGACTATGGTTTAGGAGTAGTATTATTTAGTGTATGGATCCGGTTTGGTTTTTGGAAATTCACAAGGACCAATTTTGTATTTTAACGAAAGTTGAGGGGTGAGTTTTGGCACTTTTTCAAAGTGTTCCCAAGGGTGAGTTTTGCCATTTTTGAATAGTACATGGACCATAGTTGACTTTTCCATTTAATTTTCACCAGGGACTAATTTTGCCAAACTTTCAAACTTCAGGGACCATTTGTGTAATTTTCACCAAACTTTCCACCAAGGACCAATCCTGCCATAAAAGGTTAGTGCAAGGACAAAATTTGTTTTTCTCAAAGTTTTTCATATCCCAGGGACCATTTTTGACAATTTTCAAAGTTCAGGGACTAAACTTGACATTTTGTGAAACTTTTCACCAAAGGACTAATTTTGTAACTTTTTGATTTATAAGGACCTTTGGTGACTTTTTCAAGTTTTTAAAATGACCAGGGACTAGATTTGACAATTTTTGAAAGTTGAGGGACTAAAACTGCCAATTTTGCAATCTTCGTGCGTTTTTCATCTGTTTTTGACATTTTTGCATTTGAAACATGTAAAACACTTTCCTGGGATATTTTCACTATTTTGATTCATTATTGAGTGTTTTTAGATGTTTTGGCAGCTCAGAAAAGGTAAAAATGATGAGTATTTGCACACTCATCAATCCCCCACACTAAAACATTGCTAGTCCCTAGCAATCTTTTGAGAAAAACCTGATGGATTTGAAATTCTCTTTATCAAAAGCCATCACTTCTGGAGTAGCCAGGTGTAAGAACTGTGGCACACCTGATAACCGTGTGATTTTTAGCAAACCACCAGCTGTCAACGGATTTGATTAGTCTTTACCAAAAGCCGTTTGCTTCTGGACTAGCCAGCATCTTGATGGACTAAGTCAACATCTTGGTGAGCTGATTACCAATTATGGATTTTCCACGGCCTTTACCACAAGCCATAATCTTGCGGGCTAGCCAACTCATTTGTTTTTGGGGAGTTGAGGAACCATACAATTTTTGGCAAATTGCAAGCCATCAACGGGTTTGAGATGTCTTTACCAAGAGCCGTTTGCTCCTGGACTAGCCAATCCATTTGTCATTTAGACTTTGGCGGACTGATTACCACAAAAAATTTGAAATAAAGTGAAAAATTTTTGAAAAATTTTAGGCCTAAAAATTGGGGTACTTAGAAAGTTTTGTGATAAAATTCGTAAGAATTCCCCCCCCCCCCCCCCCACACTAGAATTTAATATTGTCCTCAATATTCAAAGTCCCGGCTATTATGCCAAATCTCTGAATGGAAAAAGCTAATATTCGAATCTAACTGTGGAAATATCGATTTTATTTTTCACTTTATTTATCTGTACATACAATTTTTTTTTTTTTTGGAACAAGACTTATATACATATTTACTTTTCAAATGGTGGGGGACGGCCACTCCCATACACTAGGGTGGTAGAAAGTAGAAAGAAGTCAGAAATACGGGTGAAAACCCATATATGTTGCTAATTTTTGTTCACCGAGTCACTAGCTTGACTCGATCCCCGAATTCATTGGTTCACGGGGAAAGTTTGGAGATCCGGGACAACCATGGGTGGTATGTCCTCTCCAAAATAATGTTTCAATCGATGACCATTCACTTTGAAGTTGGAACCTTTGGGTTGAGATAACTCAACAGTCCCGTATGGATATACTTTAGCAATAATGAATGGTCCAGTCCATCGGGTTTTTAATTTCCCCGAGAAGATCTTTAATCTTGAGTTGAAAAGAAGGACTCTGTCACCGACGTTGAAAATGCGGTTCTTAATCTTAGAGTCGTGAATCTTCTTTGTCTTTTCTTTGTAGATCAAAGAGTTCTCGTAGGCTTGATCACGAAGTTCGTTTAATTCATTGAGTTGAACCTTACGGTGATCACCCGCTTTATGAAGGTCATAGTTAGCATGTTTCAAGGCCCAGTAGGCTTTGTGCTCAATGACACTCCTTCCCGTATACAAGCTTGTATGGAGTACACCCGATGGGTGTTTTATAAGCTGTACGGAAGGCCCAGAGTGCATCATCTAGTTTATCCGACCAGGAAGCACGGTTTTCACCTACTGTCCTCTCAAGAATCCGTTTTATACCACGGTTGGAAACCTCCACCTGCCCACTTGTTTGGGGGTGATATGCGGTGGAAAGAGGATGAGTAACACCGTATTTAAGCATGACTTTTGCAAATTGATCATTGCAAAAGTGAGTACCGCGATCACTAATGATGGCACGTGGAGTTCCAAAACGAGCAAAGAGGGATTTCAAGAATTTCACAACAACTCGGGCATCGTTAGTGGGTAAGGCCTTAGCCTCAACCCATTTTGACAAATAGTCAACAGCCACGAGAATATACTTGTTTCCACAAGAAGATGGGAATGGCCCCATAAAATCAATGCCCCAGATGTCAAAGATTTCACAAACTTGAATAGCATTTTGTGGCATTTCGTTCTTTTGTGAAATATTCCCGTGACACTGACAAGCATCACAGGCTTTGACTAACTCGTGGGCATCCTTATAGATCGTGGGCCAATAGAAACCGGAATCAAACACCTTTTTGGCGGTGTAGTTAGGACTGTGGTGGCCCCCGGTAGGTCCAGCATGGCAAGCCTTGAGAATATCAGCGACTTCCTGTCCGTATACACATCGCCTGATGACTTGATCGGCACAGATTTTGAAGAGGAAGGGGTCGTCCCAGAAATAATGTTTAACGTCTTTGAAGAATTTGTTCTTCTGTTGGGACGTTAACCCCTTAACGATGAAGTTACCCGCATGGTAATTTGCAAAGTTGGCAAACCATGGGGTAGTAGAGTCACCACGAAAAGCAACCGCATTGAGTGTTTCGAGAGGAAATGTTTCATTTATTTCCTTTTTCTCGAACACATCCTTATGAGGGTTTTCTAATCGTGAGAGATGATCAGCAGCAAGGTTCTCGGCTCCCTTTTAATCACGGATAATGATATCAAATTCCTGAAGGAGGAGAACCCAACGGAGAAGCCTCGGCTTTGCATCTTGCTTTGCAAATAAGTACTTCAAAACCGAGTGATCCGTATACACCACGCATTTGGTCAGGATCAAGTATGGCCGGAATTTCTCAAAGGCATACACCACAGCTAGGAGTTCTTTTTCAGTGGTGGTGTAATGACCTTGAGTCTCGGTCATAGTTTTGCTTGCGTAGTGTATAGGCTGAAAGTATTTTGCTTTTCGTTGCCCCAAGACCGCACCTATGGCAAAATCACTAGCATCGCACATAAGCTCAAAAGGTAGGTCCCAATCGGGGGCAACAAGAATCGGTGCCTCAGTAAGCTTTTTCTTTAATGTTTCAAAAGCTTCGATGTACTCAGGAGAGAAGATGAAAGGAGCATCCTTCTCGAAGAGATGGGTCATAGGCCAGGCAATCTTAGAAAAATCTTGGATAAACCTACGGTAGAAGCCGGCATGACCCAAAAAGCTCCTAACACCTTTTACGGTGGTGGGATGAGGTAATTTAGCAATGACATCGATTTTGGCTCTGTCAACCTCAATCCCGTTTTTTGAAATTTTATGGCCGAGGACAATGCCCTCCTTGACCATAAAGTGGCTCTTCTCCCAGTTGAGACTTAGATTCGTTTCTTTGCAAAGTTTAAGCATCTGTTCCAAGTGGGAGAGGCAAGACTGGAATGAATCCCCGATGACTGAAAAGTCATCCATGAATACCTCCATGGTTTTCCCGATCATCTCGGAAAAGATAGACATCATGCACCGCTGGAACGTGCCTGGTGCATTACATAAGCCGAAAGGCATACGTCTGTAAGCAAAAGTTCCGTAGGGGCATGTGAATGTAGTCTTCTCTTGATCCTGGGGATCAATGGGAATTTGGAAGTAACCCGAAAAACCATCGAGGAAGCAGTAATATTCATTCCCCGCAAGTCTTTCAAGCATCTGGTCCATAAAAGGGAGAGGAAAATGGTCTTTACGGGTGGCTTCATTTAACTTTCGATAGTCAATACATACTCGCCAACCCGTGACCAAACGAGTTGGAATCAACTCGTTATCCTCGTTGGTGACAACGGTAATGCCACCCTTTTTAGGGACACAATGAATTGGGCTAACCCAAGGACTGTCAGATATAGGATAAATCAACCCTGCATCAAGAAGTTTAAGAACTTCTTGTTTGATAACTTCGTGGATTTTGGGATTTACCCTTCTCTGTTGTTGCACTGCTGGCTTAAAGTCATCCTCCATTAAGATTTTGTGTGTACAAAAGTCCGGGCTTATGCCCTTAATGTCGGAGAGTTTCCAAGCAATTGCTTGCTTGTTTGCTTTAAGAACCTTTAGGAGTGCTGCCTTTTCCTCATCTTTTAAGTCTTTAGCAATAATGACGGGCAATTTATTATCACCCTCAAGAAATGCATATTCTAGATGAGGAGGCAAGTCCTTGAGCTCAACCTCAGGAAAGTCTTCAGTTATTTCAACATTTTTGACTTCCGCTTTATGAAGTATTTTTGGAGACGGAGAGGGTGAAGGATCGTCATTTAACAATCTTTCAAGGAGAAGAATGTCCCCCTCCGGGTCAAGATAGTTTTCATCAATCCCACTTGGGATTGAGCTATCTTGAGCAAGAAAAGCCTCGACCTCTTCCAGAAGGAAGTCACTTCCCTCAAACGGAGTGAGGGAAGGGGAAGAGTCGGAAATGATAGGGTCAGTAGAAAGACTGCCACTGGATGAGAAACCAAGGACTTCTTGAGAATACTCCTCAGACGCAACATCGATGATATCAATTCGGTTAACCGTTTCAGCGTCATAGTTGGAGGAGTATCTTGAAGTCTGATCAAGATTGAATGTGATGGCTTCGCCACCAATACGTAGAGTGATTTCTTCCTCGAATACAACGATTAAAGCACGACCCGTTCTTAAGAATCCCCTCCCGAGAATGAGAGGAACTCTTGGGCCAGCATCGAAATCAACAATCACGAAATCTGCTGGAAAATGGAACTTTCCTACTTTCACGAAGATATCTTCGGCAATGCCGAGAGGACGGGATATAGTACGGTCTGCAAGCTCGAGTGACATGCAGGTCGGAGTGAGAGCAGGAAGTGAGAGTCTTTTCCAGACTGTGTAAGGCATCAGGTTAATGCTTGCGCCAAGATCGGCCAAGGCAAAGCATTCAACCATCCCCGGGAAAATACAAGGAAAGAGAAATTTCCCGGGATCTCCAAGCTTTTCGGGAAGCTTTTTCAAGAGCACTGCTGAGCAATGCTCATTAAGAGGAGTTTTTGCCATCTCACAAAGTTTTTCTTTGTTGCTTATCAGATTTTTGATTGTTGAAGCAAATTTAGACATGAGAAGAAGAGCGTCCGCGAAGCTAATATCAAAGTGTAATTCTTGGAAATTTTGATAAAACTTTTCCATCTGATGGTTAGCTTTTTCGCGGTTCTTTTGATCATTCAAACGTGAAGGATATGGAATTGACGGCTTAGGATCATTCTTTGGGATTTCATCAGAACTCACAGGGGGATCAAATACAACTTTCGGCTTACTGGCCGGGACCGGGACAACTTGAGGGTGGACGTTGTTGATACCTCCATTATTAGTAGGAAGTACCGTGTCCTTGGTAACCTCAGGTTCACGTTCCGCTACCTTAGTAGGAGGAAAAGAGGAGGTAGAAGGAATCGAGGGTCCATTGTAAGATGCCCCACTTCGGGTGGTGATCGCTTTGACATCGCCCCTCGGGTTAGCGATCGTGTTGCTCGGTAATGTACCCGGGCCCGAGGGTCGATCATTTAAAAACTTCTGAAGCTCAGAGATCGTGCTAAGCAATAACCGATTCGTTTCCTCTTGTGCTTTCATGAATTGTTTAAATTCAGCATTGGAGGAAGACGAGGGTGGAACAACGTTTTGATTTTGAACAGGAGGATTTTGAACACGGTTGTTTTGAAAATTCCCTTGATTTTGATTGTTGTTACCCTGAAAAGTGTTTCTCTGATTGAAATTACCCTGATTGTAATTCCCTTGATTCTGGTTTCTTTGAAAATTTCCTTGAAAACCTTGATTTTGATTGCCATTTTGAAAATTGTTTTGATTAAACTGGCCTTGATTTTGATTCGGGTTTTGGAAATTTGAGTTTTGACCTTGGTTAAAATTCTGATTCGCGTTACGGTTTTGATTTTGGTTAAAACCTGGAGGTCCGAGAAAATTGTTGGTACGATAGCTTAAGAGATTACGGTCCCCTTGCGGTTGGTAAGAATTACCCCCCGTATTGTAGGAACCGTGAGCAGCATATACGTTCTCTTGAGGAAAGCCAGCAGTAGCTGGACACTTGGAATACAGATGAGGGCCCCCACAAGTTTCACAACTTCGGGCCACGGCTTTCACTTGCTGATTTTGAACCTGATTTTGCATCGTTTGGCTCATTCTCAACACAGCCGTAGAAATATCATCCATCTTTTTGGTAAGAGCAATTATTTCAGAAGATGATGATGAAGGAGTAACGGAATTACATGACGCATCCCTCTCCGCAGAGGAATCCCAAAATTTATGGTGGGCAGTCATGTTCTCGATTAAGTCATAGCACTCCTCGGGACGCCTTTTCATAAAGGTCCCACCAGCAGCAGCATTTAGAATATCCCGGTGCCTCAATGTCAGACCATTATAGAAGGTATTTATGATGGTAACTTGCTACATATTGTGGTTAGGGCACCGATCAATAGCTAGCTTATAATGTTCCCAAGCCTCAAAAAGAGACTCATCGGGACGTTGCCGGAAGTTGCTGATATCATTTCGTAACTTGGTAACCATGGAAGGTGGAAAATATTTTGCTAAAAACTTGGTTACCATTTCATCAAAGGTGTGAATAGAATTCTTTGGGAGTCGGTCAAACCATGCAGTGGCATGATGAGTGAGAGAATAGGGGAAGAGGTACAGCCTGAGGGCATCATCGGTGACACCATGCTATTTCATGCTTTGGGTGACCGTGAGATATTTGTCAAGATGCTTATTGGCATCGTCACCCGGTAATCCGTGAAATTGACACGAATTCTGGACTTGTTGGATCATGTGATGCTTGAGGCCAAAGTCCGTAGCCTCAATAGTGAGTGGTGCAATCGGCCCACCCCGCCCTTGCATGGTAGGCTGGCACAGCTCCTCCATCGTTCGGAGATCGGGAGCTGGCACATCCCTGGGAGGGTCAGGGGTGGTAAAGGTGGTGGTGGCCCAGCGGCCATTTCAGTCTTTGGTTCTTGTGTGTCAGAACGTAGCTCGGGTACGTTTTTCTGATGTTTACGTTTTGTTTGTGACCGAGTGCGCATGCACTAAAAACAATTTTTCAAAACAAGATCGAGGCAAAACCACAGTGAACTTAAACCAGAAATCACAAGTGAATGACTTCTTTGAAAAAGGTACACTACTCACAAGGATATAAAGGCAAGTTTTAATCTTAAGTTTGGGAACTTATTATGGGTTTGTATTTATTAATTTGAAAAACTGCTTTAGGCTTATGGGTGTGTGTGCAGAAAACTTGGGAAATATTTTTAACCGAAATCGTCCCTTTAAGATTACTCGCAGGCTGGCGGGAGGAAGTAAATAGGTTTCCTCTTCAGTTCGCAATTTAATGTCAGAACTTACCTTAAACCAATTGTTTCAGGTTGTAATCTTAAAGAAAACGAAGTAATTTAACTTCACAGTTTGTTTTGTTGTTTTTAATTTTTTTGGTGTTTTTAACACTTCAGGAAAAGTGTTAATGAACTTTTTTGATATGATTATGTTTTTACAAAAACTTTTTACAAATTTGTGTGAAATTTGTACAGGGAGGGTTTTGAAAACCACTAAACTTAAAACGATTTTTTTTTAAAAACACGCAACAACCTCCCCGACAGCGGCGCCAAATTTTGATTGGTCTGAAAGCAGTCAGATATTATTGACCAAGGTCAATAAGTCAAAGACAACCTCGTTCCAATACTCCAGTGATAGTATAGTGTTTTCCCGGGTCGTTAAAGTCCCAGCGAGATTGAAATGGTGTCGTTTGAAATCGTTTATGAGTAAGTGGCACTGAGGACAGTAGCCCAGATGATGTGGAATTGATTTTGCTACTGTTATTGTGGTATTGGTACACAGATATAATATTCACAAAAATCAGATACTCAGATATATGCACGTATTCACAATCAGGATTCACGTAACAGGAAAAGTGGTGTTTGGTATTTAACAAACTACAGGGGGTGCTTTTGAAACTTTTTGAAACTTAAAAATTAAAAGGAAATTGAAATGAAAATGGAATTATAAAAATGATTAAAATATTATTTAAATATTATTTAATTAATAAAACTATTTAAAATCTAATTTAAATTAACTAATAATGACAAATGATATAAATTAAACTAATAATTAGCAAAAATATTTTCTAAACTTAAATTAGAACTTGAAGAAAGTATAAAAAATAAAAATAAATATTTTTGTCTTTTTATGGATTTTTTATTAATTAAAAACTATTTAACTTAATTAAACTAATTAAAATAATTTAAATTACAATTAATACTAAATTAACTTAGAAAATTATAAGAAAATTTATAAAATTACTTAACCATCACAGGAATCCTACAAAATTATAAAAACTTCTAAAAATTATATTTAAGACTATTCCACTAATTAATTACCTTTTAATTAACTTAAGTCTAATTTAAACAATTAAAATGAGAAAAATGGAAAATGAACTGTAGAAATTCAAAATATATTTTCTAAAAGTCTATTATACTATATTAGAGCTAGAAAAAATATAAAAACTAAGTTTTGCTTTATAAAAACTAATTATGCTATTTAATACTTAATATTAATTAATAATTAAGAAAACTAGAATTAAATCTAATAAATACTAAATGATAGAATAAAAATCTGAAAAATTTACTAAAAACACTTTAATATATAAGGTAATTAATAAAAATATAAAAATACTAAGTACTTAATAAAAATCTAAAAATGAAAATTAAAATTAAATTGAATTAAACAGAAACTATCACTTAATTTAAACTTGGTTTTTCTTGGATTTTCTTTTACAAACTAACTTTACTGCTGAAAATAGAAATCTTTTGTGAAAACATTTTTGAAATCAGCTTATAAATAAGCAGTAGCACCCCCTTTTGCTTTTCAGTTGACTTTTGTTGACTGGATGGGCAAATAAGCACAATGGACCTTGAGTTGGGTCCACAATGGTGGAAACGGGTACAAATAAGTTCAACTGACTCAAATAAGCCAGAAACAACTAGCAATGATCACAAATAAGCAGTATGAGAGCAAATAAGCACTTTGCACAAACTGAAAATGAACACAGATTGGGACAAACTTAAGGGTGGATTCCAGGTGGGGTCCACTTGATTCTAGGTCAAACTAATGGTCAAACTTTGTTCCCTGGTAGGAGGGGGTTGGGAAAAACCAATTGGAACCTCTAAGGCCCACTGGGTTGGCCAGAAATCACCACCAAAGTGGTGGTGGTGAGGTGGTTCTGCTGATGCAGGGGAAGGTCTCTTCCCTGCAACTATGTTCCAGGGCTTGTGGAGCCCACACACAATTTCACAAAAATCAAACAAGTATTGGAACTTAAAGATCAACTTATAGACTATAACTACAACAAGTTTCAGCCCTTAATTCCCATCACACAAATCACAAATAAACTTGGAACTTTTGCAAAAATCTGAGAATGGGCAATTTGACTTTTTGATGAAAACACAAGCTTTGACTTTGATGAAGTTCTAATGATCCCTAATGATTCAAAATGATGTTATACGATGTACTTAAGCTATATTACTTTATACTAACAACTTATGTAACCAATTTGATGGATTTGTGTTCAAAAACTCTCACAGTTAACTATGAGTGATCAATTTTTTTGAGATTTTGACTTTGGACCAAAACAACAACTGACTTAAGACTTGTAATGTAACAATTCGCAATTTCAGGTTAACTTTTATTCCCGAAAATTTCACTATTCACTTTTTACTATTCACTTTTCACTATTCATCTCAGAAATTTTTATTTCATATTCTCGTAAGTTAAACTATTTTAACGATAATCCGAGAGTTTGATGCTCGTCGGATCATTTCTGCAAAAATCACAAAGCCGTGTCCGAGATTTACTTTTAGGTTTAAACGTCATTCCAGCATCGCGATATGTCCATAAAACATTATAAACAATAGAAATGTGATTTTCTCTCATTTTAGGACAATTCCAAAAGTTTCGGAATTTTACGTTTTTCAATTCAGCGTTTTACGTGAATTACGCGTTTTAGACCCGTGTTTCCAGTTTTTAGCAGGGTTTTAGCACCCGATAGATCCTACCACTCATTTTATATTTTATTATGGAGTATATTGATAAGTTCTAGCATATTTATAAGTTTCATATTTTTAGGATACCCGGTTTTACGTTTCGTGACTTAATAACTTACGGTTAGCAACTTACGGAGTCAAAACTAGCTACATACTTAGGATAATACCATCAAAAGTCCACACCTTGTTCTCCAAGTTCATGAACCGCCACTAGGGGGGGCATTCACACTTGTGGCATGATCTTATGACTTTAGCCATTATATCAAGATTTAATTACAACTTTGTCACCAAGTTATGTAACTTTCCTAGCCACCTTCCTAACCTCCTCATTTTTAGTATAAATAGCAAGCTCATTTGCTTCCTTTCTCATCAATAAAAACGCCACAAGATCAATACCTAGCACCATGATCCTTTTATCTTCAAACTACAAGTTACACTACAAAGTTCAAGGTCTTAGTATTCTCTACCTAGTTCTTAAGTTTGTTTGGTGATTCCATGGTTGAATTAGGAGCTACACAAGGTGATTAGGGGCTGAAGTTAAATGGTTTTCACAAGGTTTATATCAATTCTATCAATGGTTACAAGAGTTATGGTGAAGGGTTTACAAGCATAGGTTTAGTGTCCTAGTTCATACTTGACTTCCTTTCTTAAGTGAAAGCCAAAAGTTGCAAGCAAACCCTAACATACTCCTTGCTTAATTATCATTTTCATGCTTATTATGGTTCTTTCATGCTATATATGTTCTTGTTATTGTGTTCATGATGTTTAAAAATGGATAAAACGAGTATTGGTATACATATTTTAACTTATGACAAGCAAACAAGCAAACTAGTGATTTTTATGGAAAACCACGACCACAATAGTATAACTTTGATATTTGACACTTACTTACTGTTAAAGAGGACTTAACAAGGAAAACATAGCAATTTGAATCACCCAAAATGAGTACACGAGTCAAAAGTTATGACCATTTGAAGTTAGCGAAACCAAAACGGCAAAACTGCCTAAATAGCATTCTGATCAAATTTTGATTTTGAAAGTCCCACTTCTGGTCTGATTCATCAAAAAGTTAAAACACGAAAGTTGTCCGGAACGACGTTTTCGTTCAGGAACAAAGAAGCTCGAGCCCTGAAAATGCTTTCTGAGTGATAATTTTCTTCAAATTCTTAACAGCCCGTTTTAAGTACCAAGTGACTATATAATTGTTATAATTAGATGAGACCAAGAGGTCAAATGACCTAAAGCCAAGACCACAACCATGGCTAAAGCCAAGGTTGAGTCTCAAGACCATGGTAACATGACCAAGGTCACGGCAAAGCCACGGCTAAAGACCATATAACTTTTAAAGATCAAAACTTATATATATGTTATCAAATACTACAATAGTAGGGAGCCTCATGTGAGGAGTTCATTGAGTAAGCCGTCGAGATGAGTTGTGGATTTACGAATTAAAGTGTCCTGGCTCCTCGAACGTTTACTCCATGACTTCTGAATTATGTCGGCCCGAATGGTAGTAAGAGATGTACAAACTATACATGTTTCATAAACGACTTATATTCAAAGACTTACATTATATACTAAGTACTACATCATGAACATTATGCAAGACATATATTGGCAATTCTTCGTATTCTTAGATGTTACTCCAAACCTAAGTCGCAACATTCTATTATAGGCTGCTCTTAGAGACTTTCGCGATTCGACTACCACTTTCATTTCTCATTACATAAGCTTAAGGTGAGTCATAGCCCCTACTCTTTTCATACTTGTTTTAACTCTTGGGGGGGATACATGCTCAACTACTTGCTTACTTGTACAAATACTCTTAAACTTTTATACTTGATTGTGTTATACTTGATTGGCATTATACTTGATTGCGTTATACATACTTGTTACACTATACTTGCTTAATTTAAATACAAGATTCGTATTTACATGCATACATAATACTCTATTCTGTCAGAGAGGTATTGGTAGTACTCATGGGAAGATGCCCCCTACCCTTGTGTCTATACTTGACCTTGGATGTCGTAGTACTATTTGGGGAGAGGCCCCCGCCCTTGTGTCTATTCTTGACCTTGGGTGAATATAATCTGGTGCATTGTATAAACTAACTTTTAGCAGTGGGTTGTGGACACACAGGTTGCAAGTCTCTTATGGCGGGACTTGCAACTGAGTGGATTCTCAATGCCTTTGCTGTGTGAACAATCTTTAAGGCTTTTCAACTATTTTAAGACAAACTCTATGAACTCACCAACCATTGTGTTGACACTTTAGCATGTTTATCTCAGGTTAGTAAGGCGATAGCTAGTGCATGGAACTTAGAGTCAAGCTGCATATTCTGAAGACTTACGCTTTTATCATTTACCATTCAAAACTTTGTATACATTTATGTATCATACTTTGGAATCTCATGTTTGTAACTTTGAATTCTTTAATCGAATGGTAACTTTTCAAAACGTCTCATTTAGAGTTCGTTTTCTATAACTTGTACTTTGTATTATGAAGTAGCACCCCTATGACACAGTCTTCCGCTGCGGTATTTTGGGGGTGTTACAGATTGGTACCAGAGCCTTAGTTATAGAGAACTAGGTTGCATTTAGTGCCTAGACTATAACTGCTATATACGTTGGGACCTTCCTCTTTATTTGCCTTACACACAATACATACACATATGCTTTTTGGTAGTTGTTGCTTAGTTCCACGCTGTTAGATGATGTGACTTTAGTATTGTAAGGAGCCCCAGAGATTAGCCGAGTCATTAAAAACATGGAGCTCAGTAATAACTAATTAGTTAACTTGATCTTGTGACAGTTCTTGTTTGATGAGACACAAGATTTGAGTTAAATAATATTATTGCTTAGCTTTAGGGATTTGATGGCTTGATTATCTTACTATCGGCCTCAGAAGGCGGATTTTGTGTCGGAAATTCTTAAGTAGGATGTTTTAGAATCTCCTTATTTAAAT
This sequence comes from Artemisia argyi, assembly GCA_030686995.1. NCBI lineage: Eukaryota > Viridiplantae > Streptophyta > Magnoliopsida > Asterales > Asteraceae > Artemisia > Artemisia argyi. The sequence goes on from CM060685.1 coordinate 62,436,871, forward strand.
GGATTGGGACGCCTCTTCAGTTAAATAAAGAAATTGTAAATCACCGAACCATAAGTTTATGAGACCTTACTTACATAAATTTGGACGCTTCTTTATGTAAGTAATGTGTTATAAATAAGTGGGCTTAATTGTAGCCGATACAACTCCTTAACCAGAATCTTAGACGAATCAGAGTAAACACCACTATATTAGAGATTCCGAATTCTCTTAGACACACCGTAAGTAGTTAACATCAACTGAACTTCGGGACGAAGTTCTCCGTAAGGGGTAGAGACTGTAACAATTCGCAATTTCAGGTTAACTTTTATTCCCGAAAATTTCACTATTCACTTTTTACTATTCACTTTTCACTATTCATCTCAGAAATTCTTATTTCATATTCTCGTAAGTTAAACTATTTTAACGATAATCCGAGAGTTTGACGCTCGTCGGATCATTTCTGCAAAAATCACAAAGCCGTGTCCGAGATTTACTTTTAGGTTTAAACGTCATTCCAGCATCCCGATATGTCCATAAAATATTATAAACAATAGAAATATGATTTTCTCTCATTTTATGACAATTCCAAAAGTTTCGGAATTTTACGTTTTTCAGTTCAGCGTTTTACGTGAATTACGCGTTTTAGACCCGTGTTTCCAGTTTTTAGCAGGGTTTTAGCACCCGATAGATCCTACCACTCATTTTATATTTTATTATGGAGTATATTGATAAGTTCTAGCATATTTATAAGTTTCATATTTTTAGGATACCCGGTTTTACGTTTCGTGACTTAATAACTTACGGTTAGCAACTTACGGAGTCAAAACTAGCTACATACTTAGGATAATACCATCAAAAGTCCACACCTTGTTCTCCAAGTTCATGAACCGCCACTAGGGGGGGGCATTCACACTTGTGGCATGATCTTATGACTTTAGCCATTATATCAAGATTTAATTACAACTTTGTCACCAAGTTATGTAACTTTCCTAGCCACCTTCCTAACCTCCTCATTTTTAGTATAAATAGCAAGCTCATTTGCTTCCTTTCTCATCAATAAAAACGCCACAAGATCAATACCTAGCACCATGATCCTTTTATCTTCAAACTACAAGTTACACTACAAAGTTCAAGGTCTTAGTATTCTCTACCTAGTTCTTAAGTTTGTTTGGTGATTCCATGGTTGAATTAGGAGCTACACAAGGTGATTAGGGGCTGAAGTTAAATGGTTTTCACAAGGTTTATATCAATTCTATCAATGGTTACAAGAGTTATGGTGAAGGGTTTACAAGCATAGGTTTAGTGTCCTAGTTCATACTTGACTTCCTTTCTTAAGTGAAAGCCAAAAGTTGTAAGCAAACCCTAACATACTCCTTGCTTAATTATCATTTTCATGCTTATTATGGTTCTTTCATGCTATATATGTTCTTGTTATTGTGTTCATGATGTTTAAAAATGGATAAAACGAGTATTGGTATACATATTTTAACTTATGACAAGCAAACAAGCAAACTAGTGATTCTTATGGAAAACCACGACCACAATAGTATAACTTTGATATTTGACACTTACTTACTGTTAAAGAGGACTTAACAAGGAAAACATAGCAATTTGAATCACCCAAAACGAGTACACGAGTCAAAAGTTATGACCATTTGAAGTTAGCGAAACCAAAACGGCAAAACTGCCTAAATAGCATTCTGATCAAATTTTGATTTTGAAAGTCCCACTTCTGGTCCGATTCATCAAAAAGTTAAAACACGAAAGTTGTCCGGAACGACGTTTTCGTTCAGGAGTAAAGAAGCTCGAGCCCTGAAAATGCTTTCTGAGTGATAATTTTCTTCAAATTCTTAACAGCCCGTTTTAAGTACCAAGTGACTATATAATTGTTATAATTAGATGAGACCAAGAGGTCAAATGACCTAAAGCCAAGACCACAACCATGGCTAAAGCCAAGGTTGAGTCTCAAGACCATGGTAACATGACCAAGGTCACGGCAAAGCCACGGCTAAAGACCATATAACTTTTAAAGATCAAAACTTATATATATGTTATCAAATACTACAATAGTAGGGAGCCTCATGTGAGGAGTTCATTGAGTAATCCGTCGAGATGAGTTGTGGATTTACGAATTAAAGTGTCCTGGCTCCTCGAACGTTTACTCCATGACTTCTGAATTATGTCGGCCCGAACGGTAGTAAGAGATGTACAAACTATACATGTTTCATAAACGACTTATATTCAAAGACTTACATTATATACTAAGTACTACATCATGAACATTATGCAAGACATATATTGGCAATTCTTCGTATTCTTAGACGTTACTCCAAACCTAAGTCGCAACATTCTATTATAGGCTGCTCTTAGAGACTTTCGCGATTCGACTACCACTTTCATTTCTCATTACATAAGCTTAAGGTGAGTCATAGCCCCTACTCTTTTCATACTTGTTTTAACTCTTGGGGGGGATACATGCTCAACTACTTGCTTACTTGTACAAATACTCTTAAACTTTTATACTTGATTGTGTTATACTTGATTGGCATTATACTTGATTGCGTTATACATACTTGTTACACTATACTTGCTTAATTTAAATACAAGATTCGTATTTACATGCATACATAATACTCTATTCTGTCAGAGAGGTATTGGTAGTACTCATGGGAAGATGCCCCCTACCCTTGTGTCTATACTTGACCTTGGATGTTGTAGTACTATTTGGGGAGAGGCCCCCGCCCTTGTGTCTATTCTTGACCTTGGGTGAATATAATCTGGTGCATTGTATAAACTAACTTTTAGCAGTGGGTTGTGGACACACAGGTTGCAAGTCTCTTATGGCGGGACTTGCAACTGAGTGGATTCTCAATGCCTTTGCTGTGTGAACAATCTTTAAGGCTTTTCAACTATTTTAAGACAAACTCTATGAACTCACCAACCATTGTGTTGACACTTTAGCATGTTTATCTCAGGTTAGTAAGGCGATAGCTAGTGCATGGAACTTAGAGTCAAGCTGCATATTCTGAAGACTTACGCTTTTATCATTTATCATTCAAAACTTTGTATACATTTATGTATCATACTTTGGAATCTCATGTTTGTAACTTTGAATTCATTAATCGAATGGTAACTTTTCAAAACGTCTCATTTAGAGTTCGTTTTCTATAACTTGTACTTTGTATTATGAAGTAGCACCCCTATGACACAGTCTTCCGCTGCGGTATTTTGGGGGTGTTACATGTAACTACCAAATAGAACTTATAGTATGATGTCTACACTATTTTTGCCTTCTGGGATCCACAACAACACACCTAAGCAGACTGATTCAAACACCCCTAATGCTCAACTGTTTTGAGATTTCCAAATCAACTAGGTGTTAGAGTTCAAGTTCTTGATTCCAATCTACTAATTATGACTAGGTGAGCTTGTTTAAGTACTTAAAAACAGATTATCACTACAATAACACTAGTTTTACTCTTAAACTAAATTTGATAGTTAAACCTAAAATTTTAAGCAACTAGTTATTCTAACAAACAGTCTATAAATTTTAAGCTAAAAATTACTTAACTAACAAACAAGAGACAAGATCAAACACAGAAATGCAATAAGCAACAGGCAATTCAGAAGCTACTATTAACTAAAGTTTTAGAGGAATTTCAAATGAGTAAAAGCTCACAATAAACCCCTAGCTTGAACAAGGGGCTTCTCCACAGAAGCCTATATTTAGATAGGCTTAATCCAATTCTCAGCTTGCTCCTCAATGATTCTCCAAACCTGAAAACAAGAACTAAACACAACAGTTGACTTATATTGACTTTTTTAGTTTTTTTAGTTTTTTCTAGGATAACTAGATTTTAAAGTCTCTAAAAGCTTTAACAAGCTTATTGGAACTTAAGTGAAGCTAACTCAGTCCATGATACCACCATACACACTAACAGATTGATATTGAGAATTTTGATATAAAAGGAAGAAATTCATAAACACAAGGATTAAGGAGACTTAATTATATTGATTTAAAAAGATTAAAGATACACTGAATTGACTTAGACAAATGCTTAAAAGCTTCTTGCTAAACTACAATTGCTAAATAAACTTATACGACTACAATTACATTAAAAAACTAGACAACACTTTCATCTTGCTTTCTTTGCCTTTTATAGCCCCTGATTAGGGTTTCTTGAACTCCTCTGATCACTTCCCATCACTTTTTAGCCCTTGGATTGCTTTGAGACCCTCTAATCACCCTCCACGTGTTTTGGCGGTAAAAGATGAGGTGTGGGTTTTGGACTATTCAGACAAGGGGGTGGTAGCATTTAATGTGGATGTGAGGGTTGGTGTAGTGGGTTGAGCGGTGGTGTCTAATGGGGTGTGATGGGACCTGCAAGTGGTGGTGGTGGTGGGCAATACCAGGGGAGAAGGAGGGTGGTTTGGCGGTTTGGTGTTGTTTGACTGGTATTTGACCAGGGTCAACATTTGACCTTGGATTATATTAGTTTGGGGTTGTGGTGGGCTGTGGAGTCTTGGGCAAAAAGAAAAAGATGGGGTGGGCTAAGGATGGACTTGGACTATGGTTTAGGAGTAGTATTATTTAGTGTATGGATCTGGTTTGGTTTTTGGAAATTCACAAGGACCAAATTTTGTATTTTAACGAAAGTTGAGGGGTAAGTTTTGGCACTTTTTCAAAGTGTTCCCAAGGGTGAGTTTTGCCATTTTTGAATAGTACACGGACCATAGTTGACTTTTCCATTTAATTTTCACTAGGGACTAATTTTGCCAAACTTTCAAACTTCAGGGACCATTTGTGTAATTTTCACCAAACTTTCCACCAAGGACCAATCCTGCTATAAAAGGTTAGTGCAAGGACAAAATTTTTTTTTCTCAAAGTTTTTCATATCCCAGGGACCATTTTTGACAATTTTCAAAGTTCAGGGACTAAACTTGACATTTTGTGAAACTTTTCACCAAAGGACTAATTTTGTAACTTTTTGATTTATAAGGACCTTTGGTGACTTTTTCAAGTTTTTAGAATGACCAGGGACTAGATTTGACAATTTTTGAAAGTTGAGGGACTGAAACTGCCAATTTTGCAATCTTTGTGCGTTTTTCATCTGTTTTTGACATTTTTGCATTTGAAACATGTAAAACACTTTCCTGGGATATTTTCACTATTTTGATTCATTATTGAGTGTTTTTAGATGTTTTGGCAGCTCAGAAAAGGTAAAAATGATGAGTATTTGCACACTCATCAATTTATGTTAAGTTTCCGGAAAATTTCTGGAAAAAACTTATGTCCTACTTCCTGGAAAATCCTGCAAAACATCATTATGACTCGATACAAGCATTTGACTCTAACAAGTACTAATAAACATGTTCATTTAATATTTTGGCGAATCAAGATCAATTTCGTTCTTAAAAACAAATTTGGGGTTTCCCCTTACACTTAGCTTTTGCAAAATACCTTTATATGATGTTAAGACGAAGTAAACAACAAAATAAAGCATTTTCACAATTTTAGTTTGAAACATGATCAACAACAATAAAAATAAAGCATGCATACGGAAACAATCAAACAATTAAAAATCACACAAAACATGGGTTGCCTTCCAAGAAGCTAGCGCTTTTCTTTATTTTACGAGACTTGTAGCTAGACTCAAGGTCATGGGCTATCCTATATGTGTGAGCTCCTCATTGAGGACATCTTTGGGATCAAACTTGGGTTTCAAATTCCTATCGGTTTTCTTGGTACGGTATGACCTCTCAAACTTTTCTCCATCCCGGTCATATAAAATCATCTTCATATGCCATGATCCGTCACCTTCCTTAGGTGGCTTGTCCCACTTCCATTTACACTTATCCCCTTCCCTTTTCCACTTGTTCATCTCTATGTTGATAGGCATTACGCTTAAGAACTCAATCATTTTCCTAAGGACTAGGGGATCCTCAAAAGGGTCTAGTTCCTCATCTCTAGCTATGAGTTGTTCCACCGAATGTGTTTTATCGATGAAATCATTTTCTAGATAGAATGGGCGTTGAGGTCCTATAAAGTTTCTTTCTATCCAAGGCCCATATCTAGATGGTCTCCTATTCATCTCTACCCAATGTGGTGTCGGTTCGTCCTCACAATCGTAGCTATGCTTCCTAACATCATAAACCGACCAAGTCCCACCCTCTCCTACCGCTATCTTAGACTCCTTACAATCTATCATGGCACTAGCGGTTGCTAAAAATCCTCTTCCTACTAACAACGGGCATGTAGTATCACTAACCATATCTAGGACGTGAAAATCCGCTAAAATAATTAACTTTCCTACGTGAACCACTACATCCTGGATCATTCCGACCGGATGGGCAATACTTCCATCCGCTAGACCAATTAGTACTTCCGTCTCCTATAACTTTCCTAGCTTAAGAGTGGTGAAAAGAGATAAGGGAATCAAGTTGAGGCTTGATCAAGTCGGCTAGTGTGTCGAAAGCTTTGGATTTTCCTATCTTACAAGGCAAAACAAATATACCCGGATCATCAAGCTTCTTAGGCAACTTGTTTTGAGCGAAGACGGTCCTAATTTTACCCAATTTAAATTTCTCATATTTTTCTAGTAGGGCACTATAGTAGGGAGCATGGGCTAAGACATCAATGACGGGGCGTTCAAGGTGGAGCTCCTTGAATTCATCGTCAAGGTCTTGTGTAGGAGGTGTTTCAACTATGTTATTGACCGGTTTGATATCGGTTGTTCTATTCAATTGGTCCATTTGAAGAATTTGGGTTTGCTTGAAACACGTGCTCATTGCTTTGACCGAATAGTATTGTGGACAAGAAGTAGGGGACGAAACCGATGATATGGAATTAACGTTTAGTTTCGGGTTCTTGACCGTGTTGCTTGGGAGTGCTCCAATTTCTCGGTCATTGAGAAATTTCAACAATGTGTCAATTTTGGTGGTCATCTCGCTTTGCTTTTGTTTGAAATCGGCTTCAAACTTAGATATGTGAGCTTCTTGAGATTCCATAAACTTGGACATCAATCCTTCAAAATTATTGGTACTTGATTGAGTCTAAACGGTCAACTAAGTTGAACAGGTGATGGTCAACCAAGTCAAACGTCTAAAACCAACTAACCAAGGAATACAGTGTATTCTCGGGTCGTTATGTCCCAGCGAGGTAAGCAATTGTATTTAAAAACGTTTTAAGTGATCGGGTGATTTAACAGGAGGATCAGGAATTTGATTTGAATGATTATACTACAAGATTATGATTGAAAATGACTTAGAAACACTATTATAACTATTACTGACGATCAGATAACCTAGAAACGTGAGTAAACCTAAAAACGCGCGTTTGAATTTAAAATAAACGCGAACGCGCAAAATAAAAAGTGAAACGTGAGCAAATAAAGTCCTACGAATGTGAAAATTATATTTTTACAATCCTAATGTTATAAGAAAATTTTTAGAAAATTAAAATTATTTTTACAACTATTTAATTAATTACTATTAATTAATTACTAATTATTAATTACTTTTTAATTAACTAAATTACACTAATTATTAATTAATTATGAAAATTAACAAGAAAAAGGAAAATTAAATTTAGAAAAATCTAAAATATTATAAAACTAATTTTAAAACAGAAAACCTATTTTTTCTACTTTTTAATTATTAATTATTAATTAAAACTAATTATTTAATTAATTTAAACTAAATTAAATTATAAAAAATAATAAATCAAATGAGAAAAATCTAGAAAAATTCCTAAAATTATTTTAAGTTATAAGAAACCTAAGAAAAATTTAAAAATGTGAATTGCTTATAAATAAGCAGAAAAATAAGCCAAAGGGCTTAAATAGAAGCTATCACTTTATTTATTTTTGTCTTTTTCTTAATTTTGTTTTACAAAACTCTTAAGCTACTGGAAATATGAATCTTTTGTGAAGGTACTTTCTATGAAGCTTGAAAATAAGTTATGTGCATACAAATAAGCCAAACAGTGAGCTTAAAGCTTAAATAAGCTTCAATAAGCTTGAAACAAGCCACACAGATTACTCAGGCCAGAGAATAATCTACAAACAACTTATGTTTACTTGGAAAAGCTAAATTGACAAGAAGGTTCAACTAAATAAGCCAAATAGCCAAATAAGCAATCCTACTTTCAATTCAGATACAACAGGCCAACAAGGGGTCTTTTGGACCTCTGTGGGGTCCACAGAGGTGAAAGAAGGTCCAATTTGGGACTTGACCTGCCAAGGGTGACTGGCAGGGTACAAAATAAGCCAATAAGCTCTGCTTATTGCTTATTAATAAGCTCTGTGTGAGCCTTGGAACTTAGGTTCAAAACCTGAGTGATCAGTATGAGGGTCTTGGATAGGCCTCAGAAAAGGCTCAAATAAGTTAAGCAAGAATGAGCCAATGGGTAAAATAAGCTCAGGAGTTAAAAGCTGAGTTGTTCAGCTCTTCAAAAAGCCCAAGGGCTAGGGGTGGGGTCCGCTATCAATGCTCTAGGTGAGCTTGTGAAAGATGGGTCAAAACTGAAAATCCAATATGGTTCTTGAGACAGGTGAGGTTAAAGGCCAAATAAATCAATAAGCAAATAAGATAAATGTTGAAATAAGCTCAGAACTAACAAGCTTTACTTACAGGCTTCCTAAAAATCCTGATTACTAAGTGTGGTGCCCACTGGATCAGACTCAGTGAGTCAAAGAGAAATGCCAAGAGCCCTAGTGCAGGGGAGTTAGCTTTCCCTGCAGCCCTAAACAAGCTAATGCACAAGCTTCTTAAAAAATCACAAAAATAAGTTGAGTATGAAGCTTTGTAGTTTAGCTGGTATATTTTGACTACAACAAATTTCAAAGCTTAATTTTGAACACAGAATTCAAGAAAAATCTTGCAAAAATTGATTTTCTGCACAACCATGCAACTTTGACTTTTCTGATTTCTTGGCTAAAATTGACTAAGATGAATTTAATTACTCCTAGCTGATTATATATGCACTATTAAGTTAAAATGAAACTTATTCTAAGTTACAGTACTAATTATGCACCTATGATCATGATTATGCAACTACAACTCTGGCAGGTTTAAGAATATAGAGGTTTCAAGTGAAATTTGACTTTTTTTGACAAGTGAGCACTGGGTTTGTTGGTTTTCTGAGATGATAGACTATTGTATTACATGTATCAAACAAGAACAATGCATCCAACACCTTGAACCACAGTGGAAACCACAAATCCAAACACCCCTTAAATCCACTGAGTGTGAGGTTTTTCAAAGCAGGGGGTTGATTTGAATTATGAATTCTCAATTTTAGTATACCTTGTGATGTACTAGCCTTTTTTAAACACAGATACTTAACTCTAAATACTCATGAACAAGCCAAACCAAGAAACTCAATAAGTGACCTAATGAGACAGTGAGATTTGATTTATTTATGTAAACTCTATTAAACTCATAACTATTATACTAAACTAGATTTAATACACCATAAATACCACTAATAAGCTAACTTAAGCAATAATTAACAAATAACAAGCAATGCTACAGTAAACTTAAAAAAATGAAACTCACAGTGTACATTCCTGCTCAAACCAGTTGAACCAAGGATCAAACTCCAAATCCTATTATTCCCCATGGAATTCTAACCCAGGGTCATCCTGTATTTCCCCTGCTCCAAGCATTTTTGCCCTTCTTCTTGTACTTTTTTATTTTTCACTTATTTTTATGATTTTTGATGAATTTTTTAGTTAACTTGCCTAGACTATTATAGATGCCTTAAACTCTTTTGAAAGCTTGTAATTGAACTTGAATAAGCTTAAACAACACTTAATAACAGCCTTGACTATCCTAGAACTAAAAGTGCATTTTTAACTAACAATGATGAAATCTGAATTCGCAAAGCAAACTTTAAGATTAAATTAAGTTCAAATTGCATTAAGAAGAGTGATTACAACATTTTAAGCTAAAAAGTACAACTGAGAATTACAAATGACATTAATTTGACAACTATTAAAGCTAAATTCTACTAACTCCTTTCCCTGGTGCATCTCTTCCCTTTTATATCAATCTTTTAGGGTTTCTGAGACTTTCTTGGACCTTTCCCACCTAGCTTTACAACCCTTGGATCATTTTCTTCAATCTTGACCGTTTAAAACTTTTGACGCCCAATTTCTTTTTGGAGTTTTCTTTGATAATTGAAGCCAGAAGGGTCAAATTTGGAGTGTTATGGTTGTTTGGTTTGGCAAGGGGGGGATTGAGTGTTGCAGAGGGTGAAGGCTTAGGGGTGACGATGGTGAGGCTTGGAGTGTAGCAGGGAAGTGGATGGTGAGGTGGAAGGGGAGGTCAAAGGTGAGGGTTGACCGAGGGGTTTATATTAAAACGGGGGTGGGCTGGTATTGGGATTGGGCCAAGGGTTTGTGTGGTGGGCTTTGGGAGTTTGTGTTTGGATTGGATATGGTTTTGGTTTTATTAGTTAAGGGTCCGTTTGTTTTGTAACTTAGGAAACCACAAGGACTAATTTTGTAACAAGCTGAAAATCCAGGGGCCTGAATTGTAATTATTCCAAAGTACTCACAAGGACCATATTTGCCAAGTGTGATAAACCAAAGGACCATAAATGTGATTTTTTTCATTTCAAACCACCCGGGGACCAATTATGTAAATTTTGGATTTTTAGGGACCAAATGTGTAATTTTCTCAAACTTTTCACCCAAGGATCGTTTTTGATAATTTTTGACTTTTAAAAACCTTGGGTTGACTTTTCTTTCATTTTAAACCTTTAGGGACTATTTTTGTCAATTTATAAAACTTGAGGGACTGAAACTGCCAATTATGCAAACTTTGTTCGTTTTTCATTTGTTTTTAAACATTTTGCATCTAAAACATATAAAACACACTTTTGGGATAATTTCTGTAATTTGATGCATTTCTGAGTGTTTTTGGATGTTTTGGCAGTTCAGATATGATAAAAATGATGAGTATTTACACACTCATCAGTACTACCATAGTTATTGGAAGGATTGTTGTTGAAAGTACGGTTAGAGGGTGGACCGTTTGGTTGGTAACGATTAGGTGGATTGGAAAAATTGTTTTGGGCCATGTTTTGGTTTTGTTTCCACCTAAGGTTTGGGTGATTTTTCCAAGAAGGGTTGTAGGAATCACCGTAAGGGGTTGGCTCGGGTTTGAAAGTGTACCACTTGTCTCCCGCTTTATCGGTACGCGAGGATGCGTAATCCACAAAAGCTTGTCCGGGGAGTTCCATGCAATCACGAGTGTCATTGGGACCACTACATAATTTGCATGAAGAAGTGATTTTGTTCACTTGGCATGAAGGCTTAGGAGCTTCGTAGGATTTCATGAGAAACTTGACTTGGTCCTCAAGTTCCATGATCCTACGGTCGAGAGTGCTAGAATTTTTTGAAGGCAAAGATATTGCCTTGACCGTTTTGTTCAAATCACGGGGATCATTCCAACTTTCGTTGTCATAGAGAGCAAGATCTTCTTTGAGTTCTGATAAATGTGTAATTATTCATATTTTTAATGCTAATATACCCTCATTTACGGCTAAATAAATAACAAAAATGTGTATTTTAAGTGCATATATTGTTTAAATGTGTTATTTATTATTGTAGGTACGAAATGAGAAATTTGAAGCAAAAGTACGAGATTTCAAGCATTTATTGATGATTATTGAAGCCCGAAAAAGAAAAAGTTTGAAGAAAAGCCCGAGGAATAAGCTCAGCTCAAACCCATTACATGCTTAAGCCAAACCCACTTAATAGGCTTATTACTTATCCAAGATTATTGGGCTACTGGCACCATATTCTTCTTTTTGTTATCCCATTCGGCACATCAACAAGCAAATAGCATGGCCCATATTTTTTGATTATAACCTACATGAGATGAGTTGCAAGAGGAGAGCCGCAAGTCACACATCAGTGTGTGTCTTTACACACAGCCATCATCAACATTTAATTCTCTTATGTTAAATTTTCATATTCAACTTTTTTATTTAAGAATCATTTTGTAATCATTAACCTTCCATCATATTTAGTCTTTTTTTTCTTTCTTTTAATTCATGTCCAGTTGTGGTTTTTGCAAGATTTGTCTTTTCATCAATTTTAGTTTAATTCTTTCATAAGCACATTAGTTTTAATCCATTTTAATATTTGAAGTTTTTTTTAGTAGCATAAAATCTTTGTTTCAAAAGTGACGAAGTAGCAGTTTCCATTTTTTTTCCTTTCGTAATCTTTTTTTTAGCACTAAATACTTGTAATCTTCTAGTATATTGACAGGTTTTCTAATCATGAACTTTTCATTTCTTAAATCTTTAGAAAAAAAAATCATATATTTTATTTCAAAAGTCTTTGATTAAAAGTTAGTAATTAGTGGGGTTGATTAGTGGTTAGTTGAGATCAAAAAAGTGATTTATGGGTTTAATCAATGGAGGTATTGATGTCGGGTTGAAGCTATGGAATGGGTCTCATCTCGCCGTCTTTATGTTTTTCATCTCATTTGGTTATCTCTATCCTTTTTATCTCTTTATTTTTAGCATTTTAATTATTATTGTCATGTTTGTTGGTTTAACGATTAGTTTAGTTTTATTTTGCATTATGGAGTAGATTATTGTTACTTGCTTAAATTTTGGTAGTTTTAAATGTTGTGAGTATCGGTTGTTATTTTTAGTTAGTATTTTGACTTGGGTTTGGTCTACACGAATTTAGTTGCAAAATATTTTTTTTTTAAGATAAAATATATTTTTTTTAACTAAAGCCAAAAAAGTACACTCACCTTATAGTATTTGTTTAGACCATTCTGTCTTTTTGTTGAGTGAGTTTGAGTTGCGCATCCGTATACTGGCTTATTTTTATTTAAAAAGTCAAAATTATCTACAAGTCAAACAACTAAATTTAAATAGCGACTAAATTCACAACGTTAAAACCTACCAGGTTTAAGCAAGTATTTTATTTATTACTTGTATTTTCCTTTATTATTATTAGTTTAAAGAAATTTTGAAAACCAAAACCCTTTTTCTACTAAGCATCAAACAAAACTTGACTAACGTGTTTCAATTCACCACTCTTTTGAAACGACACTCGGGAGATCAATACTTACCAAGATATTTTAGTATTTAGGTTCGTATAGACTTTCCATTTTATAAATAATTTTTGAAGGGAAAACGACCCCTTTCAAAATGGCACCGTTGCCGGGGAGTTGGTGTAAGGATTTGCATTAGTTGGGTCGATTTAGTGCCTTAGTTTTTTATTTAAAAAAAAAAAAAAAAAAAAAAAAAAAAAAAAAAAAAAAAACTTCTTTTTCCTCTTAATTGTTAATTTTGTTTCTCTTACCCTCTTATATTGTTTAATTCTTAAATATGTCTTCTTCTTATCTATATGGTTGTGAGTGGTGTGGGGGTCCTCATAATGGTGCAAATTGTCCCGGGTGTAGCATGGTAGAATCGGGAAACGGGTTTGTCTATGACCAAAATCCTTATTCTTACCATGAAACAACCAACTTTTTCCACCTGCCCCCACAACAAGAGATGGAGACATACTCGTGTGAGTCTTATGGAGGTTGTCCTTACCAAGGCTTTGATTGTAAAACAAGGAACACGCTTGTCTATGAGCAGGTTCCGTGTAACAATCAAAATTTTGGTTATGACCAACATTCATATGATTTACTGAGTCAGTCGCAGCAGTTTTACTGTTGTGAATTATGTGGAGGTCCTCACTATATCTCTGATTGCCAAACTAGGAATCCGCTTGTCTATGAGCATACTCCTTATGATAATCATGACACATCCGGTTTTGACCAACCTTCACAATACACAACCCCTCAACCACTTCTTCAGAGCGAGTTAACTAGAGCTGAATTGATTACTAAAATGATTATTGCTCAAAATCAAGTCAACATGAACTTTCAAACTGAAATAGACTGTCTTAAGGAACTGATTTTTAGAAAACAAAATCCTCCTGTTGACTTATTTTATCATGAGGAAAGTGATGAGGATGATACGGAGACTACAATGGACGAGGTGCATAATTCTAGCCCACAAAGTACCGCACATGTCCCATCTCCGCCACTAGCATACACACCATCCTTACCTAGACTTGATGTTTCGGGAGACCAAAATTTGGATATCGACTTACCTTTTGGAGAGCATATAGATACCCTCTCAATGGGGGATAGGGAAATTGACTTTAATCCTAGTGATATAGAAAGTTTACCTACCAATGACCCTGTCCCAATCCCAAGGATGTCTGATGAACCTTTAGGTAATTCTGATTCGATGTCTAGGTCTTTTGATGTGACTATATCAAACCCTCTGTTTGACTTTGATGATAGCTTCACCTTAAGATTTGATAACAAATTTTTTGATGATGAGTTTGAGGATTTGAGTAGCTTGGACCACTCTAAGTCAAAACCATTAATTGATGAGTCCACTATACTAGTCACACCATTTCCTGATTCTAAGCAAATTTTCTTAAGGAAAGTGGAAAGATTTGATCCTTTTTTCTCCCTGGCACAGTCGAGTGATGTGACGTGGGTAATGGATAAACCTTTTGATAGATTTACCCATACACCATTACCTCGCCAGGTAGCATACTCACCTAAGGAGGTGTTGTATCGCTTTTACCATCCAAACTTAACATTAAGTGATGGATGTGACCATGACCTTAGAAGTAAGTAACCATAGAGTCAAGCTAGAGACTCGAACAAAAACAAGCGCTTCTCGGGAGGCAACCCGTGTTATCTTAAAATGGAATAGTAGTTTATCTACACTCAGGTTTATTTTGCATAACTTAGGTTATTAGTATTAGTAATGAATAAGTTTGGGGGTGTCTTGTTTTCTTTGTTGCTTCGTGGCTTTTATTTTTGCTCACAGGATACCCTTTGATCGAGAAGACTTTCATGATTGTTGCTGTTACTTTTCATCATCACTCATTCAGTCTCCGATCGATCTGCACGTTTATATCAGGGGAGTCCTCAGTTCTGATCATTTTTGTCTTATGTTTTTCCTTAAAGCATACATTTTTTATGATTAATATATGGCTTAGGAATTGCATTAGATACCCTCTTTACACTTGCAATTTTAGCATTGGTCTTTTACGTTCTAAGTGTAGGGGTGACACCCGAACACTTTTGAACATTGAGGCCAATGTTCGGTTCTAAGTGTAGGGGGGGTTATATCAAAATGATCACACTTATGCCTACTTGTTTGCCCTCATGCAACCCCATTTTGACCAGTTTTTTTTTATTTATTTATTTATCATCATTGCATTATTGTCTTTTGTTAAAAAAAAATAAAATAAAAAAATAAAAAAAAAGTTTTGACCGTGCGTGATTGACTAGTCCCTTAAGCTAGAACAAAGGAGTTCCTGACTCGACCAGAGTGTTGATCTGGCTGCTTCCTTAACTTTTTATACTAAGTTTTTACGAATTGTGCAAATGAAAATGCTAAGCGTAGAGTAGTTGGTTCTCTTTAGAGCTTATATAAGTAATCTATGGCTTTTTTCTCCCAGTAGCTCCTAATTGGACTTTAATACGTGCTGCTTTCAAACTTTTGACCGTTAAAAGTTTTTGTTATGTAAAAAAGTTTTTACGCAAGGTTAATATAGAGTACTAGTTCAAATTTTTATTTAAATTTTGGAAAAAGCAACTTCCTTAAAATTGAATAAGATTGCAAAATGAAGTAATGTAAAATTGCTGAATGATGCAAAATTTTGAGTATAAAAAAAAATGATGTGCTGAAAAAAAATGATGATGAGAAAAGTATGAAAAAAAATTGAAAAAAAAAATGAGAAAAGTGAAAAAAAAAAGATGTGTTGAATAGAATTAGAATAAATAAATAAAAGTTGTTTTTTCTTAAATTTAAATCGGAAGTTGAACTAGTATTCGTTGATTTTGTGTAAAGATTAAATGGGAATTTAGAGATTGTCGAAGTCAAAGACCCCGAAAGCTCCGATACTATTCTCGAGGGTGTAAAAACCTAGCCTCCTAAGCCTTGGCTAAAAGGACAAGCTGAGAAGAAAGTCGCAACATGGAGTGATCTCACCTTTGAATCTTTAATCTCTAAATGATCGTTTGTTGTTATCTATTTAAGTTTTGATTTTAATGTGCCGTGGAATATCAAAAATCTTTGAATCAAAATCCCGCCAATTCCGGTACTATTCTCTGTGAGGTGTCAAAAGCCTGGTCACCTAAAACCAACTGGTTTGGGATGTGCCGAGAAGAAAGCCGCTACATGGAAAAGGCCATTTTCGGTTCTTAAATTTCTGAGGTTTCCGGTGAGTTAGGATTGAGCTTAAATAAATGACAACCACAATGAGATCTGATTTTTGGTGGTCAAACTTTTGAAAATAAGCACACAAGCCTAAACTTGATAAATTGCGGGAGTAAAAAGTTAAGTCTTGACTTACACAGATTATTAATATAAGTAGTGTTAGCATTTTACAAAAACATTTGCGCAAGGGTTTTTGAACTTAGTTTGGGAGTAGTAAAAAGAGGATGATGATTATTATCTCCTGGAGGCACCCAGTTTGCGTGTTTCCTGTTCTTAAGCTTTTATATATATCGTGAAAATAAAGTCAAGCATGGCAGGTCACAATAAAAAGATATTTTTAGCTATATATATAAATATATGAATATGGTTCAAAATGGGGCGTTATCAACATTAATGGTTTTTATTTGTATCCCTAAATGATTATTTATCTATTCTTGTTTGATGTGATATGTTATTTGTTTAGGGGATGAAAATCATTTTTGACTTGACGTGTTTAATAATCGTTGCGTGAGGGCACACAACAGCCTAAGTGTAGGGGGATGATAAATGTGTAATTATTCATATTTTTAGTGCTAATATACCCTCATTTACGGCTAAATAAATAACAAAAATGTGTATTTTAAGTGCATATATTGTTTAAATGTGTTATTTATTATTGTAGGTATGAAACGAGAAATTTGAAGCAAAAGTACGAGATTTCAAGCATTTATTGATGATTATTGAAGCCCGAAGAAGAAAAAGTTTGAAGAAAAGCCCGAGGAATAAGCTCAGCTCAAACCCATTACATGCTTAAGCCAAACCCACTTAATAGGCTTATTACTTATCCAAGATTATTGGGCTACTGGCACCATATTCTTCTTTTTGTTATCCCATTCGGCACATCAACAAGCAAATAGCATGGCCCATATTTTTTGATTATAACCTACATGAGATGAGTTGCAAGAGGAGAGCCGCAGGTCACACATCAGTGTGTGTCTTTACACACAGCCATCATCAACATTTAATTCTCTTATGTTAAATTTTCATATTCAACTTTTTTATTTAAGAATCATTTTGTAATCATTAACCTTCCATCATATTTAGTCTTTTTTTTCTTTCTTTTAATTCATGTCCAGTAGTGGTTTTTGCAAGATTTGTCTTTTCATCAATTTTAGTTTAATTCTTTCATAAGCACATTAGTTTTAGTCCATTTTAATATTTGAAGTTTTTTTTAGTAGCATAAAATCTTTGTTTCAAAAGTGACGAAGTAGCAGTTTCCATTTTTTTTCCTTTCGTAATCTTTTTTTTAGCACTAAATACTTGTAATCTTCTAGTATATTGTCAGGTTTTCTAATCATGAACTTTTCATTTCTTAAATCTTTAGAAAAAAAAATCATATATTTTATTTCAAAAGTCTTTGATTAAAAGTTAGTAATTAGTGGGGTTGATTAGTGGTTAGTTGAGATCAAAAAAGTGATTTATGGGTTTAATCAATGGAGGTATTGGATGTCGGGTTGAAGCTATGGAATGGGTCTCATCTCGCCGTCTTTATGTTTTTCATCTCATTTGGTTATCTTTACCCTTTTTATCTCTTTATTTTTAGCATTTTAATTATTATCGTCATGTTTGTTGGTTTAACGATTAGTTTAGTTTTATTTTGCATTATGGAGTAGATTATTGTTACTTGCTTAAATTTTGGTAGTTTTAAATGTTGTGAGTATCGGTTGTTATTTTTAGTTAGTATTTTGACTTGGGTTTGGTCTACACGAATTTAGTTGCTAAATATATTTTTTTTTTAAGATAAAATATATTTTTTTTAACTAAAGCCAAAAAAGTACACTCACCTTATAGTATTTGTTTAGATCATTCTGTCTTTTTGTTGAGTGAGTTTGAGTTGCGCATCCGTATACTGGCTTATTTTTATTTAAAAAGTCAAAATTATCTACAAGTCAAACAACTAAATTTAAATAGCGACTAAATTCACAACGTTAAAACCTACCAGGTTTAAGCAAGTATTTTATTTATTACTTGTATTTTCCTTTATTATTATTAGTTTAAAGAAATTTTGAAAACCAAAACCCTTTTTCTACTAAGCATCAAACAAAAATTGACTAACGTATTTCAATTCACCACTCTTTTGAAACGACACTCGGGAGATCAATACTTGCCAAGATACTTTAGTATTTATGTTCGTATAGACTTTCCATTTTATATATTATTTTTGAAGGGAAAACGACCCCTTTCAAGTTCCCATGATTCTTCCGCACTTAGATCACGTAGCTTGCCACCGGCCGATTGGTCAATGGTTCGCCTTGTGGAGAGATCGATTTGGTCATAGAAGATCTGGACTTGGAGCCAAAGATCTATGCCATGATGAGGGACTTTTTGGAGTAAGTCCTTAAAACGAGTCCATGCTTCAAATAGAGTTTCACCTTGACATTGTTGGAACATCAAGATATCATTTCTAAGCTTGGTAGTTCTCCCCGGTGGGAAAAATTGAGCAAGGAAATGAGTGGTGAGATCATCCCATGAGGTGATGGATCCCGTGGGAAAATGTTCAAGCCATTAACTAGCTTGATCACGTAGAGAAAATTAGAATAGGTGTAAACGGGTCGACTCTCTAGTTGTAACATCAAGGTCTATGGAATTTACGATTTTAAGGAAGTCCTTGAGATGTTGATTAGGATCTTCGGAACAATGTCCATGGAATGCACATCCCCTTTGCACCAACTGGATGGTGTCAAATCGCAAGGGGGACACATTGGCTCCTTGAATGAGCTCAATAGTGTTTCGATAGCCTTGGTAGCTAGGAAGGGAATACTCTCCTAAGGTTCGGGACCTAAGAGGTTTGTTTGCTAGTGGTGGGTTTTGTGGGTGGTTTTGTTGTGGTGGGTTGATGGGTTCAAAGAGGTTACCACCTTCCATGATGTCGGATGGTAAAGGTTACGAAGAAATAAGATAGACTAAAGAAAACCTAAAAATAAAAATAAAATCTTACTAGAAAGGAATCTAGCAAGTAGACCTAATAAAAAGAAATCCTAACCTAGACAATAACTATTCCCCGGGCTGCGGCACCTAAAATTTGATACGTGGGAATCGCACCTGGGTTTACCTCTCAAGGGATCTCGAGAAGCTTACAACCCCCACCAGGCAGTGTACCTGATCGTTGTAGTATAGTATAGTGACAAGTACCGGGGGATTGATCGTTCAACTCAGGAATAGTGTCGCTAGGATTAGAAAGCCTCCTAAACTAGGTCTAGAGGTGAGGGATGATTCTTTTTGTATTTTTATATTTTATAGAAGGCAATTAAAACCTCGGGTTTTGGAAGAGTAGGCGGAATTAGTTGTTAGCCAACTAACCCAATTAACTAAGATGCAATCAAAATAAAATAATAGAAATGAAAATTAAGCTAATTATACTAATGTGGTGTAAACAATGATGAGGAAAGTTGTGTTTACTTTGGTTTCATTACTCCCTAGATATCTTTTACAGGTTGATAGCTTGTTACAATTGCATGGATGACGGGTCATATTCCTTAATACTAGTCATAGGGCCGTGTACAATATTCCCTAACTCTATAGGATCCTACTTCACTCCTATGTCGAGCCATTAGAAGCTCCTAACATGAGATCATTAGCATTCTCCTACGCATTAAATACAACCAAAAATCGTACTACACCTCCGATCATGTTTCTTAAGACGTTCAAGCAAGTTACCAATGGAAGTCTGCCAGTTTTCTTAAGCCTAACATCGAATACAATCATCCGTAACAACTATAAACAAACAATCAACCCATAATCAACATCTAGGTTTCACTACATCTAAGCAAACACAAAAGAAATCTAGCCTAGCATGTTAAATTGAAGACAAGCGTAATATATAATCAAACAACACATAGACATATTGAATGATTTGAAAGAGTACTTATCTCTAATTGAACATGAAAGATTCAAAGGGTTGAAACCCTTGAAAAAGCTGGAAAATTCGGCCTAGGGTTTTTCCCTCAAAGTTGCACACTAATGAATGAAATTTGGAAAACTATATATAGATTTTACAGGGTGACGGCGTCATGTATTAAGTTGTGACGCCATCAACTCGTCGTTATAATAGAAATCGTATTGCCTAGATCTGATTTTGACGCCGTCATGCGTAAAATTCCTCTGGGCCGTCACTTGTGTTTTGACCCTAACGGCCTTGGTGACGCCGTCAGGTCCTTTAGTTAAAAATCCTCTGGACCGTCACGTATATTTTCCACATCCACCTCTTTTGTAACTCTTGACGCCGTCATTAAGGAATTTGTGATGCTGTCAGGTACTGTTCCTTGCAAGGAAAATTAAGACTTTGCCGTTTTCTTTACTTTTATGCTCCAAAAACGTCCAAAATGCTTCCTTTTCTAGATTTCTCTCCAAAAGTACCTAAAATGACAAAAGGAACAATTTAGGGCAATAATTGATCGAATAATCTCGAATTCGGGCTTAAATGACCCCTTAAAAGTTGTTCACTTTTCGCCTCATCAGTGTCCCAAGTGGACGAGTGATGTCTCATGAGGGTTTACAGTGAACACACCCACAAAGTTCATTTAAAAACTAATACAAAGTTAAAGTATGTTTGTTATAAAAAAAATATTTAAAATTTAAAAAGGTGTAGGAGAAAGCTATGGCGTAGTGATAATGCAGAGCTACACCGTAGGTAATGAAACCTGAAAAATGTCTGACACCTAGAGGGTGCTACGCCTAGCCACGAATTGAGCTACGCCATAGATACTTTCTGAGGCAACTTCCTAGAGGAAAAACTCCTTAGCCAGCTCCTCCACCATCTATATTTCTCTATTACCTGCAAATAATTACAACAAAACATACCAAACCAACAAAACTAATAAAAATCAAAAGAAAATGATAATCCGGATTGTCTCTCGAAAGATCACTTTTGTTTATTATCGAGTCCTTAAGTTAGACTCACGGTCATGGTGATCACGGTTGCTTTTGGACTTGCCCAAACTCGTCCATCTCCCTTATTAAGTTGTGTCTCACCCAAGCTACATTAGTAGTAGTCCGCCAAAACTCCTTCCTTTCAATTCTTCGTACCTTGGAGAACATCTCGTCCGGTCCTAAATGGTACCTTGTCACTTCATAAGTTTCCGCAATTATTGTGGGAGGTTTTTTATAAGGTATCCCTAAGAGTATACATCGCCGTTGCTCGTAGGCCTCATCATCTGGATCCATGAACCCATCATGCCCTTGCAACTCAAGGTAGTCCATTATTCCATTCATATCATCATGATCGCATTTCGTTCCCTTAAACCAATCATCATCAAGCTTATCTTCAATGAGCTCCTTCTTGCAACAGTATTTTTCTTCTCCCCACTTGGTTTTGTAATCATCTTCTATTTCATCTTTTGCATCATTTCGATTCGTGCTGATGCGTGGAATTGCACCCTCGCAAAAGGTTTTACCTCTCAACGGATCTTGAGAAGCTTGCAATCCCCACCAAGCAGTGTACCTGACCGTTGTAGTATAGTATAGTGACAAGTACCAGGGGATTGATCGTTCAACTCAAAGAATAGTGTTCGCTAGGGTTAAAACTTATTAAAACTAGGTCTAGAGATGAGGGATGATTCTTTTTGTATTTTTATATTTTAAATGAAAGCAAGTTAAATCTCGGTTTTGGAATGAGTGGGCGGAATTAGTTGCTAATCAACTAATCCAAATAACTAAAGATGCAATCAAAATAAAATAAACTAAACTTAAACTAATTATGGCGAAAACAATAATGAGAGAAAATGTGTTTACTTAGATTTCACTACTCCCTAGCTATCTTTTACCGGTTGATTAGTTTGTTACAATTGGATGGATGATGGGTTATATTCCTTAATACCATTCGTAGGGCCGTGTACGATCTTCCCTAACTCTATAAGCTTCTACCTCTTCCTATGTCGAGCCGACTAGTAGCTCCTAACATGGCCTCATTAGTAGTTACCTACGCATTAAATACAACCATTATATCGTAGTACACCTCCGACCGTGTTTCTTAAGACGTTCAAGCAAGTTACCAATTGGAAGTCTGCCAGTTTTCTTAAGCCTAAAATCGAATTCATTCATCCACAACAATTATAAACAAACAATCAACCCATAATCAATATCTAAGTTTCATTACATCTAAGAAAACACAAAGAAAACCTAGCCTAGTGATGAGGCGAAAAATGATCCGTTTTTAGGGGGTCATTTAAGCCCGAATCCGACTTTATTTGATCAAATATTGCCCTAAATCGTTCCTTTTGTGATTTTAGGTGTTTGGAGAGTGAATTCTGGAAAAGAAACTATTTTGGACGTTTTTGAAGCATAAAAGTGAAGAAAACGGCTAAGTACCAAATTTCCATACTGAAAATACAAGGTGACGGCGTCAAGACCACCATCTTGACGGCGTCAGACATGAGGAATTAAACACCGAAGGTGGTGACGGCGTCAGAAGGATAAGTGACGGCGTCAAAGTGGCAAAATTAATATACCGTGGGTGGTGACGGCGTCACATAGGCCGTCATAAGTGGATCAAGGCCGTCCGAGGAAGTATATGGCGGCGAGGTGACGGCGTCACAAGTAACTCTTGACGCCGTCAGCCTGTTTTTCCTATATATAGTTTTCTAGTTTTTTCATTAAAAGAGGAGAAGTTTTGGTGAAACCCTAAAGACGATTTTGGTGCCTCTTTTACAGGTTTTTCAAGGGTTCCAAACCCTTGAGACCTTGCATTGTAATTGAGATAAGTGTACTTTCAATTCAATCAATATGTCTATGTGTTGGTTGTTTATCTCTTGTTCTTGTCTCAATTCTACTATGCTAGGCTAGATCTCTCTTGTGTTTGCTTAGATCTAATGAAACCTAGATGTTGATTATGTGTTGATTACTTGTCTACTCTTGTTTTGAATGAATGATTTTATATGTTAGGCTTAAGAAAACTGGCAGATCTCCAAATGGTAACATGCTTGAACGTCTTAAGAAACATGAACCGAGGCGTACTAGGTCTTTATTGGTTGTATTTAATGCATGAGCCACTGTTTACAATCCCTATAGTTGTGCTGGGTCATGGTGTAGGAGGAGATAAGAGCTCATAGAGTTGGGGAGTTATGTATGCCACCCCACGAATGGTATTAAGGAATACAATCCGTCATTCATACAAGTGTAACAAGTAATTAACATGTAAAAGATATCTAGGGAGTAATGAAGTCTAAG
Source organism: Artemisia argyi (assembly GCA_030686995.1). Classification (NCBI taxonomy): domain Eukaryota; kingdom Viridiplantae; phylum Streptophyta; class Magnoliopsida; order Asterales; family Asteraceae; genus Artemisia; species Artemisia argyi. The sequence goes on from CM060685.1 coordinate 62,460,323, forward strand.
TAAACACAATTTCTCCAACCACTGCTCACAACCTTAGTATAATTTAGTTTAATTTCATTTTCATTATTTTAATAGCTTTGGGTTAGTTGAATAGCAACTAATTCTGCCCACTCCTTCAAAACCCGAGATTTTACTTGCTTTCATAAAAATATAAAAATACAAAAATAATCATCTTTCACCTCTAGAACTATTAATTAGGTTTTCTAATCCTAGCGACACTATTCCTAAGCTGAACGATCAATCCCCCGGTACTTGTCACTATACTATACTACAACGATCAGGTACACTGCCTGGTGGGGGTTGTAAGCTTCTTGAGATCCCTCGAGAGGTAAAGCAAGGTGCGATTCCCACGCATCACCTAGCATGTTAAAGAGAAGACAAGCGTAAGATATAATCAAACAACACATAGACATATTGAATGATTTGATGAAAGACTTATCTTCAATTAAGCATGGATGAAAAAAGGGTTTGAAACCTTCAAAATAACAGTAAAATTCGTCTAGGGTTTACTCCCTTCAAAGTTGCACACAATGAATGAAAACTAGAAAACTATATATAGATTTTACATCATAACGGCGTCAAGAGTTAGGTCTGACGCCGTCAACTCACCGCCAAAATAATACTCGTATTGCCTAGATCCTCTAATGACGCCGTCACTCTTTAAATACTCTGGGCCATCTCTCTTTGTGTTATACCTGATGGCCTTGGCGACCCTAAAGGGTGACGCCGTCACGAATTCTTTAGAAAACTCTCTGGCGCGTCACATGTATTTGATTTATCCACCTCTTTTTCAAGTCTTGACGCCGTCACTAGCATCCTGTGACACCGTCATGTACAATTTCCAGCATGATTTTGAGACTTTGTCGTTTTCTTCAATTTTTCGCTCCAAAAACGTCCAAAACGATTCCTTTTATTAATTTCCTCTCAAAAGTACCTAAAATGACAAAAGAAACGATTTAGGGCAATATTTGATCAAATAATCTCGACTTTGGCCTTAAATGACCCCCCAAAAGCGGTACACTTTTCGCTTCATCAAATACCCTTACACTTGAGATTTGCTTGTCCTCAAGCAAATGCGATTTTATTCTAATCAAAATACAAGTTAGGGATCATTTAACACTAATATAAAAGTAATTGCAACAAATAATTGTTTCACTTCAACCAAAAACAAGCACGAAAATTATACACTAGCCCCTCACATATAGTGTTTAGATACTCACATCTCTCGGGTGTAATAAAGTATATATCACAATATGAAAATGGGAAACATCTCTCACTACTTGTCATAGCAAATAGATTACCATAGGCTTGGGAAAGGATCAAACCTCCACCACTTGGCGTAAGCACCTAGGATAAACTATCAAAGAGGTCAAAGAGGTCTTTTAAAGGGTTATAACGTGAGGTGCAGGGATATGATAAACACGATTTTGTTGGATAAAGGCAATATTTACTGGTGGTGAGTTAATCATCCTGGTCAATTACATGTACAATGTGGCATTACTAAGCCAAGACTCGACTCGACTTAAGCTAATCAAAAACAAATAAAAACATAAAATAAACATAGAAGAAATGGGATGGTACTCCGTATGTTTTTTTTTTTTTTCTTTTTTTTTTTCTTTTTTTTTTTGCATACACTTTTGCCCTACCATCCAAAATAATACATCATAGGAAATTTGCATTCCCCTTACACTTGAACTTTTAAATACTTTACAATCAACTATTCTAATGACTTGAATTAAGATAATCAAAACACTTGGAGTACTTTTTAAGATTAACGCACATATGGGGGTAATAATTGACGTCTTTCCCAATACTCCATAACAATAGTACTTTACCCATGAGTCCCAATCGTACCAAAACAATATGTACAAGATATGACTCGACTTAGCAACCATGTAATCATTTAGACAATTAACTAAGGGTTTAAACATGTAACAGTAATGCACTAAAGATGAGTGCATACACGGAAGGCTAAGGCGATTTGGTTGCACATTTGGGGTGGATTGTAAACAAATTCTACCTTTAACTAAAATGCTTAAAGTTAGAAACGAAAAGATAGGCTCAGAGAGGTGTACTAGGGGTATCGTGTACTAAAAATGAGTACAACGCAAAGGTGTGGGAAAAATTAATTGACTTTACTAGTCAAGTAGTTATGACTTTATTGGTCAAGTAATTATGATGCGAGTTTTAACACAAGGGTGATCCTAATGCCTCTTATCATGTAGTAAATTCTAACTACACGAATGTAGTCTCACTAGCGGTCTCGGGATGCATCACTAACGCAAGTTCTAGAATCTAAGTACTACCGGTACACTCATAAGCACTAATAATGAATGCTTTTCCTAACAAATCTAAAGGCGAACCTCACATATTTGGGCGGAAAATTCTTTTGACTGGTACTGTTTTTGTGCTACTCATACAACTCCTATCCATGAGACGCTCATTAAGGCTAAAGCTTCACTCCTAAATGTTGTAAAAAAATTTAAATTTGGCGCTAAAATTGCCCTAACAAGTATTTCTCTTAGTTTTATTACACACCTACTATTGAACAAACAAACTCAAGTGCAATTGTATTCTCTAAGGTATCATCATTTACCCTCCCCTTACACTTAGGCTGAACATTGTCCCCAATGTTCAATAAAAATGATGTAAAAGTAATGAAGGTAAAAGAATGAAAACAAATACTCCCCGGATTCATCCGGTGTGGATAAATAGATAACAAGGTTAAATCCTCCTCAAAGAAAATGAACGTTGAAAGCTTCCCTCCCGAAATATAAATCATCTTTTTGTCCAATATAACCTGTTAAACCTGAGAAAACAATCATGGCAAACCTCGCATAAATCGGCGGCAATCTATATATATAAGGATATAATGCTTTTGGAATGAATGTTTGCAGATTTCCTGTAGTTTATAAAACTAAAGAATTAACAAAAACTTTAAGAATCCGGTAGAAAAACAAAACTTGAAAAAATTTTCAGAATTTTACACCTGACGCCGTCAGGTTATAATCCTGATGCCGTTAGAGTGTTCTGACAGAAATCTTATGTTAAGTTTCCGGAAAATTTCTAGAAAGACTCACACCTTAATTCCTGGAAATCCTACAACACATCATTATGACTCGATACAAGCATTTGACTCAAACAAATACTAATATGCATGTTCATTTAATATTGTTGTGATTCATGTTCAATCCCGTTCTTATAAACAAATTTAGATTTCCCTTACACTTATCTTTTGCAAAATACCTTTATATGCAGTTAAGACAAACAACAAGATAAAGCATTTTCACAATTTATTATGAAACATGATCCACAAACAATAAAAATAAAGCATGCATACGGAAGCAAATAAAATCAAACAACCAAACAATCAAACAAAACAAATAAAACATGGGTTGCCTCCCAAGAAGCGCTTTTCTTTATTTACGAGTCTTGTAGCTAGACTCAAGGTCATGGGCTATCTTATATTAGTGAGTTCCTCATCGAGGACATCTTTGGGATCAAACTTAGGTTTCAATTTCCTATCGGTTCTCTTGGTTTGGTATGACTTCTCAAATTTTTCTCCATCCGGATCATATAGAATCATCTTCATATGCCATGATCCGTCACCTTCCTTAGGTGGCTTGTCCCAATTCCATTTACATTTGGCACCTTCCCTTTTTCCACTTGTTCATTCCTAAGTTGATATGCATCACTCCTAGGAATTCAATCATTTTCCTAAAGACTAAGGGATCCTCAAAGGGGTTTAGTTCTTCATCCCTAGCTATGAGTTGCTCTATCGAATGTGTTTTGTTTATAAACTCCTCCGCTAAATAAAATGGGCGTTGAGGTCCTATGAAGTCTCCATTAACCCAAGGTTCGTATCTAAGCTATTGACCGAATTGATGTTGGGTGTTACATTCAATTGGTTCTTTTGAAAGATTTGGGTTTGTTTGAAACACGTGCTCACAGCACTGACCGAATAGTATTGTGGACAAGAAGTAGGAGACGAAACAAATGATATAGCATTAAAGTTTAGTTTCGGATTCTTGATCGTGTTACTTGGGAGTGCTCCCATTTCTCGGTCATTGAGAACTCAACAACGTGTCAATCTTATTGGTCATCTGATTTTTCTTTTGTTTGAAATCGGCTTCAAACTTTGCTAAATGAGTTTCTTGAGATGCCATAAATTTGGATATCAATCTTTAAAAATTATTGGTACTACCATAGTTGTTGTAAGGATTGTTGTTGAAAGTGTGGTTAGAGGGTGGACCGTTTGGTTGATAACGATTAAGTGGAGTGGAAGATTTGTTGTTGGGCATGTTTTGGTTTTGTTTCCACCTAAGGTTAGAGTGATTTTTCCAAGAGGGGTTGTATGAATCACCGTAAGGGTTTTGCTCGGGTTTGAAAGCGTACCACTTGTCTCCCGCTCCGTCGGTTCGTGAGGATGCATAATCCGCGAAAGCTTGTTCGGGGAGTTCCATGCAATCACGAGTGTCGAGGGGACAACTACATAATTCGCACGAAGAAGTGATTTTGTTCACTTTGCTTGAAGGTTTAGGAGCTTCGTAGGATTTCATGAGAAACTTGACATGGTCTTCAAGTTCCATGATCCTACGGTCGGGAGTGCTTGAATCATTCGAATGCAAAGATATTGCCTTGACCGTTTTCTTCAAATTACGGGGATCATTCCAACTTTCGTTGTCATAGAGAGAAAGATCTTCTATGAGTTCCCATGATTCTTCTGCACTTAGATCACGAAGCTTGCCACCGGCCGATTGGTCAATGGTTTGCCTTGTGGATAGATCGATATGGTCATAGAAAATTTGGACTTGGAGCCAAAGATCTATGCCATGATGAGGGACTTTTTGGAGTAAGTCCTTGAAACGAGTCCATGCTTCATAGAGAGTTTCACCTTGACGTTGTTGGAACATCAAGATATCATTTCTAAGCTTAGTAGTTCTCCCTGGTGGGAAAAATTGAGCAAGGAAATGAGTGGTGAGATCATCCCAAGAGGTGATGGATCCCGCGGGTAAACGCTCAAGCCATTGACTATCTTTGTCACATAGAGAGAATTGGAAGAGATGCAATCGGGTCGTCTCTCGAGTTCCAACATCAAGGTCTATGGAATCTACGATTTTGAGGAAATCCTCGAGATGTTGATTAGGATCTTCAAAATGTAGTTCATGGAATGCACATCCGCTTTGCACCAACCGGATGGTGTCAGATCGCAAGGGAGACACATTGGCTCCTTGTCTGAGCTCAATGGTGTTTCGATAGCCTCGGGGTCTAGGAGGTTGGTTTGGTTGTGGTGGGTTTTGTGGATGGTTTATTGTGGTGGGTTGATGGGATCAAAGAGATTACCACCTTCCATGATGGCGGATGGCAAAGGTTACGAACAATGGAACGAAGAAAAAGATAGACTAAAGTAACCTATAAAAATAAAATAAAAATCTTACTAGAAAGAAATCTAGCAAGTAGACCTAATAAAAAGAAATTTTAACCTAGATAACTATTCCTTGGCAGCGGCGCCAAAAACATGATGCGTGGAATTGTACCCTCGCAAAAGGTTTTACCTCTCAAGGGATCTTGAGAAGCTTGCAATCCCCACCAGGCAGTGTACCTGACCATTGTAGTATAGTATAGTGACAAGTACCGGAAGATTGATTGTTCAACTCAAAGAACAGTGTTCGCTTGGGTTAAAACTCACTAAAACTAGGTCTAGAGATGAGGGATGATTCTTTTTGTATTTTTATATTTTAAATGAAAGCAAGTAAAATCTCGGTTTTGGAAGGAGTGGGAGGAATTAGTTGCTAATCAACTAACCCAAATAACTAAAGATGCAATCAAAATAAAATAAACTAAACTTAAACTAATTATGGCGAAAACAATAATGAGAGAAACTGTGTTTACTTAGATTTCACTACTCCCTAGCTATCTTTTACTGGTTGATTAGTTTGTTACAATTGCATAGATGACGGGTTATATTCCTTAATACCATTCGTAGGGCCGTGTACGATCTTCCCTAACTCTATAAGCTTCTACCTCTTCCTATGTCGAGCCGACTACTAGCTCCTAACATGGCCTCATTAGTAGTCACCTACACATTAAATACAACCATTATATCGTAGTACACCTCTGATCATGTTTCTTAAGACATTCAAGCAAGTTACCAATTGGAAGTATTCCAGTTTTCTTAAGCCTAACATCGAATTCATTCATCCACAACAATTATAAACAAACAATCAACCCATAATCAATATCTAAGTTTCATTAGATCTAAGCAAACACAATAAAAACCTAGCCTAGCATATTAAAGAGAAGACAAGCGTAAGATATAATCACATAACACATAGACATATTGAATGATTTGATGAAAGACTTATCTTCAATTAAGCACGGATGAAACAAGGGTTTGAAACCCTCAAAATATCAGTAAAATTCATCTATTTACTCCCTTCAAAGTTGCACACAATGAATGAAAACTAGAAAACTATATATAGTTTTACATCATGACGGCGTCAAGAGTTAGGTCTGACGCCGTCAACTCGCCAAAATAATACTCGTATTGCCTAGATCCACTTCTGACGCCGTCACTCTTTACATACTCTGGGCCATCTCTCTTTATGTTATACGTGACGGCCTTGGCGACCCTAAAGGGTGACACCGTCACAAACTCTTTAGAAAACTCTCTGGCGTGTTACATGTATTTGATTTATCCACCTCTTTATCAAGTCTTTACGCCATCACTAGCATCCTGTGACGCTGTCATGTACAATTTCCAGCATGATTTTGAGACTTAGTCGTTTTCTTCACTCTTTCGCTCCAAAAACATCCAAAATGCTTCCTTTCATAAATTTCCTCTCAAAAGTAACTAAAATGACAAAAGGAACGATTTAGGGCAATAATTGATCAAATAATCTCGACTTTGGCCTTAAATGATCCCCAAAAGCGGTACACTTTTCACTTCATCACGTGCAACCGCTTGGGTTTTCCTTATTCATGCTTCCTTTCCAAATATTTTCCTGTGTGGATGCATCCACTCTTCCATACTTGATTTTTATCCAATCATCAAAACCGAGCCTACAAAATAAAGCGTTTTCACAATTTACTTTGAAACACGAGCCACAAACAACAAAAATAAAACATGCATACGGAAACAAATAAAATCAAATAAACAAACAAACAAACAAATAAATAAATAAAGCTTGGGTTGCCTCCCAATAAGCGCTTGTTTTTGTTCGAGTCACGAGCCTGACTCTACCCTTATTTAATGGAAATAGGGGAGGTTTTCCCTACACTTTGAATTAAGTGCGGGTGGAAGTAGCGATACACACCCTTAGGGTGGAAATATTCCACGTGAGGTGAAGGGGGTGAGTGAATGGCTTCCTTCATCCTAAAACTACCCGGATAATATTGGTTGATGGGTGGGTCGGTTCCTCTTTTGTCTCCTAGAATATATCTAAAGATGGAAAGGTGTGTAAAGATTGAGGTTCCGGTTCATCAACACTAGGAAATTCCCTAGAACTAGGAGTAAGTTTATCGCTACAAGTATTCAAACCTATATCCTGAAGTGGTGCCTGGTCCAAGGGTTCTACCTCCATCGGAATTCCTAAAGTTTTTTCTACATCTTCCGGCTAAGTCACGGGCGGTGTGTACGCATCAAATGATGGTAGGACTTGTGGGGTACTTAGTGGGCTTGGGTTTTCTACTATCTCTTCCATCACATCAATATCACCTATGTGTTCATCTTGTATTATGGTAGTGCCTAACCATGGCATGCAACTAGGTGGCTCAACTCTAACCTCATGTGTGTCGTATGTTTTGGTGAAATCTATCCCGCTCATGCAACTAGGTAGTTCAACACTAACCATCTCATAATCTTGGTTTGATTCTAAGTTCATGTTCTTAGAAACTAGGTCATCTTGCTCATACGAATCCACCAATTCGTCGAGCTTATGGGTCATGGTTAGGAAGCTTTTCTCAAAATTCATCCAACGGGTCTGACTAAAAGGAATTAATCCTGATAATGATCGTATAATAGAAATCACACATGTATATAATTCATCAAACCCATCTAACTTTACCCCCAACTCCTCTTGGATGTCATAAAGATCACACAAAAAATCATTGGAATGATAGGAAGCAAATCTATTAGAGAAATATAGTTGTTCCTCTATTGTCAGTGATCTAAATGGAATTTCATCTGCCATAGTGACAAGTGAAAATGGTTTTACAAACAAAGGGCACAAAGAAAAAGATAGACTACAAGAAAGCTAATAAAAAGAAAATAAAAATCTCACTAAAAAGGAATCTAATGAGTAGAACTAATCAAAATAAAATTCAACCTAAACAATAACTATTCCCCAGCAACGGCGCCAAAAACTTGATGCGTGGGAATTACACCAGGCTTTACCTCTCAACGGATCTCAAGAAGCTTACAACCCCCACCAGGCAGTGTACCTGATCGTTGTAGTATAGTATAGTGACAAGTACCGGGGGATTGATCGTTCAACTCAGGAATAGTGTCGCTAGGATTAGAAAGCCTAAAAACTAAGTCTAGATGTGAGAGATGATTCTTTTTGTATTTTTATATCTTTATAAAAGCAATTAAAATCTCGGGTTTTTGGAAAAGTGGGCGGAATTAGTTGCTAATCAACTAACCCAATAACTAAAGATGCAATCAAAATAAAATAACAAAAATGTAAATAAAGCTAATTAAACTAGTGGTATGAACAATAAATGGGAAAATTCTGTTTACTTAGATTTCATTACTCCCTAGATATCTTTTACAGGTTGATAGTTTGTTACAATTGCGTAGATGATGGGTTATATTCCTTAATACCATTCGTGGGGTGGCGTACGTACTTTCCCAACTCTATAAGCTCCTACTTCACTCCTATGTCGAGCCTGCAAGAAGCTCCTAACATGGGATCATTAGAATTCGCTCATGCATTAAATACAACCATAAAAACCTAGTACGCATTGGTTCATGTTTCTTAATACGTTCAAGCATGTTACCCTATGGAAGTCTTCCAGTTTTCTTAAGCCTAACATCGAAATCATTCATCCGTAACAACTATAAACAAGCAATCAACCCATAATCAACATCTAGGTTTCACTACATCTAAGCAAACACACAAGAGATCTAGCCTAGCATGTTAAAATCAAGACAAGCGTAAGATATATTCAAACAACACATAGACATATTGAATGAATTGAAAGGATACTTATCTTAATTGAACATGAAAGGTTTCAAAGGGTAAAAACCCTTGAAAGTACAGTAAAAATCGTGCTAGGTTTTCTCCAAGTTATCCCTCCAATTGTCCTCTTTTATAGAATGAAAATTACAAAACTATATATAGATTTTCCATCGTGACGGCGTCAAGAAGAAAAATCTGACTCCGTCAACTCGCCGCCCATAGTAATATCAGATTACCTGGATCCAGATCTGACGCCATCAAGTGCAAATTTTCTATGGGCCGTCACATGTAATGGGACCATGACGGCCTATGGTGACGCCATCATGTCCCTAGTGTAAAAACTCTCTGGATCGTCACGGACTCTATCCACTTCACCTCTTGTTTTACTCTTGACGCCGTCATATAGAACTTTGTAACGCCGTCAGGTACTGTTCCTAGCAAGGAAAATTAAGACTTTTCCGTTTTCTTCACTTTTATGCTCCAAAAACGTCCAAAATGCTTCCTTTTTCCAGAATTCACTCCAAAAGTACCTAAAATCAAAAAAGGAACGATTTAGGGCAATATTTGAACAAACAAATTCAATTCCGGGCTTAAATGACCCCCTAAAAATGGATCATTTTTCGCCTCATCAGTGGTTCATAAAGGGGTACCTCATAGCTATTCTCACGGGCAATGTGTTGGATCATCGGCATAGAATAATCGTAGTTATAGTTTTGCCTCATTATCATCGAGTCTCTCCAACATCCCTTCGCTCGATATCGTTCAACTCACTATGCCAATCTCCCCACCCCGAATCAAAACTACCCGGAGCATATCCATAAACACCTCCCGTTTGTGGCGATGGTGGTTGTTGTTGTGACATCACAATTTCGGGCTCAGTCCATTCTCCTAACGACCTATTCCTCCTATTCAATGCTTTCCCAAAACGTTTGTAATCCCAAGTCTCACTTTCCTTCCTTTCCAAGCATTTAGCCAACTCACTTTCCTCAAAATAACCCAAATTTCTTGTCAAAGCGGTCACATAATGACCTCCACAAATGTCACTACTATCCTTGATTCCTGGTGCTCTTCTAGAGAGATACTCGGCTATAATCCAAGCCGCGTTGCCATTCTTGTCTTCCTCAAGCAACTTCATTACCCATAAGTCCGGATTTTTACACTTGTCACAACTACCTGTTCAATGCAAAACTCCCCAAGTAACTAACTTTTGCAAAATCTTCATCAACGGATTCCTAATCCTAGAGGTATTCCTCTTAGAACAACCCGGATCACCAACACGATTCCAATACTCCGAAACACCATCATACCTATTGTGAAACCTTTTTAACCTCAAGAAGTGTGTCTCAAACAACCTATGATTAATCTCGTCTTGCTCGTACAAACCCAGATGAACCGCAAACTGTGGCAAAGTATAAGCATGCTCAACTCCACATAGTCTAAACCAAATGCAAACTTCCCTCATAAGATCATATACTTTCCCTTCAAAATAGAACGTAGAGAAGAATTCTAGACACCACTCATGATAAACATCTTCATATATGATGAAAGCTCTTTCCCAAGAAAGATCCACAAATGTATCCCCATCAGCCGGATACACATGACTCATTCTCATCAGCTCCCTCTGTTGATCCTCACATTCATACTCAGCAAACAAACTCTAATCAATGAGACGTGGTGGAGTAATTCTCCTACCTTGAAGCTTAGAAAGCCGTTCTCAAAAGGCATGCTTCTCCTCTTTCTTCAAATCTTTGAACTTAAGATTGTCGTTCCTTTCTGTTTGAAGATTGTATGAAACCTTTTGCTTTGAATTCCTTAGAACATATTTTGTGACAATCGGGTTAACTTTTACTCCTCTAGAACTCGAACTACCGGCACCATGACTCTGAAAATCATAAATTAATATTAGTAAAGAGTATAAGAGCCAATGCTACACAAATTAGAAGTCAAAAAGTCAAAACGCAAAAATCTTAAAAATATTAACGAGGCATCCATCCGATCGGTATCCCATCTATCCGATCAGTAACCCCTCGCAACCGGATCGGATAGATTTTCGTCCAAAATTCCAAAACCTAATTTTTACGCCTCTTTTCACTTCCAATCCATTCCTACTTCATCCTAACCTCTTTTTGATCATCCATGGTGGTTTCTAATCATCTAAATCAACCTAATAACGATCCATATCATCTCCAAACACTCCCTTAATCAAACGCAAGAACATGCAAGAACACTATCTAATCAATCATTCCAATTAGTGTTCTAATCAACAATGCACTATCCTAACATCACTAATTAACAAGTATAGAACATCTGGAAATCATCAATTGCAAGCAAACACGTTTTAAAATAAAAACTCAATTCAATTTGAATTTTCAATTAATTAATTCTTCCTCAAGACTTAATCAATCAATCTAATTCTTTTTGCAATGACTTCCACTATCAATTACCCACTTATCCTCAAAAGATTACATCTTAATTCACACTATATCAAAAATACCCAAATCTTGACCTAATTTAAATAATCCAAATTAAAACTTAGTTAAAGCAAATTGATGATGTTACTTACTTGTTTTGGAGCCATGGATGATATCCTAACACTCCTGCAACTCTTACTCAACTTAATGTGGTCGAATTTCTAGACCCAATTTGGTGGTTTAGTGTGTGTGTGTGTAGGTTTCTTGTGATTTTTGAAAAGTAGGGTTTATATATTCAATTCTATCCGTTCAGCTTTTAATCCATCCATTTTGGATTGAATTTTTGCAAAACTTGATTTTTCTAAAACCTCAACACTTAGTTTACTTGATACAAGCAACCAATGTTTTTAATTTTAACTAAAACCATTTTTGTATGTAAATTTTCCACCACACTACCAAAATTGGTCTATAACTTCTAACTCTTAACAAAACTAACTAACTCAACTAAAAACTTAAAACTCATACTCTTATTAAGACATAAACATAACATAAAACATAAAACCTAAATAGATAGATAGATAGTCTTAACCATAAAGCTTAAAAATGAAAATGCATAAAAGTAAAAATAAAATCAAACAAACTAGCACAAGAAGTGCTTTATTCTTGAAACTTGCTCCTCCTATTCATTTAGCCTTGAAAATATTAATTCCTAAGAATGTCTTCACTTTGGTACTTTCCGGACATCTTCCGGTTTGTCTTTTGTGTTTTGAACCTTCCTGCAAAGTTTCTCCCGCTTGGGCATACAATATCAAATTTGACATGCCACTCTCCATCACCTTCTTCCTTCTTGTAGTTGCTAGGTCCATCGGGTCTCCACTACAAATTTTTAAGTTGAACTGGTAACGATCCAAGAAAATATGTAAGTTTATTAAACACAAGAATATTTTTAAACGGGTTAAAGAAAGCCTCCATAGTAAGAGCTCTTTCCATTTCATCCTCAATGTCAAAGAAACTAGGTGTCAATGGCCCATACTTAGGCCTTCCCTCTTCGTCTCTACCAACTTCAAAACAACCAAAGTAATCCTCTTCTTCTTCATCAATACTATCTCTCTTTCCTCTCCTAGGCTTAGGGTAATAAGTATGCTTAAGAATTCCATCATTAATGGTCATGGTTCCATGCCCCATATCGATTATTTCCCCACATGTTCTTAAGAAAGGTCTCCCCAACAAAATTGGTAATTCCTTATCAACCGGAATGTTTAGTACTAGAAAATCACACAAAAATGCTTGGTAGCCTATTTGAACACGCACATTCTTCACTTCCTCCATAGCCTTAGCTTTCGAATTATCCGCCATTGTAAGATTTGATTGGTTAGGTTGTGGTTTACAAAGTCCTAACCTTTGATACAACGGATAAGGCATCACACTAACGCTTGACCCCGTGTCGGCCAACGCATACATTGGAGTAGTCCCGTTCACTTTAATTGGTAAAACAAAGTTTCCCGTGTCACTCATCTTCTTAGGAAGCCCATTTTCTACTATCCTCTCTCTCTCAACTTCATCAAATGTCGTATCTTCCAACCTTGACCTTGCCATCATGACCGAATCTAACTTCTTCCTATAGGTCATGTAATTATTCAAAACCTCAATAACCGGTTTCTTTTCCGTGAGTTCATGGATCATAGCTTCTAAATTCTCCAATATTGCTTCTTTTTGTTCATTTGTTAATGGTTGGGTAACTTTGGGTGAATTTGGTGGTGTACTAGGTAGTGATGATGATGATGATGTGAAATTAGTTACTTTTGGGTTGGAGGGTTGGGTAAGTTTTTTTAATGGTGCTTTCTTCCTATTTGCTTTTCCCATCTTACAAACCTCTTCCTTTCCTTCCTTTTTATCTTCCATACCTTCACATAACTCCGCTATCATAACATCCACTTCCTTTTCTTCCTCCAAATCAGTTATATTGATCCTTAACTCACTAAGTGCAAAGTCCACCGTGCACTTGGTAGTCACAAGAAATTCCCTACCAAAAACAACCTCCGGTTCATCAGAATTGCAATAATTAAGAACAACAAAGTCAACCTTAAAAATGTGTCCATGAATGTTCACTTTCACATCCTTAACCTTCTTTCTACCATAATCCTCATAGTCAAGACAAACAAAACCAAGCTTGTCTAAGACATCCTCCGTTATATAGTTGTCCCCATACTCCATATTAAGTTGTGCATCCCAAGCCTTGATCCCCTCCACCGCACAAGGTGTAGCAAACCTCATGTGTGGGGCATCAAACTCCTTAGGAGGAGCTCGTGTGAAAACAACCACCCATTTCTTACAAACATCGTTCTCCCCAACTATTTCTCCATTTTCCAAATCCGTTTTCGCTTTCTCCAACATGCTTTCCAATCTCTCCAAAGAATCGACCGAATCTTTGAACATATCCTCCAAGTTCCTTAAGGGGGCGTTTGGTTGGGGTAAATTAAAGGTAATTGAGGTAATTTGAAATTAAAATTGCTCAAATATCCTTGTTTGGTTCATAATAAAAACATGGGCCCAGTAATTTTAATTGCATTAATGAGGCTAAAAGTGAGCTAATTTAATTTCCTTCCACTTGGGAAGCAATTAAATTTGCTTAGAATTTTAAATAGCATCATTTACATATCTTGAACCAAAAGCCCCCTAAGTATTCTGAAATTTGACTTAAACTCTCCATTTCACTAAAGCAAATTACTAACTATAACATAACCATCAACAAAATAACCAATTCATTAGCGTTGGGGTTAGTCATAATAAAAAATATACTTAAAATGAAACAATACCTAATAAGTTAACAAAACAAAGCTATAAAAACACAAAAATAACTCAAAATAAAAATCACTAAAATTTTTACCGAGGCTTCCAACCGTTCGGTAATGCATCCAACCGAACGGTTGGATTTTTGCACGAGTCTAACCGGATCGGTTACGGGTTGTAACCGATCGGTTAGATCAAACCTAAATTTTTTTTATATATATATACTAAAAACTTTAATTGAAAATAACTTTAATCTTAATTATTTTAATTAAATATTAAAAATATAACTTAACATTAATTAACTAATTAATTAAAACATAAAGCATACACATTAAAATTAAAACATTTAAAAACATTAATATTATTAACTTTACTTTAAATGTCATAAACTAAATTAACTACTTAATTAAATTAATTAACCACTATTTAAAACATTTAATACTAATCATTAACTTAATTAAAACTTCTAATTAATTAAATTTAACTCTAACAATTAAAGCTAATCATAACTAAAACTTAATTAACAATAATCTTTCATTAATTAATCAAAAATCATGAAAAACAACAAAAAAAAATAAAAACTAAAAATTTTAACGAGCTATCCATCCGATCGGATGGAAATCCATCCGATCGGTTGGATAAATACCAACTTTTTTTTTTAACTTTTTAACTTTAACTATTACCAACTCAAATTTTATGATTAACAAACTAAAATACAAAGAAATCTAGTTAAATCCCCGGCAGCGACGCCAAAAACTTGATGTGCTCACGGTGTGTACAAGTTTTAAAATTTATAAACACGCTTATCCGATTAACTATTTAACACATACGAGCAAGTATACTCGTCCGTTTTAGTAAAGGTGGGTAAGTCGAGATCGTCCCAAGGGATTTGGTGATTAAAGCATTATAAACTAGTTTGTATTAAAAGGGGTTGTCAATCCTAATTATCGAAAATTCAAGTCTTAAAGTAACAATATTATCCAAAACATATACCTGTGTGAAATGCCACAATCAATCATTTGGAGTATTCATGTTAAGCTTGGTGTAAACTTGTTATGATGCACAACTTTTATATGAATGACTAACAATCAATGGTGTTTATCATGTTAAATCATTACTAGAATTCAATCATCTAGTTACTTCCTTTCGGCCTAAGACAACTAAAATAATAACTCCATTAACACAATGTTGTTTAAAAGCAATTCTCTACTTATGAATTCCTACAAATCCTTTCGGCCTTATTTCGTGATGAAATCTTCTCAAATCCATTTTAAAGAGTAAACATGATGCATGTCACACATCATACCCTGATTGGTCCTAAACGGTCAACTAAGTTTACCAGGTGATGGTCAACCAAGTCAAACGTCAAAAACCAACTAACCAAGGAGTTTAGGGAATCCCCGGGTCGTTATGTCCCGACGAGGCGTGCAATTGTATTTGTAAACGTTTTAAATGATCGGGTGATTAATCAGGAAGGTCAGAAATTTGATTATTATAATTACACTACGAGATTATGATGGAAAATGACTTAGAAGCACTTTATTATCAATTACTGATTAACAGATTACCTAAAAACGTGATTTAACCTAAAAACGCGCGTTTGAGTTTAAAATAAACGCGAACGCGCAATTAAAAAGTGATACGGGGAGTAAACAAAGTCCTGCGAATGTGAAAATGATATTTTTACAATCCTAATGTTATAATAAAATTTTTAGAAAATTAAAATTATTTTTACAACTATTTAATTAATTACTATTAATTAATTACTAATTATTAATTACTTTTTAATTAACTAAATTATCCTAAATTACAAATAATTATGAAATTTAAATAGAAAAATGAATATTAAATTTAGAAAAATCTAAAATATTATAAAACTAATTTTAAAATAGAAAAACTATTTTTCCTACTTTTTAATTAATTATTAATAATTAAAAACTAATTATTTAATTGATTTAAATTAAACTAAATTATAAAAAATACTAAATGATCAAGAAAAAATCTGAAAAAAATTACTAAAAATCTATTATGAGTACAGAAGCCTAGGAAAAATTTAAAAACAGATGTTGCTTATAAATAAGCAGAAAATAAGCCAAAAGGGCTTAAATAGAAGCTATCACTTTCTATTTTTTTGTCTTTTTCTAATTTTTATTTTACACAACTATTTTACAACTAAAAACAAACACTTTTTACAAAGGAACTTTGATTGGAATTTGAAAATAAGCTCTGTGGAAAGTAATAAGCACAACAGTTGAGCTTATTTGAACTTAAATGGATTTTGTAAGCTCAAACAAGCTACCCAAGGCACCTAAGCTATGCAATAAACTTAAAACAACTTAAAGGGACACAATTGAGCTTAAAACAACAGGAAGAAGCAACAGAATAAGCCAACAGAAACAAATAAGCAATTCCAAATTGCTTGGTACCAAACAAGCCTCAAAGGCAAACTTGCAGCCTGTTGTGGGGCCCACAGGGGTGACCCAGGGTCCAGGGTAATGGTGGAACCAAAAAGCCTGCTAGGAGGGCTTTCTAAAGAACCCAAGCCCAAGGGATAAGCTCAAGATTTGAGCTTGTGGTGATCTTGGGAAGGTGGGCAGTTGAACTGAGTTTGTAATGATGACAGAGATGAGCAGTTCAATAAATAAGCACTTTGAACCAAAGCTAAGCTAACCACAGTCAATCATAGTCACAATCAAACTTTATACAACATAAAAATAACAAATTCACAACAATGACCAAGCCAAGATCTAATAGGTGGGATGCTTGAGCTGTGTGTGAGCTTCAGTTAACACAAATAGCACAAGGATAAAAGCTAAGGTTATACTCAGTTACAAGCAACCTATTACATCTAAAATCAACAAACAATCAGGTCTGGGTCAGGTGGAAAGCAAAATCAACAAGCTCAGATGTGAGTTTGATGTTGCATACAACAGACATATGGGTTCAAAAGGCAAAAAGTAAGGGACAAGATAAGCATAAAAATAAGCACTAGATGGAATACTAAAAACACAATTATGAAAACAACCTAGGAGGTTACTAAAATCAACAAAAAGTAAGGGAAGTGGTCTAATAATGACCAAGTTACAGTCCAAAGAAAAATGGGTCAAAAATGATAAACTGGGTGCACAGGGGAGATTGCTTCCCCTGCATGTAGGTTCAAGGTCAAATTTAAGTTACTGAATGAGTTTCAAACTTGAATCTTCTAATTGAATTTAATAAACAAGCTGGCAGGGTTTGTAAATCAGCAAAAACTCTGTGTTTTCAACAAAAAATGAACCCTAGAAATTCAATTGAAATCTGCTCAATTTTTCAGAATGCGCATTTGACTTTTTCCTTTTAATGAAGAATTTGACTAAAACCAATTCCAAATGATCAAAACAGAATCCAAATGTTGTATATAGATTAAACTATACCTAATTAAGTTAAATGAATATTAATTACATCTACCTTAATGATTCTAGGCCTTAAACTTTCCTACTGAGAACACAGTTCTTACTTAAATCCAAAGTTGACTATTCCTAAGTGAGCAACTAATTTTATGAGACGAACACCCTTAACTAACCTAATATGAACTACTTATGCCACAACAGTATTAAAACAACAACAAGAACTGAGCTAAGCATGCTAATCCAAACACTCTTAATCTAGATTGTTTTGAAGATTTTCAAAGCCAGTATCCAAATTAAAGCATAAACTCAACTAATTCAGCTACACTAATCAAATATGAGTCTAAATAAGTAGGATTAAACAACAGTAAACAATGATTATCAATTAGCTAAGTTTATAGAAAAATTATGATCCAAGAACTTACTTTTCATCCAATGCAGGAGACAACCAAGAACCAGTACCCAAACTAAAACCCTATGCTCTCATGAGCTCTAAACCCTTCTTCAATCAACCTTCTTCTGCATCAAACACCAAGCATCACCATTTTTCATTTTATTTGGATTTTCTTGGTAATTTTCTCTATTTTTTTCTTTTTCTAGATTTCTCTTACTTTAAGGTTTCAAAAGACTTTTACATACTCAGGGGAACTTCTAAGATCATAGTTAAGTACAAAAATAGAAGTAATGACAACTAGTTGATACAACAGGAAATTTAGGTAAAAATAGGAAATTTCTTGAAGCTAAATTTGACTTGCATTAATACTGAAAATGATTTTACAAATTACACTAAACATACATTGCTTGCTGAATTAGAGAATTACATAAAACTACATAAAGAAAAACTACATGCCTTTACAGGCTTACATTGGAGACTATATATATAAAAAGAAAATGGAAACTAGACCAGGGGCCTTTTCTTCTTCTTTTCTCCTCTTTGTCTTGTGCCTTTTCTATTGTCTTTGTCCCCTGGGAGCACTTCCTAGCCATTTGATTGGCCTAAGCTTTATCTCAGCCCTAGACTTGTTTTTTTGCCCTGTGGAGGATGGGGGTAATGATTAGTGTTTGGGGTTGACTTTGGTTGGATAGTGGAGTAGGGTGGTTAGTAGGAGAGGGGGAGACAAGGATGTTGGGGGAGCAGAGGTGTTGGGGGCTGGGTTGTTTGGTTATGGCGGCAAAGATGGGAGGAAGGGGGAGTTGACCTGAGTTTTGACCCTGGTTTTTATTAATAAAAGGGGATGGTGGACTGGGGTTGTTTTGGGCTATGGGAAATGGTGGGCTTGGGTGTTGGTTTGTGTTTGGATTGGTTTGGTTTTGGTGATAATATAAAGGGTCCGTTTGTATTGCAAAAATTAAAGCCCAAGGACCATTTTGTAATTAGGTGAATTTCAAGGACCAATCTTGCCATCTATCTAAAGTATTCTAAGGGACCATATTTGCCACATTCCAATTACCAAAGGACCATAAAATATATTTTGCACCTCAAAATTCCCAGGGACTGATTTGCCAATTTCCAAACTGCAGGGACCAAATATGTAATTTTTCCAAAATTTTCACCTAAGGATTAAATTTGATAATTTTGACTTTTAAATGCTTTAGGTTGACTTTCCTTTCAAAACACATGCTCAGGGACTAGTTTTGTAAATTTTTGAAAGTTGGGGGACTAAAACTGCCAATTGTGTAAACTTTGTTCGTTTTTCATTGTTTTTATTCATTTTGCATCTGAAACATATAAAACACAATCCCTAGGATATTTTTAGTATTTTGATGCATTTCTGAGTGTTTTCGGATGTTTTGGCAGTTTAAATACGACAAAAATGATGAGTGTTTGAGCACTCATCAATCCCCCACACTAAACTATTGCTAGTCCCTAGCAATCTTTTTGGAAAACTTGATGGATTTGAGAACTCTTTACCAAAAGCCATCACTTCTGGAGTAGCCAGATGTTTTGATTCAAGTAAGAACTATGGTCCACCTGATAACCATGTGATTTTGAGCAAACCACCAGCTTTCAACGGGTTTGATTTGTCTTTACCAAAAGCCGTTTGCTTCTGGACTAGCCAACTCTTGATGGACACAGTCAACATCTTGGTGAGTTGATTACCAATTATGGTTTTTCCACTGCCTTTACCACAAGCCATAATCTTGTGGGCTAGCCAACTCATTCACTTTTTTGGATATGGCGAGTTGAGATACCATACAATTTAGGGCAAATTGCAAGTCGTCAACGGATTTGATATTTCTTTACCAAGAGCCGTTTGCTCCTGGATTAGCCAATCCTTTTGTCGTTTAGACACGGCGGACTGATAACCACAAAAATTTTGAAATAAAGTGAAATTTTTTTAAAAAAAAAATTAGGCCAAAAACGGGGATTCTAGAGGATATAATGTGATAAAATTTGCTAGAATTTTCTCCTCCCCCACACTTAGAATTGAATATTGTCCTCAATATTCAAAGTTCCGGCTATTATACCGACTCTTTGAACGTAAAAAGATAATATTATAAGCTAATTGTGGGAACATCGTTTTTCATTTTTCACTTTATTTATATGTACATACAAACACACATTTTTTTTTGAAGATATATACATTGAAAATAGCTGTAGGGGACGGCCACTCCCCCACACTAGGGTGTTAGAAAATAGAAAGAAATTAGAGACATGGGTGAAAACCCATGTTGTTGCTACTGTTTTTGTTTATCGAGTCGCTAGCTTGACTCGATCCCCGAATTCAATTATCCTTGGGGAAATTTTGGAGATCCGGGACAACCATGGATGGTATGTCCTCTCCAAAGTAATGTTTCAACCGATGCCCATTCACTTTGAAATTAGGACCGTCATTTTGAGATAATTCGACGGTGCCATAAGGATAAACCTTTGCGAAAGTGAATGGACCAGTCCATCGGGTTTTGAGCTTTCCCGAGAAGATCTTGAGTCTAGAGTTGAAAAGAAGGACTCGATCACCAACGTTGAAAACGCGGTTCTTGATTTTTGAGTCATGAATCTTCTTTGTCTTTTCTTTATAGATCAAAGAGTTCTTGTAAGCTTGATCACGAAGTTCATTTAATTCATTCAGTTGAACTTTCCTGTGATCACCCGCAGTTTTGAGGTCAAAATTGGCATGCTTGAGAGCCCAATAGGCTTTATGCTCAAGCTCGATCGGCAGATGGCACACTTTCCCGTACACAAGCTTGTAAGGAGTACACCCGATAGGTGTTTTATAAGCTGCACAGAAAGCCCAGAGTGCATCATCTAATTTATCCGACCACGATGCACAATTCTCACCTACAGTTCTTTCCAATATTCTCTTAATGCCTCGATTGGAAACTTCTACTTGTCCACTTGTTTAAGGGTGGTACGCAGTAGAAAGACGGTGAGTTACACCATACTTTTGCATGACTTTATCAAATTTGTCATTGCAGAAATGCGTACCACGATCACTAATTATAGCACATGGAGTTCCAAATCGAGCAAAAAGAGCTTTCAAGAATTTCACAACTACTCGGGCATCATTAGTGGGTAAAGCTTTCGCTTCAACCCATTTTGACAAATAGTCGACAGCCACGAGTATGTACTTATTTCCATGAGATGATGGAAATGGCCCCATAAAGTCTATTCCCCACACGTCAAATATTTCACACACTTGAATTGCATTTTGAGGCATTTCATTCTTTTGTGGAATATTCTCGTGACGTTGACAAGCGTCACAGGATTTGACTAGTTCCTGGGCATCCTTATAGATCGTGGGCCAGTAGAAACCGGAATCAAACACCTTTTTGGCGGTGTAGTTTGGATTATGGTGGCCCCCCGTGGGACCAGCATGGCAAGCCTTTAGAATTTCAGCGGCTTCCTGACTATAAACACACCGCCGGATGACTTGATCCGCACAGATTTTAAACAGGTAGGGGTCGTCCCAGAAGTAGTGTTTTACATCTTTGAAGAATTTATTCTTCTGTTGGGACAATATCCCTTTCACCACAAAATTACCCGCATGGTAGTTTGCGAAATCGGCAAACCATGGGGTAATAGAATCTCCACGAAAGGCAATCGCATTGAGTGTCTCGAGAGGGAAGGTTTCATTAATTTCTTTACTTTCGAAGACATCTTGATGGGGGTTTTCAATAGAATCTCCACGAAAGGCAATCGCATTGAGTGTCTCGAGAGGGAAGGTTTCATTAATTTCTTTCCTTTCGAAGACATCTTGATGGGGGTTTTCCAATCGAGAGAGATGATCAGCAGCTAGGTTCTTAGCTCCTTTTTTACCATGAATAATGATATCAAATTCTTGCAAGAGGAGAACCCAACGGAGTAGTCTCGGCTTTGCATCTTGTTTTGCAAAGAGGTACTTCAAAGCCGAGTGATCCGTATACACTATACTTTTGGTCAATATCAAATATCGTCGGAATTTTTCAAAGGCATACACCACAGCTAATAATTCTTTTTCAGTGGTGGTGTAATGACTTTGAGCCTCAGTCATTGTCTTGCTTGCATAGTGTATAGGCTGAAAGTGTTTTGTTTTTCGTTGCCCCAAGACTGCCCCAATTGCATAATCACTCGCATCACACATGAGTTCGAAGGGCAAGTCCCAATCGGAGGCAACAAGAATCGGTGCCTCAGTAAGATTTTTCTTTAATGTTTCAAAAACTTCGAGGCACTCGGGTGAGAAGATAAAAGGAGCATCCTTCTCGAGGAGATGGGTCATAGGCGGGGCGATTTTGGAAAAATCTTGAATGAACCTACGGTAAAAACCGACATGACCCAAAAAGATCCTAACACCTTTGACGGTAATTTTGCTATGACATCAACTATGGCTTTGTCAACCACAATCCCATTCTTTGAAATTTTATGGCCGAGGACAATGCCCTCTTTGACCATAAAGTGGCTTTTCTCCCAATTTAGACATAACCTTGTGTCTTCACAACGTTTGAGCATGTTGTCTAAATGGGAGAGACATGTTTGGAACGAATCCCCAATGACCGAAAAATCGTCCATAAAGACTTCCATAGTTTTCCCGATCATGTCGAAAAATATGGCCATCATACATCTTTGAAACGTGCCCGGAGCATTACATAAACCAAATGGCATACGTTTATATGCAAAAGTTCTATAGAGGCACGTGAAAGTGGTCTTTTCTTGATCTTGCGGATCAATGGGAATCTGAAAGTAACCCGAGAAACCATCGAGGAAGCAATAGTACTCATTCCCCGCTAATCTCTCGAGCATCTGATCCATAAAGGGCAGAGGAAAATGATCTTTATGGGTGGCGTCATTTAACTTGCGATAGTCAATGCAGACACGCCACCCCATAACCAAACGAGTTGGAATCAACTCATTTTCCTCATTTGTGACAATAGTAATGCCACCCTTTTTTGGAACGCAGTGAATTGGGCTAACCCAAGGACTGTCCGAGATAGGGTAAATCAATCCGACATCAAGAAGTTTTAAAACTTCTTGTTTGATAACCTCATGAATTTTTGGATTCACCCTTCTTTGTTGTTGGACTGCTGGTTTGAAGTCATCCGCCATTAAAATCTTGTGGGTACAAAATTCAGGGTCAATGCCCTTGATGTCGGAGAGTCGCCAAGCAATTGCTTGTTTATGAGACTTTAAAACCTTTATTAGAGCAGCCTTTTCCTCAACGCTTAAATCTTTGGCAATTATGACGGGTAATTTATCATCACCCTCCAGAAATGCATATTCAAGATGAGGCGGCAAGTCCTTAAGCTCGACCTCAGGAAAATCATCAGTTTTCTCAACATATTTGATTTCCTGATTATGAAGTTGTTGTGGTAGAACAGGAAGAGGAAAGGGATCTTCGTTTAACAATTTCTCAAGGAGAAGAATATCCCTCTCGGGGTCAATCTCTTGGTTATCGATTCCATCAGGAATCGAATCACTTTTGAGAAAGGACTCAATCTCTTCTAAGATGAAGCCACTTCCCTCAAACGGAGTGAGGGAAGGAGAAGAATTGGCAATGATGGGATAAGAAGATGGAGTGAATTTTTCACTCGTAGAATCATCAATGAAACCTAAAACCTCTTGAGCGTACTCCTCAGCCGCAACATCGATGACATCTATTCGGTTTACCGATTCAGAGTCATAATTGGAGGAGTACCTCGATGTTTGATCAAGGTTGAAGGTGATTGCTTCAGTTCCAACACGCAATGTGATCTCATGCTCAAATACATCGATAAGAGCATGCCCAGTTCTAAGGAATCCCCTTCCAAGAATGAGAGGGACCCTTGAATCGGCATCAAAGTCAGCAATCACCAAATCCGCTGGAAAATGGAACTTTCCCACTTTAACGAATACGTCCTCGGCTATGCCAAGTGGACGAGAAATCGATCGATCGGCAAGCTCTAAAGTCATGCACGTGGGAGTAAGTTCGGGAAGAGATAGTTTCTTCCACACAGAATATGGCATCAGGTTAATGCTAGCACCTAGATCGGCCAAGGTGAAGCATTCAACTATACCCGGAAAAATACAAGGAATGAGAAATTTTCCGGGGTCTCAAAGCTTTTCGGGAAGCTTTTTCAAGAGAACTGCTGAGCAGTGCTCATTCAACGGAGTTCTAGCCATCTCAAAAAGTTTTTCCTGATTACTTAACAGATTTTTGATTGTTGATTCAAACTTGGGCATCAAGAGAATAGCATCCGCGAAGCTAATGTCAAAATGCAAATCATGAAAGATTTGGAAAAATTTATCTATTTGGTGACTAGCTTTTTCGTGGAGCTTTTGTTCATTGAGACATGATGGGTAAGGAATAGAAGTTTTGGATTTAGGGTTGTCCACTGTAGTTTCAGGTGGTTCAAAGACAACTCCAGGCTTGCATCTGGTTTCTGGAATAACCTGAGGTTGAACGTGTGTGGTACTTCGTGAGCTAGGAGTTTGCACCTTGTCCGTTGTCACCTCAGGTTCACGTTCCACTACCTTTGGAGAAGAGGAAGAAGAGGTAGTAGGAATCGCGGGTTCATCATAAGAAGCACCACTTCTAGTTGTGATCACCTTAGCATCGCCCCTCGGGTTAGCGATCGTGTTGCTCGGAAGTGTTCCTGAGCCCGAGGTTCGTTCATTTAAAGACTTTTTAATTTCAGAAATCTGGCTGACCAGCAACTTGTTCAACTCTTCTTGGGACTTCATGAATTGTTTTAACAACTCGTCAGATGAAGGCCCAGTTGGAACAATGGCTTGATTTTGGTTATTAAAATTTTGAGCACGGTTGTTCTGATTGGGGCCTTGATTTTGAAAATTACCCTGATTAGGGTTGTTGTTTCCATGAAAATACCCGGGGTGGAAATTACCCTGACCTTGGTTTCGATTAAAGTTTCCTTGATTTTTGAAACCTTGATTTTGAAAACCTTGGTTTTGATTTTGAAAACCGTGACCCTGATGGAAGTTACCTTGGTTTTGAAAACCTTGGTTCTTTCTATTTTGATTATGGTTACGGTTTTGAACATTCTGGTTTTGATTAAAACTAGGAGGTCCAGGATAATGATTAGGACGGTAGTTCGGGTCCATAGGAGGGCGGTATTGATTGCCTCCTTGATTAGATGACCCGACTACAGCATGAGCTTCAAACGGAGAACCATCAGTAGCTGTGCAATTGTAGTAGGCATGCGGCCCACCACAAGTTACACAGACTTCCACTTTTTTAACCTCAGCAGGTGGAGGATGTTGTGGAAAAGAGACTTTCTTTTGCTGGGCGAGAACCAAAGCTTGAATAGCCTTAGTAAGCTTGTCAATCTTAGCATCGGTGCTAGACTGACTCGAAGGAGGTGAAGTGGAAGGACCCGCACTAATTTGTGAAACAACCGGCTTGCTTCGTGTAGAGCGGACCTTGGACTTGTTCTCAATGATTTCTAAGGCTTCTTTGGTGGTTCTACTCAAAAAGTTACCTCCCGCAGAGGCATTGAGAGAATCCTGATCAACTTGGCTCACGTCATTGTAGAAAGTATCGAGTTGCATCAACTCGGAGAAACCATGATGTGGACACTTGCGAAGTAATTCTTTGAAACGATCCCACGCTTCACCAAATGATTCATCATATTTTTTAGTGAACTTGGTGATTTCGTTTTTAAGACTCGTGGTCTTTGAAGGTGGGAAGAATTCATTCACAAACTTTTTTACCAAGTCTTCCCGTGTCTCAATAGATCGAGGGGGTTGTTTCTCAAGCCAAATCCGGGCTTGACCCTCGAGGGAGAATGGGAAGAGAAGATGCTTGATTGCTTCATACGGGACATTTTTATACTTGATGGTTGATGTGATTTTATTGAACCATCGAATGTGAGCATGAGGATCATCCCTCTCAAAACCATAAAATTGACTTGAGGTTACAAGATTGAGTAACCCGGTTTTGAGCTCAAAATTATCAACCACGATGGCTAGAACAACAATAGCGTCTCCGTAACCCTCGATGGGTGCTTGGAGAAGCTCACACATGGGGCGGTCTTCCGCCATGGTGACAGCTGAAGTGGAAACAGTACGGATCTCAGATCCGACTGTTGGTGCTGAACGTCTACGAGGTCTTCTAGGTTTTCTTACAAGCTCACGTAATGGGCTAGTAGACCAAGAAGAACGAGTGCGCATGCACTAGGGATAAAACCAATCAAAACAAAGTCGAGGCAAAACCACAGTGAACTTAAACCAATAATCACAAGTAAGTGGCTTCTTTAAGAAAGGCACACCACCCACAGGGATACAAAGGCAAGTTTTAATCTTTTATTTGGGAACTTATTATGTTCACATCCCCAGTTGGTAAGTGTTCTGTCTTGGTTTGCGACGGTTTATTTTTATGTAATTATTATTCACAAGAAAAGACGAATCTTTTTGGGTTTTTGTGTATGGGTGAAAAAACTTTTGGACAATATTTTTGGTGTCGATTCGTTTACCAAAATCGTATCTCTTTAAGAATCACCTTAAAAGAAACACGATATAGAAAACGTAACGATCTGTTTTGTTTGTTTTTTTATTTTTTTGGTGTTGTTAACACTTTAGGAAAAGTGTTAATGACGTTTTTATTTTATGATTAAGATTTACAAAAAGTGGTGGAGTTTATACAATGATGTATGAAAAATCACTAATCTCTAAAGAACGTGTGCAGATACGCAGCAGCCTCCCCGGCAGCGGCGCCAAATTTTGATTGGTCCTAAACGGTCAACTAAGTTTACCAGGTGATGGTTAACCAAGTCAAACGTCAAAAACCAACTAACCAAGGAGTTTAGGGAATCCCCAGGTCGTTATGTCCCGACGAGGCGTGCAATTGTATTTGTAAACGTTTTAAATGATCGGGTGATTAATCAGGAAGGTCAGGAATTTGATTATTATGATTACACTACGAGATTATGATGGAAAATGACTTAGAAACACTTTATTGTCAATTACTGATTAACAGATTACCTAATAACGAGATTTAACCTAAAAACGCGCGTTAGAGTTTAAAATAAACGCGAACGCGCAAATTAAAAAGTGAAACGGGAGTAAACAAAGTCCTACGAATGTGAAAATGATATTTTTACAATCCTAATGTTATAAGAAAATTTTTAGAAAATTAAAATTATTTTTACAACTATTTAATTAATTACTATTAATTAATTACTAATTATTAATTACTTTTTAATTAACTAAATTATCCTAAATTACAAATAATTATGAAATTTAACTAGAAAAATGAAATTAAATTTAGAAAAATCTAAAATATTATAAAACTAATTTTAAAACAGAAAAGCTATTTTTCCAACTTTTTAATTAATTATTAATAATTAAAAACTAATTATTTAATTGATTTAAATTAAACTAAATTATAAAAAAATACTAAATGATCAAGAAAAAATCTGAAAAAATTACTAAAAATCTATTATGAGTACAGAATCCTAGGAAAGATTTAAAAACAGATGTTGCTTATAAATAAGCAAAAAATAAGCCAAAAAGGGGCTTAAATAGAAGCTATCACTTTCTATTTTTTTGTCTTTTTCTAATTTTTATTTTACACAACTATTTTACAACTAAAAACAAACACTTTTTACAAAGGAACTTTGATTGAAATTTGAAAATAAGCTCTGTGGAAAGTAATAAGCACAACAGTTGAGCTTATTTGAACTTAAATGGATTTTGTAAGCTCAAACAAGCTACCCAAGGCACCTAAGCTATGCAATAAGCTTAAAACAACTTAAAGGGACACAATTGAGCTTAAAACAACAGGAAGAAGCAACAGAATAAGCCAACAGAAACAAATAAGCAATTCCAAATTGCTTGGTACCAAACAGGCCTCAAAGGCACACTTGCAGCCTGTTGTGGCGCCCACAGGGGTGACCCAGGGTCCAGGGTAATGGTGGAACCAAAAATCCTGCTAGGAGGGCTTTCTAAAGAACCCAAGCCCAAGGGATAAGCTCAAGATTTGAGCTTGTGGTGATCTTGGGAAGGTGGGCAGTTGAACTAAGTTTGTAATGATGACAGAGATGAGCAGTTCAATAAATAAGCACTTTGAACCAAAGCTAAGCTAACCACAGTCAATCATAGTCACAATCAAACTTTATACAGCATAAAAATAACAAATTCACAACAATGACCAAGCCAAGATCTAATAGGTGAGATGCTTGAGCTTTGAGTGAGCTTATTGTAATGAGCAGTTAACACAAATAGCACAAGGATAAAAGCTAAGCAACCTATTACATCTAAAATCAACAAACAATCAGGTCTGGGTCAGGTGGAAAGCAAAATCAACAAGCTCATATGTGAGTTTGATGTTGCATACAACAGACATATGGGTTCAAAAGGCAAAAAGTAAGGGACAAGATAAGCATAAAAATAAGCACTAGATGGAATACTAAAAACACAATTATGAAAACAACCTAGGAGGTTACTAAAATCAACAAAAAGTAAGGGAAGTGGTCTAATAATGACCAAGTTATAGTCCAAAGAAAAATGGGTCAAAAATGATAAACTGGGTGCACAGGGGAGATTGCTTCCCCTGCAGGTAGGTTCAAGGTCAAATTTAAGTTACTGAATGAGTTTCAAACTTGAATCTTCTAATTGAATTTAATAAACA
Organism: Artemisia argyi; assembly: GCA_030686995.1. Lineage (NCBI taxonomy): Eukaryota > Viridiplantae > Streptophyta > Magnoliopsida > Asterales > Asteraceae > Artemisia > Artemisia argyi. Next base: position 62,489,131 of record CM060685.1, read on the forward strand.
AGCTGGCAGGGTTTGTAAATCAACAAAAACTTTGTGTTTTCAACAAAAGATGAGCCCTAGAAATTCAATTAAAATCTGCTCAATTTTTCAGAATGCACATTTGACTTTTTCCTTTTAATGAAGAATTTGACCAAAACCAAGTCCAAATGATCAAAACAGAATCCTGATGTTGTATTTAGATTAAACTATACCTAATTAAGTTAAATGAATACTAATTACATCTACCTTAATGATTCTAGGCCTTAAACTTTCCTACTGAGAACACAGTTCTTACTTAAATCCAAAGTTGACTATTCCTAAGTGAGCAACTAATTTTATGAGACTAACACCCTTAACTAACCTAATATGAACTACTTATGCCACAACAGTATCAAAACAACAACAAGAAGTGAGCTGAGCATGCTAATCCAAACACTCTTAATCTAGATTGTTTTGAAGATTTTCAAAGCCAGTATCCAAATTAAAGCATAAACTCAACTAATTCAGCTACACTAATCAAATATGAGTCTAAATAAGTAGGATTAAACAACTGTAAACAATGATTATCAATTAGCTAAGTTTATAGAAAAATTATGATCCAAGAACTTACTTGTCATCCAATGCAGGAGACAACCAAGAACCAGTACCCAAACTAAAACCCTATGCTCCCATGAGCTCTAAACCCTTCTTCAATCAACCTTCTTCTACATCAAACACCAAGCATCACCATTTTTCATTTTATTTGGATTTTCTTGGTAATTTTCTCTATTTTTTTCTTTTTCTGGATTTCTCTTACTTTAAGGTTTCAAAAGACTTTTACATACTCAGGGGAACTTCTAAGATCATAGTTAAGTACAAAAATAGAAGTAATAACAACTAGTTGATACAACAGGAAATTTAGGTAAAAATAGGAAATTTCTTGAAACTAAATTTGACTTGCATTAATACTGAAAATGATTTTACAAATTACACTAAACATACATTGCTTGCTGAATTAGAGAATTACATAAAACTACATAAAGAAAAACTACATGCCTTTACAGGCTTACATTGGAGACTATATATATAAAAAGAAAATGGAAACTAGACCAGGGGCCTTTTCTTCTTCTTTTCTCCTCTTTGTCTTGTGCCTTTTCTATTGTCTTTGTCCCATGGGAGCACTTCCTAGCAATTTGATTGGCCTAAGCTTTATCTCAGCCCTAGACTTGTTTTTATGCCCTGTGGAGGATGGGGGTAATAATTAGTGTTTGGGGTTGACTTTGGTTGAATAGTGGAGTAGGGTGGTTAGTAGGAGAGGGGGGAGACAAGGATGTTGGGGGAGCAGAGGTGTTTGGGGGCTGGGTTGTTTGGTTATGGCGGCAAAGATGGGAGGAAGGGGGAGTTGACCTGAGTTTTGACCCTGGTTTTTATTAATAAAAGGGGATGGTGGGCTGGGGTTGTTTTGGGCTATGGGAAATGGTGGGCAAAAAAAAAAAAAAAAAAAAAAAAAAAAAAGTTGATTGACGCTAAACCACCTAACTTATATTGACCAAGGAATGGTCAACAAAGTCAAACAGCCTAGATCAATGCTCCGCGGAATATAGTGGTTTCCCCGGGTCGTTATGTCCCGACGAGGTGTGATGGTTATGAAACGGGTTTGAGATCGGGTGAATTTGGACAGAAAAAGGGTTTTAAAGGTTTTGAGTGATTACGCTACGGAAATATAAGTGAGAACGATTAAACACACTATATTAACAATGACGTGAAACCTAATTAACTTAAAACATAATCCAAAAACTTAAAATCAGAAATTGCTTATACGTAAGCAGAAAAATAAGCCAAACGGCTTAAATAGAAGCTATCACTTTATTTATGTTTTTGGTTTTTCTTTATTTTACAAACTAATTTACAAACGTAACCTAAATCTAAAAACGTAGAAGTTATTTAAATAAAACGCAAGTTAAAATTAAAATAAACGCGAGTGCGCGAAATAAAAAGTGAAATTTACGCTACGCAAACCCGACGGACATGAAAATTACATTTTTACGATCATAACGATAAAAGAAAATTTTGAGAAAAAGAAAAATATTTTTTTGACTTTTTAATTATTTATTATTAATTAAATACTAATTAAACTAAATATAATTATAAAAAATACTAAACTATTTTTGAAAATTACAAAACTTTTTCTAAAATTACTTAATACTATTATAAGGCTAAGAAAAATATGAAAAGGACCAAGAGCTTATTTATAAGCAGTAGAAAAAAGAAATAAGCTAAATAAGCTTATTTAGTTCCTACCACTATAAATAAAACAAGAGAAAACTAAAACATTAACAAGAAGGAAGCACAGATGGTGCACCCTTTTGGTCTGAGTGTTGACCAGTCAACACTAGAGGTCCAAGGTTCGAATCTGATACACCCCATTTTTGCTAAACTATTTTTTTTTTCAAATTTTCTTTTACAAACTGATTAAAAACATGGAAATAAGCAAAAAGTAAAACTACAACTATTTCTAAAGAGCAATGATTAAGCAGTTACAAGGACAAAGAATAAGCAGTTTACTAATAAGCTAAAAAGAAAAAAATGTGAAATCCTAAAAGCTATACAAGAGCTACTACAAGCTGATCTCAGGGGGGAAACAAGCTAAGGGGACCTAAGGGGGACTAAATAAGCAACAATGAGTGAGGAAACTCACTCAAATAAGCTACAAGTGCTGATAAGCAATTCTGAATCCAAAGGTTCAAGCAGCCCCAATCAGACAGATTGCAGGCCTAAAATGGCTAGGGGGCAAAGGCTCTTGAGCCCAAAATAAGCTTGGGTTTGATAAACCAATACAACTGCTTCCAAAAGAAATAAGTTGCTCAGTAAGAGCTTAAGGAATTGACCAAGAAAAGGGCTTATGAAATCAGCTAATGTACCAGGTTATTGGAACACTTTTGCAATACAGTCCTAAACACCTAAATGTAGCTCAATGATAAGCTAACCAAATAAACTCACAGATGAAAATTAAGTGTAGGAACATGTAGCTAGCCATAAGGGCTTTTAAAAACCACATCAAGCTAACTCTAAAGTTCACTAATGAGTTCCTAAGAAGCTCATGAAATTGGGTTTGTGAAATAACACCCCCTGGTGCAGGGGAACAAATTGCTAGGCAACAAGAGCTTAAATACACTACTACATGAAATAGAAGCTAATAAAAATCTCAAAACCAAACACTCACCAACACTTGAACCAATATTGAGATACTGAGTGGCTTAAATAAGCTAATGGAGACACAAAGTGAGCTGAAGAAACCTGAATAAGCACTCCCTTTATCTAAACCTAAAACTGCTAAAAAAATGGGCTGACAGAGCAATTTAGACACCTAAATTAAGCTACTAGGAGATAAGCAAAAAACAAAATAAGCATATACATGTAACCTTAAGCTAAGGAACTATTAATAGAAAACAAATTACAACAACTGAGCTCATATGCAGCTTATACAAGCTGCTGAGAAAGGGTAGTTTGGACAAGTGCAGGCCTGGTTTAGGGGTGTTTTGCAGGCTCAATATAAGCCAACAAATAAGCTTAAAAAGCTGAAACAAGTTGAAACATCTGAAGGCTACTCTGCTAACAGTTTATAAAACTAAAACCAATCTCAAATTCTTGCTCAAAAACACCAAGAGTTTAAACCAAGAAAAATAGTTGTGCCTAGTTAACTGCTGATGCAGTTGACTAAATGGGTTCAAATGGTTGAACTTTGAGTTGAAAAGGGTCCAAGAACCGATTTTTCACATTTGTTTTGACCAATTTAGAATTAGATGAAGCAAAATAAACAACAGCTTAAGCTCAACTTCAAATCTACCCTATTGTATTTTGAAACAGCTAAAACCTTAGATTTCTAAGAAATGAACAAAGCTGCTAGAAAACTTTTTAATGATAATAAATTATACTCTAAATCTACTGACTACACCAACCTAAATAGAGTCTAGGATCAAGATCTGTTCAAGAGTGGAATTTGACTAGGCAAAAAGCTTGTTCCAAACACTCCCTTTGGATGAAACTGATGAGAGTTTTTTGAATGAAAAGGGACTTTAAATCCTACAACTTGAAAAGTACTGGTATGCTAAGCTGTGATAAAGTAAGATAAGCAATCTTCAATCATTAAATAAGCACAGAAAAGACAGCATAAGCAGTAATATTAAACCGGTAAGCAAAAACTGAGTCAGGCTAGTTAAGGCTATTTTAGGCAGAAAACTGAACTAGTGAACTAAGGATACTCAATTCAACATCATAACTAAAAACATAAATAAGCCAAAGCAAACTAAAAATAAGCAGTTTGAAATAAGTAGTGCTACAGTAACTGAAATTTAGAATTTTAAGACTTTCATTGAATCTTTAGAAATAAAGTACACAAACTGAGATGGAAAGCTAACAACACTTAATAAAAATTAAACTAACTGATTTAACACTAAATTACCTACTTAACTACTCTAAAATCCTAATGCCAAAAAATGGCGTACAATGCTTTTTATTTATACCCCATCAAGACTAGGGTTTCCACTTTGTGTCTTGTCCTCTTCTGAGCTTCATCACAGCAAATCCCATCCATTGGTTCCATATAATTTGATCTCAACCATTAGTTGGATTTTGGGCGGGAAAATGGGATTGTAGCATTTGGCAGATAGCTAGTTGGCAGGGAACATATTTTGGAGGTTTATGGTGGAAAGTATGTGTAGGGATGGAGTGTTGGAGGGGAGAAGGAGTAGGGTGAATGATTGTGTTTGGAGTAGCAGGTTGTAGCAGCAGGCTAGGGGCTGGGCAAGGGGGAGGGATAAGGGTGTGGTTTTATTTTTATTTGTGTGGGTTGACTATTTGACCGAAACAAATAAAACGGGGGGTGTGGGTTTTGGTGTGTGTTGGGCTTGGGTAGGGTTTTGTGGATTGGATTATTGTTTTGGGTTTTATTTATTTATTTTTGGGCTAAGGGTGGTTTTAGGTTAAGTAAATTACAAATGGTCCATTTGTTATGTAGTAACTAGGAAATCACAAGGACCATTAATGTAAAATCAGCAAAGTTACGGGTTAAATCTGCCAAACTTCCAAACTAATGCCAACGGTTGAAATTGCCACATTTGAAATTCCCAAGGACCAATATTGCTTATTTCCCAAAAATTGAAATTCCCAAGGACTATTTCTGCCAAATGTGAAAGTTGAGGGACCTGTTTTGCCAATTCATGAAAAATTTCATCTAAGGACCATTATTGACAACATTTGACTTTCCAAGGACCCTAGTTGACTTTTCTTCCAAAATATCCCAACAGGGACCAAATCCGTCAATTTTTGAAACTCTAGGGACCAAACTGTAAATTTCCAAAACTTTTAGAATTTTCACCAAAAGACTAAATATGACAACTTATGATTTCAAAAGGACCTTTGGTGATAATTTTCCATATTTTGATTATCCAGGGACTAGATTTGTAATTTTATGAAAGTTGGGGGGCTGAAACTGCCAGTTTTGCAAACTTTGTACGTTTTTCGTCAGTTTTTACTCGTTTTTCATCTAAAACATATAAAACACAATTTTGAAATATTTTCAGTATTTTGATGCATTACTGAGTGTTTTTGTATGTTTTGCAGTTCAGATTAGACCAAAAATGATGAGTATTTGAGCACTCATCAATCCCCCACACTAAACTATTGCTAGTTCCTAGCAATACTGTTTTGAAAACTTGATGGATTTGAAAAACTCTTTACCAAAAGCCATCACTTTTGGAGTAGCCAGGTGTAAGAACTGTGGCACACCTGATAACCGTGTGATTTTGAGCAAACCACCAGCTGTCAACGGATTTGAGTAGTCTTTACCAAAAGCCGTTTGCTTCTGGACTAGCCAGCTCTTGATGGAATAGTCAACATCTTGGTGAGCTGATTACCAATTATGGATTTTCCACGGCCTTTACCACAAGCCATAATCTTGCGGGCTAGCCAACTCATTTGTTTTCGGAGAGTTGAGGAACCATACAATTTTGGGCAAATTGCAAGCCGTAAACGGATTTGATATGTCTTTACCAAGAGCCGTTTGCTCCTGGACTAGCCAATCCCTTTTGTCGGTTAGACAAGGCGGACTGATTACCACAAAAATTTTGAAGCACCAGTGAAAATTTTTTAAAATTTTTGAAATTTTGGCTAAAACGGGGGTATTATATAGTAAAATGTGATAAAATTCGCTAGAATAGCGAATACCCCCCCACACTTAGCATGAATATTGTCCTCAATATTCAAAGTCCCGGCTATTATGCCGACATTTTGAACGTAAAAGGGCAACATTACAAGCTAAGCGTGGAAAACACCATTTTGTTTTTTCACTCTATATGTAACCATAGCATGGGGGACTCCCCCACACTTAGGGTGAAAACCCTATAAGCATGCAACTGTTTTTGTTTACCGAGTCGCTAGCTTGACTCGACCCCTAATTCATTTGTCATTGGGGAATGTGGAAGAAGTGATCTCCATCGGACTTTCATTCAAAATGTTTGAACAAACATATGAAGCACGTGAAAGTTCCACACCGATGAGATAAGTGCCCGGCTCAAGATAATGATACATGAAAATGCCGGGATCAAATATAGTGTCCTCACTCCCGAAGGAGTGAAGAAGAGAAGAAGTCACCCTGTAGGTGAAGAAAAGGAAGAAAACCATGACGAAAATCATGATTTGATCTTCTTCCTCAAGAGGAGGCTGAATAGCCTGAGTTTGGATTTCAAAGGGTAAGCTCGTAAACAACCCGGGAGGGTGGGTGGGAATTTGCAAGTTCTCATAATTGATAGCATCTCCTCCCGGGCTATCAAACACCGGAGGAGTCATGATATGATGAGCGAGTTCACCGGAGAACTCCTCATGAAGAGAATTATTCACAAGATGTGAATCTGTGAACTCATGTTCCATTGTGGACTCATCACAATCCTCGTCAAAGATTGGATTGTTAGAAATCATAGTGAATTCAGATTCGAATTCAAATAGAGGATTGGTGAGAGTCGTATTGAATGCTTCAGGAACAAGGTGATTATTATTCTCTATTGGACTGCTGGGATCAGAAGTGAGTGACGGATCATGATATAGGAGACTTTCAATTTCTCCCAGATCGGCTTGGAAATCGAGGAGACCATCATCAGTTTCCAAGGAAAGTGGATTGATGTGAGTAAGTTCATCAGCGAACTCCTCAAGAAGAGGATCAACATCAGAATGAGGCAGTGGTGCCTCAATATACTCGATGTCTCTATGAGATGTACAATCATCATTAAAATCTGAGAAAGTCTCAAAATGATCGTTTGAACACTCAAGAGGTGAAGGAATATCACATACATGATCCAAAGTTCCCTGTGACTCTCTCGGGATTGGGACAAGGATCTCAACACTAGACTTTATTAATTCGTCCGATTCCTTATTAGGAACAGTGCTAAGATGCTCATCCCCCATGTTTAGAGAGTGAGTGTGAACTTCGGGTGTGATATCAATAGACTGAGGGAGTTGAGAAGGACTAGCATACAGGGGTTTTATAAATTTCATTTGTTCTTCTGCTAGTAATTCTATCATAGTCTTTTCTCCCGGATTTTCCGAGGAAGGAATCACAACAAATGAACTTGATGAACCCTCACAAAATTGAGAAATATCAAGGGTAACATCATCATCATCATCGTCAAGAAGAGCAGCATTGCGAAATATGGCACGTGTTTTAGCTGCTTGTTCTAAGACAAGTAATTCCTCCATACTCAATTCGTTTTTAGCCTCTCGTTCTTCAGCAAGTAATTCTACCATAGATTTCTCACGAGAGTCTTGAAACGATGCAGTAACCAACTCCTCCTTAAGTTCTTTTAAAATATCAAGAGCCTTTAGTAAAAGGTCATGCTCGGTTTCTTGAGGAGTTGTGTGAATCATATCGTACTGTGGAGGTGTGTCTGAAAACGAATAGTCGTAATTGTTACAAGGAAATGGATTCCTTGTTTGACAATCCGAGCTAGAGTGTAGACCTCCACAGTAATCACAACAGTAAAACTGATGTGGCTGTGGGTTGTATGTGCTAGAATTACAATTGCTATCAGGAGACTGCTCATAGACAAGCGTGTTTCCCGATTGACAATCATAACTGTAGTGTGAACCACCATAGTACTCACAACAATAAAACTATTGAAACTGATGGAATGAATCAGTTGTGTCATGGTCGGAATAGGGATTCTGGTTATGGACAGACCCGTTTCCCGACTCTACCATGCCACAGCTGGGGCAATTGCCATCATTATGAGGATTACCACACCACTAGCAAACCAGAAAGTGTGGATGAGACATAGAAAGAATCAAATGTGTATAGAGGGTGAGGAAATGAGAATCAAAAGGGTAGGAGGGTTAAGAAGGATATTTTTGGTGTTTTTGGAAAACATTTTGTACAAATGAGAAAGAAAATATTTTTGTGTTTTTTGTGTTCGTTGAAAACTTGATTTAAAAAGTTTTCGTGAACGGTTTTGTTTTTTAAAATGGGAAAATATGAACAAAGGATGGATAAATGTACAATGGAACGAATTCCAAAGACACTAATCATAAAAACCGTTTAGATAAACGCGCACAACCTCCCCGGCAGCGGCGCCAAAAGTTGATTGACGCTAAACCACCTAACTTATATTGACCAAGGAAAGGTCAACAAAGTCAACAGCCTAGATCAATGCTCCGCGGAATATAGTGGTTTCCCCGATCGGGTGAATTTGGACAGAAAAAGGGTTTTAAAGGTTTTGAGTGATTACGCTACGGAAATATAAGTGAGAGCGATTAAACACACTATATTAACAATGACGTGAAACCTAATTAACTTAAAACGTAATCCAAAAACTTAAAATCAGAAATTGCTTATACGTAAGCAGAAAAATAAGCCAAACGGCTTAAATAGAAGCTATCACTTTATTTATGTTTTTGGTTTTTCTTTATTTTACAAACTAATTTACAAACGTAACCTAAATCTAAAAACGTAGAAGTTATTTAAATAAAATGCGAGTTAAAATTAAAATAAACGCGAGTGCGCGAAATAAAAAGTGAAATTTACGCTACGCAAACCCGACGGACATGAAAATTACATTTTTACGATCCTAACGATAAAAGAAAATTTTGAGAAAAAGAAAAATATTTTTTTGACTTTTTAATTATTTATTATTAATTAAATACTAATTAAACTAAATATAATTATAAAAAATACTAAACTATTTTTGAAAATTACAAAACTTTTTCTAAAATTACTTAATACTATTATAAGGCTAAGAAAAATATGAAAAGGACCAAGAGCTTATTTATAAGCAGTAGAAAAAAGAAATAAGCTAAATAAGCTTATTTAGTTCCTACCACTATAAATAAAACAAGAGAAAACTAAAACATTAACAAGAAGGAAGCACAGATGGTGCACCTTTTTGGTCTGAGTGTTGACCAGTCAACACTAGAGGTCCAAGGTTCGAATCTGATACACCCCATTTTTGCTAAACTACTTTTTTTTTTTCAAATTTTCTTTTACAAACTGATTAAACACATGGAAATAAGCAAAAAGTAAAACTACAACTATTTCTAAAAAGCAATGATTAAGCAGTTACAAGGACAAAGAATAAGCAGTTTACTAATAAGCTAAAAAGAAAAAAATGTGAAATCCTAAAAGCTATACAAGAGCTACTACAAGCTGATCTCAGGGGGGAAACAAGCTAAGGGGACCTAAGGGGGACTAAATAAGCAACAATAAGTGAGGAAACTCACTCAAATAAGCTACAAGTGCTGATAAGCAATTCTGAATCCAAAGGTTCAAGCAGCCCCAATCAGACAGATTGCAGGCCTAAAATGGCTTGGGGGCAAAGGCTCTTGAGCCCAAAATAAGCTTGGGTTTGATAAACCAATACAACTGCTTCCAAAAGAAATAAGTTGCTCAGTAAGAGCTTAAGGAATTGACCAAGAAAAGGGCTTATGAAATCAGCTAATGTACCAGGTTATTGGAACACTTTTGCAATACAGTCCTAAACACCTAAATGTAGCTCAATGATAAGCTAACCAAATAAACTCACAGATGAAAATTAAGTGTAGGAACATGTAGCTAGCCATAAGGGCTTTTAAAAACCACATCAAGCTAACTCTAAAGTTCACTAATGAGTTCCTAAGAAGCTCATGAAATTGGGTTTATGAAATAACACCCCCTGGTGCAGGGGAACAAATTGCTAGGCAACAAGAGCTTAAATACACTACTGCATGAAATAGAAGCTAATAAAAATCTCAAAACCAAACACTCACCAACACTTGAACCAATATTGAGATACTGAGTGGCTTAAATAAGCTAATGGAGAAACAAAGTGAGCTGAAGAAACCTGAATAAGCACTCCCTTTATCTAAACCTAAAACTGCTAAAAAAATGGGCTGACAGAGCAATTTAGACACCTAAATTAAGCTACTAGGAGATAAGCAAAAAACAAAATAAGCATATACATGTAACCTTAAGCTAAGGAACTATTAATAGAAAACAAATTACAACAACTGAGCTCATAAGCAGCTTATACAAGCTGCTGAGAAAGGGTAGTTTGGACAAGTGCAGGCCTGGTTTAGGGGTGTTTTGCAGGCTCAATATAAGCCAACAAATAAGCTTAAAAAGCTGAAACAAGTTGAAACATCTGAAGGCTACTCTGCTAACAGTTTATAAAACTAAAACCAATCTCAAATTCTTGCTCTAAAACACCAAGAGTTTAAACCAAGAAAAATAGTTGTGCCTAGTTAACTGCTGATGCAGTTGACTAAATGGGTTCAAATGGTTGAACTTTGAGTTGAAAAGGGTCCAAGAACCGATTTTTCACATTTGTTTTGACCAATTTAGAATTAGATGAAGCAAAATAAACAACAGCTTAAGCTCAACTTCAAATCTACCCTATTGTATTTTGAAACAGCTAAAACCTTAGATTTCTAAGAAATGAACAAAGTTGCTAGAAAACTTTTTAATGATAATAAATTATACTCTAAATCTACTGACTACACCAACCTAAATAGAGTCTAGGATCAAGATCTGTTCATGAGTGGAATTTGACTAGGCAAAAAGCTTGTTCCAAACACTCCCTTTGGATGAAACTGATGAGAGTTTTTTGAATGAAAAGGGACTTTAAATCCTACAACTTGAAAAGTACTGGTATGCTAAGCTGTGATAAAGTAAGATAAGCAATCTTCAATCATTAAATAAGCACAGAAAAGACAGCATAAGCAGTAATATTAAACCGGTAAGCAAAAACTGAGTCAGGCTAGTTAAGGCTATTTTAGGCAGAAAACTGAACTAATGAACTAAGGATACTCAATTCAACATCATAACTAAAAACATAAATAAGCCAAAGCAAACTAAAAATAAGCAGTTTGAAATAAGTAGTGCTACAGTAACTGAAATTTAGAATTTTAAGACTTTCATTGAATCTTTAGAAATAAAGTACACAAACTGAGAAGGAAAGCTAACAATACTTAATAAAAATTACACTAACTGATTTAACACTAAATTACCTACTTAACTACTCTAAAATCTTAATGCCAAAAAATGGCGTACAATGCTTTTTATTTATACCCCATCAAGACTAGGGTTTCCACTTTGTGTCTTGTCCTCTTCTGAGCTTCATCACAGCAAATCCCATCCATTGGTTCCATATAATTTGATCTCAACCATTAGTTGGATTTTGGGCGGGAAAATGGGATTGTAGCATTTGGCAGATAGCTAGTTGGCAGGGAACATATTTTGGAGGTTTATGGTGGAAAGTATGTGTAGGGGTGGAGTGTTGGAGGGGAGAAGGAGTAGGGTGAATGATGGTGTTTGGAGTAGCAGGTTGTAGCAGCAGGCTAGGGGCAGGGCAAGGGGGAGGGATAAGGGTGTGGTTTTATTTTTATTTGTGTGGGTTGACTATTTGACCGAAACAAATAAAACGGGGGGTGTGGGTTTTGGTGTGTGTTGGGCTTGGGTAGGGTTTTGTGGATTGGATTATTGTTTTGGGTTTTATTTATTTATTTTTGGGCTAAGGGTGGTTTTAGGTTAAGTAAATTACAAATGGTCCATTTGTTATGTAGTAACTAGGAAATCACAAGGACCATTAATGTAAAATCAGCAAAGTTACGGGTTAAATCTGCCAAACTTCCAAACTAATGCCAACGGTTGAAATTGCCACATTTGAAATTCCCAAGGACCAATATTGCTTATTTCCCAAAAATTGAAATTCCCAAGGACTATTTCTGCCAAATGTGAAAGTTGAGGGACCTGTTTTGCCAATTCATGAAAAATTTCATCTAAGGACCATTATTGACAACATTTGACTTTCCAAGGACCCTAGTTGACTTTTCTTCCAAAATATCCCAACAGGGACCAAATCCGTCAATTTTTGAAACTCTAGGGACCAAACTGTAAATTTCCAAAACTTTTAGAATTTTCACCAAAAGACTAAATATGACAACTTATGATTTCAAAAGGACCTTTGGTGATAATTTTCCATATTTTGATTATCCAGGGACTAGATTTGTAATTTTATGAAAGTTGGGGGGCTGAAACTGCCAGTTTTGCAAACTTTGTACGTTTTTCGTCAGTTTTTACTCGTTTTTCATCTAAAACATATAAAACACAATTTTGAAATATTTTCAGTATTTTGATGCATTACTGAGTGTTTTTGTATGTTTTGCAGTTCAGATTAGACCAAAAATGATGAGTGTTTGAGTACTCATCAGTGTTGGTTTGTGTTTGGATTGGTTTGGTTTTGGTGATAATATAAAGGGTCCGTTTGTATTGCAAAAATTAAAGCCCAAGGACCATTTTGTAATTAGGCTGAATTTCAAGGACCAATCTTGCCATCCATCCAAAGTATTCTAAGGGACCATATTTGCCACCTTCCAATTACCAAAGGACCATAAAATATATTTTGCACCTCAAAATTCCTAGGGACTGATTTTGCCAATTTCCAAACTGCAGGGACTAAATATGTAATTTTTCCAAAATTTTCACCTAAGGATTAAATTTGATAATTTTGACTTTTAAATGCTTTAGGTTGACTTTCCTTTCAAAACACATGCTCAGGGACTAGTTTTGTAAATTTTTGAAAGTTAGGGGACTAAAACTGCCAATTGTGTAAACTTTGTTCGTTTTTAATTGTTTTTATTCATTTTGCATCTGAAACGTATAAAACACAATCCCTATGATATTTTTAGTATTTTGATGCATTTCTGAGTGTTTTCGGATATTTTGGCAGTTTAAATACGACAAAAATGATGAGTGTTTGAGCACTCATCATACCCCATACTAATTCGTGCACTAACTTTTTGGAATAAAAACATTAAGAAAACCCTTTCGGCCAATATTCGGCCAAAGATGTTTTTATCAACAAATTAAGCAAGATTAGATATTATCCCAACAAACTCATAAATTAAGAAGAGTTTTCATGCATCACCTTTTTAAAGAAAAGAATACTCCATGACTAATTACATCATTCACACAAGTATATACCAAATTACTCCATATCAGTTATATCAAAACACAAGTAATAAACAAAAAATTCATTAAACTCAAAGTAACAATAATTCATTGTGAATAAACAAGATATACCTAGCTTGAGAATTACAAGAACTAGAATTGTGGAACTATAGCAACCACGCTCCTCCAAACGACTACTATGACAAAATAAACCGCAGCACCACACTCGAACCAAACTCTTGAGACTTTAACTCAAAGTTTTCTAGACGTTTACAATAGTAAAGTAACCTTTTAGGTAAGTAGTAAGAACTTTAGCACAAGCCTTACTTAGATTATAGATTGGTATGTTGTATCTAGCCTTAGATATGATTATATAGCCACCAAGTCACTTAATCATCAAGCAAAAACGTCCTCCAGTAGTTATGAGTAAGAAATGATCAGCAACTAATGATAATGAGGAGTAAAACCTTCAATAAATGCAACTTTGTAACTGCAGTCTCATTCCAACCGATCGGTATTTCATCCAACCTATCGGTTGGATCTTCTGGCCAATTCCAACCGATCCGGTTACAGGTTCCAACCGATCGGTTGGATTAGACCTGTAACCAACTTCTTGACTTTTCTTGATTTTTCTTTGTCGCATGCTTTCTCCTCCACTTTGGTGCTGATTCCTTCCATAGAACTTGATACTATCTCGACATATGAATGTAGAAATCTTGAATCTATCAAATCCTTGAGTCCTTGTGTGATTCTTCACTCGATTCCTTCTCAAAAATCTCCAATTGTACATATTCACTTCATTTCTTCATCTTTTCATCACTTTTTCCTGTTTTTGGCTACATTTGCTTGTACAAACACTTTTCCATGATTAATTAACAAATACGTACAAATATGACCAAATATGATGCACAAAACTAACAATAACGCACCTAAAAACATGTACAATTTAAGCGTTATCACCGTCTTACCGAGTATACTATACAAGAATGGTTACACTGCCCAAGAGTGTTGGTATTTCTTGTTGGATTCGGTTATAAATATTAAAACAAGATTTTACACATCACCTTGATATCGAAACCCTTGCAAAACCTTATTACCTTTTGATGTGGATAGCTGTAAACACAAGAAGTTTTACAATCCTCCTAAGCAGAGTATCTAACCATTGTAGTGTAGTATAGGTAAGACACGGCAGATTGATCATTTTCCAGGGGAATATTAAGGTATGCTCGAAGTGTAAGACGAATTAAGTCTAAGGGTTAAGGGATGATTATTTTTGTATTTTTATATTTTTTAGAAAGCAAGGTAAAATCTCAGGGTTTAAAGAGTTTAGTTTTTAAACTAATAATAAAATTAAATAAACTAAATTAAACTAAACTAAATATGTAGAAAACATAAATTGATAGGAACTCGTATGATAGGTAAAGCGTATTTACTTAGAATCTCATTACTCCCTAGTTATCTCTTATTGATTAGTCGAATTGTCACTTCCTTGTTTTAATTAGAGCATCGTATTCCTTAATATCAATCACTAAGGGTTGTCAATCCCTAACACTGTGAATTTTGTTCTCGTTGAGACTATCGATGTCAGCGAACCCAACTCACGCATTAAATACAATGAATGACACACTATCTATATATAGCGGGGTATTTAGTCAGACGTTTAAGCTAATATACTAAGATAAAGCCAGTTTTCCTACTCCTAACACGAATAACAACTAATTAAACAAGAGACGATAATCAATAATCAATAACTAGGTTTCATTAAATCCTAAGTAAACACAAATAAGTTTAGCCTAGCATGTTAGATCGAAGAGAAGACAAACAAATAATCACACAACACATAGACATATTGTAATAATTAACGATTGAATAACTAATCTTCAATAAAACATGGAGTTTTAGGGGGCTAAAAAGCCTTACAAAAGCTGTAAAATTTGGCACTCAAAGTTCCTCCAAAGTGTTCTCTCCAAGATGTTCCCCCTTTGAATGAAAATAATACGAGAAATATATATATGAATACACTTGTGATGACGTCACTTTACAATTATGACGATGTCAGCTAGCTGTCATTAGGGTTTTGTTTATTGGATGAACATAGTTGTGACGGTGTCACCTTATGGATCGTGACGCCATCGCTCTTCATTTTTCTGGACATGATGTCGTCAGCTCAAGATTGTTGCCATCGTCTGAAGCATCACTTGGTAAATTTATAATTGGATCATCTTCGTTGCTCTTCAAGTGATGGCATCACTTGGTAGTTCTGACGCCATCACAGATCCTTTTTGTAACGTTTTCTTGACTTTGTCATTTTCTTTGTTTTCTTGTCCAATCGAGCCATAAATGTCCAATTTTCCATCATTTACTTCTCGAGCACCTAAAGCTCAAATAGAAACGATTTAGGGTAATAATTGATCAAATATGTACGGATGTAGAGGCTAAATGACCCTTTAAAAATGTATAAAATTACACCTCTCACCTTTGAAGCTTAAAAATGGAACTACAAGAACCTTGTGACAAAAGAAAACAATTTCCTATAATCCTAGGAGAATCGAGACACCTCCATACAAGCTAACTTAAAAACCCTTGTTGCCCAAGTAATTGACACCTAAACCTATAAACATCCAACCTTATAATCTACACAACGTTAGAGAAAAAATAACGGAAAATGATAAACAACACGCCAAGTATGTTAATAACTTTGACATGCAATATCTCCTTTGTGTAACCTTAGATGGAAGATCCCCTTAAAGAGATTCTAGATCCATATGCCTTCAACCTACAATTCAAGCTTCATATAAATCCATGGTTAATAATACACAACGCCAATCCTCTCAGCACCGCGCAATAACCGATGAAGCAAAAATCTTATTACGGCTCTTCATGACATCAAATAACAAAATATTACTAGCATCATTTATTCAATGTGTGGAAAACTAGAAGGGGGTTGAATAGTTTACCGCTTTTTAACTTGATTCACTTTGTTAACTTTATGTGTAACCAACAATCAAAACTAATAAACAATAAGTAATATAAAAGAGTAAAGTAAGAAACGATCAAACCACAACACAAGTGTTTATCGTGGTTCGGCTACAAGGACTCTTTTTCCTTGCCCTACTCCACGCCCCGAGTATCCAACTCCAGAGTATCCTCTACTAGTCAACAAGCTCCTTTCTCGGTGGAGAAAACCTTATAATAGTCGCATACACTTTATCCAGTACAAAGCTAAATACCGGGTTCTTTTACAAAGGTACAACCACTCCTAACGTTGCCTATACAATATTTCTGACACTAAGCTAGATGTCGAGTTCTTTTTCAACGGGTACAACCACTCCCTATACTCTATGTATTTTGAGGACTAAAATACTAATCGATCACTATAGACAATATAAAAACAACTGATGTATAAACTATAAGAGTTTACACAATAAAAAACTACCAAGACTTGCAACGTTGTGTTGAAGCTTGTAGTCTTTTTGGATGAACTTGAGGACTTCTTTGCTACAAAAGAGAATCACACAAGTGAGATGTAACTGAGTTAAATGATAGAGATGAGAGTGTATGTGTGTAATATAGCTAAAAGTGATGAAAGATTTCTTGGATGTGGCTTGCAATTTATAGGAGAACCAAACAGCTAGGCCACGGATCAGGCGGAACCAAATCAAGGGTTCTGCCCTTGTATTCCCAAGGTTCCGCCAAAACTGACAGAGTTCCTTCCAAGAAATCTTTCCATATCTATGACAAGTCTAATCAAGATCCTTTAAGTCAACTATGTTGAGTAAGAATCTTTCCAAATATGCATGAGATCTTTTAGAAAGATTTACAAAGAGCTTTGACAAGACATGTATGATGCAATGCATGATGTGGATGTATATTTCTAATTTTAGACTTTAACTAATATGAAAGTGAACTTTTAAAAGTAATATTGTAGCAATATGGACTAATGTTTGCATCATGTGTTTTTACTAAGTAATTGGGTCACTAAATATGTTTCAAGACATATAACTCAATAGGACACAATATTTAGTAAAACTTACTAAATATGTTCTGACACTTAATATGCTATCATCATTGTTATATAAACAATGAATCATGTAGCAAATGTAATGTTTACTTAGAAATAAATTTTCTATATGTGAGACTTATACTATAGTTATACTTTGCTAGAAAATAACGTTTATACTTTGTCTACAACAAAATATTAGCAAAGATCGTAAAATATAAATAACGTTTTTAGACAATATTTGTATTAACAATCTCCCCCTTTTTGTTGAGGACAAAATATAAATTTTATTTTTAAGCAACTAGATAATTATAGTATCAAGTCTTTTAAAAATCTATATTAAACTATGTAATACTCAACTTTTAGTTATATATGATAGATATGCAAAAATGATATGTAAAAGTAAAGGTTGAGTTTAATATTAATTCTCCCCCTTTTTGTCGAAACAAAAAGAAGAGTTGCGTAGCGGAATGATGCAAGTCAGATGCTCCCCCTTGGACAATACTCCCCCTAGTTGGGGTGCTAAGTAAGGATACATGGATTTTGAACCTACAAGAAAGAGTTAGTTACCGAAGAGAAGACAAGTATAAATCGTCAACCACAATAAGTCATGAAAAGGTAAGCAACCATAGCATAAACATGACAAAGAAAAGGTCAACCCATGATGCACACTATATAGTAGAACCAATCTCATTTCAAGTAAAATTTAACTTTGACAAAAGTCAAAGTAAAGACATGAAATAAAAGGGTCAAAGTCCTACTTCTAAAAAGAAAATTGCAAATATCGAAAAATATCTTAGAAAAGAAAAATCCTACATCTATAAAAGGTCAACAAAGTCCTTAATGAGAAACCTCCTACTAAAGCAAGTTCTAGGGATGGTAAGCATTAAAAAGAGCATTTAGATGCTCGAGAATGTTTTGGAGGATGAAGCGGGTTTCGTCCTGAATTTGGTGAAGCATGGTTTTATGCTTTCACAAATTTAGATTGTTCGCTCACATTGCGAGCAACCTTGATGAAAGTTAGGTAGGATAGGGTTAGTGGTTGATTGTTGTGATGGTGGAACACTAGTGGTTTATTGGTTAGTGTTTGGTGCTACAACGGATGACATCAGGGCGGTTTGGAATTCCATCGCTTGATGGAGGTGTGTCAGTCATGCTTTTGAAAACATACAAGTTGTCGAAGTGATCATTGATCTCCTAATTGGTGTTTGTTGGGTTATTCCACAAGGATGACTCTATTTCCTCGTAGGAAGGAAACAAGGATTCGAAGTGTTGACATTGGGATTGGGGTTCATGAGGTGGTGCTTAATGTTAAGGTTGATCATTTTGTTGGAATTTAGATTCTCCATATAGAGGACCATGGATGTCTTTGTAGATGGGATGAAATAACATTGGTTTTGGTTGTGGTGGTTCTTGTGGTTGAGATGATTGTGCTTCAAATGGTTGTGGTCCCAATGGTGGTGGAGTTGGTGATTTTGAAGTTGGTGATTTTGGAGAACGATTTTCCAAGTCTTCAAGAGATGGAAGAGGTGATGATGGTGGAGTTTCAAATAGTTCCATGAGTTCTATCTTAGGTGATTTTGAGGTGATGGTGATTTTGATGGTTGAGTTGGTGCCGATGGTGGTATTGGATCAATTAGTGTTTTTATAGGTGGTGGAGTGGTTGTGACATTTTGTGATCTAGGTGATGGTGTAGGAGTGACAAGGTTAAGGAAATTTTCTTCCTTGATGGGTGATGATATGATGAGTGGTGATTCATTCGAGATGATGAGTTTAAGTTAATGGTTGAATTGAAGCAACAAGGTTTGACGCTAATCCTAGCGGTTCTTCTAATGGGTCGAGATGGTGGTGATGAGTTGCTGGACTTTGTCATGGTGATACAAGGATGGTAATGAAATGTTCAAGATGCCAGAAGGTGATGGTGAGGTGTGAGTACAAAGTATCCAAGATGGATCAATTTATAGAGTTGAAGGATTTTGGAAGGAGTGTTTGGATTTGATGTTCTACCATACATATTTTGAGGTTTCTAATGATTTGAATGGTTTATGAAGGTTGTCATATCATTGGAAGTCAATCCAATGGAAAATGGTGGAGTAAGAAGACCAAGATATGCACTAAATGCTATGTGGTCATGTCAAATGATTTAGGTCAGATGTTCCATGGATTTCAAGGAACCTTTTGGAGGGTTCCTTCCATTATGTAGAAGGGTTCCTTGGGTTAGTTTTGTTTAAATTGGATTTTTGGCGAGAAGAGGTTTCCTATTGGTTCTAATAAGCAAAGTTGATCCTAATATGTTTAATGAGGATTAAGGAAGATGTTTCTCACTAAAGAGGATGATTTTGTTGTTTAGAAAATGTGAAAATGAGAAAAATGAAAAATTTTCTGCAAACACTTGGCGGAACCTAACGAATAACAGGCGGAACCCAGTTTTTCGTTCTGCCTAGTCCGTTGGGCCAAATTCTGGAGTACCCAGAAAATACACTAGCGAAACCCTAAATTTGGTTCCGCCAGATCCGCCAGGCCTGAAATCTAGACAGAACAGTAAAAAGAGGGTCGAGACGATTTCCAAATTTTCCAAAATTCCTAAAACATAAACTTAGGGCCATATCTGATTAAGAAATGACAAAAATGAATGTAGAAGCATTTTTACCAATAGATTTTGACAAGGGATAGCGATTTTCACTATACTTGGTCAAAATATGGAAAAATTGAAAACACTTCAATGTTGTCCTCCTGCATATATGGTTAAAACAATACATTGTCCAAAGATAACAAAATATCCTAGAAGTACATAAAAGCATAAAACAACGTAAAACACATAATTTAACAACTACAAAGTTCTCAAGTCTAGTTATGCCAAACATTCCTTAAACTAGTTATCAAATGCGATCAATCTTCTTCTTGAGCTTTCCAAGGTACCTTCCAAGGCACTTGAACATTCCCTTAGTTTGCTTGAATTCCTCAGACTCGTTTTCAATTGTTGGAAGTTCTTGGAGGTAATCAAGAGGGGCAAGTCTAGAATTGGAAAGACCATCCTCTTCGCTCATTGGTGATGATGATGATGATGAAGGTGAAGGAGAGCGAGTGCGTTTCCCTTTAGTCTTAGACACTCTCTTACCACTTAGAGGGACGAATATGTGAGGGATGAGAGAGTAGTCAAGACAAATTCCCTTGTCATTAGGTGAAATAGGTGAGATGGCTCTAAAGAGGCAGGTGAGAAGCATCCCGTATAGGAGAGCGGTTGTTCCAAACAAAGGTATATCGGCCATTCTTTTGGCCATGTAGTAAGCCAAATTGAACGATTGGCCAGTAGACATACTATAGAGCAGGTAGCAAAGACATGTGTTAACATGATCTCTATTTCCTATGGAGCTTATGACATTATCCCTAAGAACTTCTTCCCATTTCTTAGACTGAGGTTTAAGCTCATTGAGTTCCATTCCAAATGGGTCCTTATCAACTTCATTTCCCGAACGATTTTTCCTAGTGTTTGAAATTCTAATGAAAAGATGTTCACGAATAACTTCCTTACTAACAAGAGGAGTGGCATAAATAGGATTACGATCAATGGAGTCAAGACTTGTTAGTGGCCACTTGTTCGTGTATAGACATGTACCATTATTTGGGATACCGAGGATTTTAGCAAAGTCTTTTAAAGGCATGAAATTTTCCTGTTGGTTTTGAAAACTAAGGATATTTCACCATACTCATTACTAGAAAGAGCAATGGTTGCATAGAATTCTAGAATGAACCTAGAGTAAATTTGTTCATTAATGTCTAGAAGACAATCGAAGTTGATGGTGGCAAAGTTTTAGCGAATGGATATTCCTTCTAGGAAGGATGGATCAATGGTTCTACCTTCATGAACATAGCGTTTTTCTAAACCCTTAAAGATTTTGATTTGATCGGAAGTGAGACCTTTGGTCATATGATGTTTAGGTAGGTACTTTAGAGTGTCCTTATGATCGGAGAATGTTGCGGGAGGCATGATGATTCCTATAAACAAAAGTAGCCCATTTTAGACCAAGTTAGTGACAATTTAAGATTTGATGTTCTGGTGTGTGCCTATATGACAACAATGTGGAGGTGTGGTTATCTCGGACTCATTTAAATGCTTAAAATGTTTTATTATGCAACTTTTGTACTCAAACTAGAGATAACCCAAACGCTCCTAATTCAATGTAGCTTCGATTGAATGTACCCAACAATACATATTAGTTATGTATTCCCTTTAGCATTCAAGAGGTATGATGCAAATGATGTTTTTCTATCGTTTTTCCTTTGTGTTAACAATGTGAGGAAACACTTTGTCCCAATTGTGAGAAGTAATTTTCCAAAAATCTTATATGTGGGTTGTTTGATAAATCATGATATTGTTTAACAAGATACAATTCCTAACTAAGTAAAAACATGATTAGTTTAGTTCACAACCAAGGTTTTTCATGGATTTACAAATTTATTCATAAACCCTAAGACTTTAGTTTTTGTGAATGAGTGGAAATCCTAGGCTTAGATTACAAGTGCAATTATGTAAAGAATACTTACAATGATGATTGAAAAGGAGGATAATTGTAGGAGAGCCCTAATTTTCATGTGTGGAAATGTTTATGTGTGAATAGAAGCAATTTGTTAGTTTAAGTTGTGGGTTGAGGAGTGTTTGTTTTGAAATTAAAAAGGAAAACAACCTGCAGGTTCGGCGGACCAGGCAGAACCAAAAAGAGGGTTCCGCCCATTATAACGAAGGGTTTCGCCGTATCAGCAGAGTAAAAATTAAAATGATTTATTTTGATTTTTTTAATTTTTATTCTAACATCCAAAACTACAAAGTAGGTTCTATAAGTCCTAGTCCAAGTCTAAGAATCTTAAATGGTTCTCGTTTAAGAGGTTACGTGAGTATCAACAATGTTGCCTTAAAAGGATACTTTCTCAATAGAGATGTTTTCCTTTTTGACCATTAATATGAAGGACATGATGACGGATCACAAAGTGTCTAGTGCGAGTATGTTGAACTGAATTCATATTAAGGTCGATGGCTCCTTAGTTGTCACAGAGAATAGAGATGTTGTCAAGTTGACTTCCGTAGTTTGACTAGAGCTTGCTCTATCCAAGGAGCTTGTTGACATGCTTTGCTGGTCGATATGTAATCAGATTCAGTTGTTGAGATAGCGGGACTCGTTTGTTTCTAAGAGAACCATGAGGTGAGGCAAGGTTCAACAAAAGTGCAAGTACTACTTGTCCTTTTTCTATTGATACAGTCACTGTCATGGTCCGAGGTGGCATACACTATGGTTTCTTCTTCCGTTCTTTTGGAAAACCATAATCTTAGATGTGTAGTACATCTGATGTGTCTAAACAGTTGGTTAATGGCTTCAAGGAGGATTGTTACAGGAATTTCATAAGTGATGAGCACATAGACAAAGACTAGTCATGATGACGTGTCTATTAGCCGTGAGACCAAGTAGACTTCCAACCATTTCTCTATGATTAGTGTTATCTGTGGATTCACTTATTTCATTCATGGTAGGTCGAAGGATACTTAATTCATTGTGTACTTGTGAAAAACTAGGAAGGTCTTAAGTGATCATACCTTGCTTTGGAGCTTGCTTAAGACTTTAAAGAGATTTTTATAGGTTATACTCTTGTGTTATGTTTCTTGACACTACATTAACTTCATCTATTTAGAAAGGCCCATTTTGTTCCAATAATGCTTTGACTCTTTGATTGAGGAGCTAATGCCCAATGATCATTTTAATCAAATTTGTTTTGATCCTAATTATGACCCATGATTTATGACTTTGTCTATATTGTTTGATTCAACGGTTGACACAAGACACAAGATTTTAAATTCATTTTAATGTTCTTCCACAAATGACTCTTATGAAATGGATGACATTTAGATTGCCAATTTTTAATAGTTCATTTTCTTTGTCATTATTCACGCATTCTTATTTTTACCATTATTTGACTTTCGACTAACTCATCATCTACCAAAGGTGATGTCATAGAAGGAGGTGGTCTTTCGTCAAATGTTGTGTTCAACGATTCCTCGATTTTTAGATTTCTTTGTTCAAAACAACATAAGGTTTGCAATCTTGTGAAAACCCAAGAAGTACATCTTCATAACTTTGGGTAAAATTTGATGAGATATTCCTTGATGTTAAGTATAAAGCATTTACTCCTAAATACTTTAAACTATACGTTATTTATCTTTGTTTCATTCGTATGGATTTTTATTTGAGAGTGGTCGAATAGAGGCACGATTTGAAATATTAGTTGTTGTGTCAAAAAGGTGTTGTATTAAAACTTGTGTGGAATATTTTGTTCATTAAGAATTGTTTTACTCATCTCATGAAGAGTCCGGTTTTTACATTCTACAACACCGTTAGATTGAGGGGTGCGTGTTACCGAAAATTTATGAGTTATACCATTTCTATCACAACAATTTCCGAATTGTATTTCATTGTCAAATTCATGACCGTGATCCGTTCTAATTGACACAATGCAAGATTCTAATTGATTTTAAGTTTTCTTACTAAGAATTTCAAATTTGTCAAAAGCTTCATTTTTATTTTTCAAATGTTTTGTCCAAGTATATCTTGAATAATCATCAGCTACAACCAAAGTGTAGAAGTTACCTCCATAACTTTGTATAGCGGATGGACCAAACAAATCCATATGTGAAAGTTATAGACACCTAGATGTAGACACCGTATTTTTAGCCTTATGGCTACTATGGACTTGTTTACCAACTTTTCAAGCATCACAAAAGTGTTGGTCATCTTATCACTTAGGAGATTCTTAGTTAACTCACTTGTAGACAAGTCTTAAGTGAGTCTCACTCAAGTGTCTATTCCTAAGAGTTTTAATGACATGAAACACCTTATGTCTCCCTTATGTCGACATATGTAAATCCATTGACCATAGTGATCTCAATACCCGTTAAAACCAACCAGGAGGACAAACTACTTATGATATGGACAACTAATACTACGAAAGATAAATCCTAAACAAGAAACGATATTTATAGTGAGTTAAAAAGAGATCGTACCTTTTGAGTTTCATAGATAAGCTTCCAAGAATGACATACATTGCATATCATCCTATCTTGTAGAAAAGCTTGGATACTCAAATACTCAGGAATCTGAGATGGTTAGTCAAACATATATAACGGCATAAAAATGATGTCAAGAAGTATAAAAACATTTATATTCATTGACTTTTTATCACTTACTTTGAAGAAATAGTTGCTTCTAAATTTCTCTCCTAGGCTTCACAACATTATTTGTTTTGATTTACTAGTTGATGGTGTATTTGAGTTAAATCCTAACCCGGTTTTATCTCTAAATGACTTTTGACTATTTAATAGGTTTTCAAGAGATTTTGAGCTTTCTTCAAATTTAGCTAACATTTTCCCCTTTTCATTTTGTCTTTTAATTTCATGTTTGTAGTCTAGACATATTTTGCATTCTAGATCAATCTCACCATTACTCTCTAATCTAGACATTTTATCTTCTAACATTGTTTCTTTTTCAAAACTTTTCTCAAGAGGACTTGAGGATTCATTGTTAAAGATTGTTTTTAGGTTTATGTTACAAAAATGTTTAGACTCATTTTCTAGTTTAGCGAATTCTAAAATGAATGTATCAAAGCATAAATGTTCGGTTTCAGGTTGTACCTTACTTGTAGTTTTATCTAATAGACATTCACAAACAGGATCATAATTTTCATCTACGTCCGTGTCGCTCCATGATTCATAAACGAGTCCTCTTCGAGCTTGAAACATATTTTCTTCATCGCTAATACCTTCATTAAAAACATTTAAACTCGTAGTACTTGTATTTACTTCAACTAACTATCTGTCCATTAGTTTTTCTAAGACTACTAACTCATATCAAATTTATCATCCTTGACTTAACATATTTCTTGATGAAAGTTTAAAAGATTTTTCCAAATATCATTATCCGTTTGACAAAAATACACTCTTTCATATTCGATTCTTGGTAAAGCTTTATAGATTAATATCTTAGCTTTAATGTTTTTCTCAATTTTGAGATAGTCATTTTGATTTTCAAAACTTGTTTTTATTGGTTTAAAATCACCAATGGAAATAAGGGAATTGCTACAACCACACACAAACTCCAACCCAAAACCCCACTCGCTGACGTGTCAGCGGGTGGTTGGTTTATTCAAAGACCCCACTCACTAATTAAACCAATCACTCGCTGACACGTCAGCGAGTGGAGGTTTTGTGTGGGGATTTTATGTGGATGTAGCAAACCTCTGGAAATAATATGCCAAAGATCTTGATCTATTGATCTTACATAGTTTTCAAATTTATTTTTTCCATTTAAGAAAATTTTCTTTTTCAAATAGCGGTGGTCTTTGTGTAGATTGCCCTTCTTTGAGATTTTCAAAATCCATGGATCGATCCAAGTTTTAAAATACAATATATTTTAAAGATCTTGAGTAACGTAGCTCTTGATGGCAATTGTGGAAAACTAGAAGGGGGGTTGAATAATTTACCGCTTTTTAACTTGATTCACTTTGTTAACTTTACGTGTAACCAACAATCAAAACTAATAAACAACAAGTAATATAAAAGAGTAAAGTAAGAAACGATCAAACCACAACACAAGTGTTTATCGTGGTTCGGCTACAAGGACTCTTTTTCCTTGCCCTACTTCATGCCCTGAGTATCCAACTCGAGAGTATCATCCACTAGTCAACAAGCTCCCTTCTCGGCGGAGAAAACCTTACAATCATCGCTTACACTTTATCCGGTAAAAATCTAAATACCGGGTTCTTTAACAAAGGTACAACCACTCCTAACGTCGCCTATACAATATTTCCGACACTAAGCTAGATGTCGAGTTCTTTTTCAACGGGTACAGCCTATACTCAATGTATTTTGAGGACTAAAATACTAACCGATCACTATAGACAATATACAAACAAATGATGTATAAGCTATAAGAGTTTATACAATGAAAAACTACCAAGACTTGCAACGTTGTGTTGAAGCTTGTAGTCTTTTCGGATGAACTTGATGACTTCTTTACTACAAAAGAGAATCACACAAGTGAGATGCAACTGAGTTAAATGATAGAGATGAGAGTGTATGTGTGTAATATAGCTAAAAGTGATGAAAGATTTCTTGGATGTGGCTTGCTATTTATAGGAGAACCAAATAACTAGGCCACGAATCAGGCGGAACCAAATCAAGGGTTCCGCCCTTGTATTCCCAGGGTTCCGCCAGAGCTGACCGAGTTCCTTCCAAGAAATCTTTCCATATCTATGACAAGTCTAATAAAGATCCTTTAATCAACTATGTTGAGTAAGAATCTTTCCAAATATGCATGAGATCTTTTAGAAAGATTTACAAAGAGATTTGACAAGACATGTATGATGCAATGCATGATGTGGATGTATATTTCAAATTTTAGACTTTTACTAATATGAAAGTGAACTTGTAAAAGTATTCTTGTAGCAATATGGACTAATGTTTGTGTGATGTGTTTTTACTAAGTGATTGAGTCACTAAAGATGTTTGAAGACATATCTGAATAGGACACAATATTTAGTAAAAATTACTAAATATGTTTCGACACTTAATATGCTATCAACATTGTTATATAAACAATGAATCATGTAGCAAATGTAATGTCTACTTATAAATAAAGTTTCTATATGTGAGACTTACACTATGGTTATACTTTGATAGAAAATAACGTTTATACTTTGTCTACAACAAAATATTAGCAAAGATCGTAAAATATAAATAACGTTTTAGATGATATTTGTATTAACACTATGCATATTGCTTGTTTTATATTATTTTGTATGAGAATTAATACTTAATCACTTATTTTTGTAAATCTTAGTTATGAACAAGCAATTAGTGAAAGTTAGCTATTTTGGACGTAAATTGGAGCAAAATGGATCAAGTTGGAAAAGTCTACTGAACTGAAGAAAGATACGCCGTGTCATTCTAGACGGATACGTTGTATACCAAGACTTAGACAAATATGAAGACCATCTCTTGACTTTGAAGAATACGCCGTATGGATTTCTCCTATATGTTGTATATAAAATTTTGGTCAACGAGAAGATCTGACTTGCTTTGCCCATGATACGCCACATGACATCAATAGCATGCGTCGTATCTAACTTTGGTCAACAAGATGCGCCGTATGAAGCTCAGTGATGCGCCTTATGATATGGCGGTGTACGAATATTCCATATTATAATAATCTTGGGCCCACGCTAGGTTACCGAGATACGGCGTATCGTATAAATGGATATGTCGTATTGACTCTGTTCCCAGAATGTATAAATACCCCATTCACAACCAAGTTTTAGAGACACAATACCTAAAAGAGGTGACGTCTGACCACATAAAGTCACAACCAGAAGGACGAAATCAGAGCAATAAGAAGGTCCTGCTAGTGCATAATTACATATGAAGATTCGATTAATTGTATGAGTACTTTTTAATCATTTGGTTAGCATGCTCTTTCTTTCATTAGATTCGTACTTAATATTCTTTCACTCATTAAAGATTATATGATGTTTTATTGGTCTGCAATGCTTATATGTACGTTTTGATTACTTTATTAGTTTATCGTGCCATGTCTGCTATTTGGCTCGCACAATTACTTCATTAACATCATTTGCATGATTAATGTAAGCCCTTAAGGGCTAATTAATAAATAAACTAAGTAATAATTAAGGTGGACTTTATGTGGATTTCTGATTAATCATGACAAGACTTTTCCATTGAGGAGACTTAAAACCTGAAATCTAGATGTTTGGACTTGATCTAGACATTGGCATGAGATACATACGCGTAAGCAACCATAAAGAAAGAACATAATTAGTACTCATCATACATAACTAAATAATTAGCGAGCACATCTTCCTTACTATCGGCTTGACCTCTTATTTGTTATATGTTTTCTATATGTGTGTGTGTGTGTGTGAGAGAGAGAGAGAGAGAGAAAGAGAGAGAGAGAGAGATTAGACTCGTTGCCTTTATTTACAGTTTTACTTATGTACACATCGCGCCAGTCTCTCAGGCTGAAAAACCCCCTTGCATTAGATTAAGTCTAATTAGAACTAACTTTAGGATTAAAATACTGATAGATATTTAGGTGCTAACGTTCCACTCTTAGTGATCGACACTCTACTTACCAACTAGGTTGTATTGGTCAGGTACACTGCCAGTTAGTGTTTGTTATAGGTTAAGTCGACAAAATATAAATTTAAAACTTGATAACATAATTTATACCTACAACGAAGACACATCAGCTCTCTATACGTAATGTGATTCCTTCTTGTCAAACTAGACTCAAGTATCAAATTTTGGAAGAAATCAAACAAATCGGTGACTAGTGCGGAACAACGAATCAAGAATACTACAACAAGAATTCA
This sequence comes from Artemisia argyi, assembly GCA_030686995.1. Classification (NCBI taxonomy): domain Eukaryota; kingdom Viridiplantae; phylum Streptophyta; class Magnoliopsida; order Asterales; family Asteraceae; genus Artemisia; species Artemisia argyi. Next base: position 62,517,987 of record CM060685.1, read on the forward strand.
AAAATGGATTATGATCTCTTAATATCGATTGACACCAACACACAAGATATTTATACTAACATGTTCATAAAACGTGAACAAGAAAAGAAGGTACCAATAACCCTCACTCTTTCATTTATGTTTATAGTGAATGAGGAGGGGGATCTAATCCTCAGTGAACAAAGAATCTATGCATCGATTGTGTTTGGAGATTTACTATTACATGGCCAATCTCTCTAAGTTTGAGCTAAACTATAACTAACCCCAAAGAATTATATCCTAAATATTTGTGAGAAATATTATGAGATAAGTGTCATAGGTGTGGAAAAAATTCCCGTTTTAAAACAATAATAATAATAATAATAATAATAATAATAATAATAATAATAATAATAATATAACTACTAATATACTGTTAATTGCATAATGGTTAAAATGTCATTTTGTAAAAAATAAAATGTAATGAATAGGTTTAATTAAACTGTGTTTTTCTATCTGACAATTGTTTTGGAACGCCAGGAGGGAGTAGAATCCTTCATATAACTCAGAGACTAATGTACGTTAACTACCTTCAATCTTTCTTGACATAACATATCATTTTTGTTAGAGTATGTATCAATTCAAAAACTAAACCAACCTTGACCTTGCGAAAACAGAAAGAGTACAAAATGAATTAAATTTAAAAAAAAAAAAAAAAAAAAAAAAAAAAAAAAAAAAAAAAAAAAAAAACTGTAGCTATTTTAGTTTTGGTTTAAAACGATTTAGCCCAAAACAGATTTCTTGCTTAAGAAATGTTGCAGGTAAAGTATTACCCAACTTTTATCATATATGATGTGATGTTGCATTTCGTTAAACCAGTAAGTGTAACATTATCGGCGAAGTAGTTCATGCATTACATTGTACCAAACAATTTCAAAAAGACCTTTGTTTCAATTAACTGTCTTGAGCAGGTGAGCTAGACACAACCCACTATTGTAAAATAAAGTACGATAAGCAATCATTATTGATCTAAAATGTTTTTAAACATCTCTCACTACAATTTTGCTATACACGCCTATTGTCAATACATTAGTTGGCATTGATCAAATTTTGAGAATGGACGAGCACTCTCGTATGAGGCTGATGTGTTAGTCTAAACATTGTTTTTCACATCCTTACAGCAGAATGTGTATTCAACGTTATTGATTATCAACGTTTATGCAAGAAGAAAAAATTAATAAGCATCAACATTGTCAAGAAACAATTCTATAATCATCCAATCCGTGAGTTCGTTTTTAAACCAGGTGCGAACTGAAAGTCTAAATCCACATTTTAAAATGTTGGTGCTATTTGTACAACGTGGTTCGATAAGTGTCTCGGGCCATAAATTTCCTTGCACGAGACTACTACGAGCGTAGCACCACTACGACACCGATTCCCCGACAAAACCCCCGATTTCCAGAGAGTCGGTACTTAGCATGATTTGAACCATTATTTACGAGTTATATTTGAACAATTCACTTGTAGTTGTAACAATAACTGCAAACATTTCCACGGGCCCATAAAGCCCAACACATGAACCCATATCACATCCAACATAAAACCCTAATCACACATCGCAAACTCTTGTGCGGCTGTTTACATCTTCCAGAGTTTTGTTTCATCAAAAACTGCAGAAATGGTAAATCACTTATACGTATATATTTTGTTATAAAAATTGTTTCATTGTTTCATGTGCTGATGTTTATTGTTTTGTTGTTTTATAAAAAAAGGGAAAAGGAACAGGGAGTTTTGGAAAGAGGAGGAACAAGACACATACATTGTGTGTGAGGTGCGGAAGAAGGAGTTTCCATTTGCAGAAGAGTAGATGTTCTGCTTGTGCTTACCCTGCTGCTCGTGTCAGAAAGTGTATGTTTCTTTTTATATAATTTTTTTTTTATAAAATCTGTTGTTTACTATGTTTAGGTTAAATATGTTTTGCTTGATATTTGGGGGTTGTTTGGATTACAAAATTTGATAGAGGTTTATGTAGTTTGTAAAAGCCCTACAAATAAATTTTACACAAATTAGTGTGGGGTGTTTAGAGTAAGCTTATTTTCTAGGTTTATGGGCTTATTTGAAGTTGAAAAAGCTATTAATATGGTGTTTGTTTAAGCTTATATGTGGGCTTATGAGCTTATTTGATTTCGGCTAATATTTCATAAGCCCCAATTTTCTGTCTTATAGAAGTTTATCATATCACAATAAACTTACATAAGCCCACAAGTCTCAAAATAAGCCGGAAAATTGGGGCTTATGAAATATAAGCCGAAATACAAATAAGGTCATAGGCTACATATAAGCTTAAACAAACACCCCCTTAGGTCCATAATCAATGCGATATTGTATTGACTTTTCCATATTCATAAAAAGTGAGATTATGGCTTATTATGTTTATAAAGCTTGATTAGTTGATATTTGATGTTGTTATGTGTTTTGCTTATTTGGATTCATAAGTTAGCTCTAGTTGTTAATTGTGATTCTGTAGTTTGATTGAGATCTGTAGCTAACAATTGAACTTATCTTGGGGTGTTTGGATTAGCTTATTTGTTTTCTTAATGGTTTGTTTGGACTTTGGTGTAAGAAAATGTGGTGATGAGTAGATGAGATGTGTAATGTTGATGTGTGTTGTTATGTTTATTTGGATTCATTAGATGGTTAACTGTTTGTACTTTATTATATTCATATCTGTCAAATACTTCTTTCCCACATGTGTCCACAATTACTCCAACCAAATGTTTAATTCTCTCTCATCAATAAAGCCATTTTCATTTTCAAGATCTCAAAGATGAATATGTCTAACATTTTTTCATCTTTTATATCTAATCAATCTCCATTGGTGTTATCGATTGGTTCTTCTCCGGCACTAACAGTTGGTCACCGCTACCAGATTCGGATCTAGACAACCGACGATTATTGTTATTTCCGCCGTTGATTTTGTTATTTCTAGCGATTCATATTCCTCCGGCGCATTCTTTCTGGTCTCCATCAAGTTTCATAATCTCGCCAAAATCTCGAAAATCTCGCCGATTTCAAAATATCGGCAAAATCTCGGCCAATATCGCCGAGAATATCGGATCCGAGATTTAGGGCCGATATTTTGAACCGAGATTTTTTCAATGGCCAAGATCCGAGATATCGGCGAGATCTCGCCGAGATTAACTACATAGGATTTGGTCATCTTCTATCTCACAGGGTCTACTCTTGTTATTTAGGCTTACACTAAAATGTGTACCATGTTCCCTGAATTGGTTGTTTAATGTGTTCTATTGAATTGTATTGTTTTTTAGTATATTTTTGTTAATTCTGCTCTATCAATGTTACTCTGTTTTCAACATTTAAATTGATGATTTTGTCTTATTTTTATCCATTGTATTGGAAGAATTTTGGAAAAAAAAACCCAAACCAATGTAACCATCATCTATATAGATGTGTTTACAAGCATGTCAACTTGCGTGCCAGTTACTGTTTCAATCCTGATGTTATTACTGGGATGATGTTTGCTATACATGAAGGTTGTGGGACATGGGTTTTAATAGCTTTTTAACAAGATTTTTTTTGGTGTTCTTCGCATGCACATGGTCAAACATCCATATTAGTAGTTGTGATAAAGTAAACATGCACACATGTAATAAATTTTATTGATGTTTACCTAGTTAAGACACATATTAAGAGCCATAACATTACATATCGTGTTACTTATCAATTATCATTAATGGTTTTCATGATAATTTGTGACTGGTTGTGAAGTGATTATACACTATGCCCTCTGATTTATGATACATATTCTACTTGATGTAGTCATATGGTAATACTTGTTTTTTGCACTGAGATTCTGATTGGTAAAGTTTTATTTATTATGACAGATGCTAGGAACTGAAAAAATACGTGCAGCTTATAATTTCATTCTTGTGTTTATGCCTATTGTTCATTGTTTTTTCAGACAACTGGAGTGAGAAGGCAATCAGAAGGAAGACAACAGGAACTGGTCGTATGCGTTACATGCGCAATGTTCCTCGCAGGTTCAAGAGTGGCTTCAGAGAGGGTAAGCTGATTCTTCTTTTTAATATTTACTTGAGACACAGCTAATCAAGTTTTTCTAACTATATTAATTTTTTCTATTTTTGTTAAACTAGGCACTCAAGCAACCCCAAGGAGCAAAGGAGCTGCTGCCAGTGCTTAAGAAATGAAGTTTAGTTTTGCTTGTCATTGTGTTGGTACTGTTATGTATGGATTCTCGAAAACCAATCTTTGGATATTTGTTGGTTCACTGTCACTTTTAATACTAGTTTTGTTATTTCTGAGCACTAGAAAAATGCTTAATGCTAAAATCTTAATATTATGTGGAAGCAGTCACCTGCTGTATGTTCTTTTCCCATTATTTGGTTGCATGTCATTATGGTGTTGTGGAGTATATATCATGTTATCGTGTAGAATACTTAAGCCACCCTAGAATGCTGAAGTCACTGTCTGCTCTTGGTATTTGTTGTTTCTTGGTTTTTACTCCCTCCGTCCCATAATTATAGTCTACTGTTGACTTTTAAAGTCTTTAATTCTCAACTTTGACCTTAAATATTTGTATTTGTGTTATATATTACTTGATGCAAAATATATGAATGGATTGAGTTTTGAATGTATTTTCCATTGGTATAATTTTTATCAAGTATTATATAACACAAATAAAAATATATAATTGCTATGTCATCCAGGATTTGAACCTGATGTGTTAATGTGCAATTTAGGACTAAGCGTCTTTTTTTGTTGCCAAAAAGACCGCCGGTAGGTTTGATTCCAAAATTAATTGGTCGATCTTTAGGCGTATTAAAGTTTGTGTGTTTGTTTGTTGGACAATATGTGGAATTGTTTTGTAGTTTAAAGAAAGGAGTGTTCTATTTAGGGTGCACGTGTTGTTGTATCACAAGCTACATAGATAGTTTTCCTCGTCCAATTATGTGATCAGAGTAAGTGAATGATCTGAGAAAAGTATATTACTTGGATGAGCTACACAGATAGTTTTCCTCGTCCGATGATGTGATCAGAGTAAGTGAATGATTTGAGAAAAGTATATTACTTAGATGAGCTACAGATACAATGTACATGTTTTCAGAGAATCAAGATTCTAACTAAAGTTTACCTGTTCACTGTTAACAAACACACATATTTGGCAACTTAATTCGATAACGAAATATCAAAATTTAGAGAACTGAGTAACTATCGATCTTCAATTGGCATCGTTAAGACTTGAATGAATAAAAAATTCATCTTTTTACTTGAACAGCTGATGAAAATAGCTTGAAATGAAAATAGGAAATGATGCTGTGTTAGAGAAGAAAATATCAGAAATATTTGTGATTTTACTGTTAAAATGTGAGGAAGCTTTAGGCACAGGCTATCTTGCTAGAAAAAAAATTAAATGCAAAAATAAATAAAATATTAAATTGTCCAAAAATAATAGTACTTAATAAAATTGCTGGCTGTGGGGTTCGAACCCACGCGCACTTATGTGCAGAAGATCTTAAGTCTTCCCCCTTAACCACTCGGGCAAACCAGCTGATGTTATATATAGTGCTGGTTTCCAGATATATACTTATCGAAAACATAGTATGATTAAATGATTGAATAATTGTGTATTTCTGATTATCTGAAAACTTTAAATAAATATTACTCCAAGGAATAAACGGTTGTTTGAAACAAGACCTCACAAATAGATACTACCCCGTCCCAAAATAAGTATTCAGTTTGACTTTTTAAAGTTTTTATTATTTAACTTTTACTTGTGTTATATAATATTTGATTTATAATATATGAATTATTCATTGGTACAATTTTCATTAATTATTATATAACACAAATAAAAATATTTAAGGTTAAAAGTTAAACAAGAAAAACTTTAAAAAGTCAAACTGGACATTTATTTTGAGAATGAGAGAGTAGTAATTACCTTAAAAATTTTGAAATCAAATATGCGACATTAACTATAAAATCTTTGAATTTTGTTATGAACTTAGATGGAGCTCAAGCTCGAGCAGAACAAGATTTCCTCTAGTGATCAACTACCTGCGCTATCTACAAAATATCCGTATTTGGTTGCTCAGAAGTTGGAATTGAACAAGTAGACGATATCAGTGAACTTATTTTTTTTAACATACACGAACCGTTGTGTCAATACCAATGTGCAATACATGAGTTGGTTTGGAAACATGTCAAGGGGTGTTTTATTGGTTGGTTGGTTCTCTTCATAGATTTGTCATGTGGTATCTTTGTAGAGGTAATAAACTGCTCCTCGGCTTTTCAGTATACATAGGTTCCCTCAGACTGAATATGTGAATGATGATTTTCAAGCACCTACACAGATGGCAGACACACGTAAACCTCGCTTTGGGTTTTATCACAAGACCAAGCTCCAGTGTGAAAGTAAGTATAGATATAGACCAAACAGGCTTAAGTAATAAATGTGAGAGTAAATGTGTGTGAATAAGTTAGTTGTGCATTGATGCGGTTGGGGTATTTATACTACCCCAGCTACTGTACTAGACAACCTAGGGATGGAGCGGGCCAGGCTATACCTAGTCTAGGTGCTAGGCGTCAGTCCACGTGGGAGACAAAATCCCGCAATATCCGGGGATAAGCGGCTTAAGTATGGTCGCTAGTACATAGTGTTGGGTAAAAGGATCTTCTGGGTAAAAAGATGTTATTCTTCCATTATGGTCGTCCGACATGTGTTCCTTCGAACACATGGAAACATTTGTCGTCTAGCACGTGTCGTCCAGACACACACCAACTGAGAACGTCCAGACACACACCAACTGAGAACAAGATCTATTTTCCACGATTGCGTACAAAGAGCGGGAAAATGGTGTTCCATTCACTAGACACATGCAGAAAACTGAAAAACTGAAAACTTGAAAAATTGAAAACCCAAAAAATCGAAAAACTGAAAACTGAGAACAAAAAAAAAGTAAAAGAAGAAAATCTCTACTTATAAAGCATGAAGACAATTAAACGTGTAACCGACCACAAAATATAGTCACAAGATACCCGCCGCCGCATTGCACGGATACCGTTCTAGTTACTATCAGCTTAAGGAGACCACCGTCACAACAAAAAACAACCTCATAAAAATAAATTGAAAAACAAGCACACACAAACACTCTCCATTCTTTCGCTCGTGCAGAAGACCAAAACATTCAATTTCTAAAGGGGGAGACGCATTTCGTTCAGTCCCCGCAGGGTGGGTTGGGGGAATGCGTCTTTTTTGGCCAGACCGACCGAATGGTTGTCTCATTACTAGCGGTCTAAGGGCAAGTTAAATCTCTTCATTCTTTCTTAAACATTCCAGTTATTGATTAATTTAATTTTAATGTTGAAAACTGAAATTGTTGATTTATTTGACGCTAAAACATAATTGAATTACGGCTACGACTAACTTCAAACCATTTTGTTCTTTCTCAAACATCCTAATCATGACCCTTTTTCCAATTGACTATTTTATGCTTATACGGATTTTTAACTCATATTTCATGCTCAGGGCTTAATATTCGCAACTGTGTCAAGTATCACTATGACAAATCAATCATTCTGTACAAATCTGGGGCATATTCACATACATGTTAATGTGAGATTATATAGAGAGTATTTTTTTTGTAAATATCCACATTCAAATTTTATCGTCAATTTTATAGTCAAACACTGCACTTTCGAATTCCCATAGCTTTGAAGTAAGGAACAGATTCTAAACTTCAGCTTTAAGTAAATGGGTTCAACCCCTTTTATGGTAAACAAGTCAAAATTGCCAAATTCTAACTGCAAGAACAATACTATCACCTGGCAAAATACACTACTGGTGCACACACAACCCACCCAAACTCGGGGTATTTGGCAAAAGCATGGCATGTGTTAGGATCAATGATCTTACATTCTTACCTATGCTTTCTATGTCATATATACAGCCAAGTAACAAAGCAAAGAAAAATGTAAAGAAAATAAGATGCAGCCAGAAGTACATGCTTCCTCCTAAAATTTTCTGAAACAATCGCAAAGAAAAATGAAGATAACAAAATCCTTGGAAATGTAAAGCGGGCCAAGCCCATTCAACTCTCTTGGTTTTTATGTTCTTTCAAAGACAGATTTTTGAACATTTGTTTCCAAGCAGCATCCTGTTGTTGTTCAAGCCAAGAAAGAAAACAGCTATCCAACAAGCAGAAAGAGTTAACATAAAGGAGTTGGTATCTGACTGGTATAAAGCGGAAGTTGGCCACTTGAACAATTGGCCATATGCCGCCTTCTAAAATCAACGCAGGAAGAAAATCTCGTTTCACGTCTTCTTTAACTTGGTTAAAAGTCTTTCCTGATGCAAAACCCATGTAACTGAAGAAAACAAATAAATCCACAGGCCCGAAAATGATTCCATCCAAGGCTACTTTTGTTGCAACAAACCGCATGGATTTTGGCTGGTATTGAAGTTTCATCTTTAAAAATCGATCTAATCCTTCATACCTACAAGAAATATATCGACATGTTAAGAATTTTATAAACCTTCAATAAACGACTTCTCATGAATTTATCTCACTCACACCAGTACAAAATAGGGGGGACATGGGTAGCCTTAAAAAACAGCTCTTAGAACCACATAAGCTCTATTAAATGTTCCTTAAAAAGACTTTGTTCAGACACGAATATATGATTATAGTGGGATTAAGTGAAATTTATGTCATTAATTCAAAAGTATATGTATTTTAGAGTATATGAGAAGTAAAGTCTTGACACTAACATATTTGATGCACATGCATTTTCTATGACTAATTGGATGTCTACATTTATAGAATCCCTTAAAACGGGTTGAAAGTATTAGAGCTGTTGACGTTTTTAGACCGAAACGCCAAGGGAGAAAAACTTCAAATACTTCCATCACTTTTTCCTTCTAAAATTTCATTCCTGTTCTTTCACTTTATATCACTATAGAAAGTACATGAATCACTAATCCACATCACAATTTTATAACATAATACATTTTAGAGAAATTGATTACATATCATACATCATATGAAGGTCGATAATATCTAACCGTCATATGAAGGTCGATAATACATTTTAGGTAATGGAAGATAAAATTCGAGTAGATCAACAATGAGGCCAATTTCTTGATTTAGGCAATTTACGGAAAGATTGGTGAAATTGAAAGTACGCGTAGTTGCTTATTGTGCACATTAAAGGGGTGCGATAAGATGTCAATCGTAGCAGAACTGTGACAAAATTAACATTTTTTAAAGCTAAAAAAAGCCATAAAGAACAAAACTGGTGAGAAAACTTAATATCAGCAATAAAGAACAGTTTTAACCAGTTTTTGACAGTTATCAGAAGGCGGAGGTTGTCCTATATTTCCAGCTATAAAAAAACAAAAATAAACATTATTCTAACGAACTGTGTAGCATAGTCACCTGAGATACTAGTTGCAATTTAACTATTTAAGCAGATCAACACTGGTCTAAAATTAGAGAAACATATTTCCATGTGAGTACATAATGTTATCTGGGTATCATGTATCTTCTAATATGGATTAGAGAAACATATTTTCAAATTTCAAGTGAGTCCATGATGTAGTTATGTAGCTTTGAACATTCTGTAGCAAATCATTCAGGGGAACACCAATTTAAAAGACTTAATTCAAACCTTAAGTTGAAGGAAATTAACAGTGCCCTCCTAAAACAGTGTAAATGGGTCAATTGTGCTAGACTTGTAACTTCGTACGGCAGTGGTGTCTTTCTAATATATATCAATGTGATGGCATCTTTTTATACAGTGATGACCATCATTAACCATGTTATGGTCTCTTGGAGGCTGCAAGCATGCTTGCTTCTTTAATGTCACTCCGAATCTTGTTTAGAATGAGTGACAAAAAAACAGGTAGATTTCCAAGAAGTCCCATCAGCTTTAAGACTATCATATTACTAATTTACTATAACTATTTACTGTAAAATAATAGATGTTAAACGTTCAACATCAGGCATTGCAAACGGAAAAAATAACTCACCAGAAGTGACCAACAGGCCCAACAAAGGCCATTCCAAATAGGCTAGTGGTAGCAACACGTCTCCAATTGATATGTAATTCTTTATTATCTTCCTGTAAGGTTAACAGGATTTATCAATATGTTATTTAAAAATGACGAGTGATGGACCATAACTTTTCATGAACAGAAACCGCAAATAACAAGAATGTACAGTCATAGTGTTATAAGTGGAATAAATGGATAAACAGAGTGCAGATTGTTTCAATAGTCCAGCATATACTGAAGTAATATACGGTATTAATTAATAAGCCCAATGTTGAAAGAAATTATGATAAGTTTAGAATTCCACTATGAACACATTGACATACAACATATCAGGTTAGCAGCTCCCTTAAACATTATATGTGTTTCCAAAAAACCAACATGGAGTTTAAAGTTTTTATTCTAGATACAAAAAATGTCTGAATTTTGTACTGGGAGCGAATATTTTTTTCCCCATATATGGACTTGCAGAGTATTGTAACATAGTCATCGTTTTCCACCACCAATACTTAGTGCCTTACTGGTTGTCCGAATATATTTCGTTGCTCGTAATGACATCTAGAATACTGGGGAAAGGTAGAAAATATTCTCTAGGTGCTTCAATTATAATCCTTACAACGATCAAACGCTTGTACCCACTTACTATATTAGTTCAGTTACACTTCTTAAAGAAACTAATGTGCTGCCTTACTAGCATTTACATTAGTTGGGGCCACGGGGGAACTAAAAGGTTTACAAGAAGTAAATAACCAATGTGCTCAAGTTTCCTAGAAATGTCCTTCCCTTTTGATTTCATTTCTTCAACACATTCAAAATAGACTCTTTTTCCCTTTATTAGGTGAAACAAGTTTCAACTTAGCACACAACTTCTCAGTAGTAAAGGAGACTCACCGGCAACTGAAAACATTTATACAACAAAAAATTTCCAGATTATCACTAATTATGAGACAACGTGAAGTAGGTCAAAGATGCTCACAAAATCAAACTTGCACACTAATATGTACAAATGTAATATAAATAAGTGACACAATCAAACTCCTACATGAAAGATGAGAAGTTGATGAGTGAATACGTAAGTCCAACCACCTTAGGGCTAAAAAACCTCGAGATTACATCCTAATAATCAAATCTCTAAACTGTGACCTTTTTTAACACAACTGATAAGTCCGCTTTTCTTTCTTTCTCAACAACTCAAGAAACGAATTCATTACATAGAAACATATGCACATAAAACCAAACAAATTTATCATGTTTTACCTTAGCAGTTATATATCAAGCTTCTATCCCATTAGTTAATTTAGTGATTCGTACTCGCTCTTAAATGATCAAACCACAACAACAACAACTAACAATTGTTCTTTAATTACACCTTTCTAATGCTATCAATCACATATTATAAATATCAACTCCAGTAATCACAAATACACTCAATAATACTTGCACAAACTATCCCTAACGCTAAGTTTAGCAAAATTAGCAGTAGTTGATAATTTATAAAAGCGTTTGGTAGCATACCTGCAGATGTAATTATAAAGTGTAAAATGACGTAAAAATCACTAAACACTTCTTTTATTAGCGTTTCAAATGGGAGTGTAAAAACACGCATTGTATTCTAAACGCTTAACTCTCCAAAAAGCTTGTCGCCAAATACAACCTTAAGTTGTGTTTGGTGCAACGCGTTTTAATGCATTTAGCATTTAGAATACAAAGCTTGTTTGGCGATGTTTTAAGCGCTACTAAAAGAAGCATCCATACTCAAACGCTACATTTATGTCATTTTACACATTATAATTACATCTACAGCCACGTCACCAAACACTTTTATAAAACAAACAACTACCGCTAGCTTTAGCCAAACACAACCCTAATATATCACAAAAGTCACCAAAAATAGCACACACTTTCATTTCTCCAACCATAAATTCATAACAATAATACTCCGCAAATTCTATTTCTATAACTCGTAACAAAATGCAACAAATATCACTATTCTAATATTATTACATTTACATCAGTTTACACATTATAATTACATCTATGATCACGTCACCAAACACTTCTATAAAACAAGCAAAGCAAACAGCTACCGCCTACACCTACCCTTAGTTTTCGCCAAACACGACCCTAATATATCACAAAAGTCGCCAAAAATAGCACACACACTTTCATTTCTTCAACCATAACAAATCATAACAATAATCCTCTACAAATCTATTTCTATAACTCGAACAAAACGCAACCAATATCACTTTTACATCATTTGACACAACATAACTACAGCTACAGCTACATTACCAAACACTTTTATAAAACAAACACCTACCGCTAGTTTCGCCAAACTTACCATAATATCATAAAACTTAATAAAATAACAATTTTTTTTTTTTTTTTTTTTTTTTTTTTTATAAAAAAAACTTACATTAGTTGTTTTTTTATTAATAGCAGTTAAATGAGTAACAGATTGAGCAGCAATATCACCAAACCCCCAAATAACACCTGAGCTGATGACTTGTGTTTTCAATGGATGTACAGCTAAACAGTTTTGGTACCATCTCCATAGCTTCAACATTTTAACATTCAGTTTTTTTTTTTTTTTTTTTTTTTTTTTTCTAGGGTTTTGGTTTGATGAAAATTGGGGGAAAACGAATAGTTGAATTGAAATATTGAATGATTATGTGTTTTGGTATGAAATAATTTGGGGGAGAATGGGTTGAGGGTCAATTTGGGGTTTTTATTTGTTGGAATGAAATTGAGTTGTTGGGTGGGGTGTAGGCGCATCTATGGTGTAGTATACTAGTTGCGCGTGCATAGCAACGAGATTTATAACGGCAAATAGGGTTGACAATTTTTGTCCGAAACAAAACCCGACATGAAACCGACACACAAATTAACAGATTCGTGTTAAGTCTATAATAACTTTCGGGTCAGGTTTGGGTCGACCCAACTAACCTCTTTATTAAATAGGTCATGTTCGAGTTGAAAATAAATTAAGCGGGTCGACCCGGCAACCTGTTTAAGATTTTTTTATATAAAGTAAAAACTATTTATATTTTATTATATAGGTTACATGGGTTAAACGGGTCGACCCGCAAACCCGTTTAACCTATTTAACTCATGTATGTACGTACTTTTGTATATAAAACGTGTTAAATGGGTCAAACCCGTTTAACATATTCAACCTGTGTAACCTATTTAACCGGCTAACCCAAATATATATACGGGTTAAATCAGACAGGTTCGGGTTATGTGTAAACAGGTTAGGGTTGACATAGTTGACCTGATAATTTAAATAGTTCAGGTTCGGGTTGGGATTCTAGACCCGCTAACCTGTTAACCCGAACCCGACCCGAATTGCCACTCCTAGCAGCAGATAATTGTAGTGATATTTTGATTACACAAGTGGGAATTAAACATAATGTTTTGAAACCCGGTTCGACCCGGGTGGTTCAACCGGGTGAACCGTTCCGGTTGAAAAATTGGTCGATTTAAACCGGGTCAACTTGCTAGGTTGGGTTGAAAACGGGTCAAATTAAACCGGTTCAACCCGTCGGGTTTGAAGCGTCCCGGGTCAACCCGGTTTGTGATTTGTATTAATTGGTTGTATTTAATTTGGTATATATGTTTTTAATTAGTTCTATAATGTGAATAAATCATTGTACTTTTAAGTAATGTGGTTTTAGTAAGAGTATTAATTACATTTCATAATTTCCTTTAATAAGATTTTTCAAGATTTTCACTTTTCAATATTGACCATTTTTTTAAGATTGACAATTTTTCCTTTATATGACATTTTTTTTTAACGGCGAGTTAGTAGTTAGTGATTCGAGCCCACAGTGACATCCAATTGGGCAGTATGCAAGCATCGAATATTTCTCCTTAGAGGATAAACCCCACTCCTGCTTCTATTTTATCAGACCCCTGAAGGTCCATAGTGAGACTCGAACCTGAGACCTCTCCAAGGTTAATGTGACATTGTTCATATAAGTATAAATTTTATCTCCATTAAGCTGCGGTCTTAAAATTATTGTCCACCGACAAAAAAAATATATTGTACTACAATTTAACAAAAAAGCAATGTTGAATTCGCATAAAGTTTATAAAATTATACTTGCACAATAATTTAGCAACTAAATGTTGAAGGTAAGAATAAATAAAGAGAGATTATATGCAAACATAATCAGATCATAACACTTGCCAAATCATTGTGTGAGGCTCGATCACTCTAAAGGAGACGCGTCTCTCCTGATACCCCCTCCCTCTCCAAGGACACGTCTTCTAGTGAAAAATGAGCGCACTTGGTTGTGTTATCGAACAAGTCCTTTTCGCAAAGAACACCCACAACGACTCAATTTTTGACTGTTTTGCAACATTTAATAAAAAATATCTTTACAAAAAAATAAAAACACCAAAAACCTGACGCCAACAACGCGTTTCAACATTGGATTCCAGTTTTCGGTCAACCAGTCACTCAACACTCATTCATTCATTATCAACCTACAAGTTTTGCATACCAACAACAACAACAACCTTTTTTAATCAAAATAATCTGTTTCAACCTCCGTTTAACCAACCAATGTATCAACAACAATCTCAAATACCGTCTACAAATGTTACACGATTTACCATCACCGTACGATTCTCAAACTTCTCAACATTATTCTTCGATTAGATGTTTAAATGTTGAGGACGTACAAGATAGGATATGTTTCTTGGTACTTAAGATTATTGGACTTGTGGATGTAACATTCCTCTTAAGAAAAAAATATTTTCATTACAATTTTCTTTTTCTTACTTTTTGCATAATGACAATTTTACAATTAAATAATTAATTTATATTTTTTTAAAGTTTGTAATATAACATCAAATGAGGGTAACATGTTAAACTTGATCCAACTATTTGTCTATTTCTAGAAGTGGATAATTAATTTGGAACAAGTAAATGTCGACAACTAATTTATGACGGAGGGAGTATATCTTTAAATTCCGCTCTAACAGGATTGGTAACTGTTGTTTTGTTGCAATTTTATTTAATGTCTTGATATTTAGTCATTATATATGCACTCATTTTATTTAGTTTGTTTGAAAATTGTGTATGCTTTGGAAACTATGTGACATATCCATTTATCGATAATAGAACTGCTAGATTTGCATAAATTTTACAAAAGAAAATGCACATGTACGTGAGCCAAATGAAGTGTACATATATATCAATATTAATTATCTAAGCCCATTAATTATACGTCAAAGTTAAGCCCATCGCAAACACTTAGCAAGACCAATCATCAATATTTGATAGGCTCGGTCACATTCTCAGGCTTCACATACACTGGGAAGACTTCTCAGGCCATGTAACGGATATGCGCGAGACAATTGTCTCTAACGTCAACAATGTATTGTCTGACATATAACAATGGAAGACACACCAGTGATGTGTGAAATCTAGTTTTATATTTATATACTGGATCTAATTTAAGACTTTACCAATACTCTCGAGCAGTATCCGTTCGTGTATAATATAAACTTAGTAAGACCAAGTCGTTCGCTAGAGCGAGGGTATTCAAGTGTACTAAAATAATTTGTTAGGAATACAAATATTCCTGTAAAAGTCTTGGTCACCTGATTATTGTAATAGCATTAAGTTAGCTCGTAGTTAGTTTATATATTAGTTAGTTAGTATTAGTTTAAGTAACACCGTGGAAGAAGGACGGTTCTTTACCCACTGTATGCCTGATCCACAGCCCGGGTGTGGGCGTTTGTAGTTTAGTATAAATACCCCTATCCACATATGGAGAGGGTTGGACCTTCATTCACAAGCTAATACATTTCTAGTTTCTCTCATGGCTCCCATCTCTTTCTCTCTCTAAACTCTCTCTCTCTCTAAAACTCCATCTAATTCGATCCATTTATCATAGGAACCATGCATGATATGTTTATGAGTACACTACAATTGGTATCAAGAGCCAAGGTTTCATCTTAGGGCCTTGTAGAATCGAATTTGGTGTGTTTTAGTGTAGTTTTTGGTGAGTTAAAAGAGTTTTTCTTGTATACATCTTAGTTTGATCTTTCTTGAGTTAGTTGTCATGTTAGAAGTGTTCCTCCATGATCACTTGTGTTAGTATTACCCTATAACTCAGTTGGTTCTAACATTTCACACATATTTTTGAGGATTGGATTGAGTTTGGGTCGGATTTCTTTGTTGCGGTTATCTCCACTGTTTCATTGCTTAATTGCGGTTTACTACTTGATTTCTGCGGTTAAATATCTGCGGTTACTATATTGAGTTAACAGACAAAACGCAATGACAGTGACTGTTTTGGACTATTGAATTGTAGTGGGTATTGCGATTAGTGGGAATTGCGACTAGTGGGAATTGTGATTAGTGGGAATTGCGATTAGTGGGAATTGCGATTGGTTTCTTCGGTCTAGTGATTTGAGGTTAGGTGCCTGAGATTAGATCTTGCGGTTTAATTCTCTCTGCGTTTATCTCCTTGTGGTTATCTCAGTCTGCGGTTACTAATTTGCGGTTGGCTCCTGGATTGCGACTAGCTCACCTGACCTTGAGTTTGGCTCTCTTATGTGGTAATCTCAGTCCTGCGGTTACCCATATTTTGCTACACGTTTGGGCTTTAGTGATCATATCCTCAGTATTGGCATTCTATCAAGTGGTGAGAGTTGTGTAAGTGGTGAATCATTTTGCAGCTAGTGTCTGGTTGTAACTTAAGTCGTTTCTGGTAATCTAATTGTGATCGGACGTTGTGGGTTAATCCTTACGATTTGACTAATCTCAATCGGATCTATCGTAACTTGACTTGTCGCAACTATACATCTAGTACAAACTGTTACCCACTTGCCCCGTCATGACTACATCCCCTGATTCTATAATTCCTGAAATTCTCAAATTATACGACATAGGTGATGTGCAGTTGACCTCTAATCTTTATCTACATATGATTGGACTAGTATCTGACGATGACTCAATTGTACTATCATGCTCGGATTCTCAAGAGAATGTGACTCCACAGTCAAGCAAATTGCTTGAATTGATAAGGGAATGTCACATTGAATGTCTTCTAACACTTCAATCACATCTTTCTGTGCTGTTAGAGGGTACTGGATTCAAAATGGGGTTTGAACGTGCATTCATAACTCTTTTCGGTCAAGATGTTCAAACATTCACAGAGATCATGATGCTGAATTTGGATCAATTACGACAACAACTGGACCGAGAAGAAACTACTAATGAGGGATCCTTAGCTGCCTTATGTGTACTCAGCGAACAACTGCACAGATTCATTAACTCAAAATCCTCCATGATCTATGACTACGAGAGTCAGATGACTATGAAGTGTTTTGCTGACCACACAGATATGGAGGTTGACACCTACAGAGACATGCTACTCCGATACTTGGATAAGGTTAAGGAGTACATCGAGAACAGGGCAAAGCAAGAACCGGTAACTGATGACAGAGTTGAGACTCACGGGGGACATTCAAGTGACAGTTTTGAGAATCTGGGTTTAACATCGGATGTTGAGTCAGTCAACACGGAATGCATGGATTCAGAAGACGATAAGATTAACACTTCTGACAAGTTGGTGACTCATGTTTTGGAGAACATACTTAGACCTGTGCATTCACTTGACTCTAGTAATGAGGTATCGTTCATTGA
This sequence comes from Artemisia argyi, assembly GCA_030686995.1. Lineage (NCBI taxonomy): Eukaryota > Viridiplantae > Streptophyta > Magnoliopsida > Asterales > Asteraceae > Artemisia > Artemisia argyi. The sequence continues at coordinate 62,535,704 of CM060685.1, forward strand.
TCAACACACAACACTCTCTAATGTATGTCATCATACAGATCAAATTAAACTCAGTTATGACACAAATCTGTTGAAACAGACGGACAATTTGTTACTCTCCCCTAACTCAACAAATATGTGTCATAAAGGGGGAGAAAGTGATCTGTATGATGAAAGTCCTTGCCTTAAAGTTGAGTTTTCTAAGTTTTCTAGGACAATTGACCAAAACATGGTTGAAAAAGAGAGTATGGTTGAAAAAGAGACATTTAATCAACTTCTAAAAAGGTTCTCACAATTGGAAAAACATTGCATTTCACTTGAAATTGAAATGCAATATAAAGAAGAATGTTTTCAAAATAGCAAACCGTGTTTGAACCCGGAATTGCCCGGCCTTAATGAATACTTTTTGATAAACAATCTGAAAACTTAGCTGCAAGACAAGGACTTAACAATCAATAGCCTTAAAAATCGAATTAAGATGTATGAGCAACGTAATGAAGCCAAATGGAAACATGATATTAATGAAACTGAATGTAAAATGGCTAAATTGCGTATGGAAAATGAGACTCTGAAAGCTCAATGTAAAGAACTGTGTGACTCTATCAAAGAAATAAAAGCTAAGAAAATCAACCTGAAAACTCCTCAGTTCACTAAACACAATGATCTCATTGCTCAAAGTCTGATTCCATGCCCCAAAATTCCTGGTTCAAAAGGACAAATGAACCTTAATTGTTCAAAACCATCTATCTTGGGAAAACCAGTTTTTAAAATAGTTGGTAATCAATCTACCATTAGACAACCAAATGCTTTTATTTCTGAAAGAACATAATTCTTGAAAACTCGATGTGTCTCCCAAGTAGATAAAAAATGTTCTTTGACTAAGTCTGTGGGCTCAAAACCTAAAATTCGTAATCAATTGGTCAACCTACAAGATAAGGCTAAAAAATCAAATGGTCAAAAACCTGAAATGCCTTTGAGACAGAGACCAAGGAAATCTGATAACCTAATCACTCACCATAAGAATGTCACAATGCATGAAATACCATATAAGCCTAGATCTTCTTGGATATGGGTACCAACTGGAAGAACATTCATGATGAATGGTTACAAATGGTCATGTGTGTGTACCACAGACTTTGAAACCTCAAATGGTCTACACAACAGTTCTAAGAAAGTACTTGTGTGGCAACCAAAGACACGGTTATCTCCCAAGGTTGGAGACCTGTGTACTCACATGTGATGTGTGATCAAGTGGACTCCTGACTAATTCTTTTCAGGACTCGTATTTCACTTTTCACTTACTGACTTATACCCTGTGTATTTTATGTTAGTAGTTTGTGTACATATATGTATTGTTTGTGTTGCATTCATTCTCCTTTTATGCCATCTTTCTGTGTATATTTATTTACTGCCCATTATGTCTAAATGCTAGCTCTTCGTGTTATGTGTTGCTTTAGTTAGTCTGTTGTTTTTCCCATACCTGGCTTCATGGTATTATCTATGCTTCCTGTAGACTTTCTCATCATTTGTGTTTCATTCATAACTTCAGGGACCATTCTTGAATGCATGTATCTTTGTCTACTGTGTGGTATTAAAGTATGAGGACTTATTGTGTCATTATTGCTAAGTGCCTTCCCTCATATAAATATGTTTTTCTTGCGATTAAAAAGTTAATCTCAACACTCTTTGCAACTTTCTCACTTACACTCAATCACTGCACTCTAATCGCAACTGGACTAGATCGCTTCTCTTGTTGTTATTTCTTGGTATGTTAAGTGTTTCATTCGGCACATAATTTATATCTTTCCATTATTTCATATACTCATGTGTTGCGTCATTCTCTTCATTTAGGTGGTGATACTCTTCGCTCGAATTTCGTGTGATTGCTTATAGACAATAGGTTAGATCATGTTTGTTCATTACTGCATATAGTTGTTCTTTATCATTTATATTTTGATATACATTGATGAGATTGTGAGACTTTGTTTGTTTTGAAACATTGCGTTTAGTGTAGTGATTCCTATTGAAGTGTTTTAGGTGTCGGGAAGGGACTTGGACTATAGTTTTGGTAGTGGTATTACTTCGGTTGTTGGTCTTGTAGTCATCTATGTTATTCATAGTAAGATCTGATGGATTTTGACGGTGTGAGAGGTGTATTCTTAATTGCGGTTAGTGTTGGTTCTTGGTTGCGGTTAGCGTCCGCTCTTGATTGCGGTTAATGTACTGTCTTGATTGCGTTTTACTCTTATGATTGTGACTGCGATTAATTAGCTTTGCGGTTAACTGAGCTTGTGTTTAACTTGCTGTGCGTTTACCCTGTCGTGCGATTCAATTGGTTGCGTTCAATTAGATCTGAGTTTATCTCGTTTTGCGATCAACTTGTCTTGCGGTTAAGACAAGTTGCGGTTAATTCGCTTTGCGGTTATCTCGCCTTGAGAATTACTCACTTTGCGACTAACCCGATTTGCGTTTAACTCGGTTTGCGGTTAACTCGTTTTGTGGTTTTCTTATTTTGCGAGTATCTTGCCCTGAGGTTAATTAGTCCTGTGGTTAACTCATGTTGCATGTACCTTTGATTTACTTACCTTCCGGTTAGTCCTACCTGCTAATGACGTGCATTGAGTTTCATTCTCATTACGATTATGTACTCTCTAACTGTTTCTGCACGGCTTGTATGCAAGTGTATTGATGTCTAATTGTCTCTACCTTACTTGCTATGATCTTATGGCACTCATTCATGTCTATCTTAATTGTAATTCTATGTGATGAATGATATCCCTCATGTGTGCTTATCACTATTCTCTCATGGTTCTTGGTCCTGATAATATCTCCTTGCCATGTGGTGTCAAGGATTCACTAGTTACTAACACTCACTGTCACATGTGTTTGCTTTCTGTGGTGATTTGTGTCAAATGCAACTATTATGGCAGAACCTAATATCGAAGGACCATTGGCTCCATCTGTTCGTTCTGACAACGATATCCTCCCGTTCAACAAGTGGGTAGCTATTGGAAAAAGTAACTGCTATGTTAAGACTGATAGACCTCAGAATCATCCCATATTCAGAATGGCCCTGGACTTACTGAAAAACACCACATTCTTCAATGCCTTCACTGCATCCTCCACAATCCCATCCATCTACATTCAGCAGTTCTGGAACACTATCTGCCATGATAGAGCAACCAACACCAACAAGTGTCAGCTGGATGAACATTGGGTGAACATCTCAATGGAAACTCTTGGTAGCGCACTGCAGATATTACCAACTGGCGACAATGTGGAATACACTCCCCCACCTAATCCGGCTACCTTACTTGACTTTGTCAATGAACTTGGGTACCCCACTCATGTTTCAACGCTTTCCACTGTTATCACTCACGACCTCTATCAGCCATGGAGAGCCGTCGCAAGTCTCATCAACTTATGTCTGACGGGCAAAACATCTGGGTACGAAAGACTTAGAGCTCCATATCTACAAATTCTTTGGGGTATTGTTAATGGAAAGAATATCAACTTTTCTGAACGGATCTGGAAGGAATTTAGTCAGTCCATTCACTCATTCTTGGTCAATAAAGCAAATCTTGAAGCAAATAAAGATGGTAAGAAGAGATCTTCCAAGATCCTGATTAAAGTTGATCATATTAAGTCTTCAACGATCTCTTAAATTGCACCCCAAAGAAGACTCTCCTCTTCATCAACCCACAGATGAACATCCAGTTGGCTTCCTCAAGTATGATGCTAAGAATACGAGCGAGATAATATTTGGCATGGACATTCCTACAGCTCTACTCACTCGTGATATACTGACTGCACCTTATTATGAGGACTACCTCAAACTTCTGAAGACAAGTCGGGAAGCATCTGCTAATGAGCCCTCCTTATCCACCAAATCTGAAAGAACTTCATCCAAGAAACGCAAGGGTGTAATAACCTCAGCTGCGTCTTCTGAAAGAACTAAACAGGTGAAACGCACCACAGGGGGAAAAAGGCCCAGCACCAAGAATATCCCACCAAGTGTTAATGATCCTAAAGTTGCACCTAGCACCACACAATTGCCTCTTACAGAAGACGAACTGGTTCAAATGGCAACTGCAGAAAGTTTTAAAGATGTGTACATGCCACCTGTGCCTCCAGTCAGTGGTGTTAGCATCAAAGAACCTGTGTCAGACAAAACGTTACAACTCCAGTGATGCGTAGGGATTGCACCAGGCTTTACCTCTCAAGGGATCTTGAGAAGCTTACAACCCCCACCAGGCAGTGTACCTGATCGTTTTAGTATAGTATAGTGACAAGTACCGGGGGATTGATCGTTCAGCTAGGAATAGTGTCGCTAGGATTAGAAAACCTAAATACTAGTTCTAGAGATGAAGGATGATTATTTTTGTATTTTTATATTTTTTAGAAAGCAAGTAAATATCTCGGGTTTGAAGGATTTGGGCGGAATTAGTTGCTAGTCAACTAACCCAATACTAAGATGTAATCAAAATAAAATACTAGAAATGAAAATAAAACTAAATTAAACTAAGGTTGTGAGCAATAAGTGGATAAATGTGTTTACTTAGATTTCACTACTCCCTAGATATCTTTTACACGTTAATTACTTGTTATAGTTGCGTGGATGACGGATTGTATTCCTTAATACCATTCATGGGGTGGCGCACTTAATTCCCCAATCCTATGAGTGCCTACTTCACTCCTATGACGAGCCGGCTAAGAAGCTCCTAACATGGGATCATTAGAATTTACTCATGCATTAAATACAACCAATAAAACCTAGTGCACGTCAGTTCATGTTTCCTAAGACGTTCAGGCATGTTACCATTTGGAGATCTGCCAGTTTTCTTAAGCCTAACCTCGAAATCATTCATCCAATACAACCATAAACAAGTAATCAACACATAATCAACATCTAGGTTTCATTAGATCTAAGAAAACACAAGATAAATCTAGCCTAGCATGGTGAAATTAAGACAAGCACAAGATATAGACAACCAACACATAGACATATTGATTGAATTAGAAGAACACTTATCTCAATTACACATGTAAGGGTTCAAGGGCTGAAAACCCTTGAAAAACCTGTAAAAATCGTATATGGTTCGGCCTTAGGGTTTCTCCAAACTTGTTCCTTTTAATGAATGAAAATTAGAAAACTATATATAGAAAACTGAGGTTGACGGCGTCAAGACCAAATAGGTGACGCCGTCATCTCGCAGCCAAAAGAATTATCGGACTGCCTTGATCTACATCTGACGCCGTCACGTTATAACTTTTTCCAGGCCGTCACGTATTTTACTCTTGACGCTCTTCCTTGTGACGCCTTCATTTCTGTACTGGGTCGTCATGAAAATTACTCTTGACGCCGTCAGGATGGTACTCTTGACGCCGTCACCTACTGTTCCCAGCTTGGAAAATTAAGTCTTTGGCGTTTTCTTCACTCTTATGCTCAAAAAACGTCCGAATTGATTCCTTTTCCAGATTTCACTCCCAAAGTACCTAAAATCACAAAAGGAACGATTTAGGGCAATATTTGATCAAATAAATTCAATTTCGGGCTTAAATGACCCCCTAAAAGTGGTTCATTTTTCGCCTCATCATATACCCTTACACTTGAGATTTGCTTGTCCTCAAGCAAATGCGCTTTTATTCTAGTCAAAATACAAGTTCGGGGTCATTTAACACTAATATAAAAGTAATTACAACAAATAATCGTTCCACTAAAGACCAATAGACAAGCACGGAGGTCATACACAAGCACCTCACAAATAGTGTTTAGATACTCACATCTCTCGGGTGTAATAAAGTATAAATTACAATATGGAAACGGAAGATATCTCTCACTACCTGTCATAGCAAAATAGATTACCATAGGCTTGGGAAAGGATCAAACCTCCACCACATGGCGTAAGCACCTAGGATAAACTATCAAAGAGGTCTTTAAAAAGGTTGTAACGTTAGGTGTAGGAATATGAAATACACGGTTTTGTTGGATATAGGCAGTCTTTACTGGTGGCGAGTTAACAATCTTGGTTAATTACATGTACAATATGGCGTTGCTAAGCCAAGACTAGACTCGACTTAAGCTAATAAATGAAAAATAACAAAAACATAAAATAAACATAAAATGAAACGGGATGGTAGTCCGTATGTTTTTTCTCTTTTCCTTTTCCTATTTTTTTTTCTTTTTTCTTTTTCTTGTTTTTTCGATTTTTTTTTTTTTTTTTTTTTTTTTTTTTTTTTTTTTTTTTTTTTTGCATACACTCTTACTCTACCATCCAAAATAATACATCATAGGGAATGAAAATTCCCCTTACACTTAAATTTTTACATACTTTACAATAAACTAATCTATTGACTCGAATTAAGAAAATCAAAACACTTGGAGCACTTTTAAGATTAACGTACATATGTACAAGGATATGAGTCCCAATTACTCCATAAAATAAGTACTTTACCCATGAGTCCCAATCGTCCCAAAACAATATGTACAAGGATATGACTCGACTTAGCAACCATGTAATCAATTAGATAGTTAACTTAGGGTTTAAACAAATAACAATAATGCACTAAAGATGAGTGCATACACGGAAGGCTAAGGCGATTTGGGTGTACATTTAAGTGGGGTGTAACAAATTCTTCCTTTAAGTAAAATGCTTAAAGTTAGAAACGAAAAGATAGGCTCGGAGGGGTGTACTAGGGGTTTCGTGTACTAAAAATGAGTACAACGCTAAGGTGTGGGAAAAATTAATTGACTTAACTAGCCAAGTAATATGACTTAAATGGTCAAGTAATTATGATACGGGTTTAACACAAGGGTGATCCTAATGCCTCTTATCATGTAGTAAATCCTACTACACAAATGTAGTCTCACTAGCGGTCTCGGGATGCATCACTAACGCAAGTTCTAGAATCTAAATGCTACCGGTACACTCATAAGCACTAATAGTAAATGCTTTTCCTATCAAATCTAAAGGCGAACCTCACATATTTGGGTGGAAAATTTTTCTGAATAGTACGGTTTTGTGCTAGTCATACAATCTCCTATCCATGAGACGCTTGCTATAGCTAAAGTTTCACTCCTAAATGTTGTAAAAAATTTTAAATTTGGCGCTAAAATTGCACTAACAAGTATTTCTAATAGTTTTATTACACATCTACTATTAAACAAAAAAAACTCAAGCGAAAGTGTATCTGTAAGGTATCATCATTTTACCCTCCCCTTACACTTAAGATGAACATTGTCCCCAATGTTCAAGTAAAGAATGTAAAAGTAAAATAAGTAAAAAGAATGAAATCAAATACTTCCTTGATTCGCTCGGTATGGATAATAAGGTGGCCAGGTTACATCTTCCTCCAAGGAAATGAACAATCAAAGCTTCCCTTCCAGAATATAAATCATCTTCTTGTCATACATAACCTGTAAATCCTGAGAAAACAAACAAAGCAACCTCGCATAAAATCGGCGGCAATCTATATAAGTTACTAAATCCTAGAAAACAAAGTAAGATATAATGCTTGTGGAATGAAGTTTGCAGATTTCCTGGAGATTATAAAACTTAATAATTCAACAAAAACTTTAAGAATCCGTTAGAAAAATAAAACTGGTAAAATTTCCAGGTTTTTACACGTGACGCCGTCAAGAGTAATCTCATGACGCCGTCAGAAGTGACCTGCAAAAATTCTTATGTTAAGTTTCCGGAAAATTTCTGGAAAAACTTGGTCCTACTTCTTGGAAAATCCTGCAAAACTTCATTATGACTCAATACAAGCATTTGACTCTAACAAATACGAACATACATGTTCACTTAATATTGTGGAGAATCGTGATCGGTTTGTTTCTTAAAAATACATTTGGGGTTTCCCCTTACACTTATCTTTTGCAAAAATACTTTTAGGTGGAGTTAAGACTAGGCCAAAACAACAAAGTAAAGTATTTCCACTATTTAGTTTAGAAACATGATCTACCAACAATAAAAATAAAGCATGCATACGGAAGCAAATAACAAACAACCAAAATAAAATCACACAAAGCATGGGTTGCCTCCCAAGAAGCGCTTTTCTTTATTTACGAGTCTTGTAGCTAGACTCAAGGTCATGGGTTACTACGTGACCTCATCCCTTGAGATGATGTACCCCATGTAGTTGTGATCATTACTATTGTGGTGGTAGTGCCTCAACCTGTCGATACTTGCAATCACCTCTCCGCCTACTTTACTTCTCAGGTTAGCCATCCCATCTTGGCTCATGCCTTCAATCGTGAAAGGCCCATACCACCAAGGACTTGGTTTATCAGGTGGTATTGTTGTTTCCAAGTGTCTTAAGAGTACCATGTTCCCTTCCTCAAATGGTACATGACTTTCTGAGGGCTGATTATGTTCGAATTCGACCTGAACCTTATTGCTTTTGCTTCTTTCATATTTAGCCTCCTTGTAGTTTTTGATTCTTGCCTCCCATGCAAGAATTTTATTCTGAACCCGAATGGGTGTCGTGTCAATGTTGTTTTTGAGCTTTCTCCAATTCAAATTCTCATGCCCACTTCGCGGAGCCATGGGGAAGCTAATCTTTCTTTTTCCAGATTTAAGCTCAATTTTCCTGCCTTCATACTTAATGACAGCCCTAGCGGTGGCGAGGAATGGTGCCCCAAGGATTATTGGCATGCATCCATCTCCCTTATCATCGATGATCATAAAATCAACGGGGTACATAAATCCTGCGACATTAACTAATACATCTTCTGCGATTCCTAGGGGGTACACATACGAGTGTCCAGCGAGGGACAACCTAACGCGAGTAGGGGCTGGCATTTTTGACGTTAGTTGGATGTAAATAGTTAGGGGCATAATATTTACTTCCGATCCTTGGTCGGCGAAAGCATTAAGATATTTCAAATCCCCAATACTAGTTGGTATCTCAAAGTTCCCACACGCAATCTGCTTAGTAACCACTTTTTGTACCAATAGCCTCTCGAATATTGACCCCCCAGGTAACGTATCATACTCATCTTTTCCCTTTTCCTCTTTCTCAGAACCCTGTTTGGAAGGTTGGTTACGCCCGTCACCCTTAATCCAATTTGTTATGGTGTTTTCGTTTATATCATGTTTAAGGTAGTGACTCAAGGGTTGGGATTTTTGTGGCTTATCTAAGGTCTGTTTAGTAGAGGCTTTTACCTTCTCGTCATCCTTGTGGACAATTGTGATGGAATTAACAAATTGGGTAGTGGGGGTGACGCTTTCTTTCCTTAGTAGCATCCTTTCGGGGGTTCTCTGGTTGGCATACTCTTCCAATAGACTCACCATCTCATTCATTTTCTCTTGCATCTCCTCTTTTTGCTTATAAACTGCTTCCTCGAATCTGGCAAGCCGATCTGAATGAGTTGCCATATATTCTCTCATCCTAGCTTCAAACTCCGAGCTAAGCTCCTCGGGAGGGGAATAAGGTGGGGCATAGTTTTGAAAAGTCTCGACATTTTCTCTAGAGGGTGACTTAGATAATGGTGTTGAAGTCGGTTTCGAGACAGAATTGACAGTAGCCCGTCTAGGACTTAAAGGTCTCCTTAGCCTTTCCTCAAAATAGTCAACTTTTGCCTCGAGTTTGCATAGGAGTTCATCGGGGATTTCGGTGGTTCCTCCAGATGTTGAGACTGCATTGATGGCCGCTTTTATTGTATGATTAAACTCCCACATCTCTTGATTATCAGCGGCGAGCTCCTCAATAATCGCCCAGGACTCCTCGGCGTTCTTACCACGCAGTTTACCTCCCGCGGCCCTATCGATTATGCGTTTAGTGTGATAGTCAACATGGTCGTAGAAAATCTGAACTAATAACCAAAGGTTTATACCATGATGAGGGACCTTATGGAGAAGATCCTTAAAGTGGGCCCATGCTTCGTAGAAAGTTTCACCCTGATGTTGTTCAAACATCAAAATGTCATTTCTAAGCATTGCAGTCTTCCCCGGTAGGAAGAATTGAGTAAGGAAGCGATTGGTGAGGTTATCCCATGTGGTGATGGATCCCGCGGGTAAACGCTCAAGCCATTGACTAGCTTGATCCCGTAGAGAGAATTGGAATAGGTGTAATCGGGTTGTCTCTCAAGTTTCAACATCTAGGTCTATGGAGTCTACGATTTTAAGGAAATCCTTAAGATGTTGGTTTGGATCTTCGGAACGAAGTCCATGGAATGCACATCCGCTTTGCACCAACCGGATGGTGTCGAATCGCAAGGGGGTCACATTGGCTCCGGTGAGCTCAATGGTGTTTCGGTAGCCTTGGTGGCTAGGTCGGGAATACTCTCCTAAGGTTCGAGGCCTAAGAGGTTCTAGTGGTGGGTTTTGTTGTGGTGGGATAACGGGTTCAAAGATGTTCCCATCGTCCATGATGTCGGGTGGTGAAAAGTTACGAACAAAAACACAAAGAAATAAGATAGACTAAAGAGAACCTAAAAATAAAAATAAAATCTTACTAGAAAGGAATCTAGCAAGTAGACCTAATAAAAAGAGATTCTAACCTAGACAATAACTATTCCCCGGGCTGCGGCGCCAAAAACTTGATGAGTAGGGATTGCACCAGGCTTTACCTCTCAAGGGATCTTGAGAAGCTTACAACCCCCACCAGGCAGTGTACCTGATCTTTGTAGTATAGTATAGTGACAAGTACCGGGGGATTGATCGTTCAGCTAGGAATAGTGTCACTAGGATTAGAAAACCTAAATACTAGTTCTAGAGATGAAGGATGATTATTTTTGTATTTTTATATTTTTTTAGAAAGCAAGTAAATATCTCGGGTTTGAAGGATTTGTGCGGAATTAGTTGCTAGTCAACTAACCCAATACTAAGATGTAATCAAAATAAAATACTAGAAATGAAAATAAAACTAAATTAAACTAAGGTTGTGAGCAATAAGTGGAGAAATGTGTTTACTTAGATTTCACTACTCCCTATATATCTTTTACACGTTAATTACTTGTTATAGTTGCGTGGATGACGGATTGTATTCCTTAATACCATTCATGGGGTGGCGCACTTAATTCCCCAATCCTATGAGTGCCTACTTCGCTCCTATGTCGAGCCGGCTAAGAAGCTCCTAACATGGGATCATTAGAATTTACTCATGCATTAAATACAACCAATAAAACCTAGTGCACGTCAGTTCATGTTTCCTAAGACGTTCAAGCATGTTACCATTTGGAGATCTGCCAGTTTTCTTAAGCCTAACATCGAAATCATTCATCCAATACAACCATAAACAAGTAATCAACACATAATCAACATCTAGGTTTCATTAGATCTAAGCAAACACAAGATAAATCTAGCCTAGCATGGTGAAATTAAGACAAGCACAAGATATAGACAACCAACACATAGACATATTGATTGAATTAGAAGAACACTTATCTCAATTACACATGTAAGGGTTCAAGGGCTGAAAACCCTTGAAAAACCTGTAAAAATCGTATATGGTTCGGCCTTAGGGTTTCTCCAAACTTGTTCCTTTTAATGAATGAAAATTAGAAAACTATATATAGAAAACTGAGGCTGACGGCGTCAAGACGAAATAGGTGACGCCGTCAAGACCAAATAGGTGACGCCGTCATCTCGCCGCCAAAAGAATTCTCGGACTGCCTTGATCTACATCTGACGCCATCACGTTATAACTTTTTCCAGGCCGTCACGTATTTTACTCTTGCCGCTCTTCCTTGTGATGCCTTCATTTCTGTACTGGGTCGTCATGAAAATTACTCTTGACGCCGTCACGATGGTACTCTTGACGCCGTCACCTACTGTTCCCAGCTTGGAAAATTAAGTCTTTGGCGTTTTCTTCACTTTTATGCTCCAAAAATGTCCGAATTGCTTCCTTTTCCAGATTTCACTCCCAAAGTACCTAAAATCACAAAAGGAACGATTTAGGGTAATATTTGATCAAATAAATTCAATTACGGGCTTAAATGACCCCCTAAAAGTGGTTCATTTTTCGCCTCATCATATACCCTTACACTTGAGATTTGCTTGTCCTCAAGCAAATGCGCTTTTATTCTAATCAAAATACAAGTTAGGGGTCATTTAACACTAATATAAAAGTAATTACAACAAATAATCGTTCCACTGAAGACCAAAGACAAGCACGGAGGTCATATACTAGCACCTCACAAATAGTGTTTAGATACTCACATCTCTCGGGTGTAATAAAGTATAAATTACAATATGGAAACGGAAGATATCTCTCACTACCTGTCATAGCAAAATAGATTACCATAGGCTTGGGAAAGGATCAAACCTCCACCACATGGCGTAAGCACCTAGGATAAACTATCAAAGAGGTCTTTAAAAGGGTTGTAACGTTAGGTGTAGGGATATGAAATACACGGTTTTGTTGGATATAGGCAGTCTTTACTGGTGGCGAGTTAACAATCTTGGTTAATTACGTGTACAATATGGCGTTGCTAAGCCAAGACTAGACTCGACTTAAGCTAATAAATGAAAAATAACAAAAACATAAAATAAACATAAAATGAAACGGGATGGTAGTCCGTATGTTTTTTCTCTTTTCCTTTTTCTATTTTTTTTTCTTTTTCTTTTTCTTGTTTTTTCGATTCTTTTTTTTTTTATTTTTTTTATTTTTTTATTTTTTTTTGCAAACACTCTTACCCTACCATCCAAAATAATACATCATAGGGAATGAAAATTCCCCTTACACTTGAATTTTTACATACTTTACAATAAACTAATTTATTGACTCGAATTAAGAAAATCAAAACACTTGGAACACTTTTAAGATTAACATACATATGGGGGTAATAAATTATTTTCTTCCCCATTACTCCATAAAATAAGTACTTTACCCATGAGTCCCAATCGTCCCAAAACAATATGTACAAGGATATGACTCGACTTAGCAACCATGTAATCAATTAGATAGTTAACTTAGGGTTTAAACAAATAACAATAATGCACTAAAGATGAGTGCATACACGGAAGGCTAAGGCGATTTGGGTGTACATTTAAGTGGGGTGTAACAAATTCTTCCTTTAAGTAAAATGCTTAAAGTTAGAAACGAAAAGATAGGCTCGGAGAGGTGTACTAGGGGTTTCGTGTACTAAAAATGAGTACAACGCTAAGGGTGTAGGAAAAATTAGTTGACTTAACTAGCCAAGTAATATGACTTAAATGGTCAAGTAATTATGATACGGGTTTAACACAAGGGTGATCCTAATGCTTTTTATCATGTAGTAAATTCTACTACACGAATGTAGTCTCACTAGCGGTCTCGGGATACATCACTAACGCAAGTTCTAGAATCTAAATGCTACCGGTACACTCATAAGCACTAATAGTAAATGCTTTTCCTATCAAATCTAAAGGCGAACCTCACATATTTGGGTGGAAAATTTTTCTGAATGATACGGTTATGTGCTAGTCATACAATCTCCTGTCCATGAGACGCTTGCTATGGCTAAAGTTTCACTCCTAAATGTTGTAAAAAATTTTAAATTTGGCGCTAAAATTTCACTAACAAGTATTTCTCATAGTTTTATTACACATCTACCATTAAACAAACAAACTCAAGCGAAAGTGTATTTGTAAGGTATCATCATTTTACCCTCCCCTTACACTTAAGATGAACATTGTCCCCAATGTTCAAGTAAAGAATGTAAAAGTGAAAAAGTAAAAAGAATGAAATCAAATACTCCCCTGATTCGCTCGATATGGATAATAAGGTGGCCAGGTTACATCTTCCTCCAAGGACATGAACAATCAAAGCTTCCCTTCCAGAATATAAATCATCTTCTTGTCATACATAACCTGTAAATCCTGAGAAAACAAACAAGACAACCTCACATAAAATCGGCGGCAATCTATATAAGTTACTAAATCCTAGAAAACAAAGCAAGATATAATGCTTGTGGAATGAAGTTTGCAGATTTCCTGGAGATTATAAAACTTAATAATTCAACAATAACTTTAAAAATCCGTTAGAAAAACAAAACTGGTAAAATTTCCAGGTTTTTACACGTAACACCGTCAAGAGTAATCTCATGACGCCGTCAGAAGTAACCTGCAGAAATTCTTATGTTAAGTTTCCGAAAAATTTCTGGAAAAACTTGGTCCTACTTCCAGGAAAATCCTGCAAAACTTCATTATGACTCAATACAAGCATTTGACTCTAACAAATACGAATATACATGTCCATTTAATATTGTGGAGAATCATGATCGGTTTGTTTCTTAAAAACATATTTGGGGTTTCCCCTTACACTTATCTTTTGCAAAAATACTTTTAGGTGGAGTTAAGACTAGGCCAAAACAACAAAGTAAAGTATTTCCACTATTTAATTTAGAAACATGATCTACCAACAATAAAAATAAAGCATGCATACGGAAGCAAATAACAAACAAACAACATAAAATCACACAAAGCATGGGTTGCCTCCCAAGAAGCGCTTTTCTTTATTTACGAGTCTAGTAGCTAGACTCAAGGTCATGGGTTACTACGTGATCTCATCATTGGTTTCACTCCCTAGGTCATCTTCTAAACTAGTATCGCTTTCATAGTGTAAGTACTTCGGGTCCTCAAACTCGAAGACATCTTCTCGATACTTAGAATCAAGCTTACTAACATCCTTAAAGAATCCACATGATAAATCAGAAGTGTTCTTACACCCTCTCCTAACATCTTCATCACACAAAATAAGTTGGGAACTTATCTTATCAAGCCCGTCACAATCGATTTCCTTAAGGTCTTTTCTCTTGTACGACATTTGGTATGAAACCCTCCTAATTCCATCAGCGAAGGTCATGATTCCGTTCTGGTCATCAACTATCAAATTAGTGATTTCACAAAAGGGTGCTCCAAAAATGACTTGTGATAACCTAGGGTCGACATAGTCTTCGATGTTATCCACAATCGTGAATTCCATAGTGAATGCCATATTTCCTACGAACACCTGGATTTCATGATCTTTACCAACCACTTTCTCTCCCTTGTAAACCATTCCCCATCTGCAAATATTGTTATAATGGAATAGGGACATAACATTCTTTGGCAGGAATACGTTAATGTAGACGTTATCGAAGTACTTATGACCGATCATGCAGGGAATTTTGAGATTATTCGGATCACGCCGTCTTATTTTCCCCGATTCTCCATCCCTTGATCCATATAGATTCCCCTCAAGGGAAGGACGATACTCGTATACCTCCTCATTACCCCTACGAAAAATTACCTTCTTAACACCATTGGTAAACAATGCACTTCCATCCTTCTCATCAAGGATTACTCCCGATTCATTGATAAATGGTTTCCCAAGAACAAGGTTGGTTAATGTTCGATTGGTGAGAGGGTCCACATCATCGACTACGGTTAGGGCAATATTGTAAACAAGTTCTCCAATCATAATTGACATATTTCTTATTACCCTTGCATTATCGACTCTCTCGCACACTATGCATTCTGGGAAGGCTTCTTGGTATAGGGAAAGGGGTATTATGTTGTCTGGGAAACTAGGATCTATATGACTATCGGTTAAGAGCTTTTCTTCAATGGTGCAGGAAATCTTAAAAATTTAGGGTTGCTTACATCAGTCCTATCGCTACTCCCACTAGTAACATCCTCCATTTTTCTCTCGGGCTTCTCTAAAATAGATTTACCCAAAATGGCTGGATTTCTCGTATGCTCTTCCGATCTCTCTTTCCCTTCATCCGATTTGCTAGATTCTTGCGCGGCGCACTGCTCGGATGAGTTGGTAGGGCTTTTGGCCAAATCGTGGTCCATCCTTGAGGTCTCATCTTTAGATGTATGACCAATTTTTTCAGTTTGTTGTTGGGTTAGGTTAGGTGTAGAAGCAGATATCGTGGTGATGGTGTTTACGAAATGGATTGGTCCTAGGGGTTGACAGGTTCTTTTCCTTTTGGTGATAGATGTTTGAATAGCTTACTAGGGCTTTTTATTTTCACAGGGGAGGTTGGCGGACTCATGATGGTAACAGACTTGATCTCATCAATGTGAAAAGGTTTATTAACAACATGCTCTTTGATAGCAGTTAACAGATTACAAATCTTGTTATTCATATCGGCCTGTTGTTGTCTAAATTTAGCTTCGAGCGTAGAGAGCTGTAATTCTTGAGATAGAATGAATTTTTGCAGAGCATCTTCACAGCTTTGCCTATAAATGCTTTGTGATGGAAAATGCTTGGACCAAGTGAGTGGTGAGGAGTCATTGAAGGATACGCTCCGCGTTTGGTACCCTATGAAATTAGGTTTATCCTTCCATGCCTCATAGGCCTCGCCAGAAGTTCGAGGGCCTCGACCCACGGGTGATGATGTGAATTCGTTATAAGCACATTTTGGAAGCTCCATGCAGTTATGAGTCTCGTGAGGGCCATTACATAATTTACATGTAGAAGCGATTCTGCTTACTTGGCTTGAAGGTTTTTGAGCTTCGTAAGATTTCATGAGAGACTTGACTCGACCTTCAAGTTCCATGATCCTACGGTCGGGAGTGCTAGAGTTGTTCGAAGGCAAAGATATTGCCTTGACCGTTTTGTTCAAATCACGGGGATCATTCCAACTTTCGTTGTCATAGAGAGCAAGATCTTCTATGAGTTCCCATGATTGTTCCGCACTTAGATCACGTAGCTTACCACCGGCCGATTGGTCAATGGCTCGCCTCGTGGAGAGATCGATATGGTCATAAAAGATTTGGACTTGGAGCCAAAGATCTATGCCATAATGAGGGACATTTTGGAGTAAGTCCTTGAAACGAGTCCATGCTTCATAAAGAGATTCATTTTGACGTTGTTGGAACATCAAGATGTCATTTCTAAGCTTAGTAGTTCTCCCCGGTGGGAAAAATTGAGCAAGGAAATGAGTGGTGAGATCATCCCATGTGGTGATGGATCCCGCGAGTAAACGCTCAAGCCATTGACTAGCTTGATCCCGTAGAGAGAATTGGAATAGGCGTAATCGGGTTGTCTCTCTAGTTTCAACATCTAGGTCTATGGAGTCTACGATTTTTAGGAAGTCCTTAAGATGTTGGTTTGGATCTTCAGAACGAAGTCCATGGAATGCACATCCGCTTTGCACCAACCGGATGGTGTCTGATCGCAAGGGGGTCACATTGGCTCCGGTGAGCTCAATGGTGTTTCGGTAGCTTTGGTGGCTAGGTCGGGAATACTCTCCTAAGGTTCGGGGCCTAAGAGGTTCTAGTGGTGGGTTTTGTTGTGGTGGGATAACGGGTTCAAAGATGTTCTCATCGTCCATGATGTCGGGTGGTGAAAAGTTACGAAAAAAAACACAAAGAAATAAGATAGACTAAAGAGAACCTAAAAATAAAAATAAAATCTTACTAGAAAGGAATCTAGCAAGTATATCTAATAAAAAGGGATTCTAACCTAGACAATAACTATTCCCCGGGCTGCGGCGCCAAAAACTTGATGCGTAGGGATTGCACCAGGCTTTACCTCTCAAGGGATCTTGAGAAGCTTACAACCCCCACCAGGCAGTGTACCTGATCGTTGTAGTATAGTATAGTGACAAGTACCGGGGGATTGATCGTTCAGCTAGGAATAGTGTCGCTAGGATTAGAAAACCTAAATACTAGTTCTAAAGATGAAGGATGATTATTTTTGTATTTTTATATATTTTTTAGAAAGCAAGTAAAAATTTCGGGTTTGAAGGATTTGGGCGGAATTAGTTGCTAGTCAACTAACCCTATACTAAAGATGCAATCAAAATAAAATACTAGAAATGAAAATAAACTAAATTAAACTAAGGTTGTGAGCAATAAGTGGAGAAATGTGTTTACTTAGATTTCACTACTCCCTAGACATCTTTTACACGTTAATTACTTGTTATAGTTGCGTGGATGACGGATTGTATTCCTTAATACCATTCATGGGGTGGCGCACTTAATTCCCCAATCCTATGAGTGCCTACTTCACTCCTATGTCGAGCCGGCTAAGAAGCTCCTAACATGGGATCATTAGAATTTACTCATGCATTAAATACAACCAATAAAACCTATACAACCAATAAAACCTAGTGCACGTCAGTTCATGTTTACTAAGACGTTCAAGCATGTTACCATTTGGAGATCTGCCAGTTTTCTTAAGCCTAAATCATTCATCCAATACAACCATAAACAAATAATCAACACATAATCAACATCTAGGTTTCATTAGATCTAAGCAAACACAAGATAAATCTAGCCTAGCATGGTGGAATTAAGACAAGCACAAGATATAGACAACCAACACATAGACATATTGATTGAATTAGAAGAACACTTATCTCAATTACACATGTAAGGGTTCAAGGGATGAAAACCCTTGAAAAACCTGTAAAAATCGTATATGGTTCGGCCTTAGGGTTTCTCCAAACTTGTTCCTTTTAATGAATGAAAATTTGAAAACTATATATAGAAAACTGAGGCTGACGGCGTCAAGACCAAATAGGTGACGCCGTCATCTCAC
This sequence comes from Artemisia argyi, assembly GCA_030686995.1. Taxonomy (NCBI): domain Eukaryota; kingdom Viridiplantae; phylum Streptophyta; class Magnoliopsida; order Asterales; family Asteraceae; genus Artemisia; species Artemisia argyi. Next base: position 62,554,145 of record CM060685.1, read on the forward strand.
CGCCAAAAGAATTCTCGGACTGCCTTGATCTACATCTGATGCCGTCACGTTATAACTTTTTCCAGGCCGTCACGTATTTTACTCTTGACGCTCTTCCTTGTGACGCCTTCATTTCTGTACTGGGTCGTCATGAAAATTACTCTTGATGCCGTCAGGATGGTACTCTTGACGCCGTCACCTACTGTTCCCAGCTTGGAAAATTAAGTCTTTGGCGTTTTCTTCACTTTTATGCTCCAAAAACGTCCGAATTGCTTCCTTTTCCAGATTTCACTCCCAAAGTACCTAAAATCACAAAAGGAACGATTTAGGGCAATATTTGATCAAATAAATTCAATTTCGGGCTTAAATGACCCCCTAAAAGTGGTTCATTTTTCGCCTCATCATATACCCTTACACTTGAGATTTGCTTGTCCTCAAGCAAATGCGCTTTTATTCTAGTCAAAATACAAGTTCGGGGTCATTTAACACTAATATAAAAGTAATTACAACAAATAATCGTTCCACTAAAGACCAATAGACAAGCACGGAGGTCATACACAAGCACCTCACAAATAGTGTTTAGATACTCACATATCTCGGGTGTAATAAAGTATAAATTACAATATGGAAACAGAAGATATCTCTCACTACCTGTCATAGCAATATAGATTACCATAGGCTTGGGAAAGGATCAAACCTCCACCACATGGCGTAAGCACCTAGGATAAACTATCAAAGAGGTCTTTAAAAAGGTTGTAACGTTAGGTGTAGGAATATGAAATACACGGTTTTGTTGGATATAGGCAGTCTTTACTGGTGGCGAGTTAACAATCTTGGTTAATTACATGTACCGCCGTTGCCACCATCACCACCGCCGTCGCCACCACCACCACCGCCGTTGCCACCACCCACCATCATCATCACCACAATCACCGCCACTACCACCGCCGCCACCGCCGCCGCCACCACCACCACCACCCACCACTGCCACCGCCACCCACCAACACCCACTGTCGCCGCTACCCACCGCCACCCACCACCACCACCGCTGCCGTCGCCACCACCCACCGCCACCGCCGTCGCTGCCACCACCACCACCATTATCGCCACCACCCACCGCCACCAACTCCACCGCCGTCGCTGCCACCACCACCGCCACCACCACCCACCATCATCACCATCACCGCCACCACCACCATCGCCGCCACTACCACCACCGCCACCACCAGCGTCGCTGCCATCTCCACCCACCACCACCCACCACTGCCACCACCAACCACCAACACCCATTACCGCCGCCACCACCAACACCCACTGTGTTGCCACCACCACACACTGCCGCCGCCGTTGCCACCACCCACGTGTATAAAAACACATAAAACACACGTTCTTATACGCGGTTTTACATATGTTTTTATACATGTTTTTATACGTGGTTTTACACGGGGTTTTACACGCGGTTTTACACGGGGTGGCGATGGGTGGCGGCGGCAGTGGGTGTTGGTGGGTGGCGGTAGGTGGTGGTGGCAGTGGTGGGTGGTGGTGGATGGAGGTGGTGGTGGTTGCGGCGGCGGCGGTGGTGGTGGTGGTGATGGCGGGTGGTGGCGATGGTATATTGACTAACGTTGCCTTTGTTAAAGGACTAACATTGCAAATGATGGTTGGTAAATGGACTAACATTGCCTTTGTTAAACGGCCGTTAGCAATTTTTTAGAGAAAAGGACGATTTATGCAATTTACTCTAACGGAAAAACCCTAATCACGTTAGCATTCACTGAATAGAACGGATTAGGCAGTTTGATACACACAATAGGAAAAAAAAAAGTTCATTACACAACATAGTAAAAGGTGGCAAGTTCGATACATTTAGAAACAATTATCCCTAAATTCAATTCCGGGCTTAAATGACCCCCTAAAAGTGGTTCATTTTTCGCCTCATCACATTCTCACGGGGAACCCTGTGCAATGTATCGACCGCTCATTGCGAGCTATGTTGATACCTAAACAGGAGACGCCTCCCCAGTCTCCAGGAGCGGATCAAAATGCACTATTGAGTCTAGAGCTAAAGAGATGATCCATAAATCTCGATGGGACACATTCCAAATATGCTTATTGTTTCACACAATGTGGAAAATAAGATAAAATATTTAGAGTCCTACACATTATCCTTGTGGTATTGCCAGAACATCCGAGTGATATGAAAATATTCACAATGAAGATGGAAATCCTTCTAGAGCGAACATCTTTCAAGCTCTTGGTAGGTGACATGTGAGATCCATCTTGGATCAATGATCAAGTGACAACTGGAAAGCAACAATGGTGCGATTCAAAATTGAATCAAACTTGTTCCAGGATATGGATTGACGGATACTTTTGCAAAAACCTTTCGGTGTGCTCACAAACAAATTTTCGAGCACATTGATTGTGTAAAATATTTCAAACAAAAGTATTTTTGATGGAAATGTGATTCAATACTTAAAACTCTCGTCGTGTCTCAAAAATGTTTATCATATGACACGCGAGTGATTTCTTTAAATCAATTTCTCATCAATCCGTGAATATCTATTCACCGATTCACTCTATCGGGCTGTCTGCTTTGAGACGTTCCGGTATGAGAACATGCTTAATATGAAGATTCCAAAGTGGATTCTTTGGAAAATTCATCACTACAAGCTGGAAATTCCTGTCAAGGAGAGTCTTCTTTAAAAGAGACTCTATCTGATCACAGGTCGGTTTTCACAAAACCGGAGGGTAGTCTGTGCTCGCAGAACGAATGACAAAGCCATATTCGTTCTCTATCTTTATTGCTAATTGTTTTATTTCAGGGACACATATAAAGATGGCATTGATGGTTCCTATTTCCAGGTGAATCGGGTCAATCCATACCTCATGCTCACACATCCTCCTCACTAACAATGACAATGAGAGACTTGCAACAACAAAAGTTGAGAGACTACCAACAACATTTCCGCAACTCTGATGAAAAAGTCTCTTGATCCACAACTCTGATGTAAAGTCTCCAGATCCAGAAGGGTGTGAGCATGATGGTCCTTAAGTCACTACATCACATGAAGGTGATACTACTAAGGATGAGCTTGGAGATTTACTATGGCTGATGATCTCAAAGGAAGTTCAAAGATCACACATCACAAAGGAACTCAAATCACAAGTTCATTGATGGATGTACAAAGTGTGCTGTAAAGTGAAGAATCAGAACCTACGAGCTACAAAGACTAAAGAATGCTTAAAGATCAAAGAGCTTAATTTCCAAGGTGACCTCGCTTAGGGGGAGATTGTTAGGAATACAAATATTCCTGTAAAAGTCTCGGCCACCTGATTATTGTAATAGCATTAAGTTAGCTCGTAGTTAGTTTATATATTAGTTAGTTAGTATTAGTTTAAGTAACACCGTGGAAGAAGGACGGGTCTTTACCCACTGTATGCCTGATCCACAGCCCGGGTGTGGGCATTTGTAGTTTAGTATAAATACCCCTCTCCACATATGGAGAGGGTTGGACCTTCATTCACAAGCTAATACATTTCTAGTTTCTCTCAAGGCTCCCATCTCTTTCTCTCTCTAAACTCTCTCTCTCTCTCTAAAACTCCATCTAATTCGATCCATTTATCATAGGAACCATGCATGATATGTTTATGAGTACACTACATAATTTAATATGACAATTGTTATTTAAATCAACACAATTATTTTAATAAATGAAATGACTAAAATGACAAAAAGTAAATAATACAAAAAGTAAATTAATGAGACAATCAATAGAAAAAGGATGTGCTCGCCTTGCTAATCATTTATACGAATGATGCGTGGAATTGCGCCCTCGCAAAAGGTTTTACTTCTCAAGGGATCTTGAGAAGCTTGCAATCCCCACCAGGCAGTGTACCTGACCGTTGTAGTATAGTATAGTGGCAAGTACCGGGGGATTGATCGTTCAACTCAAAGAATAGTGTTCGCTAGGGTTAAAACTCACTAAAACTAGGTCTAGAGATGAGGGATGATTCTTTTTGTATTTTTATATTTTAAGGAAAGCAAGAAAAAATCTCGGTTTTGGAAGGAGTGGGCGGAATTAGTTGTTAGTCAACTAACCCAATTAACTAAAGATGCAATCAAAATAAAATAAACTAAACTTAAACTAATTTGTGGTGTAAAGAATAATGAGAAAATTGTGTTTACTTAGATTTCACTACTCCTTAGCTATCTTTTATAGGTTGATTAGCTTGTTACAATTGCATGGATGACGGGTTATATTCCTTAATACCATTCGTAGGGCCGTGTACGATCTTCCCTAACTCTTTAAGCTTCTACCTCAATCCTATGTCGAGCCGACTAAAAGCTCCTAACATGGCATCCTTGGAAGTTACTTATGCATTAAATATAACCAAATAATCGTAGTACACCTCCGATCATGTTTCTTAAGACGTTTAAGCAAGTTACCAAATGGAAGTCTGCCAGTTTTCTTAAGCCTAACATTGAATTCATTCATCCACAACAATTATAAACAAACAATCAACCCATAATCAATATCTAAGTTTCATTACATCTAAGCAAACACGAAGAAAACCTAGCCTAGCATGTTAAAGAGAAGACAAGCATAAGATATAATCAAACAACACATAGACATATTGAATGATTTGGTAAAGTACTTATCTTCAATTAAGCATGGAAGAAACAAGGGGTTGAAACCCTTGAAAAAACTGTAAAATTCGTCTAGGGTTTTTTCTCTCAAAGTTGCACACAATGAATGAAAACTAGAAAACTATATATAGATTTTGTCTCCTGACGGCGTCAAGAGTAAGGTGTGACGCCGTCAACTCGCCGCCAAAATAAACTCGTATTGCCTAGATCCACTTCTGACGCCGTCACTCTATATGGTTTTTGGGCCGTCACTCTTTATGGTTACTCTTGATGGCCTTGGAATTTTTGTATGTGACGCCGTCAGATCCCCTTCACAAAACATTCTAGCGCGTCACGTGTATTTGATTTATCCACCCTTTTGTCAACTCATGACGCCGTCACTAACACCTTGTGACGCCGTCAAAGGCAATTTCCAGCATGCTTTTGAGACTTTGCCGTTTTCTTCACTTTTTCGCTCCAAAAACGTCCAAAATGCTTCCTTTTGTAAAATTCATCTCAAAAGTACCTAAAATGACAAAAGGAACGATTTAGGGCAATATTTGATCAAATAATCTCGACTTTGGCCTTAAATGACCCCTCAAAAGCGGTACACTTTTTGCTTCATCAACTAACAATAACATGAATGTGTGTGCAATGTTCATCCAACATTATCTTAATGAGTCTTATGTAGTGTAGGTGTGATTCGGTCGGCACTCTCTATACCTTCTTCTTATAATTGCCTACACCGCTGGTCAGGGTCACAATCCAGGTATAGTTCATGCATTAAGCTTCTCAACTAATCTATATAACAATGTTTTCGATGTGCTTGACAGTTACTTATTTACTATGTAATAGCCGGTTATTGTTCACTAAATCTTGATTTATATTATCTACCACTTTTAACGCCTCTAAGCTAATGGTCATGGTTTTAGCCACTAAGGTATACTTACAAGGTATATTAATGTTTCAAGTAATTAACTTTCAGATGGTCACCTACTAATAATTACTATCAACACGTAGCCATGGTCTATGCAAGGACATAAGTCTGTACACGCATACAAACTATCCATAATAAAGCATGAACGAACATAACAGACACTCCAATTAACAAGATAAATTCATAACAAGGCAAGCATGAAAAGGCTTAGCCTTTCATAACAAAAGATATTCGTAATTGAAAGATTAAACATAGTCAAAGAGTATTGTTGAGGCAACATGATCAAGATCTCCTTATGTTTAAATGATGACAAATAAACCATCGAAACACATAAAATAACAAACGTTAGCTCAAAATCGCCGGAGCCAATGTCTGCTACTGGCGCGCTGCCCGCGCGTCAACGCGCGGGTGACGCGCCAGGAGTCTGTATGGTTTAAGGTGAATTTTGAAAGTCGGCTTTCCCCTTACCCGACTAATGTGGATCTTTCAATACAGGTATGAATATGTTATGTATTTAATTGAGAACACTCGAAACAAGTTTTGAGACTTGAGAGATCTTACTTTTAAAGCACCCATTTACGGGAAAACGCCAACTCATGTTTTCTAGCTATCGCCTCTAGCCAAGGCTTTTCTAAACTAGGGAGCTTATATATTTCACGCAACATCGTGTTGAAGCATCCATATGCTCATATCCCGTGCTTACGTCTTCTCTAATTACGTAACGGGTTTACTCCCTTATAGTATATAACTTGCTCTTGAACTATTAAGCGTTTTGCCACGCAAGCCACCTCTGCCACAAAAGTCATTTTGTCATCAAACACTATTCAAATCACGATTCTCGATAAGTCGAACTTATCTCGGACTTCCGTATCATTCAGGTTATCTCTTTGAAGTCAATTCCATCTTCATTTCTGACATTACTTATACTCTGTCTACCGTACTACTAAGGTGAGTCATAGCCCCTACTCTTAATTGTTTTATAATGATTTAGAAATATTTTGGGGGAGATACATGCTTAACTATTGTTTTATACTTTTACAAGTACTCGTTAACTATTTACATATTACTGTGATTTCATAGCCCACTCTTTAACTATTTTCCCGTGGGGGAGATACATGCTTAAAACTCGAACACAAGTCTTTTATACCGGGTATTGAAATACCGTCAGGCCAATGTTATTTGCTTAAGTTACTATTGCCAAAAGTCCCTCGATCATGAACCTTAATCACTTGAAGGGTGAACGTAAATAAATGTGGATAGTACTATTAGTGATTGACAATCCTCGTTTGGTTGTTGGAGAAAACACCAGGCGCACTTTATTGTTCTTATTATAGGTTATTGGCAAATACCTATCTTGAGGGCCTACTACTTACCGTCATAACTTGAGATTATGATTGGCTGTTAATCGTTGAGTATCATGAGCTTAAGGCAATAACAGGAACATTGATTTAAACTTATTGATTGTATGTGATTACAATACATTCTTAACTTGTGATTCGAAACTCGTGTTAAATGGATTTATAAACCAACTACTATTTTGGTGTTGGCCCGGTGAAGGGCAACCCAACGAACTATTTTTGAATTGATAAGGAAATCACTCATTTTCTAATTAACGATTTAAACTATAAACTCTATGAACTCACCAACCTTTGTGTTGACACTTTTAGCATGTGTTTATCTCAGGTAACTAAACGAGAAGGAACTTGAAGGCACGGAGTGGGCTTGTAACCCGGCATGGGCTTAAATAAACGTTTTGACACATTTCAAATAAATTTATTGTTTAAACTATGAAACATCTTGATGTCTCGAATATTTGGTATTTTGAATGAATTAAACTTTAAAGCGTCACTTTTGTGTCGTTTTCTATGATTGTGATAAAGATCCTCGAAGTAACACCCAAAAAGCCTTCCGCTGACATTTTAAGTCTTCCGCTGACGTGATGATTTTGGGGGTGTTACAGATTGGCATCAGAGCTACAGTTATAGAGAACCAAGTGTTTTGAACATTGGACTATAACTACACGTTTAAAACGGACCACTTTTACAAAATACCACCTTATGCCCTCCGTGCCTACGCGTTTCCAACATCTGGTAGAGACATTACTTTTACATGATTTCTTATATATGTTAACATGTTATGATTATGCTAATGACTTATACTTACTTGTCGGGATTATTACAAATACCGTGTCTTCATATTTCCGTCCACCAGACTATTATGTGACTTTTAAATAGTTTATGCTACAACTACACTCTAGTATATTAATATATATATATATGCTCCCCCAACTATTTTGAGTACTATACCAATCCTCATTAATTACCACGCTCTCATCTTTATAGATGCGTATGACATACTCTTTTTGTACTCTCGGAAAATCTGCGCACTACCTCGTCGATCAGTATGGATGTTGAGTCAGAAATTCTTAAGTAGGATGATTTACAACGTCTTTATTTGAATGGATTGGGACGCCTTTCCATTGAAATAAAGAAATTGTAAACCGCCGAACCATAAGTTTATACTTCATTATTTACATCGTTTGGGACGCTTCTCTATGTAAATAACGAATTATAAATAAGTGGGCTTAATGGTATCTGAAATGGCATGCGTATGAAATCAAGGATCACTAAAGTTCATAAAACACTAAAACTTCAGCCAAAGACTCACAATTTTCTTCTGCGTATGGCTAATTCTAAGGCATTACGGCACAACCACATTTATTCAATCATGTACTTACTTTTACATTCTGGCATTTTATGAAACCTTTTCACGACATTGTACGTGATTACAATGGTCTCTCTTACTTCTCCGGCACTATAAGTGATATAGTAATCTCCAAACCTTTCACAACTTTACCTAAAATCCATCAAAATCTATAAATTCCTCTAATAGAAATACAAGATATGGAATTGCTAAGGAACAAACCGATTCATCATCCACAAAAGCTTGAAACCAAATACCGTGTTGTCACCTAAAACTATACAAAAGCTTAAGTTCAACAACTTTCTCTACATTCATCAAGTTCTCATCCGAAACCCTCATTGATAAAAGTCTGTAACTATCAAACACTTTGTTTAATGGGTAGATTACCCCACATATTTTAACTTTCACGAAACAAAATATTGTGAACCATGTTTATCTTCAAAACATGTTAAAATAAAAATCTTCATTCAAAATGGAATTGTTTCTTAAGTCAAGATTAATCAAAAGAAATTGAACATAAGACAATGTAAGTAGTTAGAACTACTCAACAATTATAACTATGAGATCCGCTATCATCAAGGAAAAAGCTAATGTAGTGGTAGATACGTTATGCTGGAAAGAAAAATTAAAAAGAAGAAGCTAATGTAGTAGTAGATACGTTAAGCTCGAAGGAAAATTAAAACCGCTCAGGAGTTAGATCGTTAGAAATGACTATTTGTTCACCCTTTCCCCTCACCTTTACAGCTACCTTATCATAGAATCCCGGGACGGGATTCCGTTTAACGGGTAGGTAATATAACACCCCGTAAAATTTTCCTACGATTAACACGTTACCATAACATAGATTAACCATTTTTACCCGTAACAATTTTTTTTTTATACTTTGTCAATTACAACGTTATTCACTCTTACCTTAAAACGACATTTACACCTAAACCTTAATAACCTAGATACCATACATAACTTAAAACATTGATACTTAATAAGTATACGTTTCAATAATTAACACATACAATTTAAATAAATCCCGAGCCTACTAAAATTCCCATGTGTACTCGCTAATAATATTGGACCTCTAAGAACCATGAACGACAATTATTATCAACTTTCAAATATAATTACTATACTAGAATATTGATCAAGTTAAGGCACCTTACAAGTTTCATCTCAACTTGACACAAATAGCTTTTTATTTCAATACCACTTCGTATAAATTCTAATAAACCACTAACTTTCTGTAACGAATTTAAATCCTAATTTTAAGGCCCTTCTGGTCCGAACCAAGAAAAGTGTAAAACACGAAAGTTGTCCGAAATAATGTTTTACGTCTAGACACGCGAGATTTTTGAACCAGAAATGTAATTCGTGGCTGCTATCTATGGAATACGACCTGACCCAAGTAAACCTACCCCAAGTGTAACCTAAGTAACCCATGTTACTTCCTTACACACATGAACACTCTTATACATGTAAATGTCAGCTTCTTATCTTCACCTTCACTCGCTTGATACTACCCTAGTTATGACCTAGAGAACCATGTGAAGCTCTTACACATTATATGACACACAACATGGACATATTCATACGCAAATCAAATGGCCAGATTTCAAGGAATAGAGGTGTACAAGTTTGTGACCTCCCTCACTTATTTACTGCCTCAAATAAAACCTAAAGTAAACTACACAACTCACCCTTGGGGAATAATAACTCAAACGTGTCACAAGCTTTCTACTAGCCTCCATTGTTCCCCAATCCAAGAACTCCCACGTCTCTTAGCATCTCTTTCATTCTGCCACTTATCACGCTCCATCTTAAGTATATAAGGTTGCATGCTGTTCGTTCCTTTCACACATACAAAACTTTCACATTTCTTTCACCACAAAAATTAGATATCAACTCCTCTCTTACTCACAAAACAACACCACGACAGAAAACATCAAGAAGAGGAAACATGCAATCAGATTACTAAAACACAAACACTTCATCCTATTTGCTCTTGTTGTTCCTGTCGTAGAAAGAAGGAAGAAAAGCAAGGTTTGGGTAATCACTTCACAAAGTTCTAAATGTCCTTTGTTTCTCCTTCACTCGCTCGTACACTGACTCACACTCAAACAAAACACAAACTACTTCTTTTCTTTTTGTTCCTGTCGTACAAGAAAGAAAGAGAAGAACAAGGAACTTGCTAGTAACCATCTTTGCAATCTCTCAAGTCTTTACCTTGGTCGCTACTAGACGGATTACGCACTTTGGAAGTCGTTGGAGTCGTCTTGCCTTAATCCTCATTCGTGTTGTTTCCCCACCACCAGTTGGTGTAGTAAGTTCTTCCTAACTTTTCTCCACCTATTCTTTCATATTCTGGTTGTGCACGTATGTACTACGCGATTTCAGTTCATGCATAACATGTTTCGTTTTGTCATATAAAGGTGTACATTGGTTCTTGCGTGGCTATGCATTAAGTGGTACTAATAACAAGTAACTAAGAGATTGCTAGTATACTATAACAATCGACATATATGTACACATTTACATATCATACAAGCTCTACCTTTTATTTTTCCTACTCTCGTTAAATCATTTTTTCGAACAAATGTAAGTAACTTAAACTCTTGGGTGGCCATGCAACAAAGAGAACTCAACAAATAAACCTACACTTGCATATACACTCTCGTTAACCTTTTTGTACCAAAAGTGGTATTTTCAGGTCTTTGTGTGGCTAAGCTTGTGTGGTGTTAAAAGATTAAAAATCATATAAAAGGAAACTCACAAATAAACTGAGCTTAGATGGTTAACGCATGGCAAGCTCAGTTTTGGTTAAGGAAAATGAAACACAAACGTTTTATAAACACAACCCACGAACCTCAGTATGTTTCAAGTAAAATATATACAAAGCTAAACAGTTAAGTGGAAGTTAAAGGTGTTAGGCTGTAGAACAAAACAAAAACGAGCCCATGGCTCATTTGGTTGGAACGCTTGGCTATGGAACACAAGGTCAGGGGTTCGAACCCTGCACCTCACTTCTTATTTGTATAATTATTTTTGCAACTTTCACATTTTAACAATTACAACCCCTCAATTATACTCTACTTGTCACATTTCTAAAAGTTTCACAATTATTAAACTCTTATGTTATTATTACAATTTCAGCACCTCAATTCTAATACGTGACATTTTCCACCTAAAACTTTTATAAATATGAACGTATATAGTTTTTACCAATCTTCGTCTAAATGAAAATATGGTTAACACTAATTTTACTTGGCAACCACATCAATGTAAACAATGAGCTATATATATTAGTCCTAATATATTATCACGAATTTAATAAATATATATTTTATATATTTTCACACCTCGAAAACTTAACAAGAATGATAAATATAAAAATGACGACATCATACTGACGTATATAGAAACCTACATTTTGAGGAGATAATGAAGTAATAATTATGAATAACTATATATTTCTGAATATACATATATATAAATTATAACATAAATTATATAACTCGACGTTACTATCGGTTAACATGAATAGACATTAAGAAATGGTTATTCCTACAATAAAACTCATTGATTCACTTAACTAGGAGTAACGTACAATTACTATAATTTATCATTCACCAACTTTCGATACATATTATAAATTCATGACGAGAAATATAAATAATAAACGATACTTATACATAAAGACAAGTTATATAGTATATAACTTGCTCTTGAACTATTAAGCGTTTTGCCACGCAAGCCACCTCTGCCACAAAAGTCATTTTGTCATCAAACACTATTCAAATCACGATTCTCGATAAGTCGAACTTATCTCGGACTTCCGTATCATTCAGGTTATCTCTTTGAAGTCAATTCCATCTTCATTTCTGACATTACTTATACTCTGTCTACCGTACTACTAAGGTGAGTCATAGCCCCTACTCTTAATTGTTTTATAATGATTTAGAAATATTTTGGGGGAGATACATGCTTAACTATTGTTTTATACTTTTACAAGTACTCGTTAACTATTTACATATTACTGTGATTTCATAGCCCACTCTTTAACTATTTTCCCGTGGGGGAGATACATGCTTAAAACTCGAACACAAGTCTTTTATACCGGGTATTGAAATACCGTCAGGCCAATGTTATTTGCTTAAGTTACTATTGCCAAAAGTCCCTCGATCATGAACCTTAATCACTTGAAGGGTGAACGTAAATAAATGTGGATAGTACTATTAGTGATTGACAATCCTCGTTTGGTTGTTGGAGAAAACACCAGGCGCACTTTATTGTTCTTATTATAGGTTATTGGCAAATACCTATCTTGAGGGCCTACTACTTACCGTCATAACTTGAGATTATGATTGGCTGTTAATCGTTGAGTATCATGAGCTTAAGGCAATAACAGGAACATTGATTTAAACTTATTGATTGTATGTGATTACAATACATTCTTAACTTGTGATTCGAAACTCGTGTTAAATGGATTTATAAACCAACTACTATTTTGGTGTTGGCCCGGTGAAGGGCAACCCAACGAACTATTTTTGAATTGATAAGGAAATCACTCATTTTCTAATTAACGATTTAAACTATAAACTCTATGAACTCACCAACCTTTGTGTTGACACTTTTAGCATGTGTTTATCTCAGGTAACTAAACGAGAAGGAACTTGAAGGCACGGAGTGGGCTTGTAACCCGGCATGGGCTTAAATAAACGTTTTGACACATTTCAAATAAATTTATTGTTTAAACTATGAAACATCTTGATGTCTCGAATATTTGGTATTTTGAATGAATTAAACTTTAAAGCGTCACTTTTGTGTCGTTTTCTATGATTGTGATAAAGATCCTCGAAGTAACACCCAAAAAGCCTTCCGCTGACATTTTAAGTCTTCCGCTGACGTGATGATTTTGGGGGTGTTACAGATTGGCATCAGAGCTACAGTTATAGAGAACCAAGTGTTTTGAACATTGGACTATAACTACACGTTTAAAACGGACCACTTTTACAAAATACCACCTTATGCCCTCCGTGCCTACGCGTTTCCAACATCTGGTAGAGACATTACTTTTACATGATTTCTTATATATGTTAACATGTTATGATTATGCTAATGACTTATACTTACTTGTCGGGATTATTACAAATACCGTGTCTTCATATTTCCGTCCACCAGACTATTATGTGACTTTTAAATAGTTTATGCTACAACTACACTCTAGTATATTAATATATATATATATGCTCCCCCAACTATTTTGAGTACTATACCAATCCTCATTAATTACCACGCTCTCATCTTTATAGATGCGTATGACATACTCTTTTTGTACTCTCGGAAAATCTGCGCACTACCTCGTCGATCAGTATGGATGTTGAGTCAGAAATTCTTAAGTAGGATGATTTACAACGTCTTTATTTGAATGGATTGGGACGCCTTTCCATTGAAATAAAGAAATTGTAAACCGCCGAACCATAAGTTTATACTTCATTATTTACATCATTTGGGACGCTTCTCTATGTAAATAACGAATTATAAATAAGTGGGCTTAATGGTATCTGAAATGGCATGCGTATGAAATCAAGGATCACTAAAGTTCATAAAACACTAAAACTTCAGCCAAAGACTCACAATTTTCTTCTGCGTATGGCTAATTCTAAGGCATTACGGCACAACCACATTTATTCAATCATGTACTTACTTTTACATTCTGGCATTTTATGAAACCTTTTCACGACATTGTACGTGATTACAATGGTCTCTCTTACTTCTCCGGCACTATAAGTGATATAGTAATCTCCAAACCTTTCACAACTTTACCTAAAATCCATCAAAATCTATAAATTCCTCTAATAGAAATACAAGATATGGAATTGCTAAGGAACAAACCGATTCATCATCCACAAAAGCTTGAAACCAAATACCGTGTTGTCACCTAAAACTATACAAAAGCTTAAGTTCAACAACTTTCTCTACATTCATCAAGTTCTCATCCGAAACCCTCATTGATAAAAGTCTGTAACTATCAAACACTTTGTTTAATGGGTAGATTACCCCACATATTTTAACTTTCACGAAACAAAATATTGTGAACCATGTTTATCTTCAAAACATGTTAAAATAAAAATCTTCATTCAAAATGGAATTGTTTCTTAAGTCAAGATTAATCAAAAGAAATTGAACATAAGACAATGTAAGTAGTTAGAACTACTCAACAATTATAACTATGAGATCCGCTATCATCAAGGAAAAAGCTAATGTAGTGGTAGATACGTTATGCTGGAAAGAAAAATTAAAAAGAAGAAGCTAATGTAGTAGTAGATACGTTAAGCTCGAAGGAAAATTAAAACCGCTCAGGAGTTAGATCGTTAGAAATGACTATTTGTTCACCCTTTCCCCTCACCTTTACAGCTACCTTATCATAGAATCCCGGGACGGGATTCCGTTTAACGGGTAGGTAATATAACACCCCGTAAAATTTTCCTACGATTAACACGTTACCATAACATAGATTAACCATTTTTACCCGTAACAATTTTTTTTTTATACTTTGTCAATTACAACGTTATTCACTCTTACCTTAAAACGACATTTACACCTAAACCTTAATAACCTAGATACCATACATAACTTAAAACATTGATACTTAATAAGTATACGTTTCAATAATTAACACATACAATTTAAATAAATCCCGAGCCTACTAAAATTCCCATGTGTACTCGCTAATAATATTGGACCTCTAAGAACCATGAACGACAATTATTATCAACTTTCAAATATAATTACTATACTAGAATATTGATCAAGTTAAGGCACCTTACAAGTTTCATCTCAACTTGACACAAATAGCTTTTTATTTCAATACCACTTCGTATAAATTCTAATAAACCACTAACTTTCTGTAACGAATTTAAATCCTAATTTTAAGGCCCTTCTGGTCCGAACCAAGAAAAGTGTAAAACACGAAAGTTGTCCGAAATAATGTTTTACGTCTAGACACGCGAGATTTTTGAACCAGAAATGTAATTCGTGGCTGCTATCTATGGAATACGACCTGACCCAAGTAAACCTACCCCAAGTGTAACCTAAGTAACCCATGTTACTTCCTTACACACATGAACACTCTTATACATGTAAATGTCAGCTTCTTATCTTCACCTTCACTCGCTTGATACTACCCTAGTTATGACCTAGAGAACCATGTGAAGCTCTTACACATTATATGACACACAACATGGACATATTCATACGCAAATCAAATGGCCAGATTTCAAGGAATAGAGGTGTACAAGTTTGTGACCTCCCTCACTTATTTACTGCCTCAAATAAAACCTAAAGTAAACTACACAACTCACCCTTGGGGAATAATAACTCAAACGTGTCACAAGCTTTCTACTAGCCTCCATTGTTCCCCAATCCAAGAACTCCCACGTCTCTTAGCATCTCTTTCATTCTGCCACTTATCACGCTCCATCTTAAGTATATAAGGTTGCATGCTGTTCGTTCCTTTCACACATACAAAACTTTCACATTTCTTTCACCACAAAAATTAGATATCAACTCCTCTCTTACTCACAAAACAACACCACGACAGAAAACATCAAGAAGAGGAAACATGCAATCAGATTACTAAAACACAAACACTTCATCCTATTTGCTCTTGTTGTTCCTGTCGTAGAAAGAAGGAAGAAAAGCAAGGTTTGGGTAATCACTTCACAAAGTTCTAAATGTCCTTTGTTTCTCCTTCACTCGCTCGTACACTGACTCACACTCAAACAAAACACAAACTACTTCTTTTCTTTTTGTTCCTGTCGTACAAGAAAGAAAGAGAAGAACAAGGAACTTGCTAGTAACCATCTTTGCAATCTCTCAAGTCTTTACCTTGGTCGCTACTAGACGGATTACGCACTTTGGAAGTCGTTGGAGTCGTCTTGCCTTAATCCTCATTCGTGTTGTTTCCCCACCACCAGTTGGTGTAGTAAGTTCTTCCTAACTTTTCTCCACCTATTCTTTCATATTCTGGTTGTGCACGTATGTACTACGCGATTTCAGTTCATGCATAACATGTTTCGTTTTGTCATATAAAGGTGTACATTGGTTCTTGCGTGGCTATGCATTAAGTGGTACTAATAACAAGTAACTAAGAGATTGCTAGTATACTATAACAATCGACATATATGTACACATTTACATATCATACAAGCTCTACCTTTTATTTTTCCTACTCTCGTTAAATCATTTTTTCGAACAAATGTAAGTAACTTAAACTCTTGGGTGGCCATGCAACAAAGAGAACTCAACAAATAAACCTACACTTGCATATACACTCTCGTTAACCTTTTTGTACCAAAAGTGGTATTTTCAGGTCTTTGTGTGGCTAAGCTTGTGTGGTGTTAAAAGATTAAAAATCATATAAAAGGAAACTCACAAATAAACTGAGCTTAGATGGTTAACGCATGGCAAGCTCAGTTTTGGTTAAGGAAAATGAAACACAAACGTTTTATAAACACAACCCACGAACCTCAGTATGTTTCAAGTAAAATATATACAAAGCTAAACAGTTAAGTGGAAGTTAAAGGTGTTAGGCTGTAGAACAAAACAAAAACGAGCCCATGGCTCATTTGGTTGGAACGCTTGGCTATGGAACACAAGGTCAGGGGTTCGAACCCTGCACCTCACTTCTTATTTGTATAATTATTTTTGCAACTTTCACATTTTAACAATTACAACCCCTCAATTATACTCTACTTGTCACATTTCTAAAAGTTTCACAATTATTAAACTCTTATGTTATTATTACAATTTCAGCACCTCAATTCTAATACGTGACATTTTCCACCTAAAACTTTTATAAATATGAACGTATATAGTTTTTACCAATCTTCGTCTAAATGAAAATATGGTTAACACTAATTTTACTTGGCAACCACATCAATGTAAACAATGAGCTATATATATTAGTCCTAATATATTATCACGAATTTAATAAATATATATTTTATATATTTTCACACCTCGAAAACTTAACAAGAATGATAAATATAAAAATGACGACATCATACTGACGTATATAGAAACCTACATTTTGAGGAGATAATGAAGTAATAATTATGAATAACTATATATTTCTGAATATACATATATATAAATTATAACATAAATTATATAACTCGACGTTACTATCGGTTAACATGAATAGACATTAAGAAATGGTTATTCCTACAATAAAACTCATTGATTCACTTAACTAGGAGTAACGTACAAGTACTATAATTTATCATTCACCAACTTTCGATACATATTATAAATTCATAACGAGAAATATAAATAATAAACGATACTTATACATAAAGACAAGTTATATAGTATATAACTTGCTCTTGAACTATTAAGCGTTTTGCCACGCAAGCCACCTCTGCCACAAAAGTCATTTTGTCATCAAACACTATTCAAATCACGATTCTCGATAAGTCGAACTTATCTCGGACTTCCGTATCATTCAGGTTATCTCTTTGAAGTCAATTCCATCTTCATTTCTGACATTACTTATACTCTGTCTACCGTACTACTAAGGTGAGTCATAGCCCCTACTCTTAATTGTTTTATAATGATTTAGAAATATTTTGGGGGAGATACATGCTTAACTATTGTTTTATACTTTTACAAGTACTCGTTAACTATTTACATATTACTGTGATTTCATAGCCCACTCTTTAACTATTTTCCCGTGGGGGAGATACATGCTTAAAACTCGAACACAAGTCTTTTATACCGGGTATTGAAATACCGTCAGGCCAATGTTATTTGCTTAAGTTACTATTGCCAAAAGTCCCTCGATCATGAACCTTAATCACTTGAAGGGTGAACGTAAATAAATGTGGATAGTACTATTAGTGATTGACAATCCTCGTTTGGTTGTTGGAGAAAACACCAGGCGCACTTTATTGTTCTTATTATAGGTTATTGGCAAATACCTATCTTGAGGGCCTACTACTTACCGTCATAACTTGAGATTATGATTGGCTGTTAATCGTTGAGTATCATGAGCTTAAGGCAATAACAGGAACATTGATTTAAACTTATTGATTGTATGTGATTACAATACATTCTTAACTTGTGATTCGAAACTCGTGTTAAATGGATTTATAAACCAACTACTATTTTGGTGTTGGCCCGGTGAAGGGCAACCCAACGAACTATTTTTGAATTGATAAGGAAATCACTCATTTTCTAATTAACGATTTAAACTATAAACTCTATGAACTCACCAACCTTTGTGTTGACACTTTTAGCATGTGTTTATCTCAGGTAACTAAACGAGAAGGAACTTGAAGGCACGGAGTGGGCTTGTAACCCGGCATGGGCTTAAATAAACGTTTTGACACATTTCAAATAAATTTATTGTTTAAACTATGAAACATCTTGATGTCTCGAATATTTGGTATTTTGAATGAATTAAACTTTAAAGCGTCACTTTTGTGTCGTTTTCTATGATTGTGATAAAGATCCTCGAAGTAACACCCAAAAAGCCTTCCGCTGACATTTTAAGTCTTCCGCTGACGTGATGATTTTGGGGGTGTTACAGATTGGCATCAGAGCTACAGTTATAGAGAACCAAGTGTTTTGAACATTGGACTATAACTACACGTTTAAAACGGACCACTTTTACAAAATACCACCTTATGCCCTCCGTGCCTACGCGTTTCCAACATCTGGTAGAGACATTACTTTTACATGATTTCTTATATATGTTAACATGTTATGATTATGCTAATGACTTATACTTACTTGTCGGGATTATTACAAATACCGTGTCTTCATATTTCCGTCCACCAGACTATTATGTGACTTTTAAATAGTTTATGCTACAACTACACTCTAGTATATTAATATATATATATATGCTCCCCCAACTATTTTGAGTACTATACCAATCCTCATTAATTACCACGCTCTCATCTTTATAGATGCGTATGACATACTCTTTTTGTACTCTCGGAAAATCTGCGCACTACCTCGTCGATCAGTATGGATGTTGAGTCAGAAATTCTTAAGTAGGATGATTTACAACGTCTTTATTTGAATGGATTGGGACGCCTTTCCATTGAAATAAAGAAATTGTAAACCGCCGAACCATAAGTTTATACTTCATTATTTACATCGTTTGGGACGCTTCTCTATGTAAATAACGAATTATAAATAAGTGGGCTTAATGGTATCTGAAATGGCATGCGTATGAAATCAAGGATCACTAAAGTTCATAAAACACTAAAACTTCAGCCAAAGACTCACAATTTTCTTCTGCGTATGGCTAATTCTAAGGCATTACGGCACAACCACATTTATTCAATCATGTACTTACTTTTACATTCTGGCATTTTATGAAACCTTTTCACGACATTGTACGTGATTACAATGGTCTCTCTTACTTCTCCGGCACTATAAGTGATATAGTAATCTCCAAACCTTTCACAACTTTACCTAAAATCCATCAAAATCTATAAATTCCTCTAATAGAAATACAAGATATGGAATTGCTAAGGAACAAACCGATTCATCATCCACAAAAGCTTGAAACCAAATACCGTGTTGTCACCTAAAACTATACAAAAGCTTAAGTTCAACAACTTTCTCTACATTCATCAAGTTCTCATCCGAAACCCTCATTGATAAAAGTCTGTAACTATCAAACACTTTGTTTAATGGGTAGATTACCCCACATATTTTAACTTTCACGAAACAAAATATTGTGAACCATGTTTATCTTCAAAACATGTTAAAATAAAAATCTTCATTCAAAATGGAATTGTTTCTTAAGTCAAGATTAATCAAAAGAAATTGAACATAAGACAATGTAAGTAGTTAGAACTACTCAACAATTATAACTATGAGATCCGCTATCATCAAGGAAAAAGCTAATGTAGTGGTAGATACGTTATGCTGGAAAGAAAAATTAAAAAGAAGAAGCTAATGTAGTAGTAGATACGTTAAGCTCGAAGGAAAATTAAAACCGCTCAGGAGTTAGATCGTTAGAAATGACTATTTGTTCACCCTTTCCCCTCACCTTTACAGCTACCTTATCATAGAATCCCGGGACGGGATTCCGTTTAACGGGTAGGTAATATAACACCCCGTAAAATTTTCCTACGATTAACACGTTACCATAACATAGATTAACCATTTTTACCCGTAACAATTTTTTTTTTATACTTTGTCAATTACAACGTTATTCACTCTTACCTTAAAACGACATTTACACCTAAACCTTAATAACCTAGATACCATACATAACTTAAAACATTGATACTTAATAAGTATACGTTTCAATAATTAACACATACAATTTAAATAAATCCCGAGCCTACTAAAATTCCCATGTGTACTCGCTAATAATATTGGACCTCTAAGAACCATGAACGACAATTATTATCAACTTTCAAATATAATTACTATACTAGAATATTGATCAAGTTAAGGCACCTTACAAGTTTCATCTCAACTTGACACAAATAGCTTTTTATTTCAATACCACTTCGTATAAATTCTAATAAACCACTAACTTTCTGTAACGAATTTAAATCCTAATTTTAAGGCCCTTCTGGTCCGAACCAAGAAAAGTGTAAAACACGAAAGTTGTCCGAAATAATGTTTTACGTCTAGACACGCGAGATTTTTGAACCAGAAATGTAATTCGTGGCTGCTATCTATGGAATACGACCTGACCCAAGTAAACCTACCCCAAGTGTAACCTAAGTAACCCATGTTACTTCCTTACACACATGAACACTCTTATACATGTAAATGTCAGCTTCTTATCTTCACCTTCACTCGCTTGATACTACCCTAGTTATGACCTAGAGAACCATGTGAAGCTCTTACACATTATATGACACACAACATGGACATATTCATACGCAAATCAAATGGCCAGATTTCAAGGAATAGAGGTGTACAAGTTTGTGACCTCCCTCACTTATTTACTGCCTCAAATAAAACCTAAAGTAAACTACACAACTCACCCTTGGGGAATAATAACTCAAACGTGTCACAAGCTTTCTACTAGCCTCCATTGTTCCCCAATCCAAGAACTCCCACGTCTCTTAGCATCTCTTTCATTCTGCCACTTATCACGCTCCATCTTAAGTATATAAGGTTGCATGCTGTTCGTTCCTTTCACACATACAAAACTTTCACATTTCTTTCACCACAAAAATTAGATATCAACTCCTCTCTTACTCACAAAACAACACCACGACAGAAAACATCAAGAAGAGGAAACATGCAATCAGATTACTAAAACACAAACACTTCATCCTATTTGCTCTTGTTGTTCCTGTCGTAGAAAGAAGGAAGAAAAGCAAGGTTTGGGTAATCACTTCACAAAGTTCTAAATGTCCTTTGTTTCTCCTTCACTCGCTCGTACACTGACTCACACTCAAACAAAACACAAACTACTTCTTTTCTTTTTGTTCCTGTCGTACAAGAAAGAAAGAGAAGAACAAGGAACTTGCTAGTAACCATCTTTGCAATCTCTCAAGTCTTTACCTTGGTCGCTACTAGACGGATTACGCACTTTGGAAGTCGTTGGAGTCGTCTTGCCTTAATCCTCATTCGTGTTGTTTCCCCACCACCAGTTGGTGTAGTAAGTTCTTCCTAACTTTTCTCCACCTATTCTTTCATATTCTGGTTGTGCACGTATGTACTACGCGATTTCAGTTCATGCATAACATGTTTCGTTTTGTCATATAAAGGTGTACATTGGTTCTTGCGTGGCTATGCATTAAGTGGTACTAATAACAAGTAACTAAGAGATTGCTAGTATACTATAACAATCGACATATATGTACACATTTACATATCATACAAGCTCTACCTTTTATTTTTCCTACTCTCGTTAAATCATTTTTTCGAACAAATGTAAGTAACTTAAACTCTTGGGTGGCCATGCAACAAAGAGAACTCAACAAATAAACCTACACTTGCATATACACTCTCGTTAACCTTTTTGTACCAAAAGTGGTATTTTCAGGTCTTTGTGTGGCTAAGCTTGTGTGGTGTTAAAAGATTAAAAATCATATAAAAGGAAACTCACAAATAAACTGAGCTTAGATGGTTAACGCATGGCAAGCTCAGTTTTGGTTAAGGAAAATGAAACACAAACGTTTTATAAACACAACCCACGAACCTCAGTATGTTTCAAGTAAAATATATACAAAGCTAAACAGTTAAGTGGAAGTTAAAGGTGTTAGGCTGTAGAACAAAACAAAAACGAGCCCATGGCTCATTTGGTTGGAACGCTTGGCTATGGAACACAAGGTCAGGGGTTCGAACCCTGCACCTCACTTCTTATTTGTATAATTATTTTTGCAACTTTCACATTTTAACAATTACAACCCCTCAATTATACTCTACTTGTCACATTTCTAAAAGTTTCACAATTATTAAACTCTTATGTTATTATTACAATTTCAGCACCTCAATTCTAATACGTGACATTTTCCACCTAAAACTTTTATAAATATGAACGTATATAGTTTTTACCAATCTTCGTCTAAATGAAAATATGGTTAACACTAATTTTACTTGGCAACCACATCAATGTAAACAATGAGCTATATATATTAGTCCTAATATATTATCACGAATTTAATAAATATATATTTTATATATTTTCACACCTCGAAAACTTAACAAGAATGATAAATATAAAAATGACGACATCATACTGACGTATATAGAAACCTACATTTTGAGGAGATAATGAAGTAATAATTATGAATAACTATATATTTCTGAATATACATATATATAAATTATAACATAAATTATATAACTCGACGTTACTATCGGTTAACATGAATAGACATTAAGAAATGGTTATTCCTACAATAAAACTCATTGATTCACTTAACTAGGAGTAACGTACAATTACTATAATTTATCATTCACCAACTTTCGATACATATTATAAATTCATGACGAGAAATATAAATAATAAACGATACTTATACATAAAGACAAGTTATATAGTATATAACTTGCTCTTGAACTATTAAGCGTTTTGCCACGCAAGCCACCTCTGCCACAAAAGTCATTTTGTCATCAAACACTATTCAAATCACGATTCTCGATAAGTCGAACTTATCTCGGACTTCCGTATCATTCAGGTTATCTCTTTGAAGTCAATTCCATCTTCATTTCTGACATTACTTATACTCTGTCTACCGTACTACTAAGGTGAGTCATAGCCCCTACTCTTAATTGTTTTATAATGATTTAGAAATATTTTGGGGGAGATACATGCTTAACTATTGTTTTATACTTTTACAAGTACTCGTTAACTATTTACATATTACTGTGATTTCATAGCCCACTCTTTAACTATTTTCCCGTGGGGGAGATACATGCTTAAAACTCGAACACAAGTCTTTTATACCGGGTATTGAAATACCGTCAGGCCAATGTTATTTGCTTAAGTTACTATTGCCAAAAGTCCCTCGATCATGAACCTTAATCACTTGAAGGGTGAACGTAAATAAATGTGGATAGTACTATTAGTGATTGACAATCCTCTTTTGGTTGTTGGAGAAAACACCAGGCGCACTTTATTGTTCTTATTATAGGTTATTGGCAAATACCTATCTTGAGGGCCTACTACTTACCGTCATAACTTGAGATTATGATTGGCTGTTAATCGTTGAGTATCATGAGCTTAAGGCAATAACAGGAACATTGATTTAAACTTATTGATTGTATGTGATTACAATACATTCTTAACTTGTGATTCGAAACTCGTGTTAAATGGATTTATAAACCAACTACTATTTTGGTGTTGGCCCGGTGAAGGGCAACCCAACGAACTATTTTTGAATTGATAAGGAAATCACTCATTTTCTAATTAACGATTTAAACTATAAACTCTATGAACTCACCAACCTTTGTGTTGACACTTTTAGCATGTGTTTATCTCAGGTAACTAAACGAGAAGGAACTTGAAGGCACGGGGTGGGCTTGTAACCCGGCATGGGCTTAAATAAACGTTTTGACACATTTCAAATAAATTTATTGTTTAAACTATGAAACATCTTGATGTCTCGAATATTTGGTATTTTGAATGAATTAAACTTTAAAGCGTCACTTTTGTGTCGTTTTCTATGATTGTGATAAAGATCCTCGAAGTAACACCCAAAAAGCCTTCCGCTGACATTTTAAGTCTTCCGCTGACGTGATGATTTTGGGGGTGTTACAGATTGGCATCAGAGCTACAGTTATAGAGAACCAAGTGTTTTGAACATTGGACTATAACTACACGTTTAAAACGGACCACTTTTACAAAATACCACCTTATGCCCTCCGTGCCTACGCGTTTCCAACATCTGGTAGAGACATTACTTTTACATGATTTCTTATATATGTTAACATGTTATGATTATGCTAATGACTTATACTTACTTGTCGGGATTATTACAAATACCGTGTCTTCATATTTCCGTCCACCAGACTATTATGTGACTTTTAAATAGTTTATGCTACAACTACACTCTAGTATATTAATATATATATATATGCTCCCCCAACTATTTTGAGTACTATACCAATCCTCATTAATTACCACGCTCTCATCTTTATAGATGCGTATGACATACTCTTTTTGTACTCTCGGAAAATCTGCGCACTACCTCGTCGATCAGTATGGATGTTGAGTCAGAAATTCTTAAGTAGGATGATTTACAACGTCTTTATTTGAATGGATTGGGAAGCCTTTCCATTGAAATAAAGAAATTGTAAACCGCCGAACCATAAGTTTATACTTCATTATTTACATCATTTGGGACGCTTCTCTATGTAAATAACGAATTATAAATAAGTGGGCTTAATGGTATCTGAAATGGCATGCGTATGAAATCAAGGATCACTAAAGTTCATAAAACACTAAAACTTCAGCCAAAGACTCACAATTTTCTTCTGCGTATGGCTAATTCTAAGGCATTACGGCACAACCACATTTATTCAATCATGTACTTACTTTTACATTCTGGCATTTTATGAAACCTTTTCACGACATTGTACGTGATTACAATGGTCTCTCTTACTTCTCCGACACTATAAGTGATATAGTAATCTCCAAACCTTTCACAACTTTACCTAAAATCCATCAAAATCTATAAATTCCTCTAATAGAAATACAAGATATGGAATTGCTAAGGAACAAACCGATTCATCATCCACAAAAGCTTGAAACCAAATACCGTGTTGTCACCTAAAACTATACAAAAGCTTAAGTTCAACAACTTTCTCTACATTCATCAAGTTCTCATCCGAAACCCTCATTGATAAAAGTCTGTAACTATCAAACACTTTGTTTAATGGGTAGATTACCCCACATATTTTAACTTTCACGAAACAAAATATTGTGAACCATGTTTATCTTCAAAACATGTTAAAATAAAAATCTTCATTCAAAATGGAATTGTTTCTTAAGTCAAGATTAATCAAAAGAAATTGAACATAAGACAATGTAAGTAGTTAGAACTACTCAACAATTATAACTATGAGATCCGCTATCATCAAGGAAAAAGCTAATGTAGTGGTAGATACGTTATGCTGGAAAGAAAAATTAAAAAGAAGAAGCTAATGTAGTAGTAGATACGTTAAGCTCGAAGGAAAATTAAAACCGCTCAGGAGTTAGATCGTTAGAAATGACTATTTGTTCACCCTTTCCCCTCACCTTTACAGCTACCTTATCATAGAATCCCGGGACGGGATTCCGTTTAACGGGTAGGTAATATAACACCCCGTAAAATTTTCCTACGATTAACACGTTACCATAACATAGATTAACCATTTTTACCCGTAACAATTTTTTTTTATACTTTGTCAATTACAACGTTATTCACTCTTACCTTAAAACGACATTTACACCTAAACCTTAATAACCTAGATACCATACATAACTTAAAACATTGATACTTAATAAGTATACGTTTCAATAATTAACACATACAATTTAAATAAATCCCGAGCCTACTAAAATTCCCATGTGTACTCGCTAATAATATTGGACCTCTAAGAACCATGAACGACAATTATTATCAACTTTCAAATATAATTACTATACTAGAATATTGATCAAGTTAAGGCACCTTACAAGTTTCATCTCAACTTGACACAAATAGCTTTTTATTTCAATACCACTTCGTATAAATTCTAATAAACCACTAACTTTCTGTAACGAATTTAAATCCTAATTTTAAGGCCCTTCTGGTCCGAACCAAGAAAAGTGTAAAACACGAAAGTTGTCCGAAATAATGTTTTACGTCTAGACACGCGAGATTTTTGAACCAGAAATGTAATTCGTGGCTGCTATCTATGGAATACGACCTGACCCAAGTAAACCTACCCCAAGTGTAACCTAAGTAACCCATGTTACTTCCTTACACACATGAACACTCTTATACATGTAAATGTCAGCTTCTTATCTTCACCTTCACTCGCTTGATACTACCCTAGTTATGACCTAGAGAACCATGTGAAGCTCTTACACATTATATGACACACAACATGGACATATTCATACGCAAATCAAATGGCCAGATTTCAAGGAATAGAGGTGTACAAGTTTGTGACCTCCCTCACTTATTTACTGCCTCAAATAAAACCTAAAGTAAACTACACAACTCACCCTTGGGGAATAATAACTCAAACGTGTCACAAGCTTTCTACTAGCCTCCATTGTTCCCCAATCCAAGAACTCCCACGTCTCTTAGCATCTCTTTCATTCTGCCACTTATCACGCTCCATCTTAAGTATATAAGGTTGCATGCTGTTCGTTCCTTTCACACATACAAAACTTTCACATTTCTTTCACCACAAAAATTAGATATCAACTCCTCTCTTACTCACAAAACAACACCACGACAGAAAACATCAAGAAGAGGAAACATGCAATCAGATTACTAAAACACAAACACTTCATCCTATTTGCTCTTGTTGTTCCTGTCGTAGAAAGAAGGAAGAAAAGCAAGGTTTGGGTAATCACTTCACAAAGTTCTAAATGTCCTTTGTTTCTCCTTCACTCGCTCGTACACTGACTCACACTCAAACAAAACACAAACTACTTCTTTTCTTTTTGTTCCTGTCGTACAAGAAAGAAAGAGAAGAACAAGGAACTTGCTAGTAACCATCTTTGCAATCTCTCAAGTCTTTACCTTGGTCGCTACTAGACGGATTACGCACTTTGGAAGTCGTTGGAGTCGTCTTGCCTTAATCCTCATTCGTGTTGTTTCCCCACCACCAGTTGGTGTAGTAAGTTCTTCCTAACTTTTCTCCACCTATTCTTTCATATTCTGGTTGTGCACGTATGTACTACGCGATTTCAGTTCATGCATAACATGTTTCGTTTTGTCATATAAAGGTGTACATTGGTTCTTGCGTGGCTATGCATTAAGTGGTACTAATAACAAGTAACTAAGAGATTGCTAGTATACTATAACAATCGACATATATGTACACATTTACATATCATACAAGCTCTACCTTTTATTTTTCCTACTCTCGTTAAATCATTTTTTCGAACAAATGTAAGTAACTTAAACTCTTGGGTGGCCATGCAACAAAGAGAACTCAACAAATAAACCTACACTTGCATATACACTCTCGTTAACCTTTTTGTACCAAAAGTGGTATTTTCAGGTCTTTGTGTGGCTAAGCTTGTGTGGTGTTAAAAGATTAAAAATCATATAAAAGGAAACTCACAAATAAACTGAGCTTAGATGGTTAACGCATGGCAAGCTCAGTTTTGGTTAAGGAAAATGAAACACAAACGTTTTATAAACACAACCCACGAACCTCAGTATGTTTCAAGTAAAATATATACAAAGCTAAACAGTTAAGTGGAAGTTAAAGGTGTTAGGCTGTAGAACAAAACAAAAACGAGCCCATGGCTCATTTGGTTGGAACGCTTGGCTATGGAACACAAGGTCAGGGGTTCGAACCCTGCACCTCACTTCTTATTTGTATAATTATTTTTGCAACTTTCACATTTTAACAATTACAACCCCTCAATTATACTCTACTTGTCACATTTCTAAAAGTTTCACAATTATTAAACTCTTATGTTATTATTACAATTTCAGCACCTCAATTCTAATACGTGACATTTTCCACCTAAAACTTTTATAAATATGAACGTATATAGTTTTTACCAATCTTCGTCTAAATGAAAATATGGTTAACACTAATTTTACTTGGCAACCACATCAATGTAAACAATGAGCTATATATATTAGTCCTAATATATTATCACGAATTTAATAAATATATATTTTATATATTTTCACACCTCGAAAACTTAACAAGAATGATAAATATAAAAATGACGACATCATACTGACGTATATAGAAACCTACATTTTGAGGAGATAATGAAGTAATAATTATGAATAACTATATATTTCTGAATATACATATATATAAATTATAACATAAATTATATAACTCGACGTTACTATCGGTTAACATGAATAGACATTAAGAAATGGTTATTCCTACAATAAAACTCATTGATTCACTTAACTAGGAGTAACGTACAATTACTATAATTTATCATTCACCAACTTTCGATACATATTATAAATTCATGACGAGAAATATAAATAATAAACGATACTTATACATAAAGACAAGTTATATAGTATATAACTTGCTCTTGAACTATTAAGCGTTTTGCCACGCAAGCCACCTCTGCCACAAAAGTCATTTTGTCATCAAACACTATTCAAATCACGATTCTCGATAAGTCGAACTTATCTCGGACTTCCGTATCATTCAGGTTATCTCTTTGAAGTCAATTCCATCTTCATTTCTGACATTACTTATACTCTGTCTACCGTACTACTAAGGTGAGTCATAGCCCCTACTCTTAATTGTTTTATAATGATTTAGAAATATTTTGGGGGAGATACATGCTTAACTATTGTTTTATACTTTTACAAGTACTCGTTAACTATTTACATATTACTGTGATTTCATAGCCCACTCTTTAACTATTTTCCCGTGGGGGAGATACATGCTTAAAACTCGAACACAAGTCTTTTATACCGGGTATTGAAATACCGTCAGGCCAATGTTATTTGCTTAAGTTACTATTGCCAAAAGTCCCTCGATCATGAACCTTAATCACTTGAAGGGTGAACGTAAATAAATGTGGATAGTACTATTAGTGATTGACAATCCTCGTTTGGTTGTTGGAGAAAACACCAGGCGCACTTTATTGTTCTTATTATAGGTTATTGGCAAATACCTATCTTGAGGGCCTACTACTTACCGTCATAACTTGAGATTATGATTGGCTGTTAATCGTTGAGTATCATGAGCTTAAGGCAATAACAGGAACATTGATTTAAACTTATTGATTGTATGTGATTACAATACATTCTTAACTTGTGATTCGAAACTCGTGTTAAATGGATTTATAAACCAACTACTATTTTGGTGTTGGCCCGGTGAAGGGCAACCCAACGAACTATTTTTGAATTGATAAGGAAATCACTCATTTTCTAATTAACGATTTAAACTATAAACTCTATGAACTCACCAACCTTTGTGTTGACACTTTTAGCATGTGTTTATCTCAGGTAACTAAACAAGAAGGAACTTGAAGGCACGGAGTGGGCTTGTAACCCGGCATGGGCTTAAATAAACGTTTTGACACATTTCAAATAAATTTATTGTTTAAACTATGAAACATCTTGATGTCTCGAATATTTGGTATTTTGAATGAATTAAACTTTAAAGCGTCACTTTTGTGTCGTTTTCTATGATTGTGATAAAGATCCTCGAAGTAACACCCAAAAAGCCTTCCGCTGACATTTTAAGTCTTCCGCTGACGTGATGATTTTGGGGGTGTTACAGATTGGCATCAGAGCTACAGTTATAGAGAACCAAGTGTTTTGAACATTGGACTATAACTACACGTTTAAAACGGACCACTTTTACAAAATACCACCTTATGCCCTCCGTGCCTACGCGTTTCCAAAATCTGGTAGAGACATTACTTTTACATGATTTCTTATATATGTTAACATGTTATGATTATGCTAATGACTTATACTTACTTGTCGGGATTATTACAAATACCGTGTCTTCATATTTCCGTCCACCAGACTATTATGTGACTTTTAAATAGTTTATGCTACAACTACACTCTAGTATATTAATATATATATATATGCTCCCCCAACTATTTTGAGTACTATACCAATCCTCATTAATTACCACGCTCTCATCTTTATAGATGCGTATGACATACTCTTTTTGTACTCTCGGAAAATCTGCGCACTACCTCGTCGATCAGTATGGATGTTGAGTCAGAAATTCTTAAGTAGGATGATTTACAACGTCTTTATTTGAATGGATTGGGACGCCTTTCCATTGAAATAAAGAAATTGTAAACCGCCGAACCATAAGTTTATACTTCATTATTTACATCGTTTGGGACGCTTCTCTATGTAAATAACGAATTATAAATAAGTGGGCTTAATGGTATCTGAAATGGCATGCGTATGAAATCAAGGATCACTAAAGTTCATAAAACACTAAAACTTCAGCCAAAGACTCACAATTTTCTTCTGCGTATGGCTAATTCTAAGGCATTACGGCACAACCACATTTATTCAATCATGTACTTACTTTTACATTCTGGCATTTTATGAAACCTTTTCACGACATTGTACGTGATTACAATGGTCTCTCTTACTTCTCCGGCACTATAAGTGATATAGTAATCTCCAAACCTTTCACAACTTTACCTAAAATCCATCAAAATCTATAAATTCCTCTAATAGAAATACAAGATATGGAATTGCTAAGGAACAAACCGATTCATCATCCACAAAAGCTTGAAACCAAATACCGTGTTGTCACCTAAAACTATACAAAAGCTTAAGTTCAACAACTTTCTCTACATTCATCAAGTTCTCATCCGAAACCCTCATTGATAAAAGTCTGTAACTATCAAACACTTTGTTTAATGGGTAGATTACCCCACATATTTTAACTTTCACGAAACAAAATATTGTGAACCATGTTTATCTTCAAAACATGTTAAAATAAAAATCTTCATTCAAAATGGAATTGTTTCTTAAGTCAAGATTAATCAAAAGAAATTGAACATAAGACAATGTAAGTAGTTAGAACTACTCAACAATTATAACTATGAGATCCGCTATCATCAAGGAAAAAGCTAATGTAGTGGTAGATACGTTATGCTGGAAAGAAAAATTAAAAAGAAGAAGCTAATGTAGTAGTAGATACGTTAAGCTCGAAGGAAAATTAAAACCGCTCAGGAGTTAGATCGTTAGAAATGACTATTTGTTCACCCTTTCCCCTCACCTTTACAGCTACCTTATCATAGAATCCCGGGACGGGATTCCGTTTAACGGGTAGGTAATATAACACCCCGTAAAATTTTCCTACGATTAACACGTTACCATAACATAGATTAACCATTTTTACCCGTAACAATTTTTTTTTTATACTTTGTCAATTACAACGTTATTCACTCTTACCTTAAAACGACATTTACACCTAAACCTTAATAACCTAGATACCATACATAACTTAAAACATTGATACTTAATAAGTATACGTTTCAATAATTAACACATACAATTTAAATAAATCCCGAGCCTACTAAAATTCCCATGTGTACTCGCTAATAATATTGGACCTCTAAGAACCATGAACGACAATTATTATCAACTTTCAAATATAATTACTATACTAGAATATTGATCAAGTTAAGGCACCTTACAAGTTTCATCTCAACTTGACACAAATAGCTTTTTATTTCAATACCACTTCGTATAAATTCTAATAAACCACTAACTTTCTGTAACGAATTTAAATCCTAATTTTAAGGCCCTTCTGGTCCGAACCAAGAAAAGTGTAAAACACGAAAGTTGTCCGAAATAATGTTTTACGTCTAGACACGCGAGATTTTTGAACCAGAAATGTAATTCGTGGCTGCTATCTATGGAATACGACCTGACCCAAGTAAACCTACCCCAAGTGTAACCTAAGTAACCCATGTTACTTCCTTACACACATGAACACTCTTATACATGTAAATGTCAGCTTCTTATCTTCACCTTCACTCGCTTGATACTACCCTAGTTATGACCTAGAGAACCATGTGAAGCTCTTACACATTATATGACACACAACATGGACATATTCATACGCAAATCAAATGGCCAGATTTCAAGGAATAGAGGTGTACAAGTTTGTGACCTCCCTCACTTATTTACTGCCTCAAATAAAACCTAAAGTAAACTACACAACTCACCCTTGGGGAATAATAACTCAAACGTGTCACAAGCTTTCTACTAGCCTCCATTGTTCCCCAATCCAAGAACTCCCACGTCTCTTAGCATCTCTTTCATTCTGCCACTTATCACGCTCCATCTTAAGTATATAAGGTTGCATGCTGTTCGTTCCTTTCACACATACAAAACTTTCACATTTCTTTCACCACAAAAATTAGATATCAACTCCTCTCTTACTCACAAAACAACACCACGACAGAAAACATCAAGAAGAGGAAACATGCAATCAGATTACTAAAACACAAACACTTCATCCTATTTGCTCTTGTTGTTCCTGTCGTAGAAAGAAGGAAGAAAAGCAAGGTTTGGGTAATCACTTCACAAAGTTCTAAATGTCCTTTGTTTCTCCTTCACTCGCTCGTACACTGACTCACACTCAAACAAAACACAAACTACTTCTTTTCTTTTTGTTCCTGTCGTACAAGAAAGAAAGAGAAGAACAAGGAACTTGCTAGTAACCATCTTTGCAATCTCTCAAGTCTTTACCTTGGTCGCTACTAGACGGATTACGCACTTTGGAAGTCGTTGGAGTCGTCTTGCCTTAATCCTCATTCGTGTTGTTTCCCCACCACCAGTTGGTGTAGTAAGTTCTTCCTAACTTTTCTCCACCTATTCTTTCATATTCTGGTTGTGCACGTATGTACTACGCGATTTCAGTTCATGCATAACATGTTTCGTTTTGTCATATAAAGGTGTACATTGGTTCTTGCGTGGCTATGCATTAAGTGGTACTAATAACAAGTAACTAAGAGATTGCTAGTATACTATAACAATCGACATATATGTACACATTTACATATCATACAAGCTCTACCTTTTATTTTTCCTACTCTCGTTAAATCATTTTTTCGAACAAATGTAAGTAACTTAAACTCTTGGGTGGCCATGCAACAAAGAGAACTCAACAAATAAACCTACACTTGCATATACACTCTCGTTAACCTTTTTGTACCAAAAGTGGTATTTTCAGGTCTTTGTGTGGCTAAGCTTGTGTGGTGTTAAAAGATTAAAAATCATATAAAAGGAAACTCACAAATAAACTGAGCTTAGATGGTTAACGCATGGCAAGCTCAGTTTTGGTTAAGGAAAATGAAACACAAACGTTTTATAAACACAACCCACGAACCTCAGTATGTTTCAAGTAAAATATATACAAAGCTAAACAATTAAGTGGAAGTTAAAGGTGTTAGGCTGTAGAACAAAACAAAAACGAGCCCATGGCTCATTTGGTTGGAACGCTTGGCTATGGAACACAAGGTCAGGGGTTCGAACCCTGCACCTCACTTCTTATTTGTATAATTATTTTTGCAACTTTCACATTTTAACAATTACAACCCCTCAATTATACTCTACTTGTCACATTTCTAAAAGTTTCACAATTATTAAACTCTTATGTTATTATTACAATTTCAGCACCTCAATTCTAATACGTGACATTTTCCACCTAAAACTTTTATAAATATGAACGTATATAGTTTTTACCAATCTTCGTCTAAATGAAAATATGGTTAACACTAATTTTACTTGGCAACCACATCAATGTAAACAATGAGCTATATATATTAGTCCTAATATATTATCACGAATTTAATAAATATATATTTTATATATTTTCACACCTCGAAAACTTAACACTAGGCCAAAAACTGGAATTGGTTACACCAAATATGTGTGACGATATACATATAGTCACACATGGTTTTTTTCGTATGTGTGACTAAAGGTCGTGTGACCATAGGGTACCTACGGTCACATGTTTTGGTTCTTTTTAGTCTCACTTAAAAAAGAGTAACCAAAACGTTAAAATGTGTGACTAAATAGGTACAATTTTAGTTGGATTAATCAGCTTTGTGTGACCAAAAACTCTTATAGTCACACGAAGCATTTTCTTTTTGTATATTTAGTCACATACAATTAACCATAAAGTGGCCAAAAGTGTTAATAAGTGTGACCATATGGTGTTGAAAGTGAAGAAATGTATGGTTTGTGTGACTATAGATCATCCAATTGCCACATAAATTTGGTTTTTGTGTGGCCTTTTGTACCATTTAGTCACACAAATCATGTTTCTTTGGGGTATTTAGTCACATACAATTAATCATAAAGTGGCAAAAAATGTGAATAAGTGTGACCATATGTTCTTTAAAGTGAAGAAATGTGTGGTTTGTGTGACTATTGATCATCCAATGGCCACATGAATTGTATGTTTGTGTGGCCTTTTGTTACATTTAGTCACACAAAGCATTTTTCTTTTGGGTATTTAGTCACATACAATAAATCAAAAAGTGGCCAAAAGTGTGAATAAGTGTGACCATATGGTGTTTAAAGTGAAGAAATGTGTGTTTTGTGTGACTATTGATCATCCAATGGCCACATGAATTTTATTTTTGTGTGGCCTTTTGTTACATTTAGTCACACAAAGCATTTTTCTTTTGGGTATTTAGTCACATACAATAAATTATAAAGTGGCCAAAAGTGTGAATAAGTGTGACCATATGGTGTTTAAAGTGAAGAAATGTGTGTTTTGTGTGACTATTGATTATCCAATGGCCACATGAATTTTATTTTTGTGTGGCCTTTTGTTACATTTAGTCACACAAAGCATTTTTCTTTTGGGTATTTAGTCACATACAATAAATCATAAAGTGGCCAAAAGTGTGAATAAGTGTGACCATATGGTGTTTAAATTGAACAAATGTGTGTTTTGTGTGACTATTGATCATCCAATGGCCACATGAATTGTATGTTTGTGTGGCATTTTGTTACATTTAGTCACACAACAAATTAAGCAAACTGTGACCAAAAATGTTAATAAGTGTGACTATATGCATCTTTTAGTCACATTTAAGAAATCAATATATATATCATAACAAATTCAAATATATATAAAAACAAATTCAAATACAATAACAAATCAATAATTTGTGTCATTATATTATATATAACTGAACCAATTATACAATTGTAATGTCGTATATAATCAAATTCTCAACTACCATAATTTAAAGTTGTTGAAATATAAAATTCTTTACATGAGTTGTTGCCGTCTCACCACCACGTCCCGCCAGTTCCAAATACACTACTGCCTAATCTTCCCTTCCTGTGCAAAACCGGCTCAATACTGATCGCATCTGCTTCTGGAAGCTCAAGGTAACCAACCGGCTCAATACCTTTAGAAGTTGTGAATAATATGTAATCCAGTGTATCAGTGAAAGCAGGGGTAATGTTTGTGAACTCTGGTTCACCCCTTGTGTATGCATAAGCACTGCACAAAGGCATTGGTAGGTCTTCTGAGCATTCTGCTAAAGGTTCCGCTATTGAACCACCTGAAACAAGATACTGGTATACCTGAAACATGAATACGTACATTTAACTTTCATTAGAACCTTAAAGCGTATCAACTAATTTGTTTTAAGAGTGTTTATTAACAATATTCATGCAATTATTTCATGGTAGCAATGAAAGTTCAGTGGGTTTTTTTTCTTATATTTTATTTTATTTTATTTTACTCAAAATGGATTGTAAATTAAACCAAACTTGATTATTTTGTAACCAATTATCGCCAAGAGAAATGACAGTAAGTGTACCAGACTTCCAGGAACCGAATTGAAATCCCCTGCAATGAGCACTGAAGGAGTGCACTTAAACTTTTCAGATACCATTTTCTTTAACTCAGCTACACGTGATAAGAAATATTTCGCCTGTGCAAGCTTCACAGCAGCCCATTCTGGGTTCCTACAAAATAGAATACAATTTTTTATCATGCATAGTCAACACATCCTAAACAATTACCCACCTCACTGAATTTATAGAACATTGGATATAATTGGAATCATTATTAGTTATTACCAGTGAAGATGTGAGTTGGCCACAATGACATAGTGTTCACCAGGCTCTTTAAACTTGAATACAGCCATGATTCCAACATTATCACGTTTCAACCAGAAATACGGAAGTCCACGGTCCTTTGAATTCTGTCCTTGCCCTATGCCAATATCAAGAAAGAAACATCATTATACTGAGAAACCCACAGTCTTAAGAATAAATATAAATTATAAAATAACATCTCTAGTACCTTTGTTATCAGTATCAAGAGCTTTCCTTATAAGTCCAATACGCGCTGAATCATATAGCATCATCTCAGTAAGATCATTGTACTCAATTCTGTCCTCCATGATCAACTCGAATCTGGAAATTAAACAAACAAAAGGGCAAAAGGGTAAACTGAGTACATGATTACATCTGATATAAACTATATACAATGTATTTAGTTAATATAAATAGCATACTTGTTGTGCTTGTAGAAGATCCCGCATCCATCTTGTTTCCTCCCACTTCTTTTAATGTAGATGCTTGAGTAACCATTCCGCCCTACTTTCTTTTTGTAGAACCTTTTATACTCATCTAATTCCTGATAACAGTTATATGAACTTTTTCAATACGAAAGCCGAGTTGATAAATATAATGATATTATAAGGTCCCATGAACGAGTAATGATACTATAAGGATCTAAAACTCAGTCAGTCAATGACTCGCTACTTATGACATGAGCCAAGTGTATTTACGAGTTAAACTTCTGAGTCGCCTTGTTATAGGTGTAATTTGACTAGCTAGTATGAGTTTAACAATTATAATAAAAGTTATTGAGAATACCTGCAAGCATAGGATATTAACATCAAGATTCTTAAGAACATCAAGAATTACGTGCATACGAGTTTCCTTCCTGTGACAATATCGCACAGAAGATTACTTCAAATCAAGCATTAACCAAAAAATTACAAGAAAATACGAAACTCACCTGAGACAAGGCGATGGAGAGTGCGGGAAAATTCTACTTGTAGCTAATGACTGCAATCCCATACTATTCTTCCAAGCAGATCTAGTATCCTCATTGATTGAAGGTAAGTAGTCCCATCTTTCACAGACAGCTGTAGTTATTAACCCATAAACAGAATTATCAGATTTATGTGCCTCCCAATGTGCATAAAAAAACAATAACTAAGGTAAATCATATGATACTAGATATAACCATCTAATAGAATTATAATAGTATCTGATGCCTATTTGTCTCCCAACAACCAACAGAATCCTGGAAGCACACAAGAAATGATCTTATCACACCCTTCATTGTGGTGCCGAAAACAGACTAGATAAAATGGCACGAGAAAGAGAAACCAGATTATCAAGTAAATACTACTCAAAACAACAGAAAGACCACAGGTAGCACAACCACATCACAATGCAAGCAGCCATAGGGATGAGCAACTTGTCATGAGCTCTGTATTAGAACAATATCTAATAATAGTGTATCAGGGAACAATAGAACATAACCAGTGACTCTGAAGTCAGCCTAATGGTTGGCTTTTCAACAGAATTGATAACAATAGGTTTGCCAAAACTGAACTGCTCACTCATGGTTTTGCCAAAACTAGATTATTACTGAAGTGACAAGTTACCAGAAGACGATCACAATAGTCTACAACCTGCAGAGCAATAACTGAATGGATCCACATAACAAATAGCTTTCATACATGATCAAGTTATTACAAAATATTAGATGATACATATAGGATCAAATAGCTTTTGTAACAGTTTGTAGACATACTAACACAGCGATAAACCAAAAACCTGAATTAAACCATCAAAAGTTGCTTTGCGGTCATAATATAAATACTGTTGAACAACATGAACGAACGACAGTGAGTTTACAAAGAGCTACAATTTATAGTAAAATCACATATACCTAAAAAAATACAGTAATAAAAGAACAACTTGTTAGCATATGTGCATACCTGAGCCAGAATGTTATACGAAACCACTCGGCTCAAAAGCACTGTTGGTGATCTCGGCAACCAAGAGCTGCTCATGATAAGCCTTCTCGGCTGAGATGACATGCAGGAGTGTATGATGAAAGCATGAAATGGATCCTGGGGTATGGAACCAAGTTGGTCTGGAATTCAGTCACATCAACATTCAAAGCTCCATCAAACCTCAAAGACGCGATGAATGATGAGATGACCTGAGAAACAAAGCTATTAAGGTTGGTATATGTGGGATGCTCGATGTCAAGAGAATGTCTGCAGATGTCATAGATAGCTTCATTGTCGAGAACAATGGCAACATCGGTGTGTTCCAATAGGACACTGTTGTAGGGCTCAACGACATGTTGAGACCTGTGGGGATGGGTAGACGGTGAAACCAAGCTTGAACTTCTTTCCATAGTCAACAGAAAGACGTACCAACAAAAGGGAACCTAAACAAGAGCCAGTACCACCACCAACGGCATTGAATACAAGGAAGCCTTGGAGACCAGAGCAGCTGTCAGCAAGCTTTCTGATATGGTCCAAGCAAAGGTCAACAATATCTTTCCAGACTGTAACACAAGTATAAAAATTACAATATCAGCAATCATTCTAAGATGAGAATATCTTTGGAACAGAAATGGGCGATCATGCGTACTTGTGTAGTGACCACAGGCAAAGTTGTTGGCAACATCTTCTTTGCCACTGATCAATTGTTCAGGGTGAAAAAGCTGGCGATAAGTTCCAGTCCTGACTCCATTGATGACAGTAGGCTAAAGATCAACAAAGACAGCACGAGGGACGTGCTTCCCTGCACCAGTTTCACAGAAGAATGTGTAGAAGGCATCGTCACCTCCTTCAATAGTCTTGTCACTCGGCATCTGGCTATCAGGCTGAACATAAAAGAACCAACGCATCAACAAATATCACCAAACATCAAATCTATGATCACAAATAGAAAAAATATAGAAATGAAAAGTTGAGTCAGGGGTAGGTTGATTGTATAGTTTATTGGCCTGCTTTCTCAGATATGAGTATATGACTATAAAGAACTGTTTCATACTGGCAAATCAATTACATACAATGTAAATAACTAATTTTACATGAAATGATTCATAAACTTATAGATGAAAATAAAGACCAATTCATGTCTACGGTCGTAATAAGATTCTAGCGAAAACATTGCCTTACAAAGCTTTACCTACACGATTCATTCCCGACACCAAACATCAGAAATGTGGAATAAGCGATTATTTCATTTTATATAAAAGAGATCGAAGCAATATGAGGTATTATAAGAACAAAACTGTTTAAAGATTATACATACGCACAAACAAAAATAGAAAAGGGAGATGACTCACCATGAGTAAAATTGATAGAAATAGAACGACAACAGTGGAGACTTACAGCTATGGTGAGATGAGGTGAGGGAGAGCGGCGGTACAAGAGTGGTAGGTTAAGTGTATGTGGATGAAAAAGAGGGCTCTATAGTTTTTAAAGAGGCGGGATATATACATAGAGCCCTTTGGTTTTGTTGAAGACCAAAAGAGAGAACGTGAGAGGGGATGAAGATGATAAGTTTGTGGATGTGAGATGTGAGGTTGCTAATAGTTGGGATAATTTGATTTTTGGGGAAAACTTAGAGCGATAATTTGATTTTTGGGGAAAACTTAGAGCGGGATAACTGAAATTGAGAGAGGGAAATTCTATTTTCTTTGGAGGGATTATAGAATCTAATTTTTATATTTTATAAACCAACTAGTTTTTGTATTTTAGTCACATACAACTAACCATTAAGTGACCAAAAGTGTTAATAAGTGTGACCATATGCTGTTTAAAGTGAATGAATGTGTATTTTGTGTGACTATTGATTATCCAATTGCCACATGAATTTGGTTTTTCTGTGGCCTTTGGTAACATTTAGTCACACAAAGCATGTTTTTGGGAGTTTATTTAGTCACATAAAACTAACCCAAAAGTGGCCAAAAGTGTTAATAAGTGTGACCATATGCTGTTTAAAGTGAAAGAATGTGTGTTTTGTGTGACTATTGATCATCCAAATTCCACATGAATTTGGTTTTTGTGTGGCCTTTGTTAACATTTAGTCACGCAAATCATGTTTTGGCTACACTTAAATAATGTGTGACAAACTGTTTAGTGTGACTATATGTACTGGATTTTGGCTACACTTAAATAATGTGTGACAAACTATTTTGTGTGGCCGTATATGGCATTTGGTCATACTATTAGAAGCAAATGTGACTATAAGTTTAGTGTGACCATATATGGCATCAAGGTTACTTGTATTTGTCACACGTTCCAAATGCATATGTGACTAAATGATCTGGAACAAAATCACCAGTTACCTTTAGTCACATAAGGGTCG
Source organism: Artemisia argyi (assembly GCA_030686995.1). NCBI lineage: Eukaryota > Viridiplantae > Streptophyta > Magnoliopsida > Asterales > Asteraceae > Artemisia > Artemisia argyi. The sequence goes on from CM060685.1 coordinate 62,594,967, forward strand.
ATTGTGTGGCAATAGAGGTCTTATGGTCACACATTTGAAATGCTCATGTGTGACTAATTCGTAAAAGCTGTCAATTTTCCTACCTTCAGCCACACATATATTTGAATGTGTGGCTGTTCCAAATCGAGCATGTGTGACCATAGGTCATTTTTGGCCTAGTGTAAGTCGAGTCATATCCTTGTACATATTGTTTTGGGACGATTGGGACTCATGGGTAAAGTACTTATTTTATGGAGTAATGGGGAAGAACATCATATATTACCCCCGCATGTGCGTTAATCTTAAAAGTACTCCAAGTGTTTTAATTTTCTTAACTCGAGTCATTAGATTAGTTTATTGTAAAGTATGTAAAAATTCAAGTGTAAGGGAAATTTACATTCCCTATGATGTATTATTTTGGATGGTAGGGTAAGAGTGTATGCAAAAAAAAAAAAAAAAAAAAAAAAAATCAAAAAATCAAGAAAAAAGAAAAGAAAAAAATAGAAAAAGAAAAGAGAAAAAACATACGGACTACAATCCCTTTTCATTCTATGTTTATTTTATGTTTTTGTTATTCTTCATTTATTAGCTTAAGTCGAGTCTAGTCTTGGCTTAGCAACGCCACATTGTACATGTAATTAACCAAGATTGTTAACTCGCCACCAGTAAAGACTGCCTATATCCAACAAAACCGTGTATTTCATATCCTTACACCTAACGTTACAACCCTTTAAAAGACCTCTTTGATAGTTTATCCTAGGTGCTTATGCCATGTGGTGGAGGTTTGATCCTTTCCCAAGCCTATGGTAATCTATTTTGCTATGACAGGTAGTGAGAGATATCTTCCGTTTCCATATTGTAATTTATACTTTATTACACCCGAGAGATGTGAGTATCTAAACACTATTTGTGAGGTGCTAGTGTATGACCTCCGTGCTTGTCTATTGGTCTTTAGTGGAACGATTATTTGTTGTAATTACTTTTATATTAGTGTTAAATGACCCCTAACTTGTATTTTGACTAGAATAAAAGGGCATTTGCTTGAGGACAAGCAAATCTCAAGTGTAAGGGTATATGATGAGGCGAAAAATGAACCACTTTTAGGGGGTCATTTAAGCCCGGAATTGAATGTATTTGATCAAATATTGCCCTAAATTGTTCCTTTTGTGATTTTAGGTACTTTGGGAGTGAAATATGGAAAAGGAAGCAATTCGGACGTTTTTGGAGCATAAAAGTGAAGAAAACGCCAAAGACTTAATTTTCTAAGCTGGGAACAGTAGGTGACAGCGTCAAGAGTACCATCCTGATGGCGTCAAGAGTAAATTTCATGACGACCCAGTACAGAAATGAAGGCGTCACAAGGAAGAGCGTCAAGAGTTAAATACGTGACGGTCTGGAAAAATATATAACGTGACGGCGTCAGATGTAGATCAAGGCAGTCCGAGAATTCTTTTCGCGGCGAGATGACGGCGTCACCCATGTGGTCTTGACGCCGTCAGCCTCAGTTTTCTATATATAGTTTTCTATTTTTCATTCATTAAAGAGGAACAAGTTTGGAGAAACCCTAAGGCCGAACCATATACGATTTTTACAGGTTTTTCAAGGGTTTTCAGCCCTTGAACTCTTTCATGTGTAATTGAGATAAGTGTTCTTCTAATTCAATCAATATGTCTATGTGTTGGTTGTCTATATCTTGTGCTTGTCTTAATTCCACCATGCTAGGCTAGATTTATCTTGTGTTTGCTTAGATCTAATGAAACCTAGATGTTGATTATGTGTTGATTACTTGTTTATGGTTGTATTGGATGAATGATTTCGATGTTAGGCTTAAGAAAACTGGCAGATCTCCAAATGGTAACATGCTTGAACGTCTTAGGAAACATGAACCGATGTGCACTAGGTTTTATTGGTTGTATTTAATGCATGAGTAAATTCTAATGATCCCATGTTAGGAGCTTCTTAGCCGGCTCGACATAGGAGTGAAGTAGGCACTCATAGGATTGGGGAGTTAAGTGCGCCACCCCATGAATGGTATTAAGGAATACAATCCGTCATCCACGCAACTATAACAAGTAATTAATGTGTAAAAGATATCTAGGGAGTAGTGAAATCTAAGTAAATACATTTCTCCACTTATTGCTCACAACCTTAGTTTAATTTAGTTTTATTTTCATTTCTAGTATTTTATTTTGATTGCATCTTTAGTATTGGGTTAGTTGACTAGCAACTAATTCCGCCCAAATCCTTCAAACCCGAGATATTTACTTGCTTTCTAAAAATTATAAAAAAAATACAAAAATAATGATCCCTCATCTCTAGAACTAGTATTCAGGTTTTCTAATCCTAGCTGAACGATCAATCCCCCGGTACTTGTCACTATACTATACTACAACGATCAGGTACACTGCCTGGTGGGGGTTGTAAGCTTCTCAAGATCCCTTGAGAGGTAAAGCCTGGTGCAATCCCTACGCATCAGTCGACAAAAAGTGTCTCAAGATAAAGGAGGTCTTGGTTTTTTCAAACAAGGTACAACCACTCTTATAAGCCTAACAAAACCTATAACATTTGTAAAGGCTAAAGAAAACGAGGCTCCAAAAATCCCCGAGGCTGACGCGCTGGCTGACGCGTCAACGCGCCATCAGCGCGCCAGACCTCTGAGGAAAATTGGATCTTCATTAAACGATGACATTAAACCAATTACTCCTCAAGCTCCTCTTGTAAGTACTCGAGGTAATCAAGCTCCCATTGCAAGAAGAGAAAATCTAAAACAATTTTGTAACTTAAGCTCTCGCAATGGACTTGGATACTCACAACCTCGAGTAAATCAAAGATCACTTTTGCCTACACCTAATATGAGATCTTCTACCTCATACAACCAAAGACCATCTTTTCAAAATAATCAAAGAAGAAATTTTTCTAACTATGGTCGAAGATCTTCTCAATACCAATACAACAATTACCTAAGGAGAGACAACTCCTATTCAAACCCAAACTTCTTTAGACCACAAGCATATCATAACTATAGACCAAGTTATCAAACTCAAAATAACTATCAAAACAATCCTTGGTACGCCTTTTCTAAATACGGTATTGAGAAATTATGTGTCTTGCTTCAAGACCCAAGAATGTTTAACTTGGGCACTTTAAATGCTAACCAAAATGGACTCAAGAAACAATGGGTACCAAAGGCATGAGTTATACTTTTGTTGTAGGTTTGCCTCAAAAGTGATCTACAACCGGATGAGTGGGTAGTGGATAGTGGTTACGCTAAACACATGACCGGGAATAGAAGATTGTTCACATCATACACGGCGTATAATGGCAATCAAGTCATTTTTGGAAGCAAACTTAACGACAAAATTGTCGGCAAAGGTAATGTCCTTCATGACTCTATAGAAATTTCCAATATTGAGCATGTTAGGGGTCTAAGTTTTAATTTGATTAGTGTAAGTCAATTATGTGATGATGATTGTGAGGTCAAATTTACTAAGGTAGATTGCACTATTAGTAAAAATGGTGTTGTGAGGTCAATTATCCTAAGACTACCCGGACTATATGGTTTGATGGGTGGATCGAGACTTATTTCAACTCCTAAATTTTCATCCAAGGATGGAAGATTAGGTGACGGTTTTGGTTGAGGCTCCGGTTCTTCAAAACTAGGAACTTCCCTAGAACTAAGAGTAAGGTTATCATTATAAGTATTCAAACCTATATCCTCTAGTTGTGTTTGGTTCAAAGGTTCTACCTCAATTGGGATTCCTAAAGTCTCATCTACTTCATCCGAATAAGTCACGGGCGGTGTGTATACTTCAAATGATGGTAGGACTTGTGGGGTACTTAGTGGGCTTAAATTTTCAACTCTATCATCCATCTTATCAAGATTACCAATGTGCTCAGCTTGTATTGTGGTGAAATCAAACCACTTCGTGCACCCAGTTATCTCATCTATACGCTTATCCCCAAACAATCTTCTTGCTTGTTCCCTTAAACTTGCTATCAATTGATCCGTAACAACGTTTGTTGGGTTGTCCTTTTTTTTGCAAGTATGGCACAATTCTCTATGGTTTCCCATGCTTCATTAACACTTAATCCCCAAAGGTACCCATCTGCGGCATGGTCAATGTCCATTTTGGTATAGTGGTCGACACGATGGTAAAATATTTCAATTTGGGACCACAGATCAAAATTATGATGAGGGACTTTTCGGAGTAAATATTTAAAACGAGCCCATGCATCATATATAGGTTCATCCTCATGTTGTTTAAACATCAAGATGTCATTTGGAGTGGGTGAATTTCGTGGTTGGTAGTATGGTGGATTCGCGTTCTCCATAATGGCTAACGGAATAGTCAATGGAAAGGTTTTTACAAACAAAGTTACAAAGAAAAGATAGACTAAAGAAAACCTAAAAATAAAAATAAAATCTTACTAGAAAGGAATCTAGCAAGTAGACCTAATAAAAAGAAATCCTAACCTAGACAATAACTATTCCCCGGGCTGCGGCGCCAAAAACTTGATGCGTAGGGATTGCACCAGGCTTTACCTCTCGAGGGATCTCGAGAAGCTTACAACCCCCACCAGGCAGTGTACCTGATCGATGTAGTATAGTATAATGACAAGTACCGGGGGATTGATCGTTCAGCTAGGAATAGTGTCGCTAGGATTAGAAAACCTAAAGACTAGGTCTAGAGATGAGGGATGATTCTTTTTGTATTTTTTTATATTTTATGAAAGCAAGTAAAAATCTCGGTTTTGAAGGAGTTGGGCGGAATTAGTTGCTAGTCAACTATCCCAGTACTAAAGATCCAATCAAAATAAAATACTAGAAATGAAAATAAACTAAATTATACTAAAGGTGTGAGCAATATATGGGAGAATTGTGTTTACTTAGATTTCACTACTCCCTAGATATCTTTTACATGTTAATTACTTGTTACAGTTGCGTGGATGACGGATTGTATTCCTTAATACCATTCATGGGGTGGCGTACTTACTTCCCCAATCCTATAAGCGCCTACTTCACTTCTATGTCGAGCCGGCTAAGAAGCTCCTAACATGGGATCATTAGAATTTGCTCATGCATTAAATACAACCAATAAAACCTAGTACATATCGGTTCATGTTTCCTAAGACGTTCAAGCATGTTACACAATGGAGATCTGCCAGTTTTCTTAAGCCTAACATTGAAATCATTCATCCAATACAACTATAAACAAGTAATCAACACATAATTAACATCTAGGTTTCATTACATCTAAGCAAACACATGATAGATCTAGCCTAGCATGTTGAAATCAAGACAAGCATAAGATATATTCAAACAACACATAGACATATTGATTGAATTAAGAGAAGACTTATCTCAATTGAACATGAAAGGATTCAAGGGGTGAAAACCCTTGAAAATACTGTAAAATACGACCTAGGGTTTACAAAGTTCGACCCTAGTATTCTCCACACAAGTTCCTCTTTTTAATGAATGAAAAATAGAAAACTATATATAGATTCTGATAGGTGACGGCGTCAAGAACAAATTTCTGACGCCGACATCTCGTTGCCAAATAGTTTCTCGGACTGCCTAGATATGGGTTTGACGCCGTCATGTGTATTCCAATTGTAGGTCGTCACCATAATAACTCTTGACGCCCTTCTTGTGACGCCTTCAGGTTTTCACTGGGTCGTCACGGATTTTACTCTTGACGCCGTCAGCTTTTTCTTCTTGATGCCGTCAGGTACTGTTCTCAGCATGGAAAATTAAGTCTTTGCCGTTTTCTTCACTTTTATGCTCCAAAAACGTCCAAAATGCCTTCTTTTCCAGAATTCACTCCCAAAGTACCTAAAATCACAAAAGGAACGATTTAGGGCAATATTTGATCAAATAAATTCAATTTCGGGCTTAAATGACCCCCTAAAAGTGGTTCATTTTTCGCCTCATCAGTATTCACCCCCCCCCCCCTCTACGGTTCTACAAGTATGATAACTATCAAACTGAGATAAACAAATGTTTATGATGTGCTAATCATTCATCTCTTGATGTTTGTAGCCTTCGGGAGGGTGGGAAACACTCTGGGAATCATCCCAAAACGTCTTCGGTGAAGGAATGGCCTTTAGGTTAAGTTATGGTTATATTTATAGGAAAAAGGCCCAGCATGTTGAGTATACGACGTTTGGAGATAACAACCCATACGTTATATAGCCAATACACCATATGAGAAATACTGTCATATGTCGTATGCCATCTCTGATGTGTAGACTTATTTTTCCCTTTCCGTAGTCTCTTGAATCAACTAAATCGAAGTTCGAACGAAGAAGTTATGGCCAAAATACCAAAGCACCTTTCATAGACCTCGTGTAATCTTGATAGCAACTTTCGGCTTCATCTCTTCACTTGATTCTTCTATACAACGTATAGGTATAAATCCTAGATGACATATAAGCCTTGTGTGCACTTTAACGTCTTCATGTCTTCAGTTTATACGGTGTATACATGTGAACTCGTATACGTCGTATGCTCTTCCATACTTAGTAGTTTTTTTCGAAGTAAATATGTATACGCCGTATACAAGATTGGGGGTATACAACGTATGTCTTGAGTGATATTTTTACTTCTTATATTTTGACTTCTTTTATGGAATTTTCCAGTCTTTTCTGCGATAGTTGCTCCATAACTCCAGAATTAATACTATAACTAAATGGATAGCAATTAAGTACCAAATAACGTATAAATGCTATAAAAACATGCAATTATCATGGGATATTGATGGTAAATTGTTGGGTCAATTCATCACCCACTTCCCCTTAACTGTATTAAATAGAAAATATCCTAAGTACAAAAAGCTGAAGACAACTTCAGCTCACACAATGCAGATGCTGAAGACAACTTCCGTACACATTAGTTGAAGACAAATTCAGCTTACACAACATAATGTTGAACACAACTCCGGCATACATAGTACAAAAGCTGAACTGAAGAATGAAGTTCAACTTGAACTTCTTCTAAGCCCTTGAAGACCAAAAGATGTCTTCACTTCAAGCGTACTGACGCGGGTCAGTAACTGAAGACTAAGTCCAAAGAAGAAGTTCATTTCAACAAGGTGGCAATGCCTTGTTGAACGATGAAAGTTAAGTTCATTCAGTTTCTTGGATTGCCTTACTTGCGTGATAAAACGCTTCCATTCAGGTTGGAGACGTAGCATAAAGTTGATGTTTAAGATGCTTTGACCCATTGTGATGTTGTGTATGTTCAAGTCATTTACCACACTTAAAAACCTTAAGTGGTATGATTCCAATGTCTTTCTAGGCACATATGTAAATTTCTCATATTCGCATAGAAACATTATCTCATTCTCTTGTTGTCCAACTTTTGTTCCCTGCATCCCATATTGCCTTTGCATTTGGGTAACTATCCACCGTTGACTATATGTCATTGGGCAATCCTTGCAAAACAAGATGAATAGAACGTTTGTCAGCTTTGATCCGGTTCTTCTCTACGTCGGAGAGATCTAAGTCCTCTTGAGATGGGTTCAGTAGTTGGATCTGAAGTAGATGGAACAGTGATTTCTCATATGATATAAGGACCATGCTTAATGGAATGCCAAATCAATTGACCATCGGGTTTGTCTTCAATGAAACGCTGCATACGACTTGCCCATTGCGTGTAAGAACCATGAGAAAGCATGGTTGGACGATTGTAAGGGCCAGACTGAATGATATATGTCTAAGAAGCAAAAAGCATTTGTGCAGTGATTTGTGGAATGATTTACTAAGTCATGTTGATAAGTATGTGAGAATGATTACGAATCTATGCGATAAAGAAGTGATTGTGTTTTGTTTTATGTTAAAGTCGATGTATATCACTAACAAAGTCGACATATTGTCTATAAAGTTGGTAAATTTAAACTCCAAGTCAATATTTGTCCTTGTTTGAACTTGGTAAAACCATAAAAACCAAAGTAGGTAAACCCTTATGAATCTCGGTAAAAACTACAAAAGGAATATTAGTAATTAAGTAAACAGAATCTTGGTAATTTTCCCTAAGAGAATCTCGGCAAACTGTTTGAGTGCAATCTCGGTAAAAAGGACCTTAGCCAAATTCTATATTTTAACATAGTTTTCAAAATCGGCAAAGTACAAAACTCGATAATTTTAGGAACACAATCTTGGTATTTTGGTTATATTGAAACTAGGTATTTTTGGCTTGGTCAAATGCAGGTAAATTAGAGTTTTGACTATGTGTTTTACCGATTTTCTCCTCTCCAAAACTCGGCAATTTTCGAAACAAAAACCAAAGTAAAAACGCAAGAAAAGCTTAAAGTTTTGACGTTGTACACTCAATTTTTATTTATTTATTTATTTATTTATTTGCCTAAATAAACACTATAACGTGCCTAGATCCCTTTATAAGAATGTATAGTTTCAAGAATCTACATGTAAAGTCTTGACCTTTTTGAAATTTTCAATTAGAACACTATATCGCAAAAAATAAAAAATGAACAAAAGGCTTAAAAAATTGTGTTTTTTTTTTTTGAAAATTTTTGCACACTCTTAGCCTAAAACATCAAATACATCATAAAGGGTCTCCTTTAGCGATGTTTCCAAAAAAAAAAATAATAATAAAAAAAAAATCATTGTTTTAGAGAGTTTACAGAATCGGTAAAAATGAGTATTAAAGGTTGTGTTTTTTGGATTTTTGATCAAACTTTTTGCACTCTAATGTTCTAAAAGACACCAAAAATCAATTATCCGTTTGCATAAATGATCTAAAGTGATGGAACACAAGATTAAATAAAATAAAATAAAAACACACGCAAGCCCTTTTTGTGTAGCACAAAAATCGGTGGTAAACATGAATGTATAAAAATAGCAACTTTTTCGACATACAAAACAGAACAAAACCATCATTAGGCTCTTGATAATAATTGAGAGAGAGAGAGAGAGAGAGAGAGAGAGAGAGAGAGAGAGAGAGGTTACAAGACTGAAATCAGCTGAAATCGAGAAGAAAAATATAATGAAGCTGAAAATCAAATTGATATATTCTTTATATATACTAATTGTGTTGACACCGACCACCTTAAGCATTATAAAATTGTTAAATTCTGAGCCGTGCACTGGCCTTATTTTGCTTCAATGGTGTTTGGGTCTCTCGGCCCGTCACTTTTTTTTCCCTTTCCGTGGTATGTGGATGCGTGCTTATCTACTACCAAATTCTAACCACAATTTTATATAAACATTCAAAACACATTTATAACAAACTAAAAATGCAAAAAACATAAAGAAAAAAAAAATAGAAAGATATAAAAGAATGCTATCATTTCATTATATTCGCCCACAACGAAAACATAAAGTTACAACAAAAACAAAATTCTTTTTCTTTCTGATGATTACAATACTACACATGCGGCAAAAAAAAATTGTCTTAAAAAGCCCCGCCGCAATGCGTGCACTATATCCCTTGTTGATATGAAATGACTGGGTTACTGGGTATCAAACCTTAAGCTATAAACTAGCTGCTTAATTTGAAAATTTTAACCGGCCCAATACATTAACAGGCTTGTTGTGTGGGCCTTCTTAACGCTGAGGCCTAAGTGAACGAAATCAAAACTTAGCGTCTCAGCCTTGTTTTCGAATAAAGATTACGTTCTTGCAGGCCAACCGGCACATCCTGACATAATCTAACTCATCCAATTGCTCATGTATGCTCACGACACTTAAACTCATCTAAACATATTCTCCAACTCGAGCTATCCGAATAGACGTTTGTGTCCAACTCGAGTATCAAACCACATCAGAACCCCAAATTACCCCACTAGGAGATAAAAGATGCACAAACCTCAAAATTATTGTGCAAGGAAAAAATATGTAGGTTCTCTCGTGAAAGGGAAAATGCGTCAATAACACATTGATATTAGCATGCATGAGCATTTGAATGAGTGTTGTAATGTTAAGGAGTTACAAATGACAAATCATATATTATACAAGATTACTATTGTCTATATATTTGTGTTCGACGTGATTATTGGTATTAAACTTTTAATAACCATATAAATTGAAGCTAGAATTCATCAACTCTACTTGAGTTGCAAGTTGATTTTTAATGATATTTTTTAGTCTCGCCTCGACCGACCTTCATATCGAGTTGAAAGTTTATGAATATAAACTACAAAAAGGGACCATGTCAACTGACACAACTTGATTTATCGAATATCTTTCACGTAATAATAATGTGAGTTGACCATTGACCCTAAGGACGTTTACGCGCAAGGCTATTCAAAATGCCAGAATGATAAATACTATGGGAGTCAACTCTCTTACGAATAAAAGGGAATTCACATTTGTGACATTGAAGATGTCACTTATTTTCAATGTGATGCATATTGCTAAAACTATGACTTAACTATGTGAACAAACAAAAATGTTTTTATTTTTTAATGTAATTCGTCCGTAATCTTTTTTTTCGCTTGGCCATTGTTCAGATGCTTATTAATCTCTTTTAATCTCGTATATATGTGAAACAACAACATAAAAGAAAACTCGAACAAATTATGCCAAATAATGTATCATTCGATGCTCTTAAAGTTTGATATACCTTTCGATATACTTTTCAGATGCTCTTTTTGAGAATTTTTCGTAAAAAACTAAAAAAATTGCAATAATACGCAAATACACTCACAAAAAAATGATATCTTCTCGTCTTCTATGAACCTCTTATTCCTCCTAAGAAGTCCCTCTTTCCTCCAAATAGTCTCATTCATTCTCATACGAACCCTTTTTACCTATCGCCGCGACGCCGCCGAAGAATTGTGAAACCCATAATAACCATAGCAAACTTGTTCATAACCATTTTGAACAGCCCCATTACGAACCTATGCTTCTTCTCATCTCTAATTCCTCCCATTCTCCATTATTGAACCTATTCTTTCATTCTTTTTAAAACACGCTTACTTTCAACATAATTTTTCTAATTCATGTTATTTTCTCATTCATTTTAGCAACAATTACAACATTAATACCAAAAAGTTTTCTTCTTCTATTTCTTTTAAAACCCACTTACTTTATATATATTTCTTTTTCACCTTTATTTTTTTATTCATTTTACCAATAATTACAGGACTAATATTAATTTAAGTCATCGTATTCAATTTTTTCATGTGACCATTATTTTGGTGGTTCATGTAATTCTCATGTTCGTTAAGAAGATATAAAATATATGAAAAACATGGATGCAAACATAATATGAAGAAGATGATAAATAGCGGATTGTTAGATGTTTTATAATTTTTATTTATGCTATTATACAAATTCCATATGTTACGATGCAGTGCCAACAAAATTAGAGAAATGCGATTGAAAATAATATATTTATAAATAAAAAGTATGCAGATTGGTGGCAGATGATGTCAAAAGGATATTCTTGGTATTAAAAAAAAGATTAAATTTAAGAATATATCATAAATGTGAATCAACTTAAAAGTAAGATGCATTTTGACTCATAGAAATACAGATTTCCCAGATAAAACTTAGATATTTATATTTTGTTACAAGTGTTATGGGCCTATGGCTTTAAAACTTTTTGAAGTAGATTGTTGTTTCTTAAACATATACTTAATCGTTTCGAACGACAACAAAATAAATTCAAATCTCTCAAGGGCCAAGGCCACAAGTATGATGTACATGGTATATAACAGATTTCATCTGGCTCCTGTATAATTAATGTAGATAATTAAGCTAATTCCTAATTCAAAAGATTTACTTGTTAAAAGCATCTTGCATTTTTTTAATCATATTTTCCGACCTTTTGGCCGACTAAGCCACGGGGTTTGAACCCACCACTACACAGACTCAACCCGGTAAAACCCTTCATTTTCAGGAGATTGACGTGACTACTTCAAGGTTGTTTGCACAATTGCACATAGCATGAACTAAACTTGAGACCTCACACATTTTAGAGTGATAGTTACACGCTCTCTTTCTACTAGGCTACCTGAGTGGTTTCTTACATGAGATTATTTTTAAGCCATAAAAAATACTCCCTCCGTTCTAAATTTATTGTCCATTATTGACTTTTTTAGTCTTTCTTTTTCAACTTTGACATTAAATATTTTTTTGTGTGTTATATAATATTTGATGCAAAATATATAAATGAATTAGGTTTTAAGTGTACTTTTTAATGGTATAATTTTTCATCAAGTATTATATAATAAAAAATATATATTTATGGTAAAAGTTGAATCAGTTTGACTTTGAAAATTCAAACTCGACAATAATTTTGGGACGGAACGAGTAAGGTTTAGCTACCAACATGCTTTGAAAATACACATAAAATAATAATTATTGTCACCATTCTGAGATAGTTGATCATATAAACTTATCCTGCTTTTATGTGATACATTTTTTACGGTTATTTGATCATTCAGATTTATTGGACAACTGATCAGTGTGGTCCCTGAACTCGCACGAAAGTTGTATATATATAACCCACATAATGCATACATTTCGTCATCCTCATTTTCAGCCTTCAATTATTTTCACTCATTTCTATGATGTTTTTTTGTTGATGATCGATCGACTTGCTAATTTGTGGTGATCTACTCTTCTAAATTTAGTGGCGAAGCTTGGATTTTGTAAGTGGGGGGTCGGGATCTAAATTTTTTTTCTTCCTAAGGCTATATTTCAGGTATACCGAAATTTTTGAGGGGTCGAAACCGAATATACCGAAATTTTTCTACACGAAAACTATATACCCCCTACATCGCAAAAAAAATTTCGATGGGTCGGGCGCCCCCGGCCCCTATGAAGCTTCGCCCCTGCTTCTAATCATTGATACGTGCTCCAGCGAAAAACCAACATTTGGCAGATTTTGACAAGCTAGGTATGATTTCTTGTCAATCAACTTAGTCTGCTATATTGTTCAAAAACAAAACTTAGTTTGCTGTAAGAACATCTCTAATGCCATCAACTTTCTCAAGTTTATAGCAATTTCATGTCATGTCACACAAGATTTTTATAAATTATATTTAATAAACTACCATGTACATGATATAAATTTCATAATTAAGCCCATAAGTGACCACACTAATGTTTTTATTATCATTATGCATTTATGCTATATTCAAATTCATATGTATTAGAGACTTATGTGTAGTGATACACCAATAACTATTATTGGTGTGTCATTTTAGCATCTCTTCAATATCGCCCTAATAATTAAAACACATTCTTTAGTAATAACATCTACTAATTGTTATTGGTGCATGAGAGTTCTATAACACATCACCAAAATACCCAACTCACTCAAAAAAAAAAAAAAAAAAAAAAAAACGCCTGTTGTTTGTTCCACTGGGATCCGAATGGCTTGCGCCAATGGCACCACCACAATGCACTATGGCTCATTGGTCCCAAAAATGTGTCAATAACATGTTGGTTCACCTCACTGTGCTCTCTTAGTATGAGTAAGTCCATATTTATTTCTCTCTTTATAGTTTATACACATGCACTTGCTCATCATCTCTCTTCTATATAAACTTTTATAAACATTGCGCACCTATGAAGGTTTATGGATATAACTCCATGTCAATATATGAACAAGCTCTATAAACCTACATTGAAAATTCTCTAACAATTTTATATCATGTTTAAATAAAGCACATATATATAAATCTAATAACAATATATAAAGCGATAAATAAACATGCATATTTATTTTTTAACATAATGAAAGTATTTTTTAAAACTCTATATGGTGTAAATATTTTTAAAATGATAACATCATCTTTAGTGACAAGCGATTTTAACCTCCAACGTTTATAATATTACTGACTCGCCTTTATATATATTGAGGTAACATCAACCTCGTACCCATACTATTTTTATAAGAAATAGTTTGTTATTGCCTTAAGTTAATATAATAAATTAATTTTTTTGTCATGTACTACGTATAAAGTTATTACGAGTATTACGGTGAACATATAATCGAGAAATATCGCTAGCAAAAATTTTAAGTTAAAAGAATCGTCGCAATGCCCTGTATGACTGTACCTCGCTTGTAATAACTAATCCATGATTTTTGTCTTAACAAGTATTTTTATGAGATTCGAAAAAAAATTGCACAAATAACTCACGCACATTTCTTATGACATATCATATCAATTAGTGCAGGCCAGGTAAATAAAATCTATAATGGCTGACACAAGTGGCATGACACCAGAACTCGAGCAGCAGCAACATGTACTCACAGATGAATCGATAAATGCCTTGGGACCAGATCCAGAACAAGAAATACGGCCAGAGCCAACACGAGTACCACAACCAGAAATAGAACCTGCTGAACCTGAACCTCAACTTGAACAAGAAGAAGTAAGACCACAAGAACCCGCACTCAACCAGGGCCAGAGCATGCACCAGAACAGGCGGTTCAACAAGCTCAACTTAATCTTCCACTTCCAGATCTGTTAAATAGTAAGTTCCACATATAAAACAAGTAGTATTAATCTTATCAATACCGCATGCATATAGTTTAATTTGACTTTTATTTAATGAGAAGTTAAATTAAAAATCCAATTATATAGCTTTTAACTAATCTAGTACACGCATACTACATTAGTACATTATTTGAATTATTAATTATCAACGCATGCACTATCTTATATTTTATATACTAAAAGCTTAAGTAGCCTTATAAATGTAAGTGGTCATAATAAATGGCTCATGAATTGAAAGTGAAATGTGGATGTTTCATGTGTTAGTATATTGATTTAATAGTCATGCATAAGCATAAGTACATAGGAGATGAAGTGTTTGGCGCCATGAATGCATAAATTAAACAAACCAATTAGTGGTTAATCTTTTTACCTTCCCATCCATGAGTTACAAATATTTTATCAACTATATAATGTGTCAAAAATCACACACAACAAACCACAACTTCCTCCACACCGCGTGCACATTGGGCTACAACTTATTATAGTGGTAAAGTAAGCATCATATCGTCTTACTTATTTAGCATATTGATTTATATTGTTTCATGTAAATTTCACGTGTGTTTTGTGTGTGTAACAATGTAGGACATAAAGATGGCGCTTAGGAGGTTTCGTAGTAACATCATCTTCTCTAATAGTTTAAGAGATCCTACACATCGTTTTCTTATCAATTAAGTGAAACATGCACGGACATTTTTACTTTGATCGAAAATGCAATATATTGATTAATTGTATTTAAGTTACTAACGATCAACTATATCTAATTGTTTTTTGTAGCACGTCAAGAATCATTAAAGAAAGAGATCGAGAAGTCACAAAAATTGTATCAAGAACAAAACATGCAAAAGGCCAACGAACAACAACGACAAAGACAACAACAACAAAAACAAGAACAACGCCACGGCCATCGGTGAAATGAATACTTAGCATTCATATTAATTGTACGTTACAAATTAAACATACAATATTTTACTTCATGTAATACTAACAGGCTAATACTATTGATTCGTTAACAAGTAAGTTTCTTGAAAATAATGTGACGAGCATTCAATTTTTAATCAATAATTATTATTACATGTGAAGAGACTCTTTTAAATGTATCATCTTGAAAAAAGTCTCTTCACATATACTATTTTAATATCAATAAACTATTTAAATGTGTGTTTTTTTTAGTACGTCAAGAATCATTAAAAAAAGAGATCGAAAAGTCACAAAAATTGTATCAAGAACAAAACATGCAAAAGGCCAACGAACAACAACAAAAACAAGAACAACGCCACGGCCATCGGTGGAATGAATTCTTAGCATTCATATTTGTTGTACGTTATAAATTAAACATACAATATGTAACACCTAAAATCCGAGAACATGTGAAAAGACCAAATTACCCTTACAAATTTGAAAATTTAATTGAAAGCTTATTAAAGTACCAAATAAATCCCAAACCTCAAACAATGCACAAGTTATGTATCCCAATAATTTTAACAATTACAAGTAACATTTATACAAGTGGTGAAATTACGAAAATGCCCCTATGTGGCCGATTAAAGAAAAAAATGCATTTTATTTGTTTTATTTTGAATTAAATGATATATATATGGTAAATTGAGAAGATAATTATTAAGAGATAATTACCTCAACTAAAGTCACGAATTTTCTGGATCAAATCTCCCCTCCACATGGCATTACTTGTTTAAAAAGTCAATCCATACCTTTTCTCCCAAAAACCCTAATACCGATCCAAAGAAAAACACACAAAGAATTCCCTTAGCCTCCATACGACACACACAATCCTCCTCAGCATTTTTCTGTGATCAAACAACATCCAAGAGGTCCTAGAAAAATACCCTTTTGAATTGTTGAAGCTTGGTTCGATCGTGGCACATTTTTCCTTTTGTCGAGCCCTATAAACAAGGTAATTCGTTTTTGATTCATTCGACCTCCACTAAAATTATTTCTTATTTTTATGGTGATTCTTACATCATATACAACCCACGAAAATTGGTTTCAAGGTTGGAAGGTCATCGGTGAAGTCGTGGTGATTTTTGGATCATTTGGCCTCTACGCGTAGGTTATAAATTGTACAGCCCTCTCCACACGTTCAAGCCTTGGTTTGGTATTTTTCTCAGGTCCCTTACATCCTATAAACATCAAATAAAATGGTTGAATCGATCCATGCATGCTCTATATCATATTCGTAAATAAAACCCTAAAAACATGTGTAAATCGTAAAATACACCATGCGATCCATAAGAATTCCAAATACAATTTATTTATACTTTTTATAATGTAATATGATCTGTAAAAATGTTGGAAGAATTATCATGGCCTAAAACATTGTGTTTCGTAATTATTTTGTTTTGATTAAATCGTATAAAGAGAAAAAGAAAATAAAATCGTGTAACCTAGGGTTTATGAACTAGGGCTTGTTTTGATTTTATTAATGGCTCTTAAATGATTAAGTAATGATTAAAAATGATTTGGATGGATTAGGGTTTTCAAATTCTTATTTTTGTGTTATACGATTTGTATGTAAATATTTTGGGTGAGTTTTGTAAACTTTAAAACTTAAGGGTTAATTCTGGAACTTTATTTGAGCTGTATAATATTCGAATAAAATATATAATGAGGGTGCTAAGTGTAAGTTTTGCATTTAAATTGATTAAAATGTATTTTAAACCTAATTAGGGTTTGTTTTGAAAATAATTAAAGGAGAGGGACTAAAAATGTAATTTTCAGAAACTTGGAGCTGTTTTGAGTAATTAAAAGTATTCAAGGGGTTTTGTGCTAATTTGGTAAGTTAATGGCTTAATATGTAATTATTGATAATTAAAAGTTGAAATTGTAAATTAAAGGGTTAAATATGTAACTTTTATAACTTGAGGGACTTAAAGTGTAAATTATAAAAGTTTGAGTATCCATTCGTATAACATCTTAAATTAAGTGCTCATTATATAAAATGGATAAGTTAAGGGTTTAATGTGTAACTTTGAATACTAAAAGGTTTAAAGTGTAATTTTGGAAAGTAAATGATATAAAATGCAAAGTTATGAGACCCCAAGGACCAAAGGTGTAATTATGTTAAAAGATATCTTATTACCAATAATAATGATTTAACTTTCTAAATATGGAAACTTTCTAAAAGTGGAAACTACTATTTATAGAAACCTGCTAAAAAGGGAAAGTTACTTAAAATGAAAAGGCATGAATTTGAGAATGAATTATGATTCCCCCTCTTCTCCTCTAGGTGTGAAGAAGAAAAGATCTTGAGCTATTCCTTATTCTGTGCTTGTTTCTATTTGTGCTTTCGTAATAAGGTACGGATACTCTGCCTTTTCAGTAAAGGCTCCTATATTCTTCTTATGACTTTGAGCTATGATTCAGTTAAGATTCCCCAAGCCATTGCTATGTTTCCTTCTGTTGTGAACTTCCTCTGATTTCTGTTAAACTTTGATTTGTTAGCTTCTGATCTGATTTCGTTGCTATGACTTCTGACCTTTGAATATCCGATATCTCTGGTTCATCTTTTATGATAATTTGATATGAAAACTTTTGAAAATATAACTTGATGTTATGGAAGGAAACTGTTTTGAAATGACACTCTATGATTTTGAAACGAAACCATTTTAAAGGAAGGATTAATTGGCTTTTATGGAGAATGTTCAAAGAGGGAGATCTTTGAGATGAAATGGGTAAATAACTATTAAAGTTTTAAATCTAATTTTCTCTTAACTCTTTCATATTTTATTTTGAACTTACGAAACTTAATAACGAATCTTTTGAAATGAACCTTTGGGAATGAACCTTGGATATTCTGAACCATTGATATGACTTCTGGTATTATGATTTTGAGATGACTTTGAGATATGACTTTGAGATAAACCTTTGCTATATGACCTTTTGCATGACTTTGAGACCTGACTCTTAGTTTGATACCCGAGCCATTTATGTTTTTCTACCTATGGAGGTACCATAGGCATGTCTGTGATGCACCACTGGCATGACTCATGTGTGGGTGAGTGATTTCTCACACCGTCCCTTTTATGATTATCTGCCGGCTATTATGACTTTGAGTATATGACTTTGAGATTGATTTTGAGTAAGGGGCGTATGGATTGCAATCCTAGATCTGATCTGTTTAGTGGATTTAACTATGACTTTGAGTTGACTTTGAGGTGACTGGTGCTGTGTGCAATGCACGCCTTTCACAACTTCTGGGAGCTGATCACTCCACCCTTATGATACATGAGGACACCCCTCATATTATCTGGTTGCCTGAGAGGTATCCCCTCTGATTGTGTGATTATGACTTTGAGATTATGATGTTGAGATTGACTTTGAGTTTCTGGGCTCGTGGTAGATGACTATCCTTTCTTCTTTATATTCTATCACTCTTTTATCTATTCCTTATTCTATTTCCCCAATGCACTATATTCAGTTCTGTTTCATTATCATTGCTTTGTATATGTATCTGTTCACTGGGCTTTTTAAGCTCAGCCGCATTTCCTTTTCCTGCGGCAGGTTTTAGTAGGAAGCTGGGTTATGGGAAGAGAGCGTGACTGGACTTAGAAGACTATGCTTTGGACTAGAGACGATTAGATGAAGTTTCACTTTATTAGACATAGTATTTATTGTTTTGTAACCTTGTAGTTTCAGATTTTCATTTGTAACCCTGAATTTCTTTGTATGTATGAATCATATGCTTGTATTTGTTCTGATATGTCACTGTAATGTAATACTTCTACCCTTATTGGGTTGGGGTGTTACAATTATGGTATCAGAGACCAGGCTGCGATTCGTAATACATTTACCCTTGACCTGTGAAGTTTGGACCCCTAAGTTTCCACTGTAGGCGCTCATAAGACAACCTTTGAAACTTTACATTAGGATTCCCCATAGGAACCTAAGCTATTACCAGTGAGGAATGGGTAGACTAAGACATTATGTAAGTATCATTTGCTTCCGTATCACTCTGATCGTGCCTTTGCTCTTAGATAAGCCTTATAAGGACCTTTGCTTCAGAAGTTAGAAGTTTTGCAACTTAAGCTTAGTAACCAAGTAAGTTGGGAATACCTCGGAAAGCTACCTGGATACCTTACACATTTAAGTTCCACCTTCAGATTTTGATCTCCGCCTCCGATTTGTTTGATAAGCTGTTTGACACCTTTTCGACCACATCGTAGATCATTCAACCACAATGTGTTCGACACATTCTGTAAATTCATTACTTATGCTGGGTATGAATGTATCATCCGATACTACTTAACTCTGTATGATCCATTACTACTCCTATGAGAATTTTGGTAATTATGAACCACGAATATGAGAAGTTTGTTTCCTCTCTTTGAATGATGAACCTTGTTCTGCCAACCGTTTCCTTTGGAAAGGTATGATGTAATTACTATCTCTATATGGATTTGTTAACTAAGCATGATGATGTTGATAACTGAGATTCTGTACCTCTCACAATTGACGATTATACGATATTCGTATTACCAATGATACACATCCTACCTGCTACTTATGCTAAGAAGCTAAACGAAATTCCCACACATTGAACTGTTCGTTTATCCATCCCAACATTTTTGTTGAACCATGTACTTGACTCTGATATATGAACTATCTGTATGATTTGACGACTGTATTCACTCTATGAAATCCTTTGACTTTGATATGTTTGATTGTACGGTCTTTTGGACTGAATGGCTATTCGTGAAGATACCATAGACTACCATATCTGAAATGTGACCTTAAAAATCTGCTTCACTCTATTCCATTATGATGACTCTCTACATCTGCTAAAATTTCTGTCACTATGGAAACACCTACCCCAAACTCATGTGATTACCAAGTTGTCCTGAAAACCATTATTATCAACCCTTGGAAAGTTCTACTATTGGGAAATATTTTGTCATACGAAGATTTTCCGGTATTCTCTGATGAACCTTTTGGTACTCCTTCCTGCTTAAGAAGTAGAGTGGACATTGAACTGATATCTGTGAAGAAACCATGGTGCCATAGAAGTTGAGAGATTGAAGGAGCTGATGGAATATGATTTTTAACCCTTGTGATTCTCTTTAGATGCTCTTGTTTGTTTATGAAGAAGAACGAGAGAAGTATGCGATGACGTATCGACTATCGTGAACTAAAACGTACCACTATCACTAATCATTATCTGTTTCCGCGTATCAATGATTAAATTGTTTTTCCTTTAAACTCTGCATCTGATTCCCTCATTTTAGATTTGAAGGACTGAAGAAGCAACCACAAAAACTTCTAAGAAGGGGGTTAATTAACCGAGAGTAACCTTTGGGAAGTATTTCAGTTCCTGAAGAAGAAAGAAGGCGATATGAAAATTCCCTGAGATGATTTCTGAAGTTGCCTTTGCACTCGTTATAACATTTATGAACTTGAATGATGCCAATGGTGTTGGCTAGAATAATCATGTTTTTCGCGTGTTTTGGACAAATTGTCATAGTATGACATTGTGTTGTGTTCTAAAACGAAAGAAGAACATAGAGATTATTGGTGAGACGACCCTTTGTTCTGGAAGAGAAATTTTATTGACGTTCAGAAAGCATAATAGACAACACTACCCTGTATAATGTAAAGACAGAGTTTTCACAAGAAGGACCAAGATCGAAGATCGTTATCGGAGTTAGAAACTTGGTGGAAGAGTCGTAGGAGATGGTTGCGACAAGCATTACCATGGAAGAAGCATACAAGAAGAAGTGAGGAACTAGGATAGTGCTCAATCATACATCATGCAACACGTGAAGGTTTCAGTTTGGGCATCAAGACAACCAGACCAAAGAAGACGAACCATTCAACACACAACCTGGAGTCGACAACAACATCATGTACCTTAAAACCTGGAGCTATGTTAGAAGACCTGTCGAAGAAACGCAGTCTTGTTTCTCTATTCATTTTAGTTGTACTAAGATGAATTGAGAGCAGAAGCAGACCTGCGAATGGAGGGATGCATAGTGATCGTGTCAGAGACTGCCGTTACGATACCACACTACCAAGAGGAGCTGCTGAAGACCGGAGGAACCAGACTCGATTTTAAATTCTCTTAATCATGAGGTAAGACGGACAAGAATAAACAGACTACTCCAACTTGGAAGAAATTTTGAAATTTGTAAACGAGTGGACGGATTTGAAAGCGGACATTGTGTTTAGACGAGATGATGCTGTAAAGAATTGACGTTACTGATGACGTACCTTAATTTTGAATGACATTCTCGGATCTCCGTTACTCTTCGAGTAATTTCGTTCTCTTAGTTATGTTGTTTGATTTTGGTGACCTCTGAGACTATAGGTGGACTAGGTGGATTTAAATAAGTTTGGGTGTTCACGACTTGAGATAAAGTATGATCATCATGAGGGCATATGTATATGATGCCAGTATTATGACGCCTGGCCAACGTGATAATACTTACATCATATAACGTGCACTTATGGTGGGCATATGATATTTTAAGAAGTGCCTTAGAAGCTTAAGAATTCTGGCATCTGGTCAAGATCATCTGAGTTTAGTGAGACTTTAGGTTCATTCTACCTATACGTTTGATTATGCTGTCCTTGTTATACGATTCGATACGTTTGGACTCTCGACACGTGTTTTGCTGATCTTTGCAACTTCTGATAAGGATCTTAGGTTCCATTATGAAATTTCTGCCGTTGACGATATCTAACGATATGCTTTCTGTCCGTATACGATTCGCATTCGTGAAGTTGTTCATTATGATCTGTTATGAGTAAAATATGTGATTGTGGACTTTGAGGAAATGAGACCTGTTTGTTTATGAGAGTACCTTTGGAAGGTTATCTAAAAGCCGAGATTATTTGAGAAGCTGAAGAGTTAAACCTTATATCACCCCATGTTTGCTACAATTCAATGTACTCTCATCTGATTCGCCTAATCAATTCGATGTAAATCCTATGAATTTTTATACCTCTTCCTGGAGAATCCGATTACCATCCGTTATGTTTGGTACATTATCCGTTTGATTCAAATTCAATATGATATGCCCTTCTGAGAAATCTGAAACTATTTTGACAATAGTTACGAGTCATGAGAAACCATTTGGGTCCAAAGATCTTTTGGAAGAACCTCCCCGGGCGTGAGAATGTTGCGACGACTTTTGCGGTTTGCTACGACTTCGTCTAACTTTGCGACTTCAAATTTCGAGGACGAAATTTTCTTTTTAGAGGGGAAGAAGTTGTAACACCTAAAATCCGAGAACATGTGAAAAGACCAAATTACCCTTACAAATTTGAAAATTTAATTAAAAGCTTATTAAAGTACCAAATAAATCCCAAACCTCAAACAATGCACAAGTTATGTATCCCAATAATTTTAACAATTACAAGTAACATTTATACAAGTGGTGAAATTACGAAAATGCCCCTATGTGGCCGATTAAAGAAAAAAATGCATTTTATTTGTTTTATTTTGAATTAAATGATATATATATGGTAAATTGAGAAGATAATTATTAAGAGATAATTACCTCAACTAAAGTCACGAATTTTCTGGATCAAATCTCCCCTCCACACGGCATTACTTGTTTAAAAAGTCAATCCATACCTTTTCTCCCAAAAACCCTAATACCGATCCAAAGAAAAACACACAAAGAATTCCCTTAGCCTCCATACGACACACACAATCCTCCTCAGCATTTTTCTGTGATCAAACAACATCCAAGAGGTCCTAGAAAAAATACCCTTTTGAATTGTTGAAGCTTGGTTCGATCGTGGCACATTTTTCCTTTTGTCGAGCCCTATAAACAAGGTAATTCGTTTTTGATTCATTCGACCTCCACTAAAATTATTTCTTATTTTTCTGGTGATTCTTACATCATATACAACCCACGAAAATTGGTTTCAAGGTTGGAAGGTCATCGGTGAAGTCGTGGTGATTTTTGGATCATTTGGCCTCTACGCGTAGGTTATAAATTGTACAGCCCTCTCCACACGTTCAAGCCTTGGTTTGGTATTTTTCTCAGGTCCCTTACATCCTATAAACATCAAATAAAATGGTTGAATCGATCCATGCATGCTCTATATCATATTCGTAAATAAAACCCTAAAAACATGTGTAAATCGTAAAATACACCATGCGATCCATAAGAATTCCAAATACAATTTATTTATACTTTTTATAATGTAATATGATCTGTAAAAATGTTGGAAGAATTATCATGGCCTAAAACATTGTGTTTCGTAATTATTTTGTTTTGATTAAATCGTATAAAGAGAAAAAGAAAATAAAATCGTGTAACCTAGGGTTTATGAACTAGGGCTTGTTTTGATTTTATTAATGGCTCTTAAATGATTAAGTAATGATTAAAAATGATTTGGATGGATTAGGGTTTCCAAATTCTTATTTTTGTGTTATACGATTTGTATGTAAATATTTTGGGTGAGTTTTGTAAACTTTAAAACTTAAGGGTTAATTCTGGAACTTTATTTGAGCTGTATAATATTCGAATAAAATATATAATGAGGGTGCTAAGTGTAAGTTTTGCATTTAAATTGATTAAAATGTATTTTAAACCTAATTAGGGTTTGTTTTGAAAATAATTAAAGGAGAGGGACTAAAAATGTAATTTTCAGAAACTTGGAGCTGTTTTGAGTAATTAAAAGTATTCAAGGGGTTTTGTGCTAATTTGGTAAGTTAATGGCTTAATATGTAATTATTGATAATTAAAAGTTGAAATTGTAAATTAAAGGGTTAAATATGTAACTTTTATAACTTGAGGGACTTAAAGTGTAAATTATAAAAGTTTGAGTATCCATTCGTATAACATCTTAAATTAAGTGCTCATTATATAAAATGGATAAGTTAAGGGTTTAATGTGTAACTTTGAATACTAAAAGGTTTAAAGTGTAATTTTGGAAAGTAAATGATATAAAATGCAAAGTTATGAGACCCCAAGGACCAAAGGTGTAATTATGTTAAAAGATATCTTATTACCAATAATAATGATTTAACTTTCTAAATATGGAAACTTTCTAAAAGTGGAAACTACTATTTATAGAAACCTGCTAAAAAGGGAAAGTTACTTAAAATGAAAAGGCATGAATTTGAGAATGAATTATGATTCCCCCTCTTCTCCTCTAGGTGTGAAGAAGAAAAGATCTTGAGCTATTCCTTATTCTGTGCTTGTTTCTATTTGTGCTTTCGTAATAAGGTACGGATACTCTGCCTTTTCAGTAAAGGCTCCTATATTCTTCTTATGACTTTGAGCTATGATTCAGTTAAGATTCCCCAAGCCATTGCTATGTTTCCTTCTGTTGTGAACTTCCTCTGATTTCTGTTAAACTTTGATTTGTTAGCTTCTGATCTGATTTCGTTGCTATGACTTCTGACCTTTGAATATCCGATATCTCTGGTTCATCTTTTATGATAATTTGATATGAAAACTTTTGAAAATATAACTTGATGTTATGGAAGGAAACTGTTTTGAAATGACACTCTATGATTTTGAAACGAAACCATTTTAAAGGAAGGATTAATTGGCTTTTATGGAGAATGTTCAAAGAGGGAGATCTTTGAGATGAAATGGGTAAATAACTATTAAAGTTTTAAATCTAATTTTCTCTTAACTCTTTCATATTTTATTTTGAACTTACGAAACTTAATAACGAATCTTTTGAAATGAACCTTTGGGAATGAACTTTGGATATTCTGAACCATTGATATGACTTCTGGTATTATGATTTTGAGATGACTTTGAGATATGACTTTGAGATAAACCTTTGCTATATGACCTTTTGCATGACTTTGAGACCTGACTCTTAGTTTGATACCCGAGCCATTTATGTTTTTCTACCTATGGAGGTACCATAGGCATGTCTGTGATGCACCACTGGCATGACTCATGTGTGGGTGAGTGATTTCTCACGCCGTCCCTTTTATGATTATCTGCCGGCTATTATGACTTTGAGTATATGACTTTGAGATTGATTTTGAGTAAGGGGCGTATGGATTGCAATCCTAGATCTGATCTGTTTAGTGGATTTAACTATGACTTTGAGTTGACTTTGAGGTGACTGGTGCTGTGTGCAATGCACGCCTTTCACAACTTCTGGGAGCTGATCACTCCACCCTTATGATACATGAGGACACCCCTCATATTATCTGGTTGCCTGAGAGGTATCCCCTCTGATTGTGTGATTATGACTTTGAGATTATGATGTTGAGATTGACTTTGAGTTTCTGGGCTCGTGGTAGATGACTATCCTTTCTTCTTTATATTCTATCACTCTTTTATCTATTCCTTATTCTATTTCCCCAATGCACTATATTCAGTTCTGTTTCATTATCATTGCTTTGTATATGTATCTGTTCACTGGGCTTTTTAAGCTCAGCCGCATTTCCTTTTCCTGCGGCAGGTTTTAGTAGGAAGCTGGGTTATGGGAAGAGAGCGTGACTGGACTTAGAAGACTATGCTTTGGACTAGAGACGATTAGATGAAGTTTCACTTTATTAGACATAGTATTTATTGTTTTGTAACCTTGTAGTTTCAGATTTTCATTTGTAACCCTGAATTTCTTTGTATGTATGAATCATATGCTTGTATTTGTTCTGATATGTCACTGTAATGTAATACTTCTACCCTTATTGGGTTGGGGTGTTACAATTATGGTATCAGAGACCAGGCTGCGATTCGTAATACATTTACCCTTGACCTGTGAAGTTTGGA
This sequence comes from Artemisia argyi, assembly GCA_030686995.1. Taxonomy (NCBI): domain Eukaryota; kingdom Viridiplantae; phylum Streptophyta; class Magnoliopsida; order Asterales; family Asteraceae; genus Artemisia; species Artemisia argyi. The sequence continues at coordinate 62,621,134 of CM060685.1, forward strand.
CCCCTAAGTTTCCACTGTAGGCGCTCATAAGACAACCTTTGAAACTTTACATTAGGATTCCCCATAGGAACCTAAGCTATTACCAGTGAGGAATGGGTAGACTAAGACATTATGTAAGTATCATTTGCTTCCGTATCACTCTGATCGTGCCTTTGCTCTTAGATAAGCCTTATAAGGACCTTTGCTTCAGAAGTTAGAAGTTTTGCAACTTAAGCTTAGTAACCAAGTAAGTTGGGAATACCTCGGAAAGCTACCTGGATACCTTACACATTTAAGTTCCACCTTCAGATTTTGATCTCCGCCTCCGATTTGTTTGATAAGCTGTTTGACACCTTTTCGACCACATCGTAGATCATTCAACCACAATGTGTTCGACACATTCTGTAAATTCATTACTTATGCTGGGTATGAATGTATCATCCGATACTACTTAACTCTGTATGATCCATTACTACTCCTATGAGAATTTTGGTAATTATGAACCACGAATATGAGAAGTTTGTTTCCTCTCTTTGAATGATGAACCTTGTTCTGCCAACCGTTTCCTTTGGAAAGGTATGATGTAATTACTATCTCTATATGGATTTGTTAACTAAGCATGATGATGCTGATAACTGAGATTCTGTACCTCTCACAATTGACGATTATACGATATTCGTATTACCAATGATACACATCCTACCTGCTACTTATGCTAAGAAGCTAAACGAAATTCCCACACATTGAACTGTTCGTTTATCCATCCCAACATTTTTGTTGAACCATGTACTTGACTCTGATATATGAACTATCTGTATGATTTGACGACTGTATTCACTCTATGAAATCCTTTGACTTTGATATGTTTGATTGTACGGTCTTTTGGACTGAATGGCTATTCGTGAAGATACCATAGACTACCATATCTGAAATGTGACCTTAAAAATCTGCTTCACTCTATTCCATTATGATGACTCTCTACATCTGCTAAAATTTCTGTCACTATGGAAACACCTACCCCAAACTCATGTGATTACCAAGTTGTCCTGAAAACCATTATTATCAACCCTTGGAAAGTTCTACTATTGGGAAATATTTTGTCATACGAAGATTTTCCGGTATTCTCTGATGAACCTTTTGGTACTCCTTCCTGCTTAAGAAGTAGAGTGGACATTGAACTGATATCTGTGAAGAAACCATGGTGCCATAGAAGTTGAGAGATTGAAGGAGCTGATGGAATATGATTTTTAACCCTTGTGATTCTCTTTAGATGCTCTTGTTTGTTTATGAAGAAGAACGAGAGAAGTATGCGATGACGTATCGACTATCGTGAACTAAAACGTACCACTATCACTAATCATTATCTGTTTCCGCGTATCAATGATTAAATTGTTTTTCCTTTAAACTCTGCATCTGATTCCCTCATTTTAGATTTGAAGGACTGAAGAAGCAACCACAAAAACTTCTAAGAAGGGGGTTAATTAACCGAGAGTAACCTTTGGGAAGTATTTCAGTTCCTGAAGAAGAAAGAAGGCGATATGAAAATTCCCTGAGATGATTTCTGAAGTTGCCTTTGCACTCGTTATAACATTTATGAACTTGAATGATGCCAATGGTGTTGGCTAGAATAATCATGTTTTTCGCGTGTTTTGGACAAATTGTCATAGTATGACATTGTGTTGTGTTCTAAAACGAAAGAAGAACATAGAGATTATTGGTGAGACGACCCTTTGTTCTGGAAGAGAAATTTTATTGACGTTCAGAAAGCATAATAGACAACACTACCCTGTATAATGTAAAGACAGAGTTTTCACAAGAAGGACCAAGATCGAAGATCGTTATCGGAGTTAGAAACTTGGTGGAAGAGTCGTAGGAGATGGTTGCGACAAGCATTACCATGGAAGAAGCATACAAGAAGAAGTGAGGAACTAGGATAGTGCTCAATCATACATCATGCAACACGTGAAGGTTTCAGTTTGGGCATCAAGACAACCAGACCAAAGAAGACGAACCATTCAACACACAACCTGGAGTCGACAACAACATCATGTACCTTAAAACCTGGAGCTATGTTAGAAGACCTGTCGAAGAAACGCAGTCTTGTTTCTCTATTCATTTTAGTTGTACTAAGATGAATTGAGAGCAGAAGCAGACCTGCGAATGGAGGGATGCATAGTGATCGTGTCAGAGACTGCCGTTACGATACCACACTACCAAGAGGAGCTGCTGAAGACCGGAGGAACCAGACTCGATTTTAAATTCTCTTAATCATGAGGTAAGACGGACAAGAATAAACAGACTACTCCAACTTGGAAGAAATTTTGAAATTTGTAAACGAGTGGACGGATTTGAAAGCGGACATTGTGTTTAGACGAGATGATGCTGTAAAGAATTGACGTTACTGATGACGTACCTTAATTTTGAATGACATTCTCGGATCTCCGTTACTCTTCGAGTAATTTCGTTCTCTTAGTTATGTTGTTTGATTTTGGTGACCTCTGAGACTATAGGTGGACTAGGTGGATTTAAATAAGTTTGGGTGTTCACGACTTGAGATAAAGTATGATCATCATGAGGGCATATGTATATGATGCCAGTATTATGACGCCTGGCCAACGTGATAATACTTACATCATATAACGTGCACTTATGGTGGGCATATGATATTTTAAGAAGTGCCTTAGAAGCTTAAGAATTCTGGCATCTGGTCAAGATCATCTGAGTTTAGTGAGACTTTAGGTTCATTCTACCTATACGTTTGATTATGCTGTCCTTGTTATACGATTCGATACGTTTGGACTCTCGACACGTGTTTTGCTGATCTTTGCAACTTCTGATAAGGATCTTAGGTTCCATTATGAAATTTCTGCCGTTGACGATATCTAACGATATGCTTTCTGTCCGTATACGATTCGCATTCGTGAAGTTGTTCATTATGATCTGTTATGAGTAAAATATGTGATTGTGGACTTTGAGGAAATGAGACCTGTTTGTTTATGAGAGTACCTTTGGAAGGTTATCTAAAAGCCGAGATTATTTGAGAAGCTGAAGAGTTAAACCTTATATCACCCCATGTTTGCTACAATTCAATGTACTCTCATCTGATTCGCCTAATCAATTCGATGTAAATCCTATGAATTTTTATACCTCTTCCTGGAGAATCCGATTACCATCCGTTATGTTTGGTACATTATCCGTTTGATTCAAATTCAATATGATATGCCCTTCTGAGAAATCTGAAACTATTTTGACAATAGTTACGAGTCATGAGAAACCATTTGGGTCCAAAGATCTTTTGGAAGAACCTCCCCGGGCGTGAGAATGTTGCGACGACTTTTGCGGTTTGCTACGACTTCGTCTAACTTTGCGACTTCAAATTTCGAGGACGAAATTTTCTTTTTAGAGGGGAAGAAGTTGTAACACCTAAAATCCGAGAACATGTGAAAAGACCAAATTACCCTTACAAATTTGAAAATTTAATTAAAAGCTTATTAAAGTACCAAATAAATCCCAAACCTCAAACAATGCACAAGTTATGTATCCCAATAATTTTAACAATTACAAGTAACATTTATACAAGTGGTGAAATTACGAAAATGCCCCTATGTGGCCGATTAAAGAAAAAAATGCATTTTATTTGTTTTATTTTGAATTAAATGATATATATATGGTAAATTGAGAAGATAATTATTAAGAGATAATTACCTCAACTAAAGTCACGAATTTTCTGGATCAAATCTCCCCTCCACACGGCATTACTTGTTTAAAAAGTCAATCCATACCTTTTCTCCCAAAAACCCTAATACCGATCCAAAGAAAAACACACAAAGAATTCCCTTAGCCTCCATACGACACACACAATCCTCCTCAGCATTTTTCTGTGATCAAACAACATCCAAGAGGTCCTAGAAAAAATACCCTTTTGAATTGTTGAAGCTTGGTTCGATCGTGGCACATTTTTCCTTTTGTCGAGCCCTATAAACAAGGTAATTCGTTTTTGATTCATTCGACCTCCACTAAAATTATTTCTTATTTTTCTGGTGATTCTTACATCATATACAACCCACGAAAATTGGTTTCAAGGTTGGAATGTCATAGGTGAAGTCGTGGTGATTTTTGGATCATTTGGCCTCTACGCGTAGGTTATAAATTGTACAGCCCTCTCCACACGTTCAAGCCTTGGTTTGGTATTTTTCTCAGGTCCCTTACATCCTATAAACATCAAATAAAATGGTTGAATCGATCCATGCATGCTCTATATCATATTCGTAAATAAAACCCTAAAAACATGTGTAAATCGTAAAATACACCATGCAATCCATAAGAATTCCAAATACAATTTATTTATACTTGTTATAATGTAATATGATCTGTAAAAATGTTGGAAGAATTATCATGGCCTAAAACATTGTGTTTCGTAATTATTTTGTTTTGATTAAATCGTATAAAGAGAAAAAGAAAATAAAATCGTGTAACCTAGGGTTTATGAACTAGGGCTTGTTTTGATTTTATTAATGGCTCTTAAATGATTAAGTAATGATTAAAAATGATTTGGATGGATTAGGGTTTCCAAATTCTTATTTTTGTGTTATACGATTTGTATGTAAATGTTTTGGGTGAGTTTTGTAAACTTTAAAACTTAAGGGTTAATTCTGGAACTTTATTTGAGCTGTATAATATTCGAATAAAATATATAATGAGGGTGCTAAGTGTAAGTTTTGCATTTAAATTGATTAAAATGTATTTTAAACCTAATTAGGGTTTGTTTTGAAAATAATTAAAGGAGAGGGACTAAAAATGTAATTTTCAGAAACTTGGAGCTGTTTTGAGTAATTAAAAGTATTCAAGGGGTTTTGTGCTAATTTGGTAAGTTAATGGCTTAATATGTAATTATTGATAATTAAAAGTTGAAATTGTAAATTAAAGGGTTAAATATGTAACTTTTATAACTTGAGGGACTTAAAGTGTAAATTATAAAAGTTTGAGTATCCATTCGTATAACATCTTAAATTAAGTGCTCATTATATAAAATGGATAAGTTAAGTGTTTAATGTGTAACTTTGAATACTAAAAGGTTTAAAGTGTAATTTTGGAAAGTAAAGGATATAAAATGCAAAGTTATGAGACCCCAAGGACCAAAGGTGTAATTATGTTAAAAGATATCTTATTACCAATAATAATGATTTAACTTTCTAAATATGGAAACTTTCTAAAAGTGGAAACTACTATTTATAGAAACCTGCTAAAAAGGGAAAGTTACTTAAAATGAAAAGGCATGAATTTGAGAATGAATTATGATTCCCCCTCTTCTCCTCTAGGTGTGAAGAAGAAAAGATCTTGAGCTATTCCTTATTCTGTGCTTGTTTCTATTTGTGCTTTCGTAATAAGGTACGGATACTCTGCCTTTTCAGTAAAGGCTCCTATATTCTTCTTATGACTTTGAGCTATGATTCAGTTAAGATTCCCCAAGCCATTGCTATGTTTCCTTCTGTTGTGAACTTCCTCTGATTTCTGTTAAACTTTGATTTGTTAGCTTCTGATCTGATTTCGTTGCTATGACTTCTGACCTTTGAATATCCGATATCTCTGGTTCATCTTTTATGATAATTTGATATGAAAACTTTTGAAAATATAACTTGATGTTATGGAAGGAAACTGTTTTGAAATGACACTCTATGATTTTGAAACGAAACCATTTTAAAGGAAGGATTAATTGGCTTTTATGGAGAATGTTCAAAGAGGGAGATCTTTGAGATGAAATGGGTAAATAACTATTAAAGTTTTAAATCTAATTTTCTCTTAACTCTTTCATATTTTATTTTGAACTTACGAAACTTAATAACGAATCTTTTGAAATGAACCTTTGGGAATGAACCTTGGATATTCTGAACCATTGATATGACTTCTGGTATTATGATTTTGAGATGACTTTGAGATATGACTTTGAGATAAACCTTTGCTATATGACCTTTTGCATGACTTTGAGACCTGACTCTTAGTTTGATACCCGAGCCATTTATGTTTTTCTACCTATGGAGGTACCATAGGCATGTCTGTGATGCACCACTGGCATGACTCATGTGTGGGTGAGTGATTTCTCACGCCGTCCCTTTTATGATTATCTGCCGGCTATTATGACTTTGAGTATATGACTTTGAGATTGATTTTGAGTAAGGGGCGTATGGATTGCAATCCTAGATCTGATCTGTTTAGTGGATTTAACTATGACTTTGAGTTGACTTTGAGGTGACTGGTGCTGTGTGCAATACACGCCTTTCACAACTTCTGGGAGCTGATCACTCCACCCTTATGATACATGAGGACACCCCTCATATTATCTGGTTGCCTGAGAGGTATCCCCTCTGATTGTGTGATTATGACTTTGAGATTATGATGTTGAGATTGACTTTGAGTTTCTGGGCTCGTGGTAGATGACTATCCTTTCTTCTTTATATTCTATCACTCTTTTATCTATTCCTTATTCTATTTCCCCAATGCACTATATTCAGTTCTGTTTCATTATCATTGCTTTGTATATGTATCTGTTCACTGGGCTTTTTAAGCTCAGCCGCATTTCCTTTTCCTGCGGCAGGTTTTAGTAGGAAGCTGGGTTATGGGAAGAGAGCGTGACTGGACTTAGAAGACTATGCTTTGGACTAGAGACGATTAGATGAAGTTTCACTTTATTAGACATAGTATTTATTGTTTTGTAACCTTGTAGTTTCAGATTTTCATTTGTAACCCTGAATTTCTTTGTATGTATGAATCATATGCTTGTATTTGTTCTGATATGTCACTGTAATGTAATACTTCTACCCTTATTGGGTTGGGGTGTTACACAATATTTTACTTCATGTAATACTAACGGGCTAATACTATTGATTCGTTAACAAGTAAGTTTCTTGAAAATAATGTGACGAGCATTCAATTTTTAATCAATAATTATTACTACACTTTGTTGGTGCATTTTAATATTTTTGCTCTTAATGTAGTTTTTTGTCTTGCGGTGTGTTAATATCACTATGGAGATTAATTGATTATCTTAATATGATTTTAGTTTCATTTGTAGAATGACAAACAAATTTGGCAAAATGAAATTGTTATATTAGTTATTAAGAGTAGAAAAATTATATGTTGAGATTGATGTCTTCAAATATATTTATATATGCAATATGCTACAAATTAAATATACTAACAATATTGGACCGATTTTCACAACAACAAAAAAATATTGAAACTTAAATGGTTTTTGTGGATAAAATAAAGTTCGAGTAACTAAGCATAGTAATTTGGAGTTACTGTATTTGATATGATAAACCAAAAGGATATAATTCATTGTCACAAGTTAGATCTCAAAATATAGAGAATATCACTTTGTTATCATTTTATATAAGGGTTACATTTATTTTGAAAGAACCGTATGCGTTTAACCTCCCTTTGACATTTAGCATGTAACTTATACATATTAAAAAATTACATCCGAAGAGACTCTTTTAAATGTAGCATCTTGAAAAAAGTTTCTTCACATATACTATTTTAATGTCAATAAACTATTTAAATGTGTGTCATGCTTAAAAAATGTGTGATAACATTACAACTTAGATATATAATGACGAAAATAAGCCAAAGATTACGCTATGAACACTTATATACAGCCCATGTAATGACGAAAATTAGTATTGAACAATACACTAATGAACATTTGGATTAAGCCCGTGTGCATCGCACGAGTATGAATGACTCGGTCTAAATATAAAAGTCACCAAAAAAACTAATTAAACTCATTCATAAACTCATGCAATGCTTACGAAAGTTGTGATACTATCACAACTTACAAACCTAATGACGAAAATAAATACCACACATTACACTATGACCAATTAGATAGAGCCCGTGTGCAATGCACGAGTCTGAATGACTAGTATAAATAATGCTATTTTTGTGAATTGTTAATATTTAATATAATAAATTATGAACCGACCAATTTGCATCTCATGGCCTAGCGATATTCAATGTGAAGATAAATCGTAGGTGTACGTAGGGCGTACGTGTCAACATGGACACATGTATATATTGTTAGAATTCAATTACCAAGACAATCATATAAATCAAAGTGCACACGTATAGCGGAAGCGTAGGATCAAGTATAACACATAAATATTAACTAAAACATAAATAAGAACGTACCGTGGTGATTCTAGCCCGAACAAGAATCAAAAGCAATTGTCTTTAACAATATGAAGAACCCTAATTAGGGTTTATATGGATCAATGATTAACCCCTTACCGTTTTGTTAATCGATCCCTTGATAATTACTAAAGTAAGTAATTACCTCGTTCTTGTACACACAAACTACCAACGAATAAAGGTTTGTTGCAAGTAAACAAAACACTTAATTTTGGAAGAACCAAAATCGATCCAAGAACCCTTGTGGGGTGTTGAGTCGATCGGCCAAGAAACCAAAGAGAAGAAAACAAAGTTTTAGGGTTAGAGTGTGTGCACAAAAGATTGTAAAAGTCTAACCCTTGGCCTTGTATATATACTAGAGGATTTCTTGGTGACCAAGACAAACATGGATCGACCCATATGGGTTGGGTCGACCGGCCTAGCACTCCCATGGGGTGTTCTAGATCTTTCTTGACTCCCAAGTTACACTCTAGTCCTTATCTTTCAATACTAATGATAGTTAGTCCATACGGTTAATAACTAACGACCATTTAATCCATTAAGTGTTTATAAATATATATATACGATACGTTTAACATATATATATTTATTATTCATTATTCTTGTTTGTAAAGTGTGCAATCCCGAGGTCTCGGGTTCGATACCAGACATTTACATATTAATATTTATCCATATATTTAACAGCTCCCACTTGGATATCTATTAATAGTAAAATGACATTGGTTAGCGTCTTGCAACACTCCAATGCCCCTAGTTCAATCCGAGCTAGGTTTTCTGGAAAAAACCTTTAATGATTCATCATTATAATTATCCTTTTGTTTCTAATACCACATTAATAAAGATGTGAGGTTCTTTACTAAATTTCTGTTTCTCGTCTCTTTATGATTTAACAAAATTACCAAAACATCTGAACGTATTCCAGATAGACTTTGGGCGTGGCCACGCAAACATTTTGTCAAACCTACGAGGGGCCCAGCAGTATTAAACTTCTGAACAAATCAGAAGGAACAAATTCTCTCTTGACTACAAGAATAACCCATGAACTTTGCAACACTTCTGGAAACAACCCTTATGACTCCCTGTTACGGTGAGCGGTAGATTGCTTCACAAAAATGCACTACATCCATGACACTTATCTGGTATCTCAAGTCTGAGGATAACTTTAAATATGATTCTCACATTTAAATATTAAATCATATTATTGGGATAAGTCCAATATTCAATTCATCAAATATCATGTGAAATTGGTATGTCAACGCATCAATATACTTTCAAGTATATTCTTAACCAATACTCAGATTTGTCTTAGTTTAATGATACTCCCATATCATTAATCGACAATGGACAATTTAGAACAACATAAGTTATTCACGGATTTAAACATGCAAATATAGGACACAATTTATTATTAATGAAAACAAACGTACTAAGTACTTTAATTCATTATAAATAATAATTGCTTAACGTCCCTTATCCAAATACCAAAATAGATCAATGCATGATAATTCTAGTTAATGAATCTTGTCTCAAGTAATAACTTGAAGACAATTATGCCTCAAGCAATGACAATCATTCATGTTGACAAGGCATTATTTCAACTAACTTTGATCTATCCGAATTTTAAGAATACTTAATTCAAGAATTCAATAAGTAAAATTCTTGCATGTGTTCATCCAACTTTCTTGATATAGCCACATAATATTCATAAATGGTGTGACATCCTCAATTACTAATTTATGATAATCAAACTTTCAAACATTTTAAAGTTTAAAGTATTCTAATTCTTTAATGTATAATGCAACTATGCTCTTAGTTGAGCACAACTAGTTTACATGGCCATTAACCAGGATAAAATCCTACCATGACTAGTTATTGAGTGTCATCTCAATTAATCCAGCATCATTGTATATAATCACAATATGCTCTTAAAATTTCCGTAAACTCAATATCCATTGTGTAATGTTTAGGAGCTATTCCATTTTGAGGATCATTATTCTAATTTCAAACATTTTCCATTAGAATATCTATTACACAATTTATATACTAACTTTTAATTGGATATCAAATATTGTCAAATCATTAAGCACTTAAGCATGATACAACAATAATATAATGCACATGAAAATCCTTCAGTCAAACTTAGATTTATATTCATGTTCTATCTTTTCATAATATATATCCATTTTCTAAATGATATATTATGTTCTATTAGAATTTATTTACCGCACATGTTTATTTAATAATAAACTTTTGTTCCAAGGTTGTATGTTATATTTTCTAAATCTTTCAAGTAACGTTTCATTCCAAATTAAGTCTAACCTTTTACTTATATGGAATGTTACTCTTATATGTTATACAACATATATGATTTAGTAAATCATAACATAATACTCCCACTAGCTTTCTGGAATACTTAGAAATTACCTTATTTTAATTATAAACCTAAACATGGATTTAATAATTTATCATAAGAATAATCTCCTAGATGCATGCATTTATCCATTCATGGATTATTGCATTTTGTACACTTCCAAATATTTGCATGAATTCATAAACTCCTTTTTGATTACTTATCGTCCTCGCTCAAGTAATTATTCAAGAAAGAGTTTTGATATTCCATTGTCAAATTTCACATTCATGTAAATATGACAATTACCATCTTTATATCTTTAATGTACTTAAGAAAGAGTATTCAATCATAGTTAATTGCTTAAGTATGATTAATAATCTTGTCATAAGATATTCATTAAGATATGTGTACAATTTTTGTCCATATGATTATTTCACAAAGATTTAAACCACTAGGGTTACATTATCTTTGAATAAACTCATCATAATTCTCTAACTATTAAGAATTTAAGATAAACCAAATTTTCTAAATTTGAATATCTTTATGAACAGCATCTATAACATTCATAATATGAGTAATTCACCCAATTCATTATTTTGGTAATACAACATCATATAATCATCAGCATATTAATTAAATATCTGAGATATCCAAGTGGATCTATGAATGATAATTCCATCATCTTGAGGTTTATCATTTACATGTTAAGCCTCATCATGATTTTAACTAGTGTGGTTTTAGAAGATTATGTATCTTGTAATTCTATCTTTTCTAGATAAAATTCTCCCACTTGCCTTTAGCAATATAGAGATTATCTATAACTACTTAGCAATTAGAGCAACAATCCAATTTTCTCTTTTAGGACATTACAAATACACATTGATAGTTCCTGATATTCTTTTGTTAACAACCTTCTTATAAGTAACTTAACAAATTCAGAACTTCAATTTAAGACTTAATGTGATTCATCACAACAACGTCTTATTAATCTTCTAGGAGTCTAATTGAGTATATTCAAGCCATACTCAATTTCTAACCTTGATAACTTTCAGAAGAAAGGAAGTCATAGTTATCTTTAATCAAACAATACCAATAGAGTTTGATTCTTTCTAATTGAACATACTATCCATATGTGATACTTCAATTAGAATTAATATTGTAAGAAGATCTAACAATATATATAAGATAACCATATTCCTGTTGGCATACTTATTTACCAACTAAGTCAACTTAATGGTATAATAGTATTTCCAAGCCAACTGCATGCTTTATAACACAAGTACTTTTTAATCAAGTCACTTCATGTTTATGTCTTATAAAAACATAAACTTGTTATAATCTCACTATACGTTATTAATCATTGATTAACTCAATGACTTCTTGTATATGTCTTAATTAAAAGACCATAACAAGCTAACGTCTTACTTAATTATAAGTCTTGTAATACTTAGAAGACTTTATGTTTATAAATATACAATAATGTATAAACATGTATAATTAAAGTAATCATGAACACCATCATTTGGTTTCATTAATATTTTCAAGTTAACATACTACTTCATTTATTTATGTCATTCTAAGAATACATAATTATTGAAGTAGTCTTATATTACTTCATGCATTTATGTCATTCTAATAATACATAAATGTTAAAGTTGAAGTAGTATCGTTATTGACACATGTTCTAATAGATGTCTAATTTAGAAACTGTAAATTATCCATGTTGGTCTCACGCATACATGGAAATTCACCTTGTTGTTAATATTTAGCCTGCGTCTCACGTTTACTAAATTTCAACACCAAGTGTTTCTAAGATTAGATGTATTAATCTAATTAGAATTATAATCTCTTACTTGCAGTTAAGAGAATCCTTTGAATCATATTCTTATGTGTTGTACCTTGCACACAATGTAGATTTCTCCCACTTGTGCATGGTACAACACCATGTATCATATAAACAACACGCACGCGTTTGTTAATGTGAACAATATGATTTGTGTCATAACATAGTAGATATAGAGTTACTCAATCAATCAAGGAAACGTACATGACTATCCTTGAAAACATTAGTGTCTATATTTGGAAAGTAATTACCTTGAGATATTCAAAAGATAATCTAAGTTACAATCAAGACAATAAATCTTGTAACTCCCACTGAATTAGAGAACATAATAATAGTCCCTTATTCATTCATAAGAACACAATACTCCCACTAAATTTGACAACATTGTAAATGTTTCATTAATTAGTGAAAGAAATAGTGTACTATTTACTTTCCTACATCTTTTAAGAAAACCCATTCAAACAATTATATAGGTTATAAAAGGATGTAATCTACTACATAAATGTGATTCATCACATTCCAAATTATTAACTTGAAAAAGCTGGGCATGCAATTTCTTCCTGTATAGATCTACCATTCCAACAATTGTATGTAGTATCTTTAAATGGTCAAATCAAAACAACTAGATAAAATAATCTAATTTGTCTTTTACCATTATGCAGTAATTAGTCTAGCTTCTAATTTAATAACTCATAAGGTGCATATACTCTTACTATTAAAGTTTGCTATGAGTTATGTATTTAGAATTTAGACAATTCTAATCATCCTATTATACCTTTCTCATTCATGAAAAGGAATAGGATTTAAGTCTCACACTTCTCGTAATGGAAAGAAGACTATATTTATTTTTTTGTAAATATTGACTCTAACCAAAAACCCAAGCGGGTGTAGATCAATTAAAAGAATAACTTACGTTTACGGTTTTGAGTTGCATTAATACATTTAAAGAATTTACAAAATTCAATTTTAGTATTTTCGATAATTTATATTTCCAAGAAAATATAATACCCAAGGATATATTCATATAACCAACATATTTTCTTGAAAATCTAGGATCTAACTTTACATAGTTTCACCACATCAGTTGATCTGCTAGTGGTGAAAGTACAAAAGATAGTAATCTGTCGAACAATAATTGGCAAACAAGATTTCCAATTCCTAGATCATTATGGGATTTACATCAAATTGATTCATCAATTTGCCTTGTAAGCATGTTTCATCCCATCTCATGCCTTAAGTTCTAGGTCTCACGCATCAACTTAATTAAGTCGTCTAACTTAGAAACTGCAAATTCTCCATGTGTGGTCTCACGCACACTCGGAAATTTACCTTGTCATTAAAATTTAGCCTGCGTCTCACGTTTACTAAATAATAACTTCAAGTGTTTCTTTTAGTTAGATGGCATGTAACTTAAATTATAAAGGGTATTAATTTTTGATATGTCAATCAAAATTATGTACAAAGATGCATGCACTCATCTTTATAACATAAGTTTTCATAAAAACTTTTTATGTCCGATTCCTGAAATTAATACACAAAGTTTTACTTGAGGTTTAAAAGTAATTCGTTTAAGACATATTCAAGATTGTGATATAAGATGACTTTCTACAACATATAATTTTAAAAGTAATTCGTTTAAGACATATTCAAGATTGTGATAACCAAGGCAGACACTAAGGCTCTTTTCAAAGCCTTCAAATCACGGTTATTAATATCATCTTAAAAGACTTAATTTTAAAACCATATTTGCACAAAACATCATTCAAGCAAAAGTTTATGGATTCAATCTCAAAATAGTAATAAAGTTTGAATTTTGCTAGTCTCGACTGGGAGCTGATTACCGTGCGAATCGGACCACGATTGTCATAAGACCTTTGCAAGATTCTTACTTTATCACTTTAGGGTTTCACAATTATTAGTCCGTTTTAATTTTCTTTATGAAAACACCCTTTTATTGCTTACATCAAGTCCAACTAAAAACAATAAAACAAGTTGCAAAGAAAATCAAACAAACAATAATAATAAGTGAAACAATTAGCCACATGCAAACCGTTTTAGAAAAGATCCTAATAAAATCAATTCTAGGTATAATAACGCATGTAATCAACTAAGGCCTTCACCTCTTAATGGAGGTGAGCCACATACATTGACGAATCAATTGCGTAGGCCAAAGCTAAAAACACACCACATAGCATATAAAATTGATTTTAATATATATTGGAGTCTTCCCCAATTTAAGATCTATCTTACATGTGATAATAAAAAAAACAAGATCCATGACGAACATGCATGTAAGTCACGGATTAAAACCTAACAATTAGCAATTAGGTCACAAGATACGTTCAATTAACCGGTTAATGACCTAGGGTTTCTAGTGATTACACATAATCAAGAAAACCACAAAACCCTAATTAGGGTTTCATGGGAAAATCGACCCCCCCCCCCCAAATTAGGGTTAGGGTTTCGAATTTTTAAAAAAAAATAAGAAAAACCCTAGATCAAAAAACATGTATCTAAAACAATTAAAGATCCGATTTTTATTACGTTTTAGTAATCAATTACATGTTATACATGGCTCGTGATGCCACTGTTAGAATTCAATTACCAAGACAATCATATAAATCAAAGTGCACACGTATAGCGGAAGCGTAGGATCAAGTATAACACATAAATATTAACTAAAACATAAATAAGAACGTACCGTGGTGATTCTAGCCCGAACAAGAATCAAAAGCAATTGTCTTTAACAATATGAAGAACCCTAATTAGGGTTTATATGGATCAATGATTAACCCCTTACCGTTTTGTTAATCGATCCCTTGATAATTACTAAAGTAAGTAATTACCTCGTTCTTGTACACACAAACTACCAACGAATAAAGGTTTGTTGCAAGTAAACAAAACACTTAATTTTGGAAGAACCAAAATCGATCCAAGAACCCTTGTGGGGTGTTGAGTCGATCGGCCAAGAAACCAAAGAGAAGAAAACAAAGTTTTAGGGTTAGAGTGTGTGCACAAAAGATTGTGAAAGTCTAACCCTTGGCCTTGTATATATACTAGAGGATTTCTTGGTGACCAAGACAAGCATGGATCGACCCATATGGGTTGGGTCGACCGGCCTAGCACTCCCATGGGGTGTTCTAGATCTTTCTTGACTCCCAAGTTACACTCTAGTCCTTATCTTTCAATACTAATGATAGTTAGTCCATACGGTTAATAACTAACGACCATTTAATCCATTAAGTGTTTATAAATATATATATACGATACGTTTAACATATATATATTTATTATTCATTATTCTTGTTTGTAAAGTGTGCAATCCCGAGGTCTCGGGTTCGATACCAGACATTTACATATTAATATTTATCCATATATTTAACATATATATCTTGTAATAGATTATATCATTAACTTAATTTTGGAAATACATTAGATGAAAGAAGAGATTTTGTCGACATTTGTGTTCCACTATATGAAGCGTCGATTAAAGGAGATTGGACTACTGCAGAAGGCATCCTTCAACAATATCCAGATCAGGGTGCACATCTCCTTCAATGTAGTCTGATAACAATGAAACCGCACTTCATGTTGCAGCATCAGCTCAAAGAACCAATTTCGTGAAGGAACTTGTTGTTCGAATGCAACTTGAAGACTTGAAGTATCAGAATAATATGGGCAACACTGCCCTTTGTTTGGCTGCTATAACTGGAAATGTGGACATTGCAAAAATTATGTTGAAAGAAAACCTAGGCCTGCTGACTTTCAGTGATGCTATAACAATGACACCACTCTATTTAGCTGCTACATATGGAAAGCGCGATATGGTGGATTATCTATACAATCAAATGGATTCTAAGGAATGGACACCTGCGGATATTAAGTGGGTTTCCACAAGATGTGTGGAGGCTGATCTATTTGGTAAGTATCTTAGTTGGGTTTTGTTTTCGTTTTTTTACTTTTGTCTTTGACATTTTCCCTCTCAAGTGGTCATTGTTATATGAAATTGGCTCGATGAAGGATTCAATAATTATTCTTAAGGACTCAGATGGGAATAATATGTTGCATTTAGTCGGGAAGATGGCAGATAAAAACAAATTTCAAGATGTGCCAGGAGCAGCTTTTAGAATGCAACGTGAATTGTTGTGGTACAAGGTACATCATTTTGTCATCTGTGTATATGATTAATTTATACCTTTTACTCTATGCAACTCATCTATATTTCTACATTCTTTCAAGAAAAGGAAGCATGTCGAAAAATTGTGAAGTTCATTGTTTTAGACCACACAGACTTACGTTCTTATGATACTTGAAAAATGGATGGAAGGATATTATTTTTGGAGTAAACTATAGATCAAGCCTAGACTTGTTAAAATTAGTAAACGAAATAGGCCCATTAAGGATAAGCAAATAAACATCCAGTATCCATTAAGTAGTTGATTTATAGGCTTAAGTTTAGGTTAATTTATCATTACCCTAACTTCTTATTATTGTGCTACAGGAAATAGAGTCTACGGTACCTCCTTCTTATCGAGAAGAGAAGAATAGTTCTGGCCAAACACCACATGAACTATTCACTTGTACCAACATGGAATTAATTTCTGAAAGCGAGAAGTGGATGAGAGGAACAGCAAGTAAATGCATGTTGGTTGCTACACTGATAGCGACCATAGTATTTGGAGTTGAGTATACAATTCCAGGTGGGATTGACCCAGACTTCCGTGATGACATACCCTTCCTAGTATTTGTCGTGCTAGATGCCATTTCTTTAATCTTGTCTTCAACTTCAATACTAGTCTTCTTATCCATCCTTACTTCTCGATACACTGAAGAGGATCTCATAGAATCTTTACCCAAAAACTTATGGTTGGCCTATCAATGCTTTTCTTTTCTATACTGACCATGATGATTGCTTTTAGTGTTAGTTTCTACGTGACATACCGAGGCAAGTTGATCATTTTAGCAGGTTGTATCAGGCTAGTTGATGTTATACCTACCTTCGCATATGCCAAACTGCAATATCCTCTTATAAAAGACGTGATTCACTCAACATATGGTTCGAGATATCTTTTTAAACCGAAGAAAAAAATGCTGTACTATTGAAATCTAAGGGTTTAATGGATGCAGTTATGATCAGTTCTGAGTTTAAAGTACTATCATATAAGTATTTTGTATTGTACTATATATTGTGTAAACTTATTTTTCTTGTTGAAGTCAATATGTATTTCTCTCCTTGCGTGTTTCATGTAAACTTTTTTATGTTATTTCATTTGGTTCTATCATATAATACGGAGTAATAATTGATTTTCTTGTTTGCTTTTACCGACTCATGGTAGCAATTTCAATCAATACGACATTGAATTAAGCCCTACAAATTAATCATATGGATACTTAGGGAGTGTTGTATAGAAACTTGATTTAAAATATGTGTTCTTGGTTAAATAAGAATAGAGAAAAGTATGAGAACCTGAGAAAGAGAACCTAGCTACATGGGTATCATAGCTAAATCAAAAACCTATGCTTCATTACTTTGATGGTTCTTAACAAAGTTACAATTCAAGGGCATTGCACCTAAATATCTTTTCAATTTTTCATCCCAAACACACCACGTATGAATGGTTTGGTTAAGAGTTTAAGACCATTGTCGTGGAGTTAGGGGTTGCTGGTTATTCCATTGGGCCTTGGGCTCAGGTTGCTGCTAATGACATGAAGTTTATTAAAGGCTTTCAGAATGTCGGTATTCATAAGCATAAGGCTAAGAGGAGCTTTTTTAAGCCCGTTTCTGTTATTGTGAAGAAGCCCAAGTTTTCTTTGTTGTATTTTGTTATTACTATTTTGTTATGTTCCGTTCGGAGGCTTGAATTTTTGTAATTATATATATATACTAAAGATGAGAATTTGGTCCGCATCATATTGTTGTACTACACTGTTGAATGAACAGTGGTTAGAATAGTAAATTGTCTTCAGCGGATTGTACTTCACTGTTCGTCTAATATTACCTTCACACCATTATATTATACAGTTAATATGTGAGACGGGTTACTGTAGCGACAATACAGTTTTTTTTTTTTTTTTTTTTTTTTTTTTTAACCTAAAATCCCACCAGTTATATCACTTATTCGAACAAGAGCCAAGAACCTATACTAATCTCACTCCCATCTCACAACATGAGTCGAATCAAAACAAAACAAAATATGTCAGCCTCTCTTTTCTTTCTTTTTTTCGTGTGGTACAAAAGTATTTTAGACCTCAATAATCATAAACAAGAATAAGATAAACCATCCTATGTTGAAGCTTTCACTTCGTTTCTATCCGGCACAAGAAAAATAAAATAACAAATCTGTTAATTAATTTTCTTGGTTCGTTCAAAAACACAAACAAAACTCGAAAACAAAGACCTACCCGAGACCTCCTTTACAGAGATCTTGAAAAAAAAAATACGTATTGATCTATAAAAAATACGTATAGATCTTAAAAAAATACATAGATTATTCGAATCGTATAAATAAAAAATAATAATGGATCTTTAAAAAAAACGTATAAATTAAAAAATACAACAAAAAAACAAACATGTATAAGGTTAGTTGATGCTGGGATTGTGTTGTCGATGTAACAAGGATGATGGATATTCGTTGGTTATTTTGGAGTGATAAGGTGGGATTTATGTGATGGCGATTTGATTTGTTGTAACAATTTTGTTAATGGAATGATAAGGATGATTGGTGAATATGTCTTGATGGAATCGAGATGATGAAGTGTTGAGTTTGATCTGTTTATTGGAGTGATAAGGGAGAAAATATATCTGCGTTTTCTTTAGGAGTGATAAGTGGGAGGCGAATGCTTTGATGTGAGAATTTTTAGGGTTGAAAATGTGAGTGATTAAGCAGCTTTATATAACCACCTAATTTTTAGGGTTAAGTAAGTTATTGGATTTGTTGGTGGACTATGATTGCACCTTTCCGAATTTTACTTGGCCTGCGAAATTTTAAATGGAGGAAGTGTTATTGGATTATTAATTGGGCTGCTAACTAAAATTTATAAAATGGGCCACGACAATTTGAATTAAAATAGTATTATTAAGTGGCGTAAGGTTGGTTGGATTAATTATTATTATTATTATTATTATTATTATTATTATTATTATTATATATACTAAAAGGGGAACGTGTTACTGTAGTAGCAATGTAGTAGCTACAGTGCTTGCTACAGTAAACGAAACAATACTTTTTTTTTCTTTAGTGAAAAAGAATTGTATTTTGATTATTACAAATTTTTATAAAGATACATTTTTGACAAAATTTGGAAAATCCATTAACAAAGTTCATTTAGAGTGCCACAGTAGAAGCAATAATAGTCTTTTGCAATTTAGTCTTTTGCGCGGGTTTCTCCGCTCGTTACTTTCTATGTTCCCAAAACGTATATTGAGAATGTCATTAGACTTGAGCTTATATAATTATATGGGAATGTTCACACAGATTAATTTCATATACAACTCTACTTTTATAATTAGTTTTATATATTTTAAAAGTACAAGTATTGAATACATGATTTACAATATTTTTTTTTCATATATAGCTCTTGATATTGTTTGTTCATTTTAATACATTTGCCGGGGATTGTCCCTTTTATCTAAAAAAACCAAATCTATTTATCATTTAAACTGTTGGAAAAATTATGGTCAAATTTTTAGATTTGAATGACAATTGATGGTCATCATGTATACTAATGGAATTTAAGAATAAGGTTAATGTTTGGTCAATTGTAACTCGTTTGGTCAATTGTAACTGTTTGGTCAGGGAGATAGACGTTCACGATTCTCAAGCACCGTGAAGAGCACGGATCTTTCTTAAGGAAACTATGAGCATCACAGGCCTCAACATTTTCCTTGTTTATGTTTTGAGTCTCCACGATCATAAGATTTACGGTATGATATTCTACACTTCATCTTTTCTTAATATGGTTTATTTGTCTCTAGTAGCAATATACACGTTAGCTACAACAATCTTAAGACAGATCCTTTGTTATTAGAGGCTGAAATAACGGGGCATGATATTTTGAAAACTTTTTGATTTGTAGAAGAGATATTACACTGTTTCGTTTTATAACTGAATCCTTTAAGACATTAAAATATTAATTACTCGTAGTGCAACATACATGAGTGATATTAGATGATTCAGTTTTATTATATTTGGTCTTTGTATCATCGGTTGGATGACATAACACTAGGATCCATTTATCATTTAGAAAGGAAAAAAAATAAAAATAAATAACTTGCATGGCATGTTAATTACAATATGTAATAAACGCTTCTATTGAAAAAATCCAAACATGTTTGCTTTCCAAGTATAACTGAATATTGACGTAAAACAGTGCCTTTTTCTTTTTCCTTTCTTTTGTTCAATAAAACATGTAGATTTTATGGTTATTAGGGGTGACAACCTTGCCTAAGGTTGTCTCAAGTTTTTATACCAACAATCAATCACATTGTTCCAATATATATTTTACCTCAGCATGCCTCAACATTGATTTTAAGTGGTAATCTTGGTCCCCAAAATACTAATTATTATTTTTTTATTTTATTTATTTATAATTATATTAAACAACTTAATAAAAACAATACATTTTATTAATAATTCAAAGCAAAATTACATAACACTTAAAAAAAAAACAATTTCAACAAAAATAGGAAATCACTAGTCATCGAGGTATGGTAAGTCTTGAGCCGCTACGTGCTCCGTAAGATCATATCGAAGACGGTTATGGATATCTTCGTCGAGTAACTCATGTAGCGCACTATCATCATAAATTGGCGTTACCGGCGGATCCATTATCGTCTTTTAAAATCATATTGCACAATATAATGCACGTATAAACCAGTTGTCGAATCTTTTCAACCGACATAGCTCGGAGAGGGCGACTGAGAATCATCCATTTTCCTTTTAGACGACCAAAAGCTCGTTCGACATCCTTTCTTGCAGATTCTTGTTGTTTGTTGAATCTCTTTTGTAGAACCGTACAGGGGGTGAATACGGTTTCTTCGGCTTTAAAGACGTTTAAAAACTTTAAGCCTCAAAGAGAACCAAGTGGTTCTATAATCAATCCAAACAACCACAAACACAACCAAAGTATATAAAGCGAGTAAAGAGAGACACCACGATATATACTGGTTCGGGATGGGGGGTTTATACCATCCGTACGTCCAGTTGCGAATCCACGACATCGATACTATTACACAAGTATAATCCTTTAGGTGGACTATAAACCGTTACAATTCACTCCACCGATATGCACCAATATCGATGCTCACAAAGAAGGAGTTACTCCCACGGTATTTCGCCCTCGGAAACCACCCTAAAGAATCTCGTGATTCGACTTAACCTAAGGGTCACCAAGACCACTACCAAGACTTCCCAACAGAAGTATCAAACCCCAACTAGATCCCCAATGATCTAGGCTTGGTCACCAAGACACAAGACTTCCCATACAAACAAATAGATGAATGAATAAGTGTTTGTTTAATCAAGCCCTAACCTAACCTAGAGACTCGATTATAGTAGAAAGGGTAAAGATAAGAAGACCCTCGACACAATCACAAGAGTGGATTAGGTTCTTGTGATTCTTCCCTTGCAAAGAATATGTGTTCTTTCAATAGATGTTAGTGTGAAAGATTAAGAACACAAGAGATAGAATTAGAGAGATTAGAGAGAAAGAATGTAGAGAGAAAGAGGAATGGCAAGGGGTGAGGAATACAAGAGGCAAGAGTGGTATTTATAGGCCAAGAACCCAAACTTGGGAAATTTTACCGAGGCTGGCGCGTCACCCGCGCGTCAACGCGCGGGCAGCGCGCCAGGCGTCTGTAAATGTTTCCCAAGTGTTGGGTGTTTGGATCTTATAAATACCTATCCTTGCTAAACCCCCAATTGTACTTCACACTAAACCTTAACATTAATCATTCTAAGGTTTACCAACTCAAATAGCCAATTTGGAAATCATTTGTGAAGTGTTTAAAGAGAAAACAAATTACCAAGGGTTTAAAGTGTAGATAGGGTAATTTGGAAGGGGTAGAAATGTATCTCCTCACATGGCATAGAAAAGAGAGAAAGAATATGTCAAAGAATATTCTAATGCTTGGGGGGTAAGAATGAGATGGAGGGTTGAGAGGAAATGGTTTGAATTGGATGGCTAGGATCAAAGGGAGCCTCCCTTGGTTTTCAAACAAATTGGCATGTGTGGAATGTGGATGGTTGAGATGAGTTCACTTGAAATGAATGGTTAAGATCAAACATGCTTAGGTTAGGGTTGAGGAGGATATTCCAAGGAATATGCTTTGCTTGGGGGGAAATGGTGAATGGAGGGTTGAGATGAGTTTGTTTGAAATGGATGGATGAGATCAAAGGGAGCCTCCTTTGCTTGGGGGGAAAGGTTGGATCAATGGTTGGGATTTTTTGGTTTGAATTCAATGGCTAAGATCAATCACATATGGTGGCATAGATAGGAGAGATTGGATGGATGGTTGAGATGAGTTTAGTTTGAATTCAATGGTTTAGATCAAACCCATGTGATGATATAGAGATGAGGGGTTGGATGGATGGTTGAGATGAGTTTGATTTGAATTCAATGGCTAGGATGAGATGGAGCCTTATTAGGGTTTCCAACAACTGGCATGTGTTGAATATGAAGGGTTGGGATGTGTTGTAAGGGAATGGATGGTTAGGATGTAGTGTGTAAGGGAATATGTAAGGATGTAAGAGATTGTGTAAGAGAATATATGATTTAGATATGATTGGATATGATTGGTTTTGTCTTTTGTATAAATGGGATTAAGAGAGGATTAAGACATAATCTAATTGTCATTAAGAAGAAAAGTTTTAGACAATTAAGATTATAAGTTGAGAAAATCATAGGTTACTTATAAGTTCAAGTAACACAACGTCGAGAACCCATAGTTTCATATCTCGTGACTTTCCACGACTCGACATTCTCAACTAATACCTTGGTTCAAACAAGTTAAGTGCTTTGCCTTGATGTAAAGCATAACCCAAGTGGGAAGGGATGCGTTTACGCAAAGTGACCTTTGACTTAGTTTGACCAATAAGGGAGTAAACCCGTTACGTAATTAGAGAAGACGTAGGCACGGGATATGAGCATACGGATGCTTCAACACGATGTTACGTGAAATATATAAACTCCCTAAGTTTAGAAAAGCCTTGGCTAGAGGCGATAGTTAGAAAACATGAGTTGGCGTGTAACACCCCCAAAAATCAGGTTCAGCGGAAGCATACATGTCATGGGGTGCTACGAAATCGGTATCATAACCTAAGGTACAAAGAACGGTTTTTACCTCAACCGTTTGGAAGAAATTTCATAGTCAAAAGCATTATGTTTACAACATTTCAAAAACAATGTGGAAACATAGGCCCATAAAAGAAATAAAACGGTCCCAAATACATCAGAATCATCTATGACCATGTCATGCCTTGCCAAAAGCCTTCAATAGTAGTTATTGCCTTAAACCTGAAAATACATGCTAAAAAGTGTCAACACGAGGTTGGTGAGTTCATAGGTTTGTATAAATAGCAATTTAGTATAAAAGAAATGTGAGTTCGATAAAAGTTATGTGACCATTGTGACGCTCACAATGTCATGAAAATATAGTTTACTTTCAAGTAAATGTAGTAATGTGGACCACAAGGTTTTCGAGTGTGAATAACCATTCACATACAAATCAAGTTCAGTTTTAGTGACTACTGCTTTACTCACAGTGTCATGAAAAATATCAGTAAAGTAGACCATAAGTGTTAAGCATAAAGTTGGACTATAGGCAAAGTATGTGATCATTACAACGAATATAATGTCACATAAAAGTAAAAGTCTATTACGCTAGCACTAAGTTCATGCAACCGAAGCTACGACAGTGTGCATGCTCTAGAAGCATGTTAAATATAAAGGCCCGGCAAGTGTTTATCCCGATACACTTGTAATCCGACATGTTATACGTTCGCGTTTGCCTATCCGGTCAAATCGAACGGGGGAGTCACCCACAATAGATCTATTTATAACATTCGCGCTTCCCAGCAGGAATTGACGGTTCTTGAGTTTGGGCAAAGTGGGATTCAAGGCTTAGGCTAATCCGCGTAATAGTTTAAATAAAGCATTAGTTTCAGTGTGGTCCATAAAAGTGCTTGCATAAAAGAAGTTGTCATTCAAGTGGTTGCGTAACAACAATAGTTCATAAAGTGTGTTGCATACAAGCAATAACTCATAAAGTGTGTCGCATAAAAGCAAGAATTCATAAAGTGTTTGCACATTTCTCACCCCAAGTTTGTAAAGCAAAGTAAAGTAAAGAGTGTGGCTATAACTTATAGTAATATGAAAATGTTTAGGGTACTTGTGAAAGTAAAAATAAGTATTTGAGCATGTATCTCCCCCAAAGAATTTATAAAGTAATTAAACGAGTAAAAGTGGGGCTATGACTCACCTCATTAATTAAGTCACCTGATGTGAGTATGTCAGGTGGTAAATGTGCACGGCTCCGACACGCAACCTAGAATAGTATGGTATGGTTTTAGTCTAAGTCATTAATTCAAATACATGCTGTAAAGTTTGGAACAAAGTTTCAATTGTTTCTCAATGTGTTTGTGTTATCGTAGCTTATGTGGATTTTTATAAGTTCAACAGGTCTCATTGCTCATTGAGAAGTGTATATATATAAAAAAAAATGTTGTTGTGAAAACATTTATAAGTATTGGCTCTTGGAATCAAAGTGAAAATAATATGTACGAATATATCGTATAAGTGTCGGCTCGAAGGATAAATATATGACGTAAAGTATTTATTAATTTTGCTTGGCCTCGATATGTGTAAATGTATATGTTTATCGATATCGTGAGCAAATAATATATTTGGACAAATATATTATTCATAGTTTACGCAGATGTCGTCGTTAATTAAAAATATGTGTTAAACATATTTGCTTAGACGAAAAGTGGTAAAAATATATAAGTTATTTAAACCTCTAAATTTTATGAGAAAAACGTAGACTTGGTCCAAGTCGAGGGACTGAAATGGTAAAGATATTAAAAGTTTCGAAATTATAAGATTTTAAGAAAAAGTGATAGTTTGTTCAAAGTTGAGGGGCTGATGTTGTCGAAAACAATATTAGGTTTCGAAGTTATATAAAGTTTCAAGAAAAGTGACAACAATTAGAAGTGGAGGGGCTGAAAGTGTAAATATTGCAAAAATAACAAGAATATCAAAAATTTGACAAAGACCAGATTCGAACTCGAGTCTGGTGTGTAGCAAATGAACGCCCCAACCAGTGAGCCATAGGCTCTTTTGTGTTATAGTTTACCAAATAGTATATTTAAAGGATATCTGTGACAGTATTACATTTGGTTATAACATTCTCAGTATGCATGCGTTACGTTTTGTGTAAAGAGTTTGCCATCTTTGTTTCATTTCAGTTTGCTAGCCTCTGTATCAAATGAGTATTAAAGCTTATGAATAAGCAATAGAAAACCAAATAAGCACACATAAGTCGCACGACTTAAGTGAGTTTTATAACTCAAAATTCCAACAAAACCAAAGTATTCTTCTATGTTTATTACAAGGTTGCCGTATAAGTTTACGATCGAAAAGCCATGTTTTAAGTGTATAGCGAGTATTAAAAACGAGTTCAAAAAGCCATGTTTTACAATCGAAAGCTACCACATAAGCATACTAACACATTATAAAGATGACTAGTTCATAATGGTCAAGAAAAGCAAATGTTTCGATATGTTTTCATTTTAACGAGGCAAGTATATTTCAAGAATATAAGTTTTTGCAAATAAAGGTATTTGTATCGAACGAGATACATGTAAACAAGAGTATATATCAAGTGTGCTTACAATGATGAAGAGTGTACGAGTGAAAGACAAAGGGCCAAAGAACTTGTTTCGACTTGCTTTCCAAACTAAACCCGATAGCTTCCAAAGTGAAAAACCCAATTACTTTTGCTTCGAAAACATTTATGTGTGCCCTTAGTTTATTTTGCTTTGTTTTGTAAGTAAAATGTGTGGGTTTTTAACTTGTCTAAGCTCAGTTATAAGAAGGGAAACAAGAGGGAAGTTTCAAGGATTTGGTTCAAGCATTAAATGAAAATGTACCACAAAACTAAGAGTGTGGGTTTTGTGTTTGTTTCGATTTGCAGAAAAACAAGGAAAAAAAATGGAAAGCATGGGCTTGTGTCTCTATTGTCTCCATAAAACAAGGATACCATGTGGTTTGGGGTTGAGTGTTTCAGTCGAGAGACATGGGAGGAGGGGAAAAAGAGTTGACCAAGTACAAGCAAGTGTAATGAGTAGTTAAGACTTATTATGTTTTTTTATTTTTATTTTTTTTTAGTTCAACAAGAGAGGTGCACAAGTTAATATTTACTTTTGTGATATTATGTGCGTTTCGACATATAATGTCGAGTGTCGGGTTTTTGGTTGTGTCAACTACAACGAAACGTGACACTCTCTAGTGTACGAGAGGAGTTAGACAAAGTTATAAACTTGACATGTTCAGTTCCATGTTGAGTTTGAATAGATTTCGTCCAAGTGAAACGATTTCACAAACAAAAATGAATACACGATCTAGTCTTGTGTCAACATGTAGAGTGTGGTGTGTTTTGGTTCGTCTAATGTGATACTTGACATCACAAGGTTACTAGAGTTGTCAAACTAGCTACAAAACTCGGATGGTTTGTTTATAATTGTGTACGAATGTAATTTGGTACAAAACATGAGATGTATATACGAAATATGTATATAATCGAGTTGTGTTGTGTTTGGTTGCATAAAATGCGACACACGTGATATAGAAAAGAGTAGGAAGTTAAAACGTGAGTTCCCATATTGTTTTACTTGTTCCGTTTAAGTTTAAACATGAGTCGGGATGTTTTGGTTGCACGTTTGGAATCGTTAAGGTGTAAAATATGTTTCCGAGTGTATTCTTATAAAAGAAATATAAAAACATTAATATTGATTCCAAAATGTGTTTATTAGAGTAACCGTACTATCTATGGTTCGGTTCGTGCGCGAGCTCGTGTTTCAATTAAAGTGAGATAACTTCTCGTATTTGATTCAAATAAGTTCCGAAAAGTCCAAAAGTGAAACTTAGGAAATAATAAATATAATTTATTATTAAAAGCAGTCTAGAAAATTACGGGTTGTTACATGGCGTTTTCCCGTAAATGGGTATTCTAAAAGTGGAATCTCTCAAGTCTCAAAACTCGTTTCGAGTGTTCTCAATTAAGCACATAACATATTCATACATGTATTGATAGATCCACATTTGTCGGGTAAGGGGAAAGCCGACTTTCAAAATTCGCCCGGAACCATACAGACTCCTGGCGAGTCACCCGTGCGTTGACGCGTGGGCAGCGCGCCAGGAGCAGACATTGGCTCCGGCGATTTTGAGCTAACGTTTGTTATTTTATGTGTTTCGATGGTTTGTTTGT
This sequence comes from Artemisia argyi, assembly GCA_030686995.1. Lineage (NCBI taxonomy): Eukaryota > Viridiplantae > Streptophyta > Magnoliopsida > Asterales > Asteraceae > Artemisia > Artemisia argyi. The sequence goes on from CM060685.1 coordinate 62,648,977, forward strand.
CATCATTAAAACATAAAGAGATCTTGATCATGTTGCCTCAACAATCTCCCCCTTTTTGATGATGACAAATAAAAACCGAAAGCAAATAAAATTACCAAACTTAGCGAAGACAAAGCGCGCCTTTGGTGTAGCTTGCGTCTTGACCTTTGTCTTGTAATTTGGTGAAGCCTTTAACATAACTAGAATGGTCTTCACACTCTTGCTTTCTTTCTCCCCCTTTTTTCGAATCAAAAAGGCGGGACCGAATGTGCTCCCCCTTGAACATAGCTCCCCCTAGATCGTTGCTCCCCCTTGTGACAAGGCGGGGATCCATGGGTCAAGAGCCTCACCTTTGCGGTGGCCTAGCTACACATAAGAATCACAACATGCAACCAACAAGAAATCCTCACATGTGAAAGTTCCAAAATGGGTTAGGTTACCATTTGGAGACTTGTAACATGGGTTAGTCCGCATTATAACAATAATATACTTGTGTCCAAGATGACTCCACAATCCAAATGTTGAGCACTATATAAAAATAGAGATGATTCAAACATGATTTTCTCATATAAGCCATAATACATTTTATATCACATAGAAAAGCGTAAAGCATACAACAAAGACAATTCCTAATACAAGCTAGAGATACGAACTACAACACCTTATACAAGCATAATATCAAACACATATAATGAAGGACATACAAGAAGAACATCATTCTATCCTATCATATTTTATTCATACAAGCTTGTGAGAAGGCCAAGATTGTTACTACTAGAGCAAGTTTTTACTACTTCACTCTTCATCCTTTTCTTCAAGAAACACCCTTGAGATATCTTTAAGAATGGCAGTCATTACCAACATGTCATTGTTGATAGATTTGTGTAGTTCTCTAATTTCCTCACGTAAAGCGAGAATGTTCCTCTCAATCACATCATTGGTAGTGCAACACGCACACCTACGAGTGTGATCATTCTCAAGGGGTTCCCCAAGTTTTCCTTCAATCTTGGCCCAAATATCATCTTCGACAAAACAAAGTTTGACTAAATCTTTCACAATTCGGATATCCGCACCATTAATGTTGTCCCAATCAATGTTTTCCTCTTCTTCCCTTGTCATCATTCTCCTACCATCGTTAAATTTGTATGATGAGCCAACAAATTCTTCTTCCATATCCATTTTGAATGTGTTTTAAGTGATATTTATTTAAAGCAAGTTTTGTAGTCATGGTAGCAAGCAAGATTACACCTTTTATAGATGAGTTAAGTTGGTAGTTAGGATACTAAACACCTAAAAGTTGGTCATATTATTAATGATAGATGCTTGATAAGATGTTCAACCTATCTAAATCATGTACTAATATGCTTGGATCACATGGCATTGGGAAGAGATATTCAACAAGAGATGAGTAATCTAGTTAGACAAAGTTGAGGTTGGGTGGACTAGATACACATGTTAGTTACTATCATTTCCCATGCATGAAACTACAAGCATTTAATTATTACAAGATAGCATAATTCAATTTAATTTAAGCATGCAACATGTAGTTTATCACATGAGGTAAACAAGAAGAGCTAGATATAAAATCTTCAACGCAAGTGTGAGTTGCGATGAATATCATATCTAATCTTGGGAGCAATCACAAGATCAATATTATCGAGATTAAGCAAGATAAATTGTGTCAACTTTTCTTGTTCAAACACATTATAGACATGTACAATCTTGGATACTATCAATCATTGTTTGAATAATGAGTTGATACATATCTTTCCTCTTGGAAGACATTTGTATGATCTTCCATCCATGCCTCCACATAAGCCTTAATCACATAAGCTCTAATAGCACCTAAAGATTGTTCTCCTAAGATGCATGTTTTAGCATCAAAGTCTATCCCAAAGCAATTTGAACTTTTGAAAAATCTCATGCCAAAACTTAGACTTGTTTGTTTTGTGACCTAAGTGTCCTTTTATTCAAGTCACCAATGACTTGTTGTATAGGATGACCCCTCGCTTCTCTCAATTCCTTAGGATTGCCTTCATCTGAATCATTAACTTGTAATGTTGGCGACCCTTTTTGATCTTGAACTAAAGGTTCATTGATCACATCATCTTCTACCGAAGGAGATGATCTAGGCTCGGGCATGCTCTCATCAAAGGTCACATTGAGAGATTCCTCAATCCTCATAGTTTCCTTGTTAAGCACTATGTATGCTTTACTAGTTTGAGAGTATCCTAGGAACACACCTTCATATGATTTTGGGTCAAATTTGGTGAGATATTCTTTGGTGTTAAGTATAAATACTTTGCAACCAAATACTCTAAAATACTCTAGGGATGGTTTTCTATTCCTAAGTATTTCATAAGGTGTTTTATTAATTACCTTTCTTATGTAGACTCTATTAGAAATGTAACAAGCGGTATCTAGGGCATGACACCAAAACTTTTGTGGAATGGATTGCTCGTCAAGCATTACACGACTCATCTTTCTTAACTTACGATGTGTTCTTTCAACAATCTCATGCGATTGAGAAGTGAACGGGCCCGATAAGTTATAAGATATTCCATGTTGTTCACAAAAGGTTCCAAATTGCATTTTATCAAATTCGCTACTATGATTTGTTTTAATTGAAACAATTGAACAATCAAGTAGGTTTTCAAGTTTCTTTCTTAAAATGTTGAATTTATTCAAGACACCATTCTTGTTTTCTAAGAATAATATCCAAGTGTAATTTGAATAATCATCTATGATCATTAAAGTGTAGAAGTTACCTCCATAACTTTGGATCGGAGATGGACCATACAAATCCAAATGAATTAATTCTAAAACTTTACTAGTTGTCACTTCCTTTATATACCTATTATTGGTTTGTCCTTGACTCCCTAGACATGTATCACAATAATGCCTTTCAAAGCTCAACTTTGGTAAATTCCGTACTAGCTCGTTAGAATCTAGGTTTTGGACTAACCTCATATTGGCGTGACCTAACCTCCTATGCCAAAGCGTTGAGTTGTCCTCCATGGACATAAGGCATATGTGTTGCTTAGAGTTATCACCCAACTTGCATGTATATAAGTTATTTCTCCTATGACCTTTTGCTAACACAACACCATTTTTACTAATTGTGCAATCTACCTTAGTAAATTTGACCTCACAATCATCATCACATAATTGACTCACACTAATCAAATTGAAACTTAGACCCCTAACATGCTCAACATTGGAGATTTCTATGGAGTCATGAAGGACATTACCTTTGCCGACAATTTTGCAGTTAAGTTTGCTTCCAAAAATGACTTGATTGCCATTATACGCCGTGTATGATGTGAACAATCTTCTATTCCCGGTCATGTATTTAGTGCAACCACTATCCACTACCCACTCATCCGGTTGTAGATCACTTTTGAGGCAAACCTACAATAAAAGTACAACTCATGCCTTTGGTACCCATTGTTTCTCAAAATTTTCTTGAGCCATAAGACACGTAGCGTCATTTGTTGGTTGGTCTTCATATTCACTATTACTCCACGCTCCTCCAACGAATGCCTTGTTCACCCTAGGCTTAGGGCATTAATTGATGAAATGACCCTTCTCTCCGAAATTGTAGCATCCTTGGGTGCGTCTCGAGCTTTCACCAACCTTGTTGTTATCACCACTTCGGTTTCCCCCAAAGTTGTTCCTTCCACCATTATCTCGGTTTCCAAACCGATTTCTTCTTCCAAAGTTACCACCTTTCCTAAAGAACCTCTGAAAGTTCTTAGCCATAAGATTATACTCTTCGTCATCCATATCATCTTCTTCATTGCTATCCTCTTGACCATCACTATCATTACTAGTTTGAGTACTAGTAACTTTAGCTTTAAGAGCCAAAGACTTAACCTTCTCCTTCTTGTCTTTGGTACTCGCCTTGTCGTTCTCAAGAATCATCTCATAGACTTTGAGATTTCCAATGAGCTCGTCAAGAGGTAGTTCCGCCAAATTCTTGGCTTCTTCTATGGCCGTCACTTTTGGCCTCCACTTCACCGGAAGTGCTCGAAGAAACTTTCTCACATGGTTCTTGTTATAGAAGCTAGGATCAAGAGCCGTGAGACTAGTGATTATAGCATTGAACCTTGTGTACCCATTATCAATGGTTTCTTCATCCGAGATCGAGAACTTCTCGTATTGTTGTATGAGTAAATCGATCTTGCAATCTTTCACTTGAGAGTTGCCTTGATGAGTGATGATGAGAGAGTGCCAAATTTCCTTGGCGGTCTTGCAAACATGAACCCTCTCGAACTCCCTTCGAGGTAGAGCATTATAGATCAACATCTTGGCTTCATCATTCTTACCAAGCTTTCTTCTTTCATCATCATTCAGATCCATATGTGGCTTTTTCACCAACAACTTTGTTTCCGAGTCTTCCACCATAAACTCAAAGTTGCCATTTTGGATGATTTCCCACAAATAAAGATCTTTGGACCTAACATAGGTCTCAAATCGGGTTTTCCAAAAACAAAACCAATCGGTTTCTAGAAAAGGTGTTCTTTGCATAGAACACCCCTCAACATAGTTCTCTTGACCCATGGATCTATACTCTACTTTACCAAAAATCTTAGTTAGGTTTTAGATTTTTGGAAAAGAAGTTTTTGACTTAAAACGACTTCTCGGGAAGGCTTTAATGCTCAAAAACTTGAGTATACCGCTCTGATACCAATTGTAGAACCGTAGAGGGGGGGGGGGTGAATACGGTTTCTTCGGCTTTAAAGACGTTTAAAAACTTTAAGCCTCTACGAGAACCAAGTGGTTGTATAATCAATCCAAACAACCACAAGCACAACCAAAGTATATAAAGCGAGTAAAGAGAGACACCACGATATATACTGGTTCGGGATGGGGGGTTTATACCATCCGTACGTCTAGTTGCGAATCCACGACACCGATACTATTACACTAGTATAATCCTTTAGGTGGACTATAAACCGTTACAATTCACTTCACCGATATTCACCAATATTGATGCTCACAAAGAAGGAGTTACTCCCACGGTATTCCGACCTCAGAAACCACCCTAAAGAATCTCGTGATTCGACTTAACCTAAGGGTCACCAAGACCACTACCAAGACTTCCCACCGGAAGTATCAAACCCCAACTAGATCCCCAATGATCTAGGCTTGGTCACCAAGACACAAGACTTCCCTTACAAACAAATAGATGAATGAATAAGTGTTTGTTTAATCAAGCTCTAACCTAACCTAGAGACTCGATTATAGTAGAAAGGGTAAAGATAAGAAGACCCTCGACACAATCACAAGAGCGGATTAGGTTCTTGTGATTCTTCCCTTGCAAAGAAGATGTGTTCTTTCAATAGATGTTAGTGTGAAAGATTAAGAACACAAGAGATAGAATTAGAGAGATTAGAGAGAAAGAATGTAGAGAGAAAGAGGAATGGCAAGGGGTGAGGAATACAAGAGGCAAGGGTGGTATTTATAGGCCAAGAACCCAAACTTGGGAAATTTTACCGAGGCCGGCGCGTCACCCGCGCGTCAACGCGCGAGCAGCGCGCCAGGCATCCGTAAATGTTTCCCAAGTGTTGGGTGTTTGGATCTTATAAATACCTATCCTTGCTAAACCCCCAATTGTACTTCACACTAAACCTTAACATTAATCATTCTAAGGTTTACCAACTCAAATAGCCAATTTGGAAATCATTTGTGAAGTGTTTAAAGAGAAAACAAATTACCAAAGGTTTAAAGTGTAGATAGGGTAATTTGGAAGGGGTAGAAGTGTATCTCCTCACATGGCATAGAAAAGAGAGAAAGAATATGCCAAGGAATATTCCAATGATTGGGGGGAAGAATGAGATGGAGGGTTGAGATGAAATGGTTTGAATTGGATGGTTAGGATCAAAGGGAGCCTCCCTTGGTTTTCAAACAAATTGGCATGTGTGGAATGTGGATGGTTGAGATGAGTTCACTTGAAATGAATGGTTAAGATCAAACATGCTTAGGTTAGGGGTGAGGAGGATATTCCAAGGAATATGCTTTGCTTGGGGGGGAAATGGTGAATGGAGGGTTGAGATGAGTTTGTTTGAAATGGATGGATGAGATCAAAGGGAGCCTCCTTTGCTTGGGGGGAAAGGTTGGATCAGTGGTTGGGATTGGTTTGGTTTGAATTCAATGGCTAAGATCAATCATATTTGGTGGCATAGATAGGAGAGATTGGATGGATGGTTGAGATGAGTTTAGTTTGAATTCAATGGTTGAGATCAAACCCATGTGATGATATAGAGATGAGGGGTTGGATGGATGGTAGAGATGAGTTTGATTTGAATTCAATGGTTAGGATGAGATGGAGCCTTATTAGGGTTTTCAACAATTGACATGTGTTGAATATGAAGGGTTGAGATGTGTTGTAAGGGAATGGATGGTTAGGATATAGTGTGTAAGGGAATATGTAAGGATGTAAGAGATTGTGTAAGAGATTATGTAAGAGAATATATGATTTAGATATGATTGGATATGATTGGTTTTGTCTTTTGTATAAATGGGATTAAGAGAGGATTAAGACATAATCTAATTGTCATTAAGAAGAAAAGGTTTAGACAATTAAGATTATAAGTTGAAAAAATCATAGGTTACTTATAAGTTCAAGTAACACAACGTCGAGAACCCATAGTTTCATATCTCGTGACTTTCCACGACTCGACATTCTCAACTAATACCTTGGTTCAAACAAGTTAAGTGATTTGCCTTGATGTAAAGCATAACCCAAGTGGGAAGGGATGCGTTTACGCAAAGTGACCTTTGACTTAGTTTGACAAATAAGGGAGTAAACCCGTTACGTAATTAGAGAAGACGTAGGCACGGGATATGAGCATACGGATGCTTCAACATGATGTTACGTGAAATATATAAACTCCCTAAGTTTAGAAAAGCCTTGGCTAGAGGCGATAGTTAGAAAACATGAGTTGGCGTTTTCCCGTAAATGGGTATTCTAAAAGTGGAATCTCTCAAGTCTCAAAACTCGTTTCGAGTGTTCTCAATTAAGCACATAACATATTCATACCTGTATTGAAAGATCCACATTTGTCGGGTAAGGGGAAAGCCGACTTTCAAAATTCGCCCGGAACCACATAGACTCCTGGCGCGTCACCCGTGCGTTGACGCGCGGGAAGCGCGCCAGGAGCAGACATTGGCTCCAGCGATTTTGAGCTAATGTTTGTTATTTTATGTGTTTCGATGGTTTGTTTGTCATCATTAAAACATAAAGAGATCTTGATCATATTGCCTCAACATCTTTTCCTTTGGGTCAATGGGATACGGATATTCTTTAACAAATGTTGAATACTTAGGATAAATTCCATTCGAATTGGGCTTCAATATCATCAACAATTTTTAAAAACAAAGTTTTACTCATACGAAAACGATCACGAAAAACGCTTTCGTTAAACTTTGGTTGTTCAACAAAATAATCATTCAATAGAGTTTCTAAAGCTCTTTCACGAAAACGTTGGATATAACCACGAGTCTCGGTAGAGCTAGCCGTGTCTTCAAGAGCTTCGTATGCGGCTAAAAAGGTTTCAAACGTACTTCCGGATAACCATTCTTCGGACGAATCCGGGGGAATAATGATCTCGTCTGATAACGAAAAAGATATTGACATGGTTAAATAAATTGTTAATTGTTTTTGTGATTTGATGTGTGAGATTTGTGTGAATGAAACAATATGTGTTAGTGAATATTTATAGTGATTTTTTTTGAATCAATGCAAACAACGGCTAGTACATTAACTCCCAACGTTCCTTTTTTTCCTTGATTTTCTCCAAACCGAAGCGGTGTGAAGAACCGCTGCAGCTGTCGAATCTGTCTTGCTGAAGGACTGGCAGTCGAGGTTGCCGATCGGTAAGCCTTGCCGAATGGATTTCACCGCAAGATAGCCACCCCCTAAGCATGTTCAAGTTTTCACTTATTGAACTTCGTGGAACTAGTCTTATTCGTTACATTTGTTTATTTACATTATTTGATAGACCGTTATCGATCTAGACCTATGTATTTGCATTTATTCAATGGTTTAACCTTCATGATTATCTGTCAATGACTAAATGTGAAGGGTTACGGTAAAGAAACGGTTTGGTTTTGAGTACTAATATGCAAATGACCAGGTGCTTTACTTTTCATTTCTATAGTAACTCGTAAAGGATTATTAATTAATATCATGAATTGTTGATATGATATATGGAAATTAAGTGGAGACAAGTTTACATTGTTAAAGTATGCCGTTTTTGTGTTTTGGCGTCATAGAATACATGAAATATCATGAAACCTTGTGAAAATAGACAAACTGTTGAACTATGTAGTTGATTATGAGCTCCTGTGGACGTAAAACGCAAAGCACAAAGAAAATGACACCTTTTCTATGGCTGGTTATATATATGTTTTTTATTATATTATGGTCAAAGGTTTGTCATGAAACATAATAAGGAGTTGATTACATTTATTGAAATTAATGTTGATGATTATTATTCAAATATTCAGTAATTACATGTGAGAGATTGGGGGAAGAACGGTTTAATTTTTAACGTATAAACTAAAGGTTTACAAGAACATGACCTCCTCGCTTTTACTCAAATATTTAAAGATAAACAACAAATTGGTCGTTACTTTTTGTTGTAGGTTTTGATTGTCTTTAAATCATTACTTTATGATAGAAAAATAGAATGCTAAAAGCATTTTGGGTGAAATCTTGTTATGATACACTTTTGTGTAACTAGTATTGGTTTTATGATGATTAAACTCATTCTTACGGAATGAGAATTTTGATGTTATTTGGAATCCAAAATATTTGCTATCACAACTATGCACTCATAGGAAAAAGTGCGTTGTTCGCATAGTAAAAGAATGAGTTTTGATTCTAATTCTGTTATGCTGCACTCTAAGACATTAAACTTGATTTTTGAAAAGTTTGAGTCGAAATTGGTGAACCGTTTGGTTACAAAGTATTTTGGTACAACAATTCATTTTGGAGAATATGTTGTCACAACTGCGCATTCATGAAAAATGCGTTGTTCACGTGGTAAACATTAAATGGGTGAACCATTTGGTCACGTTATTTACTTTGGTACATCAATTCTTTGGAATTGTATGTTGTCACAACCGCAATGTTATGGAAAAATTGTGTTTTTCGCATGGTAACCAATGAGTTTTGCATCAATTTTTTTGGTGATTAGTTAACAATGAAACATTTTAAACTTGATTTTGGGGAAAAAAATGGTTGACCTTAAACGGAAGAATTAGATGACCGCAGTTTATATTTTAGCACAACATTTTTTTCAAACGGCTTATATTTTTTTTGTGCTAATATTTGTGTTGATTGGTACAACATTTTTTGGTTGTTATAATACAAAATTATGTGATATTTTGTTAAATGTTAAACACAAAATTGTTTGTTTCATTTTTGATGCAAAATATTGTGGCAAAGTAGTGCCTATTTAAAGTTGTTTGGTGCGGTTTTTGTGCAACTAATTTTGTAACATGAGAATAAACAAGTCGTTCAATTTTATATCGAGTATTGGAAGTTTGGATGTTGCAAATATTCTGTTGTGAATATTTTTGCAAATAATCAAACTACTTGTTATTTTAGAAAGATGAACAACTGTTAAGACTTGTTCGAACTCACATTGCTGATAATCGAACGGTTTGTCATTATGTAAGAAGTAACTATTTGTTGAACATAACCGTGTAAGACATTGTGAAATGTCAAGAAAGAACACACATACAGATGACAACAAATTTCGTTGGTTTATGTAACTAACTTGAATGGTGTGATTGTCATACAAAGTGAGCTATTGTCCATTCGTTACGTTGGACATATTTTGATTGTCTGAAATGATTATACATTGATTCGATATGATATAATCGCATCATAAGTCGTGATAATCATTAGAGATTAAATGTCATTATATGTATAATCACAAGAGAATTGGAATGACCTGTTGTAAGTCTAGGGCTTGCATGGTAATTTGTCTAAAAGAATAATGTTAGTAGAAGAAGCTATGAGTAATCAGAATGATGCATCTTTTGTCATATGCTTGATTCCTTGGTCTATAGCATGCTAGATTTGGAATCGGTTAATTATGATACGGAAAATAATTAACATAAAACATTCAAACGGTGTGTATACACTAGTATGAAAATTGTGAAGTAACAAATTACTAATGGTCTTTATGTCATATATTTGTGAGAAAAAAAAATCTTATAAACAAGATTAATACATTGAAAGGGAGAGCCTTTTACAAAATTCTTGAGATTGATTCCATGTGGGGGATTTGGGCCTAGCTAGAGTTCAAAAGGACACCAACAAATGTGAAGTTCTTGCCCAGTTGAAATACTCAAGAATTACTTTGAGCATGATATATTTAAAGAGTTGAACAAAACCTCGAATTTGTACAGACATATAATGTCGATACGACAACTACTCTCAGCATGAGTTATCCCTATTGACAATGTGAAGTCATAGAATAACATTGTGGATTCTCTTGTGAAATGCTAAATGTGAGAGTTAGTTAGCAAGTCGTGAAGAGGAATGGGACTAAAGCCCTTGAAAAGTTTATATGAAGGAAAACCTAACCTAGCTAACTGGAGATCCCAAGATCTGGGTTCAATAGGACAACCTACTTGTATAAACTGAGGTCACTATGGGGGAGTAATAAACTCCACATTCGTTTAAGGGAGTTAGTGAACTTCCTAGTCCATTCCTATAACAGTGACAATATGAGGTTAAACATATGGCTTTTAATGATTAATCGAGAATCACCTATGTGAAGGAGAAGTGGGGTCGCTTCTAAGGGAATTGTGGGGGCGCAATTCTTAACAGCTCTCACAGAACCAGGCTAATGTTCATGACCATAACGAACATAACTATGAGAACCAAAAAAGTGTTAGGGAGATATTTGTGTAAATATATATTATCTTCTCCACAAACATCAGACAGTTCAAAGACATCGAGTTCTACTGGCTGCTAGGAGTCTAAGTATATTTCACAAGTGAAGGTTCAAAGGGTAACACCTACCTATCCTTTGCAAATATAAACTGCAAAACTCTATTACAACTTCGTGTCCTTGAAATTTTGTTTCCTATCATCAATTTCATTCACGTGGGGGATTGTTGGAAAAATTATGGTCAAATTTTTAGATTTGAATGACAATTGATGGTCATCATGTATACTAATGGAATTTAAGAACAAGGTTAATGTTTGGTCAATTGTAATGACCGAATTAAATGTGTGTTCATGAGCCATTAGTAGATTTAGTTGTGACTGTTTCTTTTTCTCATTTCCTTTTACCTATAAATGAGAGTTTTTCTCATTTATCGAAACACACCGAAAATACATTACTCATTCCTCTCCTTTTGTTGTTGATTCATTTGGTATCGGTTCGTAATAGAGGGAAGACACGGTTTTGGTTCGCCTTGATAACTCGTTTGTGCTAACGAAGTTATCTGTTGTTGTTGTATCATGGGAGATAGACGTTTACGATTCTCAAGCACCGTGGAAAGCATGAATCTGTCTTAAAGAAACTGTGAGCATCACAGGCCTCAACATTTTCCTTGTTTATGTTTTGAGTCTCCACGATCATAAGATTTACGGTATGATATTCTACACTTCATCTTTTCTTAATATGGTTTATTTGTCTCTAGTAGCAATATACACGTTAGCTACAACATAAACTTGGCTCCGTCATAACGTGCGACAGCCTAATTCCTCGTTATATACACATTTGCAATATTTTTGTGTAAAGTAATTAAATGATTTTTAGTGATTATATAATCAAAGTTTTATCAAACAATATACTACTGCAATAGGTGAGCGCTTTTTTCGTTTAAGAACAAATGTTAAGAAAATAAATCATTTTTCTTTCTTTATATAGGCATATTATAAGCTTTGGCCAAAACATACAGTACAAAACAAAAAGTAAAAGTGCCAAACGACAGTATGCATGTGGTCTCCTAGTTAGTTAACAAACAAAAGAATGGAATTTCTCAGGTGGTTCTATGGAATTACGCACGACTTTATAAGATAAGTAGATAGGCATGAGTTATAAGGACGGGGTTACTTTTTTATTCTAACGGGGGTTTGACTTTTTTGGCGTTTTGTGCCATTTTTTTTTTATTTATTTTTTATTTTTATAATTTTGTTTATATCAAAAAACTATAAACCTGAAAGTGCGGAACAAAAAATATAAAGTTTAATAAGTCAAACTGTTAAAACTGTCAGAAATACGGAACAGAAACTGGGCTGCGCTGAAAAAAAATAGGGGACAAAAGGGAGACAAAGGCCCTGACACCTTTGTCCCCCCGTTAGAATAGTACGACCCAAGTAGATAACGAAAAACCACTTATCATCCAACCACATCATGATTGTTTGACATCTATTTAATTATTGTTTGACATCTATTTAATTATTTAAAAGTGAAGTTAAAAGATTAAGGGTAGTTTGTATGATCATGGGTAGGGGTGGAAACGAGCCGAGCTGCTCGCGAAAAGCTCGAGATCGGATCGGTAAAAAGCTCGAACGAGCCGAGCCTAAACGAGCTCGAGCCCGAGCTCGAGCCTACATTAAAGCTCATTTAATAATCGAGCCCGAGCCCGAGCTCTGCATACAAAGCTCGAATAGGCTCGCGAGCCTAAACGAGCTTTAGTAAATATTACACTATAACCACTCTCTGCGCAACCTACATTTATTCCTACACCTACCTTGGATCATTTACATCCGTTTGATCACATGTATCATTTATTTACCGTTGATTATTCAAACCAATCTAAATAACATCTTGCTTTTTTGTATCTTGAATCACACAACTTTCTTGTCTCTTCTTTGCAAAAATCAGATGCACCTAGTTTCTCCAACAAATCTTCCTTATCTGTTTTTCACTTATCATAGTAACTTAAATAATCTTTCTTTGTGCTTGTGATAACCAAACACACACAAAAAAAATACCAGCCATCCGTAGAACTTTTTCATTTCTTTTATGTGAAACTTGAAAGACAACAACCTAAATAATGCGTTATATCGGCTTCAAGATCCTTACAAGGGTGTCGGGTAGGTTTTGTTTTTCGTTTTTGTTTAAACCGAAAGTAAGAAGGAATGAAAACAAGTTTCTTTTTATTCTTTCTTAACCATTTTCATATATTTACAAAGATCAATTATGGGTTCTTGTGTATAGATCTTAAAGATCTTTTGTCTTGAACGGAATATAACCTGAGATCTTGTTTTTGTATTACTAGTATTTAGTTTCGATTCTTGATTGTGATGGAAGAGATGATGTTGGCTGCTGTAATTGATGGAGATGGGTTAGGAACCAAAATAACTAACGAGCTCATTAACGAGCACTAGATAAACGAGCTCGAATAAGTAAGCAAGCCTAGATATATTTTTCATACGAGCCGAGCCCGAGCCGAGCTCGAGCTTTTTATATCATACTACGAGCCGAGCTCGAGCTCAAATCTTAAAGCTCGAAACGAGCCGAGCTCGAGCTCGAGCTCTATAAAATATAAACGAGCCGAGCTCGAGCTCTGGAAGGCTCGGGCTCGGCTCGGCTCGAGCTCTGGAAGGCTCGGAAGGCTCTGTGTTAAGTAAAAGAGAGAAATTATATTTATTAAAATATATTTTATAATAAATTTTAAATAAAAAATAATAAAAAGTACACTCAATCTTAATAAAAAAAATAAAAAAATAAAAATAAATAATAAAATATTTGGTTGACAATATTTGTAAAATAAAATACTAATAATTATCCTCTTGATTCCATCCATACCACTCAATTAGGCTGAGATTCATTTTTTCATTCGACACCCTTGTGTCAGACAATTAATTTCATACCAAATAATGGATATATTTGCACAATGAATCATTCGACACCCTCTCAAATCCATAAATCAAACGGGCCCTAAAAATTAAACACTCTAGCTTGAACCCTTCACATAAACGTAGTTGACAACTTAATTATCTTCAATGAAACTTCTTCGCTTGTGACTTTACTATTTCGAAGAAGCTTCCATGTCGACATAGTTTATATTGTTTTTCCAAAAACTTGTAATCTTTTACTTAACACAGTGATAGGTATTATTACTCCATATTACTGTATTTAGAAGCTTACTGATGTAAGTAAACAGTTATTGAAAACGATATATGATTATATCCTCACGCACCTACCATATCTTTCAATCCTCAATTTTTGGACATTTGGAATTCATTAATTTTTTCTCTTCATTTCAACTTTTGGTTTTAATTTTATTGTTAGGACTGAGGATACATTAAAGGCGTATAACAATACTCAAAAGTTACTTATTTATTAGGAGGGTCTGGTTAGGGATTTTTAGTCATCACATAACATTTTCGTTTTCTTTTCTCTCAACTTTGATTGCACAACTTTCTTCTTCTTTAAACGTTTTTATTTTTCTATCATTAAAAAAAACCTAATCAGAACAACAATTTCACTCTTTAACGCTGTGTTCTTGAGATCTGAAAAAGGAAGAAAGGAAAAGATTTGGAAAGAAACTGAATTTAATCGTGTTCTCAAGATCTGAAAAGGGAAGAAAGGAAAAGATCCGGAAAAAAGAGGGAAGAACTTGTAGGGTATTTTTTGGTGTAAATGGTTCCACCCAGTTTTGGGAAGAAGAGGAAGGAAGAGAAGCGATTCTCTTCCTCTTCACTTCTCTTATTTTCTTTTATGATTCTAACTCAAGAACACATCATAAAAGTTCCAGGGAGACTAATATAAAAGTTCGAGGGAGACTAATATGGTACGAGGGATGTGATTTTCTTTTTGCCACAAGTTTGCAAGGTGAGAAGTTGGTCTGCCGCAAAGAAAGTGGTTATCACAACTTTTCCCGCAACCCACAACCTCCACACTTATGACATACTATAATTGTCTAAAGACAAAAATGTATAATTACTTTGCAGTAGCACAATTTTACCACTAATTAATTAATAATTAATTATTTTAATTTTTATACTTGTAAATTCAAATATATGTAATATGGTAAATTAGGTTAAAATTTGAACTAATAAAAGTGAGGGAAAATGACTCTTAGTTATACTTTGTCATTTTTCCCAATCTGGGTACTATCCTTATTTGTAATATGTATGAGTCACTGTTTTTTCAAGTGTTTATCATTTTAAGTACTCTGCTTAGTTTATGTGTCTAGAATTGATATTCAATTACCTGAAACTTGACATGAGTGACAATACGTGCGACTAAGTTAGAGATATATCTATTTAATTAACAACTTCATGATAAATTTAATTGAAATTCCAAATTATTTCATCTCTTAGCTAATAGATCAATATTTAATATTTTCTTTTTCTCTTTTTGCTCGTGTTTGGCTCCTTTTTCTCTTTTGTACTCATAAACTTTTTGGTATATATCACAAGAGCCAAAAAGAGAAGAAAAAAAAACATTAAATATTGAAATGGTAAAGATCTGTAACTCATATAAAGCCTGATCTTTAGTCAATTATCATGATTCTTAACTTTGAAAATTCTCATTTAACCTGTGCAAAGCTTATAGCCGATGTTGTCAAAATGTGCAGTGTTAAAAATAAGAAATCATTGAAAGAGCAGTGAATATCAATTTTAGACACATAAATAAGTAGAGTACTTAAAATGATAAAAACATAAAAGAGCAGTGACTCATACATATTACAAATAAGCATAATACTTAAAGTGGGAAAAATAACAAAGTATAGAACTAATAGAGTAACTTTTCCCTAAAAAAGATGTATAGACATTATATATATATATATATATATATATATATATATATATATATATATATATATATATATATATATATATATATATATATATATGAAAGACTTTACATAAATACGTATAAAGGGTTGAGCATGCTTTGGTTTGGCTCGGTTTTAAGCTAAAACTAAAACAGAACCAAAATTTTGGTTTTTTGCTTTCTAAAAACTGTTCGATTTTGGTCTTTATCTGGGTTTAGTTTTTAGGTATTTTGTTCTTTTTCGATTTCTGTTTGGTTTATCAAGGTATGATCTTGGAGGTACGATCTTTCCAAGGTCTTTTTTTTTTTTTTTTTTTTTTTTTTTTTTTTCTTGCATCATAAATTAACAGTTGCAAGCTAAAAAAAAGAAAAGAAAGATAATTATAATAAAAAATTGGTGACAATAAGAAAGTAATTACAAGAAAATACTATAAGATAATTGTTTATATTTCATACACAATAATAACAATAGAAAAAAATAATTACAAAAAGAATTCTGATAAAAAATTGTTTATTCGTTCTAAATGACACATTCAAAAAACCAATATCTATAAGAGTGCTTTAAGATTATATGTATTTTGCCGGTTCGGTTTATTGCGGTTTGGTTTTTATGCTAAAAGCAATCTGAACCGTCAACTTCGTTTCTTGCAAAATACCAAAACCGAACCATTCATTTTTTCAATCGGTTTCGGTTTTTTTGTCTTGATTTCTCGGTTTTTTCCGGTTTATGTTTGTTTTTCGGTTTTCTACACATCCCTTACGTCTTCAATTTGTATGTACCTCAACAAAGAGGTCGTGATTTCCTTATGCTCAACTTTGATAAATTTGATATTAGGTAGCCATGATATGATCTTGTACGTGATGCTTTGGTAACATTTGGAATGTTAAAATTGTCATTGATTCAAAGTTTTAAGAAACTGACATGTGATTATGTTAACTTTAGAAGCTCATTTCTGTTAAATAAAAGGTTGCCTATATATAGAACTCTAAGTTAAATTAAATGATGACGATTTCGATTAGTAATTTAGTATTGTTTACTTGCATAAATACGTTTCTTAATTAGTTCATGTTTAACACTAAGCCCCTATACAACCCAAACATATTGGTGCACCATTGCGAAAAGAGATGAGATGAAATTTCACTGGAATTAGGACGTTAAGCACTAGACAAATGACAAGTAGCAAATATTGGGTGAAAAGCTAAAATGGTCTTGGAGGGCATAAAAGTAAAATCTCATAGATTTTCTGTGGATGAAGTAATTTCTTCCGTGTAAATATCAATCCCACGGTTCCATAACATTAAGTCCTATTGTGCTATATAAGTCAAGTAGTCTCAAAACAGAATATGTTCTTAGAGCTTTTGGCTTTGGTTCTAAATGGTGTTCGTGGATTTGTGGTAGCTTACATTCTGGTATGGCTTCGATCCTCCTTAATGGAAGCCCAACGTCCGAATTCCAATTTCATTGTGGATTGAAACAAGGAGATCCTCTAGCTCCATATCTCTTTATCCTTATAATGGAGTCTCTCCATCTTTCGCTCTCTAGGGCCATAGAAGCGGGGATATTCAATGGTATCACAATTGGCTCGGCTCTTACTATTTCCCACTTCTTTTATGCGGACGACGTGGTTTTTATTGGAGAATGGTCTAATGCAAACCTTTCTGGTATTACACACTGTGGAAAACTGGAAGGGGGGTTGAATAGTTTACTGGTTTTTAAGTTAATTATCTTTTGAAACTTTACGTTTAATCAAAGATCTAAACTACAAGACAATATATAATATGCAGGAGTAACGAAAGAAACAATCAAACCACAACACGATATATAGTTTATCGTGGTTCGGCTACAAGGACTCTTTTTCCTTGCCCTACTCTACAACTCGAGTATCCAACTCGAGAGTTACTTTCACTAGTCAACAAGCTCCTTTCACCGGAGGAGAAAACCTTACACGTCGCTTACACAAGATTACCGACACAAAGCTAGATGTCGAGTTCTTTTATAAGGGTACAACCACTCCCGTCACACTATGTATTTTAAGGCCTAAAATACTAACCGATCACTACTGAATATACACAATCAAATGAAGTATAAACTACACGAAGTCTATACAATGCTAAGCTAACAAGTCTTGCAACGTTGTGTTGAATACTTGTAACTTTGATATGAACTTTTGAACTTCTTTGCTACAAGAGAACTTCACACAAATGAAATGTTAATGAGTTAGATGAATGATATGAGTATGTATGTGCAAATTATGATGAGAAGTGATGAGAGATTTCTAGCAAGTGGTTTGGTATTTATAGTCAAACAAACCAGACCACTGGCGGATCTGGCGGAACCAAAACAAGGGTTCCGCCCTTGTAACCCCAAGGTTCCGCCAGTGTCTGACAGTCAAAGCCTTCAAGAAATTTTTTCCATATCTAGCAATGTCAAATCAAACTTCTTCAAGTCAACACATAATAGATATATATAGTAAGAGACCTTCTATAATGTGTAAGAAGTCTTATGAAAAGTCAAACACTCAACCTTTCCATAAATGCACATGTTACATTTTCTATATTTATAAATATGAAAATGTTATGTTAAATATGAAATGTAAATGTAGCGAATAAAGTCTAGTTATGCAAGACTAAAACTAAAATCATGTTTTACTAAAAACTAAAGTTTATACTTTGTCGTTAACAAAACTTAGCAAAGATCGTAAAATATAAATAACGTTTTTAGGCGATATTTGTATTAACAATCTCCCCCTTTTTGTTAATGACAAAACATAAACTTTATTTTTAAGTAAATCACTAATTCTAGTGTTAAGTCTTTAAAAGTTTGTATTTAAACTTGTTTTACTTATTTGATGAAAACCATTTAAGAATATAAGTTTAAATATATTTTCTCCTCCTTTTTGTTGAAACAAAAAGAAGAGTTGCGAAGCAGAATAATGCAATTGCTCCCCCTTGGACAATACTCCCCCTTAATAAAGTGCCAAGTTAGGAAACATGGATTTTGAACCTACAACAAAAGAGTTAGTTGGCGATAATGACACACGACAAATCGTATAGCCACAACACAATAAGAGAATAGAAGCAATCACAATCACAACCCATATATGATCAACCAACAATGCAAACAAGATAGTAGAAAAGATGTCATTCCAAGTAAAATTTGACTTTCTAAAAGTCAAAGAGAAGAAATGAAAAATTTCTTCCTACTTTTAGAAATAAAAAGAAAAACAAAAAGTAACAAAGAAATAAAATCCTACTTCTATAAGTGGATGTCTCCCAACATTTTGCTAAATGGGGCAAAGCCTCCATAATACGCTCTAAGAGTCGTTTGGGTGTGAGAGAGCATCCAAATGTTCAAGAATGTGTTGTAGAGCAAAGCGGGTTTCATCTTGGACTTGGTGGAGCATGATTTTTATGCTCTCACTTATTTTAGCCGCCCGCTCACAATGTGAGCAACCATGGCGGGGATTGGGTAGGATTTTGATGTGCGTTCGGTGTGTACAAGTTTTAAATTTATAAACACGATTACCAGATCTAGAAATAACACGTACGAGCAAGTGAACTCGTCCGTTATAGCAAGATTGGGTTGGTAAGTCGGGATCGTTCGCAGGGATTTGTGAGCGAATCTAAGCGTAAGTTTAAAAAGTAAATCTCTAATACTAGCAATAATGATTATAAGATAATTCAAATGATTAAAAACTACACTTGCTTAGACTAGTTAACTACTCATAAGAAAAGCATGATTGTGATAACTTCCTTAACATGTTGGTAATCAGAATTAGTTGGTGTTCTAATCTATTGTTTCTACAAGTTAAACCTTCGTCAAGATTTTAGTTTATAAAAACAAGCATTAGGTTTGGACCAATCAATTCAAGATCAATTCAAGGTTCATAAAGTTGAGTTAACAACCTTAAACACAAAAATAGTTTCTTGTTTAATCAAATACTCTTAAGAAATGGTCAATACAAAAGGTAACCGAATCATAGACAACAAGGTTACAATTGATTATAAACTACTAAAACTTTCGACCAATTAGGCGTTTACAACCAATCCGATTTGATTAACAAAAAGTATTCTCATTACAATTACACCTTAGTTCCTTTGTTTAGTCAAGAATAATTATGGTGAAAAACAATCTTTCATAGACAAAAGATTATAACTAGTTGAATGATAACAACCCTTTTGGCCAATGATATTATAAGCAACTAGTTAAACTTGACTCAACAAATGTCACTATGAAACTTTAGTCTAATTGGGTTTTAGAATTGACTTGAAATTGAATTAAAACATGTTATCACAATCATAGACTAATCATTAAGTAATTAACATCATCTAAGCAAATGCAAAAGGTTACTAGCCACTCATAGCAAACATGAACATAAACTCAGAATATTGAACGTTAGAAATCATAATTAAAGTCTTACAAATGTTTGGAATATGATTACAAATGAGTAGGAAATGATTTCCTAAGTGTTGGTGTTGACTTCTTGAAAGTTTGACCTCCGGATGTTGACTTTTTAGACTTCCAATGCTTCCTGAACTTTTATGCACGAATTTGAGAACTTTGAGACTAGTAAAGGACTACTTGATGATTGCTTTGTTGTTGTATGTTGATGGTGTATTGAGTGATATGTCAAATGAGATTGCAAAGCCACTATTTATACTACTCCTCAAGCCTAGGTTCATCAATGCAGCAACTTGGCCTCTAAGGTGAATAGAAGGACCTAGAATACCAGAAAGAAGGGCCTAGAATCGGGTAGAATGAGATAGAAAACTCTTTTCAAAACTTTAACAAGCTGACCAACCGATCGGTATCAGGTGCTGACCGATCGGTTGGATGAGACCTCTGCGTCTAACCGGTCGGTTAGATTCCAACCGATTGGTTACTTGTGACATTTTCTTCTATCCGATCGGTTGGATAAATACTGATCGGTTGGATGCGTTCTGACAGCAACAAACTTGATCTTTAACTTGGCTCTTCGTTCTTTGTCCAAACTTGATTATTTCTTGTCAACGAACCTTGGAATGAGGAAAACTTGGATTCTTCTTTGTGAAATGCTTGAACGAATTGAATCTCGCGATGGGAATGACACATCCTTCATTTCCTTCACTTTTTCTTCCTTTTTCCTGTTTTTGGCTACAAATGCTTTCAAACATACTTTGATACGATTATGTAACAAAAGCATATAAAAATAACCGAAAAACATACGAATAACGCCACTAAAAACATGCACAATTTGAGCGTTATCAAATCCCCCACACTTGAACTTTGCTTGCCCTTAAGCAAATCTAGAAATAAAATATCATCCACATGGTAATTCAAAGATGTTTTGGAAAAATGTGATGCAAATCTTCCAAGTACAAGTACAAGTTAGATTCATCATTTTGAGCTTAAATGGTTGAAACATTGAGATGTTTGACAATACCCAAATGATTTTCTTGCTAGATAAACATTACTAATCACCTCACGAAAAAGGAATAAGATATAATTCACTCTAACACTCATTTTTGGGTGAAGTATAAGAGAATTCACACTCATTGCTCAGTCATGATTTAAATATTACCATAGGCTTGTACAAGAAACATAACTACACCGTCAAGGCGTAAGCACCAAGTATTCATATCAAAGAGGGCTTTTATTCGGGTTTAAGGCTAAAAAGGGATAATAAAGACTTTCGTTCAACTATCTTATGTAAAACAAAATAGATCGCTGGCGCGAATTCTTGTATCAAAACAACGGATGGTCACTAAGGATATCCTTAGATCGCTGGCGCATTGTTATTTCCTCAAGAAATCGGATGGTCACTATATATCATACACTTGATAATTTCACTTGAGTCAAGGGTAGGAATAAGACATGGGATAAAGTTAGAGTGTGTAAATGATAAAGAATATACAAAGTAGTCAAAGTCTACTAACCGAATGTTGCTAGCTATCTTGAACCACTATCATGTACTCTTTAGAACTCCATTCTTGAGCGAACAATACTTAACACTATAGCTCATTGGCTATTTTATTCGATATATACCTTTTTTTTAACATAAAATCACTTGTCACCATTCTACTTTGATGACTTATTCTCAACTTTGCTTTGATCACTACTTCCGGAATTACTACTTTCTTTATACTTCATGATTTCCCACATAACATCCAACTTGTCATATAGCATGCAACCAACTAATACTTGACTAAGGGTAAGGCTAGGCTAAAAAGTGTAAAATCTTTTTGTATTTTTCTGGATTTAATCAAAAGAAAAGATAGGCTCAGAAGGTGTAACTAGGGGTATCTAGCATTAAAAATGAATGCTAACAAAAAGGGTTATGTTGGTGGTTAACTAGTCAATGAAACTAGCTATAAATTAAAATGGAAGGCTATTTGGGTTAGATCCTAAAATTGCCTCTTATCACATATGCATACTTATATCACACATGAAATGTGATCTCACAATGGTCACGAAATGATTTACAAGCACAAGTTCTAGAATAAATAAAATCACCGGCACACTCATAACAAAAGATTTAAGCATCAAATAATGTATGCTTCATAAGAAATGGGCTCAAATCCTCACAATTTAGTTGAAAGGATTACAATATGTGCTAGCTAATGTTATCGATCCCAGAATGGGTTGCAATATTAATCAGGACACATCTCAAATTTCAAAAGTTACCGTTTTTACCAGTGGATGGATCCAGTTATTCTAATATATTATCCTAAAAGCGTGAAAACAACTAGATCATAAGGGCAACAAAATTTAAAATTAAGCTCGAAATTTACGGAATATTCTTATTTACCTATTCACCCCCCCCCCCCTCACACTTAAGTTAAGCATTGTCCTCAATGTGATAAACGAACTTCAAAGTATGAAAATAGGAAAATAAGAAAATGAATCATATTTTCCTTTGTGATTCTTTATTCTAAGTGTCCAAGTTTTCTTCATCATTTCCTGTATCAATCTTAAAACAAACAAACACAAGACTATATGTTTTATTAAAATTAGTAAAACACCCCCACACTTAAGTTCAACCAAATGATTTAAACTTTGGGGTATAATCACTGAAAATAAACTAAGAATTAAAAATAGAAAACACACGGGTTGCCTCCCGAGAAGCGCTTGTTTTATTTACGAGTCATCAGCCTGACTCAAATTTCACAAAAACTACGTTGATGCGGTTTAGGACTTCCTCTTAGGATATTTTGGTACGAACAATACGTTTTCTATCACAATTCCTTCTCCAGTTTCATCTATATCTTCTAGTATGAATTTTTCCCATGCTCTAGGAAGAGCATCATAGATAAAACCTTTTTAATGTGCCCATGGTATATTTTCCATATGAGGAGCCATGAATGTGATAGCTTCGTATTCAGATTCGGGTGAATATTCAATAGAAATTTTGCTCATTTGCTCCTTATCATAATACAACTTAATGCGGTGACCATTAACAATGAAACTTCCACCATGCGTGTCGTAGAGTTCGACATATCCAGATGGAAATCCATGTTTCACTATATAAGGTCCCATCCATTTGGGTTTGAGCTTAGGAGCTTTGAACTTGTATTTCATATTGAAAAGCAGAACTTTATCCCCAGCTTTGAATTCTTTTCTGATTCTAAGCTTTTGGTCATGATAAGCTTTGGTTCTAGCTTTGTATAGCTTGGAGTTTTCGTAGGCTTGGAGCCTCAATTCATCGAGTTCATGCAATTGAAAAAATCTTTTCTCTCCAGCTACTTTCAGATCGGGGTTACAATTTCGTAATGCCCAGTAAGCACGATGTTCGATTTCGAATGGCAAATGACATGTTTTTCCATACAAGAGTCTGTATGGTGTTGTGCCAATTGGAGTTTTATAAGCCGTACGAAATGCCCATAGAGCGTCATCGAGTTTTCTCGACCAAACGGGAGGATTTTCTTTAACCGTTTTTTCGAGTATTCTTTTTAATGCTCTATTAGTATTTTTGACTTGTCCACTGGTTTGTGGATGATATGATGTAACAAAACAATGATGAAATCCAAATCGTTTCATGATTTTCTCCATTTGTTTATTACAGAAATGGGTTCCTCTATCACTTATTAAAGCTTTAGGGATTCCATAGCGAGCAAAAAGCTTTTTGAGAAAATTGACAACAACTCGTGCATCGTTAGTGGGTAAGGCTTCAGCTTCAGCCCATTTGGAAACGTAATCGATTGCAACGAGAATATATTCGTATTTGTGAGATTTAGGAAATGGTCCCATAAAATCGATTCCCCAAATATCGAATATTCACAGACTTGAATGCTCTTCTGAGGCATTTCATCTCTACGAGAAAGACTACCGGATTTTTGGCATGCATCGCAGTTTTGAACAAGAGTATGAGCTTCTTTGAAAATTGTTGGCCAATAGAATCCAGCATCAAAAACTTTTTTAGCTGTGGTGGTAGGACCGTAATGTCCCCCCTGTTGGGCCATGATGGCATTCATCAAGAATTTTTCTTGTTTCTGCTCCAGAAACACATCTTCGGATCATTCCATCAGGACACATTTTGAAAAGAAAAGGTTCTTCCCAAAAATAGTTTTTTAAATCCGAAAAGAATTTACTTCGTTGAGCATGAGTTAATCCTTTCTTGAGAATATTTCCACCAAAATAATTTGCAAAATCTGCAAACCACGGTATTTCCTCTTCATCAACTTTATCGATGGTCATAAGAGTTTCATCGGGGAAATAATCATCAATTTCATCTTCTTTTAATTCTTCCAAATTTGGGTTCTCAAGATGAGACAAATGATCGGCAGCAAGATTTTCTGCTCCTTTCTTATCTTTTATTTCGATATCGAATTCTTGGAGTAGTAAAATCCAGCGGATAAGACGCGATTTTGCATCTTGTTTGGCAAACAGATATTTGAGCGCTGAGTGATCGGTGAAAACGATTGTTTTGGAAAGCGCTAGATAAGATCTGAATTTGTCAAAAGCAAAAACTACGGCTAACAATTCTTTCTCTGTAACCGTATAATTTTGTTGGGCGTTGTTAAGTGTTTTGCTAGCAAAGTATATAGGACGAAAATGTTTTCCTTCACGTTGTCCTAAAACAGCTCCAACAGCAAAATCGCTTGCGTCGCACATAAGTTCGAATGGTAGTGACCAATTTGGTGAAACCATAATCGGAGCACTAGTCAATTGACTCTTTAGTGTTTCAAAAGCTTTAATGCAATCTGCATTAAAATCAAAAACAAAATCTTTTTCAAGAAGTTTTGTCATAGGACGAGATATTTTGGAAAAATCCTTTATGAAACGACGGTAGAAACCGACATGTCCTAAAAAACTTCTAACGGCTTTAACGTTAGTTGGAGGTGGTAATTTGGTGATAACATCAATTTTTGCTTTATCAACCTCCATTCCTGAACTTGAGATTTTGTGTCCAAGCACAATTCCTTCGGTTACAATGAAATGGCATTTTTCCCAATTGAGAACAAGATGTGCAGCTTCACATCTTTCGAGCATTTTGTCTAGATTTGAAAGACAAGCTTCAAAAGAATCTCCAAATACTGAAAAATCATTCATGAAAACTTCCATAGATGTTTCAAGCATATCTTGGAATATAGCAATCATACACCTTTGAAAAGTGGCAGGTGCATTACAAAGACCAAAAGGCATACGCCGATAAGCATAGGTTCCAAAAGGACATGTGAATGTGGTCTTTTCTTGATCAGAATGATCAATGGGAATTTGGAAATAACCTGAAAAACCATCGATGAAACAAAAGTATTTGTTGCCTGCTAATCTTTCAAGCATTTGATCCATGAATGGAAGAGGAAAATGATCTTTCCTGGTGGCTTTGTTCAATTTTCTATAATCAATAGATACTCGCCATCCAGTAACCGTTCTAGTAGGAACTAATTCATTCCGTTCGTTGGTCACTACAGTCATTCCTCCTTTCTTGGGAACACAATGAACATGACTCACCCAAGGACTATCTTCAATGGGATATATGATTCCAGTGTCAAGAAGTTTAATGATTTCTTTCTTGAGAACTTCTTTCATGTTGGGATTGAGTCGACGTCGTCTTTCAACAACAGGTTTAGCACCTTCTACGAAATTGATTTTGTGTTTACAGAAATCAGGGCTAATTCCTGGGATGTCAGAAGTTTTCCACGCAAAAGCGCGTTTATGCTTCTTAAGAACTGAAATGAGTTTTTCTTTTTGATCATCCTTGAGCAACGAAGATATGACTACAGGAAGAAGTGAATTCTCCTCCAAGTAAGCATATTCAAGATTATTTGGAAGTGGTTTAAACTCAAGATCGGTGGGTGGTTCTTGAAGGGATGTTTTGATCCTCATTTGATCATTAATGGTAATTTCTTCGAAATTCTCTTCAACTATTTCTCCTTCCTCAACTTCTTCATCATCTTCTTCAAATTTAACTTCCATAAATTCAGCGAACTCTTTATCAAGATTCGTTTCATTTATTTTCTCAGAAGTGGTTGTGAAAGGATCAGAATCGTCAAGTAATGCATCCAACTCTTCCTTAGTGACTTCATCGATTACATCGATGTTAAAACAAGTGTCATCACTGGTATATGGATATTTCATTGCTTTGTCTATTAGAAAGGTAATTCTATCTTCTCCAACTCCTAGATTGAGTTCTTTACCTTTGACTTTGATTATGGCATCAGCGGTGTTTAGGAAAGGTCTTCCTAAAATTAAGGGTACTTGTCTATCTTCCTCCATTTCTAAGATTACAAAATCCACGGGAAAAACAAATTTACCAACTTGGACAAGCATGTTTTCGGCAACCCCAACAGGATATTGGTATGTATGGTTGGCTAATCGAATACTCGTCTTTGTAGGTTTCAAAGTATTGATGGAAAGTTTAGAATACAACGAATAGGGTATCAAATTAATACTTGCACCGAGATCGGCTAAAGCATCGCATGTGATGTTGTTTCCTAACGTGCATGGGATTAGAAAACTTCCGAGATCTCTGAGTTTTGGTGGAACTTTGTTTTCAATAATGGCTGAACATTCTTCATTGAGGAAAGTAGCAGATATTTGCTCTAACTTATTTCTGTTATTAAGAAGTTCTTTCAAAAATTTCCCATATTTGGGCATTCCAGCTAGAACATCAACGAGGGTATATTGAGTCTAACTTCTTTAATCATCTCAACAAACTTCTTATAATGTTCCTCCTTTTTCACTTTTCTAAGAGCTTGTGGGTACGGAATTTTTGGAGTGTATGATTTGAGTGGTTGGGTTGTTTCTTTGGTTGGTGTTTCAGGAGTATCTTCAGCTTCTTCTTCACTATCATCATCGATGATTTGAGTTTCATTGGGATTGGCTGGTGGATCATAAGAAAGACCACTTCTTGTGAATACAGCATTGATATGCTCATTTCTGGTTTGTGGTGGACGATAAGTTTTGTCATTTGATCCAGAAGGCTTTGGGTTGGATTGGGTATTGCTTGGTAATGTTCCAGGTGGTCGTGAAGAAAATTGATCAGAGAGTCTACCAAATTTTTGTTCAAGATCCTGAATAGAAGCTTGATGATTTTTCTGACCCTGCTCAACTTTGGTTTTGAGATTGAAAAATTGGGTTTTAACAAATTCATATGTGGATCTTTGAGCAGTCATGAAATCTCGCATCATTTTTTCGAAATCAGTTTCTTCTGGTTTTTTGTCAGAGTTTGGTGGAGTTGGATTGTCTACTCGTGGTTGAGAATCACGGTTGTTATCCCTATGGCGATCTTGCCAATTTCCAGAATTTCTCCCGCAATAATTACCACAAAAACCGCCTCCACGGTATCCTCCTTGGACATAATTGGCTTCCCCTTCTTTGGTTCCAACCATGGGTTGGTCGTCACATTCGGATGAAGTGTGATTACCTCCACAGTTGTTGCAACCTTCTCGCATTTCTTTCATTTCTCCTTTGATATCTTTATATTGCGAGTCGATTTTGGAAGTTAAGGCTTCCATTTTCTCCATGAGTTTGGAAGTATCGGAACTTTCGGCAAAAGCAACGGTTTTTCGTAAGGGTTTGGTTTTGGAATCTTTTTACCAATAGAGTTTAAGGAGCCCTCGATCTTCGAGCAATTGATATGCCTCGTTGGGATTTTTGTAAAGAAAAATTCCTCCAGCATCAAGAATTCCTTGAGATGTTTCATCAAGTCTATGGTAGAAGATTTAGATAATGGTTCCTCGTCCTAAACCATGTCCATGACCACTACGAAGTAAATCTTTCATACGAAGCCAAGCTTCGACAAGAGATTCATTGGGGTTTTGTGTGAAAGCACAGATTTCTCCCATGAGACGATCAAACATGGCAGGTGGAAAGAATCGGCTTACAAAAGCTTGCCTCATCTCCTCCCAAGTATTGATAATTCCTGGGGTTAATTCGTTATACCACACTTTGGCATCTCCGGCGAGTGATGATGGGAGAAGTTTGAGTTTAATGGCATCGACATCAGTGTCGCCATATCGAAACATGCCGCAAATTTATATGAATTTGGCAATGTGTTTGTGCGGATCGGCCCTCGAACGGCCATCGAATTGACGGTCTTTGATCATAGAAAGATGGTGTCCCTTCACGGTGAAGTTGTCACCAAGGTTAACAGCAACAATAGCAGCTCCAGGAGTGGGTGCTATGGTACGGTTTGTGGCCCACATGGGTTGATCATCGGCCATTGGAAATGGTTTGATGGATCTAAACACCTTGAACTGTGTTAGATTGATACTTTGAATTATATCACTAAGTATGCGGAATCTACTTAGTAACACTTAGAAGTTTGATTGTGAGTAGGACAGTTGTTAATGAATAAGAACAATGTATGCAACAAACGATTAGCTCCAATATTATTAATGATAATAATACGAGTGATATTGATATCACTAGGGTTACACCTTGAAGCTCTAGAAACGTATATCTAACCTTTAACCTAGGATCTCCTTTTATAGCACAAGGAGTCCTCTTCTACAAGATAAGTCTAATGCTAATAGAATAAGATATACACAAGATCTATTCTATATTTATCTAAACACGTTTCCTAACAGTTATCTAAACAGCAGTGGTAATATATGTTCTTGCAGTGGTAATGAGTTTCCACTGCAAGTACATTCTTCAGCAGTTGTAATGTCTTTACTAGCCATGATAACTGTTAGTATAATTCCCAACAATCCTCCCCTAAACTTATGATTAATAAACAAATCAATAAGTTTCTTCAAGTATTCAGCAAACATGAGGATATGGGAATTCTTCCAAACACTTATCTTCTTCTTCTTAACTCTTTATCAACTCTCACACTTTGATCATAAATCCTTTGCAGTAGATCTTCTATGACTTCAGTTCTTTCCCAGCACCTAAGCTTCACTGACATCATCACTGTCAATACTCCAGCTCTCAATGGATATTCTTTCTCAGCAAGCATAAACACATCAACTCCATCTTGAGTTGAAAGATGATGCACAACACTTGAGTCATAAAACTTCCACAAGGTATTCATGTTGTGAGCTTCAAATCTCCAATGTCTATCACTTGGGTCAGGTTCATATAATCTTCTGAAGTGAACCCATAATTCCTTAGCCTTGACATCAGCAAGTTCATCCTTCTTGAACTGATCTTGAACAATCCTCCACAAAGTATCCAAGTCTTCTCTATCACAAGATCTAACAATGTCTTCAAAATCTCTGCAAATACTTGTGACACTTCCAGTTCTAATGATCTTCCAAGCAACTCCAAAATCATCAGAATAGATTTCCCAACCAACAACTGGATATTTTGTTTGTAGAGGTTCAATATTAAGTACATCAGCCTTTATGAACATCATATTTGTAACTTGTTCTTCTGTCAACTTGCTAGGACCCTCTTCTGCTTGAGATGACTCCTGAGTCTTCAACTTCTTTGTATCTTTTGATCCAAGACTCACTCCAGACCTTTTTGTCTTCATTACAATAGGTTCTTGATCCATTGGAATGAATTTACTATCTTGTCTTTTAATCCTGTAGTAAATACCTTCAATTTGATCATGTGACATTCCTTTGAATTGAGCCATCTTCATATTTCCAACATGACAACAAAAAGTCTTCATCTCAGCAATAATCTGTGCCTTTGTAAATTTTCTTGGCTTCTTTTGACCTTTTCTAACATCCCCAATGATTTCATCAAGAGCCTGCTGATTCTTCATTTGAATAAAGTCTTTTACTTGAGCAGACCTTTGTTCTTCATCCAAGGTTGTATTTGCAATAAGTTCAATAGCCTTCTTCCTGATTATTTGATCATTATTAATCAAGTAGTCAATCTCTTCTTCTGTAGGCACATAAGTGAACAAAGGAGCTTTCTCATGAATGACAGTTGGTGAAATAACTGAAATTGGTTCTGCCATTACAGCTTCAAGTTTATCCAACCTCTTTGCTTCCATAAAACTAGCAACTTCATCTTCCTCTAGCTTTCTCTTCCTTTCATTCTCTGCTGCTTGCTCTTGCTCTGCCAATCTTGCATCAAAATCAATCTGAGCTTGATCTTTCTTAGAAATCTTTCTTGTTTGCTCTTGTTCTGAACCAGTCACAATTGCTTTACCTTCAATCAACATCGAAAATCAGCATCAGCATCCATATCTTCAAAATCTAATTTCCTCCCCTTAGTCTCAGCTGCATCTTCTTGAGCATTGTTAGAATCAGTGAGCTCAACAAACTCTTTTTCAAAATTAGTTCTCCTCCCCTTAAACTCTGCATCTGATTTCCTCCCCTGTTTGGAAGAATCTCCCAAAGCTTTACTAGAACTTGCAGAAAAGTCATCCTGAGGTGAAGATGATGAAGAGAACACAACTGTAGCAGGTCTTTTCTTCTTGAGACTCTCAACTTCATTCTGCAATCTTTGAATCTCTGCCTTCAGTTGATTCAGCTATGTGGCATGTTGTACTTTGGTCTGTGCCAAATCTTTCTCCAGAGCTTGAACCTGCTTGACTAACTTTGTACAAATGTCCATCAATTCAGGTAGTTGCACACTGCCCTCAACACTTCCAACTGTGTAACCTGTTGGGAGAGGTGAATCACAGGGCATTGATTCAGGCTCTTCCCTAGTTGGACTAGGATTAAGCCTTGAACCACCACTGCTTGTACCTAAACCAAAAGGTTCAGCAACATACAATGTTGAGATGAAGTTGGCTGTTTATGCCTTCTCTCATAAGTGTGAGTTACAGCAGGGGTATGGTGAATTGGTGGAACAACAATATTGGGTGTGTTTTGGGATACAACTGGGATGGTTGCATCTTCACCCTGTACTTGAGAAATTTTAGCAAGCATTTAAGGAAAAAGTGGATGAACCTCCCCATTCCAAAGATCTGAAGCCTTACACATGTTTTGAAAAACTTTTGGCTTAAGACAGGAGGGTTCATAAATTCTATTGTGAGGTTGCAGTTGAAACTCATTTAACACTGCTTGCACAAACCTTGGATACATCAAAAATTTATATTGACTCTTTACATTGCCTTTCATATTATTGAAAATAAACTTTGAAAAATTGAAAGTCCTATCAGTTGCCAAACAAACCAAAGGATAAGCCATGGTTGATGCAAATTGTTCATAAGATGTTTTCTTAGGACTTAGGCAATGTAAAAGAGTGTGAATTAAAAATCTCCAATGGGGACAAAAACATCCTTTTCTGAAAGTTACTTTTTGTTCAGATGTATCATACCCCATTAAAGCAATATTAGTGAAAATTTCTGAATTAGGTAAATGTGATGATACCATTGAGATCATCCAATTGGAGAATTCTCCTCAAGGATGACTCAGTAACATCAATAGTTACCCCATCCACTGTGGCTCTTAGAGCATCCACAGATTCATGTGTGTCTCCCTGTTCAAGAGTTATGGATTCCACGGTGTTCCAGAACTGTTTGATATGAGAGACATAGATTGTGGGATTAATAGTTAAGGCATACCTTATATGAGTTGTGTTTAGAAAATCCACAATCTGATGAAAAACAGGGCCACTCTTTTCGTTTGACTTTTGTAGGTAGGCCACTTGGTTGTGCTCCTCGACAAATTTCAGAATCGCCATGATATTTGTGAAAAGAGAATAAAAGTGTTAGTAATCAAGATAAAAATCAAGCCGTATGATGATCAATTTATACTAATAGGGTTTGAGGAGGTTGCGCAATGTGGATTATCTTTAGAAAGAATTATCTTTGGAAAAGAATAAATTATAATAAGTAAGTAGATAATTCACAAAAGATTTACCCTATTAATAAGGAAAGACAGTTATATTTACAACGGCTAGTAAAAAAAATAGATTACTGACACAACAGTTGTAACGGCTAGTTCATCAGTGGAAAAATTACTCTTGCAGTGGTAACTAATGAACTAGCAGTGGTAAAATTTTCACAACATATCAAAGAGCATGGATAAGTAAAACTTGAAAATTTGCTGCTCTTATCATAGTTTTTAGCAAACTACCAGCTATCAACGGATTTGATATGTCTTTACCATGAGCCGTTTGCTATGGACTAGCCAACTCTTGATCACTTGGAGTATGGTGAGTTGATAACCATATAGTTTTTGGTAAACTATCAACCATAAACGGATTTGATAAGTCTTAACCAGGAGCCGTTTGCTCTGGACTAGTTGATTCTTATGTGGATTAAACATGGTGAATCAATAACCATTTGTTGTGTGTCTATTATACACACCTTATAACTCCAATGACTCCAATAATATGGGTTGTATGCTGTAGAACAAAGTAACTCTCAACTTAACCCATAAAGATTAACCCAAAGTAACTTTTTAACCAAGTTACTATTCACAAAAATATCTTCCAAAAGTCAACCCGATAATAACCAAATTTACTCCTCCAACCTACCAAAACAGGTAAGAGTAAATATTCTTCATTAATTAGAATTCGACCTTGACTTTGCTTATAAAAGGGGGATCAAAACCTTTATCTCTCATCAACAAACATATTCAATAACATAAACCCTTAATCAACACAATGAGCTGGTTTCCATTAGTTTACATATCTTCTGATGATTCATCTGATGAGGAGATCAGCTATTGTTCAAACTCAGAGGATCTTTCAACAGGATGGAGTGATTACTTCCCACCAAGTGCAACCACATCCACAACATCCAACATGACATCCAAAAAGACTGAAGCTTCTCCTGCTCCGTCCTTGGAGTTCTATACCAGTTCTTCCTCTGATGATGACAATGATCCAACCTTCAATCTTTCCGAAGAACTTCCAAAGGCCCTAACTACAGCATTGAAGACTGCGATAAGCAACATGAAGTGGCATGCTGTTGAGAAGCCTACCCAAGCACCAAGGCCTCCCAAGCAAGTTCTGGGACTTGCTTGTCCAAGGAAACAACTTTCTTTTGATGACAAGAGAAAGAAAGCTTCCAAAGGCAAGCATGATTATGTGGGAAAGGGAAAGAAACCTATGGAGTAGGTGTTAGGTTGTAGGTTTATGTCTGGTGATGGTTTTCTGTTTTGGTGACAATATTTTCTAGATGGTTGTTATGTACTCTTTTTATGATCAATAAAAGTACTATTTCTTCTTGCTTTAATCACCAATCTTTCCACTGTTGTATGATTATTTCCACTGTGCTCTTGATAACTCTGCATACAAGTTAGTAGAAAACCATACATACAATACAAACAATACTAGTACCTAAAAACTATCCTGCAACACTGAAAAATATTAGACATCAAAGATTTATGGATTTAGCATTCCAACCCTTGTCTTTCTTGATGAACAAAGTTTGATCAATCTTGCCTCTATGAAACCCATTATTCAGTAAATAAGTAGCTAAGGTTCCATACCACTTCCTTGGAGCCTGATGTAAGCCATAAAGAGCCTTAACCACTTTATACACTTTATTTGGGTGTTGAGGATCTTCAAAGCCTGGAGGTTGAGATACATATACCTCCTCATCAATAGTACCATACAGAAAGGCAATCTTAACATCCATTTGATAGACAGTAAAGCCCATAAATGATGCATAGGCTAAAAACAATCTAATAGCCTCAATCCTTGCAACAGGAGCAAAAACTTCTTCATAATCAATACCCTCCTCTTGAGTGTATCCTTGAGCAACCAATCTAGCTTTGTTCCTGATTACAATACCTCTTTCATCTTTCTTGTTTCTGAAAACCCATTTAGTACCAATGACCTTCATACCATCAGGCAAGTCACAAAGAACCCAAACCTTTTGAAGTTTAAACTGCAACAACTCCTCTTGCATTGCTTCAACCCAGCTAGATTCTTCTAGAGCCATATAAACATTCTTAGGCTCCACCTGTGAGAGAAAACAGAAAAACAAACACTCATTCTTCGTTTTATGCTTTTTGGACTCATACACTTCACTAATGAACCCATGAATATCATCTTTCTTTGTCTATCTTCTAGGCTTCACACCTGTTGAAGTTCACCAATAACATTATCAAGTGGATGCACTTTGTGAATTGAAGTTTGTGATGTGATAGGAATATCATATGTTGTAGGCATGTTAGTGATCTCTACATCATCACTTGGTGATTCCTGAGATGTATGTTCCACATTTGGGCTGTCAGTGGAAACTTCTGGTGTAGCAGTGGAAATTGAGTTACCACTGCTAGTAGGAATTTCTTTATTCAATTCACCCAAATTCACACCATCTGCATCACTTGTCTTTTCAGAATTATCAACAAAGTCCCAAAGTGGCATAACAATTTGATCTTCATCATCTTTGCAAGCTTCATCTTCATCAATGAATTCTTCTGAATCTTCAAGATCTTTGTCTCCTGTGCTTGTAGTAAGAGGTACATAATTCATTGTATTGGATAATGTTTCAAGATCAAATAGCCAATCTGGTCCTGAACCTGCCATGTTAGCTTTATTTTCAAGAAACTCAACATGCAAGTTCTCTTCAATCTTCTTTGTTCTTAAGTTATAGACTCTAAAAGCCTTGCTAACCATAGAGTATCCAACAAAGAAGCCTTCATCAGACTTTTCTTCAAATTTACCCAGATGATCAATGATATTGAGAATAGTAACATGGCACCTAAATGGCCTCATAAACTCCAAAGTAGGAGGTCTTCCTCTGAATAACTCATAAGGTGTCTTGTTCTTTGTTTTGACCAATAAAACCCTGTTCTGTATGTAACAAGCAGTGTTAACTGCTTCAGACCAAAAAGTCACTGGAAGCTTTGAATCAGCTAACATGGTTCTAGCAGCCTCAATTAGTGTTCTGTTTCTTCTTTCAGCAACTCCATTTTGTTGAGGAGTTCTTGCAACACTAAATTCTCTTTTAATACCTTTGTCTCTGCAGAAATCATCCATAACTTTATTCTTGAACTCTGTCCCATTGTCACACCTGATGATCTTTATTTTCTTTTCAAATTGATTTTCAACTTTAGTAATGAATGTCTTAAGGATGCCAGTGGTTTCATCCTTGGTTCTTAAAAAGAAAACCCATGTGAATCTACTAAAATCATCAGTCACAACAAGACAATACTTCTTCAAATTGATGCTGCTCACAGAAGTAGGACCAAACAAGTCCATATGCAGCATGAAGAGTGGATGATCAATAGAATTTAATGCTTTGGTCTTGAATGAAGCTCTGTGTTGCTTTCCTTTGAGACAGGCAACACAAGTTTGGTCATTTTCAAATCTTTTCTCAGGTAAACCTCTGACAAGTCCATCTTTCATAATCTTGTTAATGGTTTTGAAGTTAACATGACCAAGTCTTCTGTGCCAAAGCATGGATTCATCTAAAGTGGCTTTTGCAAGCAAGCAAGTAACATCATTATTAGCCACTATGTTCTTCATGTCAATGCTATATAGATTTCCTTTTCTAGGGATTGTAAGCAAAATTTCACTTTCATCAGGGAGCTTATAATCCTTAGATAAGATATAGCATTCATCTTCTGTGAATAGAACTCTATGCTTCTTGTCACACATCTGTGACACACTGAAAATATTGTACTTGAGTTCTTTCACATAGTGCACATTCTCAAAATCTATGTTTCCAGCCTTGATTGTTCCTTTGCCAGAAACTCTGCCACCAATTCCTTCTCCAAAGCTGACAAATTGTCCATCATAAGGTTGAAAGTCTGAAAGATAGGACTTATTGCCAGTCATGTGCCTGGAACATCCACTGTCTGAGTATCCTTGATCATTTGTAATCTTTGAATGTTCCTGCACACAAAATAAAGGAATTAGTTCCTTTTGGGGACCCAAGCCACAAATGACTTGGATCTGCCCCGTGTATCAATATAATTATATCTATCAAAGGTCATTGATACACCATTGGGATTGTTTGAGGTGATGGTTCCTTTTGGTTTCCATTCCCAACGTGCTGAGGCCTTAACAGCATTTCCCATATTTACCCTTTTCTTGTTTACAAACCCACCAGTGGTAACCTTTGGCCTTGCAGTGGTAACTGCTGGCTTAGCAGTGGAAACTGCTGGTTTTGAAATTCTGGGTACCCACTTGTGATTATTGTAAACTTTCTTTTTAAAATTGGTCTTTTTCCCTGTTTGAGTAGATTTAACAAAAGTAGTAACAGGGGGCTTAGGGTAAACTCTGTTTTTATTTCTGGCAGTGGCAACTGCTGGTCTAGCAGTGGAAATTGGTTTAATGCCAGAGTTAAACAAAACAGACATGGGAATCATCTTGCTTAGTGGATTTGGGTGAGTTAAGTTATTAGTATTTTGGCCATTCACCCTAGTATTCCCAAACACTTCCCTTCTACCCAAGTGGTAGGTACAACTATAAGACAAATGGTCAAAGCTACCACATATATGACAGGGTTTGTTATTGAACACAAAATCACTACCAAATTGCCTAGATTTAACATGATTCCAACACCTCATATTACCCCTAGGAGTTGGTGACCTACTTCTGTACATCTCTGCATATCTAGTAGTGGGCCTAGTGAAATTAGGTTGTGACCTAGGCTTCTCTTTGACAACATCAGGAATACTCTTTTTAACCTCCATTTTAACATTCTCAAGAACACTAGGTTTAGACTCAACATTCAAACTTTCTTCTTTAAGAGATGAGTCACTAGCACTATCAAATGTATCAACCTCAACCTGAACCTTTTCAATGACAACTGGTTTAACAAATTTTGGTACATAGGTCATAGGTGGTTCCTGGAATTCTTCTAATCCTGTGTGAGCTAAGTCAATGCCAGGAGGTGATGGAACACCTCTTAGAGGTGGTGGAACTGATTTGTATCCAACTCCTGATTTGGCTTTGTTCACAACTTGGTCTTCCCAAATTTTGTCAATACACTTGGATTGGTGATCCAGTGTATTGCAAGTTATCTTTATATTCTCACTAGCCATTTTAACCTTTTCTAGTTCTTCCCTAAGAACCTTATTTACAGCAACTTGATAATCTAAGTCTCTTCTTAATACTGCAATATCATCATTGAACTTAGATTCATTTGCCCTATAATGCTCTAATTGAGTTTCTAAAACACCTAGGCCTCTTTTACGATTTTCTAAGTTATAATTAGTATGATTTAACTCTAGCAATTGTTCATCATATTGTGCTTTAATTTTCTCATACTCTTTTAAGGCCTTACAAGATTTAGAACAAGCATTATTAATTTGTACCTCAGAGTCAGAAAAAGCCATTAGTGCAAGCTCAGTAGCAACCATTGCAGACTCTGAATCATCTTCTTCATCCTTAATCATAAAGCTCCAATCAAAGCTCATTCCATCAATAGCCAATAGCCCCTTTGGCTCATCAGTAGTAGGTTCCTTCTTTTTGTCCTGCTTATACCAAGTTGACCTATTGTCAGATTTCCTTGGCTTCTTGCACTCCCTGGCAAAGTGCCCCTTCTTATGACAATTATAGCACTCTACCTTCTTTTTGTCAAAACCTACTGTCTCATTGCCACTGATGTTAATCTTTCTTCCAGTCTTCTTCCAAAACTTCTTAGTTCTTAAGCTTAGTAATGCCACCTGCCATTTAATGTCCATCTCCTCCATATCATCCTCATCAATTTGATCCAAATCCTCATGATTGAGAATTGAACCACCTACTTGACTTGATATAAAGGCATAAAAGGTAGTATCACTAAGTCCTGCAATCTGTCTCTTTGAGCTACCAGTGGAAACACTTCCACTACCAGTGGAAACAACAATGTTAGCACTGTCATCATCACTATCACTTTCTTCATCTGAACTATCATCAAGAGATGATGATATGAGTGCTACACTTCCTGAACCTGTGCTCAATTTGCCAGCTTTCTTTAATCTTTGTTCAATAACCTTGAAGTTATTGTACAAATCATTAAGTTTCATAGTCTCCAAATTTGGCTTATCTTCCCACACAGCAACATTGGTTCCAAACTCAGAGGGTAAGCTTCTTAAGAACTTTAAATTGAGGTCTTCCCTTTCCACCTCAATTCCAAAAACAGTGAGTTGAGTAACAATCTTTTGTAGCCTTGTGAAGATGCTATCAATAGATTCATTACTTGTTGAACCAAAGTTTTCATAAGTCTGCTTCAGCAGGGTCTTCTGAGTCTTCTTGGTGGAATCATTACCACCAAAAACATTACAGATCTCCTCAAAAAGAGTCTTTGCAGTCTTGTACTTGCTGAATGCTAGAACTTGGTCTCTGGGAAGTGTCATCAGCAACAAACCTATGGCCTTCAGATCATTCTTCATCTGAAGTCTTTCATCATTAGTAACAGGTCCAGTGTTAACCTTTATTACTTCCTTGCCACCAACCATCTCAGAGGTAGAACTTGGTTTGAAGGAATTACCAAGCATAATGATCTCCCAGAGTGTATAGTCTTGCACCATAAAGAATTGTTCGATCATTAGCCTCCACATCTCAAAGTCATTCAACTTAAGCTTTGGAAGCTTAGCAGCAATGTTTGATTGACTGGTTTCTGTCTCCATTGATTCTTCTGAGTGAACTAGAGTCTTCTAAATCAAAGTATCAAAGCCTGTCTCTGATACCACTTGATGGATCTAAACACCTTGAACTGTGTTAGATTGATACTTTGAATTATATCACTAAGTATACGGAATCTACTTAGTAACACTTAGAAGTTTGATTGTGAGTAGGACAGTTGTTAATGAATAAGAACAATGTATGTAACAAACGATTAGCTCCAATATTATTAATGATAATAATACGAGTGATCTTGATATCACTAGGGTTACACCTTGAAGCTCTAGAAACGTATATCTAACCTTTAACCTAGGATCTCCTTTTATAGCACAAGAAGTCCTCTTCTACAAGATAAGTATAATGCTAATAGAATAAGATATACACAAGATCTATTCTATATTTATCTAAACACGTTTCCTAACAGTTATCTACACAACAGTGGTAATATATGTTCTTGCAGTGGTAATGAGTTTCCACTGCAAGTACATTCTTTAGCAGTTGTAATGTCTTTACTAGCCGAGATAACTGTTAGTATAATTCCCAACATGGTTGATTGGTGAATGGGTTATAAACAACTAAGGCTTCGGAAAGGTTATCAAAAGGTGGGTTTGGTACTCTTGGTACACGGTTGGTTGGTGGAACAAAAGGTGTTCTTCTTCTTCTTTGTCTACGAATCAGACTTTCGGGATTGGAAAGAGGTGAAATTGGTTCTACTACGGTTGATCGAGTGTTCATACAATTACCGAGTGAATCTTGGAAAATTTGGAACAAACGAGCAAAGAATGGAAGCAATTTGAGAAATCAGGAAAAGGAACCGATCGGTTAGATGAATGACCGATCGGTTGGTTTGGACAATTTTGAAATACCGATCGGTTAGATGAGTGACCGATCGGTTAGATGGCTAGGATTTTTTTTTTTTAGAAAACGAACTAGAAAAGAAATGGAACTTTAAAACTTACAGAAAACACAATCAAATTCCCCGGCAGCGGCACCAAAAACTTGATGTGCGTTCGGTGTGTACAAGGTTTAAATTTATAAACACGATTACCGGATCTAGAAATAACACATACGAGCAATTGAACTCGTCCGTTATAGCAAGATTGGGTTGGTAAGTCGGGATCGTTCGTAGGGATTTGTGAGTGAATCTAAGCGTAAGTTTAAAAAGTAAATCTCTAACACTAGCGATAATGATTATAAGATAATTCAAATTATTAAAAACTACACTTGCTTAGACTAGTTAACTACTCATAAGAAAAGCATGATTGTGATAACTTCCTTAACATGTTGGTAATCAGAATTAGTTGGTGCTCTAATCTATTGTTTCTACAAGTTAAACCTTCGTCAAGATTTTAGTTTATAAAAACAAGCATTAGGTTTGGACCAATCAATTCAAGATTAATTCAAGGTTCATAAAGGTGAGTTAAAAACCTTAAACACAAAAATAGTTTCTTGTTTAATCAAATACTCTTAAGAAATGGTCAATACAAAAGGTAACTGAATCATAGACAACAAGGTTACAATTGATTATAAACTACTAAAACTTTCGACCAATTAGGCGTTTACAACCAATCCGATTTGATTAACAAAAAGTATTCTCATTACAATTACACCTTAGTTTCTTTGTTTAGTCAAGAATAATTATGGTGAAAAACAATCTTTCATAGACAAAAGATTATAACTAGTTGAATGATAACAACCCTTTCGGCCAATGATATTATAAGCAACTAGTTAAACTTGACTCAACAAATGTCACTATGAAACTTTAGTCTAATTGGGTTTTAGAATTGACTTGAAATTGAATTAAAACATGTTTTCACAATCATAGACTAATCATTAAGTAATTAACATCATCTAAGCAAATGCAAAAGGTTACTAGCCACTCATAGCAAACATGAACATAAACTCAGAATATTGAACATTAGAAATCATAATTAAAGTTTTACAATTGTTTGGAATATGATTACAAATGAGTAGGAAATGATTTCCTAAGTGTTGGTGTTGACTTCTTGAAAGTTGATCCATGTATGGAAATGGAAGATATGGGTTCCATGACATGTAATTTGGAGTTTGGTAATGTCTAGGTGTGTTTTGGTTCCAACCATGTTGGTAGTTTGGTTGCATGTTGTAGTTGTTCTTTGGAAAGGGGCGTTTGGGAATAGGAGTTTTAGGTCTTGGTTGAGTGGTTTTAGTTCTAAATTCATTTCTACCAAGTCCTACTCCAACTTTAATAGCTGGATTCAGTTTTGTTTCATTTGTACTAATTTTGGATTTATTTGTGACGTTAACGAACTTTGTACGATCCGACGTAGAAACTATCTTTTCTGTTGCAGACCCCGCGGAACCTTTGGGTTCAACGGGCGGAACCCTGTTTTGGGTTCCGTCTGGTCTGTGGGAGCCTGTAGCAGTTTTGTTAGTTTCTTGTGCTTTCTCGTCTTGTTTCGTTTGACTCTTTGAAGTTTCTAATTTCATGAAACATAGTCATGTTTTATCAAATGGTGACTTTTGAAGTTTCATTATTTCATCTGCACAAGAAATACTTTTATCGAACCTTTTAAACTTTGTGGTTTGTTTTATTAGATCATTTTGAGTAATTTTAAGTTTCTCAATTTCGAGTTTAAACTCTTCACATGATTTACACAATGTGTCGATGCCTTTACTCTTTTCTAATCTCTTAGCCTTTTCATTTAATTCATAAACTTCATTTTCTAAAACCTTCTTTTTAGTTTTCAAAAATTTGTTTTTGTTTATGATTTTTAAGCTTAGTTCACAAAGTTTATTGTATTCTTTTTGTAAGGTGTCATCATCAATAGAAGGGCAAGATGAATCGGAGTGTACCTCATTTGAGTCATGAGCCATGAGAGCAATTTCGTCATTCTTTGGCTCCTCGTCATCATCTTCACTATCGCTCCAAGCACCACTTACAAAAGCTTTTTGAGATTTACTTTTGGGTGGTTTTGGACATTCTCCTATGAGATGACTTGTGTCTCCACACCTAAAGCATTTCCTTTCAACCTTTCCTTTCTTGTCATCACGATCTTTTCGGAAGGCTTTCTTATCATCTTTAGGTTGCCTTACAAACTTCCCTCGTGTTCGAAAGAACTTCTTAAAGTCTCTAACGGCCATGACATATTCTTCATCGTCACTATCCAAACTAGATTCATCATCACTTGATTGAACTCTAGCCTTCAAAGCGAAGGACTTGACCCTATCTTTCTTTCCTTTAACTATTTCTGAATCTTTTTCCATAACCATTTCATGAACTTTGAGGTTTCCAATTAGCTCATCAAGTGACATGCTTGAAAGATCTTTAGATTCTTCAATCGCCGTCACTTTAGCTCTCCACTTCGGATGGAGTGCTCTAAGGAATTTCCTGACAAAATTCTTGCTACAAAAAGATTCATCAAGTGCTTTAAGTGATGTAATAATAGTGTTAAACCTAGCAAATGCACAATCAATAATCTCATCTTCGGGAATAGAAAATTGTTCATATTGTTGAATACGAAGATCAATTTTGTTATCCTTTACTTGTGAGTTTCCTTGATGAGTGACTATTAAAGATTGCCAAATTTCTTTAGCGGTTTTGCACATAAAAACTCTTTCATATTCTTTCTTTGGTAAAGCATTGTAAAACATCATTTTAGCTTCATTGTTTTTGGCAATTAGTTTCTTTTGATCTTCATTATGTTTAGTAATTGAGCTATCCTCATCTTTACTACTTGAAGTATCCTTAAAAGTGGCTATATTATCACCATCAATTATTATATACCATAGATCTATATCTTTAGATTTCACGTAAGTTTCAAATCGGCTTTTCCAATATATAAAACCGTTTGCTTCAAAAAGTGGTGGTCTTTGCATAGATTGCCCTTCTTTGTAATTTTCAAAATCCATGGATCGTTTCAAGTTTTAAAACATAATATATTTTAAAAGCTTGAGTAACGTAGCTCTGATGCCAATTGTGGAAAACTAGAAGGGGGGGTTGAATAGTTTACCGGTTTTTAAGTTAATTATCTTTTGAAACTTTACGTTTAATCAAAGATCTAAACTACAAGACAATATATAATATGCAAGAGTAACGAAAGAAACAATCAAACCACAACACGATAGTTTATCATGGTTCGGCTACAAGGACTCTTTTTCCTTGCCCTACTCCACGCCTCGAGTATCCAACTCGAGAGTTACTTTCACTAGTCAACAAGCTCCTTTCATCGGCGGAGAAAACCTTACACGTCGCTTACACAAGATTACCGACACAAAGCTAGATGTCGAGTTCTTTTGCAAGGGTACAACCACTCCCGTCACACTATGTATTTTAAGGCCTAAAATACTAACCGATCACTACTGAATATACACAATCAAATGAAGTATAAACTACACGAAGTCTATACAATGTTAAGCTAACAAGTCTTGCAACGTTGTGTTGAATACTTGTAACTTTGATATGAACTTGTGAACTTCTTTGCTACAAGAGAACTTCACACAAATGAAATGTTAATGAGTTAGATGAATGATATGAGTATGTATGTGCAAATTATGATGAGAAGTGATGAGAAGTTTCTTGCAAGTGGCTTGGTTTATAGCCAAACAAACCAGACCACTGGCGGATCTGGCGGACCAAAACAAGGGTTCCGCCAGTGTCTGACAGTCAAAGCCTTCAAGAAATCTTTCCATATCTAGCAATGTCAAATCAAGCTTCTTCAAGTCAACACATAATAGATAGAGTAAGAGACCTTCTATAATGTGTAAAAAGTCTTATGGAAAGTCAAACACTCAACCTTTCCATAAATGCACATGTTACATTTTCTATATTTAGAAATATGAAAATGTTATGTTAAATATGAAATGTAAATGTAGCAAATAAAGTCTAGTTATGCAAGACTAAAACTAAAATAATGTTTTATTAAAAACTAAAGTTTATACTTTGTCGTTAATAAAACTTAGCAAAGATCGTAAAATATAAATAACGCTTTTAGGCGATATTTGTATTAACACACACATTCTTCATTGTTTTTCTGTGTTGTCCGGTCTTACGATCAATCTTAAGAAAAGCCATCTTCTTGGAGTCGGGATTTCAATTGAGTCTGTTAATGCTGCAGCTTTGAATCTTGGTTGTTCGACTATGAAAACCCCTTTTAAATATTTAGGGGTAATGGTTGGAGGTAATAGTTTGACTTCTCAGGTGTGGGACGATACGATAGATAAACTTAAGGCTCGCCTATCTAATTGGAAGCTTAAAACTCTATTTGTTGGAGGAAGACTTACACTTCTAAAGTCTGTCCTTGGGTCGACACCTATTTATAACATGTCCATGTATAAGGTGCCTAAGTCATTGTTATATACGTTGGAGTCTATTCATAGGAATTTTTTCAACGGTGTTCAAGGTGACGAGAGGAAAATAACGTGGGTAAGGTTCTTGCGTCCAAGAAGTATGGAGGTCTAGGGGTTTCAAGCTTTTATGCCTTGAATAGGGCGCTTCTATTCAAGTGGGTATGGAGATTCATCTCGAGTGACAATTCCTTGTGGTGCCGTTTCATCAAGTCCATGCATGGTTCCACGTTATCTAAATTGCCTCCGTTTCATTTCTCGTCTTGGAATTCCATCATTCGGGAAATTTATTTACTTAAAGATCGTGGAGTCGATTTGATTTCCCACTGTCATATTCGTGTGGGTAATGGTTTATGCACCCAATTCTGGAACGAGGTTTGCATTGGTGATAC
Organism: Artemisia argyi; assembly: GCA_030686995.1. Taxonomy (NCBI): domain Eukaryota; kingdom Viridiplantae; phylum Streptophyta; class Magnoliopsida; order Asterales; family Asteraceae; genus Artemisia; species Artemisia argyi. Next base: position 62,693,286 of record CM060685.1, read on the forward strand.
TCCTCTACGTGTTTTGTTTCCTCGAGTGTATGCCTTGGAGCTTAATAAATATTGTACGGTGGCCGATAAACTGCAGTACTCGGTTACCTCTTCTCTTCGTCATACTGTTAGAGGAGGGGTCGAAGCTTTTCAATTAGACCTTCTTCAAAAGACTATTGAAACATCGATGATGTCCAATATGGAAGATAGATGGGTTTGGGATTTGAATGGGGAAGGTGTTTTTCGGGTCAAAGATGTAAGTACCCTCCTTGACAAATGTTTCCTGCCGAAAGCTCCTACCGCTACAAGATGGGTTAAATACGTTCCGATAAAAATTAATGTTTTCGCTTGGAAGGTCTTCCTGGATCGGTTACCAACTCGATCCAATTTGCAGCATCGTGGTGTCCAGGTTTCAGATTCATTGTGTCCGATCTGTTCCTCAGCTCAGGAAGACTCGTCACATCTTTTTTTCAGCTGTAGTTTGGTTACGGATGTCATCAGGCTAGTATGTCGATGGTGGAACCTGTCTTGGTCGCCCGTTGGTTCGTATTCTGACTGGCTTATTTGGTTCAATTCCATCAGGTTAAGTTCTAAAGTTAAAGGTTTGCTGGAAGGGGGGTTTTTTTTATGTATCTTGGTGGAGTGTATGGATGTTTCGGAATTAGCTGCTCTTCTCGACGCAAGTCCCTCGTAAAGATGTTATTTTCGACGATATTGTTTCGCGCTCTTTCACTTGGTGCCACTCTAGATGTAATCGTATTTTTAGCTGGGACAGTTGGTTGCAACACCTTTATTTGATTTCTTTGTAATTTCGATCTAGCTTCTTGCTAGTTGGTTTTAATAAAAGTTGCCGCTCTAATTAAAAAAAATTAAAATAAAAACAAAATAAAAAATAAAAAGTCTCAAAAACGATTTCAAGTCAGGTCAATAAAGAATCAATTCAATTCTTGTCTGACATTATATATAATACGAGTAATAATAATGGGTAACATTTGCTCATCAACTATTGTACACGTTATTCCCACGGTTTTCTTGGAGAAACATCAACAAACTGGAATTTCCTCAACATTCACCTTAATGTGATGTGTGAAGGCTCTTATCTATCAAAAAATGTTAATTATTCTTTCACTAAAAATTAAATATTATTCATGCTAGCTTCTGCTACGGCTTACTGTTGTTTCTGCTACCATTATCATCACCAAACATACCCATAGGTGCACGGTGCACGTCAATATATTTAACTATGTTGGGTCGCGTGATACAAGTAGGGTACAAATCAACATTAGTACTGGTTTTGTTTATTGTTTTTCCAAGCTTCATAAATTTAAATTTGTGTACATAACTTTTAGCTACTTTTCAAGATAAGACTTTTTCTCAAGTTTTGGGATATTTATTAGGACGTTATTAAGCTGAATGGAAACAAAGTTATTCGTTGAAGCTGAAGTTATATCTAAAGTTTGTTGTGTTTGGCGCAAGACTTATAAGAGCTTATAAGGAATTGAACTTATAAAATAAGCTAGCTTATAATACAACATTCGTTTGTCACACTGACTTATGAAAGCTTTTATAAGTTATAAGTCCAAGCCCATTGAAACAGGCTTATGAGGCCTTATATTTGTCAAATTACCCCAAATAAATTTCAAAATATAATGGTTTAACACGCAAAAATTTGAAATATATCTTAATTTAATTTGATGTATTTTTATATAATTTTACATTATTAAACTCTAACTCCAACTAATTCGACAAACAGTTTTATAAAAATATAAATGTCATATTTCGACTAATAATATAAGTTACAGCTAGGGACAGAGCTAGAACCAAATATGACTGGGTGCACAAAATCTTTTGAACCATAATATTAGAAACATATTTCGAAGGATCGGGTGCATTTAAGATGCATTTTAAAAAATCGATATTTTTTTTCAAAAATTAACACTACATCAAAAAGTTCATGGGTTTCCGAACACCCGCGGAACCCCTAGCTCCATCCTTGAGCCTACAGCTCTAGCTTCAATCCATCTCCAAGTCCAATCCATTTCGCTAAACATACGTAAGTAAGATACAAAACATAATAGATACAAAACATAATCTATCCGATGTCGTCTATTCGTAATAATAACGCGTATTGACCGATTGACCAATGTCTGTTCAAATTAACGAGATTTGACTAAGTCCGGATAGTTTATTAATATCTTATAAACTTTTAAATCTTGAGGTTATAATTTTTGTAATTGAATTCTGATACAGAAAAGCTTAAAGATTAAACCCTATTGATATAATGTATGTACACCGTTAACACCACTAAGAGAGGCCCTTTGAAGTTTGAAAATTTGCACACAAACTAACTAGCACATATTATTCATAAAATTGACAAGTAGTAGTAAACAAAGAAATTCTAAATACAACCTCTCATTCATTGTTCAATAGATTAAGGTTAGCCTTTGGCCACAAAAAAGTACTAGCGTTTTCCTAAATTGGAGTATAATATACATTAGTTATTACTTAAAGCATTCGCAATGCATGGTTTTTGAAAAACTTTATATTATTTCTAAAAGCTTTTCAAAAGACATTTTAGCATTACGATGAAAGACATTTTGTAAAACTTTTAGTAAAAGCTTGTAATTTGTCAGGTGTTTGAACTTTTGATTTTTCACTTTAAATCTTCATTAATGAAAAGCTTTTGAGCCGGTTATTGTATTGGAAGAACATTTACTCCATCCGTCTCAAATTTATTGTCTATATTTCTTTTTTGAGATGTTTTAAAATAATTGTGCACATTCCATTTTTAGTAATAAAAAGGGAATTTTATAAAGAAATATTCTATTTTTATGGTTAAAATGTAGTAACTTCACTTTTATTAAACTTTGTGTTTTTTTCTCATGACAATAATTTTGAGAGATTGGGAGTACAACATAATTTTTTATAACAAAAGTTGATTAAAAAGAATGCATCAAAGACTTTGTAGATGCTCTTATCACTATGATGTGGTTGATGAAACATTTTGAATAATCACCTTGTGATAATTTAATTTTTTGTCATTTAATCATTAAGAATCCTGTGTGCCATAGTGAAAACTTTTGTAACATGAGAAATGATAGAAAATAAGTGGACAATTATCATATTAAATCCTAACTTACCAACTTATGTACTCCGTATTCATTACGTTTATCATAACGCGTAAAGTGTATATATTATAAATAGTAACACCACTTCTCATTGCTCATCATTCTTTATCTACTGCCTTCAATTTGCTTCACTCTCTACTTTTCAGGTTAGTAATGCAACTTATTCTTCTCATTTCAAGCCTTAAATGATGTCTCTATAATGATTTATTCCTTCATAAAACTAGATATGCTTGTTCTTATATAAAATCATTAGCTAGTATATTAAAAAATCACCTATATGTAGTTGGCACTTTAAGTGTCAGCATCTAAGTCATAGCTAAGACTTACTTTGTACAATAAGTCAGTATTCTATTTTTTGGATAGGCAAAACGTGAGAAATGTGTATACTTGGCTGTCACAACTAGCTTAAGGTGTGTTTGGGTTAAGCTTATTCAAGTGTTCATTAAGAGTTTATTCTGTCAACAAAACACAATGTTCTAAGACTAGATGTTATGGTGTTGACTTCAACAGTTGGTAAGCCATATCTTTATACCAAAAATCCTTTTGCATTTGTAACTTACCAGGCTGGATCATCTGATTAACAACATCTTTGTTGAAGTTCAAAGCAGGATAATCCACCTCCACGGTGTCAGTTACCTCCATGTTAGTGCCATATATTCATTCTCACTACTTTTACCCTGTAATGGTCGTCGCATTACTTACCATTCAACTATATCCACTTAAAACACATAAATACCCCCAACATACTCACACGCACAAAGTTTATTTGAATCGGTGGTTTGCACCACGGATTTAATGTTTTTTTTGGCCTCACGCGTGGTGCTTCCCCTTAGTAGGCATAGTTATATATATAAACAGCTTAGTTAACACAAATAGTCTTATATATCATTATATTGTCTGTCGTGTGACAGTTATTAAGCAAATAAACTTTCAAATAAGTTAACCCGAAATACCCCTAATAATTGCTACACAAAGAAACTAATTATTGAGACGTTGGCTTGACTTTATTGACCAAATATAGAAGTGGGTTAAGTTTAAAGGAAAAGTATTATATCATGTCTTGAAAACCTTATTAACTTTTTGAACACCATTAGGCACATTAGACACTTATTGTAAGAGATACGATTGGATGATTGATTGTCACCAATTACATCGTACATATAAATAGCATTATACATAATATTCTAGACTCGGGCTTGGGGCCGTTACAACACTACAACATAATACGGGCTAACACTCCCACGCAGTCTCAGCGGCGAAATCGCGAAAGCTCGGACCGGAGATTAAAAGTTAGCCCGATACAAATACATAACAATATTACAGGCTAACAACAATATTACGGGCTAATACTTATAGTTTCACTAATTAGTGTTAGTATCACTTTGCAGGATTTTAAGAAACACGCTACCAGCTTGGATAAAATGGGTGAGCCGAATGGCACGATCAACCAACCTCTTGTGTTGGAACTCACATCGCCATTACTAGAACGTGAAAAGCCATCAGGATCTTATCCTGCACGAGAAGTGGACCCAGGACTTGCATATGCACCGAGACTAGAACCTGTGCAAGATCTGGGACCACAGCAGCACCCACGACAAACACCGGGATCCGGACTGGATGCTGCACAGGCACTAGGACCATCATCATCTGCGAACCCAACACCGGGAGGTTCCCTGACCCCTGGCTCAAAGCCGGCCCTTCCTCTACATGATCTATTTGCGGGTAAGTTCATCTCTAGGTTTATTTTACATATATAACATATATGAGAATATAGTAATATCAACCAACTTAGCTAAGACTATATCTTAAGAGATCTAGCTCATGTATGATTAAGTGCTTAATTCCAATATGAGTGAACACGTATACGTACTCATATAATACAATCTGGATGCTTGTAACAAAGGAGCAACGTACAACGCTACGAAAAGTCAATGTACTTAACTAGAATCAAGTGGTTAGCTCCAATTAATATGAGTTGGTTCATTGATTATACTCATACCTAACTGGCCATGTATTTCAATATAAAAGAGGATGGAAAAAATATAAGCACATTAATGTTAGTTATTATCTTTCTAAGTAATCATTGCAATGATTAAGTTAATTAGATTAATGCAAGTGATTATTTAGAGAAGGATTGGATTTACTGGTAGCTTTTTTTTATTTTTTATTTTATTTTATTTTTTTTTTTTATGAAAACCATTTTACAATAGTTAGAAACTAACTTTGTGCATACTTAGATGGTAGAAGACGTGATTTCTTTGATAAATGTGCCCCTTTATACAAATCATCGATGGAAGGAAATTGGAAAGCTGCTGATCGCATCTTAGGCGATGAAGAATCCAGACAATTCCTAGTACGTTGTAGCATCACTGAGAACCATGAAACGATGCTTCATGTTGCAGTATCCTCTGAACAACCTGTTTTCGTGCAAAAGCTTGTGGATATAATGCAAATCGCAGACTTGGGGCTACAAAATAATAACGGGAACACAGCCCTTGGTTTGGCAGCTATAACCGGAAACACCCAAATTGCTAAAATTTTGGTGAACCGGAATCGAGACTTGCTGAGAATCGAAAACAAGCTAGAAATGATACCACTTTACATCGCTGCCTTATATGGGAAGCGTGATATGGTGTCATATCTCTACGATGAAACGAATCTTCATCCATGGACAGATAAGAATAAGAAATGGGTTTACGTGAAATGTGTGGAGGCTGATCTCTTTGGTATGTATTTTTAGAAGAATTTTATCAAGATTGCTCTATAGTCTATACAAATGGTTTTTTCAACAACTGTCATTATAATACCAAAATAGCCATCATTTTTTTTTTTAAATAAATATTTTCTCAAATCATGTCTTTTTGCAGAATTAGCTAAATTACTTCAAAATTTATGGTCTTGATATAAACCATTTAAATATGGCTATTTTGATGATTTCCCTATTTATCCTCATCAAGAGATACATAATTTATTCGATCATGGCATTTCTCCTCATCAAGAGATACATAATTTATGCAAAAATTTGCAGATATCGCACTAAGAATATTTCGAGACCATACAGATCTTGCTAAAACAGAGACTCAAAGTGTACTTGGTGCTTTGGCACGAAAGCCATCTGCTTTTAATGAAACAAAGCAACATATCATACAACGAAGAAGCATCAATTCAGGTAACTATAATTTTCCCTACTGAATTGCTCTTCAAATATTTATAATCCAACTGTTTTCACAATTGATTGTTATCCTTTTGTGTTTAGGTCAAGACGTGTTGCAAACTGAGGAAAATCAAGCCATGAGTTTACTGAGAGAAATTTTAACTAGTATTGAGGAAAAACCAAAGAAGGAAATAGATACAATACTTAGAGGCCCTCCTGTGACTCTAACCCGCGGCCAACCGCCAAAACATCCCTCTCGGGTACTTTTTGTTGCTGCTGAATTAGGCAACGTTAAGTTTATAGTTGAGCTTATTCGAAAATATCATGATCTTATATGGAAAAGAAATGATGATGAGCTAAGTATATTCCACATTGCTGTCTTACATCGTCATGAGAGTATCTACAATTTATTACATGAGATTGGCTCGATGAAGGATTCAATAGTTATTCTCAAAGACCAAGAAGAGAATAATATGTTGCATTTAGTCGGGAAGATGGTAGATAAAAAACGACTTCAGGAGGTATCGGGAGCAGCTTTTCAAATGCAGCTTGAATTGCTGTGGTACAAGGTACATCATTCCCTCGTATATTCTGAGTAGCTAGCCATGTCTTTGGACAATCATTCTTTGGATATATATACCACGTATTTCACAACTAACTCGATCATATGTATTATACAATATAGAACTTTAAGCATTTTAGGGCCTTTGTGATATATATATATATATATATATATATATATATATATATATATATATATATATATATATATATATATATATATATATGTGTGTGTGTGCAATAGAAAGGTCATTATTCATTATTTTGATTTACAGGAAGTAGAGTCTATGGTACCTCCTGCTTATCGAGAAAGGAAGAACAGATATCTCCAAACACCATATGAACTATTCACCGACAACCACAAGGATTTAGTTATCGAAGGCGGGAAATGGATGAAAGGGACAGCAAGTAAATGCATGGTGGTTTCTGCCCTTATAGCCACCATAGTATTTGCAGTCGCTTATACGATACCAGGTGGGTATGACCAAAAGCACGGCTTTCCTATGTTCCTTCACAATGGACCTTTCCTAGTGTTTGTGATACTTGATGCCATTTCGTTAATCTTGTCATCAACTTCAATCCTAGTGTTCTTATCCATCCTAACTTCACGTTGCGCTCAAGAGGATTTCATAGAATCATTACCCAAAACACTAATGCTCGGTCTTCTAATGCTTTTTCTATCCATAGTGGCAATGATGCTTTCGTTTAGTGTCAGTTTCTTTGTGCTATACCGTCACAAGTTTATCGTGGTAGCAATTTTCATTAGCGTACTTGCCGTTATACCTAGCATTTCATATGCCAGACTTCAGTATCCTCTTTTCAATGACGTGTACCACTCAACGTATCGTTCAAGGTATCTTTTTAAGCCAAAGAAACGGATGCTTTACTATCAAAATCCAAGTGCTTAAGGATATTGTTGTATCATTTTTTAATTTAAAATTTCATTTGAGTATCTTGTTTTGTACGTAGTTAAGCATAATTACTCTTACTTGGGTTCTTTTTAATTCAAATTGGTTTTTTTTTTTCCATGGTTTTTGTTTAATGAAAATTGTGTGCCAATAGAATATGAAGATTATGAGATCAAGTGTTCCTATTTTACCTCCTCTTTGTGCATAGATTCTGTCAAAACATTGTGGAAAATTGATCCAAGTACATTTTGAAGATTTGTTGGAATGGCTGTAGAATATGAGTATGAACTACACCATGGTTCCTTGTAGGCTGGATCGTAAATATTGTTGTCATGGGTTTTAGATTCTTTCTTTTGTAATTAAAACGCAACTATTTTAACTATGGAATACCTTTAAAGGCCCAGATAAAAAGCCCATAAAATTCCCCAATTCAAAGCTTCCATCCACCGTTATAGTTACAGATAGTCAGAAAAAGGCAAATAGCAGCACTGCATGTTGTAGTGGGGCTTTTCGATTGATATGTGTTTTTTTATGACGAAATTTTATGGTTTTTCTTTTCTTTTTTTTTTTTTTCTTTCTTTTTAAAGCAAATTTTATTAAGAAACTAAAGAACCACCTCATGGGACAAACCCCCAAGAGGAGATTACATAATAGGAATCACAATCACACACGAAAGACCTAACCACCGAAGCACAAAGCTCACAACCAAACTACCAACAAGTTATCTAACACATGAGATATATGAACAAACAGCACGCCACACAGAAATCAAACCACCAAAAACCTAGAACCTCCCAACAAGATCAAGACATCCCACCACACTTAATCAAAAACCCCCACAAGCATCAACCCATATCAGCCATTATGAATTGGTGTACTAGCACAACTCTAAAGACTCTCTAACCATTTTTCTCATCGAATATTACTTTTCCTGTACCTTCTACTTATCCACTCAAACGCCTTTAATTAGATGTCTTGAAATACTCTGGAACTACTATCCATTTTACCTTTAAATACCTTGTTGTTCATATTGTGACAAAAATTTATGTATTTATTTCTTTTGTCTATTAGTAGTAAATACTAGACGGGTATCCGTTCATAGCAACGAAATTTTATAGCGACGTATTGCTTAGTGATAAAAAAAAAAGTTTATGGGTTATAAATGAAAAATAATAAAAGTTTGAAGATTTGATAATTAAACATAATGTTTTAAAACCCGGTTCGACCCGGGTGGTTCACCCGGTTAAACCGTTCCGGTCGAAAATCGGGTCGATTTAAACCGAATCAACCCGACGGGTTGGGTCGAAAACGGGTCAACCAAACCGGGCCAACACGTCGGGTTAGAAGCGTCTCGGGTCAATCCAGTTTTTTATGTGTATTAATAGTTTCCTTTTGAAATATATGTTTTTAAAATTTTCTTTTTTAGTTTCAACGTTTTACTTTTTGGTTTTCCCTTTATATATAGTATAGTAGGGTACCCGGGCGTTGCTGAGACTGGTAACCTATGAGGATTAACCGGAGAAATAGATCTCAATAAGACCTAATTCAGCAGTTTGTATCGGTTTCAACGGGTCCTCTCTGGTTCGTTTTCGTATGGCTTTTATTGGTTAATCGAACCGGTGGCGACACTGGTTCCCGATTGAACCCTTTGGTCTGGTCCGGTTTTCAAAACTATATGTACCATCAACTTGTTAGCTTGTATAAAGCTTTGTGTGTTTTATTAATTTGTATAATGTGTATAATAACATGTACTTTTCATTTTAGGGTGTTTTAAAAATAACATTAATTGTGTGTTTAATTATTTTATATTTTGAATTATGTTGTAGCTTGTTTAAATTGTACACTGTAAAAATTTTATTGTACTTTTTAGTAAGTTGTGTTTTAATTAGTTGTTTTTAATTTAGTAGATAAACTTTTAATTTGTTGTATAATGTGAATAAATTATTATACTTTTAAGTAATTGGTATTTTAATAAGAGTGTTATGAAACTATATATTTCTCTCACATTTAACTTTTAAAATTTTATTTTTCATGGTTTTACCATTTTTCTTATATATATATATATATATATATATATATATATATATATATATATATATATATATATATATATATATATATATATATGTGCGCGCGTGCGTGTATTAGGTTTTCATACACGTATCTTTTGTAAATCATTTTCGTACGACTCATGCATGGCTTGTGCTTGCATGTTGCGGTAGAGTTTTTGAATTTGCTCAAATAACTTTAATAAAAGTTTTGTTAATATTATAACTATCGCTTTTGGTTATAAAATTTAAATTATTCTTATGTCATTTTGCTGACGTACTATTTTTTTCATGAGTTATAAATTTATTTATTATATACTCTATCTTTAACAACACAACACAATATTAATTATAAAATCATAAGTATGTTTAAAGTAATTCAATGTTAGGTTTGTTCTGTTGGTAATCTAGATGCCTTTTCGGCTGTGTAATCAAAGTGGAAATGAAAAAAGGTTATTACGATAGAATGAAAAAATCTTGTTTGTTTACATATTTAAAATGTAATGATTTATTGCAAGAAATGATTCATTACACCATTTTCATTCCTTAGAGGTCTCCTGCTTTTTTTTCATTACATCTTGTAATGGAATGAAATTACATAAAAATTCATCATTAACTAAGCACATTAAATAAACTTTCTATCATCAATGGCCATTTTAGTCTTTTTTTTATCGATTTTATTACGTCATATCTTACCAATCAAACATGATTAATGACAGTAATGAATCATTACATTGCGTCATTCATTCCATTACAAATGGTTTCAAAAGTATCTTCAGAACAACAACCTTCAAATTTTCAAAACGACAATAACTTACTGTATCGTATGTTTTAGTGAATCGTTATATGGTGAAGTAGGTAAACACATAAGATCTTATACTGAATAAATTGTTTCTTGATTATAGTATTTGTGTCTTCATAAATCTACAAGCTTTGCGTTAATGTTTTTTTCTTTTTTCTTTTCTTGAAAGATTTTCACTACAACCCTTTGGTCTCCGCGTTTATGTATCACATATTTGGATTGTTAAAGTTTTTTTCTTAAATATTTGTCTTGATTCTAAACTCCATTTGATGCGACAGTAAGTAAATATTTGTTACATTTGGATTGTAACTGTCTGAAGCTTCCAAGAAGCTTCATGGTTCATGATCTTAACTTCCAAGAAGCTTCCTCCCGCGTAATATTAAATATTGTGCTTGTGTTGCAATTTGCAAATAAATAAAATATCAGACTAATAAACTTAGTTCACCAATATAAGTTTCATATCTATACTTCAAAGCATAAAAATGGTTGATATAGCAAGCGAAATATTGTTCATCTTACACGAAAGATAATATTGTCATAGGTATGGTTCTACAAATGTTAAGGATTTAGTAATTAAGTATTGAGCAAATTGCAAAAGCCGTTTTTGACTTTTTGTAGTTAACACGAACCGCACGATGCTGCCAATTTCTATATTATTACTGTAATAAAGAAACAAAACCCTTGTAAGAGCTTATAGAGTAGGGTTTGTCTAACTTGTGCTCTAGGGGCACAAATTAAGCACACTAAAAGATAGCGGGGTCTTATAGAAAAGGACATAGGGATCCACGAAACTGTATTTTTCTGTGGATCCCTGTCTTTTTCTGGAGGTCCCGTTGTTTTTTAATGTGCTTAAGGGCACAAGTTAGAAAAATCCTATAAAGTATACATGTTTACTAAAAGATAATGTATATAAAACCGGCATGTTAAGGTGGGTCTTCTAGATTAGTTAAGATGAGATAACAAATTAACATAAATAGTTATAGTCATATCTTACATTTAGATAGTATTTGCAACTAGTGTTGTTGAAAAACAAATAGTAAAAGGTAAAACCTGAAATTTAATTAGGAAGACTACTGAACTATCCAACATAAATACATAACCATCACCAAATGACTTATTGGTAAAGTTTTTAGAATTCTCACAAAAACGTATGGGTTCAAACATAGCTAGGTATATTGTGTACATTTGAAGATGGACAAGGAATGATCGAAAATGGTCTAAGGATTAATCGGTGAGACTACACAAATCTTAGTAAAAAAGGCACCTTCATCAGGTGACGTGAACAAGAAAAACCTTATCTGTTTAATCGTCTACTAAATCTCTAACATGTTTCTATGTTATTTAAAACTCATATTCTTTAGAAAGAATCATGTATAAATCCGAAGCCCTTCAATATTAGGCTCGGTTTGATGTTATTTACGTAATCATGTTTATGGTCAACTTTTGATAAAAGAAACATGGCTCTATTAAACTTATTTTTTGTAGTTGATTTCTTAAACCTGCATTTGTAAAAGTGAGTACGTGAATGCAATTATTTTCTCTTTTAAATTTTCAAACATTTTATACTATTAACTTGTTATTTTAACAATTACAGTTATAACTTACCGGCAACATAAAAAATTCATATTTACAACACGATAAAAAAAGAACTTCTGTCTTTAGCTAAAGTTTCTAGTTGAAAAAAAGTAATAAAAAATAAAAAAAAATTGGGTTATAAGTGCAAACTATATAAATTAAGGGTTGAAATGTCAATATCTTAAAAGAAACAGAAAAAAGAAAAAGAAGGTGCACAGTTTTTAAGAATTGAAATCTTGAGTTCTTGACCATGCCTGCATAGTTGAAGACCTAAACCGTCCGGTCTGTATCGCCTTTTATGTTTACTTGTTAATTTGATAAAAGTATATATTCTCTCCGTATCAAAATTATTGTATTTGATTTTTTTCGGTTTTTTTTATCAACTTTAAATGTAAATATTTTTATTTGTATTATACAATATTTGATGAAAATTATATCAACGGAAATACATTTAAAATTCAATCCGTTCATACATTTTGCATCAGGTATTATGTAATATAAATAAAAATACTTAATATCAAAGTTGAAAATTAAAGACCAAAAAATTCAAAATAGAACAATAATTTTAGGACGGGGCCCGGGGGAGTATTATGAGAAAGATTTTGTTAATACCTTTGTGAAGAACAGAAATGGGTCGATGGTTGTATAATATTGCTCTCTCCGTCTCAATTTATTTGTTTACTTTTGAGTTTTTAAAGTTTTATTTTTCAGCTTTAACGTTAACTATTTTCTTTTGTGTTATATATAATACTTAATACAAAATATATGAACGAATTGAGTTTCAAATGTATTTTCATTGATATAATTTTTATCAAGTATTATATAATACAAACAAGAATATTTAAGGTAAAAGTTTAAAAAAAAAATACTCCAAAAAGACAAAAGTAGAACAATAAATTTGGAAAAAGGGAGTATATAATAGTATTAATTTATTCAAATCACAGGCGAAATACTTATAACATCAAAAGTGTAAACACAGTTCATCTGAAGAGTTGTCGGTTCACTTTTCGTTCATGTCAAACTGAAGTGATCGTTATACCTATATTCAACATCATACCCGACAAGGATATTTCAGTCATCTCACTCTGACAATAGATAATAAGTAAACCGAAAATTTCTCACAAGAGTTGTGCTTGCACTTTCAAAGTTTTAAAAACTGTATATGCATTTTGGACAAACCATATAGAAGATTTTGCAATTTACTCTTAAGTCTTTATAATAAAAGGATTAAATGAGTTGTGTATATTACAAGGAAGTTAAAAAAATAAATTGATCAATCATCATCACAATAATCCTTAAATTTTGACCTAAAACGAGCGGAAACAAAACGAATGAAATAAATTCAATTGCACAAATTATACACACACTAGCATACACATGTTACGATTAACAAATGTTTTAATGAATTTTAACGGTTTAATTTTCTGTTGTTGAAGCTCCGATACCATGAGAACAACAATGGAGTTTGAAGAAATGAAAAAGGAGGGAAATTTGTTATGAATCATTAACTGATCTGTTAGGATCAAAGTTTATAATCCTAACACGTAAATGGAACGACATTTACAGGATTACATTAGCTATCTTGAAAGGCACAAACACATGGACTAGAAGCGTCATTATTGTAAAGTTGTGTGTTTGTTGACCTATTAATACCCCCTCCATACTTCCATGGAGGGGTGAGACTTTGTGTGTAACCTTTCATCTTTCTTATTTCAATAAAACACATAGTATTTCCCTTCTCTCTCTACTCTCTCTCTCTAACTATGGAGTTCATCTTCTTCCACCAAACCCGACCTCCCGAATCACATAATCAACATAAACTTACGATCCAACAAGTGGCATCAGAGCCAAGGTTATTATTTTGTTGATTTGTGTGGTTTTTATCTTGTCATATCGTCACTTTATTAACTGTTTTAACAAAGTTTCACCTTTTATTATCATTTTTTGGTTACAACAGTTTATTGTGCATCCACTGGTCAAAAAGTCCAAATCTTTCATATCTGTTTCATGTGGCATATAGTGTCCCAAATTAACAGCTTCATGTAACTCATCTTTGTTGTGACTTTTTGTACCAAAACCGTGATGATTTGTGGTCAAAATGGTTTAGAATATGCTGAAATAGTTGATATATGTTCTGGGTTATGGTCATTTAGATGGTCAAAAGTGGTAAAAAGGTTCAATTTGTGGTTAATACTCATCGGAAACTGGAAAAATGGGTCGCCGGAATCTGGTCGGAATTTCTTGTATAAGAAATTCTCGATATGTACTTGTTATCGAGAACGCACCCTTATAAAAAAAATTAAGTTTTCGAAATCACATTCTCGATAACTTGTTTCAAATCCTCGATAATCAGGTTCTCGATAATCATATTTTCGAAAATCATGTTCTCGATAAATAAGTACTCTCCATAAGTGAAGGTTTTCGATAAGTTCAAAAGTTTCGAAAATTTCAGTAGTTGCTAAAAAGTTTCGAAAATTTTATCAGAAGAAAGATACGTTGACCACGTGTGACCACAAACCAAGTACCAACTCCTCAAAGTGACTTCACTAATTGCACATCATCAGTCAAGATTCTAAGATTAACCACTGCCATATCCAAAATCAAAATACCCTAATCACATCGGAAACAACAGCAACTATTCTTTATCCCATCTCCACAAACCATTTTCGAGACTCGTACACAAAAGTAACATTATTTTTTATCTCAGTATTTCTTCCTTCGTGTGAATCACTGTAACATCATGCCTACTTAGAGGTCTTGCAAACGAAAGAAAGAAATATCATCATTGATTCAAATTTGTTTGAAGCTTACACTCCAATTAAATTTCCGAATTTAAAGAAAGGTGTGATAACAACTATGTTATCTCCTTTTCTTAATTTGTTCAAGATAAACACTAAACCAAAAAACAACACATGTAGAACCTACCTTGACCTTTCAAAGGATCTTGAAGCCGGAAAAACACAATCTTGATTCGTATTGCACATCAAATGTTGTTAAGGTCATGGTACGGTGGATACGCGTGTGTTGGTTATTAGGTATTTGTTGTTGGATGGATTTAAGATGAACGAGGAGATGATTTGATCTATGTTTGATGTGATCTGATGACTGTGTTAAGGAGATGCGTGTGGAGAGGGAGAAGAGAGTAGATGGGGGCGGATTTCTAAAGAGAAGTGTGATTAGGTTTTGGAAAATGTGGTATGTGTGGGTATAACAAAGACCGAGTGCTAAAAGGAATTAGATCGGGTATATTATTTTTGGGCTCGGGCCTTAATGAGTAATCACTATTATTTTGGACTGGACTGATTGCTATGGGTCTAGGAGTTATATCACAAGAACAGTTTTTTGGGCTACATCGTTTAAATTACAAAAACTTGTACATCACAACATCTACTCGGGCTGATATGTATTCACTATTCAAATGTATTTTTAATACATTGAGTAAATTTTTTTTGGTATAATTGTTGGCTAAATGAGTGGTATCTTGGTTGTTACAAATTTTTCACGGGGATACAATTTTGACAAGATCGGGAATCCATTATCAAAGTTCATTAAAATCGTCAAAAGGCTAGTTCTTGAGCATTTAACCGCAAGATGTGACTACGGCGATAATTCTTTATTATTTATTTGAGATTGAAGTGGGATTTCACGGGCGTGTGTACTTAGTATCTGAAGATATCAGGGTTGGTTGGATGAAGATTCTTCGAGATCCTTGTTCGAGATTTTAACCTTTACAATGACGAAGACTTGGATATCTAGTTATTTTGTGATTCTTCCTCTATGTTACCACAAATAACTATCACTTTAAGGAGTTACGTTGTAGTGCTCAGTGTCACACGAAGTTGTGGATAATCAAGAGGTGATGTACTTCTTATACTTGATGGTTGGTTGGTTGATGAGTATAGAGTACTTAGGGATTCGATGGGGTGCGAACTCTCTACACCACTCTTAGTCATACATTAGTGCAAGTTTAAGTCACATGTTCGGGCTATTTTACTTCGTTCTCAAGTTCATAATATTGGGTTTTCTCCATTAGTAGTCACTACAAAAAGCCGTCAGAATGATAGTGGGGTTGGTAAAGAGTTAGTTGAGAGGAGTATAAAAGAGTAGAGATGTTTATTAGCAGTTGATTCTTACGGGCTATTTATGATACTTCACACATAAACGGTTAGTTAGACAAATGGGGTTACGCTGCCTCCGTTTCCATCGTAAACATAGTGTGTATGCTTCCGATTCCGCGAAGACATCGTGGGGGAAGAGAGAGTGGGTGTTGTTTTGCTTCTTTGACTTTTCTTGACTTCTTTGCGAAAACACTCATTTTCCACGAGGATCTGCAATTAGGGGGAAGAAATGTGCACATCAGGGACGCATAATAGACTCACATGATCGAGCTTACAATTTTATTACTACCGGAGAGACGTCCGCAGAGATGATCAGTGGTTCAGTTTTTTTGTGATTTTGGTGTAATCGTTTCAACTCTCGCGGGTTGTGAAGTGTGAAGTAGCCTGCATATGTGAGAAGATCTTGCTGATTTCTTGCATGTTACCCCCGAACGGAACTTCCGCATTGAGTATAACTGTGATTAAGTGACTAGTCAGATTTGCTTGGTGTGGTTTACGATGTTATCTACAAATTCCGCTGCATACTCAAAACTTCAATAGTTAGATGACATGTGGACGACATCAAAGTTTCGAATCTGCTGAAGACGGTTGTCAGTTTGGGGGGAAGCTGATTCAGAAAGTTCGCCAAAAAGAAGTGTAGGAAGAAGCCACTAAAGACATGCAGCATGAATTGGGGGGAAGTTAATCCATTTCATGCATATTACATCATTTGCCTACAAGTGAAGATAAAGTTTTTCAAGCCGAGGTACAAGATGAAGACAAAAAGCGTCAACTGTAGTCATCCTCAGCATTTAAAGAGCTAATGAAGACCTTTGTTTATTTGTATTTGTACTTGTAGGAAATGTTGTAAGTAATCCCTTATGTCGCCCCATTGGAGGAAGATTGTTGGGATCAAAGTTTATAATCCTAACACGTAAATGGAACGACATTTACGGGATTACATTAGCTATCTTGAAAGGCACAAACACATGGACTAGAAGTGTCATTATTGTAAAGTTGTGTGTTTGTTGACCTATTAATACCCCCTCCATACTTCCATGGAGGGGTGAGACTTTGTGTGTAACCTTTCATCTTTCTTATTTCAATAAAACACATAGTATTTCCCTTTTCTCTCTACTCTCTCTCTCTCTAACTATGGAGTTCATCTTCTTCCACCAAACCCGACCTCCCGAATCACATAATCAACATAAACTTACGATCCAACATGATCTAACCGTTGACATCTGAGTATTTAAACTAAACATGTTTACAAACTAAACCATGTACAAAATATAAATACAATTCAATCCATTTAGTATCCTATTCACACTCTTTTACACACTTAAGTTGTTCTTTCTTAGAAATGTGTAATAATCTCCAACTTAAATAAGATGAAATAGATAATTATTATGCAACTAAATATTCATTTGTTTACTGATGGAGGATAAATAAAACATTAAAACTCCGTAAGGATTAGAAAATGACTATATATACCAATGGAGACTAACTAAACAAGGACATATCAACATGAGTATGATATTCGATTTCGCTGATAGTTTTAGGTATTTTGAAATTCAGATTTTCAAAAACAATGATGGTCGTCTAATATGATCGAAACCAATAAGGAGATGTCTAATATTCATCATTTTTCTAAAAATCATAAGTTACTATCATATAAATTATGAATAGCAAACAAACCCGAATATATATCACCTTGCACTCTACATGAACAATGAAGTTATAAATAGAATATAATCGACTGTTATTTGATAGTATACAAATAAATAGTTATATATGATTATGGACTATGCATGCAAATGAAAAGCACGTCTAAAACCTTAACATAATTCTTTATTTTTTCCTATTATTGGCCTAAAATTTATATGAGTTAAAGGATACCGTTGTTTCCTTTATATTGTTTGCAAAGAATAATCTAAGTTATCCAAATATTTTTCAAGACAAACTGATTTGGTTTAAAATAGCTTAACAGTAACCAAATAGTAAGTGTAGTTTTAAGCACAATTTTACACAAGATAAGTTCTCAACATTTAAATTCTTATTTAAATGAATTAAATAATTTACAAAGATTGTTTGCGAAATAACAATCATAATTGAATGACAATTTAAATGATCTCTCTTTTAATCAAACTAAAACAAAATTATAGTTTGAGAGTGAAGTTGGTGAACGCCTCTTCAGATACATTAAAGGTTGGATATAGGGTTTCCTAAGAGATATTCTACTTGTGTGCCAAACAATAATGGTTGGATACCCGGTACATAAAGTGCTTCTCTTTTAGGTGACGATAAATATTTTTTAGAGAACAATGTCACAATTGTACCCTTGTTTACTAGCTCTTGGAAAGATGTTGACTCCATGAAAACTTGTTTTTATCAATTTTTGCTTTTAGGCTTTTCCCGCATCTTGACTTTTGGATACTTAGATTCTTTTCTAATTGTCTTTGTTTCAGAAAGAAATAGCATTAGTCAGTAAGGTATAGTCAAACCTTACTGACTTGAACATCTTTTTTGGAACTTATGCATGAACTGTTTAACAACTTCATCGCTAAAAGGAAGACTCTTTGTTTTTAAGAACTCATAAGATGTTATTGCTAAGGTTACTTAACAACTACTTATAGAACTTATAAAGATAAGTCTAAGGTTCAAAGTGTCAATAGCAATAGTGTAGGGACTAGAGTGTAAATAGTTTAAATGTTTGTTTATTTGTTCTGTTCTGTTCATTCTCTCTTATAAAGGGTTGTACATTCATTTTTACAGATTAATAACAACAAACTATTTTCTTTCCCAATTTCTTTCTTTCACCATTCTTTACTTTACATGGTATCAGAGCGTAATGGTGACTCTGAATACCTAATTTCATCGTAAACCATTGTTCAACCACCGTTAACAATTGTTCATTCACTATTTCAACCACCGTTAACGATTGTTCTTTCACTGTTAGTTTCACTGTCGATTGTAGAGTGTTCGAATTGTGTGGGAATTTGTTAATTGATTGTGCATTTGATCAATTGACTGTGTAATTCATCACGGTAGATCTTCAATTTGTGTTTAATTGAGATCTTGATTCTGTTTGTGAAATCAGGTCAAAATTTGGTGAAATTAGGTTAAAATTTGGGGAAAACTTGTTAGTATCAATTTCCACTGCTAATTGTGAAGGATCCAAGTAATCCTTTATATATTCATCCTTCTGATGGTCCAGGATCATTTCCTATTCAGGAAAAGCTGATTGGTGCTCACAATTATAGATCTTGGCGTAGGGCTGTTGCAATTGGATTGTCAACCAAAAGAAAGCTTGGATTCATAAGAGGTATTGTTCTTAGGCCTCCTTCTATACTTGTTCTTCCTACTACTGCTACTCAAAATGCTGCTAATATTGAGTTATGGGAAACATATAATAATCTGGTCATTAGTTGGATCATGAGTTCAGTTTCTGAGTCTATTGCTAAGTCCATTATGTTCATTGATTCTGCATGTGAGATATGGATTCAATTGGAAACTAGGTTTTCTTTGAGTAATGGTTCAAGGAAATACAAACTAAGTAAGGAGTGTTTTGAGATACAACAACATGGAATCTATGTTAGTGAGTATCATACTAAGTTGAAGTGTGTTTGGGAAGAATTGGATTCAATGACTGTTACCTAGGCTAGTGACTGTAACACCTGAGATGTCTATTGATGCATGGGAATTGCACCAGGCTTTACCTCTCAAGGGATCTCGAGAAGCTTACAACCCCCACCACGTAGTGTACCTGACCGTTGTAGTATAGTATAGTGACAAGTACCTGGGGATTGATCGTTCAACTCAGGAATAGTGTCGCTAGGATTAGAAAGCCTAAAAACTAGGTCTAGAGGTGAGGGATGATTCTTTTTGTATTTTTATATTTTTATGAAAGCAAGTAAAATCTCGGGTTTTTGGAAAAGTGGGCGGAATTAGTTGCTAGTCAACTAACCCAATAACTAAGATGCAATCAAAATAAAATAACAGAAATGTAAATAAAGCTAATTAAACTAATGTGGTGTGAACAGTAATTAGGAGAATTGTGTTTACTTAGATTTCACTACTCCCTAGATATCTTTTACAGGTTAATTGTTTGTTACAGTTGCGTGGATGACGGGTTATATTCCTTAATACCAATTGTGGGGTGGCGTACGTACTTCCCCAACTCTATAAGCTCCTACTTCACTCCTATGTCGAGCCTGCAAGAAGCTCCTAACATGGGATCACTAGAATTCACTCATGCATTAAATACAACCATAAAAACCTAGTACGCATTGGTTCATGTTTCTTAAGACGTTCAAGCAAGTTACACAATGGAGATCTGTCAGTTTTCTTAAGGCTAACATCGAAATCATTCATCCATTACAACTATAAACAAGCAATCAACCTATAATCAACATCTAGATTTCATTACATCTAAGCAAACACACAAAAGATCTAGCCTAGCATGTTAAAATCAAGACAAGCGTAAGATATATTCAAACAACACATAGACATATTGAATGAATTGAAAGGATACTTATCTCAATTAAACATGAAAGGTTTCAAGGGGTGAAAACCCTTGAAAATACTGTAAAAGTCGTGCTAGGGTTTATTAAGTTCGACCCTAAAATTCTCCTCCTCTAGAATGAAAATAACAAAGAGTATATATAGATTTCCTAAGGTGACAGCGTCAAGAAGAAAGTTCTGATGCCGTCATCCCGCCGCCCATAATATTCTCGGACTGCCTAGATCCAGATCTGACGCCGTCATGTATATTGCTGCTCTGGGCCCTCCCCACTTTTACTCTTGACGGCCTTGCTTTGACGCAGTCACGCTTTCACTGGGCCGTCACCATTTTTACTCTTGACGCCGTCATATTTTTGCTCTTGACGCCGTCAGGTACTGTTCCCAGCAAGGAAAATTAAGACTTTGTCGTTTTCTTCACTTTTATGCTCCAAAAACGTCCGAAATGCTTCCTTTTCCAGAATTCACTCCAAAAGTACCTAAAATCACAAAAGGAACGATTTAGGGCAATATTTGATCAAATAAATTCCAATTCCGGCTTAAATGACCCCTTAAAAACGGATCATTTTTCACCTCATCATCTATGTTTTTGATTGCTGTGGAAAAGTAAAAGGAAGAACAGAGGTTGTTTCAGTTCTTAAATGGGCTTGATGAGTGTTACAGTGCAAAAAGGTGATGAGTGCTCAAACACTCATCATTTTTGGTCAAATCTGAACTGCAAAACATACAAAAACACTCAGAAATCCATCAAAATACTAAAAATATTTCAAAATTGTGTTTTATATGTTTTAGATGCAAAACGAGTAAAAACAAACGAAAAACGTACAAAGTTTGCAAAATTGGCAGTTTCAGTCCCCCAACTTTCAAAATTTGGCAAAAATAGTCCCCAAGCACTTATTTGGAAAGAAAAGTCACCAAAGGTCCTTTTGAAATCATAAGTTGTCATATTTTGTCCATTGGTGAAAAATTGGAAAAGTTTTGGAAATTTACACTTTTGGTCCCTGGAGTTTTAAACTTTGGCAGATTTGATCCCTGGTGGGATAATTTTGAAAGAAAAATCATTTTGGGTCCTTGGGAAGTTATAAAATCATTTTTAGTCCTTGGGTTGAAGTTTGAGAAATTTACATGTTTGGTCCCTGTATTTTGCAACTTGTCACATTTGGTCCCCGGGAATTTGAAAAATAGAAAAATACAAAGTTGGTTCTTGGTTTATTTGTTACTTGGCAAGTTTGGACCTTTGAGTTAACTTTGGGAAAGTTTCATGTCCAGCCCCTCATCTTTGAAAGAATAACAAAATTGGTCCTTGTGAAATCATAAAAAACCAAACGGACCATTGTTATTATTCTAAACCTAAACCCTTTTAATCCAAAATACAAACCAGCCCATACACATCCACCCCAAGCCCAATAATCCAGCCCATACCCTAAATTAATATTACCCCATTTTTTTATTCCCTCCTAGTCAAACCCAAAGTCAAACATTCACCCTTTCTCCCCCAACTTGCAACTGCCAAACTCAACCAACACACAACCCCCCTCTTCCAGCTCACCACTCCCACACCTTGTCCCCCCTTCCAAACCACAAAGTCCAAGAAGCATTTATTGCTTTCTCTCTGCTCCAAGTTAACTCAGAGAGTGGATAGGATAAATTGGCGCCAAAATCCATTTGAACGGCCATGATTATTTCAAGTCATCCAGTGGTCCAAAATAAAAGTGGGAATGACAAAGGGACTCAAGAGGGCATATAAAAGTCAAGGAGAAGGAAGAAACAAGTAGTAGTTAGAGTAGAATTAATTTAGTCTTAGTTTAGTAAAAATTGTCCTTATTGTAATTTCTCAATTTAGTTGTAATTTTCAGTTCAAGAAAGTTTTATTAAACCTATGTAATGTAATTTTATCATTTGTTAAGTTTAAATCCAAGTCTTGTTACATTTTCAATTTCTTGAATAAATTTTGCTAAAAATCTCAATTCCCTGTATTAGTTGATAAAGTTGTTGTTGCTAGCTTGTTTAAGCTCACTTTAGCTTATTGACAAGCTTACATAAATTTCCTAAGCAATTGAAACCTTTTTAGTAGAAAAACCAAAAAATACCAAAAATAATGGAAAAATAAAAGAAAAATAAAAAATAGTCTCTAGGCAGAAGGAAGACAAAGTACCTGTGGAATTTTGGATGCTTTATTGGTTTAGAACTCCTAGGGGAGTAATAGGTTTGTGGTGTGGTGCCATGGTTTTTATAGCAGTTAACTGTCATTGTAAGTAAACCTCTTTTTTTTTGTACTCAACAATTCTGTGCTACATTTGTTGTTAATTTCAGTTTATTTGAACTTGTTTAATGTTAATATAAGTTGAAAACTCAATTTCATGGATTAGGTTTTTGATATGCCTTGTAAATCTCCAAACAGTGCATCATTAAGGGGTGTTTGGAATTGCTGTTTAGTACATACTCTGGGTGGTTATTGGTGTTGTTTCTGTTTGCCACTTGTTGTCTTAGGGTATATTAGGTCAATTAAACAACAAAATCCAGTGTTCATTAGTGTAATAGTTAAAATCCATTTCCAAATCCCTTGACAGTTAACTGTCAAGGATTTGAGACCCACAACCCACCCATATCTGTGCATAAGCTGTTTATGTAGCTTAATTTGGACTAATTGTAGCTTAATACAAATCTATCAGTCCATTAGAATCATCACAAACTCACAAAAGTCAAAACTCAAAGTTTTAGCAAAAAGTCAATGTGCATGATGTTCAGTTTTTCCAAAAGTTCACAGAATTGTTTTGAATTTTATGTTTGCTTTCAGAGGTTGAAACTTGTTCCTATTTATTTTCTATCAGCTCAACTTTAAGTTTCCATAGTCCTTTTATTTTTTCAAATTTTATGCTGGGCCCCACAAACCCCCAAAGTGGGCTGCGGGGGGGTGAATCCCCTGCATCAGTAGACAACAGTCCTACACCACCACTTGGTGGTGGTTTTTTGGCCACCACAGTGGTCCTCAGCCTTCCAACTTTGTTCCTTCCAACCCCCCTCCTACCAGTCTTTGAACTTTGACCCTTAGTTTGACCTTGGAACCACTGGGACCCACCTGAATCAACTCCACAAACTTGTCCCATTTTCTGTGTGGCATTAAGTTTCAAAGTGCTTATTTGTCGCTTATTTGCTTAATCTGTGGACCCCACTTGTATTTTCTGGCTTAACCATGTTCCTTTAACTCATTTATACCAGTTTTAACCTTTGTGGGTCCCACTCAAGCTCATTTGAGCTTATTTGCTTAAAAAGTCAACTGTGGTCAACTATTAAAGCTTTTAAGCTCCATAGTGCTTATTTTTAACTTATAAAAAAGTTGTTTTCACAAAAGTTTTCCATTTTTAGGTATAAAACAAGTATCCAAAGAAAAAAATCCAGAAAAACCAATTTAATATTAAGTGATAGTTTCTATTTAATGTAATTTAAATTTTATTTTTCATTTTTAGATTTTCATTAAGTAATTAGCATTTTTATATTTTTATTAATTACCTTTTATATTAAAGTATTTTTAGTAAATTTTTCAGATTTTTATTTTATCATTTGATAATTATTAGATTTAATATTAGTTTTATTAGTAATTAATTAATAATTAAGTTTTAAATAGCATAATTATTTTTATTAAGTAAGACCTAGCTTTTATATTTGTCCTAGCTTTTAAATGTTATAAAATAGTTTTATAAATTTTTCCATAATTTTCTAAGTTAATTTAGTATTATTTGTAATTTAAAATAGTTTAATTAGCTTAATTAATATAAATAGTTTTTAATTAATAGAAAATCCATGAAAAGATAAAAATACATATTTTTATTTTTAAAACTTGTTTTTAGTTATTTTATAATTTTAGAAATTTTATTTTCATTTTTCTAGTATTTAATTAGTATTAAATTACATTTAAGTGTTTTAAATATTAATAATAAGTATTAAATAGTAATTAATTAATATTAAATAATTAAATAGTGTAAAAATTTATTTTCTTTTTCTAAAAATTTTCTTTTATATTTAAGTTTGTAAAAAAGTCATTTTCACCCCCTGGGGGTTTCCAGATTTCAGTTTTCACTTTTTATTTCGTACGTTTACGTTTTATTTAAACGTGAACGTACGCGTTTTTAGGTTTTAGACGTTTCTGGTTTTTCCTAGCTTCCAGTCTTATTCATATAGCTTGTTTAAGCTATTTCATTGTAGATTCCTTAGTTCAAATCACTCACAAACCCCTTCCTGTCCAAATCCACCCGATCACAGATCCGTTTGATAACCATCACGCCTCGTCGGGACATAACGACCCGGGGAAACCATTATACTTCCACGGAGCATTGACTCTAAGCTGTTTGACTTGGTTGACCATTCCTTGGTCAATTTAGGTTGACCGTTTGGAGCCAATCAAATTTTGGCGCCGCTGCCGGGGAGGTGTGCGAGCTATTCTAAACGGTTTTTCTGATTAGTGATTTTGGAATTCGTTCCATTGTACATTTATCCATCCTTTGTTCATATTTTCTTATCTTCAAAACAAAACAGTTCTCAAAAACATTTTAAATCAAGTTTTCAACAAACACAAAAACACAAAAACATTTTCTTTCTCATTTGTACAAAATGTTTATCCAAAAACTCAAAAATATTCACCTTTTACCTCTCACATCTTTGATTCTTCATCCCTACCCCTCTATACACATTTGATTCTTTCTATGTCTCATCTACACCTTCTTACTTGCCAGTGGTGTGGTACTCCTTATAATGGTGGCAATTGCCCCAGCTGTGGCATGGTAGAGTCGGGAAACGGGTCTGTCTATAACAAGAATCACTATTCCTACCATGACACAACTGATTCATTTCATCAGTTACCACACCATGAGTCTCAGCAGTTTTACTGTTGTGAGTACTGTGGTGGTTCGCACTACAGTTCTGAATGTCAATCGAGAAACACGCTTGTCTTTGAGTAGTTTCCTGGTAACGATTATAACTCTAGCACTTATCACCCACAGCCACATCAGTTTTACTGATGTTATTACTGTGGAGGTCCACACTCTAGTTTGGATTGTCAAACAAGGAATCCATTTCCTTGTGACAATTACGACTATTCGTTTTCAGACCCACCTCCACAGTACCAAATGATTCACATAACTCCTCATGATACTGAGCAAAGCCTTTTACTAAAGGCTCTTGATTTATTGAAAGAACTTAAGGAGGAGTTGGTTACTACACCGTTTCAAGACTCTCGTGAGAAATCTATGGCAGAATTACTTGCTGAAGAACGAGAGGCTAGAAACGAATTGAGCATGGAAGAATTACTTGTCTTAGAACAAGCAGCTATAACACGTGCCAAATTTCGTCAAGCTGCTCTTCTAGACTGTGATGATGATAGTGATAATGAAGAAACCCTTGATATCCTTCAATTTTATAAGGGTTCATCAGATTCATCATTTGTGATTCCTCCCACGAAGAATCAGGGGGAAAATAATGAGACGGGGAAATTACTAGCCGTTGAACAAATGGAACTTGAAAATTCCATGAATGCTAGCTCCTCTCATCTCCCTCAGTCTGTTGTTATCACACCCGAAGTTCACACTCACTCTCTAAACATGGGGGATGAGCATCTTAGCACTGCTCCTAATAAGGAATCGGACGAATTAATAAAGTCTAGTGTTGAGATCCTTGTCCCAATCCCGAGAGAGTCACAGGGGACTTTTCATCAAGTGTGTGATATTCCTAATAATCCAAATGATCAAATTGAGACTGTCTCTGATTCCAGTGATGATTGTTTATCTTATGGAGACATTGAGTATGTTGATGCATCCCTTCCCAACTCTAATGTTGACTTTCTTCTTGAGGAGTTCGCCGATGAACTCACTCACACCAATCCACTTCCACCGGGAGGTGATGATTATCTCTTTGATCTCAAATATGATATGGAATAAGTCGAAGCATTCCTTGCTCTAGATAGTTCAACTTCGTCTGAAGTTGATGATAACTATCTTGATTCTGAGGGGGATATTCTGTTCCTTGAAAGTTTATTGAATGATGATCCATCACTCAATTCCTATCTCAATACCGGGCTTAGTGATTCAAACACTGATGAAAATTCTTATGGAGACATCAGTGATGTCGATGAAATATCTTCCGAGCCCATCATTGATCACCTTATCATGACTCCTCCGGAGTATGATAACCCAGGGGGAGATACACTCAATCATGAGGATTTGCAAATTCCCACCCACCATCCCGGGATGTTTTTGAGCTTAACCCTTGAAATCCAAACTCAGGCTAATGAGCCTGTTCTCGAGGTGCCTTCCTCTATTCTTCACTCCTTCGGGAATGAAGACACTATATTTGACCCCTACATTTTCATGTATCATTATCGTGAGCCGGGATTATATCTCATCGGTGTGGAACTTTCACGTGCTTCAAATGTTTGTCCAAACATCTTGAATGAAAGTCCGATTGAGATTGTTTCTTCCACATCATGCTTCCCCAAGGACAAATGAATTAGGGGTCGAGTCAAGCTAGCGACTCGGTAAACAAAAACAGTAGCATACTTATAGGGTTTTCACCCTAAGTGTGGGGGAGTTACCCCCATTGTGGTTACAAATAAAGTGAAAAACAACATGGTGTTTTCCACGCTTAGTGATGAGTGTGCAAATACTCATCATTTTTACCATTTCTGAGCTGCCAAAACATACAAAAACACTAAAATAATGAATCGAAATAGTGAAAATATCCCAGGAAAGTGTTTTACATGTTTCAAATGCAAAAATACCAAAAACAGATGAAAAATGCACAAAGTTTGCATAATTGGCAGTTTCAGTCCCCCAACTTTCAAAAGTTGTCAAATCTAGTCCCTTGTCATTCTAAAAACTTGAAAAAGTCACCAAAGGTCCTTATAAATCAAAAAGTTACATAATTAGTCCTTTGGTGAAAAGTTTCACAAAATGTCAAGTTTAGTCCCTGAACTTTAAAAATTGTCAAAAATGGTCCCTGGGATATGAAAAACTTTGAGAAAACCAAATTTTGTCCTTGCACTAACCTTTTATGGCAGGATTGGTCCTTGGTGGAAAGTTTGGTGAAAATTACACAAATGGTCCCTGAAGTTTGAAAGTTTGGCGGTTTTAGTCCCTGGTGAAAATAAAATTTGAAAAATCATGTCAGGACCTTATACTATTCATGGATTAGCAAATTACACCCTTGAAATACTTTGGAAAATTGCCAAAACCTCAACCCTCAACTTTCGTTAAATTGCAAAAATAGTCCTTGTGAAAACCTAAACCAAACCGGACCTAAACTATTACCCCTAAAACAAACCCAAGTCCAATCCATCTCCTAGTCCAACCCACTCCCTATTTTTCTTTGGGCCCAAAATGAATACCAGCCCACTCCATAAACCCAACGCACCCTTAATATTATTAGCCAGGGTCAAACGTTGACCCTGGTCAAACCCAGGCAAACCAACACCACCTTCCCCCCAATACCACCTCCTCTCCCTGCAATACCACCCTTATCACCCCCTCCACTTGCAATAAATCCATCATCACCATCCCACCACCCTCTGCACCTACTTTCACATCTACAATAAATGCATCACCACCCCTCCACGCAAAACAGACCCCAATTGGTTATCCAATTTTGGCGCCAAAAACGAAATCAAAGGCTGGGATTGTTTCAGATAATTCAAGGGTTGAGATTGAGTGGGATATGATCAGAAAGCTTTGGGGAACCCTAATCTTTGGCTATAAAAGGAACAAGAAGCAAGGAAAGAACCCAATTCCAATTTTAGTTAAAAAAAAATAGTCGAATTAGTTGTAGCTTGTAATTTTAATCAATCTTTAAGCTTTTAAGCATTGCATCAGTAATTCCTAGTGTAATTGTAATCATTTTCATAATAAATTTCAAATTCCAAGTTTCTATCTCAGAATTGCAATTTTCATTTTTATTTTAAAATTCTTAGTTAACTGTATTGTTGTGGTTATTGTGATTCATGGACTCTTAAGCTCATTTAAGCTCCTAGAAAGCTTATAAAAGCTTTTAGAAACTTTAAAAGTCAGCTTAGTATCAAAAAATCAAAAATACCAAAAAAGGTCAACAAAAATCAACAATTGCAAGGTTTTCAAAGGTCAAAGCTGGAGCAGGGCAAATCTTGGATGGCCTTGGGTTAGAAGCTTCAAGGGAAGCTATTAGGAGTGTTACATTGGTTCTTGGTTCTTGGTTTGAGCTGGAATGCACCTTGTAAGCTTTTGAAAACTCATTTCTTTCATCTACTGTAGCATTGCTTGTTTAGTTACTTATTAAGCTTTTCTGTGATCATTTAGTATTAAGTAATGATAATCTAGCATAATATTAGTATCTTGTTAATTGGAAATCATAGTTACTTAAATCTACTCAATTTGGCAGTCAAAAGAGTATAAGTAGTAATCTTTGGTAATTGTTGTTGTATTGTGTGTTTAAGTGTTCAATTATACTTAAATCATCATAATAAGCTGTTGTGGATCAGATTCATAAGCCCTAGCACCCTTTTGTCTTGAAAATCATAAATCAGTCAATCTTAATGGAGTGTTTGGTTTTGAGTGATCCAAGGTGTTGTAGTATTTAAGAGTTGTGGTTTCTGGTTGATACAAGTTACTTAGGTTATAATTAACTCAGAACATCCATAAAATCAGGTCTTGTTTCAATCAAAAGTCAAAATCTCAACTTTTTAACTCTCACAGTTAACTATGAGAGTTTTAGGTGTCCAAATCATACTCATTAGGTACACTAGTGGTTAATATAGTATAAACTAGTCCTAATATAGCTTATAACTTAGTTAGTAATCAGTAAGAGCTTTTGGAAATCCAAATAAGTCAAAAGTCTAGTTTAATCAAAAAGTCAAAATTTCCCATTCTCAGATTTTTGCAAAAACTCCAAGAATATTTGTGATTTATGTACTTTGATTGAGAAGCTGAAACTTGTTGTAATGATACATTACCACCTCAACTTTTAAGTCCTACATTGGTTTGATTTTTGCAAATTTTCTATAAGCTTCCACAAGCTTTGGAAGTGAGCTGCAGGGCAGCTGCTTGCTCTGCATCAGCATAAACAACTTCACCACACCACCTTTGGTGGTGGCTTGTGACCACCACAGTGGTCCCCACACCAAGGTTTTGGGTTTTCACAACCCCCCTCCTACCAGGGTACAACCTTTGACCAATTGTTTGACCCCAAGGTCTGTGGACCCCACTTGAATCACCACTTAAACTTTGTCCCAGATCTGTGTTCTAGTTCAACTTTCCAAGTGCTTATTTTGATTAATTCAGCTTATTTGTGCTTTGTGCTTATTGTTTATGGCTTATTCTAGTCCATTGTACTTATTTGTATCTGTTTTCATCAAAGTGGGACCCACACAAGCTCATTTGACCTCATTTGACCACACAGTCAACATAAGTCAACTGTATAAGCCAAGGGGGTGTTACAACTTATTTATAAGCTATTTTCAAAAGTGGTTTTACAAAAGTTTTCCATTTTCAGTGGTAAAGTTAGTTTGTAAAAGAAAAATCCAAAAAAAAATCAAGTTTAAAATAAGTGATAGTTTCTATTTAATTCAACTTAATTTTAATTTTCATTTTTAGATTTTATTAAGTAATTAGTGTTTTTATATTTTTATTAATTACCTTATATAGTAAAGTAATTTTGATAATTTTTTCAGATTTTTATTCTGTCATTAGTATTAACTAGATTTAATTTTAGTTTTCTTGTTTATTAATTAATATTAAGTATTAAATCTCATATTTAGTTTTTATAAAGTAAAACTTAGTTTTTATATTTTTCCTAGCTCTAATATAGTATAAAAGACTTTTAGAAAATATATTTTTGAATTCTACTGTTCATTTTCCATTTTTCTTATTTTAATTGTTTAAATTAGAATTAAAGTAATTAAAAGGTAAATAATTAGTGGATTAACCTCAAAACTTAATTTTTAGAGTTTTTATAATTTTGCATGATTCTTGTGATGGTTAAGTAATTTTATAAATTTTATCTTAATTTTCTAAGTTAATTTAGTATTAATATTAATTAAAAGTAATTTAATTAGTTTAATTAAGTTAAATAGTTTTAATTTATAAAAAACCCATAAAAAGACAAAAATATTTATTTTCATTTTTTATACTTTCTTCAAGTTCTAATTTAGGTTTAGAAAATATTTTTGCAACTTTTTAGTTTAATTTGTAATAGTTATAATTTTTAGTTAATTTAAATTAGATTTTAATTTAGATTTTAAATAATTTTATTAATTAAATAGCATTTAAATAATATTTTAATCATTTTTATAATTTCATTTTCATTTTTAATTTTAAGTTTTAAAAAGTGTCAAAAGCACCCCCTGTAGTTTGATAAATTCCAAAATCCCACTTTTTCAGTCCGATTGCGTAAATCTGAATTGTGAATACGTGCATATATCTGTTATCTGATTTTTGTGAATATTATATCTGTATATAAATACCAAAATAACGGTAGCAATATCAATTCCACATCATCTGGCTACTGTCCTTAGTGCCACTCACTCAAAAACAATTTCAAACGACACTATTTCAATCTCGCTGGGACTTTAACGACCCGGGAAAACACTACACTATCACCGGAGTATTGGGACGAGGCTGTCTTTGACTTGTTGACCTTGGTCAATAATATCTGACGGTTTAGACCCAATCAAAATTTGGCGCCGCTGCCGGGGAGGTTGTTGCGTGTTTTATAAAATCGTTTTAAGTTTAGTGGTTTTTAAAACCCTCCCTGTACAAATTTCACACAAATTTGCAAAAAGTTTTTGTAAAAACTCAATCATATCAAAAAAACGTTCATTAACACTTCTCCTGAAGTGTTGAAAACACCAAAAAAATTAAAAACAATCAAAAACAAACTGTGAAGTTAAATTACTTCGGGTTCTTTAAGATTACAACCTGAAACAGTTGGTTTAAGGTAAGTTCTGACATTAAATTGCGAACTGAAGAGGAAACCTATTTACTTCCTCCCGCCAGCCTGCGAGTAATCTTAAAGGGACGATTTCGGTTAACGAATCAGTTCCAAAAATATTTCCCAAGTTTTCTGCACACACACCCATAAGCCTAAAGCAGTTTTTCAAAAATTAATTAATAGACCCATAATAAGTTCCCAAACTTAAGATTAAAACTTGCCTTTATATCCCTGTGAGTGGTGTACCTTTTTCAAAGAAGCCATTCACTTGTGATTGCTGGTTTAAGTTCACTGTGGTTTTGCCTCGATCTTGCTTTGAAAAATTGTTTTTAGTGCATGCGCACTCGGTCACAAACAAAACGTAAACATCAGAAAAACGTACACGAGCTACGTTCTGACACACAAGAACCAAAGACCGAAATGGCCGCTGGGCCACCACGACCTTTACCACCTCCTGACCCTCCCAGGGATGAGCCAGCTCCCGATCTCCAAACGATGGAGGAGCTGTGCCAGCCTACCATGCAAGGGCGTGGTGGGCCTATTGCACCACTCACTATTGAGGCTACGGACTTTGGCCTCAAGCACCACATGATCCAACAAGTCCAGAATTCGTGTCAATTTCACGGATTACCGGGTGACGATGCCAATAAGCATCTTGACAAATATCTCCCGGTCACCCAAAGCATGAAAAAGCATGGTGTCACGGATGATGCCCTTCGGCTGTACCTCTTCCCCTATTCTCTCACTCATCATGCCACTGCATGGTTTGACCGACTTCCAAAGAATTCTATTCGAACCTTTGATGAAATGGTAACCAAGTTTTTAGCAAAATATTTTCCACCATCCATGGTTACCAAGTTACGAAATGATATCAGCATCTTCCGGCAACATTCCGATGAGTCTCTTTTTGAGGCTTGGGAACGTTATAAGCTAGCTATTGATCGGTGCCCTAATCACAATATGTTGCAAGTTACCATCATAGATACCTTCTATAATGGTCTGACATTGAGGCACCGATACATTCTCAATGCTGCTGCTGGTGGGACCTTTATGAAAAGGCGTCCCGAGGAGTGCTATGACTTAATCGAGAACATGAATGCCCATCATAACTTTTGGGATTCCTCTGCGGAGAGGGATGCGTCATGTCATTCAGTTACTCCCTCATCATCATCTCCTGAAATAATTGCTCTTACCAAAAAGATGGATGATATTTCTATGGCTGTGTTGAGAATGAGCCAAACAATGCAAAATCAGGCTCAAAATCAACAAGTGAAAGCCGTGGCCCAAAGTTGTGAAACTTGTGGGGGCCCTCATCTGTATTCTGAGTGTCCAGCTACTGCTGGCTTTCCTCCAGAGAACGTATATGCTGCTCACGGTTCCTACAATACGGGGGGTAATTCTTACCAACCGCAAGGGGACCGTAATCTCTTAAGCTATCGTTCCAACAATTTTCTCGGACCTCCAGGTTTTAACCAAAATCAAAACCGTAACACAAATCAGAATTTTAACCAAGGTCAAAACTCAAATTTCCAAAACCCGAATCAAAATCAAGGCCAGTTTAATCAAAACAATTTTCAAAATGGCAATCAAAACCAAGGTTTTCAAGGAAATTTTCAAAGAAACCAAAATCAAGGGAATTACAATCAGGGTAATTTCAATCAGAGAAACACTTTTCAGGGTAAAAACAATCAAAATCAAGGGAATTTTCAAAACAACCGTGTTCAAAATCCTCCTGTTCAAAATCAAAACGTTGTTCAACCCTCGTCTTCCTCCAATGCTGAATTTAAACAATTCATGAAAGCACAAGAGGAAACGAATTGGTTATTGCTTAGCACGATCTCTGAGCTTTAGAAGTCTTTAAATGATCGACCTTCAGGCCCGGGTACATTACCGAGCAACACGATCGCTAACCCGAGGGGCGATGTCAAAGCGATCACCACCCGAAGTGGGGCATCTTACAATGGACCCTCGATTCCTTCTACCTCTTCTTCTCCTCCTAAGGTAGCGGAACGTGAACCTGAGGTTACTACGGACAAGGTACTTCCTACTAATAACGGAGGTATTAACAACGTCCACCCTCAAGTTGTCCCGGTCTCGGCTCGTAAGCCGAAAGTTGTATTTGATCCCCCTATGAGTTCTGATGAAATCCCAAAGAATGATCCTAAGCCGTCAATTCCATATCCTTCACGATTGAGTGAACAAAAGAACCGCGAGAAAGCTAACCATCAGATGGAAAAATTTTATCAAATTTTCCAAGAATTACACTTTGATATTAGCTTCGCGGATGCTCTTCTTCTCATGCCTAAATTTGCTTCAACAATCAAAAATCTGATAAGCAACAAAGAAAAACTTTGTGAAATGGCAAAAACTCCTCTTAACGAGCATTGCTCAGCAGTGCTTTTGAAAAAGCTTCCTGAAAAGCTTGGAGATCCCGGGAAATTTCTCATTCCTTGTATTTTCCCAGGGATGGTTGAATGCTTTGCCTTGGCCGATCTTGGCGCAAGCATTAACCTGATGCCTTACACAGTCTGGAAAAGACTCTCACTTCCTGCTCTCACTCCGACCTGCATGACACTCGAGCTTGCAGACCGTACTATATCCCGTCCTCTCGGCATTGCCGAAGATATCTTCGTGAAAGTAGGAAAGTTTCATTTTCCGGCAGATTTCGTGATTGTTGATTTCGATGCTGACCCACGAGTCCCTCTTATTCTAGGGAGGGGATTCTTAAGAACGGGTCGTGCTTTAATCGATGTATTCGAAGAAGAAATCACTCTACGTGTTGGTGGCGAGGCCATCACATTCAATCTCGATCAGACTTCAAGATACTCCTCCAACTATGACGCAGAAACGGTTAACCGAATTGACATCATCGATGTTGCGTCTGAGGAGTATTCTCAAGAGGTCCTTGGTTTCTCATCCAGTGGCAGTCTTTCTACTGACCCTATCATTTCCGACCCTTCCCCTTCCCTCACTCCGTTTGAGGGAAGTGACTTCCTTCTGGAAGAGGTCGAGGCATTTCTTGCTCAAGATAGCTCAATCCCAAGTGGGATTGATGAAAACTATCTTGACCCGGAGGGGGACATTCTTCTCCTTGAAAGATTGTTAAATGACGATCCAAAAATACTTCATAAAGCGGAAGTCAAAAATGTTGAAATAACTGAAGACTTTCCCGAGGTTGAGCTCAAGGATTTGCCTCCTCATCTAGAATATGCATTTCTGGAGGGTGATGATAAATTACCCGTCATTATTGCTAAGGACTTAAAAGTTGAGGAAAAGGCAGCACTCCTAAAGGTTCTAAAGTCACATAAACAAGCAATTGCTTGGAAACTCTCTGACATTAAGGGCATAATCCCGAACTTTTGTACTCATAAAATTTTAATGGAGGATGACTTTAAGCCAACAGTGCAACAACAGAGAAGGGTAAATCCAAAAATCCATGAAGTTATCAAACAAGAAGTTCTTAAACTTCTTGATGCGGGATTGATTTACCCTATATCTGACAGTCCTTGGGTTAGCCCAGTTCATTGTGTCCCTAAAAAGGGTGGCATTACCGTTGTCACCAACGAGGATAATGAGTTGATTCCAACTCGTTTGGTCACGGGTTGGCGAGTATGTATTGACTATCGAAAGTTAAATGAAGCCACCCGTAAAGACCATTTTCCTCTCCCTTTTATGGACCAAATGCTCGAAAGACATGCGGGGAATGAATACTACTGCTTCCTCGATGGCTTCTCGGGTTACATCCAAATCCCCATTGATCCCCAGGATCAAGAGAAGACTACCTTCACATGCCCCTACGGAACTTTTGCTTACAGACGTATGCCTATCGGCTTATGTAATGCACCAGGCACGTTCCAGAGGTGCATGATGTCTATTTTTTCTGACATGATCGGGAAAACTATGGAGGTATTCATGGATGACTTTTCAGTCATCGGGGATTCATTCCAGACCTGTCTCTCCCACTTGGAACAAATGCTTAAACGTTGCAAAGAAACGAATTTAAGTCTCAACTGGGAGAAGAGTCACTTTATGGTTAAAGAGGGGATAGTCCTCGGCCATAAAATCTCAAAGAACGGGATTGAGGTTGACAAAGCCAAAATCGATGTCATTGCTAAATTACCTCATCCCACCACCGTAAAAGGTGTTAGGAGCTTTTTGGGTCATGTCGGCTTCTACCGTAGGTTTATCCAAGATTTTTCTTAGATTGCCCGGCCTATGACCCATCTCCTCGAGAAGGATGCTCCTTTCATCTTCTCTCCTGAGTGCATCGAAGCTTTTGAAACATTAAAGAAAAAGCTTACCGAGGCACCGATTCTTGTTGCCCCCGATTAGGACCTACCTTTTGAGCTTATGTGCGATGCTAGTGATTTTGCCATAGGTGCGGTCTTGGGGCAACGAAAAACAAAATACTTTCAGCCTATACACTACGCAAGTAAGACTATGACCGAGGCTCAAGGACATTACACCACCACTGAAAAAGAACTCCTAGCTGTGGTGTATGCCTTTGAGAAATTCCGGTCATACTTGATCCTGACCAAATGCGTGGTGTATACGGATCACTCGGCTTTGAAGTACCTATTTGCAATGCAAGATGCAAAGCCGAGGCTTCTCAGTTGGGTTCTCCTCCTTCAGGAATTTGATATCATTATTCGTGATAAAAAAGGAGCCGAGAACCTTGCTGCTGATCATCTCTTACGATTAGAAAACCCACATCAAGATGTGTCTGAGAAACAAGAAATAAATGAATCATTCCCTCTCGAGACACTTAGTGCGGTTACTTTTCGTGGTGACTCTACTACCCCATGGTTTGCCGACTTTGCAAATTACCGTGCGGGTAACTTCATCGTGAAGGGGATGACGTCCCAACAGAAAAACAAATTTTTTAAAGACGTCAAACATTATTTCTGGGACGACCCCTTCCTCTTAAAAATCTGTGCCGATCAAGTCATCAGGCGATGTGTATATGGACAGGAAGCCGCTGATATTCTCAAGGCTTGCCATGTTGGACCCACCGGGGGCCACCATAGTCCTAACTACACCGCCAAAAAGGTGTTTGATTCCGGTTTCTATTGGCCCACGATCTATAAGGATGCCCACGAGTTAGTCAAAGCCTGTGATGCTTGTCAGCGTCACGGGAATATTTCACAAAAGAACGAAATGCCGCAAAATGCTATTCAAGTTTGTGAAATCTTTGACGTCTGGGGCATTGACTTTATGGGGCCATTCCCATCTTCTCGTGGAAACAAATACATACTCGTGGCTGTTGACTACTTGTCAAAATGGGTTGAGGGTAAGGCCTTACCCACTAATGATGCCCGAGTAGTTGTGAAATTCTTGAAATCCCTTTTTGCTCGTTTTGGAACCCCACGTGCCATCATTAGTGATCGTGGTACTCACTTTTGCAATGATCAATTTGCAAAAGTCATGCTTAAGTACGGTGTTACTCATCGTCTTTCCACCGCATATCACCCCCAAACAAGTGGGCAGGTGGAGGTTTCCAACCGTGGTATTAAACGGATTCTTGAGAGGACAGTAGGTGAAAACCGTGCTTCCTGGTCGGATAAACTAGATGATGCACTCTGGGCCTTCCGTACAGCTTACAAAACACCCATTGGGTGTACTCCATACAAGCTTGTATACGGGAAGGCGTGTCATTTACCGATCGAGCTTGAGCACAAAGCCTACTGGGCCTTGAAACATGCTAACTACGACCTTCATAAAGCGGGTGATCACCGTAAGGTTTAACTCAATGAATTAAACGAACTTCGTGATCAAGCCTACGAGAACTCTTTGATCTACAAAGAAAAGACAAAGAAGATTCACGACTCTAAGATTAAGAACCGAGTTTTCAACGTCGGTGACAGAGTCCTTCTTTTCAATTCAAGATTAAAGATCTTCTCGGGGAAATTAAAAACCCGATGGACCGGACCATTCACTATTGCTAAAGTATATCCATACGGGACTGTTGAATTATCTCAACCCGAAGGTCCCAACTTCAAAGTGAATGGTCATAGATTGAAACATTATTTTGGAGAGGACATACCACCCATGGTTGTCCCATATCTCTAAACTTTCCCCATGGACCAATGAATTCGGGGATCGAGTCAAGCTAGTGACTCGGTGAACAAAAATTAGCAGCATATATGGGTTTTCACCCGTATTTCTGACTTCTTTCTACTTTCTACCACCCTAGTGTGGGGGAGTGGCCGTCCCCCACCATTTGAAAAGTAAATATGTATATATATATAAAAAAAAAAAAAATTGTATGTACAGTTAAATAAAGTGAAAAATAAAATCCATATTTCCACAGTTAGCATTGAATATTAGCTTTTTTTCCGTTCAGAGATTCGGCATCATAGCCGGGACTTTGAATATTGAGGACAATATTCAGTTCTAGTGTGGGGGGGAGGGGGGGGGGAATTCTGACGAATTTTATCATAAAACTTTCTAAGTACCCCCATTTTTGGCCTAAAATTTTTCAAAAATTTTTTCACTTTATTTCAAAATTTTTGTGGTAATCAGTCCGCCAAAGTCTAAATGACAAATGGATTGGCTAGTCCAGGAGCAAACGGCTCTTGGTAAAGACATCTCAAACCCGTTGATGGCTGGCAATTTGCCAAAAATTGTATGGTTCCTCAGCTCCCCCGCATCCTCATAAGCAAATGAGTTGACTAGCCCACAAGATTATGGCTTGTGGTAAAGGCCGTGGAAAATCCATAATTGGTAAT
Organism: Artemisia argyi; assembly: GCA_030686995.1. NCBI lineage: Eukaryota > Viridiplantae > Streptophyta > Magnoliopsida > Asterales > Asteraceae > Artemisia > Artemisia argyi. Next base: position 62,731,731 of record CM060685.1, read on the forward strand.
TAGCTCACCAAGATGTTGACTTAGTCCATCAAGATGCTGGCTAGTCCAGAAGCAAACGGCTTTTGGTAAAGACTAATCAAATCCGTTGACAGCTGTTGGTTTGCTCAAAATCACACGGTTATCAGGTGTGCCACAGTTCTTACACCTGGCTACTCCAGAAGTGATGGCTTTTGGTAAAGAGAATTTAAATCCATCAAGTTTTTCTCAAAAGATTGCTAGGGACTAGCAATGTTTTAGTGTGGGGGGATTGATGAGTGTGTAAATACTCATCATTTTTACCATTTCTGAGCTGCCAAAACATACAAAAACACTCAAATAATGAATCAAAATAGTGAAAATATCCCAGGAAAGTGTTTTACATGTTTCAAATGCAAAAATACCAAAAATAGATGAAAAACGCACAAAGTTTGCATAATTGGCAGTTTCAGTCCCCCAACTTTCAAAAGTTGTCAAATCTAGTCCCTGGTCATTCTAAAAACTTGAAAAAGTCACCAAAGGTCCTTATAAATCAAAAAGTTACATAATTAGTCCTTTGGTGAAAAGTTTCACAAAATGTCAAGTTTAGTCCCTGAACTTTGAAAATTGTCAAAAATGGTCCCTGGGATATGAAAAACTTTGAGAAAACCAAATTTTGTCCTTGCACTAACCTTTTATGGCAGGATTGGTCCTTGGTGGAAAGTTTGGTGAAAATTACACAAATGGTCCCTGAAGTTTGAAAGTTTGGCGGTTTTAGTCCCTGGTGAAAATAAAATTGGAAAAATCATGTCAGGACCTTATACTATTCATGGATTGGCAAATCACACCCTTGAAATACTTTGGAAAATTGCCAAAACCTCAACCCTCAACTTTCGTTAAATTGCAAAAATAGTCCTTGTGAAAACCTAAACCAAACCGGACCAAAAACTATTACCCCTAAAACAAACCCAAGTCCAATCCATCTCCTAGTCCAACCCACTCCCTATTTTTCTTTGGGCCCAAAATGAATACCAGCCCACTCCATAAACCCAACGCACCCTTAATATTATTAGCCAGGGTCAAACGTTGACCCTGGTCAAACCCAGTCAAACCAACACCACCTTCCCCCCAATACCACCTCCTCTCCCTGCAATACCACCCTTATCACCCCCTCCACTTGCAATAAATCCATCATCACCATCCCACCACCCTCTGCACCTACTTTCACATCTACAATAAATGCATCACCACCCCTCCACGCAAAACAGACCCCAATTGGTTATCCAATTTTGGCGCCAAAAACGAAATCAAAGGCTGGGATTGTTTCAGATAATTCAAGGGTTGAGATTGAGTGGGATATGATCAGAAAGCTTTGGGGAACCCTAATCTTTGGCTATAAAAGGAACAAGAAGCAAGGAAAGAACCCAATTCCAATTTTAGTTAAAAAAAATAGTCGAATTAGTTGTAGCTTGTAATTTTAATCAATCTTTAAGCTTTTAAGCATTGCATCAGTAATTCCTAGTGTAATTGTAATCATTTTCATAATAAATTTCAAATTCCAAGTTTCTATCTCAGAATTGCAATTTTCATTTTTATTTTAAAATTCTTAGTTAACTGTATTGTTGTGGTTATTGTGATTCATGGACTCTTAAGCTCATTTAAGCTCCTAGAAAGCTTATAAAAGCTTTTAGAAACTTTAAAAGTCAGCTTAGTATCAAAAAATCAAAAATACCAAAAAAGGTCAACAAAAGTCAACAATTGCAAGGTTTTCAAAGGTCAAAGCTGGAGCAGGGCAAATCTTGGATGGCCTTGGGTTAGAAGCTTCAAGGGAAGCTATTAGGAGTGTTACATTGGTTCTTGGTTCTTGGTTTGAGCTGGAATGCACCTTGTAAGCTTTTGAAAACTCATTTCTTTCATCTACTGTATCATTGCTTGTTTAGTTACTTATTAAGCTTTTCTGTGATCATTTAGTATTAAGTAATGATAATCTAGCATAATATTAGTATCTCGTTAATTGGAAATCATAGTTACTTAAATCTACTCAATTTGGCAGTCAAAAGAGTATAAGTAGTAATCTTTGGTAATTGTTGTTGTATTGTGTGTTTAAGTGTTCAATTATACTTAAATCATCATAATAAGCTGTTGTGGATCAGATTCATAAGCCCTAGCACCCTTTTGTCTTGAAAATCATAAATCAGTCAATCTTAATGGAGTGTTTGGTTTTGAGTGATCCAAGGTGTTGTGGTATTTAAGAGTTGTGGTTTTTGGTTGATACAAGTTACTTAGGTTATAATTAACTCAGAACATTGATGCGTGGGAATCGCACCTTGCTTTACCTCTTGAGGGATCCCGAGAAGCTTACAACCCCCACCAGGCAGTGTACCTGATCGTTGTAGTATAGTATAGTGACAAGTACCGGGGGATTGATCGTTCAGCTTAGGAATAGTGTCGCTAGGCTTAGAAAACCTAATTAATAGTTCTAGAGGTGAGGGATGATTATTTTTGTATTTTTAAATTTTATGAAAGCAATTAAAATCTCGGGTTTTGGAAGAGTGGGCGGAATTAGTTGCTATTCAACTAACCCAAAGCTAAGATGCAATCAAAATAAAATAATAAAAATGAAATTAAACTAAATTAAACTAAGGTTGTGAGCAGTATTTGGAGAAATTGTGTTTACTTAGACTTCATTACTCCCTAGATATCTTTTACATGTTAATTACTTGTTACACTTGTATGAATGACGGATTGTATTCCTTAATACCATTCGTGGGGTGGCATACATAACTCCCCAACTCTATGAGCTCTTATCTCCTCCTACACCATGACCCAGCACAACTATAGGGATTGTAAACAGTGGCTCATGCATTAAATACAACCAATAAAGACCTAGTACGCCTCGGTTCATGTTTCTTAAGACGTTCAAGCATGTTACCATTTGGAGATCTGCCAGTTTTCTTAAGCCTAACATATAAATCATTCATTCAAAACAAGAATAGACAAGTGATCAACACGTAATCAACATCTAGGTTTCATTAGATCTAAGCAAACACAAGAGAGATCTAGCCTAGCATAGTAGAATTGAGACAAGAACAAGAGATAAACAACCAACACATAGACATATTGATTGAATTGAAAGTACACTTATCTCAATTACAATGCAAGGTCTCAAGGGTTTGGAACCCTTGAAAAACCTGTGAAAGAGGCACCAAAATCGTCTTTAGGGTTTCACCAAAACTTCTCTCTTTTTAATGAAAAAACTAGAAAACTATATATAGGAAAAACAGTCTGACGGCGTCAAGAGTTAATTCTGACGCCGTCACCTCGCCACCATAAACTTCCTCGGACGGCCTTGATCCACTTATGACGGCCTATGTGACGCCGTCACCACCCACGTTATATTAATTTTGCCACTTTGACGCCGTCACCTCTCCATCTGACGCCGTCACCATCTACGGTAAATTATTCTCCATGTCTGACGCCGTCAAGAAGCAAGTCTTGACGCCGTCACCTTGTATCCTCAGCTTGGATTTTTGGTACTTTGCCGTTTTCTTCACTTTATGCTCCAAAAACGTCCAAAATAGCCTCTTTTCCAGAATTCACTCTCCAAACACCTAAAATCACAAAAGGAACGATTTAGGGCAATATTTGATCAAATAAAGTCGGATTCGGGCTTAAATGACCCCCTAAAAACGGATCATTTTTCGCCTCATCATATACCCTTACACTTGAGATTTGCTTGTCCTCAAGCAAATGAGCTTTTATTCTACTCAAAAGACAAGTTAGGGGTCATTTAACACTAATATAAAAGTAATTACAACAAATAATCGTTCCATTAAAGACCAATAGACAAGCACGGAGGTCATACACAAGCACCTCACAAATAGTGTTTAGATACTCACATCTCTCGGGTGTAATAAAGTAATATAACATTATGGAAATGGAAGATATCTCTCACTACCTGTCATAGCAAAATAGATTACCATAGGCTTGGGAAAGGATCAAACCTCCACCACATGGCGTAAGCACCTAGGATAAACTATCAAAGAGGTCTTTTAAAGGGTTATAACGTTAGGTGTAGGGATATGAATTACACGGTTTTGTTGGATAAAGGAAGTTTTACTGGTGGCGAGTTAACAATCTTAGTTAATTACATGTACAATATGGCGTTGCTAAGCCAAGACTAGACTCGACTTAAGCTAATAAATGAAAAATAACAAAAACATAAAATAAACATAGAATAAAAACGGGATGGTAGTCCGTATGTTTTTTTCTCTTTTTTTTTTCTTTTCTATTTTTTTTTCTTTTTCTTGATTTTTTCGATTTTTTTTTTTTTTTTTTTTTTTTTTTTTTTTTTTTTTTTTGTGCATACACTCTTACCCTACCATCCAAAATAATACATCATAGGAGATGAGAATTCCCCTTACACTTGAATTTTTACATACTTTACAATTAACTAATCTAATGACTCGAATTAAGAAAATTAAAACACTTGGAGCACTTTTAAGATTAACGCACGTATGGGGGTAATAAGTGATGTTCTTCCCCATTACTCCATAAATTAAGTACTTACCCATGAGTCCCAATCGTCCCAAAACAATATGTACAAGGATATGACTCGACTTAGCAACCATGTAATCAATTAGAAAGTTAACTTAGGGTTTAACAAATAACAATAATGCACTAAAAATGAGCGCATACACGGAAGGCTAAGGCGATTTGGTTGTGCATTTAAGTGGGGTGTAACAAATTCTTCCTTTAAGTAAAATGCTTAAAGTTAGAAACGAAAAGATAGGCTCGGAGGGGTGTACTAGGGGTATCGTGTACTAAAAATGAGTACAACGCTAAGGGTGTGGGAAAAATTAGTTGACTTAACTAGCCAAGTAATATGACTTAAATGGTCAAGTAATTATAATACGGGTTTAACACAAGGGTGATCCTAATGCCTCTTATCATGTAGTAAATCCTACTACACGAATGTAGTCTCACTAGCGGTCTCGGAATGCATCACTAACGCAAGTTCTAGAATCTAAATGCTACCGGTACACTCATAAGCACTAATAATGAATGCTTTTCCTATCAAATCTAAAGGCGAACCTCACATTTTTGGGTGGAAAATTTTTCTGAATATACGGTTATGTGCTAGTCATACAACCTCCTATCCATGAGACGCTTGCTATGGCTAAAGTTTCACTCCTAAATGTTGTAAAAAAATTTAAATTTGGCGCTAAAATTACACTAACAAGTATTTCTCGTAGTTTTATTACTCATCTACTATCAAACAAAACAAACTCAAGCGAAAGTGCATATGTAAGGTATCATCTTTTTACCCTCCCCTTACACTTAAGATGAACATTGTCCCCAATGTTCAAGTAAAGAATGTAAAAGTTAAAAAGTAAAGAGAATGAAATCAAATACTCCCCTGATTCGCTCGGTATGGATTTTAGTTGGCCAGGTTAAATCTTCTTCCAAGAAAACGAACAATCAAAGCTTCCCTTCCAGAATATAAATCATTTTCTTGTCACAAATAACCTGTAAATCCTGACAAAAGTAGACAAGGCAACCTCGCGTAAAATCGGCGGCATCCTATATAAGTTACTAAATCCTAGAAAACAAAGTAAGATATAATGCTTGTGGAATGAAGTTTGCAGATTTCCTGGAGATTATAAAACTTAATAATTCACAAAAACCATAAGGCTCCGTTAGAAAAACAAAACCGGTAAAATTTCCAGATTTTAACTCCTGACGCCGTCAAGAGCAAACCCTGACGCCGTTAGAATGGACCAGCAGAAATTCTTATGTTAAGTTTCCGGAAAATTTCTGGAAAAACTTTGTCCTACTTCCTGGAAAATCCTGCAAAACTTCATTATGACTCAATACAAGCATTTGACTCTAACAATTACGAATATACATGTTCATTAAATATTGTGGATAATCATGATCGGTTTGTTTCTTAAAAACATATTTGGGGTTTCCCCTTACACTTATCTTTTTGCAAAAATACCTCTAGGTTGAAGTTAAGACTAGGCTAAACAACATAATAAAGTATTTCCACTTTTTAGTAGAGAAACATGATCAACCAACAATAAAAATAAAACATGCATACGGAAGCAAATAACAATTAAATAAATAAAATCACACAAAACATGGGTTGCCTCCCAAGAAGCGCTTTTCTTTATTTACGATTCTTGTAGCTAGACTCAAAGTCGTGGGTTACTACGTGATCTCATCATTGGTTCCATTCTCTAGGTCGTCTTCTAAACCAGTTTTGTATTCCGGACCTAGTTGCAAGCATTCTTTGTAGAAACCAAGCATCCTATTTCTAACATACTCTACTCCTCTACGTCTATCCTCATCATTCCTATAATAAGCCGCTTGCTTACGTTCCTTTTCGAAATTAGAGAGAAGGCGGTATTGCTCAATTTTGTAGGGCATTTGATAAGCAACCTCATCATTGTCTTTCTTGAACCTAACTATCCCTAACGTCGGATCATAACTCATCCTAGTGGCCTCAACAAATGGTTTCCCAAATATTATTTGACTTAGGCAAGCATCTATCACCGGACGCGTGTCTTCCACTATCATAAAATCAATCTCATAGGTGAGATTCCCTATAATCACATGTACTCCCTTAACTCTTCCTACAAAATTACTTATCCAACTTTTACCGGGCATTATCCTAAAATTGAGTTGCTTCTTCATCACCCAATTGTAATAAGTCCTAGACATGATGTTCACGGGGGATCTAGGGTCTATGTAAGCTTTCCATGTATGCATGTGCCCGATATTGCATGGGATGTTAATATTAGAGGGGTCTCCCATTTTGATCAGGGGGTCGCCAAAGATATATGTTGTCTCGGGACTATCGAATAAATCCTTATGGTATTCCCGTTCTTCCTTGGTTGGCAACTTATCAAAATATTCCTCTATAGGTTCTACCTCCTCTAATTCCTTATCCTTATTAACCTCAACTTCCCTACTCTCATCCTCACTATTGGCTTCTACTCTAACTTCATCATTGTCACTCTCCTCTATCTCCCTATCTATCGGCTTGATGGTGACAACATTGACAAAGTGGACATGTTTGGATGATGAGGGGTCCTTAACTTGGATTCCACTATTGGTGTCCCTAGTGTCCTTCCTAGGTGTGGCTAATGTTTGGTTGTTGAGGGCTTTCAACAAGTTGTCGATCTTGTTGGTCATCTCCGTTTGTTGTTGGTTGAATTCGGTTTCAAACCTAGCTATGCGAGCTTCTTGAGATGCCATAAATTTCGACATCAATCCTTCAAGATTGTTGGTACTACCATAGTTGTTAGAAGGATTGTTGTTGAAGGTACGGTTGGATGGTGGACCGTTTGATTGGTAACGATTAGGTGGGTTGGATGAATTGGGTTGATTTTGTTTCCACCTAAGGTTTGGGTGATTTTTCCATGAGGGGTTATATGAATCACCGTATGTGTTTGGCTCGGGCTTGAAAGTGTACCACTTATCTCCCGCTTCGTCGGTACGCGTGGATGCGTAGTCCGCAAAAGCTGTTCCGGGGAGTTCCACACAATCACGAGTGTCATGGGGACCACTACATAATTCTCATGAAGAAGTGATTTTGTTCACTTGGCTTGAATGCTTCGGAGCTTCATAAGATTTCATGAGAAACTTGACTTGGTCCTCAAGTTCCATGATCCTACGGCCGGGAGTGCTTGAATTATTCGAAGGCAAAGATATTGCCTTGACCGTTTTGTTCAAATCACGGGGATCATTCCAACTTTCGTTGTCATAGAGAGCAAGATCTTCTATGAGTTCCCATGATTGTTCCGCACTAAGATCACGTAGCTTACCACCGGCCGATTTGTCAATGGTTCGCCTCGTGGAGATGTCGATATGGTCATAGAAGATTTGGACTTGGAGCCAAAGATCTATGCCATGATGAGGGACTTTTTGGAGTAAGTCCTTGAAACGAGTCCATGCTTCATAAAGAGATTCATTTTGACGTTGTTGAAACATCAAGATGTCATTCCTAAGTTTAGTAGTTCTCCCCGGTGGGAAAAACTGAGCAAGGAAACGAGTGGTGAGATCATCCCATGTGGTGATGGATCCCGCGGGTAAACGCTCAAGCCATTGACTAGCTTGATCCCGTAGAGAGAATTGGAATAGGCGTAAACGGGTAGTCTCTCTAGTTTCAACACCTAGGTCTATGGAATCTACGATTTTGAGGAAGTCCTTAAGGTGTTGGTTTAGATCTTCGGAACGAAGTCCATGGAATGCACATCCGCTTTGCACCAACCGGATGGTGTCGGATCGCAAGGGGGTCACATTGGCTCCGGTGAGCTCAATGGTGTTTCGGTAGCCTTGGTGGCTAGGTCGGGAATACTCTCCTAAGGTTTGGGGCCTAAGGGGTTCTAATGGTGGGTTTTGTTGTGGTGGGATGATGGGTTCAAAGATGTTACCACCTTCCATGATGTCAGATGGTAAAGAGTTACGAACAAAGGCACGAAGAAACAAGATAGACTAAAGAAGACCTAAAAATAAAAATAAAAATCTTACTAGAAAGGAATCTAGCAAGTAGACCTAATAAAAAGAAATCCTAACCTAGACAATAACTATTCCCCGGGCTGCGGCGCCAAAAACTTGATGCGTGGGAATCGCACCTTGCTTTACCTCTCGAGGGATCCCGAGAAGCTTACAACCCCCACCAGGCAGTGTACCTGATCGTTGTAGTATAGTATAGTGACAAGTACCGGGGGATTGATCGTTCAGCTTAAGAATAGTGTCGCTAGGCTTAGAAAACCTAATTAATAGTTCTAGAGGTGAGGGATGATTATTTTTGTATTTTTATATTTTATGAAAGCAATTAAAATCTCGGGTTTTGGAAGAGTGGGCGGAATTAGTTGCTATTCAACTAACCCAAAGCTAAGATGCAATCAAAATAAAATAATAAAAATGAAATTAAACTAAGGTTGTGAGCAGTATTTGGAGAAATTGTGTTTACTTAGACTTCATTACTCCCTAGATATCTTTTACATGTTAATTACTTGTTACACTTGTATGAATGACGGATTGTATTCCTTAATACCATTCGTGGGGTGGCATACATAACTCCCCAACTCTATGAGCTCTTATCTCCTCCTACACCATGACCCAGCACAACTATAGGGATTGTAAACAGTGGCTCATGCATTAAATACAACCAATAAAGACCTAGTACGCCTCGGTTCATGTTTCTTAAGACGTTCAAGCATGTTACCATTTGGAGATCTGCCAGTTTTCTTAAGCCTAACATATAAATCATTCATTCAAAACAAGAATAGACAAGTGATCAACACGTAATCAACATCTAGGTTTCATTAGATCTAAGCAAACACAAGAGAGATCTAGCCTAGCATAGTAGAATTGAGACAAGAACAAGAGATAAACAACCAACACATAGACATATTGATTGAATTGAAAGTACACTTATCTCAATTACAATGCAAGGTCTCAAGGGTTTGGAACCCTTGAAAAACCTGTGAAAGAGGCACCAAAATCGTCTTTAGGGTTTCACCAAAACTTCTCTCTTTTTAATGAAAAAACTAGAAAACTATATATAGGAAAAACAGTCTGACGGCGTCAAGAGTTAATTCTGACGCCGTCACCTCGCCGCCATAAACTTCCTCGGACGGCCTTGATCCACTTATGACGGCCTATGTGACGCCGTCACCACCCACGGTATATTAATTTTGCCACTTTGACGCCGTCACCTCTCCATCTGACGCCGTCACCATCTACGGTAAATTATTCTCCATGTCTGACGCCGTCAAGAAGCAAGTCTTGACGCCGTCACCTTGTATCCTCAGCTTGGATTTTTGGTACTTTGCCGTTTTCTTCACTTTATGCTCCAAAAACGTCCAAAATAGCCTCTTTTCCAGAATTCACTCTCCAAACACCTAAAATCACAAAAGGAACGATTTAGGGCAATATTTGATCAAATAAAGTCGGATTCGGGCTTAAATGACCCCCTAAAAACGGATCATTTTTCGCCTCATCAAACATCCATAAAATCAGGTCTTGTTTCAATCAAAAGTCAAAATCTCAACTTTTTAACTCTCACAGTTAACTGTGAGAGTTTTAGGTGTCCAAATCATACTCATTAGGTACACTAGTGGTTAATATAGTATAAACTAGTCCTAATATAGCTTATAACTTAGTTAGTAATCAGTAAGAGCTTTTGGAAATCCAAATAAGTCAAAAGTCTAGTTTAATCAAAAAGTCAAAATTTCCCATTCTCAGATTTTTGCAAAAACTCCAAGAATATTTGTGATTTATGTACTTTGATTGAGAAGCTGAAACTTGTTGTAATGATACATTACCACCTCAACTTTTAAGTCCTACATTGGTTTGATTTTTTCAAATTTTCTATAAGCTTCCACAAGCTTTGGAAGTGAGCTGCAGGGCAGCTGATTGCTCTGCATCAGCAGAAACAACTTCACCACACCACCTTTGGTGGTGGCTTGTGACCACCACAGTGGTCCCCACACCAAGGTTTTAGGTTTTCCCAACCCCCTCCTACCAGGGTACAACCTTTGACCAATTGTTTGACCCCAAGGTCTGTGGACCCCACCTGAATCACCACTTAAACTTTGTCCCAGATCTGTGTTCTAGTTCAACTTTCCAAGTGCTTATTTTGATTAATTCAGCTTATTTGTGCTTTGTGCTTATTGTTTCTGGCTTATTCTAGTCCATTGTACTTATTTGTATCTGTTTTCATCAAAGTGGGACCCACACAAGCTCATTTGACCTCATTTGACCACACAGTCAACATAAGTCAACTGTATAAGCCAAGGGGGTGTTACAGCTTATTTATAAGCTATTTTCAAAAGTGGTTTTACAAAAGTTTTCCATTTTCAGTGGTAAAGTTAGTTTGTAAAAGAAAAATCCAAAAAATATCAAGTTTAAAATAAGTGATAGTTTCTATTTAATTCAACTTAATTTTAATTTTCATTTCTAGATTTTATTAAGTAATTAGTGTTTTTATATTTTTATTAATTACCTTATATAGTAAAGTAATTTTGATAATTTTTTCATATTTTTATTCTGTCATTATTATTAATTAGATTTAATTTTAGTTTTCTTGTTTATTAATTAATATTAAGTATTAAATCTCATATTTAGTTTTTATAAAGTAAAACTTAGTTTTTATATTTTTCCTAGCTCTAATATAGTATAATAGACTTTTAGAAAATATATTTTTGAATTATACTGTTCATTTTCCATTTTTCTTATTTTAATTGTTTAAATTAGAATTAAAGTAATTAAAAGGTAAATAATTAGTGGATTAACCTTAAAACTTAATTTTTAGAGTTTTTATAATTTTGTAGGATTCCTGTGATGGTTAAGTAATTTTATAAATTTTATCTTAATTTTCTAAGTTAATTTAGTATTAATATTAATTAAAAGTAGTTTAATTAGTTTAATTAAGTTAAATAGTTTTAATTTATAAAAAACCCATAAAAAGACAAAAATATTTATTTTCATTTTTTATACTTTCTTCAAGTTCTAATTTAGGTTTAGAAAATATTTTTGCAACTTTTTAGTTTAATTTGTAATAGTTATAATTTTTAGTTAATTTAAATTAGATTTTAATTTAGATTTTAAATAGTTTTATTAATTAAATAGTATTTAAATAATATTTTAATCATTTTTGTAATTTCATTTTCATTTTTAATTTTAAGTTTTAAAAAGTGTCAAAAGCACCCCCTGTAGTTTGATAAATTCCAAAATCCCACTTTTTCAGTCCGATTGCGTAAATCTGAATTGTGAATACGTGCATATATCTGTTATCTGATTTTTGTGAATATTATATCTGTATATAAATACCAAAATAACAGTAGCAATATCAATTCCACATCATCTGGCTACTGTCCTCAGTGCCACTCACTCAAAAACGATTTCAAACGACACCATTTCAATCTCGCTGGGACTTTAACGACCCGGGAAAACACTACACTATCACCGGAGTATTGGGACGAGGCTGTCTTTGACTTGTTGACCTTGGTCAATAATATCTGACGGTTTAGACCCAATCACTTAGCTTGGAATGTTGCCCTTTTACGTTCAAAATGTCGGCATAATAGCCGGGACTTTGAATATTGAAGATAATATTCATGCTAAGTGTGGGGGGGTATTCTAGCGAATTTTATCACATTTTACTATCTAATACCCCCGTTTTTGGCCAAAATTTCAAAAATTTTTAAAAAATTTTCACTGGTGCTTCAAAATTTTTGTGGTAATCAGTCCGCCTTGTCTAACCGACAAAAAGGATTGGCTAGTCCAGGAGCAAACGGCTCTTGGTAAAGACATGTCAAATCCGTTTATGGCTTACAATTTGCCCAAAATTGTATGGTACCTCAACTCGCCATATCCCATAAAGCGAATGAGTTGGCTAGCCCGCAAGATTATGGCTTGTGATAAAGGCAGTGGAAAATCCATAATTGGTAATCTGCTCACAAAGATGTTGTCTATTCCATTAAGAGTTGGCTAGTCCAGAAGCAAACGACTTTTGGTAAAGACTAATCAAATCCGTTGACAGCTGGTGGTTTGCTCAAAATCACACGGTTATCAGGTGTACCACAGTTCTCACACCTGGCTACTCCAGAAGTGATGGCTTTTGGTAAAGAGTTTAAAATCCATCAAGTTTTCAAAACATTTTATTGCTAGGGACTAGCAATAGTTTAGTGTGGTGGATTGATAAGTGCTCAAACACTCATCATTTTTGGTCAAATCTGAACTGCAAAACATACAAAAACACTCAGAAATGCATCAAAATACTAAAAATATTTCAAAATTGTGTTTTATATGTTTTAGATGCAAAACGAGTAAAAACAAACGAAAAACGTACAAAGTTTGCAAAATTGGCAGTTTCAGTCCCCCAACTTTCAAAAATTGGCAAAAATAGTCCCCGAGCACTTATTTGGAAAGAAAAGTCACCAAAGGTCCTTTTGAAATCATAAGTTGTCATATTTTGTCCTTTGATGAAAAATTGGAAAAGTTTTGGAAATTTACACTTTTGGTCCCTGGAGTTTTAAACTTTGGCAGATTTGGTCCATGGTGGGATAATTTTGAAAGAAAAATCATTTTGGGTCCTTGCGAAGTTACAAAAATCATTTTTAGTCCTTGGGGTGAAGTTTGAGAAATTTACATATTTGGTCCCTGTATTTTGCAACTTGTCACATTTGGTCCCCGGGAATTTGAAAAATGGAAAAATACAAAGTCAAACATTCACCCTTTCTCCCCCAACTTGCAACTGCCAAACTCAACCAACACACAACCCCCCTCCTCCAGCTCACCACTCCCACACCTTGTCCCCCCTTCCAAACCACAAAGTCCAAGAAGCATTTATTGCTCTCTCTGCTCCAAGTTAACTTAGACAGTGGATAGGATAAATTGGCGCCAAAATCCATTTGAACGACCATGATTATTTCAAGTCATCCAGTGGTCCAAATTAAAAGTGGGAATGACAAAGGGACTCAAGAGGGCATATAAAAGTCAAGGAGAAGGAAGAAACAAGTAGTAGTTAGAGTAGAATTAATTTAGTCTTAGTTTAGTAAAAATCGTCCTTATTGTAATTTCTCAATTTAGTTGTAATTTTCAGTTCAAGAAAGTTTTATTAAACCTATGTAATGTAATTTTATCATTTGTTAAGTTTAAATCCAAGTCTTGTTACATTTTCAATTTCTTGAATAAATTTTGCTAAAATCTCAATTCCCTATATTAGTTGATAAAGTTGTTGTTGCTAGCTTGTTTAAGCTCACTTTAGCTTATTGACAAGCTTACATAAATTTCCTAAGCAATTGAAACCTTTTTAGTAGAAAAACCAAAAAATACCAAAAATAATGGAAAAATAAAAGAAAAATAAAAAAATAGTCTCAAGGCAGAAGGAAGACAAAGTACCTATGGAATTTTGGATGCTTTATTGGTTTAGTACTCCTAGGGGAGTAATAGGTTTGTGGTGTGGTGCCATGGTTTTTATAGCAGTTAACTGTCATTGTAAGTAAACCTTTTTTTTTTTTTTTTTTTTTGTACTCAACAATTCTGTGCTACATTTGTTGTTAATTTCAGTTTATTTGAACTTGTTTAATGTTAATATAAGTTGAAAACTCAATTTCATGGATTAGGTTTTTGATTTGCCTTGTAAATCTCCAAACAGTGCATCATTAAGGGGTGTTGGGAATTGCTGTTTGGTACATACTCTGGGTGGTTATTGGTGTTGTTTCTGTTTGCCACTTGTTGTCTTAGGGTATATTAGGTCAATTAAACAACAAAATCCAGTGTTCATTAGTGTAATAGTCAAAATCCATTTCCAAATCCCTTGACAGTTAACTGTCAAGGATTTGAGACCCACAACCTACCCATATATGTGCATAAGCTGTTTATGTAGCTTAATTTGGACTAATTGTAGCTTAATACAACTCTATCAGTCCATTAGAATCATCACAAACTCACAAAAGTCAAAACTCCAAGTTTTAGCAAAAAGTCAATGTACATGATGTTCAGTTTTTCCAAAAGTTCACAGAATTGTTTTGAATTTTATGTTTGCTTTCACAGAATTGTTTTGCAAATTTTATGCTGGGCCCCACAAACCCCCAAAGTGGGCTGCAGGGGGGGGGGGTGAATCCCCTTCATCAGCAGACAACAGTCCTACACCACCACTTGGCGGTGGTTTTCTGGCCACCACAGTGGTCCTCAGCCTTCCAACTTTGTTCCTTCCAACCCCCTCCTACCAGTCTTTGAACTTTGACCCTTAGTTTGACCTTGGAACCACTGGGACCCACCTGAATCAACTCCACAAACTTGTCCCATTTTCTGTGTGGCATTAAGTTTCAAAGTGCTTATTTATGGCTTATTTGCTTAATCAGTGGACCCCACTTGTATTTTTTGGCTTAACCATGTTCTCTTAACTCATTTATACCAGTTTAACCTTTGTGGGTCCTACTCAAGCTCATTTGAGCTTATTTGCTTAAAAAGTCAACTGTGGTCAACTATTAAAGCTTTTAAGCTCCATAGTGCTTATTTTTAACTTATAAAAAAGTTGTTTTCACAAAAGTTTTCCATTTTTAGGTATAAAACAAGTTTCCAAAGAAAAAATTCAGAAAAACCAATTTAATATTAAGTGACAGTTTCTATTTAATGTAATTTAAATTTTATTTTTCATTTTTAGATTTTCATTAAGTACTTAGCATTTTTATATTTTTATTAATTACCTTTTATATTAAAGTATTTTTAGTAAATTTTTTAGATTTTTATTTTATCATTTGATATTTATTAGATTTAATATTAATTTTATTAGTAATTAATTAATAATCAAGTTTTAAATTGCATAATTAGTTTTTATTAAGTAAGACCTAGTTTTTATATTTTTCCTAGCTTTTAAATGTTATAAAATAGTTTTATAAATTTTTCCATAATTTTCTAAGTTAATTTAGTATTATTTGTAATTTAAAATAGTTTAATTAGTTTAATTAATATAAATAGTTTTTAATTAATAGAAAATCCATAAAAAGACAAAAATACATATTTTTATTTTTAAAACTTGTTTTTAGTTATTTTATAATTTTGTAAATTTTATTTTCATTTTTCTAGTATTTAATTAGTATTAAATTACATTTAAGTGTTTTAAATATTAATAATAAGTACTAAATAGTAATTAATTCATATAGCTTGTTTAAGCTATTTCATTGTAGATTCCTTAGTTCAAATCACTCACAAACCCCTTCCTGTCCAAATTCACCCGATCACATATCCATTTTATAACCATCACGCCTCGTCGGGACATAACGACCCGGGGAAACCATTATACTTCCACGGAGCATTGACTCTAAGCTGTTTGACTTGGTTGACCATTCCTTGGTCAATTTAGGTTGACCATTTGGAGCCAATCAAAAGGAGTCAGTTATTGCTTATTAATCCACTTCCTAGTGTTGAGAATGCTTGTGCTGTTATACAACAAAAGGAGTCTCAGAAAGATGTGTTTAAGTCTAGTGGTTCACTTGTTGAGACAACAACATTGTATAGTAAGCAAGATGGTAAAGGGAAGTGTGGAATCTGTGGATTTAAGTGGCATCCACCTGAGAAATGTTGGGAAAATGTTGGTTACCCTCTCTGGCATCATAAGTATAAGCAGTCACAAAACAAGTTGAATGTTCAGTCAAAGCCAAAAGGTGGTGTAACTGCTGGTAATTTCAAGAGAACTGCTGCAAATGTTACTAATGGTGCAAGTACTTTCACATTTACCTCTCAGCAGTTTGAAAGTCTTATGAGAAGTGTATTGAATGATGTGAAGAATTCCGGAAATGTTGGTCATGACTGCACTGATGATGAGTTGGAATTTGTTGCAGGTATGATATGTCTTAGTGCAGCTACAAATAACAGCATTTTGTATTATTGGATTTTAGATATATGGGCTACTGATCATATGACTCCTCATTCTAAATCCATGTTAAATGCTAAAATCCTGCATATCTTACCAAAAATTACACTTCCAAATGGTCAAGGTTCAGATATCACACAAATAGGACATGTCAAATTAAGTAATGGGATACTTCTTAAAGATGTTCTCTGTGTCACATCATTTAAATTCAACCTTTTATTTGTTCCTAAGTTGACCAAAGATAACAATTGTGTGGCCATTTTCTTTCCAAAATTCTGTGTACTTCAGGACTTGAATACAAGGAAAATTCTGGGTCTGGGTAAGAAGATTGCAGGCCTCTACCATCTTCTCAATGTGCCTATGGATTCTGTGGATGGAAGAATTAGAGAAATGGTGGATTATCATATGTCTAGAGGTTTATTTTCTTGTTCAGCTGGTGTTTACAATAAAACTGTGTGTCTTAATATGTTCAGTTTATGGCATCATAGACTTGGGCATTTGTCTGTTTCTAAGATGAGACACATTCAATGTACTGATGTAAATACTGAGAATGAATCTGGTTCTACTTGTCTCACTTTTCCAATGGCTAAACTTACTAAACTTCCTTTTCCCTTGAGTGATTCTCACAGTTCTGCTGCATTTCATCTCATTCATATGGACACTTGGGGTCCATATAAGGTACCTACTAATGGCAAATATAGGTATTTTATTAACCATAGTAGATGATTTTAGTAGAGCTACATGGACTTATTTAATGGTTCATAAGTCTGATGCTTTTGAAGTATTGAAGAAGCTTTTGAAGTTTGTTGAAGTACAATTTGGAACAAAAGTGAAGTGTATAAGGTCTGATAATGCTTAGAATTTGTTAAAGGACTATGTGCAATGTATTTAGCTAATCAAGGAATTGAACATCAAACCACTTGTGTGGATAGACCTCAACAAAATGGCAGGGTTGAGAGGAAACACAGACACATATTAGAGGTGTGATATTATGGATTGTGAATTACATGCCTTGGAAGAAAATGAAACTTGGGAAGTCACTGATTTACCTCCAAACAAAAGAGCAATAGGGTGTCATTGGTTGTTTAAAACCAAGTTGAAAGATGATGGTACAGTTGAAAGAAAAAAGGCAAGATTGGTGATTCAGGGTAATAGACAAAGAAAAGGGGTAGATTATGAGGATACTTTTGCTCCAGTAGCTAAGATGGTTACTGTGAGATCATTGTTGACAGTTGCAGCTATGCAAGGATGGGATATAGTTCAAATGGATGTATCAAATACATTTCTGCATGGTGATTTACTTGAAGAAGTCTATATGCAGATGCCATTGGGATATGTTGGAAAGGGGGAGAAGGTTCAGAATGTGAAGAACATTTCTCCTAAAGTGTGTAGGCAGAAAAAATCACTCTATGGGCTGAAGCAAGCACCAAGACAGTGGTTTTCTAAGCTGTCTTCTGCTCTTGTATCATTTGGTTATCAGTATTCAAAGGCTGACTACTCCTTGTTTACTAAAAGGGAAGGTGAGTCTTTTACAGCTATTTTGGTTTATGTAGATGATTTGATGATCACTGGTAATGACAGTTCTCAAATTCAGAAACTAAAAAGTCAGCTTAGTTCTACTTTTCATATGAAAGATCTAGGTGATTTACACTATTTTTTGGGTTTGGAAGTAAAAAAATATGTATATGGATTGTTTGTTTCTCAAAAGAATTATACACTAGAACTGTTGAAAGAAGTTGGCATTTTGACAAACAAGCCACACAAACTTCCAATGGATCCAAACTTGAAGTTACAGGCTAATATGGGTTCATCTTTGCAAGACCCAGAAGTGTATAGGAGATATATTTGGAAGTTAATATACTGAACTATCACAAGACCAGATATTTGTTATGCTGTGCAACATTTGAGCCAGTTCATGCAGAACCCAACGCCTGGTCACATGCAGGTTGTGAAGCATTTGTTAAGGTATTTGTTGAACTCACTTGGTCAAGGCATACTTCTTGCACATCATTCTAAAGTCCATGACTCTTATTGGGCAAGCTGTCCAATGACAAGAAGATCAACAACTGGTTACTGTATTCTTTTGGGTGATTCACCTATTTCATGGAAGTCCAAGAAGAAAGGTGTGGTGTCTAGGAGTTCAGCTGAAACAGAAGACGGGCAATGGCAGTCACATGTTGTGAAGTGACTTGGCTTCTTAGTCTTTTGAAAGATCTTGGTCTCAAAGATCTTCATCCTGTTACACTTCATTGTGATAATCAGGAAGCCATACATATAGCAGCCAATCCTGTTTTTCATGCTAGGACTAAACATATTGAGGTTGAATGTTACTATGTGAGAGATCAAGTCAAGGATGGGACTCTTAAGCCTGAATATATTCACACATCAAAACAACTTGCAGATGTTTTCATCAAGATTCTACCTATTGAGCAGCATCATAATCTTTTACACAAGTTGGGAGTTTCTTCTCAAGATAACTCTCAACTTGAGGAGGAGTATAAAGATAAGTCTAAGGTTCAAAGTGTCAATAGCAATAGCGTAGGGACTAGAGTGTAAATAGTTTAAATGTTTGTTTGTTCTGTTATGTTTATTCTCTCTTATAAAAGGTTGTACATTCATTTTTATTAATAACAACAAACGATTTTCTTTCCCAATTTCTTTCTTTCACCATTCTTTACTTTACAGAACTTACGATATTTCATGTTCAAATTTAATCAAAAACTATTTGGCAATTAATTGGCCCCATAGCCATAACTCACGTTCAAAAAAAAAAAAATAGCCATAACTCAAAATTTTGACCCTGCAAGAAACAAATTTTGCAAACTGGATTCGTATAGGTTAATGTCTTGCATTTCAGACAAACAAACTAACACACTATACTATATCACGTCTCATGTTTTGTTTCAGTCGAGAGTTAAACCAAAAACCAATTAATGGGTAACTATTTATACTTTTATAGATGACACTCACAAATACATTTGTTAGAAACTTTTTTTGAAGTAGTTTTCTTAAATATCAAGTATACTGTTGGATAGGAGTATAATTAACGTCTGTGTATATTTTATCTTTATCGTATGCCACTGTGATGTGATTGGGTAGAGTTGTTGTAACTGATGTCACTAGATCATTGGCCTGTTTGTTTCGGTCTTTGAGAGAATAGTAGTTTATTGGCATTGATTTGGAATATAATAACATTGACAATATTTTAGTAGCTTTTCTTACACAAAGTTTCTTGCTTATTTTATAAAAGTATTAACTATGTCAATACGTAAAGCTGATTATGATGAGATAGTAGCTATTATCTTTTCAATTCATTTCTATCTAATGTGCCGATCATCATGCTTTTGTTGCCACATTAACTTTAAAAGCATTAATACAGAGACCTAATTAAATAGACTTAAAAAGTGACTTAATGCATAAATGATTTGCATAGTGAAATCATTGTACAAATCATTTATGCATTAAATCACCTTTTATACACCTTTAGTTTGGTCTATTTATCATTTTCCTAACTTTAATATCCGGATCATTTTCATGTTTTATATATATTGAGAAAAATATAAATAAAGCTAAGTTAACGTACAGTTAAACTTCTTAATCACTTAAAAGTTAGACAAACTAATTTGACCAACTGTTTGAAAAACCAACCAAATGACCAAAATGACAATTTCTCGAAAATGTTTGA
The DNA here is from genome assembly GCA_030686995.1 of Artemisia argyi. Taxonomy (NCBI): domain Eukaryota; kingdom Viridiplantae; phylum Streptophyta; class Magnoliopsida; order Asterales; family Asteraceae; genus Artemisia; species Artemisia argyi. The sequence continues at coordinate 62,751,767 of CM060685.1, forward strand.
CAATGTATGAGACCATAAGTGAGAAACAATGGTAATTAATCAAATGCACAATTATTCAACCAATCAGTGGTTTGTTAAGTGACATAAGTCATGTTGATGTACCTAATCATAAAAAAATCAAAACACGTGGAATTTCTAATGTGTTCATTTGCTAAAATTTTATCTGACAATTCGGCATTCAATCTGCTCCACCATCGATAGATAACTTAACAAAATGATAAGCCAATTGGTACACTACAAACGACTAGTCATATAATGATGACAAAATATGTTAGTATTTTGTTGTCATTTTATGATAATAATTATTTATAATTATCTCCTCAATTATATATTATTCTGAGTTGATGATTGCAAATATTTTAAATAGAAAGTGATTAATATTTTTAATTGAGACACTTAACTATACAAACAGTTAAATTACATTGTTAGCATTGTACAAGCATATAATGTAAACAGTAGAGTGTCCCAATTAAAAATATGAGCACGCAAATCATTTTTCATTTTGAGTACGTAATAAATTCCCAAGTTATGATATGTAACACAAGTATTACAAAGTCTCTAGTAATCACCTAACACTTCTAACATACGGCATAAGCTACTGGTATGATATACTATTCTTTGCAACATTTTAAAAGGCAGAGTCATCATCTGACCAAATAAGATAGGATTCAAATTAAGCATCTAAAGTTCCAACACCCCCGTACATTAGTCATCCAACTTCTTTACTTCGTTGACACCAAATGTAACACTTTTAAATCAAAATCAAGGTCTGATACAACCTACTTGTATCAATAGTAGCACCACTGTAGTGGGTGCGGACTCCTCAAGAAAAGAGAAAAAGAACAGAGGTTTATTTGATCAATCGATATCCTTTATTGATAAACCGTTCGGTATATATAATCGAATAACAACTTGTAACCCAAGACAAATGCGAAAAAACAAAGACTCTTGACAATGACTCAACATTCCTAAAACAATTGAGATAAATATAGAGATAAATCCTAACCCATAATAAAAGATCTTTGCCACTTTGGTGCTCTCTTGGTCCGTTTGCCACGACCCAATTGGGCTGCTATGGGCGTATCAAGGTCCAACTAATAACTTTAAGATCAACTAAGAACTCTACTAAAAAGTAATACTCCGTAGCAGTTAATAGACTTGATGCTTACAATTCTTCATATATATATATATATATATATATATATATATATATATATATATATATATATAAAGGAGACTTTCTTACGAGAACCATCTTATCTGCGAGAACTGAGAGAACCACAAAAAACATACATGCACGCCTTTTAAAATAAAATAAAAATACTTGCAAATCATCAATAATCGTAAGTATCCACCTATGTTCTTCAATATCATCATGAACTCATCCTCTTTTTTTACTAAAACCTTACACACGGCCGCAATATTGTCGTTACACGCCTTATAAGAACATACATGCACACCTTCAAAATTTTTTTTTGCATTTTCAATTTCTTATCAAATTCTTTAGAACAACTATGTTTTTTTTAAACATATATGTTGTTTTTATAACATATGTGCAAAAATACAATTATTGAAGGCGTGCATGTATGTTTTTTGTGGTTCTCTCAATTCTCGCAAGAAAATCTTTTTTTCTCTCTCTCTCTCTATATATATATATATATATATATATATATATATATATATATATATATATATTTATATATTGAGCTGGTTTGTACAAATTAACACATTACAAATGATTATGTTTTATGTGAAGTGTTTTCTATACATATGAACCTGTTTACATATATTCATTAATTAAAATTAGTGCATTAATTTGGTAACATGGTATACAAGAGTCTCTTCATCACCCAATTTAAAAAGAGTTTGTCTAAATGTTAGTTGAATATTAGAAAAGAAATTTGGGTTTACCAGATTAAAAAGTACGCAATGAGGATATTTTACAAAGTTAATTAATACTCTCTCCGTCTCATATTTATTTTCCACATTTCTTTTTATAGATGTCTTAAATTAATTGTCCACCTTTCATTTTAAGTAATAATAAAAAAACTTAGTGGGGGAATATTCCATTTGCTTGGTTGAAAATTGTAGGGGTCCCACTTTTATTAAACTTTGTGAATTTTATCTCCTGACAATAATTTTGAGACGGAGGGAGTATATATTAATAGGATATCTGCGCGTTATGGTGGTGGGTACCATGTAACTAAAATTTTCGACATTTTTTTTTCAATACATCTTTCGGGATAGAAGACAAGAATTTTAGATTCTAATAACTTCAAACAATGACAAACTATATTATTTAACAGTAGATAGTAAGAACATAAACATGTCATTTAATTATTTGTTTTGATAGATTGTACTAATTTTTATTTTAGGAATGTTTAGTGTGTTTGAATATAGTGTATAATAATTTATTTTAATAGCTTGTTTAATTTGTAACATGTGGTTTATTAACTGTATTTTTGCATTGAGTGTGTTTTAGTATTTACATTGATTCAAATTGTTATATAAACGAGTTTGGCACCGGTGTGCCGCGTTGCGGCGGGGCGTCGTATTTGGCTTTATTTTTTTTATACTGGTTATCGTTTCCAAGACCGCTAAAGCTCGTAAGCCCTTTCTTATAATAAAATAACATATTTACACAAACTTACACTTGATGCAGGTTTGTGAGATTAGCAATAACCCCTGGTAACATTCCTGATAAACCTTGGCTAGGAGCTCCCCTGTAACATAAACCAATATGTCTTTTACGTAACAACACTTAAAAAATACAAAATTTTATGATAAAAGCTTATATATAACAATAAAAATATAACTTACAGGCCAGTGGCAAGATTATCAGGTGAGCAAGTAATCATAGCCCAGCTACAAGGATCAACAGAATTCTCATCCCAGTTGCTAAATCTGATTACCTGGTATCCTGAAATAATCTTCCAAAACTTGTTCCCACCTGTTGCCGCCCTCTTTCCCATTGCATTTTTTCGCCACAATTAGCTTAATGTAGACCCATAGGTTAATGTCGCCACAGTTAGCCTAATTCAGCTATGTGAATTTGTCGTACCAAAGTCAGTCCCGATAACTTCATTTCCAATAGGTCTCGACCTGCATAGCATACAAAGATTACATTACGGACTCCTAGTGTTGGTATGAGGGCTATCAGACAACTTTCAACAATCCGAATGGACGATAACATAACCTATAATGCATTATGTATTTAGAGTTCATGTTTTACCTTATGTTGAGCTCATCATCAATGGTGACCATCTGTTTTCTCTTTCACATACTCAAAGAAAATCAGATGCATGTATTAGTTGAAATCAGTAGACACATCCTACAGTCTGCATCTACTTGTCCAAGGGTATCCATGTTTATTTAACAGTCTTAGGGCTTTTTCTTCAATACCCCAGATCATGTAAATGATTATAATCCAAGAAAATGGAAACTTAATAAGCAAACGTCACTCAGAATCCAAAAACTTTGAGGTAAAGGACTGTCGGTCAGCATCTATGCCACGAAAATCGACATCTAATACCAACAAAATCAACAAAAATGCAATAAATATAACTAATTACCTAAATTGATTTCGGCTTTAGGTAAACAGCCTGAATTAGCGAACGTGAACACCCTGAAATTTTCGGTATTCAGATTTATGTCAATATTCAACGCAACTCATCTGTAGTATACTATCTTAACATAGTCTAAGCAGAGAAAGTTGTACTTGTCCATCGAAACGCTTAAGTTTCGCTTCTAATTGCAGCCTATCTTCACCACGATTGATGACACCAATATAAAAATGCTCATATAAGTAGATAAGTCTAAAACTAAGCCTACGGTTAAGCCGAAATTAAATAAGGTTAAACAAACACCCCTTGCAACATAGTCAACACAGCACAACCAAATGAAACGCGCAACCAACAACCAAAATATCTATATCTATTATAGTTGATGGCATGCATGATCGCAAAAAACAGGTTGTGAACAAAGTTTATAACCAACCCCAAATCCTAAAAACCCACAAACAACTCAAATATTAACAAAATTGTAGCAAACCATATTTTGACAGCTTCAATATCACAAAACTTCAACAAATAGCTGTAATTGATCACTACCCAAAACCAATCAGTTTGAACACTTGTTGGGATCATCTGGCTCAACGGCTCTTTTTTACTTCATGATCAACCTTAAAGATCCTGAAAATCAACAACCCAAGTCATCAATTACACAAATAAACTTAAATTCCAACTAATCAAAACATAAAACTAAAAACCCCAATTGTTTTATATATAAATCTGAAGTACATGTATAAAAAAAACCCTATAATTGAAGAAGCGATGATGGTCGTATATGCCGTAGAAATCTAGAATCGTCTCCTTTATCCTTTATGGCAAAACTCCCAATGTTACTTAAACCCGTAATCCGCCATCACCACCACAAGGGAAGTAATCGATCTTGAAGCTCACCACTGGAAGTTTGATGATGGAGGGTTTTGTTGAGGCAACATGATAAAGATCTCCTAATGTTTTAATGATGACAAATAAACCTTCGAAACACATAAAATAACAAACGGTAGCCAAAATTCCCCGAATCCATATCTGGTGCTGGCCGCTGCCCGTGCGTTGACGCATGGGCGACGTGCCAGGCTTCTGTATGGTTAGGGATGAATTTTGAAAGTTGACTTTCCCCTTACCCGACAAATGTGGATCTTTCAATACAGGTATGAATATGTTATGTGCTTAATTGAGAACACTCGAAACAAGTTTTGGGATTAGAGAGATCCAACTTTTAAAGCACCCACTTACGGGAAAATGCCAACTCATGTTTTCTAACACTTGCCTCTAGCCAAGGCTTTTCCAAACTTAGGGAGCTGATATACTTCACGTAACATCACGTGAAAGCATCCATATGCTCATATCCCGTGCTTACGTCTTCTCTAATCACATACTGGGTTTACTCCCTTATTGGTCAAACTAAGTCCAAGGTCTCTTTGCGTAAACGCATCCTTTCCAGCATGGGTTATGCTTTAGATTAAGGCAAAGCACTTGACTTGTTTGCACCAAGGTGTTAGTTGAGTACGTCGAGTCGTGGAAAGTCACGAGATATGAAACTATGGATTCTCGACGTTATGTTACTAGAACTTATAAGTAACTTATTTTCTCAACTTATAATCTTAATTGTCTAAACCTTTTTCTCCTTAATGACAATAAGATTACTTCTTAATCTTTTCCTAATCACTTCTTAACCTTCTTAATCACAAAAGACAAAGCCACCAAAATCTCCCACAATCTCTCCCAAAAATCCTTTTGCAACATCTTCTTACATATTCCCTTACATCTCTTACACACCCTTACACCCTTTGACTCACACACTCTCCCACACAAGATTCCCCACTTTATACAATACCAATACACATTTCTCATACACCAATACATACTCTTCCCTATACATACATACACATCCTTTCACATACACTCTTTTCTACACATATACACTTTCTCATACATACACTCTTTTCTACACACACCTTTATTTTCAAAATACACACACTTCACTCACATACTCCTCTTCACACACACAAGGCTCCCCATCCAATCACTCTTACACATACTTACACATACAACTCATTCCCTATACACATCACATCTTATACAACCCATATCTTACACTCCCAATATTTTCTCATTCAAAATGCACACACTACTCACAACCATTTCACCTTCTACACACACTAGGCTTCCCATCACATCCAACTCTTACATATTCTATTACACATTCTTACACTATCCAACCTTTATTCCCTTACACACTTACTGTAATAAACTCTAATATGAGAACATGGATGGTTTAGTGTTTAGGATGATTTTAGGTTATGTTTTCTAGTGAGAAGTTAGAGAGAGAAAGAGATGAAGTTGGGAGCCTTTGAGAGAAAACTGTGAAATGTTAGATTGCAAGTGAAAGGTCCAACCCCTTCCAAGCTAGGGAAGGGGTATTTATACTTACAAATAAACGCCCCCTGAAACGGGCTGTGGAGCGAGCTGACAGTGGGTAAAGACCCGACCCGACTCCACAAATACTAACTAACTCTAAACTACGTTCTAACTAATATGATAACTACTACGAGCTACAACATGCTAAACTGTACTCGGGGTGACCGAGTCTTCATATGAATAAACGTATTCCTAACAATCTCCCCCTAAGGGAGGTCAGCCCGGAAAATAAATATTGAATCATAGCATTCAAGTCATTGACGACATCTTTGTAGCTCGTAGTCTTTTGATTCTTCATTGTTGAGATCTTTGTGCATTAAGTGGTAGACTCTAGATGACACCTTCAATGTGATGGATGATCTTTAGAAATAACTTTAACTTCATCATCCAAATGAGTGTCTGAGGGTCATCTTTGAGCAGTAATGTCTCCATGTGATATGAGCACCTTTGTGTTGGCATGCTCACACTTTTCAGGATCATGATCTTCTGTATCATAGTTGTGGAAGCATATATGAGGCCCAATTTATGATCATGATTTCTTAGATTGTGATGTCGAGGTGTGAGCATGTGTTGATGGATCAACATCTTTTCAACAATCAACCGCAACCGTTAGAAATTCCTGCAAGTAGACAGTTAGCAACAAATCATTCGGTACTTATAGGTTTGGAATTAGAGATTTTCAACAGCATAGTGTGAAGACTCCCTTCTAATCCTCACCAAGACCGTTCCGAATCGGTAAACCCTGAGAGGATTTACGCGAACTACCTAAGTAGATCAACGAATGGGTAAGTCGCTGGAGATCACTCCACGACTGTTGACCATTTGAAACCATCGCGACCACTAAGCGTAATCCACAAGGAATTACCTAAGTGACCTGCTTTCAGGGCTGCTTGATGCTGACCTTGGCAGGAATTTCCATTCAATCACTGGGAGTTACTATAGCAACATCCCTCATAAATGTTCTGGCAGATTGCTAAGATCTGCGTAGGACTCATAAGTTTATCACTGGTGTCCTTAATGTTGAACAACCAGGGTAGAAGTAGCACGTGTTCTTATGAGATATTTTTATGTATCTCGAGGCTCTAGACTCAATAAGTGCATTTGGTTTTCCTATGCGGAGATTAGGGAGAGGTCTCCTGCTTCAATATCAACCATCTCTAAGAGATATGTCGATAGATTACACCAGTTCCCCGTGAGAATGAAACAAGTTCTTTTAAGAGAACTTGAGTGGCTAGAAGGTTTAGTGCAGTGCGTCACTGGGTCCATGACGTCTTGTCTTCAATACCGATGTCGCCTTAGCAACCATCAGTAGATTATGAATTGAACCCGGTTTCTGCCCTAAGGTTGAATAATTGGAGGGCTATTTCTTTTCACCCTTTCTCATTTCGTTTCTTTTTAATTCTTCAACCCCTTCTTTCTCCATTCTCACATTTCTCCTTTTTGATCAAATACTTTCCCTAAGAATCTTTGAAGGAAAAGTATTTGAGATGTAAAGAAGACTTCTCTTCTTTTACCAGAAATGATACACTTAAGCGTACATCAGATCGAAAAGGCACGAATATAAAGTAATTCATGCCTTTGTTAGGAACAGTCATCTTTTTGGCGACGAACTTTCCCCAATACTAAGACCGGGTTGCTATCTGAAGTAATAGCAAACCATTTTGAAAGAATATTTTTAGAAACGACATATTTTAGAAAAACATTATTAAGAGGAAAAACTCTTGCTCAAGCATATGTATGTTTCCATGTCATTATTGAATGACATTTCTAGAAACGTACATAATATTGATTACACAAGAGACATGTCGTGAGAAGAATATTTTTGGTTTTTATGATTTTATGATTTTTATGGTTTTTTGTAGGTTTTATATTTTTCTATTTTCTTTTTGATTTAATACTATGTAGTATGTACAGAGGATATGTGAAGCAACCCCTTTACTCCTCCTGATCTTCCTGAAGACTTATGAGATCCTCAGGCGTGAGACTCTTCATACCAAGACGAGGGAGAATGAATTGAAATCGTTCCCTAGGAAGTGCTTTGGTGAAGATATCAGCTAGCTGGAACTCAGTCCTCACGAAGTAAAGTTCCAAAATTCCTTTCTCAACTTGCTCCCTGATGATGCGATGTCAAATGTCAATGTGCTTAGTTCTTGGGTGCTGGACGTTGTTGCAACAGAGTGCAATTGCACTTTTGTTGTCACAGTACATGGGAATTTTGTTGTACACGAAGCCATAGTCCGAAAGTTGAGATCTCATCCATAGGATCTGAGCACAACATAAGGACATATCAATGTATTCAGCCTCTGTGGAGGAGATCGATGTACTAATTTGTTTCTTTGAAGACCAACTAACTAGCTTATTACCCAAAAACTGAGCACCCCCAGATGTACTTCGACGAGTATCTTGACATCCCGCATGGTCAGCATCGGAATAAGCTGTGAGCGCCATAGCAGTGTCCTTGGGATACCATAGACCCATGTGGATTGTTCCTTTAAGATACCAAAAGGCCCTCTTGACAGCTTCCAAGTGTTTCTTGGTAGGTTTGGATTGATACCGAGCACACATGCAAACTGCAAACAGAAGATCTGGTCTGCTAGTAGTGAGATACATTAAGGAACCAATCATGCTTCGATACTTGGTTTTGTCGACCGGGATCCCAACATCGTCTTCATCTAGTTTTGATCTTTCGATCATGGGAGTATCAACTGAGTCACAAGATTCGAATCCAAATTTCTTCAAAATTTCATTAGCATACTTGGATTGATTGATGAATATGCCATTGGGGTTTCGAGATATTTGCAAGCCTAGAAAGAACGACATATGACCAATCATGGACATCTGGAACTCAGAACTCATCTCTTGGGAAAAACGATCACACTCCTTAGGATCTGAGGAGGCAAATATGATATTATCAACATAGATTTGTACATGAAGATAGTTTTTTCACGTTTTTCTGGTAAAGAGTGTAGGATAAACAGCACCTTTGGAAAACTTGTTAGCAAGAAGGAATTTTGACAAGGTATCATACCAAGCCCTGGGAGCTTGCTTAAGCCCATAAAGAGCCTTCTTCAAGTGATAGACATGGTTAGGACGTTCCGGATCCACGAATCCTTCAGGTTGACTAACATACACCACCTCCTTTAGATCGCCATTTAAGAATGCAGTCTTAACGTCCATTTGATATACTACCATATTCTGTCTGGCAGCATTTGCGAGAAATATTCTTATAGCTTCAATTCTAGCAACAGGTGCGAATGATTCTTCAAAGTCTATTCCTTCTTCTTGACGGTATCCTTTTGCTACAAGCCTTGCCTTGTTCTTCAATACATCTCCATGCTCATCAAGCTTTACTTTAAATATCCACTTGAGAGCAATTATCATAGCACAATCGGGAGGTGGTACTAATTCACACACTTCAAGTCGATCAAACTCATGAATCTCTCTACCATAGCAGTGAACCATGAGTGTTTAGAAATTGCATCTTTGAAATCCTTTGGCTCAGCTTTGGAGATGACAGAATTGAAGAAGCACTACAAGGCGTCAGTTGCAAGTTGTTTACGGGTTGATACCGGACGAGAAGGGTTTCCAATGATGTTGTCAATTGGGTGATCATTTGTCCATTTCCTGAGATGCTCATGGGGTTGAGGATAGTGAATTGAGGTCACCGTGTTAGATTCATCTGAGGATGTTGCATCATTAGAGGATTCAAGAGCAAAGATGTTAACAAACGGCTCATCATCAGGTGGAACGAAAGGATTTACTTCAAAAGAATTATCCACGGTTGCTACTCGTTGTACAGATGAAGATTGAACATTAGATGTGGTAATTAAATGACTGATGGTGGGGGCTTCTGGGTCCCATGATACCGAAGTGGATGGCCCTGCATTAGCATGTGGGACATTTGCTACACCAGCTAGTTGTGGAATGACAGGAGCTTCAGGAGCAGCCATGTTTTGAGGTTCAAAGTATTCATCAAACATTGGGTCAAACAGTTTCTTCCAATCTTCACTTGTAGGAGGCACAAAAGGAATAGCATGAGTGGGATTCTGTACGAGCTCGGAGCTTATAGGTCCAGGAGACAAAAGGTTAGGTACGGGTCCAGAACTTGATTGTCCAGGAGCTGGTTGCTCTATCAGCTCATCGAATGTAACATGGATTGTTTCCATTATGTCTCTGGTACGTTTGTTGTAGATTCGGTACCCCTTTCATTCTAGAGCATAGCCAACGAAGAAACCAATGTCAGCCTTGGCCTTGAGTTTCCCAAGATCTTCACTGTCATTTGTTGGATAGCACAATGCACCAAATACTCGAAGAAACGAAAGATCTGGTTTTCTGTCATGAACCAGTTCATATGGAGTCTTGTAGTGGAGAGGGTGTATCAAGGATCGATTCTGTGTGTAGCAAGCAGTTGCAATAGCCTCTGCCCAAAGGAACATAGGAGCTTTAGAGAAGATGAGCATAGTCCTAGCGGCTTCAACCAAGGTGCGATTAGGCCTTTCAACAACTCCATTTTGTTGAGGAGTACGTGGAATGCTCTTTTGATTACTAATGCTGAAACCTTCATAAAATTGAGTAAGTTGTTTGTTCACGAACTCCGTTCCATTGTCAGTGCGGATGAACCTAACTGTTTTGTTGAGTCGAACTTGCAATTGCTTGATGAGTCTGATGATGATCTCCGGAGTTTCATCCTTTGATCGTAAGAACTTTACCCATGTGAAGCGAGAGTAGTCATCAACAATAACTAGCACATATTTCTTTCCGTTAATACTTTGAACCCTCATTGGTCCACAAAGATCCATGTGAAGAGTGTGTAGGACTTCCATAATGGAATTGACAGTTTTGGGTTTATGGGTGTGCTTTTTGCTCTTGCCCATTTGACACGCAGAGCATAGATGATCCTTTTCATACTTAAGTCTGGGCAAACCTCGAACAAGATCCTTACGTGTGAGCTCATTGATGGTATAAAGATTGGTGCCCCGAGTGCCTTTTAGAAGATCTACACCATCTAATTCTATAACAAAACATGTGTGTTTTCTGAAGGCAACTTCAAGATCTGAATCACAGAATTGACCAACAGAGAATAGATTATGTCCAAGTCCCTCCACGTAGTATACTCTGGATATCACACTGTCTCCAAAGACGTAATCACCATAACCCATTATAGCACCGAAATGGTCGTTCCCGAATCCGACTGTACCAATGAACTTTTCCACGAAATTCTTGAGCCGCGAGCAATCCCCAGTCATATGTTTTGAGCAGCCTGAGTCCAAATACCAAAGGACGATTTGTACGACCTGCATTTGAAACCAGATAATGATGGATAACTGAAAAAGCTGGAGCCCCACAAGCAATTGGGGTCCGTTTGGTTAGCACATACAAACATTGGATTATCATAAGTCACAGAGATACTGCTTGTATTTTTACAAGTTGATGCACTAGACCTAGGAGTGGTACTAAGTGTTTCTACTGGGAACCTTCTACCAGTAGGTCTCCATTTCTTAATTGGCACTACTTTGGAGTTAGTGATCCTAGTCAAGGGGCACTTTCCTCCTAGGGTGAATTTCCTTCCGGTAGGCCTCCATTGATAACCAACATTAGTGAATACCTTTCCAGTTTTATTCCAGACCTGCGTAACATTATAATCACTCGAAACATTCATAACCGAAGATTGCATAGTGGATTTTAAGAAGGACACAACACAAGCATCATGATTACCAAAAAATAACATTCATTACAAGTCTTACAAATAGCACCAGAATTCGAATTAATCACATGATTGTTAAAACAAATGTTTGAGTCAACTCGATTCCTTTCATTAAACATAAATTTATTGTTCCTAGAGGATTCTTCTACTTTCTTCATAAGTGCACTTGATGAGGCGAAGAATGAACCATTTTTAGGGGGTCATTTTAGCCCGGATTCGAATTTAAATGATCAAATATTGCCCTAAATCGTTCGTTTTGTCATTTTAGGTACTTTTGGAGTGAATAATGGAAAAGGAAGCATTTTGGACGTTTTTGGAGCATAAAAGTGAAGAAAACGGCAAAGTCTTAATTTTCCTTGCTGGGAACAGTATCTGACGGCGTCAAGAATTTCCAAGTGACGGCGTCAAGAGTAATACAAGAGGTGGAAATGGATAAAGTCCGTGACGGTCCAGAGAGTTTTGTATTGAGGACATGACGGCGTCACCATAGGCCGTCATGGTCCAAATGTTAGTGACGGCCCAGAGTAATATTACACATGACGGCTTCAAAAGTGGATCTAGGCAATCCGATTTCATTATGGGCGGCGAGTTGACGGCGTCAGAATTTTCTTCTTGACGCCGTCACCCTGTAAAATCTGTATATAGTTTTGCAATTTTCATTCATTAGAGTGTAACTTTGGAGACAAACCCTAGTCCGATTTTCACAGCTTTTTCAAGGGTTTTTACCCTTTGAAACCTTTCATGTTCAATTGAGATAAGTACTCTTTCAATTCAATCAATATGTCTATGTGTTGCTTGAATATATCTTACACTTGTCTTCAATTTAACATGTTTGGCTAGATCTCTTTTGTATTTGTTTAGATGTAGTGAAACCTAGATGTTAATTATGGGTTGATTGTTTGTTTATAGTTGTTACGGATGATTGTATTCGATGTTAGGCTTAAGAAAACTGGCAGACTTCCATTGGTGACATGCTTGAACGTCTTAAGAAACATGATCAGAGGTGTACTATGATTTTTGGTTGTATTTAATGCGTAGGAGAATTCTAATGATCCCATGTTAGGAGCTTCTAACGGCTCGACATAGGAGTGAAGTAGGATCCTATAGAGTTAGGGAATATTGTACACGGCCCTACGACTAGTATTAAGGAATACGACCCCTCATCCATGCAATTGTAACAAATTATCAACCTGTAAAAGATATCTAGGGAGTAATGAAACCTAAGTAAACACAACTTTCCCTATCATTGTTTACACCACATTAGTAATTAGATTTATTTTCATTTTTGTTATTTTATTTTGATTGCATCTTAGTAAATTTGGGTTAGTTGGCTAGCAACTAATTCCGCCCATTCTTCCAAAACCGAGATTTTAATTGCTTTTATAAAAATATAAAAATATAAAAATACAAAAATAATCATCCCTCACCTCTAGACCTAGTTTTTAGGCTTTCTAATCCTAGCGTCACTATTCCTGAGTTGAACGATCAATCCCCCGGTACTTGTTACTATACTATACTACAACAATCAGGTACACTACCTGGTGGGGGTTGTAAGCTTCTCGAGATCCCTCGAGAGGTAAAGCCTGGTGTGATTCCCACGTATCAAGTTTTTGGCGCCGCAGCCCGGGAAATAGTTATTGTCTAGGTTAGGACTTCTTTTTATTAGGTCTACTTGCTAGATTCCTTTCTAGCAAGATTTTATTTTTATTTTTAGGTTTTCTTTAGTCTATCTTATTTCTTCGTGTCTTTGTTCGTATTAGGTTGGTCTTTATGGATTTAGAGAGTCGCCGTTTAGAAGTTAGCAAGAGGCTTATAGCGCGTAAAAGAAGAAAGAGAGAAGTTAACACATTTAAGGAATTTAATAAGCCCCTCCAAATGAAAATTGAGTTTACAGACTTCTCTCCAACCCCTGATGAATTGAGTTACCACAGATTTCTTTTACAACACCCCTGCCCCTCAAAATATAGATAGATACCATGGATTAGGAGGCATAACTACAGGAACATAAAAATTCCTTGCATGATTGGATACATGTCCTGAGAGCATACATACATTGATTTAAAAGCACCCATGAATATTATGTCTAGGCTCTACTACAATTGGATAATAAGTGAAAGGTTAAGCCCTAGAAAAGACCCCTACAACCTTAATACACTATGTAATTTTGTCAAGAGAGTTAAAGGGGTACACATCTTTGTAGGAAATTTTACCTATCAATGCGACTTTGTAATCCTAGAAGATGTTAGAGGCATTATAGATCCACACTTAGGAGAAGTGGTCCTAGGGAAACCTTTTGTTGAGATGACTAAGATGTATTGTGATCATGGGAAGGGAATAGTTCAGTTTACTGATGGGATAGAAAATATCACTTTTATGATGCCTCACATGAGGGAAGAATTAAAGGGCAACAAGAATTCAAAAATTGATGAGATTCGACCTTATGAGGTTAAGGACGACGGGATTGATGATGATGTTTATTGTGAGAGGACGCGAACATACTATTCTGGTTGCATGAATCTAGGCCCTGAGTACAAGCGTGATGAGAATTGGGTTAGATGTTTTGAGTCAGCACAAAAGTGGGAAAGGAAAACGTAATTACCCATGATCTTGAGTCTAGCTACAAGACTCGTAAAATAAAGAAAAGCGCTTCTTGGGAGGCAACCCATGTTTTGTGTGATTTTATTTGTTTGATTGTTATTTGCTTCCGTATGCATGCTTTCTTTTTATTGTTGATAGATCATGTTTCAAAACTAAAATTGTGAAAATGCTTTATTTTGTCGTTTAACTTCGTCTTAACTTCATATAAAGGTATTTTGCAAAAAGATAAGTGTAAGGGGAAACCCCAAATTTGTTTTTAAGAACGAAATTGATCATGATTCTCCACAATATTAAATGGACATGTGTATTAGTATTTGTTAGAGTTAAATATCGAGTCATAATGATGTTTTGCAGGATTTTCCAGGAAGTAGGACATAAGTTTTTCCAGAAATTTTCCGAAAACTTAACGTAAAGATTTCTGCAGGTCACTTCTGACTGTGTCAGGAATTAATTCCTGACGGCGTCATGTGTAAAATTCTGGAAATTTTGCTAGTTTTGTTTTTTCTAACGAAGTCTTAAAGTTTTTGTTAATTCTTTAGTTTTATAAACTCCAGGAAATCTACAAACATTCAATCCACAAGCATTATATCTTAATTTGCTTTCTAGGACTTGTTAGTATATATAGATTGTCGTCGATTTTACGCGAGTTTGCCTTGTTTGTTTTCTCAGGTTTAACAGGTTATGTATGACAATAAAATGATTTATTTTCTGGAAGGGAAGCTTTGAATGTTCATTTTCTTGGAGGAAGAGCTAACCTTGTTACTACACTATCCACACCGAACAAATCATGGGAGTATTTGCTTTCATTCTTTTACTTGTTATACTTTTACATTCTTTAATTGAACATTGGGGACAATGTTCATCCTAAGTGTAAGGGGAGGGTAAATGATGATACCTTATAGGATACTATTGCACTTGAGTTTGTTTGTTTGATGGTAGGTGTGTAATAAAACTAAGAGAAATACTTGTTAGTGTAATGTTAGCGCCAAATTTAATTTTTTTACAACATTTAGGAGTGAAACTTTAACCTTAGCATGCGTCTCATGGATAGGAGTCGTATGACTAACACGAAATCGTACCATTCAGAAACATTTTCCACCCAAATATATGAGGTTTGCCTTTACATTTGATAGGAAAAGCATTTACTATTAGTAGGATTTACTACATGATAAGAGGCATTAGGATGACCCTTGTGTTAAACCCGTATCATAATTACTTGACCATTTAAGTCATATTATTTGGCTAGTAAAGTCAACTAATTTTTCCCACACCTTAGCGTTGTACTCATTTTTAGTACACGAAACCCCTAGTACACCCCTCCGAGCCTATCTTTTCGTTACTAACTTTTAGCATCTTACTTAAAGGAAGAATTTGTTACAACCCACTTAAATGTACACCCAAATCGCCTTAGCCTTCCGTGTATGCACTCATCTTTAGTGCATTATTGTTACATGTTTAAACCCTTAGTTAATTGTCTAATTGATTACATGGTTGCTAAGTCGAGTCATATCTTGTACATATTGTTTTGGGACGATTGGGACTCATGGGTAAAGTACTTGTGTTTTGGAGTAATGGGGAAGAACATCATATATTACCCCCATATGTGCGTTAATCTTAAAAAGTACTCCAAGTGTTTTTGATTATCTTGATTCGAGTCGTTAGATTAGTTTATTGTAAAGTATGTAAAAATTCAAGTGTAAGGGGAATATATATTCCCTATGATGTATTATTTTGGATGGTAGGGTAAGAGTGTATGCAAAAAAAAAAAAAAAAAAAAAAAAAAATGGGAAAATTAAGAAAAAGAAGATAGAAAAAAAAAACATACGGGCTACCATCCCGTTTCATTCTATGTTTTTGTTTTTGTTATTTTTCATTTATTAGCCTAAGTCGAGTTTAGTCTTGGCTTAGCAACGCCATATTGTACATGTAATTAACCAAGATGATTAACTCGCCACCAGTAAATATTGCCTATTTCCAACAAAACCGTGTATTCCATATCCCTACACCAAACGTTATAACCCTTTGAAAGACCTCTTTGATAGTTTATCCTAGGTGCTTACGCCGAGTGGTGGAGGTTTGATCCTCTCCCAAGCCTATGGTATCTATTTTGCTATGACAAGTAGTGAGAGATGTTTTCTATTTCCATATTGTGATATATACTTTATTACACCCGAGAGATGTGAGTATCTAAACACTATTTGTGAGGTGCTAGTATATGACCTCCGTGCTTGTCTTTGGTCTTTAGTGCAACGATTATTTGTTGTAATTACTTTTATATTAGTATTAAATGATCCCTAACTTGCATTTTGATTAGAATAAAAGCGCATTTGCTTGAGGACAAGCAAATCTCAAGTGTAAGGGTATTTGATAAGGCGAAAAATGAACCATTTTTAGGGGGTCATTTTAGCCCGGTTTCGAATTTATTTGATCAAATATTGCCCTAAATCGTTCCTTTTGTCATTTTAGGTACTTTTGGAGTGAATTCTGGATAAGGAAGCATTTTGGACATTTTTGGAGCATAAAAGTGAAGAAAACGGCAAAGTCTTAATTTTCCTTGCTGGGAACAGTACCTGACGGCGTCAAGAATTTCCAAGTGACGGCGTCAAGAGTAATACAAGAGGTGGAAGTGGATAAAGTCCGTGACGGTCCAAAGAGTTTTGTATTTAGGACATGACGGCGTCACCATAGGCCGTCATGGTCCAAATGTTAGTGACGGTCCAGAGTAATATTACACATGACGGCGTCAAAAGTGGATCTAGGCAATCCGATTTCATTATGGGTGGCGAGTTGACGGCGTCAGAATTTTCTTCTTGACGCCGTCACCTTGTAAAATCTATATATAGTTTTGCAATTTTCATTCATTAGGGTGTAACTTTGGAGACAAACCCTAGTCCGATTTTCACAGCTTTTTCAAGGGTTTTTACCCTTTGAAACCTTTCATGTTCAATTGAGATAAGTACTCTTTCAATTCAATCAATATGTCTATGTGTTGCTTGAATATATCTTACACTTGTCTTCAATTTAACATGCTTGGCTAGATCTCTTTTGTGTTTGCTTAGATGTAGTGAAACCTAGATGTTAATTATCGGTTGATTGTTTGTTTATAGTTGTTACAGATGATGGTATTCGATGTTAGGCTTAAGAAAACTGGCAGACTTCCATTGGTGACATGCTTGAACGTCTTAAGAAACATGATCAGAGGTGTACTATGATTTTTGGTTGTATTTAATGCGTAGGAGAATTCTAATGATCCCATGTTAGGAGCTTCTAACGGCTCGACATAGGAGTGAAGTAGGATCCTATAGAGTTAGGGAATATTGTACACGGCCCTCCGACTAGTATTAAGGAATACGACCCCTCATCCATGCAATTGTAACAAATTATCAACCTGTAAAAGATATCTAGGGAGTAATGAAACCTAAGTAAACACAACTTTCCCTATCAATGTTTACACCACATTAGTAATTAGATTTATTTTCATTTTTGTTATTTTATTTTGATTGCATCTTAGTAAATTTGGGTTAGTTGGCTAGCAACTAATTCCGCCCACTCTTCCAAGACCGAGATTTTAATTGCTTTTATAAAAATATAAAAATACAAAAAGAATCATCCCTCACCTCTAGACCTAGTTTTTAGGCTTTCTAATCCTGGCGACACTATTCCTGTGTTGAACGATCAATCCCCCGACACTTGTCACTATACTATACTACAACGATCAGGTACACTGCATGATGGGGGTTGTAAGCTTCTAGAGATCCCTCGAGAAGTAAAGCCTGGTGCGATCCCCACGTATCAGCACTCTTAGCCGGTAAAGCCCTATCATTCTTTGTATTGCACCTAGGCTGTGACTTGCTAGCTTTAGATACACCGTTTACTCCTATAGAAGCAATGATGGGAACATTAGTATGCTTAGTCGCTACTTGTTTATCGGTGATCATGGTGTTGGATTGTGGCATTGTTTGGGGGTAATCAAAAGTAACATGTTTGTTGCCAACATTAGAGTGCGATGCAAACGACCTATCCAACTTGTTATCATTCTTGGGGCATGAGCCTATAGCGTATTCTAATAATTCCTGGGCTCTATTAGTGAGGAAGCATGCACTAACAATAACATCATCCAGTGGTTTAGGTATCATATCATCTTCAATGGTTTCTTTAAGTATGACCAGGCAATCCTTAAGATGTCTAAGATAGTTGCTATGAACTAACTTATTGTTCCTAAGGGTAAGAGAAACATTCAAGGCATCACACGCGTATTTCTTACAAACATGAACATTGGAAATCGCATGATCACATGAAACGACGGGCATTTTACCTTTCACCATAGTCTTTAGATTCTCAATTTTGTTTAACAAAGAAGTGACTCTTTCATTGTTTTGGTCACGTGTTATTTTAATAGACTCAAATAACTCTTTGTAACGTTGTTTAGCATTTGACATTTCAGCACGAAGCCACTCATTTTCAAGTTGTAATACGTTAATGATGTCTTGTTTCTGAAAGTTTTGAGAATCTAGTGACATTTGGTAACTGGTATTGGTCACGTTGCCCATGTTAGACTTTAATTGTGCAAATTGGGCCCTCAATTTCCGAATCGTGTTTGAGTGAGCTTGGATTACTTCATCCTTTTTGGACAATTCAAAACATGTGTCAAATTTAGGAGCATCCGAGGATGTCTTGGCATTTGAGATTTTCATGCTTTCTTCTAGATGTTGATATTGTAGTTGTAAGTTAAGATTATCAACTTCTAGTTTTGAGAAATGCCTGATCATGTTATCATGGTCGTCGTTTTAAATTTTTTTGATGTAATTTGAAAATTTCCCCCTCAAGCTCAATCACACGGTTCTGAAAGACATTTAACGTAACCGACATTTCATGAAATTGTCGAGCAGATAATGCAGAGTCGGTAACGGTGTAGAATACATATTGAGCAATGCAATTAGCAATCAAATTTTCATTCATAATGAGAGTGTTTTTCCTGTCAATTTCACTATATTTGAGATCAATTGCCAATTGTTTACCCTCATTTTCCACATCTTTGAAGACCTTTTTCATTTCAGTTACATCATTATTAATTGTCGTTTTAAGGCCCGCAAAGTGTTCTTTGAGAAGATCGAAAAATGGCATGACTTCAATTAGGTAACACCGTTTTGTTTGCTCAAATCCCCTTTCCCCTTCAGTAATCCCCGTTGGTGTAATTCTTTTTTTACATGTTTTCTCAAAAT
Organism: Artemisia argyi; assembly: GCA_030686995.1. Lineage (NCBI taxonomy): Eukaryota > Viridiplantae > Streptophyta > Magnoliopsida > Asterales > Asteraceae > Artemisia > Artemisia argyi. The sequence goes on from CM060685.1 coordinate 62,771,275, forward strand.
CATTAAACAATTGACCTAGTACATATAATCCAATTAGAGTATTACACTGTGTGGGAAGAGTAAATGGTACAAGGTGCTTTGGCGTGTTCAGAGGATAAATAGTTGGGTCAGCAATCCTAAAAATAGTACAAGTGTTACCCACAAGTCTTTCAGCTTTCATTTTCTCTATGTCAATATTCCAAAAAATTTCTGAGGAAGGATTTTCTTTTGAGGGACAAAAATAGCTGAATGATTATCATCAGTATAATCATAGTGAAAGACAATATTATTAGCAATGCACACGGGATCATTTAATTACTCAGCTAGTTTTTCCCTAGTAATATCTTCCATTTCATTAATCTCGTCATAGGATCTCACATCAGGAGGGGCATGATTAGGCTCAAACATAATGTTTTCATCATATAGCGCAGGTTTAGCACCTCTACCATTTCTAAGGAAGTTGACCTTAGGTTTAGAGGCATCTTGTTCACTAAACTCATCTATTAATTTCCAATGATTCTGCATCATTTGAGTAGATTGGATGGTTTGGCCTTGCGTGTCAGTTTATTTTTCAACATTTTAAGATTGGAGAAATCATTTAGAATTTTGTTTCTTTGTTTTTGTAATCGTGTTTGAGCGAGGTTAACCCCTTATGAATCTCCTATTTTTGTTTAACAGTTTGATCCAATTGTTTTTTTAAAGACAACAACTCCCTTTTCAATGTTCTTGTTTGGAATTATTTTCAGATATGTAAGCACGCATTTGCCATTCATTTTCTGCTCACGTTCATTAAGCTCAAATTTAGCACGCTGTTCATATATAGTCACCTGATCCTTAAGGATGTTAAATCTAGTGGACAAGGAATCATCAGGGTTATATATAGTGTGCTCATGTTCACGAAAATCAACAGATGGTGTATTACTTGGTACAACTGGTAGTCCATTGTCATTCACATACTTTTCATATGGGATAGTATTGGTATTTCCCATATCAATGGTATCTGAGTTGTCAATATCTTTGAGTTGTATAGAGTCACACACCTTCTGTAGATTGGTAGGGTTATTCAGATTAAGTGAAGTTGGTACCTCAGAAATAGCCGATGTGATGGAAGAGCCAGACTGCTGTGGAGAGGAAACAGCTGCAGATAGATTAGCCATGAAGATGGTTTGAGCTGTGGGTTCGTCATCAACATCAGAGTCAAATGCATCACAGTCTTCAACTTGGAAGATGTTCGGGTCATTGAGTGCTAGGTCTCGAACAGGTTGGTCATCTATGTTAATACAAATATCGCCTAAAAACGTTATTTATATTTTATGATCTTTGCTAAGTTTTGTTAATGACAAAGTGTAAACTTTAGTTTTTAAGTAAAACATGATTATAGTTTAAGTCTTGCGTACATTTACATTTTCATATAAAACATTACATTTACTTATTTCTTAATATAGTATATGTTACATCACATCATGCATTTATGGAAAGCTTATGTGTTTGACTCTCCATAAGACTTCTTACACAATTGTGTGTTTGACTCTCCATAAGACTTCTTACACAATTGTGTGTTTGACTAGAAATAACTTGATGTGACATTGCTTGATATGAAAAGAGTTCTTGCATGTTTTCCTGTCAGTCCTGGCGGAACCCTCAGGGTACATGGGCGGAACCCATTCTAGGGTTCCGCCAGATCCGCCAGACTGCTGGTTGGTTTGGCTATAAATACCAAGCCACTTGCAAGAATTCACCCATCACTTTAGGACATATATTTCACATATTCTCTCATCTAACTCAGTAACATTTGACTTGTGTGATTCTCTTATGTAGCAAAGGAGTTCACAAGTTCTTTCAAGAAGTTACAAGTTCAACTCAAAAGTTGCAAGACTTGTTAGCTTTGTTATGTATGAACTTTGGTAGTTTATACTTCATTTGTATCTTGTGTAGAAGCGATTGGTTAGTATTTTAGGCCTCAAAATACATTGTGTGACGGGAGTTGTTGTACTCTTGTAAAAGAACTATCGGGAGTGGTTGTACCCTTGTAAAAGAACTCGACATCTAGCTTAGTGTCGGAAATAGTGGATAGGCGACGTTAGGTTGGTTCTGCCTTGAACTAGGACCCGATATCTAGCTTTGTACCGGATAAAGTGTAAGCGACGATTGTAAAGGTTTCTCCACCCGTGAAAGGAGCTTGTTGACTAGTGCTTGAAACTCTCGAGTTGGAAACTTGGGGCGTGGATGTAGGGGAAGAAAAAAGAGTCCTTGTAGCACAACCACGATAAACAATCGTGTTGTGGTTTGATCGTTTCTTTCTTTGTCTTTGCATATTACATATTGTCTTTAGTTAGAATTGTTAATTATACACAAAGCTTTTCAAAGATTAACAAGTAATTTGAGTTTATATCTTTGATGAAACGTAAAGTTTTTAAAAGATAATTAAGTTAAAAAGCGGTAAACTATTCAACTCCCCTTCTAGTTTTCCACAATTGGCATCAGAGCTACGTTACTCAAGTTCTTTAAAATATATTGTATTTTAAAACTTGGATCGATCCATGGATTTTGAAAATCTCAAAGAAGGGCAACCTATTCAAAAGCCACCGCTATTTGAAAAAGAAAACTTCCTTGAATGGAAAAGTAAATTAGAAAACTATGTGAAATCAATTGATCAAGATCTTTGGCATATTATTTTTATTGGTGATTTCAAACCAACGAAAACAAGTTTTGAAAATCAAGATGATTATCCTAAACTTGATAAAAACACTAAAGCTAAGATAATGATTTAGAAAGCCTTACCAAGGACCGAATATGAAAGAGTGTATTCTTGTCAAACGACTAATGATATTTGGAAAAATATGTTAAACTTTCATCAAGAAATATGTCAAGTCAAAGTTGATCAATTTGATCTCACATATGAATTAGAAGTCTTAGAAAAATTAATAGATAGACATTTAGTTGAAATAAATACATGTGCTACTAGTTTAAATGTTTTAAATGAAGGTGTAAGTGAAGATGATTACTTATGTCGAGCTCTAAGTGACCCTGCTAACGATTCATGGAATGACACGGATGAAGATGAAGCCAACTATCCGGTTTGGGATTCTCAACTAGATAAAACATCAAGCAAGGTACAATTTGAAACCAAACACTTTTGCTTTGACACATTTATCCTAGAGTTTTCTAAACTAGAAAATGAGTCTAAACTTTTATGCAACATGGACCTAAAAACTATTTCTAACAATGAACATTCAAAATCTTTTGTGAACAATCTTGAAAAAGAGATAATGTTAGAAGATAAAATATCTAGACTTGAAAGCAATGTTGAAATTGATCTAGAATGCAAAATATGTCAAGATTACAAATATGAAATTCAAAGACAAGTAAAACAAAACCGGATTAAAAGGTCAAAAGTCATTTAGAGATAAAACCGGATTAGGATTTGACTCAAACGCACCATCAACAAGTAAAACAAAACAAGTTGTGTTTGTGAAACCTAGGAGAGAATTGTAGGAGTAATTCTATCTCTATTAGGAGCTCATGATAAAAGGATAAAGATATCATGTTCAACACTTTTATATGTTTATCTAACCTTCTTGGATTCATAAGTATTTGAGTTTAGCTCTCTTACGAGTCAAGATAATTTGCTTAAAGATTATCTTCTTGGTGGCTCATCTATGGAGCTTAAAAGGTACACGTCTCTTCAACTTACCTTTCATTGCTTCTTGTTGATTAACATTAAGTTTTGTCATGGGTAATATTAATAGTTTTTACTCAAAGGTGTTTGTGTGGTGTATGCAACAACAAGGATTAGATCCTCCGTGATTAAAGGATTTAGACACTACATCTAGTAGGAGATATAAGGTGTTTTACATCTTTAAACTTTCGGGAAAAGACACGAGAAACTCTTGAGTGAGTCTCACTTAATACTTGTCTACAAGTGAGCTAACTAAGAATCTCCTAAGTGATTTAACAACCAACACTTTTGTGATGCTTGTAAATCTAGCAAAATCACAACATTTCATAGATGTTTGTGGTACAACATCTTTTGACATTATACCTTATATTTTCAATCGTGTCTTAAATTCAACCACTATTTTGTTAAAGTTTCATATAAGACACACAAAGAAAAATAAATCATTTGAATACATTAGGATGATTGGGAGAAAATGATTTATAAACATCTAGGATTTGCAAATCAAATTCCACCCATAGTATTATGATGTTGCATCTCTTGGACATTTACACTCATAGTGTTTCAAGTAAATAAACCTAAAGAGTCAAGGAGTCATTGAATTTAACATTCGATGAAAGACCACCTCCTTCTAAGATATCATCTTTGGTAGATGATGACTTAGTCGAAAATCAAACATTGATAAGACAAGTAAGTCAAGATTAATAACAAGGAAGATGAACTATTAAAAATGAAAAACAACATCTTTTCGTCTTGTGTCAAACATTGAGTCAAGTAATATTGACATGGTCATAAAAACTTGAATCATGGGTCATAGTTGTGATTAAAACAAATTTGATAAAAATAGTTTTTGGAAATTAGAGTAAAGCAACCATTAAAACAAATAGATCTTTCAAAATAGAAAATAATGTAAATCTATGAAAGATTTTTTAATAACCTAAGCAAGCTCCAAAAGCAAGGAATAATCACTCAAAGACATTCCTAGTTATTCCCAAGTTCACAATGATTAAGTCTTTTATGACTTATCAATAATGAGATTAGTGAATCCGTAGGTAAAACTAAACATAGAGAAATGTTTGGAAGTTTACTTGTTCTCACAACAAATAGATCCAACATTATGTTTAGTGCTTGTCTATGTGCTCGTTTTTTGAGAAGATCCTAAAACAACTCTTTCGGAAGAGCTTGTTTGGATACATCAAAAGGCACTACACAACTAGGATTATGGTATCCTAAAAGAATGGGAATAGAAACCATAGTGTATGCCAAATGGAACTATGTCGGTAATAAGTTCATAAGAAAAGCACAAGTGGTACTTGCACTTTTATACTTACTTATCCAATGATTCTCCAAAACGCTTAAGGTTCTCAAATTAGTATCGGATGGAGAAGCACGTCAACAAGCTCCACTAGAAGAAGCAAACCCGCGTCAACAAACGGAATTCCTCTTATCAACAATTTTATCCCTTCAACAAAGGAAGCATTGACTTCAGCGACAATCCAATCCATTATGTTCTTAATTGACATATTGTGATCCATCATCATCGCCTTGGTAAAATGTTCATTGAGGAACATCTCAACCAAGAAAGTCTTACTCGATAACCATATTGTCGACGTTTTCACGAAACCTCTTGAATAAGAATCATTCATCCTCCCTAGGCTTAGTTAAAGACTCATGAGACCTAAAACCTTAGTTTTGAACATTAGGATAAAACCACAAAAATCAAGACAAATCCTCTTTATTTCTTCCTCTGTTGTACCCGCGGAACCCTGAGACCAAACGGGCGGAACCCTCCCTTTGGTTCCGCCTGGTCCGCCGAATCTGTAGCATGTTTTTATTTTAAATTCAAAACCAAACATCTCTTAACTCACAACTTCAACTTACAAACACCTTACCATATGAAAATTAGGGCTCTCACTCACATCTCTTCCAATCCAATCAACTTTCTAAGTATTCCTATCATAATTGCACTTTCAACCAAAGTCTATCACTTTCATCTACATACATTAACTAGAATCTTAGGGTTTATGCATAAACTTGTTGATTCATGAAAAACCTTGGTTGTAAACTAATCATAATTTCCATTAGTTAGGAATTGTATCCTCTTTGTTATTATCATGATTTACCAAACACACCAAGTTCATTGTATTTTAAAAGTCACTAGAACACCACCCTTCACCACATTGTTAAAACAAATGAAAAACGTCATTGAAACATCATTTGCATAATGTCTCTTGAATGCTAAAGGGAATACATAACTAATATGTATTTTCGGGTCATTCAAACGAAGCTATATTGAATTAGGAGCGTTTGGGTTATCTTTTGTTTTGTAACATAACTTGCATTACAAAAATGTTTCAAGCATCAAAATGAGTCAACATAACCGCACCTCCACATTGTTTTCATATAGGCTTATACTAGAACATCCACATTATAAAAGTCATTAATAAAAACTTAAATTTTGTGTTTTCTAGGAATCAACATGCCTCCCGCAACATTCTCTGATCACAAGGAGACTCTTAACTACTTACCCAAACACCATAGGACCAAAGGCCTTACTAAAGATCAAGTTGAAACTTTTAAGAGTCTAGAAAAACGCTATGTTCATGAAGGAAGACCCATTGATCCATCCTTCCTAAAAGGAACATCCATTTGCCAAAACTTTGCCACAATCAACTTTGATTGCCTCCTAGACATCAACGAGCAAATTTGTCCTAGGTTCATCTTAGAATTCTATGCAACCAAAAGCCTTTTCTTCGATGATGATGGTGAGATCTCACTAACCTTTATGATGCGTAGGAATTGCACCAGGCTTTACCTCTCGAGGGATCTCGAGAAGCTTACAACCCCCACCAGGCAGTGTACCTGATCGTTGTAGTATAGTATAGTGACAAGTACTGGGGGATTGATCGTTCAACTCAGGAATAGTGTCGCTAGCATTAGAAAACCTAAAAACTAGGTCTAGAGGTGAGGGATGATTCTTTTTGTATTTTTTATATTTTATAAAGCAAATAAAATCTCGGTTTTTGGAAGGATGGGCGGAATTAGTTGCTAGTCAACTAACCCAATAACTAAGATGCAATCAAAATTGTAAATAAACTAAATTAAACTAGTGGTGTGAGGAATATATGGTAGAATTGTGTTTACTTAGATTTCACTACTCCCTAGATATCTTTTACAGGTTAATTACTTGTTACAGTTGCGTGGATGACGGGTTATATTCCTTAATACCAATCATGGGGTGGCGTACTTACTTCCCCAATTCTTTAAGCTCCTACTTCACTCCTATGTTGAGCCGGCTAAGAAGCTCCTAACATGGGATCACTAGAATTCGCTCATGCATTAAATACAACCATAAAAACCTAGTACACATCGGTTCATGTTTCTTAAGACGTTCAAGCAAGTTACACAATGGAGATCTGCCAGTTTTCTTAAGCCTAACATTAAAATCATTCATCCATTACAACTATAAACAAGCAATCAACCTATAATCAACATCTAGGTTACATTACATCTAATCAAACACACAAAAGATCTAGCCTAGCATGTTAAAATCAAGACAAACATAAGATATATTCAAACAACACATAGACATATTGAATGAATTGAAAGAAAACTTATCTCAATTGAACATGAAGGGTTTCAAGGGGTGAAAACCCTTGAAAATACTGTTACAAACGACCTAGGGTTTATTAGGTTCGGCCCTAGAATTCTCCACACAAGTTCCTCCTTAATGAATGAAAAATAGAAAAGTATATATAGATTTTGTGAGGTGACGGCGTCAAGAGTAAAATTCTGACGCCGTCATGTGTAATCTTTTTTCAGGCCGTCACAAAAATTACTCTTGACGCCCTTGTTCTGACGCCGTCACGTTTTCTCTGGGCCGTCATCCATTTTGCTCCTGACGCCGTCACAAAATTCTTCTTGACACCGTCATCTACTGTTCCCAGCAAGGAAAATTAAGTCTTTGCCGTTTTCTTCACTTTTATGCTCCAAAAACGTCTAAAATGCTTCATTTTACAGAATTCACTCCCAAAGTACCTAAAATCACAAATGGAACGATTTAGGGCAATATTTGATCAAATAAATTCCAATTCCGGCTTAAATGACCCCCTAAAAACGGTTCATTTTTCACCTCATCATATACCCTTACACTTGAGATTTGCTTGTCCTCAAGAAAATGCGCTTTTATTCTAGTCAAAATACAAGTTAGGGGTCATTTAACACTAATATAAAAGTAATTACAGTAAATAATCGTTCCACTAAAGACCAAAGACAAGCACGGAGGTCATATACTAGCACCTCACAAATAGTGTTTAGATACTCACATCTCTCGGGTGTAATAAACTATATATCACATTATGGAAATGAAAAACATCTCTAACTACCTGTCATAGCAAAATAGATTACCATAGGCTTGGGAAAGGATCAAACCTCCACCACATGGCGTAAGCACCAAGGATGAACTATCAAAGAGGTCTTTTAAAGGGTTGTAACGTTAGGTGTAGGGATATGGAATACACGGTTTTGTTGGATATAGGCAATCTTTACTGGTGGCGAGTTAATAATCTTGGTCAATTACATGTACAATGTGGCGTTGCTAAGCCAAGACTAGACTCGAATTAAGCTAATAAATCAAAAATAACAAAAACATAAGATAAACATAGAATGAAACGGGATGGTAGTCCATATGTTTTTTCTCTTTTCTTTTTCTACTTTTTTTTCTTTCTCTTAATTATTCCATTTTTTTTTTTTTTTTTTTTTTTTTTTGCATACACTCTTACCCTACCATCCAAAATAATACATCATATGGAATGAACATTCCCCTTACACTTGAATTTTTACATACTTTACAATAAACTAATCTAATGACTCGAATTAAGATAATCAAAACACTTGGAGTACTTTTTAGATTAACGCACATTTGGGGGTAATAAATGATGTTCTTCCCCATTACTCCATAAAATAAGTACTTTACCCATGAGTCCCAATCGTCCCAAAACAATATGTACAAGGATATGACTCGACTTAGCAACCATGTAATTAATTAGATAATTAACTAAAGGTTTAAACATGTAACAATAATGCACTAAAGATGAGTGCATACACGGAAGGCTAAGGCGATTTGATTGCACATTTAAGTGGGGTGTAACAAATTCTTCCTTTAAGTAAGATGCTTAAAGTTAGAAACGAAAAGATAGGCTCGAAGGGGTGTACTACGGGTTTCGTGTACTAAAAATGAGTACAACGCTAAGGTGTGGGAAAAATTAATTGACTTAACTAGCCAAGTAATATGACTTAAATGGTCAAGTAATTATGATACGGGTTTAACACAAGGGTGATCCTAATGCCTCTTATCATGTAGTAAATCTTACCACACGAATGTAGTCTCACTAGCGGTCTCGGGATGCATCACTAACGCAAGTTCTAGAATCTAAATGCTACCGATACACTCATAAGCAATAATAATGAATGCTTTTCCTATCAAATCTAAAGGCGAACCTCACATATTTGGGTGGAAAATTTTTCTGAATGGTACGGTTTTGTGCTAGTCATACAATCTCCTATGCATGAGAAGCTTGCTAAGGCTAAAGTTTCACTCCTAAATGTTGTAAAAAATTTTAAATTTGGCACTAAAATTACACTAACAAGTATTTCTCTTAGTTTTATTACACACGTACCATCAAACAAACAAACTCAAGCAAAAGTGTATCCTATGAGGTATCATCATTTTACCCTCCCCTTACACTTAGGATGAACATTGTCCCCAATGTTCAAGTAAAGAATGTAATAGTAAAACAGGTAAAAGAATGAAATCAAATACTCCCCTGATTCGCTCGGTATGGATAATATGGTAACAAGGTTATCTTCCTCCAAGAAAATGAACAATCAAAGCTTCTCTTCCAGAATATAAATCACCTTCTTGTCATACATAACCTGTTAAACCTGAGAAAACAAACAAGGCAACCTCGTGTAAAATCGGCGGCAATCTATATATGCTAACAAATCCAAGAAAACAAAGTAAGATATAATGCTTGTGGAATGATGTTTGCAGATTTCCTGGAGATTATAAAACTGATGATTCGACAAAAACTTTAAGACTCCGTTAGAAAAACAAAACTGGCAAAATTTCCAGATTTTTACACGTGAAGCCGTCAGGAGTTTCTTCCTGACGCCGTCAGAAGTGACCTGCAGAAATCCTTATGTTAAGTTTCCGGAAAATTTCTGGAAAAACTTTGTCCTACTTCCTGGAAAATCCTGCAAAACATCATTATGACTCGTTACAAGCATTTAACTCTAACAAATATGAATATACATGTTCATTTAATATTGTGGAGAATCATGATCGAGTTTGTTTCTTAAAAACATATTTGGGGTTTCCCCTTACACTTATCTTTTGCGAAATACCTTTGGATGAAGATAAGACTAAGCCAAACAACAAAATAAAGTATTTTCACCATTTTAGTTTGAAACATGATCTACCAACAATAAAAATAAAGCATGCATACGGAAACAAATAACAATCAAATAATTAAAAATCACACAAAACATGGGTTGCCTCCCAAGAAGTGCTTTTCTTTATTTACGAGTCTTGTAGCTAGACTCAAGGTCATGGGCTATTTCATGACCTCATCATCAAATGTTACATCTTCCTCACCAATCATTTCATTAGTATTTTCTTGATAATGTTTTACACGTTGTATGTTGACAGTAAATTCTATACTTTCATCGTCTAGTAACACAACAGCTCCAGTTTTTTAGGAACTTTTTACCGTAAATGGCCCATACCATCTAGACTTGAGTTTCCCTGGAACTAACCTTAACTGATAGTTATATAATTGGACTTTGTCCCCTTCTGAAAATTCCTTGGGTTTCTTAATTCGTTGGTCATGCCATCTTTTTGCCCTCTCCTTATATGTAATGGAAGACTCATACGCTTCTAATCTAAGCTCATCAAGCTCATGTAATTGCAAGAACCTATTGGTTCCAGCAATTGTATAATCTAAATTACATGCCTTAAGCGCCCAATAAGCCTTATGTTCTAATTCTACCGGAAGGTGACATGCTTTACCATACACCATGCGGAATGGGGTCGTTCCAATAGGTGTCTTGTAGGCAGTTCGAAATGCCCATAAGGCCTCATCGAGTTTAAATGACCAGTCTTTTCTATTATGACTAACCGTTTTTTCGAGTATTCTTTTAATAGCCCTGTTCGTGATTTTGACCTGGCCATTGGTCTGTGGATGATAGGCGGTGGAAAATCGATGGGACACCCCGTATCTCCTCATGACCTTTTCCATTTCCGCATTGCAAAAGTGGGTTCCCCTATCACTGATGAGAGATTTAGGAATCCCGAATCTAGCGAAAAGCTTTTTTAGGAAATGAATAACCACCCTGGCATCGTTGGTCCTAAGGGTTTGTGCCTCCACCCATTTTGAAACATAATCGATGGCATCTAAAATGTATTCATTCCCTCCTGAAGATGGAAAGGGTCCCATGAAGTCAACTCCCCGGACATCGAAAACCTCACATACTTGTATAAAATTCTGAGGTGCTTCATCCCTATTTGATATGTTCCCGGCCCGCTGACATGCATCGCATGCTTGTACCATTTCTTTGACATCCCGGAAAATTGTGGGCCAATAGAATCCCGCGTCGAAAATCTTTCGGGCGGTGGTGCTTATTCCATGATGGCCCCCAGAGGGGCCAGAGTGACATTCTCTCATGATTTTTACTGCCTCACCTTCCGAAACATAACGTCTGATTATTTGATCAGGACACATTCGAAATAAAAATCGTTCGTCCCAGAAGTAGTATTTTAATTGGGCAAAGAACCTTTTCTTTTCGTATCTAGTCATGTGTTCCGGAATGAGTCTGCTCGCGAGATAGTTAGCAAAATCGGCGTACCAGGGCTCAGAATCAGTCATTGACATGAGTTGTTCGTCAGGAAATGAATCCCGAATCTCGCTTCTATCATGCTCACCAAGGGGATTTTCAAGACGAGATAAGTGATCTGTAGCCAAATTCTCTGCCCCCCTTTTATCACAGATTTCAACGTCAAATTCTTGTAACAACAGGATCCACCGAATTAGTCGTGGCTTAGCATCTTGCTTAGCAAAAAGATATCGGAGAGCCGAGTGATCGGTGAAAACAACTGTCTTTGAAAGGACAAGATATTGACGCAATTTGTCGAATGCGAACACTACGGCTAATAATTCTTTTTCGGTTGCTAGTGTAGTAAATAGGTTGAAATAGCTTGTCACGCCTTTGGCCTAATACAGCTCCGACAGCATAATCGCTAGCATCGCACATGATTTCAAATGGTAACTCCCAGTTGGGTGTAACCATGATTGGAGCTTGCATGAGCTCCTTTTTTAGGATGTCGAATGCATCCTTGCATTCTTGAGAGAAATCAAAAGGGGCATCCTTCATCAGCAATTGAGTCATTCGCCGAGCTATTTTGGAGAAATCTTTGATGAATCTTCGATAGAACCCGACGTGGCCCAATAAGCTGCGTATTGCTTTAACAGTCGTGGGATAAGGTAACTTAGATATGGCCTCTACTTTAGCTTGGTCCACCTCAATCCCATTCCCTGAGACCTTATGTCCTAACACAATCCCTTCTTTTACCATGAAATGACATTTTTCCCAATTTAACACCAAGTTGGTTTCCTCACAGCGTTTGAGCATTTTTTCTAGATTAGCAAGACAGCAGCCGAAAGAATTCCCAAAAACTGAAAAGTCATCCATGAAAACTTCCATGCTGTCTTCCATAAGTTCGTGGAAGATTGCGGTCATGCATCGCTGAAAAGTGGCGGGGGCGTTACACAGCCCAAAAGGCATTCTTTTGTAGGCGAACGTTCTATAAGGGCAAGTAAACGTGGTTTTTTCTTGGTCCTCAGGTGCTATGGGGATTTGGAAATATCCTGAGAATCCATCCAAGAAACAATAGTACTCGTACCCAGACAACCTCTCCAACATTTGGTCAATGAATGGTAAGGGAAAGTGATCTTTCCTTGTGGCATCATTGAGCTTTCTATAATCGATGCATACCCGCCAGCCAATAATCGTTCTCTTGGGTACCATCTCACCCTTGTCGTTCATCACCACAGACATTCCTCCTTTCTTTGGTACAACCTGTACAGGACTAACCCACGGGCTATCCGAGATTGGGTAAATTAATCCTGCATCCAGAAGTTTGATGACTTCTTTCTTCAATACTTCCTTAATGTTGGGATTCACCCGCCTCTGGGGTTGCACGGTAGGTTTATAATTTTCTTTCATAATAATCTTATGTGTGCAAAAAGTTGAGTCAATCCCCTTAATGTCGGCTACACTCCATGCAAGCACTCCCTTATATTTCTTCAGGATTTCTAAGAGCTTACCTTTTTGTTCATGTTCGAGGGAAGAGTTTATGATTACCGGTAGTTGGTCCTCTCCCTGAAGGAAGGCATACTCTAGATGGTTAGGGAGTTCTTTAAGATCAAGCTTAGGGGGTTCGATAATTGAAGGTTTAAGCTTGTTTTCAGGTTTTCGGAGTTCGAGATGTTCAGTGGTCTCCTGTCTAGGGTAGAGAGAGTCTGCTCCGACATCCTCCATCTTTTCTACCTCCAACAAGGGGAGAAAACTCTCATCCCGCAACCAGCCTTCCTCGATCTGTTCATCAATACAGTCATCAATGACATCCATGAGTTCATCGACCTCCCCAATGAAATAGAGCCGGTTAGCTGCTTCGAGAGAGAGGTCCATAGTGTCTTTAATGTCGAAGGTTAAGCTATCAGTTCCTACTCGTAAGGTTAAATTTCCATCATGAACATCAATGACTGCACGAGCGGTAGCAAGAAATGGTCTCCCTAAGATGATGGGTACCAAGTCATCCTCCTCAATCTCCAAGATTACGAAGTCAACCGGGAATTTGAATTTTCCAACCTTGACTAGCACATTCTCGCATATCCCTACGGGGTATTTGACTTATCTGTCGGCTAGTTGGATGTTCATACGGGTAGACTTTAATCCGGAGTACCCTAGTTTAAAGAACATGGAGTGAGGCATGAGGTTGATACTTGCCCCTAAATCGGCAAGAGTATTCTTTATCGATAGAGATCCTATGGAACAGGGCTAGGTGAAGCTGCCTGGATCGTCTACCTTTTTTGGTAACCCTCGATGGGTCACCACCGAACATTCTTCCCCCAGAGTCACAAGACCTTCGATTTTCTTTCGGTTGGCGAGTAATTTTTTAAAGTATGTGCTATACTTTGGCATGTGATAGTAAGCATCAAGGAGGGGTATGGTGATCACTGAGTCTTTTAGATATGACAAGAATCTTTTATTATCGTTCTCAGTTTTCTGGTTTTTTAATCGGGATGGGAATGGGACTCTAACAGGTTGATTAGGCAGGGTCAATGGGGATGGGGTCGCCAAAGGAGGTTGTTCGGGAGCCTCGCTGCTCACATCACCCTCCTCTTCGCGAGGCTTGCTCGGATCGGGGGTGATGGGGGGTGATCGGGTAAGGGGGTCCTTGGTTGTTGTCCCAACTCGAGTGGTTATCGCGAGCATGGGGTCTTTTTGGCTTACTGACGGTGTGTCTAGGTTATCAAAGGTGGAGTTAAGCTTATTGAACCATTCTTCGATGTCATTCTGTTGCTCATCGACAAGTTCATCAAGACCTTTTAATTGTAAGCCTTTTTCTTGAGTGAAGTGACCAAGGTCATCTTCAAAGGTGCTCTTGATTTCAAATTCAGGGCCTTCCTCTCCTTCTTTTCTCCTTACCAGATTTCCCCAAAGGGTGTAATCGTCATTTTTGTAAAAAGGCAAAAGGGAGGGGTCAGCATAGATGTCACCACCTGACAAGCATGCATGTTCTCCTCCGCATTCCTCTACCTCATGCGGGCCCCCACAGTAGTCGCAGATTAAGTAAGGATTTGAAAGTTGTTTAGGTAATTGCGACCCAGCTAGGTATTCCATTCTTTTGTGAATTTTTCTTAGCCGATCTGAAGATGTTGAGGTGTTTTCAGACATGCTAGCAGTCGACTCAAGTTCATCCCAAGTGTCATCCTGGTCTTGAGCATATTCCTCAATCCTATTCCATCCTTCCTTGGGACTAAGATTGGCAAATCTCCCTTTTCTAGAATTGTTGATCCCGTTCCGGTCATTTGAGGAGACATTGTCGAAGATGATTTGGACCAGAAGCCAGAGTTCGATGCCATGATGGGGAACTTGTCTTATTAAATCCTTGAATCTAATCCACGATTTATGGAAGGGTTCGTCCTTCCCTTTTCGAAAGCGGAGGATCCTATCTCTAAACGCTGAGGTTTTCCCTGCTGGAAATAATTTCTCATAAAATTTGAATATGAGTTGCTCCCATGTGAAAATAGATTCAGAAGGAAGTTTATCATACCACTCTTTGGCTTTTTCGTACAGGGTGAAAGGGAAGAATCGTAATTGGGACGTGTTTATAGTAGCCCCATCCGTATGGAGGGTGTCTACTATTTTTAAGAAGTCCTTGATGTGTTGAATCGGGTCATCATCATCTAATCCACAAAACTTGCACACACTTTGGACAAGCCAAACATTGGTCGCATGCAAGACCTCATTGGTGTGTTCGTTTGGGTAGACAATGGCGTTTGAGAAGCCACGAGGGTTTGGGGAGGAGTAGTCCTTAAGGCGCTTAGGAGTGGGAGTTGCGGGGGTACTCATATTGTTGTTGGATTGGGCGCTAGGGGTTGTAAGGTGATTTTCTGAATTTTCTTCATAAAGGGGTGCATCAAAATCGATGGCTATGCTGGATGGTTCAGGTGTTGAGTGAGATCGTCTTAACCTGCGCATTTCTTTATCAGGTTCTGCATAGGGCAAAACAAGGTCTTTAGCGGAACTACGACTCCTAGTGACTCTAAGATTAGAGAATTCGTCGGTTGCCATAATGGCGAATGGTGGGGATTACGAACAAAAACACGAAGAAATGAGATAGACTAAAGGAAACCTAAAAATAAAATCTTACTAGAAAGGAATCTAGCAAGTAGACCTAATAAAAAGAAATCCTAACCTAGACAATAACTATTCCCCGGGCTGCGGCGCCAAAAACTTGTTGTGTGAGAATATTACCAGGCTTTACCTCTTGAGGGATCTCGAGAAGCTTACAACCCCCACCAGGCAGTGTACCTGATCGTTGTAGTATAGTATAGTGACAAGTACCGGGGGATTGATCGTTCAACTTAGGAATAGTGTCGCTAGGATTAGAAAGCCTAAAAACTAGGTCTGGAGGTGAGGGATGATTCTTTTTGTATTTTTTATATTTTATAAAAGCAAATAAAATCTCGGTTTTTGGAAGGATGGGCGGAATTAGTTGCTAGTCAACTAACCCAATAACTAAGATGCAATCAAAATAAAATAACAAAAATGTAAATAAACTAAATTAAACTAGTGGTGTGAGCAATATATGGGAGAATTGTGTTTACTTAGATTTCACTACACCCTAGATATCTTTTACAGGTTAATTACTTGTTACAGTTGCGTGGATGACGGGTTATATTCCTTAATACCAATCATGAAGTGGCGTACTTACTTCCCCAATTGCTCCTACTTCACTCCTATGTCGAGCCGGCTAAGATGCTCCTAACATGGGATCACTAGAATTCGCTCATGCATTAAATACAACTATAAAAACCTAGTACACATCGGTTCATGTTTCTTAAGACGTTCAAGCAAGTTACACAATGGAGATCTTCCAGTTTTCTTAAGCCTAACATTGAAATCATTCATCCATTACAACTATAAACAAGCAATCAACCTATAATCAACATCTAGGTTTCATTAAATCTAAGCAAACACACAAAAGATCTAGCCTAGCATGTTAAAATCAAGACAAGCATAAGATATATTCAAACAACACATAGACATATTGAATGAATTGAAAGAAAACTTATCTCAATTGAACATGAAGGGTTTCAAGGGGTGAAAACCCTTGAAAATATTGTTACAAATGACCTAGGGTTTATTAGGTTCGGCCCTAGAATTCTCCACACAAGTTCCTCCTTAATGAATGAAAAATAGAAAAGTATATTGATGAGGCGAAAAAATGATCCGTTTTTAGGGGGTCATTTAAGCCCGAATCCGAATTTATTTGATCAAATATTGCCCTAAATCGTTCCTTTTGTGATTTTAGGTACTTTGGGAGTGAAATCTGGAAAAGGAAGCAATTCGGACGTTTTTGGAGCATAAAAGTGAAGAAAACGCCAAAGTCTTAATTTTCCATGCTGGGAACAGTGCATGACGGCGTCAAGAGGAGTTTCCTGACGGCGTCAAGAGTAAAAGTCCATGACGACCCAGAAGAGTTTTGACGGCGTCATGAAGGTAGGGCGTCAAGAGTTAAAGTCGTGACGGCCTGGAAATGCAATGTTCTTGACGGCGTCAAATGTAGATCTAGGCAGTCCGAGGATTGTTTTGGCGGCGAGCTAACGGCGTCACCTATTTGATCTTGACGCCGTCAGACCCCTTTTCCTATATATAGTTTTCTAATTTTTCAAATTTAAAAAAGAGAAGTTTTGGGAGAAACCCTAAGTACGATTTTGGTGTAACTTTACAGGTTTTTCAAGGGTTCCAACCCCTTGAAACCTTGCATGATTAATCAAGATAAGTGTTCTTCTAATTCAATCAATATGTCTATGTGTTGGTTGTCTATATCATGTTCTTGTCTTAATTCCATCATGCTAGGCTAGATCTCTTTTGTGTTTGCTTAGATCTAATAAAACCTAGATATTTATTATGTGTTGATTACTTGTTTATTCTTGTCTTGGATGAATGATTTATATGTTAGGCTTAAGAAAACTGGCAGATCTCCAATTGGTAACATGCTTGAACGTCTTAAGAAACATGAACCAACATGCACTAGGTCTTTATTGGTTGTATTTAATGCATGAGCCACTGTTTACAATCCCTATAGTTGTGCTGGGCATGGTGTAGGAGGAGATAAGAGCTCATAGAATTGGGGAGTTATGTGTGCCACCCCATGAATGGTATTAAGGAATACGATCCGTCATCCATGCAATTATAACAAGTAATTAACGTGTAAAAGATATCTAGGGAGTAGTGAAATCTAAGTAAACACATTTTCTCCAATTACTGCTCACAACTTTAATATAAATTAGCTTATTTTCATTTCTAGTTTTTTATTTTGATTGCATCTTAGTATTGGGTTAGTTGAATAGCAACTAATTCCGCCCACTCTTCCAAAACCCGAGATTTTACTTGCTTTCTAAAAAATATAAAAACACAAAAAATAATCATCCCTCACCTTTAGAACTAGTATTTAGGCTTTCTAATCCTAGCAACACTATTCCTAAGCTGAACGATCAATCCCCCGGTACTTGTCACTATACTATACTACAACGATCAGGTACACTGCCTGGTGGGGGTTGTAAGCTTCTCGAGATCCCTCGAGAGGTAAAGCCTGTTGCGATTCCCACGCATCAAGTTTTTGGCGCCGCAGCCCGGGGAATAGTTATTGTCTAGGTTAGAATTTCTTTTTATTAGGTCTACTTGCTAGATTCCCTTCTAGTAAGATTTTTTTATTTTTTTTATTTTTAGGTTTTCTTTAGTCTATCTCATTTCTTTGTACCGTTGTAATAAATTAAACTCATTGACTATTCCGTTGACCATTATGGAAAACGCGAATCCACCCCTTTCCCCTAGAGAAGTGGCTGTGTTACGTGAACAAATTGAGAGTGAGATTATGGAGCTTAGAGAGCTTAATAGGTTGATTAAGGTTGAACTCGAACATGCATTTAATGACCTAGCAACCGCCTTGTATTCAAATGAGGACCTAGGGCCTAATGACTTTGTGAATGTTGTTGAGAGACTAGAAGAGGAGGAAATAGATCCGAAGCTTAATGATTACTTTAATCTATACCCCACTAAGGAGGAGATTGCATATTATAATAATCTTATTGATAACCCGCGATCTCCTTTCACCATAATTGAACCTAAGATCAAGAGAGGCGATCCTAAGAATGCTAAGATACCATGTATGATTGGATATAGGCACATTAGCAATGCTTACATTGACTTTAAATCTCCAATCAACATTATGTCCTCAACGGTTTATAATGATATAGTGAAAACAAGACTTGAACCTAGAAGGGATCCCAAGTACCCCGGTGGAGTTTGTAACTTTGTCGGGAGAGTTAAAGGTTTACATGTCTTTGTTGGTAATTTCACTTTTGTCACCGACTTTATGATTGTGGAGGATCTTGCTAATGTTATTGATTGTCGATTATCCAATGTTGTGTTTGGCAAACCATTTGTTGAGGAATCTAAGTTGGAATATGATGAGGTAGAAGGTACGATCCGATTTGCATGTAACACCGATAGTATCACTTATAGGATGCCTAATAGGATGAAAGAATTTCGCTTTATATCTCGTTTTGATAAGGACAACGTTGGTGCTTTTGAGGATATTAATGAGAAGGATAAGAAAAATGGCATGGATTATGTATGGGAAAAAAGGAGTCTTTATTACAAAGATTGCTTGGCCCTTGGACCAAGGTATAAAGTCGATGAAGAATTTGCCCAAATGATTATGGGGGCGGTTGAAAAAAAGGTGATTGGTTTCTACAAGGAATATCTACAATCGGAGAATGGAACCAATGATGAAATCACGTAGTAACCCATGACCTTGAGTCTAGCTACAAGACTCGTAAATAAAGAAAAGCGCTTCTTGGGAGGCAACCCATGTTTTGTGTGATTTTATTTGTTTGTTTGTTATTTGCTTCCGTATGCATGCTTTATTTTTATTGTTGGTAGATCATGTTTCTAAACTAAATAGTGGAAATACTTTACTTTGTTGTTTTGGCCTAGTCTTAACTCCACCTAGAAGTATTTTTGCAAAAGATAAGTGTAAGGGGAAACCCCAAATATGTTTTTAAGAAACAAACCGATCATGATTCTCCACAATATTAAATGAGCATGAATATTCGTATTTGTTCGAGTCAAATGCTTGTATTGAGTCATAATGAAGTTTTGCAGGATTTTCCAGGAAGTAGGACCAAGTTTTTCCAGAAATTTTTCGGAAACTTAACATAAGGATTTCTGCAGGTCAATTCTGACGGCGTCAGGGGTTTACTCTTGACGGCGTCAGGAGTTAAAATCTGGAAATTTTACCGGTTTTGTTTTTCTAACGGAGTCTTACGGTTTTTGTGAATTATTAAGTTTTATAATCTCCAGGAGATCTGCAAACTTCATTCCACAAGCATTGTATCTTATCTTGTTTTCTAGGATTTAGAAACTTATATAGGATGCCGCCGATTTTACGCGAGGTTGTCTTGTCTATTTTGTCAGGTTTTACAGGTTATGTATGACAAGAAGATGATTTATATTCTGGAAGGGAAGCTTTGATTGTTCATTTTCTTGGAGGAAGATTTAACCTGGCCATCCTATTATCCATATCGAGCGAATCAGGGGAGTATTTGATTTCATTCTCTTTACTTTTTCACTTTTACATTCTTTACTTGAACATTGGGGACAATGTTCATCTTAAGTGTAAGGGGAGGGTAAAAAGATGATACCTTATATATGCACTTTCGCTTGAGTTTGCTTTGTTTGATGGTAGATGTGTAATAAAACTATGAGAAATACTTGTTAGTGTAATTTTAGCGCCAAATCTAAAATTTTTTACAACATTTAGGAGTGAACCTTTAGCCATAGCAAGCGTCTCATGGATAGGAGATTGTATGACTAGCACATAACCGTATATTCAGAAAAATTTTCCACCCAAAAATGTGAGGTTCGCCTTTAGATTTGATAGGAAAAGCATTCATTATTAGTGCTTATGAGTGTACCGGTAGCATTTAGATTCTAGAACTTGCGTTAGTGATGCATCCCGAGACCGCTAGTGAGACTACATTCGTGTGGTAGGATTTACTACATGATAAGAGGCATTAGGATTACCCTTGTGTTAAACCCGTATTATAATTACTTGACCATTTAAGTCATATTACTTGGCTAGTTAAGTCAACTAATTTTTCCCACACCCTTAGCGTTGTACTCATTTTTAGTACACGAAACCCCTAGTACACCCCTCCGAGCCAATCTTTTCGTTTCTAACTTTAAGCATTTTACTTAAAGGAAGAATTTGTTACACCCCACTTAAATGTACAACCAAATCGCCTTAGCATTCCGTGTATGCGCTCATTTTTAGTGCATTATTGTTATTTGTTAAACCCTAAGTTAACTTTCTAATTGGTTACATGGTTGCTAAGTCGAGTCATATCCTTGTACATATTGTTTTGGGACGATTGGGACTCATGGGTAAAGTACTTATTTATGGAGTAATGGGGAAGAACATAATATTATTACCCCCATATGTACGTTAATCTTAAAAGTGCTCCAAGTGTTTTGATTTTCTTAATTCGAGTCATTAGTTTAGTTTATTGTAAAGTATGTAAAGATTCAAGTGTAAGAGGAATTCTCATCCCCTATGATGTATTATTTTAGATGGTAGGGTAAGAGTGTATAAAAAAAAAAAATAAAAAAAAAAAAAAAAAAAAAAAAAAAAAAAATCGAAAAATCAAGAAAAAAGAAAAGAAAAAAATAGAAAAAAAAAAGAAAAAGAGAAAAAACATACGGACTACCATCGCGTTTCATTCTATGTTTATTTTATGTTTTTGTTATTTTTCATTTATTAGCTTAAGTCGAGTCTAGTCTTGGCTTAGCAACGCCATATTGTACATGTAATTAACCAAGATTGTTAACTCGCCACCAGTAAAACTTCCTTTATCCAACAAAACCGTGTATTTCATATCCCTACACCTAACGTTACAACCCTTTAAAAGACCTCTTTGATAGTTTATCCTAGGTGCTTACGCCATGTGGTGGAGGTTTGATCCTTTCCCAAGCCTATGGTAATCTATTTTGCTATGACAGGTAGTGAGAGATATCTTCTGTTTCCATATTGTAATTTACACTTTATTACACCCGAGAGATGTGAGTATCTAAACACTATTTGTGAGGTGCTTGTGTATGACCTCCGTGCTTGTCTATTGGTCTTTAGTGGAACGATTATTTGTTGTAATTACTTTTATATTAGTGTTAAATGACCCCTAACTCGTCTTTTGAGTAGAATAAAAGCGCATTTGCTTGAGGACAAGCAAATCTCAAGTGTAAGGGTATATGATGAGGCGAAAAATGATCCGTTTTTAGGGGGTCATTTAAGCCCGAATCCAAATTTATTTGATCAAATATTGCCCTAAATTGTTCCTTTTGTGATTTTAGGTACTTTGGGAGTGAAATCTGGAAAAGGAAGCAATTCGGACGTTTTTGGAGCATAAAAGTGAAGAAAACGCCAAAGTCTTAATTTTCCATGCTGGGAACAGTGCATGACGGCGTCAAGAGGAGTTTCCTGACGGCGTCAAGAGTAAAAGTCCATGACGACCCAGAAGAGTTTTGACGGCGTCATGAAGGTAGGGCGTCAAGAGTTAAAGTCGTGACGGCCTGGAAATGCAATGTTCTTGACGGCGTCAAATGTAGATCTAGGCAGTCCGAGGATTGTTTTGGCGGCGAGGTGACGGCGTCACCTATTTGGTCTTGACACCGTCAGACCCCTTTTCCTATATATATAGTTTTCTAATTTTTCACATTTAAAAAAGAGAAGTTTTGGGAGAAACCCTAAGTACGATTTTGGTGTAACTTTACAGGTTTTTCAAGGGTTCCAACCCCTTGAAACCTTGCATGATTAATCAAGATAAGTGTTCTTCTAATTCAATCAATATGTCTATGTGTTGGTTGTCTATATCATGTTCTTGTCTTAATTCCATCATGCTAGGCTAGATCTCTTTTGTGTTTGCTTAGATCTAATAAAACCTAGATATTGATTATGTGTTGATTACTTGTTTATTCTTGTCTTGGATGAATGATTTATATGTTAGGCTTAAGAAAACTGGCAGATCTCCAATTGGTAACATGCTTGAACGTCTTAAAAAACATGAACCAACGCGCACTAGGTCTTTATTGGTTGTATTTAATGCTTGAGCCACTGTTTACAATCCCTATAGTTGTGCTGGGCATGGTGTAGGAGGAGATAAGAGCTCATAGAATTGGGGAGTTATGTGTGCCACCCCATGAATGGTATTAAGGAATACGATCCATCATCCATGCAATTATAACAAGTAATTAACGTGTAAAAGATATCTAGGGAGTAGTGAAATCTAAGTAAACACATTTTCTCCAATTACTGCTCACAACTTTAATATAAATTAGCTTATTTTCATTTCTAGTTTTTTATTTTGATTGCATCTTAGTATTGGGTTAGTTGAATAGCAACTAATTCCGCCCACTCTTCCAAAACCCGAGATTTTACTTGCTTTCTAAAAAATATAAAAACACAAAAAATAATCATCCCTCACCTTTAGAACTAGTATTTAGGCTTTCTAATCCTAGCGCCACTATTCCTAAGCTGAACGATCAATCCCCCGGTACTTGTCACTATACTATACTACAACGATCAGGTACACTGCCTGGTGGGGGTTGTAAGCTTCTCGAGATCCCTCGAGAGGTAAAGCCTGTTGCGATTCCCACGCATCATATATATAGATTTTGTGAGGTGACGGCGTCTAGAGTAAAATTCTGACGCCGTCATCTCGCCGCCAATAAAGTTCTCAGACTGCCTAGATCTGGATCTGACGCCGTCATGTGTAATCTTTTTCCAGGCCGTCACCAAAATTACTCTTGACGCTCTTGTTCTGACGCCGTCACGTTTTCTCTTGGCCGTCATCCATTTTGCTCATGACGCCGTCACAAAATTCTTCTTGACGCCGTCATCTACTATTCACAAAATTCTTCTTGACGCCATCATCTCTTTGTTAGGACCTCAACAACTAGAAAGAATCGTTCGGGAAATGAGGTAGATAAGGACCCTTTTGGTATGGAACTCAATGAGCTTAAACCACAATTTAAGAAATGGGAAGAAATTCTTAGAGCAAACGTTATAAGTTCCATAGGAAATAGAGATCATGTCAGCACATGTCTTAGCTACATGCTCTATAGCATTTCCACCGGTCAACCTTTTAACTTAGCCTATTACCTAGCCAAAAGAATGGCCGACATATCGTTTGTAGGAACAACTGCTCTTCCTTATGGAATGCTTCTCACCCGCCTCTTTAGAGCAATCTCGCCCATTCCTCCTAACGATAAGGGAATGTGCCTTGATTACTCTCTTGTTCTTCACATTTTCGTCCCTCTAAGTGACAAAAGAGTCTTCAAAGTTAAGGGCAAGCGTACACGCTCTCCTTCACCATCATCCTCAGCATCCGATATAAGCGATGACGATAAACTTCCTAACTCTAAGCTACCCCCTTTAGACTACCTTCAAGAACTTCTCCTCATTAGCAATGCATCTGAAGATTTCAAGCAAACCAAAGGAATGTTCAAGTGCTTTAGAAGGTACCTAGGAAAGCTCAAGAAGAAAATAGACCGGTTGTGAGATGTGTGATTAAGGAATGTTTGGCTTATGAAGGTTTTAGAACTTTGTATGTGTTAAACTATGTGATTTATATTGCTTTTTATTTCCATGTTTCATTATTTTCGTCGGACTATGTTTTGTATGAGACTTTATGCATATTGACGATATTTGAGGTGTTTGTCAATTTTTCATGCATATGGAAAATTTCACTAAGTATAGTGAAATTCGCTAGCTCCCGATCAAAGTCCTATGATATGAATGTCTACATGTCTATTTTTTGCATTTCCTAATCAGACATATAATAAATTTTCATTTTTAAGAGTTTTCGAAAAATTTGAAAATCATTTCGACCCTTAAAAAAAAGTGGGCAGCCTTGTTTTTCACGTCTGGCGGAACCAAAAATTGGGTTCCGCCAGTGTAAATTTCTGGGCAACCCAGTTTTGGGCCAACTGACCAGACGGAACCAAAACAGGGTTCCGCTTGTGTTTCACGAGGATTCCGCCTGTCACCTACAGAAAATCTTTGCCATTGTTTTAAATTTCAAAATTTTTTAAATGTTAAATCTTTATCTTTAGTGAGAAACATCTTTCCTTACTTCCAATAAACATATTATGATCACTTTCACTCACTAGAACAATTAGGAAGTCACTTCCCGCCAAAAATTCAAATTCAAACATAACTAACCCAAGGAACCCTTAAAAAGGATCCTTCAAACCCTTAGAACATTTTCAACCAAATCACTTCCCATGATCACTTAGCATTGAGTGCATAAGTTAGTCTTTTACTCCACCCAATTCCATTGGATTGACATCCAATGATTTGACATGTTAGAAACCTCAACATTTGTGTGGTAGAACATCAAATCCAAACACCCCTTCCAACATCTCTTCCACTCTATAAATTTGACAATTTTGCAACACTTCAAATCACACCATCACCATCAAAATTTCTTCTCTCAAAGCTTCAAAACCACACCTTTGAAATGACTAAATCCAACACCTCATCCGAATCATCAAAATCCCTTACAAAAACTGCTAGGATTAGTGTAAAACCTTGTTGCTTCAACAAAACCATCCAATCGAGCTCATCATCATCAAGTGATGCATCACTTGACATCTCTTCACCTATCCAATATTTCCTTAACCCTACTACCTCAACACCATCCTCAACACCTTGCAATACCAATGTGATCACTATACAAGATTTGCTTAATCTTGCTACTCCAACACCCTCTCCAACACATTGCAACACCAACATAGCCACTATTCCGCCACCAACTAGACCTTCAAGTGATTCAACATCACCTTCTCAACAAAATCAACCATCAAAAACTCCATCACCTCAATCACCAACACTTACGCCAATGGAACTTTTGCATACACCACCAACATCACCACTAACCTATTTGGAAATTTTATAAGACCTATCACCTGGCCCTCCATCATTGTCACTCTTTGACACCACTACTCAAATGAAACTCCAACAACAACCAAGTGAGCAATTAGATGATGAACCTCATCAACCATCATTAGTTGAACGTTTGGCTTACCGTTATGCTAGACCATCAATTTTTCCACAAGATCAAGGTCATACACACCTATAATCATTTGTGTTTCACCCCATTTACAAAGACCTTCATGGTAATCCTTCCGGAGAACCAAGCTTCCGCCACTTTGTTCAACAACAAGAACAACCACAACAACAACCACAACAACAACAACCACCACCACCACAAGAGCATTCCCAACACTTTGAACCTCTATTTCCTTTTTATAAGAAAATAGAAGCATCCATGTGGGAAAAATCTTCAAACCTTAATGATGAAATGGACACTCATTTAAACCACCTTCATGCCTTCAAACATATGGTTGACTCTTAAATCAACCATATTATGGTTTTACAAATGACGTTACACTCATCTAGTGAAGGAACGAAAAACACCTCCCAACCATCCACATTTTCTCCTTCAAGTTCAAATGATCCACCACCAACAAATCAAACCTCTCTTCCACCACACTTTCCCCGCCACGATTGCGGACAATGCGAAAGAACCACTCACATTAGTGAAAGGTGTCGAACGGAAATTCGCGAGCTAACCGAAGAAATGAGGTTTATCCTAAACCACATTTTGGACCGTCTAGAGTCCTTGTCTCACCCACCTCAACTCTAGAGTCTCCAACAATAGGGACCCATTCACAATAACACCAAAAACACAAACCAACAAACCAAAAGTGTTTCACTTCCACAACATTCAAAATGAAACCCGCTACATCCTCCAACACACATTTTCATCCTTAAACAACCTTAGCCTTATTTTTGGAAAATGTTTCTCATTAAGGAAAATGATTGTTTTCTTTTATAGATGTAGGATTTTATGTTCTTAGTTTCTTTTTTATTTTTCTTTTTATTTTTAAAAGTATGATGTTATCTTCCTAATTTCTTGTCTTTGACTTTCTAAAAGTCAAATTTTACATGAAATGAATTTCATTCTACTATAAGGTATGCATTGTTTGTTGACCATTTAGGTATTGTGAGTAAAACTTTGCCTTGCTATGGTAGCATACATATATCTTGTGTTTTAGAAACTAACATTTTTTTGTAGGATCATTATCCATGTTTCCCTTCCTTGATACTCCATTTAGGGGAGTAATATTCAAGGGGGAGCATGAGAATTGCAATATTCCGCTTCGCAACTCTTCACCTCATGACTTGCTCTATGCTCGTCTATTGCGACAACTAACATTTTTTTTGTAGGTTCAAAATCCATGTTTCCTATCTTGGCACTCCTTTTAGGGGGAGTATTTTCCAAAGGGGAGCATTTGCATCATTTCGCTCCGCAACTTTTCTTTTTGTTTCGACAAAAAGGGGGAGAAAATATATCTAAACTTTTAAAACTTAAAATGATTTTCATAAATTAAGTAAAACAAGTTTGGATATAAACTTTTTAAAGACTTCACACTATAATTAGTTATTTACTTAAAAACGAAGTTTATGTTTTGTCATCAACAAAAGGGGGGAGATTGTTAATACAAATATCGCCTAAAAACGTTATTATATTTTATGATCTTTGCTAAATTTTGTTAACGACAAAGTGTAAACTTTAGTTTTTTAAGTAAAAAACATTACATTTACTTATTTCTTAATATAGTATATGTTACGTCACATCATGCATTTATGGAAAGCTTATGTGTTTGACTCTCCATAAGACTTCTTACACAATTGTGTGTTTGACTAGAAATAACTTGATGTGACATTGCTTGATATGGAAAGAGTTCTTGCATGTTTTGCTGTCAGTCCTGGCGGAACCCGCAGGGTACATGGGCGGAACCCATTCTAGGGTTCCGCCGGATCAGCCAGACTGCTGGTTGGTTTGGCTATAAATAGAATTCACCCATCACTTTAGGACATATATTTTACATATTCTCTCATCTAACTCAGTAACATTTGACTTGTGTGATTCTCTTATGTAGCAAAGGAGTTCATAAGTTCTTTCAAGAAGTTACAAGTTTCAACTCAAAAGTTGCAAGACTTGTTAGCTTTGTTATGTATGAACTTTGGTAGTTTATACTTCATTTGTATCTTGTGTAGAAGTGATTGGTTAGTATTTTAGGCCTCAAAATACATAGTGTGACGGGAGTTGTTGTACCCTTGTAAAAGAACTATCGGGAGTGGTTGTACCCTTGTAAAAGAACTCAACATCTAGCTTAGTGTCGAAAATAGTGGATAGGCGACTGATGCATGGGAATCGCAACAGGCTTTACCTCTCGAGGGATCTCGAGAAGCTTACAACCCCCACCAGGCAGTGTACCTGATCGTTGTAGTATAGTATAGTGACAAGTACCGGGGGATTGATCGTTCAGCTTAGGAATAGTGTCGCTAGGATTAGAAAGCCTAAATTACTAGTTCTAAATGTGAGGGATGATTATTTTTGTGTTTTTATATTTTTTAGAAAGCAATTAAAATATCGGTTTTTGGAAGAGTGGGCGGAATTAGTTGCTATTCAACTAACCCAAAACTAAGATGCAATCAAAATAAAATACTAAAAATGAAATTAAACTAATTTATACTAAGGTTGTGAGCAGTAATTGGAGAAAATGTGTTTACTTAGATTTCACTACTCCCTAGATATCTTTTACACGTTAATTACTTGTTATAATTGCATGGATGACGGATTGTATTCCTTAATACCATTCATGGGGTGGCATACATAACTCCCCAATTCTATGAGCTCTTATCTCCTCCTACACCACGCCCAGCACAACTATAGGGATTGTAAACAGTGGCTCATGCATTAAATACAACCAATAAAGACCTAGTACGCCTCGTTTCAAGTTTCTTAAGACGTTCAAGCATGTTACCATTTGGAGATCTGCCAGTTTTCTTAAGCCTAACATATAAAATCATTCATCCAAGACAAGAATAAACAAGTAATCAACACATAATCAATATCTAGGTTTCATTAGATCTAAGCAAACACAAGAGAGATCTAGCCTTGCATAATGGAATTAAGACAAGAACAAGATATAGACAACCAACACATAGACATATTGATTGAATTAGAAGAACACTTATCTCAATCACAATGCAAGGTATCAAGGGTTTGGAACCCTTGAAAAACCTGTAAAAGTTGCACCAAAATCGTCTTTAGGGTTTCTCCAAAACTTCTCTCCTTTAATGTGAAAAACTTGAAAACTATATATAGGAAAATCGGGGTGACGGCGTCAAGAACAAAGGTGTGACGCCGTCATCTCGCCGCCAAATACTTCCTCGGACGGCCTTGATCTACTTCTGACGGCCTGCGTGACGCCGTCATGAGCTACGGATTTTAATTCTTGGGGTTTGACGCCGTCATGGGTTAACTCTTGACGCCTTCATGTACTGTTCTAGCATGGAAAATTAAGTCTTTGGCGTTTTCTTCACTTTTATGCTCCAAAAACATCTGAATTGCTTCCTTTTCCAGATTTCTCTCCCAAAGTACCTAAAATCACAAAAGGAACGATTTAGGGCAATATTTGATCAAATAAATTCGGATTCGGGCTTAAATGACCCCCTAAAAACGGACCATTTTTCGCCTCATCATATACCCTTACACTTGAGAGGTGTGGGAAAAATTTTTCGCCTCATCATATACCCTCGGAGGGGTGTACTAGGGGTTTCGTGTACTAAAAATGAGTACAACGCTAAGGGTGTGGGAAAAATTAGTTGACTTAACTAGCCAAGTAATATGACTTAAATGGTCAAGTAATTATGATACGGGTTTAACACAAGGGTGATCCTAATGCCTCTTATCATGTAGTAAATCCTACCACACGAATGTAGTCTCACTAGCGGTCTCGGGATGCATCACTAACTCAAGTTCTAGAATCTAAATGCTACCGGTACACTCATAAGCACTAATAATAAATGCTTTTCCTATCAAATCTAAAGGCGAACCTCACATATTTGGGTGGAAAATTTTTCTGAATATACGGTTATGTGCTAGTCATACAATCTCCTATCCATGAGACGCTTGCTATGGCTAAAGTTTCACTCCTAAATGTTGTAAAAAAATTTAAATTTGGCGCTAAAATTGCTCTAACAAGTATTTTTCATAGTTTTATTACACATCTACTATCAAACAAGACAAACTCAAGCGAAAGTGCATATGTAAGGTATCATCTTTTTACCCTCCCCTTATAATTAAGATGAACATTGTCCCCAATGTTCAAGTAAAGAATGTAAAAGTGAAAAAGTAAAGAGAATGAAATCAAATACTCCCCTGATTCGCTCGGTATGGATTATAGGTGGCCAGGTTAAATCTTCCTCCAAGAAAATGAACAATCAAAGCTTCCCTTCCAGAATATAAATCATCTTCTTGTCATACATAACCTGTAAATCCTGACAAAAATAGACAAGATAACCTCGCGTAAAATCGGCGGCATCCTATATAAGTTACTAAATCCTAGAAAACAAAGTAAGATATAATGCTTGTGGAATGAAGTTTGCAGATTTCCTGGAGATTATAAGACTTAATAATTCACAAAAACCATAAGACTCCGTTAGAAAAACAAAACCGGTAAAATTTCCAGATTTTAACTCCTGACGCCGTCAAGAGTAAACCTCTGACGCCGTCAGAATAGACCTGCAGAAATTCTTATGTTAAGTTTCCGGAAAATTTCTGTAAAAACTTGGTTCTACTTCCTGGAAAATCCTGCAAAACTTCATTATGACTCAATACAAGCATTTGACTCTGACAAATACGAATATACATGCTCATTTAATATTGTGGAGAATCATGATCGGTTTGTTTCTTAAAAACATATTTGGGGTTTCCCCTTACACTTATCTTTTGCAAAAATACTTCTAGGTGGAGTTAAGACTAGGCTAAACAACAAAGTAAAGTATTTCCACATTTTAATTGAGAAACATGATCAACCAACAATAAAAATAAAGCATGCATACGGAAGCAAATAACAAACAAACAATTAAAATCACACAAAACATGGGTTGCCTCCCAAGAAGCGCTTTTCTTTATTTACGAGTCTTGTAGCTAGACTCAAGGCTATGGGTTATCGTGTATCGCTTATGCTCACATAACCAAGTGTGAGCCATCTAATAGTCGCCTCATCTTTCTTATATTCATCTCCTAACTCTAAGCATCCGCGATAGTATCTTTTATTTTTTTCATGAGTATACTTAAGTCCTTTTCTCTTATCATTCTCACTTAGCATCTCTATGGGCGGATACCTACTACACTTTTCCATGGGAAAATCCTTGAACCTAGGGTGTGTGCGGGGCATTTGATAGACAAAATCTTCTTCCCCATCCGAGAATGTAATTAACCCTTCTATGAGTTTTTCATCAAGGTTGGTCAACTGTTTGAAGGGTTTTCCAAACACAACTTGGGTCAACTTATCATCAATAAATTCTCCTAGATTCTCCATAACCATGAACTCAACAAGATAAACCAAGCTTCCTACAAACACATGCAATGGTATTGCCTTAGCAATAATGTTTTCTCCTTTGTATTCTAACTCATCTATCATGATTTTATTGTATTCATTACGTGAGATTATGTTCATTGGAAGAGATGAGTTGAGATAGGCGTTAAAGCTCTTAAATCTGATTTTACAAGGAAATTGCACGTTGAATGAGCTATCACACTCAATCCTAGTTCTAGGGTCAACATACCTAAGAGGGTTTATTTCTTCTTCCATCCTATTCTCATTAATCACATCCCTATCATCAAGATCCTCATCGGAGTCTGAATAGTAGAAAGGACTAGCCCTATGGTCATCATCATGATCAGACTCTTCTAACTCAGAATTATTGTCAAAGTGGTGGTTGGGTAAGAGGTTAGGTGGGTTCTCATTTTCTGCTAAAGGAAGTGGGGCGGGCATTTGGAAAATCCTACGACGAAAAACACGAATAACAGGAATCAAACGATCAATGTTATTGTTATCCATCGAAATAGTTTACGAACAAAGACACAAAGAAATGAGATAGACTAAGGAGAACCTAAAAATAAAAATAAAATCTTACTAGAAAGGAATCTAGCAAGTAGACCTAATAAAAAGAAATTTTAACCTAGACAATAACTATTCCACAGGCTGCGGCGCCAAAAACTTGATGCGTGGGAATCACAACAGGCTTTACCTCTCGAGGGATCTCGAGAAGCTTACAACCCCCACCAGGCAGTGTACCTGATCGTTGTTGTATAGTATAGTGACAAGTACCGGGGGATTGATCGTTCAGCTTAGGAATAGTGTCGCTAGGATTAGAAAGCCTAAATTACTAGTTCTAAAGGTGAGGGATGATTATTTTTGTGTTTTTATATTTTTTAGAAAGCAATTAAAATATCGGTTTTTGGAAGAGTGGGCGGAATTAGTTGCTATTCAACTAACCCAAAACTAAGATGCAATCAAAATAAAATACTAAAAATGAAATTAAACTAATTTATACTAAGGTTGTGAGCAGTAATTGGAGAAAATGTGTTTACTTAGATTTCACTACTCCCTAGATATCTTTTACACGTTAATTACTTGTTATAATTGCATGGATGACGGATTGTATTCCTTAATACCATTCATGGGGTGGCATACATAACTCCCCAATTCTATGAGCTCTTATCTCCTCCTACACCACGCCCAGCACAACTATAGGGATTGTAAACAGTGTCTCATGCATTAAATACAACCAATAAAGACCTAGTACGCCTCGTTTCAAGTTTCTTAAGACGTTCAAGCATGTTACCATTTGGAGATCTGCCAGTTTTCTTAAGCCTAACATATAAAATCATTCATCCAAGACAAGAATAAACAAGTAATCAACACATAATCAATATCTAGGTTTCATTAGATCTAAGCAAACACAAGAGAGATCTAGCCTTGCATAATGGAATTGAGACAAGAACAAGATATAGACAACCAACACATAGACATATTGATTGAATTAGAAGAACACTTATCTCAATCACAATGCAAGGTATCAAGGGTTTGGAACCCTTGAAAAACCTGTAAAAGTTGCACCAAAATCGTCTTTAGGGTTTCTCCAAAACTTCTCTCCTTTAATGTGAAAAACTTGAAAACTATATATAGGAAAATCGGGGTGACGGCGTCAAGAACAAAGGTGTGACGCCGTCATCTCGCCGCCAAATACTTCCTCGGACGGCCTTGATCTACTTCTGACGGCCTGCGTGACGCCGTCATGAGCTACGGATTTTAATTCTTGGGGTTTGACGCCGTCATGGGTTAACTCTTGACGCCTTCATGTACTGTTCCAGCATGGAAAATTAAGTCTTTGGCGTTTTCTTCACTTTTATGCTCCAAAAACGTCTGAATTGCTTCCTTTTCCAGATTTCTCTCCCAAAGTACCTAAAATCACAAAAGGAACGATTTAGGGCAATATTTGATCAAATAAATTCGGATTCGGGCTTAAATGACCCCCTAAAAACGGACCATTTTTCGCCTCATCAGCGACGTTAGGTTAGTTCTACCTTGAACTAGGACCCGGTATCTAGCTTTGTACCGGATAAAGTGTAAGCAACGATTGTAAAGGTTTCTTCACCCGTAAAAGGAGCTTGTTGACTAGTGCTTGAAATTCTCGAGTTGGAAACTCGGGGCGTGGATGTAGGGCAAGGAAAAAGAGTCCTTGTAGCCGAACCACGATAAACAATCGTGTTGTGGTTTGATCGTTTCTTTCTTTGTCTTTGCATATTACATATTGTATTTAGTTAGAATTGTTAATTACACACAAAGCTTTTCAAAGATTAACAAGTAATTTGAGTTTATATCTTTGATGAAACGTAAAGTTTTTAAAATATAATTAAGTTAAAAAGCGGTAAACTATTCAACCCCCCTTCATGTTTTCCACAATCTACATCAGCATCAAATGTATTCCCGTCTTCACTAGCCAGAAAGAGTAAGGCTTCTTCATCCAAAACAGTCCCATTTTCTTGTGCCTGCATTAGCAACATCTTGTCTTTGAAATATTCAGAGTTTTGTGGACGCTTTGGTTGAGTGCAATTCCTAGCAATGAGACCCATTCCTCCATAGTTGTAGCACTTAGGTTGCCTGGCTTGTCCTAGAAGAGCATTACCGACCCTATAAGTCCCATTCCCTATACCAGCATTTCTTTGATTCAAATTTTGTTTTCCTTGCACATTTTGAACCACAATTCTACCATCCTCTATGACTGCCTGATTACGAGGGTTAGATGAAGTCCGAAGTTGATTATTAGTGGATGGAAGAGCTGCCCTGAATTGTTGAACCAGCAATGAAACTTGGTTGGAAAGATTATCAATCATCATGTCAGTGTGGGAGTACCCACAGTCCAGATGGGTGTTTAAGGCAGATGGTGAAGGGGTTGATGCTTGACCATTTGTATTAGTGGACCGGGATGAAGGATGTTGTGGTTGAGGTGGATCAATTGATGATTGATTAAGCTGCCAAACATTTGAGACGAAAGCAAGAGAGTCATTTGTAGTTGAAGGATTGAGTTTTTCCCGCATTAATCGATCATAAGCAGCATGCTTCTCATGTTGTTGCAGATATGCATAGAGTTGTTCATGATTGGTATCCCTGAGACCTTTGTTGAGTTTAACAGCCATAACAAACCTATCCCATTCAGGTGCCATGTTGTTCATGAATTTGGAGTTAAGCTGAATGCTGGGCATTGTCATCTTGATGATTCTCATATCATTGACCAGCTTGTGAAATCTGACATAATAGTCAGTGATGCTTTCACCTGGATTCATTTTGAAGTGCTCAAATTCATCATATAGTTGAGACTCACGATCTTCTTTGGTTAACTCAGACCCTGCAAGAAGCATTTTCACATTATCCCAAACTGCTTTGGCTTCTGTGTTGTAGTTGATAAGTTTGTAGACATCTTTAGGAAGCCCTTGAATGACAATGTTCGATGCTCTGATGTCGGCATCATATCGTTTCTTTTCTTCCTCAGATAACTCATCGTAGGTGCGAGTTCTGTCAGGACCAACTACAACAGGTTGGTCGTCAGTAGCAGCAATCGTGTCTCTAGTGACACCCATTCGAAAAGGTCCTTCATCGATGGATTTCAAAAATGTTAACCCCGTTTTCCTTTCCTAAACAGTAAAGATGAATCCTTTGTGCCCATGATTCATAGTCGGTCCTGTCCAGCATTGGAGGACGAGTATCCGACCCTGCAGCCTGAATGTCATCAGAGGAAGTGCTTGCCATGCTGTGGAAAGTGAGTAAGTCTTAGTACCAAGTTTCAAACATAAGTGTATTTCGTGTTTTGTTGCAACAAGTCAAATTACAACCGCTCCACATAAAACAAGTCAAGTCGTAAGATTAGCCTCACAACGTCAAGTTACTGTAGAAATAGTTGTAACAACTTAAGTCGCAGCAGCACACAAGTTTCACTAATGTAACATAACCAAGTCGCTAACACCACTCAACAAGTAACCACAAGCTAGACCAACTCGCCAAGAAAAAGGAACCAACTCGCTTAATTTTAACACAACTCGCTAAGTCCTCAACTCGCTAGACACACCAAATCTCTGACGTAGATCAACTCACCACAAAAACAATTCAACTCGCTAGAAGTGCACCAACTCGCTAGTAGAGATCAACACTCTAAAACAAACCAACTCACTAGAAGAGATCAACACTCTAAAACAAACCAACTCGCTAGAATAAAGTCAACTCGCTAAAGTTAGATCAAATCGCTAAGTACACCAACTCGCTATAGTAATCAACACGCTGGAATTCATAACCCGCTGGAACTAATCAACTCGCTGCATACACCAACTCGCTGGAACAGTGACCTCAACTCGCTAGAACAGTAAAACAAAAACGTCACTGTCTAACGATTTGGCTTTATACCCAGAAATAGCAAAACGCCAACTCTCTGCCTCAACTCTCTAACCAAACCTGTCAACCCTCTACTTAGATACGTCAACTCGCTGGTAAGAAACTTCACTCGAATTACCACTTACACCTAAGAAATGGATGATTCAACCACTCCAAATGCAAACCTAAGAACTTATAGCTCAACTAATCAAGAAAGTACAAGAAAAACACTAAGAAGAACATCTAACGAGACCAAACAATGAAGAAAACCACTAAACCCATTTCGAACCAAACTAAAACACAAACCAAGTAATAAATACGAGTTTACTACCAATCCTAGGATAGAACCATGGCTCTTGATACCAATTGTAATAAACTCTAATATGAGAACATGGATGGTTTAGTGTTTAGGATGATTTTAGGTTATGTTTTCTAGTGAGAAGTTAAAGAGAGAAAGAGATGAAGTTGGGAGCCTTTGAGAGAAAATTGTGAAATGTTAGATTGCAAGTGAAAGGTCCAACCCCTTCCAAGCTAGGGAAGGGGTATTTATACTTACAAACAAACCCCCCCTGAAACGGGCTGTTGAGCGAGCTGAAAGTAGGTAAAGACCCGACCCGACTCTACAAATACTAACTAGCTCTAAACTACGTTCTAACTAATATGATAACTACTACGAGCTACAACATGCTAAACTGTACTCGGGGTGACCGAGTCTTCATATGAATAAACGTATTCCTAACATTTACACAATCCAACTCATACCTTATATTCCGTACACCCTTTCACATCCCAAACCTTCCTCCCCAAGAAATGGAATATTCCTTGGGATATACCTCTCTTAACCAAACCATGGTTCACATCTAACCAAACTATGGTTACTTCTCAACACACACCCTTCTTAACCCAACCATGGTTCTTCTAACCTAACTATGGTTAGTTCTCTACACTTAACCTTGGTTCAATCTTAACCACACCAAGGATGGAACATTCCCTTCGATACACTCTTTAACCTAACCCGGGTTTATTCTCTACACCTTTAACCTAACCATGGTTACTTTTTAACCTAACCCTCCTCACTCTTCCCTATAGAGGAATATACCATGGCATATTCTCTTCTTACTTATGCCATGAGAGGAATACCATTTCTACCCCTACCAAATTACCCTTTCTACCTTTCTGCCCTTGGTAATTTGTTTTTCTCATAAACAATTCACAAAACATTTTCTAAATTGGCTATTTGAGTTGGTAAACCTTAGATTTATTAATGTTAAGGTTTTGTGTGAAGTACAATTGGGGGTTTAGCAAGGTAAGGTAGTTATAAGGTCAACACCCAAAGATTTGGAAAATCTTTACAGACGCCTGGCGCACTGCCCACGCGTTGACGCATGGGTGACGCGCCGGCTTCGGTAAAATTCTCCCAAGTTTGGGTTTTGCCTATAAATACCATGCCTTGCCTCTTGTATTCCTCACCCCTTGCCATTATTCTTTCTCTCTACATTCTTTCTCTCTAATCTCTCTATCTCTCTTGTGTTCTTAGTAAAACACACTTACATCTTTGAAAGAACACATCTCCTTGCAAGGAAAGAATCACAAGAACCTAATCCACTCTTGTGATTGTGTCGAGGGTCTTCTATCTTATACCCTTTCTACTACAATCGAGTCTCTAGGTTAGGTTAGGGCTTGATTGAACAAACAATCTTTTTCATTTATTTGTTTGTAAGGGAAGTCTTGTGTCTTTGTGACCAAGCCTAGATCATTGGGGATCTAGTTGGGGGTTTGATACTTCCGGGTGCAAGTTTTGGTTGTGGTCTTGGTGACCCTTTGGTTAAGTCGAATCACGAGATTCTTTAGGGTGGTTTGCGAGCGCGGAATACTGTGGGAGTAACTCCTTCTTTGTGAGCATCGATATTGTTGAATATCAGTGGATTGAATTGTAACGGTTTGTAGTCCACCGAAAGGATTATAATAGAGTGAATAGTATAGTGTCGTGGATTCGCAACTGGACGTACGGATGGTATAAACCCCCCATCCCGAACCAGTATATATCGTGGTGTTTCTTTACTCGCTTTATATACTTGTGTTTGCATTAGTGGTTGCTCTTGTTTAGACCACTTGGTGATCTTCTTGGCGTAAAGTTTTTAAACATCTAAAAAGCCGAAGAAACCGTATTCACCCCCTCTACGGTTTTACAATTGGTATCAGAGCGGTATAATCAAGTTTTTTAGCTTTAAAACCTTCCCGAGAAGTCGTTTTAAGACAAAAACTTCTTTTTCAAAAATCTAAAATCCTAACTAAGATTTTTGGTAGAAGTCGAGTATAGATCCATGGATCAAGAGAACTATGTTGATGGGTGCTCTATGCAAAGACCACCTTTGCTAGAGACCGATGGGTTTTGCTTTTGGAAAACCCAATTTGAGACCTATGTTAGGTCCAAGGATCTTGACTTGTGGGAGATCATTCAAAATGGAGACTTTGCTTTCATGATGCTTGATCCGGAAACCAAGTTAATGCTTGAGAAGCCATACTCGGAGCTTAAAGAAGATGAGATGAAAAAGCTTGTCAAAAATCAAGAAGCAAAAATGATGATATATATTGCTCTACCTCGAAGAGAGTTCGAGAGAGTCTATGTGTGCAAGACCGCCAATGAGATTTGGCACTCTTTTATCATCACCCATCAAGGGAACTCACAAGTCAAAGATTGCAAGATCGACTTGCTCATACAATAATATGAGAAGTTTTCGATCTCCGACGATGAAACCATTGACAATGGTTACACACGGTTCAATGCTATTATCACAAGCCTCACGTCCCTAGATCCTAGCTTCTACAACAAGAACCATGTGACGAAGTTTCTTCGAGCACTTTCGGTAAAGTGGAGGCCAAAGGTGACGGCCATTGAAGAAGCCAAGAATTTGGCGCAACTTCCCCTTGACGAGCTTATCGGGAATCTCAAGGTCTATGAAATGATCCTTGAGAATGACAAAGCTAGCACCAAAGACAAGAAGGAAAAGGTAAAGTCTTTGGCCCTCAAAGCTAAAGTCACTAGTAGCCAAGCTAGTGATTATAGTGATAGTCAAGATGGTAGTGATGAAGAAGAAGATGTTGATGACGAAGAATACAACCTTATGGTTAAGAACTTCCGGAGGTTCTTTAGGAAAGGTGGTAACTTTAGAAGAAGAAATAGGTTTGGTAACTGAGGAAATGGTGGAAGAAAAAACTTTGGTGGTAGTAGGGGAATTGATAACAAGGTTGGTGAAAGTTCAAGGCGCACTCAAGCATGCTACAATTGCGGTAAAAAAGGCCACTTCATGAATGAGTGTCCTAAGACTAAGGTGAACAAGGCATTCGTCGGCGGAGCTTGGAGTGATAGTGAAGACGAGGAACAACCAACAAATGGAGCAACTTGTCTTATGGCTCAAGAAAAACTTGAGGTATCTCAAAACCCTTCTTCCTCTAATAATCTTGATATCAACAAATTGCAAAAGGAGAATGAGGAACTAGTTAAATGTAATGATGATTCTAGAAAATCTTTTGAAAACATTCTTAAAGAAAAACGTATTCTTGAACAAGAAAGTGTCAAATCCAATGAAAGAATTTATGAACTTGAGAGAGAAGTTAAGATTCTAAATCATCGCAAAGAGTTGGTTGAACCATGTAAAGGATGTGAGGAACTCACACTTGAGGTTAGCTCTTTGAATGACAAAGTATCTAAACTTCAAAAAGAGTCATTGAGTTTTTTTAAATACAAAAAGAGCACTAATGATTTAGAAGAAATAATAAGTCGCCAAAAGGTGTCACAAGATAAGGAAGGTATTGGATTTACAAAACATGATAAAACCACTTCTGAAAGTCTAACAAAACCAATAGTGTTTGTCAAGTCAAGTTAAAACGAAGATCCATAAATCTCCAAGCCAGACGCGATGAGCGACGCATCGATGCACCATCAACGTGCCAGGTCACTGAGAGAAGTTAGATCATCGTAAAATAATTTTGTTAAATCAACTACTTCTCAAGCTCCTTTTGCACAAACTCAAGGCAACCAAGCACCTATTACAAGAAGGGAAAACCCAAAACAAAGTTATAACTCGGGTTCCCGAAATGGTCATGGATATACACAACCTCGAGTTAACAATAGACCACTTCTATCTAAACCTAATATGAGACCTACTACCTCCTATAACCAAAGACCTTCATTTCAAAGTAATCAAAGAAGAAATTTTTATAATTATAATCAAAGGTCGTCTCAATACCAACATAACAACTATCAAAGGAGAGACAACTCCTATTCAAACCAAAGTTTCTTTAGAACACAAACATATCATAGTTATAGACCAAGCTTTCATGATCATAATAATTTACAAAGCAATCCTTGGTCCGCTTTCTCTAGATTTGGTGTTGAGAAACTATGTGTCTTGCTTCAAGACCCAAGAATGTTTAACTTGGGAACTTTAAATGCTAACCAAAATGGACCCAAGAAGCAATGGGTACCAAAAGTTTGAGTTGTGTTTTTGTTGTAGGTTTGTCTCAAAAGTGATCTACAACCGGATGAGTGAATAGTGGATAGCGGTTGTACTAAACACATGACCGGGAATAGAAGATTGTTCACTTCATACGTAGCTTATGACGACAATCAAGTCATTTTTGGAAGCAAACTTAACGACAAAATTGTCGGCAAAGGTAATGTCCTTCATGACTCCATAGAAATTACCAATGTTGAGCATGTTAGGGGCTTAAGTTTTAATTTGATTAGTGTAAGTCAATTAAGTGATGATGATTGTGATGTTAAGTTTACTAAAATAGATTGTACTATTAGTAAGAATGGTGTTGTGTTAGCTAAAGGTCATAGAAGAAATAACCTGTATAATTGCAAGTTGGGTGATAATTCTAAGCAACACATATGTCTTGCATCCATGGTGGATTACTCAACGCTTTGGCATAGGAGGTTAGGTCACGCCAATATGAGGTTAGTCCAAAATCTAGCTTCCAACAAGCTAGTACGGAATTTACAAAAGTTGAGCTTTGAAAGACATTATTGTGATTCTTGTCTAGGGAGTCAAGGACAAGAAAATAATAAGTATAAAAATGAAGTGTCAACTAATATGATTTTAGAGTTGCTACACTTTGATTTGTATGGTCCATCTCCAATCCAAAGCTACGGAGGAAACTTTTACACTTTGATGATTGTAGATGATTATTCAAATTATACTTGGATCCTATTTTTCGAAAATAAATTTGATATCTTAAGAAAGAAACTTGAAAACCTACTTGATTGTTCAATTGTTTCAATTAAAATAAATCATAGTAGTGAATTTGATAAAATGCAATTTGGAAGCTTTTGTGAACAACATGGAATATCTTATAACTTATCGGGCCCGTTCACTTCTCAGTCGCATGAGATTGTTGAAAGAATACATCGTAAGTTAAGAAAGATGAGCCGTGCAATGCTTGACGAGCAATCCATTCCACAAAAGTTTTGTTGTCATGCCCTAGATACCGCTTGCTATATCTTCAATAGAGTTTATATAAGAAAGGTCATTAATAAAACTCCATATGAAATACTTAGAAATAGGAAACCTTCCTTAGAGTACTTTAGGGTATTTGGTTATAAAGTATTTATACTTAACACCAAAGAGCATCTCACCAAATTCGACCCAAAGTCGTATGAAGATGTGTTCTTATGATACTCTCACACGAGTAAAGCCTACAGAGTGCTTAATAAGGAAACAATGAGGATTGAGGAATCTCTTAATGTTACCTTTGATGAGAGCATGCCCGAGCCCAAACTATCTTCTTCGGTAAAAGATGACTTGATTAAAGAACATGTAGTTCAAAATCATGAAGGGTCGCCAACAGATGATAATGTTTTGGATGACGGAAATCCTAAAGAAATGAGAGAAGCAAGGGGTCATCCCATTGAACAAGTCATTGGTAACTTAAATAGGAGAACTCTTATATCACAAACCAAACAAACGTCTTGGCATGACATTTTCAATAATCCAAATTGTTTTGGGATAGGTCTAGATGTTCATGGTGGACATGCATCATAAGAGAACAATCTTTTGAATTTAAACACATTGTCTAGAAGTCATTTGCAAGTCCTTTAATCGCTCTTAGAGCTTATGTGCTTATGTTACTAGGACTAATGTGAAGGCATGGTTGGAATCACGTTAATTTGTGCTCCACGAGAAAAGATATATATCAACTCATTATTCAAACTATGGTTGATAATATTCAAGATTCTACATGTCTATACTATGTGTTGAGAACAAGAAAATTTGACACGAATTATCTTGCTTAATCTCGATAATTTTGATTTTGTCAAATTTCAAAGATTAGATATAATATTGATCACAACTTATACTTGTGTTGAAAATGGTATATCTAACTCTACTTGTTCACTTTATATGATGAATACTTGTTGCATGCTTAAAATATCTAATCTAGAGTTGGCTATCTCCTTAGTGGTGACCTAGTAAGATTTCTCATCCAACCATAAATATGAATCTCATGCATGGCTCAAAAAAATTTGGTGCATGAATATGGGAACTAACATGAGATTCTATATCATCCTATTTCTACCTATTACAACTAATAAAACTTATTTCTTCTTTTTATCCCCTACACCATCACATGCTTAATGTCATATTGGTACATGATTTAGATGGCTTGACCATCTCTTCAAGCATCTAAGTACTTGAATTCATCATGAACATGAAGAACTAATTCCTTAACTCATACCTACCACCTTTCTTCCTCCCTATAAAATCATCATAATACTTGTAATTTCACGCACCTCCTTCTCTTGCTTCAAGCTTAATCACTTTGAAAAATCACTACACTAAAAATGAGTAACTCTTCTAAATGTGACTGCAAGGGAAAATCCATTATGGTGGATGAAAAACCCAATGATGAATGGGAAAACCCATCATGTATTGATAATCAAGTTCTTAAGAATTATGTGATGAAGTGTTTATGGAGTGATCCCATATGGTACAAAACCGGGTATCCTCTCCCTCCCAAACTTGATGCTTCAAATCATGACCATGCACGAAGGTGTAGGTGTTGTAAAAAGACAATTAAGATTGAGAATGATGTCAAGGATCTCCAACAGGAGTTGAGGGAGTTGCACCTAGCCTACAATAACAATTTCATGATGTTAAAAAATGTTGTGAAAAATCTTGC
Organism: Artemisia argyi; assembly: GCA_030686995.1. Lineage (NCBI taxonomy): Eukaryota > Viridiplantae > Streptophyta > Magnoliopsida > Asterales > Asteraceae > Artemisia > Artemisia argyi. The sequence goes on from CM060685.1 coordinate 62,813,870, forward strand.
AAAGGTTGCGGCTAGGGATGAGCACGGTGCCATTTTGGTAACGTACCGGCACCGTTTCTGAGGTACCGTATTTTTTCCCAACCAAGATATGTAGTCCCGATCCCGGAACCGAGAGGTATACCGGTACCGGTACCTGGTTCGGGAAACCGGTACTATATCAAACCAAGTACCGTTTGTATACATGAATCTACCACAGACCTTGGTCTCTATATGATAGTTTCTTTGTTACACGTACAAGTAATTAAATCATAAACCCATTCTATACTAACGGTAACACCAGGCCATTTCATTTTTACCACAAACAAGGGCAAAACTGTGCAAATTTTTTGAGATGTCAATGCTCAAAGGAACTAGAAACAACACTTGATTACTCTTTTTTGCCACCAAGTCTCAAGTTATACGAACAGATATATTAAAGCGGGACATAGTGAAGTAATTAGTAATACTATATTAAGCACAAAATCTTAAAAATAGCATCCTGTATTATCTTGGATATGCGCAAGACTGCTAATATATGCTCCAAAAGTAGTCTCGTACCTCGTATCTCTTGTCTTCTAAATGCAAAACTAACGCAAAACCCAAAAATCTTCCTCGTTCCTCAATTACCACTACACGTATTGTTACTTGTTATACATGCAATCTGATAACAATACAAAATCACAAAAAACGCTACCATATAATGCTTCATCAACCACTTACAAGCATTTAGTTATGCATGGAACTCATGTAGAAGTGCTTAGATCTTGAGTTTAGTAAAAAAAAAAAAAAAGTTAAGTTTCTTTTTATTCCGGTACTGAAATTGGGATTTCCCGTTTTGGTATCGTACCGATTTTGGTGGTACTGATTTTTTTTTTGATTGAATTTTATAGTACCGGTACCGTACCGGAGATTGAGAACCGGTACCGGTATGAATTGCTACCGGTACGGTTCCGGTACTGATGTGTGCTCACGGTGTGTACAAGTTTTAAATTTATAAATACGATTACCGGATCTAGAAATAACACATACAAGCAAGTGAACTCGTCCTTTATAGCAAGATTGAGTTGGTAAGTCGGGATCGTTCGCATGGATTTGTGAGTGAATCTAAGCGTAAGTTTAAAATTAAATCTCTAATTATAGCGATAATGGTTATAAGATAATTCAAATGATTAAAAACTACATTTGCTTAGACTAGTTAACTACTCATAAGAAAAGCATGATTGTGATAACTTTCTTAACATGTTGGTAATTGGAATTAGTTGGTGTTCTAATCTATCATTTCTACAAGTTAAATCTTCGTCAAGATTTTAGTTTATAAAAACAAGCATTAGGTTTGGACCAATCAATTCAAGGTTCATAAAGTTGAATTAACAACCTTAAACACAAAAATAGTTTCTTGTTTAATCAAATGCTCTTAAGAAATGGTCAATACAAAAGGTAACCGAGTCATAGACAACAAGGTTACAATTAATTATAAACTACTAAAACTTTCGACCAATTAGGCATTTATAACCAATCCGATTTGATTAACAAAAAGCATCATCATTACAATTATACCTTAGTTCCTTTGTTTAGTCAAGAATGATTATGGGGAAAAAACAATCTTTTATAGACAAAAGATTATAACTAGTTGAATTATAACAACCCTTTCGGCCAATGATATTATAAGCAACTAGTTAAACTTGACTCAACAAATGTCACTATGAAGCTTTAGTCTAATTGGGTTTTAGAATTGACTTGAAATTGAATTAAAACATGTTATCACAATCATAGACTAATCATTTAGTAATTAACCTCATCTAAGCAAATGCAAAAAGGTTACTAGCCACTCATAACAAACATGAACATAAACTCAGAATATTGAACATTAGAAATCATGATTAAACTCTTACAAATGTTTGGAATATGATTACAAATGAATAGGAAATGATTTCCTAAGTGTTGGTGTTGACTTCTTGAGAATTTGACCTTCGGACGTTGACTTTTTGGACTTCCAATGCCTCCCGAACTTTATGAACGAATTTTGAGACTAGTGAGACTTGTAAAGGATTGCTTTGTTGTTGGTGTATTGAGTTGTAATAGTTGTGATGAAATTGTGTGTTGAAATGAGATTGCAAAGCCACTATTTATACTAATCATCAAGCCTAGGCTCATCAATGCAACAACTTGGCCTCCAAGGTGAATAGAAGGACCTAGAATGGCAGAGAGAAGGGCCTAGAATCGGGTAGAATGAGATAGAAAACATCTTGCAAAACTTTTACGAGCTGACCAACCGATCGGTATCGGGCTCTGACCGATCGGTTGGTTGTGACTTCTGCGACTAACCGGTCGGTTGGAGTTATAACCGATCGGTTGCTTGTGACCAATTCCTCTGACCGATCGGTTGCTTTTGTTCTGACAGCAACAAACTTGATCTTTACTTGGCTTTTCGTTCTTTGTCCAAACTTGATTATTCCTTGTCAACATTCTTTGGAATGATGAAAACTTGGATTCTTCTTTGTGAAATGCTTGAATGAATTGAGTCTCGAGATGAGAATGACATTTCCTTCATTTTCTTCACTTTTTCCTGTTTTTGGCTATAAATGCTGGCAAATACACATTGATACGATTATGGGACAAAGCATATAAAAATAGCCGAAAAACATACGAATAACGCCACTAAAAACATGCATAATTTGAGCGTTATCAAATCCCTCACACTTGAACTTTGCTTGCCCTCAAGCAAATCTAGAAATAAAATATCATCCACATAGTATTTCAAATAAGTTTTGGAAAAATGTGATGTAAATCTTCCAAGTACAAGTACAAGTTAGATCCATCATTTTGAGCTTAGATGGTTGAAACTTTGAAATGTTTGACAATACCCAAATGATTTTCTTGCTAGATAAACATTACTAATCACCTCACGAAAAAGGAATAAGATATAATTCACTCGAAACACTCATTTTTGGGTGAAGTATAAGATAAATCACACTCATTGCTCAGTCATGATTTAAATATTACCATATGCTTGTACAAGAAACATAACTACACCGTAAAGGCGTAAGCACCAAGTATTCATATCAAAGAGGGCTTTTATTTGGGTTTAAGGCTAAAAAGGGATAATAAAGACTCTCTTTCAACTATCTTATGTAAAAAAAAAATAGATCACTGGCGCGAATTCTTGTATCAAAACAATGGATGGTCACCAAGGATAACCTTAGATTGCTGGCGCATTGGTATATCCCCAAGAAATCGGATGGTCACTATATGTTAAACACTTGATAATTTTACTTGAGTCATAGGTAGGAATAAGACATGGGATAAGTTTATAGAGTGTGAATGATAAAGAGTATACAAAATAATCAAAGTCTACTAACCAAATGTTGCTAGCTATTCTTGAACCACTATCATGTACTCTTTAGAACTCCATTCTTGAGCGATCAATACTACTCACTATAGCTCATTGGCTATTTTATTCGATATATACCTTTTTTTAACATAAGCTCACTTGTCACCACCAATTTTGATGACTTATTCTTAACTTGCTTTGATTGCTGCTTCCGGAATTACTACTTTCTTCATACTTCATGATTTCCCACATAACATCCAACTTGTCATATAGCTAGCAACTAACTAAGACTTGACTAAGGGTAAGGCTAGGCTAAAAAGTGTAAAATCTTTTTGTATTTTTCTGGATTTAATCAAAAGAAAAGACAGGCTCAGAAGGTGTGACTAGGGGTATCTAGCATTAAAAATGAATGCTAACAAAAAGGGTTATGTTGGTGGTTAACTAGTCAATGAAACTAGCTAAAAATTAAAATGGAAGGCTATTTGGGTTAGATCCTAAGATTGCCTCTTATCACATATGCATACTTATATCACAAGAAATGTGATCTCACAACGGTCTCAAAATGATTTACAAGCACAAGTTCTAGAATAAATAAAATCACCGGCATACTCATAACAAAAGATTTAAGCATAAAAGATGTATGCTATATATATAAAAAGAAAAGGCTCAAATCCTCACAATTTAGTGGAAAGGGTTACAATATGTGCTAGCTAATGTTATAGATCCCAGAATGGATTGCACTATTAATCGGGACACATCTCAAATTTCAAAAATTACCATTTTTACCAGTGGATGGATCCAGTTATTCTAATATATTAACCTAAAAGCGTGAAAACAACTTAGATCATTGGGGCAGCAAAATTCTTATTTACCTATTCACCCCCCCCCCCCCCCCACACTTAAGTTAAGCATTGTCTTCAATGTGATAAACGAACTTCAAGGTATGAAAATAGGGAAATAAGAGAATGAACCGTATTTTTTCCTTTGTGGTTCTTTATTCCAAGTGTCCAAGTTTCTTCATCATTACCTGTAGTAATCATAAAACAAACAAACACAAGTCTATATGTTTTATTAAAATTAGTGAAACACCCCCACACTTAAGTTCAACCAAGTGGTTTAAACTTTGGGGTGTAATCAATGAAAATAAACTAAGAATAAAATAAAATACAAACACATGGGTTGCCTCCCGAGAAGCGCTTGTTTTATTTATGAGTCATCAGCCTGACTCAAACTTCGCAAAAACTACGTTGATGCGGTATAGGATATTTTCTTCGGGTATTTTGGTATGAACAATACATTTTCTATTACAATTCCTTCTCCAGTTTCATCTATATTTTCCAATTCGACTTTTTCCCATGCTCTAGGAAGAGCATCATAGATAAAACCTTTTTCATGGGCCCATGGTATATTTTTCATATGAGGTGCCATGAATGTGATAGCTTCGTATTCAGATTCGGCTGGATATTCAATAGAAATTTTACTCATTTGCTCCTTATCATAATACAACTTAATGCGGTGACCATTAACAATGAAACTTCCACCATGCTTGTCATAAAGTTCGACATATCCAGATGGAAATCCATGTTTCACTATATACGGTCCCATCCATTTGGGTTTGAACTTAGGAGCTTTAAACTTGCATTTCATATTGAAAAGCAGAACTTTATCTCCAACTTTGAATTGTTTTCTGATTCTAAGCTTTCGGTCATGATAAGCTTTGGTTCTGGCTTTGTATAGCTTAGAGTTTTTATAGGCTTGAAGCCGCAATTCATCGAGTTCATGCAATTGCAAGAATCTTCTCTCTCCAGCTATTTTCAGATCAGGGTTACAATGTCGTAATGCCCAGTAAGCACGATGTTCGATTTTGAATGGCAAATGACATGTTTTTTCATACAGGAGTCTGTATGGTGTTGTTCCAATTGGAGTTTTATAAGCCGTGCGAAAGGCCCATAGAGCGTCATCGAGTTTCCTAGATCAAACGGAAGGATTTTCTTTAACCGTTTTTTCTAGTATTCTTTTTAATGCTCTATTAGTATTTTCGACTTGTCCACTGGTTCGTGGATGATATGCTGTGGCAAAACGATGATGAACTCCATATCGTTTCATGATTTTCTCCATTTGTTTATTACAGAAATGGGTTCCTCTATCACTTATTAAAGCTTTAGGGATTCCATATCGAGCAAAAAGCTTTTTGAGAAAATTGACAACAACTCGTGCATCGTTTTTAGGTAAAGCTTCAGCTTCAGCCCATTTGGAAACATAATCGATTGCAACGAGAATATATTCATATTTGTGGGATTTAGGAAATGGTTCCATAAAATAGATTCCCCAAATATCGAATATTTCGCAGACTTGAATGCTCTTCTGAGGCATTTCATCTCTACGAGAAAGACTACCGGATTTTTGGCACGCGCCGCAGTTTTGAACAAGAGTATGAGCTTCTTTGAAAATTGTTGGCCAATAGAATCCAGCATCAAAACTTTTTTAGCTGTGGTGGTAGGACCTTAATGTCCCCCTGTTGGGCCATGATGGCATTCATCAAGAATTTTCCTTGTTTCTACTCCAGAAACACATCTTCGGATCAATCCGTCGGGACACATTATGAAAAGAAAAGGTTTTTCCCAATAATAGTGTTTTAAATCCGAAAAGAATTTACTTCTTTGAGCATGTTTAATCCTTTCTTGAGAATGTTTCCACCAAAATAATTTACAAAGTCTGCAAACCACGGTATTTCCTCTTCATCAATTTTATTGATGGTCATCAGAGTTTCATCGGGAAAATAATCATCAATTTCGTATTCCTTTAATTCTTCCAAATTTGGGTTCTCAAGACGAGACAAATGATCGGCAAAAAGATTTTCTGCTCCTTTCTTATCTTTTATTTCGATATCGAATTCTTGGAGTAGTAAAATCCAGCGAATAAGACGCGGTTTTGCATCTTGTTTAGCAAACAGATACTTGAGTGCTGAATGATCGGTGAAAAAAACTGTTTTGGAAAGCACGAGATAAGATCTGAATTTGTTAAAAGCAAAAACTACGGCTAATAATTCCTTCTCCGTAACCGTATAATTTTGTTGGGCATTGTTAAGTGTTTTGCTAGCGAAGTATATAGGACGAAAATGTTTTCCTTCACGTTGTCCTAAAACAGCTCCAACAGCAAAATCGCTTGCGTCGCACATAAGCTCAAAGGGTAGCGACCAATTAGGTGAAACCATAATCAAGGCACTCGTCAATTGACTCTTTAGTGTTTCAAAAGCTTTAATGCAATCTGCATTGAAATCAAAAACAGAATCTTTTTCAAGAAGTTTTGTCATAGGACGAGATATTTTCGAAATATCCTTTATGAAACAACGGTAGAAACCGGCATGTCCTAAAAAACTTCTAACGGCTTTAACGTTAGTTGGAGGTGGTCATTTGGTGATAACATCAATTTTTGCTTTATCAACCTCCATTCCTGAACTTGATATTTTGTGTCCTAGCACAATACCTTCGGTTACCATAAAATGGCATTTTTCCCAATTGAGAACAAGATGTGCAGCTTCACATCTTTCAAGCATTTTGTCTAGATTTGAAAGACAAGCTTCAAAAGAATCTCCAAATACTGAAAAATCAACCATGAAAACTTCCATAGATGTCTCAAGCATATCTTGGAATATAGCAATCATACACCTTTGAAAAGTGGCATGTGCATTACAAAGACCAAAAGGCATACGCCGATAAGCGTAGGTTCCAAAAGGACATGTGAATGTGGTCTTCTCTTGATCAGAAGGATCAATAGGAATTTGGAAATAACCTGAAAACCCATCGAGGAAACAAAAGTATTTGTTGCCTGCTAATCTTTCAAGCATTTGATCCATAAATGGGAGAGGAAAATGATCTTTCCTGGTGGCTTTGTTCAATTTTCTATAATCAATACATACTCGCCATCCAGTGACTGTTCTAGTAGGAACTAATTCATTCCGTTCGTTGGTCACTACAGTCATTCCTCCTTTCTTTGGAACACAATGAACAGGACTTACCCAAGGACTATCTTCTATGGGGTATATGATTCCAGCGTCAAGAAGTTTAATGATTTCTTTCTTGACAACTTCTTTCATGTTTGGATTGAGTCGACGTTGTCTTTCAACAACAGGTTTAGCACCTTCTTCGAAATTGATTTTGTGTTTACAGAAATCAGGACTAATTCCAAGGATATCAGAAGTTTTCCACGCAAAAGCGCGTTTATGCTTCTTAAGGACTGAAACGAGTTTTTCTTTTTCATCATCTTTGAGAAACGAAGATATGACTACAGGGAGAAGTGAATTCTCCCCCAAGTAAGTATATTCGAGATTATTTGGAAGTGGTTTAAGCTCAAGATCGGTGGGTGGTTCTTGAAGAGATGTCTTGATCCTCATTTGATCATTAATCGTAATTTCTTCGAAATTCTCCTCAACTATTTCTCCTTCCTCAACTTCTTCATCATCTTCTTCAAATTTAACTTCCATAAATTCAGCGAACTCTTTATCAAAATTCGTTTCATTTATTTTCTCAGAAGTGGTTGTGAAAGGATCAGAATCGTCAAGTAATGCATCCAACTCTTCCTCAGTGACTTCATCGATTACATCAATGTTAAAACAAGTGTCATCACCGGTATATAGATATTTCATTGCTTTGTCGATTAGAAAGGTAATTTTATCTTCTCCAACTCCTAGATTGAGTTCTTTACCTTTAACTTTGATTATGGCATCAGCGGTGTTTAGGAAAGGTCTTCCTAAGATTAAAGGTACATGTCTATCTTCCTCCATTTCTAGAATTACAAAATCTACCGGGAAAACAAATTTACCAACTTGGACAAGCATGTTTTCAGCAACCCCAACAGGATATTGGTATGTATGGTTGGCTAATCGAATACTCATCTTTGTGGGTTTCAAAGTATTGATAGAAAGTTTAGAATACAACGAGTAGGGCATCAAATTAATACTTGCACCGAGATCGGCTAAAGCATCACAGGTGATGTTGTTTCCTAACGTGCATGGAATTAAAAAACTTTCGGGATCTCCCAGCTTTGGTGGAACTTTGTTTTCAATGATGGCTGAACATTCTTCATTGAGGAAAGCAGCAGATATTTGCTCTAACTTATTTCTGTTATTAAGAAGTTCTTTAAAAAATTTCCCATATTTGGGCATTCCAGCTAGAACATCAACAAGAGGTATATTGAGTCTAACTTCTTTGATCATTACAACAAACTTCTTAAAACGTTCCTCCTTTTTCTCTTTTCTAAGAGCTTGTGGGTACGGAATTTTTGGAGTGTATGCTTTGATTGGTTGGGTTGTTTTTTGGGTTGATGTTTCAGGAATATCTTTCTTTTCTGCTTCAGCTTCTTCTTCTTCACTATCATCATCGATGACTTGGGTTTCATTGGGATTGGGCGGTGGATCGTAAGAAAGGCCACTTCTTGTGAATACAGCATTGATATGCTCATTCCCGGTTTGTGGTGGACGATACGTTTTGTCATTTGATCCAGAAGGCTTTGGGTTGGATTGGGTATTACTTGGTAATGTTCCAGGTGTTCGTGAAGAGAATTGATCAGAGAGTCTACCAAATTTTTGTTCAAGATCCTGAATAGAAGCTTGACGATTTTTCTGACCTTGCTCAACTTTGGTTTTGAGATTTAAAAATTGGTTCTTAACAAATTCATTTGTGGATCTTTGAGCAGTCACGAAATCTCACATCATTTTTTCGAACTCGGGTTCTTCTGGTTTTTTGTCAGAATTTGGTGGATTTGGATTGTCTACTCGTGGTTGAGAATCACGGTTGTTGTCCCTTTGGCAATCTTGCCAATTTCCAGAATTTCTTCCGTAATAATTACCACGAAAACCTCCTCCATGGTATCCTCCTTGAACATAATTGACTTCCCCTTCATTGGATCCAACCATGGGTTGGTCGTCACATTCGGATGCAGTGTGATTACCTCCACAGTTGTTACAACCTTCTGGCATTTCTTTCATTTCTCCTTTGATATCTTTATATTGCGAGTCGATTTTGGAAGTTAAGGCTTCCATTTTCTCCATGAGTTTAGAAGTATCGGAACTTTCAGAAAAAGCAACGGTCTTTCGCAAAGGCTTGGTTTTGGAATCTTTTGACCAATCGAGTTTAAGAAGCACTCGATCTTCGAGCAATTGATATGCCTCATTGGGAGTTTTATAAAGAAAATTTCCTCCAGCATCAAGAATTCCTTGAGATGTTTCATCGAGTCCATGGTAGAAGATTTGGATAATGGTTCCTCATCCTAAACCATGTCCGTGACAACTACAAAGTAAATCTTTCATACGAAGCCAAGCTTCGACAAGAGATTCATTGGGGTTTTGTGAAAAAGCACGAATTTCTCCCATGAGACGATCAAACATGGTAGGTGGAAAGAATCGGCTTATAAAAGCTTGCCTCATCTTCTCCCAAGTACTGATAATTCCTGGAGTTAATTCGTTATACCACACTTTGGCATCTCCGGCGAGTGATGACGGAAAAAGTCTAAGTTTAATGGCATTGACATCGGTGTTGCCATATCGAAACATGCCGCAAATTTCAATGAATTCGGCGATGTGTTTGTGAGGATCGGCCCTCGAACGGCCATCGAATTGACGGTCTTTGATCATAGAAAGATGGTGTCCCTTCACGGTGAAGTTATCACCAAGGTTAACGGCAACAATAGCAGCTCCAGGAGTGGGTGCTACGTTTCGGTTTGTGGCCCACATGGGTTGGTCATCGGCCATTGGAAAAGGTTGATTGGTGAATGGGTTATAAACAACTAAAGCTTCGGAAAGATTATCAAAAGGTGGGTTTGGTACTCTTGGTACATGGTTGTTTGGTGGAACAAATGGTGTTCTTCTTCTTCTTGGTCTACGGATTAGAAAGAGGTGAAATTGGTTCTACTCCGGTTGATCGAGTGTTCATACAATTACCGAGTGAATCTCAGAAACTTTGGAACAAACGAGCAAAGAATGGAAACAATTTGGAAAATCAGGTAAAAAGGAACCGATCGGTTAGATTGAATACCGATCGGTTGGTTTGAACAATTTGGAATGACCGATCGGTTGGTTGGCTCGGATTTTTTTTTTTTTTTTTTTTTTTTTTTGGAAAACGAACAAGAAAAGAAATAGAACTTTAAAACTTACAGAAAACACAATCAAAATCCCCAGCAATGGCGCCAAAAACTTGATGTGTGCTCACGGTGTGTACAAGTTTTAAATTTATAAACACGATTACCGGATATAGAAATAACACATACGAGCAAGTGAACTCGTCCGTTATAGCAAGATTGAGTTGGTAAGTCGGGATCGTTCGTAGGGATTTGTGAGTGAATCTAAGCGTAAGTTTAAAATTAAATTTCTAATTCTAGCGATAATGATTATAAGATAATTCAAATGATTAAAAACTACATTTGCTTAGACTAGTTAACTACTCATAAGAAAAGCCTGATTGTGATAACTTCCTTAACATGTTGGTAATTGGAATTAGTTGGTGTTCTAATCTATTGTTTCTACAAGTTAAATCTTCGTCAAGATTTTAGTTTATAAAAACAAGCATTAGGTTTGGACCAATCAATTCAAGGTTCATAAAGTTGAATTAACAACCTTAAACACAAAAATAGTTTCTTGTTTAATCAAATGCTTTTAAGAAATGGTAAATACAAAAGGTAACCGAGTCATAGACAACAAGGTTACAATTGATTATAAACTACTAAAACTTTCGACCAATTAGGCATTTATAACCAATCCGATTTGATTAACAAAAAGTATCCTCATTACAATTATACCTTAGTTCCTTTGTTTAGTCAAGAATGATTATGGTGAAAAAACAATCTTTTATAGACAAAAGAATATAACTAGTTGAATGATAACAACCCTTTCGGCCAATGATATTATAAGCAACTAGTTAAACTTGACTCAACAAATGTCACTATGAAACTTTAGTCTAATTGGGTTTTAGAATTGACTTGAAATTGAATTAAAACATGTTATCACAATCATAGACTAATCATTTAGTAATTAACATCATCTAAGCAAATGCAAAAAGGTTACTAGCCACTCATAACAAACATGAACATAAACTCAGAATATTGAACATTAGAAATCATGATTAAAGTCTTACAAATGTTTGGAATATGATTACATATGAATAGGAAATGATTTCCTAAGTGTTGGTGTTGACTTCTTGAGAATTTGACCTCCGGATGTTGACTTTTTGGACTTCCAATGCCTCCCAAACTTTATGAACGAATTTTGAGACTAGTGAGACAAGTAAAGGATTGCTTTGTTGTTGGTGTATTGAGTTGTAATAGTTGTGATGAAATTGTGTGTTGAAATGAGATTGCAAAGCCACTATTTATACTAATCATCAAGCCTAGGCTCATCAATGCAACAACTTGGCCTCCAAGGTGAATAGAAGGACCTAGAATGGCAGAGAGAAGGGCCTAGAATCGGGTAGAATGAGATAGAAAACATCTTGCAAAACTTTTACGAGCTGACCAACCGATCGGTTGGTTGTGACTTCTGCGACTAACCGGTCGGTTGGAGTTATAACCGATCGGTTGCTTGTGACCAATTCCTCTGACCGATCGGTTAGATGAGTGACCGATCGGTTGCTTTTGTTCTGACAGCAACAAACTTGATCTTTACTTGGCTCTTTGTTCTTTGTCCAAACTTGATTATTCCTTGTCAACGTTCTTTGGAATGATGAAAACTTGGATTCTTCTTTGTGAAATGCTTGAATGAATTGAGTCTCGAGATGAGAATGACATTTCCTTCATTTTCTTCACTTTTTCCTGTTTTTGGCTACAAATGCTTGCAAACACACTTTGATACGATTATGGGACAAAAGCATATAAAAATAGCCAAAAAAACATACGAATAACGCCACTAAAAACATGCATAATTTGAGCGTTATCAGGTACCATACCGTTTTTCCGGTACCCATGCTCATCCCTAGTTGCGGCTCAAAAGCGCAGGAAATAAGTGTGCTTAAGCAATCTTTGTTGTAGGTCATGGGTGGTATGGTTAATCATCTTATGATGAAATTATGTCATAGTAAGATAATGTATTGTTGGTGTGTGTTTCTTGTTTGTATTTGCAATTGCACTTGTTGTATGTCCTATGTTGTTTTAATGAATTAAAAGTTGCTTATGTGCTTATATGGATTCTTGCTTATTTTAATGCTCAACAAGTGATTACTGGAGTCATATTAGACAAACTTATACATATAATCTTGTAAACTAACCCATGTTGTAAGTATCCAAATGGTAACCTAACCCATTTTGGACTTTCACATGTGAGGATTGCTTGGTTATTGCATGTTGTGTTGTTTTATGTAGCTAGGCCACCGCAAAGGTGAGGCTCTTGACCCATGGATCCCCGCCTTGAAACAAGGGGGAGCAACAATCTAGGAGGAGCTATATTCAAGGGGGAGCACGGTCGGGTGCACATGGACCAAGCAACTTTCCCATTTCAAATGGAAGTCCCACCTTTTTTATTCGACAAAAGGGGGAGAAGGAAAGCAAGAGCCTGAAGACCAAGTTAAAGAACAAACAAAGGCTTCACCAAATTACAAGGCAAGGTCAAAGACGCAAGCTACACCAAAGGCGTGCTTTGTCTTCACTACGTTTTGTAATTTTATTTGCTTTCGGATTTTATTTGTCATCATCAAAAAGGGGGAGATTGTTGAGGCAACATGATCAAGATCTCCTAATGGTTTAATGATGACAAATAAACCTTCGAAACACATAAAATAACAAACGGTAGCCAAAATTACCCGAATCCATATCTGGTGCTGGCGCGCTGCCCGTGCGTTCACGCGTGGGCGACGCGCCAGGCTTCTGTATGGTTAGGGACGAATTTTAAAAGTCGGCTTTCCCCTTACCCGAAAAATTTGGATCTTTCAATACAGGTATGAATATATTATGTGCTTAATTTAGAATACTCGAAACGAGTTTTGGGATTAGTGAGATCCAACTTTTAAAAAACCCACTTACGGGAAAATGCCAACTCATGTTTTCTAATACTTGCCTCTAGCCAAGGCTTTTTCAAACTTAGGGAGCTTATATACTTCACGTAACATCACGTGAAAGCATCCATATGCTCATATCCCGTGCTTACGTCTTCTCTAATCACGTAACGGGTTTACTCCCTTATTGGACAAACTAAGTCCAAGGTCTCTTTGCATAAACGCATCCTTTCCTGCATTGGTTATGCTTTACATCAAGGCAAAGCACTTGACATTTTTGCACCAAGGTGTTAGTTGAGTACTTCGAGTTGTGGAAAGTCATGAGATATGAAATTATGGATTCTCGACGTTATATTACTTGAACTTATAAGTAACTTATGATTTTCTCAACTTATAATCTTAATTGTCTAAACCTTTTTCTTCTTAATGACAATGAGATTACTTCTTAATCTTTTCCTAATCACTTTTTAACCTTCTTAATCACAAAAGACAAAGCCACCAAAATCTCCCACAATCTCTCCAAAAAATCATTTTCCAACATCTTCTTACATATTCCCTTACACCTCTTACACACCCTTACGCCCTTTGACTCACACACTCTCCCATACAAGATTCCCCACTTTATACAATACCAATACACCTTTCTCATACACCAATACATACTCTTCCCTATACATACATACACATCCTTTCACATACACTCTTTTCTACACATACACATTTTCTCATACATACACTCTTTTCTACACACACATTTATTTTCAAAATATACACACTTCACTCACATACTCCTCTTTACACACACAAGGCTCCCCATCCAATCACTCTTACACATACTTACACATAAAACTTACTCCCTATACACATCACATCTTATACAACCCATATCTTACACTCCCAATACTTTCTCATTCAAAATACACACACTACTCACAACCATTTCACCTTCTACACACACTAGGCTCCCCATCACATCCAACTCTTACATATTCTCTTACACATTCTTACACTATCCAACCTTTATTCCATTACACACTTACACAATCCAACTCATACCTTATATTCCTTACACCCTTTCACATCCCAAACCTTCCTCCCGAAGAAATGGAATATTCCTTGGGATATCCCTATCTTAACCAAACCATGGTTCACATCTAACCAAATTATGGTTACTTCTCAACACACACCATTCTTAACCCAACCATGGTTCTTCTAACCTAACTATGGTTAGTTCTCTACATTTAACCTTGGTTAACTCTTAACCACACCAAGGATGGAACATTCCCTTAGATACACTCTTTAACCTAACCATGGTTTATTCTCTACACCTTTAACCTAACCATGGTTACTTCTTAACCTAACCCTCCTCACTCTTCCTTATAGAGGAATATACCATGGTATATTCTCTTCTTACTTATGCCATGAGAGGAATACCATTTCTACCCCTACCAAATTACCCTTTCTACCTTTCTACCCTTGGTAATTTGTTTTTCTCATAAACAATTCACAAAACATTTTCTAAATTGGCTATTTGAGTTGGTAAACCTTAGAATTATTAATATTAAGGTTTTGTGTGAAGTGCAATTGGGGGTTTAGCAATGTAAGGTAGTTATAAGGTCAACACCCAAAGATTTGGAAAAATCTTTACAGACGCCTGGCGTGCTGCCCACGCGTTGACGCGTGGGTGACACGCCGACCTCGGTAAAATTTTCCCAAGTTTGGGTTTTGCCTATAAATACCATGCCTTGCCTCTTGTATTCCTCACCCCTTGCCATTAATATTCTTTCTCTCTACATTCTTTCTCTCTAATCTCTCTATCTCTCTTGTGTTCTTAGTAAAACACACTTACATCTTTAAAAGAACACATCTTCTTGCAAGGGAAGAATCACAAGAACCTAATCCACTCTTATGATTGTGTCGAGGGTCTTCTATCTTATACCCTTTTTACTTCAATCGAGTCTCTAGGTTAGGTTAGGGCTTGATTGAACAAACAATCTTTTTCATTCATTTGTTTGTAAGGGAAGTCTTGTGTCTTTGTGACCAAGCCTAGATCATTGGGGATCTAGTTGGGGGTTTGATACTTCCGGGTGGAAGTTTTGGTTGTGGTCTTGGTGACCCTTTGGTTAAGTCGAATCACGAGATTCTTTAGGGTGGTTTCCGAGGGCGTAATACCGTGGGAGTAACTCCTTCTTTGTAAGCATCGATATTGTTGAATATCGGTGTCGTGGATTCGCAGCTGGACGTATGGATGGTATAAACCCCCAATCCCGAACCAGTATATATCGTGGTGTCTCTTTACTCACTTTATATACTTATGTTTGTATTAGTGGTTGCTCATGTTTAAAACCACTTGGTGAACTTCTTGGCTTAAAGTTTTTAAACAACTAAAAAGCCGAAGAAACTGTATTCACCCCCCCCCCCCCCTTTCCCTCTACGGTTCTACGGCTTTGATAATTTCTAGTTTGATCACTTGATGATGAGACGGTGTTATTATAACGTTAAAAAAAGCCATTGGATTGGGTCTTAGCTAGCAGGCCAAAAAAAGATGAGGTGAGCCCAAGTGGCATCGAAACGGCGTCGTACATGTTTCAATATAATATATATATATATATATATATATATATATATATATATATATATATATATATATATATATAGTAATATTTCAGTGCATATATTAATTGTACAATATGTATTTATAGACGTATTACTTAAATTTTTTGTTTTAAAATGTCTTAATAATTAAGAGAAGGTATTCTTCCTACATTATATATAGTGTGGATTAAATGTATTTTACAAATTTAGAATAAAAGTATAAATTTATTAATGCACATTAACAAGTGTTTTCATCTCACCAGATAAGAATTTTACTTACATGTGTCTAGTAAACACACTACATGAAATTGAATGTGTAAGTTAAATAAATCAAAAAATAGGTGTTTGAGTAATGTATGTATGTGTGTGTGTATATATATATATATATATATATATATATATATATATATATATATATATATATATATATATATATATATATATATGGAAGGAATCAGGTACGTTTTTGGATTTTAGTGCGGACAGTACGGACGAATCTCAGCCTCCATCTAGTCAACCATCTAAAAAAGGCGGAGTGGCAGTATCGTAAATAACCCTTCTTTTTTTAAAATCGTTAATATCACAATAACTTTTTTATTGAAAAAAATTCAAAAAAATCTGAAAAAATTTAAAAAATAAAAACGATAACAAATTATTAAGAATCGCTGAATAAAAATTTAAAAAATCGTTTTCATCATTAAATGTATTGTGATATTAGAGTCTGATTTTGACTTTTTTACAAAAGTCAAGATCATATCTTGATATCACATAAACCTTTTTTTTATTAAAAATTTTATTATCACAATAACTTTTTTGATATTACAGAAATTTTTTCTTAGTAAAATTGTTAATATCACCGAAATTATCATGTGTTTTTTAATATCATGGTTCATTTTTACATGTAAAAAAACTTAGTATCACGGTTGCTTCATAAAATCACCGTATCTTTCTTAATATCAAAAGTTAATTTTTTTAGTATCACCATAACTTTTCTTAATGTCGTAATAAAAGAAAATAGTGATATTAAGTTTTTTTACAAATATCAATGTAACTTTTTAAGTAAATATCGTTAATATCATGGTAGGACTCATAATATCCTTACTATCATAGTAGCAATCATAATCACAAAAATAAAAGAGCTTAGAAAAAATCTGAAAAAATAAATAAATAAGACAACCATAGTAACGATCCCTTAAAAGGAAAAAAAAATTAAAAAAAAAAATCGTTTTAATGGTAAATTAGTATCATGATAGTTGCGTTAGATCTTGACCTTTTTAAAAAAGTTAAGATCAAATCTAGAAATTGATGGTCCAGATCTATCCGTACATCCGCTATAAAATTAATGTTCAATGAATGTGTCATTTGCTTAAAAAAGAAAATTTTTATTCAATAAAAGTAAAAAAGAAAAAAAAAAAATGCAACCCGATTGCCCAAAGTTGACAAATTACATACATCATAGCAACCAAAATAATATTTCAAAATATTTACATTCATATTAACAACAAATTATTCATACGTGGTATCTCTACTCTGACCTCCATGTCTCCATGTGTGCAAGTTTGTTTGTTTATGTGTGTGGGTAAAATTGTTCTGTAAACCTCAACTATCGTACTATGTTTTGCTACTTATGAAACAAAAAACCGATCCACCACATTGGTGTGTTATGAAAAGGAAGTCTTTTTAGGTTTGGTGTAACTGTGATATTCTCACCACTTCCTTCTCATTGTCTAATTAACTTTTTATCACATCACCTAACCTACTACCTAACAGTTGTAGTGTTAACTACACAATCAAACACATAAAAATGTCTCGCTTTAACCTGATGAGCACATCTTCCTCAGCATCACATTAGTTTTTGAATACACCACCTTACCACCACTTTTAATGACGTAGTGGTCACCACCTAACCCAACACATAAAAATACTACACTTATTACAAACATACTCCATGATATACGACACACACTTACAAAAAAATAAAAAATAAATAAAGGTGCAAACCATCTAACCGAGTCCATTTTCCCT
Source organism: Artemisia argyi (assembly GCA_030686995.1). Taxonomy (NCBI): domain Eukaryota; kingdom Viridiplantae; phylum Streptophyta; class Magnoliopsida; order Asterales; family Asteraceae; genus Artemisia; species Artemisia argyi. The sequence goes on from CM060685.1 coordinate 62,831,774, forward strand.
CATTCGCGCGCTAAGGATTTTGGTCGTCATGTTCTTCACATGTGTAGCAAGTGCTTCACATGTTGTGCTATAACCACAACACATAGTATATACAAACATAACATACAATATATCACACTCACTCGTAACAAGAAAAATAATACTGTAATAAAAAAGTCGACCTTTACTCTATTTTTCCTTCCTTTCTGTTAGATAAAGAAGACCGCTTTACCAACATTTTTTTCCATGACGTCTGAAGGAGCGCCTTCACATGTGAAGTTTCCAGCCATAACGCATAGTCTTGCGTCTAGATTGGTTTCTTTATATAGATATTTCTTAAGTTTACTTACTGTATTGTTATTTAAAGTTTTAAACAATTGATATTGATATCTCTCAATTATTTACTTCAAAAAACCCTAACTAACATGTAGAGTGAGAAACTGAGAATGGGGCGATTTAGAGCTAAAACCAAACTCCAAACTGAAAGATCGTGTGTTAACTTTTCCAAAACAAAAGGCCGAATGAAAATTTGGTTTGGTTTTTGGGTCTTTTTTTGGGTTTTTTAATTCAAGGTCAAGCTTTTCTAATGTTATAAATTGTATTTCATATATTATTAGCCAAAGCCAAAACTAAATGTAAATAAGTTCATATTTGCATTGAAAATAAATAAAACAAAACAAATGGTATATATATAACGATGAAATAAATACTCTTCTAATAAAGGTGAAATAAAGAAAAATAAACTCTTCGGTTTTGTTATAACGTTAGTTAAAAGATATCTATTTATAATACTATAAGATTAGGCTCTCTAATTAAATGTGGATTAATGAAGATAGATGTTCTTGAGTTAAAAAGGTGTGTTGAGTCTTTGATTGTTCATCTATAGTAATTGCATGAATTATTAGCTACATATCCAGAGTCCATGGTTACAAGTATTTCTTATTAATAGAGAGTTGTTTATAAAATCATGAAAGGAGAAGAAGTGCAAGGGTTGCCCGAATTGATCTCAAGGCATTTAGTATAGAATTAAACGTCGGTTAGATGAAGTGCAAGAGTTGCGAAAGGTTACAAGAAAAAAATTAATGATTTAACATAACTCTTGCTTATATAAACCGGCCAAAATCACATTTAGTATGTACATTTGAATATGATTCACACATCTTTTAGATTTTTGATTGTTGGTACCGGTATGTAAATTCTCTTTTGCAACATTTTGGAGATGATTCACACATCTTTTAGATCTTTGTAATTAACTTAGTTTTCTTTTTTTCTTAATTTAATTATCATACGCAAGTACCATGAAAATCACACAAGATATGGATGCTCAGATAAATGGAACCAAATATTGGGATACCAACCATTTTCTTTGTTTCTTACATATTTAAGTGGTTGTTATAGATAAGCATATATATAGATATATGTATTATATTAATGCATTTTCGTATACAAGTAATTTATGTTCGTTTTCTATTGATGTAGCTCACATGTGCGAATTGATTCAAGAAAATGTGCACGAGCATGTATGTAAAGCAACATTTAAATGGTTAAATGATATTTTTTAGCGTGATTAGTTTATGTAAGTAGTTGCTTTCGAATGCTCTTTGAGAAATATTAGAATGAATTTATCGTGTGCAATTGAATTATTATTGAAAAGAAGAAGGTCCGCGCATCGCAAAGTGATTTCTTTTTCTATATGCAGAATCATTAGTGAGAAACCAGTATTTACTCCCATTAAATGAGTTTGCCATAATAGCAAAATACGACATATTAAAAATATCACATTGATTAATGAATAGAAAGGAAAAAATACAGAATTTTGACTTAAAACCGCTTGTAAATTATAATATCAAATAAAAAAGTTGAGTTTTAAACATAGCAAAAGTTCAAACTTTTATCGAAAAATAAAACCGGTGCGTTTAATGTGAAGTATATACAACATCGAGATGGAAGTGCAAGGCTTGTCGTAAGTTATCACGTGATATTTAGTAATTAGTATAAAATTAAAAGTCGGTTATGGATTGAGATGAAGTTGAAAAGGTTACAAGAATAATTGATGATTTAACCTAATGTAATATATATATATATATATATATATATATATATATATATATATATATATATATATATATGTATGTATGTATGTATGTATGTATGTATGTATGTATTATGTTAATGCATTTTCATATACAAGTAATTTATGTGTGTTTTCTATTGATGTATCTCACATGTACGAATTGATTCAAGAAAATGTGCACGAGCATTATGTAAAGCAACATTTTAACGTGATTAGTTTATGTAAGCATGCAACTTGAATAATGAATATAAAAGAAAAAATACATAATTTTTGTTCAAACCCATTTGTAAATTAAAAAAATTAAGTTTAAGACATAATAGAGGAGTCCAAAGGTTTTAGGAATTATTAATAATGTGTTAATTAATATTCATTTAGTTAGCTATTTAGAATTGCTTTTATTGATAAAATTTATTAATATTAGTTAGACTTCAATGTTATTTTCAACGAAATTAGTTGTACAATAAAATGAGATAAAGGTAAAAAGGTTTGTAACGATTTTTATACAGTTTATGAGGCATTATTATATATACCAATAAAATGAGATAAAGCTAAAAAGGTTTGTAACGATTTTTATACAGTTTATGTGGCATTATTATATATACATTATTACACAAACTTTAACTTACAAACTTAATAAAGAAAATATATAACACACATTAAACTATGACCAATTAGATAGACCCGTGTGCTTCATATTACCATGCAAAAACCATCTAATGGAAAAGTATTGTAGGGCTAAGTAATAGACCAAAAGAAACAAAGCCATTTTTTTAATGCAAATAAGTAATAAACCAAAAGAAACAAAGCCATCACAACTTAATAACCAAAAGCCCATTTATAAAATATAACACCACAAAACATAAACAACATCAAACATTTTTAAATTTTTATACAAGAAAGTCAAAACGTTTTCATACAACATACTAAACAATAATTAAGCATACACTCGCTAATACACAGAAAGAATACGCGATTAACAAGTAGATTTGAAGCCTGTGCGTAACACGAGTTCTTCATGCCTCGTTCTTACTAATATAATGTATGTATATCTTATTTTTTACACTCTTGTGTCTACTTGTTTAAAATGTTATGCATATTTTCTAAAAGTTCAGCTTACATTAGTATGGGGCGGTTCCGTTTGGGTTTTCATACAAAACCAAAAACCGTACCATTGGTTTTGGTTTATAAATAATCAAAACCGAACATTCAGTTTTTCAAAGTGGTTTATTTATTGATTTATTTTTGTTGGCTTTTTTTGGGGTTTTGGTTTGTTTTGTTTGTTTTTTTTTTTTTTTTTTTTTTTTTTTTTTTTGTTTTCTTGTTCACCCTCTAATATTATTTTTTTGGTTTTCTTGTTGGCTTTCGTTGAAAATGATACTTTTTAACGTGATTAGTTTATGTAAGCATGCAACTTGAATAATGAATATAAAAGAAAAAATACATAATTTTTGTTCAAACCCATTTGTAAATTTAAAAAATTAAGTTTAAGACATAATAGAGGAGTCCAAAGGTTTTAGGAATTATTAATAATGTGTTAATTAATATTCATTTAGTTAGCTATTTAGAATTGCTTTTATTGATAAAATTTATTAATATTAGTTAGACTTCAATGTTATTTTCAACGAAATTAGTTGTACAATAAAATGAGATAAAGGTAAAAAGGTTTGTAACGATTTTTATACAGTTTATGAGGCATTATTATATATACCAATAAAATGAGATAAAGCTAAAAAGGTTTGTAACGATTTTTATACAGTTTATGTGGCATTATTATATATACATTATTACACAAACTTTAACTTACAAACTTAATAAAGAAAATATATAACACACATTAAACTATGATCAATTAGATAGACCTGTGTGCTTCATATTACCATGCAAAAACCATCTAATGGAAAAGTATTGTAGGGCTAAGTAATAGACCAAAAGAAACAAAGTCATTTTTTTAATGCAAATAAGTAATAGACCAAAAGAAACAAAGCCATCACAACTTAATAACCAAAAGCCCATTTATAAAATATAACACCACAAAACATAAACAACATCAAACATTTTTAAATTTTTATACAAGAAAGTCAAAACGTTTTCATACAACATACTAAACAATAATTAAGCATACACTCACTAATACACAGAAAGAATACGCGATTAACAAGTAGATTTGAAGTCTGTGCGTAGCACGAGTTCTTCATGCCTCGTTCTTACTAATATAATGTATGTATATCTTATTTTTTACACTCTTGTGTCTACTTGTTTAAAATGTTATGCATATTTTCTAAAAGTTCAGCTTACATTAGTATGGGGCGGTTCCGTTTGGGTTTTCATACAAAACCAAAAACCGTACCATTGGTTTTGGTTTATAAATAATCAAAACCGAACATTCAGATTTTCAAAGTGGTTTATTTATTGATTTATTTTTGTTGGCTTTTTTTGAGGTTTTGGTTTGTTTTTTTTTTTTTTTTTTGGTTTTCTTGTTCACCCTCTAATATTATTTTTTTCAATTTGCTACAATCTACCTGGTTTACTGTATAAAAAATTTACATTATAAATTAAAATTTTAAAACCAGACATTTAGCATTAAAAAATAGGACCATCACAAAAATAATAGCCTCGTTCCACCGTTATAAGCTATAAAATAACTTCTAAAATAACAGGACCATTATAGTCATATTAGAAACTAAAATTAAAATTAAAGTTTAACTAATGGCGTCCTCCTCTACCTCTTCTTTGAACAAAAACACTATCACAAACAACAACAAAAGAAAAAGAATCCATTACCACCACCATCAACATCAATGGTGCATTCATCATTCAAACAAGCACCAAATGTATGTCCATACGCGGGCGTATCCCAAGAAATTTAAGAGAAGTGCAACGAAGGCAAGAATGCTGTAAGGAAATATTGAAGTCAGAATTAATACTGCTGACAGGTTTCTGCGGAAGCTTATAGTTGTTTCTACTGATGACTGGTTCCTGCTGATGCATAGTGATACTTCGGATGTAGTTAATCTGTGGATAAACATTAGTTATTTATAGATAAGATCTTTAGTATATCTTCTAGAATTTTATGAATATACGTTTCTTTTAGAAGAGATTAGGGTTTCCACTAGTATATAAGGAACCCTAGGTCATTGTATTATGTACGAGTTTCAAAAACATTAATAGTGAATAATATCGATCCATAGAGGATCAAAGTTTAGTATACAGTTTGTTTTTATATTCCGCAATAACTATAAGCTCACAGAGATTATCTATTTAGTCTTACTGGTGATTACATTAGTAGGCTAACGATCTATTGGCTCGAGATCTATTAAGGTTTAGATCCAACAACTGGTATCAGAGCCACGAGATACTCTTTGTAACCTAACCACACTCAAATAACTCTTCACTTAAAACCAATGGGAGACAAATCATCCACTGATGTCACTCTCTCAGAAACCAGCTCTCTCACTCAGCAACTGCAACAGGTTGCTTTCTCAAACAGCAATGCCAAGCTACCCTTTCTCAGGAAGGACGAGTATGAGATCTGGGCTATGAAGATGCAAAACTGGATTACAAGTGTTGACTGCAATCTCTGGAATGTGATTCTCAATGGCTGCCGTCCTAAAAAGCAAACAAAAGATGTTGATGGCAACATTAAGACTGTGGAACCTGTTTCTGCTGAAGAGATCCTTGATGTACAAAGGGAGAACAAAGCAAGAACTATTTTGCTTCAAGCAATCCCTGATGACCACATGGGAGATTTTCATTCCATGACTGATCCTAGAGAAATCTGGTGGGCTATAAAAACTAGATTTGGGGGCAATGAAGAATCTAAAAGGATGAGAAAGAGTATGTTGAAGCAAGAATTTCAAGAATTCAGGATAACTGAAGAAGAGGGTCTCCACAAAGGCTATGATAGGTTTCAGAAGAAACTAAGTCACTTGAATCAGCTTCTAGCTAGACCTGACAATGAGGAAGTGAATTCTAGGTTTCTAAGAGCCTTACCTCCCTCCTGGTCTCAGGTTAGCATATCCTTGAAAACCAAAGGAGGACTGGATTGTCTTTCGTTTGATGACTTGTATAACAAGCTCAGAGCTTTAGAAGGTGACATCAAGGGACACTCTCCATATGCAGCATCTCCTTCACAATCTGCACTTATCAGCTCTAACTCAAACTACATGCCACATACTTACTCAAGTCCATCCACTCCCAGTCAAAGTCTTCCCATTACCACATTGTCTTTTTCAAATGCTAATCCAATAACTCATCCAAAGATTAGTAATGTGATGGAAGATGTACTTCATTCGTTTGTTGCTGAAGTTGATAAACAGCAACAATTAGCTTATGAAGATTTTAAGCAGATTGATGAACTTGCTTTAGAAGATTGGACTTAAAGTGGCAAATGGCAATGATCTCACTCAAGGTCAGAATATTTGAGCAAAAGGTTGGTAGAAAGCTCAATGTTAATGGTAAAGATGCAGCTCGTTTTGATAGAAGAAAAGTGAAGTGCTATGCTTGTGGAGAAATTGGCCATTTTGCAAGAGAGTGCACGACCAAGAAGGGTGAAGCTAATACCAGATATTCAGCATACAAGAAGAAAGAGGTGGAGGCTGGAGAATCAAAAGCCTTGGTAACTGCTATAGATGCTGGTGTTGACTGGAATGAGCATGAATCTGAAGAGGCAACAAGCAGTTCTCCTCAAGTCTCCTGCATAGCTAGTTGTGATGCTCACTTCGCCCTCATGGGAATATCTCCTCAGGTATCTACTTGTGTTTGTGATTGTGATTCTAAATATAAAACTCTTAAAGAAGCTTATGATGAGATGAAACCAAAATATAATACTTGTTTTGTTGAAGCTCAAACATACAAAGAAGCTCTTAAAACTTTAGAACAACAGAAGGTGTGGTTTTAACATAATCAATTGGCTTATGAGGAAAAGATTAGAGTTTTAAATAGAGATTTAGAGAATACTAGCAATGAATTAAAGTTTACTGAAAAAGAAAAAGTTAGAATCGAGTCTGAGAAAGATGTTTTGCAAGAGAAATTGGATAAAGAAGTAGCTAGGCATAAAGAGTGGCTAGTTTCAGATGATAAATTATCTAGGTTGCTCTATAGTTGTAAGTCTGTAACATCTGAGATAGGTCTAGGGTTTAAGAAATATGTTGGTCCAGAAGCAAATCACTATTTAGATAAGAGAAGTCATAATTACTCTGTTCCTGTAAAATATCTAAAGGAAGGTGAGATGCATGCTGTACCAGGACCTATTAGAGGTGTATTTATGCCTACCACCAAAACCTCTGACTTTGATGGTTCACACCATTTGTTTGGCAAAATGTCTGAAGACTTGCCAAACCTTACTTGTAAATCTAACTCTGACTCTCCCACAAACATAGGAACCCCTAAGCCTACATCCCATAAGTTGGACTTACCAGAATCAAAGGAACACCCTGGCATTAGGATCAATGACTCCCCTGACTCTAGAAGTATATCTAGTAATGATTCTAATACATATGTCTCTTGTTCTTTCAGGGGCAAGGCCTCAGAGACCTCTAGTTATGCCAGCTGTGATTCCAAGACCAAGTCAGACTCACCCAAGTCCTTAATAAAGATTTCTAACAAGTCATCTTACAAGTCTGTGGACTCTGAAGTTGCTGCTGATGAAGTTCTTTCTAAGACAGCCTCTTCTGAAGACTTGTAATTTACTACTTTAGAAAACAATTCCTTTTAGTGTTTGCAAAACAATTTTATTTCTGATGTTTCTTTGAATAATTCTGTGTTTAATAAGACATCTTTTGGATTTAATAAATCTTCTAGGAAGAAGAAGTGTTTTGTTTGTGGTAGCAAAGTGCATTTGATTAAGGATTGTGATTTTCATGATAAGAGGATGGGTGTTTCTGTTGCCAATAATAGACCTAGACCAAAGTGTACCAATACTTATTCCAAACCCTCATTTGTTCCACAGGCACATTACACCATCAGCAGAATGAATTCTATTCCTGCTGATTGGTCTGTTCCTTCTGATAGGTCTGTTTCTACTAATAGATATGTTAATACCAATAGGAATAGATATATGTCAAGACCATTTTCTGGATTTAATTATTGGTATGGATATAATGACCCAATGTTTTTGGGAAGGGCTAATTGGGATTCTGCTGAAAAGTCCTCAGCAGATTGTTCTTGGACATTTAAAAGGCCATATAACTATAGGATTCCAGGAACAATTGTGGATCTAACTCATCTTCTTGGCTACATAATAATGATCCACAGAGCAGGCTCAAGTCTTTCATGACTTAAGTCTCTCCATATATTCAGGTTGTTGTATATTAACTATTGTTGTTGTAGGAACATCTTCTTCTTAATAAAGACTTAGGTATTGTTGATAGTGGTTGTTCAAGAAGCATGTCTGGGAATCCGGAGAAGCTACATGATTTTGTGCCTTTTAATGGAGGAATAGTGAGATTTGGAAGTGGAGTAGGAAGAATCACTAGTAAAGGAACCATTAGAACTCCAAAGGTGGATTTTGAGAATGTCTACTATATGAAGGAACTTCAAGGATTCAATTTGTTCTCAGTTTCACAAATCTGTGACAAAAAGCTTCCTGTGCTTTTCACTGAAGAGGGTTGTCTCATTCTTTCACCTGACTTCAAAATACCTAATGACAGTCATGTATTACTAAAGGTTCCAAGAAATCATAATCTTTACACAATCGAATTGAATGATGTCAAGCCAGAAGGTGATCTAGCAAGCTTGGTGGCTAAAGCATCCTTGGATGAATCTACTAAATGGCACAGAAGGATGGCACATGTTAATTTCAAAGTTATCAACAAGCTTGCTAAAGATGGACTTGTTCATGGACTTCCTTCCAAGATATTCACTAATGAACACAATTGTGTTGCATGTAATAAGGGTAAGCAACACAAAGCTTCCTATAAGGCCATTACTGCTGTAAGCACAATCTCAGAACCATTGCAGCTACTTCATATGGATCTTTTTGGTCCAACATCCATCAGGAGTATTGACCATAAGTACTTCTGTTTGGTAATCACTGATGCTTTCGGTAGATTTAGTTGGACATTCTTTTTGGTGACTAAAGATCAAACCTTTCAGACACTTAAAGAATTTATGGCTCTCATTGAAAACCAACTAAACAAGAAGATTAAAGGTATAAGGTGTGACAATGGGACAGAGTTCAAAAATGCTAATCTTATTGAACTCTGTAGGTTAAAGGGTATTAAAAGAGACTACAACACTCCTAGGACTCCACAACAGAATGGAGTTGCAGAAAGGAAGAATAGAACCCTTATAGAGGCTGCAAGATCTATGCTTGCTGACTCTAAACTTCCCACCATGTTTTGGACTGAAGCAGTTGGCACTGCTTGTTATGTGTTGAATAGGGTGTTGATTACTAAACCTCATAATAAGACACCCTATGAGCTTTTGACAGGGAAGAAACCTACCATTGAATATTTGAAACCTTTTGGATGTCAAGTGACTACTCTGAACACAAGTGATCACTTAGGCAAATTTGAAGCAAAAGCTGCTGAAGGGTATACTGTTGGTTACTCAGCTCATAGCAAGGCCTACAGGGTATATAACTTGGCTGCAAAGAAGATAGAAGAGACTCTTAACCTGAAATTTCTGGAGGATAATGAAAATGTTCAGGGAAAAGGTCATGAATGGTATTTTGACCTTGATTACTTAACAGATTATTTGGGGTATGCAAGACATAAAACCAACCCCTCTGCAGGTATACAAGTGTCACCTACTAACAGTGCATGTACCTTAGAAGATGAATCAAACAGTGATTCAGAATGTGATGAACCCACTATTGTTGTATCTTCTCTACCTATTCATATTACAGGTCCTCCTAACAAAGAAGCCTCTAATGCCAAAACTGCTGATGATGTGGAAAACTCAACCTATGCAGAAGATCTTGCTAGACTCAAAAAGCAAGCACATGCAGCTGCTGAATAAGCTGAAAGGCTTGGTCTTGAATTTGCCCAAGACACTGAAGCACTCTTGAAACAAGCTGTTGTTGAAGAAAGCAGAAAATCTATTTCTGTTGATGCATCTGCTGATGCAGTTGCTGATTCTGCTGAAGGCGATTCTGTTGAAGGCAATTCTGCTGCAGTTCCTATTTCCACTATCACATCCTCAAGTTTAGATGAACCTTTTGGCAGGTTTCCCTATCCCTCAGATCTTGCTAATGTTGAACAAAGTGATGGCATTTTTCAATCAGCTTCTTATGATGAAGACTTTGCTCCTACACTAACCAATCTTGATACCTCCATTGATGTTAATCCTGTTACCGCTAAAAGGATCAACACCATTCATCCAAAAGATAATATACTTGGTGATCCAAATGTTATGGTTCTCACCAGGAGTGCCATTAAGAATACCAAGTTTGGACAATGTGCATTTCTAATATATGTGTCTACTCAGAAGAGAGACAATCACACAGATCAGAAGCATTGTCTGTTTGCTTGTTTCTTGTCCCAAGTTGAACCAACAAGCATTAAACAAGCTTTGAGTGAACCTAGTTGGGTTGAAGCTATGCAAGAAGAGATGCAACCATTCAAGAATCAAGATGTTTGGGTCCTTGTTGATCTGCAGTGAAAATTGCTATTGGGACCAAGTGGATATTAAAATGCAAGAGGGATACAAGAGGTATTGTGGTCAGAAATAAAGCAAGATTGGTGGCTCAAGGTTTCAGACAAGAAGAAGGGATTGACTATACTGAAGTCTTTGCACCTGTTGCTAGGGTTGAGGTAATTAGATTATTTTTAGCATTTTCCTCATACATGGGGTTTAAGGTATATCAAATGGATGTCAAGAGTGCCTTCCTCTATGGAAAAATTGAAGAGGATGTCTATGTCACTCAACCACAAGGCTTTGAAGACCCCCAGAATCCTAAGAAGGTGTACAAAGTTGTCAAGGCACTTTATGGACTTCACCAAGCACCAAGAGCATGGTATGCTAGATTGTCTACATTTATATTGGAGCATGGCTATAGAAGAGGAGCAATTGACAAGACCCTCTTTATTAAGAAAAACTCCAGGGACATCATTCTAATACAGGTCTATGTGGATGATATTATTTTTGGCTCCATAAAAGAAGCATGGTGCAGGGAATTTGAAGATTTGATGAAAGGTGAATTTCAGATGAGTGCAATGGGGGAATTAACCTTTTTCTTAGGGCTACAAGTCAAACAACAACCTGAAGGGATTTTTATCCATCAGGAAAAATATGTTAAAGACATCTTGAAGAAGTTTGACTTTGAACTTTTGAGGACTGCCACTACTCCATATGAACCACCCAAGCTTAAAAATCCAAATGAACAAGATGAGGCTGTGAATGTTCACCTCTATAGATCCATGATAGGATCACTCATGTATCTCACAACTTCTAGGCCTGACATTACCTTTGCTGTCAGTGCTTGCTCAAGACATCAAGTCACTCCATTAACTTCCCACCTAAATGCAGTGAAGAAGATTTTCAAGTACATCAAAGGCCAACCCAAGTTAGGCCTTTGGTACCCAAGGGAATCACCATTTGTGCTGGAAGCATACAGTGATAGTGATTATGCAGGAGCTAATTTAGACAGGAAATGCACAACAGGAGGTTGTCAATTTCTTGGTAGAAGACTCATCTCTTGGCAGTGCAAGAAACAAACCATTGTGGCTACTTCTACTACTGAAGCAGAATATGTTGTTGATGCCAACTGTTGTGGTCAGGTACTTTGGATTTAGAATCAAATGTTGGATTATGGGTTTAACTTCATGAACATTAAAAGGCTTTTGATGGACCTAGGTTTAATCACCTAGTTGTCAACATTAGGATGGTCAACCCTTGACTGCTATGTTTGAGGGGAGGCATAAGCCTCAGGGGAGGCATATGCCTCGAGGGAGGATTGTATATGTTGTATATTATGTATATTATTATGTTTACTAACTTTGTTTTGCAGGTTTCTTACTAACTCTGTATATCATTATGTTTGCCTTCTGTGTTTTGTTTGAATGTTTGGTTTGCAGGTTATGTTCCTGCTGATGAACAAAGATCTACACAACTTATATCAGTGGAACAAGATGTAAAAGACAAAATGCAAAGTTCTTTCATTATTGAGATACTGGAAGTACATCATCAAAACCACCAAACATCAGGATTACAAAAGACACAACCTAACAACTTATCAACCAGCAACTTTCCAAAACCATTACACTACCACCTTCAACAGCCCAAAATCCTACTCCATCTTCCTCTTCCCTTTTCCCATGTCCTTGGGGTCAGGAATCATCTGGTGGACCCCTCTGGATTGCATATCTTTGTTCTAGAGCTTGGGAGCAGCAAGTCCAAGGACATCCTTCAGTAGACCCTTGTTCTTTTGAGAGGACTGTGGCACTTCAGGGACAGAGATTTTCCTCATATCAGCAAAAACCCTTTTCCATTTCACTAGTAAGGAATGCTGTGACAGGAGTAAAATCAGGGACAACAACAGCAATAGGAGTTGGAGCTTCCTCTGTTTCCTCTGATGAGGAAGGAGATGGACAGAACTCAGATGGTCCCTCCCCAAGATAGTATATGCTCTTTGTATTTGGGGAATATCAAAGGTGGAATCAGAAGAAGAATCAGAGGAAATATCAATAACTTTGCGGTTTGACTTCATGACTGGTATGTTTGGGAAGACTTTGGTGTGTTGGTATTAATGTACTATTGAGTTGTGAGTAGCTTATGCTTTGAAGACATCTTTATATAGACTTGATTTGGGATTAATATGAGTAAATGCAAGTTAATGGGAGGTAGTTGAGTCAGTAGCAATTACTAATTGTGCAAGTTGTCCATTTATGTGGATTCTACGGATGAAGGTCACTAGGGTTTGACCAATTGCTGCTGATAACTCTAATTTCATTCTTAAGTCTGTTCCGGTTGATGGTTTTTAATAGATTATTTAGTTCAGGGGAATGCAAATTCATCAGAAGAATAACAGTCAAGTAAAGACAAACAAGGCAACATGTTTATTGAACCTTCAGAAGTACAAACAGGAATAAGATTTAAAGTTTCATACAAGCAAAACAAGCCTATCAATCCTACACTTCCTATTCTACTTTGCTCTTGCCCTTGCCTTCAGCTATCTTCTCCTTGCCTTTGTTGTTGTTGAAGACTCCTTGCTGCTGGGGACAAGGCAAACCAATCACCACTTCCCTTGTCTTTGGCAATGGTGGATTTGACCTTCTTACTCTTGATGCTTTGGACGAGAGGATTGGGGCTTTTCAGATGTCGTAGAGTTGTAGAGTACATCACTCTCATCATCATCTTCGTCAGAAGAAGTGAAGATGAAGGGAGACTCATTAGGATTGGGGACTCTGTTTGCCCTCTCCAATGCATTCCACTTCCTCTCCATCTCTTTCTGGTATTCAGGATCATCAATTTCAGAAGGATATGGTGGAAGATCCTATGATGATGAACTTGGAGCAGGTACATCATGTCGCTTCTTTTTGGCTTGCTCTTTTGTCAGACCCCGTGGGAGGGTTGGCATTCAGAGTGGTGATGGAGATGTTAGTGACTCTGATGAATCAGATGAGTCAGAAGTAAGGTCGATGATACTTGGATTGGATACCATGGTTCTTAATTGATTGGTGGATTTGTGATTAGGGATTTGTATTGTTAAAGTTGTGTGGTGATATTTGGGAATCATTACCCTATATTTATAAGACCATCCAAACCGTAATTATTTATTACCATAAATGTGAGGTGGTTTAAAGATAAATAAGGGTGAATCAAAATTTGACCAAAGAGATTTTCAAAGATATTTGGTTACCACTGAAGTTGTGATTCTGCTGTTTGATTCTGCGGATGCTGCTGATTTGGTTGACCGTAGTCAACAATTGATTGATTTCTGCGGATTGGCCTTATGGTTTCTGCCGTTTGACTTGGTTTCTTCTGGAGCATCAGTTTAATTAGGATATTATAAAGTCGATTATTGGTCAAAGATTGTTTTCCATAATTCATGCCAATTACATTCCACGTTTGGTAACTTCCATAATTAACCACGACGTGCAAATCCCACTCCTAATTAACTGATTCCCTCTTGTTATAATTTTTAAAAACCATTTCAACCTTATTTAGCACTCCAAACCCTAATTTCTTCTTATCAATTAATGGCTGCACTACTTTTCAAAGGTGATCATAACAAACATGCTTTTCTAGGTCGTGGTAAGGGTGATGATCACTATGTGGGAATGATGGAATTTCTCCAAAGATCCAAGATTTATTATGCCTTAATCCATTATCCTAATGTTATTCATGAATCTCTGGTTACACAATTTTGGCGAACGGCAAGTACGAGGTCTGTTAATAATGGACCAACAGAGATTGTTGCTATGGTAGATGGGGAAGAATGTGTTGTTACTGAGACATTGGTCAGAACTCAACTACAATTGGATGATGAAGGTGGGGTGCGCAAATTGGCTAAGGAAGAAATACTTGCAGGTCTTCAGGCTATTGGTTATAGTGGTGATGGGAAAGTGTGGTACAAGAATTTGTTTTGCCCTAAATGGAGATTTTTGACACACACTTTGCTTCAGTGCATGAGTTCTAAGTCTGGTGGATGGGATCAATTTTCAACAGACATTGCTCTTGCCATTATGTGTCTTTCTCAGGGAAGAACCTTTAACTTTTCTAAGTATATATTTGATGAAATGCTTGGTAATGTTAAGGATACCAAACTTAAATATTTAATGTATCCTAGGTTTCTTCAAATTATTTTAGGTATTCAGACCACTGATCCTACCCATTTGCCTGTTAAGGGGTTATCAAGTAAGCTTTTTGCTCAAATGAAAACCAACTATAAAGGAGTTCATAGACCCTTACTCCCTGCTATGTTTCCCGTTGGCCATGCCCCTGATGGTGTAGCTGCTGGTGGTCAGGATCCTACTGATGCTCAAGTACTAGAGGATTCCCCTGATAGGACTGAAGTTGCTACTGATGCAAGTGCATCAGTTGCTACTGATGTTCAGCCACCACCCTCTCTTAGGCCGCCTACATCTATACCTTCACCCATGGCTAATACTTCTCCTGAGCATGTGCTCACTGAGAACTTAGGCCCTGACCAACCTGTACATTCTCCACAGTTTACAAGACTTCCAACACCTAGTCCCTTGAGACCTACCTTTGAGGATAATGTTGATGTAGATGTAGACTTAGATCATTCTACTCATAGGACCAATGATACTTCCAATGCCACAGATATCCCTGTTGGTGGAACTGAAGGTCCTGTTACTCTCACTTCTTTGTCTCTTTTATTGAACAGGTATGTGAATAAGGTGGACAAGTTGGAAAAGGATCTGAATCTCATCAAGAAAAATCTTGGAGAAGTTGTCCTGACTCTCATTACAAGAGTCAAGAAGTTGGAGGTTAAGCTCAAGAACAGGAAGAGAAAAGGTGATGTGTATGACTCAGATGATGAGACTACAAAAGCATCTGACACAATTGATTTGGAAGGACTTGAACTTCTTGCTACTACCACACTAGATAGTGTTCAGAAGGCTGCTACTGATTCCAGGCCTGCACCACCTACTCATTCTGCTGACACAATTGTTCAAAAAGATCCTAGAGTAATTTATGTTAGGAGAAAGCATTCTGCTGATAAGACTTCTGCTGATGCTTCTAGGAAGGAAGTATTTACTGATCCTATGCCAGAAGTGGTTACTAATGATACATCATCGGATATAGAAGTTGAGTGTCCTGCTGGTTCTACTGATAAGCATTTTATTCCTCCTGAGGCTGCTTCAACTCAGAAAGATAAAGGAAAGTCCATCATGGTTGACCAGGACATTCCTTCAAGAGAGAAGTCAAAAGAGGAACTTGCTAATGAGAAGCTTAGTGAGCTGGTTGCTGCACACTGGCAAGCTAAAGAGGATGCTGCAGCAACAAAGATTAAGTTAGATATGAAAGCATCAGAAGCACTTGCTAGGAAAATACAAGCTGATTTGGATAGAATGGGAACTCCAATTACTAGTACTCTACCTGCTGAAAGACAAAGGGAACTATATGAAATTGCTAAGAGTCTATCTACAGAGCAATGGGCAAATTTGGCTAAACAAGCTGCTACTAAGCCTACTTTGGCTGAATCTGTGCTTGGAGTTAATTATCAGGCCACTGATTTTGCCAAGATGATGGTTGAAAGAGGTAAGTTGCAGAGACAAGAAGAGGAAGAGAGAAAAGCTAAAGAGCTAAGGGAACGACCATGGACAAAAGCAGAGATTAAGAAATATATGAGGAATTTTGTCAAGAATCAAGGGTGTTCTATGTTTGGGTCACGATGGACTCAAAAGAAAGTTTGGAGCTTTTCAGATACTCAGCTCACTTACTACTATGACAAAATTATTTCTAATCTTCATTCTTCTAGTATTCATGTCCAAGATGTGTTAGAGAAGCGTGGCAGACTTTTGGATAGGCCTGTTGCTAAGAGAACTAGGCTTGGTGATTCTGCTGATCAGCCTACTGAACCCACTGAGTCATCATTTGGTGCTCAAGAGAAAATACACTCTCCTTCAGTGCTAACTCAGGTGGATGATTCTACTGATGCTGCTCCTTCAGATGTTGTTCCAGAGTCTGTTTCAACTGAAGCTTTACACCATGATTCTACTGAAGCTCAACCTGATGTCTCTCATGATGCTTCAGCAGATGCTTCTATAGCTTCACATTCTGAAGCTTCAAGACAAGTTCCTAAAGAAGAAACTGCTAATGGTCCTTCACTTCCTTCTACTTCTGGCCCTAGGAGAAAAACTATTTCTAAAAAGAGGAAGGCTTCTAAGGATGCATCATTAGAGGACAGTACATTCATTGACTTTGATTCTGATGATGGGCTGGATCCTGTTGTTTGGTAAAAAGTTGTTAAATGGGAACTTGTTGATTCTTCACTTGGTCAAGGACAAGTAAATGTCATTCATAGACAAGATGGTTCTACCAAATCATTTACTTTTCTTAGCCAAATATTACACATGGTGGATAGGCAAGATATTCTTTCTCTATATGGTTGGGTTGTTTCTTATTATCAAACTCATCAACCTGAGGGGATTGGAATGTTTTTCCTGGGAGATTTACAAATTCTTTGTGATTCTCATCTTAGTGATACTGGTGTCAAGTTTCAAGTGTAGAAAGGACAGAAGACATGGGTCGTTGATTATTGTAAATTCTTTCCTCTTCCTAATGTTCATATGATTATCACTACCACTGGCAAGACCTTATATTGCTGGGCAGATGTCACATATCCAATTACCATTGATGTGATGAATCTAATGCTGGAGGCAAAACTCACTGTTCCTCTGGATATGACTGAGAATGATATGCATCTTGCTGAACAATTGATTAGGTTTATCAGGAGAAGTATATTGGTTAAGCAGGAATTGAAAACTAAGCATGGTATTCAAATGGACACATATATGTAATGATATGGTATTGGTATGGTATTTTGTTGTATTTTTTCTTTCTTTAAGTTTAGTAAAAAAAATAAAAAATAAAAATAAATAAAATAAATAAATAACAGATTTGTATAGTTTTGTGTATGTTGTTTGCAGGTTTGGTGTTGATTCTTATCACACCTTCTTTGGTTATCAACTTACCTAATGTTGACTATTCCATCAAAAAGTTGGCTAGTCCCATCAAATCTGTTGATAGCCGTAATAGTTTGCTAAAAACTATTGGGTACTCAACTCACCCATGCTTCACAGCTGAGAGTTGAAATGGTTGTCAATTGACCATGGATTTTTCCTTTATGGATTCCCAATAATTGGCTAGCCCACAAGAGTATGGCTTGTAGTAAAGGCAGTGGAAAACCATTTTTGGTATTCAGTTGACCAAGATGAATTTTCATCAAATAATTGACTAGTCCTGAGCAAATGGCTACAGGTAAAGACATCTCAAATCCGTTTATAGTTGATGATTTGCTAAAATCATATTATATGGTTATCAGTGTACCATAGTTAATTAACTGCAAACACTTGGCTATTCCAGTAGTGATGGCTATTGGTAAAGAGACATCAAATCCATTATTTTCAATGATTCACCTCTCACAGGAGTTAACATACCTGGATGTGAGGAGAATAGTATGAAACTAATATGTTTTGATGTACATTTGGTTATGTGTTGCTGCAAAAAATGGTGTTTTCAAGTTTTTGCTGATCATAGAGATTCTACTTATGAAGATTCTTTGCTACTGAAGTTCATCCTCAATCCTCTTATTTGTGCTATTGAAGATCTATCAAGAATCTTGGAGTTAACCGTGTCAACTTCAAGATTAGGGGAGGATTGTAAGGAATTATTGAAGTCAGAATTAATACTGCTGACGGATACTGCTGACAGGTTCCTGCGGAAGCTTATAGTTGTTTCTGCTGATGACTGGTTCCTGCTGATGCATAGTGATAC
Source organism: Artemisia argyi (assembly GCA_030686995.1). Classification (NCBI taxonomy): domain Eukaryota; kingdom Viridiplantae; phylum Streptophyta; class Magnoliopsida; order Asterales; family Asteraceae; genus Artemisia; species Artemisia argyi. The sequence continues at coordinate 62,850,234 of CM060685.1, forward strand.
TGCGGATGTAGTTAATCCGTGGATAAACATTAGTTATTTATAGATAAGATCTTTAGTATATCTTCTAGACTTTTATGAATACACGTTTCTTGTAGAAGAGATTAGGGTTTCCACTAGTATATAAGGAACCCTAGGTCATTGTATTATGTACGAGTTTCAAAAACATTATTAGTGAATAATATCGATCCATAGAGGATCAAAGTTTAGTATACAGTTTGTTTTTATATTCCGCAATAATTACAAGCTCACAGAGATTATCTATTTAGTCTTACTGGTGATTACATTAGTAGGCTAACGATCTATTGGCTCGAGATCTATCAAGGTTTAGATCCAACAAATACTATAAAATTGCCTTTGATTGAGCAGTGTGACAAATTGATAAAACGAGATGAAGATGCTATACAAACATTGGTTGAAGCAAGAGACAGCCGGAAAGATGCTATACAAGACTTGATCGAATCAATAGAGAAGAAACGAGAAAATAGCAACATGGAGGAACAAATAATGACACAAATAAAGAGAATTTACGTTCCTTACATATTTGCATAATTATGTGGCTTAAATACTTGCATGAAACTTTTCCAATATTTGGCTGTTTATACGCTTTGTAATAGTATCACAACAATAGTAGATTTTGTACTAGACACTTATTCTGTTTATGTAGTATACAAAGAGGTATTTGTTTCATAATTCTTCTATGATACTTTGTAATGATGTAAGTCAAGAAAAGATATAGTTTAGTAATGTCATATTATTGTGTAAAGACTAATATGGTCGTTGCGTGCATTGTCATTCCATTATCATTTATTAAATATATTAAAATACATAAGGATGGGGTAATTTCATTAAAAAATATATATAAATAAAAAAAATAAAAAATAAAAAGTAAAAAAAAAAAAAAAAACTGACAAAGTTTTAGTTAAGTTAAAAATAATGTAATATTTCATGTCGGTTTGCAAATTTCCATATACTTGAGACATTACTTGTAAAACATTTATTTTGAGAAGATGGAATTTAAAACACCTACGAAGCCCCACTCCACACTTTCTTGTTTTCCACCTGCTCCTTTCGTTAGTAGGGACGGTATCATGTTAATTTATAGTAGTGTTTTTAAGGTACGAGTTTATCGTTGTATACATCAATACTGTTTAAACTTTTGAACAAAATCTATTAGAAATGTTAGTAAATCGGAGCTCATAACATAAATGCGTGTGGACACTCCATCTGACAAGTCATTTACGTGAGTCTAATTTGTCACACGATTTTGAGATATAGGCTACATTTAGATCATTAGATGGGGTTGAATCAGTAGATGCGAAGTTACACCAACATCCAAACAACATGGTCCAGACCCAAAAATTCTAGTCGTTTGAGCCCTCGGTCTCCATCTTCATGACGACAATTAGGTCCCTTCGTTTCCCCGGTAATCGATCATCAAGACATGCAAATGTCTATACATTTTATTATGGACCAATAATGATCGATGTCGTTATCTTTTAGATTAATTCCACGTACGTTAGAAAGATAAAGAAGACATCTATCTCTTTCATTACAGCTCGTGATACATAAACACATATGCACACATAACATGTGCTGCAAAAAGTCACGTCAAGAAAGAACAAACAAACTTTAGCAATATATACACATATACCAAACAACAAATAACACAGTACCGCATCTTTTTATACAAAACAACAAATAACACAATACCTATCTTTTTATAACATCTCCGTCCTAAATTAAATATTTAGTTTGAATTTTTAGAGTCTTTATTGTTCAACTTTTACTTAAAATACTTTTATTTGTATTATATAATATTTGATTTTAAATATATGAGTAGATTAGGTTTTAAATGTATTTTTTATCGATATAAATTTTATTATATAATACAAATAAAAATATTTATAGTTAAAATTGAATAAAAAATACTTTAAAAAGTTAAACTAAACACTTATTTTGAGACGGGAAGAGTATAAGAAAAATATGTTGTACTATGTCCTTCTCGGATAACTCGCTCGTCCTAAAACAATTACACTTATGTTTGAACACGATGTCAACTATCAGTTAATTTTTATTTATTTTTTCTACATGCTATATATTCTAGTAAAAAAAAGTCGCAAATAGAATTTTTATTATTTTACTTCTTTCAGACATTTTATGTACGCTGATTATCTGCATATTTTTAAAATAAATAACACTCGAGATTTTGATACAGCTAATTGTCGGAGTGCATAAACATGCTAAAACGATATCAATCCCAAGCACTAGTTATAACTTATAACACATAATCTTTTTAATGTTTAAAAGACCCAAACGTTCCACATTATCTAAACTATCTTGTCTCATTTCTTCTTCCACACCTACCCCTTATGTCAGAAACTAAGTTATGATATGGTGTCACATGTTAGTTTATGGCGTCGTTTTGCTTTATTTGGTTATTTATACATATTCTAGTTGAAAAGTACTTAGAAAATATAACTAGTAAGGTGTAAGACTAGAAGGCAAGGGAGGTGATCCCTTCACCTAGTTGGTAAAGTCACGAGTGACTCCCTTGGCCATCACCACAGTTTATGCACGAGGACCATAAATCGAGAGAAATTATGGTGAAACGTTCACCTTTCTCTCCTTTATGGTTTATTATTTTTTATTTTGTTTGTGACTGTGTGGCGGTATTTAGTAAAGTATATTTTATAAAGTGAGTATTTTAATAAAAAGTGAAGTGAAGCATGTCTTTCCCACGAGTGAAAAAAAAATGAGATGAGAGAGAAAGCTGAAGTGATGATGAAGTGTAATGTGAACTTGTGTGCACTTTGCCATCTAGCCTAAATACAGTGAATACAAGACAAGTAGGTCTTTGAACTAACAAAGAGAAAAGTTCAAAATACGTCCATGTGGTATGTCAAATTATCAATTTACATCATTTTTCTTTTTTGACTCAAAATTCATCCCTGTGGTTGTAACTTTGGAACAAATACATCCCCCAGTTAGTAATATCAGTTACTATAGACTAACGATGCAAATGATTTTCCGTTGTCTCCTAACAAGAGTTAAAATAGTTGCATCGTTAGTCCTCATTGAGTTAAAATATTTGCATCGTTAGTCCTCTTTAATTATACAGTTAAAATATTTGCATCGTTAGTCCTCATTGACTATAGAGTTAAAATATTTGCAACGTTATTCCTCATTGAGTTAAAATATTTGCATCGTTAGTACTCATTGAGTTAAAATATTTGCATCGTTAGTACTCATTGACTATTTTTACGTTTTTATCATTTTTCGTCCGTTTTTCTTACGTTTCGTCCGTTTTATCCGTTTTTCTCATGTTTTTATCAGTTTTCATCCGTTTTTCTCACGTTTTTATCCTTGCTCATTCACTTTTATTTGTTTTCGTCTATTTTTTTATGTTTTCATTCGTTTTTTTTATATTTCATCTGGTTTCATCTATTTTTTTTATTTAATATGTATGAAAACGGATAAAAATATATGAAAATTGATAAAAATGTATGAAAACTTGACATTTGATAAAAATGTTCTGAATCGATTTTAAATCACAATTTTGACCCCCTTTCTGGTCCGAATCATCAAAAGTGTAAAACACGAAAGTTGTCCGGAATAATGTTTTATATCAAGACCCGTGATATTTTAACATGAAATAGTGGCTTTTTACTACCAAAACTTAAGCGGTTTACGACCAAATTTATGACCGCTTAGGTTTTGGTAGTAAAAAGCTACTATTTCAGGTTAAAATCTCGCATGTCTTGATGTAAAACATTATTCCGAACAACTTTCGTGTTTTTCACTTTTGATGATTCGGACCAGAAAGGGGTCAAAATTGTGATTTAAAATCGATTCAGAAACATTGTTATTAAATGTCATGTTTCATACGTTTTTATCAATTTTCATATATTTTTATCCGTTTTCATGCATAATATATAAAAAAAATGGATGAAACCAGATGAAATATAAGAAAAACGAATGAAAACGTAGAAAAATAGACGAAAACGAATAAAAGTGTATGAGCGCGGATAAAACGTGAGAAAAACGGAAGAAACGGATAAAAACATGAGAAAATGGATGAAAACTGATAAAAACATGAGAAAAACGGATAAAAACGGACGAAACGTAAGAAAAACGGACGAAAAAAGATAAAAACGTAAGAATAGTCAATGAGGACTAACGATACAAATATTTTAACTCAATGAGGACTAATGATGCAAATATTTTAACTCAATGAGGACTAACGATACAAATATTTTAACACTATAGTCAATGAGGACTAACGATGCAAATATTTTAACTTAATGAGGACTAACGATGCAAATATTTTAACTCTATAGTCAAAGAGGACTATCGATGCAAATATTTTAACTTAATGAGGACTAACGATGCAACTATTTTAACTCTTGTTAGGAGATAACGGAAAATCATTTGCATTGTTAGTCCATAGTAACTGATATTACTAACTGTATTTGTTCCAAAGTTACTAACTGATATTACTAACTCTTGTTAGGGACTAACGATGCAACTATCTTAACCAAAGGGATGAATTTTGAGTCAAAAAAGAAAAATGATGTAAATCGGTCATTTGCCAAATCACAAGGATATATTTTGAACTTTTCTCAATAATAAATGATTTATTATTTCGTAGTATTCAGTGATGACTTAGGATCAAATGAGAAAAACTCTTAAAATGAAAAGGATGAGAAATAACTATAACTGTATATTAGAGATACATCGACTTGAATTAGATGCATTCATAATCTTTTAGATGTACCATAATATATTTTCTAGCTAAAAATTAGATGCATATGCATATATTATATGTATTTTAGCAAGTTAGGAAAATCCTATGTATTTTTTGTCCTCTGCAGGTCAAATTTGTTGCAAGTACTACTTTGCATCATTTTTACTTTCAAATTACTTTCTAAACTAATCAGAATGCATCTAAATGAATAGAGATGCATCTAATTTAAGTCGACTTATCTCAAATATGTAGTTATAGTTGTTTATCATCCTTCTCATTATAACTTTTCTTTCTTATTAGATCTTTACCCATGCAGTGACAGATAAAAGTTAGTACAAAAGAGTTGTTGAGTAGAAAAGTTGATGTGCCAACCGTGCTATACGTGATAAGCATTTTCAATTATAAATGCATTATGTATAATATCCCTGTCCTTTTCAGAAGTGCCAAAATCACACGCATAACATGTGCACATGAGTAGAAACAAATGTACTCGACAAGAGATAAATGTTTTGATGAATGGACGACTATATCAGTAAGAGAAATTGTATAACACTTGTCAAAAGATGAATGGAGTAGATCTATTGTTAGGTCTCATTGTTAGGCCTATATATCACTACTCATACCATTTTATATTGTTGTTGCCTGAAATATCATTTCCAACATTAAAATGTTGATGAGATATGAAAGTTAGTTCTGAATATTTGTTAAAATTTTATTTCAAGTTGGCGAAACTGATAAAGAAAACATATAAAAATCAAAGCTAGATCATTACAATAGATTTTTACTTCCACGTTTATTACTCATATAAGTTGTTTTACACATGGTATCCGCTAACAAAGCTACGAGACTCATATCACTATTAACATAATGCTCCCCGAAAAATCGACAGTAGAATTGTAAGCATTACATGCCGTTTTATTTTACTTACGAAAATTCATTTTAAAACGCAAGATGTTATTAGTTATTTCGTTAAATAAAAAAGGTCGAAGAAATTCATAAAAAGATATGCGAAATACAAAACTAATGTACGAGGAATAAATTAAAGCTAGTATTGGCATTATACGTCATATTAAAAGTTAAAACCAGCATATTTTATTCATGATGATGACAAACCTCACTATCAATTTTCAAATATTTTACTCTACATTCAATATTTATAATTTAATTCTTTTAACTTTAATTGATATATATATATATATATATATATATATATATATATATATATATATATATATATATATATAATCTCAAATATTAATTTTCACAACTTTTACTTTCTATATCTATACTACTATATAATGCATGGATAAACCAAACATAACTCCTAACCAAAAATTAAGATAAGGAGCTCGAATCATGAGGTGACATGTGTCACTTCTCAACTAACTCCAAGCCTAACTCTTAACCAAAAATTAAGATAAGGAGCTCTAATAATAAAGTGACATGTGACACTTCCTAACTTAAAATTCACCTTTATTTTCAAATTGAAATATCTCTTTATCTATTTATTTTTTTTTTGTTATCTAATTTCACCATATTTTCTAAAATTTTGTGCTCTTTAATTCAACATCCATTTTGATATATTTTTACAAGTTTTTAATTTTGTAGGTTTTTAGTGGGTTTTTTATTCAAAATTTTACAACTTTAATCTTTATTTCAGTCAATACAATCTTGATTCGTTAAAATCATATACTTTTGGGTGAGTGTTTGACGGGAAAGAGATTGCGAGGATCTTTCTATATACGGTAATAATGATGTCACGAGAAAGATACGGAAAACCCAAACAAACACATGTTCGGAGTGTTGTGAAACGAATTCACTAAGCGGGTAGAGAATTGCGAGAAGAGTTGGGCTAGCAATTTATTTACTAACCATATTACTATATTTTTCGCCGCAGCTGTGCGCGGGTATCCGACTAGTATATATATATATATATATATATATATATATATATATATATATATATATATATATATATATATATATATATATATATATATATATATATAATCTCAAATATTAATTTCCACAACTTTTACTTTCTAGAATTTATCCTCTTCAAACTTGCATTTTATAGCTTTGATAGTTGAGAGCATATTATTATTATACTCAAAGTCTCAAGTTCAATTTACGATATCTTATATTAAGAAAGAGAAACTTACACAAATATTTTTTGACACTCTCGAGGATCATCTACTTTAACTTATCGTAGTCATTTAGATTATAAAATTTATCATTTATTAGAAGAAATATAAAATTATTTCACAATCATATGAATACGTGATCCACCAATTTAGAGTAACACTCAACTTTGTTATTAGATTTGCATACTTGATAACATTAAATCAGAACATATTTTTAGTATCAACATTTTACGACTATTGTTCGTTTCTAGTTTTCTTATGAGATTTGGTAATGATTCATTATAAATTCATATGTTAGTAGTAGTCTAGAGCTATAAAGAAATTGTCACGGAGAAAGACCAAAAAAGAACGGGAAAAAAAATTAAAATGAAGGAAAAGCTGTAGTCATAGGCACAACTTAATAAGTATACGACGTATACTAGCTATAATCTAATGTATTTGTCTAAATGTGGAAGAGTACGCGTATACTCATTTATATGTATATGCTGTATACAACTGAAGATCCAGTGACATGGATCCGGCACAACAACAGTATACGGCGTATACTCATTTATGTGTATAGCTCGTATACATGTACGGGCTGGGACTATTTTCTCTTAAATACCAAACTCGACACATAATAGGGTTACGTATTCTCAACCCAGAAGACTTAGGCGATTTCCAAAGCTTCCATATCCATTCCCAAGCTGAAATCATCAAGAGAGCAAGACTTTACACATCGTAAACATTTTGTTTACTTCAATTTGATTGTTTTCATACTTTACACTATGTTTAGTCTCTTGAATTTGATTATCGCGTGTTTGTTGTGTGTTATGGAAGTATAAGAACTTTTGTGCTTGCATAATGATGACTATAATTTGTTAATGATATGATCCGTTGCATTTAACTTGGCTTTGTTATTGATAATTTATATGTGTGTTATAGACTTACACCTTTGATTTTACCATGACTATGTGTTGATGGTAATTGATTAGTAGGTTGCAAACTGAAAGTTGAGAGTTTGAATCATTAATATATTGACTGATATCACTTAGTGGTTAGCTTTATGTCCATTAACCGAATGGCATTAAAAATGGTGGACGATAGGGTTTAAGATTTGGTAGATGATAAATTGGCAACTTATCTAGTAATTAAGTGTATAGCAAAAGCACAATAAAAACAAGGTCATATAGATTAGTTGGGGTACTTAAAGCTTAGATCATAAATAGATATCACACACAGCTGTCGAGATAGATAGTTATAGGATAAAGCGTATAGGTATTAACGACCCATATTAGACTTGCACTACATTGGACCCACTAAGGTATTGTTAATTAGACATTGCACTTGCATTCATGTCACTGATAGGTTAGTGGAGTAGCTACACAATCACATCTTTCTCTTACTGATTTCATCTCCATTTCACATACTTCGTAGTTTTTATTTATTGTTTCTTAATTATTTACAATATTATAATAATCGTGAGAATTCAAAAATCAAGTTGTCATTTTTACATAATTTACTTTTAAAACATTTTAGTTTCACTCGCTTCATCAATTGACTTAGTGTTATCGAGTCTATACTATATACTAACGGGTACACCGTCCAAAAGTGTTGGTAAGTTTTGTTAGATTCGGTTATAAATATTAAAACGAGATTTTACACATCATCACGTAATAGTTTATCTTTTGGTTTATTATTAGGAATGGGTTTACGTGTGAATTTGATTGTAACATGGAATGAGTATAGGTATGAGTTTAGATATCATATCTTGTATTATTGTTTGGATTGGGGTTTTTAATTGTAAAAAAGTGCATTGATTGCGAAACAAGTAAACCCACCACGTAAGGTGGGTATGGGAAAAACCTTATTTTGGGGTATCAGTCTGACATTTAAAACCCATATCATCTAACCAATCTTATTTCCAATCCACATTCCCAAAATCCCTCAATCCAAACGCACCTTAATATTTATTGCTTCCATCAGCTGGCAACTTGGCATTATTAAATTAAGAGTAAATTGCAAAATATCGTCCTTCTGGTTAGGCTAAATTGCAAGTTTCGTCCCTAACCTTTTCAAAATGCAGGTAGCATCCCTGTGACGAACTTTAGGTTGAAGGTTTTGTCTATGTCCAAAGTAAAATGACTAAAATGTGTTGGGAATTATTTGTAAACAGACTTGAGTCTGTTGTAAGTTAAGTCTGTTAGTTAGTTAGTACTGCCTGTACTAAAGTTAAGTCTGGTAGTCTTAGTTAAGTCTGTTAGTGTTTTGGCATAGTTAAGTCTGTTATGTTTATGTCTAACAGAATAGATAAGTTAGGAGATATAATAGGAAACGATATGCACACGGTTAGATATCTTAGGAGAAGATATGCATGGATCCTTTCACACATTTTGTATAGTTAGGGTTAGGGTTTTCCTTATAGTATAAAAGGAACCCTACGGCATTGTGTTCTATGCCAAGTTTTCAAGCTTAATAGCAAATACAAAGTTAGTAATTCTCTGTGTTGTTCTTACTGCTTGTGTTAATATTCCGTGTTAACATCAAGTATACATTGTTTAGAGTTTCTCATATAGATAGTTTGGATTTATTCAAGGTGTCTATTGTCTTACAAAGGCTGCTTAGATCCAGAAATTTTGGACCTACAAGTGGTATCAGAGCCTATAGAGGGACTCTAAGTAAGAAGAAACACAGAACCACAAACAAACACAAATCAATCACTCACAAATCCTAAAAGATGTCTGCTCCTGGTAATGATACATTCTCTAGCCAACACAGTGATTCTGAAGAATCAAATCATGAAGATGCTGCCGCAGATAGTGGGAAAAAAAAACAACAACAGACCGTACCTGCAACAACCACTATATCCAATATCAAACTCCTAATTCTTAATAAGGAGGAGTATGATATTTGGGCCATGGAGATGGAGCACTATCTTGAATACATTGACAATGATGTATGGAAAGTGATTCAGAATGGGAATTCAAAGAAAAGGATCTTTGTTAGTAAGGATGGTACTGTTAGAGTACTTCCACCAGTCACTACTTCAGAGATCCATGTCGTGGAGAAGGAAAGAAAGGCAAGAACCATCCTTCTGATGGCCATTCCAAAGGTACATCTGGAGGTTCCATGGGATGGATGATGCCAAGGAGATTTGGGAAGCAATAAGAACCAGATTTGGAGGCAATGCTAACTCCAAAAAGATGCAGAAGGCTGTTCTTAAACAGAATTTTGAAGCTTTCACTGTGTCTAGTTCTGAAGGGCTAGAAAAAGGATATGACATGTTCCAACATCTTCTCTCACAATTGGAAGCTCATGGTTCAGGTGTACCTGCTGAAGATGCAAATCACAAATTTCTCAGGGCTTTACCAAATGAATGGTCAACTGTGGCCATGACCATGAGAATGAAGGAAGATGTTGACACTTGGTCAATTGATGATTTGTACAACAACCTAAAGGTGTTTGAACAAGACATAAAAGGAGATTCAACGGCATCAACAAGTGCTGTTAATGTTGCTTTTGTGGGACAAAACAAGAGCATTACTGGCAAAGTTAATTCTGGTGGTTTTAGTTCCGGCAGTTATGGTACTTCTTCAAGTAATTAGAGAGAAAGAGAGGTCCCTGCAGGATTTGCTAATGAGGTTATGTATTCACTGTTTTCAAAAAGGTCAAAAGACACAGATCTTATCAATGAAGATCTTGAGCAGATCAATGATGATGACATTGAAGAGATGGATATAAACTGGTAATTGGCAATGATTGCACTCAGGATGAAAAGGCTATACAAGAGAACTGGTAGAAACTTAAGTTTTGATGGGAAGACACCAGTTGTTTTTGATAAGACAAAGCTTAAGTGTTATAAATGCAACAATACTGGTCACTTTGCCAGGGAATGCCCAGCAAAAGTGACTCCTGATGAGAAGAAAAGAAGGGACTCAATCTATCAAAGCCAGGAAGAGATGCAAAAGAAAGAGAAGAATCAAGTTGGTTTGCTGACAATGGATGATGGTATGGTTAACTAGGGAGAGCAACATGAGGAAGAGGATCCAACCAATCATGCTCTTATGGCAATAAGCTCAAATTCTGAGGTATCCCTATGTTCTAAACTATGCATTGATTCATATAATAATGTTAAAGCTCTTTGTGATGAACAAATGAATCAAATAGAAGAACAGGAAGTAAAAATTCTAGCTTATGAACATGCTGTTAAAACTTTAGAGGCTCAAATTATTAATCTTCAAAATTAGCAAGCCAATTTAAATCAAAACTTACTTTTCAGGCAGATGCAATTTATGAAAAAGATGAAAAACTGAAAAAGTATAGAAGAATTGGCATGAAAGCATTAAGTGATAAAGAATATTTACAGAATAAGGTTGACACATGGGAAAGTTCAAATAAAAACCTGTTTAGGTTAATTGATTCTGGAATGACCTCAAATAGCAAAGTAAGTTTGGGGTATGAGATAAAATCAAACAGTGAGGTCTTAAGTTATGAAGAAGAAATGGAAAACACTGTTTTTGTTTGTAAAGAAGAAGATTTTGTGGATAAACCTGTATACAAAAGATTTGTAAAATCTGAAAACTTTAAAGGAGTTCCACCCCCTCTAAGTGGAGACTATACTCCTCTACCAGAAAAAGATTTTGATGAGTCATTGTATGTCTATGGCAAAAAGGGACCCCAAGTTCTTGAAACAAGTGTCTCATAAAACAAAACTAGTGAGTATTCTACTTGTCAATCTAATGACAGTGAAGGGTCCATTGGATACATCTCTGAGCATTTCGAATCAGAACCAGAAAATATCCCAAGTGAAGTGTCAAAACCTAAATCTATTAAGATTCACAAACCTGTTATGTCTGCACCCAAACCTAAACCTATTGAACCTAGTTTTGAACCTCACATAAAATCTCCTAGGCAACAAGTAAACAACCAAGAGACACCTAAAAAGAATAGGAATGAGAAAAAGGAAAGAGTGTTAGGAGCAGGTTTTACTTTTACTCAGAAGAGATGTTTTGTGTGTGGTAGTCTTAGCCATTTAATTAGAGATTGTGACTTTCATGAAAAGAGAATGGCTAAAGAAGCTGAATTAAAGAAACAAAGAGTGGTAATACTGGTAATATAATGTATAAACCAGTATGGAATAATGCTAACAGGAATAACCATGCAAATAAGTTTATTCCAAGACTAGTATTAATCAATACTGGTAGGTCACAAGTTAATTCTGTTCAACCAAATTTTAGTTCTGGTAGGCAAAATTTTAATTTTGCTAAGCCTAATGTTAATTTTGGTTATGCAAATGATAAATCTGTTCAAACCAAACAACAAAAACCTACCAATACTTACTATAAAAAACCACATGTGAACAAAAAAAATCAAAGAAACAATTTTGCTAAATCACATTCACCTGTGAGGAGACCAATGTCAATAATGCAGCAAAAATGTCAAATTCTAATGTTGTAAAGGGTAAAAGGGGGTCTGCTGTTAAGGACTTAGATTGTTGGAAATGGGATCCATTTAAGAGTGAACTTACCTATAAGTCCCAAAGTAGCATTTGTGGATCTTGTTCCTACAAGACATACAAGTATGTAGATCCACAAGGTAGACCCAAGCCTGCACAGGCCTGGGTCCTTAAGAGAAACTAATCTCTTAATTTTTTAATGTGCAGGATCATTCACTCATGAACATGGGAAATAGAGGCATATTTGATAGTGGATGCTCAGAGCACATGCTAGGTTACAAAGAACCCTTGGCTATGTTTGAAGAAACTGTGCATATTAATTTATTTCCAGCAAGAATTGTGGATTGGAAGATCAGCAGAGATAAGTTTGGTAAAGTCTGGAAAGTAACCAGAGCTGATGGAAAGTCTGAAAATTACAAGAACATTGAATCATTAGTGAAGTCTTGTGATAGAGAAGATTTAGATACCTTATGGAAGCTGGTTCAACTGGATCTCAAGATTGCAGGGAAAGCTGATGTGAAGAACAAAAATTATTTGTGGAGATCAAAAGAATGTATTAACCAAATTCTCCAGGTAGGCATTGGAATTTTCCAAGTCAAGATAGGACTCTACTTTGGAAGTTCTATGACTCATGTGATGTTCATCATGTATCAACCAAAGGTGGTGTTGATATTTTCATGCTTGCTGATGTAGTGTATCCTTTAAGTATTGAAGTGCTTATTAGTATGATGTCCTTCAAGCTCTAGAGTGAAGAACAAACTGATGCAGTTAACAACCTTATTCTCATCATAGGTAGTCAATTGCTAAGTAAGATATGTGAGGAGCTTGATGATGAAACTCAAGAAAAAAGGAGTAAAAGAAGTTAAATCTTAGGGAAGCATTCTCTTATGGTCAAGGTTAATGTTTCATTCAAGAGATTCACCTTATGTTTGAATAAGTTTATGACTCTACATTTCAGAATGTCTGCTGCTATATTTTTTTTAAACTATTTTTTTTTTGCTTTAATTGAAGAGTTTGCTTTGAAAAATCTTGCTTCAACGAATTGGTAACTAACATTAGCATGATAAATCCAAAGCTACATTTAAGGGGAGGTTAAATGTATTGTTTGTAACTTCTAGTTTCAATGCTGGTAGTTTGGTGTTTATCTGATGCTTTTAGAGTTAATTCTGGTAGCTAGTGTTTGTTTTCATCAACATAGTATTATATATCTTTGTTTTTAAATAATCTTTCCAAAAAAGCATGGATTGGAGTTTCTTGGAATTTCTACTAATCTGGGTTGTATGTAAGTGTCTGTCATATGGGCAAAAATCTGTTAAGTCTGGTGAAGTCACCACTTAAGTATGGTTGACCATTTTTAAGTCTGGTAGTGTAATTTATGTTACCGTTAGTACTGGTCAGACGTTAAATAATTTTCACTGTGTCAATAGTGTCGTTACTTCCTTTACGACGGTAAGAGGTATATAAGGATAAGATTTGATTTCATTTTTATTCTTATCTATTATTCACCTCTCTTTAAACTTTAAAACAAAATCACATATTCACAGCAACTAAATTGCATACTCTGTTTTACACAACCAGTACTTAAACCCTACCACGATTTTCATCTCAGTATTTTCAAAAGGTTTTTTCAAAACTTACTCTCTAAGAAAATGTCAAGAATGAAATACTGTGACAAGCACAATCAATTGGGTTTTCTGAAGAAGCCAGACAAGAGTGATGATTTCCATCAGATAGTGGACTTCATGAAAGGGAGTCACATCAGGTATGCCTTACTTCATAACCCTACCATCTTTGACTCTATGGTCAAGCAGTTTTGGTAGACTGCTGAAGCCTTCACTCTTGATGATGGGACTACAGAACTAAGGGCCACTATTGATACCGTAGTATACTCTGTTACTGAGGCATTGATGAGGCGAAAAATGATCCGTTTTTAGGGGGTCATTTAAGCCCGAATCCGAATTTATTTGATCAAATATTGCCCTAAATCGATCCTTTTGTGATTTTAGGTACTTTGGGAGTGAAATCTGGAAAAGGAAGCAATTCGGACGTTTTTGGAGCATAAAAGTGAAGAAAACGCCAAAGTCTTAATTTTCCATGCTGGGAACAGTGCATGACGGCGTCAAGAGTAGTTCCCTGACGGCGTCAAGAGTAAAATTCCATGATGACCCAGAAGAGTTTTGACGGCGTCATGAAGGTAGGGCGTCAAGAGTAAAAGTCATGATGGCCTGGAAATGTTTTGTACTTGACGGCGTCAAATGTAGATCTAGGCCGCGTCACCTATTTGGTCTTGACGCCGTCAGACCCCTTTTTCTATATATAGTTTTCTAGTTTTTCACATTTAAAGAGAGAAGTTTTGGGAGAAACCCTAAGTACGATTTTGGTGTAACTTTACAGGTTTTTCAAGGGTTCCAACCCCTTGATACCTTGCATGATTAATCAAGATAAGTGTTCTTCTAATTCAATCAATATGTCTATGTGTTGGTTGTCTATATCTTGTTCTTGTCTTAATTTCATCATGCTAGGCTAGATCTATCTTGTGTTTGCTTAGATCTAATGAAACCTAGATATTGATTATGTGTTGATTACTTGTTTATTCTTGTCTTGGATGAATGATTTATATGTTAGGCTTAAGAAAACTGGCAGATCTCCAATTGGTAACATGCTTGAACGTCTTAAGAAACATGAACCAACGCGCACTAGGTCTTTATTGGTTGTATTTAATGCATGAGCCACTGTTTACAATCCCTATAGTTGTGCTGGGCATGGTGTAGGAGGAGATAAGAGCTCATAGAATTGGGGAGTTATGTGTGCCACCCCATGAATGGTATTAAGGAATACGATCCGTCATCCATGCAATTATAACAAGTAATTAACGTGTAAAAGATATCTAGGGAGTAGTGAAATCTAAGTAAACACATTTTCTCCAATTACTGCTCACAACCTTAGTATAAATTAGTTTATTTTCATTTCTAGTATTTTATTTTGATTGCATCTTAGTATTGGGTTAGTTGATTAGCAACTAATTCTGCCCAAATCCTTCAAACCCGAGATTTTAATTTGCTTTCCATAAAATATAAAAACACAAAAATAATCATCCCTCACCTTTAGAACTAGTATTTAGGTTTTCTAATCCTAGCGACACTATTCCTAAGCTGAACGATCAATCCCCCGGTACTTGTCACTATACTATACTACAACGATCAGGTACACTGCCTGGTGGGGGTTGTAAGCTTCTCAAGATCCCTTGAGAGGTAAAGCATGTTGCGATTCCCACGCATCAAGTTTTTGGCGCCGCAGCCCGGGGAAATAGTTATTGTCTAGGTTAAAATTTCTTTTTATTAGGTCTACTTGCTAGATTCCTTTCTAGTAAGATTTTATTTTTATTTCTAGGTCTTCTTTAGTCTATCTCATTTCTTTGTGCTTTTGTTCGTAACTCTTTACCATCCGACACCATGGAAGGTGGTAACATCTTTGAACCCATCATCCCACCACAACAAAACCCACCATTAGAAACCCTTAGGCCCCGAACCTTAGGAGAGTATTCCCAACCTAGCCACCAAGGCTACCGAAACACCATTGAGCTCACCGGAGCCAATGTGACCCCCTTGCGATCCGACACCATCCGGTTGGTGCAAAGCGGATGTGCATTCCATGGACTTCATTCCGAAGATCCAAACCAACATCTTAAGGACTTTCTTAAAATCGTAGATTCCATAGACCTAGGTGTTGAAACTAGAGAGACCACCCGTTTACGCCTATTCCAATTCTCTCTACGGGATCAAGCTAGTCAATGGCTTGAGCGTTTACCCGCGGGATCCATCACCACATGGGATAACCTCACCAATCACTTCCTTACTCAATTCTTCCCACCGGGGAAGACTGCAATGCTTAGAAATGAAATTATGATGTTTGAACAGTAGCAGGGTGAAACTTTCTACGAAGCTTGGGCCCGTTTTAAGGAACTCCTCCACAAGGTACCTCATCATGGTATAAACCTTTGGTTATTAGTCCAGATTTTCTACGACCATGTTGACTATCACACTAAGCGCACAATCGATAGGGCCGCGGGAGGTAAACTGCGTGATAAGAACGCCGAGGAGTCTTGGGCAATTATCGAGGAGCTCGCCACTGATAATCAGGAAATGTGGGAGTTTAATCACACAGTGGAAGCAGCTATCAATGCAGTCTCAGCATCTGGAGGAACCACCGAAATCCCCGATGAACTCCTATGCAAACTCGAGGCAAAAGTTGACTATTTTGAGGAAAGGCAAAGGAGGCCTTTAAGTCCTAGACAAGCTGCTGTCAACTCTGTCTCAAAACCAACTTCGGCACCATTATCTGAGTCACCTTCTAGAGAACATGTCAAGACTTTTCAAAACTACACCCCACCTTGCTCTCCTCCCAAGGAACTTAGCTCGAAGTTTGAGGCTAGGATGAGAGAATATATGGCAACTCACTCAGATCGGCTTGCTAGATTCGAGGAAGTAGTTTATAAGCAAAAGGAGGAGATGCAGGAGAAAATGAATGAGATGATGAGTCTATTGGAGAAGTACGCCAACCAGAGAACCCCCGAACGAATACTACTAAGGAAAGAAAGCGCCACTCCCACCACCCAATTTGTTAACTCCATCACCATTGTCCATAAGGATAACGAGAAGGTAGAAACTCCTGCTAAAAAAACCTTAGAAAAACCACCAGAATCCCAACCTTTGAGTTACTACCTGAAACATGATATAAACAAAAACACCATAACAAATTGGATTAAGGGTGATGGGCGTAACCAATCCTCCGGACAGGTTTCTGAGAAAGAGGAAGAAGTGAAAGATGAGTATGATACGCTTCCTGGAGGATCAGTATTCGAGAAGCTATTGGTACAAAAAGTGGCGACTAAGCAGATAGCATGCGGGAACTTTGAGATACCAACGAGCATCGGGGACTTGAAACATCTTAGTGCTTTCGCCGACCAAGGATCGGAAGTAAATCTTATGCCCCTAACTATTTACATCCAACTAACGTCAAAAATGCCAGCACCTACTCGTGTTAGGTTATCTCTTGTTGGACACTCGTACGTATACCCCCTAGGAATCGCAGAAGATGTATTAGTTAATGTTGCAGGATTCATGTACCCCGTTAATTTTATGATCATCGATGATAAAGGGGATGGATGCATGCCATTAATCCTTGGGGCACCATTCCTCACCACCGCTAGGGCTGTCATTAAGTATGAAGGTAGGAAGATTGATCTTAAATCTGGAAAAAGAAAGATTAGCTTCCCCATAACCCCGCGAAGTGGGCACGAGAGTTTGAGTTGGAGAATGATCAAAAACAGCATTGGCACGACACCCATTCGTGTTCAGAATAAGATTCTTGCATGGGAGGCAAGAATCAAAAGCTATAAGAAAGCCAAGAATGAAAGAAGAAAAAGCAATAAGGCTCAGGTCGAGCTTGAACATACTCGACCCGAAGAAAATCATTCACCATTTGAGGAAGGGAACTTGGTACTCTTGAGACACTCGGAAACAACAATACCACCCGATAAACCAAGTCCTTGGTGGTATGGGCCATTCACAATCGAAGGATTGAGCCAAGATGGGGTAGCTAACTTGAGAAGCAAATTAGGTGGAATGGTGATTGCAAGTATCGATAGATTGAGGCACTACCACCATAATAATAATGATCGCAACTACATGGGGTATATCATTTCAAATGATGAGGTCACGTAGTAACCCATGACCTTGAGTCTAGCTACAAGACTCGTAAATAAAGAAAAGCGCTTCTTGGGAGGCAACCCATGTTTTGTGTGATTTTATTTGTTTGTTTGTTATTTGCTTCCGTATGCATGCTTAATTTTTATTGTTGGTAGATCATGTTTCTAAACTAAAATGTGGAAATACTTTACTTTGTTGTTTTGGCCTAGTCTTAATTCCACCTAAAGGTATTTTTGCAAAAGATAAGTGTAAGGGGAAACCCCAAATATGTTTTTAAGAAACAAACCGATCATGATTCTCCACAATATTAAATGAACATGTATATTCGTACTTGTTAGAGTCAAATGCTTGTATTGAGTCATAATGAAGTTTTGCAGGATTTTCCAGGAAGTAGGACCAAGTTTTTCCAGAAATTTTCCGGAAACTTAACATAAGGATTTCTGCAGGTCAATTCTGACGGCGTCAGGAGTTTACTCTTGACGGCGTCAGGAGTTAAAATCTGGAAATTTTACCGGTTTTGTTTTTCTAACGAAGTCTTATGGTTTTTGTGAATTATTAAGTTTTATAATCTCCAGGAGATCTGCAAACTTCATTCCACAAGCATTATATCTTATCTTGTTTTCTAGGATTTAGTAACTTATATAGGATGCCGCCGATTTTACGCGAGGTTGTCTTGTCTATTTTGTCAGGTTTTACAGGTTATGTATGACAAGAAGATGATTTATATTCTGGAAGGGAAGCTTTGATTGTTCATTTTCTTGGAGGAAGATTTAACTTGGCCACCTTATTATCCATACCGAGCGAATCAGGGGAGTATTTGATTTCATTCTCTTTACTTTTTCACTTTTACATTCTTTACTTGAACATTGGGGATAATGTTCATCTTAAGTGTAAGGGGAGGGTAAAAAGATGATACCTTACATATGCACTTTCGCTTGAGTTTGTTTTGTTTAATGGTAGATGTGTGATAAAACTATGAGAAATACTTGTTAGTGCAATTTTAGCGCCAAATTTAAAATTTTCTACAACATTTAGGAGTGAAACTTTAGCCATAGCAAGCGTCTCATGGATAGGAGATTGTATGACTAGCACATAACCGTATATTCAGAAAAATTTTCCACCCAAATATGTGAGGTTCGCCTTTAGATTTGATAGGAAAAGCATTTACTATTAGTGCTTATGAGTGTACCGGTAGCATTTAGATTCTAGAACTTGCGTTAGTGATGCATCCCGAGACCGCTAGTGAGACTACATTCGTGCGGTAGGATTTACTACATGATAAGAGGCATTAGGATTACCCTTGTGTTAAGCCCGTATTATAATTACTTGACCATTTAAGTCATATTACTTGGCTAGTTAAGTCAACTAATTTTTCCTACACCCTTAGCGTTGTACTCATTTTTAGTACACGAAACCCCTAGTACACCCCTCCGAGCCTATCTTTTCGTTTCTAACTTTAAGCATTTTACTTAAAGGAAGAATTTGTTACACCCCACTTAAATGTACAACCAAATCGCCTTAGCCTTCCATGTATGCGCTCATTTTTAGTGCATTATTGTTATTTGTTAAACCCTAAGTTAACTTTCTAATTGATTACATGGTTGCTAAGTCGAGTCATATCCTTGTACATATTGTTTTGGGACGATTGGGACTCATGGGCAAGTACTTATTTTATAGAGTAATGGGGAAGAACATCATTTATTACCCCCATATGTGCGTTAATCTTAAAAGTGCTCCAAGTGTTTTGATTTTCTTATTTCGAGTTACTAGATTAGTTTAATGTAAAGTATGTAAAGATTCAAGTGTAAGGGGAATGTTCAACCCCTATGATGTATTATTTTGGATGGTAGGGTAAGAGTGTATGCACAAAAAAAAAAAAAAAAAAAAAAAAAAAAAAAAAATCGAAAAAATCAAGGAAAAGAAAAAAAAGAGAAAAAAGGAAAAAGAGAAAAAACATACGGACTACCATCCCTTTTTATTCTATGTTCATTTTATATTTTTGTTATTTTTCATTTATTAGCTTAAGTCGAGTCTAGTCTTAGCTTAGCAATGCCACATTGTACATGTAATTAACCAAGATTGTTAACTCGCCACCAGAAAAACTTCCTTTATCTAACAAAACCGTGTATTTCATATCCCTACACCTAACGTTACAACCCTTTAAAAGACCTCTTTGATAGTTTATCCTAGGTGCTTACGCCATGTGGTGGAGGTTTGATCCTTTCCCAAGCCTATTGTAATCTATTTTGCTATGACAGGTAGTGAGAGATATCTTCCGTTTCCATATTGTAATTTACACTTTATTACACCCGAGAGATGTGAGTATCTAAACACTATTTGTGAGGTGCTTGTGTATGACCTCCGTGCTTGTCTATTGGTCTTTAGTGGAACGATTATTTGTTGTAATTACTTTTATATTAGTGTTAAATGACCCCTAACTTGTATTTTGACTAGAATAAAAGCGCATTTGCTTGAGGACAAGCAAATCTCAAGTGTAAGGGTATATGATGAGGCGAAAAATGATCCGTTTTTAGGGGGTCATTTAAGCCCGAATCCGAATTTATTTGATCAAATATTGCCCTAAATCATTCCTTTTGTGATTTTAGGTACTTTGGGAGTGAAATCTGGAAAAGGAAGCAATTCGGACGTTTTTGGAGCATAAAAGTGAAGAAAACGCCAAAGTCTTAATTTTCCATGCTGGGAACAGTGCATGACGGCGTCAAGAGTAGTTCCCTGACGGCGTCAAGAGTAAAATTCCATGACGACCCAGAAGAGTTTTGACGGCGTCATGAAGGTAGGGCGTCAAGAGTAAAAGTCATGACGGCCTGGAAATGTTTTGTACTTGACGGCGTCAAATGTAGATCTAGGCAGTCCGAGGATTGTTTTGGCGGCGAGGTGACGGCGTCACCTATTTGGTCTTGACGCCGTCAGACCCCTTTTTCTATATATAGTTTTCTAGTTTTTCACATTTAAAGAGAGAAGTTTTGGGAGAAACCCTAAGTACGATTTTGGTGTAACTTTACAGGTTTTTCAAGGGTTCCAACCCCTTGATACCTTGCATGATTAATCAAGATAAGTGTTCTTCTAATTCAATCAATATGTCTATGTTTTGGTTGTCTATATCTTGTTCTTGTCTTAATTTCATCATGCTAGGCTAGATCTATCTTGTGTTTGCTTAGATCTAATGAAACCTAGATATTGATTATGTGTTGATTACTTGTTTATTCTTGTCTTGGATGAATGATTTATATGTTAGGCTTAAGAAAACTGGCAGATCTCCAATTGGTAACATGCTTGAACGTCTTAAGAAACATGAACCAACGCGCACTAGGTCTTTATTGGTTGTATTTAATGCATGAGCCACTGTTTACAATCCCTATAGTTGTGTTGGGCATGGTGTAGGAGATAAGAGCTCATAGAATTGGGGAGTTATGTGTGCCACCCCATGAATGGTATTAAGGAATACGATCCGTCATCCATGCAATTATAACAAGTAATTAACGTGTAAAAGATATCTAGGGAGTAGTGAAATCTAAGTAAACACATTTTCTCCAATTACTGCTCACAACCTTAGTATAAATTAGTTTATTTTCATTTCTAGTATTTTATTTTGATTGCATCTTAGTATTGGGTTAGTTGATTAGCAACTAATTCCGCCCAAATCCTTCAAACCCGAGATTTTAATTTGCTTTCCATAAAATATAAAAACACAAAAATAATCATCCCTCACCTTTAGAACTAGTATTTAGGTTTTCTAATCCTAGCGACACTATTCCTAAGCTGAACGATCAATCCCCCGGTACTTGTCACTATACTATACTACAACGATCAGGTACACTGCCTGGTGGGGGTTGTAAGCTTCTCAAGATCCCTTGAGAGGTAAAGCCTGTTACGATTCCCACGCATCAGGCATCCATTAGGAGTAGTCTTCAATTAGATGATGCCTCAGGCCCTGTTATGTTGCCTAATGAAGAAATCTTTGAAGGATTAAAAGATATTGGGTATCCTGTAGATGGGTCATTTACATTTTGGAAAGGTCATTTTACACCCAACTAGAGATTTCTAATCCATCATTTGCTTCATTGTTTGAGTTCTAAAAGTGGTGGATGGGACCAATTTGGAAGCTGTTTTGGTCTGTCTATCCACTGATAGGATTTACAATTTTTCAAGATATATTTTGAGGCAATGATTGCAAATTCTAAAAATAAGAAGAAAAAATTCTTGATGTACCCAAGATTTCTACAAATGATTTTGAATGTAGAAACACATAACAGAATACCATACTTGGTTGTCCCATTTAACAAAAAGCTTTTCAGTAACATGCAAAGGGGATTTAAAGGGAAAAATAAGCCACTTTTAGTTGCTATGTTGCATGCTGGTGCTAACATTGCAGGTTCATCATCATCATCATCATCTGCAAGTGAGGCCCACTCACAATCTTTACATGAAGAGGACTTTGCTCATGCACATGGACCATCTAGCTCCTCTGAACCACACCCACAACCATCACCACAACAACATCCTTCACCCACTCCATCACCAAACAAGGACTATCCAATTGCCGAAGCCCAGGCTCCAACTCCACCTACTGAAGAGGAACCTATCCCTATGACTAGGGGTGTTATCGGGTCGGGTTGAGTCGGGTTTTGAATTTTTAAAAAGTGACCCGCAACCCGACCCGATAAGAAATCGGGTTCGGGTATTTATCGGGTCGGGTGATTCGGGTTGTCGGGTTATGAGATAAATCTAACTCTACTGGAAGTATATATTAGCTCATAGCACAAGAGATTCATATAAAGAAGAATTATTTCCATTGATATAATATATATTTCGAATAATAACATGCATAAATAACACAAAATGACTAAAATTTAGAATAGTATACTAAACTGTCCAATGACTAAATTTTCAAAGATAAATCCACCTGATCTTACAAATATGTAGTATAAGAACAGTACCAGAGATCCACATAAAGAATAATTTACAAATACATTGTATTCTTTCTAGTATATAATATATTTGAAGTTTATAAACATGCAATTTACCACCTATCTACAGGATCACGACTAATTGCTTACAAAGTTTTATTGAAAAAAAGAAATAAATAGCATTTTTCGGGTCTTATCGGGTTGACCCGATAAGAAAAGTAGTTCAACCCTAACCCGACCCAACAACACTATCGGGTTATTGGGTTCGGGTCAAAACAACCCGACAAGATTTTTCAACCCGATTTAACCTGACCCGATAAGCCTTATCGGGTTTGGGTTGGGTCAACCCGACCCTACTAACACCCCTACCTATGAGTATGGAGACCCTCACACAATTGGTTCCACAACTTTTGAACAAGGTAAAAGTTCTAGAAAAGGATCTCAAACAGTCAAAGGTTGTAATGAGTAATGCAATTGTGAAGTTGGTTAGAAAGCTTAAAAAGCTGGAAACAGTTATAAAGAAGAAGGGCATTGTGATTAGTGAATCTGAGCCAGAAGATGTTGGTGAAGAAAATTCTTCCAAACAGAGAAGGAATTTGGAAGAACAAATATTTCAGACTCACACACAGGGAAAATCTTCTCAAGATACAATCAGTCCTCAGGGAATGGAAGCAGCTGAGATCCTAATCACTAATCTTAGTCAAAGCCAACAAAAGAAGAGACTAAGAAAGAAAGTAGTGACAGAAGAGGTAATTTCTGCTAAAGAACTTAAGTCTGCTAGTGATGATATGATTAAGTCTACTACATAAGTTAAGCCTGGTGATGCACAAGTTAAGTCTGGTGATCATGTTAAGTCTACCAGTGCTCAAGATAAAGGTAAGAAGATACAAGAAGAACCCTCTCAACCTAAGAAAAGCAAGAAGCAATTGAGAGAAGAAGCAACTAGCTTGACTGAAATTTCTAGGATTCAAGAAGCAGACAAGGTTGAAGAAGAAAAATTAGTTGCACAATAGGCCAAGGATGCAGAGATTGCTAGGCAAATGCAAGAAGCACCTGAGAATGGAAGAAGTGCAACAAGCTGCAAAGTTCTATACAGATGAAGATTAAGACTTGACTAGAGCAAAACTTGAAGTGAACCAAGGCATTTTGCCTAACATTGAAGGTGAAGATTTTGCTCAAAAGATGGTGCAGTTGGTTAATGAAAAGAAGAGGCAATTTAAAGAACAAAGAGAAAGAGAATTAATAGGCCTCAAACCAAGGATGAACAGAGAGAATGGATGACAAATTATGTAAAGAGTCAAGGAGAAGGATGGAAGTTGCATCAGCTCAGAAGATTGACTCATGATCAGCTCAAGAGTGAATTTGAAAAGTGTATCAAACATGTCAACAGATTCATTCTTATGGACTCTGAGCTTAAGGTAGCATCATTGAAAGGACATGGTTCAACTCTTCAATCAGAAGGTGATAAGAAGCAAAAGGTTGAAGATGTTGTTAAGCATGATGTTGTTAAGAAAGAAGAAGGTGTTCCAAAACCCATTATAAGGTGGAACAGAAGAAAGGGAAGAAGAAATCTTCTCCCACAAAGTCTGATGTGGAAGATTACTTGGAAGAAAGAGTTTGTGATCCTTCCTCTGACTCCTTCACCATGGGTTCTATTCCTGAAGACTACATCAAGGGCTAAGGTTGTGAAGTGGCAAATTATCATGAATCACAACAGGGCAGTCTACCAAATCATAAGGGAAGATAACACTGATGTTGTGTATGTAAACTTTCAAGGGCTACTAAATGATGTCTCTAGAGATGATCTTAAAGAGCTGTACAGATTGATGATGCTTAAACATGATAGAAGACCTGAGGAGGAGTATGAGAGAGTGCTATGGGGGATCTAAAAACCATGTTTGATCCACCATCCAAGACATATGAGATATGGAAATTACCTTATCAGCAACCTATAGTGCATTGGAGGTACTTTCATAGTTGTGTAGTTCACTGTTTATCTTTAAAAACTGCACACATATATATGTTGACTGAAGTAGAGTATCCACTATATCCCAAAATTTGTAAGGAGATGCTTGAGAAGAAGCTGTTGGATGACACAAAAGATGATATATGCTTCCAACTCCTGCAATTGATTGAGAGACAGTCTTAAAAAGAGGTTGTTTGGGGTATTTGAAAGAATTTTCAATGATAAGGAGAGATGGGCTTGAGATAAGTTTACTTGGGGATTACTTGGTGAAAGTACTTTGCACTGACACAACAAATGGTTATCAGTCCACCATTTCTAACCCACATAAGGACTGACTAATCTAAGAGCAAACGGCTCTAGGTAAAGATATCTCAAATCCGTTTATGGCTGACAATTTTCCAAAAATTTTATGGTATTCAACTTACCATATTTGTGATAGTGAAGAATTGACTAGCCCACAAGATTATGGCTTGTGGTAAAGGCTGCGGAAACCCATAATTGGTAATCAATTCACCAAGGTGATGACTGCATTCCACCAAAGAATTGGCTAGTCCAAAAGCAAACGGCTTTTGGTAAAGACAAAACAAATCCGTTGATAGCTGATGGTCCTACTAAAAATCATATGGTTATCAATGTACCATGGTTCTTTAACCAAAACATTGGCTACTCCGGAGTTAATAACTACCTAGTAAAAAGACATCAAATCCATTAAATTTTCAATGATTTACCTCTCACAGGAGTTTACACACCTTGAAGTGATGAGAATAGTATGAAACTTTAAGAATTGATGTACAGATGGTCAATGTTTCTCCAAAGATCAAAAATCATAATAGATGATGCACACATCAGCTACTCAAGATTTTAAAGTGTTGCAACAAAGACTTAAAGAGTTGCAGATAATTCCAAGAAGTTAAAGTTCAAAATCCTCAGGAAGCTTTAAAGAAAGGAACTTGAAATTCATGGGCTATGAAAATCAAGTTAGGGGAGGATTGTTGGGAATTATTTGTAGACAGACTTAAGTCTGTTCTAAGTTAAGTCTGTTAGTTAGTTAGTACTGCCATTACTAAAGTTAAGTCTAGTAGTCTTAGTTAAGTCTGTTAGTGTTTTGGCATAGTTAAGTCTGTTCTGTTTATGTCTAACAAAATAGATAAGTTAGGAGATATAATAGGAAAGGATATGCACGCGGTTAGATATTTTAGGAGAAGATATGCATGGATCCTTTCACACGTTTTATATAGTTAGGGTTAGGGTTTTCCTTATAGTATAAAAGAAACCCTATGACATTGTGTTCTATGCCAAGTTTTCAAGCTTAATAGCAAATACAAAGTTAGTAATTCTCTGTGGTTTTCTTACTACTTGTGTTAATATTTTGCGTTAACATCAAGTTTACATCGTTTAGAGTTTCTCATATAGATAGTTTGGATTTATCCAAGGTGTCTATTGTCTTACAAATGCTGCTTAGATACAGAAATTTTGGACCTACAAAATGCCCTTTGTCAAAAACTACAACGGGAAGAAAACTGCAACCCAAAGTTTCCCATATGGAAGGTGCCTGCACTTTCGAAATGCTAGGGACGAAACCTGCAATTTTACCAAACCACAAGGACAATTTTTGCAATTTACTCTTAAATTAAATAGAAGTTTTAAGTAAATGTATTAACTTGAATGAGTCACTTTTTAAGTAAATATATCAACTTGCAATTGACTTAAGTGATGCTATGTCTAACCGAATTACGTATTGCCACCAAATGAGTCACTTTTTAACTTCATATTTTAGTAAGAACAAATAAATATCAATGTTGACAATATTATAGTTTAAGAAAAAGGTTGGAGTTTAATCAAGAATTGTAGGGGTTTATTTGATTGGCTGATTTGAGCTTCCATGGTTGTATGAATTGTTACCACAGTTGATCATATCCTTGTTTTTGTTCCTAAAAAGGTAGATATGACAGTTTACCAAATTTTATAAGATGTTTTTATGGGCCTTTTTTATTTTAAGTTTTTGATAATGAAATAAATAGGTTTTCTTTATTTAAAAAAAAAATAGTTTTTGGTTTTGACTGAGTGGCTTTTTTATTTAAGATGAATACGATGTTTATGTGTGTTGTTTGATTTTGAAATAAGTAGGTTTTATCTAAGATGAATACATCGGGTTTATTTGTTGATGTTTCTTTAATTATGGAATGATCGGGTTTTAATTAGAGTTTAAAGTGGATAAGAGTTCATAAAGCAGAGAGAGGTTGAAGATCAATGAAAAGTGAAAAGACGAAAATACCTTTGTACTTAACGGATGTTTTAACCGCGTTAGTTAAAAGGACGATATATGCAAGATTCGTAAACAATTATGACGGCCTATGAAACAAACTTGGAAAAGAGAAGAAAGATGCGATTGTGTTTAAACCATAAGGACGAAAGTTATAATTAACTCTAAAATATATTAAGTTAGAAATCATTGAGTGGTTCATATGTTAAGTTACTTTTATAGTTCATGAGTGTGTTTGTCGTATATTAAGTTAGGAATCATTTAATGGCGTTATTTGATTATGTAAAGTTGGTTGTGTACATAAGCAAAGTATACTCTTCTTTCTTTCTTTCATCTGTATATATTAAAAAATTGATTACTTTATAAAATTTTATGTTTCTTCTAACAGACATGTTTTACAAAGTTATTTTATCTGTTATCTATTAGTAGAAAAAAAACTAATTTGAAAAAGGAAAGAAACTCATTTTTATTATGTTGTAAGATATAAATAAGGGTAAATTACAAATTTTATCTCTATGGTGTGTCAGTTTTGCACTTCCAGCCACTTCTAAAATTTAATTACAAAAAATGTCATTGTTCTTCACGTTTTGTTACATTCTCTGTCCTTTTCATTAACGCTCGTCAGATTTTTTTCGTTAATGTCCCTCATGTGACATTCACGTGAGGGGTATTAAGGTATTTTCCGTTTTCCCTCCTAAATAACTCACATACCCATTCCCTGCAAAACCCAAGAAACCCTTCCAATACATTTTAATCTCAACATTTTCATTTCAATTTCATCCCCAAATTTTCAAAACACTAGGTCTCGTTTATGATAACCTTCATTTCCTTTGAATTTGTTTGATTGTTTTTCCGAATAGCTAGTTAAGAACATGCATATTATGTGTAAAAACGACCTTACGTTGTATTCCAAAATTTGAATGTTTTATTTTGTTGCTTTTGCGTTTGGTGATGTTTTATGTTTTTACACACATTCATATAGAAACATGTTTATGTTGAAAATCCATCATAATTGTGATTTTACCAAACCACTAGAAAGACGATATTGTTTCGCATATGGTTTGACTTAGTTAACTATTACTAGTTTTCTATACACGAGTTAGATGCAATGTTAGAGGATCTAGGTTACAATAAAGGTAGGATTTTGTTCACCCATTTTAGGATACCTGGCAAGACATTGGATGATACCATTAACGTCTAACAAAGATGTGCTCACTTTGTTGAAGTATGTTCCTAGATTAACAGAAATTGACGTGTATATTGAAAGTGGTGTTTCATTGGT
Organism: Artemisia argyi; assembly: GCA_030686995.1. Classification (NCBI taxonomy): domain Eukaryota; kingdom Viridiplantae; phylum Streptophyta; class Magnoliopsida; order Asterales; family Asteraceae; genus Artemisia; species Artemisia argyi. The sequence continues at coordinate 62,878,703 of CM060685.1, forward strand.
TGAAAAGTACATGATTGAGGTAATGAATCAGGGTAAGGGTATGGTTATAGAAGAGACTTGAACAAAAATAGAAGAAACAGGATGGTAGTCCGTATGTTTTTCTTTTTTCTTTTTCTATTTTTTTTATTATTTTGATTTTTTTTTTCATACACTCTTGCACTACCATCCAAAATAATACATCAAAAGGATCTTGCAACCTCCATACACTTGAACTTTTACATACTTTACACATAACTAACTAATGACCCTAATTAAGAAAATTAAAACAGTTGGAGTACTTTAAACATTAACGCATATATGAGGGTAATAACATGACATTCTTCCCCATTACTCCATAACAACTAGTACTTTTACCCATGAGTCCCAGTCATTCCAAAACTGTATTTATAAGATATGACTCGACTTAGTAACCATGTAACCAATTAGACAATTGACAAAGGGTTTAACAAATAAGTGTATACGAGGTTTAACAAATAACAATAATGCACTAAAAATAAGTGTTAACAATGTTCTTTATTAATATTTCGGAATCCACCGAAATATCACGAGAACCGCGAAAAAGATAGGCTCTGAGGGGTATACTAGGGGTATCGTGTACTAAAAATAAGTACATCGCAAAGGTGTGGGAAAATTACTTGACCAATGAAGTCAACGTAATTATAAAACAGGTTTAAAACAAGGGTTATCCTAATGCCTCTTATCATATAGTAAATCCTAACTACACGAATGTAGTCTCACTAGCGGTCTCGGGATGCATCACAAATGCAAGTTCTAGAATCTATATACTACTAGTACACTCATAAGCATTAAAGGTAAATGCTTTTTTTTTCTAATAATCTAAAGGCGAACCTCACACTTTTGGGGTGGAAATTTTTGAGTGGTAGGGTTTTTTGTGCTAGCTATATAATTACTATCTATGAGACGCTTATTAAAACTAAAGTTTCACTCCTATATCTTGTAAAAAAATTAAATTTTGTGCTAAAATTGCCCTAACAAGTATTTCTCTTAGTTTTATTACACATTTACTCTAAAACAAAACAAAAATCAAGTGGAGTTATAGTTTCTAAGGTGACCCGTTTTACCATCCCTACACTTAAACCAAACATTGTCCCAAATGTTCCTAAAAAAGCATAAAAGTATAATAAAAGAGAAAAAGAAACTAGTGCTACCCTGATTTGCTCGATGTGGACAATGTGATAACATGGTTAAATCTTCTCCAAGAAAATAATCATCAATCAATGCTCATCCAACTACTTCTTTATCTTCTTGTCCAATATAACATGTAATTCACTTAATAAAACGAAACACAAAACCTCGCATAAAACCAACGAGTAAATACTATTTATATAAAAATTATATCCTAAAAAGCAAAGTAAGATATAATGCTTGCAAAATAAATGTTTACAGATTCCTAAAAATTCAAAAATTCTGGAAATTTTCAAAAATTTAAGTTCCAGCAGAAAAAACAAAATCTAGAAAACTATGTTGCTACAGTACTTGACGCCGTTGGGTGTAAACCCTGACGCTGTCAGGACTGACCTGACAGAATTTTTACGTTTTGTTTCTGGAAAAATTTGAAAAAAAATTAATAATTAAAACTTGGAAATTCTGTAAAACATTCATTGTGAATCGATACAAGCATTTGATTCAAACAAACACACTAATATATATGCTAAATGAATATTTGTTATCTTTCATGTTCTAATTTCGTTTGTGTAAATAAATATGGTCTTCCCTACACTTATCTTTTTGTAAAATACATTTATATGCAATTAAGATGAAGTTAAAAACAAAATAAAGCATTTTCACAAAATTATTTGAAACATGAAAGATAAACAAATAAAGATGGAGTGTATATATATGAAATCAAATAAAAACAAACAAATAAACAATTAAAAAGCTTGGCTTGCCTCCCAAGAGGTGTTTTTCTTTATTAACAAGTCTTGTAGCCAGACTCAAAGTCATGCCCTACCTTGTATCACTTATGCTCATATACCCAAGTGTGAGCCATCTAGTTATTGTCTCATCTTTCCTATACTCATTATTTAACTCTAAACATCCATGATAATATCTCTTATTCTTTTCATGAGGATATTTAAGTCTGCTCCTTTTATCATTCTCACTCAAAATATCAATGTGAGGAAGTCTATAACATGCCTCAATTGAAAAATCCTTAAACCTAGGGTGCAAACGGGGCATTTGATAGACGAAATCCTCATCTCCATCCGAGAATATAATCAACCCATCCATAAGTTTTTCATTTAACTTAGTTAGCCTTTTAAATGGTTTTCCAAATACGACTTGGGTAAACCTATCATCAACAAATTCTCCTATGTTTTTCATGACCACAAAGTCCACCAAGTAAACAAAACTCCCAACAAGTACGTGCAGTGGTTCAACCCTAGCCACAATATTATCTCCATGATATTCTAACTCATTTACAGTGATTTTATTATAATTAGCACGAGAGATTACATTCATTGGCAAAGATGAGTTAAGGTAAGCGTCAAAACTCGTATATCCAATTTTACAAGGAAATTGCATATTAAAAAGGCTATCTTTCTCAATCCTAGTCCTAGGGTCAACATATTTGAGACGGTCCACGTCGTCCTCTTTTCAAATCACATCTATAACTTCTCCATCCCCTAGATCCTCATCAGAATCCGTAAAATAGAAAGGACCATTCTCATGGTCGATGTCATGGTCGGACTTGTCAATTTCAAAGTCATTACCAAAGTGATGGTCGAGTGAAAGGTTTGGTGGGTTTTCGTTTTCCATAACGGGGGCCAGAACCGATAGCTATGAATAGCAGACATATATTGCGAACAGATAAACCAAGAAAGAGATAGACTAAAGAAAGCTAATAAAAAGAAAAAAAAAATCTCACTTGTTATAAATCTAGTGAGTAGACCTAAACGAGATAGAAATCAAACCTAAGCAATAATTATTCCCTGGCAACAGTGCCAAAAATTTGATGCAAGATATTGCAATCTCACAAGGAGTTTTACTTCTCAAGGGATCTCAAGAAGTTTTGCAATCCTCCAGGCAGTGTACTTGATCGTTGTAGTGTAGTATAGGTAAATCTGGGGGATTGATCGTTCTCTAGGGGAATAGTATTGTTAGGTTGAAGTGTATGTCGAGATAATTCTAAAGGTGAGGGATGACTCTTTTTGTGTTTTTATGTTTTTTTAGAAAGCAGTAAAAAATATTGGTTTTGGAGGGAAGGGCGGAATTAGTTGCTATGCAACTAACCCAAAAACTACTTATAAACTAAAAAATTAAAATAACAAGAAAAATAAATTGGTGAACTTCTTATGGTGAGACAAACGTGTTTACTTAGATTTTCACTACTCCCTAGTTATCTTTTACTGATTTCTTGAATTGGCACGCCCTTGTTTTAGTTGAATCGTTGTATTCCTTAATACCGGTCGTGGGGGTGTGCTACATTTCCCAACTCTATGAATAATAATTTCACCTAAAATCTTAAAGTATATTAAGAAATTCTACAATCATAAACATCAATTCATGCAATAAATACAATGAGAAAAACCAATAGTGCACGCTACGGCTACCTTTTCTAAGACTTTCAAGCTAGTTACATAAAAGATGTCAGCCAGTTTTCTTAGCCTAACGTGAAGCAATCAACTAAACTATAGACACCAAATCAATAATCAACAACTATGTTTCATTAGATCTAAGCAAACACAAATAAACTTAAGCTAGCATGTTAAAGTGAAGAAAAGATAAACAAAAAATCAAACAATACACAGACATATTGAATGATTAAAAGGACCACTTATCTTCAATAAGACATGGATGAAAAAGGCTGAAAAAGCCCTACAATAAGTCTGGAATTCGTTTAGGGTTTTGTACCAAAAGATGTCACACCTAATGAAAATAAAACGCAAACTATATATAGATTTACAATGCTGATGGCGTCAGGTTATGGGTGTTGACGCCGTCAGCCCGCCGTGATTAGGGTTTCATCTTGTGCAAGTCGCCGTTCTGACTCCGTCATGCCTTATACTCTGACGCCTCAGCTTCAGTCTGACGTCGTCCCTTTATAAACTTTCTGAGCTGTCTCTAGTAATATTAAAACATGACTCCTTACTCTAAAATACACCTGATGCCGTCAGGTGTAAATACTTGAATTGTTTCGGAAGTGACGTGTGTTAATTCTTCTAGCTCCAAATTAGCAAGTGACGGCGTCGCCAAGTAGAACGTGACGCTATCAGGTCTGTTTTTCTGGCGGGTTTTTCTCAACTTTGTCATTTTCTTCATTTTATAGTCCAAATACGTCCAAAAAGCGCCGAATTCCATAATTCTCGTCCCAAGTACCTAAAATACAAAAAAGCGATTTAAGGCAATATTTGATCATATAAACACGATTTTGGGCTTAAATGACCCTTTAAAAAGGTATCAAATAAATCTTTATCACGAGAAATGTCATCAGTAACTCTAATGTAGATATGACATGCACATTATGGAACGAAACTCTCCTGCAGGTAAGTACGAATTGAAGCCAGGATGGATTAAAAATAATTTTGTGTAACTTTATTAGTATTTTATCTATAGGAACTATAACTGATAAGAACTTAAACGGCGTTGTGTAATAATTTTATAGACAAAAATACACCGTTGGTCCCTAAACTTTCCATGAAACATCACAGGGTACCTTAACTTTTAAAAAACGTCGTGTGACGTCCAAAACTTGGGATTTTGAGGCCGATTGCGTCCCTCGGCCCGTAATAGGAGCAACAACGTATTCTTGGTGACGGCAAAATCGTCATTCACTGTAGCGATCTAGTTTCTAGCCGTTGTACATTGTCCTGGTTCCGTATATTACTCTGAGTCAAAATTATATTGTCACTCATCATCCTTTAATCTTTCCCCCAAAACCTTTCCTCCTTCAACATGGTACGCTGCTGGTGTGGTAAGCAAGCTATAACACGCACTTCATGGACATCGGCCAACCCAGGGCGTCGATTCTATGCTTGTCCAAATGAAGTAAGTGCGTTTTAAGATTGATTGATTACCTTACTTTCGCAAGTAGCAAAGTACATTGTAACAACGGTGGTTCATTAATGAAATGTCGTATTAATGATTAGGGGTCTTCTTGTCGGTGGATAGGAGGGTATGATCCTAAAATATGTGCTCATTCAAGAATGATCATACCAGGCCTTTTGAGGGGGAGAAATGAGCTCGAGGAAAGATTAGAAGTTGCTCAAGGTGATGTGTGGAAGTGGAAGATTTACCTGGTGCTCAGTTGGATATTGTTCTTGATTGTTTATGCACTTGGTTAAGTTTTTAGCTTTAAAGTATGATGGGCGTGTTTTGTGTTTTGTGGAAAATATAATTACTTGTTAGGCCACCTTGGTAGTGTTAGAACTGTTGATCCCAGTTGAGCAAACGATCTTATAGAAGTTGACTTGAATTAACACTTAAGCAATAACGCGGAATATTAAAGCTTAACTTAAGAAGAACAGTTTTAAACACTTTCAACACTTCAATATATTAATTATACGAGCACTCAACAATGCTAGGGTTTTACAACCTTGAAGTGAAACGAGAATAATAATAATACATACATACTCTAACCCTATGCACTTCCTTTTATAGGCCAAGGAGTCCTATTAGGTTTACAATAACTTTCTACACAAGATAATATCTTCCTAATCGTATAAGATATACACACTATCTATTCCATAATTATCCATCCGTGTAAACAAGTCTATCTCTTAAGCAGCAGAGTCCCTTAGCAGTAGAATCAACTAGCAGTAGATTCTTCACGAGCAGCAGATTCATTATACTAGCAGCAGATTCTCATCAGCAGCAGTTTGACACTTGGTTAAATTCTGAGCAGTAGAATCTTAAAACCCAAAAATCCTCCCCTAAACTTAATATTTACTTCTAAATGATTAAGTTTCTTCAAAGCTTGATTAAACACCAGGAGGATGCTTCCAAACATACTACTTCCTCTTAGATGACTGTTGACCAAGAATCTTCTTATATTTTGATAACAAGTCAAAAGCTTGATCATCAGTATCATAAGCCTTTTGTAGTTTAAGCTGCCTAGTACCATTCACCATCTGATAAACAATTTCCAAGCAAGATGCCAATGGATAATCCTTTTCAATCAACATATATAAAGTGTATGGCCCAATGTATAAAACATGAACCCTAGAACTCTGAAAAAGCATCAATTTTCTGACTTTGTATCTTCTGATATTTGTCCATTCTGAGTCTTCTAAAGAAGGATTAAACATAAATTTCAAAGCTCTCCACATAATATAGTCAAACATAGCTTCTTGATTGTTATAGGTTACTGCACCAAACTTTGTAGCACCATACTTTTCTTTGAACAACCTCCATAGGGTACAGATATCCTCTCTATCAAAATAGTACAACATCTGTTGAAGTCTAAGAAATCTAGATGTCTTTCCATCAGATCTTTTAATGTCATGAAATGTTCCAACAGTGTCTTCATATCCTGTTGTTACTTGAATAATTGGATATTTGATTCCCACTGGTTCAGCATCAACTACCTCAGGTTCTTCCCTCTTAGCAACCATAGTTAGAACCTAAATTTGTTGCTTTAAATGATCAGGAGGAATATGTTCATAATCATCCACATACTCATCATTCCCTTCATCTTCATATTCAAAATTGCTATGCACTGCTACATTATGATTTTTCCTAGCAAAGGATTCCTTTCTTATACTTTTTCTTTTTGTGCTTCTGCTAGAAGAAGTCTTTTCTTCTTCAATAACCTCTGTTGCTTTAAGCTCTGCTACACTAACTTTCTCAGGTACCAACTTCTTGTTCATTTGAGCAAAATGTTCTTCATCTCTTGCACAACCCATAGGAAAGAAAGTATCCATTTCCTTTTTAGCTTGTTGATACAAATTAGACACCTCTTGATCTGTTTTGTGTTTCAATTGTACCAGTTTCCAACCCTTCATGTTTTTAAGATATCTCTCATGTTCTCTTCTTTGTTGAAGTGGAGTTGCTCCTATGAGAACTTTCTTCTTCCTTATTATATCAGCAACTTCTTTCTTTTTCCTTGTTGTGAATTCTTTCATCCAAGCTGCAACATCAAATTCTGGAACCTCTTGTTCTTCAATTTTCACTAACTTGGAGAATTCAATGTCAGCATCCATTCTTATTTCTCATCTACCCATTCCTCATACCTCTTCATATCCTCAGCTTCCCTATCAGCCTTTTCTTTTTGTTGTTGTAGTAGTTGTTGCTCAACAATATCCTCTTTCTCTTGTTCTTTCCTTGCAACAGCTGAATCATGCTCAATTTGTAACTCTTTAGGCCAATACACAAAAGGAATCTGGGAGTAATCTATTTCATCATCATCAGAATCTAGCATAGGTTCTTCAGTAACCTTGCCCTTCCCTTTATCAGCAGCAGTAGATGATGAAATTGAACTTGTATGTCTTTTTGGAGTAGCAGGTTCTCTGATTACTACCCCCTTTATAGGTATTCTTGGTAATGGAGGTGGTATAATTGATGTTAATTGTTATGGTTGTGGTTGACTTTGAGCAGCAGGTTGTTGTGTTGGTTGAGGTTGTAATTTAGGTTGAACATCTGTTGTCTTCTTGCTTAACAACACCATAGCCTCACCAGCAGCTTTGTCACTAGATCCAACAGTAGAACCTTGTGCATCAGCAGAATCAATTTTCTCATTAGCAGCAGGATCAGCAGAATCCTGAGCAGCAGAGTTTTGTGTAGTAGCAGAGTCATTGGTCTTGGCAGCAGTTTCCATATCCTTAGCAACAGAATCATCTAAACTTTGCAAAGCTTCACCCATCAACCCTGTAGCCTTTACTAATTGCTCAGGCCCCAAAGTTTTGAGTTTTTCCACCACATTCTCTTGAACACAAATCAACTCCTCCATCATAGCTTCATTACCATGCTTGTCTGTAACCACAAAACTATCCATATCTTGAGGAATTTCAACCTCCATAGCATCATTCATTATAACCTCCACTGAAACCTTACCAGTATCCACATCCAACCCAGCATCATTTTTCACCACATTAGCCTCCCCTGAACCCATTTCTTCATTCTATTATTCATTTTTCCCTTGTTTGGAAGCATCCTCTTCCAAATTGACAGAATGCTCAGGAGAACTGACAACTTGAGATGTGCCCACTTTCTTCAATCTTCTGAAGGAGGTTGAAGATCTTGACTTCTTTAAAGTCTTTATCTTTCTCTGCAACTGTGTAATCTTCTTAGCTTGTTCATTAGAAAGAGTTTGAAGACCAAGTATCTTATCCTCCAAAGTGTCACATTTAAGCTCTAGGTTGGTACAGGTAGCCATCAATTTCTTTAAAAGTTTCATACTAGTCTCATCACGTCGACCTGTGTGACCTGGTCAGAGAGGTGAATCATTGACATTGTCATTTTGTACATTATCATCCATCCATTCATTTGTCACTGATCTGTCCTCATCACTTCGGCCTGTGTAACCTAGTCCGAGAGGTGAATCTTGGGACTTAAACTCAGTATCAAACCTAGTTTGATCATCTGAGCCCCCTGTATTTGCCATGTGGCTAGGGTTTCCATCATTGGATTCAGATTCATCTGAACCTTCCTCACTAGATGTTGCCTTGGTTTGGTATTACTTATGTTATCAATGTCCTGCTCTGCTGCTAAGCTAGTAGCAGTAGTGACAGCCCTTGCCAACATGTCCTCTCCATCACCTAGGACAACCTCATCTGGTACATTCATACTAACACTAGCCTGAGGTAGCTTAGTCTTCTTTTTGGCTTTCCTACGGGTGTAGAGTATTCTTGGTTGTGTGACAGATGCAGTAAAATTGGGTGTGTGATGGGAATAAGTGGGAGTTCCTAATCCTTCACCTTGAGTATTTTGCACAATTTACACCATATAAGGTGTAAGTGATGTAAGTGTGCCAGAAAATCCTTTTTCCATTTTTAAGTAAGAAAGTAAACATTTTAGGAACCAACTTAGGAGATTCATAAGTGGCTTTATGTGTTCTTACTTTTGAAATATGGTTTTCCACAAAGAGTTGAATAAATCTTGGATAAAGTAAGTATAAACCAGACTCTTTGATACTTTTAGCCATCCCCTCCAAAATCATGTTTGAAAAATTAAATGGGTCTCCTTTGCCAAAGCATATCATAGCAGATGCTATGGTAGCACTGAACTCATTCCACCCAGAAGTTTTGGAACTCAAACAATGAAGAAGATTATGAACCAAAAATTTATATTGAGAACAGAGAAGCCCTTTTTGAAATTTTAAACCAGAATGTTGGCCCTAATATCCCAAATCTTGTAAACCCTCAAAAATGGCAGTGTTAGCAAGACACTTAGTCTCCGTTTCATCATCAAAGAGAAGAAGTTCTCTTATAGAGGATTCAGTGACAAGTACTTGTTGACCATCTACCATGGCCTTGATATGTTTTTCCCCATTCCTAGTTTTGACTTTTGCAGTAAGCCAAAACTGTTTAATGTAGGAAATGTATATAGTAGGATTCACAGTTAATGCATACCTAATGGAAGTAGCATTTAAGAACTTAACCATGTCTATGAAGCCTTCAGGAACCATCGTTTCATCCAATAAAGCAACATTATTATGACTTTCTGCCCAGGTGCGTGTTGATTCCATGAATTAGGGTTTGGAGAATTGGGGATTTTTGACTTTGAGAATAATGGAGTGTTAGGGTTTGAGGAAACTTCAATTTGGAGCGCGTAAAAACTAATTGTGAGATCCAATTAGGTATTTAAACTTGTTTGAAGAAGTTACATAATTGATGAGGCGAAAATTGATCCATTTTTAGGGGGTCATTTAAGCCCGGAATTGAATTTATTTGATCAAATATTGCCCTAAATCGTTCCTTTTGTGATTTTAGGTACTTTGGGAGTGAAATCTGGAAAAGGAAGCAATTCGGACGTTTTTGGAGCTTAAAAGTGAAGAAAACGCCAAAGACTTAATTTTCCATGCTAGGAACAGTGTGTGACGGCGTCAAGAGTACTTTTCAGACGGCGTCAAGAGTAAAAACCATGACGACCCAGTACAGAAATGAAGGCGTCACAAGTAGAGCGTCAAGAGTTAAAAGTGTGACGGCCTGCAAAAATAGACAACATGACGGCGTCAGATGTAGATCAAGGCAGTCCGAGGATTATTTTGGCGGCGAGATGACGGCGTCACCCATTTGTTCTTGACACCGTCAGCCTCTAATATCTATATATAGTTTTTTATTTTTCATTCATAAAAGAGGAAGAAGTTTGGAGAAACCCTAAGGCCGAACCATATACGAATTTTACAGCTTTTCAAGGGTTTTCAACCCTTGAATCCTTACATGTGTTATTGAGATAAGTCTTTTCTTAATTCAATCAATATGTCTATGTGTTGGTTATTTATATCTTGTGCTTGTCTTGATTCCACCATGCTAGGCTAGATTTATCTTGTGTTTGCTTAGATCTAATGAAACCTAGATGTTGATTATGTGTTGATTACTTGTTTATGGTTGTATTGGATGAATGATTTCAATGTTAGGCTTAAGAAAACTGGCAGATCTCCAAATGGTAACATGCTTGAACGTCTTAGGAAACATGAACCGATGTGTACTAGGTTTTATTGGTTGTATTTAATGCATGAGTAAATTCTAATGATCCCATGTTAGGAGCTTCTTGCAGGCTCGACATAGGAGTAAAGTAAGCACTCATAGGATTGGGGAAGTAAGTACGCCACCCCATGAATGGTATTAAGTAATACAATCCGCCATCCACGCAACTATAACAAGTAATTAACGTGTAAAAGATATCTAGGGAGTAGTGAAATCTAAGTAAACACATTTCTCCCATATATTATTCACAACCTTAGTTTAAATTAGTTTATTTTCATTTTAGTATTTTATTTTGATTGCATCTTTAGTATTGTGTTAGTTGACTAGCAACTAATTCCGCCCATATCCTTCAAACCCGAGATTTTTACTTGCTTTCATAAAAATATAAAAATACAAAAAGAATCATCCTTCATCTCTAGAATTAATATTTAGGTTTTCTAATCCTAGCGACACTATTCCTAGCTGAACGATCAATCCCCCGGTACTTGTCACTATACTATACTACAACGATCAGGTACACTGCCTGGTGGGGGTTGTAAGCTTCTCAAGATCCCTTGAGAGGTAAAGCCTGGTGCGATCCCCACGTATCAATAACCACCCTCACACTTTCAACCATAGCAACAGAACCCTGTGTATCAGCAGAACCAGCAACAGAGTATTATAACTAGCAGCAGAGTGTTTTTGCCAGCAGCAGAGTTGACTACACCTAATATTTTCTTGGTCAAAAAGTCAAAAGTCAAACTTTCCAATGCTTTATCCCGTTTACCACAATTAAGACCAATCACCAACCACATATTAACTCTTCTCAATCAATATAAAAAGGGATCTAATTACTTCCAAATTCATCATTCATAAACCCTAATTTCTTCCAAAATTACCACGCAATCAAATCAAATCATAATCATCATGAAATACAACCCAGAAATAATCAACATCTCGTCTGACTCATCATCTGATGAATCTTGGGATTCCACTCCACTCCCACCTTATGTTCCACCCTTTCGTCCTCCCCGAAATGGACACAGAACAAATGAACAAGCCCGAAAAAGGAAACATAACCTTAATGTTTTCAAGGATCTATTGAACCTCTCTCAAACTCAAAGCACTTCAAAGGGGAAAAATGTGATGACCCCTAGGTCTTTTGATGAAGAGCAAATAGAGGATCTTGCCAAGAAGCATGATATTGGTATGTCAAGCAAGGCCCCCATTTCTGTTATGTCATCTAACTCTTCAGAGGATCTCAATCCTTAGATCCCTATCCAACCACCTCCTCGAGAACTCACATCACCATTCATCTGTACCTCATCAGATGAAGAAGAACCCCAAAACAATCCTCCTTTAGCTCTTGAGAGACCCCAAGCATCACGACCAAGACCACCAATAAGAACAAGAAGGTCAAATCCTCCTCTCCCAAAGTCAAGGGAAATAGTTATTGGACTATCCTGCCCTAGACAAGGGTAAAGGAAAATGACCCATGGAGTAGTTTGGTAGTAATCTTTTGATGTAGTCTTTTGATGTAATCATTCTCTTGTGTTGGAGAAAAACTTTTGTAATTGGCATCACTTTGAATGAATGAAATTTTACTGTTCTTGTTTCATTAGTCTCTTGTAAAAACAGCAACAATTTTCAATTTGAACTTATCCTGCAACATATTAGTCCAAAACCACAAAACACACAAACACATGTTGCATATGAACTAGTTATACCCAGCAGTAAAATGGCATTCAACAGCAGAGTGAAGTCTAACTAGCAATGTGCTTCATAAGAAGCAACATAAACAACTTAAAAAACAGCATAATCACTTTACAAAGCTTTACAAAAACATAATGAGATAAGAGTTTCAAAGATTGATCATACCAATGTTTGCAATTAAAAATTGAAACCTCCCCACAACAAAATGTTTTGTGAGTAGATCAACAACATTGTTATCAGTATGAATCTTAACAACTTGAATTAACTTCTTTTCATAACAGTCTCTTATAAAATGATGCCTTATCTCAATATGCTTTGTTTTAGAATGAAAAACAGTGTTTTTAATGATGCAAAGTGTACTGTTATTATCAATATGAATCTTGGTGTTCATGAAATTTTACCCATAGTCCAGTAGTTGATTTTGCATCCAAAGCACTTGATCATAGCAACTTGAAGCAGCCACATACTCAGCTTCAGTTGTAGAGTTTGCCACCACAGTTTGCTTCTTGCATTGCCATGACACCAACCTATTTCCAAAACAAGTTTGAGGATGAGCAATGAGTACTTGTGCTACTTATATTAGTCATAATGGCGAGAAAAAGGATTAGACGTCTGCTGGGAAGTACTCAGAGAGAGATAGATAAATGCGACTAGGTAAAAAGACAGGAATACCCTCCAAAGTAAACATGTAACGGGGTTTTGGGAACTATAACGAGACGTTGTTGTTCCTATTACGGGTTGAGGGATGCAATCGGCCTCAAAATCCCAAGTTTGGACGCCACACGACGTTTTTTAAAAGTTAAGGTGCCCTGTGATATTTCGTGGAAAGTTTAGGGACCAAGGTGTATTTTTGTCAATTTTATATGTATCTTATCCAAGATTAAAAAAAAAAAAAAGGGGGGGGGGGGGGGGGGGGAATAGGTTCATTCGCTTTTTTTTATTTCACGTTCATTTATGCATAATCAAAATGAAATATGATAAATCGTCACCGAAAATAAACACGCACTTTCGAATTTGCAATTCATTTGTTATAAAAAGCTAATAAACAGTGTCGTATACAGATAATTCGCAACAATGCGTGGGCTAAAATCTTTATTCTACACATTTGTTCAAGTCTTTCTAGAATTAGTCGTTTTATTTTTAAATCTGGGTATAACCGTTTATATCTTACTTCTCTTATATCTCGTTTTGACTGGGATCAAGTAGGGCTGAGCATCGGGCGAAAACCGGACCGGACCGACCAAGACCGGACCGGACCGAGGACCGAGAACCGGAAAAACCATAGACCGAGACCGGACCGAATATGGTCGGTCCGGTCTCGGTCCGGTCCGGTCCGGTCGGTCTTCGGTCGGTCCGGTCCAATTAGGCAAATTTTTTCGGGTTTTTGGTCGGTCCGGACCGGACCGAGGACCGAATTTGGCAAAAAGCTTAGACCGAGGACCGGACCGAATGTGGTCGGTCCGGTCCGGTCGGTCTCGGTCCGGTCGGTTTTGTCGATCGGTCCGGTCCGTTTGCTCAGCCCTAGGATCAAGTATTATTGCGGTAAGATTTCGTCCTGTAGGAGATAAGATCAGTAATTAATTGCTATGAATATCAAAAAAAAAAAAAAAAAAAAAAAAAAAAAAAAAAAAAATTTCCTTCTAAAATCACATCTATAAACCTCCACCCTTTCCACTTATCACATTTACACTTTACACCCCTCCTCCCATATCTGAGGCCACACATTTTCATCTTCTTTATAAGAAACATTAACTTCCAACTCATCTCTCACCCACACAAAAACACACACACACACATTAAAAACACACACACCATCTTTAAAACACTCACTTCCAAAATTAGCATCAATTTTATAAAATTTTTTAACTAAAATTTTATAAATTTATAATTAACGAATGACGGAAATTGGAGCGTACAAATGGCGGATAATGCGATTTGTGATGACGATGGTGATGATGTCAGCTTCGATTTACGTTTCTGCAGAACGAAATGTGACAGTAATTGATGACGTGGCAGATGAGTCGAATATGAATTATATTGTGAAGTTGGCGAATTATTTGTTTCAAACTGATGGATCCGGTTATCATCATACTTGGCCTGTAAGTTTTTTAGTTTTTATAAAACTTTAATGATCTGTTTATGTTTTTGATATTAGTTATAAGGTTGCAAGTTTCAAAATAAGCTTAAACAAACACCTGTAAAAAGTTGATATTAGTTATAAGGTTGTAATAATTTTGGATAATGCAAAGTGGGTTAGTGGTCTTTTTTAGAAGTTTTGAGAAGGTAAGGATAAAAAGGTGAATCTTTTTTTTTTTTTTTTTTTTTTTTCAAGTGTGAAAAATGACTTTGTAAAGCTGATCTTCGTAAACCACTTTAGAAAAGCTGTGATTTTTGTAAAACTATCCAAAAAGGTAGTCGACGTGGGGATTAGTTGGCTCGCAAAATACAGTAGGAACCATGTAACCAAAAAAAAAAAAAAACTGTGAATTAGTACGAAAGAATAATTCACAATTTTTGTGAGACTGAAGTGTTGGTAATCTGATTTACAAATTCAGTCAAATAGAAGTCGTGGTGTTGGTTGCGGATCGAGATCTTCTCAAGTTCATATAAACATTACCGGTCATGTTGTCTCACAATAAAAAAGAAAACTAGGTCCTCAGTAGGCCCCACTGTTTTGTTTGTGAGTGAACATTACCGGTCATGTTCATATGAACATGAATCTGGTTTACAAATTCAGTCAAATAAAAGTCGTGGTTTCGTACATAAGTTATACTAAATTTATTGACTTTTAATGATAATTCGGATGCGTGCATAAATAAAACTCGTGGATGTGTATTTTAAATCATAAAAAGTCACTAAAGATCTAAAAAGTTCCTTAATCTATGTTTAAGTGTGGTATAATAATTGTTTTTAAGATGATTTACAACAGTGGATCAATAGTGTATGTTGTGATTAAGAATCAAATCAACGAGTGGGGACACTATTATTCTCTTTAAGCTATATTTTAATAAGTGTGACATGAACAATTGTCTTTCTGGTCATGAATCACGTTTTTCTGTTCATGTGCGCTGTATCTTAGATTCTTATTGTCCTATTTTAATATGGCCTTACAGTGATTCCGAGTGATATATTCGAATTAAACACTTGATTTTGTCTCTTGTATTGGTTTTGTGATATGCATATGTGTTACGTTTTATTAAAAAAATGTACAAGTTGTCCAGCTAATGTCATAGCATTTTGCTTCCATAGTTGGTTAACAACGATACCATTACTTAACATAAATTATTAAGATTCCTAAAAGTAACCTTAAAGATTAAAAAATGGTATGTAAACCAAAAGAATGTAATATTCCTTCATTTTCTAAAAAATATCTTATATATTCATTTTGCGAGTGGAAATTTAGTGAAAAGAGTTTCAAGCTAAAACTAAATGTTTGTTCATTTATTAGCACCAACGACACATAAATCTAGTGGCGAGGCAATGAGGCATTTGTGGGAAGTTGGCCCCCCATCCATTGCTCGACATAGCAATTCTTCACATGGTCGGCATCATTATAAATTATATACTGCTGGTTCTGGACCATATTTCCCTTTCGTCATTAATTCATGATTAAAACATATCTTATGTAGTTGACAAATTGACATACACTTCTCTTTAATATGAACTGTTTGTGCTTTCTGTTTGAGGGAGGGATTTAACAAAAATTTATTGATTTTTAATGGATGATGGCCGGCTTAGACATTATTTGCATAGAATAAAAATGGTCAATTACACTATTGCAGTGATTATTTAAGTAATGGATTTAGAGAAAGGAACTTTTAATAGTTACAGAATGTAATTTTGATGTGAAAAAATATATAATGTGATTCTCAGGAAATGGAATTTGGGTGGAAAATCGTTCTTGGTAGCTTCATCGGATTTTGTGGAGCAGCATTCGGGAGTGTAGGCGGAGTAGGAGGTGGGGGTATATTTGTGCCAATGCTTACCCTCATTATTGGTTTTGATCCTAAATCAGCTACTGCGATATCAAAGTGTAAGATATAAACCTATCCAACACATATCAGTTCATATATTTATATGAATTCACATGATTTATTTATAGTTTTGTCATTTAATCTCCAGGTATGATCATGGGTGCAGCAGCCTCGACTGTTTACTACAATCTTAAGTTAAGACATCCAACACTTGATATGCCCATCATCGACTATGATTTGGCATTGCTTATCCAACCTATGCTAATGTTAGGAATTAGTATTGGAGTTGCGTTTAATGTCATTTTTGCCGATTGGATGGTCACAGTTCTGTTAATTATTCTTTTCATAGGTATTGTTATGCTTTTATGCAATTGTATATCTTTATTCTCCCTTTTGGGGTTGTTTGCTAATAATACCTTTAAATGTACAATTGTTATAATGCAGGCACATCAACTAAGGCCTTTTGTCGAGGTGTTGAAACATGGAAAAAAGAGACAATGATGAAAAAGGTATTGCACGATTTCATTTTGTTGTTTTATGGTATATGAATGCTTAGTATTAAACAACAATAGATGCCTAAGTTTAATAAAGGGAGGCTTGATTCAATCTGTTTCATTTTGAGCATGATTCTATTATTGTATTTCAGGAAGCTGCTAAGCGCTTGGAGGGCAATGGTATGTTTATTTGGCTCTCCTTTCATTTCAGCCAATTCTTATGTGTCTTATTCTTAATCTCGGTACTAAACTTCAATATTATTAATTTTATTATATGAATCATAGGTGGTGCTGAGACAGAGTACAAGATGCTTCCTGGAGGTCCCAGCAATGGAACCACAACGAAACCCGAACGAGCATTAAAAGAAGAGGTGAGATGGACAGATTTTATGTTTGATATGATTAGGACCATTATATTTAATATATTAACGTTTCAGTATATTTGTTTAATATATGAACATTCCAGGTCACTATTCTCGAGAATGTATGTTGGAAAGAACTAGGGCTTCTTGTCTTTGTTTGGATTGCATTTCTTGGTTTGCAGATCGCAAAGGTAATTTATAGCAGAACTTTTCGCAGTATAGTCACCTCACATATATTATAAGTTTCTCATAGCTTTATTATTCTATAAAGTATAGACTAACGAACTGTATATGTTGGTGACAGAATTATACTACGAATTGTTCGGTATTGTATTGGGTGCTCAACTTATTACAGGTATATTCATAAACACAAGCATATGTGCATCACAACTTTATGGATAACACACTAAATAATGTGTTAATAATTTTGTAACCCTCAAACTTTGACTCAATCTACGGTTTAAACCCTAAACTTTTCATCGAAATGGTTGTTCCTTAATTTTTTAAATTTTTGTTTAACCAATTAACTTTCATTATTTAAACAATTAAACCCCAAGCTAGTTAGCTTGGTTGTTTCTTTCCTTTCTCTAACCCCTAAACCTTTTTTCTGGTACACGCAAAAGTAAAGAAAAAGAGTTTAAGGGTTACTTAAGCCGTAGATAGACTGAAAGTCTGAGGGTTAAACCATTATTAATCTCTAAATGAATTTAGTATCGTATCAATTACATCATCTACAATGTGTACTTATCTTGTAGGTTCCAATTTCTTTTGGGGTATCGGGTTATGAGGCAGTTTGTCTATATAATGGAAGTAGAAATATATCATCTAAGGGAGAATCATCAGCTACATTTACTGTAGGACAATTGGTTTTGTATTGCTCTTGTGGTATTCTTGCTGGTTTGGTGGGAGGGTTACTTGGTTTAGGTGGCGGTTTTATTATGGGCCCACTCTTTTTGGAGCTTGGAGTACCTCCCCAGGTCAGTTTTTTTTAAATATAACATTTTACTATCAAGCATCAAACTTGAAATAACAATTAAATAATAAAGTAGAATATGTCAGCAACATTTTTTTTTTTTATCCTATTGAAATTAATGGAACCGGCAGTGTACGTACTCAAAAATATTTTACAGATACTACTTGAAAACTTCGCGGAATACAAATTCGTAAATAACTTTTCTTTATATGGTGTAGGTTTCAAGTGCCACAGCTACGTTTGCAATGACATTCTCGTCATCTATGTCTGTTGTAGAATATTACCTACTAAAGCGTTTCCCAGTTCCTTATGGTGAGTGCACTCTTTATTCATTAATGTAGAGGTGGCAGTTTTGACTTTAAAAATGGGTGATTTGGGTTGTAATTTGTACTATGGGGTAAACTTATGCAACATAGTTAAAATGAGACGGAGCAAAAGACCAAAGTGTATTTTAATGCTTACAAATTGGGGGAAAAAAAAGATTTAATATTGTTTCAGTTCATATATAATTCATTAACTACATATATAGTTCAAGGAAAAAAGAACAGAAATTGTTGGTGGGTCAGCCAAACCCATGTTGACCCATCTCTGTTCACCATTACTCAGCCTACCTGCCTGACCCATATTGCTGTCATTAAGTGAAAAATTTGACTATTGTATCTGTGAGCAAGAAAAACAAAAGTGATCCTGGGTCTCATTTGCTAAATGTGAGTAGCTATGAATTTGAGACCCAGAAACACAAATAACTGAATGTAACCAGAATCTATGTAACTAAATATTTCTTTTTATTTTGGCAGCTGTTTACTTTCTAATTGTGGCAACAATTGCTGCTTTTATTGGGCAACATGTGGTGAGAAAGATTATCATGATACTAGGACGGGCATCTCTAATCATATTCATCCTCGCATTCACTATATTTGTTAGTGCAATATCACTAGGTCAGTATCTTGGTTTCCGTTAGTCAAATACATTTATAGGAAAAGATAATACTTGTTTGGCCCCTATACTATTGAACAAAAATATTAGTGGCCACTACCAATCATACCATTGTTTTTAAATCTTAGGATTATCATATGTTTTCCTAACATGTAGATCTTGTGGTGAGTTTGATGGCAAAAGTGGTTAAAACCAATAAATAATCTAGTAGCGTAATGACCATACTTTTTTTTCTGCATTCTTTACGGATCTCAACGAAGTTCATGTTTAACAGGTGGAGTTGGAATTTCCAACATGATCACGAAAATCCAGAATCACGAGTACATGGGATTTGAGAACCTTTGCAAGTACGGGGTCTAAATATAGGTAAAACATTTTTACAAACTAGAATTAGTCGAGCTCTATCCTATGGTGACTTGTCTCTAGTGCTGTGAAAGCTGTACATTGAGTTATTTCATTTATGCAAAATCCAGTTTAGATTCAAAAGGAAATGGAATCACGCTCCTGAGGCCACATCCAATCAGATAGTCACTGATTTATTATGGCCTGTGGAAGACCGGTGTTGACGTTAGCTTCTGGAATTCAATGTTAATTCATGGATGATTGTTGCATTTATTAGATTGCTTGCTTAAATGAAATATTTGTTTCGTTGAAACTGTTTTGTGGTTCTGTTTATACATTCCTTCGTAACTTTAGTACCTGTTTTAAGCTGCTTCTGTTGTTCCTTTAAAGTGATTACAATTTATTAAACTAAGTTAAATCACTCTCAATGTTAATATGATGTTTGTTTAAAGACTTAAAGCAATAGTACATAAACAAGTTATACAAACCACACAACAAAGTTTTTTAACTTTTAAATTCACTGAATCAAAGAATTTACTATGATTGTTTGGGGAACAACAATCAAAGTTGAATGACAAAGTTTAGTGATCTACTCACCATTTTAAAAACAAACCAAAGTTAAGTTGTGTGTTTAAGTAAGAATGCTCTCATAAATGTTTAACACATTAATTGTAAGAGGTAAGCATTTACTCTTTTACAACATTTATTTATATAGACAAACTAGAGGTAGATACAGTAGGGTGATAATAGCGACGTGTCAAACATCTAACTAAAAAGGTAAACTAGTACGAGCACGTCCAACCTTACTTTAGTTTAAAGTGTTGACTACCGTTTTCCTTTTTTGTACCAACTCTTGTATTAATTTTTGTATTTTATTCTTTCTATGATAAATAGTTTTTACTTATCGATTGGGTTAATAGCATATAATAGCAACGAACTTTTTCATTTGTGCCATTATCAGATACGAACCTAAAAAATTACCAAAATACCCATCAAACTTTCAAATTTTGTTTTATCAATGTAAAAATCTCATCTCGTTGCGTACGATAATGAAAAAAAAAAATCAAAGTTGGATGGTTATTGTGGTATTTTTTTAAAGTTCGTATCTGATAATAAAACAAAATTTGAAAGTTTGATGGGTATTGTTGTAATTTTTTGGGTTCGTATCTGATAATGACACAAATGAAAAAGTTCGTTGCTATTATATGCCATTAACCCTTATCGATTCAATAAAGTTATTTGTTTTAGAGACTTAGATATTCTTCCTTCAGGATGTCTTTGTAATTAAGGAGATCAAGGGAAGTCAGTGAGTTATAGTCATCACTACTTATTAGAGAACTAAGTTAGTGGATCAAACCTATGGACTCGGACTCACAATTAGGCTTGATCCATTAACCTAGTTCTCTATCATCTTTTTCTTGGTTCAGGGACTTCACTTGCTTAGTACCGCCTCAGAAAGTGGTGATACTTTTTTTAGTTTATATATAAAGATGACTCCCTGAATGTTCTATCATTCAGGGACTTCATTTATACTTACGTTAATTTCTATTCAAACCTAGTTGAGGATATTGGGCACCGAATTGGCCCTAACAACTTCTGATTTTGTAATTGAAAATTTGCGGGCTTTCTCTATTTAATAATCATTCTGGACTCTGGATTAATGAAATCAAAAAGCAGAAACTGAAATAAAGTTAGATTTATATTGAAAATTAGTTGCAATGTTTAATAGCACACATATACCTATGATGGAAAACTTAATTTCCTTGCAAAAGAGAATGTTGAACTTTTTATACTTTTCATTCAAAACCTTGACAATTTTAACTGGACTAATTCATAAAATAGTTGTTTTACATATGCTTTAGCATAACTAACATATAATTAAAAAGGCCTCTTGAACTTTATACACTTTTCAATCAATTTGCTGCCGTTAAATCCGATGGCAGAATCAAATATATGGAAGCTGATTCTCAAATGAAGCGGAACCTATTACAAGTGTATTAGATAGCCTCTGTATAAGTCTATCATGTAGAGTTTAGTCCTGAAGAAATCTGGAATAATCATAACACTGTGAAATTATTTGTGGAAAAAAATATGACTGTGAATTTGCAAATCAATATATCACGATCTGAATCAAATTGATTTTAAGGGATTAGTTTTCATTATGTCTATCACTGATAAGCCGATTATGCTTTTGGATCAAGTGCAAGTGTAGCTTTCAATTGCATGTTGTGCAAAGGTTGTGTTTGTAACTTAGAAACACGACCAATCTGGTCAAAACGGACCAAGTTTGGTTGTAGACTTGTAGCTTTATGTGTGACATAGTTGTCATGTCTGTAAGCTTTAAGACTGATGATCATTTGCAATGAGATACACCTAATGGATCTTTGGACAGTGGATCCTGTTGTCAAAAGGCTTATAGTACTGCTTATTCTAATTTGAAGGATTCTATTTTCTAGTGGTTGTACATTTGTGAAATATTTTCTGTTTTTGTTTTTTAATTTTTCTTGATGTTCATGATTCTGTCTCCAGATCAGTACAATAGTTCCCTTCATGTCACCAAATATATGCATTGTGAATTTTTATTGTGAAAATGCAGCAAGTCGGTCTTCATAAGGTTAGTGTTGCTCTTCCCCAGGGACGGGACCGGAACACATTTGACCAGGTGCATTTTCGAAAAATTATACAAAACGAGGAACACAATTTTTTTGGACCAAGTGCATTTAAAAAAGAGGGGCAATTTCATATATCTCCTCCTCAAAATCAAAATTTCATATTTACCCAAAACATGCTTTAGAAGCATTGTACATTACGCATTAAAAAAGCGAGTTTTTTTTTTTTTTTTTTTTTTTTTTTTTTTTTTTTTTTTTTTTGAAAAAAAAATACAAAAATTAAGACTACATCTCAAAATTCTATGGGTGCCCCAGGACCCACCCTGGCTCCGTCCATGCTCTTCCCATCTTTACAAGGAACACATATCATTTGCGTCATGAAATATGCAGAAACCCTTGGTAGAATCCTTTTTGTTTGTTTGAGAAACAATGTGCACTGTGATGTCTGATAGAACTATGCTGAACTTTTAAATTTTTGTCCGATCCTTCAAATTTGGATGAACTTTTTCCCCCCGGCCATATAATATACCAACTTTGCTTGACAGGAAATGTGTGAATACTAGTCAATGGTTTAAAAATATTTAGTGATAACAAAATAGTTGATCGTAGATCTTGATCAAATATTTTTATCAAAATACAATACGCTTTTGATTATTTTCAGTTATGATTTATCTATGGTGACAAGTGCGTATTAATTAGACACACCTTTGGACACAAGTTTAGATACAGTTATCATTGCTCGATGCAAACATTAAATCATTGACACGAAATGGCGTATACTAACTCATTGTATCTGTTTGAGTAATAAAAATCAAAATTTCTATATCCAATAAAAAAAATCCATTGTTTGTTGATTTATCATACATGACCATTTTTTCTAGTTATTTTTATTCCGCGTGCCTATATCCCAATGGCCTTTTTTAAATCTCAAGTGGGATTAAAGTAGATGCTTGTTGGTTTATAATACTCATATTTAAAGTCAACATACTAAGATCACTACATCAGGTTTTTGAAAAGTAACAAATATCTAAGATATGCCAGTTAGTATATGTAGGTGGTTGGCACATAAGGATATAAACAATAACAAAAGAAACTGTCATATAGCTAGTCACAAAAAGACACATAAGCTCATTGATCAGGTTTTTGGAATTGAGGAACTAAATGAAGGTAGATACAAGGTTGATTATTTATATGGTTATAGAAAAAAGAAAAGAAAAATGTGACATATGTAGTTTTAGCAGCTCATTGACTGATATTAACACAATTTATAATCTTATCTGTCTGTTCACTGATATGAAAAGTTTAATATTATTATTCCCTAATAAGAGACCACACCATTTAAATTCCACCACAGTTCTCTTTTATAGTTCACTCACACACTCACGAAACGCACATCAACTTGCACAAGAACTTGTTTGTGTAAAATATAAAAATCTTAGATGGAACTTAGAGTGCATAAATGGAAATTTATGAGATTAGTGGTGATGCTGCTGATGAACGTTATGTTAGCTGCAATGTTTGCTTCAGCGGAAAAAAGTGTGGTGATAGAAGACATGGCTGCAGTTGCTGAAGGTGATGAAACCAAATTTGGGTATATTGTGAAGTTGGCAAGCAAACTGTTTGAAATGAATGGGTTGGAGTACCATCATGTTTGGCCTGTAAGTATTTATATTCTTTTGATATATGGAATACTCATCATGCAGATATCATGACAGTTAGTTTCACTTACGTAGTGTTTGATATGAAGGAATCGAAATCGTAAAGGAATGACTTATTCCTTGATTCATTCCATTACATACGTAACCGCCATTTTCTTTCCACAGCTACCCCCTATTTATATTTCATTACAATCCAACATGGAATGACATTTATTTACCATATTTTTCATTTACTTCCTACAAAGACAAGGCCAATATCCACGAAATGGAAAATGAGTCTAGAATGGAGACACTGATATATTCGATTTAAATTTAGACTATATTACTTTTACGCAGTAAAGATTTCATATTTATCATTTTTTCTGTAGAGTAATGCTCACAAAGCTTATAAAAAAGAGATGTTCTGGTAGCATGGTCTGTCAACGTTGATACTATAAACTACTCCAATAATGTTTCAGACTGGACTCCTAAAAATAGCGTTACACGTGTCTTTGATAAGGAAATTGTGTTAAAACCCGAGACTGTAATATTTCTTTTCGCACAACTTTGCCCTTTGATCATGATTGAACAGTACTTTAAGCCTTTGGCACATTGAGAAATACTTGTATATATTGTATTTAAAGTCAACTGTATGCAACTGTCACATGAGAGGGTGTTATGAAAGCTTTATTGATTTATTTATAGATGGTAGTTAATTACAGTGATGTATACATACACATGTTGCATCACTCCGTGGTAATAATATGCTTATCTTATGAGCATAGAAGAATGTAAATTAATCGGTACAAATATTTATTTATTCTAAATTATGTATAAAGTAAACTGTTAATAAATATCAAGATTGAAAGTTTACAATGAGATTATACAACGTCATTCACAGGATATGGAATTTGGATGGGCAATCTTTCTTGGTAGCTTGATCACATGTTGTGGAGCGATATTTGGGAGTGTTGGTGGAGTTGGAGGTGGTGGCATATTTGTCCCAATGCTTACCCTTGTTATTGGATTTGACCCTAAATCGGCTACTGCTATTTCAAAATGTAAGACAGTCATACCCTACATATGAAGATTAAATCGTTAGATCATTACATTATAATATAACTTATGTAATGGCTTTGATATTCTTCCCCAGGTATGATAATGGGTGTAGCCGCTGCGACTGTTTTACACAATCTTAAATTAAGGCATCCAACACTCGATATGCCCCTCATTGACTATGATTTGGCACTTCTTATCCAACCAATGCTCATGCTAGGAATTAGTACTGGAGTTGCTCTTAATGTCATTTTTGCCGATTGGATGGTCACTGTTCTGCTAATTATACTTTTCATTGGTACTTTTATGTTAATTTCTATCATGTGATTGTCAAAAATCTCTGCAACTCTAATGAAATGTTACATCTCTAGGCACATCAACTAAGTCCTTCCGTAGAGGTGTTGATACGTGGAAAAAAGAAACCATCCTAAAAAAGGTAGTAAACAGTGTAATTAATATGGTTTTATGGTTTCTTTTATCCTATGACTCATTAATGTTTAACTTTTCGGGAATTGTTTTGATTTGAATTTTAGGAGGATGCCAAGCGATTGGAGAGCCATGGTAGGTTAGTTTGGCTGTCATGTCATTTTATGAAACCCAAAAAAGATATACTAATCACAAGACTTTTTGTATCTTATTATTTTTGGTGCCTAATTCCACTATTTTTATATCTACTATTCAAGGAGATGTTGATGAGGCAGAGTACAAGCTTCTTCCTAGTGGTCCAAGTGACGGAACTAAAAGTGAAGCCGAGAAATCATTTAAAAAAGAGGTGAGAGCACCACTAATTATCCCACTTCCTATCGGTTAATTTGTCTGTATATTGTCTGATGCATGAACATCTCAGGTCACTATCCTTGATAATGTTTGTTGGAAAGAAGTTGGGCTTCTCGTCTTTGTTTGGCTTTCATTCCTTGGTCTGCAGATTGCGAAGGTAAAATAATAGCATTGTTTTTTCGTTATATTCTAAAGTTCTCACAGCTTTTATTATTTCCACGACTAACACTCTTGATATGTTGGTTAAAGAATTATACAACTACTTGTTCAACATGGTATTGGGTGCTGAACTTATTGCAGGTATGTTTCCCAACCTATCTTTCTTCTTTCTTTCTTTCTTTCTTTTTATTTATTTTTAATTTATTTTATTTTTTATTTTTTTATTATTATTATTTTTAAATATATCAATCTTCATCATACTTATAATTTGAAGGTTCCAATTTCTTTGGGGGTATCTGGTTACGAGGCAGTTGGACTATATAAGGGAACTAGAACTATATCATCCAAGGGACATGCGGTCTCAAACCTTGGCGTAGGACAATTGGTTTTTTATTTTGTGCTCGGGTTTTCATCTGGTATGGTTGGAGGCTTACTTGGTATCGGCGGCGGTTTGATTATGGGGCCACTCTTTTTGGAGCTAGGAATACCTCCTCAGGCGAGTTTCTGCCTCTTCTAGTTTGCCATAGTTGAATTTTGAATGCATATAGCGTTAAAGTATTATATTGCAACCTTAATGGAAAATGTATTTGCTCAAAGTTTTCTTGAAAATGTTGTGCAGGTTTCAAGTGCCACAGCCACGTTTGCTATGATGTTTTCATCATCTATGTCGGCTGTAGAATATTACCTTCTAAAGCGTTTTCCAGTTTCTTTTGGTAATTGCATTCTACATTCATTTATTCAATCTGAGTTTGCCATGATCCGATGGTTTTTAAGATTTCTCAGTTGTGTGTGCGAAAAGACAATAATGGCGGGTTGAGTAACGAATCAAGATGTCTAATTCATTTGTACTTGTTGAAGTTGTCGGGTTGGGTTGACCGGCAATGCTCTTTGCCCATTTTCTAAAGATAGTTACCTGTCCAATATGATTTCAAAATACATATTACCTCAATAATGATTTTACTTCTCTGAATAAAATGATTAAGGATATTTTACACACAATTAAAACATACTTTTAGGTGACTTCCAACCTACTTGACCCGTTTCCTTCTAAGTTACCTTATGATTTTTACCTGTCTGACCCATTGGAGAACCTAACCCGAATTGACCCACTTTTAAGTTACTCGGTGAAAATTTCCACGTGTGATATAAAATTTCTAACAAAATACTTCTTTACTAATTGTTTGTGTATTTTGCAGCCCTTTACTTTCTTATCGTGGCAACAGCTGCTACTATCTTCGGGCAAAAAGTTGTGAGAAAGCGAATTATGACACTAGACCGGGTGTCAATAATCATATTCATCCTCGCATTCACTGTTTTTATTAGCGCAATCTCTTTAGGTGAGTATCTTGGCATTAATTTGGTTCCCATGCTATTGAACAACCAATGTTCTAATCATACTTGCAACATTTTGTATGATTTTGATAGGTGGAGTTGGAATTTCAAACATGATACATAAAATTGAGCATCATGAATATATGGGATTCGAGAACTTATGTGAGTACAAGCTCGAAAACTAGGTGAAATATTTATCTTAACTGAGATTGGTTAAATTGTTAACTTTTGGCCTGCGGAGATGTTGGATTCGAAGGATTTGGAAAATGATTGTGGCATTTTGTTAGATATGCTTACTTTTATGTAGTTGTTCACTCATTTGTAATGAAAAGTTTGTATCGGTGAAACTGTTTTGCGATTTGTTATAGATGTTTGTTTGTATTTAAGCACTTGTTTTAAGCTGCTTTTGATTTTGTTATTGGAATAAGACTGGCAAAGTTTGCAGGTTCTGTGATTGGAACTATTGTTTAGCCATTGCATATGTAAACCGCATCGCTGGTTCTATACTTCAATATTAGATCTTTGATTCCTTTTGCTTGCCTGGCTTGTGAATTGTGATGCCAAAACTTAAGGCTACTCGCAGTAAAGCCACAACGATCGATTACCAGTCGATCGCCCTACTGTGGCAAATCGATCGCCAATGTTTTTTTTTGGAACATGGCCGCAATCTCAATCGATATACATTTCTACCGTTGTGTAACGGTTGAAAAAAAAAATTAACACACTTATAAATACCACATATTAACACAACATATAACACACTTCAATCCACTAAATTTCACAATTCTCTCTATTCAAAATGTCTAAGAAAACACCACAACCAAAAGGCCGAAAATCCCGATTGCCACAAAACATCCCGCAATTAACACCGGATTCGAATTTCCGGTTAACCGGTGTCTCACCAAACGTCAATTTCCGACCGCTACTTTAGATTATCAATCGCAACAACCTCCACAACAACAAACTAACAATCCATTTTTTATAAATCATCCTATCAATCGTCTATTTATTCCACCGTATCAAAACAACCAACAACAACAAAGCCACTCCCGTCGAAGCCAGCAATCTATGTATGGCTCACCCGAATTGGTGTATCGTCCAACAATGGATTCATCAACGTCTTCCTATTCAAATTATCAACATTATTCTCCGGTTAACCACATGAATCTTGATGCTTGTGATTTTATGGATCAATTATGCAACAACCCAGAGTTTTATGTGGGATCTGGTTCGGGTTATCCGGCTGAAGGTTATCCGAGTCAAGAGTATTCTATGGGTCAAGGTTTGGCTCATGGATCGTATCACGATTCGGTTCCAAATGATGACGACGAGAACACTCTTTCGAAAGAGATGTCACTGGTCAAACCTAATAAACGAGCTACAAGGGGTAAGAAGAAGACTGTTGAGAAAGAAACCAAGAATGATTCGTCGATTTGGACACGCAAAGAAGAGATCGCGTTGTGTCAAGCTTGGTGTGATATGCCCGAGAATAGCATAATGGGAAACAACCAACATGCTAAGGGATTTTGGGACAAAGTGATTAATTACTTTGAAAAAGAGGTTGGTGCAAACAGAACGTACAACTCGATTATTACCAAGTGGAAAAATAGGATTCGTCCTAGAGTTGGTCAGTTTTTGTGTCATTTACGACAATTGTTATAAGAATTTTGGAAGTGGTGAGAATGATCTCACTGTTTACAGATGAGCGTGTGAAGAATACCAAATAGTGTATACGCATGACTTTGTATTGGAGTATTGTTGGAAAATTTTGAGGGACCATGAGGTTTGGAGGGATACTGAGATGCCGGATTTTTTAAGCCAATATTCAAGTTGAAAAAAGCAAGGACTTCTAAAATAGGCTCGGATGTGCCTGATAATGAAGAGACTCAAAATGAGCGACCAATTAGTCGTGATGCCGCTAAAAATAAGAAGAAATCGTTGGAGAGTTCCAAGTCTTCCTATATGGAAGATGTAGCTGAGAAATGGAAAACCATTAAGTCCATGGCATTGGGAAAGAAGAAGGAGCTGACAGACGGATACTACGAGTTGAAGAAAAAAGAGTTGGAGCAAAAGCAAAAGGAGTTGGAGCTACAAGTAAAAAGAGATCATAAAGAAGTGGAAATGGAGGAAAGAAAAAATTCAAATAGAAGAAAAAAGACTTGAATTTGACTGGCAAAAGAAACAGGAAAAAGACATCATATTCTATCTCACACCAATCGACCCGTCTTTGCCCGCACTACAACGACAAAAGACGCAGGAACTCAAGGATGCAATCAAGGAACGCCACAACCTAGATTACTAGTTTTTAATAAGTGTTGTAATGTTTTTAATTTATTTAAATTATTATCTAACGTTTTAATTATTAATGAAATTTGAGTTTGTGTTAAAAATGTTTTAAAAAAATTGATCTTGGTCGCCCTTACTGGGCACCCAATTGCCTGAAGGTCGCTGGAGAGAGAAAGCTGACGTGACAGTGAAGATTTAATATGAGATTTCGCGGCTAAGATGCCATATTACATAAAGTGAAGTCGAAGTGGAAGAGACATCTGCGCAGTGTCCTATTGGGAGGGATTGTCTCTCCTTACTGGGGCAGCCTAAATGTTTTCATTACTTAACGGGTTCTATGATTTGAACTATGTTGATTTTTTTATTATTTTATTTATTTATTTATTTTGAGAAATGGGCAACCCCGGTAAATTTATTACTCCGAAAGAAACATTTAAGTACATAGGATGTGGGTGAATCCACATCTAGACCCGTAACATAGACTAGAAACAAACGCACCATTGTTACTTTGTAGTATTTCATGATGAATAGCTTTTCTTGTTCTAACTTAATTTTTACTTACGTTCCAAATTATATGTTCACTTTCAAATTGCAAACATTTTGAAAAAGTGAGATTATTAAACTGCGCACCAAAAAAATGGGGAGGTGATTGGCATTGGGACACTCCATTGTAGAAGTAGTTAAAACATGTTATATTTAATGTATAACTGTCTGTTGCACACAGTAGAGTGTCCCAATAAATTTTGAGAGTGTGTGAATCATTTCCCAATAAAATGTCATATTGGCTTACTAGACGAGTACCCGTGCCTAGCAACGAAATTTTTATAGTGACAGATAGTTTTAGTGATAAAAAATAGTTTACGGGTTATAAACGAAAAATAATAAAAGTTTGAGGATTTGGGGATTAAACATAATGTTTTGAAACCCGATTCAACCTGGTGGTTCAACTGGTTGAACCGTTCTGTTCGAAAAACGGGTCAATTTAAACAGGGTCACCCCGACGGGTTGGGTCAAAAAAACCAGTCAAATTAAACCGAGTCAACCCGCCGGGTTTGAAACGTCGCGGGTCAACCCGGTTTTTGATGTGTATTAATAGTTTCATTTTGAAACATATGTTTCAACATTTTCTTTTTTAGTTTCAAAATTTCCTTTATTGTGATGTTTAAAGTTTTTTCTTACCTAATATAAAATTTTTAACATTTCACATATTGACAACCATTTTACTTTTATATGTAGTATAGATAAAAACTATTTTGATTAGTGAATTTGAAGGTTGACGGTTATCCAGAAACAAAACGAAATGCCGGCTAAGCCGGGCTTTGGACCAGGCCTTAAACAACTATGAAAAGCAAGCCAAAAAATTTAGGCTCGACATGTAATGGTCAGCGTCATTCGGTATATAGCTTTCCAACAATTTTTCAGAATCATCTTAGGGCCCGTTTGGTTTATAGATGGATTTTTTTATTAAGATTTGAATTTGGATTTAAATATGGTTGAAGATTTGGATTTGGATTTGACGGATGAAAGAGAAAATAATATTTAAAGATGTATTTTATAAGTTATGGTTAAAAACAAAAGTTGGACCACTATGTCAGAAAACCAGCCGAACCACTTGACTTTGCCACATACCCATATATTTGAGTTACTAATCTAACCCAGCCTCCCATAAAAGCAACGAAACATGTGATTTTAATTTTTTAACCAAAACCCCAAGTTTAAACCCACAAACCAAATGAGCCTTTAATCTTCAATTGTATGTAAGCGTTCATAAATACATATTGTAATATATATATATATATATATATATATATATATATATATATATATATATATATATATATATATATATATATATATATATATATATAGTTGAGATCAAATAAGATCAAAGTTAAAATTGTAAAAATAAGATCAATTCAAGAACCAATAAGAGTAGGCCAAGTGGCAATAAATTTAAAACACAAATAAAGAAAAAAGAAAAATAATAAAAATTAATTTGTATAGACTAGAGGGTATTGAGGGTATTTTGCACAACTTATTTTCACCTACCCCTAAATATCCTCTCTCTCTATCATAATAACCGCACCCTTCCATTATTTTCTCATCTTATCCTTTCCAATGCCATTTTCCGGTGACCTAGTACCGTCGTTACACAACCAAACCCGTCGGAAATAACAACCAACCTCCCATCTATAATAAACGCATCTTTTTTCCTTTTACAAATCCTACCGCTACCATGTCAAACCATGGTGGATCTGTGACCACGATAGATACTATGGCCACGGTTTGGATAACCTTGTTGTTGCCATAATGGTATTGATCATTTTTTTGTGTTGTGTGATGATGGTGTAGCAAAAAAGAACAGCGACAACACCATTCCAATATCTGTTTTGTATTCAAGAAAATGGTGTATTCATTCAAGATTTGTTTCCATCCATTCCAAGATTTGGTTATCTCGTTTGAAGGACACATGATGCATCAGTTTTCCATGTCGTCGCTTGCGACTATTTCGTTGTTGTCATCGGTACATCAGATACATCGCCGGTACACCAGATACATCGATCTATTTTATATCTGTTTATGTACCAGATTTGGTACACAATATATCTGGTGTATCGGAATCTGCTACTTTCCGGTTTCGATCTATTCTTGGAACACAGGTGTGTATATGTACCAGATTTGTTTAGAATATCATATGGGACTTATTTGTTTTGAAGATTTTTTTGTAGTGATTTATCAGTTTTATTAGAGAAGTCCGAATCAGTTATGTGAATCAATGTATCAATAGGGCTGTTGTAGTAATTATTGGATTCTGGGTAAAATGAACGGATTCCGGTGTACCAGAATCTGCTGTTGTATTAATAGGGCTGTTTTAATAATGTTTAGTTTTGATTGGTGACACATTTAATATTATGGTTTGTGTAAAAGTAATGCATAAAAATGTTGACGGGATTTTTGAATAAAAAAAATAGACTGAAAATTTGAAAAAATATTGTCCAAAATACTCTTGAAACCCTATTTAATTACTATAATATTACTCATTTAATGTTAATCTCATTTAATACAAATAAAAAGATCCAATGGTCTAGACTGGGTTTTACTTTTACAATTTTAAGCTTGATCTCACAATAACCCTCCCCTATATATATATATATATATATATATATATATATATATATATATATATATATATATATATATATATATATATATATATATATATTTAGTGTAACTTTCTTACGAGAACCACCTGTATCTGCAAGAACTGCGAGAACTCTTTTAGACCGTTAGATGAGAATATTAATGGCTAAGATGATATGTGGCATAATTGTAATAAAGTTGAAATCAATTAATATTTGGAAAATTTCGGAGGGGTATAATGGGTAATTTAGATTGCATTATCAATATGACTCCTCCGTATATCCTGTATTCCAAATTGAATGAAAAACATTTTTACTTTTCTCTTTCTTGAATACATAGCCGCCTCTTCATCAAAAAAGTTCAACACAAACTGGTACATGATTTTGTGATTTGTTATTAATTTCATGATTCTTTTTTAAGAATATTTATATGTAACGTCGATTTAAAACATATACACTTCTTTTTTCTTGATCAGATAGTTCATTGTTAACATCGATTTGAAACGGTTCTACTTGCCAATGAAAAGAATTTGATTAATTATGTTTTAAGGTTAGTGTTTAATTATTTTATTTAATTATATTCTTGCATACAAACATCTTGATTTTAAGTTCTATTAAACTGTTGCGGGTTGGATGTGGGTATTGTGGTCATGGTGTGCAACGATTTGGGTTGTTGGTTCGTACAAAACTAAAACGGTTATAAAGGGTTTTTTCTTTTTCTTTTTTTTTTTCTTTTTTTTTTAATTTTTTTATGGGTACCCTTTTCTAGATCTATATGTTTATTTCATGTTATAAAGTTATTTTTTAATAGATCTATACATTTGCATTACAAATCTGAGTTTTTATAACACTCCAGACATCGCCGTTGTTGCCGGAATCTACTGTTGCTTCTGCCGGAATCTGCGCCACCGCCGCCACACCACTGGAATTGCTGTTGTCGCAGGTAAATGTTATAATGTTTATTGTTATGAAAAATCAAGGTATTTAAAATCTGAATGACAAATCCGTATGCTTAAATATCTGATAGTAAGAAGAAATGTAAGAATATGATAATGTTTTGACTAATGTACTGAACTTAAGCAATAATGGTGGATGAGAGTGTAGAAATCGAAAGAATAGTTTGATTTGTGTTCATTTTGTGGCTGTGTAGAACCAAACAAGATAGCATAATTGAGTTATTGTTGGTTTAGACAGAAAGGACCAGTGATTAATGTATGTTTTAAAACATGTATGTTCACAACAATGTGTTTTAAACAGGTATGTTCAAAACATGTATGCTTTAAACATTTATGTTCAAAACAATGTGTTTTAAACATGTATGTTCAAAACATGTATGCTTTATTATGTTCAAAACATACATATGTGTTTTTAAACATTTATGTTCAAAACATGCATATGTGTTTTTAAACATGTATGTTCAAAATATGTATGTTTTAAAACGTGTATATTTAGAAAAATGATTGCGTACAGACAGAATACTTAAAACTGTATGTTTTAATAATATTATTGTTGCTAATTTTTGTATTTTTCTTTGTATCAGGTGTAATTACAAGAATGTTCACGACTATGAGTATGCATATATGTCCGACTTTTGAAAAAA
This sequence comes from Artemisia argyi, assembly GCA_030686995.1. Taxonomy (NCBI): domain Eukaryota; kingdom Viridiplantae; phylum Streptophyta; class Magnoliopsida; order Asterales; family Asteraceae; genus Artemisia; species Artemisia argyi. Next base: position 62,912,676 of record CM060685.1, read on the forward strand.
TGTTGACAGCTACGCGTATGCATATATGTCCGACTTCTAAAAATGATGATAACAATGAGTGTGAACATATGTCCATTTTGTGTTGAATATTTATTAGTGCTCACGTGTAAAGATCGATTAGATTCATGTATTTATGCTTTTTAGAAATTTGTATTTTACGGAGTAATCGTCTTTCAATTAATATCGAAGTTTGTATATAACATTTATGTTCTTGGTTTGATATAAATTTCATTATATTAAAAAAATCCATATGCACCTAAATATTTCGAAACATACATTGTAGCATTAAATATAGGAATATTTTATCTTAAAAAACATTTATGCACTAAACATGCTAGCTTAAAAACATACATGCACTGAATATGAAAAATATTATCTTAAAAAAAAAAAAAAAAAAAAAAAAAAAAAAAAAAAAAAAAAAAAACGAATTTAATAATAAAAAAAGTCTTTTACTATTATACCCTTTCGGATTAAAAAAAGTTTAATATTAAAAAAAAATATATAGATATTTTCAAAAATGCTATTTTGCATTGATATGTTGCACACTATGCATTATTAAGAGTACATAAGTGGTTCTTGCAGATAAGGTGCTTCTTGTAAAAAAGATACCCTATATATATATATATATATATATATATATATATATATATATATATATATATATATATATATATATATATATATATATATATATAGGGTAGGGTTCTAGAGAAAAGTGTATTTAGATAGAAAAGTGAGAAAAAAAGTTATAAGGGTCAAATTTAACAATAGTCAAAAGTTAAGGGGGAAAAAATTGAAAATCCCTACCAACCACGCCTAATACCTCATATCTCATTCATTTATCTCACAAAAAACCTGATCAAAACAAACACAACCATTCTGATAAAAACTCACTTGCATTCCGATAAAAAAAATGCACATTCCGGTCATTTTTTGTTTCCGATCATCATAAAAATGAAAGAAAAAGAGATTGAGAAATCGTAAGTGAACTAATTTTATGAATTTATAGCTTTATTGTATTATTAATGTTATAATTTTGTGAATTTTTTTTTTTCATTTTCAGCTACTCGTATAAGTCCCCGAACAATGGAGAAGAGCATAAGCATCGAACAAAATCAGGCAGAATGTAAGAATTATACAATCTTATATTTACTGCATCTGGGATAGAATATTAGGTTAAGTAATCTGATATTTTGGCGTATTGGTTAGAAGTCTGTATTATTTAGTGATTGAAGGTGACGTTGGTGAAATATTTGTTGAAATATGTGAAATTAGCTAATTTGTTAGAACGTGGTTGTGTTTTATCACTAGGCCAAAAATGACCTATGGTCACACATGCTCGATTTGGAACAGCCACACATTGAAAAATTTGTGTGGCTGAAGGTAGGAAAATTGACAGCATTTACGAATTAGTCACACATGAGAATTTCGAATGTGTGACCATAAGACCTCTATTGCCACACAATCGGCCCTTATGTGACTAAACGTAACTGGTGATTTTGTTCCAGATCATTTAGTCACATATGCTTTTGGAACGTGTGACAAATACAAGTAACCTTGATGCCATATATGGTCACACTAAACTTATAGTCACATTTGCTTCTAATAGTATGACCAAATGCCATATACGGTCACACAAAACAGTTTGTCACACATTATTTAAGTGTAGCCAAAATCCAGTACATATAGTCACACTAAACAGTTTGTCACACATTATTTAAGTGTAGCCAAAACATGATTTGTGCGACTAAATGTTAACAAAGGCCACACAAAAACCAAATTCATGTGGCAAGTGGATGATCAATAGTCACACAAAATACACATTCCTTCACTTTAAAGAGCATATGGTCACACTTATTAACACTTTTGGTCACTTGATGGTTAGTTGTATGTGACTAAATACACTCTCAAAAACATGCTTTGTGTGACTAAATGTTAGTAAAGGCCACACAAAAACCAAATTTATGTGGCAATTGGATGATCTATAGTCACACAAACCATACATTCCTTCATTTTCAACACCATATGGTCACACTTATTAACACTTTTGGTCACTTGATGGTTAGTTGTATGTGACTAAATATACTACCAAAATCATGCTTTGTGTGACTAAATGTTACCAAAGGCCACACAAAAACCAAATTCATGTGGCAAGTGGATGATCAATAGTCACACAAAATACACATTCCTTCACTTTAAAGAGCATACGGTCACACTTATTAACACTTTTGGTCATTTGATGGTTAGTTGTATATGACTAAATTCACTCCCAAGAACATGGTTTGTGTGACTAAATGTTAGTAAAGGTCACACAAAAACCAAATTTATGTGGCAAGTGGATGATCAATAGTCACACAAAATACACATTCCTTCACTTTAAAGAGCATATGGTCACACTTATTAACACTTTTGGTCACTTGATGGTTAGTTGTATGTGACTAAATACACTCCCAAAATCATGCTTTGTTTGACTAAATGTTACCAAAGGTCACACAAAAACCAAATTCATGTGGCAAGTGGATGATCAATAGTCACACAAAATACACATTCCTTCACTTTAAAGAGCATATGGTCACACTTATTAACACTTTTGGTCACTTGATGGTTAGTTGTATGTGACTAAATTCACTCCCAAGAACATGGTTTGTGTGACTAAATGTTAGTAAAGGCCACACAAAAACCAAATTCATGTGGCAAGTGGATGATCAATAGTCACACAAAATACACATTCCTTCACTTTCAACACCATATGGTCACACTTATTAACACTTTTGGTCACTTGATGGTTAGTTGTATGTGACTAAATACACTCCCAAAAACATGCTTTGTGTGACTAAATGTTAGTAAAGGCCACACAAAAACCAAATTTATGTAGCAATTGGATGATCTATAGTCACACAAACCATACATTCCTTCATTTTCAACACCATATGGTCACACTTATTAACACTTTTGGTCACTTGATGGTTAGTTGTATGTGACTAAATAAACTCCCAAAACCATGATTTGTGTGACTAAATGCTAAGAAAGGCAACACAAAAACGAAATTCATGTGGCCATTGGATGATCAATAGCCACACAAGATACACATTCCTTCACTTTGAACATCATATGGTCACACTTATTCACACCTTTGGTCACTTTATGTGTACTTGTATGTGACTAAATACACCCCCAAAAGCATGCTTTGTGTGACTAAATGCTACCAAAGGTCACACAAAAACAAAGTGCATGTGGCCATTGGATGATCAATAGTCACACAAAATACACATTACTACTTTGTAAACATCATATGGTCACACTTATTCACAGTTTTGGTCTCTTTATGGTTAGTTGTATGTGACTAAAGACATCCCAAAAGCATGTTTTGTGTGACTAAATGTTAGCAAAGGCCACACAAAATACACATAAATAACAGGTAAAACAATTTTGGTTATCTTTAAGGTAAATTTATTAAGAAAGTAAGCCATAAAGGTAATATTACATACATCCCTAACATAACACAACAATTCCCAAGATCTTATTACATATAATGGTTCACTTGGATTTTCGTATAACAACACCTCCACAGTCGGTTCGATAGTAGTCATTTCGTGATTAATGACCCAAGTCACGTCGATCCACACGTGGCAATATGTTATCATTGTCCTGGTGAATGACGGTACTAAATTCCTCATCGACTTCGTCATACTTATCTTTGTAATTCTTGGGAGGTGTCTTAAACACAATAGACAATTTTTTATCTACCTGGTCTTGAACATAAAACACTTGTCGTGCTTGTGAGGCTAATATGAACGGATCAACCTTGTGGCCTAAATTATTCAGGTCAACCAACGTATACCCAAGAATAGTATCGCGTTTCACACCACCTCTGTGATTAACCCAATCACATTTGAAAAGAGGAATTTGCCTGTAACGGTAATCTAGTTCCCATATCTCTTGCAAAACCCCATAATAAAAGGCTTGCCTTGTGGTTGCAACGTCTTTAGATATGTGCAGATCTAATGCCTCAACACTAACCCCACTGTTCTGGTAAACTTTGCCTTCATGATATTTCGTACGAAATGTATACCCATTGATGTCATATGCATCGTATTTCACTAAGCTAGCGCGTGGCCCATATGATATCCACCTTACAGTTTCGGATACACTTTCTTTGTCGATTTGCAACTCTCTCTCAACCTGAATTTCATTACAAGTAATTTTGTTATGATGTATATTAAGACTAATAAAATATTCATATTTGCACAAAAATATAAAAATAAAAAAAAAATAAAAAATAAAAACTCAATTATAAATAACATAAGATTAATTACGTACCTCTTTGTGTAACCACTTAGCAAAAGATTTATTGTGCTCATTCTCAAGTAATGCTATTCGCATACCCGGGTTTTCTCTTTTCAAAACTTGCTTGTGTCGCCTGAACCAATGTGTTTGATTATCATGTTTCGTAGATCATTTTAAGTAAAGAAATAGACATGTGTTAAGTAACACTTACTCGATATACGGTACAATTTCATCTGTATTCTGTAATACATACAAATGTGCTTTCTGAAAGAGTTCTGCAGAAAATTCACTTGATTTGCCAGCCGACAATGGGTTTCCTTCCTCATTTTCATCAGTTTCATGTTTATCATGTGGGATACCAATAGTTTTCATGGACTTATGATATTCGCTAAAAAACTCTATTGTTTCTTCCGCAATAGTCTCCTCAGCAATGCATCCCTCTGGTCTATTCCTGTTTCTCACATGTCCTTTAATAACCTTCATACATCTTTCGAATGGATACATCCACCGAAAGCATATTGGACCACATAATTTTACCTCCCTAGTTAGGTGCACAGTCAAGTGTATCATAATATCAAAAAAACAACGGGGGAAAGAACTTCTCGAGTAGGCAAAGTGTCCCTACCAGTTCTGTTTGCATCTTATCTAGTTCTTGCGATATTATTTCTTTCTTACATATCGATTTAAAGAAAAAGCAAAACCTGATAATGGCATATCGTGTGGGTGGGTGCATGATTGAACGTATTGCAATGGGCAGGAAATCTTGCATTAACATGTGATAGTCATGCGATTTTAGGCCAATGAGCTTCCTATCCTTTAGGCTGACCAAACTAGAGAAATTTGAACAATAGACTTGTGGTACCCTGATGTTCTGTAATGTTTCACAAAAAATGTATTTTTCAGCATTAGTTAATGTGTAACCTGCTGGAGGTAGTGTTGTACTGTCTTGTCCTTGCATAGCAAACAACTCTTGTTTTACCCTGAACGCAGCCAAATCCAATCGAGCATTAAGTCCATCTTTCGTCTTTCCTGGAACATGTAGCAAAGTTCCCACGAGGCTCTCAGCAACATTCTTTTCTACATGCATAAAATCAATACAATGTGGAACAGAATGATGCCTCCAATACCGAAGTTTTCGGTACCAAATGTTGAATTTCTTCCAATACACATCGTTTTGTCCGTTTACTTTGCTTGAACTCCCCTCTTCTTCTGTTGTGTTTCTATTCTTCTTTTTAATCTTCCTACCTCCGCCTCTCGTATCTTCTTGGTTTCCTGATGCATTATTGTTTGGTCCTTTTCCTTTTCCCCACTTATTTTCAATATGTTGTACCTCGTTGTATATTTGTTCCCCGGTCATTGGATTTGGAGCCGGGAGAAATTCTGGTTGTCCATTAAATGCCTTCCTTTGCCTTCTGAAAGGATGGTCATATGGTAGATATCGTCTGTGACCAATATAGCTTTGTTTGGATGAAGCAGGAAGTCGAACACAGTTTGTATCTTTCCCACATACCACACAACCTTTGAATCCACTGTAGGGGCAGCCACATAGTGTACCAAGTGCAGGGTAATCATTTATTGTCCATAACACAACGGCACGTAGCTTAAAGGTATCTTTTGTGGATGCATCATATGTATCAACCCCTTTATCGAATAAGGTTTGCAGATCATCAACCAACGGTTCTAAAAAAACATCGATATCATTTCCCGGGTATCCCGATATTAATACTGAAAGATTGATAAACTTTCTTTTCATACACAACCATAGAGGAAGGTTGTATATGACAGTTAAAACTGGCCATACACTGTGATGCCTATTTCCCGTGTGGACATCAACACCATCAGCCGATATTCCTAGCCGTAAATTTCTTGGATCTTCAGCAATTTTGGGGAATTTTTCATCTATAGTACGCCATGCTTGTGAATCTGCGGGGTGACGTAACACACCATCGGTTATCCTTCGTGTCGCGTGCCATCTTAACTTTTCTGAAATACTTTCTATCTTAAATAGTCGTTTCAGTCTAGGTATAATGGGAAAGTACCACATTACCTTTGCTGGAATGTTTTCGTACACTTTATGTGTTTTATTATCCACCTTCCATCTTGATGTCCCACAAGTTCGACACGCAGTCAAATCCTTGTCACTGTCGTTCCAGTAAATCATGCAGTTGTTGATACATACATGTATCTTTTTGTATCCTGAACCCATCAACTTCATCATTTTTTTTGCTTGATAAGTTTTTTTCACCATTTCGTTACCAGAAGGTAGCATCTTTTTTAACAATCCTAGTAATTCAGTAAAGAACTTATCAGAACATCCGTACTTACCCTTCAAGTTTAGTAGATTAACTATTGCGGACATCTTTGTGAAGTCGGGACATCCTTCGTAAAGAGGCTTCTCTGCATCTAATAATAGTTCTTGAAATTTGACAAGGTCATCCTCAGATTCAAAATTATCTTTTGTAGCATTAACCATCTCTACTGTTGTTGGGCCATCTGTTGGAATATCTGAAACAAAATCCGTGTTGTCAACAAACTCTATTATATCGTTAACAGGTTTTGGGTCACTTATTGATGGGTCAGCCTTCTCTCCATGTTTAGTCCAGTTTATGTAGGTTAGATCAATCCCATTACTGAATAAATGGAACTGCACTTCATCCACTTTACGCTCTATGTGGTTTAAACAATTTGTACACGGACATGGCAGTAAAAGTTTTCGTTTATTAACTCGTGGGTCGATGTTCCCCATCATTAGCAAGTTGTCTACTGCATAATCAAGAAAGGCTGCTACTCCATCAACATAAGCTTTGCTGGTCCTATTACTTCCCATCCAAGACTTGTCCATGTTTATAAATGTAGTCCCTGTAGCCAAGTTAAAAAGAAAGTCCAAGTTATTGATTATAGAAGACAACATCAAACTGCAATTGATGAAGTCTAATGAAACAGTTCCTAAAGGTGTGTTTGGGTCAATGAGGAATTACCAATTCAGTATCTAAATTCTTGTTCCATGAATAAGCAGTTGATGAGCTTAAAATTTAAATAGACATTCCAAATAACGATTAGGACTTCTAAAAGATGTAATTTGGTGTTGAATTCTGCTAATATGTCCATGAAGTCTAATGAAACAGTTGTTAAAGGGGTGTTTGGGTCCAGGAGGAATAATGAATTACCTAAGACGATTAACATGGTTACTTATATATTTTGTTATAACGATGTATACAAAAGGAACATAACAATACTTACCAGTGGTGACGAGAGTTGTGGTGGTTACCGGATGTGTGGTGATATGAGAGGGATTTGTGGATGTGATAGGAGGAGTTGTTATTGTTTTTGATTAGTTTTGAATGGGATTGATGCAAACTTTGGAGGGAATACATTCAATTTTTTTAAGAAATTTTACAAAATTTCACGAAAATATTGGAGGGAAAATATCTTTAGCCACGATTAACAAGTAGTAGCAAAGGTTAAAACCAAGTTTAAATAAAAAAGGAAAAAAAATTGCAAAAATGGGTGAACTAGGACTCGAACCCCTGACCTCAACTACACCTCAAACTCAACCACAAACAACAACACCATCTCTGCCCTTGGGACTTTTTCGTTATACCCTTCTTCTTTAATTCTTTTAACCACCTTATTAACCTTTTAGCTTGTTTCTCATTACTTAAATAAGCTTATTACAGCTTATTTAAATAAGCTGTTTTTGTCACTTTTATTTATCCTTCAAACTTCAATACTTTAAGTATTCATTACTTATAAGCTTATAACAACATTGCATAAAACATAAGAAATTACAACAAATTCAAATTCATAAAACATGTACAATCATTGCATAATACTAGTATTGTTATATTACATTGCATAATTTGCATAAGTGACCAAAGTAACTTAGATGTCATAACTACCATTAGTAATACTTACATGTTTCTACTTAAGTACATGTTCCTGGTAAAGTACCCCATCAATGTGTGATTCACAATACACATCCAAAAGAAGTTATATACTAAAGATGGGATATGCAAAAAAAAATATCAAATGTACTTCCAGAACATGAACAATAAAATCCAGAATTGAGTTAGCAAAGATGAAAAACGGGATAGACATTGTCTTGGAAATCATTTCCATTCACATCAACCTTCAAATGTATAAACTTGAATCTGATCATTTTTTCAAACTCGAAAGAGCATTCCTTGGCAAACATCCTCCACCTTCCAAACACACTAACAGTTCCAGGCATCTCCGGCTCCTCATGCTCGCACTCCATTGTCATGAAAAACTGGACATCACGATGTTTCATGAGCACCTTACGGTATGGGTGGATAGGATGGTAGAGCAGGAATTCTTCCGGGATTTCCTGCAGTAGTTTCTAGTAAGTAAATATTTTGTTTAAACGACTTGAACAAATGTAAACAATATTTATGAATGGATATATACGTACAAGTTTCCCTGGTAGTAGAATTGCTGAAAATCTTTTGTAGAATGAATGCCCTTCACCAAAGTGGTCTCAATGTGAAGGCCATTGGCAAATATGTTTCATTCGATTGTCATCTACACAGAATTGTTTTTAATTTTTATTTATATAAATGACTGAGTATAATATTTTGGAGTATGAAAGTATATCATAACTTTTTACCTCTTTCGGTCTCTAACAAACCAGGCTGAACCATTAGCAAATTGGTGGCACCAAGGAAATGCGCGTCTGTACTTAGACTACCGTCACTTTTGAAGCCGGTAAGCAATAACTCTGTAGCGCGTTTCCTTGTGAAGATGATTGTCATTCCAGCTTCTAAACCCAACACTTCTTCAATGTGGTTCCATCCATCCATGTCCAACTCATACACAACGGGTCCTCCTGCTTGAACAATATTGACATCCACGGCAAATTTGATCCCATTTCCGTGGATTCTGATTTGGCGTGCATTACCTACTCCATTAAGTAATGCAGCAGGTAGTGTCTACAAATAATTTTTAATACTAACCTTATTAGTACATAAAAAATTTAGTGAGTTATGAAATCACACATTTGACATAAGATTAAATAATTATCAATATCTAATACCTGGATCTCATCATAGAAGTAAAAAACACGAGACTTGAACCTTGATAACCGACCGGCATTCATGTTGTACCCACCATATTCTGTTCCGTCCTGATTGTATCCTGTGACATAGAAGCAGTCGTCGCCTTCCTCAACAAAATGCAATGTCCTAACATCCCGATTAAGGTTTTCCAAAGCAAATGCCCTCCATCTTTCACCGGTTAACTGTATGGGGCCGTCAGTTTGAGTCTGCAATGCAACTCTGAAACGAACCCTCTGTGCACTTGTGATGTAGATTGTACTCCTTCCATGGAAACATGAGGTAAAGTACACGGCTGGTAGTTCCTGAATATATTTCAATAACGTATTTGACATTTGCTAAATGAACATTTATGGTATATAAATTCATTAAGGCATATGTGTGCGATTACCTGCGACTCTGGATACGTGTTTGGGTTTAACCTGACAACAAATTCAGCCATGTTTCTACACAAAAACAGAGCATATGTTAAGGCAACCTATACATTTCCATCCTGACTTGCTAATCAACATAGCATATGTTAAGGCAACCTACACATTTCCATCATGAGTTGCTAATCAACATTTGCTAATGAAACTCAAATGGATTAACACGCAAATAGTTAAACATTAAAGTAATTCTATATACACAAACCAAACCCGACCGAAGCCCACTCATTCCTACATGCAATTACAACCGAACCCGAACGAAACCAACTCATTCCTAAAGGTAATACATTGTTTATACTTGGCAAATATAACTCAAATGATTATCATTTTTATACCAATTTTATACCATTCCTACTGAATTATTTGTGAGTCAAATAACCAATTTTATACCACAACTTCAACCCATTCAATATGTACAATTAGCCCCTACCAAAATCAACAATCTCTCATAAGTTATCTCATAACTAATCAACACAGTTACTATACTTCAATACTTGTCAAATATAACTAACATACTCTTAGATTCTAATTTTCTAGGGTTTAAACTGTTTTTTTATAGGCAACTAACCCTACATGCAGGTTCTTATCATTCAAATATTGATTAAAACCATTTCACAAAAATGAGTTTAAACTTCATTAACATGAATAAAGTAGTCAATCAGACCAATAAGTATAATGTAAACTCATGGACACATTATTAACAACTATGTATATATAAATTACTTCAAGCAAGATGCAAAAGAAGGGAAATTAAAAAATTGACTTTGATCATGAACAGAAATCGAAAAAACCTAACATGTGGTAGTTGAGATGAGTTTGGGATGACGGTTAGTTTGCCGACGTACGACTTGTGTGTTTATGTGAATAATAACTGTTGTGGTAACCAAATGGCCGGATTTTATTTTTAAGTGACATATATTGGGAGATACAATGGCTTCATGGCTTCATATACTATACACGCAAATTTTTTTTGGTCTAACTGGTAGATGTATTTTGTTAAAAGATAATAATAAGAATAAACATTAAAAAAGAATATATATAAAAAAATATTAACAAATATTTTTTTTATTCAAAATCGGACGTTCACAAACTACAATGATTAAATATAAAACATGTGAATTAAACATTACTACTTGATAATTAAACTACGATACGTAAACATAAAACATCTAAATTAAATTACAAATCAAGAAAATGAATCATCCGACACATAGCCCTCGTGACTTGAAGCACTCGAATCGTCGTCACTCGATGGCACACGGGGCAATCCATTTTTTATTCGCCATGCACAACGACGGTTTCTCCGAGCCTGTTTAGCTCTTAAGTACTCCTCATGAGCTCTTCTCTCACGTTCTTCCTCTGCTTCAACACGTAACACTTCTTGCATATCTTGGTCATACAGTTCTTCATCAGTCAACGCACGTGCATTGGTTTGGTTTTGTGCTGGAAAGTTTGCCGGTGGATTGTAGTGGGGTGGATTGTTTGCCGGTGGATTGATTGCCGGTGGAAAAAGAAATTCTGGTGGAGTGTTCTGTGGTGAATTGTTATATTGGAATACGGGAAACAGATCTTGTGGTTGATTGTTTTGTGGTAGATTGTCGTATGGGAATATAGGGAAAAGATCTTCGTGTCGGGTGTTGTAAACTGACTCATTATCAGGTGAATCGTTGTGAGACATTGTTTTGAACTTAATAATTTGTGAATTACGTTTTTGTATGTGAATCATTGTGATAACCTAGTGATGGCTATTTATAAGGGCATTGTTTGGATTTGAAATCTGAATTTACCTTATCTCTTGTTAGAAATTTGAAATTTAAACGTTTCAAATTTAAGCGTTTATAGACATGTTTTAAATGAGGTTTTCAAATTTGAATTTACCCAGCTCATATCTTGTTATAAATTTTGAATTAAAAATCGGACGTTCACAAAATGCAAAATTATTTTTCTTAAGTCATAGATGACTACAAATAATTTCATTTTTTTTACTTTTATTTTATTTTTTATGAATTAAACACTAATTTGAAGTGATTAGAAATTAAAAGTCAAAATTGCAAAAGTAATTTTTACATAAGCTTGAAAACTTATAAAAGGTAAAAAAAAATTATAAAAAGTTATCTGGCATAAAAATTAAACACTAAAACTAATATATTTTTTTTGCTTTTTTATTTAAAGTAATTTAATTAAAATTAACTCTAAAAATTACCTAGTGAAGAGTAAAAATTATGGGAAAATTACTAGGAATGCTACAAGTTACAAGGAACCTAGGAAAAATATGAGGAGGGGGAAAATGGTACGGATAAGCATTTAAATAAGCTAAATTGCAAAAATAAGCTAAAAGGAACAAGGACTATATTAAGTATATAGATTATGCAATAACAAACGGAACTGGTGCCTCAGAGCAATTGGAAGGGGGTTGTGGTATTGTGCATGTATGCTTGAGGTCCCAGGTTCGAACCCCACTTTTTGCAATTTTTCCATTTATTTTAATTTTTTTGATTTTCTTTTTACAAAACTTTTTTATTACTAATTATAAGTAACTTTTGTTAAAACACTTTTTTCAAAAGTCAAGAATAAGCTCTCTATGAGCTTTTTAGCTTTACAGATACTTTTTTTAAGCCAAAATGGATTTATAAAAGGAATTAAGCTACAAATAAGCTACAATAAGCTAAATAAGCTGTAACTACATGAGTTGTACCTACCTTAAGCTAAAACAACTTGAAACAAGGCAAAGGACACAAATAAGCACTGGGTGGTGCTTGGAACCTGTGTGCAAACTCTGAGTCACTCAGTGTATGTTTTGTGACAGGTCACAAGTATGAGTCAAATAAGCTAAGGGCAAAAGTGCTACAGTCCAAAATAAGGACTAATCCAATAAGCTGAACTTGTAAGCTCCCTAAAAAGCCCAAGGTTGTGTACTGGGGTCCACAGATAAGCCAGATAAGAGCTTATGAACTTTGGCTAAAAACCTAGTACACACTGACCACCCAGTGTACACAGTCAAATGAGACAAACTAAAAGCTACCTGCAGCCCTATTAGATAAGCTAGAAATTGCAAAATATACTATGAACTAGAAAGATCAGCTGATTGGCTTTCCAAAAAACCAATAATAACACTATGGGGCCCACTATTGAACAATCTATGGTCTATTGTAAATGGTCAATTTCCTGTGCACAGGCCAAGTACTTGCCCTGCAAGCTTAAAGAAGCACTTGCACAAGCTACAATAAAAATCCTAAAAATAAGCTGGACACAGATTTTAAAAGATGAGCTTAGGGACTATGATTTGTGAAAAGCTCAGGTTCCCAATCCAAATACAAAAATCAAAATAAATCTCCATATTTTTGGATTTCTGAAACAACTATGTTTTTGACTTTTTTAAATTATGAACTTACGTTGACTTTTGTGAGATTTGATCCTAATTTACTGATTGATTAATGTGACTTAAGCTATATTAAGACTAATTTATGCTAGAACAACTACTTGTGAGATGATTTGAAGCTTATGCCACACTAATTTCCACACAGACAGATTTTAGGCCAATTTCTTAGTGATTTTGACTTTAAAGCTTATATCCACTAAAACCTTGTTTGTTTCTGACTTTTTAGGTGTTAAGAAAGTTGTATGAACAGGCCTTAGTCACTGAGTTCAACTAATACTCACTACACAGACCTAACCAAACACTACTTTAAAACACAGATTGTTTAATAACTGGTTTAACAAATTTAAAAGGCAAATGATCAATCTAAATCATAATACTGATACATAACCTTGTACTAGGATAAATTAAACACATATAAACAAAAGCAACCAACATTTAACAATAACAACTAACAATAACAGATTTATGAAAAATTGGAACAAAATAATGAGACATGCAGATTATCATCAAAGCACATAACAAAACAAACGGCCATTAAACATAAATATCAACATACCATTCAAATAATAACCATCATAAGTTGTCACAAACCAGTGTTCATAAACCATTGTTCACCAACCATCCCCTTGAACATAAATACATACCAAGTTTTCATCAAAATAATTACATAACCCAACAACATCAGACCATCAGACACAAAAACCACAAAAAAAAACCCAACAACTACCTTCATTCTTGCTCATACTTCTCTAGAATCTCAATGGTCTCCTTCTTCAACGATATCAACCTCTGAAAGTCAGCCACCACACTTGCAAGGGATTCAACCAAACGCCTCTCAATTAGCTGGACTTCATGCATTGAATCATAAACATCCTCTGCTGCCATTTCTTCATCAGTATTCAACCGAAACACCTCCATCATTCTTTCTGTCCTCTTATCCACTTGCATTCTCATGTCGTCTCTGACGGCCGCAACATTCCTCATGTTGACCTCATTGGTAGGTATCTCCTGAATATTTAGAAAAATAAAACAATCATGAATCTTTTCGGAGCCAGAAAGTTGTTTCAGTTCATCCAAGTATGGCGTGTCATACATTTTCAATTAGGGTTGTAGTGAAAAAGTTATGATCTGAAAAAATTATGTGGATGAACTGAAAAAATAAAAATAAAACCAAGATATATATATAAAGGGTAGATGCATGAACTGAAAAAATTAAGAGTATTAAATAATTAAAACAAGTAATCATGAGAACTGAAGAGACTGCAGAAAATCAAAGGTCGAGATAAACTTACGCGTTCCCATAATATTGAAGATTATTATTTTAATTGGGATGACTCAAAGTGTAACCAATTCAGTTTCAGTTTGAAGCATTTGTAAAAAGAGAGGAACTAGCAACTCGGTGTTGAGTATAAATATATTTCGGGTCGGGTTTGGGTCGACCCATCTAACCCATTTATTAATCAGGGTAGGTTCGGGTTGTGAATAAATTAATTGGGTCGACTTGACAACCCGTTTAAGCTTTTTTTCTTAATGTGGCAACTTTTGTATCAAAAAGGGTTGACTGTGTCAACCCAAAACCCGTTTAACCTTTTCAACACGTGAATTTCAAAAAGATCACGCTCATCTTTATAAATGGTTATAATTTGAATATTATTTTTAAAATATTCATGATTATTATTTTCTAATTGAATGAAACCAAACTAACCGAACAACCCGATAGTACACTTGGGTCATATGAACCGATGATATTACCCTGTTGTCGACCTTGATGAACCTTAATGAGGAATCTTCATATGATTCTTTTTACTATGAACCTTAATGACGAATCTTTGCTATGAAACTTTTATTATGAACCTTTGATATGCTTTTCTGAACCATTTGATATGACCCATTTGTTATGCACATTTTGGATATGAACCTTTTGATATGACACTCTGATTAAGATATGATATATGACTATCAGTTTGATACACGAGCCATTTCACTAGTCATGGGGGTTCCATGTCGGGGTCATTGATGCACCAATGGCATATATGACTCTAGTGTGTTTTAGTGACGTTCCACACCATCCCTTATATGTTACATGTTATGAGCTCAAGTATATGTTTGGCCACTATGTTATCTGCAGGGGAGTATGGATGCATCCTATATCTGTTATCTACAGTTAGTGGATTATCTGTTATATGATATGATATGTTTCTGGGCTCGTGGTGGATTACTGTCCTATATCTGACTTCATGCGAAGCAATACATTCAATCATAATAGTCGGCACTTTATACCCTATCACCGATTCATCCCGCCCAGACCGATTACAAGCTACAAGGTGGTCCACCGCCCGACTACTGATTCGCGGTTTTCGCAACATTGGATATGAACCTATTGGATATGAACCTTTTGATATGACACTCTGATTATGATATGATATCTGACTCCCAGTTTCTCCCTTTTGCCGTTTATACACGTTTTCTCCCTTCTCATAGGCTTTTCTCCCTTTTCATATGTTTTGATACGTTTGCATCCGTTTTCTTACGTCTTTGTCCTTTTTACTCAGTTTTTATACGTTTTCTTACGAGTTTACATGTTTTCCTCAGTGTTTACACGTTTTCGCCCATTATTTCATGCATTTACTATGTTTATACACGTTTTCCCCTTTTCATAGGGTTTTGTCCTTTTTCATATGTTTTCATACGTTTTCATCCGTTTTCTTACGTCTTTATCCTTTTTAGTCAGTTTTTATATGTTTTCTTACGGATTTACATGTCTTCGTCAGTGTTAACACGTTTTCGCCTGTTATTTCATGATTTAGTCCGTTTATACACGTTTTCCCCCTTGTCATAGGGTTTTATCCCTTTTCATATGTTTTTCCTTTTTTACACGTTCTCGCCCCGTTATTTCATATTTCAGTCCATTTCCACACGTTTTTTTTCTTCTGTTTTTGTCCATTTTTAGACGTTTTCATCTATTTTAGACGTTTTCCTCCGTTTCATACGTTGTCTTACTTTCTTCTGATTTAGTCATTTTTTTTGCGTTTTCGTTTATTTATTATGGTTTTAAACGTTTTTGTGTTTAATGACCCGATCCAAACTATAGCCGCTTTGACAAAACCAAACTAAACGAACAAACCCGAGAACCGAACCGAACCGATCAACAACCCTAACTTATAGTGATAGTCTAAAATAAGGAGGAATTAGTTTGACTTTTTTAAACATTATGGCTTCTCATACACAGAATTTATGAGTTATCATCATCACAAGGAGTCTTTCCCTCCGTTTTTTTGAAATAACCGCCGCCACCAACTTAATCGTCAAATCATCATGATGGTTCCAACGCGTATTAACCACACCACTTTCACACCGCTAATCTCCACCACAAAAATCCCCTATATAAACCCTAATTCCCACATCACCATCCCTACCACTCTTCTTCATCAATTTTTAATATCATTTCAATCAATCCTTATTTTACCCAAATTCATTATTAATGGCAGCACCATCAGGACCAAACCAAGTGGCTAGGCGTGTGATTGATGACCTTGTTGACTTTAGCGGGGAGACCTCTGTTGATGGTTACATGAGTTTCTTCAAGGGTCAGCAAATCTCCAGTATTCGTGGCTTTATAAACAGGATGCGTGAAAAGGTCACCACATTGAAGAATGAGATTGGGCAGCTTAATGCTTTAATAGCTGAGTTGCAAGCTCTTGGAGAGGAAGACATGTTTGACACTCTGCTTGATCTTAGGCATGACAGGGAGAATGCCAATGCTAAGCTGCAAAGCCTGAATGATCTCATTGCTGATGCTGAGGAGGATGTCCAGACCAAGGAAGAACAGATTGAGACCATGACTGGTTGAAGGGTTGTCTCCATGGGATGTGAAGTTTCCTTTGTTTGGTTTTATATGTTTATGTCTTATGTCTTTTGTTAAATTTTCATGTTTTGTATGTATGAACACTTCAAATGGAAAATTAATGGAATCAATGGCTTAATTTACATGTTTTATGTCTTTTGATCAGTTGTTAATGCTATCAATATTATTAGATTAAAAAGAAATGCCTTTGATAGTTTGTTTCAGTTTATTTTAGATGTTGTTTTGCATTTTCGAATATGTTGTGGTGTTTGAATATGTTAGCAAGGTTGAAAATATAAGAATGCAACTGCATTTTGTTTGAGCATTTCGATTCCTGTGTAAGTTTTACGCGCTAATATACATGTGACTAGGGCTGCAAACAAAGCGATATTTATTGGGTAATTCAAGCTAAATGAGTCTTAGAGTCAAGCTTAATCTTATTCGGCTAATTTGTAGCCCTGATTTAAACATAAGTCTAGTGTTGTATGATTCTTGAAGAAAAAAGAACATCCGATAGTTAACCATGGCTGAAAAAGCCGATGCAAAAGACTCACACACTGAATATACACCTATTGGCTGAAAAAACTTTTAGAGTATTATGTGGTTGCAGGTAATTACTTCTTCTTATGTTTTTGTAATCGATCCCGAACACCTACGTTAAGTTGATACTTACTTGTTCTTATGGTTTTGTTATATGTGCTTGCAGGTATAGGGTTCCATTTTGAACATATAAGCTGCTTCATAATATAACAGGGTGTGTTGTTGTTTACTGGTATGGTTCCCGAACAACTTTATTGTTAGTGCTTATTTTTTGTTAAAATATACTTTTCAGTGATTAATATAGTTACTAGAACATCTAACTTTCAAAATCTCAGCTTGTATAACCATTATTTAGTTTTAAAATCACAACGGCCCTTTTAAGGGGGTGTTTGGCTGGTTGTTGTATCAGCAGTCCTTGGTTGGATTCGCTTTTTTTTTTGTGCTTAATTGTTTATCTGGGACTGCTTGTGAGTTATAGTTTCTTAATTAGTTGCTTTAAGTCAATTTTTTGCTTTTGCTTGTTCATTTTTATGCGACGTGTGGTGATTTTAGTGTGTCTGCAGTGTGTTTGGGACACCGGGTTTGAAATAAATATTTAGGTTTAAATATTAAAATTGCAGCCAAAATTAAATATTTAAAATCTTAATTATAACTTTGGAGCCAAAATTTTTAATTCTCAAATGTGGAGCCAAAATTTCAGCCAAAAATTTAAAAAAAAAAATAGGAAACTATGGTTTCCTTATTTCAAAAACTGCCCCATCATGAGGCCTATTTTCACTCCAAGAAATTAGGGTTCGACCATACCATCAAAACCTTTAATTTTTACACCATTCTTTACCAACTAAGTTTACTAATTCTCTTTTATACATTACTTCTGACGAATCATGGAAACTATAGATCATTTGTTTCATCCTGATCATGAAAATGATCAAGAAAATGATCAAGAAAATGAAGATTTAAATGATAAACAGTTAGGATATGAATCAGAGGTTTATTCTGTAGATGGTGAGGATGATGAAAACAACCATTCAAATATGAATGTAGTTAAGAGGGGGATAACTAGGTTAGCTAAGTTTCGTCGGGAATATGGAAAACCCGATGGAGTAAAGGTCAGTGTAACCTTTGATGCTCTGAATAGGTTAACAGGAAAAAATAGAGCATTGTTTTCGAGTTTTTTGGGTGACTTGGTTCGTGAGCATATAGGTGTCAGGATTCTATCGTGGAAGAAAGTTGATTCAGAAGCAAGGGATAAAATGTGGGACGAAATCACGGTACACATATACTTTTTTTCAACCCATTAATATAGAATTAAATCTATACGTACCATGAAATCAAGAATCCATATTACATATATGTCCCTTATTTCAGTGTTGGAATCATTTGATATGTTGTGGTATACGGTTGTGAATCTGGTCATTTGAACATGTATGTGGTATCTAGAATACGAATAATAACCTGGATAAACTACAGAATAAAAAAAGGATCGATACTTGTTTAGTATACAAGTTGTGTTTGTGTGAGTGTCTGTTATGTCGATATGTTTGTTCTTGTTTGAGTGTATGTCGTGTGTGTGATAGTAGTGGGTTGCTTGTTGTAGGTACAAGGTGTTAATAACTGATTTTTTGCTCTGCATTTAAATTATGTGCAACTAATTAACAACATTGTGTTACTCTTTGCAGCGATTTTTTGCTGTTGAATTGACAGTAAGAAAGCTGATAATGAATCGTCTTGGTCAACTTCTAAGGAATTTCAGAAGGAAATTGGCACAAAACTACATATTGCCAAACCAAAATACACCTTCAAAACTAAATGAAGTACCGGCGAAGTACAGTGCAATTATAAAAGCCGAAGATTGGATCAATTTTGTAAAGTACACGGCTACGGAGGAATACAAGGTGTTAATTAGTCATTTTTATTCAAGTTTCACTATCTTTCACATATATATTAGTTCTATAATGTCAACATTAATACATATTCACTCCTTATCATTTTGTGTTACAAGGTGAAATCAGCTGCAGCTAAACTGGCGCGTTCCAAGTGTCTTTATCAGCATACAATGGGACGAGGTGGATACGCCAATGTGATAGATAAAATGGTAACATTAAACATTTGCACATTTGCACATTTGCATTTAATAGCATCTTAGTATCGTTTATATTGGTTTATCTTACATGTGTATGTATTTGATGGTTATAAGATCGAGAAAAAAGAAATTGAACCAGATGAAGAACCACCGCGCGGTACGCTGTGGTTGAAAAGAAGGGAGAAGAAAGATGGAGAATATCACGATGATGAGATTAGGACCGTGGGAGAAAAAATAGTAAGTTTTACTTCAAAGTTTGTATTATGTTCATTGTTGAAAGTGGGATCAACATATAATAACCTATTTCCCATATGGTGTGTGCAGAAAGAAACGGAGGACAATATAAAAAAAGGAACCTTGAAGATTGATCATGGAACTGATGCCATGACAGTTGTATTAGGTAAGGAAAAGGGAGGATATGCGAGAGGAGTTGGAAGTGGAGTAACCTACAAGAGGTATTTTGATCTGCCTCGAATCAGACAAGCATCTGATGAAAGAGTGGTGTTACTTCAAAGTGAACTTGAAAATGAGAGACGCCAACGTCAAGAAAAAGATAAGGTAATCCAGGATTTGATGAATCAATTGGCTGCCCAAAAGGGGCAGACGTTGCAGTCAACGTCAACTCCATCGACACCAACAGAAGTAAGACATTTTTTATGTTTCTTTTTTTTTTTTTTTGTTACAAATGTGAAATTATATTACCAAATAACATATTATAATGCAGGTAACTCCGGTGAACATGAATATTATAAATAGCAGTGCTGATGAGGATGCCGAAACACGTGTTGCTAGATGTGAGAAAGTTGCGACCATTCACAAGTCTAATGGACTTGTAAATTTGGAAAAGGAAATGGTAATAAGTGTAAGTAATAAAACATCCCCTTGTTATTTTAGAATTCCACATACATGTCTTATTTACCGTGTTTATATGTACAGGAACCTGTTAAATCTGTCTCATCTAAGAAACCGAATAGACTCAAACGAAAGGATTCTTCACGTCAAGATTCCCAATCACAAGAACATGCTTCTCCAATACAAGTATGTATTCAAACATGTTCATATATTCTTTTGTTTAATTAATTTCTGATACAAATGTACATGCAACAAATAAATTTTTTAGGAAATTAAGTGCAAACTGTGGCATATAAAGAAAACAAGTATTATAGCGTTGGGTACTGTATACAAGAGTGAAGGAAAACAAATGCTTCATAACAAACCACTCCCAACGGATTGCTACAAAGTGTCTGTTGATAAATCTTTAGTGGATGCAGCATGCATCCCAGATGTAGGAAGTAACGGTTTCAAAACAGTTCAGGCTGCATGTGGTGGTTTTTGGGCATGGCCAAAGGATCAAGTGATTTTTGATGAACAGGTACATACACACATGTGTTTAATTTATCAACTTACGTATATATAATTCTTCATATTTAATTCAGTGTTTGATACACACGGCTTTTGTTTCCTACAGGCTACACCACCAAGTACCATACCAAAGATTACTGAGAACAAAACTGCACCTAAATTAACAACGACGCGCAAAAACATTTACGTCTCTATTAATGGCATTCAAAAGGAAGCTGCTAAGAAGATCAAGACTCAGAAGTCATTAAATTTATGAAAATTTTATTATGTACGACATTACAATTTCATATAAATTCTAATTTTATTGTATTTGAATTCGTTTTGATATTTTATATATATTTGAATTTGTTTTCATATATATTGATTTCTTATATGTGACTAAAAGATGCATATAGTCACAATTATTACACTTTTGGTCACTGTTTGCTTCATGCTTTGTGTGACTAAATAATACAAATGGCTACACAAACAAAAAATGCATGTGACCATTGGATGAACAATAGTCACACAAAACACACATTTTTTCACTTGAAACATCATATGGTCACACATATTCACACTTTTGGCCACTTTATGCTTAATTGTATGTGACCAAATACCCAAAAGTAACATGCTTTGTGTGACTAAATGTTGCAAAAGGCCACACAAACATACAATTCATGTGGCCATTGGATGATCAATAGTCACACAAAACACACATTTGTTCACTTTAAACACCATATGGTCACACATATTCACACTTTTGGCCACTTTATGCTTAATTGTATGTGACTAAATACCCAAAAGTAACATGCTTTGTGTGACTAAATGTAGCAAAAGGCCACACAAACATACAATTCATGTGGCCATTGGATGATCAATAGTCACACAAAACACACATTTTTTCACTTTAAACACCATATGGTCACACATATTCAAACTTTTGGCCACTTTATGGTTAATTGTATGTGACTAAATACCCAAAAGAAACATGCTTTGTGTGACTAAATGTTGCAAAAGGCCACACAAACAAAAAATGCATGTGACCATTGGATGAACAATAGTCACACAAAACACACATTTTTTCGCTTGAAACATCATATGGTCACACATATTCACACTTTTGGCCACTTTATGCTTAATTGTATGTGACTAAATACCCAAAAGTAACATGCTTTGTGTGACTAAATGTTGCAAAAGGCCACACAAACATACAATTCATGTGGCCATTGGATGATCAATAGTCACACAAAACACACATTTGTTCACTTTAAACACCATATGGTCACACATATTCACACTTTTGGCCACTTTATGCTTAATTGTATGTGACTAAATACCCAAAAGTAACATGCTTTGTGTGACTAAATGTTGCAAAAGGCCACACAAACATACAATTCATGTGGCCATTGGATGATCAATAGTCACACAAAACACACATTTTTTCACTTTAAACACCATATGGTCACACATATTCACACTTTTGGCCACTTTATGGTTAATTGTATGTGACTAAATACCCAAAAGAAACATGCTTTGTGTGACTAAATGTTGCAAAAGGCCACACAAACATACAATTCATGTGGCCATTGGATGATCAATAGTCACACAAAACACACATTTGTTCACTTTAAACACCATATGGTCACACATATTCACACTTTTGGCCACTTTATGGTTAATTGTATGTGACTAAATACACAAAAGTAACATGCTTTGTGTGACAAAATGTTGCAAAAGGCCACACAAACATACAATTCATGTGGCCATTGGATGATCAATAGTCACACAAAACACACATTTGTTCACTTTAAACACCATATGGTCACACATATTCACACTTTTGGCCACTTTATGCTTAATTGTATGTGACTAAATACCCAAAAGTAACATGCTTTGTGTGACTAAATGTTGCAAAAGGCCACACAAACATACAATTCATTTGGCAATTGGATGATCAATAGTCACACAAAACACACATTCCTTCACTTTAAACACCATATGGTCACACATATTCACACTTTTGGCCACTTTATGCTTAATTTTATGTGACTAAATACCCAAAAGTAACATGCTTTGTGTGACTAAATGTTGCAAAAGGCCACACAAACATACAATTCATGTGGCCATTGGATGATCAATAGTCACACAAAACACACATTCCTTCACTTTAAACACCATATGGTCACACATATTCACACTTTTGGCCACTTTATGCTTAATTGTATGTGACTAAATACCCGAAAGAAACATGCTTTGTGTGACTAAATGTTGCAAAAGGCCACACAAACATACAATTCATGTAGCCATTGGATGATCAATAATCACACAAAACACACATTCCTTCACTTTAAACACCATATGGTCACACATATTCACACTTTTGGCCACTTTATGCTTAATTGTATGTGACTAAATACCCAAAAGTAACATGCTTTGTGTGACTAAATGTTGCAAAAGGCCACACAAACATACCATTCATGTGGCCATTGGATGATCAATAGTCACACAAAACACACATTTCTTCACTTTAAACACCATATGGTCACACATATTCACACTTTTAGCCACTTTATGCTTAATTGTATGTGACTAAATACCCAAAAGTAACATGCTTTGTGTGACTAAATGTTGCAAAAGGCCACACAAACATACAATTCATGTGGCCATTGGATGATCAATAGTCACACAAAACACACATTTCTTCAATTTAAACACCATATGGTCACACATATTCACACTTTTGGCCACTTTATGCTTAATTGTATGTGACTAAATATACAAAAAGAAAATGCTTCGTGTGACTATAAGAGTTTTTGGTCACACAAAGCTGCTTAATCCAACGAAATTTGTACCAAATTAGTCACACATTTTAACGTTTTGGTTACTCTTTTGTAAGTGAGACTAAAAAGAACTCGAACATGTGACCATAGGTACCCTATGGTCACGCGACCTTTAGTCACACACACTCGAAAAATCGTGTGTGACTATATGTATTTCGTCACACATATTGGGTGTAGCCAAATCCAGTTTTTGTTCTAGTGTTACTTCATCTGTGTTAAAATATGATAATAATGTGTTGAAGCATCAGTGTTGAAAAGTTTGAATAATATAAGAAATTATCAGAATGAAGTTGAATTTTATAGCATCTGTGTTAAAAATATGTTAATAATGTGTTATAGCATCTTTTCAGTTAGAATGAAGTATTAGTGTATTGAAATATGAAGGCATATGTATGGAATATTTTTAATGCATCTTTATGGAATATTTTTAGTGCATCTTTATGGAATATTTTAGAGCATTTGTTTTTTATATAGTTTTGGTGCATCAGACGTTATATTTGCAGCATCGCTAACTATGAATGTGTTGTTATGTACACTGAAATTGTAGTTTATAGTTATTTATATTTGTTGGATCGGTGTCATTGAGTTGTAGCTGATTTATAGTTGTGGTTAGAATAGAATGAGCATTGATAATGTAGTTTATATCATGAATTATGTGTAAGTAGTTATGCTTGATAGGTCGGATTTTTGGACTTGTAGATAGATGTGATATCGAGTGATATTGTTGCCGTTCACATGGTTAAATTTGATGATATTCTGGTTTACTGGTTTGAGAACTGGATTAACGTAGTGTTTTAAGGTGATTTTGATAAATTATTAGATGATATTGGTGAGAAAGTGTTATATCTAATATAACATATACCTGTATGATGTTTCTTGATTTATACGTCAAGTGAAGTTTATATGTTTAGTTTTAGATATGATTGTTGTTACTTGATTTACGCATCTTATATTATGAATAAGGCATATAATACTATACATCTGTATTAAACATGACAATTATTTTTCAATTACAATTTCAGCAACAGAACCGGAAACCGAAGCAGATTTTGAAACTGAAGCAGGGAAGTCACAAAATAGTAAGGCATCCTATTGTTTGATAAAATAATGTTTGTTAGATAAAATCGCATGGTATATTGATATTAGCGTATCGTGGGATAGATTAAAGCATGATATTGAGTATGGTTTAGGCAATACGATTAATACGTGGAACGCTGATATCGGTTGGATAAATTGTGTATTTGGTTAGTGCATCTGTATGAGATATGTTAGTGCTTCTGTATGGAATACATTAGTGAATCAGTATATATTTTTTTAGTGCATCTATATGTAATATTTTAGTGCATCTGTATGTAACATTTTAGGAAGTTTAGTATCAGTCTACTAGTGTAATGTCATATTTCATATGTCAATTTTCAACTCCCATGTTAGATGGGAGTAGTTATAACCCATTAAAATATGTGAAAATGCCTAATTAAAATATGTGAAAATAGGAAGCAATATATTAAACTTATATACATTGCTAAATCTATAACATATATAATTTACGTTTAAATATAGCTCCACATATTAGGACGTACAATACCACAAATTAGAATTCATATTAGGGCATAGTTAATGATTTCAAAGATGCACAAAGTCTGTATAATGCATATTACAGTACCTCCTAACAATCACCCGGTTTAAAGTGGACCCTTTTGACCTGTTATCCAACCCACCCATGTTGCTACCTCGGAATCTTAATAAATGCAGGGGAGGGGAATCAAGGAACCCCATAGCTGAAATCTTTAAAGAGCCATTTTCACACTCTCAGGTTTACACTTCATGATATCTTTCTTAATTTGTATGAAAAAATTATTGTTTAAAAGCAGATACGTCATCAAAAAAAAAAAAAAAAAATCACTAAAAGATTCATAGTAAAAGTGGGTGCAAATGCTTTTCCCACATCGAAGTGGTAGATATAAATTGGTGAGGAGGAAATGCTATAAATCAGGGTTGTCCACATAGCCAAATTGTTAGGAAAACTTGAACTTTTCTAGTTATGAATGTTTTGTGCCGGTGAAGATTTAAATCATGATGTCTATTATTACAATAAGTGCATATGTATGTAATATTTTAGTGCATCTGAATGTAATATTTTAGTGAATCAGTTTAGAATTTGTTTAGTGCATCTATATGGAATTTTTTAGTGCATCTGTATGTATTATTTTAGTGCAGATATAATGGAAGTTGCCTCCAAATGTGATGTACCTTATCAAACACGCATTCAGAAAGAACGATTTAGGGGGAGAGAATTGATCTTTATGACGAAGCTCATGGAAAGTATATTGTTAACCGTGATGTCTTGAGCATCATACAAGAGCATGCAGTCATCATGCATCCTCTCCCACAACTTTTTGAGGTAAGGTTAATCATCACTTGAAATGCGCTAAATTTATAAAAATATATATACACTTGCAATATTGTTTTATAGATGCTACAAAAATACCTTTTTTCGGCATGCACATCTTGACTTGTCCTCTCGTAATTAGTTGGTCCTGTTCGGGCAGTCAAGTAGAATTAGAGAGGTGGTAAATTCAGCCTACTTCCCTAGAAATGGGTGCAGGTTCCATTTGACATAATATTAATTAGCATTTTGAGCCATTATACCTCAAAAAAATGTTATGAAAAAGAGAAATAGATCAAGCTTTTTCAGATCCCAAAATCTTTTCTACTGCTCAGGCACTTATCTAGGTAACGGGTAAATGGATAATTTTTTAGTACGAGGTGAAACACGCAGGCAATGTCAATTTGGGTTTTCTTATTTCGAATGGGTCAAATGGTGTACTTTAGTGCATCTGTTTGAGGTACTTTACTGCATCCATTTATATGATAGTAGCAAAAAAAGTTCTGTTTTATGACAATAGCAAAACAAGTGACATCAATTAGCAGTTCACTTTTATAACAAAAAGTCAAAAACAAAACAAAAGGGTGTTTGGGAATACTTGTCTGAATCTGTTTAGTGATAAATGATCACATGTTGGCTCTAGACCAGTTGCTATTAGGTACAAAATTATTTTGTTTTCACTAAATTTTCATAAAGTATTTAATTACAGAAAGTAAATTTGCTTGTAATCTCATCGATTAGTCAAGGTAGCTTTAATTCATTAAACAATGCTTTGTGTTTATGCATGGGTTGTGTGTCATTTTTTATGAAAACCTTCTGGTTCTCAATAGGATAATGTTGCACTAATTGCTGTTCTAGAAGCAAAATCCAGTAACCAAGGTGTTGATAATCATGGAAAAAGGTAACTTTTTTGTGTGTAAGATCTACGATACATACATCTAATATTCACATTCACTTAAATAGAAATATTCAAATTCAGTTATGTTAATTCTGTTGAACGACGTACCACACAAATTCATTAGTGTTGGTGCATTAATTATGTTTTTGCAACATCTTTATTACTTTCTAATGTTGACGTGAATCTGAAAACAGATTTAGGTAGGTTGTTGTAACATTTTTCTTGTATCAGAAACAAACAGTTTTGTTTGGTCATCCTATACCTTTTTATGCTGGAAGTGAACTTTTTGTTGTGATTCTTATGCTTGGAATGAATGACATGATTCTGTTTTTGGTTCCGTGCAAATTAAATCTCACATGATTGATTCAGTTTGAAGCAGCAAATGGATTCCTCAAAGTACTTAGATCTTACTGCATCTGTATTATATATTACTGCATCTGTTTTCAAATGTATATTCTCAGTTTGGTTTGGTTGTCTTGATGATGCAGCAATTGTCGGTGAAGAAAGAAAGGCATGGAGCTAACAGTTAGCTTAAGTCTATTTGCATCTCGTGTGCAAGAAATACGTGTACCAGTGCAGGTATTATCACATGCTTTTGCTTACTTTAGAAATAGTCAATCTGTGATTTTTTAATCGCGAACATGTCAAACAAAAAAATCTAGGAAACTAGGAACGTTCACCCGACATTCTTTTTTTGACTTTTTCATTAAGTATGATAATAGAAACTTCAGTATTGCAATTTACAAGTTTTATGGGTTCACTGGAACTTCAGTAATGCAAGTTGTATGCAATTATTCGCATACCCTAAAAATGCACCTTCGGGCCTCTTTCAACCTATGTATTCAAGTGTATCTTGGTTGATTTGCAGATACAATGATGAAGTTTGCTTCTTGTTTGTTGCATGAAACTAAGTATTAAATGACCCTTTGTTTAGCCCACTTACATGTATTAAATTTCTGTTTGCGTTAGGTTCCTATTATCAAGATGTATATTTAGTGTATTCATTTGTACGTTTAGTGCATCTATATATTAAAATGTGATAAAAATTGCTTTGTGTGCTGCCATTTCACGAAATGGGCGATTAACGTAGTTTTTTTGGGTCTGTTTTGCACTAAGGGTCATAAGAAATCAAGATGTGGATCTTTTACTACATTTACATATTGCATTTCTATAAAAATTTCGGTCGGTCTTGGAAAGTAATAAGTCAAAATCCAGAATTTGTTTTTCTTATTAAGTCGGCAAAAGTGTTTGCTTTTCAAAAAACATGATCCCAGCCATGTGGTTACTCTCAATCTTAGGGGTTTTGTTAATTGCTTATTAGCTGCTGAAGTTGGATAAGATTCTGACATAGATATTTCTATACAGCTGTAGACATATGTTTGTAGCGCATACCGAGGATTTACCGTTACTTCATTGAACTGGACAGGGAATCAACTTGAGAACTGCAGAAATGCAAGACAATGCTCAGACATTTTCTTCGATGGCTAGAGAGGTGTTGCGAACTGATGAGAATGATGAGATAACCTCATGATCTTCGTCTTCATTTTAGAGTTTTGTGCTTGATTTATTATATTTAACCATACTAAATTGAAATAAAATATTTTTACTGATTTTATTTGAATGTAAATGTGTATAGAGATTACATGTTTTTCTTTTTTTGTTTGTTCTATTTGACATGTAAATTTTTGAGAATATATATAACTGAAATTTGAATTTCAGTAAACATTCTATTTGACATGTTTTTTTTTCTAACTAATTGAAATATGTTTTTTCATGATGTTTGAGTTTTAGTGTACAACCCATATTGCATGTCTTGACTGTAAAAATGAAAGAAAGGGAAAAAAATAGTTAAAAAAACAATAAGTTCAAGAAAAAGAAGAAAAAAATGGTTCATAAATCCAAGAAATGAAAAAAGTACGGAGTATAACGTTACTAGGAACTTAGAGTAACAAATATGGATGAATTTACGAAACATACCCAAGAAAATAAAAAAAGTGACAAAGAGACCCCTGGACTTAAGAAGGAAAAAAAAGAGGAGGAAGGGAGGGTGATTTGTACACTTTTCCCACTTTTCTACCAAAGTGAGCTTTTTCATGAACCAACCTCTCTCTCTTTATATATATATATATATATATATATATATATATATATATATATATATATATATATAATAATAATAATAATAAAAGAATTACATCATTTTGGAGTGTATATGCAAATCCCTTCTTATTAAAAAAAAATTAGACCAATAGGAGAGCTCGATTTTGCCACGTAGGCGAAATCGAGCAATATTATTGGTCAATAAAAAGTCAAAATTAAATTGAATTTGGTCAAACTTAATTAATTTGGTGAAGAAATTTGGTTAAGAAAAAAAATGCATAAAAATATAGGTGTCAAATTTATGAAAACAAAAACTTAAAAAAAGATGAGGTGATTAATAAAACTTTGATGTTTAAATTTTAATAAATTATATAGAGCTAAGTGTAAAATTACAAGTTTCCACAAATAACCCCTTACACTTCATACCCCCTATACTTTATAATATTAACTTTGTTTAAAATTACATGATTATTAGTATTAGTTTTTAGACTTTCATCATTAAAATTACAAAATTTGATAAATATGCGAATTAGTTTTAATACACGTTAAATATCTTTTAAACTAATGTTAGTTTTAGACTTTTCTAGAATATTTTTAAAATAAGGACTCATGTTATTTTACTTAAAAGTTTAATTTATACGTACACGTGTTTGAATATTAAATACGGCTAAATTATTAGTAACGGTAATATAAATATCAAATGGTAAGCACGAGTTCGTGTGATATGAAAATAAATATACGCGATTCAACTTATAACAACGACGCATGAAATTGTTATTTGAAATTTATATATGGATATCCCTAAAAGCATTTTAAAAACTTTATGGAGCATAATTTAACTTTATCAATGCTCATTATGTGCTACTAAACTCGCACATTTTGTACAACATGATATCAATAGTTAAAGTTAAACAACAACATCAACCTCAACCTCAACCTCAACATGTCTGTCAGTTAAAAATGTTATACAAAGCTAATTATTAAAAAAAAAAAAAAAAAAAAAAACACATGGGTTAGATAGTCATTGTTTAATGAAGGTGTTCTCCTTAAATTATAAAAAAAATGCACGTATCACAATCCTTATTTGATAACAATCACCTCCTAAATCAAAAAAAGAAAAACTACGTGGGTGATAACCTAACTTTATTCATTGACGTGATGTTTCATAAAAAAAAGTAATAATTGGCTGTTGTAAATGAATTAAAAGTATGTACATGAGAATTATTAAGCAAGTATATATAGTTTTTAATCAGGTTATTACGTTACTATACTGCGATAATGTTATTGAGTTGGTAATCACGGATGTGAGATACAACTATTCTTCTTTACTTATGATTTATGTGTTAACCTCTTTTTGCTTCTGAATAGAATCCGAAAGAGACCTCAATAGAACTTTGCCTTATATCTTATCTAGCTGATAGTTTTTAGTAACATTTTTTTTTTCACACCAACTTTTAGTAATTTTTTTTTAATGTTTTATTGAAAACTTGTACACTAATATTTGTGTTTATACTATAAACATACTAAGCTATGATAGAATTAGTTATGAGTTCAGGGGTTTTTTAAGCTTCTAAAAAAAGCTTAAAGTTTTATCATAAACTTATTGTGTTATAGTAATTGAATAAGCCAATAAGTACCTTCAATAAGCATAACCAAACACCCCTTTAGTTCTAATATGAAGTTTTCTTATTTGATGTTAGGACTAACTTTGTTGTTATCCTCATTATAACGCAACATGTTAGTGGTGTTTGCAGTTTTATGATCATATCGCACACACTATAATGCAAAGCAATTTGTTGTATGTGTTTTT
Source organism: Artemisia argyi (assembly GCA_030686995.1). Taxonomy (NCBI): domain Eukaryota; kingdom Viridiplantae; phylum Streptophyta; class Magnoliopsida; order Asterales; family Asteraceae; genus Artemisia; species Artemisia argyi. The sequence continues at coordinate 62,943,687 of CM060685.1, forward strand.
TAGAGGAGGATTAAGTATCAACACATGATTGTCGTGGAAGGATTATCTACGTCTGCTCAAAGGTATGAATGTATAATTAAGTTGAGTTGCTAATTTAGATAATACATGAATGTATTTTAATGTACCAAAGATATGTTTTAGTGCCTATATGAGGAATTTTATGGTATGAATTCTTAGCAGATGTCTTTGAATGAGTTAATGAAACTTAACAGGTGTTTGTTGTCATTGATAACACTATGTGTGTAAACAAACGGTCTAAAATATGGGTGCCTTTTACCTTGATGATTTAGGCTAATTGTGAAGAAAGTTGCACTAAAGTGAAAGGTCGGTAATGATTCAAACAATCCTAAAAGACTTGCAAATGTACTCTTTGCCGTTTTTTCATGCATTTATAATTTACTTATGCAAGTAATAATAATTTCCTTATATAGTTCGGTCTCACAGAAAAATTATTCTTATACCTTATACATAAACGTATTCGACCATTACATCTTTTTTTGTTTCTCTTTATGTAATAAAGAAGCTATAGTATAAGCATTTATGTTAATTTGGTAATTTTATGATCAAACATAAGAAGTAAATAACACAAACTTATGAAAATACAATTTTCCAACAAAAAGGTACATTGATAAACATGGTATGATGATTATTCATATCAAGGAAATGAATCAATCTTCAAAGCTATTTAAATATGCTATATATTTTAACGAAAATATAAGCAAAAGAAATACCACAATTACAAAACACATCGTAAATTGAAATCATGGGTTAGCAAAACAAAAAACATATATCACTAACATCTTATGCAAGTTAAGTATCGTCATGTGATTTTGTTTGAATAATAAAATATTATTTTAATTCAAAAGCAGGGTTTTTTATTTTTAATCCACAAAGTAAAACTATTTAAAAATGTTAAGTGATTTATTTCTTAATCGATAATAATATATAATCAAAAAGAAATTTTAAAATCCTTATACGTGCACATGTATTATAGATTTATAACTAGTATATATCGATAAAACATAATGCATTTCTGTGTGGAACTTATAATGTACTCTTGTGTCTCACCAAAATTAATGATTAAATTACAAGGAAAAGAAGACGAAGAGAGTATTTAATAATTTAACTATAGAGAAAGACCAAATGTTCACATGTAAATTTTTTACAACTATGAGTGCACTTTTTAAAGGATGGGAACCATGATGACGGGTTTTGCAATTTACTCTAGCTTTAAAGCTTTTACAGAAAAGTTTGTTCCATAAACACATAACCCACGCAATTAAAGTACTCCGTAACACCTACCAACGAACCGTCGCTCGATTCCCTTCGTGTTCATATTTACCCCCAATTTTAAAGGTTAATTACTGATTATTTATATCCTCCTACAGTATCGTTCTTACTAACTTACCCTTCTTTTTTTGCAGTGATTTTGTAAAAGATGTCTGGGAATAATCGTCAAAGCAACCGAAAATCTGATAATAATAATAATAATGATAATAAAATCAAACAAGTGCATACTTGTTTTCGAGTTGAGTCTGAGCCTATTCCAAAGGTATAATTATGTTTGCTTTAATTATTTATTAGTCTATTAGTAGTGCTTAATAGTTAGGGTTGTTAATTATTACTGTATTGCTATTAAGTGGGTGTTTGGGATTATGTTTTGTAAGTGTGAAAAAAAAGAAGTGATTATCTGATCAACAGAAAATTGTGTTTGGCAATGTATTTTAGAAAAAAAAAATTGATTATTTGCATTTACATAGAGCGAAAACGTAGCTAGGGAAACCGCGAATCGCGCAAAAATGTACTAAACTTTATATCTATTTGAGATGAGAATTTGAGTTAAAGGTATTCAATGCTTTTTTCTTCTTCTCAAATTGAGGTCTCAAATTTATTTATTTGTGCAATTTAAGGTTTTTGACTTTTCGAAAGAGGTTACGGGTCATAATTTTTTTTAAGCTAAAATAACTTTTGACGAAAGAGGTTTCTGGCTATATTCGGGTTCTGTCTCTGTGGCGGTGGGTTCAAACCTTGTGGATTAGTTGGTCAAAAGGTCGGAAACCATGGTTACCCCCTTAAAAAAAGAATGAAAATTTAATGATTTTAGCTAAAAGATGACTGATAAGTCGATAACATCTTTCGAAAAGTTGAAAAAACGTTACATTGCATACAAAATTAAGTTCAATAACTTAAATTGAGGAAAAAAAAGCTAGTACCTTTTGTGCGGTTTGCTCCTTTGGAAAAGCACAAACACCCTCTAAATAGGGTCTTTTGAAAGTTTACTAAAACAAATATTCTAGAAAGTGTTGGGGTATACGGTATAGTGAGAATGCATTTCGGAATCTTTTTGAAATCGTAGTTTTGGAAACTTATAACCTGTTTTGCAGTGCGTGTGATTGTGTATATTTTAAGGATGTATTTGGTATTGGGATTTGAAAGTGGTTGTTTTTGTACATAGTGTTTGGGTGTAGTGAAACTTATTTGAATTATATGATTATACAGTGGTTAATCATCTATAATACAAGTAGTAGGTTAAGAGTAGCTAAAAGGTGGTGTTTATCAGTACGTTTTGAAAGTGATTATTATATGACTATGATTATTTGAGGGTGAGAGTTTTAATTTGTAAATCAATTAATGAAAAGTTGCAACAGAACTTCAAGTATTTGTTCATACACGCTTTTTGTAAGCTAAAAAGTGGTAATTAGTACCTCTGTAATTGTGATAATTTATACGGGTGTTTGGCATCGTCTTATCAACGTGATTCACTCATTTATGAAGTTTTGATATTGCGAAAATTATTCTGATTATGTATTTATATGATCATATAGAGGTTAAATATTCGATTTTGGTTAGCTTGTTTTGTTTTGATGATTGTGTTGAAAACGTGTTTGATGAATCGGCTAATTTATTTCATAACCCTACTAAAGGGGGAAGTTCATCTTTCACGGCAGCTGCTGTTTAGCTTGTTTTGTTTTGATTCTTGTTCTAGGTTCATATTTTGATTCTAGAGTTGTTAAGAGCTTTTGGCATGTCATAAGCTCTAGGTTAGTTGTCTATCAAGCTGTTTTAGCTTGAGGTTAAGGTGGTACTTCAGCCACATTCCATTCGTACTCAAATGTTTTGGTTTTAATTTATTTACCAGGGGCGGGATTACTCCCCTTTACCCAAAAAAAAAATATTCGATTTTGGTTTCAGTATATGAGTAGTTGCAACCTTAACTGCTATAGACTACTTGGGACTTTTGAAACCATGGCTGTTTGGCATTGCAATTTAGAGTTGAGTATCCGATTATTCGGTTTACATGTGGAAGATAATCAGTTCATAGTGTTTAGGTATATTAATACTGATTAGGCTGATTTGATTGTTTAATGTTCAAATAATCAATTTTAAAAGATTTTATCATTTAATTGATGTGATATAATCTTAGGTTACAAGTGATGGATCTCTGTATGGTGCTTCCTGTTCTGAAAAGGATAAGTCACCACTCAATGAAAAGTCTGCTGTTGAAGACACGTCATCTGGTAATCTGGATTTTAAGGAGAAGCTGAATTTATTGGATGAGGATTCTACTTCCAAGAAGCTGAAGAATATCAGCCATGAGTCTCAGGAGAATAAGCGATATGATATTTGTCACAAAAGTGTTAGTAAAGCTGTAAAACTAAAACCACCGATGGCTGTGATAAACAGAGAAAAACGAAATCAACTTAATCGATCAAAGCAAGGGCAAAACATTATTATGTTGAGGCCTGGTATGGTACTCATGAAGGGCTATATACCTTTTAATGACCAGGTACTGTTTTGTTTTTAAACAACGGATTATCCTCAAACTTTCACCAAATTGGCTGTTAAACTGTTTTATAACTTTTTGTCAATGTAGTTGTAGTTAACTACCCTTTACACATTGTTTTAATCCCTTAACTACTCTTCTCACATTGTTTTCATCCCTTAAACCGTCTGATTAGTGTAAGTTTGGATTACACCAAAATTTATTTTTAAGCAATTACCAAAAGGTTTCTATTTATAGATACTGAATGTTTGATTATTGTTTAATCGATAGTCATGATTATATTTCCAGGTTAGTATTGTGAAAAAGTGTAGGGAACTTGGTCTGAGTGATGGAGGTTTTTATCAACCAGCATACCGTGAGGGAACAAAATTACATTTGAAAATGATGTGTCTTGGTAAAAATTGGGATCCTCAAAGCAGGCTTTATAGTGATACAAGACCGAGTGATAATGCTAAACCGCCTGGTATCCCTGATACATTTAGTGATATGGTGAAAAAAGCAATACGAGACTCGAATGCGTATTTGGAGGAAAAGAATCCAAATGCGTATGCAGGACAACTGATTCCATCCATGTCACCGGATATCTGCATCGTCAATTTTTATACAGAAAGTGGCAAGCTTGGTCTTCATCAGGTTAGAATTCTTCTTCCCATATTAAAACCGATAAAATTTGTTGAGATTTCTCTTATGGTTTTTTACAAGTTTGGCAAATAATCATTGCATCGTTCTGACTTATCCATGAATATTGTCATGTTTTAAAGGGTCTTTTTGCATCAAATAACAATGTAGTGTCCTGTTTGGGTAGTTTTGTAACCAGGAACCATAAAGAACAGACTTTCTAAGATGATACGGAGTAATTTTGTTATTTTTAATAAAAGATAAATTTATGTAAGTTTTTGGGGATATCTTGGCTACAATTATTGTAGCTAAGATGGCTACAATCCTTACTAAAATTACACAAAAAATGATTCAGGACCCACTAAAATGATTCAGGGCCCACCAGCAAAATTCATGAACCCTCAAATTATAACATAAAATTGTAGGTAGGGCTGTAAATGAATTGAACGTCCAGTGAACATTTCATGAACCGTTCGATAAAAAGTTCGTTTATGTTCGTTCGTTTATTAAATGAACGAACATGAACAATATTTTACGTTCGTTTAGTTAAATGAACGAACGTGAACAAAAGTCTCGTTCGTTCATTTATGTTCGTGAACGTCCGATTAGGCGTTCGTTAAAGTTCGTTTATTTTTATTTATCTATTTATGTTCATATATCATATCTTTTAATTTTATAATTTTAAAAATTGGTTTGTTTAAACAAAGCAACACTTATAATATATTGTGAAGAATTCAATAAAGTTTATGTTTGTTTGTCTATTTTCATTTATGTTCGATCGTTTATGTTCGTTTAGCGTTCGTTTAGTATCTTAATAAACGAACATAAACGAACATGAACAAGAAAATTCGTCCGTTTAAGCGTTCGTGTCCGGTTAAAATTAAATGAACGAAGATGAACAGGGCTCCGTTCGTGTTCGTCCGGTTCGTTTACAGCCCTAATTGTAGGGAGTTGGCTACAAAACATTGTAGCTAATATATTCCTTTTTTTAAAATATGTTAAAAGTATAAAGATTTAAGGGTTACTAAATGACCCAAGAGGGACATTAAACAGTTTTCCAATGACTCCTAAACAGTTCAAAATTTGTTGCTATTTGATGCAAATAGCCATATCAATTTCACAAGAAATTACAGTACACTTCATTTTCACGAATGCACATGTACTTTCGTTAATAATTGATTGCAACATACTTCCTATTGCTTACCAACAGAAGGAATGTGTTTCAGTATGGAGACGATAAATTATAAAAATCAAAATGTAGAAACTGAAACTGTTGGTATCTTATTTAGGACAAAGATGAAAGCCCAAAGACTTTGAAGCAAGGATTGCCTGTTGTCTCATTCTCGATTGGGGACTCAGCAGAGTTCTTATATGGAGATGATAGGGATATTGATAAAGCGGATAAAGTGATATTAGAATCAGGAGACGTGTTGATATTTGGTGGTAAATCAAGACTAGTTTTTCATGGTGTTACATCTATTCTTCCCAAGTCTGCTCCCATATCGCTTCTAGACGCAACTGATATGATCCCAGGTAGATTGAATCTCACTTTTAGAAGGTATTGATCAACTTCAGGCTTGTTTGTTTGCTGTTTAATCTGTAATCCAGTGAATCTTGTTGTTACAGTAGTAGATTTTGGGATCTAGATATGTTTAACGGGAATTGTTTTGTTGGATTTACATGACTGCAACAAGTTGTATCACTGAATGTTTGCTATGTTTTTATCTGCATATATTTTTGGTTTTGAAGTCTTATAATGGAATGCAATGTTTGATGTGCTTCATTACAGTACTTATATTGGCATCATATGCATTGGTGCAGTGCTAATTTGAATCTAAAGCATAAAAAAAGGTATTGTTTGACAAGATGTTGGACTATCAAACGATGACGACGTTTACCGATTAGCAACTATACGGAAAATGGCACTTACTAATCTAAAAGAAACCACACCAAATGATGAACGCCTTTAATTGTTCTTAGGTGAAATGATATATCATAGGGCGCGATTAGTTGAACGAAAACACCTGTTTTCTACAAAATGTTTGTACAAAACAAGAAAATTAAAGACGTTCAAATCAATTTTTTTCCAACACATTCTTTACAAAACACAAAATATGCATCTTCCAACTTAAAAAAAGAAAATACAAACTACGTTTTGTAGAAAATTTAGTCCCACCTTTTTATTACAAAACTGAAAGTAGAAGATTAAGAAATTTCAAATAACTCTTAAAAGTCTGCAACACTGATCAAGCCACATAAACCAATTTGTTATGTTGCTATTTTAACTTTGTACGTTTTGGCTACATCTCGACTCTTTTAACAAGTACTTGCGCAAAACTAGTGCTAGTAGTATATTGTGGCCTTATATATACAAATATCCATTTACAAGATGACCGAAAATGATTATACGACCATTCGACAGTTGGGAGTGTGCAAAATTCAGTTTACCGAGAAAATCGATCACGGTCACATTGGTTCGGTACTTAGGGCATCCACTATGGTTAATATTTATAAAGCTTTAAAAATTTACTATTTCATGCCACATCAATATTTTATAAACTTTTTGTGTTAATAAACCTATCTTCACTATGGTACAAACATTTCAAAGCTTTTTAATTGTTTCATATAACACATGCATTAAATATCTTGAGATTATGAAGAGGTCTAAGATTTAGGACCTTTTGTATGACATGTAGACTAGGGATGAGCATGGTTCTAAAACCGGTTGGAACCGGAACCGGTGGATTCGAGAACCGATTTCTCTGAAAAGTGGGAACCAAGAACCGAACCGAATATAGTTCTTGGTTCTGGTTCTGATTCCGGTTCCGGTTCTTTTGGATTTACCCGTATAAGAACCGCTTTTCTATTAAGCTAATAAAAAAACACAAAAAATTAAACTTCTAAGAACTTGCAACTATTTACATTTAGAGTGATGATACACATGACTAACTCATGTGACTAATATTTGGCCTAATTCATTCATCACTTGACACATGTCATATACACTTTCTCCATCTAAATCTTCACCTTTGAATCTGCCACATGTCTTCATCTAATTTTTAGGCACAATTTTAGTCATGAAAATTAGGCATGCATATCATTTTCCTTACATTTAAGCAAATAACAGTTAACAACTAAACCATAAACTCGAATAATCAATCATTCTATAGTTACTTTCACTTGTTTATATTTTTAACAAAATAATAATGTATAACAATCCGGAAAACAAAATAAAATAACTTAAAAAGCTGTTCATATATGTTAGACAAAGTATTAATAAAACTAAAAGTGCTACGTGATGATCATGTGGCTACGTGATGATGATAGATAATAAACAATGTATTAATAAAAGTGCTAGCAAATTTTAGCATGATGAACATGTAAAAGCTAATCGAATTCAAACAAAAATAAAATATAAAATTACTTCCATTGTTTTGATAATGATAAATGATCTTTGAATGTTATTAGGTTTAGACTAATTATTAATTTGTGGATGTTTCAGTGAATTAAAGATTAGAGTTTAGAGTGTTTGGCTTGATGGCTAGTCGGGGTTTTTTTTTTTAATTATTTTTTTCTTCTTTTACGTAGGATTTGATTAATATTTTGATAAGAAGTAAAAAAATTACATATTTTTATAATTACTGGATCTTTTGTTCCGGAACCGAAAACTGGTGGAACCAATCCGAACCAACCCAAGAACCGAAAAATCTCAAAATCAAGAACTGGAACTGGAACCATTGGTTCTGGTTCCGGTTCGGTTCTTCATGGTTCCAGTCCGGTTCTCGGTCCGGTTCCGGTTCTTTGGTTCTTTTGCTCATCCTTAATGTAGACATGAAATGAAAAGCCACTATGGATGAAATGAAACATAAACATTTTCAATAATTATAGACCTATTCTTGGACCTCCCATAGTGGATGCTGTTAGTGTTGCAACATTTACGCATTTACAGTTAGCAAGTCATAACCAAACAACCAAAACTAAATATTTTAGTTTGAAATAAGTTTGAGGGCCTATTTTGAATATTTATAATACTTCTGGATCTGTTTGCTATTTTCAGTTACAATCAGTTAAATTCTCTTATTTTGTGATATACTCCGTAATTATCTTCATAACTTCATGCATGCATCCAGTCATCCACCATTTTCATACCTTCAACTCAATTGAAATCCAAATCTGCTCTAAATCCATTTTTCGATCATGCGGTCACCGTCATCAAGAATAATCGTGTTGAGGAGCACCAATGGACAAGATTTCGTGATAAAAGAACCCGTAGTACAACTCTCGAGCACAATCAAACAAATCATCGAACAAGACCGCTCCAAATCTGTCATTCCTATCCCCAAAGTTAACGGACGCACTCTCTCAAAGATCATCGGCTACTGCAATAAACACGTCACTGATAAAGACAACAAGGATGATCTGGAAGCATTTGATTACGACTTTGTTGAAGATTTTGATGATCTCACACTGGTGCATGTATCATATGTTGCTAAGTATCTGGATATCAAGAGCTTGCAAGAACTTTGTGATGAAGAATTGCGTTTTCGGTTGAAGAGATCTTACAATTTACGTTTCGCTAATTGATTACTGTTCGTGTGTTTGATACATAATGTTGCTTAGTATTTTCATTTTCAGGAATCGTTTTTAGTTCGTTGCTAGCTTGTTGTATACATCTTGTATTATCGATCAATCGATCATCATGTAGCTTTGATTTGTATTATGTTTTTACGTATCAAATGAATAGAAATTTGATGTTAGAATAATGATATGATAAACAGTTTTAGAATACTTCTTTCTCTCTCTAATAATACTTCTCCTACCTCTCTCTACTAAACAAAAAAAATCCGATCAAACTTTCCTTTCCGGCGGCCGGTTTTGGCCGGCCGTCCGGATCTTTCTTTTGTTCTTTCCTTTTCCATAATAAAGCTTTACTGCAGATCTGCCATATCCTTTTATGTAGCTGCTGCTGTTGTTGCTGCTGCCGTGGTTCTTTGCTCAGATCTGTTACCAGTTGGTCTCTTCTGCTCAGGGCTGTTGTGGTCGGTCATCGAGGGCTTGTTGCTGCATTGGGATCTGTCTTTAGATCTGTTAGGTTTTGGTCTAGCTCCTGTTAGGATGCTTGCTTTTTTCTTCTTTGTATGTTTTATGTACCTTGTGTACTTTTGTCAAGCTACACCTTTAAATGGTTGTGTCTACAAAAAGCTCACTTGGGTGATTTCCCCCACCTTTGTATGGTGTTGCTATAGTGTGTCACAGCTATTTTGGTGTATGTCTTGTTGTAGCTTAACTTGTTACGTTCGATGTAACTTGTTATGTTCTATTTTCCTCCTTTTGTGAGGTGTGATAATGAAATCATGTTCAAAAAAAAAAAAAAAAAGAATAATGATATGATTGTTTGGGCTTTTTTTTTTTTTTGTTCAAACAATGTTCTGATCGATGATGTGCTTCAACTTACATGATGCGCTCTAACGACACATTATCATGAAACACAAAATGAGTCTCTTATTAGATGCAAGTGAATTGCTGCTGTATTATTCAGATACTAACAATTTACAATAATATTCCAAAATACAATCAGATTCTAACCAAATGAGTCTTTCGATTAATTCTTTCGATTATGGACGATCGAGAATATTAGAAAATGCAGTGATATGATCACAAGCAAATAAAATCAAGAATTATGTATGTGATCATTCAAACTCATCATCTTTTATTCATTTGTAACATACAGATGGAAAACAAATCAAAGACAAACGCTCATTACATGAATCTACTATCTAACTACTCAATCAAACACTGAAATCAAAACATTCATAGAATTGTAAACAGAATACACAAAGAACCATCCATCAGACAAGTGTACACAAAGCTGACAAACACTTGATTTCAAGAACACGAGCTGCATCCGCAAGACTAATCAAAGTCGCTTCATCAACATTAACAAACTCAGTATCAAACTCTATTAAAGCGTCCTCATCTTCTTTGTGGCTCACATGCTTTCGACAGTAGTCGATGATCTTGGAGAGGATGTTTCCTGTGACATTAGGGATTGGGATGATGACGGTTTTGCCAACTGTTTGTTGTATCATTGGTTTGATATTTTCCATTAGTTGCACCGCAGCTTCTTCGATCTCGAATGATTGTTCATCGGAGCTCTTCAAAACGATTGTCTTTGATGACTTTGACATGATTGAAAACATATTTTAGTTTAGATGATTTTGAGAAGTAGGTATGAAAATGGTAGATGGATGCCTCATGCATGGAAGATATTTATATACATGTAAAACAGATTTAATTAACTCTATTTAATATATTCAAAACAGACCCTCTAACTTATGTGAATACTACAATTAGAACCATTACTTTTAAAGTTTCTTGTATAGTATATATGTTGAGTTAATGCAAGGCTTTAAAATGTTACAACAGAATATAACAGAAATTAACTACATATTTATAAAAAAGACCCTCCAGTTTCTGCTAAGTTATAAACTTAATACTTTTGTAAAATCCTAACACTTTATTCAAATATTTAATTTTCTATTAGTTGGAGGGCCTTATCAGTAAATTCTTATAAGTTCGTTTATTCCAGTTAGAGTTCGTTAAATCTTCTTTGTTATACAAAAATATATTCCCAACATTTTTCACACCTTCAACTCAACATTTCAATTTAATCTGTTCTTAATACAAATTTCAATCATGCAAAGAGTCATCCATCTCCAGAGCTCTGATAACCAACCTTTCTGGATGGAAGAAGGCACTGCGAAATTATCGCTCAAACTCAAACGAATAATCGAAGCAAAAGACTGCGTCAATGACATCATCAGAATCGACAATGTGAAAGGCACAACTCTCTCGAAGGTAATCGACTATTGTCGTAATTACATCATCAGTAAGGACGATGCAGAAGCTTGGAATTTGTTTGAAAAAGAGTTTGTTAGAAATGCGGATGAAGTGAGTATGATGTATTTGACGGATGCTGCTAAGAATCTTGAGATTGAAAGTTTGTATGAATTGTGTTACGCGTCGTTGATTGTAAAAAGGTGCATGAGATTATGTAAATGTTTTACAAAGAACATTTGGATCAGGTTACTGGTAATAATTGTCTCGATACTGTTCTTCGTTCACTTGACTTGAAAAAGTGAAATTCATGAAAGTGCGTTGGAGTATGTGTGATACGATGGATTTCTGTGAGAGTTGTTAGATTGTTGCTTAATACTGTTTCGAGTTCTTGGATTAATTCTGAAAGGTAGTTAGTTGGTTCAGTTTGTTCTATCAAATTCGTTTTAGATTTCTCTTTTGTTAATTTCCGTATTTGTAAGATGGATTTCTCAGATGTTCTTATAAAAATTCAGTTTCAGTTTACTTTCTGTTTTCACGTATAAGAGATTTCTATTTTGACATGATCATTGTGTTTATTTCCTGGCTGATGTTGTTCGAACACCTTTGTTAATTTCACAAATTATAATTGTAAAATTAATTTGGCATAAAGCATAAAAAAATGTGTCTTGTTCTCAAACAGCACGAAGTATAATTAAGTCGAGAAGTCAAGGGGCAATTATATATATCGAATGCTCGGGTTTTATTACCAAAGAGGTACAGTCTTGAAATATTTTTGATAAAGACAAACAATATTTACAGATTTGACATGTAAACAAGGAATTAGTATATGTTAAAGTGACTAGCTGCATCCTGGCACTTGTGAGTACAGCGCAAATTAAGTAAACCACATAGATCATTGTGCTTGATTAAGTGCTTGTTAAATCTTTGAATTCGTATTTTTGCCTAAAAAATACTTAAAAACAATTAAATCATGTTATTAGTATGTTTGGTTCACAACACAATTTGGACTGAAAATAGAACTAGGACCCAGGCTAGAAAGAACCAAAACAAACTTGAATCCTCATGACTGATTCGGTTATCGGTTCTAACAGATCTCTTTTAGTTAAAATCTAGTGATTATTTTCTGCCATTTCAAAAGTTTATAAAAAGTTCTTTGAGCCTGAAAGCCTAAAATTACATTGATCAGGACTGAAGTAGTTTCAACCAAAGCAAAACTACCCTCTCAAACTGTTTATTACAGTAGAATTTTGGTTTTCGTTTTTGTACATATGGTGAATGGTGGTGTTGTTTCAAAGTGCGGTCTTGTGCTGGAAACTTCGGATTCTTGTAATTTTGCAATTTTCTTTTATTGATTTTTTATTTATTATATATTCCTATGTCACTTTTAGAAACAAGTGATATGTGTACGGATAAATTGCATCTCACTTTTAGTAAATTGATCAACTTTAGGCCATATTTTAAGCTGTGATCCAGTGAAAAGCTCGTTTTAGTAGATGTGCATTATAATTTAAACCCCCAATGCTTATTTTCATTAACTATAATTTCATAGGTAAAAAACAACGAGCTAACCCGACGTGTGACCCATGTGACACGTTTACTAAATGACTCATTTCGACCCAAACCCAGTTTGACCTGACCCATTTCGACCGAAACCCAGTTTGACACAAAATCCATTTCAACCCACCCAAAAACCTAACCTTGCCATTTTGCCACCTACACTATCATAAAAGAATACAATGTTTGATCTCTTTCATATAAGCATTTAGTGTTTCGATAGATAAACGTCTTGGCATCATACATTCATAACATGCTTAGTTTTGATTCAAAGAATTAAAAAAAGATCTGTTCTAGCTTGTTTCATCCCGGTTATCGAATGTTTTGATTACTACTCTTATTCAAAAAAGAAGACAAAATATATATATATATATATATATATATATATATATATATATATATATATATATATATATATATATATATATATATATATATATATATTAATCAATGCAGCTATTTGTTTTCTGTAATTAATTTCTGTAACTAGATCATTATAAAATTCAGTAAAAAAGTCCACAGAAGTCTGAAATTCAGTAAATTGATAATTTGATGTGTGTGCGGACTGCGGGTAGATCAAATTTCACTTTTAGTAAATTGACCAAGTTTAGTCTTCAAGCTTGTTTTTTGACCTGTGATCTATGTTTTTTAATCTGATATGCAGGACAGTGTAACAAGTGATATCAGTGAAAGTTTGCTATCTTTTGACCTGTAAATAATTTTGGTTTTAAAGCCTCATAGAATATCTAATATGCTGCAGTACATAAATATAAGCCCACAGTACTTCTTAACAGAATTAATCAACGAACTCTTAACAACACTAATCAAGAACCTAACAGCCTTTACTGAAATCCATTGCACACACTATGAATGTATTTCTTTTTTGCGTGTTTCTTTTCTTGCCAAGTGAACGAAGAACCGGGTCGTCGATACAAGTATTTTAAACATTTTGGTCCTCTGACATTGACTTCTTTCATTTTGCCTTTTACAACCTAACTTAACGACTTTGTTAACAACTTTAAGCTGCATTTTTAATATTTACATTTTGCATTAACGTAAAAAGCTTATTGAGATTTTGGTTTTCACATTTAACCAAAATACTAATGTACTTTGAATGTTGAGAATCGTTTCAGTGTACATGACTTAACAACTTAACGTAATGTACTTTTTTGGCAAATACATGAACGTGTATTGATTTTGATAAAATTACAGTTTTGTGAAGCATATTAACTCTTAAACCAAATGAGTTTATAACTTACTATCGAACCTCAATAACGTGACCTCGATCAGGACTTAATTGATGAAATTGACAGATTATAATAAGCAAAGAAACCACAATTATCACACAAAGCAAACGTCGCATCTTTTATTCAATTCACAAATTTTGATTTTATCTACAATTATGACGATACACGAAGAAAAAATATCTAAACCAAATGTTGATTCATTCACGATACAAGATGTATCAAACTAACGACATCAGCATGTAACAAATCAAATCTAACAACAAACTAAGAACCTTCCAGAATTAACGATAACAGTAACAAGTCAAACACGGGTGTACCAGATAACTAAGGACCTTCTGAACTAACGACATCATATCAGCAACTAATTCAAGAATTTACCAACGAACTAAGAACCATCTGAATCAACGATAATAGCAACTAATCTAAGAAGTACTAGAAGGCCCTCCCGAACACCTTTTCGCAAGCGCTTGATCTGTCACCTCAACCAACATTTCCTTCATCGGTTTTAAATCTTTACTATTCAACATCAGAAGGAGATCATCAGGTTCTGAAACAGCCAACTTTTCAATCAACGATTTGCGAGACAGATTATACAAACCATCAATCTTGAGATTCTTAGCGGCCTCTACCAGATACAACAGACTCACTTTATCAATATTGTTAACAAATTCTTGATCAAACAATTTCAGTGCTTCCTCATCAGCGTTGTTATTTGGGACGTGCTTACTGCAATACTCAATTACCTTCAAGAGAGTGATACTGCTGATATTTCTGACCATATCATCTTTTTGGTCGATTATTGTTTTGAGTTTGACTGATAGTTTTGCAGCCTCTTCGTCGATCGTGAAAGAATCACCGTCAGAGCTCCTCAAAGAGATTGTGTTTGACATGTTGAATTGAACTAGAACAGATTAGAAAGATTGTGTTTGAACGTATGAATTGCATGGATTGAAGATAGTTATATACTTATATACAAACCAATAGAAGAGGGAACTAATTAAAGTCTAACAGAAAATAACAGAAATTTGAAAATATTTAAAATGTGCATATAGGCCCTCCAAATTATATCAAACTACATATGCTAGACTTACGTGAGTGTTACATATGTGTAATCACACTAAAAGGGTAACTGGGTAATTTGGTTGCAACTTACAAACCTAACTGATTACCTTATTTTTTTTTATTTTTTTTTCAGTATTAATTATTTGAAAGGAACTGATTGACTTGTTAGTTAGTCATGACTAAGTGGAGATGACTTGACTTATTTTATTTGTTATGGAAAATTACCGTGTAGACTTCAATGTAAAATAACATAAAAGCGGTTAACTTTTTAATCGCTAAATTTTTACAGTGATTTGTTGACCCTTCAAAATATGTCATGAGTGAGTTGCAAAGTTCCAGAGCAAGTGAGAAATTGTAATCTGTTTCAATGTTTTGAAACCCGGGTTTGGGATCGGCCCGGCCGAGTCACCGGGTCAACCTGGTTAGACCCGGTTTTATACACATTTCCAAAAATCCATTTTCTACTGTCCAAAGTTTAATGTCCAAACTCCAAACACTACTCTGTGAAAAAATAGCAAAGAACCTGCATATAAACCTACATAAATGTAGTTCAAAGTTCAAACTAAAGACAAAAATAAGTGAAAGTTTAAAACACAAAAATGACATCAAATAGCAGAAAAATAGCACAACACACCAAGTTAAAGGACATAACAAATCATAGCATGAATTAATAAAGATTATAGCCTAATGCTAATCCAAAATGAACCTAACAAATCAAAATACAGTAAATAGCACAAACTTTCAGTGTCATTTAAAACAAAAAATAACCTTAAGGTTCAAGCACAGGAGTCCTAAACTCCTAATCATGCTAAGCGCTTTGGATATCAGAACCCGAATTCAATCTAACAAGTGAAAACTAATCACAAATATGAGTGAATATTGTAAAAATGGTATCAAAACACAGATCTTAATCACCCAACCAACAACCCCACGGTGATTACTTTTATTACAACTATAAACACAGTTGACAAGTCCTCAAACGAGTGCTTGCCTTACAATACAAAGAGAAATAAGATAGTCCTCCTACTGAGTGCTATCTTTACAATACTCACACACTATTATCACTGAAACAATAAACCAAACCTAAAACTAAAGATCAAGATGATCTTAATAAATTGAGATACACAAACTACCCAGAAACCCAATGTAAACCCAGAAGAATATGATGAGAACACTGTGTGATAAACTTGAGAGATAGAAAACAATGAATGAGAAACCCTAGCTTGGAAGCCAACTAATATAGCCCACCAATTTACATAATAAACCCTGCACAACTCAAACATTAACAAACTTGGATAAAAGTTAGCATTAGTAAACAATAGGCTAAAAATATTTACATAATAGCCCCTGAAGTATCAGAAGCTTGCTAAAAGATATTATTTCAATACCCTCCCTCAAGCTTATAACACAAACAGATTTATCATGCCAAGATTTTTAACCAAATAACTATGCTGTATTGACCCAAGAGCTTTTGTTAATATGTCAGCAGTTTGCTCTATAGAGTCAATATTAACAGTTTTAATAAGCCCAGAAGCAACTTTCTCTCTGACCAAATGTACATCAATATCAAAATGTTTTGTTTTTTCATGCATAATAGGATTAGCTGCAATTTGCACAGCTGACCTATTATCACAAAACAACTCAACAGGAATTAATCCAGTCTCACCAAAATCAGTTAGAATTTTCAAAATCCACATGATCTCACATGTAGCAGATGCCATGCATCTATACTCAGCCTCAGCAGATGACTTAGAAAGAGTAGCTTGTTTTTTACTCTTCCAAGACACCAAATTACCATTCACAAACACACAATAACCTGAAACAGAATTTCTAGTAACTGGACACTTTGCCCAATCAGAATCAGAATAAGCAGTGACTTTAAAACTATCCTGAGTTTTATTAACACCAATACCACTACCAGGAGCAAGTTTCAAATATCTAAGAACTCTTAGATCAAAATCATAGTGAGATTGCAAAGGAGCATGCATATGTTGGCTAAGACAATGAACAGCATAAGAAATATTAGGTCTAGTCATAGTAAGATAGATCAATTTACCAACTAATTTTTGATAAGCAGTAAATTTTTTTAAATACTTATCATTATCAATTTCTTTATGAGCTAGCACAATATTCTCAGGCAAAGGTGTCAGCACAGGCCTACATGCAAGCAATCCAAACTCATGCAACAACTCAAGACAATATTTCCTTTGATTCAAGCAAAGACCGGTTTTAGTTTTAAGAACTTCAATGCCAAGGAAAAATTTTAATTCTCCTAAGTCTTTGATCTTAAATTTATTCTTCAAAAAAGTTTTGAACTGATTAATTTCTTTTTCACAGTTTCCAGTAATAACAAGATCATCCACATAAACCAATAAGAATAAAACAGTATTATCATTTTTCTTTATGAATAAAGAGTGATCATTTTTAGATTGCTCAAAACCAGCTTAAAACAAAGCTTCTGACAGTTTTTGATTCCACTGTCTAGGAGCTTGTTTAAGCCCATACAAAGACTTTTTCAACTTACAAACTTTGTTACTTCCTTTTTCAAAATACCCAGGTGGAGGGAGCATGTAAACCTCCTCCATAAGATCCCCATATAAAAAGGCATTATTAACATCCATTTGAAAAATTTTCCATTCTTTTTGAACATCTAAACTTATGAGACATCTAACAGTCCCCATTTTAACAATAGGACTGAATGTCTCCTCATAATCAATTCCATCTTTTTGACCATACCCCTTAGCTAATAATCTAGCCTTCTACCTTTCCACTTCACCAGTAGATTTATATTTAATTTTCCAAACCCATTTACTGCCTACAGCAGTTTTGCCAGGAGGTAATTCACCCTCTTCCCAAGTATCATTTTCATTTAAAGCATGTATTTCATCATTCATAGCATATTTCCAATTAACATTCCTACTTGCCTCTTCAAAAGAAGTAGGCTCAACAGTTTTATTCAAATTAGAAACAAAACAACAATTATCAGAGTTTAACAAATAATGATTTACATACTTATTCAAACCATACCTAATACTAGTATTAAGCACAAAATCATTAAGTTTGGCAGGCAACTTAGAAATTCTACTAGATTTTCTAATATTCACATCCTCTGTATGACTTGGAACCCTATGACTAGAACCATTATTTCCCTCAGACATAACATTTTCATCTAAAGGAGTTGCAAACTCAACATCATGTCCAGATTGCTGTGGTATACTCTCAGAATCTGATAGTTGTATCTGTTCAATATTTTCAGATTCAAGAGAGCTCACAACCCTTTTTGGTTGATGAGGTCTACTTTCTCTACCATTAGATGTACTTCCTTCATAAGTATCATCATTGGGAGCTGGGGCTGGAGTTTCAGATGTGTTTTTAGACGCTTCATTAAAATGATCAAAAAAGTTTAAACTATTTATCTCAGACATTGTTCCAGAAAAAAGATTTTGACTCATTTTAAAAGGGAAAACTGTTTCATAAAACTTAACATCTCTACTGTACAAAACAAATATGTTTTCAAGACTCAACAATTTATAAGCTTTTTTTCCACTAGCATAACCTAGTAAAACATTTTTCAGATTTTTCAGAAAATTTATCATTTTCTTTCAAAATTGCAGCAAAACACAAACATCAAAAACTCCTCAGGTGTGACAGATTAGGTTCCTAACCATATACTAATAGGAAGGGTGACTTTCCATTCAAAACAGAGGAAGGAAGCCTGTTAATCAAATAAGTGGCAGTTAAAATACACTCAGACCAAAAAACAAGAGGAATCCCTCCCTGAAACATAAGACTTCTAGCAACATTCAAAAGATGTCTATGTTTCCTTTCAGCAATACCATTCTGTTGTGGAGTATATGCACAAGTAGTTTGATGAACAATACCCATGGAATTAAGAAAATCAGTCATTTTATGATTCACAAATTCAGTACCATTATCAGATCTTATGACCTTAATTTTCTTATCAAACTGTGTTAAAACCAAATTATAAAAATTCACAAACATTGAGAAAACCTCATTTTTGGTTTTAAGCATATACACCCATACAGACCTACTATAATCATCAACAATGGTTAGAAAATATTTAAACCCTTCCCTGCTAATCACTTTATAAGGCCCCCATACATCAAGATGTATAAGTTGACCAAAAACAGTTGATTTATGTTCACTGAGAGGAAAAGACTCTCTGCTCTTTTTAGCCTTATGACAAATTTCACATGGACTTTCATGATTAATATTAGTCAAATTAAGAGAACCTTTTAACAATTTAAGAACCTGATTAGCAGGGTGTCCCAACCTATTATGCCAAACCTCCTTAGACACATGACACACAAGAAACTCACTCTGATTAGACACAGCAAGACAAGTAGACATGTTATCAAAGATATATAGGCCACCAAATTCACTACCAGTCCCCAGAACACTCTCCCTTTTCGAATCCTGAATATAATAGGTAGTCTCATCAAAACCAACAGTAAGTTTACTATCTTTAATCAACTTATGAACAGATAACAAACTAATAGAGTATTCAGGAACAACTAAAACATCAAACAAAACCGCTTTGTCATTCAATCTTAAATTTCCAACATGTGTAATTTTAGCCATAGTACCATTAGGATGACCAAAGGTGAGATGTAATTCAGAAACATCAACAACACAGAACATTTTATTTGTACTATTAGTCATATGCTGATTAGCTCCTGAATCAATTATCCAACCGAAATGATAATTGACATTTCCAATTTTAACATTGGCACAAAAAAACTTGTAGAAGTTTTGATTAAAAAACACATTACAGTTAAAAAAGGAACATGAGGCACTACCTGCCATAGTGGTATGAGCAGAAGTACCAGCCTTATCATTCAAAAGACTCATAAGCTTCAAGACCTGTTCATTAGTGAAAGACACAGTACTACCAGTTTTGACATCTCCATTACCATTAGAAGAACCTTTAATCTCAGCATTATTATTTTTATTAAAACCAGAAATAGGCTTAAGATTAGGATTCTTTTTAAAACCAGGAGGATAACCAATAAGCTCAAAACACCTCTCAATAGTATGTCCTTTCAAAACACAGTGCTTACACAACAAACTATCATAATTTCCTCTATTATTGTTATCAGAATTGTTACCAGACCAATTATTAGAACTTCTTCTATTAGCATTATTACCATTGGGTCTGAACACAAAAGCAGAAATCTGAGGTTTATCAGTTTTAGCAGAAGTGGTAGGAATCCCTCTGTGGGATTCCTCCCTAGAGATGATGACAAAGGCATCTTTAACCTCAGGAAGAATTTCCCTGGTCAAAATACCACTCCTAATAGGCTGATAAATGTCATCAAGGCCCATTAAGAATTGCATAAGTTTTAACAACTTAGCATGATCATTCAACTCAGTTCTAGCCTCACAAGAACAATCAGGCAATTTAGTAAGAATATCAAATTCTCTCCAAAGAGAGCTCAACTTATGAAAATATTCAGAAACAGGCAATCCACCTTGTTTAAAGGTATTAATTTTCTGTAAAAGATTAAACACAACAGAACCATAAATTCTATCATAAGTATCCTTCAATTCTTTCCACACAGTAGAAGCATTATCAGAGAAAACATGGCCAAGATACACATCTTGAGACGAAGAACTAAGAACCCAATTAAGAACAACAGCATTACACCTATCCCATTGAGATTCTAACAAATGACTAGCAGCATAATCAGTTCTAGAACAACTACCATCAAGAAATCCCATCTTATTTTTAATCTGCATAGCTAGTTTAATGGCACAAGGCCAAACTCTATAATTTTCAACACCAGACAATTTAATGCTAACAATAGAAGCACAATTAGAATCATTAGGATGTAGATGCAGAGGATTACTCTGGTCCAAACTACTAATCATAATAGCCATAATGAACAAACAAAACAAGAACAGATAGCCACAAGCAAACAGATAAACAAAAACAGCAACAAACAACCAAACAGAAACAACAACCAAACAGATAACCAAATAAAAAATAATCAACAAGAAACAAGAAATACCAAGAAATCAACCAAACAGATAACCAAACAACCTCTAAACTAAACACACACCCAAGAACTAACTTAGGCCTAGCCAAGTGAACTGGAGCTGACCAGAGCAGGTATTCGTACCACTCAATGATGGCAGATCAAGATGTTAGTCAACTCATTTGCACCTACTTAACTAAAACCTAGTTATTCTTAAAGAAGAAATCAGAACTTACAGTGCTATACGAAAATGCAGCGGAGAACCAATCAACCATTCTAGATTCACTTAGTCTAGAGTAATTGATCCAAGAACCAACCCAGAATCAATCAACCAACAAGATTTCAAAAAACCCCCAAATTCCTAATTAAGGTTTTGTGAAATCAAACCCAAGAATCAACAATAGAAAGTTGATTCTCCAAGAAACCACCACCAATTGCTTCCAATTAATCCAAGAACCAAAAACCCCCAAAAATTAGGGTTTCAAGAGAATACCCAAAAAATGATAAAATCAAGAACCACTCAGAAACCAATCCAGATTAAAACCTAGGGCTCTGATACCGTGTAAAAATGGTATCAAAACACAGATCTTAATCACCGAACCAACCACCCCACGGTGATTACTTTTATTACAACTATAAACACAGTTGACAAGTCTTCAAACGAGTGCTTGCCTTACAATACAAAGAGAAATAAGATAGTCCTCCTACTGAGTGCTATCTTTACAATACTCACACTATTATCACTGAAACAATAAACCAAACCTAAAACTAAAGATCAAGATGATCTTAATAAACTGAGATACACAAACTTCCCAGAAAACCAATGTAAACCCAGAAGAATATGATGAGAACACTGCGTGATAAACTTTGAGAGATAGAAAACAATGAATGAGAAACCCTAGCTTGGAAGCCAGCTAATATAGCCCACCAATTTACATAATAAACCCTGTACAACTCATACATTAACAAACTAGGATAAAAGTTAGCATTAGTAAACAATAGGCTAAAAATATTTACATAATAGACCCTGAAGTATCAGAAGCTTGCTAAAAGATATTATTTCAATACCCTCCCTCAAGCTTATAACACAAACAGATTTATCATGCCAAGCTTTTTAAACAAATAACTATGCTGTATTGACCCAAGAGCTTTTGTTAATATGTCAGCAGTTTGCTCTTTAGAATCAATATTAACAGTTTTAATAAGCCCAGAAGTAACTTTCTTTCTGACCAAATATACATCAATATCAAAATGTTTAGTTTTTTCATGCATAATAGGATTAGCTGCAATTTGCACAGCTGACCTATTATCACAAAATAACTCAACAGGAATTAATCCAGTCTCACCAAAATCAGTTAGAATTTTCAAAATCCACATGATCTCACATGTAGCAGATGCCATGCATCTATACTCAGCCTCAGCAGATGACTTAGAAAGAGTAGCTTGTTTTTCACTCTTCCAAGACACCAAATTACCATTCACAAACACACAATAACCTGAAACAGAATTTCTAGTAACTGGACACTTTGCCCAATTAGAATCAGAATAAGCAGTGACTTTAAAACTATCATGAGTTTTATTAAAACCAATACCACTACCAGGAGCAAGTTTCAAATATCTAAGAACTCTTAGACCAAAATCATAGTGAGATTGCAAAGGAGCATGCATATGTTGGCTAAGACAATGAACAACATAAGAAATATCAGGTCTAGTCATAGTAAGATAGTTCAATTTACCAACTAACTTCTGATAAGCAGTAAAAATTTTTAAATACTTATCATTATCAGTTTCTTTATGAGCTAGCACAATATTCTCAGGCAAAGGTGTCAGCACAGGCCTACATGCAAGCAATCCAAACTCATGCAACAACTCAAGACAATATTTCCTTTCATTCAAGCAAAGACCAGTTTTAGTTTTAAGAACTTCAATGCCAAGGAAAAGTTTTAATTCTCCTAAGTCTTTGATCTTAAATTTATTCTTCAAAAAAGTTTTGAACTGATCAATTTCTTTTTCACAGTTTCCAGTAATAACAAGATCATCCACATAAACCAATAAGATTAAAATAGTATTATCCTTTTTCTTTATGAATAAAGAGTGATCATTTTTAGATTGCTCAAAACCAGCTTCAAACAAAGCTTCTGACAGTTTTTGATTACACTGTCTAGGAGCTTGTTTTAGCCCATACAAAGACTTTTTCAACTTACAAACTTTGTTACTTCCTTTTTCAAAATACCCAGGTGGAGAGAACATGTAAACCTCCTCCTTAAGATCCCCATATAAAAAGGCATTATTAACATCCATTTGAAAAATTTTCCATTCTTTTTGAACAGCTAAACTTATAAGACATCTAACAGTCCCCATTTTAACAACAGGACTGAATGTCTCGTTATAATCAATTCCTTCTTTTTGACCATACCCCTTAGCTACTAATCTAGCCTTATACCTTTCCACTTCACCAGTAGATTTATATTTAATTTTCCAAACCCATTTACTGCCTATAGCAGTTCTGCCAGGAGGTAATTCACCCTCTTCCCAAGTATCATTTTCATTTAAAGAATGTATTTCGTCATTCATAGCATATTTCCAATTAACATTCTTACTTGCCTCTTCAAAAGAAGTAGGCTCAACAGTTTTATTCAAATTAGAAACAAAACAACAATTATCAGAGTTTAACAAATAATGATTCACATACTTATTCAAACCATACCTAATACTAGTGTTAAGCACAAAATCATTAAGTTTGGCAGGCAACTTAGAAATTCTACTAGATTTTTTAATATTCACATCCTCTGTATGACTTGGAACCCTATGACTAGAACCATTATTTCCCTCAGACATAACATTTTCATCTAAAGGAGTTGCAAACTCAACATCATGTCCAGATTGCTGTGGTATACTCTCTGAATCTAATTGTTGTAACTGTTCAATATTTTCAGATTTAAGAGAGCTCACAACCCTTTCTGGTTGATGAGGTCTACCTTCTCTACTATTAGATGTACTTCCTTCATAAGTATCATCATTGGGAGCTGGGGCTGGAGTTTCAGATGTGTTTTTAGACTCTTCATCAAAATGACCAAAAAAGTTTAAACTATTTATCTCAGACATTGTTTCAGAAAAAAGATTTTGACTCATTTTAATATGGAAAACTGTTTCATAAAACGTAACATCTCTACTATACAAAACAGATATGTTTTCAAGACTCAACAATTTTTAAGCTTTTTTTCCACTAGCATAACCTAGTAAAACACATTTTTCAGATTTTTCAGAAAATTTATCATTTCCTTTCAAAATTGCAGCAAAACACAAACATCCAAAACTCCTCAGGTGTGACAGATTAGGTTCCTTACCATATACTAAAAGGAAGGGTGACTTTCCATTCAAAACAGAGGAAGGAAGCCTGTTAATCAAATAGGTGGCAGTTAAAATACACTCAGACCAAAAAACAAGAGGAATCCCTCCCTGAAACATAAGACTTCTAGCAACATTCAAAAGATGTCTATGTTTCCTTTCAGCAATACCATTCTGTTGTGGAGTATATGTACAAGTAGTTTGATGAACAATACCCATGGAATTAAGAAAATCAGTCATTTTATGATTCACAAATTCAGTACCATTATCAGATCTTATGACCTTAATTTTCTTATCAAACTGTGTTAAAACCAAACTATAAAAATTCACAAACATTGAGAAAACCTCATTTTTGGTTTGATGCATATACACCCACACAGACCTAATATAATCATCAACAATGGTTAGAAAATATCTAAACCCTTCCCTGCTAATCACTTTATAAGGCCCCCATACATCAAGATGTATAAGTTGACCAAAAACAGTTGATTTATGTTCACTGAGAGGAAAAGACTCTCTGCTCTTTTTAGCCTTATGACAAATTTCACATGGACTTTCATGATTAATATTAGTCAAATTAAGAAAACCTTTTAACAATTTAAGAACCTGATTAGCAGGGTGTCCCAACCTATTATGCCAAACCTCCTTAGACACATGACACACAAGAAACTCACTCTGATTAGACACAGCAAGACAAGTAGACATGTTATCAAAGATATATAGGCCACCAAATTCACTACCAGTCCCCAGAACACTCTCCCTTTTCAAATCCTGAATATAATAGGTAGTCTCATCAAAACCAACAGTAAGTTTACTATCTTTAATCAACTTATGAACAGATAACAAACTAACAGAGTATTCAGGAACAATTAAAACATCAAACAAAACTGCTTTGTCATTCAATCTTAAATTTCCAACATGTGTAATTTTAGCCATAGTACCATTAGGATGACCAACAGTGAGATGTAATTCAGAAACATCAACAACACAGAACATTTTATTTGTACTATTAGTCATATGCTGATTAGCTCCTGAATCAATTATCTAACCCAAATGTTAATTGACATTTCCAATTTTAACATTGGCACAAAAAAATATTGTAGAAGTTTTGATTAAAAAACACATTACAGTTAAAAAAGGAACATGAGGCACTACCTGCCATAGTGGTATGAGCAGAAGTACCAGCCTTATCATTCAAAAGACTCATAAGCTTCAAGACCTGTACATTAGTGAAAGACACAGTACTACCAATTTTGACATCTCCATTACCATTAAAAGAACCTTTAATCTCAGCATTATTATTTTTATTAAAACCAGAAACAGCCTTAAGATTAGGATTCTTTTTAAAACCAGGAGGATAACCAATAAGCTCAAAACACCTCTCAATAGTATGTCCTTTCAAACCACAGTGCTTACACAACAAACTATCATAATTTCCTCTATTATTGTTATTAGAATTGTTACCAGACCAATTATTAGAACTTCTTCTATTAGCATTATTACCATTGGGTCTGGACACAAAAGCAGAAATATGAGGTTTATCAGTTTTAGCAGAAGTGGTAGGAATCCCTCTATGGGATTCCTCCCTAGAGATGATGACAAAGGCATCTTTAACCTCAGGAAGAATTTCCCTGGTCAAAATACCACTCCTAATAGGCTGATAAATGTCATCAAGGCCCATTAAGAATTGCATAAGTTTTAACAACTGAGCATGATCATTGAACTCAGTTCTAGCCTCACAAGTACAATCATGCAATTTAGTAAGAATATCAAATTCTCTCCAAAGAGAGCTCAACTTATGAAAATATTCAGAAACAGGCAATCCACCTTGTTTAAAGGTATTAATTTTCTGTAAAAGATTAAACACAACAGAACCATAAATTCTATCATAAGTATCCTTCAATTCTTTCCACACAGTAGATGCATTATCAGAGAAAACATGGCCAAGATACACATCTTGAGACAAAGAACTAATATTCCAATTAAGAACAATAGCATTTCACCTATCCCATTGAGATTCTAACAAATGACTAGCAGCATAATCAGTTCTAGAACAACTACCATCAAGAAATCCCATCTTATTTTTAATCTGCATAGCTAGTTTAATGGCACAAGGCCAAACTCTATAATTTTCAACACCAGACAATTTAATGCTAACAATAGAAGCACAATTAGAATCATTAGGATGTAGATGCAGAGGATTACTCTGGTCCAAACTACTAATCATAATAGCCATAATGAACAAACAAAACAAGAACAGATAGCCACAAGCAAACAGATAAACAAAAACAGCAACAAACAACCAAACAGAAACAGCAACCAAACAGATAACCAAATAACAAATAATCAACAAGAAACAAGAAATACCAAGAAATCAACCAAACAGATAACCAAACAACCTCTAAACTAAACACACACCCAAGAACTAACTTAGGCCTAGCCAAGTGAACTGGAGCTGACCAGAGCAGGTATTCGTACCACTCAATGATGGCAGATCAAGATGTTAGTCAACTCATTTGCACCCACTTAACTAAAACCTAGTTATTCTTAAAGAAGAAATCATAACTTACAGTGCTATACGAAAATGCAACGGAGAACCAATCAACCACTCTAGATTCACTTAGTCTAGAGTAATTGATCCAAGAACCAACCCAGAATCAATCAACCAACAAGATTTCAAAAAACCCCCAAATTCCTAATTAGGGTTTTGTGAAATCAAACCCAAGAATCAACAATAGAAAGTTGATTCTCCAATAAACCACCACCAATTGCTTCCAATTAATCCAAGAACCAAAAACCCCCAAAAATTAGGGTTTCATGAGAATACCCAAAAAACGATAAAATCAAGAACCACTCAGAAACCAATCCAGATTAAAACCTAGGGCTCTGATACCATGTAAAAATGGTATCAAAACACAGATCTTAATCTCTCAACCAACCACCCCACGGTGATTACTTTTATTACAACTATAAACACAGTTGACAAGTCCTCAAACGAGTGCTTGCCTTACAATACAAAGAGAAATAAGATAGTCCTCCTACTGAGTGCTATCTTTACAATTGTAATACCCCAGGCAAATCCCACATTGGCTGTGACTTGGAGTGATGCTGGGACATATATGTTAACATTCGCCTTATATGACACAACGCGTTTTGTGGTGGAATGGTTAATCGGCCATACGGTTAAGCGTGCTCATGTGAGAGTAGTACTGGCTTGGGTGACCTGCCAGGAAGTCTTCACATGAGGGCCACAAAAGCAAAGCCGTGAGCCTTCGGGCAAAGCGGACAATATTGTGTTCTATAAGGCGGGGTGTTACAGATGGTATCAGAGCCACTCCAAGCCGTTCGAGATGTGGGGCAAACTTCATCGGGGACGATGAGTCCCAACGGGGGGTGAATGTAATACCCCAGGCAAATCCCACATTGGCTGTGACTTGGAGTGATGCTGGGACATATATGTTAACATTCGCCTTATATGACACAACGCGTTTTGTGGTGGAACGGTTAATCGGCCATACGGTTAAGCGTGCTCATGTGAGAGTAGTACTGGCTTGGGTGACCTGTTGGGAAGTCTTCACATGAGGGCCACAAAAGCAAAGCCGTGAGCCTTCGGGCAAAGCGGACAATATTGTGGTCTATAAGGCGGGGTGTTACAACAATACTCACACTATTATCACTGAAACAATAAACCAAACCTAAAACTAAAGATCAAGATGATCTTAATAAACTGAGATACACAAACTACCCAGAAACCCAATGTAAACCCAGAAGAATATGATGAGAACACTGCGTGATAAACTTTGAGAGATAGAAAACAATGAATGAGAAACCCTAGCTAGGAAGCCAGCTAATATAGCAAACCAATTTACATAATAAACCCTGCACAACTCAAACATTAACAAACTTGGATAAAAGTTAGCATTAGTAAACAATAGTCTAAAAATATTTACATAATAGCCCCTGAAGTATCAGAAGCTTGCTAAAAGATATTATTTCAATACCCTCCCTCAAGCTTATAACACAAACAGATTTATCATGCCAAGATTTTTAACCAAATAACTATGCTGTATTGACCCAAGAGCTTTTGTTAATATGTCAGCAGTTTGCTCTTTAGAATCAATATTAACAGTTTTAATAAGCCCAGAAGTAACTTTCTATCTGACCAAATGTACATCAATATCAAAATGTTTAGTTTTTTCATGCATAATAGGATTAGCTGCAATTTGCACAGCTGACCTATTATCACAAAACAACTCAACAGGAATTAATCCAGTCTCACCAAAATCAGTTAGAATTTTCAAAATCCACATGATCTCACATGTAGCAGATGCCATGCATCTATATTCAGCCTCAGCAGATGACTTAGAAAGAGTAGCTTGTTTTTTACTCTTCCAAGACACCAAATTACCATTCACAAACACACAATAACCTGAAACAGAATTTCTAGTAACTGGGCACTTTGCCCAATTAGAATCAGAATAAGCAGTGACTTTAAAACTATCATGAGTTTTATTAAAACCAATACCACTACCAGGAGCAAGTTTCAAATATCTAAGAACTCTTAGACCAAAATCATAGTGAGATTGCAAAGGAGCATACATATGTTGGCTAAGACAATGAATATCATAAGAAATATCAGGTCTAGTCATAGTAAGATAGATCAATTTACCAACTAACTTCTGATAAGCAGTAAATTTTTTTAAATACTTATCATTATCAGTTTCTTTATGAGCTAGCACAATATTCTCAGGCAAAGGTGTCAGCACAGGCCTACATGCAAGCAATCCAAACTCATGCAACAACTCAAGACAATATTTCCTTTGATTCAAGCAAAGACCAGTTTTAGTTTTAAGAACTTCAATGCCAAGGAAAATATTTAATTCTCCTAAGTCTTTGATCTTAAATTTATTCTTCAAAAAAGTTTTGAACTGATCAATTTCTTTTTCACAGTTTCCAGTAATAACAAGATAATCCACATAAACCAATAAGAATAAAACAGTATTATCCTTTTTCTTTATGAATAAAGAGTGATCATTTTTAGATTGCTCAAAACCAACTTCAAACAAAGCTTCTGACAGTTTTTGATTCCACTGTCTAGGAGCTTGTTTAAGCCCATACAAAGACTTTTTCAACTTACAAACTTTGTTACTTCCTTTTTCAAAATACCCAGGTGGAGAGAGCATGTAAACCTCCTCCTTAAGATCCCCATATAAAAAGGCATTATTAACATCCATTTGAAAAATTTTCCATTCTTTTTGAACAGCTAAACTTATAAGACATCTAACAGTCCCCATTTTAACAACAGGACTGAATGTCTCCTCATAATCAATTCCATCTTTTTGACAATACCCCTTAGCTACTAATCTAGCCTTATACCTTTCCACTTCACCAGTAGATTTATATTTAATTTTCCAAACCTATTTACTGCCTATAGCAGTTCTGCAAGGAGGTAATTCACCCTCTTCCCAAGTATCATTTTCATTTAAAGCATGTATTTCATCATTCATAGCATATTTCCAATTAACATTCTTACTTGCCTCTTCAAAAGAAATAGGCTCAACAGTTTTATTCAAATTAGAAACAAAACAACAATTATCAGAGTTTAACAAATAATGATTCGCATACTTATTCAAACCATACCTAATACTAGTGTTAAGCACAAAATCATTAAGTTTGGCAGGTAACTTAGAAATTCGACTAGATTTTCTAATCTTCACATCCTCTGTATGACTTGGAACCCTATGACTAGAACCATTATTTCCCTCAGACATAACATTTTCATCTAAAGGAGTTGCAAACTCAACATCATGTCCAGATTGCTGTGGTATACTCTCAGAATCTGATTGTTGTATCTGTTCAATATTTTCAGATTCAAGAGAGCTCACAACCCTTTTTGGTTGATGAGGTCTACCTTCTCTACCATTAGATGTACTTCCTTCATAAGTATCATCATTGGGAGCTGGGGCTGGAGTTTCAGATGTGTTTTTAGACTTTTCATCAAAATGATCAAAAAAGTTTAAACTATTTATCTCAGACATTGTTTCAGAAAAAAGATTTTGACTCATTTTAAAAGGGAAAACTGTTTCATAAAACTTAGCATCTCTACTATACAAAACGGATCTGTTTTCAAGACTCAAAAATTTATAAGCTTTTATTCCACTAGCATAACCTAGTAAAACACATTTTTCAGATTTTTCAGAAAATTTATCATTTCCTTTCAAAATTGCAGCAACCAACTGAATTCCAAATTGCAAATTTCCTTTTAATCTTGGAACACAAGCAACAAATTAACATAGAACAACAACTTTTTTCCATTTCCAAACTGATTTGAGATCTAAAATTGATTGAGAAAATAGTTTCATTTTAATAGTTATGAATGATTTTGACTCTTTAAGTTTTTCTAAGAGTTTACTAATATGAGTTTCACTTGTGTTTAAATGACTAGTGATTATGTTATAACCTGTGATTAGAATAGATTAAGTAGGTGAAACAAATAGTATACCTAATATGATGATCAAGCTTAGTTAAAAATCTAAACAGTTTAGCAGATGTGGGTTAGAAGATGATCTCGACTATGTTAACTACTGATCACTAATTTAATGATATGACTATAATATATTGGCCTTAATTATGATGTCTAAACAAATAATAACCACTGAAACTCATAAGAATGCAGTCAAACAAACAAATTTAAACATTACTTACCCTATTGCTATAAAACATTAACAAAGCAAAAGATGGATTTAAGCTAAGCAACAGAAAATCAAGGTTATACTAATCTGAGATAAACTCAAATAAGCGAAAACAAGCAACAAATAACCACAGTTAACAAGAAGAAAATATTGCAATAATCGAACTAATTTTTTTTTTTAAAATTAGAAAGCAAGAGTTTGAAACCTTCAATCTCGCTGAACTATGGTGACATTAAACTCGACCCGTCCTAATGCTTCCCATGAAGCACTAAACCATTTTCATCCATAATTCGCAATGTTCCACAACTTCTTCTACTTCCTTTTTCTTTTTTCTTTCTTTGCACTTTTACGAGCACATGAGAGCTTATGAAAATATTTTTATCAAACATGGGACATAAGTAGATTAAACAAAAGAAATCTTTAATTTACTATTAATTACGAACGTGAGTTACAAAGCTTGGATTTAAAAACTAAGTAATTGGATTAAACTTAAAATACATTACAACATTGAATCAGAAACTAAGTTTTAAGGCATACTAAAAACATAATAAAAAAAGACAGAAAAGATAGATGCCTTTTAGGCTTACATATGACTCCTATTTATACTAAAAACTAATGGGGTCCTCTCTTGTGTTTGCTTAGAACAAATCCCACCCATTGAATTATCTTGGAATGATCTCAGCCCTTCATCATATTCTTGGTGCTAACAAAATGGGGTAAATCTACAGCTGTAGAAAAAATATATTAGAGGATCTTTGAGGGACAATTTGGTGGCTTGAGCAGGTGGATGTAAAGGGGAGACAAGAAGCTTGGGGAATGTAGGATATACTTGATTTATTAGGAGGATGTGTAGGTTTTGTCTTGTTTGTGATATTCTGGGGAAAGTGAAGGAGATGGGGCTGGAGTTATTAGGGTCGTATAAATGAGGTTGGGGGGGGGGGGGGGGGGTTGGTTGGGCTTATATTATGGGCCGGGTTTGATTTGGACTTGTTAGGGCTTATGTTTGGATTGGGTTGGGAAAGATTTGGGCTGGCTTTGGTTAATGGTTAAACATAGTTTTGGATTAATATCACACAACCATATTCAGAATTTACTCGACTTCGTCTTTAATATCACAGTATGCACAATTTGTTGTTAAGTTGTTCAAAAATGCACGTTTGTTGATCAAAATTGTATGTTTCCGCCCAGATTTCAATCCATTGTACCCGAGATGCATAAAAACACGAAACCAAGGATATCTATAATGTTTTTGGCCTTTTTTTTTGTATTTTTACGTATCAAAATGGT
The DNA here is from genome assembly GCA_030686995.1 of Artemisia argyi. Lineage (NCBI taxonomy): Eukaryota > Viridiplantae > Streptophyta > Magnoliopsida > Asterales > Asteraceae > Artemisia > Artemisia argyi. Next base: position 62,976,118 of record CM060685.1, read on the forward strand.
GGTGAAATGATGAGTATTTGCATACTCATCAATCCCCCACACTAAACTATTGCTAGTCCCTAGCAATCTTTTGAGAAAACCTAATGGATTTGAATCTCTTTACCAAAAGCCATTACTTCTGGAATAGCCAAATGTATCAGTTCAAGTAAGAACTATGGTCCACTTGATAACCATGTGATTTTGAGCAAACCACCAGCTGTTAACGGATTTGATTTGTCTTTACCAAAATCCGTTTGCTTCTGGACTAGCCAACTCTAGATGGAATAGTCAACATCTTGGTGAGCCGATTACCAATTATGGTTTTTCCACTGCCTTTACCACAAGCCATAATCTTGCGGGCTAGCCAACTCTTTCACTTTTTAGGATATGGCGAGTTGAGATACCATACAATTTTGGGCAAATTGTAAGCCGTCAACGGATTTGATATATCTTTACCAGGAGCCGTTTGCTCCTGGATTAGCCAATCCTTTTGTCGTTTAGACATGGTGGACTGATAACCACAAAATTTTTTTGAAGCTCAAGTGAAAAAATTTTAAAATTTTTGCCAAAAACGGGGGTACTAGAAGGTAAAATGTGATCAAATTCGCTAGAATACCCCCCCCCCCCCCCACACACACACTTAGAATTGAATATTGTCCTCAATATTCAAAGTCCCGGCTATTATGCCGAGTCTTTGAATGTAAAAGGGCAGCATTACAAGCTAAATGTGGAAACACCATGTTTGTTTTTTTCACTTTATTGGTAACCACAGCAAGGGTACTCCCCCACACTTAGGGTGAAAACCCTATAAGCATGCTACTGTTTTTGTTTACCAAGTCGCTAGCTTGACACGACCCCGAATTCATTGGTTCTTGGGGAAGCATGATGTGGAAGAGACAATCTCCATCGGACTTTCATTCAAGATGTTCGGACAAACATTTGAAGCACGTGAAAGTTCCACACCGATGAGATAAATCAACCCTGGCTTGAAATAGTATAAACTATAAGCGGTGATGCCGGGGTCAAAAATAATGTCTTCATTCCTGAAGGAATGAAGAACAGGAGAAGTCACCCGGTAGGTGAAGAAGGGAAGAAAGATCTTGATGACAATCAAGATAAAGTCATCATCATCCGGAAGAAAATCCATAATTGGTATATCATGAAGCTCATCATTTAAGCTTATATGATCTAGACCTATTATGGGTGGGAGGGATGGGATTTTGATATCAATCAAATTGATACGCTCAGATCAACCACTCGACTAATGACGGTTAATGTAGTCAAACCTCGCATATTCTCCGAAGGTATAGTGTATCCCCGGGTCTTTAAGTCCCGACGAGGTGTGAAATGGTGAATCGAATCAAGTTCGTGATAGGGTGAAGTGAATGGTGAAAAGATATAGTTGTGCATGAAACGTGGAAAGGTCAAACTAAACGAGTGAGCATAAGGTAAAGTACATGAAACAATAACGTAAGGCAAACCATCTTAAAAGGCAAAAAACAAGCATTTCATAAACGTATATGCGCACAATAAAGAGTGAAATCTAAGTACGGCTAGCCTTACGAGCATACAACTAATTTTCTTACGTACTAGGTGACAAAAGTAAATTTTAGAAGTAAGAAAGTTAATTATTTAATTAAAACTCTAATTACTATTAATTAAAAATTAATTAAGACTAATTAAATTCTAATAAATATTAAAACTTATTCTAATAAATCTAAAACTTTTTAGATTAATACTACAACTAAATTTCGATAACCAAAACCAACAGGTTCAATGCTTACGCTAAAGTGATATTAATGCGACGAGTAATTATCACAGTGAGCTATAAGCTAGCTCAAATGAAATTTATTGCTCGATATGAATTAAATCTCAAGCTTAGGAAACTAAAGACACAAATAAACAAGTTTTGATAAACAATTGCAAGGTAGAAGAAATAGATTCAAATTATTAAGCTTAAATGAAAAGCTTATGAGTAGCAGCTAAACTAGAAGGGTACACAAGCTAAAGGCAAAAAGTTACACTAGCATTAATTCAAGGGCAATAACAAACTAGCTATAATCAACAAGCAGCATGAACGAGATACAAATAGAAACTCAGCATCAAACAAGCTCAGATGGAACTGAGTTGTATACAGTAGCAACTGATCAAACTAGGACAACTAAAGGCCAAGAATAAGCACATGAAATACGCAAACTAGGACAAACAGAAAGTACGTATAACAAGACAGCATAAGTGGCTTCTCAAAACAGCGAGAATCAAGAAAAATGATCAACAAATGAGCAAGATATGGACAATTGAAAAATGGGTTAGAATAGCATAAGCTGGGTGCATGGCAAATGTATGATTAAACAGCCTACTTTGGACTCAGATTCAAGTGACCAACAATATTCCAAATTGAAAATTTCCTTTTAATCTTGGTACACAAGCAACAAATTAGCATAGAACAACAACTTTTATCCATTTCCAAACTGATCTGAGATCTAAATTTGTTTGAGAAAATAGTTTCATTCTAATAGCTATGAATGATTTTGACTCTTTAAGTTTTTCTAAGAGTTTACTAATATAAGTTTCACTTGACTTTAAATGGCTAGTGCTTATGTTATAACCCGTGATTAGAATAGATTAAGTAGGTGAAACAAATAGTATACCTAATACGATGATCATGCTTACTTAAAAATCTAAACAGTTTAGCAGATGTGGGTTAAAAGATGATCTCGACTTTGTTAACTACTGATCACTAATTTAATGATATGACTATACTATATTGGCCTTAATTATGATGTCTAAACAAATAATAACCACTGAAACTCATAAAAATGCAGTCAAACAAACAAATTTAAACATTACTTACCCTATTGCTATAAAACATTAACAAAGAAAAAGATGGATTTAAGCTAAGCAACTGAAAATCAAGGTTATACTAATCTGAGATAAACTCAAATAAACTAAAACAAGCAACAGATAACCATAGTTAACAAGAAGAAAATATTTCAATAATTGAACTAATTTTTTTAAAATTAGAAAGCAAGAGTTTGTAACCTTCAATCTCGCTGAACTATGGTGACATTAAACTCGACCCACCCTAATGCTTCCCATGAAGCACTAAACCATTTTCATCCATAATTCGCAATGTTCCACAGCTTCTTCTACTACCTTTTTATTTTTTCTTTCTTTGCACTTTTACGAGCACATGAGAGCTTATGAAAATATTTTATCAAACATGGGACATAAGTAGATTAAACAAAAGAAATCTTTAATTTACTATTAATTACGAACGTGAGTTTCAAAGCTTGGATTTAAAAACTAAGAAATTGGATTAAACTTAAAATACGTTACAACATTGAATCAGAAACTAACTTTTAAGGCATACTAAAAACATAATAAAAAAAAACAGAAAAGATAGATTCCTTTTAGGCTTACATATGACTCCTATTTATACTAAAAACTAATGGGGTCCTCTCTTGTGTTTGCTTAGAACAAATCCCACCCATTGAATTATCTTGGAATGATCTCAGCCCTTCATCATATTCTTGGTGCTAACAAAATGGGGTAAATCTCCAGCTGTAGAAAAAATATCTTAGAGGATCTTTGAGGGACAATTTGGTGGCTGGAGCAGGTGGATGTAAAGGGGAGACAAGAAGCTTGGGGAATGTAGAATATACTTGATTTGTTAGGAGGATGTGTAGGTTTTGTCTTGTTTGTGATATCCTGGGAAAGTGAAGGAGATGGGGGCTGGAGTTATTAGGGTCTTATAAATGAGGTTGGGGGGGGGGGGGGGTTGGTTGGGCTTATATTATGGGCTGGGTTTGATTTGGACTTGTTAGGGCTTATGTTTGGATTGGGTTGGGAAAGATTTGGGCTGGCTTTGGTTAATGGTTAAGCATAGTTTTATATTAATATCACACAACCATATTCAGAATTTACTCGAATTCGTCTTTAATATCACAGTATGCACAATTTGTTGTTGAGTCATTCAAAAATGCACGTTTGTCGATCAAAATTGTATGTTTCCGCCCTAGATTTCAATCCTTTGTACCTGAGATGCATAAAAACACGAAACCAAGGATATCTATTATATTTTTGGCCTTTTTTTTGTATTTTTACATATCAAAATGGTGGTGAAATGATGAGTATTTGCATACTCATCAATTCCCACACTAAACTATTGCTAGTCCCTAGCAATCTTTTGCGAAAACTTAATGGATTTGAATCTCTTTACCAAAAGCCATTACTTCTGGAGTAGCCAAATGTATCAGTTCAAGTTAGAACTATGGTCCACTTGATAACCATGTGATTTTGAGCAAACCACCAGCTGTCAACGGATTTGATTTATCTTTACCAAAAGCCGTTTGCTTCTGGACTAGCCAACTCTTGATGGAATAGTCAACATCTTGGTGAGCTGATTACCAATTATGGTTTTTCCACTGCCTTTACCACAAGCCATAATCTTGCGGGCTAGCCAACTCTTTCACTTTTTAGGATATGGCGAGTTGAGATACCATACAATTTTGGGTAAATTGTAAGCCGTCAACGGATTTGATATATCTTTACCAAGAGCCGTTTGCTCCTGGATTAGCCAATCCTTTTGTCGTTTAGACATGGTGGACTGATAACCACAAAAATTTTTTGAGGCTCAAGTGAAAAAATTTTAAAATTTTTGCCAAAAACGAGCGTACTAGAAGGTAAAATGTGATCAAATTCGCTAGAATACCCCCCCCCCCCCCCCACACTTAGAATTGAATATTGTCCTCAATATATTCAAAGTCCCGGCTATTATGCCGAGTCTTTGAACGTAAAAGGGCAACATTACAAGCTAAATGTGGAAACACCATGTTTGTTTTTTCACTTTATTGGTAACCACAGCAAGGGTACTCCCCCACACTTAGGGTGAGAACCCTATAAGCATGCTACTGTTTTTGTTTACCAAGTCGCTAGCTTGACTCGACCCCGAATTCATTGGTTCTTGGGGAAGCATGATGTGGAAGAGACAATCTCCATCGGACTTTCATTCAAGATGTTTGGACAAACATTTGAAGCACGTGAAAGTTCCACACCGATGAGATAAATAAACCCTGGCTTGAAATAGTATAAACTATAAGCGGTGATGCCGGGGTCAAAAATAATGTCTTCATTCCTGAAGGAATGAAGAACAGGAGAAGTCACCCGGTAGGTGAAGAAGGGAAGAAAGATCTTGATGACAATCAAGATAAAGTCATCATCATCCGGAAGAGAATCCATAATTGGTATATCATGAAGCTCATCAGTTAAGCTCATATGATCTAGACCTATTATGGGTGGGAGGGTTGGGATTTTGATATCAATCAAATTGAAACGCTCAGATCAACCACTCGACTAATGACGGTTAATGTAGTCAAACCTTGCATATTCTCCGAAGGTATAGTGTATCCCCGGGTCGTTAAGTCCCGACGAGGTGTGAAATGGTGAATCGAATCAATTTCGTGATCGGGTGAAGTGAATGGTGAAAAGATATAGTTGTGCATGAAACGTGGAAAGGTCAAACTAAACGAGTGAGCATAAGGTAAAGTACATGAAACAATAACGTAAGGCAAACCATCTTAAAAGGCAAAAACGAGCATTTCATAAACGTATATGCGCACAATAAAGAGTGAAATCTAAGTACGGCTAGCCTTACGAGCATACAACTAATTTTCTTACGTACTAGGTGACAAAAGTAAATTTTAGAAGTAAGAAAGTTAATTATTAATTAAAACTCTAATTACTATTAATTAAAAATTAATTAAGACTAATTAAATTCTAATAATTATTAAAACTTATTCTAATAAATCTAAAACTTTTTATATTAATACTACAACTAAGTTTCGATAACCAAAACCAACAAGTTCAATGCTTACGCTAAAGTGATATTAATGCGACGAGTAATTATCACAGTGAGCTATAAGATAGCTCAAATGAAGTTTATTGCTCGATATGAATTAAATCTCAAGCTTAGGAAACTAAAGACACAAATAAACAAGTTTTGATAAACAATTGCAAGGTAGAAGAAATAGACTCAAATTATTAAGCTTATATGAAAAGCTTATGAGTAGCAGCTAAACTAGAAGGGTACACAAGCTAAAGGCAAAAAGTTACACTAGCATAAATTCAAGGGCAATAACAAACTAGCTATAATCAACAAGCAGCACGAACGAGATACAAATAGAAACTCAGAATCAAACAAGCTCAGATGGAACTGAGTTGTATACAGTAGCAACTCGTCAAACTAGGACAGCTAAAGGCCAAGAATAAGCACATGAAATACGCAACCTAGGACAAACAGAAAGTACGTATAACAAGACAACATAAGTGGCTTCTCAAAACAGCGAGAATCAAGAAAAATGATCAACAAATGAGCAAGATATGGACAATTGAAAAACGGGTTAGAATAGCATAAGCTGGGTACATGGCAAATGTATGATTAAACAGCCTACTTTGGACTCAAATTCAAGTGACCAACTGAATTCCAAATTGCAAATTTCCTTTTAATCTTGGTACACAAGCAACAAATTTGCATAGAACAACAACTTTTATCCATTTCCAAACTGATTTGAGATCTAAAATTGATTGAGAAAATAGTTTCATTCTATTAGCTATGAATGATTTTGACTCTTTAAGTTTTTCTAAGAGTTTACTAATATGAGTTTCACTTGACTTTAAATGACTAGTGATTATGTTATAACCTGTGATTAGAATAGATTAAGTAGGTGAAACAAATAGTATACCTAATATGATGATCATGCTTACTTAAAAATCTAAACAGTTTAGCAGATGTGGGTTAGAAGATGATCTCGACTTTGTTAACTACTGATCACTAATTTAATGATATGACTATACTATATTGGCCTTAATTATGATGTCTAAACAAATAATAACCACTGAAACTCATAAGAATGCAGTCAAACAAACAAATTTAAACATTACTTACCCTATTGCTATAAAAACATTAACAAAGCAAAAGATGGATTTAAGCTAAGCAACTGAAAATCAAGGTTATACTAATCTGGGATAAACTCAAATAGGAAAAACAAGCAACAGATAACCACAGTTAACAAGAAGAAAATATTGCAATAATCGAACTAATTTTTTTAAATTAGAAAGCAAGAGTTTGAAACCTTCAATCTCGCTGAACTATGGTGACATTAAACTCGACCCGTCCTATTGCTTCCCATGAAGTACTAACCATTTTCATCCATAATTCACAATGTTCCACAGCTTCTTCTACTTCCTTTTTCTTTTTTCTTTCTTTGCACTTTTACGAGCACATGAGAGCTTATGAAAATATTTTATCAAACATGGGACATAAGTAGATTAAACAAAAGAAATCTTTAATTACTATTAATTACGAACGTGAGTTACAAAGCTTGGATTTAAAAACTAAGAAATTGGATTAAACTTAAAATACGTTACAACATTGAATCAGAAACTAAGTTTTAAAGGCATACTAAAAACATAATAAAAAAAAAACAGGAAAGATAGATGCTTTTTGGCTTACATATGACTCCTATTTTATACTAAAAACTAATGGGGGTCCTCTCTTGTGTTTTCTTAGAACAAATCCCACCCATTGAATTATCTTGGAATGATCTCAGCCCTTCATCATATTCTTGGTGCTAACAAAATGGGGTAAATCTCCAGCTGTAGAAAAAATATCTTAGAGGATCTTTGAGGGACAATTTGGTGGCTGGAGCAGGTGGATGTAAAGGGGAGACAGAAGCTTGGGGAATGTAGGATATACTTGATTTGTTAGGAGGATGTGTAGGTTTTGTCTTGTTTGTGATATCCTGGGGAAAGTGAAGGAGATGGGGTTGGAGTTATTAGGGTCGTATAAATGAGGTTGGGGGGGGGGGGGGGGGTTGGTTGGGCTTATATTATGGGCCAGGTTTGATTTGGACTTGTTAGGGCTTATGTTGGATTGGGTTGGGAAAGATTTGGGCTGGCTTTGGTTAATGGTTAAGCATAGTTTTGGATTAAAAGCACACAAACCATATTCACAATTTACTCGACTTCGTCTTTAATATCACAGTATGCACAATTTGTTGTTGAGTCGTTCAAAAATGCACGTTTGTCGATCAAAATTGTATGTTTCCGCCCAGATTTCAATCCTTTGTACCTGAGATGCATAAAAACATGAAACCAAGGATATCTATAATATTTTTGGCCTTACTTTTGTATTTTTACGTATCAAAATGGTGGTGAAATGATGAGTATTTGCGTACTCATCAATCCCCCACACTAAACTTAATGGATTTGAATCTCTTTACCAAAAGCCATTACTTCTGGAGTAGCCAAATGTATCAGTTCAAGTAAGAACTATGGTCCACTTGATAACCATGTGATTTTGAGCAAACCACCAGCTGTCAACGGATTTGATTTGTCTTTACCAAAAACCGTTTGCTTCTGGACTAGCCAACTCTTGATGGAATAGTCAATATCTTGGTGAGCTGATTACCAATTATGGTTTTTCCACTGCCTTTACCACAAGCCATAATCTTGCGGGCTAGCCAATTCTTTCACTTTTTAGGATATGGCGAGTTGAGATACCATACAATTTTGGGCAAATTGTAAGCCGTCAACGGATTTGATATATCTTTACCAAGAGCCGTTTGCTCCTGGATTAGCCAATCCTTTTGTCGTTTAAACATGGTGGACTGATAACCACAAAAAAATTTTGAAGCTCAAGTGAAATTTTTTTTAAATTTTTGCTAAAAATGGGGGTACTAGAAGATAAAATGTGATCAAATTCGCTAGAATACCCCCCCCCCCCCCCACAATTAGAATTGAATATTGTCCTCAATATTAAAAGTCCCGGCTATTATGCCGAGTCTTTGAACGTAAAAGGGCAACATTACAAGCTAAATGTGGAAACACCATGTTTGTTTTTTCATTTTATTGGTAACCACAACAAAGGTACTCCCCCACACTTAGGGTGAAAACCCTATAAGCATGCTACTGTTTTGGTTTATCGAGTCGCTAGCTTGACTTGACCCCGAATTCATTGGTTCTTGGGGAAGCATGATGTGGAAGAGACAATCTCCATCGGACTTTCATTCAAGATGTTTGGACAAACATTTGAAGCACGTGAAAGTTCCACACCGATGAGATAAATAAACCCTGGCTTGAAATAGTATAAACTATAAGCGGTGATGCCGGGGTCAAAAATAATGTCTTCATTCCTGAAGGAATGAAGAACAGGAGAAGTCACCCGGTAGGTGAAGAAGGGAAGAAAGATCTTGATGACAATCAAGATAAAGTCATCATCATCCGGAAGAGAATCCATAATTGGTATATCATGAAGCTCATCATTTAAGCTCATATGATCTAGACCTATTATGGGTGGGAGGGTTGGGATTTTGATATCAATCAAATTGATACGCTTAGATCAACCACTCGACTAATGACGGTTAATGTAGTCAAACCTCGCATATTCTCCGAAGGTATAGTGTATCCCCGGGTCGTTAAGTCCCGACAAGGTGTGAAATGGTGAATCGAATCAAGTTCGTGATCGGGTGAAGTGAATGGTGAAAAGATATAGTTGTGCATGAAACGTGGAAAGGTCAAACTAAACGAGTGAGCATAAGGTAAAGTACATGAAACAATAACGTAAGGCAAACCATCTTAAAAGGCAGAAAACGAGCATTTCATAAACGTATATGCGCACAATAAAGAGTGAAATCTAAGTACCGATAGCCTTACGAGCATACAACTAATTTTCTTGCGTACTAGGTGACAAAAGTAAATTTTAGAAGTAAGAAAGTTAATTATTTAATTAAAACTCTAATTACTATTAATTAAAAATTAATTAAGACTAATTAAATTCTAATAAATATTAAAACTTATTCTAATAAATCTAAAACTTTTTAGATTAATACTACAACTAAGTTTCGATAACCAAAACCAACAGGTTCAATGCTTACGCTAAAGTGATATTAATGCGACGAGTAATTATCACAGTGAGCTATAAGCTAGCTCAAATGAAATTTATTGCTCGATATGTATTAAATCTCAAGCTTAGGAAACTAAAGACACAAATAAACAAGTTTTGATAAACAATTGCAAGGTAGAAGAAATATATTCAAATTATTAAGCTTAAATGAAAAGCTTATGAGTAGCAGCTAAACTAGAAGGGTACACAAGCTAAAGGCAAAAAGTTACACTAGCATAAATTCAAGGGCAATAACAAACTAGCTATAATCAACAAGCAGCACGATCAAGATACAAATAGAAACTCAGCATCAAACAAGCTCAGATGGAACTGAGTTGTATACAGTAGCAACTGGTCAAACTAGGACAGCTAAAGGCCAAGAATAAGCACATGAAATACGCAAACTAGGACAAACAGAAAGTACGTATAACAAGACAGCATAAGTGGTTTCTCAAAACAGCGAGAATCAAGAAAAATGATCAACAAATGAGCAAGATATGGACAATTGAAAAACGGGTTAGAATAGCATATGCTGGGTGCATGGCAAATGTATGATTAAACAGCCTACTTTGGACTCAGATTCAAGTGACCAACTGAATTCCAAATTGCAAATTTCCTTTTAATCTTGGTACACAAGCAACAAATTAGCATAGAACAACAACTTTTATCCATTTCCAAACTGATTTGAGATCTAAAATTGATTGAGAAAATAGTTTCATTCTAATAGCTATGAATGATTTTGACTCTTTAAGTTTTTCTAAGAGTTTACTAATATGAGTTTCACTTGACTTTAAATGACTAGTGTTATGTTATAACCTGTGATTAGAATAGATTAAGTAGGTGAAACAAATAGTATACCTAATATGATGATCATGCTTACTTAAAAATCTAAACAGTTTAGCAGACGTGGGTTAGAAGATGATCTCGACTTTTTTAACTACTGATCACTAATTTAATGATATGACTATACTATATTGGCCTTAATTATGATGTCTAAACAAATAATAACTATTGAAACTCATAAGAATGCAGTCAAACAAACAAATTTAAACATTACTTACCCTATTGCTATAAAACATTAACAAAGCAAAAGATGGATTTAAGCTAAGCAACTGAAAATCAAGGTTATACTAATCCGAGATAAAGTCAAATAAGCAAAAACAAGCCACAGATAACCACAGTTAACAAGAAGAAAATATTGCAATAATCAAACTAATTTTTTTAAAATTAGAAAGCAAGAGTTTAAAACCTTCAATCTCGCTGAACTATGGTGACATTAAACTCGACCCGTCCTAATGCTTCCCATGAAGCACTAAACCATTTTCATCCATAATTAGCAATGTTCCACAGCTTCTTCTACTTCCTTTTTCTTTTTTCTTTCTTTGCACTTTTACGAGCACATGAGAGCTTATGAAAATATTTTATCAAACATGGGACATAAGTAGATTAAACAAAAGAAATCTTTAATTTACTATTAATTACGAACGTGAGTTACAAAGCTTGGATTTAAAAACTAAGAAATTGGATTAAACTTAAAATACGTTACAACATTGAATCAGAAACTAAGTTTTAAGGCATACTAGAAACATAATAAAAAAAAAAAAAAAAAAAACAGAAAAGATAGATGCCTTTTAGGCTTACATATGACTCCTATTTATACTAAAAACTAATGGGGTCCTCTCTTGTGTTTGCTTAGAACAAATCCCACCCACTGAATTATCTTGGAATGATCTCAGCCCTTCATCATATTCTTGGTGCTAACAAAATGGGGTAAATCTCCAGCTGTAGAAAAAATATCTTAGAGTATCTTTGAGAGACAATTTGGTGGCTGGAGCAGGTGGATGTAAAGGGGAGACAAGAAGCTTGGGGAATGTAGGATATACTTGATTTGTTAAGAGGATGTGTAGGTTTTGTCTTGTTTGTGATATCCTGGGGAAAGTGAAGGAGATGGGGGCAGGAATTATTAGGGTCGTATAAATGAGGTTGGGGGGGGGGGGGGGGGGGGTTGGTTGGGCTTATATTATGGGCCGGGTTTGATTTGGACTTGTTAGGGCTTATGTTTGGATTGGGTTGGGGAAGATTTGGGCTGGCTTTGGTTAATGGTTAAGCATAGTTTTGGATTAATATCACACAACCATATTCACAATTTACTCGACTTCGTCTTTAATATCACAGTATGCACAATTTGTTGTTGAGTCGTTCAAAAATGCACGTTTGTCGATCAAAATTGTATGTTTCCGCCCAGATTTCAATCCTTTGTACCTGAGACGCATAAAAACACGAAACCATGGATATCTATAATGTTTTTGGCATTTTTTTTGTATTTTTACGTATCAAAATGGTGGTGAAATGATAGTATTTGCATACTCATCACAGTGCTATATACGAAAATGCAACGGAGAACCAATCAACCACTCTAGATTCACTTAGTCTAGAGTAATTGATCCAAGAACGAACCCAGAATCAATCAACCAACAAGATTTCAAAAAACCCCCAAATTCCGAATTAGGGTTTTGTGAAATCAAACCCAAGAATCAACAATAGAAAGTTGATTCTCCAAGAAACCACCACCAATTGCTTCCAATTAATCCAAGAACCAAAACCCCCCAAAAATTAGGGTTTCAAGAGAAAACCCAAAAAACGATAAAATCAAGAACCACTCAGAAACCAATCCAGATTAGAACCTAGGGCTCTGATACCATGTAAAAATGGTATCAAAACACATATCTTAATCACCCAACCAACCACCCCACGGTGATTACTTTTATTACAACTATAAACACAGTTGACAAGTCCTCAAATGAGTGCTTGCCTTACAATACAAAGAGAAATAAGATAGTCCTCCTACTGAGTGCTGTCTTTACAATACTCACACGCTATTATCACTGAAACAATAAACCAAACCTAAAACTAAAGATCAAGATGATCTTAATAAACTGAGATACACAAACTACCCAGAAACCCAATGTAAACCCAGAAGAATATGATGAGAACACTGCGTGATAAACTTTGAGAGATAGAAAACAATGAATGAGAAACCCTAGCTTGGAAGCCAGCTAATATAGCCCACCAATTTACATAATAAACCCTGCACAACTCAAACATTAACAAACTTGGATAAAAGTTAGCATTAGTAAACAATAGGCTAAAAATATTTACATAATAGCCCCTGAAGTATCAGAAGTTTGCTAAAAGATATTATTTCAATAAATATACACAATAAGAAAGTCATATCAAACAAAAATAGCACCTTAATAATGGAAAAAAAATAAAAAATAAATAAAGAGTCAAAATTAAAAAAAAAAAAAAAAAAAACAAAGAAAAAAAAGAAGAGAGAAAATCCAAACCCGACCGGGTTTCAAAACCCGGGTCAACCAAAAACCCGGCGGGTCTAACCGGTTGACCCGGTTTTAGAAACCCGGGTTTTTTGACCGGGTATTGGTCCGACCGGTTGACCCGGCCGGGTCGACCCGGGTTTGAAAACATTGATCTGTTTAGTTTTGGTGATTAGGATTTTTAGAGATAACTCTTTGTATTTTTTTGATACCATGTAGAATTATATCATATTCCCATTAATCAATAATGAGTACAATGCCAAGTATAAATACTTGTAAATGAGAATAATATGGGTTAATCCCGATAACAATAAATTAATATCATCTAACATTAATATGTGTAATGATATTGCTTTTCTTTTAATAAAGCGTATAAGAACATAAGTAAATCAAACCCGACACATTAACATTAATAGTATATTTTTCCAACACTAAGCATAGTATTCGTTTCAAAATCGACTTTATGTTGTAATTAAGTACTTAACTTATATCTTCAACTTTTTTTAAACGTCAATTGTTTACTTTTTACTTGCACAAAAAAATTCAATTTTCTTGCAAACTAGATTATATTGTTCAACATTAATTTTGCAAACTTGTAATTTGAAGTTTACCACCTTATATTGTAGCATATCGTTAAATAATTATCAAAGATAAATAGGTATTCTGATGATCAGGTTTACTTGATTAAGTCCAAAATCCACAAGGGATAGAATGTTGTTAATTTGCTTATAAGGTGCATTCTTATATCAGCTCGCTCAGGGCATTAGAAAACTCAAAATCGGCCTAGGGCCTTCCATTTTATGTCAAACTACAAAAATAACTTTAGGATATATAATTCTCTAGCTTTTCCATCTTATTTATCTTTTTACTGTGACATCAAAGTAATAATAATAATAATAATAATAATAATAATAATAATAATAATAATAATAATAATAATAATTGACTTGAAAAGGATGCAGTGACCTTATTAAAGCGCATTAGACGATTCTCTATGACCCAAGACATTGGAGCACGTGCTGCTCCACATATTTTTAGTAGGAATGGTTTTGCTGTAGCTAGAGGTGTGGGGGCTCAGTTAGTATCTCGGCTCCTCACTAATTTCTTGTAAAATCCTATTTATTTTTCAATAAAGTGATGATTTATATAAAAAAAAAGAATAATAATAATAATAATAATAATAAATCAGGGTTAAAAGTGTAATAGATCGATGATCGAAATTTCGAGGGAATTAATTAAATTAATCCAAAATGGTTAGGTCAAGTCTTTTGAGGTTGTATGTAAACACATTTTACAACCTCTTAAAAAAAATTACTGTAGTAAATATAAAGATGTTAGAGGGCCTGTATTGTAAATCTTAAAATGTAATAGGTGCTGTTTGTAGATGCTACTTTTCATGCCATTTTGGCATTGTTTCTTTCCTGACTACACATAATTATAATTTGATCTAAATTGGAGGGCCTGTTTTGCACATATCAAATAGTTTAAACCCATGCATTCTGTTATTTCAGTTAGAGGTCGTTCACTTCTGTTTTCCATCTCTATGTATATATCTTCACTTCATTCCATGCATGCATAAACCCCATTTTCATATATCTTCAACTCAATATTTCATTTTAGTTACAATTTTAATCATGTCAACAATCTATCTCAAGAGCTCTGATGATCAACCTTTCTCGATGGAAGAAGCTGCTGCGAAGCTATCTCTCAAACTCAAAAGTATCATCGAAGTAAAAGACCGTGTCAATTACTTCATCACAATCGACAATGTGAAAGGCATCATTCTCACAAAGGTAATCGACTACTGTCGTAATCACTTCATCAATAAGGACGATGCAGAAGCTTTGAAATTGTTTGATCAAGAGTTTGTTAGAAATGTGGATGAAGTGAGTATGATGTATTTGACGGATGCTGCTAAGAATCTTGAGATTGAAAGTTTGTATGAATTGTGTTACGCGGCGTTGATTGATAAGTTGAAGGCTAAAGAGTTGCATGAGATTGAGGAAATGTTCTACAAAGAAGATTTGGATCAGGTTCCTGGTATTTGTCTCGAAACTGTTCTTCGTTCACGTGACTTGAGAAAGTGAAATACATGAAAACACGTCGGAGTATGTGTGATGGATTTCTGTGAGAGTTCTTAGATTGTTGCTTAATACTGTTTCGAGTTCTTGGATTTATGTGTACATGTGATGGATTAATTCTGAAAGGTAGTTAGTTGGTTCAGTTTGTTCTATCAAATTCGTTTTAGATTTCTCTTTTGTCAATTTCCGTATGTGTAAGATGGATTTCTCAGAGGTTCTTATAAAAATTTAGTTTCAGTTTGCTTTCTGTTTTCACGTATCAATGAATAAGAGATTTCTGTTTTGACATGATCATTGTGCTTATTTCACAAATTATATTACAACTGTAAAAATAATTCGGCGTAAAGCATAAAAAATGTGTCTTGTTAGCAAGAATTATAATTTAGTTGAGAAGACAATGGGCAATCCGAATGCTCTGGTTTTAAGTATTGAAAGTTTTGATAAAGATCGACAAACAATTACGGAGTAATATTTACAGATTTGACCGGTAAACAAGGGTTCAAGTGGTTGTTAAATCTTTGAATTTGTATGTTGTTAGCAAATTCAAATGTGTCTTGTTAGCAAATTCAACCCTGGCACTTGTGAGTACAGCGCAAATTAAGTAAACCGCATAGACCATTTTGCTTGATCAAGTGGTTGTTAAATCTTTGAATTTGTATTTTTGTCTAAAAAATACTTAAAACCAATTAAATCATGTTATTAGTATATTTGGTTCGCAACTTAATTTGGACTGAAAAACAGAACTAGGACCAGGCTAGAAAGAACCAAACCAAACTTGAATCCTCGTCAGTTATCGGTTAAAAGTGATTATTTTCTGCTTCAAAAGTTGATAAAAAGTTCTTTGAGCCTGAAAGCCTAAAATTACATTGATCGGGACTGAAACAGTTTCAACTAAATCAAACTGCCCACAAACTGTTTATTAGAATTTTGGTTTTTGTTTGTGTACATATGGTGAATTGTGGTGGTGTTTCAAGCTGCGGTCATGTGCTTGAAACTTTGAATTCTTGTAATTTTGCTATTTTCTTTTAGTGATATTTATTTTTATTATATATTTGGTGGGAAATCAAGTCTGTTACTACGTAATTCTGTTAGAGTTTTAGTAAATTGATCAACTTCAGGCCATATTTTAAGCTGTGATCCAGTGAAAAGCTCGTTTTAGCATAAATTTAAGCCCCTGATGCATATTTTTGTTAACTATAATTTCATAGGTAAAAAACAACGGGCTAACCCGACCTATGACCCATCTGACCCGCTTACAAAAATGACTCATTTCGACCCAAACCCAATTTGACCCGACCCATTTCGACCTAGTTTGACCCAAAATCCATTTCGACCTGTTACCCAACCTAACCTTGCCATTTTGCCACCTTCACTTGGCATCATACATTCATACATGTTTTTCTAACGGCATACATAGAATAACTTGTTTTCAAAGAATCAAAAAACATGTATTGTTTTTAATCAACAAGATGTTACAATAAAGTAAAGAACATGACGGGCAAAAGAATGATCAAGTTTTTAATGGTAAAGAGGCACATCATTAACTGGGACTGATACAAGCACATCATAAAATTCGTTAGATTTTCGGCTTAACTTTTGTTTTGGATAGCGGTTGTCGAATCTGATCTGGTCTAGCTTGTTTCATCCGGGTTATCAAATGTGTGGATTACTATCATTATTCAAAAAAAATAAAAATGAAAAATAAAAAATAAAAAATCAATGCAGCTATTTGATGTGGGTGCGGGTAGATCAAATCTCACTTTTAGTAAATTGACCAACTTCAGTCTTCAGGCTTGTTTTTTGACCTGGGATCTATGTTTTTTTAATCTAATATGCAGGACAGTGTAGCAAGTGATATCAGTGAAAGTTACTTGTAAATAATTTTGGCTTAAAAGCCTCATAGTTATCTAATATGCCGCCGTACATAACACTGTGTTCTGGAGTTGTTATTATAAACGGAAGGAAAGAAAAGTAGGGGAAAGTAAACTAAAGGGAAGGAGAGTAAAGAAAGTTGGTAAAAAAGAGAGTGTTCTTAACTTCAAAATGGAGTCGAAGAAAAACACAATATGTCAGTCACTTTTTACATTCTTCAGTTTTATTTTCCTATTATACCCCCTTCACACAAAAAACACAAGAATTTTGATCTTCAAAATGCAAAAAGCTAAAAACATATACATAACGATGATGCAATCTTCCATGTAATCTTTCAAAAATATTCCTTGATCAAGAAAGTAAACCTAACAACTGATTGGTCCATATTTATATATATACAAATCCAACAAATGAATCGAACATGGATAATAAACTGAAACCCAGTTAAACAAAACCTTATAAACAATGGTTCAAATTAAGGTTTCAAGAATTATGGATTCAGGAAAAAGGAAGCGCATTTATGAATTTGGGAAGAAGAAATGATGACTATGAATCTATGGAAGAAGAAAAAGGCATGTTGGATGAGATCGGTTTTAACATGAAAATGAATCAAAAATCTTGTAAAAGAATTGAAGAACTCACATTAATTATTTATTTTTGTTGAAGAATTGTGATTTTGGGTGTGATAAAATCTAGTAGCAGACAAAGGTTGGTAGATTAGATAAGGGGTATTATAGTCAAAGATCTCTTTATGGCTTTCTTTCCTTCGTTTACTGCCCATATTTGGGCGGAAAGAAATAGTCAACAAAATCAATGAATGATACTTCCTTTCCAGCCCCCATACCTCACTTTCTTTCCTCTAAAAAACTCTAGAACGTGAATTTTTTTTGTGACCCCTCCTTTCCCTTCACTTTCTTTCCAAACTGAAACTTGAGAACAGAGTGTAAGTTTAAAGGCTTGTAATAACAAGGGTTATTTACACATATAGGTAATGAACTTTGAAAAATTTCCTATGTTAAGTAATTGACTCTTGAAAATACTAAGTTAAGCAACCAAACTTTGTATTTTGTTCAATGTTATGTAATTATGCCAGGTGTCGCAATTGGTAACCGGTCCAACCAGTTACCATTGTACTCATCACTATTTTTAAATGCATGTTTTATGGGAAATGACATAAATACCCTCGTCTTCAACTCTTTTAATAATTTAATAAACACATTTTTATTACCCTACCTTGTGATATCCGCCCCCCTCCCATCTCTTCCTCTCTCTCATTAGCAGTTAACATCTTCTCCCCCATTAAATTTTGTCACACACACAAAAACTGTTGTGCATGCTCATCGTGTCCACTTCTATTCATATTGTTCCTTGTCAACTTGTTGAATTGATTAATTAAAGAATAACTTGTTGATAAGCACAATGACACCATCACCTTCATCCAATAATTCAACACCGGCACCACCACCACTCCGCTCCGCTTAAGAATCCCACTTCTCCGACTCAGTATCTTGATTTGAATTGATTCAGGTGCTCGGATTAAAGATAATGATGGAGGTGTGGTGTAGAGATGATCGGTTGGGAGTAGATGAGTTGGAGAGATTCAGGTGCTCGGTATCTTGATTTGGATTGAGATGGATATTAAGGACTAGATTAGGAAAGAAGTTATAGGGTGGAAGCGCTGTCGACTTTTGTTGAGATGATTAGATTAGGAATGATGCTTGATCATGTTGAGAAGACTTTTTAAGAAGAAATGGGAAATTCCAAGTGAGATAGTGGTTCCAAAAAGATTGGATCTTGATGATAATGAGAACGAGAGTGAGGGATCAATTGATGTGGCGATGCCTATAGCGTTACCAAGGATTAGAGCGTTTAGAGTTGTGGATGAGAATGAATATATTGATAATAACATAATCTGCTAATGAATATATTGATAATATATTGATAACAATGCTGATGGAAAACTTTCTTTAAATGAATATATCGATAATAAAATAATCTGCTAATGAGCGTTCTTAGGAAGAAAGAGAGGAAGAAAGAGTGAAACGGGATATAAGTGTTTGTATGATGTCACATGTGGGCCCATAAACTTAGCTGGTACTATTACCTAACTTTGCAGGTTGCACAAAGTTTGGTTGTCTAACTTAGTATTTTCGAGAGTCAATTACTTAACATAGGAAATTTTTCAAAGTTTATTACCTATATGTGTAAATAACCTTAATAAGAATTAATTGGGACTGAAACAAGCATTTCATTAAACTTAGTTAGATTTTTGGCTCAACTTTTGTTTTTGATAGCGGTTGTCGAATCCGATCTGGTCTAGCTTTTTCATCCCGGTTACCGAATGTTTTGTTACTACTCTTATTCAAATAGAAGACAAAAAACAAAGTTAATCAATGCAGCTATTTGTTTTCTGTAACTAGATTATCATAAAATTCAGTAACTAAAGTCCATAGAAGTCTGAACTTCAGTAAACTGATAATTTGATGTGTGTGCGGGTAGATAGATCTATGTTTTTTAATCTGATATGCAGGACAGTGTAGCAAGTGATATCAGTTAGAGTTTGCTATCTTTTGACCAGTAAATAATTTTGGTTTTAAAGCCTCATAGAATATCCAATATGCTGCAGCACATAAATATAAACCCTCAGTACCAGGGGCGCAGCTTCTAGGGGGGGGGGGGGGGGGGGCGGCCGACCCCCGAATTTTTTTTTGCGATGTAGGGGTATATAGTTTTCGTGTAGAGAAATTTCGGTATTTTTGGTTTCGCCCCCCCCAATTTAATTCGTTTTCGACCCCCCATAGTGTTAGGAAAAAAAAAATTTAGATCCCGACCCCCCACTCGAAATTTCCAAGCTTCGCCCCTGCTCAGTACGTACTTCCTAACAGAATTAATCAACGAACGCTTAACAACACAAATCAAGAACCTAACAGCCTTAACTGAAATCCATTACACACACTATGAATGTTCTCTTTTTTGCGTGTTTTATTTCTTGCCAAGTGAACGCAGAACCGCGTCGATAGAACCTAATTACTTAACGACTTTGTTGTACAACTTTAAGCTGCATTTTTAATATATGCATTTTGCATTAACGTAAAAAGCTTATTGAGATTTTGGTTTTTCACATTTGACCATTGAATGTTGAGTATCGTTTCCGTGTTCATGACTTAACAAGTAACAACTTAATGCAATGTACTTTTTTGGCAAATAATGAACGTGTATTGATTTTGATTAAAAGTTATCCAAATTAAAATTACTGTTTTTTTGAAGCATATTAACTCTTAAACCCAATGAGTTTACAACTTACTATCGAACCTCAATAACGTGACCGCGATCATGACTTAATTGATGAAATTGACAAATTATAATAAGCAAAGAAACCACAATTATCACACAAATCAAACGTCACATCTTTTATTCAGTTCACAAATTTTGATTTTATCTACAATTATGACGATACGCGAAGAAAAAATATCTAAACCAAATGTTGGTTCATTCACGATACAAGATGTATCAAACTAATGACATCAGCATGTAAGTAATCAAATCTAACAACAAACTAAGAACCTTCCAGAATTAACGATAACAGTAACAAGTCAAACACGGGTGTACCAGCGAACTAAGGACCTTCTGAACTAACGACATCATATCAGCAACTAATTCAAGAATTTACCAGCGAACTAAGAACCATCTGAACCAACGATAATAGCAACTAATCTAAGAAGTACTAGAAGGCCCTCCCGAACACCTTTTCGCAAACGCTTGATCTATCACCTCAACCAACATTTCATTCATCGGTTTTAAATCTTTACTATGCAACATCAGAAGGAGATCATTATTTTTTGAAACAGCCAACTTTTCAATCAACGATTCGCGAGACAGATTATACAAACCGTCAATTTTGAGATTCTTAGCGGCCTCTACCAGATACAACAGACTCACTTTATCAATATTGTTAACAAATTCTTGATCAAACAATTTCAGTGCTTCCTCATCAGCGTTGTCATTTGGGATGTGCTTACTGCAATACTCAATTACCTTCAAGAGAGTGATACTGCTGATATTTCTGACCAGATCATCTTTTTGGTCGATTATTGTTTTGAGTTTGACTGATAGTTTTGCAGCCTCTTCGTCGACCGTGAAAGAATCACCGTCAGAGCTCCTCAAAGAGATTGTGTTTGACATGTTGAATTGAACTAGAACAGATTAGAAAGATTGTGTTTGAAGGTATGAATTGCATGGATTGAAGATAGTTATATACAAACCAATAGAAGAGGGAACTAATTAAAGTCTAACAGAAAAATAACAGAAATTTTAAAATATTTAAAATGTGCATATAGGCCCTCCAAATTATATCAAACTACAGATGGTAGACTTACGTGAGTGTTACATATGTGTAATCACACTAAAAGGGTAACTGGGTAATTTGGCTCAACTTTTGTTTTGGATAGCGCTTGTCGAATCCGGTCAGGTCTAGCTTGTTTCATCCAGGTTATCAAATGTGTGGATTACTACCATTATTCAAAAAATAAATAAATACATGCAGCTATTTGTTTTCTGTAATTAATTTCAGCAACTAAAGTCCACAGAAGTCTGAAGTTCAGTAAATTGATAATTTGATGTGTGTGCGGGTAGATCAAATCTCACTTTTAGTAAATTGACCAACTTCAGTCTTCAGGCTTGTTTTTTTACCTGTGATCTATGTTTTTTAATCTAATATGCAGGACAGTGTAGTAAGTGATATCAGTGAAAGTTTGCTATTTTTTGACCTGTAAATAATTTTGGTTTAAAAGCCTCATAGAATATCTAATATGCCGCCGTACATAAATATGCCCCCAGTACTTAACAGAATTAGCTAACGAACTCTTAACAACACCATTGTAATCAAGAACCTATGCTGCATTTTTACTATTTGCATTTTGCATTTTGCATTTTCCAAATTAAAATTACTGTTGTGTGTAGCATATTAACTCTTAAACCCAATGAGTTTATAACTTACTATAGAAACCACAAGTATCACACAAATCAAACGTCACATCTTTTATTCAGTTCTTAAATTTTGATTTTATCTACAATTATGACGATACGCGAAGAAAAAAGTATCTAAACCAGATCTTAATTCATTCACGATTCAAGATGTATCAAAATAACGACATCAGCATGTAACTAATCAAATCTAACAACAAACTAAGAACCTTCCAGAACTAACGATAACAGTAACGTGTGAAACACGTACAGGTGTACCGGCGAACTAAGGACCTTCTGAACTAACGACATCATATCAGCAACTAATTCAAGAATTTACCAACGAACTGAGAACCATCTGAACCAACGATGACATGAAACACAAAATGAGTCTCTTATTAGATGCAAGTGAATTGCTGCTGTATTACCCAGATACTAACAATTAACAATAATATTCCAAAAATACAATCAAACTTTAAACCACATACAGTGATGTGATCACAAACAAATAAAATCAAGAATTATGTACGTGATCATTCAAACTAATCATCTTTTATTCATTTGTAACACACAGATGGAAATCAAATCAAAGACAAACGCTCATTACATGATCTAATTAAGTCGTATCAAACACAGATAAAAACATTGACTACACCAAGAAATCCATCAGACGACTCACGAGTGTACATAAAGTTGACAAACACTTGATTTCAAGAACACGAGCTGCATCCGCAAGACTAATCAAAGTCGCTTCATCAACATTAACAAACTCAAAATCAAACTCTATTAAAGCGTCCTCATCTTCTTTGTGGCTCAAATGCTTACGACAGTAGTCGATGATCTTGGAGAGGATGTTTCCAGCGACATTTGGGACTGGGATGATGATGGTTTTGGTGACGGTTTGTTGTATCATTGGTTTGATTGTTTCCATTAGTTGCACTGCAGCTTCTTCGATCTCGAATGATTGTTCATCGGAGCTCTTCAAAACGATTGTTTTTGATGACTTTGACATGATTGAAAACAGATTTTAGAATAGATGATTTTGAGTTATAGGTATATATGAAAATGGTATATAAATGCCTCATGCATGGAAGATATTTATATACTAAACAGACCCTCTAACTTATGTGAATACTACAATTAGAACCATTGCCTTTAAAGTTTTTTGTATACTGTAGTATATATGTTGAGTTAATGCATGGCTTTAAAATGACGGGTGGAAGATATTTTGTTCAGAAAAAATTAAACGTTACAACAGAAACTAACTGAAATTAAACATTTATAAAAAAGACCCTCCAGTTTCTGTAAGTTATAAACTTAATCCGTTGGAAACAAAAACCATTTCTTCAAATTCAATAATCCTAACACCTAATACAATACGGTTATTATCTGCAAATTCGTATAAGTTCGGTGCCGTTTTAGACCAATAGCCCTAGTTTTTATAAAGACAAATTGAAATTAAAGTCCATCGAGATGGAATCAGTGTGTTGAAGCTATTGCAAAACATGCCATGAGATTGTCTAGTCCAAATAAGATAGTTCCTGAGATTTTTTAAATATTAGCATCAAGTTATTAACCTCAAAAGGTGACACAACATTTACTCTATTAGTACAAATACAAAATATAGAGCTTAGAAATCTTAAATTTAATCTGCTCTTAGGATAAACTGATCTTGACCCGCCCCGAAACTTGAAGTATGACACAAGTTAAAGTTGAATTTATATGAACAGACTACATAGACCATTGTGTTCAAGTGCTTGTTACATCATTAGATTTGTACAATTTGTCTACAAAAGCATGATAATGATCACTTAAGATCTTAGGAATGATAAAAAATTGTGTCGCTAATTTGTTTATTTTTGTAAATTTTGTAAGGATCCACTAAACGTGTATAACCCATCAATTATCTTTAGTATGTATGAGCATCACGGTTGTTAGACGACAAGTTGCATTCCAGCAAGGGGTGTGCAAAACTTGATTTGGACTAAGAAACAGAACTAAGAAGATAGAGACCAAACAAGAATTAAACACATCATGATAGATTCAGATGTCGGCTATGAGTTACTTATAACTAGTTATTAGTTCGTCTTTGTTCATTATTAAACTGTTATCAATTTAGTCCAAACCTTTCCAAAAGTAACTAAACAAAAACTTTAAGTTTAAAGGCTTGTAATAACAATTAATTGGGACTGAAACAAGCATTTCATTAAACTTAGTTAGATTTTTGGCTCAACTTTTGTTTTTGATAGCGGTTGTCGAATCCGATCTGGTCTAGCTTTTTCATCCCGGTTACCGAATGTTTTGTTACTACTCTTATTCAAATAGAAGACAAAAAACAAAGTTAATCAATGCAGCTATTTGTTTTCTGTAACTAGATTATCATAAAATTCAGTAACTAAAGTCCATAGAAGTCTGAACTTCAGTAAACAGATAATTTGATGTGTGTGCGGGTAGATAGATCTATGTTTTTTAATCTGATATGCAGGACAGTGTAGCAAGTGATATCAGTTAGAGTTTGCTATCTTTTGACCAGTAAATAATTTTGGTTTTAAAGCCTCATAGAATATCCAATATGCTGCAGTACATAAATATAAACCCTCAGTACGTACTTCCTAACAGAATTAATCAACGAACGCTTAACAACACTAATCAAGAACCTAACAGCCTTAACTGAAATCCATTACACACACTATGAATGTTCTCTTTTTTGCGTGTTTTATTTCTTGCCAAGTGAACGCAGAACCGCGTCGATAGAACCTAATTACTTAACGACTTTGTTGTACAACTTTAAGCTGCATTTTTAATATATGTATTTTGCATTAACGTAAAAAGCTTATTGAGATTTTGGTTTTTCACATTTGACCACTGAATGTTGAGTATCGTTTCAGTGTTCATGACTTAACAAGTAACAACTTAATGTAATGTACTTTTTTGGCAAATAAATTAAACGAACGTGTATTGATTTTGATAAAAATTAAAAAGTTATCCAAATTAAAATTACCGTTTTTTGAATCATATTAACTCTTAACCCCAATGAGTTTATAACTTACTATCGAACCTCAATTACGTGACCTCGACAATGACTAATTGATGAAATTGACAGATTATAACAAGCAAAGAAACCACAATTATCACACAAATCGAACGTTGTATCTTTTATTCAATTCACAAATTTTGATTTTATCTACAATTATGACGATACGCGAAGAAAAAATATCTAAACCAAATGTTGATTCATTCACGATACAAGATGTATCAAACTAACGACATCAGCATGTAAGTAATCAAATCTAACAACAAACTAAGAACCTTCCAGAATTAACGATAACAGTAACAAGTCAAACACGGGTGTACCAGCGAACTAAGGACCTTCTGAACTAACGACATCATATCAGCAACTAATTCAAGAATTTACCAACGAACTAAGAACCATCTGAACCAACGATAATAGCAACTAATCTAAGAAGTACAAGAAGGCCCTCCCGAACACCTTTTCGCAAACGCTTGATCTATCACCTCAACCAACATTTCATTCATCGGTTTTAAATCTTTACTATGCAACATCAGAAGGAGATCATCATTTTTTGAAACAGCCAACTTTTCAATCAACGATTCGCGAGACAGATTATACAAACCGTCAATCTTGAGATTCTTAGCGGCCTCTACCAGATACAACAGACTCACTTTATCAATATTGTTAACAAATTCTTGATCAAACAATTTCAGTGCTTCCTCATCAGCGTTGTCATTTGGGATGTGCTTACTGCAATACTCAATTACCTTCAAGAGAGTGATACTGCTGATATTTCTGACCAGATCATCGTTTTGGTCGATTATTGTTTTGAGTTTGACTGATAGTTTTGCAGCCTCTTCGTCGATCGTGAAAGAATCACCGTCAGAGCTCCTCAAAGAGATTGTGTTTGACATGTTGAATTGAACTAGAACAGATTAGAAAGATTGTGTTTGAAGGTATGAATTGCATGGATTAAAGATAGTTATATACAAACCAATAGAAGAGGGAACTAATTAAAGTCTAACAGAAAATAACAGAAATTTTAAAATATTTAAAATGTGCATATAGGCCCTCCAAATTATATCAAAGTACAGATGCTAGACTTACGTGAGTGTTACATATGTGTAATCACACTAAAAGGGTAACTGGGTAATTTGGTTGCAACTTACAAACCTAACTGATTACCTTATTTATTTATTTATTTATTTTTCAGTATTAATTATTTGAAAGGAATTGAACTGATTGACTTGTTTGTTAGTCATGACTAAGTGGAGATGACTTATTTTATTTGTAATGGAAAATTACCGTGTGCACTTCAATGTAAAATAACATAAAAGCTTGGTTAACTTTTTACTCGCTAAATTTTTACAATGATTTGTTGAGCCTTCAGAATACTTTATAGTATATGCCATGAGTGAGTTGCAAAGTTCCAGAGCAAGTGAGAAATTGTATTCTGTTTAGTTTTGGTGATTAAGGTTTTTAGAGATAACTCTTGGTATTTCTCTGATACCATGTAGAATTATATCATTCCCATTAATCAATAATGAGTACAATTCCAAGTATAAATACTTGTAAAATGAGAATAATGTGGGCTAATCCTGATAACAATAAACTGGACACGCCTAGTGCTAATATCATCTAACATTAATAAAGCGTATAAGAACATAAGTAAATCAAACCCGACACATTAACATTAATAGTATATTTTCCAACACTAAGCATAGTATTCGTTTCAAAATCGACAATAATACTAAATCAGGGTTAAAAGTGTAATAGATTGATGATCGAAATTTCCAGGGAATTAATTAAATTAATCCAAAATGGTTAGGTCAAGTCTTTTGAGCTTGTATGTAAACAAATTTTACAACCTCTTTAAAAAAAATTAGTAAATATAAAGAAGTTAGAGGGTCTTTATTGTAAATTGGAGGGCCTGTTTTGCACATATCAAATAGTTTAAACCCATGCATTCTGTTATTTCAGTTAGAGGTCGTTCACTTCTGTTTTCCATCTGTAAGTATATATCTTCACTTCATTCCATGCATGCATAAACCCAATTTTCAACTCAATATTTCATTTTAGTTACAATTTTCACCATGTCAACAATCTATCTCAAGAGCTCTGATGATCAACCTTTCTCGATGGAAGAAGCTGCTGCGAAGCTATCTCTCAAACTCAAAAGTATCATCGAAGTAAAAGACCGTGTCAATTACTTCATCACAATCGACAATGTGAAAGGCATCATTCTCACAAAGGTAATCGACTACTGTCGTAATCACTTCATCAATAAGGACGATGCAGAAGCTTTGAAATTGTTTGATCAAGAGTTTGTTAGAAATGTGGATGAAGTGAGTATGATGTATTTGACGGATGCTGCTAAGAATCTTGAGATTGAAAGTTTGTATGAATTGTGTTACGCGGCGTTGATTGATAAGTTGAAGGCTAAAGAGTTGCATGAGATTGAGGAAATGTTCTACAAAGAAGATTTTGATCAGGTTACTGGTATTTGTCTCGAAACTGTTCTTCGTTCACGTGACTTGAGAAAGTGAAATACATGAAAACACGTCGGAGTATGTGTGATGGATTTCTGTGAGAGTTCTTAGATTGTTGCTTAATACTGTTTCGAGTTCTTGGATTTATGTGTACATGTGATGGATTAATTCTGAAAGGTAGTTAGCTAGTTGGTTCAGTTTGTTCTATCAAATTCATTTTAGATTTCTCTTTTGTCAATTTCCGTATGTGTAAGATATATGGATTTCTCAGAGGTTCTTAAAAAAATTTAGTTTCAGTTTGCTTTCTGTTTTCACGTATAAATGAATAAGAGATTTCTATTTTGACATGATCATTGTGCTTATTTCCTTGCTGATATTGTTTGAACACCTTAGCTAATTTCACAAATTATATTACAACTGTAAAAATAATTCGGCGTAAAGCATAAAAAATGTGTCTTGTTCTCAAACAGCAATCATATATATTGAATGCTCTGGTTTTTATTACCAAAGAGGCTCAGTATTGAAAGTTTTGATAAAGATCGACAAACAATTAATATTTACAGATTTGACTTGTAAACAAGGAATCAGTATATGTTAGAGTGACTGCACCCTGGCACTTGTGAGTACGGCGCAAATTAAGTAAACCGCATAGACCATTGTGCTTGATCAAGTGCCTTTTAAATCTTTGAATCTATTTTTGTCTAAAAAATACTTAAAACCAATTAAATCATGTTATTAGTATGTTTGGTTCGCAACTTAATTTGGACTGAAAAACAGAACTAGGACCAGGCTAGAAAGAACCAAACCAAACTTGAATCCTCATCAGTTATCGGTTAAAAGTGATTATTTTCTGCTTCAAAAGTTGATAAAAAGTTCTTTGAGCCTGATAGCCTAAAATTACATTGATCGGGACTGAAACAGTTTCAACTAAATCAAACTGCCCACAAACTGTTTATTAGAATTTTGGTTTTTGTTTGTGTACATATGGTGAATTGTGGTGGTGTTTCAAGCTGCGGTCATGTGCTTGAAACTTTGAATTCTTGTAATTTTGCTATTTTCTTTTAGTGATATTTTTTTTATTATATATTTGGTGGGAAATCAAGTCTGTTACTACGTAATTCTGTTAGAGTTTTAGTAAATTGATCAACTTCAGGCCATATTTTAAGCTGTGATCCAGTGAAAAGCTCGTTTTAGCATAAATTTAAGCCATTGATGCATATTTTTGTTAACTATAATTTCATAGGTAAAAAACAACGGGCTAACCCGACCTATGACCCATCTGACCCGCTTACAAAAATGACTCATTTCGACCCAAACCCAATTTGACCCGACCCATTTCGACCTAGTTTGACCCAAAATCCATTTCGACCTGTTACCCAACCTAACCTTGCCATTTTGCCACCTTCACTTGGCATCATACATTCATACATGTTTTTCTAACGGCATACATAGAATAACTTATTTTCAAAGAATCAAAAAACATGTATTGTTTCTAATCAACAAGATGTTACAATAAAGTAAAGAACATGCTGGGCAAAAGAATGATCAGGTTTTTAATGGTAAAGAGGCACATCATAAAATTAGTTAGATTTTCGGCTCAACTTTTGTTTTGGATAGCGGTTGTCGAATCTGATCTGGTCTAGCTTGTTTCATCCAGGTTATCAAATGTGTGGATTACTACCAAAAAAAAAAAAAAAAAGAAAAGAAAAAGAAAAAGAAAAAATCAATGCAGCTATTTGTTTTCTGTAATTAATTTCAGCAACTAAAGTCCACAGAAGTCTGAAGTTCAGTAAATTGATAATTTGATGTGTGTGCAGGTAGATCAAATCTCACTTTTAGTAAATTGACCAACTTCAGTCTTCAGGCTTGTTTTTTGACCTGTGATCTATGTTTTTTAATCTAATATGCAGGACAGTGTAGCAAGTGATATCAGTGAAAGTTTGCTATTTTTTTACCTGTAAATAATTTTGGTTTAAAAGCCTCATAGAATATCTAATATGCCGTCGTACATAAATATGCCCCCAGTACTTCTTAACAGAATTAATCAACGAACTCTTAACAACACCGATGTAATCAAGAACCTAAGCTGCTTTTTTATTATTTGCATTTTGCATTAACGTAAAAGCTTATTGAGATTTTGGTTTTTCACATATGACCACTGAATGTTGAGTATCGGTTCAGTGTTCATGACTTAACAACTTAAGGTAATGTGCTTTTTTGGCAAATAAATGAACGTGTACTGACACTACTAGAATCGGGGCATTTAGTCACGGAAATCTTTTAGTCACGACCAGTTTCATGGCTAAAAGTGCACAAAATGACAAAATAGTTGGTTTTCAACGTTTGACTTGGGAAAACACTTTTAGTCACGCCAAAGTTGTGGCTAAAAGTTGCTGAACTTTGACTTTGGCTTTCAACGAGGAGAATTTGGTCAAAATAATGCAGTTTTAACCTTTAGTCACGACCCTATTCGTCACTATAAGCGTTTAGTTTTTTTATACATTTTCTGGATTTAAATAAATATTAATAAAGAAATATTTTGACTTTTTAGTCACGATGGGGGCGTGACAAAAAGTTTTGTCACTATTTTATAAAAATTAATTTACTTCTGAAAATTTTTAAAATGTTTTAAAACTTTTAGCAACGATCAAAGTCGTGACTAAAAGTATTTACAATTATTTTTGGTAACTTTAAGTTTACCTCCAAAATTTTGGCTCGCAAAATTATTCCCGCTCAACCTTTAGTGACGCCTTGTCGTTGCTAAAAGTTTAATATAGTAATTGTATTCTAATTTAGAGTTAAATACATAAATCGTCCTTGTGGTTTACTGATTTTTACGGATATTGTCCTTGTACTTTTTTTAAGCGGGTTTGGTCCATGTGGTTTTAGATTTTTACGGATCCTGTCCAAATTTTGACCCAACTCCTAACGATCGTTAAAAAGGACCTAACTTGTATAATAACGTCCAAAAAGGGAAAAAAAAGTTGTATAAAAGCGTACAAAAATTGTATAAAAACTAATGAAAGTGTATTATTAAAATTTTGTATATTAATAAAATTTTCATTTTTTTAATAAAATAAAATTTGTACAAAATCGTTTAGTACATAAGCCCAAATTTGTACAAATTTGTATAAAATCGACTCATACGTTTAACATCTCATGTATAACGATATCATCTCGACTCATCCGTTTAACATCTCATGTATAACGATATCATCTAGACTCATATGTTTAACATATCATGTATAACGATATCATCTCAACTCACCTGTTGTATAACGATATCATCTCGACTCGTCCGTTTAACATCTAATATATAACAATATCATCTCGACTCGTCTGATTAGCATCCCATGTATAACGATATCATCTTGACTCCTCTGTTAAACATCCCATGTATAACCATATCATCTCGACACATCCATTTAACATGGTACGTATATTCATATCATATCAACTCATCCGTTTAACATGTTATCTATATCAACATCATCTTAACTCACACGTTTAACATCTCATGTATAACGATTTCATCTCGTCTCATCCGTTTAACATCTCATGTATAACGATATCATCTCGACTCGTCCGTTTAACATCTCATGTATAACGATATCATCTCGACTCGTCCGTTTAGCATCTCATGTATAACGATATCATCTTGAATCTCCCGTTTAACATCTCATGTATAACCATATCATTTGGATTCATACGTTTAACTTGTTATGTATATCCATATTATATCGACTCATACATTTAACATCTCATGTATAACGATATCATCTCGACTCGTCCGTTTAACATCTCATGTATAACGATATCATCTTGAATCCCCCGTTTAACATCTCATGTATAACCATATCATCTGGATTCATACGTTTAACATGTTATGTATATCCATATCATCTCGACTCATACGTTTAACATCTCATGCATAACGATATCAACTCGACTCATCCGTTTAACATCTCATGTATAACGATATCATCTCGATTCATCCGTTGTATAATGATATTATCTCGATTCATCCGTTTAACATCTAATGTATAACAATATCATCTCGACTCGTCCGTTTAACATCCCATGTATATCGATATCATCTTGACACATCAGTTTAACATGGTACGTATATTCATATCATATCGACTCATCCGTTTAACATGTTATGTATATCTATATCATCTTAACTCACACGTTTAACTCATGTATAACGATTTCATCTCGACTCATCCGTTTAACATCTCATGTATAACGATATCATCTTGACTCGTCCGTTTAACATCTCATGTATAACAATATCATCTCGACTCGTCCGTTTAACATCTCATGTATAACGATGTCATCTTGACTCCTCCGTTTAACATATCATGTATAACCATATCGTCTGGATTCATACGTTTAACATGCTATGTATATCCATATCATCTCAACTCATACATTTAACATCTCATGTATAATGATATCATTTCGACTCATATGTTTAACATCTCATGTATAACGATATCATCTCGACTCGTCCGTTTAATATCTCATGTATAACGATATCATCTCGACTTGTCCATTTGACTCACCCGTTTAACATCTCATGTATACCCTCCATATCATCTCGACTTGTCCATTTGACTCATCCGTTTAACATCTCATGTATAACCTCCATATCATCTCGACTAATCGTTTAACATGTTATGTATATCCATAACATTTTGACTCATCCGTTTAACATGTTATGCATATCTATAACAACTCGACTCATCTGTTTAACATCTTGTCTCATCCGTTTAACATTTAATGTATAACCATATCATGACGGCTCATCCGTTTAATATCTCATGTATATCCATATTATCTCGACTTATCTGCTTAACATTTCACGTATATTCGTATCAGATTCAAGTTGCTTTTATCAAGATGCATAGCGTCGGGTTTTGTTATAAATGATTTAAATTAAATATAAATAATTTAAATTAGTTAAAAATGATTTAGCGATAATTTAAATTAAGTACAAATGATTTAACGTAGGTAAAAATGATTTAAAACAATAATTGTTAAACGGTAATCGCAACTTTACAATTGAAAACGAGCATAACATTTTTATTTAACCACTTAAGGGTGGCCTAGTGGCAAAAGGGCTTGTGACTATCACTCTAAAATGTGTGAGGTCTCAAGTTCATTTACTGCTAGGTGCAAACAACCTTAAGTGGCCACGCCAACCTCCTGAAAAGGGAGGGCTTTACTTGGTTTGAGTCTGTGTGGCGTGGGTTCAAATCCCGTGAATTAGTCGGCCATAAGGTCGAAAATCATGGTTACCAAATATATATATATATATATATATATATATATATATATATATATATATATATATATATATACTTAATTTTGATAATCCAATTATATATTGTAATATATAAATAAACTTTAAAATAAATATTAACAACATTTTTAATTAAGTTTAAGTAAGTTTTAATAAGTACGCAACATTTAGTCACGACTCTAGTCGCGGCTAAAAGCAGTTCCCTCCCAAAATTTTCGTGAAAAGTCAAATTTTCCCTCAGGAATATTGGTGAAATACATTTAACCACGAGTTAATCGTGACTAAAGGTAATTTACTTATAAAACTTAATTACAAGAAATACATTAAAACCAGATCTGTTCTACACTTTACTCTTTTATCTCATTTACCACAAAAACCAAACCCAGCTCCCACCAATGACCAATTCCCGTAACCACCTTCTTCGCCGGCAACCACAACCATCTTCGACGTCACCACCGCAGCTACATTAAAGGTTGTTTTGATTTTGTGAAATTAGTTATGTTATTTTGTTTAATGACTCTGAGAAATTGCAGGTTTGCTGCTAAAACAGCAGCTGTAATGGAGAAATAGGCACCGGTTTTAGCAACGACATGGTCGTGGCAAAAAACGTCAACATTAAAAATACTAATAAACATTTAGTCACGCCCAGCCGTGACAAAAAAAGATTAGATATTAAAATAGCAATATACATTCAGTCAGGACTTGTCGTGACAAAAAGTTTTAATAATATTTTAATTGCCTTTTTTTATTTTATTTTCCCAAGCTTTACAGTGACACATGCCGTGGCTAAAAGATGGTGACTTTCGTGACTAAAAGTAAGCGTGGCTAAAAGGGTGTACTATTCGTGGCAATAGATCTTCAGGCACGGGGCTATTGCCACGACCATTTAGTCACGAAATTTCGTGACAATACCTCTACACAAAATTTGGAGTTATAGCCACGATTTGTGATCGTGACTAAAAGCGTCTATTCTTGTAGTGTGATTTTGATAAAAAGATATCCAAATTAAAATTACAGTTGTCTGAAGCATATTAAATCTTAAACCCAATGCGTTTATTACTATCGAAACCACAATTATCACACAAATCAAACATAGCATCTTTTATTCAGTTCATAAATTTTGATTTTATCTACAATTATGACGATACGCGAAGAAAGAATATCTAAACTAGTTGTTAATTCATTCACGATACAAGATGTATCAAACTAACGACATCAGCATGTAACTAATCAAATCTAACAACAAACTAAGAACCTTCCAGACTAACCATAACAGTAACGTGTCAATTAAACACAGATGCACCGGCGAACTAAGGACCTTCTGAACTAACGACATCATATCAGCAACTAATTCAAGAATTTACCAACGAACTGAAAACCATCTGAACCAACGATGACATGAAACACAAAATGAGTCTCTTATTAGATGCAAGTGAATTGCTGTTGTATTATCCAGATACTAACAATTAACAATAATATTCCAAAAATACAATCAAACTTTAAACCAAATGCAGTGATGTGATCACAAACAAATAAAATCAAGAATTATGTATGTGATCATTAAAACTAATCATCTTTTATTCATTTGTAACACACAGATGGAAATCAAATCAAAGACAAACGCTCATTGCATGATCCAATTAAGTCGTATCAAACAACGATAAAAACATTGACTACACCAAGAAATCCATCAGACGAGTCACGAGTGTACACAAAGTTGACAAACACTTGATTTCAAGAACACGAGCTGCATCCGCGAGACTAATCAAAGTCGCTTCATCAACATTAACAAACTCAAAATCAAACTCTATTAAAGCGTCCTCATCTTCTTTGTGGCTCAAATGCTTACGACAGTAGTCGATGATCTTGGAGAGGATGTTTCCAGCGACATTTGGGACTGGGATGATGATGGTTTTGGTGACGGTTTGTTGTATCATTGGTTTGATTGTTTCCATTAGTTGCACTGCAGCTTCTTCGATCTCGAATGATTGTTCATCGGAGCTCTTCAAAACGATTGTTTTTGATGACTTTGACATGATTGAAAACAGATTTTAGAATAGATGATTTTGAGTTATAGGTATATATGAAAATAGATAAATGCCTCATGCATGGAAGATATTTATATACTAAACAGACCCTTTAACTTATGTGAATACTACAATTAGAACCATTGCCTTTAAAGTTTTTTGTATACTGTAGTATATATGTTGAGTTAATGCATGGCTTTAAAATGACGGGTGGAAGATATTTTGTTCATAAAAAATTAAATGTTACAACAGAAACTAACTGAAATTAAATATTTATAAAAAAGACCCTCCAGTTTCTGTAAGTTATAAACTTAATCCGTTGGAAACAAAAACCATTTCTTCAAATTCAATAATCCTAACACCTAATACAATACGGTTTGGAGGGTATTATCCGCAAATTCGTGTAAGTTCGGTGCCGTTTTAGACCAATAGCCCTAGTTTTTATAAAGACAAATTGAAATTAAAGTCCATCGAGATGGAATCAGAGTGTTGAAGCTTTTGCAAAACATGCCATGAGATTGTCTAGTCCAAATAAGATAGTTCCTGAGATTTTTTAAATAGGGAAAATTCTTTTAAAACGTATCATACTTGTCCAAAAAATCACTTTTGAGTAACGTACTTTTAATTTTCGTTATTGTGGTGCTAAACTTTCATTTTTTTGCCTCTTTTACGCACTTTGGGACGTTTTTGCCCCTCAAATTTTTTTATATCCAGGGGCAAAAATGTCATAAAAACGTCTCAGAGTGCGTAAAAGAGGCCAAAAATGAAAGTTTAGCACCACAATAACGAAAATTAAAAGTACGTTACTCAAAAGTGATTTTTTTGACAAGTATGATACGTTTTGAAAGAATTTTCCCTTTTAAATATTAGCATCAAGTTATTAACCTCAAAAGGTGACACAACATTTACTCTATTAGTACAAATACAAAATATAGAGCTTAGAAATCTTAAATTTAATCTGCTCTTAGGATAAACTGATCTTGACCCGCCCCGAAACTTGAAGTATGACACAAGTTAAAGTTGAATTTATATGACCAGACTACATAGACCGTTGAATTAGTTCATTGCTAGCTTTTTGTATACATCTTGTATTGTCGATCTGTTAAATATTAGTAGTAACTTAAACATATATTAGGGGCTTAAGTGTACTTTTGTAATAAGATTAGGTGGTAGACTAGAACTAGGATTAGTTAGCTTGGCTTGCAAGCTAAGGTTTCTACCCCCTCATCTCTATAAATAGAGATGAGGGGAGATGCTAGTTTTTAACATTCTTCTTCCTCAATTGTAAAAGCTTTATTAGGTTATTTAATAAAGGGTTCGTTGAGGGTATATCGTGTGCATATTCTAGTCGGTTCTTTGTATTCTCTCGTGTGTGCTACTGCTCGATACAACTCGCGATCTAGCGTTCCGCGATCGAACTTCGGATTGTTGTCGAGGTATTTTCCAACAAGTGGTATCAAGAGCCACGGTTATTGTGGTCATCGAAGTTCGAGTGCTAGATCGAGGTATCAAGGTTCGAATCGGTTCCGTCGAAGTAGCAGTCGACGTTAAGGTTCGTGAGAAGTAGCAGGTATTTAAAACGAATAAGACGAAGTTTGGTGGGTCTTCTTTTAGGTTTATTAATTAAATACCACGTGGAGACAGTGACGTGATTTCCTTAGTTGTTTTCAAAGTAATCACAGGATACTACAAAATTTGACAAAGGGTTTTTTATTTTGTCTTTATTCGTTTTTATTAACAAATAAATGCGAAGGTTTTGTCAAAGGGTTTCGAGTTTTATAATTAAACCTCGACTTTGTTGGGTAAAATTCAATTTAAGCGAAGGTTTCTTGTTGCGGGTTTTCTTGTGGTACAAGTTTTGATCGTGGTTAGCTTGGGTTTCAAGTTTACGATCGGGTTTGCTTGTTCGAAATTGAGGGTTTAGGGTTATTCTAATTAATTCGATTTGCAAGAAGGGTTTATAGCAACAAGGGGGAATATTGCACACGGCTTGTAAGGCTTGTCGGTAAAGTTGGTTATTAAACAACTTGACAAGGTTTTTAGCAAGGTATAAGAAGAATGACTAGTTCTATAACTAGGTTTGACATCGAAAAATTTGATGGGAAGAATGACTTCGGGTTATGGCAAATAAAGATGCGTGCTTTAATGGTACAGCTAGGATGTGATGCCGCATTAGAGACATTACCCGCGGACATGGAAGCAGGTGAAAAGGCTGCTTTGATGAAGAAGGCATACAGTACCTTGATTCTATGCTTGGGAGACTGGGTTTTACGGGAAGTTACCAAGGAAACATCTGTTGTAGGAATTTGGGCGAAGTTGACTAGTCTGTATATGACTAAGTCCTTAGCAAATAGATTGTATCTGAAGAAGAAGCTGTACACATTCTATATGAGTCCAGGTACGAAACTGGGTGATCATATAGATGAGTTTAATAAGTTGATACTTGATTTGGCGAATATTGATATCAAGATTGAGGATGAGGATCAGGCACTTATGTTACTTACGTCGTTGCCATCGTCTTACGAAAACTTTGTGGAGACATTGTTGTATGAGAGGGAATCCTTGACAATGGAGGATGTTCTGGCGACTCTAAATTCAAGGGAGTTGAAAAGAAGAACTGAAGACACAAAGGAAGAAACTGGTGACGGGTTATATGTAAGGGGAGGGTCAGATCATTCAAGGAAAGCTCATTCTGGTGGAAGTTCGTGGTTCAAGTCAAGGGGTGGAACTGGTAAACTCAAGTGCTTCATATGTCATTCAGAGGGTCATCTGAAGAGAGACTGTCCAAAGACGAAGTCAAGTGGGTTCGTCAGGAAGGGTAAGCATGATCAGGATTCTGATTCTTCTGATGACGAGGGTAACGCCTACTTTGGAGAAGCCTTAATGGTGGTCGGGAATGATGAGATGACTGAAATGGTAATGGATTCAGGTGGGTCTTATCATATGACACCTAGGAGGGATTTCTTGTATGACTTCAAGGATATTGATGGTGGTTCGGTTCAGTTAGGTGATAACAGGACATGCACTATCAGAGGGACAGGAAAAGTGAAGATACAGTTGCATGATGGTTCAAGCTTTATACTGGAAGATGTCAGGTATGTTCCAGGGTTAAGAAAAAGCTTGATTTCATTGGGTACTCTTGAAAAAGAGGGTTATACTGTGAAGATGCAGATGGGTAGAGTCAAGGTGATCAAAGGTTGTCGGGTTATGATGACCGGGATCAGGAAAGAGAACTGTGTGTATACACTTGAAGCAAAAGTGAAGACTTTTGGTGTACAAAAGCATGGAGGTTCAAAGCAAGTTGGATACAAGCAACTTGGTCACAAACAAGTTGGATTCAAGCAACTTGGTCATAAACAAGTTGGGTTCAAACAACTTGGTCCTGGTGTTAAAACAGGAGTCCATGGAGTACAGGTTGATGAATGTGTTTGGTTTGAGGTGGAATTGCAGGGAGCTCAGGGGAATCGTGAAGCTGAGGATGTTCAGGTTAGTAACGATGATGCTGCAGTGACTCAAAGAAAGTTGGAGGTTAAACAACTTGACAAACACGGGCTGCTTGGTAAATGAGCAGGAAAAGATACACCTTGGTATAAAGGTGGGGGCGGACATTACAGAAACCGGAGTACCTGGTCAAGAGGGTGCAGAGGGTAATGTTGCTGAAAAGAAGAAAGTGAAGGAGTCTACGAAAGCTAATCTTGGAAAATTACTAAAGTACAATGCCTGGTCGACAAGGTGGTCCCCGGTCCGAGGTTCCAGCACGAGGAAAAGGTGTTGAGTATCGGTTATGTTTAAGTGTTACTCCTAAGGTGGAAATTGTTAAATATTAGTAGTAACTTAAACATATATTAAGGGCTTAAGTGTACTTTTGTAATAAGATTAGGTGGTAGACTAGAACTAGGATTAGTTAGCTTGGCTTGCAAGCTAAGGTTTCTACCCCCTCATCTCTATAAATAGAGATGAGGGGGGATGCTAGTTTTTAACATTCTTCTTCC
Source organism: Artemisia argyi (assembly GCA_030686995.1). Taxonomy (NCBI): domain Eukaryota; kingdom Viridiplantae; phylum Streptophyta; class Magnoliopsida; order Asterales; family Asteraceae; genus Artemisia; species Artemisia argyi. The sequence continues at coordinate 63,015,119 of CM060685.1, forward strand.
TCAATTGTAAAAGCTTTATTAGGTTATTTAATAAAGGGTTCGTTGAGGGTATATCGTGTGCATATTCTAGTCGGTTCTTTGTAGTCTCTCGTGTGTGCTACTGCTCGATACAACTCGCGATCTAGCGTTCCGCGATCGAACTTCGGATTGTTGTTGAGGTATTTTCCAACACGATCAATCGATCATCATGTAGCTTTGATTTGTATTCTGTTTTTACGTATCAAATGAATAGAAATTTGATGTTAGAATAATGATATGATTGTTTGGTTATTTATTTATTTATTTTTTGTTCAAACAATGTTATGATCGATGATGTGCTTCAACTTACATGATGCGCTCTAACGACACATTATCATGAAACACAAAATGAGTCTCTTATTAGATGCAAGTGAATTGCTGCTGTATTATTCAGATACTAACAATTTACAATAATATTCCAAAATACAATCAGATTTTAACCAAATGAGTCTTTCGATTAATTCTTTCGATTATGGACGATCGAGAATATTAGAAAATGCAGTCATGATATGATCACAAGCAAATAAAATCAAGAATTATGTATGTGATCATTCAAACTCATCATCTTTTATTCATTTGTAACATACAGATGGAAAACAAATCAAAGACAAACGCTCATTACATGAATCTACTATCTAACTACTCAATCAAACACTGAAATCAAAACATTCATAGAATTGTAAACAGAATACACAAAGAACCATCCATCAGACAAGTGTACACAAAGCTGACAAACACTTGATTTCAAGAACACGAGCTGCATCCGCAAGACTAATCAAAGTCGCTTCATCAACATTAACAAACTCAGTATCAAACTCTATTAAAGCGTCCTCATCTTCTTTGTGTCTCACATGCTTTCGACAGTAGTCGATGATCTTGGAGAGGATGTTTCCTGTGACATTAGGGATTGGGATGATGACGGTTTTGCCAACTGTTTGTTGTATCATTGGTTTGATATTCTCCATTAGTTGCACCACAGCTTCTGCGATCTCAAATGATTGTTCATCGAAGCTCTTCAAAACGATTGTTTTTGATGACTTTGACATGATTGAAAACAGATTTTTGAATAGATGATTTTGAGTTGTAGGTATGAAAATGGTAGATGGATGCATCATGCATGGAAGATATTTATATACATGTAAAACAGATTTAACTCTATTTAATATATTCAAAGCAGACCCTTTAACTTATATGAATACTACAATTAGAACCATTACTTTTAAAGTTTCTTGTATAGTATATATGTTGAGTTAATGCATGGCTTTAAAATGTTAAAACAGAAAATAACTGAAATTAACTACACATTTATAAAAAAGACCCTCCAGTTTCTGTTAATTAAGTTATAAACTTAATCCTTTGGAAAATCCAGTTAGAGGGCCTCATATGTAAAATACTTATAAGTTCGTTTATTCCAGTTAGTGTCCGTTATATAACTATCTTCCTATGCATGCAGCATATCCATCATTTTTCACACCTTCAACTCAACAGTTCAATTAATCTGTTCTTAATACAATTTTCAATCATGCCAAGAATCTATCTCAGGATCAGCTCTGATGATCAACCTTGCTGGATGGAAGAAAGGCACTGCGAAACTATCGCTCAAACTCAAACGAATAATCGAAGTAAAAGACCGCATCAATAGCGTCATCAGAATCGACAATGTAAAAGGCACAACTCTCTGTAAGGTAATCGACTATTGTCGTAATTACATCATCAGTAAGGACGATGCAGAAGCATGTAATTTGTTTGAAAAAGAGTTTGTTAGAAATGTGGATGAAGTGAGTATGATGTATTTGACGGATGCTGCTAAGAATCTTGAGATTGAAAGTTTGTATGAATTGTGTTACGGCGTTGATTGTTAAAAGGTGCATGAGATTATGTAAATGTTTTACAAAGAACATTTGGATCAGGTTACTGTTAATAATTGTCTCGGTACTGTTCTTCGTTCACTTGACTTGAAAAAGTGAAATTCATGAATGTGCGTTGGAGTGTGTGTGATACGATGGATTTCTGTGAGAGTTGTTAGATTGTTGCTTAATTCTGAAAGGTAGTTAGTTGGTTCAGTTTGTTCTATCAAATTCATTTTAGATTTCTCTTTTGTTAATTTCCGTATTTTTAAGATGGATTTCTCAGAGGTTCTTATAAAAATTTTGTTTCAGTTTACTTTCTGTTTTCATGTATAAGAGATTTCTATTTTGACATGATCATTGTGTTTACAACAAAATGAAGTTAAAGCAACACCAATAAAGTGTTGTATTATGCATTTAAAATGTTGCATTATGCATTATGCGACACTTTACCAAGTGCTACGTTATGTAACGTCGCCTTAGGTATATGCAACACTTATATTGGATTATGCAACATTTATTGAAAGTGTTGCCCATGTTTAGCAATTGCGATATTTCAATGTGCAACACCTTTTAAAATAAAATGCAACACTTTTTACACTCAAGTACAACACTTATACGCTCAAATGCAACATTCTTTATGAACAAACACAATACTCTTAGATTCAAAAACAACACTTCTCGCAACACAAATGTGCAACACTTATTCATCTAGAACCACTGAGCATACAACACTTTAATGTATCAAGTGTAACACTTTCTTGTGTTTTATCATATTAGTGTAACACTTTTTCTAATGATTTGTAGCACTTTTATTTCATGCAACACAAATGATGAATGTTTATAATACACAGTTTTTAAGGAATCTAATATATAAATTGATACTTCCATTCAATAATAGAAATAATTAAATAAAATACAAAATATGATATTGTACATTGACTAATTTGTTTAATGTAAAATAGCTAACATACATTAACTGGTAGAAAGAAAAGTTATCTAATCAAATCCTAGAAATCTTGACATCTTCTTTGCAGCTCTCCACGTACAAACTTTTTGTTGGTAAAGTAGGCCAAAGCAATATAGCCTGCTATACATGAAAACGATATAAGATTAGTCTTTTTCTTCATATCTTAGAATAAAAAGATAGCTACCATTAGTAAAATAGTTACCCTGTATATTTAATTATTAAAAAAAAGAAAAAAAAATTATAAATCTGTACAATATCATTCAAGTAGTTCTCTGAATAAACCAGTAATCCTTATAGCTTACATGAAATTTTAGGTCCTTACGGGGATGGGGCGTGGTGAAATAGTTATCTATTATGACCATATAAACCATTTCATATCCTCTAACGCTTACAAAACTAGTACGCGACTAATTTCAAGAGATATATAATCCTCATGGTCAAACTAGCACTACATACGAAAGTCACATTTACTATTGCAGCATATAGTATCAAATAGAATATGAATTACGAATTCATACCTTCTACAATACTTCGATAATAACTCATACTAATACCAGTCCGGCACCTCCATACTTTTCTATATGCTTTTGCATACCATTTTCAACTAACTTGTCTCGCTTGTTGTCAACTTCTTTGCACTTTGCATCTAAGTTCAAGCTTATTTCTTTCATGATGATCCTTTCTGATCTTTGAATTCCAACCAACCTGAGTATTTTCAGCTTCTAGTAGCCCATATGCTCCCTTGGACCAGACTTGATTTCTCGTCGCCATCCACCTTCCTTATCAGCTCACTACTACAAAAAAAGCTCACAGAGCCATGTTGAAAAAGGTCATAAAAAACCTGATTTTTCAGACGGGTTGTAAAGGGTGGGGGACTCTATTAAACACAAATAGAGCCCTGTTTTAGAAATGGGCTCTATACCCGGTTATAGAGCCCGATTTTCCGTTAAAGAAGATGATTCTGTTGGGATAAATATATTAAAAAAATCTTCTAATGTTATATTTCCGGTTGTTATGTCAAATATTAGGAAAATGGATTAACATGAGCTTATATCAGGAGTAATTTTGTTCACATAACTGATAAAGTAGAAGTCTTTGATATTGTATTCTGAATGGTGACAAGCTTATCAACCAATTGAGGATCTATAGAAAGTGGAAGTGATATAAAGTGAGTGTCTTCAAGAGTTGAGATTTTAACGGCATGCACAAAATCATGTGTATGGAAACCACGTATCAGCATGTTAAGTAAAACGAAAGCTAAAAAAAGATTTTCATTAAAGCATGACAAATTAATCTACTTAGTTAGCTGATCGACATATTTATTACCAAACATAAAGAACAGCAACTACTGCAACAAGGATCACGTGCTTGTAAATGTGAAAAGATGGGCTGGTTGATTAGGTTGGGCAACAAGTCAAAACGATTAAAGGTTGAAACGGTCACTGGTATAGGTCAAAACAACATAGGTTGGGTTGACCCGTAAACACTTTTTTGTCTTTTTAATAAATCAAGATTACAAAAATAATAGTATTACACTTATTATCTTAATATTAGAGCAAAACGATTTAAAATGTTTTATACATTATAGATAAACTTTGGGAGATTTTCAGCCCGTTTGACCATGTCTCCTCACCCATTTGAAATACAACAAAATCCTAATCAACTCAGTTATAAGTAAATGGGTCAAAATTTCACCAAAGAAAGCATGTATGAAAACTGGTGTCTTTTTCCTATAACCAACCTCGTCAATTATGGGCCGAATTCTTTCAGCAACTCTAACTATAAATGTATTAAACAGAATATTACTTGATCAGTTGGTGGAAACCATGAAGATGATAGTCACATTAACAGGTCGAAATTCCATCACTTTGTGTCAAAATATTACTTTCATAAAAAGTTGTAACATGAATATTATGCAAATTTACCCATGTTTCATTTTCATATATGTTATATGCAAGTTCCTTACTTCACTCTGGCCTAGACTTTTTTTTTTTTTTTTTTTGAATCTTCCAAGAAGTGACATGCAGGGTGCACATTAACTGCACAAGTAGAAGCCTAGTTTGTGTATAATGAGAACAAATGAATATAATCAACGCAAGGTGACTAATGGTTATATCTACTTTTTCAGCCATCACACCGAGGGATATGAACCTGTTGTGTCATCATTTTAGCTACAGAGTAGTCATTAAAATCCAAATAAGTAAACATATCATGAGATTGTCAACATAATTCTCATTTATAACCTTTAAAGATATATGAAAATTGGTGTAGTAATACTTTTACTGCTTGGTTTATGTATCATATTGTTTCACACTTTTTTAAAAGTTATATTAAAACGTTGATGTTTGTACCTGATAATCCGAATCACCAGATTCCCACTCGAACCCGATAACCCGATTCCTAATCGGGTCAATTATTCCTTACGAAATGCATATATACACAATACACAAGAAGCACAAAAGTATACACCTAACTGTCTGAGTAAGTAACTGTATATGCATCCATCTAACAGCAACTGACTTTCAAAAGTCAAAGTCACATGAAACTTGAGCAATTGAGATAAGTAACAAAACAATTCTGCCTCATTTCAAATGCACAAAACATGTTCATATTTTCGTTTTTTCACAACGATATACAATTGAACCAAAAAAAATCAATTAAATGCTAAAATTTAGTGACTAATGAACACAATTACTCGGATGAGGATGGTGAAGCTAGCAATTGTAAAACAAGTAAATGAATTGCCTAAATCAAACTACCGTAATATTTATGAAAAACTACATAAAGGGCTACAATTAGACCAAATTGATAAATTAAATTCCATTTTGCGAAAATTGATAAATTAAGCATAATAGAGAAGTTTTACAATTTAACCTGTGATGCCGACAAAGATGGTGCTTGTTCTAGAGAGTGTCTCGGTTAAAAAGTTGAAGGCAATGGAAGTAGAGTGCGTGTGGAGGAACAAATGGGTAGTTCCTTATTTACAGTTTTCATGATGAATGAAGTAGTTTGGTGACTGACTAAGAAGACGGCACCTGGCAGTTTTTTAGGAGTATTATTAAATGAGGTTTTAAAAAAGTTTTTTTATAGTACGTTTGGCGAAATGGACCGGGTAGGGCTGGAGCTAAGACTTATATTAAAAGCTGAAATTAAAATTTGTATTTTTATAAACTTGTTTGTCAAATGGGTTTGGGTTAGGACTGTGGCTTATTATTTCGAAATTACTAAAAAGAACATAATTAAATTAAATGAGTTTTTGTATATGTTAGATATTTTTGTGGGTAAATAAGTAATTTATTCTTCAAAAGCCCCGGTCTAAAGTTTTTAGCCCCTTTTATGGGGCAAAAGTTTTTAGCCGGCATATTTTACAAGCCATTCCATAAGCTCCTTGACAAACGATACTTAAGAGGTGTTTCTTTTTTTTCCTTACCTAATGTCATGTGAGTCTCACGTTCTATATGAGTCTCTTAATGAGGGGAGATCATATTTATATGCCTTGGGGATATAGAGAGGTACTAGTGGAAAAATGTGGTTTCCACATAAATAAAAGCATTATTAAATACTTTGTGTGAACCCATTCTATTAGCTAAGGGAAAAAGAAAAACCCCCTTATTTTATTAGCAAACTTATTTTAAAAGCCCAATCCTCATATAAGCCCCCGCCAAACATAGCCAAAATCTTTATATAAAAAGTTCATCCTTTTTTTTAAATAAGCCACAAAGTTTGGGCTTATAAAAAACCTCTTATATAAGCTCATTCATATAAGGGTTATGTTTGCTAAGAGACTTATAGAGGCTTATTGGGGCTTGGGCTTTTAAAATAAGTCGGTTTATAAAATAAATCTTGTTTGACAGGCTTATGGAGACTAATGGCTTATATCATAAGCCCAAGTCCATAAAATTGGGCTTATAGGAGCTTATGAATAGTTAAATTACTTAAATATAATTAAAAATATAATAAATTATCACGTAAAAGCTGAATATATTTATGAATTTTACTTAATATATTTTTATATGATTTTACATTAATAAGCTTCAACTCCAATTAATTCGCCCAAAAGCTTTATAAAAATATAAAATTCAACTTTCAACTTATAATATATGCCCCAACCTCAGCCCCAGCCCCAGCCCCAGCCCCAGCCCCAGCCCATTGCGCCAAACATACCCAAGCTTAAACAAACTCTTTGAGTATTCATACCAAGACTACCATTTCTCTATCCATATCATGTATTGAGAACTTGAAACTGACAAGATCTTCTTAAAAACTCTATAACTATAGTTTTAACGATGTTACACGATATTAAATGATACATTAGAATATATTCGATAGCAAGAAGATAAAAATCGATTCATTGTGATAGGTACCATGACAAAACATCGCGTCTTTTTGATAAAGTCGATATATCGATAAAATTTACGATAGGAAATCTCCCTATAAATGCACTATTTGCGTTTGTGTTTTTATTCTTCCAATAGAGTTATACTCTAGAACTTAGTTATACTTAGAGAAGGAAAATGAACTCTTGAAAGTGTTGGAAACTTTTAATACAATAGATGTCTTTTCCTACTTTACAATGATCTCTTATAGGCGAGGAACAACATGGATGTCCATGGGGTAAAAGATACATGTCAACTTACAACACGCTAAAGTATAGTTCGTACTTTAACTTCTATTCCTAGTATGCTACCAGTCATACTTTCAGCGTAACATTGTTGGCAATTGTTTGTACTTTATACCAACTATAGTACTTCTTGGCTTTTGATAAGTGCTTTGAACTTATCTTCCTATTCCCGCCTAAACTTTAGAACCTTAGTTGCTCATCCGAGGCACTGTGATTGAGAAGATCTTTCAAAGAGTTAGTTTGTTATTCATCACGAAATCTTGGTTCTTGATCTTCACTCTCTGAGTCACACCTCAGGTTGTGATGAGTCTTTCTTCTTTACACTCTGAAGAATATCTTGAGGATAACTCCCTGATGTTATTACATCAGGGACGTGTATTCACTTAGGTTATTTTTCATTCAAATCTATGTTTGGATCTGTTATGGTCTCAAAATAGGCCTTCATCACTTTACGCCTGGTTAGACATGTATCCAACTCGAAACTTTGATGTCTTCATCACTTTATGTCGTGAGGTCTCCGAATATTTACCCTTATCACGTTTCATGGAGGGAAATGGACAAGACTATTGATTAATATGGTCGTAACCACTGTCTCTTGTCCCGTGATAGGGCTTATGAGAAAAAAGGTTTCAAATGATCCCTACTACCCTTACATTTATGTGTAACATGGTTTTTATAGTTGTTATATATGTTATGTAATGAGTTTTGAGGAAGAATGTTGATCCAAGGATTTTCATGTCCTCTTTAGATTTCTATCAACCTGGTTTATTAATCTAGTTCAAGTCCTCTTTTGATTCAATATCAGGAAGGTCGCAAAGGTTTCGCAAAAGTTTATGGGTTATCGATTTCATTTTGAGTTTTCGAAATACAACTCGAAACCATGTCGAAATTGATCTCAAGTTAAAGAGGAAAGTATTCTAAATTGAGTAGTATGATTATTATAATATAAAACATAATACGACTAGAGATGTCGATGCTTTGATCGGCTATAGGGTGTGAAAATAAGAAAGTGAGTAAAGAAGCATAACAAAAGGGTTTTTTCAAATTTTTTTTATTTTTTATTTTTTTTTTTTAATAATGGAATTCAAATAGTGAACTTTTGAGTAGAGATGGCAAAACGGGCGGGGCGGGCTCGGGCCACAGGCTTAAACTGACATGGATCAAACGGGCTCATGTTCTACGAATTGCGTTAGAAAAAATCCAAAACGACCAACAAAAATCTCCGAACGTAACACCTTATTTATATTTAAATAACTAAATATATTATATCTATGAATTTTTCTTTAAAAACAATTGCAATATTCTCAAATTAAAAGAAAACATGTGACCGTTAATGTCATTTACCTTTTAAATGGGGCGCCATACATGCCCATTTTTTAAAAAAATGAAGAGGCTAAATGCTCCAAAATATTTAACAAATTAGCTCATAAAAGCCCATTTTTTTAGTTTGTGCATAAATTGCCACCACTACTTTTGTGCCAATTGGGTAAAAGCAATATTTTGAAACCTGGGTCGACTTGGCCAGTTGAACCGGTTTTGGCTAAGAAAACCGGGTTTATAAAAACGGGTTAACCAGTTAGACCCATCGGGTTTTAAATGACCTGGATTAATCCGGTTCTTGAAACCCGACTGGGGTTGTTTTTTTTTTCTTCATTTTTTTAATAGAAAACCGGGTTGACCCGATGGTCAAACCAATTAAACCGGTAAAAAAATAGTTTTTTTAAATAGAAAACCAGGTTAACTCGGCAGTCGAATCAGTAACCAGTGACTCGACCGGGTCGATTAAAAACCAGTTTTCAAAACATTGGGTAAAAGAATGTATAATGAACATCAAATTTCCCTTTGATAACTATTCCCGCCAAAAACAAAATATTTTAATAGTGTTCAAGGAAAATTAACCATCTTGTTATGTCTTATAACCAAGCTATTAAATTTGGAGGGAAAGATTTTCATAGCCCGCTAATTTTCCCCGCCATTTCTTTCACCAATTGACCCACGTTTCTCCTGCCCTCTGTATTCAAAAACCATCAAATGGCTTTGAAATAGTGTGGTTTTGATGTTTTTTCTCCCTAGGCCAAATAGTAATTGAATTAAGGAAGCGTTCCAATTTTTATTGAATTAACTACATACAAACCAATGTATCAGTCTCCCTTCATTCTTGTATATGAGATTTCATGTCACAGATTTTTTTTTTTTTTTTTTTTTTTTTTTTTTTTTTTTTTCCTTGGTTGAAATAATTGTACAAGAAAGATGCTAGCTAGGTATACAATATTTGTTTTCCCTTATTACATACTGATCAATTGGATGCTTTGTTTTGCTATACTCAAAGGCAATTGCATGTTACCTTTTGTTACATATTTGTATATTTGCGTGCAGGAACTTTTTGATGAAATGTCTAATTTGATTTTATTATCAACATACATAAGACTCGATTATATTATAATAATCACATATGAGTACACGGTCTTCCATCTGCGTTATATTGTATATATATGTAATATGTAATTTAATGTAATATGTAGTGTACTGTTACGTAATGAATGCTTTTGACTGATTCAGTCCGCTTTTCCACGAAGGTCTATCGTGACTAAGTGGTGAATTGGTTGAAGATGCAACACATTGACGTAGTGGGATTTGTGCTTCATCTGCAAATATTTCGAGTCTACATAGTCTCACGCCTAGGTGTGCATAAAGTAAGTTCTAGTTATGTCTCTTCGTTTTCCCAAAGCTAGTCTCATTATATATGCTTTATCAACTACTTAAACTTGTTTATAATCTTTAGATAGAAAAGATAACAAGTTGAATAGAAAAACCAATTTAGCGTAACAAATAATCAATCAAGAGGATTAGAGGTTGCCATTGGACTCACTTATAAGTAAATTGATAAATACAATGAACCTGCTTTGTACCAAAAATTATCTTTTCTACATGTGGCTAGTCCATAACACAGTTGATTTTTTAAGAAACATCTTGTTTTAGACTTTTTCTCCGTATTAGTCATGTGATTTTAATGAGAATCTTCTCATGCTATATATTCTTTCACTTTGCAGACAAACCTGGTGTAGGAGGGTTCAGTATGGTTGTAGCTCTATATTCTACAAGTTGCTTTGTTCATGGAATTAATGATGATGCTTTTTCAACCCAATCGGATGCATCATTGGCCCTAGTGATTGGCTTATATGTGCAAACTGCAAAGTACTACTTACGGAGTATAATTTATACCTCTATCAAGATGTGGCATTAATTAAAATGTTGCTATTGTTTGGATGAAATGTCCAAAACGTTAAATTAAATTAATGTTTTAACCAACATAACGTTTTTGTAAGTGTTAAAATGAAGAGCATCAACACTTTACACCAACTGTTGTCTTTGATCATTAACAATTGCAACACCTTTTAAAAGTGTTGCATTTTTCTTAATAATTTTGCAACACTTGAAGAAAAGTGTTGGTTTAAATCTTAATATGCAACATTTATTTTGAAAGTGTTGCTTCATAATTAATTTGATCAAAAAAGCAACACCTTTCAAAAGTGTTGCCTCTAAAATGTTGCATTAGGCTTATTTTGTTGTAGTGTTATTTCCTGGCTGATGTTGTTCGAACACCTTTGTTAATTTCACAAATTATAATTGTAAAATTAATTTGGCATAAAGCATAAAAAAAATGTGTCTTGTTCTCAAACAGCACGAAGTATAATTAAGCCGAGAAGTCAAGGAGCAATCATATATATCGAATGCTCGGGTTTTATTACCAAAGAGGCACAGTCTTGAAATAGTTTTGATAAAGACAAACAATATTTACAGATTTAACATGTAAACAAGGAATTAGTATATGTTAAAGTGACTAGCTGCATCCTGGCACTTGTGAGTACGGCGCAAATTAAGTAAACCAGATAGACGATGCATTGTGCTTGATCAAGTGCTTGTGAAATATTTGAATTTGTATTTTCGCCTAAAAAATACTTAACAACGATAATCATGGTTATTAGTATGTTTGGTTCAATTCACAACTTAATTTGGACTGAAAACAGAATTAGGACCAGTTTATTAGAAAGAACCAAACCAAACTTGAATCCTCATGACTGATTCGGTTATCGGTTATAGGTTCTAACAGATCTCTTCTGGGTAAAACTGATTATTTTCTGCCACTTCAAAAGTTGATAAAAAGTTCTTTGAGCCTGAAAGCCTAAAATTACATTGATCGGGACTGAATCAGTTTCAACCAAAGCAAAACTACCCTCAAACTGTTTATTAGAATTTTGGTTTTTGTTTGTGTACATATGGTGTTGTTTCAAGCTGTGGTTATGTGCTTGAAACTTTGAATTCTTGTAATTTTGCTATTTTCTTTTAGTGATATTTTTTAATTATATATTTGATGCAGTGAAAAGCTCGTTTTAGTAGATGTGCATTATAAAAATTTTAATATGGTTTATCATAAATTTAAGACCCCCATGCATATTTTCAATAACTATAAATTTTGTAGGTAAAAAATAACGAGTTAACCCGACCTGTGACCCGTGACCCGCTTACCAAAATGACTTATTTCGACCCAAAAACCAGTTTAACCCGTTCCTCGACCCAAAACCCAGTTTGACCAGATCCATTTCGACCCAAACCCAGTTTGACCAAAATCCATTTCGACCTGTTACCAAACCTAACCTTGCCATTTTGCCACCTTCAATATCATAAAAGAATACAATGTTTGATCTCTTTCATATAAGCATTTAGTATTTCGTTAAGATAAATATACTTGGCATCGTACATTCATACATTTTTTTAACGGAATACATAGAATAAAGTGCTTAGTTTTGATTCAAAGAATTAAAAACATGTCGTGTTTCTAATCAACAAGCTGGGCAACTGAATCTTGAAAATTTTTTATAAAGAGACAAATTGAAATAAAGTTTAAAGGCTTGTAATAACAATTAATTGGGACTGAAACAGGCATGTCATATAAACTTAGTTAGATTTTCGGCTCAACTTTTGTTTTCGATAGCAGTTGTCAAATCTGATCTGGTCTAGCTTTTTCATCCCGGTTATCGAATGTTTTGGTTACTACCCTTATTCAAATAGAAGACAAAAAACAAAGTTAATCAATGCGGCTATTTGTTTTTCTATAACTAATTTCTGTAACTAGATTATCATAAAATTCAGTAACTAAAGTCCACAGAAGTCTGAACTTCAGTAAACTGATAATTTGATGCGTGTACGGGTAGATCTATTTTTTTGAATCTGATATGCAGGACAGTGTAGCAAGTGATATCAGTTAAAGTTTGCTATCTTTTGACCTATAAATAATTTTGGTTTTAATGCCTCATAGAATATCCAATATGCTGCAGTACATAAATATAAACCCTCAGTACTTAACAGAATTAATCAACGAATGCTTAACAACACTAATCAAGAACCTAACAGCCTTTATTGAAACCCATTACGCACACTATGAATGTTCTCTTTTTTACGTGTTTTATTTCTTGCCAAGTGAACGCAGAACCGCGTCGATACAACCTAACTTAACGACTTTGTTGTACAACTTTAAGCTGCATTATATGTATTTTACATTAACGTAAAAAGCTTATTGAGATTTTGGTTTTTCACATTTGACCACTGAATGTTGAGTATCGTTTCAGTATTCATGACTTAACAAGTAACAACTTAATGTAATGTACTTTTTTGGCAAATAAATTAAACGAACGTGTATTGATTTTGATAAAAAGTTATCCAAATTAAAATTACCATTTTTTGAAGCATATTAACTCTTAACCCGAATGAGTTTATAACTTACTATCGAACCTCAATTACGTGACCTCGATCATGACTTAATTGATGAATTGACAGATTATAACAAGCAAAGAAACCACACTTATCACACAAATCAAACGTCGCATCTTTAATTCAATTCACAAATTTTGATTTTATCTACAATTATGACGATACAAGAAGAAAAAATATCTAAACCAAATATTGATTCATTCATGATACAAGATGTATCAAACTAACGACATCAGCATGTAACAAATCAAATCTAACAACAAACTAAGAACCTTCCAGAATTAACGATAACAGTAACTAGTCAAACACGGGTGTACCAGCGAACTAAGGACCTTCTGAACTAACGACATCATATCAACAACTAATTCAAGAATTTACCAACGAACTAAGAACCATCTGAACCAACGATAATAGCGACTAATCTAAGAAGTACTAGAAGGCCCTCTCGAACACCTTTTCGCAAACGCTTGATCTATCAGCTCAACCAACATTTCATTCATCGGTTTTAAATCTTTACTATGCAGCATCAGAAGGAGATCATCATTTTTTGAAACAGCCAACTTTTCAATCAACGATTCGCGAGACAGATTATACAAACCGTCAATCTTGAGATTCTTAGCGGCCTCTACCAGATACAACAGACTCACTTTATCAATATTGTTAACAAATTCTTGATCAAACAATTTCAGTGCTTCCTCATCAGCGTTGTCATTTGGGACGTGCTTACTGCAATACTCAATTACCTTCAAGAGAGTGATACTGCTGATATTTCTGACCAGATCATCTTTTTGGTCGATTATTGTTTTGAGGTTGACTGATAGTTTTGCAGCCTCTTCGTCGATCATGAAAGAATCACCGTCAGAGCTCCTCAAAGAGATTGTGTTTGACATGTTGAATTGAACTAGAACAGATTAGAAAGATTGTGTTTGAAGGTATGAATTGCATGGATTGAAGATAGTTATATACAAACCAATAGAAGAGGGAACTAATTAAAGTCTAACAGAAAATAACAGAAATTTGAAAATATTTAAAATGTGCATATAGGCCCTCCAAATTATATCAAACTACATATGCTAGACTTACGTGAGTGTTACATATGTGTAATCACACTAAAAGGGTAACTGGGTAATTTGGTTGCAACTTACAAACCTAACTGATTACCTTATTTTTTTTTTTTATTATTTTTTTTTTATTTTTTTTTCAGTATTAATTATTTGAAAGGAACTGATTGACTTGTTAGTTAGTCATGACTGTGTTTTGCCACATCTCCCCTATATGCTGAAGTTATTGCTGTTCATAATGCATGTTATTTAGCGTATAATCAAGGGTGGTGTGGTGCTATTGTGGAATCAGACTCTCAAATGGCGATTTCTTTATCGTCTTCAGAAACTGTCCCACCTTGGAGCCTAAGTGCTCTTATTGATGACATCCGTACTTGGTCGAAGAATTTGCAACTTACATTCTCTTGGGTTAATCGGGTAAACAATCAAGTGGCTCATTGGACTGCTCAATTTGCTCTTTCTTCGAATCAATGTACTATGTGGGATGTTTCTTATCCTTGTGAACTTACCTCGCTTGCGAGGAGTGATTTGTATGGTTTTTAGTTTTGGTTTATATAAGTTTTTATTCTCGAAAAAAAAAAAGTGGAGATGACTTGACTTATTTTATTTGTTATGGAAAATTACCGTGTGGACTTCAATGTAAAATAACATAAAAGCGGTTAACTTACTCGCTAAATTTTTACAGTGATTTGTTGACCCTTCAAAATATGTCATGAGTGAGTTGCAAAGTTCCAGAGCAAGTGAGAAATTGTAATCTGTTTTAATGTTTTGAAACCCAGGTTTGGGATCGACCCGGCCGAGTCACCGGGTCAACCCGATTAGACCCGGTTTTATGCACATTTCCAAAAATCCATTTTCTACTGTCCAAAGTTTAATGTTCAAACTCCAAACACTGCTCTGTGAAAAAATAGCAAAGAACCTGTATATAAACCTTCATAAATGTAGTTCAAAATTCAAACTAAAGACAAAAATAAGCGAAAGTTTAAAGCTCAAAAATGGCATCAAACAGCAGAAAAATAGCACAACACACCAAGTTAAAGGACATAACAAATCATAGCATGAATTAATAAAGATTATAGCCTAATGCTAATCCAAAATGAACCTAACATCAAAATGCAGTAAATAGCACAAGCTTTCAGTGTCATTTAAAACAAAAAATAACCTTAAGGTTCAAGCACAGGGGTCCTAAACTCCTAATCATGCTAAGCACTTTGGATATCAGAACCCGAATTCAATCTAACAAGTGGAAACTAATCACAAATATGAGTGAATATACACCATAAGAAAGTCATATCAAACAAAAATAGCACCTTAATAATGGAAAAACAAAATAAAAATAAAAATAAAGAGTCAAACTTAAAAAGAAAAAAAAAAAAAAAGAAGAGAGAAAATCCAAACCCGACCGGGTTTCAAAACCTGGGTCACTCCCGACGGGTCTAACCGGTTGACCCAGTTTTAGAAACCTGGGTTTTTTGACCGGGTACCGGTCCGACCGGTTGACCCGGCCGGGTCGACCCGGGTTTGAAAACATTGATCTGTTTAGTTTTGGTGATTAGGGTTTTTAGAGATAACTCTTTGTATTTTTTTTGATACCATGTAGAATTATATCATATTCCCATTAATCAATAATGAGTACAATGCCAAGTATAAATACTTGTAAAATGAGAATTTTTTTTTGAACAGCGACAAGAATATATATATACAAATGGAGCATCCTAGTAAGGCACTAGGAGACCAAGATACAATGATTAATTACAGAGGTGTTTTGTGGGTTATCGAACCACTCAATCCAGTTCACATTAGACCTTTTAAGCCTGCTAGCAATCCAGTTAAATGAAAACAACTTAATGTCATTAAGAAGCAGATCTTTGGAAGGTCGTTTGGTGGAGAAGGACATCTCGTTTCGGAATCTTCAAAGGGCCCAAAGGGTTGTTTGAACGACAACATAAAATTGAATCACTTGATGGGCTGGAAGGGAAATTCTATCTGCTAGGTTTACCGCGTCTGAAAGGGAAGTGATTGAAGCGTCCTGAATATTCCACCATGTAAATACCTTTGTCCAAGTTTCAGTAGCAACATAACAAGATGTAAAAAGATGTTCTTCCGTCTCTATATCCTCATCACAAACAGGGCACCGTGTTGAGTCTAAATCAACTCCTCTCCGATCAAGGTTGAATCTAGTTGGTAGCCTCTTATGAAGTATCCTCCAAGATGAGATATTGATTTTAGATGGAAGAGCTTTATTCCATCTAAAAGGTTGCGGGTTTAAGGGATGTAAAACCTTAGTGATGTGATATCGCATGCTCTTAACAGTGAACACACGATTGTCACTTATAGTGCAATCCCAACAATCATGGTTATTGGAGAGGCGGAGGTTAGTTAAGAGGGTTACTAGTTCGTTTAGCTCTTGATGCTCAGTAGCTGATTGAATGGGCCTTACCCAAGGCCAAGGAAAATGAAGACCAAAAAGGGATTAGTGTGCCATTCCCTGGATGGGGTAGATTAGTAACAACAGTAGGTTGTGGAGCCCGATCACAGACTAGGAAAACTGAATAGATTCCAATCTAAATAGCCTAGGGAAGGTAATGTTGAGAGGGGGGCCCCCAAGCCACGAGTCTAACCAAAACCGGGTGGTTTGACCATTTCCAATTTTACGTTTAAATAAGGATGGAAGAGTTATACCATATGATAAGAATTCATCTTTCAACCACATTATTTGGTACCATGGCCCCGACTTGTACAATATAGAAGAACCCATTTGAAGGCCTCCTTGATGGCTATGAATTGAAGCAATTATTCTTCTCCATAAGGCAGTTTCCTCATTTAGAAAACGCCACCACCATTTTGATAACATTGCTTGGTTGAAAACCTTAAGACTTCCAATGTTTAGACCACCTTGTTCGAGTGGGGCGATTACTTTCTCCCAAGCAACCCATGCAATCTTCCTTTCTTCCGAATTGCCACCCCAAAAGAATTTTCTACGGAGTTTTTCAAGGTTATTGATGATGGTTATTGGAGCCTTAAAAATGGAGAAGAAGTACACGCCCAAGCTACCAAGGACGGACTTGATGAGAGTTAAGCGACCTCCATAAGATAAAGTTTTGCATTTCCACTTAGAAAGCCGATTTTGGAATCTCTCAACCAAAGGAGACCAATGAGTGCATCTAGACATGTTAGCACCAATAGGTAATCCTAGATAGATGAAAGGAAGTTGTGAGGGTTGACAACCTATTTCAAGAGCAAAGGAGTTAAGCTCAGTAGTATGAACTCCAATCCCATAAAGTTTGCCTTTTTTGAAGTTCATCTTGAGCCCGGATGCAAGGTAAAAGCATGTAAGAATACTAGACAAGTTTCTTGCATTTTGGATGGACCAATGACCAATAAATAAATCATCATCCGCAAATTGTAAGTGAGAAATGGGAACCTTCTCAATGCCTACTTCAGCTCCAATAAAGATGTTGTTGTTTGTTGCTTCAAGGAGAACAACATTTAAAGCTTCAACCGCTATGATGAACAAAAAGGGAGATAGAGGGTCGCCTTGTCTAAGTCCCCTTTCGAGCTTGAACTCCTTAGTTGGAGATCCATTAACTAGAACCGAAGCAAAGGCCGAGTTAAGGCAAGATTTAATCCACTTTCTCCATTTTTCACCAAAACCCATTTGAGACATGATTGAATCTCAGAAAGACCAACTAAGTGTATCAAAAGCCTTCTCGAAGTCCACTTTAAATAATAGAAGTTTCTTCCTATGCTTCTTAGCCCAAGATATTATTTCTTTAACCATAAAAGGTTCATCAACAATTTGTCGGCCTTTGATAAATGCCATTTGAGCTTCACCAATTATCGAGGGTAAGACACGACCAAGGCGATTTGCAAGGATTTTTGAAATGATTTTGTATTGGCAACCAATAAGACTAATTGGTCTAAAATCACCAAGGATGATTGCATCATCAACTTTAGGAACAAGAGTGATGAAGGAAGAGTTACAACCACGGGGTATGTGATACGTGGGAATCGCACCAGGCTTTACCTCTCAAGGGATCTTGAGAAGCTTACAACCCCCACCAGGCAGTGTACCTGATCGTTGTAGTATAGTATAGTGACAAGTACCGGGGGATTGATCGTTCAGCTAGGAATAGTATCGCTAGGATTAGAAAACCTAAATACTATTTCTAAAGGTGAGGGATGATTATTTTTGTATTTTTATATTTTTTTAGAAAAGCAAGTAAAAATCTCGGGTTTGAAAGATTTGGGCGGAATTAGTTGCTAGTCAACTAACCCAATACTAAAGATGCAATCAAAATAAAATACAAGAAATGAAAATAAACTAAATTAAACTAAGGTTGTGAGCAATAAGTGGAGAAAAAGTGTTTACTTAGATTTCACTACTCCCTAGATATCTTTTACACATTAATTACTTGTTATAGTTGCGTGGATGACGGATTGTATTCCTTAATACCATTCATGGGGTGGCGCACTTAATTCCCCAATCCTATGAGTGCCTACTTCACTCCTATGTCGAGCCGGCTAAGAAGCTCCTAACATGGGATCATTAGAATTTACTCATGCATTAAATACAACCAATAAAACCTAGTGCACGTCAGTTCATGTTTCCTAAGACGTTCAAGCATGTTACCATTTGGAAGTCTGCCAGTTTTCTTAAGCCTAACATCGAATTCATTCATCCAATACAACTATAAACAAGTAATCAACACATAATTAACATCTAGGTTTCATTAGATCCAAGCAAACACAAGATAGATCTAGCCTAGCATGATGGAATTAAGACAAGAACAAGATATAGACAACCAACACATAGACATATTGATTGAATTAAGAGAATACTTATCTCAATTACACATGAAAGGTATCAAGGGCTTAGAACCCTTGAAAAACCTGTAAAATTCGTACCAAGTTCGTACTTAGGGTTTCTCCAAAACTTCTCTTTTTAATGTGAAATTTAGAAAACTATATATAGGAAATAGGGTCTGGCGGTGTCAAGACAAATTTTGTGACGCCGTTGATGAGTGCTCAAACACTCATCGTTTTTGATATATTTAAACTGCCAAAACGCACAAAAAC
This sequence comes from Artemisia argyi, assembly GCA_030686995.1. Taxonomy (NCBI): domain Eukaryota; kingdom Viridiplantae; phylum Streptophyta; class Magnoliopsida; order Asterales; family Asteraceae; genus Artemisia; species Artemisia argyi. The sequence goes on from CM060685.1 coordinate 63,034,484, forward strand.
AATCAAAAAGATATCAAAATACTTAAATTATCCCAGGGATTGTGTTTTATGTGTTTTAAAAGCAAAATGTGCAAAAACAAAGAAAAAACGTACAAAGTTTGCAGTATTGGCAGTTTCAGTCCCCCAAGTTTCAAAACTTGTCAAATTTAGTCCCTAAGCATTTATTTGGAAAGAAAAAGTCAACCCAAGGTTTTGAAAGTCAATTTCACAAAATATTACATTTGGGTTGCAAGTTTTCCAAAATTACATATTTAGTCCCTGAAAAATCCAAAAATGGCAAAAGTGGTCCCTGGGAAGTTTTGGAATTTTGAAAATTGGAAAAATACAAAAATGGTTCTTGGAGTTATGGTTATTGGCAATATTGGTCCTTATGGTTACTTTGGGAATATGACAACATCAGCCCTCAAGTTTGCAAAAATTTCTCAATTGGTCCTTGTTGATTCACTATTAACCAAACGGACCCCTATGTTTTATTATAAACCCAAAAACCAAAGCAAACCCAAAATACCAACCCACCCCTGATCCATTAACACCCAGCCCACCACATGACCCGGCCCACTCCCATTTTATTAATAAAATTAGCCGGTCAAACAAACCCCGCTGACCATCTTCTTCCCCCCAACCAAATCCCACAAAACCAGGGAGACCTTTCCCCCTCCTCTCACCTTTTCACCAGTTCCCCCCCCCTCCCCACAATTAATGATCCTCACCTAATAAACCCACCACAATTAATTCCACCACCAACCCCCCACCAGAACCACTCAAAATGACCCCGTATAAGTTTTGGCGCCAAAATTCAATCCAATGGCCAGGATTGATCTAAGCTAAATTGAATGGATGGGATTTGGTCAGAGGGTCAACACAAAGACTTTGGGACTCTCAGTTTTCAAGTGGAAGCCATGTGAGAAGAGAAAGGCATTATTTTGAGGTCGTTATATATAGTTTAGCTCATATGAGCTTCGAAATGTGTAATTTTCCTAGTTTTTATATATTTTCAGTTTATTTTCAAAGTATTGTAACTCTTTTTATCAATGAAAGTTTAGTCTAAAGTTTAATTCTCATTTTCACTTTTCAAAGTCTCATTTCAAATTCTCAAGTTCTAATTAAGTCATCTAATGTGTGTTTAATCTACTCAGAAGCTCTCACAAACTCAGAAACAAGATTTTATAAGCATCATAAGCTTGTGTGAACACTCTTAACTCAGTTTTCAATAATTACTAAAAATTTAAGAAAAATCAAAAATAAATAAAAAATTGGTGATCATTGACTGAATGAGCATGGAGCACAGTGTATTGTGGATGGCTGTGGGTTAGGAACCTCATGGGAGGGCATTAGGATTGGTTTACTTGGTTCTTTGGTCCTTATCAGTTGGCTTGGAAGGCTTTGTAAGCTAAAAATCTCACATCTTTAGTATTAAGTAGCTTTAACTGTTCATTTAAGTTTATTTTAGTTAAATATTAGTATATAGATCAGTAGTAATCATTTGTTTATGTTTTATGTTTGTCTAAGTAAAAATCTCTTCCTTAACTGTTTTTAGAGGGGTGTTTGGTTGTAACTTGTATGGTGTGTTCAAGCTGTATAATTGTGCATCTCTTTGCTTCTATCAGTTGTGTGGTGTATAAAGGCTCAGGGAAACAAGTGACTTGGTACCAAAGTTAGCAAAAGTCAAAATCACAAAGAAATACTCACCACAGTCAACTGTGGTGAGTTATGAAGTGAAAAATCCATCAAACCAATTCACAAAGTGTATTGTTCACTTAAGTTAACTTGTATATAGCTTAACATATCATTTTAAGTCACTAAATCAGCTTCACAAGTTCACAAAAGTCAAATCTTACAATTTCTCTAAAAGTCAAAAGTACCAAACTCAGTTTTTTACCAAAATGGAATGAATTAAATTGAATTTTGTGTTGTGTTTGGAGGTCTGAAAATTGTTGTGTGTTAACTATACCAGTTGAATTTGTGATTCTCAAGTTTGTTATATTTTTGTGAATTTTTCCTAAGGTCCAAAATGCCCTTGGAAGTAGCCTGCAGGGCAAGCTAGTTGCCCTGTCTCACCAGACTTGTTTCACACCCCCACCTTTGGTGGTGTTTCGTGACTGACCCAGTGGGTCCCACAGCTCCTACTTTGCACCATTCAACCCCCCTCCTACCCAGGATCAAGGGTTGACCACTTATTTGACCATAAGACCAGTGGACCCCACTTTATTTGACCCCAAAAACTTGTCCCAAATCTGACCCAGAAACCAATTGAGCAAATTGCTTATTGGTGCTTTTTGGCTTATTGAAGCCACTAATTTGGCTTATTCTTGCTTATTCTAGTGTATTAAACTCAGAGAAACCAATAGTTGTCATTGTGGACCCCACATCTTCCATTTGAGCTATAAAATCTCCACAGTCAACAAAAGTCAACTGTGGGATTAATAAGCACTTCAAGTGCTTATTTCTTGGGTTAAAATAAAAGTGTTTTTATTAAAAGTTGTTGTTTTTAGCTTATAATCAATTTAGAAAAAGAAAAAAACCAAAAAACCAACTTTAATATTAGTGATAGCTTCTATTTAATAGGACTTATCAATTTTATTTTTCTTTTTAGCTTATTTAAAAGTAATATATCATTTTCATATTTTTAGAAATTCTATTTTAGGTTAAAATAATTTTATAAATTTTTCCAGATTTTTATTTTGTCTTTTAGTGGTTTTTCTAATTAATTTTAGTTTAATTTAGTTTTAATTAATATTAATCAATTAAATAGCATAATTAGATTCTATATAGTATAACATAGTTTTTATAATTTTTCTAGCTTTTATTTTAGTTAAAACATTTTTATAAATTTTTCTAGAATTTTTACTGTTCATTTTCTATTTTTTATAATATAATTAGTTTAATTAGAAATTAATAAGTAATTAGGTTAATAATTAGTGAATTAGTTTAAAAATACACAAAATAAACTTTTTATAATTTTTTAGGATTCCTATGATGGTTAATTAGATTTATAAAATTTTTCTTAATTTTCTAAGCCTTTTTAGTATTTTTAGTAATTCTAATTAATTTAATTAGTAATAAATAGATAATTAGTAATTAATTAATAATAAATAATTAAATAGTGTAAAAATAGTTTTTAATTTTCTTAAAATTGTCTTTAATTAATAGGATTGTAACAATTTACACTTTTAACCCTTCCAGTCCATCAGTTGTATTTTTCGTTTTGTTTGTCTGTGTACGTTTTTAATCAAAACGTACGTTTTTAGGTTTTAGCTCAAATCTTCGTAATCCAAATCCCCGTAATCAATCACATAGCTTTCCTAAGCTATTTTTGTAATAATTTCCAAATAATTTTGATCATAACCCTTTTCTGTGAATAATTACCCGATCACGAATACGCTAAAGTTACAATTCACACTTCAACGGGACTTAACGACCTGGTGATACCTTATATTACCCGGAGCATTGATCTAGGCTATTTGACTTAGTTGACCATTCTTTGGTTAATTTAAGTTGGTGGTTTAGCGTCAATCACCGTCATCTCGCCGCCAAAATAAATCTCGGACTGCCTTGATCCAGATCTGACGCCGTCAAGTGTTATATGTTTCCTGGCCGTCATGCATTTCCCTCTTGATGCCCTACTTCGTGACGCCTTCAAATCTGTACTGGATCGTCATGAAAATTACTCTTGACGCCGTCAAGATTTTCTTCTTGACGCCGTCACCTACTGTTCCTAGCAAGGAAAATTAAGACTTTGGCGTTTTCTTCACTTTTATGCTCCAAAAACGTCCGAATTGCTTCCTTTTCCAGATTTCTCTCCCAAAGTACCTAAAATCACAAAAGGAATGATTTAGGGTAATATTTGATAAAATAAATTCAATTTCGGGCTTAAATGACCCTCTAAAAGTGATTCATTTTTCGCCTCATCATATACCCTTACACTTGAGATTTGCTTGTCCTCAAGCAAATGCGCTTTTATTCTAATCAAAATACAAATTAGGGGTCATTTAACACTAATATAAAAGTAATTACAACAAATAATCGTTCCACTAAAGACCAATAGACAAGCACGGAGGTCATATACTAGCACTTCACAAATAGTGTTTAGATACTCACATCTCTCGGGTGTAATAAAGTATAAATTACAATATGGAAACGGAAGATATCTCTCACTACCTGTCATAGCAAAATAGATTACCATAGGCTTGGAAAAGGATCAAACCTCTACCACATGGCGTAAGCACCTAGGATAAACTATCAAAGAGGTCTTTTAAAGGGTTGTAACGATAGGTGTAGGGATATGGAAAACACGGTTTTGTTGGATAAAGGAAGTTTTACTGGTGGCGAGTTAACAATCTTGGTTAATTACATGTACAATGTGGCGTTGCTAAGCCAAGACTAGACTCGACTTAAGCTAATAAATGAAAAATAACAAAAACATAAAATGAACATAGAATAAAAAGGGATGGTAGTCCGTATATATATATATATATATTTTTTTTCTTCTAGATTTTTCGATTTTTTTTTTTTTTTTTTTTTTTTTTTTTTTTTTTTTTTTTTGTGCATACACTCTTACCCTACCATACAAAATAATACATCATAGGGAATGGACATTTCCCTTACACTTGAATCTTTACATACTTTACAATAAACTAAACTAATGACTCGAATTAAGAAAATCAAAACACTTTGAGTACTTTTAAGATTAACGTACATACGGGGGTAATAATATGATGTTCTTCCCCATTATTCCATAACATAAGTACTTTACCCATGAGTCCTAATCGTCCCAAAACAATATGTACAAGGATATGACTCGACTTAGCAACTATGTAATCAATTAGATAGTTAACTTAGGGTTTAACAAATAACAATAATGCACTAAAAATGAGCGCATACACGGAAGGCTAAGGCGATTTGGTTGTACATTTAAGTGGGGTGTAACAAATTCTTCCTTTAAGTAAAATGCTTAAAGTTAGAAACGAAAAGATAGGCTCGGAGGGGTGTACTAGGGGTTTCGTGTACTAAAAATGAGTACAACGCTAAGGATGTGGGAAAAAATTAGTTGACTTAACTAGCCAAGTAATATGACTTAAATGGTCAAGTAATTATGATACGGGTTTAACACAAGGGTGATCCTAATGCCTCTTATCATGTAGTAAATCCTACTACACGAATGTAGTCTCACTAGCAGTCTCGGGATGCATCACTAACGCAAGTTCTAGAATCTAAATGCTACCGGTACACTCATAAGCACTAATAATAAATGCTTTTCCTATCAAATCTAAAGGCGAACCTCACATATTTGGGTGGAAAATTTTTTCTGAATATACGGTTATGTGCTAGTCATACAATCTCCTATCCATGAGACGCTTGCTATGGCTAAAGTTTCACTCTTAAATGTTGTAAAAAATTTTAAATTTGGCGCTAAAATTGCACTAACAAGTATTTCTCATAGTTTTATTACACATCTACCATTAAACAAAACAAACTCAAGCGAAAGTGCATATGTAAGGTATCATCTTTTTACCCTCCCCTTACACTTAAGATGAACATTGTCCCCAATGTTCAAGTAAAGAATGTAAAAGTGAAAAAGTAGAAAGAATGAAATCAAATACTCCCCTGATTCGCTCGGTATGGATAATAAGGTGGCCAGGTTAAATCTTCCTCCAAGAAAATGAACAATCAAAGCTTCCATTCCAGAATATAAATCATCTTCTTGTCATACATAACCTGTAAAACCTTGAGAAAACAGACAAAACAACCTCGCGTAAAATCGGCGGCATCCTATATAAGTTACTAAATCCTAGAAAACAAGATAAGATATAATGCTTGTGGAATGAAGTTTGCAGATTTCCTGGAGATTATAAAACTTAATAATTCACAAAAACCATAAGACTCCGTTAGAAAAACAAAACCGGTAAAATTTCCATATTTTTACACGTGACGCCGTCAAGAATTAATTCATGACGCCGTCAGAAGTGACCTGCAGAAATTCTTATGTTAAGTTTCCAGAAAATTTCTGGAAAAACTTGGTCCTACTTCCTGGAAAATCCTGCAAAACTTCATTATGACTCAATACAAGCATTTGACTCTAACAAATACGAATATACATGTTCATTTAATATTGTGGAGAATCATGATCGGTTTGTTTCTTAAAAACATATTTGGGGTTTCCCCTTACACTTATCTTTTGCAAAAATACTTTTAGGTGGAGTTAAGACTAGGCCAAAACAACAAAGTAAAGTATTTCCACTATTTAGTTGAGAAACATGATCTACCAACAATAAAAATAAAGCATGCATACGGAAGCAAATAAAAAACAAACAAAAATAAAATCACACAAAACATGGGTTGCCTCCCAAGAAGCGCTTTTCTTTATTTACGAGTCTTGTAGCTAGACTCAAGGTCATGGGTTACTACGTGACCTCATCATCAAACGTCACATCCTCCTCACCAATCATTTCATTGTTATTTTCTTGATAATGTTTTACACGTTGTATGTTAACAGCAAATTCCCCACCTTCATCGTCTAATAACACCACGGCCCCAGTTTTAGAGGAATTCTTTACCGTAAACGGTCCATACCACCTAGACTTAAGTTTTCCCGGAAATAATCTCAGCCGAGAATTGTACAATAGGACTTTGTCTCCCTCTGAAAATTCTTTGGGTTTCTTAATCCTCTGGTCATGCCATCTTTTTACTCTCTCTTTATATGTGATGGAAGATTCGTAGGCTTCTAACCTAAGCTCATCAAGCTCGTGTAATTGCAAGAACCTATTAGTTCCAGCAATTATGTAATCTAAGTTACATGTCTTAAGCGCCCAATAAGCCTTATGTTCTAATTCCACTGGTAAGTGACATGCCTTACCATACACCATGCGAAACGGGGTCGTTCCAATAGGTGTTTTGTAGGCGGTTCGGAATGCCCATAAGGCTTCGTCGAGTTTAAATGACCAGTCCTTTCTATTTTGACTAACCGTCTTTTCAAGTATTCTTTTAATAGCCCTATTGGTGTTCTCGACTTGGCCATTTGTTTGTGGATGATAGGCGGTGGAGAACCGATGGGATACTCCATACCTCTTCACGACCTTTTCCATTTGTGCATTGCAAAAATGGGTCCCCCTATCACTGATGAGAGCTTTAGGAATCCTGAATCTCGCGAAAAGCTTTTTCAGGAAATGAATAACCACTCTGGCGTCATTGGTCCTAAGGGCTTGTGCCTCAACCCATTTTGAAACATAGTCAATGGCGACTAATATGTATTCGTTCCCCCCTAAAGATGGAAAGGGTCCCATGAAGTCAATTCCCCAAACATCGAAGACCTCACAAACTTGCATAAAGTTCTGAGGTGCTTCATCCCTATGTGATATGTTCCCGGCCCGTTGACATGCATCGCATACCTGCACCATCTCTTTTACATCATGGAAAATTGTAGGCCAATAGAATCCCACATCGAAAACCTTTCGGGCGGTAGTGTTTATCCCATGATGCCCGCCAGAGGGACCAGAGTGACATTCCCTCATAATCTTTACTGCCTCACTTCCCGAAACACAGCGTCTTATAATTTGGTCTGGACACCTTCAGAATAAAAATGGTTCATCCCAGAAGTAGTATTTTATCTGAGAAAAGAACCTTTTTCTTTCGTATCTAGTCAGGTGTTCAGGAATAAGTCTACTTGCGAGGTAATTAGCAAAATCGGCGTACCACGGCTCCGAATCAATCATTAACATGAGTTGTTCGTCAGGAAATGAATCCCTAATCTCACTTCTATCGTTCTTATCCAAGGGGTTTTCGAGATGAGATAGATGATCTGCGGCCAGATTTTCTGCCCCCCTCTTATCACGAATCTCAACATCGAATTCTTGTAGCAACAAGATCCACCGAATTAGTCGTGGCTTAGCATCATGCTTCGCAAAAAGATATCGAAGAGCCGAGTGATCAGTGAAGACGAATGTCTTTGAAAGGACAAGATATTGTCAGAATTTGTCGAACGCAAACACTATGGCTAATAATTCTTTTTCGGTGGTGGAGTAATTCTCTTGAGCGGGATTCATGGTTTTGCTAGCGTAGTAAATAGGTTGGAAAAGCTTGTCACGCCGTTGGCCCAATACAGCCCCGACAGCGAAATCGCTAGCGTCGCACATGATTTCAAATGGTAACTCCCAGTTGGGTGTGATCATGATTGGAGCTTGTGTGAGTTCCTTTTTTAAAAGATCGAACGCATCCTTGTATTCTTGGGAAAAATCGAACGGAGCATCCTTCACAAGTAATTGAGTCATTGGCCGAGCAATTTTGGAGAAGTCTTTGATGAATCTCCGATAAAACCCGGCGTGCCCCAAGAAGCTGCGAATTGCTTTAACAGTCGTTGGGTATGGTAACTTAGATATAGCTTCAACTTTAGCTTGGTCCACCTCTATTCCGTTCCCTGAGATCTTATGCCCTAACACAATCCCTTCTTTTACCATGAAATGACATTTTTCCCAGTTTAACACCAAGTTGGTTTCCTCACAACGTTTAAGCATCTTCTCTAGATTAGCAAGACAGCGGTCGAAGGAGTTCCCAAAGACCGAAAAGTCATCCATGAACACTTCCATGCTGTCTTCCATGAGTTCGTGAAAGATTGCGGTCATGCATCGCTGGAAAGTGGCGGGGGCATTACATAGCCCAAAAGGCATCCTTTTGTAGGTAAATGGTCCATAAGGGCAAGTAAACGTGGTCTTATCTTGGTCCTCAGGTGCTATGGGAATTTGAATATACCCAGAGAATCCATCCAAGAAGCAATAGTACTCGTGTCCAGACAATCTCTCTAATATTTGATCAATGAATGGTAAGGGAAAGTGATCTTTCCTCGTGGCATCATTGAGCTTTCGATAGTGAATGCATACCCGCCATCCAGTGACCGTTCTCTGGGGCACCATCTCACCTTTGTCATTCTTAACTATAGTCATTCCACCCTTCTTAGGTACAACCTGCACAGGACTGACCCATGGGCTATCCGAGATCGGGTAAATCAATCCTGCATCCAGAAGTTTGATAACTTCTTTCTTTACTACTTCCTTAATGTTAGGGTTCACCCGCCTCTGGGGTTGCACGGTAGGTTTATAATCTTCTTCCATGAGAATCTTATGTGTGCAAAAAGTTGAGTCAATCCCCTTAATGTCGGCTACACTCCATGCGAGCACCCCTTTATATTTCTTTAGGACCTCTAAGAGTTTACCTTTCTGTTCATGCTCCAAGGAAGAGTTTATGATTACCGGCAATTGGCCCTCTCCCTGAAGGAAGGCATACTCTAAATGGTTAGGAAGTTCTTTATGATCTAACTCAGGAGGTTCGATAATAGAAGGTTTGAGCTTGTTTTCGGGCTTTCGGAGCTCGAGATGCTCCGTTGCTTCATGTCTGGGGTAGAAGGAGACTGCACCAACATCCTCCATCTTTTCTACCTCTAGCAAAGGTAGAAAACTCTCGTCCCGTAGCCAGCCTTCCTCGATCTGTTCATCGAAACAACTATCAATGACATCTGTGAGTTCATCGACCTCCCCAATGAAATAGAGCCGGTTGGCTGCTTCGAGGGAGAGGTCCATAGAGTCCTTAATGTTGAAGTTGTGCTATCGGTTCCCACTCGTAAGGTTAATTTGTCGTCATAAACATCAATGACTGCACGAGCTGTGGCAAGAAATGGTATCCCTAAGATGATGGGTACCAAGTCATCCTCCTCCATATCCAGGATTACGAATTCGACCGGGAATTTGAATTTCCCAACTTTGACTAGCACATTCTCACATATCCCTACGGGGTACTTGACCGATCTATCGGCTAGTTGGATGTTCATACGGGTAGACTTTAATCCAGAGTATCCTAGTTTAAGAAACATAGAGTGAGGCATGAGATTGATACTCGCTCCCAAATTGGAAAGAGCATTCTTGATTGATAGAGATCCTATAGAGCAAGGCAGGGTGAAGCTGCCCGGATCGTCTACCTTTTTTGGTAGCCCTTGATGGGTCACCACTGAGCATTCTTCCCCCAGGGTCACAAGACCCCCGAGTTTCTTCCGATTAGCAAGTAATTTTTTAAAGTATGCGCTATACTTTGGCATGTGATAGCAAGCATCAAGGAAGGGTATGGTGACAACCGAGTCTTTTAGGTATGACAAGAATCTCTTGTTATCATTCTCTGTTTTCTGGTTCCTTAATCGGGATGGAAACGGGATTCTCACAGGGTGGTTAGGTAGGGTTGATGGGGAAGAGGTCGTCAATGGAGGTTGGTCGGGGGTCTTGCCGCCTACATCCCCCTCCTCCTCACCAGGTTTGTTTGGATCGGGGGCAATGGGGGACGAGCTAGGGTAAGGCGGGTCCTTGGTTGTTGTTCCAGCTCGAGTGGTTATCGCGAGCATGGGGTCTTTTTTGCTTACTGATGACATTTCAAGATAATCTAGGGCTGAGTTAAGCTTGTTGAAAAACTCTCCAATGTCATCCTGCTGCAAGTCGAAAAGCTCATTAAGACCTTTCATTTGCAAGCCTTTTTCTTGAGTGAAGTGACCAAGGTCATCTTCAAAAGTGCTCCTGATTTTGAATTCAGGGCCTTCCTCTCCTTCTTTTCTCTTTACCAGATTTCCCCAGAGGGTGTAATCGTCATTTTGGTAAAAAGGCAAAAGGGAGGGATCAGCATAAATGTCCCCTCCTGACAAGCATGCATGTTCAGTTGTGGCTGCTCCTCTGCATTCTTCTACCTCATGCAGGCCCCCACAGTAATCGCAGGTTAAGTAAGGATTCGACAGTTTTTTTGGTAACTGCGATCCAGCTAGGTATTCCACTCTTTTGTGAATTTTTCTCAACCGATCTGAAGTGATTTCAGAAATGCTGACAGTTGACTCAGGTTCATCCCAAGTGTCATCCTGGTCTTGAGCATATTTCTTCAGTCCTATCCCATCCTTCTTCGGCACTAAGATTGGCCAATCTTCCTTTTCTAGATTGGTTAATTCCGTTTCGATCGTTAGAGGAGATATTATCATAAAAGATTTGGACCAAGAGCCAAAGCTCAATGCCATGACGGGGAACTTGTCTTATTAAATCTTTGAATCTAATCCACGATTTATGGAAGGGTTCGTCCTTCCCTTTTCGGAAACGGAGAATCCTGTCGCTAAACGCTGAGGTTTTTCCAGGTGGAAAGAACTTCTCATAGAACTTGGATATGAGTTGCTCCCATGTGAAAATAGATTCAGAAGGGAGTTTACCATACCATCCTTGGGCTTTTTCATATAGGATGAAAGGAAAGAATCGCAATCGGGACGTGTCTCTAGTAGCCCCATCCGTATGGAGGGTGTCTACTATTTTCAAGAAGTCTTTAATGTGTTGGATTGGATCTTCCTCATCTAATCCACAAAACTTACACACACTTTGGACAAGCCAAACATCGTTTGCATGGAAGACCTCGTTGGTGTGTTCGTTTGGGTAGAGAATAGCGTTTGAAAAGCCACAAGGGGTTGGGGAGGAATAGTCCTTAAGGCGCTTAGGAATGGGAGTTGCGGGGGTACTCATTTCGTCGTTGGGCGGGAGCTAGGGGTTGTAACATGATTTTCTGAATTTTCTTCAGAAAGGGGTGCATCAAAATCGATGGCAACGCTAGATGGTTCAGAAGCTAAGTAATATTGTCTCAGTCTATGCATTTCTCTTTCGGGTTCCGCATAAGGCAAGACAAGGTTTCTAGTGGAACTACGATTCCTAGTGATCCTAAGGTTAAAGGATTCGTCGTTTGCCATGATGACAGGTGGTGAAGAGTTACAAACAAAAACACAAAGAAATAAGATAGACTAAAGAAAACCTAAAAATAAAAATAAAATCTCACTAGAAAGGAATCTAGCAAGTAGACCTAATAAAAAGAGATTCTAACCTAGACAATAACTATTCCCCGGGCTACGGCGCCAAAAACTTGATACGTGGGAATCGCACCAGGCTTTACCTCTCAAGGGATCTTGAGAAGCTTACAACCCCTACCAGGCAGTGTACCTGATCGTTGTAGTATAGTATAGTGACAAGTACCGGGGGATTGATCGTTCAGCTAGGAATAGTGTCGCTAGGATTAGAAAACCTAAATACTAGTTCTAAAGGTGAGGGATGATTATTTTTGTATTTTTATATATTTTTAGAAAAGCAAGTAAAAATCTCGGGTTTGAAAGATTTGGGCGGAATTAGTTGCTAGTCAACTAACCCAATACTAAAGATGCAATCAAAATAAAATACAAGAAATGAAAATAAACTAAATTAAACTAAGGTTGTGAGCAATAAGTGGAGAAAATGTGTTTACTTAGATTTCACTACTCCCTAGATATCTTTTACACGTTAATTACTTGTTATAGTTGCGTGGATGATGGATTGTATTCCTTAATACCATTCATGGGGTGGCGTACTTAATTCCCTAATCCTATGAGTGCCTACTTCACTCCTATGTCGAGCCGGCTAAGAAGCTCCTAACATGGGATCATTAGAATTTACTCATGCATTAAATACAACTAATAAAACCTAGTGCACGTCAGTTCATGTTTCCTAAGACGTTCAAGCATGTTACCATTTGGAAGTCTGCCAGTTTTCTTAAGCCTAACATCGAATTCATTCATCCAATACAACTATAAACAAGTAATCAACACATAATTAACATCTAGGTTTTATTAGATCCAAGCAAACACAAGATAGATCTAGCCTAACATGATGGAATTAAGACAAGAACAAGATATAGACAACCAACACATAGACATATTGATTGAATTAAAAGAATACTTATCTCAATTACACATGAAAGGTATCAGGGGCTTAGAACCCTTGAAAAACCTGTAAAATTCGTACCAAGTTCGTACTTAGGGTTTCTCCAAAACTTCTCTTTTTAATGTGAAATTTAGAAAACTATATATAGGAAATAGGGTCTGACGGCGTCAAGACAAATTTTGTGACGCCGTCATCTCACCGCCAAAATAAATCTCAGACTGCCTTGATCCAGATCTGACGCCGTCAAGTGTTATATGTTTCCAGGCCGTCATGCATTTTCCTCTTGACGCCCTACTTCGTGACGCCTTCAAATCTGTACTGGATCGTCATGGAAATTACTCTTGACGCTGTCAAGATTTTCTTCTTGACGCCGTCACCTACTGTTCCCAGCAAGGAAAATTAAGACTTTGGCGTTTTCTTCACTTTTATGCTCCAAAAACGTCGGAATTGCTTCCTTTTCCAGATTTCTCTCCCAAAGTACCTAAAATCACAAAAGGAACGATTTAGGGCAATATTTGATCAAATAAATTCAATTCCGGGCTTAAATGACCCCCTAAAAGTGGTTCATTTTTTGCCTCATCAGTATGTATGCCGAATGATGGAAATCATTGACATATGTGATTATGTCATTGCCAAGCAGATTCTAATGTTTCTTGATAAGCTTAAAAGAGAACCCGTCCGGGCCAGGGGCCTTTTCCCCACCACAATCCCAAATGGCATCCTTGATTTCTTGATGGGAGAAAGGCATAACAAGAAGGAGGTTTTCTTCAGTTGAAAGTTGCTTAAAAACATTGCTAGAAAAGGATGGTCTATTGTGGTTGGTTTCTTTGTATTTATTTTCGAAGGAGCTGAAGATGTACTCTTTAACAAGGACTGGATCTGTAATCCACGAACCCTCAATTGCCAAGCCATTAATTCTTGATTGGTTTTTCCTATTATTGATATATCTCGTAGGTCAATTTGTTTGATTTCTTCTCGAAGTTCTAGATCAACTGTTGTTTCGAGGTTTTTTAATGTTACTCTCCAGTCTTTAATTCTTTGTTTAAGCTTTTTGAGCTTAAGTTTGAAACTGACGGCCGAGTGAGTTAAAGGGACACTGACATGTGAAGACCATGACTCTGTAATTATATCCTTGAAGTCCTTGTGAGATAACCAAGAATTATAAAACTTAAACGGGGTGGGACCGTAATCATATGTAGCATTAACAAGAAGGAGAGGAGTGTGATCCGAAAACTCCCTCGTTAGAGCTAAAGTATGCGAGTTTGGCCATTTAACAATGAACTTACTTGACACCAAAATACGGTCTATCTTGCTTAATTTAGAGCCCGATGTATTCATTCTAGTGAATCTAAAACCACCCATTGGTAGATCATGAAGCCTTGCTGAAGAGATAAAATCATTAAAACATGAGGCACTTCTAACACAAAATTGTGTTCCCATTCGCTCTGAAGCGGTACGAACCTCGTTAAAGTCTCCCATAACCGCAGAAACTTTATTTGTGTTTTCAGTGAGGCCTTTGATATCCAACTAAAGTTTGTTTTTCTTTCTGAGATCTTGAGGCGCATAAACTACTATGAGAAGACATGGATCCATTTTCCTTCAAGAGCAAGGAATCCATCACCAGTGATTGATGAGGACATAATGAATTTCGAAGAGTCCCATATAGCTATGATCCCTCCTGATTTTCCTTCTGCCTTTTTCAACGAATATTCAAACGAAGAATTTCCTCACATTGATTGGATCATGAATCGATTATCATCACTTGACATTGATTCTTGAATACCTAAGAAGTGGATTTTGATCTCACAACATAGTCTCCTAATCCAGCTTCTCTTGTGATCCTCCCCAATCCCCCTAACATTTAGTGAGAGAATATTCATGGAAAAACGGGTTTATCTCCGGTACCCAATGCTTGGGCTACGTCCACTTCTTTACCGATCATGTTGAAACCCAGGGCTTTACCAATGCTAATTGTTTTGTTAACTTCTATGGACTTAGTTTCCGAACAGTCTGAGGTAGTAGGTTTGGATAGTAACCTCGTATTACACCTATGAATGAGTGAAGAGGTATCTGAACCCACATTGGAAGAAGAAAACGAGGATGGTTTTGTAGGCTGGGAGGCAATCTGTTGTTTCTGGTTTTTGTTTTTTGTTGTCGTTTTTCTAAGATTTAGATTAATGCCATTAATAGGGTCAATTAATCTGAGTGAAGCATATCTTTTTTTTTCTGGTTTCACATTGATTTGGATGGGAGGAGGTGGGTGGAGGGACAGAGCATGAATTTCTACTGCAACGAGTGGTGGGTTTGTTTTTTTCTAGTTTGTCATGGGCTCTTGTTAGGTTAGTGGGTGTGGGATGAGTTGGGCTTGAGTTTTTGTTGTTGTTGTCGTCTTGGTGAGTGATAGGAACTTCAGTATTAAGGCCCACTTGTAAAATGAGAATAATGTAGGCTAATCCCGATAACAATAAATTGGACACGCCTAGTGCTAATATCATCTAACATTAATATGTGTAATGATATTGCTTTTCTTTTAATAATGCGTATAAGAACATAAGTAAATCAAACCCGACACATTAACATTAATAGTATATTTTCCAACACTAAGCATAGTATTCGTTTCAAAATCGACTTTATGTTGTAATTAAATACTTAACTTATATCTTTAACTTTTTTTAAACGTCAATTGTTTACTTTTTACTTGCACAAAAAAATTCAATTTTCTTGCAAACTAGATTATATTGTTCAACATTAATTTTGCAAACTTGTAATTTGAAGTTTACCTCCTTATATTGTAGCATATCGTTAAATAATTATCAAAGATAAATAGGTATTCCGATGATCAGGTTTACTTGATTAAGTCCAAAATCCACAAGGGATAGAATGTTGTTAATTTGCTTATAAGGGGCATTCTTGTATCAGCTCGCTCAGGGCATTAGAAAACTCAAAATCAGCCTAGGGCCTTCCATTTTATGTCAAACTACAAAAATAACTTTAGGATATATAATTGTCTCGCTTTTCCATCTTATATATCTTTTTACTGTGACATCAAAGTAATAATAATAATAATAATAATAATAATAATAATAATAATAATAATAATAATAATAATAAATCAGGGATTAAAAGTGTAATAGATTGATGATCGAAATTTCGAGGGAATTAATTAAATTAATCCAAAATGGTTAGGTCAAGTCTTTTGAGGTTGTATGTAAACACATTTTACAACCACTTAAAAAAAATTACTGTAGTAAATATAAAGAAGTTAGAGGGCCTGTACTGTAAATCTTAAAATGTAATAGGTGATGTTTGTAGATGCTACTTTTCATACACATAATTATAATTTGATCTAAATTGGAGGGCCTGTTTTGCACATATCAAATAGTTTAAACCCATGCATTCTGTTATTTCAGTTAGAGGTCGTTCACTTCTGTTTTCCATCTCTACGTATATATCTTCACTTCATTCCATGCATGCATAAACCCCATTTTCATATATCTTCAACTCAATATTTCATTTTAGTTACAATTTTAATCATGTCAACAATCTATCTCAAGAGCTCTGATGATCAACCTTTCTCGATGGAAGAAGCTGCTGCGAAGCTATCTCTCAAACTCAAAAGTATCATCGAAGTAAAAGACCGCGTCAATTACTTCATCACAATCGACAATGTGAAAGGCATCATTCTCACAAAGGTAATCGACTACTGTCGTAATCACTTCGTCAATAAGGACGATGCAGAAGCTTTGAAATTGTTTGATCAAGAGTTTGTTAGAAATGTGGACGAAGTGAGTATGATGTATTTGACGGATGCTGCTAAGAATCTTGAGATTGAAAGTTTGTATGAATTGTGTTACGCGGCATTGATTGATAAGTTGAAGGCTAAAGAGTTGCATGAGATTGAGGAAATGTTCTACAAAGAAGATTTGGATCAGGTTACTGGTATTTTTCTCGAAACTGTTCTTCGTTCACGTGACTTGAGAAAGTGAAATACATGAAAACACGTCGGAGTATGTGTGATGGATTTCTGTGTGAGTTCTTAGATTGTTGCTTAATACTGTTTCGAGTTCTTGGATTTATGTGTACATGTGATGGATTAATTCTGAAAGGTAGTTAGTTGGTTCAGTTTGTTCTATCAAATTCGTTTTAGATTTCTCTTTTGTCAATTTCCGTATGTGCAAGATGGATTTCTCAGAGGTTCTTAAAAAAATTTAGTTTCAGTTTGCTTTCTGTTTTCACGTATCAAATAATAAGAGATCATTTCTATTTTGACATGATCATTGTGCTTATTTCCTTGCTGATATTGTTTGAACACTTTAGCTAATTTCATAAATTATATTACAACTGTAAAAATAATTCAGCGTAAAGCATAAAAATGTGTCTTGTTCTCGAACAACAAGAATTGTAATTTAGTCAAGAAGACATTGGGCAATCACATATATCGAATGCTCTGGTTTTTATTACCAAAGAGGCTCAGTATTGAAAGTTTTGATAAAGATCAACAAACAATTACGGAGTAATATTAACAGATTTGACCTGTAAACAAGGGATCAGTATATGTTGGAGTGACTGCACCCTGGCACTTGTGAGTACAGCGCAAATTAAGTAAACCGCATAGACCATTTTGCTTGATCAAGTGCTTGTTAAATCTTTGAATTTGTATTTTTGTCTAAAAAATACTTAAAACCAATTAAATCATGTTATTAGTATGTTTGGTTCGCAGCTTAATTTGGACTAAAAAACAGAACTAGGACCAGGCTAGAAAGAACCAAACCGAACTTGAATCCTCATCAGTTATCGGTTAAAAGTGATTATTTTCTGCTTCAAAAGTTGATAAAAAGTTCTTTGAGCCTGAAAGCCTAAAACTACATTGATCGGGACTGAAACAGTTTCAACCAAATCAAAACTACCCTCAAACTATTTATTAGAATTTTGGTTTTTGTTTGTGTACATATGGTGAATTGTGGTGGTGTTTCAAGCTGCGGTCAAGTGCTTGAAACTTTGAATTGTTGTAATTTTTTTCCCGCAAAAGGTGAATATTATATTACTATCGACAATAACAAATTACAAGACAATTCTCACAATCTAGAATGAAACATTCTCATCTTGAGAATGCCAGAGAACAATCAATACTTGCTATACTATCTGATATCTGACCACAAAGAAGCTGCCATCTGATATCGTACAACTTCAGCATATGCTCTGTCAATACAGAGTTATTCCACAAGAGTCAAGCTGCACTATAACATGAACCATGCCAGCTTTACTCTGGATTCACCTTTAAATTGCACTTACTATCTAGCTACATTTTCACATTACCCCCCATCAAAATTCAACCAGCACCCACAATAGTTAGGAACCTATAACCCATCTATGGAGGGGCTCTGTCAAAACAACATACATTTCCTTCTCTAGAAAGGCTTAAGTTGCTTAGGAACACTCACCCTCAATTAGAGCTGGCAAATCGTGTCTTAACAGGTCTTAACAGGTTTTGAGCGTGTGAATAACATAAGTTTCAAACATGAAAACGACTCATTTAACACTTGGTTTTGGTGGTTTGAGTATGACAGATATACGTTTTATGTATCAAAAAAGTTAAATATTGAACCCTAGAATACTAAAAACAATTATTTTAAAAAATAAAAAAATTGCATAGTACATTTTTTCTCTTAACAGGTTTTAACAGGTACCCAATTTGCCAGCTCTACCCTCAATGATGACCAGCCATTACCTCCTGTGATGGTGTATTAGGTGGATCAAGAAGGATCATCTTTCATTCCTCTCTATTCCATCTATCATTCACCATCCACCCAAGCCATTTACCCTTCACAAAGGAAGACCCTACTTTATGGTACATCCCTACTGACTAGACCTCCTACTTAGCCAAACAAGTCTATCCAATTTCATCCCAAGGCCAAACTGGATCAAACAAGATGTTAACATAGGTATAGTCTTGCGGTTGGGACTCCAAGGTACAAGGTATCTTCATAGTGTAATGGCATGCAAACAATATCACCAGCAAACTAAAGCTTAAGCTGATGTTATCCAAGTATCCAAACACCCCTTAATCAGCAGGGGAGAAAGAAGAGCCCATACTACCAAACAGTTAGCCAACTGCATTCACCCGTCTTTTTTCTCAATTCCCCATATGTTGAATACTTCATCCACATCATTAGACTGAATGACTTTCAGGTTTGCTAATTTGAGCTTAACATTTTCCTCAATGATTCTCCACAGCACTACCCAATCTCTTTTAATACCCTGAAATAGTCTCATATTTCTTTCTTGTCACATGAAGTTTACACTAGCAGCATAGATCATTTTTTTTAAGAATGATTCAGTAAATGTTGCCGGAATATAGGATTCCAGTGAAGACACTAATTTTCGATGGTCCACCAGAGAGGAAGAAGCTTTGGTGTTAAAATGGCTCACATAGGACGGAGAAGAGAACATGAGTATTGGTGGTGCTAAAGAAGATGTGTATCTTTGTTTTTTCACGTGTTTATAAGTAGTATGAGGGTGTTTGGGTGGGGTGTCGGACTAATTAATCAATAAAATACTAACTACAGATTAATTAGTTTTGAGTACATACAATAAGAAGATTAAACAAATTAGCTACATACAATAGGAAAATTAAAAGTACAATGTAATTTTAAGACAAGTTACATTTTCAAGTGATTATCCTTAAATTTTATTTGGTGTTTTCTATTTCTGTGAGTAATTAAGATGGATGTAGATTTACCAAATGGTTGTGTACCACGTGTTGTGTGAAAAGCTTCTCAATCAAATGGTTGTGGGTTCTAGTCCTGCTTAGAATATGTGACATAAATTTGTGGTATAAATATTGCGAGAAAGTTAAAATTGCAGTTTTTAAAAAGAAAAAGAAAAACACGGATGTAGATTTGATTACAGGTTGGAGCGAGTGAACATGAACTAGACTATTAAACTATCATTCCAGATACCATTTGTGTTTTGGTAAAGTTTGGGCATCAAATTTTAACAAAAAAACGTTTCACATCCATTTGACCTGTTCATTTAAAAAACAAATTACCAAAAAGAGACATGAAATTGTAAAAGTATTATCCAACATTGTTCATAAAATAAATACAACAAAAATATTATGTATATCACACGAATCTGTGATATAAGAAGTAGAATTGGAAGCTGATGCAACACTAAAGTGGAAAAGATGGATCGAGACAGCAACCAATTTGAAGATTTGTAAATCCTTTGATGGTCTCCTTAATAATCTTTTCTTTAATTTCCTTTCTCAAGAGTTAATACGCGCTGAAGTTGTCATGAAAATCGGATCTCGAGGTCTTTCACATGTAAAATCATTATTTTTTCCCCCATCTTTAAACAATGGTGCTCCTAATAATCTTTCTCTTCCTATATAGTATAAATCAACAAATTATAAAAGACACATTAATAAAAATCATTCAAAGAAAGCTAGCTTCTGCAGAACAACAAAAACTTACTTGGAATTCCAATGCCTTTTTAAGTTCCGCTAAAACTTCTTTTGCTGTTGGTCGTTTTTCTCTATCATCGTGCAAGCACCGGTAGGCAATCGTTTGAAACGTAGTCAATGATTCCGGCATGATTTGTTCCTTGATAACATCAAACACCATATTGTCTTCTTTTCCTTCTTTTATGAAACTGTGTAGATACTGCCCCTCACGGTTGTAGATATCAAAAGTTGATCTCCCACACAAGATCTCATATAAAACAATACCAAATGAATAAATATCGGATTCTATGGTTAAGAAACCTGATTTTTCATACAGTGGGTCTAAGTAGCCTCGTGTTCCACAGGCATGATCAATGATATAGTCGGTTTCCTCATCTATTGTACTTATAAGAGAAAGCCCAAAATCGGCAACTTTTGCCTTCCAATCATCAAACAAAAGAATGTTAGCAGTTTTGATGTCCCTGTGTATCACCGCCTCTTGTCCATGAACACCTCCATGAAGGAAAGCCAACCCGGTTGCAGCATCAATGCAAATTTGAAGTCGTGTCCTCCAAGTAAGTTTAGTATCACTCAAATAGTAATCTAGACTAACTTTAGATGCATGTTCGTAGACAATGACTCTTTCATGTGCTTCGTTGCTATAGCCTACAAGGCCGATGATATTGTCATGCTTATACTTGTAAAGAATCTCGAGCTCATTATAGTATTGCTGATCTCCTTGACCAAGACGTGTGTCCAACCGTTTTGTGACAATGGTTGAATATCCATGTACACCTTCTCCTTTGTACACCCTACCAAAACCTCCTCCTCCAATATCATTGTCACTATTAAAGTTATTGGTAGCCAATTTAATTTCTTCAAATGACATTCTGAGGGGGTCCTTGTGGTTTTCCTGTAGACATTTAATGTATTCAACCTTAGTTTATACGTAGTATTAATTATAAAAATAAGGAAAAATTCTTTCAAAACGTACCATACTTGTAAAAAATATCACTTTTGAGTAACGTACTTTTAATTTTCGTTATTGTGGTGCTAAACTTTTATTTTTTGCCTCTTTTACGCACTTTGGGATGTTTTTATGACATTTTTGCCTCTGTATTTCAAAAAATTTGAGGGGCAAAAAGGTCCCAAAGTGCGTAAAAGAGGCAAAAAATGAAAGTTTAGTAACCTAATAAGGAAAAAAAAAGTTCGATACTCAAAAGTGATTTTTTGGACAAGTATGGTACGTTTTAAAAGAATTTTCCCTAAAAATAATATTATGTTTTCAAGCATGTGAGTAAGATAATTTTTCAAGCTTATCATGTATCGTTGCTACATGCCTACATCCATCTAATGAAATAAAATGTATCTTTTGAGTTTAATAGGACGTGGAGGCGTTAGTAGCTCTCTTGTTTTCCTTTCTATGTCTATGCACAGAAGATACACAAAATAAACAAACTAGACATTTCTTTTTTAAACCATTATAACGAATCAATACAAATGATTGGCTTACTTGATATGATAACGCTTTCTCAAGCTCCATGATAACAGATTCCATTGTTGGACGTTGCTTCTGCGTTTCTGCCAAACAATGACATGCAACATTTATGAAAATGTCCAAAGAATCTTCGTTGGGTCCTTTATTAAGAAACAATGTGCTCTCATCATTTTCTTCCTTTATTGTTGGAGCTACCTTTTTCTTTATCATTTTCTGGTCGAACCATCGTCGTGCCAAATGCCCCAGATCTTTGTCGATACCACTTTCATCTAAAATTAAACAATTGGCTTCTTTCCCACATAAGATTTCAAGCATAACTGCTCCGAAGCTATATACATCTGACTCCGGTTTCAACGTACCGTTCTGAACATACTCTGGATCCCTGTATACACGTGTCCCATCAATCTCGTTTAGATTGACATTTTCGTCATCTTTAATTAGAGGAAGGTATACAGACAATCCAAATCCAAAAATCTTAGCCCCACCATTAGCGTCCAACACAATGTTTTTACTGTTTACATCACGGTGTATTATCATCTTATGATTCTCCATTTCAGTGTGAAGGTACTTCAATGCGTGTGCAATATCAAGACAAATTTTCAACCGTTTCTCCCATGTAAGCATACGCCTTTCCAAATAGCTCGAAAGGTATTCGATAGAGACATACTCATAGACAAGTATCTTCTGAGGACCTTCATGACAAAATCCTAGAAGGGATTCTATATTTCGGTGCATACAACTGCTAATAATTTCAATCTCTTTATAGAACATATGTTCTTCAGCTAAACTAAGAATTATCTTTACAGTGTACAGTCTCTTAGGTAACTCATCTTTACTATTTCCTTCTATAGAAGAAATGTATTCTCTCTCGAAACATTCAAGTTCTGCTTTGTAACACCCAACAATGTGACCCTTCATTACAAATTCATTTGAGAAGTTATCAGTGGCCAACTGTATGTCTTTAAGTCCAATCCTCAAGTGTTCCAAGTTCTTTACCTACATAATCATAATTAGGATGGAAAACTTGCTAAAAGAATGAATTATCATTACAAATTCATCTGAGAAGTTATCTTGTGTAACACCCTAATTTTCACGGTAATGAATTATCATTATTTTATAAGCTTCTTTATCTATTCACGTTATTAGTATACTCTTAAGAAATGATTTTAAAGTAAATAGGACTAACCTTGAAATGATCCTACAACCAGGGAGTAAAGTTGTCATGTGGTGAAAGTTTAATAATAACTCTTTTAGGGCCCTTTTGTTTTGTAAATGAGTTTAGGATTAGAATTTTGATTTGATGTGATTAAAAAAAAAAATACTAAAGTAAGTGAGATTAAACTAAAAAATTATTAAAGTATTAATATTTTAAAGAAATAATATAAAAAGAAATGAAGTAGAAGATTTAAATAAAATATTAAAGATGTGGAGATATTGGTGGGGTTAAATAGTTTATTATTAGAGAGCTTCATCAATTCTAAGGGCATGTTTGGTAGAGGGAGTTGAACTAAAAAAAATGGAAATGAGACCATTTCCCTTGTTTGGTATGCATAGAGAAGAAAAAGGGCGGAGACTTGTAATTCTCAAGATATGGATCCTTTGTATTTTCATTTCCACTACTTTTGGATTGGAAATGAACTCTTCCTCCTCCGTCCTTTTTAAAGTAAATATTTATTTCATTATTTGTCTTAAAAAAAGGAGGTATATATTTAAATGTCACATGCTTGTCACACATTATCACAAAACATAAAACCTTTTCCTCTCTCACGAATTTTGGGGATCTTCTTTTCCTTTTCCGGTGAGCCTCTCCGACGAGCCTTCAACATATTAATTTTTTTCTTCACCAATAAAATTGAATCCTTATCCTCATCATCACTGTTCATGTTCGTTTTTGTTTGTAGCTTAATTTTCCGGTGAGCCTCCTTTAATTTTCCGGCGAGCCTCTCCGACGAACCTTCGACATATTAATTTTGTTCTTCACCAATAAAATTGAATCCTTATCCTCACAAACATTTCCCCTAGGTAGAGAAAAATAATTAAGTTTTTTTATGCACATCAAGTGTTTGTAAAAATGCTTAAATGAAATGCACAATGAAGATAGGTATTTCTAGCTTTTGTTCCAACTGATGTATGTGTCGTTTCTATTATTTTTGTGTTCCAATTGACGTTATAGTCCTCTATGTTCTGGTGTACATAGATTGTTTTAGTTTGATTGTAATCAAGATATTTTTGTGTACATATACTCATCTATAATATGGTGTACGTATATTCTGGTCATCTGGTGTATATATTTTTGTGTTCCAATTAACATTATAGTCATCATTTCTATCTTATTTGTTAAAAAATGGTTTTTTTACTGATTTCATGAGTCAATTCTCCGGTGTTACCAAACACTGGAATTTACATTGAATTTCTGTGGGAATTCATTTATGTGAATTTGATTTCTGCGCTTCATTTCATTTCTCTGAATTTCACCCTACCAAACGTGCCCTAAGGGTGTGTAGAGGTATTGTAGATACCCTTAAATATATATATTTTTGGTTAACATGGGTTTCTGACTCAACATTGCGAGCCGACTAATCTCACGGCAACTATCCTTTTGGATAGCCCGGAGTCGGCGCATGTGAACCTCCATGACCACGATGTTGAGAAAAGCGATACCGGATTGAAGCAAACCCACAACTAAAATAAGAAAATACTAATAAAAGATGACACACGGATTTTACGTGGAAAACCCCAATAGGGTAAAAACCATAGGCAAGGAAAGATACATTTCACTATGATGGAAATTAGGAATTACACCTTCTCTCTAATTACAAGGATTAATATATTTATCTCTTGTAATTAGGAGATATACCAAACTCTCTAATAACCTCACACACTCTAGGAGACACTACTTGATTTGGAATTGTTGGGATGAACAAATGAGGCTTCCAGTTACCTCTATTTATAGTGTTGGCAAGACACTAGATTGCATGTGAGAACTACTTGGTCAATATACGGCTTACATGTGAAAGTAGGCGCCAACAATATGACTTCTACCCATCAAAGATATAGACCACCATCCAATTCATTTCATACAGCCAACGAATATTGTAGGCTAGTCAAAAATTGTTTACTACCTTTTCATGCAACTAATCAACTAACACCATTCATTTAACAATCTCCCACTTGAAGATCTGATTGAAGCTAAATCGATCTTCACACCATTATCCTTTCTTGCACTTTCATGTTGCTTACGTTTCCACTAGGCCGCATGAGGATCGGCACCATATAAACTTGTCACTGCTGATTGCTTTCGTCAGATAATCTGCCACATTATCATCAGTATGAATTTTCTGCATATCCACGGTTCCTTCTTCCACTTCCTCACGAACAAAGTCATACTAAACTCGTATATGCTTTGTCTTTGAATGAAATGCTAGATTCCTTGCAAGATACAAGGCACTCTGGTTGTCACAAAAAAGAGTAATCGTCTTTTGTTTGTTCCCAAGCTCTTCCAACAACATCTTCAACCATACTGCTTCTTTGCTGGCTTGAGCAGCTGCAACATATTCTGTTTCTGTCGTTGACATAGCGACAATTGACTGCAGTTTTGAAACCAAGCTTACTGTTCCGCCAGAAAGTGTAAACACATACCCGGTGGTTGATTTACTTCCATCAAGATCACCTGCATAATCAGAATCAACATATCCCTTGAGAGTTAAACATGATTCCCCATAACATAATGCAACATCATAGGTTCCTTTAATATATCTAAGGATCCTCTTCACAGCTTCCCAATGCTCTCTACCAGGTTCCGCCGTGTACCGACTTACTACTCCCACTGCATGTGCAATGTCTGGTCTTGTACAAATCATCGCGAACATTAAACTTCCCACTGCTGATGCATACGGTACTTGAGACATCTCCATCCTATCTTCTTCACTGCTAGGACTCATCTTGGAGGATAATTTGACATTAGTAGGAAGCGGGGTCGATATTGACTTACAATCTTGCATATTGAACCGTTGCAAGATTTTCTTCACATAACTTTTATGTGAAAGCCAAATTTTCTTACTAGCTCTATCTCGATGAATTTACATCCCTAGAATCTTGTTTGCTGGTCCTAAGTCTTTCATCTCAAATTCCCTAGCGAGCTGTTCCTTCAGTTTACTGATACGATCTTTGTTGGGGCCTGCAACCAACATATCGTCAACATATAACAGCAAAATGACAAAATCATTGTCTCCAAACCTCTTGTAATATACACAAGGGTCTGCATGTAGTTTGTTATATCCAAGGCTAATGATGAAAGAATCAAATCTCTTGTACCAACACCGTGGCGCCTGCTTTAAACCGTACAGAGATTTGTTTAACCTGCAAACCAAGTCCTCTTTTCCTTTTTGTTTAAAACGTTCTGGTTGAAGCATGTAAATCTCTTCCTCAAGATTTCCATGAAGAAACGTAGTTTTCACATCTAGCTGCTCTAGATGTAAATCATATGTAGCACACATTGCCAAAACTACTCGAACAGTTTTCATTCGAACCACAGGGGAAAATAATTCGTTGAAGTCGATTCCCTCTTTCTAAGCATATCCTTTGACTACCAATCTTGCACGATACCTCTCCACCTGATCATCACCGTTCCTCTTGATCTTATATACCCATTTGTTTCCAATGGGTTTTCTACCTGCCGGTAGTGGCACCAGTTCCCACATTTTATTCTTATGTAGTGCTTCAATGTCTTCTTGCATTGATTCTCTCCAGAATGAAGCATCTAAATTATTCAGTGCTTCTTGAAGAGTTGACGGCTCTCCTTCCTCTGTAAGAAGACAGTATGCAACATTGCCCTCCATAACATAATCCGAGTGCCACACCAGACGTTTTCTTTCACGATTAAGAGTACGAGTCGTTGGATCTTGAGACTCAGTTGTCTCATTCACCTCGTGCTGTGGTACGGCTTAAGAAGAATCACTCAACTGAGATTGCTTTTCCACCTGTATTGATGTAGTTTCACTTGTAGTGCTATCTCCTTCTTCATTATCTTGAACTTTGTCTTCCATAAAGATAACATCTCTGCTGACAACTACTTTGTGGGCAGTGGGGTCCCACAAGCGATACCCCTTTACTCCGTCAGCGTACCCCAAGAAAAAACATTTTCTGGATTTCGGATCCAGCTTTGTAGTTTCTTGAGAATTGTACATCACGTACACAGGACTTCCAAATATATAAAGGTATGTCTGAATAGTTGACCGGCTTTCCTGTCCACATCTCCATCGGTGTCCTCAACTCAACTGCAGTTGAAGGTGACCGATTTATCACATAACAGGCGGTATTGACTGCTTCTGCCCAAAATGATTTTTCCAAGCTTGCAGTTGCCAACATTGCTCTTGCTCTTTCTAACAAGGTTCTGTTCATCCTCTCTGCCACTCTGTTTTGTTGAGGAGTATTTGCTGTAGTGAACTGCCTTTTGATTCCTTCTTGCCTGCAAAAGGTATCAAATTCATCACCAGTGTATTCACCTTCATTATCTGTCCTCAAACACTTGATCTTCTTTCCAGAATCAAGTTCAACTCGTGCTCTGTAAACTTTGAAAACTTCAAACACATCAGACTTCTTCTTGATTGGGTACACCCAACATCTCCTGGAATAGTCATCAATGAAGGATACAAAATACTTTGCTCCTCTCAGGGATAGAACCGGTGCCTGCCATACATCAGAGTGAACCAATTCTAGAACAGAGACACTTCTAGAATTTGATGCCCTGAACTTTAGGCGATGCTGCTTGCTGATAACACAATGCTCACAGCAAGGTAAAGAAACCTTTGTGACGCCAGGAATTAACTTCCTTTCAACAAGAATCTTCATTCCTTGTTCCAACATATGTCCAAGCTTCTGATGCCATGTTACTGCAACTTTGTGACTTGGACTATGTGAAGCAACAGATGCTTCCGCCTCTTCTATTATCTCTCCCTTCAGTTGGTATAAGTTCGCAGCCACCATTTCACCTTTCATAAGTACAAGCGCGCCTTTTATAACTTTCATGATCTTGTTTTGTAGTTCAACCTTACAACCAAGATTATCAAATTGTCCTAAAGACAATAAATTCTTTTTCAGGCCCTCCACGTGTCGCACATCTCGAATAGTACGAACTGTACCATCATGCACCTTCACCATGATACTTCTAATTACAATGATCTTTAGTTTTTGATCATTGCAACTGTGCACAGATCCGCCTTCAGAGATAGGTTTATATTGATGAAACCATTATCTTCTTGCTGTCATATCAAAAGTTGCTCCCGTATCGAACATCCATACATATGTAAATCTCGTCCTGCCTTCATTTTCAACTGCTGCTTCACAACACAGAGCGTTACCATCTTCTGAAGTGTTGGCGACATATCCTTGAGGATTAGGGTTGCTTAAACTCCTGCAATCTTTCTTCATGTGACCCTGCTTGCCACAGTTGAAGCATTTAAAATTCTTCTTCTTTCCTGTTTTAGATTTACCATGATTGTGACTCCCACTGGAGCCAGATTCCATTGACCTCCCTCTTGTTACCACCAACGCCTCCACCTGTCTTGAACTGGCCTGTTTGTCCTCCCTATTGTTACGCCTATTTTCTTCTTCCAGAATAGCGGCTGCAACATCATCGAAGACTAGATAGTTCGAAAGAACATTGCTGGTTAAGTTGATTATGAGTTGGTCATATGAGTCAGGTAAACTTGAAGTAGAATTTCAGCACGTTCCTGTGGCTCTATTTTACAACTCAAAGACATGAACTGAGAAAATAAAGTATTCAGGTTATTAATGTGCTCAGTCACTGAAGTAGATTCCGTCATGCGAAGAGCATAAAGTTTCCTCTTAAGAAATATTTTATTGTGGAGCAATTTTGTCTCGTACAATCAAGCAATATGATCCCAAATCTCCTTTGCAGTCTTCTTCTCCTCTATGCTTGACAAAAGTCCATCTGGTAATGCTAGATGAAGATTTGCAATAACATTTCTGTCAATCTTGTCCCATTTGTTATCCGTGACCTCAGCTGGCCTTTCGTCAATGGCCACTAAACATTTATCCTTTCTAAGGATAGCCTTCATCTTTAATTTCCACAACGAGAAATTATTCCGATTGAATTTTTTGATTTCAAAATTTGCCGCCATTGCTACAATCACAATCTACTTTTCGACAAAATTACTATTTGCGGAGAATAGTAATGAACACCTTTTAAGTGAGTATAATCTTACTTATCTTTTTATGTGGAGGGTCCACTAATTAGTGGCAACCACAGAGCATACGATAAATAATTATACACACACCCAACCTTGGCTCTTGATACCACTTGTTGAGAAAAGCGATACCAGATTGAAGCAAACCCACAACTAAAATAAGAAAATACTAATAAAAGATGACACACGGATTTTACATGGAAAACCCCAATAGGGTAAAAACCACGGGCAAGGAAAGATACGTTTCACTATGATGGAAATTAGGAATTACACCTTCTCTCTAATTACATGGATTAACATATTTATCTCTTTTAATTAGGAGATATACCAAACTCTCTAATAACCTCACACACTCTAGGAGACACTACTTGATTTGGAATTGTTGGGATGAACAAATGAGGCTTCCAGTTACCTCTATTTATAGTGTTGGCAAGACACTAGATTGCATGTGAGAACTACTTGGTCAATATACGGCTTACATGTGAAAGTAGGCGCCAACAATATGACTTCTACCCCATCAAAGATATAGACCACCGTCCAATTCATTTCATACAACAAACCAATATTGTAGGATGGTCAAAATTTTTTTACTACCTTTTCATGCAACCAATCAACTAACACCATTCATTTAACACACAAGGGGATTAATTTTCCCCCCATTGGATTCGAACCCTTGACCTCCTCTTTGAAAGAATGGTATTCTTACCGCTAGGTCACTCCTTGTGGTTGATACCCTTAGATATTAGATTCAACTACTGTCTTATAACCCATGAATACAAACCAAATGTTGGATTAGCAATTATTTCCAAATCCTAAATCCGCAAGCTCAAAACAAATGCACCCTTACAAAGGCGGACCTATGCCTATGGTAGGTGGTTCCCGGGAACCACCTTAGAAATCAGAACCTTTGAGAAGTTATATATGAATTTTCTTTAGGACCTACCTTAGAAAAATCTTACGAACCACCTTGAGATGAAAATGAGTTAAAAGAAGACAAAATTGAATAATAAATTGTAGTGTAGAGATAGATTATGAAGAATGGTGAAGAAGAAATAGTGGATGAAGAAGATGAGTTAATGAGAGAGAAGAAGAGTTAGGGGAGATGAAGGATAAAAATAAATAATATTCTATAAAGTGAAAGTACTTTTAGAGTTTTTAGCTCATAATATATATATTTTTCATTTATTTTATCTTATGAGTTAATAGTCATTTTTGCAAGAAATAGTAGTTGTCTAGCTAGATTGAACCTGATAGTCAATGGATGCCATTGTACAATGGTTATTAATATAGATATAGAAATTGTAACATACTAGGATCTTTTTAGTGCATTGTTATTATACACAAGTCATAACTATAAAAAAATAAGTACCAACAAACTACAAAATTATAGACGTCAAAAGTAATGATGCACTTTGAATCACATTATAAACTGACCCAACTCGACCCGACTCAGTGACCCATTAATATTCTTTGCGTCTCGACTTAAATGAGGGAACCACTTTAGCTTTTCTGTTAGGTCTACCACTGCACCATTATACTTATCACAAACTTGGAAACATTCAGTAGCATCAAGACACTTCTCCCTCCCTCTCTAAACCCACAACACACACACACACACACACATACACACATACACACACACACACACATCTCTCTTGTGATCTAGAGTTTTGATTGCAAGTTAATTTGGAGCAAGTTTGAAGCAAGATATCACCTTACTTAAGCCCATAAACAAATAAGCTAGGGTGTTCATCAATCAATTTGAGGTATAAGTCACATCTTTGACCTTTAATTTATTATGGCTCCCTAATTGTGGGTAAAGCCTAAAGTTCAAGTCCTTATGCCATTTGTAGGGTTTTACAATATTTCATGAAGTTGACTTAAAAGCGGACTCTCCCACCCTTGGCGATTTTGGCGACCAACACTAACCCTAAATCGACTTTCACATTCTGATCGATCCTGATTTCTCCTATGCAATCTTCAATAGAGTTTGATTCTCTCTTACTTTAATTGTTGATTATCCAGTTGGAATTCAAATCGTTCCTGGTTTTAGGGATCAAGTCTCAATCGCATCTTAGGGTTTTACTTGTTAGTCGGTTGCCAGGTTTAATTATCTTATCTTTCAATTATTACTAAAACCGATTGTGACATCATTGTTATCATGGGTTAGTTATTGCGATTCTATGCTTATAAACCCTAGTTGTTCTAGGGTTTTATTCGGTTAGTTTGAAGACCAGCCGTATCTTCTTCTTGTTTCTTTTGTGTGCGATCTATTGTTTTAGGGTTTCATGATGTCTGATATGGGAGAGAAGAACGCTGACCTTCTTCAGTCAGCTGTAACAAGAATGTCTCATTTGGAGGGACAAACTAATGGTGAACATAGTGTTGCTAACATTCATGATGGGTATGTTGAGCCATTGTCACATGATTCTGGTTGTATGGATGGTGATCAGATCAAAGTTTCGTCTTTGGCTGAAGGTTCTTCTTTAGAGCATGATTCGTCCTCTCATGGTTCAAAACAGCCTAATGTGGAGCAATTAATTGCTAATGCGCATAACAAGTTTGATGAAGCAATTAATAAAATTAACAGTGATATTGCTAATATGGCTTCATCTTCTGAGTTGAACAATTCGAGTGGTCTTGGGCTTCATATGAATCAGAGTGTTACTTCTGATCCTAATGCACCCAAGATTGATACTACTAGTGGTAATGGAGTTAAGTCGGTTTCTTACGCGGGTGTTGCTTCTAATGAATCCCAGAAACACGTGTCTAATTTTCGGAGGTTAGAATGCAGCAAAAAGAAGGATAATGTTGACCTTTCGGTCCCGTTGAAAGTAGTGGAAGAGGTGAACATGAGGTTTGAGAATACTCTTTACGGATACTACCTTGGTCAACGTCTTGCTTTCCCTGTTGTTGATTATTATGTTTGCAATGCGTGGTCTAAGTATGGTTTACAAAAGGTTATGATGAATGCTAAGGGGTTCTTTTTCTTCAAGTTTAACTCGAAGAAAGGTGTCGATGATGTTCTTGATAATGGTCCTTGGTTGATTCGTAATGTTCCTATTATTCTTAAACCATGGACATTGAACACAAACTTGCTTAAAGAGGATTTAACTATCATCCCGGTGTGGGTTAAATTCCATGATGTTCCTTTAGCTATGTTTTCAGATGACGGGCTTAGTCTTCTTGCTACTTTGATTGGGACGCCCAAAAGGTTAGATGCTTTTACCAGCCAAATGTGCAAGGAATCGTGGGGCCGTAGTAGCTTTGCTAGATGCATGATTGAAGTAAAGTCGGATGAGGTGCTTAGGGATAGCATTACTGTTGAGATACCTTTACTTGATGGTACGGGTTCTACTATTTAGAAGATTCCGGTTGAATACGAGTGGAAACCACCGCGTTGTGATAAGTGTAAGGTTTTTGGTCATACTCTTCTTGATTGTCCGAATGTTGTTGTTCCTCCAGTTCAACCTACTAAGCCGGTTAATGATGGTTTCACAGCTGTCATTAACAAAATGAAAGGTAAACAAAGTGGTTCTACAAATCAGGGTAAAAGAGGCTTTACTAAACCTGTTGTGGGTAAGCAATTTCATTACCAACCCAAAAAGAACCCTCCTGAACCAAAGAAGGTGGATGGAACTAAGAATAAGGCTTCTGATGTGGCTAGTACGAGTGGAACCAAGATCACTACTTCTAATCAGTTTGACGCTCTTAATATGGATGATACAGATGGTTTTGGTATTCCTAAGGTTGTTACTAACATGGATGTGAATGCTGGCAGCACAATGGAAGTTAATAAGGATGA
The DNA here is from genome assembly GCA_030686995.1 of Artemisia argyi. NCBI lineage: Eukaryota > Viridiplantae > Streptophyta > Magnoliopsida > Asterales > Asteraceae > Artemisia > Artemisia argyi. The sequence goes on from CM060685.1 coordinate 63,067,179, forward strand.
GTCGGTTAAGACTGGTACTACATCACAAGTCCCTCTTGTGAGTGATATGCAACAACCGTTTGTGAGTGATTCTATGGGAACAATGGAAGTTGGTTCTACTCCTATTGTTGATAAAATTAGTAAGCTTGAAAAGCTAATGATCGATGGGAAAGCTACTCTTGTGGATGATGCTGGTCATCCTATTCCGTCTACCTCTATCACTAAGAGGGCTAACCCATTTTCAAAGGTGGGTGAGGTTGTGGTTTCTGATAGTGAGGAGGATGAGGTTCTTAACACGTTCGACGAATCAGCAAATCTTTTTGGTGGTGGTCATGAGCGTGAAGATGAGTATGACTATGATGATTATTCGAAGCAAATTTACGATCTTCCAGGGGAATTGGATGCTCTTAATGCCATTTATGGTTTTAATCTCCAAGATCGTAGGAAGTAGTTTATCTTTTGTCAGAGTCACTACTATCATGTGAGTAATGGTTTGTTTTCTTGTTTTGAAAATAGGAAGTATCTTGTTATGTAAGCTTTTCGCCTATGTAACGGGCTGAGATATGGGATTCACCCATATCCGTTGTACTTAAACGTTTTTTGGAGTAATATATTTACCGGGTCGTTGACCTTTTACCCAAAAAACAATATTTCATGAAGTTAGGTTAAGATGTGATTTTCTAAAATCACTAAGAATCTATGTAATGGTTTAGAAATATGATGGGTACCTTGTTAGGGTGCCATAACACCAATTTTTGGTGTTAGTTTGTAGAAACCATGTTGGTGTGGTTATATAAGCCACGAACCAAACACCCCCTTTATGGCTTATTTGCATTTTAGTGCTTATTAGGATAAGCTTAATGATGTTCCTAATAAGCCCCATATAAATGATGTGTTTCTAGGTTATAAGGGTTAGCCGGGGACATCTTTAAGTGGGCTCGTGTTTCTATTCAAGCGTATTTGAGGTGAGTGACATATATAAGAATAGAAACGGGTTTCTAAGTAACCTGTTAGTTGTAACACTTACACTGTGGTGCTCACGTTTATATATTTGTACCTCCATTCGTGTTACGAGTTCATAATAGTATAATTGCATCATATAAGCTTTAATAGCTTATATGATACTGCATCCGTCCCAAAATTATTATTCATTCAATAGAATCGATCCCCTTTTAACTTTTTCGGTATTTCCTTTTTAATTTTGTTTGTATTACACATCTAAAACTTAATCCGTTCATATATTTTGTATCAAGTATTATTTAATATAAACAAAAATATTTAAGGTCAAAGTAAAAAATTAAATACCAAAAAAGTCAAAAGGGGACAATAATTTTGGGATGGAGGGAGTATAAGCTTATATGTGAAATAAAGTAGATGGGTCAAAACATCCCGTAATGACCCATGTAGTCTTAGTTATACGTTTTTAGCTTAAATGTTGCATTATTACTTGTTTAGCGTCCATAGTGGACGACATGGCTAGAATAAAAATTCTAAGTGGATGACTTGCATAATTATATGCAATATGACCCGAGAATGGGATTAGACATACTAAGTGGATGACGTGTGCTATTATGTGATCACATGTTCTGAAACGGAACTTAGACATCCTTAGTGGATGAACTGTGCCTTTATTAGTGTCTCATTTCGTAAAATGGGACATAGACATCCTTTTTAGATTACATAATTCCCCGTCAGAATAACTTTATTATTCATGGAATATTTATAGAGAGTACATAACAAAACCCTAAACCATGATAGACCCTAAGCCCACAACCTTGCTTGGGCCATATTTATCATCTAATACTCCCCTACAGTCCAAGCGGTGAAATCGCGAAAGCTCGAACTGGAGTAGTAAACTAGAAAAGAAGAAGAAGAAGAAGAAGAAGAAGAAGAAGAAGAAGAAGAAGGGAAAAAAACACATTAACATAATACAAACATAACTTTAATCGACTCGTAACAAAACCCCACCAACGATCGACTTTAGTCGACTGGTACCAACGGTCGGCTAAGTCGACTGGTAACAAAACCGTACCAATGATCGACTATAGGTTTTATGCTTTTGTATATGAACATGCAAACTCAAAGTTATGTGACGATCAAGTAGACAAGTAGTTTCTTTTAAAGTTTACAGGGTGTTTGGCATATTGACATTCTTGCTCATATTGACCCATTTTGATCATGTACGGGTCAAAGCGAATTATATATATATATATATATATATATATATATATATATATATATATATATATATATATATATATATATATATATATATATATATATATATATATATGTTATGTACAGTTTTTATGTGTTAATATAAGTATTGGTTTGGGTTTTAAAATAAATCAATACATAAATAAAATATAAAAAAAAAAAAAAAAAAAAAAAATCCTTTTTTTTTAACGGCTGGTTACATATTAGATGTTAGTTGTTGGCTTGAGTTAGTGTCACATTCTCGGGCAGAGATACCAACCACGAGCCTCTCCTTAGGGGATAACCCCACTCCTATTCTCGATTCGCCTCATATCAGTAGAGCTTGTGGTTCCCAAGTGTGGACTTCCCGGTCGGTCACTCAAACCAGTACTACTCTCACTTGAGCTCGCTTAACAACTTAAGCCTTTCCACTAGACCACAAGCCCGATGATAAAAAAATAATAAATATATGTGTATATATATATATATATATATATATATATATATATATATATATATATATATATATATATATATATATATATATAAAATCCTAGTATGGGCATTTCATCTTGGAAAACTGCAAAACCAATGAACAACTTGCTGATGTGATGGGAAAAGATTTGCCACAATAAAAGGATAAAGATCTTTGCTCAAAACCAGGAGTTTCAAGTTTAAATAAAGGAGAAATGCTTGATTTTTTGTCATTTAAAACTCCTAACCTTTACTAGAACAAATAACGGAGTCACTTTGGTTAGCTAGGCTGAGATTAGCTGAAGCCTAGTTTACTGCTGATAGTAATTCTACTTTACATATGAAATTCGCTATAGATTACAAAAAGTAAAGTTATGTACTATCATTAAACAGTTTCATGTACCATAATCACATTGATTAAAATAAATAAATTACTTACCTTCCAAGTGTTTGATGTACTTCGAATCGAATCTCCTAACTTCACCTGTTGGAACTTCGCCATAAAATCATCTTTAATCTGTCTTTCCATTTGTCTCTGAACACCCTTCCTTTTTATACTTGATATCTGCAAACAAAATTTGTGAAGCTTTAATAATGAAAAGATAAAGACAATCTTGTCAGAATGATAAATGAAAAAGAGCAGCTGAATGAAAGGATATGATGGTCTTAATTACACTGTACTCGAAGCTTTCATTCCGTATTGAGTGAAGTTCACTGGAAATTTTGACCATATCTGGGCGTTGTACTCGCTCCTTTTCTAAGCAAGAATACGCTATTTTGGAGAACTCGTCTATCGTTACTTGGCCAATTTCATTATAGAGATCTGGATGAATAATATTCTGCAGTGTTTTGTTTTCATAATGAAATTTGACAAGTGGGGCTAATAACTTATTATCTTCGTTTGGATCAAATGCTTTCCTCCCGCACAACAACTCAAATAAAACTATGCCGAAGGAGTAGACGTCCGACTTGTGAGTCACACCTCCGGTCTTCCCAATTGCCGGGTCCATGTACCCTTTTGTGCCAACAGCTTCAGTAAGGAGAGCCTGGTTTTTTCGATCTACTGAATGTTTGATCGAAAATTCAAATCCAGATAACATGGGTGTAAAGTTATCATCCAATAAAATTGTGAAGCTGTTGATGTTACGATGTATGAGAGAATAACTTTGTCCCTCCTTTGGATGTAGGTAACTAATTGCATCAGCAACTGCAACCGATATATTTAATCTTCTATACCATGAGAAGGTCGGATCGCTTAGATACATCAAGAGGCTACCCTTGGCATAATGGTTGTGTATGATTATCTTCTCACCTTTCTCGTCACAAAACCCAATAATTGCGACTATATTTGTATGCTTGAGACTAGAAAGCATTGAAATCTCTGTCCAGAATTCAACGTCTCCTTGCCCATACTTACGATCTAATCTCCGCGCAGAAATATTCTTCAACTCCCCCGAATGTACGAGTTTCCCTTTATAAACATTTCCGAATCCACCTTTGCCAATGATATTTTCATCAGCAAAGTTATTGGTGGCCTTTAGTACATCTTCAAGTGGGATTTGTAAGTGAGTAAACTCTGTGATTGTGGATTCCATATATATTTCTAGTTATCAAGTTGAAATATGATTGAAATAAAAAGTGTAAGTTATGATGGGCAAAACCAATGGGTTACGAATATATGAATGGTGAAGGTAAGATATGAGAACCTCGTACAAATATTTATAAATATAAATGCGAGCAATCTTCATAATTTGTTCCCTTTTTAACATGAATTATTAATGACTAGTGGTACATTCTGCCACATGGTTGAACAATTTTCAGTACACGAAATTCTTATATATGAACAAGTTGTTGGTGTGATTAGCTGTATCATATTCTTAATGATCAAGATGTAAATTAGTTGCATATCCAAGTTGAGCACATGTGCACATGTTGGCATGTGATTTATAAAATGGTACTAGTAATTAACATGCTATTAATCCGGGCTAACGTAGAGATCGATGCTCTAACAACTACGAGTTGACAATTTCTGATCCATAATCCAAAGTCTACTAAAGTTATGTATTAAATAAGATTTAAATGCAAGTTATCGAATGAAAACAACTAAAAGTTGAATCATATAAGATACATTGAATATTTACTTAACTCACTAAATAATTGACAGCGCGCATGTAAGACCATCCGTGATGGGTATTAAAATAGATTAATCCTGTTACGAGCCATATACCCGCGCATTGTGACAGAGGTATCCATGCAACCAAATACCCACAATAACATACAATTGAAGTATCACAATCATCCTTATACATTACTATCAGGGTACTCGCACAATGCGACGACGGGTACCATGTGACTAAATTTTATGGCGAACAAATGTTTTTCATTTATATGTTTTTTTCTGACAACAACTTTATGTATTTTAATTTCCGATGAGCTACGGATTTTAAATTATTACTTTTTTTTTAACAATACATATACGGAAATTCATGTCAGAACAACTTTAACTTTTTAACCATGAACAATGTTTTTCATTCTGCAATCCACAAGTAACAAGTAATAAAAAATTGGGATAATTTCAAAAATGCCCAAGTTGCCAAATTGATTTGCTTTCTTGCCCTACGCTCAGAAAGTTCCGAAACTACCCGTTGGGCAACCGGGCAACTTTTTTTAACTAACGAGGGGACGTCAAGTGTCCGAAATTTTGGGCGACGCCTCCATTTTTTGGGCAACTTGGGACACTTGGCGTCCTATAGTTTGAAACACTAGAGTTACTCGATTGCCAAATGGGTAGTTTCAAAACTTTCTGAGCGAAGAGCAAAAAAGCAAATCAATTGGAAAACTTGTGCATTTTTTGCATTATCCCAAAATCAAACCCATAGTCACTTTTTTTGTTAACGTACAAAATTTAACCATATGAAATAATCAACCCAGTAAAAATTAGCCAGTCTAAATCTAACCTTAGTCAAAATAACATATCACAAAATCAACCCATAATTAATATTATATAAATAAAAATTGGCTGATCACAAGTTATATGTTTTTAATAATAATAGTGATTTTTACGATTACACGTTTTTAATAAATGGGCTGTAAATGATTTGAAAACTGTATTTAATTTAATGAAAACATTTGCATCTGAATTTCAATAAAGGAATGCATTGAATTTTAAGCCTTTCTTTTATGGTAAGTGTGTAGGCTTATTCTTTTTAAGACTTCATTTTTTGGAATTGACTAAATGCATTATAATGTAGTTAAGATAGTGTACATACACAATGCATCGAAACTAAAAAGGGAGAAAACAACAATGGTGGTATTTTGGTACACAGTAATAGTGATGACACGTCCTAGTTGGTGAAAATGTGAAGATAAAAACAATGTCAATTCTTAGTATTGTGATAACATCATGGTTGACTTCTGCATCTCAGTCAACATCTCTTCTTTCACAAAGTTAACAAATTATACACATTTACGCTCTAAAATGAATCTATAATCTCTTCATGGTTCTTTTTATACTAAAACAAATAACTTATAATTTAATGTGAATTTATATTTATGTAAACGAAAGTTAATAATGATAATTTACTTAATTGTATTTCAAAATTTTTGTTTACCATCATTTATATTAATAATTACGTAAATTAATTTCATTCTAAAGAACATGTCGGTTACTAATACTAGTATTTGACAAAATCTTTCCATAATAGGAGGTGTGGAGGCCAATTTTTAAACCTTTCTATTTAGGCAAAGACTTAAATGCTTTATAGAGTAGTACAAATATAGATTAATCACAAACATAATGTATATACAGTTGCATAACCTAATGAATAAACTCAAGTGTATTAGGACTCTATTGGGCTAGGCTGACACTAAATCAATGAACCAATAAATGCCACACTAATACTACCCCCGCAGTTATAACGAGATGCCTTTGAACGTTCAAATTGGAGCGAAAGTCAAGAAACAATGCAACTGGAAGACACTTCATAAATATATCTGCATAATGAAACTTGGAAAGAACATGAAGCATACGAAGCAGACCGGAAGCAACATAATCTCAGTCAAAATGTATATCAATCTCGATTTATTTATTATGTTGATGCTAAATGGGATTTGCAGACATATAAACCATATTGACATTATCACAGTAAACTAATGCAACAATAAATAGAGGAGTATGCAGCACATGTACCAAAATTGCGGATAAAAGCCATTTCAACAACCACTTAGCAACACCACGATATTATGCATTAGCATTGGAGCGAGACAAGATAACATGTTGCTTTGCAGACCATGATAAAAGATTATGACCAAAAAACACACAATACTCAGAAGTGGACCAAAGAGTAATAGGGTAACCAACCTATTCAATATCAGTATAAACAGTATGCTGAGAAGTAGATGAGACATGGAGCTGCAGACCATAATTAAGAGTGCTACAAACATAGTGCAAAATGCGCTTCAAAGTAGTAAAGTGGGGATCACGAGGGTTATGCATATAAAGACCTACCTGTTTACCAGAATAAGATAAATTCGGTCGTGTAAAGGTAAGAGTATGTTAAAAGTATGGGTTACAAAATGATCCAAGAGGGACATTAAACAGTTTTTCAAAGACATTGAAACAAAATTTTGTTGATATTCGATGTAAATAACCATATCAATTTCACAATAAATTACAGTATACTTCATTTGAACCAATGCACATGTACTTTAGTTAATAATTTATTGCAACATACTTTCTATCGCTTACCAATGGAAGGAATGCGTTACAGTAAGGACCTTGCATTTTGTTTAAGAGTTTGCTAAGAAATGTAGAAAGTGAAACTGTTGGTATCTTATTTAGGACAAAGATGAAAGCCCAAAGACTTTGAAGCAAGGATTGCCCGTTGTCTCATTCTCGATTGGGGACTCATCAGAATTCTTATATGAAGATGACAGGGATATTGATAAAGTAGATAAAGTGATATTAGAATCAGGAGACGTGTTGATATTTGGTGGTAAATCAAGACTAGTTTTTCATGGTGTTACATCTATTCTTCCTAAGACTGCTCCCATATCGCTTCTAGAAGCAACTGATATGATCCCAGGTAGATTGAATCTCACTTTTAGAAGGTATTAACCAACTTCATTCTTGTTTGTTTGGTGTTGAATCTGTAATCCAATGAAAGCTTGTTGTTATAGTAGTAGATTTTGGGATCTAGATACCTTTAACGGGAATTGTTTTGTTGGATTTACATGACTGAAACAAGTTGTATCACTGAATGTTTGCTATGTTTTTATCTGCACATATTTTTGGTTTTGAAGTCTTCTAATGCAATGCAATGCAATGTTTCATGTGCTTCATTACAGTACATATATCAAATTGTTTAGCATCATATGCATTAGTGCAGTGCTAATTTGAATCTAAAGCATAAAAAAGGTATTGTTTGACAAGATGTTGGACTATCAAACAATGACGACATTTACCAGATAAGCAACTGTACGGAAAATGGCACTTTCTAATCTTAAAGAAACTACACCAAATGATGAACACCTTTAATATTTCTAAGAGCATGGGAATCATAACGCCTAACCGGCATTATTCTTATGTGGCATAGTTTTAACGCCAAAATGCAAGTTATCATGATTTCCTGGGTTGCAACGTTGCCTTTGCGTTTTAACGTGAATTGGTGGAGCAACTTGCGTTGCTACGCCAACATTCAACATAAAAATTACAAAACCACCCCCAACGTTTTAAAAAAAAATTACGTTGCAACTGTGTGTCTGTGTGTATTTCGGTGTGTTTGTGGGTTTGCGTCTGTGTGTGTGTTTAAGTGTGCGTTGTGGGGTAAACAATGAAGAAGATGACTTTTTTTTTTTTTTTTTTTTTTTTTTTTTTATTATTATTATTAATTTTTTTAATAAAAATGTTATTTAATATAATGAATGAAATTATTGAGGGTAGAATTTGTAAATTGTAATTTTAAAAAAAGGTGGGTCTCAAAAAGTGGTGTTATTGAGTGTTATGATTTCCTAGTGTTTTTTGGTGTTATGTTATTTGGTGTTGAGATGTGGCGCTGTAACACCCCCAAAATCGGGTCCAGCGGAAGCATACATGTCACTGGGGTGCTACTCAATTAGTATCATAATACAAGTACAAAGAACGGTTTTTATTTCAATCATTTAGAATAAAACCCATTGTCAAAAATATTAAGTTTACATTATGCAAAAGTAGTGCGGAAATAGGCCACATAAAATAAATAAAGTTGTCCCAATTGTTCATCAGAGTCATCTATGACCATGTCATGCCATGCCAAAACCTTCAATAGTTAATTATCGCCTTAACCTGAAAATATATGCTAAAAAGTGTCAACACGAGGTTGGTTAGTTCATAGGTTTGTATAAATAACAATGTAGAGTAAAAATAATGTGAGTTCAATAGAAAGGTTTGTGACCATTGTGCCACTCACAATGTCATGAAAATAAATGTATGCCGTTAAGTAAAGTTTGCAATGTGGACCACAAGAGTTAGAATTTGTTTGACCAGTTCATTCGGTCATGTTACCAGTTTATTCAGTTGTGACCAGTTCATTCGGTCATGTATGTACATAGCATTTGGGCCAGTTCATTCGGTTACGCGGCATAAATGATTTGAGCACTTGTGTCCATGAGGAAATAATCAAGTATATAGCAGGTAAACAAATAATGCATTCAAGTAACCAAATCAAGTATTTCAGCCAAACAGCAAAAGTTGTGTAAACAATTCACGTATCCAAGTAAACAAGCATTGAGTTTAGTTAAAAACGAGCATGTATTCACCCCCAAAACAGTTATAAAAACAAGTAAAAATAGGGGCCATGAACTCACCTCAATGGTGTATGCAGTAAACCAAGTGAGTCAAATAGAGTGTGGCACCAACACGCGACCTAGATTAGTAAGGCAAGTTTAGTTTACAGTTTCAAGTTTGAGACTCGATGAAGTTTAAACAAGTTTAAAAGTTTTAGAGTGTTTATGTTATTGTTGCTTGTGTGGCAGCATTTGAGTTTAAAACAGTTTTCTAAGCTTTTGCAATTATAATGACTTAACCATGTTATTTAGTTTTCCAAGTGCAAAAAAAAAGTGTTCGTGATAGTTTACTCGTTTACATGCTCATATAAATTTCGACTTTGTTCGGTTGAAAATGGAGTATTTAAAATAATTCAAATGACTCTGTATGGATATAAAGTGGCTTTTGTGAAAACACAGATTTCAAGGATCGAACAAGATGTAATAACATACATAAAATGGCTTTTGTTGGTTTCTGTATGGATATAGGACTAGTTTTGAAGAAAGCTTCTATATGATAGGGTCAAATGTAATAACATACATAAAATATAGGGACTAAATTTTAAAAATAGTAAATCATAATAGAGACTAGCCGTGTGACATTATTTCATCATCTGCAACTTGCGTTTTCGAGAACAGAGTGAAGAACCATACTTGTTTTATTCATATATGTATATATTTATCTTTAGTTCAAGACTTAGAATGTAGCATCTTAGACACTGATCAATTCTATCTTTATTACGTAGACTCTTATATTTAAAGATCCCGAAACCCGACTCATCGTTACTCATATTAATCAGTATCATAATCTATTAACCATGTTCTCATTTAGCTTATTACTTTGAACGAATTTTATATGTACATGAATCTGAGAAAAATGTTTCATTACGTTAGGCTTTTTATATCATAGTAAACGACATACACCAAGACACGAAAGACACAATGAGCGAGATAAGTTATGATATTACGATCAGTGAGTAAAGTATTAATATGTATAGAAAGGTATACCTCCAAGCCAAACGAAAACAGTTTGAGACCAAAAATGAATACGAGCAGTAGCACCGACCAAACTCGAAGACGTACGACATGAACACTATCGAAACAACCCACACGTATACGAATGGATGAACCCCAAAAACTCAGCCCCATCACCAACTATAACGCACCACTGAAAGACCAAAACTTTTAACCTGAACTCGAGTCAGTCCAAATAAACCCGAGCAAAGTACTCCAACTCGAACCCAAAATAAAACTCCCAAATAACTAGTAACCAAAAATTTTGTACCCACTTCTTGCTTGTTAATGCTGTCGAACCAAAGAGAGGCAAGGGGGTGTATGTGTTTTTGTTCTTGAAGTGAAATGGAAGGTAAAATGGTTCTCTTTTATAAATAAATTAAGTATGGTGTTTAGTGTTGTAATATATTAGGAGCTAGTTGATATGAAGGACGCATGGTATGTCGTGGGTTGTTGGTTTCTTGTCATGAAAGAGTAGTCAAAATAAAAGCATGGGTCAACATAGAAAAGCCATTGAACATGATAAAAGTAAGTAAGGTGTCTATGAATAAAATGTGATAGTCATGCTTGTTTTTCCCTAGGTGGTGTGTTGTTGCTTATGAAAGGTATAAAGTACTATCTTGAATCTTGGTACATAATGAATTTTGATCATGAAGAGGTAGTAGAAAAACTATGGTGATGGTGTTTGTGGGTGTTTTAGCCGTCGAACAAGAGGAAGCAAAAGAGTGAAGGGAAAAATTTTACTAGTTTTTGTTAGTGTTGGATGCAGATTATATTTAGGCACGTGTTGGTATGCATTGAATGTCATTTTCACAATAGGCGGGATAGCTTCCCTGTTTTAGTTTAAATTAATCATGTAAATGATAAAAGTGAGTGTTTTGAGTTTTATTGATTTTTTTGGGTAGTAAGTGTACCTTATATCTCGTTGAGCTTTGGTGAAATATGAGTTTTTGTGGTTAGCGTGAGCGCGAAGGATATTGTTTATGAGAGTGTTTTTATAATATCAATACAAAAGCCTAAAATTCTGATTCCGGAGAATAAATGTTGGATTGATGCCGTTACTAGCATTGTGTCGGTACACGTGTGGTGTTGCGTGCGAGATATTTCTCCTTTAATAATCAGTAATAGTCAAAAAATGAAATGTTAAAATTTTTCTGATAAAATAAATAATGTGGGTTACTGTAAGCTATAGTGTGCGGGTTTGTTTCCCGAAATATATGTAAGCACATGTACGCTTGGATAAATAGTTGGGTAATAATAAATTGACATTTATTATTTAAAATTAGTTTGGAAAATTTCGGTTTGTTACAGGCGCTGACGTGGCGCTGAGTTATGTCATAACTTGAGTTATGACTCATTGACTCCCCATGCTCTAAGGCGGAATGATATCATAAAGTGCGTTTAGTTGAAAGAAAACACTCTTGTTTTTTACAAAACAAGAAAATTAAAGATTGTGTTTAAATCAAACTTTTTCTAACACATTATCTACAAATACAAAACTTGCATTTCTCAACCATAAAAAGAAAAATACGTTTCTAAATTCCTTGAGAAGGGAATGACTTTTTTTCTCTAGAGAAGAGTTGAAAATTTTGAAAACCTGTTTAGTTAGAGCTATATTTTCCTTTTTTTTAATGATAAGAAGATTACTTCGAATTGCGACGGTGTCAACGACGGCGGGCAGTGGCGACAACGGTGGGCGGTGGAGGATGACACGAAAGATTAGGGGTAGAATGGTGTATTTTTGTAGTTGAGAAAAAAATGAGAAAGAAAAAAGTGAGAATGGTAGAATGGACTTTTCAATTTCTTAGTTAAAATTTAAAAAATGAGAATTATATTTTTGAAAATTGTTAGAAAAAAGTTTGACTAAACGGATTTTCCATTTTTTCATTATCATATGAAAAATTTCTTAAAAAAATAGGATATTTTTCACCAACTAAACGCACCCAATCCTTCCTTTTTATTACAAAACTGAAAATAAAAAATCAACAAATTTTTCTTCAACTAAATGCACTCATAAACAACACTGATCAAGCCACATAAATCATTGTGTTATGTTGCTATTTTAACTTTGTTCGTTTGGCTACAACGTCTTGACTTTTTTAGCAAGTACTTGCACAAAACTATTGCTAGCAGTATATTTTGGCCTCATAAATTAAAGTATTCAAATTTTCATTTAAAAGATGACCGGAAATGATTATATAACCACTCGGTAAGTTGGAAGTGTGAAGCCGAGAAAATCGATCTAGGACTCGACTGACCAGGCCGTCCAGGCGTACTCGACACATTGGTTTGGTTCTTAGACATATTGATGTTGCGAAATGTACACAACTACGCATTTTATGGTTAGCAAGTCTTAATTCAACTACAGAAATTAAATATTTTAGTTTTAAATAAGTCAGAGGGCCTATATTGAACATAAAAAATACTTTTGGATCTCTTTGCTATTTTTAGTTACAGTCAGTTAAATTCTCTTATTTTGTGATATAAATATCTTCATGTATGTATCCACCATTTTCATAGCTTCAACTCAATTAAAATCCAAATCTGCTTTAAATCCATTTTTCGATCATGTCGTCACCGTCGTCAAGAATAATCGTGTTGAGGAGTACCAATGGACAAGATTTCGTGATAAAAGAACCCGTAGTACAACTCTCGAGCACAATCAAACAAATCATCAAACGAGACCGCTCCAAATCTGTCATTCCTATCCCCAAAGTTAACAGACGCACTCTCTCGAATATCATCGGCTACTGCAATAAACACGTCACTGATAAAGACAACAAGGATGCTCTGGAAGCATTTGATTACGACTTTGTTGAAGATTTTGATGATCTCACACTGGTGCATGTATCATATCACTAGTACATAACAGACAATTCCCGACGACTGTTTTTCGACCGTACCGACGCCATGACGTCGGCATTTAGCTTATGCCGACGAAACTTCGTCGGCTGGTGTTAGTCGGCAATGCCCCGTCGGGACTTACTGTGCCGACGTCATTTCCCGACGCTAAGGTGGGGTCCACAGCCATTTTCAGTCAAACGAAAACGTAGTTCGACAAATAATATGCCGACGTCGATTCGTCGGTATTTTAGTTATAATTAACAAAAAAATGATTAACTAATTGGTCAAATAGTCAACAAGTCAAACGGTCAATGTCTTAAAATACCGACGACATGTCGTCGGTACAAAGTGAATTCATTCAGAAAAAAAAAAACAGCAGCAGAAATGCTGCAAATCCAGATTTTTTCCGGAAAAAATCTACAAAAACCAAACCTGGAAAACTATAACATAAAATGCATCCGTTCATTCATTCATTCTTAAACAACCAAAGCAAGTGATAGTATTCGTTTATAACGATACAATAAGCTAATATAGTAATCCGATAATGCAAATAACAAACGGATGTCAATAACAATACTAATAACAAACATTGTGCAACTGAATATGTAATGTCACTAGATCAAGAGGTAGAGTATTGAGCCGTACTCAAGCTGGTGTCTAGCTTCTCAGCCTCTGCAACTACGTTCTTATCTCTAGCAAAACCTGAAAATTGGCAGACTCCTTTACAAGAGATTGTTCAAATTTGCTCTTTCGATATACTGGAACAATCTGCAAAAAAATAAAAAATAAAATGCAAATTAGCAAATTCAAAATGCTTGGAATTGTACATCCATGCCGCTAATCTGATTATTTGCGAGTGAAATAAGCACATGAGTTTTTGTAATTAGCAATGCCAAACACCACCTTAACTTGTGATTGTACCAGTGAACATTATATATATTATACAACCAGATATCACTTGTTGCATATTGAATTTCATATCTTCAGTGCGAAGAAAAGAAGGTAATCTACCATTGCTATTCAATAGATATTACAAAATCTAGACAAATGTCGTCAAAAAAAAAGTGTATAACTAAACAAATGCTTGCTTTCTTATACTTGTAAAATCTAAGTCTCGTATCTTATTCATCATAAAAAGATCCAACATGAACTAAATGGTTATCCAAAAATCCAGATTGCAAAGGTATACATACTATCAGTGGCGTAACAAGGACTAAAAGAGACCGGGTGCACAATTTTATTTTTTATTATTACATTTATTTCCCTAAACTCCGTTGGACATTCCGATCATAATTTACATAAAAAGTTAAGACCGAAAAGATGACAATCACGATGCATGTGGTATAATAAAGTATCGTGCAGAAGATCTTACGATTTAATGATACATCAGGATAAGTAATCAACAGTGGCTTTTCTATATCTCCATATATGATAACAGAAACAGAACCATGACCAGTCCGAATGATGTGTTCCTGAATAAAGATGTCACATAAGTGTTGGAACAAGACCATATCAAAATAATAATCTTATCGTTTAAAGCAAAGCAATGGAAAAACAAAATGCAGCAAACACAGATGCTAAAACCAATTACTACAACATAGATGGGATCTTAAGAAACTGCATTAAATCTGTTTTCTCTACTGTAGATATTAGGATGTCTTAAGAGCTATAACTTTCAAGAAACTAGTGACAAATGGGACAATTAGCAGATAAAAACTTGGATTGAGCTTACAGAAGCTAACTATCATGACAACACTTAAACAACGAAATTCAGTTGGAATGGTTTCCTAAGAATCAATAAAGTTCTGATTTTTTGTAGCCCATATGTCTCAAAATAACTTATGAAAAATATAGCAAAACCACATAAGCACATAATAAGCTGAAACAAAACCCCTTTTAATATTAATTGTGCTGGGAGGTTGATGGCAGCAGTGGTCCGGCAGCAGCGTGGTGGGTCGGACAGTAGCAAGGGCGGACTTTGGTGGGTCGAGAACTACACAAAACACAAACAAAAATTAAACAAAATCACAAACACAAACATAACAAACAATTAAACCACAAACACAAACATAACAAACAAATGCCACATAACATAAAACATAAATAAACACCTTAAACTCCTAAACCAAATAGAATAAAGTCAAATACCTTTGTTCATAAAGAGAGGAAGAAAGAAAGAGATGAAGAGTGATGGTGTGGGAGGTTGGCGGTGTGGCAGTGGTGGTGTGGTCGGTGGTCTTGGCGGTGTGGTGGTGTTGGTGTCGGATGTAGTAGTGAAGGTGATAGATCGATATTAATTTTTCCAAGTGTTTTGACCAGATCTAGTTTTGTCCCCTTTTTAACTTTACCAAAATAATCCCGACGACATATCGTCGGGATTTTATTAATATTTTGTCGTTTGTGTTTTGGCGGGGCATTGAAATTTTCACCAAAATTTTGGAGGGATTCGATACCGACGACATGTCGTCGGTATTTTAATTAAAATTCTTTTATTTCATTTATAACTAAAATTAAATACTTTTATATTTTAAATTAAATACCTTAGTTTAAATCCGAATATTTTTATCTAACTTAAAAAAATTATTTATTATAAATACTTTTATTTAATTTGTAATTAAAATTAAATACTTTGTATTTTAAATTAAATACCTTAGTTTAAAAATAAATACTTTTATTTTAAATTAGATACTTTTAATTAAAATTAAATACTTTATATTTTAAATTAAAAAAATTGTTTATTATAAATGCTTTTATTTAATTTATAATTAAAATTAAATACTTTATATTTTAAATTAAATACCTTAGTTTAAAATTAAATAATTTTATTTTAAATTAAATACTTTTAATTAAAATTAAATACTTTATACACGAGATGTTAAACGAACGAGCCGATATGATATGGTTATACACGAGATGTTAAACGGATGAGTCGATATGCTATGGTTGTACACGAGATGTTAAACGAACAAGCTGAGATGATATGGTTATACACGAGATGTTAAACGGATGAGTCGATATGCTATGGTTGTACACGAGATGTTAAACGAATGATCCGAGATGATATGGTTATACACGAGATGTTAAACGGATGAGTCGATATGCTATGGTTGTACACGAGATGTTAAACAAACGAGCCGAGATGATATGGTTATACAAGAGATGCTAAACGGATGAGTCGATATGCTATGGTTGTACACGAGATGTTAAACGAACGAGCCGAGATGATATGGTTATACACGAGATGTTAAACGGATAAGTTGATATGCTACGGTTATACACGAGATGTTAAACGAACGAGCCAAGACGATATGGTTATACACGAGATGTTAAACGGATAAGTCGATATGCTACGGTTATACACGAGATGTAAACGAACGAGCCAAGACGATATGGTTATACACGAGATGTTAAACGGATGAGTCGATATGCTATGGTTGTACACGAGATGTTAAACGAACGAGCTGAGATGATATGGTTATACACGAGATGTTAAACGGCTAAGTCGATATGCTACGGTTATACACGAGATGTTAAACGAACGAGCCAAGACGATATGGTTATACACGAGATGTTAAACAGATAAGTCGATATGCTACGGTTATACACAAGATGTTAAACGAACGAGCCAAGTCGATATAGTTATACACGAGATGTTAAACGGATGTGTCGATATGCTACAGTTGTACACGAGATGTTAAACGAACGAGCCGAGATGATATGGTAATACACGAGATGTTAAACGGATGAGTCGATATGCTATGGTTGTACACGAGATGTTAAACGGACGATCCGAGATGCTATGGTATACACGAGATGTTAAACGGATGAGTCGATATGCTATGGTTGTACATGAGATGTTAAACGAATGAGCCGAGATGATATGGTTATACACGAGATGTTAAACGGATGAGTCGATATGCTATGGTTGTACACGAGATATTAAACGAACAAGCTGAGATGATATGGTTATACACGAGATGTTAAACGGATGAGTCGATATGGTATGGTTGTACACGAGATGTTAAACAAACGAGCCGAGATGATATGGTTATACACGAGATGTTAAACAGATGAGTCGATATGCTATGGTTGTACGCGAGATGTAAAACGAATGAGCCGAGATGATATGGTTATACACGAGATGTTAAACGGATGAGTCGATATGCTATGGTTGTACACGAGATGTTAAACGGACGATCCGAGATGCTATGGGTATACACGAGATGTTAAACGGATGAGTCGATATGCTATGGTTGTGCACGAGATCTTAAACGAATGACCCGAGATGATATGGTTATACACGAGATGTTAAACGATGAGTCGATATGCTATGGTTGTACACGAGATGTTAAACGAACAAGCTGAGATGATATGGTTATACACGAGATATTAAACGGATGAGCCGATATGCTATGGTTGTACACGAGATGTTAAACGAACAAGCTGAGATGATATGCTTATACACGAGATGTTAAACGGATGAGTCGATATGCTATGGTTATACACGAGATGTTAAACAAACGAGCCGAGATGATATGGTTATACACGAGACGTTAAATGGATGAGTCGATATGCTATGGTTGTACACGAGATGTTAAACGAATGAGACGAGATGATATGGTTATACACGAGATGTTAAACGGATGAGTCGATATGCTATGGTTGTACACGAGATGTTAAACGGACGATCCGAGATGCTATGGGTATACACGAGATGTTAAACGGATGAGTCGATATGCTATGGTTGTGCACGAGATGTTAAACGAACGAGCCGAGATGATATGGTTATACACGAGATGTTAAACGGATGAGTCGATATGCTATGGATGGTTGTACACGAGATGTTAAACGAACGATCCGAGATGCTATGGAGTAATTCGTATGTTTTAACAAACACGAAGGCACTATATCACAATCAATAAACACGAAGGCAAACTGTTTATTTAAAATGCGCAAGTGTTCCTATCACATACATTTCATACAGACTCAAATGAAATAACTCAACAACCAAACGAAACAACTCAAACTAAAAAACTCGACAACTAAACAAAACAACTCAAACTAAACAAATCGACAACTAAACGAAACAACTCAAACTAAACAACTCGACAACTAAATGAAACAGATCAAATGAAACAACCCGTTTATTTTTTTTGCGGCTACTTCCCGCTTTGCTTGAACTCGTACCATATTTTCCCTTCCTTGCTCTCATTTCCTTGTGACGTGCAAACGCAACTTCTAGATATGTTACTCTATTTTCCAGATTATCAAGTTTGATGTCGACGTCAAACGTGCTTTCAGCTTCATCGTCACCTCCGACAACATCAGTTTGAGCTTCAACAGCAGGTTGAGCTTCAACATAATCTAGCTCTTCCAAATACTCTCTATAGTACGGCTTTCTCCTCAACCATTCCAGAATCTTGTCTCTCTGCCACAGTGCATAGTTCGCATAAGAACCATATTCATCAAAAATTTCAACGCCCCAATGATTTATAATTTCATTATACAGGAGCTCGTGTGATAAAGCCTTCGAC
This sequence comes from Artemisia argyi, assembly GCA_030686995.1. Classification (NCBI taxonomy): domain Eukaryota; kingdom Viridiplantae; phylum Streptophyta; class Magnoliopsida; order Asterales; family Asteraceae; genus Artemisia; species Artemisia argyi. The sequence continues at coordinate 63,086,021 of CM060685.1, forward strand.
CATTCCTATTCCGGCGTTAAACCATCCATTGTTATGTGTGTTTTGTGAGAATTGACAAACGGTTTTTTGTGAGTTTATGTGTGTTTTGCCGGGTTAAGGATTATTCGATATATATAAAGTAAAAAAATTGGTGGGACAAAGGGAAAATGAGGCGGGAAAATATATCCCGACGACATGTCATCGGTACCAAATAGGCTGGAAAAAACCCCGCCCAAATATTCGCTATTATTCGCAAGCGCGGGGTGACAAAAATTGGTTTGATTAAATCCCGACGACATGACGTCGGGATTTTAACAAACAAAACGTGGTTAAACGCTTATCAAAACGTTAATCACAACAATTTTTTAATTAGTAAAATACCGACGACATGTCATCGGTATATTATTGGCGGGTCAAATTCCCGCCCAAGTTTTCCCAATTATTGGAAAAGTCAAATTTGACCAAATAAATACCGACGACATGTCGTCGGGATTTTAAAATCCTAAAAATTCAACGCGAGTTTGCTTGGTCAAGCGATTTTTTTTGTCGTTTAGCGTAAATGCCGACGCCATGTATGTCGTCGGGATTTTGTTCGTCGCCAGTTCTCCTTATTCTTGTAGTTATATGTTGCTACGTATCTGGATATCAAGATCTTGCAAGAACTTTGTGATGAAGGATTGCGTTTTCGGTTGAAGAGATCTTACAATTTACGTTACGCTAATTGATTGCTGTTCGTGTGTTTGATACATATATAATGTTGCTTAGTATTTTGATTTTCAGGAATCGTTTTTAGTTCATTGCTAGCTTTTTGTATACATCTTGTATTGTCGATCAATCGATCATCATGTAGCTTTGATTTGTATTCTGTTTTTACGTATCAAATGAATAGAAATTTGATGTTAGAATAATGATATGATTGTTTGGTTATTTATTTATTTATTTATTTATTTTTTGTTCAAACAATGTTCTGATCGATGATGTGCTTCAACTTACATGATGCGCTCTAACGACACATTATCATGAAACACAAAATGAGTCTCTTATTAGATGCAAGTGAATTGCTGCTGTATTATTCAGATACTAACAATTTACAATAATATTCCAAAATACAATCAGATTTTAACCAAATGAGTCTTTCGATTAATTCTTTCGATTATGGACGATCGAGAATATTAGAAAATGCAGTCATGATATGATCACAAGCAAATAAAATCAAGAATTATGTATGTGATCATTCAAACTCATCATCTTTTATTCATTTGTAACATACAGATGGAAAACAAATCAAAGACAAACGCTCATTACATGAATCTACTATCTAACTACTCAATCAAACACTGAAATCAAAACATTCATAGAATTGTAAACAGAATACACAAAGAACCATCCATCAGACAAGTGTACACAAAGCTGACAAACACTTGATTTCAAGAACACGAGCTGCATCCGCAAGACTAATCAAAGTCGCTTCATCAACATTAACAAACTCAGTATCAAACTCTATTAAAGCGTCCTCATCTTCTTTGTGGCTCACATGCTTTCGACAGTAGTCGATGATCTTGGAGAGGATGTTTCCTGTGACATTAGGGATTGGGATGATGACGGTTTTGCCAATTGTTTGTTGTATCATTGGTTTGATATTTTCCATTAGTTGCACCGCAGCTTCTTCGATCTCGAATGATTGTTCATCGGAGCTCTTCAAAACGATTGTCTTTGATGACTTTGACATGATTGAAAACATATTTTGGTTTAGATGATTTTGAGTTGTAGGTATGAAAATAGTAGATGGATGACTCATGCATGGAAGATATTTATATACATGTAAAACAGATTTAACTCTATTGAATATATGACCCTCTAACTTATTTGAATACCGAACCATAACTTTTGTAGTTTCTTGTATGGTATATATGCTGAGTTAATGCATGGCTTTAAAATGTTAAAACAGAAAATAACTGAAATTAACTACACATTTATAAAAAAGACCCTCCAGTTTCTGTTAATTAAGTTATAAACTTAATCCTTTGGAAAATCCAGTTAGAGGGCCTCATATGTAAAATACTTATAAGTTCGTTTATTCCACTTAGAGTCCGTTATATAACTATCTTCCTATGCATGCAGCATATCCATCATTTTTCACACCTTCAACTCAATAGTTCAATTAATATGTTCTTAATACAATTTTCAATCATGCCAAGAATCTATCTCAGGAGCTCTGATGATCAACCTTGCTGGATGGAAGAAAGGCACTGCGAAACTATCGCTCAAACTCAAACGAATAATCGAAGTAAAAGACCGCATAGCGTCATCAGAATCAACAATGTGAAAGGCACAACTCTCTCTAAGGTAATCGAATATTGTCGTAATTACATCATCAGTAAGGACGATGCAGAAGCATGGAATTTGTTGAAATATATTTTGGCCTGGATAAAAAGTTGAGGGGCTAATGTTGCATTGTTTATATTTCAGGTTTGTTGCTTTGGTAGTTTGGTGGTCTAAAGTTAATAAAGAAAAGTTGAAGGGGGCTGTGTGCTAAGATGGAAAGATGGTTGCTTATCTAGGGCTTCTCACCCTCACACACTGAAGCATGGGTTGTTGTGTTCTTCTGGTGATAGAGCCGTTTTGTTGTCCTCTTCTTGGATATCCTTTCTGCTGATGCCATATATATATTGCTCTCCTCTCTCTTTCGAGATCCACCACAATATTATCATTTTCATATCTTTGTACCTTTAGTTTGATATTCTTGATTGAGATCAAGTTGTGTACCTCCTGTTTGAGAACAGTGTGAGTTTGTAAAACATTTGGTTTATTAATCTAATTGGTTAAACTTAGTTTTTCTACATGGTATCAGAGCCAGGTTGCTCTGAAAAAACCTTTTTGAAAAATTAGGGTTTGGGAAATTTGGGGCTTTTACGATTTAAAGGTTCCTGAGATCGATTAAGTACCTTAATCGATTGTTTTGGTGATTTTTGCTTCTATTGCAAGTGGTTCTGGTGATTTGCCCTAATCTCAAAAATTAGGGTTTGGTGGATCTTGGTTGGTGGATCTGGGTTTACTGTATACATCTACTATATCCCTAGAATAAGTGAATCTAGGGTGTAGTAGGTTTGGTTCCGCTGCTGCTCTGCCTTGCGTACACTGTAACACCTCTCACACCTTTACTTTTCTTGCATTTTTTTTTCTTTTAGATTGACGGGGAGTAGGATTTGGGTTGTTGAAGTGGTGATTATTATGATTGGTGGTATTGGTATTGATCTTATGCTTGTCTTATCTTTGTTTAGTAGATAAAGCCCTTGACCTACCACTTTAGTGGCAAGGAAGCCTGGGAACTTCTTTCTTCCCTTCCTCTTTATGTGTTTAGCTTTGTTCAGTACTTACTTGTTTCATTATGTCTTTGCATAATACTATTCCACCTCCCTCTGTTCAGGCCTCTGATGCAGAGGAAGATGATGCTTCACCTGTTACTCTTATTAGTAAACTTGATATCAGTCACCCTCTACACATGCATCCTAATGACTCTGCCACATTAACTGTTATATCTATAAAACTAAAAGGTACTGAAAACTATAATGTGTGGTCTTGTGCTATGCTTTTAGCCCTTGAAGGAAAAAATAAAATTGGTTTTATAGATGGTTCTTGTAGAAGGTCTAATACTGATACTGTGTTAGGCAGACAATGGGACAGAGTTAATGCTATTGTTTTGGGTTGGATCTTAAACTCTATATCTGAGGAACTGTTTCTTGGGCAAATTTTTTCAAAAAAGGCTTCTGATGTTTGGACTGAATTAAAAGAAACTTTTGACAGAGTTAATGGATCTGTCACTTTCAACTTGCATCATAAAATCAATTCTTTGTCTCAAAACGGCACATCCATTGCAGAATACTTTAACAAGCTAAGTACCTTGTGGAAACAATTTGATGCTCTTGTTAAATTGCCTAGATGTACTTGTCATGCTGCTGATGATTTTAAGAAACACAGTCAGTTAATGAAGTTAATGAAATTCTTGATGGGTCTTGATGACTCTTATATGCAAATTAGAAGCAACATTTTGTCTAGAGACCCATTGCCTGATGTTAAAGGGGCGTTTGCCATTATCTCTAGTGAGGAGTCTCACAGAGCTGTTGTTTCTGGTTCATCAGGGACTGGAGTCTCTCAAAGATCTCAGTCCTCTGTTTTTCATTCCAATGTGGCCAATAGAGGGAGTTCACAGAGGCCCCAAACCTCTGGGAACTCCTTCAGACCCAACAATGCCTCCAGAAACAATAATAATAGTAATAATAGAGCTGCTGGAAGTTCTACTCTTGTCTGTGAGCATTGTGGCTTTAATGGGCATACTGTGGATAGATGTTTTAAGGTTATTGGGTACCCTGCCAATTGGGAAAAAAGAAACAACAATACGAGAAATTCATCTAACCAGGGCACTCAAAATTTTAACAAAAGATTTATTAATAACAACAACTCTGTTGGATCCAGCTCTCTTTCAAATCTTTCAGAAGATCAGATTTCTTAACTTTTGTCTCTTATCAAAGACACCTCTGTCAGTGATGATGGAAAAGGCAAAGGTGTTCATGCCAACATGGCAGGTATAGTTTTTAACAACAGCAAATTTTTTAACCAAAATTTTCAAAGATTTTTTTGCAACAACAGTAAGGCCAGAAATGCTCTCATTGCTGCTGGTATTATTGTTGATTCCGGGGCAAATCAACACTTAACATACACTGATAAGTTCTTGGTTAATGTTGTCAATATTTCCAAACTTGGAATTAAAGTCTCTCATCCTAATGGAACAGAGGCTTTAATTACAAAGGTTGGAAATATGGTCCTAACCAACAACTTAACTCTATATGATGTGCTTGTTGTTCTAGAATATTGTGTGAGTCTCATGTCTGTTCATAAGATTGCTAGAGACAACAAATTTGTTGTGGCCTTTGATGAATCTAAATGTTATGTGTTATCTCAGGGTTTGAGGGATGTGAAACTTCTGGGGACTGGTAGACAGTCTGATGGATTATACTTTTTTGACAAAACTGAAGGTAATTTGCCTTCTAGAGACCAACCTTGTTTTTTCTCTGGTCTGTCTAAACACTTGTGGCATTGCAGGCTTGGTCACCCTTCTGACCATGTCTTAAAAGTTTTAAACAAAGATCTTAAGTTTGATAACAAAAATAATGTGGAAGTTTGTGAAATTTGTCAAAAGGCTAAACAAACCAGAGAGCCTTTTCCTTTGAGTGAGCATAAAACTTCTATGCTTGCTGACCTTGTCCATCTTGATCTGTGGGGACCCTATAGGGTTACTAGTAAAGAAGGATACAAGTATTTTTTGACCATTGTTGATGATTACACCAGGGCTGTTTGGGTGTACTTGATTAAGGCTAAAACTGAAGTGTTTGATTGTGTTTATGCCTTTTTTAATTTGATCAAAAATCAATTTAAAAGGACTGTGAAAATTTTTAGAAGTGATAATGGTACTGAATTTGTGAATGATAAGTTCAATGAGTTTTGCATTACTAATGGCATAATACATCAGACTTCTTGTGCTTATACTCCCCAACAGAATGGGATTGTGGAAAGGAAACATAGGCATCTGCTTAATGTTGCCAGATCCCTTCTGTTTCAGGGGTGAATTCCTTTGAATTTATGGTCTGAATGTATTCTTACTGCTTGTTACCTTATTAACAGGTTGCCTTCTTCAGTTCTAAATGGGAACTCTCCTTATAACATGATTTTTAACAGAAAATGCTCCTTAAATCACCTGAGAGCTTTTGGTTGTCTATGTTTTGCTACTGTGCTTAACAATCATGATAAGTTCAGTAGCAGATCTGAAAAATGTGTTCTGGTTGGCTATGCTTCCTTTAAAAAGGGATATAAGCTTTTCAGTCTTGAAAGAAAACAATTTTTGTACTCAAGAGATGTTGATTTCTTTGAAAATGTGTTCCCTTTTAAGATAAATTCTGTGATTGAGACTTGTTGTTAGGTCACCATTTATGTAAACACAAGTATGTTTGATAAAGAAATAAGATGAGAATGAGAGGTGGTTGATTATAAGACAATATGAAAGGTGAGAGTGCAAGAGTTTCACTAAGATAATCAAATAACCAACAAAATAAAATGTAACATAAGGTTTCTATTTATAAGGGAGGAGCTAGGGCAACACTCCCTTCCTCCCTTATCCTTTCATACGTGGGCTTTTAAGGCCTTATGGGCTTTTACATGTTGCCCATTAACTAAACAATAATCATAAATGATACTAAAGCAACCTATTACAAAATGTAATGACCGAGACTTGACTAAATACTAAAGTATGATCCCAACAATAATCTCCCCCTAAGGGTCGGTCATCACGGTTGCTCGACGTCTTCATCTTTGTCGTTCACTTGTGACATGTAAAACTCTAGACGTCTTCAAAATTGGTTGAATGATAATGAATATACTTTGCTCTTTGTCTTTGTTCTTTGGTGATGATGTAGTGATTAGGTTATGAAGTTGTCTGCCGTTCGTCACTCCTGCATCTGTGGTGGTTGTCCGCCATTCCAACATACTCATACATCTTTAGACTTTAATCTTTCACGTACAAGAAGTTCCTTTACATGCATTGAGATCTTTGTCTTTATACTTTGTAGATTCTTCTTATTGGTGTAGAATCTTTCTTTGAACTTTGTGTTGTTAAAGTCTTTTGGGGGGGCTTTCTTTGACTTCAAGATGTATGTATGAGCATGTTGGAATCTACCATCATGGAAGTGAGGTACCTGCGAGTAAACAGTTATCAATAAAACAACCGGTACTTACGGATAAGGAGTTAGAGCTCATCAACAGCATATTGTGAAGACTCCTTCTAATCCTTATCCAGGCCGTTCCCATATCAGATACTCCCGAAGGAGCTTACGAGACCTACTAAGTAGCTCAATGACTGGGTGAGTCGCTGGGGATCACTCCACGACTGTAGACCGTAATGGAACCACCGCAAACACTAAGCGTAACCCTTGTGGGGTTACCGAAGTGACCTGCTGTCAGGGCTGTTTGATGTTGACCCTGGCAGGAATTCCGTTCAATCATTGAGTAATACATAAGTAATCCTCTCATAAACGTTCTCGGCAGATTGCTAAGATCTGCGAAGGACTCGATAGTTTACAACTGATGCCCATTGATGTAGAACACCAGTTGTAGAAATACTAAGTGTTCCTAAGAGATCTTTGATGTATCTCAAGGCTCTAGACTCTATAAGTGCTCACCTAGGTTTCCTATGCGGAGACTGGGGATGAGTCTCCTGCTTCAATATCAACCGTCTCTAAGAGATAGGTCGATAGATAACGCAGGTTCCCCGTGAGAATGAAACAAGCTCTTTTAAGAGAATTTGAGTGGTTAAGAAGGTTTAGTGCATTGCGTCACTGGGTCCATGACGACTTAATCTTCAATACCGGCGTCGCCTTAGCAACAACCAGTAGCATACGTATTGAACCCGGTGTCTGCCCTAAGGTTGAATCATCTGGAGGGCTATTTCTTTTCACCCTTTTCTTTACTTTTCTTTTTAATTCTTCAACTCCTTCTTTCCCTTTCATTCATTTCTCCTTTTTTTTTTTCGTATCATACCTAAGGACTTCTACTTCTAACTAATGGTGATGTCCTTGGGTAGATCCCTCCGGCTCTGGCGGATCATAGGACGAATATTCCTATCTTAATCACCTTATAACTCCGACAGTAGCCAAGAAACCTTTGATAGAAAATCTCTCAAAGTGTTTGGGATAATCAAATATTTTGGTTAACACTTTGAGAGTTTTGTGTTCACTTTTGAAGGGCTCCCCCTGCACATGTGCTCATAAGTGTTTAATAAATTTGCACATGCGGGAGGAGCAAGCACTTTTGAATTGATCCACTTTCCGTGAACAAGACCGATTCGAGACACGCTTACATCACTAGTTAGACTAGCTTGAAGTTATTACCCGGCCTGGTCAAGTCCACAGAAAGTTTCTCGAGACGGTACATTTCTACTAAGACTAATCCTTTTCGAGACACGCTTACGTGGTTAGATAAAGAGATACATTGTCAGCTTTTAGGTGACAACTAGCTCTAGTATCTAACTTGATGTTATTACCCGTCGAGGATAAGTCTTTTCGATATTACTAACATTTATTGCCTCGTCTATTCCTGGGTTAAAACTGAGTCTAGCTCGCACATGATACAACTTTTAAGCATTGACTTCGTATATTTTAATCACTTTTTCATTTTTCTCCCCCTCAAAAATAGCATATAAAATGATGTTTTTGATAATCTTTTAGATTAAAATATGCCTTTTGAGTCTTACGGGGAGATTCACCAAGAACTTTTGATTTTAAGCAAAGTATTTTGTTTTGACAAGTGCTCCCCCTCAACAAGTGATTAGGTCTTATTGAGGTGAAATACTTGTCCTTTTGAGCAGAATTATGAAAAATCATAAATGTTTGATTAATTCTACTCAAAAGTAAGAAGCCTTCGCTCCTTATATTTAGGATTGAGGCACTGATGCGTACCTCAGGGTCCTTTCTTTACAAGTACGGGTTGTACACTGATATGCGTGCACAAACCATTATGAAGTAAAAAAATATGGACAAATCAAATCAAATTCTTACAATGATCTACCAATCAGGCCTCTGAAATGTCAACACCGGAAATTTGGATCTGCCTCCCACATAACTCTCCAACCTCCGAAACTGATCCCTGCGCCTCAATCTGTTCTCAATCCTGAAGATGAATCTGCGAGCATCCCGGGCTTCATTGGTGTTCCACCTTTTGGATTTACCCAGTTCAATATCATTGATTCTGCCTTTGATCCCATCTCTGACGAACTTAAGAGTTTCATCACAGAACTTATGAATTTCTTCATATCCCATAAAGCAGTTGCGACCGTTAATACTTCGGTAGGTGAACCCAAATGGTCGTCTGATCAAGGAGTATTGAGGTAGATGTTGAAGGTCGGGGATGTCAAACAGGTTTGGTTTGGTGAGATTGAGCTTCTTCTGGTAACTTTCCACTCCTAACTGAAGATCTTCAACTCTTTCTCTTATGACAATCTGCCTGATGTAGATTAGAAGAGCTTGGATAAAGGCAAGCTGCATCCCTTTCGGCAAGCCACAGAGTTTTCCTTGAACTTTGAGCAGGTACATGTCTTCAATGTCGTTGAGACGTAGTCGTGGAAAGTCAGACTCGGAAATATCTTACTCCTTTTCATCAAGTCTTTTTAGTGTGATTTTGCTGAGGAAGGGGTACCCAAAGAACGTGACAGTCGAGATGAATTGAATGGAGATAATCTTCAGATCACTTTCTACATCACCCATCGTCTGATTAAGTCTGCTGCTTCGATAGTACTGTGCCCGGTTGGTTGGCCAATGATGAATACCATAAAGTGCATCCCGGTCATATTCAACAATTTTGTCGACGAATAATGCTGAAGCTTCTTCTTCGATGGCATTGTTGAGATATCGAGCTGCAGGGAGAAAGGCGAGTGAGGTAACATACTTCTTCTCGATCTTGCTGCCAAGTGTCAGAAATTCCAAGTCTGTGTTTTAGAAGAACTTGTACGGGATCTTTGGTTCCTTAGGCTTCCCAATCATCGGTAGTGGTTTGGACCAGTCAGTAATGTAAGGTGCGGTTTTCTTTGTGACCGGATCGACATATGATTCAGGGTTGATCCAGTCAATATTGCTTGACATAGCTCGAGCAATATTTTCCAGATGGTATTCAAGCTCGATTGAGTTAGCAGACCGATCTTTCAGAAGATTGAAAGCATCATTTTTGATTCTTCGCAACTCTTTCTTATTCATCTTTTTCATCTTAAACTTTTGCTGAATCATTTGAGCATATTCCACCGTTCGACCATCTTGAGGTTCATGATTGTCTTCCAGTGGTGGTTGCGAATTGATCATTTTCTCAAACCAGGAGTATTCGGCACTATTGTCATGGTCTAGCCAGTTAAGGACGGTTTTGGGTTTCTTTGGTTTGGTGCCTTTAGGTGAGGAGTCTGGTTGGGGTTGATGATGCTTTCCTTTCTTAGCTTTCTTCTTCTTTTTAGGGGATGGTTCTGGAACTTCATCGGGCATAGGGATGTCGTCACCACCGGTGTATTCAAAGTGGTCGTGTGCTTTGGGAGCAGAACCTGATGCCTTCGGTTGTTGTGAGGAAGTTGTTGTGGTAGGAGGGATTACCGGTGTTTTGTACTGAGATGAGGGTCCTTCGGATTGTTTCTGTTTCTTTGCATGAGAATTGGGATCCCTGTCTTCATCATCTCGTTGACGTTTCAGCTTATCTGCCTCTGTGCTGCAAGTCTCTTTTGTCAGTTTATCTTTCAGTGCGTCCAGGACTTTGGCTTCTTCAGGAGTCAAGGTAAGTTTGCTTGCCAGCCTGTCCAAAAGTTGAGCCTCTAAATCATCCAGAGATAGTCCTGGTAGAGGAGCAGTAGACTTGTCGGCACGAAGAGTGAAGGTTGTTGATCGGATAACTTTCTTAACTGCTTGCTCAGCGAACTTGGTGAGTTCGTCTCTCATTGGTGCCAGCAGTTCTTTCAGCTCAGCCACTAAGTGTTGTGCCATGTATTCTTGTACTTGAGCTGCTAATGCGGCTTCCAAGTTCTCTGTTACGTCTTTAGCTAAGAAAATGTCAACCTTATCTTGGAGCTCTTTGACGTTTGAGTTCAGCTTCGATAGTTCAGCAACCTGGGTTGCAAGTTTAGCAACCTGATCTTCTAGTTTGCTTCTCTTCTTATCATGCACTCTTTTGAAAGCTGACTTGAGTAACTTAGATGCAGCAGAGGCTTTGGAGCTTGGTTTCTGGATTGATTTTCCATGTGTTGATTCAGAAGCAGGAGGTGATGACTGTGTGGATTCAATGATGGTGGTGGAGTCTTTGTCATCACCTTTCTTTGTTTCGGGTTGTTCAGCTTTCTTATCTTTGGCTGCTGCTTCTTTCACCCTAAGTTCTTCTGCCAGTTTTTCAGCTTCAGCTTTCAGTCTTAGCTCTTCAGCAACCCTGGCTTCTTCTTCTTTCTTTAATTTCTCTTCAGCCAGCTTATCAGCTTCTGCTTTAAGCCTTAGTTCTTCAGCCAGCCTGGCTTCTTTTTCCTTCTTAGACTTTTCTTCAGCCAGTTTGGCTGCCTCCTCTGCTTTCCTGCTCTCTTCCATTCTGATTGTTCTTCCAGTTTAGCTTGAGCAATCTCTTCGAGTCTGGCCTCTTCAGCTTCTTGTTTTCTTTTCAGTTCCTCTTCCTGAGCCCTTTCTCTGATCTCCATTTCTTCCATAGACATAAGTCTTGGAGCATCGGTATCCATAGGATCATCTTCTCCTTCCTCTCCCATTGTTGTAGTCATCTCAACGTCAGTGGGAGATACTGAGGGTGTATCATAAACAACTAAGTCTGAAGTGATTCCTGTGGTAGGCTCAGGAATGCTGCTTGAGCCGCCGGCTTCGGTGGTCTGAGAGAAGACTGGAGGTGGAGGCATATCAGCATTGAATGCATCAATTCGGCTGTGGAGGAGACCAAGGTTGAGAGACCTTTCATTTTCTTCTTCTGCTGAAAGTCCTTCAGGCTCTTGTACATCAGTAACTGGTTCCTTCATCTTTTCCCTTCTGATCCTTTCTTCAACCAGCTGTTTCTGAGCTTCTGTGAATGTACTTTGATTGAGGTAAGATGGATAAACGGCATTGTCAGCAAATTCATCAATGTTTTTATCCCAATCGATGTCTTCCTGATTCTCATCTTTCTCAATATTAGCATAAGCTTCACTGTATTGTGGACCTTCGTCGGATTCAGTTCGTTCAGAGTCAGACGGCTTAGGAGAAGATGGAGGTGAGGGAAACCAGCCAGGTTCAGCAGTAGGTTTCTTTGCAGGAATTCTGACCTTAGATGATGGCTTTTTCTTAGGTTTGGACTTAGTAGAACTTTCTGAGCTGCCAGATTTGCTACCTTTCTTACCTTTCTTCTGCATGTATGAAGGTAGAGCAGCTTCGTCCAAGAACCCAACTTTCTCTGCTTCAATGGCTTGTAGGTAGTACTTGTAGTTATTGCCAGCCTTGACTTTGTCAGTTAAGAGGCTATCTGGAAGTTTCTTTCCCTGTTTCCTTGTACTTGTATCCATTCTCTTGATGACCTTAAGTGTGTCCTCATTCTTGTATGTGTGCTGAAACTCATCATTCAATCTTTGAGGAATGTCATCATATTCATGGAGGAAGCTTGCAATAAGAAGTTTGGTGAAACGGACGAATGGAATATTGGTCGTCTTGTGTTGTATGTGCCACACCATGTCTTCCCAGATGATGCTGGCAAAATCAACTTTCTTGACGTTAGCAATGGCCCAAAACAGCTTGAGATGTTGGAGCTTAGGGTGTTCATGGCCTGTGTCTCTGCCAGATAGTGACTTGGCAATTATGATGTAGAGAGTTCTCCAAGGCTGTGGAAGAAACCTGATATTGACCTTAGAGTGCCTAGTAATGACCCCTTCAGATTCATCATACCCAATATCTCTCAGCCATTCTATCAGTTCTTCTTCACTGGGAACTTGGTCATAATCTTCATTAGGTTCAAGTTCGGGAAGTCCAAGAGCACTACGGAGAAGATCCTTGTCGACCGTGACTTGTCTCATGTGAAGCATACAAGTAAAGGATTCTTCCAGGAGGTCCAAGTGGATTGTGTGCCAAAACTGATGTATGTAGAAGCATGCCACTGCAGCAGATTTGGTGAGTAGAACTTTGCACGGGTGATAGATGAGAGCATCAACTGCAACAAGGCAAGAAGACTCATTGCATGTAAGTTTGTTGAAGTTGACTCTCAGGTTGTTCTATCCTATCTTTCTGGAGTAGTTTTCAGGAAAGGTGTCTTCCCATGCACGAATGGGTTCAGGTTCTGGTCCGTATGGGATGTCATTGTGTTCTGCCATCTGAATAGATCATAAACACACAAACATGGCAATTGTTGATGATGTTAGCATAGACATTCATTGAACATGTGTACATATAGATTTGCATGTTTGACATTGATCAGTGGGGGTTTGTGTGTGTGAAAACTTTTGATATGTGACAAACTTGAGTTATATTACTTGTTAGAAACATAAAACAATTCAGTTACAACATAAGTTTATCATTTACAACAAGTTACACATTGGAAAATTTCCAACACTTAGAAAATTTTGGAATTTGACAAGTTTACGCGTAATTTGCTGACATTACGCGTAACCTGACTTAAGCGTAAGTATAGAAATAATGCGTAAGTGCAAAATCTACGCGTAAGTTAGAATATTACGCGTAAAGTGAAACTTACGCGTAAGATCAATTTTATGCGTAAGATAAGTCTTAGGCGTAGAAATTTAAGTTACGCGTAGGATTACCCTTAGGCGTAAATTGCAACTTATGCGTAGGTAATGACTTACGCGTAAGTTCTAGACTTATGCGTAAGGTCAGAACTTATGCGTAAGAACAATTTTATGCGTAAACTATGTCTTATCCAAGACACAATTTGTCCACGTGTCGAATCTTACGCGTAAGATTTAATCTTACGCGTAGGATGAACATTTAACGCGTAAAAACACCATTTTCCAGAAATTCACCTTAGAAATTTGAGGTGTATGTTTCCTGAAAGTGCACAAACATTACCACTGATCAATAACAAATCCAATACACTTAATTCATACATTTTAACACGAAAACATGCCTAATACTACTTAACGCGTAAACACGCATGAACACTTAATCACAACCTTAATCAAATGTGTTTCTGGGTAGGAATAAACATGGGGCAAGTGATACAAACATGATAAGGATCATATGTTTCAAATAACAACACAAATTATCCACAAAATCTTAAGATTGAATCTGCTAGTGACCTTCGAACCTTAAACCTTAGATTCAAGAGCAAAACATGATTAAGATCTAATTAAACCATTTTGAAATGATCCAAGGCATACACAAACACTATCCCCATCACTAATTACCATCCAAATGATCAAACTCAAGAACCCCCAAATCCCTCGTATGAACCCTAAAATCATATCAATCGATTATGTGTTTCTGGGTGCAATATGAGTGTGAAAACATGTTACTAATCAACAATAAACCATTTCCCAACAATCAAATTAATCATAACATCAATAATTTCTGGGTTCAAGATTTTACGCACAAACCTAAGAGAAATCTAATCGATTAGAGAGATTTAACCATTGGATCGTTATGAAATCAAAAACCTTTGTTAGAAATTATGATCAAAACACGTTTATACTTACAGATTCGTAGATTGTTGCATGGATTAACCAAATGAATGTGGGTCGTTGATTGTGTAGGTGAGGGTAGTAAATGTTTTGCAGTAATAGTAAATGTGTATGGTCAAAGCATGTTTTGACTGAGGTTATTTCAAGTTACACAAAGTGACAATTTTAGTCCCTTAACCTAACAAAACATTTAAACCAAAGCCTAACCACATTATCACAAATAGTATTCGTATATAAACACCAAGAATTAGAAAAGAACAACTTGTCGTACTCCCCCTCGACCTTAGATCATGGTAAAATTAAATTGGTTTTGATCAAGGAGAGTAACCCGAAAACCTTTTGAATCAACTTAGTAGATAAAACGTAAATGTTTTTGGTAAAATGCAAGTATAAAAGGTAAAATAATTTTTGGTAATTAAGAAAAACGTTACTTTTCCTCCCCCTCAACACTAATTTTAAATGATTGAAGACATTTTAGAAAAAATAGTGTTGAAAGAGTTTTATACTTGCATTTTTTTTTTAAAGAATATTTACAAATATAGTTTTGATGTTTGACAATCAATTGTGTTTTAAAAACTTTTCCAGATCCTCTGGAGTCAAACATCGCATACCAATTTGGTGAACTAAACTAGCAAACCTGGATGGTGCCAAGGATTTGGTAAGTAAGTCTGCCAATTGGTATTCAGTTCCAACAAAATAAAGTTCAACTGTACCCCTTTCCACATGCTCTTTGATGAAATGATATCGAAGATCGATGTGTTTGGATTTGCAATGATGCACAGTGTTGCAGGAGATAGCAATTGCACTCTTTGAATCACAGTAGATAGGAATCCTGTTGAATAGGTAGCCATAATCCTTAAGTTGTGATCTCATCCAAATGACTTGAGCACAACAAGCAGACATGGCTACGTATTCAGATTCTGTAGACGACAGTGAAGTGCAGTCCTGCTTCTTAGATTGCCATGACACAAGTTTGTCTCCGAGAAATTGTAATCCACCAGATGTACTTTTGCGTGTGTCTAAACATCCTGCATGGTCAGCATCTGAAAAAGCAATTAGTTCAAAGCCAGAATCCTTCGGATACCAGATCCCCAAGTTAATGGTTCCCTTTATGTATCGAAGGATTCTCTTGACCTCACTGAGGTGTTTTTCAGTTGGTCTGGACTGATAGCGGGAGCACATGTAGACAGCAAATACTATATCAGGTCTACTAGCTGTGAGATACATGAGGGACCCAATCATACTTCGGTATTTGGTAGGGTCAACTGGAGTCCCATGTAAATCAGCATCTAGTTTTGTGGTATAGCCCATTGGTGTATTATAAGTATCACAAGACATCATTCCATGTTTCTTTAAAATTTCAAGAGCATATTTAGACTGATTTATAAAAATTCCATGGGGTGATTGATGAACTTGAAGTCCTAGAAAGAACGAAAGTTCACCCATCATGGACATTTCAAAATTATCTTTCATTAATTTTGCAAAATCATTAGAGTAACTTCTGTTTGTTGAGGCAAAAATGATGTCATCGACATATATTTGAACAACAAGTAAGTCCTCCCCGTAGGTTTTTGTAAATAGTGTGGGATCCACCGATCCTTTAGAAAATTTATTGGCCAATAAGAAAGTAGACAGTTTGTCATACCACGCCCGTGGGGCTTGCTTGAGTCCGTAGAGTGCCTTTTTGAGTCGGTAAACGTGATTAGGACGCTCAGGATCAACGAAGCCTTCAGGTTGGCTAACATAAACTTCTTCACAGAGATCTCCATTAAGAAATGCTGTTTTGACATCCATTTGGAAGACTACCATATTCCTGTGTGCGGCATAGGCCAAAAAGATCCGAACAGCTTCATGTCGAGCCACTGGAGCAAAGGATTCAGCAAAATCTAGACCTTCCAGTTGAGAGTATCCTTTCGCTACCAGACGTGATTTGTTTCGTATGACAGTGCCTTCAGCATCAAGCTTATTCTTCCATATCCATTTTAACCCAATGACAAAGACTCCGTCAGGTCTTTCAACTAATTCCCAGACTTCTAATCTTATGAATTGCTGAAATTCCTCTTGCATAGATTCAATCCAGTTGTCATAAGTCATTGCATCTTTAATGTTCTTGGGTTCTTCATGACAAACTGTGAGTGCGTAGATGCAAGTTTCTCCATCTGTGTGAAGTCGTTGTCTTGTCATAACTGGTGCATCTGGATGGCCAATAATATGAACTAGAGGATGGTCTCGGGTCCATTTGTGTGTTGAAGGGTGTAGTTGATATGTATCTCGCATGTTGGCAGGATCCAAGTTGCGTGTTGACGACTCAGCTATATCAGGAACTGTAGTAGCTGGTGCAAACGGATTGAAGAACGCATCAGGATCATGCTCTGCGGATTGTGGAACTGATAGTGGTGTTGGATCTTCAGCTGAGTGGCGGGAGTTAGAAACAGTTTGTTCTACTGTAGATGGTGAAGCAATTGGAGGACCGTCTCTCTCAACAGTTGTTGAAGTTTGTTGAGGTGAGTCTGGTACATGAATATTGTCAGGTTGAGCAGCGGAAATCGGTGGAACCTCAGTAGGACGGTATTCAATTGTGTCATCAAACAGTGGAGCAAACAAGGTTTCCAATTCTTTGCGGTTGAGTGGCAATGGTTCAGCCGAAGATGCCGGAGAGTTAAGACGGTTAAATTCGGGTCCTAAGCTGTGTTGCTCAGAAGCCATCTGGGTGAGTTCATCAAAATTAGCGTGAATGGTTTCTTGAATTTCACGAGTACGACGATTCCAAATCCGAAAACCTTTAGAATTTTCACAATATCCAATGAACACTCCGATGTCAGCCTTTGCTTTAAGTTTACCTAAATCATCACGATCATTTTTCGGATAGCAGAGTGCTCCAAAAACATGAAAGTAATCGATGTTCGGTTTCCTTTTGTGAACAATTTGATATGGTGTTTTGCGATGACGTTTTGTGATCATACAACGGTTTTGAGTATAGCATGCGGTTGAAACAGCTTCAGCCCACAAGTAATCAGGTAATTGAGCATTAATCAACATAGTTCTAGCAGCTTCCACTAACGTCCTGTTGCGTCTTTCAACAACTCCATTCTGTTCTGGGCTTCTAGGAATAGATGTTTGATGTTCAATTCCCACTTTCTCATAATAAGACCTAAGTGTCTGATTCTTGAATTCAGTTCCATTGTCAGTTCTGACTATTCGGACCGTGTTGCGTAACTGAACTTGAATTTTAGTGAGAAAGGTGATGATCATCGAAGGAGCCTGATCTTTACTTCGTAGAAAATAAACACAAGTCCATCTGGAAAAATCATCGACGATTACTAGTATGTAGCGTTTACCGTTGATACTTTGAACACGCATCGGTCCACACAAATCCATATGAAGCAGTTGTAGAACATGATTCGTACTGTGCTCAGGTTTTGAAGGAAAATGAGCCCGAGTACTTTTTCCTTGTTCACAGGCAGGACATAAGTGATCTTTGGTGAAACGGAATCTTGGAAATCCCTCAACAAGTTTATAACGAGCAAGGTCAGTCATAGTTTTGAAATTCAAGTGTGAAAGACGTTTGTGCCATAACCAAGATTTAGTTGATTCTGCTTTGGAGAGAAGACATATCGGAGATGTTGCAATCATATCTGACATTGAAATTGTATAAAGATTGGAGCCACGGGAGCCAGACATAAGATCATTTCCTTGTAAGTCACGAACAAAGCAAGTTTTCTCACGAAATGCAACTTCTAGATCCCCATCACAGAATTGACCAACAGAGAAAAGGTTGTGTCCAAGGCCTTCCACATAATAAACACGGCTTATTTCGATGTTCCCACTGATGAAGTCACCATATCCCATGATTAAAGCGTAATGATCATTCCCGAATCTGACAGTACCAATGAACTTTGAGACAAAGTTGTGTAACAGTTTGAGATTGCCTGTCATATGTCGGGTGCATCCGCTATCAACAATCCAGAGAACAATCTGCACCACCTGCATCACAAGAAGAGGACACGGATGGAACAGAAGTAAGGGTGGAACCCAAAGAAACTGCGGGTTCCAGTTGGTTAGAAGCACAAGTATTCAATAATTTAGGAATCCATTTAAAATCAGGTTTGTGTTGTAACCAACGTTGCCAATTCCAACTGGTTCGAGCTTTCTTAATGGTGTATTCACTAGTGTTTGGCTGATTCCTAGACTTGTTCTCTGCACCTATGGGGGTAACCTGAACTTCATTAGAAACCGTAGAAGGCGGCTTTCCTAAGATAGACTTAGAGGCAGTAGTGGGCCTAGAAGGAATGCGTGTCCTACGTTTCTTATGACGATGAAGAAGAGAATTAGCTATACATTTAGTATGATCACCAGATGAAACACTTTTACGACAAAACACACAAGATGCATTAATATTCAAAACATTTAAAGGTACATCATTCGTTACATTTAGATTTTGATTAGAATTTGCCAGATTAGAATCTAAATCCGATGCAACATGAGTATTATTCAAATTCCTAAGGTGATCTTCTACTCCTTGAGCTTCTAGTGATCCTCTCTTATGTAGCCAGAGCCTATTCTTCTTTTTACTTTGTCGCTTGGGTCTGCTAACGCTATTAGGGGAGACTAGTCCTGTAGAAGTGGAGGTATCAACATTAGTATTTTGAATAACCTTTCCTTTATTAGTTTTGTCTAATTTATACATTCCTGGTGCGATCACCGTGGTGTCAACCATTTTTCCTTTTTCAAGTAGCTTTATTTTCTCTTTTAACTCTATGATGATGTGATTCTTATCCTGAATGTTTGACTCAAGTATGCCATTGCAATATTTACTGTCGATGTGGTTTTGTAGAAATGCAGCGTTTTCAATTTTTAAATCCGCAATTTCTTGCTCGTATTTGAGACACAAACTTTTGAAAGACTCATTGTTTTTGCAAAGCTGACAAGAGTTTGAAATAGTGTGACTTTGAAGTTTCAATTCCATTTTAAGACTCTGAGATTGACACCATTCAAGCCTCTATTTGAGTTGACAAATTTCTTTTGAAAACTGTTTTGTCACATCATCATTCTTTTTCCTCAGATTATCATTCTCATGTTTCAGTGTCTCAATTTCCACATTCAACAAGTTATTATCAACACAATGATCATGCTTAAGCATAGAAGTACCAGAATTATAGAGATCATTCATGATAACAGACAAAATATCAGCATTGAGAACTTGTTCTAAGAGTCGATCAGCATCATTTTTGAAAACTCTAGTTCTTTGCTTTTGAACCAAAATTTCATTTTTATTATCATTGAAAACGTTTATCATATGTTTGACCTCCTTTTGAAGTTCCTGATCCCAACGTGTAGCACAGAGACGGAGGTGTTTGACAATTGGCAACATTTGCTTTTGAAAAATATCTCTCTTTTCGCGCTCGTAAGCGGTTTGAAACGTTTCAATTTTTATTTCAGAATTACGTTCAATTGTCTCCTCCAAAATTTCGATGTCTTCCATAAAAGTTTTGAAATAATTTAAGACACGAACACTATTTGGTAAGGGTGAAAGTTCACCGGATGATGGTAAAGGACCATTTATTTGTGCTACAGTTTGGACAGGGGCCTCATTGTGAGATGAAACATACGACTCTTCGATAAACCATGATTTCTCAGGTAAATCCTTTTGAGTAACGAATTTAATAGGATTTTTTGAATAGTCATATGGTGTGCAATATTGAACATTACTCATTTTTGACCGACTCTCGTCTTCAAGTTCTTCTTCTTCCTCAGTATCAAAAACAACAGCACGCACAATCGTATTATCAAGCAAATAGTCCATACTATAAATTTTTGGAACATCTTTGAATGCATTGTGAAGAAACATTGAGTTGTAATCGCCAAGTGCAAATCCTGTACCGGGTCTCGGTTTTAAAGTAAATTTCTGAATTGTTGTGACAGAGTTCCCGTGTTTGTAAACAATGTTACGAAATTCTTTCAATTGTTTTTCAAGATCAACAATATCACCGAGTAAGTCATCTATATACTTCCTTTTTCGTTTTTTATGTTCACAAAACTCTTTTTGACAACTTGACAATTCTGTTTCTGTTTTTGAAAGTTCTGTTTGAAGACGTTCGACTTGCATTTTCAATTCACTCTTTTCACTTTCGAGTTTTGAAATCAACTTTCCGTTTGACTCGATTAAATCTTGCATTTTGCGTTGAAGATCTTGTTCTTTGTTGTAGGAATCGTGAAAAGCTTTTTCAAAACTTTTTGCATGTTTAATCTTGTCTTCCTGATTAGAAAGCTGAATTTTATAACATTCAATATCTCTTGCAAGTGACGCATTTTGTTCTTTCAAAACTTTGTTTTTCTCGTTGCACTTTATTATTTGCAATTGTTGAGCATCCAGTTGTTTTGATAACAATATGAGATCAGGGTCTGGATCAAATGATGGTTCATGTTGTTCGAAATGATCATGTTTATCATTCTCAATAGGATCATCAAATGAAACAACTGTGTCATCATCGAATATGACAACTGTGTTTATTTGTTCATCTGTATGAGATGATGAAGATGATTTAGATGGAACAACTTGCGCCATATCTGATTCATAAGCAGAAGGTGAGACTATTTCATTAATAAAGCATTCATTGAGGTCATGTACCTGAGACAAGCCGTCAGTGTCATACACTGGACCTAAATCATTGAGCTTAAGTTCCTGCATGTTGGCCATAAGCATCACAGCAGCATTGGCTTCCAGATCTTCCATGTCATCATCGTTGTTCACATTTGCCATGAAGTTGTTGTCCTGTTCAGGGAAATGTCCATCTTTTTCATCCTGAAGAGCCATGAGTAATGCCTGCTTGTGAAACTTACTACCCCGAGTTCTCGGTTTGGGACATGCTGTAGCAATATGACCTTGTTCATTACAATTGTAGCACCAAACTGCATTCCCTGAGGTGGAGTTCCTTGTAGCAACTGAGTCAGACCTTTGTTGAGAAGATCCTGAGTTGTTCCTGAACCCTGCATTGTTACCAAACCTCTGACCATTCCCATAACTTCCTGAACCAGATCTACCATAGTTACGATTCTGAATTTCCACTCTTCCATCATTTACAACAGCTTGATTCCTGGTATTAGAAGATGAACGTTGACGGTTGTTCATTTTGTTGGAGAATTTGCTGAAAGCACGAGCAATAAGAGCAAGTCCCTGATTCAACGTATTAAAGTCATCATCGTCATCATCATTGCAGTTGGAGTAGTACACAGTATCATTGTTGTTTGACGGAACAAGTTGAGTAGAAGTATCTTGTGGAGATGAATCATAAGGGACCATTTGGTTCGAGGTGGAAGATTGTGGATAACTGAAGTAGTTCTGCTCTTGAACATATGCATGATTTGACAGTGGTGGTGGAGCATAGGGAGATTGAGCTACAAGAGCCAAAGAATTTGGTGTTGTTGTGGGTGTGTAACCTCCTCGTAGAGCTCGATCTTTTTCCACTTCAGGTTCATGGTGTTTCAGAAAGTCATACAACAAACCATATGGAGCATCATGAAGATTCTTCGTTTGACGAACAAATGTCACATATTTATGCCAATCAGGGCCAAGACTACCAACAAATTTGGAGTTCACAGCGATCCTTGGTACTGTGATTTTGTGACGTTCCAGATCATTGACCACATTTGTGAAACGATGATAGTAGGATTCAAGTGACTCTCCAGGTTCAATTGTGATGTCAGTGTATTCCATGTAAAGCTTGGATTCCATGTCATCTTTGTTCAATTGAGTTCCTTCCATTAGGAGATGAACGTGTTCCCACATAGCTTTGGCTGTTTTCTGAGCATCGACACTTCGATAGATCGGATTAGGTATACCTTGAAGTATATAAGCCATTGCATACTGATCAGCTTCACGATGTAGTTTCTGTTCTTTAGTGAGTGCAGATTCTGGAAGGGGTCTATCACCAGGAGGACGTGGAGGATCAGCATGTGGATCACCAGCTTCAAATCTTGTTGGCCACTCAAATGGTCCTTCAAGTATCACTTGCTTCAAGAATTTCCCATGAGGTTTCTTTAGTTCAAGAAATCGTAAGAATCGACTTGACCATTGCACATAGTTTCCAGGTGTAAGCATTGGAGGTGTTTCAAGTGATCCTGCCTCATGTCGGGATTGTTGAGTTGTAATAACTTCACACATTCTGTCAAACCAGTGAGGTTGTTTGGAGGAAAACTGAGTGTTTTGTAGTGGCACTTGATATGGTTGTTGTTGAGGAATGAGTTGTTGTTGCATCATTAGGTAATGTTGTTGTGGATTGTATTTAGGAGATTGTTGATTCATTATGTGCGGAAGGTATTGTTGTTGCTGAGGTTGTTGTTACTGATACTGCTGAGGTTGTTGTTGCTGAGGATAAGAGTGAGGGAAGTAGTGATTAGGTGGTTGAGACATCTTAGAACACTTGTGTAGAAATGGATCTTTGTAGAAGAATGAAATGCACGTTCCTTTGAGTAAGTTGCAAAATCCTTGGGGTAAGTTCAATTCTTACGCGTAACTTAATCTTACGCGTAAACTTTAAGTTATGCGTAAAGAGTAGATTAAGCGTAAACTAATCGTTTATGCGTAAGTTTTCTCTTTACGCGTAAGTTTAGGCTTATGCGTAAGTTTAGACTTATGCGTAAGGTTTAAACAACCAAACAAATCTTTCAAACTTATCCAAGCGTGAAAGATAACCGTAGTCGAAGTATTCCACTAACTTATCCAAGCTAGGGAAGTACTGAGTCACCGTTACACGAGGAGAAGATCGTTGATGAAGCTTACGCGTAAACTCTGGCAAGTTACGCGTAACTCTGACTTACGCGTAGAATCAAACTTAAGCGTAGGTTTAAGGCGTAGAAGAGTGCTTTACGCGTAGGATCAGGGTTTTAACCAATTTAACGCGTAAGAAAAGGGTTTTGGTCTTTTTTACGCGTAAGAAAAGGGTTTAGACCAATTTTACGCGTAAGAAAAGGGTTTTGGCCTAGACTTATGCGTAAACCGACCAAAAAACACTGTAGACAGCTGGAAATAGTACTTTTTTCGACCACTTTACGCGTAAAACGTACTGTTCATCCAAAATAATGACTTTTTGATGAAAAAAATGCTTAGAAATAAGGTACTTTTGATCAAATAACTTCACCAATACTAAGAAAACCTTAACTTTATAAGATGTAGCTACCAAAAACTAGTTTTCCAATATCAAAGAAGCTATAAAACCTTAAAAAACCTTAAAAAATCACAACTCTACGCAACAACTAAGCTTCAAATCACTATATCAACCTTGAAACTTATCCAAGCTTCAAGATTTGAGTGAAAGAAACAAAGAAAAATGCAAAAAGATGAAGAAATAAGCACCAATCCCCACGTTAACCAAAGAAACTCACTTCAAACTTCTAGTAGGCGAATGATACCACTTGTTAGGTCACCATTTATGTAAACACAAGTATGTTTGATAAAGAAATAAGATGAGAATGAGAGGTGGTTGATTATAAGACAATATGAAAGGTGAGAGTGCAAGAGTTTCACTAAGATAATCAAATAACCAACAAAATAAAATGTAACATAAGGTTTCTATTTATAAGGGAGGAGCTAGGGCAACACTCCCTTCCTCCCTTATCCTTTCATACGTGGGCTTTTAAGGCCTTATGGGCTTTTACATGTTGCCCATTAACTAAACAATAATCATAAATGATACTAAAGCAACCTATTACAAAATGTAATGACCGAGACTTGACTAAATACTAAAGTATGATCCTACACTTGTCAAGATCTGGATCATACAAACTTTTCTGATAAAGTGGTGTATGAGGATCTTGACATGCCCTATGATGAGAAAAATAAAAATGACAAACCATCTAATGATGGAAACAAACATGCAAATTCTCCTAGTGTTAGCAAGAATTCTTTTCTTAATGGCAGTCCAACAATTGACCCTTTTGAGGATGAGTTGGGGCATCCTCAGGGTTCCAATGGTTCTGCCTTTGAAAATGAGGTGTCTGCAACTCTTGAGAATGAAAATGCACATTCTGAGGGTACATTTCAAAATAGTCCAATCACAGACTCTCAAACAAATTTGCAAAATCAACCTGTTAGAAGATCTGAAAGATCTTCTGTTTTTCCAAATAAGTATAATGAATTTGTGGTTGATTCCAAAGTTAGATATGGTCTTGAAAAGTTTGTTAGCTATGCCAATCTTAACTCTGAAAACTTTTGTTTTACAACCAAGTTAAACAAACTTTCAGAACCTAAAAGTTTTTTGGAAGCTAGCAAAACTCAGCATTGGAAAGAGGCAATGAATACAGAAATGAATGCTTTATATGAAAATGATACTTTTGAGATTGTTGAATTGACTTGTGATAGAATGGCTATTGGATCTAAATGGGTTTATAAGATTAAATTCAAGTCTAGTGGAGAAATTGATAGATTTAAGGCTAGACTTGTTGTCCAGGGATTTAGTCAAAAGGAAGGAGTTGAGTTTGATGAAACTTTTTCTCCTGTGGTCAAAATTGTTACTATTAGATGTGTTGTTAACGTGGCTGTTCAACAATCTTGGCCCATTTTTCAATTAGATGTTAACAATGCCTTTTTATATGGTGACCTTGAGGAAACTGTCTACATGAAGCTTCCTCCAGGTTACTTTGATGAAAATGATAAGAGAGTGTGCAGACTTAAAAAGTCTTTGTATGGTTTAAAACAGGCTCATAGACAGTGGAATGCCAAACTCTCTAGCACTCTTCTTGAAAATGGTTTTGTGCAAAGTAAAAGTGATTATTCACTGTTTACCAAAAATGATTCGGGTGTGTTTATTGCTTTGCTTGTGTATGTTGATGATATCATCATCACTGGAAACAGTCTTGATGCTATTGATGATGTTAAAATATATCTTAAGACCAAATTCCAGATAAAAGACTTAGGCAAACTTAAATACTTTCTGGGCATTGAAGTAATTGAAACCAAAAATGGAGTATGTTTATCTCAAAGAAAATACTGCCTTGACTTACTGTCTGAATTTGGTCTTCTGGCTTGCAAACCTTCTGCTGTTCCTCTTGAACAAAGTGTGTATATCACTTCTGAACCTACTGACATAGATCCATTACTTGATAATATCACTGAGTATCAAAAACTTATTGGTAAACTGATTTATCTAACTCATACTAGGCCTGATATATCCTATGATGTACACTGCCTGAGCCAATTTATGCATTCCCCTTTAAAGTCTCACTTAAAAATTGCTTTAAAGGTGTTGAGGTATTTAAAAGGATCTCCAGGTATGGGTGTGCATATAACTAAGAATTCTGGGAATTCTTTGAATGCATTTGTAGATGCAGATTAGGCTAAGTGTGTGGTTACAAGAAAATCTGTCACTGGATTCTGTGTTAGTCTCAATGGTTCTATGATTTCGTGGAAAAGCAAAAAACAAAACACCCTCTCAAAGTCTTCTGCAGAAGCTGAATACAGAGCTTTAGCTTCTGTGACTTCTAAGATTGTTTGGATCCTTAAGATTCTTAGGGATCTTAACTGGGAACATTTTATGCCGGTAAAAGTTTTTTGTGACAGTCAAGCTGCAATTAAGATTGCTGCTAACCCAGTCTTCCATGAGAGGACTAAACATTTGGAGATTGATCTCCATTTTGTTAGAGAAAAAATCTTAACTGGTGTTATTGAAACTGCCAAAATCCATACTGCTGATCAAACAGTAGATATCTTTACAAAGGGTCTTGATAAATCTCAACATTTCAAAATGGTTTCAAAACTGGGTTTGATTGATGTTTTCCAGGCCAAAATTAAGGGGGGATGTTGAAATATATTTTGGCCTGGATAAAAAGTTGAGGGGCTAATGTTGCATTGTTTATATTTCAGGTTTGTTGCTTTGGTAGTTTGGTGGTCTAAAGTTAATAAAGAAAAGTTGAAGGGGGCTTTGTGCTAAGATGGAAAGATGGTTGCTTATCTAGGGCTTCTCACCCTCACACACTGAAGCATGGGTTGTTGTGTTCTTCTGGTGATAGAGCCGTTTTGTTGTCCTCTTCTTGGATATCCTTTCTGCTGATGCCATATATATATTGCTCTCCTCTCTCTTTTGAGATCCACCACAATATTATCATTTTCATATCTTTGTACCTTTAGTTTGATATTCTTGATTGAGATCAAGTTGTGTACCTCCTGTTTGAGAACAGTGTGAGTTTGTAAAACATTTGGTTTATTAATCTAATTGGTTAAACTTAGTTTTTCTACAGAATTTGTTTGAAAAAGAGTTTGTTAGAAATGTGGATGAAGTGAGTATGATGTATTTGACGGATGCTGCTAAGAATCTTGAGATTGAAAGTTTGTATGAACTGTGTTACGGCGTTGATTGTTAAAAGGTGCATGAGATTATGTAAATGTTTTACAAAGAACATTTGGATCAGGTTACTGTTAATAATTGTCTCGGTACTGTTCTTCGTTCACTTGACTTGAAAAAGTGAAATTCATTAAAGCGCGTTGGAGTATGTGTGATACGATGGATTTCTGGGAGAGTTCTTAGATTGTTGCTTAATACCGTTTCGAGTTCTTGGATTAATTCTGAAAGGTAGTTAGCTGGTTCAGTTTGTTCTATCAAATTCGTTTTAGATTTCTCTTTTGTTAATTTCCGTATTTGTAAGATGGATTTCTCAGAGGTTTTTATAAAAATTTAGTTTCAGTTTACTTTCTGTTTTCACATATAAGAGATTTCTATTTTGACATGATCATTGTGTTTATTTCCTGGCTGATGTTGTTCGAACACCTTTGTTAATTTCACAAATTATCTATACTACTATATAATGTATTTGGGACTATCTATAATTAGAAAGGCTTAAAAATTTAGAATTTTACTTACTAATTATGGAAACAACCACCCCTAACAATTACCCCCAACAATTTATAACCACCTCAACAACCACTTTCCACCACCCCACCTCCCTCCTCTTCACCCCAACAATCCGCCCCCGCATCGCGCGGGCACCTTTCTAGTAATTGTAAAATTAGTTTGGCATAAAGCATAAAAAAAATGTGTCTTGTTCTCAAGCAGCACGAAGTATAATTAAGTCGAGAAGTCAAGGAGCAATCATATATATCGAATGCTCGGGTTTTATTACCAAAGAGGCACAGTCTTGAAATAGTTTTGATAAAGACAAACAATATTTACAGATTTGATATGTAAACAAGGAATTAGTATATGTTAAAGTGACTAGCTGCATCCTGGCACGTGTGAGTACGGCGCAAATTAAGTAAACCAGATAGACGATGCATTGTGCTTGATCAAGTGCTTGTGAAATATTTGAATTTGTATTTTCGCCTAAAAAATACTTAACAACGATAATCATGTTATTAGTATGTTTGGTTCAATTCACAACTTAATTTGGACTGAAAACAGAATTAGGACCAGTTTATTAGAAAGAACCAAACCAAACTTGAATCCTCATGACTGATTCGGTTATCGGTTATAGGTTCTAACAGATCTCTTTTGGGTAAAACTGATTATTTTCTGCCACTTCAAAAGTTGATAAAAAGTTCTTTGAGCCTGAAAGCCTAAAATTACATTGATCGGGACTGAATCAGTTTCAACCAAAGCAAAACTACCCTCAAACTGTTTATTAGAATTTTGGTTTTTGTTTGTGTACATATGGTGTTGTTTCAAGCTGTGGTTATGTGCTTGAAACTTTGAATTCTTGTAATTTTGCTATTTTCTTTTAGTGATATTTTTTACTGTAATTATATATTTGATGCAGTGAAAAGCTCGTTTTAGTAGATGTGCATTATAAAAATTTTAATATGGTTTATCATAAATTTAAGCCCCCCGATGCATATTTTCAATAACTATAAATTTTGTAGGTAAAAAATAATGAGTTAACCCGATCTGTGACCCGTGACCCGCTTACCAAAATGACTTATTTCGACCCAAAACCCAGTTTAACCCGTTCCTCGACCCAAAACCCAGTTTGACCAGATCCATTTCGACCCAAACCCAGTTTGACCCAAAATCCATTTCGACCTGTTACCAAACCTAACCTTGCCATTTTGCCACCTTCACTATCATAAAAGAATACAATGTTTGATCTCTTTCATATAAGCATTTAGTATTTCGTTAAGATAAATATACTTGGCATCATACATTCATACATTTTTTTAACAGAATACATAGAATAAAGTGCTTAGTTTTGATTCAAAGAATTAAAAACATGTCGTGTTTCTAATCAACAAGCTGGGCAACTGAATCTTGAAATTTTTTTATAAAGAGACAAATTGAAATAAAGTTTAAAGGCTTGTAATAACAATTAATTGGGACTGAAACAGGCATGTCATATAAACTTAGTTAGATTTTCGGCTCAACTTTTGTTTTCGATAGCAGTTGTCAAATCTGATCTGGTCTAGCTTTTTCATCCCGGTTATCGAATGTTTTGGTTACTACCCTTATTCAAATAGAAGACAAAAAACAAAGTTAATCAATGCGGCTATTTGTTTTTCTATAACTAATTTATGTAACTAGGTTATCATAAAATTCAGTAACTAAAGTCCACAGAAGTCTGAACTTCAGTAAACTGATAATTTGATGCGTGTACGGGTAGATCTATTTTTTTGAATCTGATATGCAGGACAGTGTAGCAAGTGATATCAGTTAAAGTTTGCTATCTTTTGACCTGTAAATAATTTTGGTTTTAATGCCTCATAGAATATCCAATATGCTGCAGTACATAAATATAAACCCTCAGTACTTAACAGAATTAATCAACGAAAGCTTAACAACACTAATCAAGAACCTAACAGCCTTTATTGAAACCCATTACGCACACTATGAATGTTCTCTTTTTTACGTGTTTTATTTCTTGCCAAGTGAACGCAGAACTGCGTCGATACAACCTAACTTAACGACTTTGTTGTACAACTTTAAGCTGCATTTTTAATATATGTATTTTACATTAACGTAAAAAGCTTATTGAGATTTTGGTTTTACACATTTGACCACTGAATGTTGAGTATCGTTTCAGTATTCATGACTTAACAAGTAACAACTTAATGTAATGTACTTTTTTGGCAAATAAATTAAACGAACGTGTATTGATTTTGAAGCATATTAACTCTTAACCCGAATGAGTTTATAACTTACTATCGAACCTCAATTACGTGACCTCGATCATGACTTAATTGATGAAATTGACAGATTATAACAAGCAAAGAAACCACAATTATCACACAAATCAAACGTTGCATCTTTTATTCAATTCACAAATTTTGATTTTATCTACAATTATGACGATACACGAAGAAGAAATATCTAAACCAAATATTGATTCATTCATGATACAAGATGTATCAAACTAACGACATCAGCATGTAACAAATCAAATCTAACAACAAACTAAGAACCTTCCAGAATTAACGATAACAGTAACAAGTCAAACACGGGTGTACCAGCGAACTAAGGACCTTCTGAACTAACGACATCATATCAGCAACTAATTCAAGAATTTACCAACGAACTAAGAACCATCTGAACCAACGATAATAGCGACTAATCTAAGAAGTACTAGAAGGCCCTCCCGAACACCTTTTCACAAACGCTTGATCTATCAGCTCAACCAACATTTCATTCATCGGTTTTAAATCTTTACTATGCAGCATCAGAAGGAGATCATCATTTTTTGAAACAGCCAACTTTTCAATCAACGATTCGCGAGACAGATCATACAAACCGTCAATCTTGAGATTCTTAGCCGCCTCTACCAGATACAACAGACTCACTTTATCAATATTGTTAACAAATTCTTGATCAAACAATTTCAGTGCTTCCTCATCAGCGTTGTCATTTGGGACGTGCTTACTGCAATACTCAATTACCTTCAAGAGAGTGATACTGCTGATATTTCTGACCAGATCATCTTTTTGGTCGATTATTGTTTTGAGTTTGACTAATAGTTTTGCAGCCTCTTCGTCGATCGTGAAAGAATCACCGTCAGAGCTCCTCAAAGAGATTGTGTTTGACATGTTGAATTGAACTAGAACAGATTAGAAAGATTGTGTTTGAAGGTATGAATTGCATGGATCGAAGATACAAACCAATAGAAGATGGAACTAATTAAAGTCTAACAGAAAATAACAGAAATTTGAAAATATTTAAAATGTGCATATAGGCCCTCCAAATTGTATCAAACTACAGATGCTAGACTTACGTGAGTGTTACATATGTGTAATCACACTAAAAGGGTAACTGGGTAATTTGGTTGCAACTTACAAACCTAACTGATTACCTTATTTATTTATTTATTTATTTTTCAGTATTAATTATTTGAAAGGAACTGATTGACTTATTTTATTTGTTATGGAAAATTACCGTGTGGACTTCAATGTAAAATAACATAAAAGCTTGGTTAACTTTTTACTCGCTAAATTTTTACAGTGATTTGTTGACCCTTCAAAATATGTCATGAGTGAGTTGCAAAGTTCCATAGCAAGTGAGAAATTGTAATCTGTTTCAATGTTTTGAAACCCGGGTTTGGGATTGACCCGACCGAGTCACCGGGTCAACCCGGTTAGACCCGGTTTTATGCACATTTCCAAAAATCCATTTTCTACTGTCCAAAGTTTAATGTCCAAACTCCAAACACTACTCTGTGAAAAAAGAGCAAAGAACCTGCATATAAACCTTCATAAATGTAGTTCAAAGTTCAAAGTAAAGATAAAAATAAGCGAAAGTTTAAAGCACAAAAATGGCATCAAACAACAGAAAAATAGCACAACACACCAAGTTAAAGGACATAACAAATCATAGCATGAATTAATAAAGATTATAGCCTAATGCTAATCCAAAATGAACCTAACATCAAAATGCAGTAAATAGCACAAGCTTTCAGTGTCATTTAAAACAAAAAATAATCTTAAGGTTTAAGCACAGGGGTCCTAAACTCCTAATCATGCTAAGCGCTTTGGATATCAGAACCCGAATTCAATATAATACGTGGAAACTAATAACAAATATGAGTGAATATACACCATAAGAAAGTCATATCAAACAAAAATAGCACCTTAATAATGGGAAAAAAAATAAAAATAAAGAGTCAAAATTAAAAAAAAAATAAATAAATAAATAAATAAAGAGAGAAAATCCAAACCCGACCGGGTTTCAAAACCCGGGTCACTTAAAACTCAGCGGGTCTAACCGGTTGACCCGGTTTTAGAAACCTGGGTTTTTTTTACCGGGTACCGGTCGAACCGGTTGACCCGTATGTGTAAGATAGTTAGTTAGTTGGTTCAGTTTGTTCTATTAAATTCATTTTAGATTTCTCTTTTGTCAATTTCCGTGTAACATGGATTTCTCAGAGGTTCTTAAAAAATTTAGTTTCAGTTTGCTTTGTGTTTTCACGTGTCAATGAATAATTAAGAGATTTCTATTTTGACATGATCATTGTGCTTTATTCACAAGTTGATAAAAAGTTCATTGAGCCTGAAAGCCTAAAATTACAATGATCGGGACTGAAACAGTTTCAACCAAATCAAAACTACCCTCAAACTGTCTATTACTAGTAGAGTTTTGGTTTTGTTTGTGTACATATGGTGAATTGTGGTGGTGTTTCAAGCTGCAGTCATGTGCTTGAAACTTTGAATTCTTGTAATTTTGCTATTTTCTTTTAGTGATATATTTTTTTTATTATATATTTGGTGGGAAATCAAGTCTGTTGCTACGTAATTCTGTTATAGTTTTAGTAAATTGATCAACTTCAGGCCATATTTTAAGCTGTGATGCAGTGAAAAGCTTGTTTTAGCATAAATTTAAGCCCCCGATGCATATTTTTGTTAACTATAATTTCATAGGCAAAAAACAACGGGCTAACCCGACCTGTGACCCATCTGACCCGCTTACCAAAATGACTCATTTCGACCCAAACCCAATTGGACCCGACCCATTTCTACCTAGTTTGACCCAAAATACATTTCGACCTGTTACCCAACCTAACCTTGCCATTTTGCCACCTTCATTTGGCATCATACATTCATACATGTTTTTCTAACGGCATACATAAAATAACTTGTTTTCAAACAATCAAAAAACGTGTATTGTTTCTAATCAACAAGATGTTACAATAAAGTAAAGAACATGACAGGCAAAAGAATGATCAGGTTTTTAATGGTAAAGAGGCACATCATTAATTGGGACAGATACAAGAACATCATAAAATTAGTTAGATTTTCAGCTCAACTTTTGTTTTTGATAGCGGTTGTCGAATCCGATCTGGTCTAGCTTGTTTTACCCCGGTTATCGAATGTTTTGATTACTACCGTTATTCAAAATAGAAGTAAAAAAAGGCAAATTTAATCAATGCAGCTATTTGTTTTCTGTAATTGATTTCTGAAGCTAGATCATCATAAAATTCAGTAACTAAAGTCCAGAGACCAACTTCAGTCTTCAGGCTTGTTTTTTGACCTGTGATCTATGTTTTTTAATCTAATATGCAGGACAGTGTAGCAAGTGATATAAGTGAAAGTTTACTATTTTTTAACAGAATTAATCAACGAACTCTTTACAACACCATTGTAATCAAGAACCTATGCTGCATTTTTATTATTTGCATTAACGTAAAAACTTACTGAGATTTAGGGTTTAGGGTTTAGGGTTTAGGGTTGAGTATCGTTTCAGTGTTCATGACTTAACAACTTAAGTTAATGTACTTTTTTGGCAAATAAATGAACGTGTACTGATTTTGATAAAAAGATATCCAAATTAAAATTACAGTTGTCTGAAGCATATTAAATCTTAAACCCAATGCGTTTATTACTATCGAAACCACAATTATCACACAAATCAAACATCGCATCTTAGACCGGACACTAACTTTTGCATCAAATACCTCGGTTTCAATTGACATATCTGCGACTGCTACAGTTAAGGTTTCTGAAAAAAAATTGAAATGCAATATGTGTTTGGGGAAGTTTGATCGGGTATATGTTCTTGTTTTTTTTTTGTTCGCTCTTTTTGTTTCTTTTGTTTAGGAAACTGCTACTAATTTTTCCAATAGTAAAAGGTTTTTTCTGTGTTTGATTTAGATTGTGTTAGTTTTTATTTTGAAACTTTTGTTTTTTTAAACTATCAAGTCGCATATTGTAGATTTTTTTACAACTTGCATATATTAAAAAAGTAATTAAAAGTACAAATCGCATTAAAAGTAGTAAAGCTATCAAGTCTAAATTAAAAAATTCATTAAAGTACAAATGTCATAAAAAGTACACATATCTAATCAAACAACATTTGTACAAAGCGCATAAAAAGTTCTTATACTATTTCAAATATCAAGTCACTTAAAAAAAATTGTACATGTTGCATAAATAAAAAGTACAACTATCTAATCAAACAAAAATTGTACAAATCACATAAAAAGTACTAATACTATTACACATGTCAAATCGAAATAAAGATTCTACAGTTCGCATAAAAGGTACAAATACTATTTCAAATGTCAAATCGAAATAAATTGTACAAGTTGCATAAAAAATTAATGTATATTTTATTTTCAAAAATTGTACAAGTTGCATAATAGTACACTTACACATAGTACAAGTTGCATAATAGTACACTTACACATTGTACTAGTTGTAAGAAAAAGGACACTTACACACATGTACTTGTGTCTTACGCACACTTGTAAAAGTGTATTTGGTACTAGGACATGTGGCAACATTGTATTGGTTTGTACGATTCGCTTAGGTTACATAAGTCGCAATGGGGCAAATGCGAAATGTAAAAAAAAAAAAAAAGCAAGGCTTAAAGCATGGTGTAGCTCATGGGGCAAATACACAATTACCCCTTTTTGTAATGCATCTCACTGATCCAGTTAATTACTACCTCCGTCCCAAAATTATAGTCCCCTTTTTACTTTTTCGGTCTTTCTTTCTCAACTTTGACTTTAAATATTTTTGTTTGTGTTATACAATAGTTAATGAAAATTATACCAATGAAAAATACATTTAAAACTCAATCCATTCATATATTTTGCATCAAGTATTATGTAATATAAACAAAAATATTTAAGGTCAAAGTTAAAAAATAAAGACCGAAAAAGTTAAAAGAGGACTATAATTTTGGGACGGAGGGAGTAATAGACATTGGAATCGTACACTGTTTCTTTGTATTCACTTAATTGTTTAACTCAGCCTTATGTATCATGGCAAGACATTGAAATTTAGCGAAAAATGTAACTACTCATATATTAGAGTTCTATGCCAGATTTACATCACTGTGCTCTCTTCAATAGCTCATTAACTTTATATGACTCTTTACACACTTCACTTACTTCTTGTTCCATTCTTTTTACAGCTGCAACTATAGGTGAGGTTCTATATTCCTTTGTTTCTGCATTCTGAGGGTGGTTCGCATCATTATTGTTTGGTACAACATTATTAATCTTGTACAGCCCACTGTTCTGCATGTTTAGTTGCAACAAAACAGGTGAATGACTGATGCTAATAAGAAATAAGGCATGATCCATGACAAATTAACCATACAAACATATAAAACATTTACACATATCGATTAACTGAGGAATTTACTAATTCTCAATAAAGAATCATCAATAACCATGGATAGTGAGGGAAATAAAAGTAGCCTGTTAAACACTGCTCCATGTGTGTTGGGTATAAATCACCTATTCATAAATGATATGTTGGAACTTCAATGATATAACAGGTTTATGAAAGTTAGCATGTTAGAGTATTATTATATAGTTTGGTGTTAAACTTGTAATTAGTTAATAGTTGGAATGTTTCTGTTAATTAGTGACAGTTACATCCGTATAGTTATGACTTTTAGTTAGTTATATTCGAACCACATGTCGGTTCAAAGGCAACGCTTGGATTAGTATTTATAGGCCAATATGTAAACGTGAATAAGTGTAGAATCCAAGATTAATTAATAGCAGATTTTCAAAGGGTTTTTTCACCCACTGCTTTTGTTCTTTCTTTATCCTTAATATTAAATGATGATTGTCGCATGAAACACAAAACCTGTGATAAAAAAACATGATATGCCGCAAGGCATGTCAGATTAGCAACATTGGTATCAGAGCAAGAATTTAATCAATCCATGGAAGAACGAGTGCAAGTGGCCATCGATTGAAAAGCAAGAATCAAAAGCGAATGGTTGTTGTACAACCTGGAGTGTAGCGACCAGAAGAAAAGAAAGGAAGGAGATTACCTGTTCATTCGTTGGAGGGCCTTATCAGTAAATTCTTATAAGTTCGTTTATTCCAGTTAGAGTTCGTTAAATCTTCTAAACAGAAACCCTAAAAAAAAACTCTCTCTGGTGACAAAACTTTTCCCTAACTCCTCTAATTGGTTTTCCTAAAAACTCCTTTTAATCATATGTTTTCTGCTTCGAATTCGTTGAATTAGTGATTTATATCATTACTTGATCTTAGTCGCTGCATAATTCGTATTGTTTTTAGGTGTTCTTTTGTTAAAGTGGACTTAGGGTTAAGCTAATTCCAAATCGATTCAGGGCCTTCCTAATCGTTTTGTTTATATTGTTAGGGTTTCGTTTTTTTTCCAGATTTCCTATTTATCGATTCAACTCTTGATCGATCCTATGGTTGGAGGTTGATTCTGTGATGTGATTTGTTTAAAACCCTAACTACTCAAGTTAGGCTTTTATTTTCTTGGTTGTTTTAATTGGTTTGCTGCGCGTGGGTTTAGAGAGATGAATAAAGGTTTTTTAAACAACACGAATGTGTCCAAAGATGCGAATTATACTGCTAATGTTGATGGTGATGCATTGAATGCTCGTTTGTAACGGCTTAAGGCTAGTAATGATGGGAACGCTGATGAGTATCAGCCTAGGAACCATGGTACGGATGCTTCTGTTGCTGGGATGAATACTGTTAGTGCTGATCATTATGATTCTAATGTTGATGCAGCTATTGCCCCTAATACGACGACTACTACTAGCTTTGGTGAGTTGAGGTCGATCTCAATGATGAACCCTAGTAGTGGTTTAAATGAATTTGGTATAAAAGAAGCATTATGGTCTGGTGGCGTTAACTCCGCTGTTTATCAGAACCTTAATGCTAATAAGCCTAATGCAATTGATGATAGGGTTTTGCAAAACCCTAATCATGCATCTGATGGTTACGTTGCTGCTACAGAACCTAATGTTCCTGGATTGGATGTGAACGATTTGACATGGCCTACACTGAGTGGGGGAGGTAATTCAATGGCAGGTGATGCTCCTATAGCACCACATGATGCTGCTGGTCATGAAGTGAATGAACCTGTTAACATGGTTCCCACTGTAAATCATGTGAATCCGGTTTCACATGGTTCAAAGTCACACCTTAATGTTGATGCTACTGGTCCTGGGACTTCTAATTCCATGAGCTTTGATGCTACATCCAATGATCCGAAGAAGCACAAGTCTAACTTTCGTAGGCTTGAGACTAGTAAGACAACGAATAATGTGGACCTGTCCGTGCCTATGAAGGTGGACGAAAACATAAAAAATGGGCAAAAATGTAAAAAAGACAGACGAAAACGTCAATAAACAGACGAAAAAGTAAAAAAATAAAAAAAAAATAAAAAAAAATAAAAATAACAGAGTAATCCATAAAAAAACATACGAAAACACGTGAAAATGAACGAAAACGCGTAAAGACGGATGAAAACGTAAAAGGGACGAAAGAAGGATGCACGTTGGAATGGTCATGGGCCAAGGGGCTAAATGTATAACTTCTAACGGAATTATTTAACGCCAGTTAAAACCAGGGACCAAAATGATGAAAACTTTTGCTCCACAGTGACTATTTTTGCAATTAACCAAACACAGTGACTATTATTGCAATCTCAGGAAACCACAGGGACCATTTTTGCCGTTTACTCCTCGCGTTTTGGCTTGTAATAATTACTAAACATTACCGAATATTTTCGTAAACCTCGTCATGCGTTTTAAAGTTGTTTTCTCACGAATTTTGATTATAAACACGCCTGTTTTAATTTCCTTGTGTCACAATTTGTTTATTTCTTGTTTTATTGGGTTTTCTAGTGCCGGAGTCGAGTGGTGTCGAATATAATCATGAAATCAAATTTTAAATATATCACGATAATTAACTAATCAATCACCAATTCTCATAAATTCTGAAAACTGTTTCAAGAAAATTAACAATTTATATTAATTATAATGCGGCATTTTAAACCTGGTTTCCAAATTTACCAGTTGTCATAATTCATGCTTTTAAGAGGTTTAAAAAGGCCAACTTTTGCACGAGTGACCATGGGATAGGTATTGGTTACGAGTGTAAGTGGTATGTAGGTTTGCAGTAATCGTTGGGCTTGCGGTGAGTCATGGGTGGCTATACGAGTTTGTGACATTGCAGATCGGGTTGGAGAAGTGGGAACCATTTGTGGGCCGGGTGTGTGGGTACACTGATTGGGTATCAGAGGTTGGGAATTTGGTGGGTTGGGTTAGTAGACGTAGTTTGTGGGCCAGATGAA
The DNA here is from genome assembly GCA_030686995.1 of Artemisia argyi. NCBI lineage: Eukaryota > Viridiplantae > Streptophyta > Magnoliopsida > Asterales > Asteraceae > Artemisia > Artemisia argyi. Next base: position 63,123,703 of record CM060685.1, read on the forward strand.
TTGGGTATAAGGTTAGAAAAAAAAATTCATAATTTCGTGGTGTATTAGGTGTCATTCACCTAAAAGGGAATGTTTCCTCATCACATATAAGATGGCGAGAAATAATGATTTTATTAGTAAACAAGCTAAGATATTTGATAAACATGATGCAAGCTAGCGTACCATAAAAATACACGTACATGTGGTTGATTGAGGTTGAAGCTTATGATCAAAGTATATGTGATGATAGCAAAGACACCAAATACACGCAAAAGATAATATGTGGGTTGTTTATTATAAAGCTTGGCAAAGGGTATTTCATTATTACTGGTAGTGGAATGAAGAATATTTAAAAGATCAGCTGCTATGTTAAGAGGTTCAACCAAATACGAGGGAGGTATATGTGCTTGGAAAAGCAATGTATGGGTCATGTTATTAAGGGTACGGGTACGTAACATACGTTCGAATTTTCCATTTAGTTTGGAAGTCTTGGGACCAGAAAAGTGAAGCTATATGCCATTTTGGCGAAAAAGTGTGTGGAAGCGGGTATTATCATACTCACTCCATAGTCACATTGCCAAGCCTTTATATCAACCTTAAATTGTTGATTAATATAACTTATATAAGTACGAAAAATAACAAAGTATCAAATAAATTGGACTTGTTAAGCAAATGATATAATCAAACATAGTGAGAGAACTACTAAAATAAGTCTCGCAATTAGATGCAAGTGAGGTTATTTATTTATTTTTTGAACTAAGATGCAAGTGAGTTAACTATACATCTTTTTGACATTTTCACAATTAACATGAACATTACGATATACAATCAAAATACATATACACAAGCTGACATGTAGTTCTTTCGATTATGCAAGTAAAATGCAACTATATAATATCTTTTTGACATATTACAAAACGTAAGATATATAAAACAGTGTGACACGATAAATTCACAAGCGAACTGAATTAAATCAAGAATTATTCGTGTGATCATTCAAACTCATTTGATACGACCCGGTTAGGGGTTGTATCGGGATAGGGCATCACTTCAAGCGTGTGCTGGCTCCGTCAAAAAATAGAGGAAGAAAACTAGAGATTTGTTTATATTTAACTTTGATTGATTGATTCATTGATAACATATGACACCTTAAATACTAGTTTATGAGATAACTCTCACAAACATAAGACTTATCCTAACATGACTCAAGACATATCCTAAATAATGACTCAACACCTATCCTAATAAACATAATAAATAAACTACGATAGTTATCCAACACGGGCGTATCATTCCTCACTCCTTCAAAATCACCTTGCCCTCAAGGTGTTGTCTAAAATAAATATTCCAGGATCCCACGTTCTTCTTTGAATTTTAGCCTCCATTCCCATGCCAACATCCATGTTTTCAAAAGTTACCAATAATATCAATGTCCTTGATGTGCGGGTCTGTACCCACTTTAGAATAACAGCAAAACTCTCACCAATATCAAAAACACTGTCTATCGCGCTTTTAACCTCATCAACACAAATATCTTCATCAACATCTAACGACCCTTTAATCTCAGGTGAAGCGAATTCACTTTGTAATGATGGAATGACACCTGATTTCTTTTCAATTATATGCTCTTTCTCCTTCTCTGCAATTGCCTCAAAACGATCCTCGACTATATGGGCTAAGGAAAAGGCTTCTCCTAAAGTTGTAGGCCTTGCCCTCAATAGTTCTATTTGTAACGTAAGTTTAAGTCCGGAGATATAAAACGATGTAAGTAAAGATTCAGAGATCCCTGTTACTCTATTTGCAAGTACCACAAACTCACTCTCATATTCGGCCACCGTACCCATTTGCAAAAGCTTAGAGAGTGTGTTTTCCACTTCCTGATCGCTGCCGCTTGATTCCATGAATAATAACTCGAAGAACAAAAAAAAAAAAATTCTGATGAATAGTGCCGATGAACAGTACTCGTAAATAGTACCCGATGAACAGTAACTTTTTTTTTTTTTTTTTTTTTTTTTTTTTTTTTTTTTTTTTTTTTTTTTTGAACTCTAATAAAAAACCCTCTCAACGAGAGCTTTCAATGAAAGCACCAATTGATACGACCCGGTTAGGGGTTGTATCGGGATAGGGCACCACTTCAAGCGTGTGCTGGCTCCGTCAGAAAATAGAGGAAGAAAACTAGAGATATTTTTATATTTAACTTTGATTGATTGATTCATTGATAACATATGACACCTTAAATACTAGTTTATGAGATAACTCTCACAAACATAAGACTTATCCTAACATGACTCAAGACATATTCTAAATAATGACTCAACACCTATCCTAATAAACATAATAAATAAACTACGATAATTATCCAACACGGGCGTATCATCATTACGTAGTATCTTTTATTCATTTGTAACAGGGAAACAGAAAACAAATGAAAGAAAAACATTGATTACATGACACAAGTTGTATCTACTCAATCAAGCCCCGAATCAAAATTCAAAACATTCATTGAATTGTAAACTGAATGCACAAAGAAAGAACCATCCAGAAATCCATCAGACAAGTGTACACAAAGCTGACAAACACTTGATTTCAAGAACCCGAGATGCATCCGCGAGATTAATCAAAGTCGCTTCATCAACATTAACAAACTCAGTATCAAACTCTATTAAAGCGTCCTCATCTTCTTTGTGGTTCACATGCTTACGACAATAGTCGATGATCTTGGAGAGGATGTTTCCAGTGACATTAGGGATCGGGATGATGACGGTTTTGACGACTGTTTGTTGTATCATTGGTTTGATATTCTCCATTAGTTGCACCGCAGCTTCTTCGATCTCGAATGATTGTTCATCGGAGCTCTTCAAAACGATTGTTTTTGATGACTTTGACATGATTGAAAACAGATTTTTGAATAGATGATTTTGAGTTATAGGCATATATGAAAATGGTAGATGGATGCCTCATGCATGGAAGATATTTATATATATGTAAAACAGATTTAACTCTATTTAATATATACTAAACAGACCCTCTAACTTATGTGAATACTACAATTAGAACCATTACCTTTAAAGTTTTTTGTATACTGTAGTATAATGTTGAGTTAATGCATGGCTTTAAAATGACGGGTGGAAGATATTTTGCTCAGAAAAAATTAAACGTTGCAACAGAAACTAACTGAAATTAACTACACATTTATAAAAAAGACCCTCCAGTTTCGGCTAAGTTATAAACTTAATCCTTTGGAAACAAAAACCACTTCTTCAAATTCCATAAATCCTAACACAGTAACACCTAATACAATATGTTTTGGAGGGTTTTATCTGCAAATTCTTATAAGTTCGTTTATTCCTATAAGTTCGATGTCTTTTTAGACCAATAGCCCTAGTTTTTATAAAGACAAATTGAAATTAAAGTCCGTCGAGATGGAAGATCAGTGTGTTGAAGCTATTGCAAAACATGCCATGAGATTGTCTAGTCCAAATAAGATAGTTCCTGAGATTTTTTAAATATTAGCATCAAGTTATTAACCTCAAAAGGTGACACAACATTTACTCTATTAGTACAAATACAAAATATAGAGCTTAGAAATCTTAAATTTAATCTGCTCTTAGGATAAACTGATCTTGACCCGCCCCGAAACTTGAAGTATGACACAAGTTAAAGTTGAATTTATATGACCAGACTACATAGACCATTGTGTTCAAGTGCTTGTTACATCATTAGATTTGTACAATTTGTCTACAAAAGCATGATAATGATCACTTAAGAGCTTAGGAATGATAAAAAATTGTGTCGTTAATTTGTTTATTTTTGTAAATTTTGTAAGGATCCACTAAACGTGTAAGACCCATCAATTATCTTTAATATGAGCATCACGGTTGCTAGACGACAAGTTGCATTCCAGCAAGGGGTGTGCAAAACTTGATTTGGACTAAGAAACAGAACTAAGAAGAGACCAAACAAGAATTAAACACATCATGATAGATTCAGATGTCGGCTATGAGTTACTTATAACTAGTTATTAGTTCGTCTTTGTTCATTATTAAACTGTTATCAATTTAGTCCAAACCTTTCAAAAGTTAATTACTAAACAAAAACTTTAAGTTTAAAGGCTTGTAATAACAATTAATTGGGACTGAAACAAGCATTTCATTGAACTTAGTTAGATTTTTGGCTCAACTTTTGTTTTTGATAGCGGTTGTCGAATCCGATCTGGTCTAGCTTTTTCATCCCGGTTACCAAATGCTTTGTTACTACTCTTATTCAAATAGAAGACAAAAAACAAAGTTAATCAATGCAGCTATTTGTTTTCTGTAACTAGATTGTCATAAAATTCAGTAACTAAAGTCCATAGAAGTCTGAACTTCAGTAAACTGATAATATCAGTTAGAGTTTGCTATCTTTTGACCGGTAAATAATTTTGGTTTTAAAGCCTCATAGAATATCCAATATGCTGCAGTACATAAATGTAAACCCTCAGTACGTACTTCCTAACAGAATTAATCAACGAACGCTTAACAACACTAATCAAGAACCTAACAGCCTTAACTGAAATCCATTACACACACTATGAATGTTCTCTTTTTTGCGTGTTTTATTTCTTGCCAAGTGAATGCAGAACCGCGTCGATAGAACCTAATTACTTAACGACTTTGTTGTACAACTTTAAGCTGCATTTTTAATATATGTATTTTGCATTAACGTAAAAAGCTTATTGAGATTTTGGTTTTTCACATTTGACCATTGAATGTTGAGTATCATTTCAGTGTTCATGACTTAACAAGTAACAACTTAATGCAATGTACATTTTTGGCAAATAATGAACGTGTATTGATTTTGATGAAAAGTTATCCAAATTAAAATTACCGTTTTTTTGAAGCATATAATTAACTCTTAAACCCAATGAGTTTATAACTTACTATCGAACCTCAATAACGTGACCTCGATCATGACTTAATTGATGAAATTGACAGATTATAATAAGCAAAGAAACCACAATTATCACACAAATCAAACGTCACATCTTTTATTCAGTTCACAAATTTTTATTTTATCTACAATTATGACGATACGCGAAGAAAAAATATCTAAACCAAATGTTGGTTCATTCACGATACAAGATGTATCAAACTAACGACATCAGCATGTAAGTAATCAAATCTAACAACAAACTAAGAACCTTCCAGAATTAACGATAACAGTAACAAGTCAAACACGGGTGTACCAGCGAACTAAGGACCTTCTGAACTAACGACATCATATCAGCAACTAATTCAAGAATTTACCAACGAACTAAGAACCATCTGAACCAACGATAATAGCGACTAATCTAAGAAGTACTAGAAGGCCCTCCCGAACACCTTTTCGCAAACGCTTGATCTATCAGTTCAACCAACATTTCATTCATCGGTTTTAAATCTTTACTATGCAGCATCAGAAAGAGATCATCATTTTTGAAACAGCCAACTTTTCAATCAACGATTCGCGAGACAGATTATACAAACCGTCAATCTTGAGATTCTTAGCCGCCTCTACCAGATACAACAGACTCACTTTATCAATATTGTTAACAAATTCTTGATCAAACAATTTCAGTGCTTCCTCATCAGCGTTGTCATTTGGGACGTGCTTACTGCAATACTCAATTACCTTCAAGAGAGTGATACTGCTGATATTTCTGACCAGATCATCTTTTTGGTCGATCGTGAAAGAATCACCGTCAGAGCTCCTCAAAGAGATTGTGTTTGACATGTTGAATTGAACTAGAACAGATTAGAAAGATTGTGTTTGAAGGTATGAATAATTGCATGGATTAAAGATAGTTATATACAACCAATAGAAGAGGGAACTAATTAAAGTCTAACAGAAAATAACAGAAATTTGAAAATATTTAAAATGTGCAATATAGACCCTCCAAGTTATATCAAGTTACAGATGCTACAATTACACGAGTGTCACATATGTGTAATCACACTAAAAGGGTTATTAACCTGGGTATTTTGGTTACAAACCTAACTGATTGACTTATTAGTTAGTCATGACTAAGTTGAGATGACTTGACTTATTTCATGTTAGATATTTGTTTTGGAAGCTTACCGTGTGAAATAATATAGAAGCTTGGTTAACTGTTTACTCGCTAAATTTTTACAATGATTTGTTGACCCTTCAAAATACTTTTTAGTCTATGCCATGAGTGACTTGGAAAGTTCCAGAGCAAGAGAGAAACTGTAATGTGTTTAGTTTGTAACTAATTGTGTAACCTAACTAAGGCCTTGTTTCGTTTTTTCTTTCACTAACAGAAATAATGGGTCACACGTCTATTACTTCCTCTTAATGGGGAGGAGCTCATATTTTACACCCTTCATATATAGATGAATTAGTGTAAATGAGTAGGCCCCGATACCAAAAGAAATATTAAATTATGTTTCGTGAGTCCATATCCTTAGCTAAGAGGAAAAATGAAACGCCCCTTAACTCTATTCAAAATTGACTAAGTTACCAACTCATTGTGACCCATGCAAAAATAACTGTACAGTTCGAAATTTCCAGGGAAATAGTTAAATTAATCCAATATGGTTAGGTCAAGTCTTTTGAGCTTGTATGTAAACACATTTTACAACCTCTTTAAAAAAGAATTAGTAAATATAAAGAAGTTAGAGGGCCTGTATTGTAAATCTTAAAATGTAATAGGTGCTGTTTGAAGATGCTACTTTTCATGCCATTTTGGCATTGTCTCTTTCCTGACTACACATAACTATAATTTGATCTAAATTGGAGGGCCTGTTTTGCACATATCAAATAGTTTAAACCCATGCATTCTGTTATTTCAGTTGGAGGTCGTTCACTTCTGTTTTCCATCTCTATGTATATATCTTGACTTCATTCCATGCATGCATAAACCCCATTTTCATATATCTTCAACTCAATATTTCATTTTAGTTACAATTTTAATCATGTCAACAATCTATCTCAAGAGCTCTGATGATCAACCTTTCTCGATGGAAGAAGCTGCTGCGAAGCTATCTCTCAAACTCAAAAGTATCATCGAAGTAAAAGACCGCGTCAATTACTTCATTACAATCGACAATGTGAAAGGCATCATTCTCACAAAGGTAATCGACTACTGTCGTAATCACTTCATCAATAAGGATGATGCAGAAGCTTTGAAATTGTTTGATCAAGAATTTGTTAGAAATGTGGATGAAGTGAGTATGATGTATTTGACGGATGCTGCTAAGAATCTTGAGATTGAAAGTTTGTATGAATTGTGTTACGCGGCGTTGATTGATAAGTTGAAGGCTAAAAAGTTGCATGAGATTGAGGAAATGTTCTACAAAGAAGATTTGGATCAGGTTACTGGTATTTGTCTCGATGCTGTCACTACAAGGATCAGGAGAACAGGCGTCGAGGGTTTTCCCGTCGACATTATGTCGACGGCATAAGGCACAAAACGACAAAAAAAACGCTTGACCGAGCCCAACTGCGTTGAATTTTTCATAATCGTATTTTCCCGTCGACATGTCGACGGGACCATTTTAGAATATTTTTTTTAGCCTCAATAATTCACCAAAGTTGGGCGCGAAATTTACCCGCTAATATTTTCCCGTCGACATGTCGACGGGAATATATTTATAACGTTTTATCTCGTAGTTAACGTTTGATTAAGCATAATAATTATTATGTTTTAAGAGTCCCGTCGACATGTCGACGGGAGTATATTACTAATTATAAACGTTTTTACTAAATGGGTAAAATATTGGGCGGGATATTTTCCCGCTTTCTTGTTCCCGTCGACATGTCGACGGGAATATATCTTCAAAAATCAGGCTATATATATCCTCACAAATACATTCCCGTCTCATTTTTTTTACCAATATATACATTTTCACAAAATTATTTCCGTCTCATTTTACACATCTCACAAATAATTCAATCGTCAATTTTTACAAGACACACATGACTTGGCGTGGTTGCACAGTTGAAGAGGAGTACTCAAAAATCTTGTCACACGAGCTCCTCTTTAATGAAGTTATGTTAACTTTTGGTCATGCGGTTTATGAGGAATATGGTGATTTTAAGGATGCTGAACCGTGGATGAGAGACAAGATTATCGAATGGTGTAGGAAAAAGCCGTACTACAAAGAGTACATGGACGAGCTAGATGCTGCTGAAGCTCAAGCTGCTGCTGAAGCTCAAGTTCTTGCTGTTGGAGGTGACGACGAAGCTGAAAGTACGTTGGAAACAAAACTTGATAATCTGGGAAATAGGATCACAAATCTTGAAGCTACGTTTGCACATATCAAGGAAATGAGAGCAAGGAAGGGAAAAGATGGTGCGAGTTCGAGTAAAGCGGGAAGTAGCCGCAAAAAAAAATAAACGGGTTGTTTCGTTTGATATGTTGTTTTAGTTGTCGAGTTGTTTCGTTTGGTTGTCGAGTTGTTTCGTTTGGTTGTCGAGTTGTTAAGTTTGAGTTGTTTCCTTTGGTTTTTGAGTTGTTTAGTTGTTTAGTTTGGTTGTCGAGTTGTTTAGTTTGAGTCTGTATGAAAATGCATGTGGTTAAGAACTCTTGCTTGTTTTAAATAAACAGTTTGCCTTTGTGTTTGATAATTATTGCTTCTTCAGTTCTAATTATTGCTCCACAACAACAACATTTTATTAAACAACAACAACATTTTATTAAACATCAAAAACATCAACAACAACAGCAAACAACAACAACAACAACGATAACAGTACTACATATGAAATTTATCCATGTCACCTACAAGGTCACGGAGTATTGCATCCGACTGACATGCGTGGTCATGGTTGGGATACGTTGCCATGTCAAGTTTTGCCTCCAGCACCCTTAATTTTGTCTCTAACACCTGTTTTTGTGCCTCCAACACCTGTTTTTGTGCCTCCAGCAAGTTTATTCTAAGATTTTTTTCATGACAGTTTGAGCACCTTTTTGGAGTAGATCCAGAACCGCTTGATGTTGAAGCTCCCAGAGAACCGATCATCATTTTGGCGAGTCGTTCCTCCTTCCATAAAAAAAAATTACATCCATGGTCGTCTGTCCCAGGCTGTTAAAGAGTAAAAACTATTATTATTAACAACTAACCAAATTATTTAAAGAAAAAATATGTAATTGTTCACCTGCGAGAAAGGACACGCATAGTATAGTTTACCACGGGAGTAAGGTTTACACGATTCTCGCAGAACCACGTCTCCTCGTTCACAAGGACAAGGAAAAGCTTCAAATTCTGCCATCTTCTTCACCATGATAACAGTGTATGTTTGTGGTTGTGAGGTTGAGTGGTTGAATCGTGACCGGTGTGGCCTGATCTACAAGTTGAGGTGATAAAAGGTGGTGGCCAGAAAAAGATTCCAGCGGCCGGAAAATGCTGGTGTCGCCAGAAAACAGAAACTGATAGAGAGAGATATAGTGAGATGAGTATGTGTGTGTGTGTGTGTGTGTTTATATTGTGAGGATAAGGTGTTAGGTAGAGAGAGAGATATAGTGAGATGAGACATATCATGTATAACCATAGCATCTCGACTCGTTCGTTTAACATCTCATGTATAACCATTGCATCTCGACTCGTTCGTTTAACATCTCATGTATAACCATTGCATCTCGACTCGTTCGTTTAACATCTCATATATAACCATAGCATCTCGACTCGTTCGTTTTAACATCGCATGTTTAACCATTGCATCTCGACTCGTTCGTTTTACATATCATGTATAACCATTGCATCTCGACTCGTTCGTTTAACATCTCATGTATAACCATAGCATCTCGACTCGTTCGTTTAACATCTCATGTATAACCATTGCATCTCGACTCGTTCGTTTAATATCTCATGTATAACCATTGCATCTCGACTCGTTCGTTTAACATCTCGACTCGTTTATTAATTTTATAATGGTTGGGATTTAGTATTTTGTGATATTTTAATTATTTTATTTTATATTTTAATAAATGATTTTTTTTAATTATAATATAAGTAATTAATTTTAAATTTATATATTTTTTTAATTTTATAAAAGTATTTATAATAAATAATTTTTTTCAATTATATAATTAATTTAGTTTATTAATTTTATAAAACTTATTTTTTAATATTTTATAAAAGTATTTATAATAAATAATTTTTTTTAATTATATTAAAGTAATTTTATAAAAGTATTTATAATAAAGTAATTTTATAAAAGTATTTATAATAAATAATTTTTTTCAATTATATAATTAATTTAGTTTATTAATTTTATAAAACTTATTTTTTAATATTTTATAAAAGTATTTATAATAAATAATTTTTTTTAATTATATTAAAGTAATTTTATAAAAGTATTTATAATAAAGTAATTTTATAAAAGTATTTATTATAAATTTTTTTTAATAAAAGATATTTTCCCGTCGACATGTTGACGGGAATAAAACCGCCAAAATTTCGTGAAAATTTTATACGCCCCGCCAAAACGCAAACGACAAAATAGTGTGATATTACCGTCGACATGTCGACGGTATTAGTAATAACATAAAAAATTTCGTTTATATTCCCGTCGACATGTCGACGGGGATAAAAAAACTATACAAAACCAGATCTGGTCAATTATTTCTCCCAAAACGCAATACCCAAAAAAATTAAACCATCGCACTTTCTCTCCGGCGATTATACCACCACCACACCACCTCCACCACTCCTCCGGCTATTATACGACCACACAACACCACCTCAACCACTCCTCCACCCTAACAACATACCACATTATACCAACACCACCACCACAGCTCCTCCCCAACAACACCACCACAGCTCCACCACACGAGCACCACTGTGCACCTCCTCCTCCTCCTATTCCCATGTTTAATTCTTTCCTCAACCCCTCATTTGTTTAATTGTTTCCTTCTTCTTTCTTCTCCTTTTTTCCCACTGAGCACCACAGGTAATTTTTTTTAATTGTTATTAAAATTGTTATTAAAAATTGTTATTAAAAATTGTTAATAAAATTGTTATTTAGTTTTGTTAATAGAATTGTTGTTACTTTTTGTTATAATTTTTTTTTTAATACAGTAGCAGAGCCGAGGGTAAGAGCCGAGAGTCAGAGCCGAGGGTGAGAGCCGAGACAACCAAGACAGCAGGTAATGTAACTCGTTTTATTTTTTTTATTAAATTTTGGTATCCCGACGACATGTCGACGACAACAGCCGAGACCAAGTTTTGAAACTTTTGATATAAAACATTGCTCTCTTTTATTATAGCCCGAGCCCAAGACCACAGTCGAGAGCCCGAGACCACAACCGGAGGTCACAGCCCGTGCCCGAGACCACAGTCGAGAGCCCAAGACAGTATGTTGTTTCTTTTCGTATCCGTATTATTTTTTACATATTAGTATAGTATATTAGGTATGTTAGACTTTGGTTAGTTGTTGTAGATATTGCGTTTGGTTAGTTTTGGTTGCGTTTGGTTAAATGTTAGTTGGCGTTTGGTTAGTATATATGGTATACTAGTTGTAGATATTGCGTTTAATTAGGATCCCTTTGCACACTAAGATTCATTTTAAAAATGTGAAGTTAGTATTGGTTAAATGTTAGTTGGCGTTTGGTTAGTATATATGGTATACTAGTTTTAATATATTGGTTAATTGTAAGGTTTTGAAAAATATTAGTTTTAATATATTGGTTAATTGTATACTAGTTTTAATATATTAGTTTGTGGATTGACTATGTTTCTGCTTATATAACGGGCTTATGGTTTGTTTGGTTTTCGGCTTATGTTTCACAAGCTTTATTTTTATGGCTTATTTTGAAACTTTTTAACTTAAATAGTTTCAAAATAAGTAAAAAAAAAAAAAAATAAGCTTATGAAACATAAGCCGAAAACCAAATAAGCCATAAGCCCGTAGATATATTGTTTGGTTTTCGGCTTATGTTTCATAATAGTTTCAAAAATAAGTCACAAAAACATGTTTCAAAATAACAAAATAGTTTTATGAAACATAAACCGAAAACCAAACAATTGTTTATAGTCTAATTGTTTAACTTAAAATATATGATATTGTTAGACTTTTGTGAATGTTTTAGGATTTTAGTGATTAATTTCGGAAAGTCCCCGTCCGAAGTTAATCATCCTATAGAAAACCCGTCCGAAATTAATTTATTAGAAATTAATTTCGGAAAGTCCCCTGTTTGGGACTGCTTTTTGAATGGTGCACCTGAAGATTCTTAAAAAAAACCATAAATGGAGGAGGGATACTACTACATTCAATGGTGCACCTGATTTTACAGATCCTCCTAAAAAAGAATGTCCGGCTGATATCTTGACTCAACTTGCAATATTGCCTACACGTTTGCCGGGGAAACATCCAGATTATGGGGGTGGGAAGATAAAACGTAATACTACAACCGACCTGAACTGGACTAAACGGTCTATTTTCTACGAGCTTGAATATTGGTCTTCTCTTACTCTAAAACACAATTTAGATGTCATGCATATTGAAAAAAATGTGTTGGAGAGTATCTTGAACACTTTGTTAATGAATGACAAATCTAAAGACACCGCTAAGGCAAGACAAGACTTGCAAGCTTTGGGCATTCGACAGGAGTTGTGGCTCGGAAACAAACAAAACGGGAAGTGCTCGAAGCCTCAAGCTAAGTACTCCCTCACACCCGATAAAAGAAAACTGTTCTGTCAATACATCAAAACAATTAAACTGCCAGATGGGTTCGGATCCAAGTTCAAGTCGAAAGTGACCAAAGATGATAACAATATAACGGGCATGAAGTCTCATGACTGTCATATAATGATGCAACGGTTACTTCCTTATGGACTTCAGCAATACCTGGACACACCGACTTATACACCATTAATCGAGCTTTGTTCATTCTTTAAGCAAATTTGTGCCCGAACTTTGATGGTGAATGACATGGTGAAAGCTAAAGAACAGTTGATCAAAATTTTGTGCAGTCTCGAGCAAATATATCCTCCTGCTTTTTTTGACATTATGATTCACTTGGTTATGCATTTACCTGAAGAGGCTCTTCAAGGCGGGCCTGTTTCATTTCGGTGGATGTATCCATTTGAAAGATACATGAAGAAGCTAAAAAACTATGTACGAAATAAAGCTAAGCCGGAAGGTTCAATAGCGGAGGGTTATGTTGCAGACGAAGCATTAGATTTTTGTTCTCGTTATTTTCGGGGCGAAATTGGGACGAAATTTAATCGTCCCACTGCATCTCAGGGCTATCCTCGCCCAACAAGTGATTTCCAGGTGTTCCGATCGCTATGTAAAACGTCTGGTAAAGTGACAATTATTCGGTTAGGTCTCCAAGAAATGAAGAAAGTGATATGGTATGTACTTCACAACAGTCCTGAGATCGACGCGTACATGAACGAGTTCGAGAGGTACACGTTTTTATTTTGAAATTTCCTTTTCCCAAGTTATCTTTTCGATTAATTCTAATATCATGTCCATTTTCAGTGAACATCCTGATAGCGACATGCAACAAGAATTTCCTAGATGGTTTCAGACGAAGGTAAACTTATTATATGTAATTCCTTGTATAAATAACGACTATATATATTACTCATCTCCATCTATTCTTATCTTTGTTCATAGATCGGTAAACTTTACACAGACAATGACCCAAGGTGTACTCCCGACTTATTCGCTTTGGCTTGTGGACCATTATCGACCGTAACCTCAGTTCACTCTTGCGTAGTCAACGGTGTGAAGTTTGTTGTACACAGCCGCGATGTAAAACGTACAACTCAGAACAGCGGAATTTGTTCTCCTGGCGAGAAGGAAGGAGAAATGTATTATGGTCATCTAGAAGAAATTCTGGAGTTCGCGTATACCCAGTTCAAAGTTGTGCTATTTCGAGTTAAGTGGTTCGACTTGGTCAAAAGAGGTAGAGTCGAACGTTATAACACTAGAAACAACATGACACAAATTTGGGCATGTAGAACAGCGTTTGAAGATCAACCTTACATTCTCGCAACACAAGCAAAACAAGTCTTCTACCTTGAAGATCCTGCCAGACGACCACTCCATTGGAAGGTCGTCCAAGAAGTGAATCACAACACGACCTGGGATGTCATTGTGGCAGAAGACGATGATGATGTGATACATGGCAACAACTCATCGAATCTCCAACTGTCTGCTAATTTGAATGATTTGGCATTTGAAACCTTAAATATCGATGGTCAATCAACGTTAGTTGAGGCACCACCACCAATCATTCATGTTGATGACGACGATGAATTTATTGATGATGAGGACGATGATCCTTATGATTTAGCAGACTCTGACGCAAACAATTCTGATGATGAAGTTGAAGATGCGACTCATGCTGTTTATGATAGTGATGTAGATGTAGCAGATTGATCTTAAATTGTAACTTGTAAAACGACACTTAGCTTATTTGAATGAAATTGTTATGGATTGTTTAAATGTGTTTATTTATTTTAAATGTGTATGTATTTGAATGTGTGCATGCTTATGTTAATTTGTTCCCGAATTTCTATATGTTAATTCAACTTGTACTTTTTACAGATGGCAGCAGTAGCGCGAGGTCACGGTGGTGACGGTGCCGATGACCCACCACCCCCTCCTCGTTCGATTACTAGCGGTCACCGTAGTGGTAAGAAAATTAAACTTGATAATTTGAAATTTTGTTACTTGTTATTTTTTAACGTTTTCACTCACTTCAATTGTAGGTTCCTCACAAAAACCTCGACGAGGAGGTAGAGCGAGACAAGCTGGCGGCAGGGGTGGAGGTCGGGCTGGCGGCAGGGCACAGGTCCGTGAATCCAACAAAAACAAAGACCTCAGGAAAGCTGTGACTGCCTCGGGCCCGCAATCGATCGAGTTCGAGTGGCGTGATCAGAAGACATTTAAGCATGTTGGGCCCCACCACGCATGGTTCAGTAACTATGTTGGCGAGCTGGTTAGGTCCTTGCCATTGCACTATCCCTCCTGGCACGACCATGACGAAGCGACTCGACAGGGCTTCATGAACCGACTCGGGGTCAGTTATTTTATTTTCCTTTTAATTATATCTTTGAATGTGTACATTTATTTAAATTTGTTTAATTGTGTATATTTGTTTAAATTTGTTTGCAGGAATTCTTCGACTTGCAGAGCCACATGCTCTCACCCAATTGGACTACCATTTCGAAGGGCCTCAATGCGTACATTGCTAAGGTCTACTCCGACAACAAGGGCACGATGAAGAGGGTTTACTTCGACGGGGAGGGTGGGCCTGAAAAAGTGGATGAGATACGAAGAAACCCTCCTCCGAACGTCGAGCCATCTGTGTGGGAGAGCATATCAAGTTTTACATGAAGGAGGAGAACCTGAAGCGTGCTGCTGTGAACAAGGAGAACCGAAAGAAGTTGAAGGTGTACAGCCGCCACGGTTCCAAGTCATTGGCCGCTATTCGCCACGACTATGTAAGACACATTTTATTTTTATAAAAGTATTTTATTTTTATAAAATTATTTAATTACAACAACGATAAAAGTAATTAATTTTAATTTTATAAAAGTATTTAAGTTTAATTAGAATAAATATGGTGTTTGATTTGCCATTTTTAATTTGTTTCATCTTATATATATGCATGTGTATATACAGTTTCTGAACAGCAAGGACAAAGAATACCCGTCCCTCATCCAGTCGTTTTACGACACACACTGCGACAATGATGGTATGTGGTTGCAGGATGAGGCTCGTGTTCAATATGTAAGTATCTTCTTTTTTTTTTAATTTATTATTTATTTATTTATTTATTTCCCCAAACACGCACTTTAATGATTCATTGAAACATAATCTTGTAATTAACCCGATATATATATATATATATATATATATATATATATATATATATATATATATATATATATATATATATATATATATATATACATATATATATATACACTTACATATATATATAAATTTTCTCAATTTTTTTCTCAATTAAATAGGAAGAGATGGTCCGGCTGCGAGATCTGGGAGCGAATACGCCGGAAGGGGTGGCGTATACGGAGGAGCAGATACTTGCGATGGTTTTGAAGGGCAAGCAGCGGGGCCACATCGCCGGACGGGGTAGGGTCGTACCCGGGCTCTCCAGGCCACCGTTACCATACACCCCGCCTCCACCTCCAGGTATGTACAGTTTGATAATATATTAATTATAGATTACTCGATCATGACTCAAATTAAGTATTGCAATAGATGTTTTTTAATTTTGATTATTTCATTTTCAGAATATGCTGAGATGGAGAAAAAGCTTGCTGAGGCCGAGAAGAAGATTGCTGAGGCCGAGGAGAAGAGCCGTAAAGAAGCTGAAGAGCGTAAGGTCTTGAAGGCGCAGATTGATCTGGTCACAGGTTTTATGTCCTCCAACCCGCGATGGAATGAGTATGTTAGTCAGGCGGGTTCTCAGCACGTGGATGGCTCAGGCAGTGGCGTTGGAGGTAGTGGCGTTGGAGGTAGTGGCTCAGCTGGAGGGAGCGGGAGTCGCAGAGGCGATGAGGATGGTTCTGGCGATGATGAGGGTCCTACTGATGATCACGAGTGATTTTGGATGTAGAGGTACAAACTTGGGTATTTTGTGTTGTACTTATGCTTGAAACAATATTTTGGCGACCCATATGTTAGTATTGTATAGTTTAACCTTTTGGCGACTTGAACGTCGCGGATATTAAAACATTTGTGGATATGGCAGCTAGGTTTAGATATTACCACACCCCGTTTTGTAAACTTTATATGTTTTTATGCATTTTGAGGGTGTTTAGCGATATTTTGCAAGTGTTATAGCCGATGGCGAGTTATACGTTTAGGACATGTTGATATTGAGTGGTTATAGGTGCTATTACAGTTACAGGTTTTGGTAGATTTTTTCCGGAAAATCCGGAAAAATTCTGGAATATTGCAATATTTGCAGCCTGCTGTTAGCAGGATATTAATAATGATGCCGTCGACATGTCGACGGCATCATTAAAACATAGTAATTGGGTATTTATAATACCGTCGACATGTCGACGGTATAATTAAAAAAAAATAATGTTTTTAATTTTATGCCGTTAACATGTCGACGGCATAATATAATAACACTATTATTGTTTTATATAATACCGTCGACATGTCGACGGTATTATATAAAACATAATTATTATTAACTAATTAAAACATTAATTAGTTATATGTTCCCGTCGACATGTCGACGGGATGGGGTTTGACGGACAACAAATCCTTTGACTGGAAAACGATGTGGGACCCACCGTGTCGACGGCGATTTTCGACGGGAACACGGTTCCCGTCAAAGGATAGCCGTCGATATGGTGCCGTCGACGGGACGGTATTATTCCGTCGACATGTCGACGGGTAGGGGTTAAAAAAGTCGCCGGGGAAAGCCTGTTTTGTACTAGTGTGTTCTTCGTTCACTTGACTTGAGAAAGTGAAATACATGGAAACACGTCGGAGTATATGTGATGGATTTCTGTGAGAGTTCTTAGATGTTGCTTAATACTGTTTCGAGTTCTTGATTAATTCTGAAAGATAGTTAGCTAGCTAGTTGGTTCAGTTTGTTCTATAAAATTCGTTTTAGATTTCTCTTTTGTCAATTTCTGTATGTGTAAGATGGATTTCTCAGAGGTTCTTAAAAAAATTTAGTTTCAGTTTTCTTTCTGTTTTCACGTATCAATGAATAAGAGATCTCTATTTTGACATGATCATTGTGCTTATTTCCTTGCTGATATTGTTCGAACACCTTAGCTAATTTCACAAATTATATTACAACTGTAAAAAACTAAAAATAATTCGGCGTAAAGCATAAAAAATGTGTCTTGTTCTCAAACAGCAAGAATTATAATTTAGTCGAGAAGACAATGGGCAATCATATATATCGAATGCTCTGGTTTTTATTACCAAAGAGGCTCAGTATTGAAAGTTTTGATAAAGATCGACAAACAATTTATATTTACAGATTTGGTTTTTATTACCAAAGAGGCTCAGTATATGTTAGAGTGACTGCACCCTGGCACTTGTGAGTATGGCGCAAATTAAGTAAACCGCATAGACCAATTAAATCATGTTATTAGTATGTTTGGTTCTCAACTTAATTTGGACTGAAAAACAGAACTAGGACCAGGCTAGAAAGAACCAAACCAAACTTGAATCCTCATCAGTTATCGGTTAAAAGTGATTATTTTCTGCTTCAAAAGTTGATAAAAAGTTCTTAGAGCCCGAAAGCCTAAAATTACATTGATCGGGACTGAAACAGTTTCAACTAAATCAAAACTACCCTCAAACTGTTTATTAGAATTTTGGTTTTTGTTTGTGTACATATGGTGAATTGTAGTGGTGTTTCAAGCTGCGGTCATGTGCTTGAAACTTTGAATTCTTGTAATTTTGCTATTTTCTTTTAGTGATATTTTTTTTATTATATATTTGGTGGGAAATCAAGTCTGTTACTACGTAATTCTGTTAGAGTTTTAGTAAATTGATCAACTTCAGGCCATATTTTAAGCTGTGATCCAGTGAAAAGCTCGTTTTAGCATAAATTTAAGCCCCTGATGCATATTTTTGTTAACTATAATTTCATAGGTAAAAAACAACGGGCTAACCCGACCTGTGACCCATCTGACCCGTTCACAAAAATGACTCATTTCGACCCAAACCCAATTTGACCCGACCCATTTCGACCTAGTTTGACCCAAAATCCATTTCGACCTGTTACCCAACCTAACCTTGCCATTTTGCCACCTTCACTTGGCATCATACATTCATACATGTTTTTCTAACGGCATACATAGAATAACTTGTTTTCAAAGAATCAAAAAACATGTATTGTTTTTAATCAACAAGATGTTACAAAGTAAAGAACATGACGGGCAAAAGAATGATCAGGTTTTTAATGGTAAAGAGGCACATCATTAACTGGGACTGATACAAGCACATCATAAATTTCGTTAGATTTTCGGCTCAACTTTTGTTTTGGATAGCGGTTGTCGAATCTGATCTGGTCTAGCTTGTTTCATCCGGGTTATCAAATGTGTGGATTACCCCTATTCATAAAAAAAAAAAAAAAAAAAAAAAAAAAAAAAAAAAAAAAAAAAAAAAAAAAAAATCAATGCAGCTATTTGTTTTCTGTAATGAATTTTTGTAACTAGATCATCATAAAATTCAGCAACGAAATTCCACAGAAGTCTGAAGTTCAGTAAATTCAGCAACGAAATTTTAGTAAAGTGACCAACTTCTGTCTTCAGGGCTGTTTTTTTACCTGTGATCTATGTTTTTAATCTGATATGCAGGACAGTGTAGCAAGTGATATCAGTGAAAGTTTGCTATCTTTTGACCTGTAAATAATTTTGGTTTTAAAGCCAGCCTCATAGAATATGCCCCCAGTACTTCTTAACAGAATTAATTAACGAACTCTTAACAACACCGTTGTAATCAAGAACCTAAGCTGCAATTTTAGTATTTTGGTTTTTCACATTTGACCACTGAATGTTGAGTATCGTTTCAGTGTTCATGGCTTAACAACTTAACGTAATGTACTTTTTTGGCAAATAAATGAACGTGTACTGATTTTGATAAAAAGATATCCAAATTAAAATTACAGTTGTCTGAAGCATATTAAATCTTAAACCCAATGCGTTTATTACTATCGAAACCACAATTATCACACAAATCAAACATCGCATCTTTTATTCAGTTCATAAATTTTGATTTTATCTACAATTATGAGGATATGCGAAGAAAGAATATCAAAACCAGATGTTGATTCATTCACGATACAAGATGTATCAAACTAACGACATCAGCATGTAACTAATCAAATCTAACAACAAACTAAGAACCTTCCAGAACTAACAATAACAGTAACGTGTCAAACACGGGTGTACCGGCGAACTAAGGACCTTCTGATCGAACTAACGACATCATATCAGCAACTAATTCAAGAATTTACCAACGAACTGAGAACCATCTGAACCAACGATGACATGAAACACAAAAAGAGTCTCTTATTAGACGCAAGTGAATTGCTGCTGTATTATCCAGATACTAACAATATAATTAACAATAATATTCCAAAAATACAATCAAACTTTAAACCAAATGCAGTGATCACAAACAAATAAAATCAAGAATTTATGATGAACGTACCTTTTAGTTGAAAATATACATTTTTATACTATTTTCAAAAATACAATCAAACTTTAAACCAAATGCAGTGATCACTATATAGCGACTTAATTAGCGACTTAAATAGAGACTTTTACAAAAATAGCGTCGCGTTAAGCGACTTAGATGGCAACATCTCTTTGAAATAGCGATGCAAATAGCGACAAGAAATACTGAAGTCGCAAATTTATAGCGACTTATTTTATGAAGTCGTTATACTAGTCGTTCTTTTTAGCGACACATGTCACAAGTCGCAAAAAATTTGCGACTCTTTTACAGCGACCCATCACTTAAAGTCGCAATCATAAAATATGTCGCTAAGAAAGTCGGTAAAGAGCTTTTTTCTTGTAGTGTTAAGAGCTTAGGAATGATAAAAAATTGTGTCGTTAATTTGTTTATTTTTGTAAATTTTGTAAGGATCCACTAAACGTGTACAGTATAACCCATCAATTATCTTTAGTATGTATGAGCATCACGGTTGTTAGACGACAAGTTGCATTCCAGCAAGGGGTGTGCAAAACTTGATTTGGACTAAGAAACAGAACTAAGAAGATAGAGACCAAACAAGAATTAAACACATCATGATAGATTCAGATGTCGGCTATGAGTTACTTATAACTAGTTATTAGTTCGTCTTTGTTCATAATTAAACTGTTATCAATTTAGTCCAAACCTTTCCAAAATTTACTAAACAAAAACTTTAAGTTTAAAGGCTTGTAATAACAATTAATTGGGACTGAAACAAGCATTTCATTAAACTTAGTTAGATTTTTGGCTCAACTTTTGTTTTTGATAGCGGTTGTCGAATCCGATCTGGTCTAGCTTTTTCATCCCGGTACTTACCGAATGTTTTGTTACTACTCTTATTCAAATAGAAGACAAAAAACAAAGTTAATCAATGCAGCTATTTGTTTTCTGTAACTAGATTATCATAAAATTCAGTAACTAAAGTCCATAGAAGTCTGAACTTCAGTAAACTGATAATTTGATGTGTGTGCGGGTAGATAGATCTATGTTTTTTAATCTGATATGCAGGACAGTGTAGCAAGTGATATCAGTTAGAGTTTGCTATCTTTTGACCAGTAAATAATTTTGGTTTTAAAGCCTCATAGAATATCCAATATGCTGCAGTACATAAATATAAACCCTCAGTACGTACTTCCTAACAGAATTAATCAACGAACGCTTAACAACACTAATCAAGAACCTAACAGCCTTAACTGAAATCCATTACACACACTATGAATGTTCTCTTTTTTGCGTGTTTTATTTCTTGCCAAGTGAACGCAGAACCGCGTCGATAGAACCTAATTACTTAACGACTTTGTTGTACAACTTTAAGCTGCATTTTTAATATATGTATTTTGCATTAACGTAAAAAGCTTATTGAGATTTTGGTTTTTCACATTTGACCACTGAATGTTGAGTATCGTTTCAGTGTTCATGACTTAACAAGTAACAACTTAATGTAATGTACTTTTTTGGCAAATAAATTAAACGAACGTGTATTGATTTTGATAAAAATTAAAAAGTTATCCAAATTAAAATTACCGTTTTTTGAATCATATTAACTCTTAACCCCAATGAGTTTATAACTTACTATCGAACCTCAATTACGTGACCTCGATCATGACTTAATTGATGAAATTGACAGATTATAACAAGCAAAGAAACCACACTTATCACACAAATCAAACGTCGCATCTTTTATTCAATTCACAAATTTTGATTTTATCTACAATTATGACGATACACGAAGAAAAAAATATCTAAACCAAATATTGATTCACTCATGATACAAGATGTATCAAACTAACGACATCAGCATGTAACAAATCAAATCTAACAACAAACTAAGAACCTTCCAGAATTAACGATAACAGTAACTAGTCAAACACGGGTGTACCAGCGAACTAAGGACCTTCTGAACTAACGACATCATATCAGCAACTAATTCAAGAATTTACCAACGAACTAAGAACCATCTGAACCAACGATAATAGTGACTAATCTAAGAAGTACTAGAAGGCCCTCTCGAACACCTTTTCGCAAACGCTTGATCTATCAGCTCAACCAACATTTCATTCATCGGTTTTAAATCTTTACTATGCAGCATCAGAAGGAGATCATCATTTTTTGAAACAGCCAACTTTTCAATCAACGATTCGCGAGACAGATTATACAAACCGTCAATCTTGAGATTCTTAGCGGCCTCTACCAGATACAACAGACTCACTTTATCAATATTGTTAACAAATTCTTGATCAAACAATTTCAGTGCTTCCTCATCAGCGTTGTCATTTGGGACGTGCTTACTGCAATACTCAATTACCTTCAAGAGAGTGATACTGCTGATATTTCTGACCAGATCATCTTTTTGGTCGATTATTGTTTTGAGTTTGACTGATAGTTTTGCAGCCTCTTCGTCGATCGTGAAAGAATCACCGTCAGAGCTCCTCAAAGAGATTGTGTTTGACATGTTGAATTGAACTAGAACAGATTAGAAAGATTGTGTTTGAAGGTATGAATTGCATGGATTGAAGATAGTTATATACAAACCAATAGAAGAGGGAACTAATTAAAGTCTAACAGAAAATAACATAAATTTGAAAATATTTAAAATGTGCATATAGGCCCTCCAAATTATATCAAACTACATATGCTAGACTTACGTGAGTGTTACATATGTGTAATCACACTAAAAGGGTAACTGGGTAATTTGGTTGCAACTTACAAACCTAACTGATTACCTTATTTTATTTTTTTATTATTTTTTTTATTTTTTTTTTCAGTATTAATTATTTGAAAGGAACTGATTGACTTGTTAGTTAGTCATGACTGTGTTTTGCCACATCTCCCCTACATGCTGAAGTTATTGCTGTTCATAATGCATGTTATTTAGCGTATAATCAAGGGTGGTGTGGTGCTATTGTGGAATCAGACTCTCAAATGGCGATTTCTTTATCGTCTTCAGAAACTGTCCCACCTTGGAGCCTAAGTGCTCTTATTGATGACATCCGTACTTGGTCGAAGAATTTGCAACTTACATTCTCTTGGGTTAATCGGGTAAACAATCAAGTGGCTCATTGGACTGCTCAATTTGCTCTTTCTTCGAATCAATGTACTATGTGGGATGTTTCTTATCCTTGTGAACTTACCTCGCTTGCGAGGAGTGATTTGTATGGTTTTTAGTTTTGGTTTATATAAGTTTTTATTCTCAAAAAAAAAAAAAAAAGTGGAGATGACTTGACTTATTTTATTTGTTATGGAAAATTACCGTGTGGACTTCAATGTAAAATAACATAAAAGCGGTTAACTTACTCGCTAAATTTTTACAGTGATTTGTTGACCCTTCAAAATATGTCATGAGTGAGTTGCAAAGTTCCAGAGCAAGTGAGAAATTGTAATCTGTTTTAATGTTTTGAAACCCAGGTTTGGGATCGACCCGGCCGAGTCACCGGGTCAACCCAGTTAGACCCGGTTTTATGCACATTTCCAAAAATTCATTTTCTACTGTCCAAAGTTTAATGTTCAAACTCCAAACACTACTCTGTGAAAAAATAGCAAAGAACCTGTATATAAACCTTCATAAATGTAGTTCAAAATTCAAACTAAAGACAAAAATAAGCGAAAGTTTAAAGCTCAAAAATGGCATCAAACAGCAGAAAAATAGCACAACACACCAAGTTAAAGGACATAACAAATCATAGCATGAATTAATAAAGATTATAGCCTAATGCTAATCCAAAATGAACCTAACATCAAAATGCATTAAATAGCACAAGCTTTCAGTGTCATTTAAAACAAAAAATAACCTTAAGGTTCAAGCACAGGGGTCCTAAACTCCTAATCATGCTAAGCGCTTTGGATATCAGAACCCGAATTCAATCTAACAAGTGGAAACTAATCACAAATATGAGTGAATATACACCATAAGAAAGTCATATCAAACAAAAATAGCACCTTAATAATGGAAAAACAAAATAAAAATAAAAATAAAGAGTCAAACTTAAAAAGAAAAAAAAAAAGGAAGAGAGAAAATCCAAACCCGACCGGGTTTCAAAACCCGGGTCACTCCCGGCGGGTCTAACCGGTTGACCCAGTTTTAGAAACCTGGGTTTTTTGACCGGGTACCGGTCCGACCGGTTGACCCGGCCGGGTCGACCCGGGTTTGAAAACATTGATCTGTTTAGTTTTGGTGATTAGGGTTTTTAGAGATAACTCTTTGTATTTTTTTTGATACCATGTAGAATTATATCATATTCCCATTAATCAATAATGAGTACAATGCCAAGTATAAATACTTGTAAAATGAGAATTTTTTTTTGAACAGCAACAAGAATATATATATACAAATGGAGCATCCTAGTAAGGCACTAGGAGACCAAGATACAATGATTAATTACAGAGGTGTTTTGTGGGTTATCGAACCACTCAATCCAGTTCACATTAGACCTTTTATGCCTGCTAGCAATCCAGTTAAATGAAAACAACTTAATGTCATTAAGAAGCAGATCTTTGGAAGGTCGTTTGGTGGAGAAGGACATCTCGTTTCGGAATCTCCAAAGGGCCCAAAGGGTTGTTTGCACGACAACATAAAATTGAATCACTTGATGGGCTGGAAGGGAAATTCTATCTGCTAGGTTTACCGCGTCTGAAAGGGAAGTGATTGAAGCGTCCAGAATATTCCACCATGTAAATACCTTTGTCTAAGTTTCAGTAGCAACATAACAAGATGTAAAAAGATGTTCTTCCGTCTCTATATCCTCATCACAAACAGGGCACCGTGTTGAGTCTAAATCAACTCCTCTCCGATCAAGGTTGAATCTAGTTGGTAGCCTCTTATGAAGTATCCTCCAAGATGAGATATTGATTTTAGATGAAAGAGCTTTATTCCATCTAAAAGGTTGCGGGTTTAAGGGATGTAAAACCTTAGTGATGTGATATCGCATGCTCTTAACAGTGAACACACGATTGTCACTAATAGTGCAATCCCAACAATCATGGTCATTGGAGAGGCGGAGGTTAGTTAAGAGGGTTACTAGTTCGTTTAGCTCTTGATGCTCAGTAGCTGATTGAATGGGCCTTACCCAAGCCCAAGGAAAATGAAGACCAAAAAGGGATTAGTGTGCCATTCCCTGGATGGGGTAGATTAGTAACAACAGTAGGTTGTGGAGCCCGATAACAGACTAGGAAAACTGAATTAGATTCCAATCTAAATAGCCTAGGGAAGGTAATGTTGAGAGGGGGGGCCCCAAGCCACGGGTCTAACCAAAACCGGGTGGTTTGACCATTTCCAATTTTACGTTTAAATAAGGATGGAAGAGTTATACCATATGATAAGAATTCATCTTTCAACCTCATTATTTGGTACCATGGCCCCGACTTGTACAATATAGAAGAACCCATTTGAAGGCCTCCTTGATGGCTATGAATTGAAGCAATTATTCTTCTCCATAAGGCAGTTTCCTCATTTAGAAAACGCCACCACCATTTTGATAACATTGCTTGGTTGAAAACCTTAAGACTTCCAATGTTTAGACCACCTTGTTCGAGTGGGGCGATTACTTTCTCCCAAGCAACCCATGCAATCTTCCTTTCTTCCGAATTGCCACCCCAAAAGAATTTCTACGGAGTTTTTCAAGGTTATTGATGATGGTTATTGGAGCCTTAAAAGTGGAGATGAAGTACACGCCCAAGCTACCAAGGATGGACTTGATGAGAGTTAAGCGACCTCCATAAGATAAAGTTTTGCATTTCCACTTAGAAAGCCGATTTTGGAATCTCTCAACCAAAGGAGACCAATGAGTGCATCTAGACATGTTAGCACCAATAGGTAATCCTAGATAGATGAAAGGAAGTTGTGAGGGTTGACAACCTATTTCAAGAGCAAAGGAGTTAAGCTCAGTAGTATGAACTCCAATCCCATAAATTTTGCTTTTTTTGAAGTTCATCTTGAGCCCGGATGCAAGGTAAAAGCATGTAAGAATACTAGACAAGTTTCTTGCATTTTGGATGGACCAATGACCAATAAATAAATCATCATCCGCAAATTGTAAGTGAGAAATGGGAACCTTCTCAATGCCTACTTCAGCTCCAATAAAGATGTTGTTTGTTGCTTCAAGGAGAACAACATTTAAAGCTTCAACCGCTATGATGAACAAAAAGGGAGATAGAGGGTCGCCTTGTCTAAGTCCCCTTTCGAGCTTGAACTCCTTAGCTGGAGATCCATTAACTAGAACCGAAGCAAAGGCCGAGTTAAGGCAAGATTTAATCCACTTTCTCCATTTTTCACCAAAACCCATTTGAGGCATGATTGAATCTCAGAAAGACCAACTAAGTGTATCAAAAGCCTTCTCGAAGTCCACTTTAAATAATAGAAGTTTCTTCCTATGCTTCTTAGCCCAAGATATTATTTCTTTAACCATAAAAGGTGCATCAACAATTTGTCGGCCTTTGATAAATGCCATTTGAGCTTCACCAATTATCGAGGGTAAGACACGACCAAGGCGATTTGCAAGGATTTTTGAAATGATTTTGTATTGGCAACCAATAAGACTAATTGGTCTAAAATCACCAAGGATGATTGCATCATCAACTTTAGGAACAAGAGTGATGAAGGAAGAGTTACAACCACGGGGTATGTTATACGTGGGAATCGCACCAGGCTTTACCTCTCAAGGGATCTTGAGAAGCTTACAACCCCCACCAGGCAGTGTACCTGATCGTTGTAGTATAGTATAGTGACAAGTACCGGGGGATTGATCGTTCAGCTAGGAATAGTGTCGCTAGGATTAGAAAACCTAAATACTAGTTCTAAAGGTGAGGGATGATTATTTTTGTATTTTTATATTTTTTAGAAAAACAAGTAAAAATCTCGGGTTTGAAAGATTTGGGCGGAATTAGTTGCTAGTCAACTAACCCAATACTAAAGATGCAATCAAAATAAAATACAAGAAATGAAAATAAACTAAATTAAACTAAGGTTGTGAGCAATAAGTGGAGAAAATGTGTTTACTTAGATTTCACTACTTCCTAGATATCTTTTACACGTTAATTACTTGTTATAGTTGCGTGGATGACGGATTGTATTCCTTAATACCATTCATGGGGTGGCGCACTTAATTCCCCAATCCTATGAGTGCCTACTTCACTCCTATGTCGAGCCGGCTAAGAAGCTCCTAACATGGGATCATTAGAATTTACTCATGCATTAAATACAACCAATAAAACCTAGTGCACGTCAGTTCATGTTTCCTAAGACGTTCAAGCATGTTACCATTTGGAAGTCTGCCAGTTTTCTTAAGCCTAACATCGAATTCATTCATCCAATACAACTATAAACAAGTAATCAACACATAATTAACATCTAGGTTTCATTAGATCCAAGCAAACACAAGATAGATCTAGCCTAGCATGATGGAATTAAGACAAGAACAAGATATAGACAACCAACACATAGACATATTGATTGAATTAAGAGAATACTTATCTCAATTACACATGAAAGGTATCAAGGGCTTAGAACCCTTGAAAAACCTGTAAAATTCGTACCAAGTTCGTACTTAGGGTTTCTCCAAAACTTCTCTTTTTAATGTGAAATTTAGAAAACTATATATAGGAAATAGGGTTTGACGGTGTCAAGACAAATTTTGTGACGCCGTCATCTACCCGCCAAAATAAATCTCGGACTGCCTTGATCCAGATCTGACGCCGTCAAGTGTTATATGTTTCCTGGCCGTCATGCATTTCCCTCTTGACGCCCTACTTCGTGACGCCTTCAAATCTGTACTGGATCGTCATGAAAATTACTCTTGACGCCGTCACCTACTGTTCCCAGCAAGGAAAATTAAGACTTTGGCGTTTTCTTCACTTTTATGCTCCAAAAATGTCCGAATTGCTTCCTTTTCCAGATTTCTCTCCCAAAGTACCTAAAATCACAAAAGGAATGATTTAGGGCAATATTTGATCAAATAAATTCAATTTCGGGCTTAAATGACCCCCTAAAAGTGGTTCATTTTTCGCCTCATCATATACCCTTACACTTGAGATTTGCTTGTCCTCAAGCAAATGCGCTTTTATTATAATCAAAATACAAATTAGGGGTCATTTAACACTAATATAAAAGTAATTACAACAAATAATCGTTCTATTAAAGACCAATAGACAAGCACGGAGGTCATATACTAGCACCTCATAAATAGTGTTTAGATACTCATATCTCTCGGGTGTAATAAAGTATAAATTACAATATGAAAACGGAAGATATCTCTCACTACCTGTCATAGCAAAATAGATTACCATAGGCTTGGGAAAGGATCAAACCTCCACCACATGGCGTAAGCACCTAGGATAAACTATCAAAGAGGTCTTTTAAAGGGTTGTAACGTTAGGTGTAGGGATATGGAAAACACGGTTTCGTTGGATAAAGGAAGTTTTACTGGTGGCGAGTTAACAATCTTGGTTAATTACATGTACAATGTGGCGTTGCTAAGCCAAGACTAGACTCGACTTAAGCTAATAAATGAAAAATTACAAAAACATAAAATGAACATAGAATAAAAAGGGATGGTAGTCCGTATTTTTTTTTTATTATTTTTTTTTATTTTTTTTTTGCATACACTCTTACCCTACCATCCAAAATAATACATCATAGGGAATGGACATTTCCCTTACACTTGAATCTTTACATACTTTACAATAAACTAAACTAATGACTCGAATTAAGAAAATCAAAACACTTGGAGTACTTTTAAGATTAACGTACATACGGGGGTAATAATATGATGTTCTTCCCCATTATTCCATAACATAAGTACTTTACCCATGAGTCCCAATCGTCCCAAAACAATATGTACAAGGATATGACTCGACTTAGCAACCATGTAATCAATTAGATAGTTAACTTAGGGTTTAACAAATAACAATAATGCACTAAAAATGAGCGCATACACGGAAGGCTAAGGCGATTTGGTTGTACATTTAAGTGTGGTGTAACAAATTCTTCCTTTAAGTAAGATGCTTAAAGCTAGAAACGAAAAGATAGGCTCGGAGGGGTGTACTAGGGGTTTCGTGTACTAAAAATGAGTACAACGCTAAGGTGTGGGAAAAATTAGTTGACTTAACTAGCCAAGTAATATGACTTAAATGGTCAAGTAATTATGATACGGGTTTAACACAAGGGTGATCCTAATGCCTCTTATCATGTAGTAAATCCTACTACACGAATGTAGTCTCACTAGCAGTCTCGGGATGCATCACTAACGCAAGTTCTAGAATCTAAATGCTACCGGTACACTCATAAGCACTAATAATAAATGCTTTTCCTATCAAATCTAAAGGCGAACCTCACATATTTGGGTGGAAATTTTTTTTTGAATATACGGTTATGTGCTAGTCATACAATCTCCTATCCATGAGACGCTTGCTATGGCTAAAGTTTCACTCTTAAATGTTGTAAAAAATTTTAAATTTGGCGCTAAAATAGCACTAACAAGTATTTCTCATAGTTTTATTACACATCTACCATTAAACAAAACAAACTCAAGCGAAAGTGCATATGTAAGGTATCATCTTTTTACCCTCCCCTTACACTTAAGATGAACATTGTCCCCAATGTTCAAGTAAAGAATGTAAAAGTGAAAAAGTAGAAATAATGAAATCAAATACTCCCCTGATTCGCTCGGTATGGATAATAAGGTGGCCAGGTTAAATCTTCCTCCAAGAAAATGAACAATCAAAGCTTCCATTCCAGAATATAAATCATCTTCTTGTCATACATAACCTGTAAAACCTTGAGAAAACAGACAAAACAACCTCGCGTAAAATCGGCGGCATCCTATATAAGTTACTAAATCCTAGAAAACAAGATAAGATATAATGCTTGTGGAATGAAGTTTGCAGATTTCCTGGAGATTATAAAACTTAATAATTCACAAAAACCATAAGACTCCGTTAGAAAAACAAAACCGGTAAAATTTTCATATTTTTACACGTGACGCCGTCAAGAATTAATTCATGACGCCGTCAGAAGTGACCTGCAGAAATTCTTATGTTAAGTTTCCAGAAAATTTCTGGAAAAACTTGGTCCTACTTCCTGGAAAATCCTGCAAAACTTCATTATGACTCAATACAAGCATTTCACTCTAACAAATACGAATATACATGTTCATTTAATATTGTGGAGAATCATGATCGGTTTGTTTCTTAAAAACATATTTGGGGTTTCCCCTTACACTTATCTTTTGCAAAAATACTTTTAGGTGGAGTTAAGACTAGGCCAAAACAACAAAGTAAAGTATTTCCACTATTTAGTTGAGAAACATGATCTACCAACAATAAAAATAAAGCATGCATACGGAAGCAAATAACAAACAAACAAAAATAAAATCACACAAAACATGGGTTGCCTCCCAAGAAGCGCTTTTCTTTATTTACGAGTCTTGTAGCTAGACTCAAGGTCATGGGTTACTACGTGACCTCATCATCAAATGTCACATCCTCCTTACCAATCATTTCATTGTTATTTTCTTGATAATGTTTTACACGTTGTATGTTAACAGTAAATTCCCTACCTTCATCGTCTAATAACACCACAGCCCCAGTTTTAGAGGAATTCTTTACCGTAAACGGTCCATACCACCTAGACTTAAGTTTTCCCGGAAATAATCTCAGCCGAGAATTGTACAATAGGACTTTGTCTCCCTCTGAAAATTCTTTGGGTTTCTTAATCCTCTAGTCATGCCGCCTTTTTACTCTCTCTTTATATGTGATGGAAGATTCGTAGGCTTCTAACCTAAGCTCATCAAGCTCGTGTAATTGCAAGAACCTATTAGTTCCAGCAATTGTGTAATCTAAGTTACATGTCTTAAGCGCCCAATAAGCCTTATGTTCTAATTCCACTGGTAAGTGACATTCCTTACCATACACCATGCAAAACGGGGTCGTTCCAATAGGTGTTTTGTAGGCGGTTCGGAATGCCCATAAGGCTTCGTCGAGTTTAAATGACCAGTCCTTTCTATTTTGACTAACCATCTTTTCAAGTATTCATTTAATAGCCCTATTGGTGTTCTCGACTTGGCCATTTGTTTGTGGATGATAGGCGGTGGAGAACCGATGGGATACTCCATACCTCTTCATGACCTTTTCCATTTGTACATTGCAAAAATGAGTCCCCCTATCACTGATGAGAGCTTTAGGAATCCCGAATCTCGCGAAAAGCTTTTTCAGGAAATGAATAACCACTCTGGCGTCATTGGTCCTAAGGGCTTGTGCCTCAACCCATTTTGAAACATAGTCAATGGCGACTAATATGTATTCGTTCCCCCCTGAGATGGAAAGGGTCCCATGAAGTCAATTCCCCAAACATCGAAGACCTCACAAACTTGCATAAAGTTCTGAGGTGGTTCATCCCTATGTGATATGTTCCCGGCCCGTTGACATGCATCGCATGCCCGCACCATCTCTTTTACATCATGGAAAATTGTAGGCCAATAGAATCCCGCATCGAAAACCTTTCGGGCGGTAGTGTTTATCCCATGATGCCCGCCAGAGGGACCAGAGTGACATTCCCTCATAATCTTTACTGCCTCACTTCCCGAAACACAGCGTCTTATAATTTGGTCTGGACACCTTCGGAATAAAAATGGTTCATCCCAGAAGTAGTATTTTATCTCAGAAAAGAACCTTTTTCTTTCGTATCTAGTCAGGTGTTCAGGAATAAGTCTACTTGCGAGGTAATTAGCAAAATCGGTGTACCACGGCTCCGAATCAATCATTAACATGAGTTTTTCGTTAGGAAATGAATCCCTAATCTCACTTCTATCGTTCTTATCCAAGGGGTTTTCGAGACGAGATAGATG
The DNA here is from genome assembly GCA_030686995.1 of Artemisia argyi. Lineage (NCBI taxonomy): Eukaryota > Viridiplantae > Streptophyta > Magnoliopsida > Asterales > Asteraceae > Artemisia > Artemisia argyi. Next base: position 63,155,724 of record CM060685.1, read on the forward strand.
ATCTGCGGCCAGATTTTCTGCCCCCCTCTTATCACGAATCTCAACATCGAATTCTTGTAGCAACAAGATCCACCGAATTAGTCGTGGCTTAGCATCCTGCTTCGCAAAAAGATATAGAAGAGCCGAGTGATCAGTTAAGACGACTGTCTTTGAAAGGACAAGATATTGTCGGAATTTGTCGAACGCAAACACTATGGCTAATAATTCTTTTTCGGTGGTGGAGTAATTCTCTTGAGTGGGATTCATGGTTTTGCTAGCGTAGTAAATAGGTTGGAAAAGCTTGTCACGCCGTTGGCCCAATATAGCCCCGATAGCGAAATCGCTAGCGTCACACATGATTTCAAATGGTAACTCCCAGTTGGGTGTGATCATGATTGGAGCTTGTGTGAGTTCCTTTTTTAAGAGATCGAATGCATCCTTGCATTCTTGGGAAAAATCGAACGGAGCATCCTTCACAAGTAATTGAGTCATTGGCCGAGCAATTTTGGAGAAGTCTTTGATGAATCTCCGATAAAACCCGGCGTGCCCCAAGAAGCTGCGAATTGCTTTAACAGTCGTTGGGTATGGTAACTTAGATATAGCTTCAGCTTTAGCTTGGTCCACCTCTATTCCGTTCCCTGAGATCTTATGCCCTAACACAATCCCTTCTTTTACCATGAAATGACATTTTTCCCAGTTTAACACCAAGTTGGTTTCCTCACAACCTTTAAGCATCTTCTCTAGATTAGCAAGACAGCAGTCGAAGGAGTTCCCAAAGACCGAAAAGTCATCCATGAACACTTCCATGTTGTCTTCCATGAGTTCATGAAAGATTGCGGTCATGCATCGCTGGAAAGTGGCGGGGGCATTACATAGCCCAAAAGGCATCCTTTTATAGGTAAATGTTCCATAAGGGCAAGTAAACGTGGTCTTTTCTTGGTCCTCAGGTGCTATGGGAATTTGAAAATACCCAGAGAATCCATCCAAGAAGCAATAGTACTCGTGTCCAGACAATCTCTCTAACATTTGATCAATGAATGGTAAGGGAAAGTGATCTTTCCTCGTGGCATCATTGAGCTTTCGATAGTGAATGCATACCCGCCATCCAGTGACCGTTCTCTGGGCACCATCTTACCCTTGTCATTCTTAACTATAGTCATTCCACCCTTCTTAGGTACAACCTGCACAGGACTGACCTATGGGCTATCCGAGATCAGGTAAATCAATCCTGCATCCAGAAGTTTGATAACTTCTTTCTTTACTACTTCCTTAATGTTAGGGTTCACCCGCCTCTGGGGTTGCACGGTAGGTTTATAATCTTCTTCCATGAGAATCTTATGTGCGCAAAAAGTTGAGTCAATCTCCTTAATGTCGGCTACACTCCATGCGAGCACCCCTTTATATTTCTTTAGGACCTCTAAGAGTTTACCTTTCTGTTCATGCTCCAAGGAAGAGTTTATGATTACCGGCAATTGGTCCTCTCCCTGAAGGAAGGCATACTCTAAATGGTTAGGAAGTTCTTTATGATCTAACTCAGGAGGTTCGATAATAGAAGGTTTGAGCTTGTTTTCGGGCTTTCGGAGCTCGAGATGCTCCGTTGCTTCATGTCTGGGGTAGAAGGAGACTGCACCAACATCCTCCATCTTTTCTACCTCTAGCAAAGGTAGAAAACTCTCGTCCCATAGCCAGCCTTCCTCGATCTGTTCATTGACACAACTATCAATGACATCTGTGAGTTCATCGACCTCCCCAATGAAATAGAGCCGGTTGGCTGCTTCGATGGAGAGGTCCATAGAGTCCTTAATGTTGAAGGTTGTGCTATTGGTTCCCACTCGTAAGGTTAATTTGCCGTCATAAACGTCAATGACTGCACGAGCTGTGGCAAGAAATGGTCTCCCAAAGATGATGGGTACCAAGTTATCCTCCTCCATATCCAGGATTACGAAGTCGACCGGGAATTTGAATTTCCCAACTTTGACTAGCACATTCTCGCATATCCCTACGGGGTACTTGACCGATCTATCGGCTAGTTGGATGTTCATACGGGTAGACTTTAATCCAGAGTATCCTAGTTTAAGAAACATAGAGTGAGGCATGAGATTGATACTCGCTCCCAAATCGGAAAGAGCATTCTTGATTGATAGAGATCCTATGGAGCAAGGCAGGGTGAAGCTGCCCGGATCGTCTACCTTTTTTGGTAGCCCTCGATGGGTCACCACTGAGCATTCTTCCCCCAGGGTCACAAGACCCTCGAGTTTCTTCCGGTTAGCAAGTAATTTTTTAAAGTATGCGCTATACTTTGGCATGTGATAGCAAGCATCAAGGAAGGGTATGGTGACAACCGAGTCTTTTAGGTATGACAAGAATCTCTTGTTATCATTCTCTGTTTTCTGGTTCCTTAATCGGGATGGAAACGGGATTCTCACAGGGTGGTTAGGTAGGGTTGATGGGGAAGAGGTCGTCAATGAAGGTTGGTCGGGGGTCTTGCCGCCTACATCCCCCTCCTCCTCACCAGGTTTGTTTGGATCGGGGGCAATGGGGGACGAGCTAGGGTAAGGCGGGTCCTTGGTTGTTGTTCCAGCTCGAGTGGTTATCGCGAGCATGGGGTCTTTTTTGCTTACTGATGACATTTCAAGATAATCTAGGGCTGAGTTAAGCTTGTTGAAAAACTCTCCAATGTCATCCTGCTGCTCGTCGAAAAGCTCATTAAGACCTTTCATTTGCAAGCCTTTTTCTTGAGTGAAGTGACCAAGGTCATCTTCAAAAGTGCTCCTGATTTCGAATTCAGGGCCTTCCTCTCCTTCTTTTCTCTTTACCAGATTTCCCCAGAGGGTGTAATCGTCATTTTGGTAAAAAGGCAAAAGGGAGGGATCAGCATAAATGTCCCCTCCTGACAAGCATGCATGTTCAGTTGTGGCTGCTCCTCCGCATTCTTCTACCTCATGCGGGCCCCCACAGAAATCGCAGGTTAAGTAAGGATTCGACAGTTTTTTTGGTAACTGCGATCCAGCTAGGTATTCTACTCTTTGGTGAATTTTTCTCAACCGATCTGAAGTGATTTCAGAAATGCTGACAGTCGACTCAGGTTCATCCCAAGTGTCATCCTGGTCTTGAGCATATTCTTCAATCCTATCCCATCCTTCTTCGGCACTAAGATTGACCAATCTTCCTTTTCTAGATTGGTTAATTCCGTTTCGATCGTTAGAAGAGATATTATCGTAGAAGATTTGGACCAAGAGCCAAAGCTCAATGCCATGACGGGGAACTTGTCTTATTAAATCTTTGAATCTAATCCACGATTTATGGAAGGGTTCGTCCTTCCCTTTTTGGAAACGGAGAATCCTGTCTCTAAACGCTGAGGTTTTTCCAGGTGGAAAGAACTTCTCATAGAACTTGGATATGAGTTGCTCCCATGTGAAAATAGATTCAGAAGGGAGTTTATCATACCATTCTTGGGCTTTTTCATATAGGATGAAAGGAAAGAATCGCAATCGGGACATGTCTCTAGTAGCCCCTTCCGTATGGAGGGTGTCTACTATTTTCAAGAAGTCTTTAATGTGTTGGATTGGATCTTCCTCATCTAATCCACAAAACTTACACACACTTTGGACAAGCCAAACATCGTTTGCATGCAAGACCTCGTTGGTGTGTTCGTTTGGGTAGACAATAGCGTTTGAAAAGCCACAAGGGGTTGGGGAGGAATAGTCCTTAAGGCGCTTAGGAATGGGAGTTGCAGGGGTACTCATTTCGTCGTTGGGTCGGGAGCTAGGGGTTGTAACATGATTTTCTGAATTTTCTTCGGAAAGGGGTGCGTCAAAATCGATGGCAACGCTAGATGGTTCAGAAGCTGAGTAATATTGTCTCAGTCTATGCATTTCTCTTTCGGGTTCCGCATAAGGCAAGACAAGGTTTCTAGTGGAACTACGACTCCTAGTGATCCTAAGGTTAAAGGATTCGTCGTTTGCCATGACGACAGGTGGTGAAGAGTTACAAACAAAAACACAAAGAAATAAGATAGACTAAAGAAAACCTAAAAATAAAAATAAAATCTCACTAGAAAGGAATCTAGCAAGTAGACCTAATAAAAAGAGATTCTAACCTAGAAAATAACTATTCCCCGGGCTGCGGCACCAAAAACTTGATACGTGGGAATCGCACCAGGCTTTACCTCTCAAGGGATCTTGAGAAGCTTACAACCCCCACCAGGCAGTGTACCTGATCGTTGTAGTATAGTATAGTGACAAGTACCGGGGGATTGATCGTTCAGCTAGGAATAGTGTCGCTAGGATTAGAAAACCTAAATACTAGTTCTAAAGGTGAGGGATGATTATTTTTGTATTTTTATATTTTTTTAGAAAAACAAGTAAAAATCTCGGGTTTGAAAGATTTGGGCGGAATTAGTTGCTAGTCAACTAACCCAATACTAAAGATGCAATCAAAATAAAATAAAAGGAATGAAAATAAACTAAATTAAACTAAGGTTGTGAGCAATAAGTGGAGAAAATGTGTTTACTTAGATTTCACTACTTCCTAGATATCTTTTACACGTTAATTACTTGTTATAGTTGCGTGGATGACGGATTGTATTCCTTAATACCATTCATGGGGTGGCGCACTTAATTCCCCAATCCTATGAGTGCCTACTTCACTCCTATGTCGAGCTGGCTAAGAAGCTCCTAACATGGGATCATTAGAATTTACTCATGCATTAAATACAACCAATAAAACCTAGTGCACGTCAGTTCATGTTTCCTAAGACGTTCAAGCATGTTACCATTTGGAAGTCTGCCAGTTTTCTTAAGCCTAACATCGAATTCATTCATCCAATACAACTATAAACAAGTAATCAACACATAATTAACATCTAGGTTTCATTAGATCCAAGCAAACACAAGATAGATCTAGCCTAGCATGATGGAATTAAGACAAGAACAAGATATAGACAACCAACACATAGACATATTGATTGAATTAAAAGAATACTTATCTCAATTACACATGAAAGGTATCAGGGGCTTAGAACCCTTGAAAAACCTGTAAAATTCATACCAAGTTCGTACTTAGGGTTTCTCCAAAACTTCTCTTTTTAATGTGAAATTTAGAAAACTATATATAGGAAATATGGTCTGACGGCGTCAAGACAAATTTTGTGACGCCGTCATCTCACCGCCAAAATAAATCTCGGACTGCCTTGATCCAGATCTGACGCCGTCAAGTGTTATATGTTTCCAGGCCGTCATGCATTTTCCTCTTGACGCCCTACTTCGTGACTCCTTCAAATCTGTACTGGATCGTCATGGAAATTACTCTTGACGCTGTCAAGATTTTCTTCTTGATGCCGTCACCTACTGTTCCCAGCAAGGAAAATTAAGACTTTGGCGTTTTCTTCACTTTTATGCTCCAAAAACGTCCGAATTGCTTCCTTTTCCAGATTTCTCTCCCAAAGTACCTAAAATCACAAAAGGAACGATTTAGGGCAATATTTGATCAAATAAATTCAATTCCGGGCTTAAATGACCCCCTAAAAGTGGTTCATTTTTCGCCTCATCAGTATGTAAGCCGAATGATGGAAATCATTGACATATGTGATTATGTCATTGCCAAGCAGATTCTAATGTTTCTTGATAAGCTTAAAAGAGAACCCGTCCGGGCCAGGGGCCTTTTCCCCACCACAATCCCAAATAGCATCCTTGATTTCTTGATGGGAGAAAGGCATAACAAGAAGGAGGTTTTCTTCAGTTGAAAGTTGCTTAAAAACATTGCTAGAAAAGGATGGTCTATTGTGGTTGGTTTCTTTGTATTTATTTTCGAAGGAGCTGAAGATGTACTCTTTAACAAGGACTGGATCTGTAATCCACGAACCCTCAATTGCCAAGCCATTAATTCTTGATTGGTTTTTCCTATTATTGATATATCTCGTAGGTCAATTTGTTTGATTTCTTCTCGAAGTTCTTGAGCAACTGTTGTTTCGAGGTTTTTTACTGTTACTCTCCAGTCTTTAATTCTTTGTTTAAGCTTTTTGAGCTTAAGTTTGAAACTGACGGCCGAGTGAGTTAAAGGGACACTGACATGTGAAGACCATGACTCTGTAATTATATCCTTGAAGTCCTTGTGAGATAACCAAGAATTATAAAACTTAAACGGGGTGGGACCGTAATCATATGTAGCATTAACAAGAAGGAGAGGAGTGTGATCCGAAAACTCCCTCGTTAGAGCTAAAGTATGCGAGTTTGGCCATTTATCAATGAACTTACTTGACACCAAAATACGGTCTATCTTGCTTAATTTAGAGCCCGATGTATTCATTCTAGTGAATCTAAAACTACCCATTGGTAGATCATGAAGCCCTGCTGAAGAGATAAAATCATTAAAACATGAGGCACTTCTAACACAAAATTGTGTTCCCATTCGCTCTGAAGCGGTACGAACCTCGTTAAAGTCTCCCATAACCGCATAAACTTTATTTGTGTTTTCAGTGAGGCCTTTGATATCCAACTAAAGTTTGTTTTTCTTTCTGAGATCTTGAGGCGCATAAACTACTATGAGAAGACATGTCTCATCAACATGGAGCCATTTTCCTTCAAGAGCAAGGAATCCATCACCAGTGATTGATGAGGACATAATGAATTTCGAAGAGTCCCATATAGCTATGATCCCTCCTGATTTTCCTTCTGCCTTTTTCAACGAATATTCAAACGAAGAATTTCCTCACATTGATTGGATCATGAATTGATTATCATCACTTGACATTGATTCTTGAATACCTAAGAAGTGGATTTTGTTCTCACAACATAGTCTCTTAATCCAGCTTCTCTTGTGATCCTCCCCAATCCCCCTAACATTTAGTGAGAGAATATTCATGGAAAAATGGGTTTATCTCCGGTACCCAATGCTTGGGCTACGTCCACTTCTTTACCGATCATGTTGAAACCCAGGGCTTTACCAATGCTAATTGTTCTGTTAACTTCTATGGACTTAGTTTCCGAACAGTCTGAGGTAGTGGGTTTGGATAGTAACCTCGTATTACACCTATGAATGAGTGAAGAGGTATCTGAACCCACATTGGAAGAAGAAAACGAGGATGGTTTTGTAGGCTGGGAGGCAATCTGTTGTTTTTGGTTTTTGTTTTTTGTTGTCGTTTTTCTAAGATTTGGATTAATGCCATTAATAGGGTCAATTAATCTGAGTGAAGCATATCTTTTTTTTTTTTTTTTTTTTTTTTTTTTTTTTTTTTTTTTTTTTTCTGGTTTCACATTGATTTGGATGGGAGGAGGTGGGTGGAGGGACAGAGCATGAATTTCTACTGCAACGAGTGGTGGGTTTGGTTTTTTCTAGTTTGTCATGGGCTCTTGTTAGGTTAGTGGGTGTGGGATGAGTTAGGCTTGAGTTGTTGTTGTTGTTGTCGTCTTGGTAAGTGATAGGAACTTCAGTATTAAGGCCCACTTGTAAAATGAGAATAATGTAGGCTAATCCCGATAACAATAAATTGGACACGCCTAGTGCTAATATCATCTAACATTAATATGTGTAATGATATTGCTTTTCTTTTAATAATGCGTATAAGAACATAAGTAAATCAAACCCGACACATTAACATTAATAGTATATTTTCCAACACTAAGCATAGTATTCGTTTCAAAATCGACTTTATGTTGTAATTAAATACTTAACTTATATCTTTAACTTTTTTTAAACGTCAATTGTTTACTTTTTACTTGCACAAAAAAATTCAATTTTCTTGCAAACTAGATTATATTGTTCAACATCAATTTTGCAAACTTGTAATTTGAAGTTTACCTCCTTATATTGTAGCATATCGTTAAATAATTATCAAAGATAAATAGGTATTCCGATGATCAGGTTTACTTGATTAAGTCCAAAATCCACAAGGGATAGAATGTTGTTAATTTGCTTATAAGGGGCATTCTTGTATCAGCTCGCTCAGGGCATTAGAAAACTCAAAATCAGCCTAGGGCCTTCCATTTTATGTCAAACTACAAAAATAACTTTAGGATATATAATTGTCTAGCTTTTCCATCTTATATATCTTTTTACTGTGATATCAAAGTAATAATAATAATAATAATAATAATAATAATAATAATAATAATAAATCAGGGATTAAAAGTGTAATAGATCGATGATCGAAATTTCGAGGGAATTAATTAAATTAATCCAAAATGGTTAGGTAAAGTCTTTTGAGGTTGTATGTAAACACATTTTACAACCACTTAAAAAAAATTACTGTAGTAAATATAAAGAAGTTAGAGGGCCTGTACTGTAAATCTTAAAATGTAATAGGTGCTTTTTGTAGATGCTACTTTTCATACACATAATTATAATTTGATCTAAATTGGAGGGCCTGTTTTGCACATATCAAATAGTTTAAACCCATGCATTCTGTTATTTCAGTTAGAGGTCGTTCACTTCTGTTTTCCATCTCTATGTATATATCTTCACTTCATTCCATGCATGCATAAACCCCATTTTCATATATCTTCAACTCAATATTTCATTTTAGTTACAATTTTAATCATGTCAACAATCTATCTCAAGAGCTCTGATGATCAACCTTTCTCGATGGAAGAAGCTGCTGCGAAGCTATCTCTCAAACTCAAAAGTATCATCGAAGTAAAAGACCGCGTCAATTACTTCATCACAATCGACAATGTGAAAGGCATCATTCTCACAAAGGTAATCGACTACTGTCGTAATCACTTCGTCAATAAGGACGATGCAGAAGCTTTGAAATTGTTTGATCAAGAGTTTGTTAGAAATGTGGATGAAGTGAGTATGATGTATTTGACGGATGCTGCTAAGAATCTTGAGATTGAAAGTTTGTATGAATTGTGTTACGCGGCATTGATTGATAAGTTGAAGGCTAAAGAGTTGCATGAGATTGAGGAAATGTTCTACAAAGAAGATTTGGATCAGGTTACTGGTATTTGTCTCGAAACTGTTCTTCGTTCACGTGACTTGAGAAAGTGAAATACATGAAAACACGTCGGAGTATGTGTGATGGATTTCTGTGAGAGTTCTTAGATTGTTGCTTAATACTGTTTCGAGTTCTTGGATTTATGTGTACATGTGATGGATTAATTCTGAAAGGTAGTTAGTTGGTTCAGTTTGTTCTATCAAATTCGTTTTAGATTTCTCTTTTGTCAATTTCCGTATGTGTAAGATGGATTTCTCAGAGGTTCTTAAAAAAATTTAGTTTCAGTTTGCTTTCTGTTTTCACGTATCAAATAATAAGAGATCATTTCTATTTTGACATGATCATTGTGCTTATTTCCTTGCTGATATTGTTTGAACACTTTAGCTAATTTCATAAATTATATTACAACTGTAAAAATAATTCAGCGTAAAGCATAAAAATGTGTCTTGTTCTCAAACAACAAGAATTGTAATTTAGTCAAGACATTGGGCAATCACATATATCGAATGCTCTGGTTTTTATTACCAAAGAGGCTCAGTATTGAAAGTTTTGATAAAGATCAACAAACAATTACGGAGCAATATTAACAGATTTGACCTGTAAACAAGGGATCAGTATATGTTGGAGTGACTGCACCCTGGCACTTGTGAGTACAGCGCAAATTAAGTAAACCGCATAGACCATTTTGCTTGATCAAGTGCTTGTTAAATCTTTGAATTTGTATTTTTGTCTAAAAAATACTTAAAACCAATTAAATCATGTTATTAGTATGTTTGGTTCGCAGCTTAATTTGGACTAAAAAACAGAACTAGGACCAGGCTAGAAAGAACCAAACCGAACTTGAATCCTCATCAGTTATCGGTTAAAAGTGATTATTTTCTGCTTCAAAAGTTGATAAAAAGTTCTTTGAGCCTGAAAGCCTAAAACTACATTGATCGGGACTGAAACAGTTTCAACCAAATCAAAACTACCCTCAAACTGTTTATTAGAATTTTGGTTTTTGTTTGTGTACATATGGTGAATTGTGGTGGTGTTTCAAGCTGCGGTCAAGTGCCTGAAACTTTGAATTGTTGTAATTTTTTTTCCGCAAAAGGTGAATATTATATTACTATCGACAATAACAAATTACAAGACAATTCTCACAATCTAGAATGAAACATTCTCATCTTGAGAATGCCAGAGAACAATCAATACTTGCTATACTATCTGATATCTGACCACAAAGAAGCTGCCATCTGATATCGTACAACTTCAGCATATGCTCTGTCAATACAGAGTTATTCCACAAGAGTCAAGCTGCACTATAACATGAACCATGCCAGCTTTACTCTGGATTCACCTTTAAATTGCACTTACTATCTAGCTACATTTTCACATTACCCCCATCAAAATTCAACCAGCACCCACAATAGTTAGGAACCTATAACCCATCTATGGAGGGGCTCTCTCAAAACAACATACATTTCCTTCTCTAGAAAGGCTTAAGTTGCTTAGGAACACTCACCCTCAAATCCTCAATGATGACCAGCCATTACCTCCTGTGATGGTGTATTAGGTGAATCAAGAAGGATCATCTTTCATTCCTCTCTATTCCATCTATCATTCACCATCCACCCAAGCCATTTACCCTTCACAAAGGAAGACCCTACTTTATGGTACATCCCTACTGACTAGACCTCCTACTTAGCCAAACAAGTCTATCCAATTTCATCCCAAGGCCAAACTGGATCAAACAAGATGTTAACATAGGTATAGTCTTGCGGTTGGGAATCCAAGGTACAAGGTATCTTCATAGTGTAATGGCATGCAAACAATATCACCAGCAAACTAAAGCTTAAGCTGATGTTATCTAAGTATCCAAACACCCCTTAATCAGCAGGGGAGAAAGAAGAGCCCATACTACCAAACAGTTAGCCAACTGCATTCACCCGTCTTTTTTCTCAATTCCCCATATGTTGAATACTTCATCCACATCATTAGATTGAATGACTTTCAGGTTTGCTAATTTGAGCTTAACATTTTCCTCAATGATTCTCCACAGCACTACCCAAGCACTACCCAATCTCTTTTAATACCCTGAAATAGTCTCATATTTCTTTCTTGTCACATGAAGTTTACACTAGCAGCATAGATCATTTTTTTTAAGAATGATTCTGTAAATGTTGCCGGAATATAGGATTCCAGTGAAGACACTAATTTTCGATGGTCCACCTGAGAGGAAGAAGCTTTGGTGTTAAAATGGCTCACATAGGACGGAGAAGAGAACATGAGTATTGGAGGTGCTAAAGAAGATGTGTATCTTTGTTTTTTCACGTGTTTATAAGTAGTATGAGGGTGTTTGGGTGGGGTGTCGGACTAATTAATCAATAAAATACTAACTACAGATTAATTAGTTTTGAGTACATACAATAAGAAGATTAAACAAATTAGCTACATACAATAGGAAAATTAAAAGTACAATGTAATTTTAAGACAAGTTACATTTTCAAGTGATTATCCTTAAATTTTATTTGGTGTTTTCTATTTCTGTGAGTAATTAAGATGGATGTAGATTTACCAAATGGTTGTGTACCACATGTTGTGTGAGAAGCTTCTCAATCAAATGGTTGTGGGTTCTAGTCCTGCTTAGAATATGTGACATAAATTTGTGGTATAAATATTGCGAGAAAGTTAAAATTGCAGTTTTAAAAAAGAAAAAGAAAAACACGGATGTAGATTTGATTACAGGTTGGAACGAGTGAACATGAACTAGACTATTAAACTATCATTCCAGATACCATTTGTGTTTTGGTAAAGTCTGGGCATCAAATTTTAACAAAAAAACGTTTCACATCCATTTGACCTGTTCATTTAAAAAACAAATTACCGAAAAGAGACATGAAATTGTAAAAGTATTATCCAACATTGTTCATAAAATAAATACAACAAAAATATTATGTATATCACACGAATCTGTGATATAAGAAGTAGAATTGGAAGTTGATGCAACACTAAAGTGGAAAAGATGGATCGAGGCAGCAACCAATTTGAAGATTTGTAAATCCTTTGATGGTCTCCTTAATAATCTTTTCTTTAATTTCCTTTCTCAAGAGTTAATACGCGCTGAAGTTGTCATGAAAATCGGATCTCGAGGTCTTTCACATGTAAAATCATTATTTTTTCCCCCATCTTTAAACAATGATGCTCCTAATAATCTTTCTCTTCCTATATAGTATAAATCAACAAATTATAAAAGACACATTAATAAAAATCATTCAAAGAAAGCTAGCTTCTGCAGAACAACAAAAACATACTTGGAATTCCAATGCCTTTTTAAGTTCCGCTAAAACTTCTTTTGCTGTTGGTCGTTTTTCTCTATCATCGTGCAAGCACCGGTAGGCAATCGTTTGAAACGTAGTCAATGATTCCGGCATGATTTGTTCCTTGATAACATCAAACACCATATTGTCTTCTTTTCCTTCTTTTATGAAACTGTGTAGATACTGCCCCTCACGGTTGTAGATATCAAAAGTTGATCTCCCACACAAGATCTCATATAAAACAATACCAAATGAATAAATATCGGATTCTATGGTTAAGAAACCTGATTTTTCATACAGTGGATCTAAGTAGCCTCGTGTTCCACAGGCATGATCAATGATATAGTCGGTTTCCTCATCTATTGTACTTATAAGAGAAAGCCCAAAATCGGCAACTTTTGCCTTCCAATCATCAAACAAAAGAATGTTAGCAGTTTTGATGTCCCTGTGTATCACCGCCTCTTGTCCATGAACACCTCCATGAAGGAAAGCCAACCCGGTTGCAGCATCAATGCAAATTTGAAGTCGTGTCCTCCACGTAAGTTTAGTATCACTCAAATAGTAATCTAGACTACCTTTAGATGCATGTTCGTAGACAATGACTCTTTCATGTGCTTCGTTGCTATAGCCTACAAGGCCGATGATATTGTCATGCTTATACTTGTAAAGAATCTCGAGCTCATTATAGTATTGCTGATCTCCTTGACCAAGACGTGTGTCCAACCGTTTTGCGACAATGGTTGAATATCCATGTACACCTTCTCCTTTGTACACCCTACCAAAACCTCCTCCTCCAATATCATTGTCACTATTAAAGTTATTGGTAGCCAATTTAATTTCTTCAAATGACATTCTGAGGGGGTCCTTGTGGTTTTCCTGTAGACATTTAATGTATTCAACCTTAGTTTATACGTAGTATTAATTATAAAAATAAGGGAAAATTCTTTCAAAACGTACCATACTTGTAAAAAATATCACTTTTGAGTAACGTACTTTTAATTTTCGTTATTGTGGTACTAAACTTTTATTTTTTGCCTCTTTTACGCACTTTGGGATGTTTTTATGACATTTTTGCCAAAAATTTGAGGGGCAAAAACGTCCCAAAGTGCGTAAAAGAGGCAAAAAATGAAAGTTTAGTAACCTAATAAGGAAAAAAAAAGTTCGATACTCAAAAGTGATTTTTTGGACAAGTATGGTACATTTTAAAAGAATTTTCCCTAAAAATAATATTATGTTTTCAAGCATGTGAGTAAGATAATTTTTCAAGCTTATCATGTATCGTTGCTACATGCCTACATCCATCTAATGAAATAAAATGTATCTTTTGAGTTTAATAGGACGTGGAGGCGTTAGTAGCTCTCTTGTTTTCCTTTCTATGTCTATGCGCAGAAGATACACAAAATAAACAAACTAGACATTTCTTTTTTAAACCATTATAACGAATCAATACAAATGATTGGCTTACTTGATACGATAACGCTTTCTCAAGCTCCATGATAACAGATTCCATTGTTGGACGTTGCTTCTGCGTTTCTGCCAAACAATGACATGCAACATTTATGAAAATGTCCAAAGAATCTTCGTTGGGTCCTTTATTAAGAAACAATGTGCTCTCATCATTTTCTTCCTTTATTGTTGGAGCTATCTTTTTCTTTATCATTTTCTGGTCGAACCATCGTCGTGCCAAATGCCCCAGATCTTTGTCGATACCACTTTCATCTAAAATTAAACAATTGGCTTCTTTCCCACATAAGATTTCAAGCATAACTGCTCCGAAGCTATATACATCTGACTCTGGTTTCAACGTACCGTTCTGAACATACTCTGGATCCCTGTATACATGTGTCCCATCAATCTCGTTTAGATTGACATTTTCGTCATCTTTAATTAGAGGAAGGTATACAGACAATCCAAATCCAAAAATCTTAGCCCCACCATTAGCGTCCAACACAATGTTTTTACTGTTTACATCACGGTGTATTATCATCTTATGATTCTCCATTTCAGTGTGAAGGTACTTCAATGCATGTGCAATATCAAGACAAATTTTCAACCGTTTCTCCCATGTAAGCATACGCCTTTCCAAATAGCTCGAAAGGTATTCGATAGAGACATACTCATAGACAAGTATCTTCTGAGGACCTTCATGACAAAATCCTAGAAGGGATTCTATATTTCGGTGCATACAACTGCTAAGAATTTCAATCTCTTTATAGAACATATGTTCTTCAGCTAAACTAAGAATTATCTTTACAGTGTACAGTCTCTTAGGTAACTCATCTTTACTATTTCCTTCTATAGAAGAAATGTATTCTCTATCGAAACATTCAAGTTCTGCTTTGTAACACCCAACAATGTGACCCTTCATTACAAATTCATCTGAGAAGTTATCAGTGGCCAACTGTATGTCTTTAAGTCCAATCCTCAAGTGTTCCAAGTTCTTTACCTACATAATCATAATTAGGATGGAAAACTTGCTAAAAGAATGAATTATCATTACAAATTCATCTGAGAAGTTATCTTGTGTAACACCCTAATTTTCACGGTAATGAATTATCATTATTTTATAAGCTTCTTTATCTATTCACGTTATTAGTACACTCTTAAGAAATGATTTTAAAGTAAATAGGACTAACCTTGAAATGATCCTACAACCAGGGAGTAAAGTTGTCATGTGGTGAAAGTTTAAAAATAACTCTTTTAGGGCCCTTTTGTTTTGTAAATGGGTTTAGGATTAGAATTTTGATTTGATGTGATTAGAAAAAAATACTAAAGTAAGTGAGATTAAACTAAAAAATTATTAAAGTATTAATATTTTAAAGAAATAATATAAAAAGAAATGAAGTAGAAGATTTAAATAAAATATTAAAGATGTGGAGATATTGGTGGGGTTAAATAGTTTATTGTTAGAGGGGAGGGAGTGGGCTCGGTGAAGGCTCGGTGAAGGTCGGCAAAGTTCGGTAACACCGCCGCCAGCCCTTCGGCAAAATTCGGGCAATGTGATTTTCGGTAACTTTTGCCGATTGGAAATGTGGAGACATAAGGCTGGTTATTTATTGGGTATTGGTGAAGTGTGAGTTGTAAGGTTTTTATTGGGTATTGATGATGTGGCAAATTGGTGAAACCAATGCCACCAAATTGGTGAAAATTGGGGTGAATTGGTGAAGTGTGAGTTGTAAGGTTTTTATTGGGTATTGATGATGTGGAAATTTGGCAAACTTTGGTGAAGTGGTGACCACTCCCCCCGCCCTTAGAGAGCTTCATCAATTCTAAGGGTGTGTAGAGGTATTGTAGATACCCTTAAATATATATATTTTTGGTTAACATGGGTTTCTGACTCAACATTGCGAGCCGACTAATCTCAAGGCAACTATCCTTTTGGATAGCCCGGAGTCGGCGCATGTGAACCTCCATGACCACGATGTTGAGAAAAGCAAACCGGATTGAAGCAAACCCACAACTAAAATAAGAAAATACTAATAAAAGATGACACACGGATTTTACGTGGAAAACCCCAATAGGGTAAAAACCACAGGCAAGGAAAGATACATTTCACTATGATGGAAATTAGGAATTACACCTTCTCTCTAATTACAAGGATTAATATATTTATCTCTTGTAATTAGGAGATATACCAAACTCTCTAATAACCTCACACACTCTAGGAGACACTACTTGATTTGGAATTGTTGGGATGAACAAATGAGGCTTCCAGTTACCTCTATTTATAGTGTTGGCAAGACACTAGATTGCATGTGAGAACTACTTGGTCAATATACGGCTTACATGTGAAAGTAGGCGCCAACAATATGACTTCTACCCCATCAAAGATATAGACCACCATCCAATTCATTTCATACAGCCAACGAATATTGTAGGCTAGTCAAAAATTGTTTACTACCTTTTCATGCAACTAATCAACTAACACCATTCATTTAACAATCTCCCACTTGAAGATCCGATTGAAGCTAAATCGATCTTCACACCATTATCCTTTCTTGCACTTTCATGTTGCTTACGTTTCCACTAGGCCGCATGAGGATCAGCACCATATAAACTTGTCACTGCTGATTGCTTTCGTCAGATAATCTGCCACATTATCATCAGTATGAATTTTCTGCATATCCACGGTTCCTTCTTCCACTTCCTCACGAACAAAGTGATACTAAACTCGTATATGCTTTGTCTTTGAATGAAATGTTGGATTCCTTGAAAGATACAAGGCACTCTGGTTGTCACAAAAAAGAGTAATCATCTTTTGTTTGTGCCCAAGCTCTTCCAACAACATCTTCAACCATACTGCTTCTTTGCTGGCTTGAGCAGCTGCAACATATTCTGCTTCTGTCGTTGACATAGCGACAATTGACTGCAGTTTTGAAACTAAGCTTACTGTTCCGCCAGAAAGTGTAAACACATACCCGGTGGTTGATTTACTTCCATCAAGATCACATGCATAATCAGAATCAACATATCCCTTGAGAGTTAAACCCGATTCCCCATAACATAATGCAACATCAGAGGTTCCTTTAATATATCTAAGGATCCTCTTCACAGCTTCCCAATGCTCTCTACCAGGTTCCGCCGTGTACCGACTTACTACTCCCACTGCATGTGCAATGTCTGGTCTTGTACAAATCATCGCGAACATTAAACTTCCCACTGCTGATGCATACGGTACTCGAGACATCTCCATCCTATCTTCTTCACTGCTAGGACTCATCTTGGAGGATAATTTGACATTAGTAGGAAGCAGGGTCGATATTGACTTACAATCTTGCATATTGAACCGTTGCAAGATTTTCTTCACATAACTTTTCTGTGAAAGCCAAATTTTCCTACTAGCTCTATCTCAGTGAATTTACATCCCTAGAATCTTGTTTGCTGGTCCTAAGTCTTTCATCTCAAATTCCCTAGCGAGTTGTGCCTTCAGTTTACTGATACGATCTTGGTTGGGGCCTGCAACCAACATATTGTCAACATATAACAGCAAAATGACAAAATCATTGTCTCCAAACCTCTTGTAATATACACAAGGGTCCGCATGTAGTTTGTTATATCCAAGGCTAATGATGAAAGAATCAAATCTCTTGTACCAACACCGCGGCGCCTGCTTTAAACCGTACAGAGATTTGTTTAACCTGCAAACCAAGTCCTCTTTTCCTTTTTGTTTAAAATGTTCTGGTTGAAGCATGTAAATCTCTTCCTCAAGATTTCCATGAAGAAATGTAGTTTTCACATCTAGCTGCTCTAGATGTAAATCATATGTAGTACACATTGCCAAAACTACTCGAACAGTTTTCATTCGAACCACAGGGGAAAATAATTCGTTGAAGTCGATTCCCTCTTTCTAAGCATATCCTTTGACTACCAATCTTGCACGATACCTCTCCACCTGATCATCACCGTTCCTCTTGATCTTATATACCCATTTGTTTCCAATGGGTTTTCTACCTGCCGGTAGTGGCACCAGTTCCCACATTTCATTCTTATGTAGTGCTTCAATGTCTTCTTGCATTGCTTCTCTCCAGAATGAAGCATCTAAATTATTCAGTGCTTCTTGAAGAGTTGGCGGCTCTCCTTCCTCTGTAAGAAGACAGTATGCAACATTGCCCTCCATAACATAATCCGAGTGCCACACCAGACGTTTTCTTTCACGATTAAGAGTACGAGTCGTTGGAGCTTGAGACTCAGTTGTCTCACTCACCTCGTGCTGTGGTACGGCTTAAGAAGAATCACTCAACTGAGATTGCTTTTCCACCTGTATTGATGTAGTTTCACTTGTAGTGCTATCTCCTTCTTCATTATCTTGAACTTTGTCTTCCATAAAGACAACATCTCTGCTGACAACTACTTTGTGGGCAGTGGGGTCCCAAAAGCGATACCCCTTTACTCCGTCAGCGTACCCCAAGAAAAAACATTTTCTGGATTTCGGATCCAGCTTTGTAGTTTCTTGAGAATTGTACATCACGTACACAGGACTTCCAAATATATAAAGGTAGGTCTGAATAGTTGACCGGCTTTCCTGTCCACATCTCCATCGGTGTCCTCAACTCAACTGCAGTTGAAGGTGACCGATTTATCACATAACAGGCGGTATTGACTGCTTCTGCCCAAAACGATTTTTCCAAGCTTGCAGTTGCCAACATTGCTCTTGCTCTTTCTAACAAGGTTCTGTTCATCCTCTCTGCCACTCTGTTTTGTTGAGGAGTATTTGCTGTAGTGAACTGCCTTTTGATTCCTTCTTGCCTGCAAAAGGTATCAAATTCATCACCAGTGTATTCACCTTCATTATCTATCCTCAAACACTTGATCTTCTTTCCAGAGTCAAGTTCAACTCGTGCTCTGTAAACTTTGAAAACTTCAAACACATCAGACTTCTTCTTGATTGGGTACACCCAACATCTCCTGGAATAGTCATCAATGAAGGATACAAAATACTTTGCTCCTCTCAGGGATAGAACCGGTGCCTGCCATACATCAGAGTGAACCAATTCTAGAACATAGACACTTCTAGAATTTGATGCCCTGAACTTTAGGCGATGCTGCTTGCTGATAACACAATGCTCACAGAAAGGTAAAGAAACCTTTGTGAGGCCAGGAATTAACTTCCTTTCAACAAGAATCTTCATTCCTTGTTCCAACATATGTCCAAGCTTCTGATGCCATGTTACTGCAACTTTGTGACTTGGACTATGTGAAGCAACAGATGCTTCCGCCTCTTCTATTATCTCTCCCTTCAGTTGGTATAAGTTCGCAGCCACCATTTCACCTTTCATAAGTACAAGTGCGCCTTTTATAACTTTCATGATCTTGTTTTGTAGTTCAACCTTACAACCAAGATTATCAAATTGTCCTAAAGACAATAAATTCTTTTTCAGGCCCTCCACGGGTCGCACATCTCGAATAGTACGAACTGTACCATCATGCACCTTCACCATGATACTTCCGATTACAATGATCTTTAGTTTTTGATCATTGCAACTGTACACAGATCCGCCTTCAGAGATAGGTTTATATTGATGAAACCATTATCTTCTTGCGGTCATATCAAAAGTTGCTCCCGTATCGAACATCCATACATATGTAAATCTCGTCATGCCTTCATTTTCAACTGCTGCTTCACAACACAGAGCGTTACCATCTTCTGAAGTGTTGGCGACATATCCTTGAGGATTAGGGTTGCTTAAACTCCTGCAATCTTTCTTCATGTGACCCTGCTTGCCACAGTTGAAGCATTTAAAATTCTTCTTCTTTCCTGTTTTAGATTTACCATGATTGTGACTCCCACTGGAGCCAGATTCCATTGACCTCCCTCTTGTTACCACCAACGCCTCCACCTGTCTTGAACTGGCCTGTTTGTCCTCCCTATTGTTACGCCTATTTTCTTCTTCCAGAATAGCGGCTGCAACATCATCAAAGACTAGATAGTTCGAAAGAACATTGCTGGTTAAGTTGATTATGAGTTGGTCATATGAGTCAGGTAAACTTGAAGTAGAATTTCAGCACGTTCCTGTGGCTCTATTTTACAACTCAAAGACATGAACTGAGAAAATAAAGTATTCAGGTTATTAATGTGCTCAGTCACTGAAGTAGATTCCATCATGCGAAGAGCATAAAGTTTCCTCTTAAGAAATATTTTATTGTGGAGCAATTTTGTCTCGTACAATCAAGCAATATGATCCCAAATCTCCTTTGCAATCTTCTTCTCCTCTATGCTTGACAAAAGTCCATCTGGTAATGCTAGATGAAGATTTGCAATAACATTTCTATCAATCTTGTCCCATTTGTTATCCGTGACCTTAGCTGGCCTTTCGTCAATGGCCACTAAACATTTATCCTTTCTAAGGATAGCCTGCATCTTTAATTTCCACAACGAGAAATTATTCCCATTGAATTTTTTGATTTCAAAATTTGCCGCCATTGCTACAATCACAATCTACTTTTCGACAAAATTACTATTTGCGGAGAATAGTAACGAACACCTTTTGAGTGAGTATAATCTTACTTATCTTTTTATGTGGAGGGTCCACTAATTAGTGGCAACCACAGAGCATACGATAAATAATTATACACACACCCAACCTTGGCTCTTGATACCACTTGTTGAGAAAAGCGATACCAGATTGAAGCAAACCCACAAGTAAAATAAGAAAATACTAATAAAAGGTGACACACGGATTTTACGTGGAAAACCCCAATAGGGTAAAAACCACGGGCAAGGAAAGATACGTTTCACTATGATGGAAATTAGGAATTACACCTTCTCTCTAATTACATGGATTAACATATTTATCTCTTTTAATTAGGAGATATACCAAACTCTCTAATAACCTCACACACTCTAGGAGACACTACTTGATTTGGAATTGTTGGGATGAACAAATGAGGCTTCCAGTTACCTCTATTTATAGTGTTGGCAAGACACTAGATTGCATGTGAGAACTACTTGGTCAATATACGGCTTACATGTGAAAGTAGGCGCCAACAATATGACTTCTACCCCATCAAAGATATAGACCACCGTCCAATTCATTTCATACAACAAACCAATATTGTAGGATGGTCAAAATTTTTTTACTACCTTTTCATGCAACCAATCAACTAACACCATTCATTTAACACACAAGGGGATTAATTTTCTCCCCATTGGATTCGAACCCTTGACCTCCTCTTTGAAAGAATAGTATTCTTACCGCTAGGTCACTCCTTGTGGTTGATACCCTTAGATATTAGATTCAACTACTGTCTTATAACCCATGAATACAAACCAAATGTTGGATTAGCAATTATTTCCAAATCCTAAATCCGCAAGCTCAAAACAAACGCACCCTTACAAAGGCGGACCTATGCCTATGGTAGGCGGTTCCCGGGAACCACCTTAGAAATCAGAACCTTTGAGAAGTTATATATGAATTTTCTTTAGGACCTACCTTAGAAAAATCTTACGAACCACCTTGAGATGAAAATGAGTTAAAAGAAGACAAAATTGAATAATAAATTGTAGTGTAGAGATAGATTATGAAGAATGGTGAAGAAGAAATAGTGGATGAAGAAGATGAGTTAATGAGAGAGAAGAAGAGTTAGGGGAGATGAAGGATAAAAATAAATAATATTCTATAAAGTGAAAGTACTTTTAGAGTTTTTAGCTCATAATATATATATTTTTCATTTATTTTATCTTATGAGTTAATAGTCATTTTTGCAAGAAATAGTAGTTGTCTAGCTAAATTGAACCTGATAGTCAATGCATGTCATTGCACAATGGTTATTAATATAGATATAGAAATTGTAACATACTAGGATCTTTTTAGTGCATTGTTATTATACACAAGTCATAACTATAAAAAAATAAGTACCAACAAACTACAAAATTATAGACGTCAAAAGTAATGATGCACTTTGAATCACATTATAAACTGACCCAACTCGACCCGACTCAGTGACCCATTAATATTCTTTGCGTCTCGACTTAAATGAGGGAACCACTTTAGTTTTTCTGTTAGGTCTACCACTGCACCCTTATACTTATCACAAACTTGGAAACATTCAGTAGCATCAAGACACTTCTCCCTCCCTCTCCAAACCTACAACACACACACACACACACACATACACACACACACACACACACACACACATCTCTCTTGTGATCTAGATTTTTGATTCCAAGTTAATTTGGAGCAAGTTTGAAGCAAGATATCACCTTACTTAAGCCCATAAACAAATAAGCTAGGGTGTTCATCAATCAATTTGAGGTATAAGTCACATCTTTGACCTTTAATTTATTATGGCTCCCTAATTGTGGGTAAAGCCTAAAGTTCAAGTCCTTATGCCATTTGTGGGGTTTTACAATATTTCATGAAGTTGACTTAAAAGCGGACTCTCCCACCCTTGGCGATTTTGGCGACCAACACTAACCCTAAATCGACTTTCACATTCTGATCGATCCTGATTTCTCCTATGCAATCTTCAATTGAGTTTGATTCTCTCTTACTTTAATTGTTGATTATCCAGTTGGAATTCAAATCGTTCCTGGTTTTAGGGATCAAGTCTCAATCGCATCTTAGGGTTTTACTTGTTAGTCGGTTGCCAGGTTTAATTATCTTATCTTTCAATTATTACTGAAACCGATTGTGACATCATTGTTATCATGGGTTAGTTATTGCGATTCTATGCTTATAAACCCTAGTTGTTCTAGGGTTTTATTCGGTTAGTTTGAAGACCAGCCGTATCTTCTTCTTGTTTCTTTTGTGTGCGATCTATTGTTTTAGGGTTTCATGATGTCTGATATGGGAGAGAAGAACGCTGACCTTCTTCAGTCAGCTGTAACAAGAATGTCTCATTTGGAGGGACAAACTGATGGTGAACATAGTGTTGCTAACATTCATGATGGGTATGTTGAGCCAGTGTCACATGATTCTGGTTGTATGGATGGTGATCAGATCAAAGTTTCGTCTTTGGCTGAAGGTTCTTCTTTGGAGCATGATTCGTCCTCTCATGGTTCAAAACAGCCTAATGTGGAGCAATTAATTGCTAATGCGCATAACAAGTTTGATGAAGCAATTAATAAAATTAACAGTGATATTGCTAATATGGCTTCATCTTCTGAGTTGAACAATTCGAGTGGTCTTGGGCTTCATATGAATCAGAGTGTTACTTCTGATCCTAATGCACCCAAGATTGATACTACTAGTGGTAATGGAGTTAAGTCGGTTTCTTACGCGGGTGTTGCTTCTAATGAATCCCAGAAACACGTGTCTAATTTTCGGAGGTTAGAATGCAGCAAAAAGAAGGATAATGTTGACCTTTCGGTCCCGTTGAAAGTAGTGGAAGAGGTGAACATGAGGTTTGAGAATACTCTCTACGGATACTACCTTGGTCAACGTCTTGCTTTCCCTGTTGTTGATTATTATGTTTGCAATGCGTGGTCTAAGTATGGTTTACAAAAGGTTATGATGAATGCTAAGGGGTTCTTTTTCTTCAAGTTTAACTCGAAGAAAGGTGTCGATGATGTTCTTGATAATGGTCCTTGGTTGATTCGTAATGTTCCTATTATTCTTAAACCATGGACATTGAATACAAACTTGCTTAAAGAGGATTTAACTATCATCCCGGTGTGGGTTAAATTCCATGATGTTCCTTTAGCTATGTTTTCAGATGACGGGCTTAGTCTTCTTGCTACTTTGATTGGGACGCCCAAAAGGTTAGATGCTTTTACCAGCCAAATGTGCAAGGAATCGTGGGGCCGTAGTAGCTTTGCTAGATGCATGATTGAAGTAAAGTCGGATGAGGTGCTTAGGGATAGCATTACTGTTGAGATACCTTTACTTGATGGTACGGGTTCTACTATTTAGAAGATTCCGGTTGAATACGAGTGGAAACCACCGCGTTGTGATAAGTGTAAGGTTTTTGGTCATACTCTTCTTGATTGTCCGAATGTTGTTGTTCCTCCAGTTCAACCTACTAAGCCGGTTAATGATGGTTTCACGGCTGTCATTAACAAAATGAAAGGTAAACAAAGTGGTTCTACAAATCAGGGTAAAAGAGGCTTTACTAAACCTGTTGTGGGTAAGCAATTTCATTACCAACCCAAAAAGAACCCTCCTGAACCAAAGAAGGTGGATGAAACTAAGAATAAGGCTTCTGATGTGGCTAGTACGAGTGGAACCAAGATCACTACTTCTAATCAGTTTGACGCTCTTAATATGGATGATACAGATGGTTT
Source organism: Artemisia argyi (assembly GCA_030686995.1). Lineage (NCBI taxonomy): Eukaryota > Viridiplantae > Streptophyta > Magnoliopsida > Asterales > Asteraceae > Artemisia > Artemisia argyi. Next base: position 63,179,662 of record CM060685.1, read on the forward strand.
TGGTATTCCTAAGGTTGTTACTAACATGGATGTGAATGCTGGCAGCACAATGGAAGTTAATAAGGATGAGTCGGTTAAGACTGGTACTACATCACAAGTCCCTCTTGTGAGTGATATGCAACAACCGTTTGTGAGTGATTCTATGGGAACAATGGAAGTTGGTTCTACTCCTATTGTTGATAAAATTAGTAAGCTTGAAAAGCTACTGATCGATGGGAAAGCTACTCTTGTGGATGATGCTGGTCATCCTATTCCGTCTACCTCTATCACTAAGAGGGCTAACCCATTTTCAAAGGTGGGTGAGGTTGTGGTTTCTGATAGTGAGGAGGATGAGGTTCTTAACACGTTCGACGAATCAGCAAATCTTTTTGGTGGTGGTCATGAGCGTGAAGATAAGTATGACTATGATGATTATTCGAAGCAAATTTATGATCTTCTAGGGGAATTGGATGCTCTTAATGCCATTTATGGTTTTAATCTCCAAGATCGTAGGAAATAGTTTATCTTTTGTCAGAGTCACTACTATCATGTGAGTAATGGTTTGTTTTCTTGTTTTGAAAATAGGAAGTATCTTGTTATGTAAGCTTTTCGCCTATGTAACGGGCTGAGATATGGGATTCACCCATATCCGTTGTACTTAAACGTTTTTTGGAGTAATATATTTACCGGGTCGTTGACCTTTTACCCAAAAAACAATATTTCATGAAGTTAGGTAAAGATGTGATTTTCTAAAATCACTAAGAATCTATGTAATGGTTTAGAAATATGATGGGTACCTTGTTAGGGTGCCATAACACCAATTTTTGGTGTTAATTTGTAGAAACCATGTTGGTGTGGTTATATAAGCCACGAACCAAACACCCCCTTTATGGCTTATTTGCATTTTAGTGCTTATTAGGATAAGCTTAATGATGTTCCTAATAAGCTCCATATAAATGATGTGTTTCTAGGTTATAAGGGTTAGCCGGGGACATCTTTAAGTGGGCTTGTGTTTCTATTCAAGCGTATTTGAGGTGAGTGACATATATAAGAATAGAAACGGGTTTCTAAGTAACCTGTTAGTTGTAACACTTACACTGTGGTGCTCACGTTTATATATTTGTACCTCCATTCGTGTTACGAGTTCATAATAGTATAATTGCATCATATAAGCTTTAATAGCTTATATGATACTGCATCCGTCCCAAAATTATTATTCATTCAATAGAATCGATCCCCTTTTAACTTTTTTGGTATTTCTTTTTTAATTTTGTTTGTATTACATATCTAAAACTTAATCCGTTCATATATTTTGTATCAAGTATTATTTAATATAAACAAAAATATTTAAGGTCAAAGTAAAAACTTAAAGACCAAAAAAGTCAAAAGGGGACAATAATTTTGAGACGGAGGGAGTATAAGCTTATATGTGAAATAAAGTAGACGGGTCAAAACATCCCGTAATGACCCATGTAGTCTTAGTTATACGTTTTTAGCTTAAATGTTGCATTATTACTTGTTTAGCATCCATAGTGGACGACATGGCTAGAATAAAAATTCTAAGTGGATGACTTGCATAATTATATGCAATATGACCCGAGAATGGGATTAGACATACTAAGTGGATGACGTGTGCTATTATGTGATCACATGTTCTGAAACGGAACTTAGACATCCTTAGTGGATGAACTGTGCCTTTATTAGTGTCTCATTTCGTAAAATGGGACATAGACATCCTTTTTAGATTACATAATTCCCCGACAGAATAACTTTATTATTCATGGAATATTTATAGAGAGTACATAACAAAACCCTAAACCATGATAGACCCTAAGCCCACAACCTTGCTTGGGCCATATTTATCATCTAATACTCCCCTATAGTCCAAGCGGTGAAATAGCGAAAGCTCGAACTGGAGTAGTAAACTAGAAAAGAAGAAGAAGAAGAAGAAAGGAAAAAAACACATTAACATAATACAAACATAACTTTAATCGACTCGTAACAAAACCCCACCAACGATCGACTTTAGTCGACTGGTACCAACGGTCGGCTAAGTCGACTGGTAACAAAACCGTACCAATGATCGACTATAGGTTTTATGCTTTTGTATATGAACATGCAAACTCAAAGTTATGTGACGATCAAGTAGACAAGTAGTTTCTTTTAAAGTTTACAGGGTGTTTGGCATATTGACATTCTTGCTCATATTGACCCATTTTGATCATGTACGGGTCAAAGCGAATTATATATATATATATATATATATATATATATATATATATATATATATATATATATATATATATATATATATATATATATATATATATATATATATATATGTTATGTCGGTTTTTATGTGTTAATATAAGTATTGGTTTGGGTTTTAAAATAAATCAATACATAAATAAAATATAAAAAAAAAAAAAAAAAAAAAAAAATCCTTTTTTTTAACGGCTGGTTACATATTAGATGTTAGTTGTTGACTTGAGTTAGTGTCACATTCTCGGGCAGAGATACCAACCACGAGCCTCTCCTTAGGGGATAACCCCACTCCTATTCTCGATTCGCCTGATATCAGTAGAGTTTGTGGTTCCCAAGTGTGGACTTCCCGGTCGGTCACCCAAACCAGTACTACTCTCACTTGAGCTCGCTTAACAACTTAAGCCTTTCCACTAGACCACAAGCCCTATGATAAAAAAATAATATATATATATATATATATATATATATATATATATATATATATATATATATATATATATATATATATATATATATATATATATATATATATATATATATATATATAAAATCCTAGTATGGGCATTTCATCTTGGAAAACTGCAAAACCAATGAACAACTTGCTGATGTGATGGGAAAAGATTTGCCACAATAAAAGGATAAAGATCTTTGCTCAAAACCAGGAGTTTCAAGTTTAAATAAAGGAGAAATGCTTGATTTTTTGTCATTTAAAACTCCTAACCTTTACTAGAACAAATAACGGAGTCACTTTGGTTAGCTAGGCTGAGATTAGCTGAAGCCTAGTTTACTGCTGATAGTAATTCTACTTTACATATGAAATTCGCTATAGATTACAAAAAGTAAAGTTATGTACTATCATTAAACAGTTTCATGTACCATAATCACATTGATTAAAATAAATAAATTACTTACCTTCCAAGTGTTTGATGTACTTCGAATCGAATCTCCTAACTTCACCTGTTGGAACTTCGCCATAAAATCATCTTTAATCTGTCTTTCCATTTGTCTCTGAACACCCTTCCTTTTTATACTTGATATCTGCAAACAAAATTTGTGAAGCTTTAATAATGAAAAGATAAAGACAATCTTGTCAGAATGATAAATGAAAAAGAGCAGCTGAATGAAAGGATATGATGGTCTTAATTACACTGTACTCGAAGCTTTCATTCCGTATTGAGTGAAGTTCACTGGAAATTTTGACCATATCTGGGCGTTGTACTCGCTCCTTTTCTAAGCAAGAATACGCTATTTTGGAGAACTCGTCTATCGTTACTTGGCCAATTTCATTATAGAGATCTGGATGAATAATATTCTGCAGTGTTTTGTTTTCATAATGAAATTTGACAAGTGGGGCTAATAACTTATTATCTTCGTTTGGATCAAATGCTTTCCTCCCGCACAACAACTCAAATAAAACTATGCCGAAGGAGTAGACGTCCGACTTGTGAGTCACACCTCCGGTCTTCCCAATTGCCGGGTCCATGTACCCTTTTGTGCCAACAGCTTCAGTAAGGAGAGCCTGGTTTTTTCGATCTACTGAATGTTTGATCGAAAATTCAAATCCAGATAACATGGGTGTAAAGTTATCATCCAATAAAATTGTGAAGCTGTTGATGTTACGATGTATGAGAGAATAACTTTGTCCCTCCTTTGGATGTAGGTAACTAATTGCATCAGCAACTGCAACCGATATATTTAATCTTCTATACCATGAGAAGGTCGGATCGCTTAGATACATCAAGAGGCTACCCTTGGCATAATGGTTGTGTATGATTATCTTCTCACCTTTCTCGTCACAAAACCCAATAATTGCGACTATATTTGTATGCTTGAGACTAGAAAGCATTGAAATCTCTGTCCAGAATTCAACGTCTCCTTGCCCATACTTACGATCTAATCTCCGCGCAGAAATATTCTTCAACTCCCCCGAATGTACGAGTTTCCCTTTATAAACATTTCCGAATCCACCTTTGCCAATGATATTTTCATCAGCAAAGTTATTGGTGGCCTTTAGTACATCTTCAAGTGGGATTTGTAAGTGAGTAAACTCTGTGATTGTGGATTCCATATATATTTCTAGTTATCAAGTTGAAATATGATTGAAATAAAAAGTGTAAGTTATGATGGACAAAACCAATGGGTTACGAATATATGAATGGTGAAGGTAAGATATGAGAACCTCGTACAAATATTTATAAATATAAATGCGAGCAATCTTCATAATTTGTTCCCTTTTTAACATGAATTATTAATGACTAGTGGTACATTCTGCCACATGGTTGAACAATTTTCAGTACACGAAATTCTTATATATGAACAAGTTGTTGGTGTGATTAGCCGTATCATATTCTTAATGATCAAGATGTAAATTAGATGCATATCCAAGTTGAGCACATGTGCACATGTTGGCATGTGATTTATAAAATGGTAATTAACATGCTATTAATCCGGGCTAACGTAGAGATGCTCTAACAACTACGAGTTGACAATTTCTGATCCATAATCCAAAGTCTACTAAAGTTATGTATTAAATAAGATTTAAATGCAAGTTATCGAATGAAAACAACTAAAAGTTGAATCATATAAGATACATTGAATATTTACTTAACTTACTAAATAATTGACAGCGCGCATGTAAGACCATCCGTGATGGGTATTAAAATAGATTAATCCTGTTACGAGCCAGATACCCGCGCATTGTGACAGAGGTATCCATGCAACCAAATACCCACAATAACATACAATTGAAGTATCACAATCATCCTTATACATTACTAGCAGGGTACTTGCACAATGCGACGACGGGTACCATGTGACTAAATTTTATGGCGAACAAATGTTTTTCATTTATATGTTTTTTTCTGACAACAACTTTATGTATTTTAATTTCCGATGAGCTACGTATTTTAAATTATTACTTTTTTTTTTACAATACATATACGGAAATTCATGTCAGAACAACTTTAACTTTTTAACCATGAACAATGTTTTTCATTCTGCAATCCACAAGTAACAAGTAATAAAAAATTGGGATAATTCCAAAAATGCCCAAGTTGCCAAATTGATTGCTCTTAATTTGGAATCAACTAATGTTGGTGTTGTATTAATGGGTGATGGTTTACTGATACAAGAGGGGAGTTCTGTAAAAGCAACAGGAAAAATTGCTCAGATACCTGTGAGTGAGGCCTATTTGGGTCGTGTTGTAAACGCCCTGGCTAAACCTATTGATGGTAGAGGTGAAATTGCATTTTCTAAATATAGGTTAATTGAAGTTGAAAATGGTCAGTCTATCTTATTGAGTCACTTGAAGAGGCAGAGTCAAATAGAATTTATTTATTTTATTTGTGCGATTTCTGTTAGTTATGTTATTTCTATATTTGGATTTCTTAATATTTCTGTTAGATATTTTTTTGAGATAGAGATTTATAGAAAAATGTTATATTCAGACAAAAAAATACGGCATTTTGCTAAAATTTATTCAGAAAAATCTTTATTATCTGTGTAGATATTCTCTATTAAATTTGCTTTCTTGCCCTACGCTCAGAAAGTTCCGAAACTACCCGTTGGGCAACCGGGCAACTTTTTTTAACTAACGAGGGGACGTCAAGTGTCCGAAATTTTGGGCGACGCCTCCATTTTTTGGGCAACTTGGGACACTTGGCGTCCTATAGTTTGAAACACTAGAGTTACTCGATTGCCAAATGGGTAGTTTCAAAACTTTCTGAGCGAAGAGCAAAAAAGCAAATCAATTGGAAAACTTGTGCATTTTTGGCATTATCCCAAAATCAACCCCATAGTCACTTTTTTTGTTAACGTACAAAATTTAACCATATGAAATAATCAACCCAGTAAAAATTAGCCAATCTAAATCTAACCTTAGTCAAAATAACATATCACAAAATCAACCCATAATTAATATTATATAAATAAAAATTGGCTGATCACAAGTTATATGTTTTTAATAATAATAGTGATTTTTACGATTACACGTTTTTAATAAATGGGCTGTAAATGATTTGAAAACTGTATTTAATTTAATGAAAACATTTGCATCTGAATTTTAATAAAGGAATGCATTGAATTTTAAGCCTTTCTTTTATGGTAAGTGTGTAGGCTTATTCTTTTTAAGACTTCATTTTTTGGAATTGACTAAATGAATTATAATGTAGTTAAGATAGTGTACATACACAATGCATCGAAACTAAAAAGGGAGAAAACAACAATGGTGGTATTTTGGTACACGGTAATAGTGATGACACGTCCTAGTTGGTGAAAATGTGAAGATAAAAACAATGTCAATTCTTAGTATTGCGATAACATCATGGTTGACTTCTGCATCTCAGTCAACATCTCTTCTTTCACAAAGTTAACAAATTATACACATTTACGCTCTAAAATGAATCTATAATCTCTTCATGGTTCTTTTTATACTAAAACAAATAACTTATAATTTAATGTGAATTTATATTTATGTAAACGAAAGTTAATAATTGTAATTTACTTAATTGTATTTCAAAATTTTTGTTTACCATCATTTATATTAATAATTACGTAAATTAATTTCATTCTAAAGAACATGTCGGTTACTAATACTAGTATTTGACAAAATCTTTCCATAATAGGAGGTGTGGAGGCCAATTTTTAAACCTTTCTATTTAGGCAAAGACTTAAATGCTTTATAGAGTAGTACAAATATAGATTAATCACAAACATAATGTATATACAGTTGCATAACCTAATGAATAAACTCAAGTGTATTAGGACTCTATTGGGCTAGGCTGACACTAAATCAATGAACCAATAAATGCCACACTAATACTACCCCCGCAGTTATAACGAGATGCCTTTGAACGTTCAAATTGGAGCGAAAGTCAAGAAACAATGCAACTGGAAGACACTTCATAAATATATCTGCATAATGAAACTTGGAAAGAACATGAAGCATACGAAGCAGACCGGAAGCAACATAATCTCAGTCAAAATGTATATCAATCTCGATTTATTTATTATGTTGATGCTAAATGGGATTTGCAGACATATAAACCATATTGACATTATCACAGTAAACTAATGCAGCAATAAATAGAGGAGTATGCAGCACATGTACCAAAATTGCGGATAAAAGCCATTTCAACAACCACTTAGCAACACCACGATATTATGCATTAGCATTGGAGCGAGACAAGATAACATGTTGCTTTGCAGACCATGATAAAAGATTATGACCAAAAAACACACAATACTCAGAAGTGGACCAAAGAGTAATAGGGTAACCAACCTATTCAATATCAATATAAACAGTATGCTGAGAAGTAGATGAGACATGGAGCTGCAGACCATAATTAAGAGTGCTACAAACATAGTGCAAAATGCACTTCAAAGTAGTAAAGTGGGGATCACGAGGGTTATGCATATAAAGACCTACCTGTTTACTAGAATAAGATAAATTCGGTCGTGTAAAGGTAAGAGTATGTTAAAAGTATGGGTTACAAAATGATCCAAGAGGGACATTAAACAGTTTTTCAAAGACATTGAAACAAAATTTTGTTGATATTCGATGTAAATAACCATATCAATTTCACAATAAATTACAGTATACTTCATTTGAACCAATGCACATGTACTTTAGTTAACAATTTATTGCAACATACTTTCTATCGCTTACCAACGGAAGGAATGCGTTACAGTAAGGACCTTGCATTTTGTTTAAGAGTTTGCTAAGAAATGTAGAAAGTGAAACTGTTGGTATCTTATTTAGGACAAAGATGAAAGCCCAAAGACTTTGAAGCAAGGATTGCCCGTTGTCTCATTCTCGATTGGGGACTCATCAGAATTCTTATCTGAAGATGACAGGGATATTGATAAAGTAGATAAAGTGATATTAGAATCAGGAGACGTGTTGATATTTGGTGGTAAATCAAGACTAGTTTTTCATGGTGTTACATCTATTCTTCCTAAGACTGCTCCCATATCGCTTCTAGAAGCAACTGATATGATCCCAGGTAGATTGAATCTCACTTTTAGAAGGTATTAACCAACTTCATTCTTGTTTGTTTGGTGTTGAATCTGTAATCCAATGAAAGCCTGTTGTTATAGTAGTAGATTTTGGGATCTAGATACGTTTAACGGGAATTGTTTTGTTGGATTTACATGACTGAAACAAGTTGTATCACTGAATGTTTGCTATGTTTTTATCTGCACATATTTTTGGTTTTGAAGTCTTATAATGCAATGCAATGCAATGTTTCATGTGCTTCATTACAGTACTTATATCAAATTGTTTAGCATCATATGCATTGGTGCAGTGCTAATTTGAATCTAAAGCATAAAAAAGGTATTGTTTGACAAGATGTTGGACTATCAAACGATGACGACATTTACCAGATAAGCAACTGTACGGAAAATGGCACTTTCTAATCTTAAAGAAACTACACCAAATGATGAACACCTTTAATATTTCTAAGAGCATGGGAATCATAACGCCTAACCGGCATTATTCTTATGTGGCATAGTTTTAACGCCAAAATGCAAGTTATCATGATTTCCTGGGTTGCAACGTTGCCTTTGCGTTTTAACGTGAATTGGTGGAGCAACTTGCGTTGCTACGCCAACATTCAACATAAAAATTACAAAACCACCCCCAACATTTTAAAAAAATTACGTTGCAACTGTGTGTCTGTGTGTATTTCGGTGTGTTTGTGGGTTTGCGTCTGTGTGTGTGTTTAAGTGTGCGTGTGTGGGGTAAACAATGAAGAAGATGACTTTTTTCTTTTTTTCTTTTTTCTTTTTTTTTTTTTTTATTTTTTTTTAATAAAAATGTTATTTAATATAATGAATGAAATTATTGAGGGTAGAATTTGTAAATTGTAATTTTAAAAAAAAGTGGGTCTCAAAAAGTGGTGTTATTGAGTGTTATGATTTCCTAGTGTTTTTTGGTGTTATGTTATTTGGTGTTGAGATGTGGCGCTGTAACACCCCCAAAATTGGGTCCAGCGGAAGCATACATGTCACTGGGGTGCTACTCAATTAGTATCATAACACAAGTACAAAGAACGGAAATAGGCCACATAAGTTTACATTATGCAAAAGTAGTGCGGAAATAGGCCACATAAAATAAATAAAGTTGTCCCAATTGTTCATCAGAGTCATCTATGACCATGTCATGCTATGCCAAAACCTTCAATAGTTAATTATCGCCTTAACCTGAAAATATATGCTAAAAAGTGTCAACACGAGGTTGGTTAGTTCATAGGTTTGTATAAATAACAATGTAGAGTAAAAATAATGTGAGTTCAATAGAAAGGTTTGTGACCATTGTGCCACTCACAATGTCATGAAAATAAATGTATGCCGTTAAGTAAAGTTTGCAATGTGGACCACAAGAGTTAGAATTTGTTTGACCAGTTCATTCGGTCATGTTACCAGTTTATTCAGTTGTGACCAGTTCATTCGGTCATGTATGTACATAGCATTTGGGCCAGTTCATTCGGTTACGCGGCATAAATGATTTGAGCACTTGTGTCCATGAGGAAATAATCAAGTATATAGCAGGTAAACAAATAATGCATTCAATTAACCAAATCAAGTATTTCAGCCAAACAGCAAAAGTTGTGTAAACAATTCACGTATCCAAGTAAACAAGCATTGAGTTTAGTTAAAAACGAGCATGTATTCACCCCCAAAACAGTTATAAAAACAAGTAAAAATAGGGGCCATGAACTCACCTCAATGGTGTATACAGTAAACCAAGTGAGTCAAATAGAGTGTGGCACCAACACGCGACCTAGATTAGTAAGGCAAGTTTAGTTTACAGTTTCAAGTTTGAGACTCGATGAAGTTTAAACAAGTTTAAAAGTTTTAGAGTGTTTATGTTGTTGTTGCTTGTGTGGCAGCATTTGAGTTTAAAACAGTTTTCTAAGCTTTTGCAATTATAATGACTTAACCATGTTATTTAGTTTTCCAAGTGCAGAAAAAAAGTGTTCGTGATAGTTTACTCGTTTACATGCTCATATAAATTTCGACTTTGTTCGGTTGAAAATGGAGTATTTAAAATAATTCAAATGACTCTGTATGGATATAAAGTGGCTTTTGTGAAAACACAGATTTCAAGGATCGAACAAGACTATATATAGGACTAGTTTTGAAGAAAGCTTCTATATGATAGGGTCAAATGTAATAACATACATAAAATATAGGGACTAAATTTTAAAAATAGTAAATCATAATAGAGACTAGCCGTGTGACATTATTTCATCATCTGCAACTTGCGTTTTCGAGAACAGAGTGAAGAACCATACTTGTTTTATACATATATGTATATATTTATCTTTAGTTCAAGACTTAGAATGTAGCATCTTAGACACTGATCAATTCTATCTTTATTACGTAGACTCTTATATTTAAAGATCCCGAAACCCGACTCATCGTTACTCATATTAATCAGTATCATAATCTATTAACCATGTTCTCATTTAGCTTATTACTTTGAACGAATTTTATATGTACATGAATCTGAGAAAAATGTTTCATTACGTTAGGCTTTTTATATCATATTAAACGACATACACCAAGACACGAAAGACACAATGAGCGAGATAAGTTATGATATTACGATCAGTGAGTAAAGTATTAATATGTATAGAAAGGTATACCTCCAAGCCAAACGAAAACAGTTTGAGACCAAAAATGAATACGAGCAGTAGCACCGACCAAACTCGAAGACGTACGACATGAACACTATCGAAACAACCCACACGTATACGAATGGATGAACCCCAAAAACTCAGCCCCGTCACCAACTATAACGCACCACTGAAAGACCAAAACTTTTAACCTGAACTCGAGTCAGTCCAAATAAACCCGAGCAAAACTCCAACTCGAACCCAAAATAAAACTCCCAAATAACTAGTAACCAAAAATTTTGTACCCACTTCTTGCTTGTTACTGCTGTCGAACCAAAGAGAGGCAAGGGGGTGTATGTGTTTTTGTTCTTGAAGTGAAATGGAAGGTAAAATGGTTCTCTTTTATAAATAAATTAAGTATGGTGTTTAGTGTTGTAAATTTGTAATATATTAGGAGCTAGTTGATATGAAGGACGCATGGTATGTCGTGGGTTGTTGGTTTCTTGTCATGAAAGAGTAGTCAAAATAAAAGCATGGGTCAACATAGAAAAGCCATTGAACATGATAAAAGTAAGTAAGGTGTCTATGAATAAAATGTGATAGTCATGCTTGTTTTTCCCTAGGTGGTGTGTTGTTGCTTATGAAAGGTATAAAGTACTATCTTGAATCTTGGTACATAATGAATTTTGATCATGAAGAGGTAGTAGAAAAACTATGGTGATGGTGTTTGTGGGTGTTTTAGCCGTCGAACAAGAGGAAGCAAAAGAGTGAAGGGAAAAATTTTACTAGTTTTTGTTAGTGTGTGAATCGTGAAGGCATAATGTGTTTTAACTAGTTAGTTGGCCAATTTCTTTGGTACAAGGCCCATGTCATGTAGGGCTCAAATATTATAGAAGACAAATATGTACATAACAAAAGTCCAAGATATGTAAGTATGTAAGCAGGTAGGATGTGTAAGTAGATGATGTAGGATGTAAGAATGATGTATGCATGGTAGAGGTGCAAGTTCGAACCCGTTTTTTTTTTTTAACCGGTAGTAAAACCGGTGACCGGTTTTCACAAAACCGGTTTTATAAAAAACCGGTCCGGTTTTCTAAAACCGAACCGGTTAGACCGGTTATGAGTTTTCATAATATACCGGTTTTTCCGGTTTTATATCCGGTTTTATCCGGTTTTAAAATAAAACCGGTTTTAACCGGTTTTATTTGATTTTAATAAAAAAAAAAAGTAAAAAATGTTACCGTTTGAAAAAAAACCGGATTTAACCGGTTTTAACCGGATTTTTTCAAAAAAATATAACCGTTTAAAAAAAAAAAAAAAAAAAAAAAAAAAAGTAGCCGTTTGAAAAAAACCGGATTTAACCGGTTTTAACCGATTTTTTTCAAAAAATATAACCGTTTTTAAAAAAAAAAAAAAAAAAAAAAAAAAAAAAAAAAAGTTACCGTTTGAAAAAAAACCGGTTTTAACCGGTTTTTTCCGGTTTTTTTTTTAAATACCGAGGTCAAACGGCTAGTAGCCATATGACCGTTTTTTTTGAATTTTTTGAGGGTTTTGGGGAGTTTTAAGGCACTATAAATAGAGGTAATGTGTTGGGGTTGAAAACACATCAAAAACAATCTCATTTCTTTCTCTAATCTCTCAAAAACGCTCAAAAATCGCTATTTCGTATTTTCGCTATAATGGAAAACTCACAATCACAACAAGCTTCCACTACTCCCTCCGTTGCTACTAGCAATGTCCGAAAACATTACACAAACGATGATGTTGAAAAGGTTAGACCAACCACCCGAAAAGGTGATGTGTGGACTAATTTCGATATGTGTGTTATGAAAGATGGTAACGTAAAAGCGCGTTGCCGGAAATGTGGGCATTTTTATGGCACCGGGTCTAACTCTACACTTAGGAATCATATTGGTAGTTGTAAGGCGGGTCAAAATACTAGTTCGCAAGCTACTATTGGTTCGGATGGTCAAGTTTTTATATATGATGCGGATGCGGTTCGACTTGATTTTACGAAGTTTGTCATTCAACAAGGGCTTCCATTCAACCACTTCGACAACGTCAAGCTTACGGAGATCATCAAAAGGAGACTACAACCGCGGTATCAACATGTAAGTCGTACTACTCTTAGAAGTGATGCTTTTAAATTATGGAAAACGGCTAAAAAAGAAATAATTGAAGGTTTTCGTAATTATAAATATGGTGTTTCTATAACTACGGATACTTGGACCGCACCACATGGTACGGCAAATTCTTATCTCGCCGTTACGGCTCATTGGTTTAATCCCGAATCTTGGTTATTAATGAAACGGACAATCGCTTTTAAAATATTTGGTTATCCTCATACGGGATGTAATTTAAGAAAAATTTTGCATGACACTTTAATTGAATATAATTTAGATGATAAAGTTTTTACGATTTCACTAGATAATGCATCAAATAATACTAGAGCTATGGACTTGTTAAAATTACGTGTAAAACCTATTTTAGATGGTGCTTTTTTTCATTCCCGTTGTGTTGCTCATGTTATAAATTTATCCGTACAAGCGGCATTAAAAATATGTGATAGTTTATATACGAAATTTAGGGGTTTATTAGTATTGATATATAAATTGAGCAACGAACGACAAATAAACTATAAACGTTTTCGTAGACAATGTAATGAACAACCCCTAGGACCTTGCCTTGATATTAATACTAGATGGAATTCTACTTGCATGATGTTTGAAAATATATTACGACAACGTGCGACTTTACATGCTTATAATCAAAAACTTATTAATAAAAATTTGTCCAACATAATACTAAACGACCAAGATTGGGATCGACTAAATGAATTAACTATGTTTTTACAAGTTTTTAAAGAGGCAACAACTATATTATCGGGTGTTTATTACCCAACTAGCCCATTAGTTTTAAAACAAGTTTATGCTATGACGGAAAAATTATATGATTTAAAAAACTCACCTTCACGAATGTTTAGAAAAATGGTTAAAATTATAAAAAAGAAATTTATAAAATATTTTGCTAGTTTACCTTTAGTTTTTACTTGTTCCGCCGCACTTAATCCATGTTTAAATGTTGGAGGTGTAGAACTTTTAATAAAAAAAATAATGGAAAATTTAGACTTATCTTTTGGGTTAGACGGTGATGACGTGGGCTATATAGAATCTCAAATGAGTCCCAATGAGTTTGCAAACTTTGACATTTTGGCTTGGTGGAAAGAAAGGGAAATCCAATATCCGGTTTTATCCGCTATGGCTCGTGACTTATTAGCGGTCCAAGCTTCGACGGTAGCTTCCGAATCGGCCTTTTCGGTTAGTGGTCGAATTATATCGGATAGAAGGACAAGACTAACATGCGAATCCGTGGAAGTATGTGTATGTTTGAAAGATTATTTGGACGGAGTAGATAGGATACAACATGAATCGTCGTTGGATGATCCAATAATAGATGAAGATGTTGAAGAAGGTATAATAAGAGAAGAAGAAGAAGAAGCGGGGATATCACCTTCGTCTTCGACTACGAATACCGAAGGCGAATTAGATGAAGGTGAGTTTGAAGAATTTGAAGTTGAAGATTTAGATGTACAAGATTTTTTGGAAGAAAATGATCTTGATGACGACTTGAGTGACTAGTTGAGTATAACGGGTGATGGCAATGCCGAAGCTCGATATACTTGATTACACTAATATGTTTTCGGGTGATGGCCATGCCGAAGCTCGCAAAATGTATTAGTATTTATATGTTTTTATGATTGTATTGTTTAAATAAAAGTTATGATTGTATTGTATAAATAAAAGTTATGATTGTATTTTTTTGTTGTATAATTGTATTGTTTAAATAAAAGTTATGATTGTATAATTGTATTGTTTAAATAAAAGTTATGAGAATATTGTTTAATTATATGTTTGATAATTAACAATTTTATTAAATAAATGTTCGAAGCTTTTAGTAAAATTCCGGAAAAAAATGAACCGAAAAAAACGAACCGGTAAACAACCGATAAAAAATCCGAATCCGAACATTTTTAACCGAAAAAAGCGAACCGGTAAAAAACCGAAAAAAAACCGATTCCGAAAATTTATAACCGAAAAAAACTGATTCCGAACATTTATAACCGAAGAAAACCGATTCCGAAAAACCGAAACCGAACCGAAACTGGTTATTCGAAAAACTGGTTTTTTTATAACTGGTTATTAAAAAACCGAAAACCGAAAAAAACCGATTTTTTTTCACCTCTAATGCATGGTCCTAGTTACATATCAAAACAAGATTTCAATTGGGTGGGGTTTTGGTCGATTCAGAGATGAAAAGAAAATAGAAAACAAAATATTGAACAAGACAAAAGTGGTTACAAGATGGACAAAAACAAATAAGACAACATGGCATTATGGGGTAGACTAAAGACAAGTTCCATTAAGACAAAATTTGTTTGAGGTTGTAACAAGACTCAAATAATGCCAAGATAACAAGAAAACAAAACACATTAAATGTGTGTGTTTTGGGGGAGGTTGGTCCGACCGTCCGAGCAAGAAGAAAATAGGGAAAAAAAAAATATTTTCAAAATTTGTGATATTGTGTATAATTTGTCCGTTAAGTGGAAAGGTGATGCAAAATATATGCTTTTTGTGCAAAAGTTGCATAGTAAATTCAATGCTTATAAAATAGGTTCATAAATGTCGTAATGTATTAATTGGATGCAGATTATATTTAGGCACGTGTTGGTATGCATTGAATGTCATTTTCACAATAGGCGGGATAGCTTCCCTGTTTTAGTTTAAATTAATCATGTAAATGATAAAAGTGAGTGTTTTGAGTTTGGGAGATGATTGGCACACTTTATTTTTTGATTGGGACACTCATATGTACAACCGGTTAAAGCACTGTATATCCACAGTACAACAGTTTAATGCATATGAAAGAGTGTCCTAATAAAAAGATGGAGTGTGCAAATCATTTCCCTTTGAGTTTTATTGATTTTTTTGGGTAGTAAGTGTACCTTATGTCTCTTTGAGCTTTGGTGAAATATGAGTTTTTGTGGTTAGCGTCAGCGCGAAGGATATTGTTTATGAGAGTGTTTTTATAATAGCAATACAAAAGCCTAAAATTCTGATTCCGAAGAATAAATGTTGGATTGATGCCGTTACTAGCATTGTGTCGGTACACGTGTGGTGTTGCGTGCGAGATATTTCTCCTTTAATAATCAGTAATAGTCAAAAAATGAAATGTTAAAATTTTTCTGATAAAATAAATAATGTGGGTTACTGTAAGCTATAGTGTGCGGGTTTGTTTCCCGAAATATATGTAAGCTCATGTACGCTTGGATAAATAGTTGGGTAATAATAAATTGACATTTATTATTTAAAATTAGTTTGAAAAATTTCGGTTTGTTACAGGCGCTGACATGGCGCTGAGTTATGTCATAACTTGAGTTATGACTCATTGACTCCCCATGCTCTAAGGCGGAATGATATCATAAAGCGCGTTTAGTTGAAAGAAAACACTCTTGTTTTTTACAAAACAAGAAAATTAAAGATTGTGTTTAAATCAAACTTTTTCTAACACATTATCTACAAATACAAAACTTGCATTTCTCAACCATAAAAAGAAAAATACGTTTCTAAATTCCTTGAGAAGGGAATGACTTTTTTTCTCTAGAGAAGAGTTGAAAATTTTGAAAACCTGTTTAGTTAGAGTTATATTTTCTTTTTTTTTTAATGATAAGAAGATTACTTCGAATTGCGACGGTGTCAACGACGGCGGGCAGTGGCGACAACGGTGGGCGGTGGAGGATGACACGAAAGATTAGGGGTAGAATGGTGTATGTGTTTTTTTTGTAGTTGAGAAAAAAATGAGAAAGAAAAAAGTGAGAATGGTAGAATGGGCTTTTCAATTTCTTAATTAAAATTTAGAAAATGAGAATTATATTTTTGAAAATTGTTAGAAAAAAGTTTGACTAAACGGATTTTCCATTTTTTCATTATCATATGAAAAATTTCCTAAAAAAATAGGATATTTTTCACCAACTAAACGCACGTACCCAATCCTTCCTTTTTATTACAAAACTGAAAATAAAAAATTAACAAATTTTTCTTCAACTGAATGCACTCATAAACAACACTGATCAAGCCACATAAACCATTGTGTTATGTTGCTATTTTAACTTTGTTCGTTTGGCTACAACGTCTTGACTTTTTTAGCAAGTACTTGCGCAAAACTATTGCTAGCAGTATATTTTGGCCTCATAAATTAAAGTATTCAAATTTTCATTTAAAAGATGACCGGAAATGATTATATAACCATTCGGTAAGTTGGAAGTGTGAAGCCGAGAAAATCGATCTAGGACTCGACTGACCAGGCGTCCAGGCGTACTCGACACATTGGTTTGGTTCTTAGACATATTGATGTTGCGAAATGTACACAACTACGCATTTTATGGTTAGCAAGTCTTAATTCAACTACAGAAATTAAATATATTAGTTTTAAATAAGTCAGAGGGCCTATATTGAACATAAAAAATACTTTTGGATCTCTTTGCTATTTTTAGTTACAGTCAGTTAAATTCTCTTATTTTGTGATATAAATATCTTCATGTATGTATCCACCATTTTCATAGCTTCAACTCAATTAAAATCCAAATCTGCTCTAAATCCATTTTTCGATCATGTCGTCACCGTCGTCAAGAATAATCGTGTTGAGGAGTACCAATGGACAAGATTTCGTGATAAAAGAACCCGTAGTACAACTCTCGAGCACAATCAAACAAATCATCAAACGAGACCGCTCCAAATCTGTCATTCCTATCCCCAAAGTTAACAGACGCACTCTCTCGAAGATCATCGGCTACTGCAATAAACACGTCACTGATAAAGACAACAAGGATGCTCTGGAAGCATTTGATTACGACTTTGTTGAAGATTTTGATGATCTCACACTGGTGCATGTGTCATATGTTGCTAAGTATCTGAATATAAAGAGCTTGCAAGAACTTTGTGATGAAGGATTGCGTTTTCGGTTGAAGAGATCTTACAATTTACGTTTCGCTAATTGATTACTGTTCGTGTGTTTGATACATAATGTTGCTTATTATTTTCATTTTCAGGAATCGTTTTTAGTTCGTTGCTAGCTTTTTGTATACATCTTGTATTGTCGATCATCATGTAGCTTTGATTTGTATTCTGTTTTTACGTGTCGAATGAATAGAAATTTGATGTTTGAATAACGATATGATTGTTTTTTTTACTTTCATTTTGTTGAAACAATGTTCTGATCGATGATGTGCTTCAACTTACATGATGCGCTCTAATGACACATTATCACGAAACACAAAATTAATGAGTCTCTTATTAGATGCAAGTGAATTGCTGCTGTATTATTCAGATACTAACAATTTACAATAATATTCCAAAATACAATCAGACTTTAACCAAATGAGTCTTTCGATTATGGATGATCGAGAATATTAGAAAATGGCAAAATGCAGTGGTATGGTCACAAGCAAATAAAATCAAGAATTATGTATGTGATCATTCAAACTCATCATCTTTTATTCATATGTAACACATAGATGGAAAACAAATCAAAGACAAACGCTCATTAATTACATGAATCTACTATCTAACTACTCAATCAAACACTGAAATCAAAACATTCATAGAATTGTAAACAGAATACACAAAGAACCATCCATCAGACAAGTGTACACAAAGCTGACAAACACTTGATTTCAAGAACACGAGCTGCATCCGCAAGACTAATCAAAGTCGCTTCATCAACATTAACAAACTCAGTATCAAACTCTATTAAAGCGTCTTCATCTTCTTTGTGGCTCACATGCTTTCGACAGTAGTCGATGATCTTGGAGAGGATGTTTCCTGTGACATTAGGGATTGGGATGATGACGGTTTTGCCAACTGTTTGTTGTATCATTGGTTTGATATTTTCCATTAGTTGCACCGCAGCTTCTTCGATCTCGAATGATTGTTCATCGGAGCTCTTCAAAACGATTGTCTTTGATGACTTTGACATGATTGAAAACATATTTTGGTTTAGATGATTTTGAGTTGTAGGTATGAAAATGGTAGATGGATGCCTCATGCATGGAAGATATTTATATACATGTAAAACAGATTTAACTCTATTGAATATATACAAAACAGACCCTCTAACTTATTTGAATACCATAATTAGAACCATAACTTTTGTAGTTTCTTGTATGGTATATATGCTGAGTTAATGCATGGCTTTAAAATGTTAAAACAGAAAATAACTGAAATTAACTACACATTTATAAAAAGACCCTCCAGTTTCTGTTAATTAAGTTATAAACTTAATCCTTTGGAAAATCCTAACACCTAATACAATATGTTTTGTAGTCATCCATAGATATCCTCCATTCTTATATTCAAAAGTTTTAAGTTTCTATTAGTTAGAGGGCCTCATATGTAAATACTTATAAGTTCGTTTATTCCAGTTAGAGTCCGTCATATAAATATCTTCCCATGCATGCAGCATATCCATCATTTTTCACACCTTCAACTCAACAGTTCAATTAATCTGTTCTTAATACAATTTTCAATCATGCAAAGAATCTATCTCAGGAGCTCTGATGATCAACCTTTCTGGATGGAAGAAGGCACTGCGAAACTATCGCTCAAACTCAAACGAATAATCGAAGCAAAAGACTGCGTCAATGACGTCATCAGAATCGGCAATGTGAAAGGCACAACTCTCTCGAAGGTAATCGACTACTGTCGTAATTACATCATCAGTAAGGACGATGCAGAAGCTTGGAATTTGTTTGAAAAAGAGTTTGTTAGAAATGCGGATGAAGTGAGTATGATGTATTTGACGGATGCTGCTAAGAATCTTGAGATTGAAAGTTTGTATGAATTGTGTTACGCGTCGTTGATTGTAAAAAGGTGCATGAGATTATGTAAATGTTTTACAAAGAACATTTGGATCAGGTTACTGGTAATAATTGTCTCGATACTGTTCTTCGTTCACTTGACTTGAAAAAGTGAAATTCATGAAAGTGCGTTGGAGTATGTGTGATACGATGGATTTCTGTGAGAGTTGTTAGATTGTTGCTTAATACTGTTTCGAGTTCTTGGATTAATTCTGAAAGGTAGTTAGTTGGTTCAGTTTGTTCTATCAAATTCGTTTTAGATTTCTCTTTTGTTAATTTCCGTATTTGTAAGATGGATTTCTCAGAGGTTCTTATAAAAATTCAGTTTCAGTTTACTTTCTGTTTTCACGTATAAGAGATTTCTATTTTGACATGATCATTGTGTTTATTTCCTGGCTGATGTTGTTCGAACACCTTTGTTAATTTCACAAATTATAATTGTAAAATTAATTTGGCATAAAGCATAAAAAAATGTGTCTTGTTCTCAAACAGCACGAAGTATAATTAAGTCGAGAAGTCAAGGGGCAATTATATATATCGAATGCTCGGGTTTTATTACCAAAGAGGTACAGTCTTGAAATAGTTTTGATAAAGACAAACAATATTTACAGATGATAAATTTCTTCTGCATTATTACCAGTCATGATGACGAGATGATAAATACACAAATCAAGGGAACTGATTCGTAAGGAAATCACCAAAAATTAGCACGAACAGAAAAAGGCAACTTGTGTGGATTTGTAACCGGGTACAAATTACCAACACGTATGGAAGATTACTGAGTAAAACAGGGCCGATTTGAGGAGGTTAAGGGTTAAGGGAAAACGTACAGATGAAGGGTGAGTTTATTTAGGAAAAGGAGCGTGGTGAATATGAAGTCTTTGAATGCAACACGACTTGTGACCTTTGCACAAGTAACGATTATGTATGTGTGGATTGTGACCTAGCACAAATCACCTACACACTAACAACTAAAAAGAAAACAAAATAAGATGTTTGGTGGATCGGTGTTATGATGGCTGTGATACCATGAAGACAGACATGATAAATATGAATTGTAATCTTTGAATTGTATTTATCTCAATGCAAGAATGCCGAATATAAAGATGTTACAAGATACATAATCAGGGAAAGTGGATAATCCCCTACGTAACAGCTAACAATCCCACTAATTATGCTAATAGATTGGACTAATTTACAACATAAATAAGGAAATACTTAAAGAGATATTCGGTCTAATAAAATCTAGTGATTATTTTCTGCCATTTCAAAAGTTTATAAAAAGTTCTTTGAGCCTGAAAGCCTAAAATTACATTGATCAGGACTGAAGTAGTTTCAACCAAAGCAAAACTACCCTCTCAAACTGTTTATTACAGTAGAATTTTGGTTTTCGTTTTTGTACATATGGTGAATGGTGGTGTTGTTTCAAGCTGCGGTCTTGTGCTTGAAACTTCGGATTCTTGTAATTTTGCAATTTTCTTTTATTGATTTTTTATTTATTATATATTCCTATGTCACTTTTAGAAACAAGTGATATGTGTACGGATAAATTGCATCTCACTTTTAGTAAATTGATCAACTTTAGGCCATATTTTAAGCTGTGATCCAGTGAAAAGCTCGTTTTAGTAGATGTGCATTATAATTTAAACCCCCAATGCTTATTTTCATTAACTATAATTTCATAGGTAAAAAACAACGAGCTAACCCGACCTGTGACCCATGTGACACGTTTACTAAATGACTCATTTTGACCCAAACCCAGTTTGACCTGACCCATTTCGACCGAAACCCAGTTTGACACAAAATCCATTTCAACCCACCCAAAAACCTAACCTTGCCATTTTGCCACCTACACTATCATAAAAGAATACAATGTTTGATCTCTTTCATATAAGCATTTAGTGTTTCGATAGATAAACGTCTTGGCATCATACATTCATAACATGCTTAGTTTTGATTCAAAGAATTAAAAAAAGATCTGTTCTAGCTTGTTTCATCCCGGTTATCGGTTAGTAAAAGCCCGTTCACGCCAGATCTTACTAAATTACTTTTTCATTTGTCACGTTTTAGTCATTGTGCCTTTCTTTATACATCCATTCATTTAAAGATGGTTTTGTTTCCCATTTGGGTCAAACTGTTACTTTTATAAGAGATGATAATTTTGTTTCGGTTAAGTTACCCATGTTTGGTTATTTGCACATGAAAAGATGGTGTTCTGTCCCGTTTGGGTCATTTTTGAACCCGTTAACATTTTTTTTATACAGATTCTAACACTATCTATAAATAATAACATTTTGATACATACCCCCCCCCCCCCCCACGCCATTAAATCTATGAATAGAAATGTTATTATTTATAATAGATAATGTAAGAATCTGTATAAGAAAATGTCAACGGGTTCAAAAATGACCCAAATGGGACAGAACACCATCTTTTCATGTCGAGAATGTACAAATAACCAAACATGGGTAACTTAACCGAAACAATGATACAGGTATAAACTGATAAAAGCGTGAGTAGCTCACCTTCTCGAGTTCTCCTGTCAACACGAGTCTTCTGAGCTTTGAAGTCACGGATGTTTTGAAATTTTCAAATACATCAAACTGTTGAGTTTTCTTGTTATGCGAAATCATGCTACTTTGGATGAACAATGATATGGATAAAAGTAATCTGAGTATGCACATCTGTGCAGGGACTCGATATGAGAACAGAGAGAGGGTGGGAACTCTTTGATAAACACACGTTATTATTAATATTCCACACTTCTAAAACGTTTACAATACATGAGTATATATAGGAGATCAATCGGTATGAATGAACCGATGTGACTCTTCCTAAGAGATATCTACTAAACGTTACATTCCTATCTACATTACAGAAATACAGTTATTAACTATCTATAATACATATATGGTCCTTCTACTTTAAAGACTTATGATTCTTGATTAATTCATGTCCAACATCACTCCCCTAATCAAGACATCATAATCTTCTTCATGATCTTCACCCTGTTCCTTTTTGTTCATCCCAATTGCAGCCTTGCTTCTTCTTTTATTTTCCTGTATTTGATCGCCTTTGTCTTGTCCCATATTCAGTTCGTTGTTCCTTGACTTCTTCCACTTCAATTCTGCTTTTTTCATTTGGTGATTCAACTATGTCATCTTCCATATCTTCTGCATCAGGCTGTGGTAAGGTATCTGCAAAATCTTTGCCATCTTCATCACTTTCTGCCTCAGGCTGTGGTAAGGTATCTGCAACATCTTTGCCATCTTCATCACTTGTAACACCCCCAAAATTTGGTACAGCGGAAGACTCAACAAGCTTTCGGGGTGCTACGGGGATTGGTATCCAACACAAGACATAATAGAACGAGATAAAGTAAACATAAGAAAAACACAACCAAAACGGGGTTTTAAAGTTTACATTTATCCCAACATCGTTCAGAGTCAGGCCCAAAAGAAATAAACGTAGGTCCACAATTTAATATCAGAGTTTAGAAAAATAGATCCATAAACCAGGTGCCATTGCCAAGCCTCCAATCCAAGCATCCATAGAGCATCACTTAATTTCCTGAGAAAACGTGCTAAAAGTCAGCTTTCGCTGGTGAGATCATAGGTTTAAATTCAACTAATAATATAGTGGACATATACGCAAACGCTTGCTAGCTAGACTAAGGATTCGCTAAAAGCCTGCGGATACCCTCCGCTCCAACATAACACACGGATACCCTTCCGTAATAACCAAAACACACGGATACCCTTCCGTAACAACATAGATATTCGGGTAACCCCCGCAATACCAATAAATACTCGGATAACCTTCGAAGTATTAATAACCTATAGGTGCACACTACAGTATCTAATAAGTCAACCTTGAATAGTACACACGAAACTATGTGACTAAAGCTGACAATCCAAATAACCAAATAAGCCAACCTTGAATAGTACACACAACGAATATGTGACTAAAGCTGACAATCCAAATAACCAAATAAGCCAACCTTGAATAGTACACACAAAAGGTGTGACTAAAGCTGACAATAGATCCTAGTCCATACGCATAGCAAGTTTTAGAAAGATTATAAAAGCGATAATAGTCCACGTAAAATGATTTGCACGTTTCTCACCCCAATCGTTGAAAACATAGTTCAAGAGTAAAAAGTGGGGCTATGACTCACCTCAAGTCCAGAAATCAGCAATAAGAAATCGGTAGAGGTAAGATGTATAATAACTCACAAGACTGCAACTACGGACTCGGCACGACCTAACAATATCAACTCGTTCAGAAATCATTTCCTCAATTTCAATATATTCCCAAACCCGGACGAGAATCCGTTTTATTACCGAAAATCCATTTCGTATAAGTTTGGTGTATTTGCGTTTGGTATCCATACGGGTGGTGGGTCGACACAACTCAACCAAGAAGTCACAACAAAAAGGATGATAAAACAATCTATGGGTCTAATATTAGCCCAATATATCATTTAAATAAATCATCGAAGTTTATCAAATCCGTCGATTTGATAATCCCCCATATTTATTTACTTAATATACCATTCTAAGATTATACCCGAATCCTAGGTCACACATTGCACATAAAGTACTATATGGTATATATCACAGTTTAATAGATTCCCTAATTATGCCGTTAAGCTTGCCAAATTCGTCAATTTGGCAACCTCACGAGATACTTAGTAATTTATTATTCCCGTACATATACCACAACCTATGGGCGTCGTAGGATACGATGCCCATTAATATACTCAACTTAAATAACTAAATAGCTCTTATTTAACCCGTCGACTAAATAAGTTACGTAGTTATCGAAAGTGAATGTATTAATCGTCATATATCCGTGACAACACGAACGTCACAAATAATAAACCACTTGGACTCAAGTGACCACGATCCCGTATAACTCGATAGTTTTCCTTGTTTACTAAAAAGATATTATTTGGTTTAGTATTTATTCAACGTTAAAGATTTCGTCGTTAATTATAGTCGTTTAATTATAATAGCGCTCGTAATATTATTACGCTACTTTCATAGCATAATATTTATAGTCGCGTTATTATATTACTCGTGATCGTTTTATTATTAATATACGCACTTGTATAAATATATATACGTTTTCACGTTTATATATTTATATAAACGTTTATATTATTAATAATATTATTACGAGTTTTATTAGTTGTGTTTAATTATAAATAATTATCGAGTCATGCGAAATGGCCATATGTCCGAGTCATCACTCTCGGCACATTTGTCCAAGTCCAAAGTAAAAATATAACCAAGTCAAAATCAAGTAACCCATCTCCGTCCAAACAACTACCCAAAACACGTGCTACAACAATAGGGTCCGACTACGGCACCCGACTAGCCTATCTCCGTCATTCTAGTTGACCGTCTCACAATCGGTCCCCATTTCCACTATTCGTCAACACAACTCCAATATCAATATAAATCATAATACCCTTCCATTTCAGCTCCAAAGTAACGACCATGATTTCAAAAGTATCAATACTCATATACCACAACAACAATAGAATAACAACCACAACCAAGTTAACTACATCAACAATATACAAAACATCAACAATAGCAGTTAATGCTAATAATGAACAAGAAAACATCAAGTATAAAGATGTGTTCCGGGTCGATTTTACCAAGTCAACCCGTGCCGAGAGACTCCACTTGAGTCTCGGCTCAAAAATAGACCCCAAGGGTCATACCCGAGACCACCGTGGTCTCAGCTAGCTCATCCGAGCTCGACCCAAAACTAGACCGACCTCAAGGGTCACGACACACAGAAACATCATCACGCAACCAAGAATCAAGCTCCAATATAATCTACTATTCTCGCAAGAATGACCACGAGACTAAAACCACCAAGAAAACCACATGGGCTCAAAATAATAACCAAGCCGAGAGTCATAACTCTCGGTTTCACTTCGACCTCAAAAGGTAGACACCAAACCCGGATACCAAACTCATTTATTTATCAAAACCATAGTTTCCCCATCATTTTTAATCCATATTTCATCAAAACCCAGTAAGTTAATCCATGTTTCCACAGATCTAAACCCACATCGAGGCACACATGAGGCCAATCGATGCTACTCACCTCTATACACTTCAAAACTCACGGATCTACAAGAACCAAGAAGAATATGCTTCGAATTGGAATGGTTTCAGGATGTTTTTGTGGGTTTGGAGGCGCGTGAATGGTATCCAATTAAAGAGGAGCATGGGGTGGTAACTGTAGTGGTGGCGGTGTGGTTGTAGTGGTGGCGGTGGAGCGTCGGCTGGCCGGAATAGGCGGCGGCTAGGGATGCTAGGGTTTGTAGTGAAAGAGATGAGGGAGAGAGAGGTATTAAGATGGAGTTATGTTTGTGTTGTGTGTTTATTTGTGAACCGTATTACCACAAGGACCAGCTTTTGTAATAATTTTTTTTTCTCTTCTTTTATTATTAATAATAATAATAATAATAATAATAATAATAATAATAATAATAATAATAATAATAATAATAATAATAATAATAATAATAATAATAATAATAATAATAATAATAATAATAATAGTAATAATAGTAATAATAGTATTACTATGGTGTTGAGCGGGTAACGTGGGTAAAATGTAAAAACATGTGGCCCGAACCCGAACTCATTTTAAAACTTCAATATCACTCGAGAACATCTCGTAAATAATTAAAAATATAGCCGGACTCGTAAGACGAATCACAAAACTGTCGTTAGGTAATCCTAGTGCCGGAGTCAACGTAGTGCCAAATGAGAATTTCATAAAAAATTCACCACGTATAATCATATCGAATCCTTAAAATAAATCTTCAAATCTCGTAAAGATTTTAAAATATAATCAACCATAATGTAGGTTTTACAAGTTCGTTACGAATAAAATTCCAAATATATTTTATAAACGAACTTTAATGTAATGCGGGTTTTCAAAATGACTCCCTAACTTGCCAGTTGTCACATCCTCCCAGCCTCAGAAGGAAACCCGTCCCGGGTTTCACTCGGAAAAATTCATCTACGAAGTGAAAAGCTTCGGATATCTCTTCCAGGACTCGTCCTCACGTTCCCACGTAAATTCTGGTCCATGTCGGGAATTCCAACGAACCTTGACGGGTGGAATACGACTTCTCTTAAGTCGTTTAATCTCTCTATCCAATATCTAAATCGGCTCTTCCACCAAGTTCAATTTCTCATCAACTCGAATATCTTTCATCGGTATAACCGGCATCTTATCAGAAAAACACTTCTTCAAATTACTAATATGAAACACATCATGAACTTTACTCAATTCATGTGGTAATTCCAACCTATAAGCCACGGGCCCAATTTTTTCTAAGATCGAGAACGGTCCAATGTAGCGTGGGTTGAGTTTACCACGTTTCCCGAAACGTATTACACCTTTCCAAGGCGAGACTTTCAGCATTACTTTGTCTCCAACCTGGAACTCTAAAGGTTTACGTCTCTGATCGGCGTAGCTCTTCTGCCTATCTCTGGCTGCTTGCAATTGATCACGAATCTGAGCTACTTTCTCAGTAGTTTCCAAAATCAGTTCAGGGCCTGTGAGTTGGCTATCTCCAACTTCTGCCCAACCAATAGGCGAACGACACTTTCTGCCATACAAAGCTTCAAATGGTGCAGTCTTAAGACTTATGTAGTAGCTATTATTATAGGAGAATTCCGCAAGGGGTAAATACTTCTCCCAGCCTTTACCAAGTCTATGATGCATGTACGAAGCATATCCTCTAACGTCTGAATGGTCCTCTCACTTTGACCATCGGTTTGGGGATGATATGCAGTACTCATATCAAGCCTCGTCCCCAAAGCCGTTTGAAGTGATCGCCACAAAGCTGACGTAAAACGACTATCACGATCCGAAATAATAGATATCGGGACTCCATGACGCGAAATAATTTCCTTCACATATAACCTCGCAAGCTTATCCCCACTATCATCTTCACTAATAGCTAAGAAATGAGCAGACTTTGTCAGACGATCCACAATTACCCAGATACCGTCACAACCACTAGCTGTCCTCGGTAATTTGGTAATGAAGTCCATAGTAATCCGCTCCCATTTCTAGACTGGAAGTTCTGGTTGCGTCAATAATCCTGACGGTCTTTGATGCTCTGCCTTGACCTTAAAGCAAGTCGAACACCTTCTAACGTACAACGCTATATCTGCCTTTATATTTGGCCACCAATATAACTTTTCAAATCCTGGTACCTATTGTCAGACCCAGGATGAATAGAGTATCTTGACTTATGCGACTCGTGCATAATCAACTCTTGACTTCCTCCATACAAAGGTACCCAATTTCGCTCTCTAGAACATAATACTCCATCATAACGCTTAACAAATCCCTTCTCACTTTCTGCCATCCCAAATATTTTCTCAGCAGGTCGATTTTCTGCTTTCAACGCTTCCGTTTGAGCTTCTAATATTTGAGACGGTAATGGCGATACGATAGTCATTCCTAATGACCTAACTCGTAACGGTGGAATTTTCTCCTTTCGACTAAGAGCATCAGCAACGACGTTTGCTTTACCAGGATGGTAGCGAATTTCACAATCATAATCGCTTAGCAACTCAATCCAACGTCGTTGTCTCATGTTAAGCTCTTTTTGATTCAAGATGTGTTGCAGACTTTTGTGGTCAGTAAACACTACACACTTGGTTCCATACAAGTAATGTCTCCATATCCTTAAAGCAAAAACCACAGCACCTAACTCCAAATCATGGGTGGTGCAGTTCTTCTCATGCTTTTTGAGCTGTCGGGAAGCATAAGCTATCACCTTCTCTCGTTGCATTAACACGGCTCCCAATCCCTTATGTGGGGCGTCACAATAGACGACGAAATCCTCGTTACCTTCCGGTACCGCTAAGATAGGAGCACTACACAACATCTTCTTAAGCAATTGAAACGCTTCCTCTTCCTTATCTCCCCATTCATACCTAACGCTCTTTTGAGTCAATTTGGTCAACGGTTTTGCTACCTTCGAAAATCCCTCAATGAACCTTCGGTAATAACCGGCTAATCCCAAAAATTGACGAACTTCTGTTGGGGTTGTAGGTGCAACCCAATCTTTTATCGCCTCAATTTTTGCAGGATCCACGTGGACTCCTTGTCTATCAACCACATGACCCAAAAATTGTGCAGTCGGAATCCAAAATTCGCATTTCAAAAACTTGGCATAGAGTTTCTCCTTCCTGAGCAATTCCAAAATGAGTCTTAAATGCTCCTCCTGCTCTTTCTCACTCTTTGAATAAATCAGAATGTCATCGATGAATACAATCACGAACTTATCCAAGTAAGGCTTACACACACGATTCATGAGATCCATGAATATTGCTGGTGCGTTAGTCAACCCAAACGGCATCACCTGAAACTCGTAATGCCCGTAACGGGTTCTGAAAGCCGTTTTCAGAATATTTTCCTCGCGAACTCGAAGTTGATGATATCCCGATCTCAAATCGATCTTCGAATACACACTCGATCCTTGGAGTTGATCGAACAAGTCGTCGATCCTAGGTAACAGGTATCTATTCTTCACCATTAACTTGTTCGACTCTCGGTAATCAATGAACATACGAAACGATCCATCCTTTTTCTTCACAAATAAGACTGGGGTTCCCCAAGGTGAAGAACTTGGTCTTATAAGTCCCTTTTTGGCTAACTCCACTAATTGCTTCGACAACTCTTCCAATCCAGTAGGTGGACGATAAGGCGTTCGTGCTACAAGCGCAGCACCAGGTATCAACTCAATCTAAAACTCTACTTGTCTAGGAGGCGGGATTCCCGGCAAATCATCGGGAAACACATCCGAAAAATCACGAACTATAGGCACATCTCCAATGCATCTTTCCTTCTTCTCCTTCCCTCCTTTCTCAGAAATTTGAGCTAAGAAAAGGCAACATCCTTTTTCCATTAGCTTCGGCAATTTAGTGCAAGATATGACCGCTAATCTAGATGGGCCTCTCAATTCCTTTCGATCTCCTGGTATATTTAGAATCTCCCTGCCGTAAGGTACACGCACAGTCTTCTCATCACAAAGTATGTGAGCACGATACTTCGACAACCAATCCTTACCAATGATGACATCAAAACTTCCTAACGTGACGGGTAGAAGATCTATGTTGAAAGGATGGTTCAAGAAATTTAACGTACAACCGCGAATGATAGTATTAATCCTTTCTAGGTTTCCATTTGCTAACTCTACATCATAACCAATTCCTAAGGCCATCGGGGGTTTCTCTAATAAAGGTACAAACTTAGTAGACACAAAACTTCTATCAGCACCAGTATCAAATAGTATGGAAGCATAACGATTATTGAGAAGGAACGTATCAGTAACGACGTTCGGATCTTCTCCTCTCTCGTTCCCGAGTGCATACACTCTCCCATGAGCAGCTCCAGCTTCCACACGTTGGTCCTCATTATCTTGTCGTTCACGGTTTCCTCCAGCTCTACGGTTTCCATGATTGTATCCATTACCACCCGATCCTTAATTTCCTCAGTTCCACGATTCTCTACACTCATTCCTATAATGTCCCTTCTTTCCACATCCATAACAAGTAACATTTGTGTTACTCATAGTTTCAGGAGTAGCTTGAACCATAGCAAGGGGTCGTGCTCTACACTCCCTAGCTACATGTCCTCTCCTTGAGCAACTCTGACAAATCACAGTACATTGTCCTGTACGATTCTTGTAGCAACGACCACACTTGGGTGCATCACCATTTTGGTTCCTTTTATCTCCATTCCCAATAGCTTAAACCTTAGCAATAGCTTGTCGCTTGTTTCGGTGATCATTACCCTTAGGGTGATGGTCTCTCTTTCTCTTTCCATTCTTATCCTTATCAGCTCCTTCCAATTCTAATGAATCCATTAATGGTTGAGCGATTTTGATGGCCTCATGGATATTTGCAGGTCTAGCAGCAATCACGTCATTCCTTGTAGCCACAGGCAACCCATTGGTATACCGCTCAATCTTTTGAGTCTCAGTTCTAACCATATCGGGGCAAAGCAAGGCTAACTCTCGATAACGGCGATTGTAAGTTGCCATATCGGTACCTTTCACTTTGTGATTCCAAACTCAGTCTCCAGCTCCTTAACCTCATTTCTTGGGCAATAAGTCTGAATCAGCAAAGACTTAAATTGCTCCCAAGTCATAGCATAAGCCACATCACTACCAACCGAATTTCGGTAATTGTTCCACCAAGTTAAAGCTTCATCCTTAAAAGTAAAAGAAGCAAACTTTACTTTCGCATTCTCCGCGCAACCACTGACGTTAAACACTGACTCAGTCTCCTTTATCCACCTGACCAAGTAGACCACTCCTTCGGCTCCACCAAACTCAATGGGTCCACAAATTTTAAACTCCTTGTAGTTACGTTCGTTAGCACGAACAGGTGGAAATGTTACAACAGAATTTGTTGGAATGATTTGACTCAGCTAGTAGCTCAGCAACTCGTTGCTCCACAAGTTGATTGATCATTACTTGATTCACAGTAGGTGCGCTAAGTGGAACATAATCAGTCGTCTCCCTGAACATCAACATTTTGATTCCTGTCGTTGCGATTAGTAGTGTCCAGGTTCTCAGGAGTAGGGGCATCAACATTTCGAGTAGGACGGCGTCCTCGACGACTAGGGGTAGTCGTTGCAGGACCAGTTCTGGTAGCTCTAACAGGGTTTCGTCGTACATCCATTAATGTAATACTAACACAATATCAACCACGCAAATAAGACACAATTCTCCATGTACGCCAAAAATCGTAAAATATCATACGAGCTCACCATCGTCCATAAGTAGCGATCAATACATCGTTCCATACAAGACAGACGTACCATCCGAATATCATGACATAAGAGATATAATAACTAGCTCTCCTAACCAAATACTCCTTGGCTTATGTAGCAACACAACAACCTGATTCCAAATCGATCTAGCCACGATGCTGGTGTAGACTCCTCAAGTCCGATCTCAAACCATCCAAATTCCTCAATAACGATCCATGCTTAATACTATGTGTATCTCTATCCCTCTTGAGGTCCACAACCTCCTTTTCTAACACTGTGTTCCTCTGCCACAGCTTGCGATCTCCCTCGCGAGCCGTGAGGAAACCTCTCTGCAGACTCTCTATCTGCTCATGTATCTCTATCATACATGTCCTAATAGCTGTCGTCCTGCCCACGACAGTTGTCTAATTAACTCTTAACTCAGTAACAAACTCAACAATAAACTCAGCAATAATCATCTCAAGTCGGTCAGACATCCGCGAGATCCTCTCGCCCTGTGCAGTAATCTGAGCCCACATCCTACCAACCTCACCTAACTCTGCATGCTCAGCAGAAACCTCAGAAGGTGCATCCGACGCCACAGGACTACCAGGTGGTGAATCAAACAAAAACGGATGATCAGGTGAAGCCGGCTCTAACGGATGTATCGGGGAATCGGGCTTCGTAGAATGAACTGAATGTGCTAGCGACCCATCATCATCAGGCATATCCTCCTCATGAGGATCATTCTCTTCCCAATCCTGAGGGTCATCATTCTCTTCCTCATCTTGAGGGTTATCATTCTGCTTACCCGCGTACTCCTCGTCGAAGGGGTACTCCATCACTCATCATCTCCGAGCAGGCGAACCACGAGGCGATAAAGTCGGCGACTTAGGGCGACAATGCGACGATAAAGTAGCGGCCGAACGCATGACCAACACGTATGGGTCATCAGGGGCCATAGTGATCTACGATGGACGACGCGTACTCGCAATAACAATTCTTAACAACAACACGTGCAAGGAGGCTATTATTTGTGACAACGGCGTAGGGTAGGTGTAAGTGTTTCAAAACAACTAAAGCGCGAACTTAAAATATCGCATCAAAAATCATCATAAAATCCCAATTATATAATCTCAGTAAAGAGTTTCAAATACCGCATTACTAAAATCATTCGTACAACAATTAAGCCATATAATTTCCTCAAAACGCATATAATTCCTCAAAACGCCATCATATCACTAAATCAATAAACCTCAAATCCTCAAATCATCTCAAGAATCCCATATCCAATAATCATCTCAATATACCTCAATGATAATAATGATGCTTCGGCTCGGCGGGCTGGCGGGCAATGGTCGAGGATCGTTTTCTATAAAAATCGGTTATAGTTTAGGTGTTTATTTACCTAGTTCTCTATAACCTTGGCTCTGATACCAATCTGTAACACCCCCAAAATTTGGTACAGCGGAAGACTCAACAAGCTTTCGGGGTGCTACGGGGATTGGTATCCAACACAAGACATAATAGAACGAGATAAAGTAAACATAAGAAAAACACAACCAAAACGGGGTTTTAAAGTTTACATTTATCCCAACATCGTTCAGAGTCAGGCCCAAAAGAAATAAACGTAGGTCCACAATTTAATATCAGAGTTTAGAAAAATAGATCCATAAACCAGGTGCCATTGCCAAGCCTCCAATCCAAGCATCCATAGAGCATCACTTAATTTCCTGAGAAAACGTGCTAAAAGTCAGCTTTCGCTGGTGAGATCATAGGTTTAAATTCAACTAATAATATAGTGGACATATACGCAAACGCTTGCTAGCTAGACTAAGGATTCGCTAAAAGCCTGCGGATACCCTCCGCTCCAACATAACACACGGATACCCTTCCGTAATAACCAAAACACACGGATACCCTTCCGTAACAACATAGATATTCGGGTAACCCCCGCAATACCAATAAATACTCGGATAACCTCCGAAGTATTAATAACCTATAGGTGCACACTACAGTATCTAATAAGTCAACCTTGAATAGTACACACGAAACTATGTGACTAAAGCTGACAATCCAAATAACCAAATAAGCCAACCTTGAATAGTACACACAACGAATATGTGACTAAAGCTGACAATCCAAATAACCAAATAAGCCAACCTTGAATAGTACACACAAAAGGTGTGACTAAAGCTGACAATAGATCCTAGTCCATACGCATAGCAAGTTTTAGAAAGATTATAAAAGCGATAATAGTCCACGTAAAATGATTTGCACGTTTCTCACCCCAATCGTTGAAAACATAGTTCAAGAGTAAAAAGTGGGGCTATGACTCACCTCAAGTCCAGAAATCAGCAATAAGAAATCGGTAGAGGTA
Organism: Artemisia argyi; assembly: GCA_030686995.1. NCBI lineage: Eukaryota > Viridiplantae > Streptophyta > Magnoliopsida > Asterales > Asteraceae > Artemisia > Artemisia argyi. The sequence continues at coordinate 63,213,632 of CM060685.1, forward strand.
AGATGTATAATAACTCACAAGACTGCAACTACGGACTCGGCACGACCTAACAATATCAACTCGTTCAGAAATCATTTCCTCAATTTCAATATATTCCCAAACCCGGACGAGAATCCGTTTTATTACCGAAAATCCATTTCGTATAAGTTTGGTGTATTTGCGTTTGGTATCCATACGGGTGGTGGGTCGACACAACTCAACCAAGGAGTCACAACAAAAAGGATGATAAAACAATCTATGGGTCTAATATTAGCCCAATATATCATTTAAATAAATCATCGAAGTTTATCAAATCCGTCGATTTGATAATCCCCCATATTTATTTACTTAATATACCATTCTAAGATTATACCCGAATCCTAGGTCACACATTGCACATAAAGTACTATATGGTATATATCACAGTTTAATAGATTCCCTAATTATGCCGTTAAGCTTGCCAAATTCGTCAATTTGGCAACCTCACGAGATACTTAGTAATTTATTATTCCCGTACATATACCACAACCTATGGGCGTCGTAGGATACGATGCCCATTAATATACTCAACTTAAATAACTAAATAGCTCTTATTTAACCCGTCGACTAAATAAGTTACGTAGTTATCGAAAGTGAATGTATTAATCGTCATATATCCGTGACAACACGAACGTCACAAATAATAAACCACTTGGACTCAAGTGACCACGATCCCGTATAACTCGATAGTTTTCCTTGTTTACTAAAAAGATATTATTTGGTTTAGTATTTATTCAACGTTAAAGATTTCGTCGTTAATTATAGTCGTTTAATTATAATAGCGCTCGTAATATTATTACGCTACTTTCATAGCATAATATTCATAGTCGCGTTATTATATTACTCGTGATCGTTTTATTATTAATATACGCACTTGTATAAATATATATACGTTTTCACGTTTATATATTTATATAAACGTTTATATTATTAATAATATTATTACGAGTTTTATTAGTTGTGTTTAATTATAAATAATTATCGAGTCATGCGAAATGGCCATATGTCCGAGTCATCACTCTCGGCACATTTGTCCAAGTCCAAAGTAAAAATATAACCAAGTCAAAATCAAGTAACCCATCTCCGTCCAAACAACTACCCAAAACACGTGCTACAACAATAGGGTCCGACTACGGCACCCGACTAGCCTATCTCCGTCATTCTAGTTGACCGTCTCACAATCGGTCCCCATTTCCACTATTCGTCAACACAACTCCAATATCAATATAAATCATAATACCCTTCCATTTCAGCTCCAAAGTAACGACCATGATTTCAAAAGTATCAATACTCATATACCACAACAACAATAGAATAACAACCACAACCAAGTTAACTACATCAACAATATACAAAACATCAACAATAGCAGTTAATGCTAATAATGAACAAGAAAACATCAAGTATAAAGATGTGTTCCGGGTCGATTTTACCAAGTCAACCCGTGCCGAGAGACTCCACTTGAGTCTCGGCTCAAAAATAGACCCCAAGGGTCATACCCGAGACCACCGTGGTCTCAGCTAGCTCATCCGAGCTCGACCCAAAACTAGACCGACCTCAAGGGTCACGACACACAGAAACATCATCACGCAACCAAGAATCAAGCTCCAATATAATCTACTATTCTCGCAAGAATGACCACGAGACTAAAACCACCAAGAAAACCACATGGGCTCAAAATAATAACCAAGCCGAGAGTCATAACTCTCGGTTTCACTTCGACCTCAAAAGGTAGACACCAAACCCGGATACCAAACTCATTTATTTATCAAAACCATAGTTTCCCCATCATTTTTAATCCATATTTCATCAAAACCCAGTAAGTTAATCCATGTTTCCACAGATCTAAACCCACATCGAGGCACACATGAGGCCAATCGATGCTACTCACCTCTATACACTTCAAAACTCACGGATCTACAAGAACCAAGAAGAATATGCTTCGAATTGGAATGGTTTCAGGATGTTTTTGTGGGTTTGGAGGCGCGTGAATGGTATCCAATTAAAGAGGAGCATGGGGTGGTAACTGTGGTGGTGGCGGTGTGGTTGTAGTGGTGGCGGTGGAGCGTCGGCTGGCCGGAATAGGCGGCGGCTAGGGATGCTAGGGTTTGTAGTGAAAGAGATGAGGGAGAGAGAGGTATTAAGATGGAGTTATGTTTGTGTTGTGTGTTTATTTGTGAACCGTATTACCACAAGGACCAGCTTTTGTAATAATTTTTTTTTCTCTTCTTTTAATAATAATAATAATAATAATAATAATAATAATAATAATAATAATAATAATAATAATAATAGTAATAATAGTATTACTATGGTGTTGAGCGGGTAACGTGGGTAAAATGTAAAAACATGTGGCCCGAACCCGAACTCATTTTAAAACTTCAATATCACTCGAGAACATCTCGTAAATAATTACTAGTAAAAATATAGCCGGACTCGTAAGACGAATCACAAAACTGTCGTTAGGTAATCCTAGTGCCGGAGTCAACGTAGTGCCAAATGAGAATTTCATAAAAAATTCACCACGTATAATCATATCGAATCCTTAAAATAAATCTTCAAATCTCGTAAAGATTTTAAAATATAATCAACCATAATGTAGGTTTTACAAGTTCGTTACGAATAAAATTCCAAATATATTTTATAAACGAACTTTAATGTAATGCGGGTTTTCAAAATGACTCTCTAACTTGCCAGTTGTCACATCACTTTTCTGCCTCAGGCTGTGGTAAGGTATCTGCAACATCTTTGCCATCTTCATCACTTTCTGCCTTTGCTTCTTTCTACTTGCGCTTCTGCCAATTCATGCGATGTTTTTCTGGGTTTTCCTTGTTCTTCATAGGCGATAACTTTCTTGACTGCTTCTTATTGATCTCGCAAAACATTCTTCCACAGGTTTCTTAGTTTTTCTTCTTCTTCCAGGATCTTTGAACCATGGGCTCTGATACCATGTTGAGTTTTCTTGTTATGCGAAATCATGCTACTTTGGATGAACAATGATATGGATAAAAGTAATCTGAGTATGCACATCTGTGCAGGGACTCGATATGAGAACAGAGAGAGGGTGGGAACTCTTTGATAAACACACGTTATTATTAATATTCCACACTTCTAAAACGTTTACAATACATGAGTATATATAGGAGATCAATCGGTATGAATGAACCGATGTGACTCTTCCTAAGAGATATCTACTAAACGTTACATTCCTATCTACATTACAGAAATACAGTTATTAACTATCTATAATACATATATGGTCCTTCTACTTTAAAGACTTATGATTCTTGATTAATTCATGTCCAACACAAACTTCTGCTGAAATATGTGTAAAATGAATAAAATCATCTTTACTATGTATAATTGTATATGATTAAGCTATTTATTCTAAATATGCAAAAGAAAGATATTATACTGACATTAATAAAACTCAAAATCGCATTGATGTCAGGCCCATTTGGATCTACAGTGCAGCAAAGAGCCTCAAAAATCATCGCCACGTAACTGGTATAACAAGATCATAATAAGAATTTGCTTCACAGTAAGTTAATACACATTTATAAAAGATGATAGTTAAACATACTCAGGGGCTGATTTTCTATCCATTAAGGTGCTAAAAGGCTTAGCCGTATCGCCATACTCAAGGAACAGAACAGCAGATGAAGGTTCGGGAGAATTCACGGGTGGGTTCTCAGCAACTCCTTCTAACATGGGAGTTTTAACTCTGTGTTTGCTACTTGATCCAGTACCACCTACAGTCATGTTACGCCATTTGTCCTACAAATATATTGATTAATAAAGATATCAGATCTACATATCTTACAGGAAAGGTATATTCAAGCATTGTTTGTCAACCTTTTCATGTGTGTATGTAGATCAAGAATTAAACTCTATGTATCATGAAATCAATGTAGGTTTTAAAAGAGGAAAATCACAATTTGACTGCAAATCGTTACTCCTAGTGTATATGTATACTGGCTTGCAAGTAAACAGTTGAAATAAGAGGAAATAAACAAAATGCAATAATAACATGGTGAAATGAAATAGACCTTGAGTTCAATGTTCGATCGGTTTGATAGGGCAGGGCCGAATTGGGGATCTGAAAGAATAACTTACCATTTTCCCATGCCATACTTTTTAACACTAGCCCACAAAGCTTCCACTTGTTCTTTTGTCCATCTTTCCTTATGTTTTGTCATTTATACGCCTCTTAACTTGGTGCGGCTGTTGACTGTGGCGAAAGGAATCTGCAGAGAATGAAAGGGTAGACTGTCGTTTATACAACCTTGTTAGGTTACGGTGTCCATTTTAATACCTGCCGTTGGATACATTATCGAACCATATCCGACGGTGGTTAGTATCACCTTTGTATACTACTGATTCCAACAACTGGATCAACTATCGAAGCACATCTAACGGTAGTTACAATCACCTTTGTATCCTTAGGTTCTGACTCATTTCAACCGTTGGATCAATAATCCAATAGCATTGCATTCATTGCAGTGAAAAGTTTAATTTACTGGATTCTCCTTAACATACTCAATTTATTACCAATTATTCTTTCAAAGTGCACTAAATATATATTTTAATTAAACTAGCAGGAAACCACGCTGAACAAAGATAAACAATACCTCCTCACTTTTCTTATATAAGCGGCTTAAACTGAATCTGTATTGCACTAAATAATTATCCTTATAACATGGAGCAGAGGACGAATCAATTTATATGTGTTTTATAACAAATGCCACTGCAAATTCTAAGCCACTTAAAGATCAAGTAAAATCTGCAAGCTTCCTGTAAGTATAAGTTTCAATAACAATGGGTTCATATCTAGTGGCGTCATAACCACTATTTCATCAGAGCAACGGAACAATCTTTTTGATTTTGATTGCTGAAACTATGAAGGAGACGACTTTCATATACGGGAAATTTGACATGCTTAAAGTGAGTAATTTCTAAAGAGGACAAAAGAATAATAGGAGAGGCATATTTACTCACAAAGCTTTATTTATTTATTTTTATTTATTTATTTATTTATTTTTTTTTTTTGAGCTGCAAATGTATTAGAAAATTAGCAAGGCGCAAAGGGAGGAAAAAGCGTTACACGGCCAATCCAATTTAAACGTGATTTCCTACCTCTACTAGAAACCCAAGTGTAAGACAAAAGCTTAATGTCACAAAAGAGGAGATCTTTGCTTGGCCTCTTCATGGAGAAAGTCACCTCATTCCTGAATTTCCAAAGGCACCAAATAGTAGTTTGGACAACGACATCAAAAAATCTTGAGTATTTGGCCACAATCGGTGCATGGAATAGGGACTTTAACATGATCGATTGGTTCGATATCCCTTGTAAATACTTTGTGACTAATGTTTTACGCTAGGCCTCCTAGTGACTCCGGTCTCCTCGTGACTTAGTAGGTGGTTTGTTTCTTTTTATATATATAATCCCGCGGTTCAAAAAAAAAAAAAAAAAAAAAAAAAAAAAAAAAAAAAAACTTGATCTGAGTTGTTGGCAAACAACACTAACCAACGAGGCCATATGAATATAAAATCTTTTTCAATCAAATTATACACTTACTTTTATAGTCACTTTGTTTCCTATGCCTTCTTTAGCTGACAAGATTTCCAGAAATTTACGTAAAAGACTATTACTCATAAACTACAGCTCTTCTGTCGTCTATAATGTCATCTCACTATCTTGAGACAACTCCTTAAGCTTATACATTCTCAACGTATCGTGTATGTAACAACTTTTTTAAAAAAATGATTAACAAACAGCATTCATAAAAGTGAAGAAATTAAGTGAGGATATGGATTACATAGTAATGTCTCAACATGAAGTTAAGGTTTTCCAAATTGGTTTCAATTATCGTTTATAACTTAGAGTGTACCATTTGAAGTTTAGATTTCAAAAATATATTAGAAGTTAGCACAATTGCATATCTGAAAGGGATAAAAGTTCAACCTCGTAAATATGGTCTCCAAAAGGTATTCTTCTAAATATGGTCGCCACTTTTGTTAGAAGTGATTTATCATCTCCTTCAATTAATGTTAAGAAATAATGAAAATGAGTAAAAGATACGTATTTGATAGTTGGAGTAACATAGAACAATGCTTTATTTAAGCATTTTCAATTCGTTTGTCTATAAAAGGTTGTCAAAGTAATTATTTCAAACAATATCATGCCTTAACGAGTGTACCCCTCTCATTTCAAGCAAAATAGATCGAGTTTTATTACAAGTCAAAACTTTGTGTCATTTTACTTTTGATCTCCTTGATCGACACATATCTAACACATTCCTACTTATACTTCCGAAACTCTTACATACCATGATTATACCCATTTTATGTGAAACAAGGATTTTGAATCGAATAGCTCAGTTTGAGTTTATACATAGAGCAGGTCAAACAGTTCGCAGGTCTTGTTGTAAGTTTTTGATGTAACATTTGAACATCTCGACCAGTTTTTACCTCCAAGTTAACATATATCCGAGAGTTGTACAGAATTTCAACATGTTTACGTATAATAAATATTGTTTTTCTTCAAATAGCATACTTTTAATTCTTTGCACTTGGAAAACCTGTTTATTATCAAGACTTTTTAAAAACCCTTACATGACATTGACCTTCAATTTTTTGTAAAACGAGACCTTAAGATATGGATCATTACTGTTGGTCAAATTTTATTTCTTAACTTAGAAAAGAACATGACTCCTTCCAGATTAAATTTCAATCCTTCCATAGTATTCTTCTTCTCTCTTTACGATTTCTGTATTATCCTCATCCTTTTTGGCTCTTAATATGGGAAAAGTATGTATGCCATCTTTCCTTTTCCCAGTAGCAGTGGCAAAGTGGTTGGGTCAGGTTAGTTGTGTCGCGGGTAAAAAGGGGCTGAACAAAACGTGTTTTTTTATAGCACATCAGTATGTTTAATCAACCCACAAATACTTTTTTATTTTTGTTTTATTATGTCGATATAAATAACAAAGCATTCAAAATGATCGCAAAAGCTTAGTAGTATGACAATAATCTGAATTTGTACTCTAATAGGGAGTAATAAAGTAATTTAGGAGGTTCTATCCATTTAAATGCACTTCTGATGACGTTTGACCCGTTTAACATATTTAACCAATTTGTCATGTTTTCTTTTTGGTGCTCAAATCTTTAGATTAGCCATTTTGACCTGTTAAATATAGAAACATTTCCCAACTAGATACATGCACTTGTAAATGGGTCAAAAGAATGTACAAGATCATGTTTAATAGTTTTACTTAGCTAAAAGCTTACCAATTTACCCCTTAATTTGCAGGGTGAATTACCATCAAGAAGCAGATAACATTCTGCCTCATCTCGATTCATCAACAGCTTTCACAAAATCAATGACAACATGGTCATCATGGATCGAAAAAAACATAAACCCAAGAAGTTCCGCTCCTTCACGTTTCAAAGGAGGTGAATCGAACGATGGTGGTCATTGTAATGAAGCCACACAACCCCTCAACCAAACCACAACCACCAACAATAGTTCAGAAACAAATCTCATTCTCCAATGCATCATAAAACAAATGAAAACGCCAGTCAAGGTCTTAAACATAACTACTTTGTCAGATTACAGAATTGATGGTCACCCATCGCTTTAGCGATGCACTGGTGACCGCCGAAATAGTAACCTATGCAATTGTGACTCCTGCAGCGGTGACCGATGCAATGGTGGCATTTTTGCTCGAGCTTGAGGAGTTGAAGGACCTTCTTTTGGATCAGCAGGTTTCAAAGCCCAAACAGTTGCCTTTGCCATCACGTGCATAACCATAATCATAGAACAACTCTTCACCAGCTTCAATACATTTTTTATGCAAATATGTCTACAAGATGATCACCCGTCACTTTCAATATCATAATATATATTGGTTCAGGAACAATTATATATTATGATCCTCCAATATAATGTTAGGTAATTTACATCTTTCATGAAGCTCTTTAGCTAATTTTTGCATGGCCAAACTCTCTTCTAAAAGATCTGAAATTTTATATGCCTCTTCACAAGCTTTAATCGCCTCCTGTTTCAAGTTTTCTGCTATGGAAATCTGTCGTGCAACAACCATTGCAGCATCTTCCAATGTTTCTCTATCAGCCGGATTTGTAATACTTTCCTGTGCAGTTTGTGCCACATTGTTGTTGTCAACATTATATGGGATAGCAACCACTTGCTGGGATGTTTCAACACCAAAAGTTGCACAGTTGTACTTGTAACGATTGTCCACCTGCATTTTAGTAGTCTTATTTTAATATAATCGGTTAGTAAAATCCCGTTCACGCCAGATCTTACTAAACTACTTTTTCATTTGTCACGTTTTAGTCATTGTGCCTTTCTTTATACATCCATTCATTTAAAGATGGTTTTGTTTCCCATTTGGTTAAAAATGTTACTTTTATAAGAGATAATAATTTTGTTTCGGTTAAGTTACCAATGTTTGGTTATTTGCACATTCAAGACATGTTAACGGGTTCAAAAATGAACCAAATATTAAATCTATGAATAGAAATGTTATTATTTATTGATAGTGTTAGAATCTGTATAAAAAATGACACAAATGAGACAGAACACCATCTTTTCATGTCTTGAATGTGCAAATAACCAAACATGGGTAACTTAACTGAAACAATAATACAGGTATAAACTGATGAGTGAGTAGCTCACCTTCTCGAGTTCTCCTGTCAACACGAGTCTTCTGAGCTTTGAAGTCACTGATCTTTTGAAATTTTCAGGTACATCAAACTTTTGCTGAAATATGTGTAAAATGAAGAAAAATCATCTTTTCTATGTATATGATTAAGCTACTCGTATTTATTTTAAATATGCAAAAGAAAGATATTATACTGACATTAATAAAACTCAAAATCGCATTGATGTCAGGCCCATTTGGATCTTCAATGCAGCAAAGAGCCTCAAAAATCATCGCCTCGTAACTGTTATAGCAGGATCACAATAAGAATTTGCTTCATAGTAAGTTTATACACATTTACAAAAGATGATAGTTAAACATACTCAAGGGCCTGCCAATGTTGACTGAGGTAATGGTGGCCGAGATGCTCTTTTGCAAATATGCCAACACGATGATCACCCGCCACTTTTAATATCCGCATCTGATGATAACAATACAATAATATTGATCAACAAAAGTTTAATTTGAAATCAACAACCACCCACCAACATAGCAATTAAGGCCTTTGATGATGATCTAATGACACACAATGAGTCAAATATAATTAACGTCTAAAAAACGTAAAACAAATCCACTTATATGCCATAACAAGACCATCAACAAGTAGGAAAACAAAAGCAAAAGCGAATACTAGTTAATCAGAAACTTTCGTTCCTATTCGATCTTAATTTGATATATGTCTCCTTGTTATTACTTTCCATTTACCATTAAAAAATAAGTATTTTACCAACCAAAAAAGATTACAATTACGTATCTAGTGACACGATCTAATCTACACTTGTAATCTTTTTTACCACACATGTATAAAAGATTACAACCATACAGTTTTCTTTAATGCATCTAGTAACGCGATGTGATTATTAAAACATCAAAACACACTTTTTTAACAGATACTAGTGTTAATTAACTATCACATTCTAATGTCTTAAATCCACACATGTAGTCATATCGTGAACTTCGATAGCTAGCATGTAGATCCACGTCACTTATTATAAGGCAGCTAGATTTACTCGATCTGATTACAATCTTTCATACAAAAAGTATAAGATTATAATGTACTACATAAAATTTTAGTATTTTTATACATACAGCAAACTTACATATCTATATCACTTATTTAATTAATTCCAGATTTAGTTGATCTACTTGAAATTTTTCGTATAAAAAGTGTAAGAGTATTATGTTAATTGTGCATATATCAGTATAGCATGCAACGTAAAGAAGATGAATGAAACTAAACAATAAAAAAGAGGATATATAAACCTTGATGCTACTGGATCGATTACTGAGCAATTTGTGATTGCTGAGAATGATGTTCCAGCTGCAGGTGTCGTGCTTCATTTCACAGGAGCTGTTGTTTTCACTGCTGGACAGGTTTCTGATGTATCTAGCTAGCAATATATACGTACCAAAATAACAAACCCTAATTAATATAGACTTTGGGCTTTTATTTGGGCTTAATTATGAAATGTAAATTTTATATTGTGAAAGCATTTAGGCTGTTGTATTAACAGTTGGTTTAGGTTGAGTGAAGACCAGAATGTAAAAAACATTAAATTAAACAAAGATGAAAAAAATTTAATAAATAAATAAATAAATAAAAATAAGAATAAAATTTAGGGCAAATAATAAAAAAAAAGTAATATACTTGCCACAATTTCATCGAATGGGTAGTGAACTATTTTTTTTTATTTTGAGGGTAATTTTCTTTCAAAATCATCATCTTTAGGGTATTTTGTAAAAATTTTGGACAATTTTGCCCCTCATAGCTAATACACATTTTTTTTCCCGAAGGGTAAAATTGTCCAAAAATTTTGCAAAATACTCTAAAGATGATGAATTTGAAAGAAAATTACCCTCAAAATGAAAAAAAATAGTTCACTGCCCATTCGATAAATTTGTGGCAAGTATATTACCTTTTAATATCATTTGCCCTAAAATTTACAGTAAAAATAATTACTCATAGGTTGGAGTTCAGTCATATTTAGTAGCGTTGATAAGCACCTAAACGAATCCCTAAAGATTCGTACAAGGATTTCAACTAATTAGGAACAACCGGAAAGAAGAATAATTGTTCGAAGTTTTATTTGATTATCATTGGTGGATTGTAACATAACGGATACCATCAGTTACAAGATTGTTGCAGTAATGATTGAGAGAAAATGAAGGTTACAATATTAAAAGCTAACTACAAAGGAGGTGACTTGTGCTGTTGATACCGCTAGTAATCTACTTAACTAAATTATGAGTGTTGTTCATGTGTGGTCGTTAAACTGGTGAGATGCACGTGTCCTTTATGAAATAGCTACTTATCAATCGTTTTAATTGATATCTTGAGACAACTCCTTAAGTTTAAACATATTTATGTAATATCCTATAGCTTTTCTAACAAAGGATTAACAAACACGAATCATAATATGATCCAATCTGGAAAACAACACTTCAAATTAAGACAAGTAGCCAACACCGTAAGACCCCTTTCAATCAAAAAGTTTATTGAATATTTGTAGTCACTTTGTTTCCTCGGCCTTTATAAGTATGGTAAGATATCACAAAGTTTACAACAAAATGTAAATTACTCATAAGAAATATATATAGCTCGATCTTGAGCCTACTTTAGCATTGTTTTGCTTACTTCTAATAGCTGCAATTTTTACAATGCATAGGAAGAGTATCATTATCTCAGATGTTTAATGTTTGATATCTTCTACCATATAAAAAAGTCGATATAACCTTTGATGTCTTCATCTATTTCAGCATTCTTAATAGTAAAATGTTATCAAAGTAATTAGGTCCAACAGTTGGATCACATACAACGGTACAAAATGTATGGAATCACAAACATCCACATCCAAGTCTTACGGTTATGATCCATTTCTTACAATCTCATATTAGCAATTATGGTCAATCACTTTTTTATACACGACCGTATTTAAGCAAATTTCAAACCTTTCTCCAGTATTGCAAAAAGGGATTGGAATGATATAAATCAACCAACAGCAACAATCGTTTCTGTTACTATATTTAACTTCATATAAACTTTATGCCACATTTATCTACAATGAAAAACAAACTTAAACATAATGAAAAACTATTAGACTCGTTGATTCAGTTTCTACATTTGTAAGAGCAAACAACATATACATGCATGGGTTTTTATAATGCATCTCACTGATCCAGTTGATAGACATTGGAATCGTACACTGTTTCTTTGTAGTCACTTAATTGTTTAACTCGGCCTTATGTATCATGGCAAGACATTGAAATTTAGCAAAAAATGTAACTACTCATATATTAGAGCTCTATGCCAGATTTAACATCACTGTGCTCTCTTCAATAGCTCCTTAACTTTATATGACTCTTTACACACTTCACTTACTTCTTGTTCCATTCTTTTTACAGCTGCAACTGTAGGTGAGGTTCTATATTCCTTTGTTTCTGCATTCTGAGGGTGGTTCGCATCATTATTGTTTGGTACAACATTATTAATCTTGTACAGCCCGCTGTTCTGCATGTTTAGTTGCAACAAAACAGGTGAATGACTGATGCTAATAAGAAATAAGGCATGATCCATGACTCGTTAATCATACAAACATATAAAACATTTACACATATCGATTAACTGAGGAATTTACTAATCCTCAATAAAGAATCATCAATAACCATGGATAGTGAGGGAAATAAAAGTAGCCTGTTAAACACTGCTCCATGTGTGTTGGGTATGAATCACCTATTCATAAATGATCATGGTCTAAAAATTAGTTCTTAAACACCACCTGTGAGTCGGTTTAATATGCTATACTGCTACTAAACCAATTGAAACAGTTACTGGCTAAATAAATATGTTAGACATTGTGACTTATACTCCTAAGGGTAGTTTAGTAATTTTCGGTACTATGTAAGGGCGTTTTGGTAATTTTAGTGCTCTAGTTGTAGAAGTATCAGGAGACTTCTTTATAAGTCGGTTAGTGTATTATATGAAGCGTAGAACAGCACCTGTATGTATGTACTTATCATACCACTAATACAAATATCAGTACTTTAGTTTAAACCTCCTGATCTCATAACCCATATACTTCTTAATTTGAAGTTTGAGATACCTGTTGTTTTCTGTTGCTGCTGCTACTGACTTTTGCCACATATTATCTGCTCCCAAATCCTAACAAATTGGTATCAAGAGCCACCCGATCAATTTTTTTTTTGAAGCAAGCTGCCATTTGTATTTGGGTTTCTGATCGAAACTAGTTTGTGGTTGATTTCAAGATTCAGTATCCTGATATCATTTGGATTTGATTTGCGTCTGGTGGTTTGCTATTCGATCAATTTGAAGTTGGGTGATATCAGGTTTGTGGTTCTTTCTTTTGGGATTTTTTCATAATCCATTGAATTTTTCTTCTAGTTGATTTGATTGATTGAAGGTGTTTGTCACTTGGGATTTGGGGATAATCAGAACTTGGTTTTGTGGATTGGTTGCTTGATTGGGTTTTATACCTTGGTCTCTGTTCCTTAGGCAATTAATAGGGAAATTGTTGGTTATTTTGTAGTAAAACCCGTTTGAATAATTATGTCTTCTCAAGCACAATCACCGTCACTTAGTAGTATTGAGAAGTTTAATGGCAAAAGTAATTTTAGTTTATGGCGAATTAAAGTTCGAGCTTTATTGAAACAACAAGGTATTTGGGCTCCTCTAGCCGGACCCAAACCGGCTGATATGACTGATGCAAAATATGCCTCACAAGATGAAAAGGCCCATTCCACCATTTTGCTATCTTTATCCGATGAGGTTCTTTACGAGGTTGCTGATGAGGAAACGGCTAGTGGTGTGTGGAATAAATTAGAAAAGCTTTATATGACGAAGTCGTTGACGAATAAGTTGCTACTGAAGCAACGTTTGTTTTCTCTTAGAATGAAAGAGGGCTCAGCATTAAAAGATCATCTTGATGCATTAAATTCAATCTTGATGGATTTGAAAAATGTGGATGTCAAGATTGATGATGAAGATGCGGCTCTTATTCTTCTAGTGTCGTTGCTTCCCTCGTTTGAGAACTTTGTAAATTCCTTTGTCGTTGGTAAAGAAACCATCACATTAGAAGATGTTCGATCTGCTTTGCATTCCCGAGAGCTTCGTCATCAAGCATCGGGAACTTCGGAATCTCAACCCGTCGGCTTATCAGCTACAAGTCATGATAGGGGCCATGATAGGGGTAGACATCGAACACAGAGAGGCAAAGGAAAATGGAGATATAAAGATAGATCGAAGTCGAGACCTCGAGGATCAAATCCTCGAGATGCTTGTAATTATTGCAAAGAGGAAGGCCATTGGAAGTTCAATTGTCCTAAACTGAAGGAAAAAGGTCAGGCGGCTGTTGCTAATGGCGACTCAAGTTCGGAACGCGATGTGGTACTCTCAGTAGTTGATTATAAAGGTGCACCGGTTGCTTGGATTATGGATTCTGCTTGTTCTTTTAATATGAGTCCCAATCGGAATTGGTTTGTGACATATGAAGAATTTGATGGCGGGCATGTCTTCATGGGTAACGATTCACCGTGCAAAGTTGTTGGCATTGGAACAATTCAAATTAGGATGCATGATGGAGTTGTTAGAACCCTCACTGATGTTCGCCATGTTCCAGATCTTAAGAAGAATTTGATCTCACTAGGTATGTTGGACTCGAAAGGTTTCAAGTACACTAGTGAGAATGGTGTACTTCGTGTTTCGAAAGGTGCTTTGGTGGTTATGAAAGCAATAAAAGGTACTTCTTCTCTTTACATTTTACAAGGTGAAACGATCACAGGTTCTGCTTCTGTATCTTGTTCAGAGAAAAGTAATTCAGATTTGATGATGTTGTGGCATATGCGCCTTGGTCACATGAGTGAAAAAGGCATGGTCATATTGAGCAAACGGGGACTACTTGATAGCCACAAGGTGGCTAATTTGGAGTTTTGTGAGCATTGTGTCATTGGGAAACAAAAGCGGGTAAGCTTCTCGAAGGCAATTCATCAGACGAAGGCGACTCTTGATTATCTTCATGCGGATTGTTGGGGGCCTTCTCGAGTACCTTCTCTTGGTGGTGCTCGATATTTTCTCTCAATCATTGATGATTTCTCAAGAATGACATGGGTGTTTATGATGAAACACAAGAGTCAGGCGTTTGAGAAATTTAAGAATTGGAAGGTTCTGATTGAGAACCAAACTGGAAGAAAGATCAAGCGTCTTCGCACTGATAATGGTTTGGAGTTTTGTTCGAGAGTGTTTGATGACTTCTGCAGAGATGAAGGAATTGCTAGGCATTATACGGTTCGTTACACTCCTCAACAAAACGGAGTAGCTGAACGAATGAACAGGACTCTATTAGAGAGAGCTCGATGCCTACTGTTGAATGCCGGATTAGATAGAAGTTATTGGGCTGAAGCACTCAATACAGCTTGCTATCTAATCAATAGGTCTCCTGCCACCGCTATTGATTGTAAGACTCCCATTGAAGTTTGGTCCGGGAAGCCCGCGGATTATTCGAAGCTTCGTGTTTTTGGATGCCCCATTTATTATCATGTTAGTGAAGGAAAGTTAGATCCGAGAGCCAAGAAAGGAATTTTCTTGGGATACGGTGATGGGGTTAAAGGCTATCGAATTTGGTCACCATCTGAAAGAAGAGTCATTCTTAGCCGAGATGTGACATTTGATGAGGATTACTTGTTTCGCGTGAAACAAGATCCACATGAATCGAAGCCTGAAGAGGGTGTTTCCGAAAAGGTGGAGGATGTTCCTAAACAGGTGGAGCACGTTGTTCCAGAAGATATGGACCACGATGTTACTTCACCAGTAGTTGATGTCGATGATCAACCAAATTCACCACCTTTGGAACATGAACAAGATAGGTCTATAGCTCATGATAGACCTCGTAGAAATGCAAAAGCTCCTAGTCGTTTTGGTTTTGAGGACTATGTCGCATACGCATTGCAAGTAGCTGAAGAGGTGGAGTCTCTTGAACCGGCTACTTATCGAGAGGCTATTACTTCAAAAGAGTCTGATATGTGGATTGCGGCTATGGGTGAAGAGATAGAATCTCTTCATACGAACAATACATGGGAATTGGAGAAACTACCTCAGGGAAGGAAAGTTATTGATTGTAAGTGGGTTTTCAAAAAGAAAATCGGCTTACCGGCTTCAGACATCATTAGGTTCAAGGCACGTTTGGTCGCGAAGGGATATAGCCAAAAGGAGGGAATTGATTACAATGAGATTTTCTCCCCGGTGGTACGGCATACATCTATTCGGGTGTTACCATCCTTAGTAGCACATCACGACTTGGAGTTGGAACAATTAGATGTAAAGACTGCATTTCTTCACGGTGACCTTGAGGAAGAAATTTATATGAGCCAACCCGAAGGTTTTGTTGTTCAAGGCAAAGAAGACTACGTTTGCAAGCTCCGAAAATCTCTCTATGGTTTGAAGCAGTCGCCGAGACAATGGTACAAGAGATTTGACAGCTTTATGGTAAAGCATTGTTTTAGTAGAAGTGCTTATGATTGTTGTGTCTATCATAAAAAGGCGGCGTCGGGATCACTTATCTACTTACTCTTGTACGTTGATGATATGCTTGTAGCGGCTAAAGACATAGAGGAGGTTAATAAGTTGAAGATTCTACTCAACACAGAATTTGATATGAAAGATTTGGGAGCAGCTCGAAAGATTTTGGGCATGGAAATAATTCGAGATCGAAAACATGGTAAGCTTTTCTTATCACAGAAAAGTTACATCGAGAAGATTATTTCTCGTTTTGGCATGAGTTCGGCAAAATCGGTAAATACTCCTTTCTCAGCAAATTTTCGTTTATCTACTGCTTGTGCTCCTCAAAGTAAGGCAGAAATAGAGTATATGTCCCGAATACCCTATGCTAGTGCTGTTGGAAGTTTGATGTATGTTATGGTTTGCACAAGGCCCGATATAGCTCACGCGATGAGTGTTGTGTCACGATATATGGCTCATCCCGGAAAAGAGCATTGGAATGCGGTGAAACGCATTTTTCGTTATTTGAAAGGGACATCTGATGTTGGCCTTATTTACGGTGGTGAACGTGAATATTTAGTTGCCGGATACTCAGACTCGGATTATGCTGCGGATCTTGATGCTAGAAGATCCTTGACAGGTTATGTTTTCACCATTGGAAATTCTGTTGTAAGTTGGAAAGCTACATTACAACCATCAGTAGCTTTATCTACTACTGAAGCCGAGTATATGGCTTTAACGGAAGCAGCGAAGGAAGCAATTTGGTTGAAAGGTTTGATTGAAGATCTTGGTTTCCCACAAGATCAAGCGACCGTGTTTTGCGATAGCATGAGTGCCATATGTTTGGCTAAAGATCAAGTATACCATGACCGGACTAAACACATAGATGTTCGTTATCACTTTATTCGTACGGAAAGAAGAGTCAAAGTGAAGAAGATTGGCACTCAAGACAATCCTGCGGATGTGTTTACTAAACCGGTTCCTTTGAGCAAGTTTCGTCACTGTTTGGATTTGCTCAATATCGACAATTGGAAATATAGTGTTACTTAGGAGCTAAAAGTCAAGGTGGAGATTGTTAGACATTGTGACTTATACTCCTAAGGGTAGTTTAGTAATTTTTGGTACTATGTAAGGGCGTTTTGGTAATTTTAGTGCTCTAGTTGTAGAAGTATCAGGAGACTTCTTTATAAGTCGGTTAGTGTATTATATGAAGCGTAGAACAGCACCTGTATGTATGTACTTATCATACCACTAATACAAATATCAGTACTTTAGTTTAAACCTCCTGATCTCATAACCCATATACTTCTTAATTTGAAGTTTGAGATACCTGTTGTTTTCTGTTGCTGCTGCTACTGACTTTTGCCACATATTATCTGCTCCCAAATCCTAACAAAATATAATCAGACCTCACTGAAGTAAAGAATTGCAATAACATATGTCCCATTTGGATCGTTAATTGATCAGAATTGAGCAAGAACAATACCTGCGAGCATTTGAAGAAATCTTCAGTAGATGATCAAACTTTCCCACGACCAAACTTGCAAGGACCCAAGTTTTCGTAGTTCCAGCATATTCCTTTCACCTGTAAAAAAAGAAAAGAAGCATGAATCCTTATGTATCTCGTAGTTCCAGCATATTCCTTTCACCTGTAAAAAATGAAAAGAAGCGTGAATCCTTATGTATCTCGTACGATCCAGTGGCTGAGGGTACTCAGTGAGATGATGAAAAAAAATATGGCCTCAATGCTGTTGGTCAGCAAAGCTAACGACAACTTTGAATCAAAGCCATCCTCGACTATTGGACCCGAATATGGTGCATTAGCTAATACACAATCTTTGGGTCCAATACTCGAAGATGACCCTGTTTCAAAACTGTCATTAGCTATGCCGACCAACAAAATCACGGCCATATTTTCCTCCTCATCCGGATGAGTACCCTTCATTACTCTTTGGACATAACCAAATGCTTCTTGCATAGTAGCCAATGCATCCTACAATATCCGAACATTCATTTGTTTCTTTTTTCGTCCCACAGCATCTACAACCAAATTCACGTACATTTTTCAATAAAGTAATTTAAAGTGCATACATACAAAACACAAAAAGCGTTAGATTTACTTGGTGAACCACTCATGTTTGCTCACGAAGTTATCTTCTTTTGAACCAATCGTCGAATCATGGATAAAAGCACGAGTACCTATAAAATAAAAACTAGCTGCTGACACATAAGCTGCTACAAACTCGAAAGCAAATAATAATTTAAGTGCAGAGGTCAAGGAACTAAAAAAAGAAGAAATAACCCGATGAAACCTAACGTGATGAAGGATCCAATGCTCCATGTTAGAAGCATTTGAATTTGTGCAAACAAGTATTAAGTAGGAGGGTACTTATCCGCATGATGTTGTAAATCCCTTTACCCAAAAACACGATTATTAAGTAGGAGGGTACTTATCCACATGATGTTGTATATACAGCCGGAATGATGTTGGCTACTTGATTAACATTGCTAATGGGGGTTCAAGATAAGGACATCACTAGAGACTACACCGGAAGATCATCTTGCATTAGTTAAAATAGTGCAAGATCGTCTTTATTAGCAATAGATTCTACAACGGACATCTTCGGTTGCGGTCTTAAATAAAATTATTGTCTCTAACCCGCATTTAGCAATGCCAAGCAACCTCCCGGTCACATATACATCATCATGCGCATCATTGAGCATCCTCCGTGATTCTTTTTTCATAATAGATTTCACTATCCACCAACTCAAAAAGGTTCATAATATAAGTCAATGTTAATAACTTTTAAACCCCCCCCCCCCCACCCCCCAAAAAAAAACAAAAAAAAAGCCTTATGAAAAACATCACAAAATTGTTAACAAGAATAAGGACGTATCAGTAAATTCAGTTATACCCAAACTACACAATTTGACTTCCAATGAAAATGTTGATGTGGGGAGCGAATAGCATAGAGAATATCAGTCTAATGGCGTTCAAATGGTAATAGAGTTAATCAAAACTTTGAAAGAGTTTGAACACCGGTCAAAATACTACGACAAGATTCATCCAATGTGTTCGAATGGAAATTGTTGAAGTAAGTATCAAGGTAGAAACAGTTAAAAGCATTCAGGTGAGAACAAATGAAAAAGAAAGGAAACGAAACATTATGAATGATATATTCAATTATCCATGATTGAAAACGCCCATAATGAGCCAGAAACCGTTAACGAGGGTCATAATTTGGAGGGTTTTAAATCATGACTACCATTAACCATGGTCATCATTTAAAGGGTTTTTAATCATGACTATTTGAATATCATTCATAATATTTTATTTTTCTTTCTTTTGTCATTTTTCCACACCATGCATACTTCAAACTGTTTCATTACGCACTTCAACAATTTACATTCAACAAAAAAAAATTATCGACCCCTATAATGGATGAATCATGTTATGTGTTAGTAGCAATACTTAGGAGGGTTAAATATGACTTAGACAATAATAAGGAGATTAATTGTATTTAGTTTAAATAAAGTTTAGGATTGTACTTAGATTAGAAAACTAGTTACTTGGCTTGCAAGCTAAGGTTTCTACCCCTCATCTCTATAAATAGAGATGAGGGGGGATGCTAGTAATTCATTCTTCTTCCTCAATTGTAAAAGCTTTATTGGTATTAATAAAGGGTTCATTGAGGGTCGTGTGCATATTCTTGTCGGTTCTTTGTAGTCTCTTGTGTTTGCTACTTGTGCTCGATACAACACGCGATCTAGCGTTCCGCGATCGAACTTCAAGTTTGTTGTCGAGGTATTTATCCAACAAGTGGTATCAGAGCCACGGTTATTGTGGTCATCGAAGTTCATGTGCTAGGTTGAGGTTTCGAGCTAATTCGTGGTGCCGAGCTTGTTCAACATTCGGGTTTGCGAGAAGTAGCAGGTTTTTCAATCGGAGAAGACAAAGTAGAATAAACAAATTAAGGGACAAGGTTACTGGTTGTTAGAAAACTAAGAATATAATAATATAGTGATCACGTGGCAAGGTTTTTTGTCTTTTTGGGTTTCTAAAAAGTCAAAGGTTTTTGGATTCGTTAATTTAATAATCGACTTTATAAATTCGGTTTTTTTTTTATTAAGTTCCAACAATTCATTCACGTGATATTATTTTTGATTCTAATAAAATTCGAGAAGTTCGAAGGTTTCTTGCTGCGGCGTTTAATTATTTTTCTTGTGGTTCAAGTTTCGGCTGTGGTTTTCTTGGGTTTCAAGTTAACGATCGAGTTTGCTTGTTCGAGATCGAGGGTTTAGGGTTATTCTAATTTATTCGATTTTCAAGAAGGGTTTTTAGCAACAAGGAGGAATATTGCACACGGCTTGTGAGGCTTGTCGGTAAAGTTGGTTAATAAACAACTTGACAAGGTTTTTAGCAAGGTAAAATAAGAATGGCTAGTTCGATAACTAGGTTTGACATCAAGAAATTCGATGGGAAGAATGACTTCGGGTTATGGCAAATAAAGATGTGTGCTTTAATGGTACAGCTGGGATGTGATGCTGCATTAGAGACATTACCCGCAGACATAGAAGCAGGTGAAAAGGTTGCTTTGATGAAGAAGGCATACAGTACCTTGATTATATGCTTGGGAGACCGAGTTTTACGCGAAGTTACCAAGGAAACATCTGTTGCAGGAATTTGGACGAAGTTAACTAGTCTGTATATGACTAAGTCCCTAGCAAATAGACTGTATCTGAAGAAGAAGCTGTACACGTACTATATGAGTCCAGGTACGAAACTATGTGATCATATAGATGATTTTAATAAGTTGATACTTGATTTGGCGAATATTGATATCGAGATTGAGGATGCTATCGTCTTACGAAAGCTTTGTGGAAACATTGTTGTATGGGAGGGAATCCTTGACAATGGAAGATGTTCTTGCGTCTCTGAATTCAAAAGAGTTGAAGAAAAGAATTGAAGGCACAAAGGAAGAAAATGGTGATGGGTTATATGTAAGGGGAAGGTCAGATCATTCAAGGAAAGCTCATTCTGGTGGAAGTTCGCGATTCAAGTCAAGGGGTGGAACTGGTAAACTCAAGTGCTTTATATGTCATTCAGAGGGTCATCTGAAGAGAGACTGTCCAAAGAAGAAGTCAAGTGGGTTCGTTAGGAAGGGTAAGCATGATCAGGATTCTGATTCTTCTGATGACGAGGGTAACGCCTACTTTAGAGAAGCCTTGATGGTAGTCGGGAATGATGAGATGACTGAATAGGTAATGGATTCAGGTGGGTCTTATCATATGACACCAAGGAGGGATTTCTTGTATGACTTCAAGGATGTTGATGGTGGTTCGGTTCTGTTAGGTGATAACAGGACATGCACTATTAAAGGGACAGGAAAAGTGAAGATACAGTTGCATGATGGTTCAAGATTTATACTGGAAGATGTCATGTATGTTCCAGGGTTAAGAAAAAGCTTGATTTCATTGGGTACTCTTGAAAAAGATGGTTATACTGTGAAGATGCAGATGGGTAGAGTCAAGGTGATCAAAGATTGTCGGGTTATGATGACCGGGATCAGGGAAGAGAACTGTGTGTATACTCTTGAAGCAAAAGTAATGACTTTTGGTGTACAAAATCATGGAGGTTCAAAACAAGTTGGATTCAAACAACTTGGTCATAAACAAGTTGGTCTCAAACAACTTGGTCATAAACAAGTTGGGCTCAAACAACTTGGTCCTGGTGTTAAAACAGGAATCCATGGAGTACAGGTTGCTAAACGTGTTTGGTTTGAGGTGGAACTGCAGGGAGCTCAGGGGAATCGTGAAGCTGAGGATGTTCAGGTTAGTAACGATGATTCTGCAGTGGCTCAAAGAAAGTTGGAGGACAAGCAACTTGAAGAAAAAACAAACACGGACTGCTTAGTAAAGGAGCAGGAAAAGGTACACCTTGGTATAAAGGTGGGGGCGGACATTACGGTAACCGGAGTACCTGGTCAAGAAGGTGCAGAGGGTAATGCTGCTGAAAAGAAGAAAGTGAATGAGTCTAAGAAAGCTAAACTTGGGAATTTACTAAAGTACAAGGCCTGGTTCTCAAGGCGGTCCCTGGTTCGAGGTTCCAGCATTAGATGAAGATGCTGAGTATCGTTAATGCCTAAGTATTACTCCTAAGGTGGAAATTGTTATGTGTTAGTAGCAATACTTAGGAGGGTTAAATGTGACTTAGACAATAATAAGGGGATTAATTGTATTTAGTTTAAATAAAGTTTAGAATTGTACTTAGATTAGAAAACTAGTTACTTGGCTTGCAAGCTAAGGTTTCTACCCCCCTCATCTCTATAAATAGAGATGAGGGGGATGCTAGTAATTCATTCTTCTTCCTCAATTGTAAAAGCTTTATTGGTATTAATAAAGGGTTCGTTGAGGGTCGTGTGCATATTCTTGTCGGTTCTTTGTAGTCTCTCGTGTTTGCTACTTGTGCTCGATACAACACGCGATCTAGCGTTCCGCGATCGAACTTCGAGTTTGTTGTCGAGGTATTTATCCAACAAATCATGTAGTGGTATTATTATAGGTGTTCTAACTCTTTGAATGTTTTGATTAACTCTATCACTCTTTTGAAAACATTAGACTGGTTTGAAAAACATTAGATTGGTTTACTATGGTATTCGCTTGTCACATCATCAAAATGATTTTAAACATTTTGTTGCTCTTGTTCTTTTTAAGACATTTTGTCATGCCTAATCCAAAAATGACTTTTTAGGTTGTATAGGTAATGAACACTGGCTTATATTACAAACCTCCTTGAATTGCTGAATAAATCTCAAAGGTAATAAACATTGGTTTCGATTAAAAAAAAAAGGGACACCTATGATGTATATGTGGCCACTTTGTTTTTTGGCGCCGCAAACGTGTCGAGAGATAAACATCCTCTGAGTTGTTCATGGCAACTACTTCAATTCATAATCTTTAGTTGTTTGCACGTACCAAACTAGATTTTGCATGGCCTCATATGGGTACACCACATACAAAATTAAATGTTGTGTGTTGTGTTCTAGACTTGTTAAGCTACCCCAATAGTTCATCTCAATAATTTCTAAACTGAAATTCACTAATCTCAATGTTTTCATCCCCGGTCACCTTTCGAGACTAAGAAAGTTTATGAGTTGGAAGTCATCCACCTAAATCGTAGACAATTGCCACTTAATCGTAGACAATTGCCACTTCTAAGTAAGAGTATATGTAAACAAAGGCTTATGCATATATTAAACTACTTTTGAATAAGTGTATACGTAGCCATATACATTATGAAACAAGTTAGCTTCTCTAAGTATGTCATATTAGAAATAATAACAATTAGAGGCACGAGAACACAAAGATAAAATTAAATAACATATGCAAACCAAGTTCTGAACTAATCAGATGTTAAAATACTTACGGCTTATAAAGGCAAGCCTTAAATGTAACTTTATCCACAATGTGAGTATCCACTATCAAACACATGGCCACATCTATACATCTGATGATAACAAAACCAAGAAGATCGGCAAAATTTTGATGACTAGAATGGTAATCATGAATTAGAAGTCTTTGATTATTATATGATAACTAGAACGAATTTTTTATGAGTAACGTCTAAAAAGCAAAGAGAAATCCACTGATATACCATAAAAAGACAATCGACAAATACTGAAACAGAAGCAAACGTGAACACTCGATGATCAGAATCATCACCATTTTGTTAGATCAAATAATGAAATAAATGTTCCCTTTTTATCATTTTCCAATTATTGTTAAAAAAAAGTTTCTTAATTGCCCAAAAAATGTTACAATTACATGTCTAATGATGTTATGGGCTGGCCAGTAGTGACCGAGGTAATGGTGGCCAACATGACCGATGCAATGATGAGCGCTGAAATAGTGACCTATTCAATAGTGACAGTGCGCTCCACAAGTGACCAATGCAATGGAGGTTTTTTGCTCAAGCTTGAGGAGCTGAAGGACCTTCTTTTGGATCACAGTGACCGAGACAATCATGACCTATCTATTAAAGTTTATGGATAAATATTAATATGTATATGACTAGAATCGAACTCGAGATCTCGGGATTGCACACTTTACGAATGAGTATTAATGTATAATAATTAATGTATATAAAATATTATATATTTAATTATTTAAACACAAAATATGACTAACGGTCGTTAGTAGTTAACGGAAATTGGCTAACTATCATTAAATGTCAAGTTAAAGGACTAGAGTGTAAAATATAGCAATGAAGGATCCGGAAGGACCCTTGCGCCTTCATGGCCGGTCGTGTAGAGTAAGGGGAAACCCTTTCCTACTCAAACTTGGACTCCAAGTTTCATAGGCTATATAAACAAACACAAGGGTTCATTGTTTGGTTAACTTCTGTACACACAATAACTCTAAGTGTTTTTCTCTCCTCCCTAGCTTTCTAAAACCGATCGTACACCCCTTCTTAAGGGTGGTTCAATTTTGATTGTCAAGAAAAGTGTTTTTGTGTTTTTACTAGCATAAACTTAGTACAGTTTAATTTGTGTGTACAAGAACGAGGTAATTACTCAGTATAGTAACTATCAAGGAATCGAATAACAAAACGGTAAGGGGTTATTCATTGATTCACATAAACCCTAATTAGTATTCATTACTTAATCAAGGTTATTGAAGTTGATTCTTGTTTGTGAGAATCACAAAGGTACGTTACTATTTAAATTACGGTTAATTAATTATATGTTATTGATCCTTCGCTTTCGCATATGTGATTACTTTATTATTAGTTTTATTATATCATTTTCATGGTACATAAATTATAATAGTGGCATCACGAGCCGTTTTTAACATGTAATTAATTACCAAAACACATAAAAATGAATCTTTATTGTTTTTGAATTACATGTAGTTGAATTTTTTATCTAGGGTTTATAAAATTTTCGAAACCCTAAGAATTTGGGGGGGTCGATTACCTCTTTTATCCAAATTAGGGTTTTGTGTTTTGATTAATTAATTGGATTAGAAACCCTAGGTTGTCTACATGATTGTGTGTTTAAAGTACGTATCTTGTGACTATGTGATAAATTGTTATGCTTGATTCCATGACATACGTGCATGTTTGTCATGGATCATTAATGGGTAAGTTTTTTGATCACATGTAAGTTTATGATAGATATTTAATTGGGAAAGAACTCAATGTTAATAAACCAATTTTGTGCTATGTGATATATAATTGACTATGGTCTACACAATTGATTCGTCAATGTATGTGGCTCTACTTCCGTTTTGAAGAGAAAGCCTTAGTTAATTATATGCATATTGGAAACCTAGAATTTATAAAGTTTGCATGTGACTAATTGTTTCACTTTATTAATTGTTATGTTTATTATTATTCCGTGCACTATCTTTTTCTTCTTTGTTAAATTGTGTAGTTTTTGACATTGGATTACACATAGGGTTATAATGTCAACTCCCCCAAATAAGTCAATAAATTTCCTATAAATCCCAGACATGAAAACACCTCGATATGTCACTTTCACACACAACACAAAACATCTTGTAACCTAGTTCATATTAAAGAGAAAAGTATCAAAATGGTACAAAAGTATAAAGGAGTTCCATTTTATAGACACTTTTGACACCTTATTCCCAAAACGGTCATGCTCGACTGCTCAACTCCACCAATATTTTAACACATGTCATTCTCATATTCCAAAAGTACAACTGAAATATCTTTTTATCTTATTATTAACACTAGTAAAATGTATTAGCTACCCTCCTTTATTATATTCTCTCTCCCTATTAATTATCTCCACCTAACTTCATCTACACTACCCACCTATTCACTACCAAATCTCTTCTCTCAAAATAAATCTTTCTCTGGCGACCTCCGCTTGCCACCGCCATTTGTCGATAATCGGAACACAAAAAAATAATCAAAACCCAGATCTCGATCTACATAAAACACACAAAAATCCCGTCGCCAAAATCACAAATGTATCAGCTATGGAATCTCCGGTGATAACTCTGGTAAACAAATCGAAAGAAAACCCACAGCCATGATTTTCCGGCGAGATTTCTGTTTTGGCTTCAAGATCGAGACGCAAGACTAAAAGTTTGTTCTATCCTCAAGATCCTTTTATAAGGGTTTCGTGTGTTTTGGTTTCAAGATCGACACACAACCACCGAAACAGTGGTTCGGGAAATGAGACAGTGGTTATAGTTCCAAACAAGAAACATATCTCATCTTAATCTTAAACCCTTTTTAACAAGGTACAACTCATGAAGCGTATGGTACAACCCATTGATGCACAAAATTTCTAATAGTTAGCCTAGAAAATGTATTACTCTATTTTAACAACACATTTGTTTTTTTATAATATTTTTGTTATGTGATGTAAAGTTATAATCAGACATTTGTTATTTTATAGTGTTTTTGTTATGTGATAGTCTAATTTATTTATTTATTTATTTATTTATTTATTTATTATTATTATTATTATTATTATTATTATTATTATTTTTGAAAAAAAATTGTTACTCTGTTTTGTTTTTTTAGATGTGATTCAACAAAGTAAAGTAAATGAAGCAAAGTGATATCATTTTGGGTTATGGCGAATGGAAATCAGTTGATAACCGTTTTGGGAAAAGGGTGTCAAAAGTGTCTAGAAAATGGAACTCCTTTGTACTTTTGTACCATTTTGATACTTTTCTCCATATTAAATTCCAGATAGAGATAGCTGTTTGCTTTCGGTGAATTACCCGATAAAGCACGGTGGAAAAGGTACTTTACCTATTATTATTATTATTATATAGGATTTTTTTCCCTTTTTTGTATAACAAGTATGCATCAATGTTGATTAAGGTTTTTTGGGTTTCAAAAAATTAGGAAAATCTTGTATTTGTTGTTATTTATTTATTTTTTCGGGAGGGCGCCTCCAGATGATTTAGATGTATTGTCTTTTGAGGTTCACACTGACGGGGTTTTTCTGTTTGAACTTTGAACCATTAAGGTACGACAATGTATTTCTTGTTCATTTGAAGCTACCAAGGTATAAAAGAATGGGTTATGATACCTTTTGTGAGTTTCTCAAAGGTAAAACTGATAGTCCCCTATATTTGTTGTTTATATGCATCCCAAATTGCCATTACAAGAAGAGCTAAAAATTATTGAAAATGAACAAGATATATGCACAATGTATGATATTTGTGAAGTGTCTAGATTAGCCGACTTGTTTATGGCTCACATCCACACAATTTAGCAGAGTTCTATTTTGATAATCTTGATCTAGAAGGGTCTCGGGAGGAGGTTAGTTCTAAAAGAAGGTTTCATCTAGATACGAAGAAAGATGATAGGAATATGTCTTATGACGAGCTTATAGCTTCGGCAGAGGACGAAGCCCAATCACCATACTTACAGTCACCACCTAGGCATAATTAAAAAAAGTATTATTTGATAATCAGTCGATAGATAGATAGATGAGTATGATGTGAGACAATTTAGCAGCAAGTTTAAGGCTAAGTTAAAGGGAAAAAGTTATTTAGAGAAGGTGAAGTTATTAAAATTATTATTGATGATATTGAAGAACAAAAGGTTGGTGAGAACATAGAGTTGAGGAGGATTTAGAACGATTATAATTTGGTTGTTTCAAATGATAATGTTGTTGCTGAAAATTTGGTTGATCTAAATCAGGAAGTAGTTGGTGATAATTTAGTTGTTTCAAATGGTAGTGAGGAAGATTTAGATGTTTTGGATTATCTAGATGCTTAGAATTTGGTTGTTTCAATTGACAATGTACTTGGTTGAATTGACAATGTACTTGGTTCAATTGTAGTTAAGCCGGATTTAAATGTTGAGGATTACATAGTTGATAGAAATGTGGTTTATACACTTGAAAATGTACTTGGTGATGTTGTAGTTCAAGATGATTTAGGTGTTGAGGATTATCTAGTAGTTGAAAATGTGGCATTTTCAATTGTTTTGGCTAAAATGAGATTACCAGATGTGGTAGTTTCAAATGTTTTGGATGAAAATGTGGTTATGGAGAATCAGATTATCAATATAGTAGGTGAGACCAATAAAGAACAATTTTAGTCTAAAAAAAAAAAAAAAAAAAAAAAAAAAAAAGAACCATTTTTCACGTTCTTCTTTTAAACAACATAACTTGCAAACGGTAAATCTTTAATCTATAAAAAATACACATTCGCTACGAGAATATTTTTATCTTTCAGTAAACGGACACTTTTATATACATTAGACCATTTTTTAGTATTGGAATTTTCTAGAAAAATCACACGTGATTTGCAAAATCACTAGTGATTTGTTATTTAAAAATCAAATGTGGTTTCATAAATTACATGTGAGTTTAGCCAGCTCGCAATGGCGAGCCGGAAACCTAGGTTTAAGGAAACAAATCACATGTAATTTCACAAGTCATATGTGATTATTAAAGTAATAAATCATATGTGATTTTTTGAATCAAATGTGATTTTTCTTGGCGAAAAAAAAAATCGTCGAAAGTATATATATATATATATATATATATATATATATATATATATATATATATATATATATATATATATATATAAGAGAGAGAGAGAGGATAGCTTGGCTACAATTATTGTAGTCAATTGGTTACAATCCTTCCCAAAAAATACACATGAAATGAATCAGGAACCCACAGAAAAAATTCAGGACCCACAAAAAAAATCAATGACCCATATTTATAGCACAAAATTGTAGCTAATATATATATATATATATATATATATATATATATATATATATATATATATATATATATATATATATATATATATATATCGTCGTAAAGCTTGAACTTGACTCGATCAAGTGAAGCTTTTATCGAGCTCAAGCCCGAGCCGAGTCCAATTAACTAGCTTGAAACACATAACGAACCAAGCTCGGGCTTTTAATGGCTCGCGCTCGAGCTTTTCAAGCCTTCATGTACATAAATATTTTAATTATGCATATTGTTTTAAACAACCTAAATGCTAATGTGAATATGATATATAATTAAATATTTGTCATAGAAGACTTTTTAAACACTAATGCTCCCGAAAGTTTTGTTGAGGTTCTTTGCTCTTAAGTTCATCGTGTATTTTATTTAATTTATTGATGAGTTTGGCTATCGAATACAATATTTATGTGTAAGTTTGAGCTTTTCAAGCCGAGGTCGAGCATTATTCAAATATTACTCAAGTCAAACTCAAGCTTGAATGATTAAAGCTCGTCAAGCTATCAAGCCAAGCTTGAGCTTACCTTATAATTTTCGAGCCTAGCTCAAGCCTGTCAAGCTCGAGCTCGGCTTGGCTTCATTACAGCCCTACATTGTACATTGAAGTTTAGAGTTTATAGTAAGCGAATAATAGAAGACGATCTGTGCATAAACATGGTATTACACACAAAAGTACTTGTTGCATCTCAATTCAACAAGAAACTGTAAACTGCTTTAAAGCAGCTTGAATCAAACCCACAGATCTAAACCACCACTGCTACTCAAGTGTGGTTCTACACTACTACAAAAAACGTTAAAAAGATCGGTCGAAAACCCTCAAAAAGATCGGTTTTGAACCACTCTATGTAAGGGTGATCTTTTTGAGTGAAACACAAATAGATCGGTTGAGAACCGATCTAACTAATTCAACAAATAGATCAGTTGTTACCTAAGAACCGATCTATTAAGACAATATTCAAATTATAAAAAAAATAATAATTAAAATAATTATCAAAACCCATATTTTTTCCAAATTTCTGTTCAATCACACAAAATACACTAATATTCCAATACATGTGTTCAAAAAATACAACACCGGACAAGATATGACAAAGAAAACAATATTACATGATCTTACCCAACAACGGACAAGATATTGCTGAATAAATTCAGGCTTTCAACTACATTAAAGCTTAAATCTGGAAAAACAATTAGCCAAAAAGACTACCAATGCAAACAACAATCATTACAGGTGATCAAATTCAAAGTGTCCAGACTCATCAATGGACCTATACATACAACATATACATTGTAGAAGAATAATAGTAAAAAACTCTCAAAGACAAATATAGGCTCAAGAAGTATATATGATAGTAATTATTTGGGGAAAAAAGAAAGCAAGTTATAGTATACAAACAAGTCACTCGGGTCACGTTTTGTTGGGTTTCACTTTAGCAAAATCAACAAGGTCTCCAAATAGTGTGTCCTCTGCCTTTTGAGGTTTCCCTGATGGTGCGTGCACGTAAGAAGCATTAGCCATTGAAGGACCCGTGTAAACAGTACTTTCATCTCTCAATGACATACCCGACATTCTTTGACTCATATATAGTGCATTTTTTTGCCGCCCATATCCGTTCCCATAACCGTAACCACCACCACTGCCTCCACCACCATAGCCATAGGCTTGTGCCATTTGGTTATTATACATTTGTTGAGCCATTTGCTGAGCCATTTGTTGATTATACATGAAAGCCATTTGACCAGGTTGAGTTTGTTGCTGTGGAAGCATACCCCCTTGGAATTGTTGTTGAGGAACTTGGTTGGTATAGAGGGGCTGGTGGTTCACTTGCGGCATATAGCTGCCTGTTTGTTGCTGCATGTTCATACCCATTACCTGATTATTGTTGTTTCCCATGCTTTGAAAGTCCTGAGGTTGAGAGTATTGTGTGCCTACAGATTGAGTATCAGCAGGCTGAGCTTCCCAAGGCGGTGTCGGTAATCCACCACTCATAGAACCACCTACTAACAAAATAGAAAATATATATGATCGATACATTAAATTAAGAATCCCAATAGTATGGTGAAAACTATGGACACCGTCCATGCTCAAAACAATTCGCAGAAATGGTTCCTAGTTTCTCAGACTGTTTGTTTGCATTTTTGGTCCCTGGTACCTCAAACTTAACAGCGGATGTGTTAATTTTGTCATCAAATGACCATTTAACCCACTTTTGATTCTTAAAGTTTCTATATGATCTCTTTGGTAATGGTCCCTATAGTTTAAAGTTACTTATTGCACCCAGTTGAGATGTGACTTGCTCATTCTAACCAATTATTCTTCTAACTTGTACCAAACTGGCCCTCCACTTCAAAACATATGTCACGGAGTTACTTTTTAGGATTCAGTTAAGTGGTTTTTTTCACCAAAAAGTGAGAAACCACAGGCAATATTGGTATTTCCAAAACACTTGAATGAAAGGTCATTTGGTATATACCCGAAGATTTAGTCCAGTTTGATGTAGGTCCCATGTAATTTTGGCCCTTTTGCTAATTTACCCGAAGTTTAACAGACCAGCGACATACAATGGAAGTAAAAACTCAACCATATTCGTTAAAAAAAAATCAAAAAAGGACCACATCGGAACACTGAAAAGATCCATGATTTCACCATACCAAAAGGGCCATTTTTGCAACTTACTCAATAACTAATGTTATATCTTAAGAAAACCAATGCATATGACAAATACTTCACTTACCAAAACCCGGTGAAGATGGTTGTTGCTGCTGTTGAGGCATATTACCGTTCCACTTCAAAGGTGACACATGAATGTATTGGGCCCAACACACGAGTTCGGGTGGAGCTGTGATGGGAACACTTCCATTTAAATAAACTGCCGGTTGCTGAGGCGAACCGTTTTGAGGTTGTTGGGTTTGAGGTGAAAAACTGTTGACAAGTGCTAGTGCGTTGTTCTGAGATGCAGGAGTAGAAGGCTGGGCTTCACCGACTGGTACAACAGCGAGGGAATTTACAGCTGTTGGTGAGCTAAAGTCGTCTCCACTCAAAAGGTCAAATTTGGCAACGACATTTGATGGAGGTGTTGATTTTCCACTAGTTGTAATTGGAGCAAAAGAAATTGATTCAGCCCACCCAAGAGCACGATAGGCAGATCTGCAGACAATCGAAGCAGGTCAAACTTGCTTAGCTTGGATAAACAAGATAATATCTAGCTGGTCTAAATAGGCTGGGAACAATTCTTTTAGTCCAAATTTTAAAAAGATCTTCATACACAAATTATATATCAATAAGATTACAGAACCTATTATCAGCCTAATGATCTATTTTTTTTCAACAAAAGCAATATAGGAGGTTACACTCCGAGTGACTTTTAACCTGTTTAGCCCATTTTGTTTTTAGCTAAATGCTACTAGTATTAGATATATAACCCTACCTGACCAACTATCACAAAAATGGATGAAATATATCTTACATATAGATAAGATTGTTGAGGTGTTTGATCTAACTTAAATAGCATCGGTCACATAATTATGGAAAGTGCCAGTAAAATTGATTACCTGAGTTTTTTGGTGTCCTCTGCAGGTTTGGATAGAATTCGCTCCAAATGCACCAAATCGTAAGAAGGAACAGGGGTTCCTGTAAGAAGTGCTTCATGTTTGGATAGAATTCGCTCCAAATCGTCATTTAAAGCTAATCGTTCACATAATAATGATTCATCCCTGTGCCCCAAAAAAAAATTAAAAAAAAAATTAAAAAAAAAAAAAAAAAAAAACTTTGCTCAGCACAAAATGAATGAATGAGATTATAGCATGCAAAATGATACTGAAGACACAAATTTTAATAGTATAAGTTGGTGAAAATGGCAATGATTGAAGTGATTAGTAGAGTTACAAGAGGACTTACAAAGTTGAGTTAACCAGGTGTACTACTCTTCTCTTGTACGTACGACACTGCTCCACCAAGTCTACAATAACCTCATGCTTAAGTACCTGATAATATTATGATCATGGTGAGAAATAAGTCAATCCATCATGATGAATTTATTAGTAGACATCTAAACAAAATGAACATCAATCTAGTCAATCCACATGAAAGATTAAGATGTAGTTGATGAGCTAATCTAAGATATTAATACATAAAACAAATCATATTAAACAAAAAAATCTTTACCTCTTTCTTCTCTGGATCTACCACCGTCAGCATTTCTGCAAGAACATCCATAATAACACGTGCATTTTCCATTTCTGTCGAGCTGAAAGGGCAAAAAACTGTTAAAGTCTCTAAGATTGTTTGTTTAATTAGTAGTATATGTTTAATAGATATTTATAATGAAGGAAGCTTAACTAGTAAACATCCTTACCTTCTAAGGAAACTTAGCTAGGAAGTCTTACTGGTTAAGGATATTTAGATATCTATAGTCTTAAGGGGTGTTTACTAAATCAAACGTTCCAAAGCTTCCTCGTCGTCCTTATCAGTGACGTGTTTCGTGCAGTAGTCGATGATCTTCGAGAGAGTGTGCCCTTTAACTCCAGGGATAGGATTGATGGTTTTAGAGGGATCTTGTTTGATGATGTGTTTGATTGTGAGTGAGAGTTGTGCTGCGGTTTCTTCGATCTCGAATTCTTGTCTATAAGAGCTCCTCCATATATTCAAAAGAATGAGAATGGAGAATGGTTTGTTGGGTTTAATCTTGAATTAGTATTTTAGTATTTTAGTATTTGAATTAAACAAATGGTTAAAGATGATGTGATGAAATAGCTAGTAAAAGCTTTGACCGAGTTTTGTGTATGTGCATTTGCACGTTTGTAGAAGTGGTCACTTGTTTCCTGGTCTTTAGGTAGAGTATGTTACTATTTCCATGCTTGACAGTTGCTTTGTAAGGCTATATATAGAGCCACTGCACCTATCAGTGAATGAAAGTATCCTTCATTTTCCTTTACCCACTATTTATTTACATACACACATACTTGTGAGTTTATATTTGACCAGTTGTGAAGCTTCAAATCTTCATTTGGTATATCAAGAGTTGAGTTCGATTAAAGGGCTGGTTTGAGAGTCGCACGGTTTCAAGAAAAGGGTGTAGCCCTTCGCTATGAGTTTAGAGGGATCTTCTGAGTTTATATTTGACCACTGTAATGAAGTTTAGAGGGATCTTGTTGATGACCTATGATTTTTTTGTAAAACTAGTGCTTTTTACATATTTCATTTATCCCCTTTGTTTATTAAACAGTTTATTTACCTCCATTTAGAATCTAATGATTTGTTTTATGTATTTCATCGGGGAATAAATATTTTTTCCTATATCTAAAACTGTATTTATATAAGTAATTGTATTTACACGTAGTTATTTTAAAACTAAATTTTATATTTACGTAAAACATATAAGGTTACATTAATTTTTAAAATTAGCGTCACACAAATAAATAGTCAAATATGCACATTTTTTCCGCCACGCTTTTAAAAAGTTGTAAAGTTTTATTAGTTTACCAATACTTATGATATGTGTAAAAATTGATTACGTTTATATACGGAAATACATTAGCCCGTTCTTAATAACCAATTCTACCCGTTTCAACTCCACTTACTCCAACTCTCATCACGTACAAATCGTTGTTGGATATATACTTAACAACGGCAATCAAAGCAAGCACATAGATTGAAAGAACTCCTAGTACTTGTTATATATAGTATTATTATGTAATTAAAATTTTTACAGGAGTTGCACAAAAGAGGGGGCAGAAAATTTGGGTTTCTAAATTTGTGACCATTGGGTTGTATTACAGGGATCAGGAAAATTCTTAATCCATCGAGTTACTCTGGTGGAAGCATAGAAGCCGCTTCATTGCTAGCAAAACTGCATAATCAAGCACTCGCCAGGTCACTAAAAGATTAGCAAAGCAACTGATGCATTTAAATATTCGTTATACAACTTAAATACCAACCAACACTAATCTTTATAAAATTATGTAAGGGTATGTTTGGTAGGGTGAAATTCAGAGAAATGAAATGAAGCGCAGATTTCAAATTCACATAAATAAATTCCACAGAAATTCAGTAAAAATTCTTGTGTTTGGTATTTGGTAACACCAGAGAATTGATTTAAGAAATCAGTAAAAATTATTATTATTATTATTATTATTATTATTATTTTGTTATTTATTTATTTATTTATTATTATTATTATTATTATTATTTTATTATTTATTATTTATTATTATTATTTATTATTTTAATTTATTATTATTATTATTTTCCTCTAAAAAATTGTTTTCCAAAGCTAAGAATTGGTTTCCACTCATAAACTAAAGGAATTCAATTCTTTGAATTTGCACATAAACTAAACATCCTAAGAATTGCAAATTTCCACTTTTTTATTTCACTAGCTACCAAACAAGATAAATGAATTCATTTCCATTTCTTTGAGCTCATTTCCCCCAACCAAACATGCCCTAAAAGGCACCAATTTAAAATTGTGTAAGATTTTATATGTTTATTAACACTTAATAATGTGTAAAATTTGGTTACATTAATAAGAGTGGGAAAAAAATATAAAACAA
Source organism: Artemisia argyi (assembly GCA_030686995.1). Classification (NCBI taxonomy): domain Eukaryota; kingdom Viridiplantae; phylum Streptophyta; class Magnoliopsida; order Asterales; family Asteraceae; genus Artemisia; species Artemisia argyi. The sequence continues at coordinate 63,249,196 of CM060685.1, forward strand.
TATATTTTTTACACTTATATTGTAAAAAAAAATAAAAAAATGTATGAAGAAATCTAAAATTTATCCTTACTCTCAAATATGGAAATTAATAGTAACACCTTGTTTTCAACATTTGAAAAAGTGTGGTGAATTTAGTTGTTACAAATGACTACACATAAAAGTGTGAAAATTTCTTATATTTTTTTTACATTTAATAGTGTGAACTTTTTTTGATAAAAAATTTATTGTTTTACAAAAAAAATATAAAAAATAAAAAAATCACACTTATAAATGTAATTAATTTTTGCACATCATTAAGTATTGATAAACTAGTAAAATTTTACACACTTTTTTAATGCGTGGAGGAAAAAATGTGTATATTTGACTATATATTAGTAATGACGCTGATTTAAAAATTAATATGACATTATATGTTTTGCGTAAATAGAAAATTTAGTTTCAAAATAACTACGTGTAAATACAAATACAGTTTTAGGTATGAGAAAAATATATTCCGTAAAACAAATCATTAGATTCTAAATGGAGATAAATAAACACTGGCTAAATGAAATATGTAAATAAAGCAAATTTATTTAATGGGTTCATTTTTGTTTTCTTTATATTTGAGAGACCTATATAATATAGTTTGTGTCTAGACTCTCATCCAACTTTATGTAAGCTTATCATGTTTCAATAGAAAAATTAAAAAAAAAAAAAAAAAATATATATATATATATATATATATAATAATAATAATAATAATAATAATAATAATAATAATAATAATAATAATAATAATAGAGGAGTAGAAACCCAGTTAGTATCTCGGCTTCCTACAAATTTTTTGTAAATCTTACAAATTTTTAATAATAATAATATTGAAAGGAACCCATGTTTGCAAAAAGCATCGTTTGTATCTAGCTTCTTGCTAGTTTTTTCTCTTCTTTATAAATTTCGTCGTTCAAAAAAATAAATAAATAAATAAACAAAAAAACCGAAAAAAAAAAAAAAAAAAAAAAAAAAAAAAAAAAAAAAAAAAACTCAGCCACCTATATATGAGATGAAGGATATTTATATAGAAACAAGACGATATAACCATTTTAACAGAATACGCAATAATTTTTAAAAACGACCCGAAACTCTTTAAAATGTGCAGGAAAGGTCCTTTAAGTTATGTGAGATTACCAATTGCATGAAATTGTGGAAGATATTTTTATCAAAAACGGTTAACTAAACCGACTCTAACCGAAATAACAAACAGAGAAAAATATTCTAAATATACAAAACCAGCCTTCCAACTACTAATATTTTTTTCAAAATATTTATTTTAGCTCGATACCAACAATTAAACAGTAGTTTCTTTTCTTGAAATGGCAACAAGACTTGAACCCACAACCTTGAGTTTGTCGCGTCACTCACATATATGTACCATGACTAAAGGCCTTGGTAGCAATTAAACAGTTAGTATATATGGAAGAACCATAGAAAACAAATAAATATATAGAACGACGCTACTGATTTCTGGTACAATGCCAACCAAGAATTATATAATTAAACGCAAGTCATAGGGTTCGAAGATATGATCATTTATTCATTACATGATACAAGATTTACAAAAATCAGAGATCTAATACCACTACAAAAAAAAGGGGCTATAGTGACGAGAATTTAATGACGACTTATATATTTCGTCACTAATTAATGACGATATAGAATTGTCGTCACTATATATCGTCACTTGCATATATAGTCACGAAATTTTCGTCACTCATCTAGTCACGAAAAAAATTTCGTCACTACCTTGAGTAAATACATGCTCTTTTCTGTTATCTAACTGTTAAAAAGTACAGGGACTTAAATTGACAAAATTCTTAAACATTTTAATAACAACACAAACGCGCATTCCTGTCCATATTTTCTTCACTCCAGTTTCACAAACAAACACACCATGAAACACACACTAGCACCATACGAATCATTTTCTCCCCAACTTGACACACTAGCACCATTCCGCCATGGATAACATCAGTTGAATCTCATTTTCCCCTAATTTTTTTGAGGTTATCTCTTATCTCTGATCCCTAATTATTACGCAATAATTTTGTCTAATTATCGAGATTTGATGTTACTTACTCGAAATTGTTGTAAATTCGTTGAATAATGAAGCTTATTTGACCTAATTTTGATTGTTGATTTGATTGCTTATTCGAGTTAATAAAGCTTAGGTTTAGCGGATACAGATTTTGATGAGGTTTAGGGCAAAAGCTGTGCTTATTTATGTTGAAGTTAGTTTTTATTTGCTTATTTGATAGCTTATTACCAATAATTTTACTTGTTTTATTTGAAGAATGTGTCAAATGTAGTTATTTGATGACTTGATGTTTAAACCAACATTGCTGATTTTAGGTTATAATTTGATGAGGACTGGCATGCTGTTTAAACCAAATTATCTACAACATGAAAGATATTGATGGACTGTGCATGCATCTGATTTTAGGATTTGATGTTCGAAAATTTTAGGTTTAGCGAATTATTTTGACTTAAATTTGATGAGGACTGGCATTTTGTTGTAGATAATTCGGTAGCTTGCCTAGTTTCTTTAGCGCAATGGCTGATTCTTTTTTATTTGTTGCTAATAATGATAGATAAGCCCTCTTATTACACTTTATAAATGTTATTGTTAGAGTACATTTTAATAGATATGCACTTACACATTTTATTAATGGATTTTCAAAAGTAACAGTAATTCAGTGGTAAGTTATGTGTGCAGTTTTATGATCTTCTTTATAGTTACTTTTGTGCTTTAATTATTACCCCAAACTTTTTCTTTTGGAAAAGCAAGTAATTACCACGAGCTAGTTACGTGATGAACATATATTTGAGTTATTGGTCTATGACATACATATGGAAAATAGTTTCCTACAATGTGTCTTACATTTTCCGTTTATGCTTCTTTGTTAGGTCGGTCAAAGGGATCATTTTCGATTAATGAGTATCAGAGTATGCCATGCCACACTGTGGATTCAACGACCACTAGAGTTAAGGTAAAAAGTTGGATCTTCTTTTCATTTCATGAATAAGTTATCGATGTTGCACACAGAGCCGTCTTTCTGTATTTATACAATAATATAATGTATATATTAGTGTATTCTTTTGCACAATATATTTGAAGTGCATTGTAGTCCTTGTAACCATTTTGCAGCATGGCATGGTGTTGTGAAATAATGTGCGTTACTAGTATGGAATGATAGTTATCTTTTATTAAATGATTCAAAAGTTCTCGATGACCATTAGTATGATGCTTTTTAGATACATAACTACTTATAATTATATGGAGCTGGTGTTTATAACTCGAGCTCATCTTTTTTGCAGACTTAGTATGTATAGTTAAACTCAGATTGGAGTATGCTTTAAGTCTTGAAGGTGCTTACAATGTCCAAACCATATCAAATTGCTAAATCTGTTGAGTTTTTGTACCATGTTGTATACTGTTTGGAATTATTCTTAAAACGTTACTCTCTTTCACATCTTGACAAATAAAAAACTACATCTGAAAGAGACTTGTAAACTCTAGTGCAGTCATCCCTCATCAGTTGTCCGCATATTGGAGTATCAAGAAAAGTTGATGAGGGCTAGATTGCTAAAGCATTTTTCACAGGGGGTCATTTGCACATGATACTCAAATGGAGTAACTAATTTATGACATATTCCTACTTTTTAAATGGTTCAGTGCTTATTAGATTAATAACCATATAAGTAACTTAGTTTATATATATACAGAATGCTTACGACTACTTATTACATCTTCTAGATATCACAAATGTTAACTCTTTGATCGTCTCTATGCTTCCATTTATGTGTCTACTTGCTTCATTTGCTAGTCTTTGGAGTTAGCTTGATGATATTTGAAATGTTTATATCAAGGGAGATCTGCTATATCGGTGGATGATACGCTATCAAGTAATAGTAGGATGCTGGTAACGTGGTTGTGCAGTTTAAACATTCGTAACGCTGTGCGGATATTGATTCTGGACAAGTTTTTATGTGGAGGGACTTTGTATGTAATGTTCAAGGTGACTCACTATGTGTACTTGCCTTCTCAACTGACATGCTATTAAATGACGGCCAACAAATTTATTTGATGCTTTGAACTCCCTTACATTAATTTTAAAGAGAATATCATCTGATTCTCTGTTTTTTATTGAATCGGATTCTGCTTTTATGCCACCTTTCACTCAACTTTCCCATGGTGTTGCCTTTGGTTATGACTTTAGATTAGAGTCTTTCTTATAATAGGGGACAGTTTTTCATTTTGAACTTAATACTCTGTACGAGGGAAATGAAAGTGGAACGCCTTCAGATTCTTTCATTTTTACCTCTACGTACTAGTACCATACAGTGTTATGGACATTTTAAGATAATTATGATGTACAGCTATAAAGAGAAGTGTAATTAGTCTTTGTCTAATGTTGTTTGCTCACTTCTGTAATTTAGTTATATTTGCTTGGACGTCTTAATATGTGATTATTTGATTAAGAGTCTTAATAATCTCTTTTGTCTTCCTTTCATGTAGGACATCCATTCGCACCTTAAGGAATTGATTCCCGAACAACAGGTACATTTCCTAACATCATTTGCATTTAGTAAAAAAGATACTATTGGGTATCTCTGGATGCTCTAATGTTTTTTGTTATTCTACTTTGCACTTGTATGGTCATAGAAATTGAGTTCAATCTGATGTGGCTTGTTGCATCGTAATTAATGTTCATTTCTTGTGCAGGACCGCCTGAAATTAAGTCAGAATATGGCAAAGTTCAATTGGGTAACATTAGTGTTGATATGGTAAGTCAATGCTTTTCAATATCTGTTTGTGTTTATACTCTTTTTTTTCTTTTTTCTTTTTTCTTTTTTTTTCCTGAGTTGGAATTATTTAAACTTTGAAGATTTGTTAAGTGAACCATTTTCATATCTGAATATCTGCTATCGTGTTTCACGAATTTAAAAGGTACTTGGTGGTGTGAGAGGAATGACAGGTCTGCTGTGGGAGAGTTCCTTACTTGACCCAGATGAGGTATATATTTTACCATCTATCGGTGAACCTTTGTCTATTTATAAAAAGTAGCAGCTGCAACAAGCTGATAATATTCATTTTAAAACTGATTCTTTTGCTGTTTAATTCAGGGAATTCGCTTCCGAGGTCTCTCCATACCCGAATGTCAACAGGTATTGCCAGCAACAAAGCCTGGTGGAGAGCCATTACCTAAGGGTCTTCTCTGGCTTCATATAAGGGAAATATTTTCATGTATCTTTGAACTCTGTTCATTGTTGCAGATCATGTCTATAAAGCAATTGACGCGTTACCAATAACAGCTCATCCAATGACTCAGTTTACGACCCGTGTTATGGCTCTACAGATTAATTTTTAATTGTTATTGGTAGGTTATAATTTGGTTCGTTTTTGCTCTTTTTTTGTTAGACACGTGAAAGATATTTATAAGGCGAAGTTGGTACATTGTAGACACAGTTGTGACATGTTGTATGCTTTAGATCAGACAGTTCGACATAAGATGAATGATATATATTTTCGATTTATATTACTAATATTTTTTTCTTCTGTTATTGAAACAACATTACAGAAGAAATTGAGATTTTTTTTGTCATATGATACGAATAGTGATGTATTTCGTCACTATTGGAGGTTAAGGTATCCTTAGTTTCAGCAAAAATGACGCCTTTCTTTCGTCACTAATCGCATCAAATAGTGACGACTTTAGCCACTTAAGTGACGAAAATTAAGTGACGAAATGTGTTGTCACACCCCCATAAGTGACGACTTTAGCTTGTCACTAAATTTAGTGTCAAATTCCAGTTTCGTCACTATTAACTTAGTGACGGAGCTATAGTGACGACCTTGATTTTCGTGACTAAGTTGGTTAGTGACGAATTTTTCTACTATTAGTGACGATTTTCCATTCGTAACTAAAGGCCTTTTTTCTTGTAGTGTACAATTCGGTTAATCAACATTGTTTTGATGTTACAAGATGTATGGATCGATCTTTTCAAGCTTACAATAACGTGCAGAGTAACAATATTCAAAAAATTGTAAACATAAACCATGTGTTACCAGGGGCGAAGCCACTTGTTCAGTAGCGGGGGGCGTTGCCCCCGACGAACCTCTTGCGGATACCCAAAATACATATGATTTTTCTTTTAATTGGCAACAAATATAACAAGTGCCCTCAGGCAAATCATCCGAGTGCCCTCGATATTTTGAAGCTATTTAACAACTAACTGTGTCGAAACTGTTTTCTGTCTTTAATTCATCGGAAAAAATGGAGTATAAAGGGGTAAGTGAGTTGGGATTTGGGAAGTGAGAAAGCAGGGTGTGAAATGGTAGGTAGGTAGTAAGATACTAAGATACTTTATATATTTAATTACTCTTTTGTTTTTACTCTACTTGTACTGTATTACTTTTTTCTTTTTACTACGGAGTACTTGATGTTTTTCCATTATAAATTTGGTTAGAAAGAAAGTGAGTGGCCTCCAAAATTAGTTTGTATGTTCCGTATTTTCTTTTTATTATTTTTAAGTTAATATTTGTTTGTTTACTTGTAGTTTGCTCAAATGGGAAAAGATCATCTCAAGTTGAAGCAAGGTATGGGCAGAGCTTTTTTTTTTTTTTTTTTTTTCCTTTTTATTATTATTATTATTATTATTATTATTATTATTTTATTTTTTTTTTAATTTTTTGTTCACTAAAAACTTAATTTTGTTGTTGTTTTTGGTGTTGCCTTGAGCTATTTTTTGATGTTTGGATGTTGTTCGAGGTTGATGTTTGGCTGTTGTTCGACCGTTATTTGCCATTAGTAAAAGTTCTTTTTCTCGACAATATACTTTTTGTGTTGTTTTTGCGCACATTAAGCTTCGTTTAGTTGTTGTTATAGCACAATGTAAGGTGCTTTTTCTACAATATTAAGTCTTAAAAAGGAAATTTTGAACGACTTCGCAATATATTTTTGCCCCCTATATGCTAATTTTCTGGCTCCGCCACTGTGTGTTACATTTTACTAGTCAGTTAAATGCCTTGGGAAGGACTGCACGCAGGGCGGCTAATCTCCTTGGCGATAAATCATTGATAGCGTCAACGTCGACAAACTCACGCATCTCATCCGCAGTTTTTTCCTTCAATTTATCAAGCAAAGTTCTGGAAACTAACATGAACATGTCCTCAATATCCAGATAGTGAGCCGCTTTTTGCAACTCAAACAGAGATTCTTCATCCTCGTTTACGTACAATTTGATTAAGGATTTCACTTTCCCTCCATCTTTTTTTACAACTTTGATGTACATTTGGCAGAATTCGACGACTTTTGAGAGGCTGTTTTTATTAATATTGGGGATAGGGATGTAAGGTTTCACGCAACCATTTTCTGTTAAAGGTTCAAGAATTGGCGATAGCTTTGCTGCCTCTTCTTCGATCTCCAACAATTCTCCTTCGGTGCTTTTCAAAACGATGGTTTTTGAGGATGATGTAGACATGATTGTTAGTGTAACTTGTAAGTAGGGTTTACGATATCAATGATCAACGTTGAGTTGAAGGTATGAAAATGGTGGATGCATGCATGGAATGAAGATATTTATAGTTGAAACACATGCACAATAACAGAATATAACGGAAATTTAAAGTATTCAGAATGTACATCCCAAGCCCTCCAAGTTATAGTTAAGTACAAAGTTATCACTTTGTTTTATATCTGTCATACTAGAAGTTAAGCTAATAGTTAGTTTATTAGTTGTGCCTAGGGTGGAAACTAGCATGTCAACCATAAGAGCAAAGGGAGTAATAATATGTTATAACATCAACACCCCCGTCACGTCAGCGCCATATCATTTTAACATCAAATAACATAACACCAAAAACACTAGGAACTCATAACACTCAATAACACCACTTTTTACAAATTTAAAAATTCTACCCTCAACAAATTCATTTATTAAACATTCAAACATATCATTAATAAAACTAAACATTACAATATGAAATAAAAACATTACAATTAAAAAAAACAAACGACAAAAAAGAAATTACGAAAGAAACTATGAAATGAAACATACGAAATAAAATATGATAAGTAGATAATTTAAACTAGTCGGTTGCCGGATGTTGCAACTTATATTATTTTTGATTCTTTGTTTTCCATTTTGATCCAATACGCCTCCTCCGGATCTATGTCACTCATTTTCATACCGAGAAATTTAAATTCTTCCAAACGCGTAGTCGTCTCGTCTTTCACTCTAGCCACTTCGTACGCCGCTTGGGCCGCTTCCCGTCTAAGTCGAAGCTCGTTTGCCATAGAATCCAAATTGCTTGACGCACTTCCCCCGGTGCTAGTCGATGTATCGGACTTTTGTTTTTTCCTTGTGCGTGCTTTCCCGGCCGGACGTGGTTGTGCATCATGACTGAATAGCTCTTCGTTGGTTTGACCGGGGACGTCTCCAGTTAAGTCAATCGGTTCCGGCGCGTCCCATTTTAGACATGCCCTCAAAATCAACCACGTATCCTCTTGACCAAACGAAACACCTTTGTGCTCGTCACGATAGAATTGTCTAGCATGCCTCATATCATCCATTTCACCTTCACCACATTTTTGTCAAACGTTTAGCACGTTTGTAAGCCACTTCGAACTTTTGGCAATTTGCATTCAACGTATGCCACTTGCTTGATAGCATATCTTTGTTACGGTTTTGGAAATTTTTCCGGTTGAACTCGTTCATAACCCGATACCAAACCGTGGTGGACTTTTGAGAAACTCCAACATTCTTATCCTCGAAAACGGCCACCCAACACATGGCAAGTAAAGACTCTTCTTCCAATGTCCAACGTAACGTAGTATTGCTCACGCCGGGATTTTTTTTCATCATACACTTGGGTTTCTTTGGGTTTTTTTTTTTTTTTTGACATACGTTTACCTCCACGTTTATGTTTTCGTGGAGACGTAGCTTCGGGCTCCACGAACGCCGCTTGTGAGGATTGGGTTTGTGGTGTCGGCGCTGTTTGTTGCTCGGTTTGTGAGAAATTTTGTTACCACATTAACATAAATTGTTGTTGTTCGGGTGTCAAATTAAGTGGGTTAGGAGTTGACGAATGGTTTTATTTTTTATTTTTTTTAATTATTTATTATTATTTATTTTTTTTGAGTATATGGTGTGACTATATGTGAGTATTTATATAAAGAGTTTAGGAAACTTTTTTTTTTTAAAATAAAAGTAACCATTTAAGGCAACGATAATATTTTGTTTTGTTTGAATTATAGCCGTTGCAAGTCCAGGGGTGTTTTTGCAATTCTGTCTATGTATCTCAACGCAAGTTATTGTGTTAACGCAAATGAAAACGCCGGACAAAAAAAAGAGGCTTGGAACTAGTGTTAACGCCATAACGGCGTTGGAATTTATCCACCTAGACAATAACGCAAGTTTTGCGTTACCATTCCTCGAGCTCTAAGTAAGAGGAATTGAAATCAATATATACAACTCATATTTGTCAAAAATTCAAATAATCAATCTTATCCATCCATTTTTCATCTAAATTAACAAAAAACCAGTTTCACTTTTTTTTAAACAACATATCTTGCAAATGGTAAATCTTCAAGCTAAAAAAAATACATCATCACGACGAGAATTAAATTATCTATTTATATATATGCATTTCTCTATACTTTCGAAGTACTTTTTTTTCATAAGTTTCGCCCAGAAAAATCACACGTGATTTGTAAAAATTACATGTGATTTGTATTTTTACAAATCACATGGGTGATTTTTATAAATCATGCGTGATTTTTCTGGGCAAAAATTTTAAAAAAAAATAAATAAAAAATCGAAAGTATATAGAAATGTATATCTACAGAAAGATAATTTACTTCTCGTCACGATAATATGAATTTTTCGCGTAACAATTAACGGTTTGCGAGATGCTTATAAGGTGTTTTTTTTTTTTTTTTTTTTTTCTATAACAAATATGATATGTATATTAAACTTTTGCCTAAGTTAGAGAATATCAAAATAATATGATATCTATATTAAACTTTTGCCTAAGTTAGAGAATATCAAAATAAAGCTTATGGTTTTTACACTTTTGACTACTAAACGAGCCGGTTGGATTAACTCGGAAACGAGCCTATTAAACTTTTTAATTACATTGCATTAAGAAAAGAAATAAAGAAAATAAAAAGCCTATTAAAGTTTTGGTTTTTACACTTTGACAAATAAACGAAAAACTTTTTTTCTAAAGGGTAAATTGCAAAAATGGTCCTTCACGTTTCACGAAATTGCAAAAATGAGACCGAGACAAAAAGTAGCGCAAAAAAGACACCAACATTCCACATTTTCGAAAAATCGCCACCGAGAGGCCTTTTCCGTTAATTTTCCCGTTAAGTGCCACGTAGTTGAGGGTAGTATCGTCATTTCACGGTTCCCGCCTAAACCAATATTAGACCTACCGAACAAGCACATTAATCCCCTGATCCAAACACTCCCTTGCCCAAAGTCAATCGCATTTTTTGCCCTAAAGTTTCTATTGGGAATTATACTAACAATTATCACGGCTAGTGAAGATATTACAACTGCTGAAGAATGTATTTGCAGTGGAAACTCATTACCACTGCAAGAACATATATTACCACTGCTGTTTGGATAATTGTTAGGAAACATGTTTAGATAATTATATAATAGATCTTGTGTATATCTTATTCTATTAGAGTTATACTTATCTTGTAGAAGAGGACTCCTTGTGCTATAAAAGGAGATCCTAGGTTAAAGGTTACATATAGGTTTTCTAGAGCTTCAAGGTGTAACCCTAGTGATACAAAGATCACTCGTATTATTATCATTAATAATATTGGAGCTAACCGTTTGTTACATATATTGTTCTCATTCATAAAACAACTGTTTCATTCACAATCAAACTTCTAAGTATTACTAAGTAGATTCTGCATACTTAGTGATATAACTCAAAGTATCATACTTACACAGTTCGAGGTGTTAGATCCATCAAGTGGTATCAGAGGTTGGTGGCAAGGAAGTAATAAAGGTTAACACTGGACCTGTTACTAATGATGAAAGACTTTAGATGAAGAATGATCTGAAGGCCAGAGGTTTGTTGCTGATGACACTTCCCAGAGATCAAGTTCTAGCACAGCAAGTACAAGACTGCAAAGACTCTTTTTGAGGAGATCTGTAATGTTTTTTGTGGTAATGATTCCACCAAGAAGACTCAGAAGACCCTGCTGAAACAGACTTATGAAAACTTTGGTTCATCAAGTAATGAATCTATTGATAGCATCTTCACAAGGCTACAAAAGATTGTTACTCAACTCATTGTTTTTGGAATTGAGGTGGAAAGGGAAGACCTCAATCTAAAGTTTTTAAGAAGCTTACCCTCTGAGTTTGGAACCAATGTTGCAGTGTGGGAAGATAAGCCAGATTTGGAGACCATGAAACTTAATGATTTGTACAATAACTTCAAGGTTATTGAACAAAGATTGAAGAAAGTTGGCAAATTAAGCACAGGTTCAGGAAATGTAGCACTGATGATGACAGTGCTAATATTATTGTTTCCACTGGTAGTGGAGGTGTTTCCACTGCTAGTTCAAAAAGGCAGATTGCAGGACTTAGTGATTCTACCTTTTATGCCTTTATATCAAGTCAGGTGGGTGGTTCAATTCTCAATCATGAGGATTTGGATCAAATTGATGAGGATGATATGGAGGAGATGGACATTAAATGGCAGGTGGCATTACTAAGCTTAAAGGCAAAGAAGTTTTGGAAGAAGACTGGTAGGAAGATTACCATTAATGGTAATGAGACAGTAGGTTTTGACAAAAAGAAGGTGGAGTGCTATAATTGTCATAAGAAGGGGCACTTTGCTAGGGAATGCAAGAAACCAAGGAAACCTGACAACAGGTCAACTTGGTATAAGCAGGACAAGAAGAAAGAACCTATAACTGATGAGCCAAAGGGGCTATTGGCTATTGATGGAGTGAGCTTTGATTGGAGCTTTATGACTAAGGATGAAGAAGATGATTCAGAGTCTGCAATGGTTGCTACTGAGCTTGCACTAACGGCTTTTTCTGACTCCAAGGTACAAATTAATAATGCTTGCTCTAAAACTTGTAAGGCCTTAAAAGAGTATGAGAAAATTAAAGCACAATATGATGAACAATTGCTAGAGTTAAATCATACTAATTATAACTTAGCAAATCATAAAAGAGGCCTAGGTGTTTTAGAAACTCAATTAGAGCATTATAGGGCAAATGAATCTAAGTTCAATGATGATATTGCAGTGTTAAGAAGAGACTTAGATTATCAGGTTGCTGTAAACAAGGTTCTTAGGGAAGAACTAGAAAAGGTTAAAAGAGCTAGTGAGAATATAAAGATAACTTGCAATACACTGGATCACCAATCCAAGTGTATTGACAAAATTTGGGAAGCCCAAGTTGTGAACAAAGCCAAATCAGGAGTTGGATACAAATCTGTTCCACCACCTCTAAGAGGTGTTCCATCACCTCCTAGCATTGACTTAGCTCACACAAGATTAGAAGAATTCCAGGAACCACCTATGACCTATGGACCAAAATTTGTTAAAGAAGTTGTTATTGAAAAGGTTCAGGTTGAGGTTGATACATTTGATAGTGCTAGTGACTCATCTCTTAAAGATGAAAGTTTGAATGTTGAGTTTAAACCTAGTGTTCCTGAGAATGTTCATGTGGATGTTAGAAAGAGTATTCCTGATGTTGTCAATGAGAAGCCTAGGTCACAACCTAATTTCACTAGGCCCACTACTAGATATGCAGAGATGTACAGAAGTAGGTCACAAACTCCTAGGGGTAATATGAGGAGTTGGAATCATGTTAAGTCTAGGCAATTTGGTAGTGACTTTGTATTCAACAACAAACCCTGTCATATATGTGGTAGCTTTGATCATCTGTCTTATAACTGTACCTATCACATGGGTAGAAGGGAAGTGTTTGGGAATACTAGGGTGAATGGATATAATGCTAATAACTTAACACACCCAAATCCACTTAGCAAGATGATTCCCAGGTCTGTTTTGCTTAACACTGGCATAAAATCAATTTCCACTGCTAGACCAGCAGTTGCCACTGCCAGCAATAAAAACAGAGTTTACCCTAAGTCCCCTGTTACTACTTTTGCTAAATCTACTCAAACAGGGAAAAAGGCAAATTTTGAAAAGAAAGGTTACAATAATCACAAGTAGGTACCCAAAATTTCAAAACCAGCAGTTACCACTGCAAGGCCAAAGGTTTCCACTGGTGGGTCTGTGAACAAAAAGAGGGTAAATGTAGGAAATGTTGTTAAGGCCTCGGCACGTTGGGAATGGAAACCAAAAGGAACCATCACCTCAAACAATCCCAATGGTGTATCAATGACCTTTGACAGATACAATTATACTGATACACGAGGCAGATCCAAGTCATTTGTGGCTTGGGTCCCCAAAAGGAACTAATTCCTTTATTTTGTGTGCAGGAACATTCAAAACCAAAAGATGATCAAGGATACTCAGACTATGGATGTTCTAGGCACATGACTGGCAATAAGTCCTATCTTTCAGATTTCAAACCTTATGATGGACAATTTGTCAGCTTTGGAGGAGGAATTGGTGGAAAAGTTTCTGGCAAAGGAACAATCAAGGCTGGAAACTTGGACTTTGAGAATGTGCATTATGTGAAAGAACTCAAGTATAACCTTTTCAGTGTGTCACAGATGTGTGACAAGAAGCATAGAGTTCTATTCACAGAAGATGAATGCTATATCTTATCTAAGGATTATAAGCTTCCTGATGAAAGTGAAATTTTGCTTACAATCCCTAGAAAAGGAAATCTATATAGCATTGACATGAAGAACATAGTGGCTAATAATGATGTTACTTGCTTGCTTGCAAAAGGCACTTTGGATGAATCCATGCTTTGGCATAGAAGACTTGGTCATGTTAATTTCAAGACCATTAACAAGATTGTAAAAGATGGTCTAGTCAGAGGTTTACCAGAGAAAAGATTTGAAAATGACCAAACATGTGTTGCATGTCTCAAAGGAAAGCAACACAGAGCTTCATGCAAGACCAAGGCATACAATTCATTGATCATCCACTTTTCATGCTGCATATGGACTTGTTTGGTCCTACATCTGTGAGCAGCATCAATTTCAAGAAGTATTGTCTTGTTGTGACTGATGACTTCAGTAGATTCACATGGGTTTTCTTTTTAAGAACCAAGGATGAAACCACAGGCATCCTTAAGACATTCATTACTGAAGTTGAAAATCAAGTTGATAAGAAGATCAAGATCATCAGGTGTGACAATGGAACAGAGTTCAAGAACAAAGTTATGGATGACTTCTGCAGAGACAAAGGTATTAAGAGAGAATTTAGTGTTGCAAGAACTCCTCAATAAAATGGAGTTGCTGAAAGAAGAAATAGAACACTAATTGAGGCTGCTAGAACAATGTTAGCTGATTCAAAGCTACCAGTGACTTTTTGGGCTGAAGTAGTTAACACTGCTTGTTACATTCAGAACAGGGTTTTAGTAGTTAAAACAAAGAACAAGACACCTTATGAGTTATTCAGAGGAAGACCTCCTACTTTGGAGTTTATGAGGCCATTTGGATGTCATGTTACTATTCTCAATACCATTGATCATCTGGGTAAATTTGAAGAAAAATCTGATGAAGGCTTCTTTGTTGGATATTCTATGGTTAGCAAGGCTTTCAGAGTATACAACTTAAGAACAAAGAAGATTGAAGAGAATTTGCATGTTGAGTTTCTTGAAAATAAAGCTAACATGGCAGGTTCAGGACCAGAATGGCTATTTGATCTTGAAACACTATCAAATACAATGAATTATGTACCTCTTACTTCAAGTACAGGAGACAAAGATCTTGAAGATACAGAAGAATTCATTGATGAAGATGAAGCTTGCAAAGATGATGAAGATGATAAAGATCAAATTGTTATGCCACTTTGGGACTTTGTTGATAATTCTGAAAAGAAAAGCGATGCAGATGATGTGAATTTTGATGCTTTGAATAAAGAAATTCTTACTAGCAGTGGTAACTCAATTCCCACTGCTACACCAGAAGTTTCCACTGACAGTCCAAATGTGGAAAGTTCATCTCAGGCATCACCCAGTGATGATGTAGAAATCTCAAACATGCCTACAACATATGATATTCCTAGCACATCACAAACTTCAATTCACAAAGTGCATCCACTTGATAATGTTATTGGTGAACTTCAATCAGGTGTGAAGACTAGAAGACAGACAAAGAAAGATGATATTCATGGGTTCATTAGTGAAGTGTATGAGTCCAAGAAGCATAAAAGAAAGAATGAGTGTTTGTTTTTCTGTTTTCTCTCACAAGTAGAGCCTAAGAATGTTTATATGGCTTTAGAAGAATCTAGCTGGGTTGAAGCAATGCAAGAGGAGTTGTTGCAGTTTAAACTTCAAAAAGTTTGGGTTCTTTGTGATTTGCCTGATGGTATGAAGGTCATTGGTACTAAATGGGTTTTCAGAAACAAGAAAGATGAAAGAGGTATAGTAATCAAGAACAAAGCTAGATTGGTTGCTCAAGGATACACTCAAGAGGAGGGTATTGACTATGAGGAAGTTTTTGCTCCTGTTGCAAGGATTGAGGCTATTAGACTGTTTCTAGCCTATGCATCCTTTATGGGCTTTACTGTCTATCAAATGGATGTTAAGAGTGCCTTTCTGTATGGTACAATTGATGAGGAGGTCTATGTCTCTCAACCTCCAGGCTTTGAAGATCCTCAACATCCAAACAAAGTATATAAAGTGGTTAAGGCTCTTTATGGCTTACATCAGGTTCCAAGGAAGTGGTATGAAACCTTAGCTACTTATTTGTTGAATAATGGGTTTCATAGAGGCAAGATTGATCAAACTTTGTTCATCAAGAAAGACAAGGGTGATATTCTACTTGTTCAAGTATATGTTGATGATATTATCTTTGGGTCTACTAAACAAGAGATGTGCAAAGAGTTTGAAAAGCTGATGAAAGATGAATTTCAAATGAGTTCTATGGGAGAACTTACATTCTTTTTGGGGCTGCAAGTACAACAGAGTAAAGAAGGCATCTTTATCAATCAAGATAAATATGTGACTGAGATCATTAGGAAGTTCAAGTTTACTGATGCAAAACCTTCAAATACCCCTGCTGATAAGACCACTCATTTATTGTTGAAGAATGCTAGTGGTGCTAATGTTGATGTGCACACTTACAGGTCTATGATTGGTTCTTTGATGTATCTTACTTCATCAAGGCCAGACATTATGTTTGCTATATGTGCTTGTGCAAGATTTCAAGTGACTCCAAAGACATCACATATGACAGCAGTGGAGAAGATTTTTAGGTACTTGAAGACATATCCTAATCTAGGATTATGGTATCCAAGAGAATCCCCTATGGAATTGATCACATACTCAGATAGTGACTATGATGGTGCAAGTTTGGATAGAAGGTCAACTACAGGAGGATGTCAATTTCTTGGATGTAGATTGGTGTCATGGCAGTGCAAGAAGTAAACTATGGTTGCTACCTCAACCACTGAAGCAGAATATGTAGCAGCTGCTAGTTGTTGTGCTCAGATCTTATGGCTTCATAATCAATTATTGGATTATGGGTACAATTTCATGAACACCATTATATATATAGACAATAGTAGTACCATATGCATTATTAAAAATCCAGTGCAACATACTAAAACTAAACATATTGAAATTAGACATCATTTTATTAGAGATTGTTTTGAGAAAAAGCTTATTAATGTTGTCAAAATCCATACTGATGACAATTATGCTGATTTATTAACAAAAGGGCTTGATGTGGGTAGGTTTCAGTACTTGGTAACAGGTATTGGAATGCTTAATCCATATATTTTTGATGTCTAATACTTTTCAGTGTTGCAGGATACTTTTTAGGTACTAGTATTGTTTGTATATATGTGTATGGTTTTCTACTAACTTGTATGCAGAGAAATTAAAGCACAGTGAAAATAATCATACAACAGTGGAAAGATTGGTGATAAAAGAAAAAGGAAAATGTACTTTTATTGATATCAAAGAAAGTACATAACAACCATTCAGATTACAAAGTCACCAGAAAACATCTCAAAACATAAACCAACAACCTAACATCTAAACCTTCAGCACACCTACTCCATAGGTTTCTTTCCCTTTCCCTCATAATCATGCTTGCCTTTGGAAGCTCTCTTTCTCTTGTCATCAAAAGAAAGTTGCTTTCTTGGACAAGCAAGGCCCAGAACTTGCTTGGGAGGCTTTGGTGCTTGTGCAGGCTTCTCAACAGCAGGCCACTTCATGTTACTTATGGCAGACTTCAATGCTGTAGTGAGGGCCTTTGGAAGTTCTTTGGAAAGATTGAAGGTTGGATCATCATCATCATCAGAGGAAGAACTGGAATAGAACTCCAAGGATGGAGCAGGAGACGCTGTAGTCTTTTTGGATTTCATGTTGGATGATGTAGATGTGGCAGTACTTGGAGGAAAGTAATCACTCCACCCTGTAGAAGGTTCCTCTGAGTTTGTGCAATAGTTGATCTCCTCATCAGATGAATCATCTGAGGATATGTAGACAATTGGAAACCAGCTCATTGTGTTGATGTAGGGTTTGTGTTATTGAAGATATGTGTTGATGAAAGATAAAGGTTTATGATCCCCCTTTTATAAGCAAAGTCAAGGTCGAATTCTAATTAATGAAGAATATTTACTCTTACCTGTTTTGGTAGGTTGGAAGAGTAAATTTGGTTATTATCGGGTTGACTTTTGGAAGATATTTTTGTGAATAGTAACTTGGTCAAAAAGTTACTTTAGGTTAATTTCTATAGGTTAAGATAAGGAGAGCAAATAAACCCATATGGTCATTGGAGTTATAAGGTGTGTATCTAAGACACACAACAAATGGTTATTGATTTACCATGTCTTATCAACATAAGAATCAACTAGTTCAGAGCAAACGGCTCTTGGTAAAGACTTAACAAATCCGTTTATGGTTGATAGTTTACCAAAAACTATATGGTTATCAACTCACCATACTCCAAGTGACAAAGAGTTGGCTAGTCCATAGCAAACGGCTCATGGTAAAGACATATCAAATCCGTTGATAGCTGATAGTTTGCTAAAAACTATGATAAGAGCAGCAAATTTACATGTTTTACTTACCACTGCTCTTAGATAATTTGTGAAAATTTTATCACTGCTAGTTCACTTGTTACCACTGCAAGTGTAAATTTTTCCATTGGTGAACTAGCCGTTACAACTGTTGTGTCAATAATCTATTTTTTACTAGCCGTTGTAAATATAACCGTCTTTCCTTATTAATAGGGTAAATATTTTGTGAATTATCTTCTTACCTATTATAATTTATTATTTTCCAAAGATAAATCTTTCTAAAGATAATTCATATCACGCAATCTCCTCAAACCCTATTAGTATAAATTGATCATCATACGGCTTGATTTTTATCTTGATTACTAACACTTTTATCTTCTTTTCACAAATATTATGGCGATTCTAAAATTTGTCGAGGAGCACAACCAAGTGGCCTACCTACAAAAGTCAAACGAGAAGAGTGGCCCTGTTTTTCATCAGATTGTGGACTTTCTTAATACCACCCATATAAGGTATGCTTTAACTGTTAATCCCACAATCTATGTCTCTCATATCAAACAGTTCTGGAACACTGTGGAGTCCATAACTCTTGAACAGGGAGACATACACGAAACTGTGGATGCTCTAAGAGCCACAGTGGATGGGGTAACCATTGATGTTACTGAGTCATCCTTGAGGAGAGTTCTCCAATTGGATGATCTCAATGGTATCATCACATTACCCAATTCAGAAATTTTCACTAATATTGCTTCCATGGGGTATGATACATCTGAACAAAAAGTAACTTTCAGAAAAGGATGTTTTTGTCCCCATTGGAGATTTTTAATTCACACTCTTTTACATTACCTAAGTCCTAAGAAAACATCTTATGAACAATTTGCATCAACCATGGCTTATCCTTTGGTTTGTTTGGCTACGGATAGGACTTTCAATTTTTCAAAGTTTATTTTCAATAATATGAATGGCAATGTAAAGAGTTCATATAAATTTTTGATGTATCCAAGGTTTGTGCTAGAAGTGTTAAATGAATTTCAACTGCAACCTCACAATTGAATTTATGAACCCTCTTGTCTTAAGCCAAAAGTTTTCAAAATATGAGTAAGGCTTCAGAACTTTGGAATGGGGAGGTTCATCCACTTTTTCCTCAAATGCTTGCTAAAATTTCACAGGTACAGGGTGAAGATGCAACTATCCCAGTTGTATCCCATCACACACCCAATATTGTTGTTCCACCAATTCACCATACCCCTGCAGTAACTCACACTTATGAGAGGAGGCATAAACAGCCAACTTCTCTCATCTCAACATTGCATGTTGTTGAACCTTTTGGTTTAGGAACAAGCAATGGTGGTTCAAGGCTTAATCCTAGTCCAACTAGAGAAGAGCCTGAATCAATGCCCCATGATTCACCTCTCCCAACAGGTAACACAGTTGGAAGTGTTGAGGGCAGTGTTCAACTAACTGAATTGATGGAATTATGTACAAAATTAGTCAAGCAGGTTCAAGCTCTGGAGAAAGATCTGGCAAAGACCAAAGAACATCATGCCA
This sequence comes from Artemisia argyi, assembly GCA_030686995.1. Lineage (NCBI taxonomy): Eukaryota > Viridiplantae > Streptophyta > Magnoliopsida > Asterales > Asteraceae > Artemisia > Artemisia argyi. Next base: position 63,268,934 of record CM060685.1, read on the forward strand.
CAGAGCTGAATCAAATGAAGGCAGAGATTCAAAGGTTACAGAATGAAGTAGAGAATCTCAAGAAGAACAGATCTACCAAAGTTGTGTTTTCTTCTTCTGCTTCACCTCAGGATGAGTTCTCTGAAGGTTCTAGTAAAGATTTGGGAGATTCTTCCAAACAGGGGAGGAAATCAGATGCAGAGTTTAAGGGGAGGAGACTTAATTTTGATAAGGAATTTGCTGAGTTAAATGATTCTGATAATGCTCAAGCAAAGGAAGATGCAGTTGAGACTAAGGGGAGGAAGATAGACTTTGGAGAAGATTATGGTTTGGATGTTGATGCTAATTTTGATTTTGATGTTGGAACTACTCAACCAATTTCCACTGATGCAGAACAAGTTTCCACTGCAAGTCAAAATATTCCCACTGCAAGTGAAAATGTTCCCACTGCTAGTCAAGATGTTACCACTGCAGAGGAAGAAGCTGCCAGAATAAGAACAGTCAAAGGTAAAGCAATTGTGACTGGTACAAAACAAGTGCATACAACAAAGATTTCCAAGAAAGATCAAGCTCAGATTGATTTTGCTGCAAGATTGGCAGAGCAATTAGCAGAAGCTGAATTCAAAAGAAGAAAAAGCTAGAGGAAGATGAAATTGCTAGTTTTATGGAAGCAAAGAGGTTGGACAAATTGGAAGCAGTAATGGCAGAACCACTTTCAGTTGTTCCACCAACTGTACTACATGAGAAACCTCCTATGTTCACTTATGTGCCTACAGAGGAAGAGATTGATTACATGATAAATCATGATCAAGTGATCAGAAAGAAGGCTATTGAACTTGTTGCAAATACAACTTTGAATGAAGAACAAAGGTCTGCTCAACTGAAAGACTTTATTCAAATGAAGAATCAGCAGGCTCTTGATGATATCATTGGAGATGTAAGAAAAGGTCAAAAGAAGCCAAGGCAACTTACAAAGGCACAGATCATTGCTGAGATGAAGACTTTTTGCTGTCATGTTGGCAACATGAAGATGACCCAGTTCAAAGGAATGTCACATGATCAAGTTGAAGGTATATATTACAGGATTAAAAGACAAGACAGTAATTTTATTCCAATGGATAAAGAACCTGTAGTGATGAAGACAAAAAGGTCAGGAGTGAGTCTTGGATCCAAAGATGCAAAGAAATTAAAGACTCAGGAGTCATCTCAAGCAGAAGAGGGTCCTAGCAAGTTGACAGAAGAACAAGTTACAAATATGATGTTCATAGAGACTGATGTGCTTAATATTGAACCTTTACAAACAAAATATCCAGTAGTTGGTTGGGAGATTTATTCTGATGATTTTGGAGTTGCTTGGAAGATCATCAGAACTGGTAATGTCACAACTATTTGCAGAGACTTTGAAGATATTGTTAGATCTTGTGATAGAGAGGACTTGGATACTTTGTGGAGGATTGTTCAAGATCAGTTCAAGAAGGATGAACTTGTTGATGTCAAAGCTAAAGAGTTATGGGTTCACTTTAGAAGATTATATGAACCTGACCCAAGTGACAGACATTGGAGATTTGAAGCTCACAACATGAATACTTTGTGGAAATTTTATGACTCAAGTGTTGTACATCATCTTTCTACTCAAGATGGAGTTGATGTGTTTATGCTTGTTGAGAAAGAATATCCATTGAGAGCTGGAGTATTAACTGTGATGATGTCAGTAAAGCTCAGATGTTGGGAAAGAAGTGAAGTCATAGAAGATTTGCTGCAAAGGATCTATGATCAAAGTGTGAGAGCTGATAAAGAGTTAAGAAGAAGAAGATAAGTGTTTGGAAGAATTCCCATATCCTCATGTTTGCTGATTACTTGAAGAAACTTATTGATTTATTTATTAATCATAAGTTTAGGGGAGGATTGTTGGGAATTATACTAACAGTTATCACGGCTAGTGAAGATATTACAACTGCTGAAGAATGTACTTGCAGTGGAAACTCATTACCACTGCAAGAACATATATTACCACTGCTGTTTGGATAATTGTTAGGAAACGTGTTTAGATAATTATAGAATAGATCTTGTGTATATCTTATTGTATTAGAGTTATACTTATCTTGTAGAAGAGGACTCCTTGTGCTATAAAAGGAGATCCTAGGTTAAAGGTTAGATATACGTTTTCTAGAGCTTCAAGGTGTAACCCTAGTGATACAAAGATCACTCGTATTATTATCATTAATAATATTGGAGCTACCGTTTGTTACATATATTGTTCTCATTCATAAAACAACTGTTTCATTCACAATCAAACTTCTAAGTATTACTAAGTAGATTCCGCATACTTAGTGATATAACTCAAAGTATCATACTTACACAGTTCGAGGTGTTAGATCCATCAGTTTCCAATTACGATTTCCGAACCGGGAAAAAGTGAAGAAGATGGCTAATTTATTTGGGAAAAACCGCGAACGATCTTCCCTGATCCCTAATCTTCATCAACTTTACGGTATGTTTTGCGCATTGCTAATTGTATCGATTTTTTTATCTACAGTGATATGTGATTGTAATGAACAGTACGAATAGGATGTGGATTATACATTAAGTTGATTTTTCATGTTGTTAGTGTGTGTGTGTTGATGTTTATTGTTTGCATACAGAATCAAAGCCGACCTACTTCACTCTGAAAGTAACCCATGGTGGAAAATTTACACCACCACCAGGAAGGATGTATGTTGATCCAGTTATTGCGTAGTATGCTTGTGTGGATTATGACTTGTTTAGCTTTTACGCCTTTGAAGAGTTGGTAGATGACATATGTGTCAAAGGTGGGGTTGCAGGCTATTATTATAGGATACCAGGCGAGACTTTAGATGTTGGGTTGTACCCGTTGAAGTCTGATGAGGATGTGATGAAAATGTTGGATTTGATTCCAACGCATAGAGAGATTGAAGTGTATGTTGAGTTGAAACGCATAAGACCCAAAAGAGGCCGAAAATGTACAATAACGGATGAAGTACGGGTGGAGCCTTCAAATGATCCTACCATCGATCCAGAACAAGCTGAGACTTCAATTGATGGTACCAATGGTCAATCACCTGTGCCTATGATTGTTGGTCGAGAACAACAAGCTGAAGATGAAACCCAAATAATTGATGAAGTGTTGGATGGCACAGACACTCCTTCTGCGCAACCACATGTAAGCCGAGTTGTTGGTGACACAGACACTCATGCTGCGCAACCACCTGTAAGTGGCGTTGATGGCCCAGAACAAGTTGAGCAACAATCTCAACTTACAGATGACGACTTGTACCAGTTTGCCAGTCCTGGATATAATGTTGGTGTGGGAGACGACCTGATTACAGACATTGTTACAGAACTTGACCAGAGTGAGGATGTGGTTTTAGAGCTCAACAAAAACTATGTTGATTTAGAAGAAGTAGTGGAAAGGGATGATGTTGAAAGGGATGATGTGGGCACCTCAACACAGCAGGTAAATGAGGAAGAACATGTTGTACATGTGTCTGAGTTTGAAGATGAAGAGGATGATGTGAGAGCCCCTATTGAGCCACAAGTGGAAATGACGGACTTTAAGTTTGATTTTGATCCCCACTTTGAGAATGTATCAAAGTTAGCTGATGAGTGTATGGCAGATTATACGGATCATGATAGTGGCTATAACTTTGATGATGATTTTCATAGTGATGAAGAAGCCAATAATAACAAATTTGTCAACCTACGCAAGATAAGGTTAAAAGAAATAAGGAAGGAGTATGAGGGTAGGTCGAATGTCAGGAAGGGAGAGTTTTTTGTAACAGAAACATTTAAACAACCCAAGGATATCAAAGATAAGCTCAGAATCTATGCGTTTGAGTCCCGAAGAGATATTAGGATTGAAAAGTGTGACCAAGAAAGGATTCGAGCGATGTGTAGAGGGACTGTTGTGGGTTATGGAAGAAAGGATACAGGAAGTAGTCAACCATCAGCTTCTTCTTCGCAGTCAAAGGGCAAATTTGCAAGTTCTAAAACCTACAAAAAAAATAACAAGCCCATGTGCGAATGGTCCCTACATGTGTCAAAAGTGGGTGATGAAAGGAGTTGGAGTGTGAAAACATTAAATGATGAACATAAATGCCTACAAACAAGAAAAATTAAATTGTTGACTGCACGATTCCTTTCATCCGAGGTTGCTAAAATTCTTGTTAAGGACCCCACAGCCCCGACAGCTGCAATAGCAATGGAAATAAATGAAAATTTTCAACTTGATGTCCCTACCACAAAGATATCAAGAGCAAGGGAATTTGCTCAGAAACAAATTGACGGCGACCAAGAAGAACAGTATGCCAATATTAGGGATTACGCTTTGGAATTGAAGAATATAAACCATGATACAACTGTGAAGATTCAAATTGAAGCAAACCCTGATTCAAGTGTTTCTTCAAGGGTTTTCAGACGGATCTATGTTTGTATTGGTGCATTGAAAAAAGGTTACAAAGCAGGCATAAGGGACATACTAGGGCTGGATGGGGCGTTTATCAAAGGACATCACACTGGTCAAGTCTTAACTGCTGTTGGTGTCGATAGCAATAATGGCCTCTATCCAGTTGCTTACGCAGTGGTTGAAGCTGAGTCCAAGAGTTCATGGTTATGGTTCCTTAGCAATCTTGGAGATGACCTTGATTTGCAACCAAATTCAAACTTCACCTTTATATCCGACAGACAAAAGGTATAAACATTGTGTAAATTCAATTTGTTGATTTCCAACCCAATTCAATCCTCATTCACATATTATGTTTTGTACCAATCTACTGGGAATATTACCAGCCATTGCAGAACTGTTTCCTGCTGCTGAACACCGCTTCTGTGTGTGACACATATATGACAACATGAAGCAGTTATTTAAGGGAGAGAGTATCAAGGAGCTTGTTTGGAGGTGTGCTAGAGCATCAACAATCCCTGGATTTAATAGAGGAATGGAAGAGCTAAAATCAATTGACTCTAAAGCTTATGACTGGTTAAGGAAGATACCAGCAGTCCAGCATCATCATGGTCAAGGTCACATTTTTCAGGTACACTATACACATATTATGACTTTCATCTGTACTATTAATAATATTGAAAATGATTTTGATATTATGACTGTCATCTGTAATATTAATAAGGTTGAAAATGATGTTGATATTATGACTGTCATCTGTAATATTAATAAGATTAAAAGTGATGTTGATATTGATATATTGGTTACAGGAAGAGCTAAATGTGACATCCTTCTTAACAACTTATGTAAATCGTTCAATAGCAAGTTGGTGGGCGGCAGAGATCAACCAATCATTGGTTGTTTGGAGTACATTAGGCAGTATCTTGTGAAGAGAAGTGTTACTGTGCAACATGTAATAGACAGATGTGAAGGTCTCTTAACCCCAACAACAACTAAAATTTTAGAAACCATCAAGGAGGAAGCAAATGAGTACAAGGTTTTATGGAGTGAGGGGATACATACCAGTGTGCGGGAGGTTGGGGTAACCAATGTGTTGTGAATATGCCGAAAATGGAATGCACATGTAGGAGATGGGAACTCACTGGTATTCCATGTAAGCATGTTGTTACGGCTATCAACGACATGGCTAAACACAACAAGGAATCAACTGACAACATGGTTGTGATCCCAGAGGATTATGTGCACCAATGTTATTGGTTAACCACATGGAGGGCGATGTATCAACACAAGATTGAAGGAATTGCTGGTCGACACTTTTGGCCCAAATGCCCTATCCCCATTGAACTAAAGCCACCTCACTACCATGTTTCAATTAGGAGACCACGGAAGAAGAGAAGAGTGTCAAAGGATGAGATTGCTGAACAGGTTATGAAAAAATCAATGGTGAAGAATGAGAAGCTGTCAAAAAGGGGCAAGACTGTCAAATGTGGTGCATGTGGTGGGCATGTCATAATAAGAGAGCTTGTACGAGACGAAGAGGCAACCAAGGGACAAAAAGAAGGGAAGGAGTACCAGATGAGGTACTAGAAAGATCAACTCAGCCAGTGGGATCTTCTGCAACAGAGGTGGGAGCAGGGCCAAGTCATCAAGTTGGAACACAAGCAAGTCAAGTCTCACAATCTACAGGGAATGGTGGAGGTCAAAAGAAGAAGAGGATCAAGAGAAAAGCCAACGTCGCCAAGTGAGTCAACACAATTGTGGTGGTGCAATAAACTCGGGTTGGTTATTTGTTTCTGTGTTTTAACACAATGAGTGTATGGATTGTCTAACTGAGTTTCTGTCTTCTAGACAATAACTTGTACATGATTTGTTTTTTAGACTTGATTAATTAGGAATGGTATTTGTTTTCATTTTGTTTTATTTATTTTGCTGCATAATGCTCTGCACAATGTGTGGTTTGCCATCATCATATACTAACACATATTGAATGACTCAACATGCCTACTATTTAAGTATACCGAATGACCCAAACTTGTTTTGACTTTTGTAAGTCAAAGTTGATAAGGAACCAAAAACCAAATTTACTTCATATTGATTCTGCAAGTAAAATGAACCTTATTGACTACATTGGTCTTCTTATAATAACAAGGACAACCAAAACAACGATGATCCCACTATAGTGCTAAAATCAAACACTTTTTATTAACATGAAGGTCAATACAAACCAGGGATGACCTTAAACCCTGTGATGATACAACCCAGAAAGATGTCAACACACCTACATACCAACGACCAACCTAAAGCAACTTAATGGCAATTAAAAAAAAGAGCCAACTAAAAATAAGAAACTTGTTGAGCTTCTTAATCCGCTGATATTTCTCCCTCATCAACCTCAACTGCTCCTCCAACTCTTCTTCAAGCTCATTCCTCGCCCTCAACAGGCCAGGAATCACAACAACTGCTCGGCAACACATTGGAGGATCCGTCCATCCAATAAACCCACATGAAGGACAACAGTAGAATCGTCGTCCTGGGTTCCTGTTTGTCCAGCTTGTTTTGATTGTTGCTTGTTTTCCACAGTCACAAATCAAGACCATATTTTTTGCCGGATTTCGGAAAGTGTGAAACTTTAATGTGCTGCAACGTTCATATTTAACTGGGACTGGATAGTGTACCATTTGTAAAAAAGGCAAACAATCGCTTGCAAATTTAGTCCCTCAAGCTACAGTGTCACTAACTTAGTACCCGGGGAACCATGAAATGACGATACTACCCTCAACTACGTGACACTTAACGGGAAAATTAACGGAAAAGGCCTATCGGTGGCGATTTTGCGAAAATGTGGAACGTTGGTGTCTTTTTTGCGCAACTTTTTGTCTCGGTCCCATTTTTACAATTTCGTGAAACGTGAAGGACCATTTTTGCAATTTACCCTTTTCTAAATGTTGAGTAAATGTATCTGCTTTTCAAGGTTTTTACAGCAAAAAATTAAATTAAACATTTTTTAATAATAGTTTTACAATCCCCTTCATCGATCTCCAAAGACCAAAGTTTATCCTTTTGTATTAGGATAATGAATATCATATACATTTTAGTAGCTTGAGCTCAAGCTTTCGATAATATACGTATATTTAGTATACATATTTAGATTAAAAAAAAAAAAAAAAAAAAAAAAAAACTTAAAACTAACGTGAATATTGATATAATAATTAAATATTTTGTAAGAGGAGAATTTGAATCTTAATTCTCTCAAATATTTTATATAAGTTCTTTCCTCTCAAGTTCATACATCTTTTCTTGAATTTATTGATGTGTTTGACTATCATATTTAATGTTTATATATGAATTCAATCTTTTCGAGTTAAGCTCAAGCCCTGTCAAGCTCGATCTCAGCTCGACTCGATTACACAATTTAGCTCGTGGGCTCCTGGAACTCCATCACGTATAAGTACTTTTGTTGCCATCAATAACCCGACCAGTTCATTCAAAGTATATTGAAGCCTATTTAAAACCCGACCCAGTTCGTTTAAAGAAAGTTTAAAACGAAAAATTTTCAAATCGCAAATGAATCCAATCTCCAGCGTTCAAATCTATCTTTTAATCCAACGGCCAATACTCCCGATCCGCGTGACACAAAAACCCACCAATCAAATCCCACCTCCACACCCTATATAACCAACCCCACAATTACTTCATTCTCATCATCTCTCCACACACAGTAAAAACACACACAACCCTTTTTCATCATGGCACCAAAGGCAGCAGAGAAGAAACCCGCAGCTGAGAAGAAGCCAGCAGCAGAGAAGACACCAAAACCGAAAGCCGAGAAGAAGCTCCCAGCAAAGGACACGTCAGGAGACAAGAAGAAGAAGAGGCACAAGAAGTCGGTTGAAACATACAAGATCTATATTTTTAAGGTTTTGAAACAAGTGCATCCTGATATTGGGATTTCAAGCAAAGCAATGGGAATTATGAATTCTTTTATTAATGATATCTTTGAGAAATTGGCTGCTGAGAGTTCTAAGCTTGTTAGGTATAATAAGAAGAATACTCTTTCGAGCAGGGAGATTCAAACTGCTGTGAGATTGGTCTTGCCTGGTGAGCTGGCGAAACATGCTGTGAGTGAGGGGACTAAGGCTGTTACCAAGTTTACAAGCGGTTAAGGAGTTGTTTTAGATCTGGGAGGGGTGTTTGGTTAGTGGTTTTATTTCGTGAATCAAATGTGTTTAGGTTTATTGTTTTTGTGGAAAGTGAATGTTGAAATTGATGTAAATCTACTGGGTTCAATTCAATGAAAGAAATGCTATGCATGCTCTAGGTTTATTTAGTTGTTTAATTTTATCATGAAGAAATACTATGAGTTTATAGTTGATAATATGCATAACAAGTGCTGAAACACCTTATTGAAATTAAGAAGATACTGTAATATGCATAACAAGTGCTGAATAAAATGATAACTTTATTGATCCAGCTACTGATAACAGCAATTTTTATAGAGGCAAAGGCTGTTTTGAGTGAAGTAATTAGATAACATGAGCACGTCATTCCTCTAATTATTGCGGTTAAAAAAACTTAGCATCACTGCATCAGCTTAGTTAAAAACTTGATCATAATCAAGCGTGTTTATGATTAATTTACACTTAGGATTCTACTGTTTTGCATCAGTAAAACCAAAGTCTTTGATGCGATATGCCCTGTTTTTCAGCATCTATCTCAACATTTGTCCCCTTTATATTATGGAAAATCATCCCTGCTGTAAACTGCCATTATATTATTATCAAATCAATCATTTTCAACATATCTTTAGCCCCCTAGGGACAATCAATTGCTTTATTCACTAGGGAGAACTGTAAAAGGGAATGTGAATTCTTTCAAATGCTCAATATACTCCACAGCTGCCTTCACGAGTTCACGGTATGCTTCAAATCGTAGACATAGGTAAACACAGAACCTTATTTGTACACAAGAAAAAGGAAAAATGGATCAAAACTGGAGTAGTCGGGAGCCCGAGAGTAGCTGAAAGGAATGCTAATGGGAAAGAAGATCCACATTACCTTGGACATTATTTACTTAAACAAACACGTGAGTTGTTATCATCCGGTGAAAATCCAAAAAAGGCTTTAGAATTAGGTATATGTTCAATGAAAGCATTTGAAACTAGTCGATTTCAAAAACCAAATCTGGAGTATGTCATGTGCTTACATATTGTAGCAGCATTGTACTGTAGTTTAGGACAGTACGGTGAAGCAATTCCTATTCTAGAATGTTCTATCGAGATACCAAGCATGGGTGAAGGACTGAAGGAGATAAGAATTCGTTAGCTAAGTTTGCAGGGTGTATGCATGCAGTTAGGTGATACATACGCGATGCTTGGATACATTGAAAATTCTATATTATGCTACACGGCCAGTTTGGGGATTTAAAGACAGGTTTTGGGTGTAAATGACCTGAGGTTTGGTGAGACTTGTAGGTATGTAGCCGAGGCTCACATTCAAGCATTGGAATTCAATGAGGCTAAGAAGCTTTGCCAAATGGCTCTTTACATACACAAAGCAAATGGTTCAACCGCTTCTGTAGAGGAAGCGGCTGATAGGAGACTTATGGGCCTTGTTTGTGATGCCAAGGGTGAATACGAGGCTGCACTTGAACATTATGTTTTAGCCAGTATTACAATGTCTGCAGCCTGTCAAGACTCTGATGTTGCAGCTATTGATGTGTGTATCGGTGATGCTTATTGATCATTGGCTCGTTATGATGAAGCGGTTTTTGCTTATCAGAAAGCGTTAAATTTGTTTAAGGCAACAAAAGGAGATAACCATCCATCTGTTGCTTCTGTTTTGATCGTTTGGCGTTTGTTTATTGTTTTCCAATTAAAAGCACCTTTATCATGAGAAATTCGAGTTTGATGACTGTTGACAAAGAAGTTTTAAAAAGTTTGATTTAAAACTAAACGAATATAATAAAAGATACACATACAAAAATTTCTGTTTAATTAGAACTTTGGTAGCTTTGGAAGCATTTTGTACATTGTGAATAGTTTTGGAACTACATCACTTAAATTCAAGCGCAAACCCATTTTTTAGTCACCCGGCTGAGCGCATACTTGGACTGCAAACAAGCCAAGCAAATTTATCAAGAAACTTTAGCTTGAGCTTGACTCGATTGAGTGGAGCTTTTATCGAGCTCGAGGCCGAGCCGAGCCCAATAAATTTGCTCGTAATACATAACGAGCCGAGCTCGAGCTTTCAATAGCTCGTGCTTAAGCTTTTATCGAGCTTTTCAAGCCTTCTTGTACATACATATTTTAATTACACATTTTTTTAAACAACCTAAATGCTAATGTGAATATGGTATGATATGCTCTTGAGTTCATAGCGTATTTTCTTTACTTTATTGATGAGTTTGGCTAACAAATACAATATTTATGTGTAAATTCGAGCTTTTCAAGCCGATCTCAAGCCTTATTCGATTTTTGTTTGAAAGGCAGCCTTATTCGAATATTACTCGAGTCAAGCTCAAGCTTGAATGATTAAAGCTCGCCGAGCTCGAGTCTACCTTATGATTTCTGAGCCGAGCTCAAGCCTTGTCAAGCTCAAGCTAGGCTTAGTTTCATTACTGCCCTACATTGTACATTGAAGTTTAGAGTTTATAGTCTTTTCTTTCTTTGAACGAAATTTTATTAAGGCCCTAGCAAGGCTACGGGCTTAACAAAGCCTTACAAGGATACAATACCACTCTATCCGATTAATCGAGGCTTTCCTACATCTATTTAAAATCCATGTATAAGTTGATTGGACAACGGCATCAAAAAGCATAACATTTGTTGTAGAGAAGTTTGTTTGAAGTGCCATAGTGAGGAGGTAGAACATCTTTTAGGTTCTGGATTTGAATGTTTCGGACTTTCCACCATTTGAGAACCTCCGACCATGTAGCCTTTGCAATAGAGCAAGTCACATGTAAATGTTCTTCCTTTTCGAGATCTTCGTCGCACACCGGACACCTAATCGAGTGTAAGTCAATACCTCTCCGATCAAGATTGGCTCTTGTTGGGATTCTCATCTTTCAATTCTCCATGATGCAATATTAACTTTCAAAGGAACAAGCTTATTCCATCTTGTGGGAGTGCAGTCCAAACGAATTGAGGAGTTGGTGATGTAATTTCGCATGCCTTTTACAGTGAAACATCTTGATGGATCCGACACACACTCCCATTTATCTTGGCTTGATGAGAGAGCCATGTTCGAGAGCAGGCTTGGAGAATTGATTCTGCAGAAGACCTTAATTACCTTTGCCACTGCCAAAGAAAGAAAAGACCAGGAGGTTAATTGGATGCGGCCCAGTTGGAGGGTTGGGCTGATTAATATGCACATACGGAGTTGAAGAACTAGGGGCGTTTCCAGAAGCAGCAACATAATAGGTTGGGGCACACACTACTCGACAATCTTGGAAGGATTCAAGACGAAATAAACGTTGGAAAGAATCCTTAAGAGTTGAGTTGCCTACCCAAACGTCTAACCAAAAACGCGTGTCTTCACCATTTCCGAGCTTCTTTTTGTGCAAAAACATGGTATTACACAATACACACGAAAGTACTTGTTGCATCTCAATTCAACAAGAAACAATAAACTGATTTAAAGTAGCTTGAATCTAGCCCATAGTTCTAAACCACCACTGCCACTCAAGTGTGGTTCTATCAACTATATTAGTGATAGTCTCTATTACAATGAACCAACCAAAAACAGATCAAAAGATCTAGAGTGAATAAATTTTGTATGTGTGTAATAATAGAGAACGTAATATGGTACATTTTCAAGAAACGACAAAGAAAACAATATTACATGATCTTACCCGACAACGGACAAGATATTGCTGAATAAATTCAGGCTTTCAACTACATTACAAACTTAAACCTGGGAAAACAACTAGCCAAAAAGAGACTACCAATGCAAACAACAATCATTACAGGTGATCAAATTCAAAGTGTCCAGACTCATCAATGGACCTATACATACAACATATACATTGTAGAAGAATAAATAGTAAAAAAATCTCGCTGACAAATATAGGCTCAAGAAGAATATATGATGGTAATTATTTGGGGAATAAAGAAAGCAAGTTATAGTAGTATACAAACAAGTCAATCGGGTCACGTTTTGTTGGGTTTCACTTTAGAAAAATCAACAAGGTCTCCAAATAGCTTGTCCTCTGCCTTTTGAGGTTTCCCTGATGGTACGTGCACGTAAGAAGCATTAGCCATTGAAGGACCTTTGTAAACAGTACTTTCATCTCTCAATGACATACCCGACATTCTTTGACTCATATATAGTGCATTTTGTTGCTGCCCATATCCGTTCCCATAACCGTAACCGCCACCACTGCCTCCACCATAGCCATAGGCTTGTGCCATTTGGTTATTATACATCTGCTGAGCCATTTGCTGAGCCATTTGTTGATTATACATGAAAGCCATTTGGCCAGGTTGAGTTTGTTGCTGTGGAAGCATACCCCCTTGGAATTGTTGTTGAGGAACTTGGTTGGTATAGACGGGCTGGTGGTTCACTTGCGGCATATAGCTGCCCGTTTGTTGCTGCATGTTCATACCCATTACCTGATTATTGTTGTTTCCCATGGTTTGAAAGCCCTGAGGTTGAGAGTATTGTGTGCCTACGGATTGATTATCAGCAGGCTGAGCTTCCCAAGGCGGTGGTGGTAATCCACCACTCACAGAACCACCTACTAACAAAATAAAAAAAAAATATATGATTGATACACTAAATTAAGAATCCCTGCAGTATGGTGAAAATTATGGATACCATCCATGCTCAAAACTATTCACAGAAATGGTTCCTGGTTTCAGACTGTTTGTTTGCATTTTTGGTTACCTCAAACTTAACAGCAGATGTGTTCATTTTGTCATCAAACGACCATTTAACCCTATCAAACCCACACTTTTGATCCTTCTAGTTTCTATATGATCCTCTTTGGTCCCTATAGTTTAAAGTAAAGTCACCTATTGTACCCTGTTGAGATGCGACTTGCTCATCTTAACCAATTCTTCTAATTGTACCAAACTGGCCCTCCACTTCAAAACATGTGTTGGCAAAATGCCTTTATTGTTGCTAAGTTACTTTTTGGAATTTAAGTTAGCTTCGATGAAAATAAAGTGATCTTTCATAACAAAAAACGGGCTTCCACAGGCAATATTGGTATTTTCCAAACACATGAAAGGAAGGTCATGTTGTATATACACGAAGATTTAGTCCAGTTACATATAGGCCCCGTGGCCCTTTTGGTAATTTACCCAAACTTTAATGGACCAGGGACATACAGTGGAAGTAAACACTCAACCATATTCACAAATAAGTTCAAAGGACAACACTGGAAAACACTGACAAGATCCATGATTTTCACCATACCAAAATGACCATTTTTGAAACTTACTCGATAACTACTGTTTTATTTTAAGAAAACCAGCAGTTCCAATGCATATGACAAATACTTCACTTACCAAAACCCGGTGAAGATGGCTGTTGCTGCTGTGGAGGCATATTACCGTTCCACATTGAATTAGTTCCTTGATTGTATTGGGACCATGATGCGTGCTGCGGTGGAGCTGTGATGGGAACATTCCCATTTGAATAAAATGCTGGTTGCTGAGGCGACCCGTTTTGAGGTGGTTGGGTTAGAGGTGAAAAACTGTTGACAAGTGCTAGTGCGTTGTTCTGAGATACAGGAGTAGAAGGCTGAGCTTCACCGACCGGTACAAGTGCTAGGGAATTTGCAGCTGTTGGTGAGTTGAAGTCGTCTCCACTCAAGAGGTCAAATTTGGCAACAACATTTGACGGAGGCGTTGATGATCCACTAGTTGTAACTGGAGCAAGAGAGATCAAATCTGACTCTGCAACAGCACGACTGACAGATCTGCAGACAATAGAAGCAGGTCAAAACTTGCTCAGATAAACAAGTATATCTTTAGCTAGTCTATGTTGGGAACAAATCTTTTAGCCCATTTATACATAATTAAGCTATTATAAAAGATTACAGAAAAAAATTATCAGTGTTATGATCCAGTTTTTGTCAAATAAAGCAATTTAGATTGCTCCCATTATATTGTCTTTCCTAAATTGTATTTTAAATATTTGACAAAGATTATAACTATTGAAATGTTTGATCGCACTTAAACAGCAATGGTCACATAATGATGGGAAGTGTCAGTAAAACTGATTACCCGGGTTGTTTGGTGTCCCCTGCATCAATAAGAGGAGCTACAGGTACTAATGCTTGACTAGTTTCAGGTTTTGACTTTTCAGAAGGAACAGGGGTTCCTGTAAGAAGTGCTTCATGTTTGGCTAGAACTCGCTCCAAATCGTCATTCAAAGCTAATCCTTGACATAATAGTGATTCATCCCTGGCACACAAAGAAAAACTTGCATTAAAAGTAATGACTGAAACAACAGCATTAAAAATCATACTGAAGATACTACAAATTAGATAGTATAATAGGGTGAAAATCGCGATGAGTTAAGTGATTAGTAAAGTTACGCGAGGTCTTACGAAGTTGAGTTGACCAGGTGTACCACTCTTCTCTTGTACGTACGACACTGCTCCACCAAGTCTACAATAACCTCTTGCTTGAGACCCTGATAACATTATGCAATATTGCAGAGAAAGGAGTTAATCCACCAGGATTCAAGTAAAAAAGAGAAAAATATTACTGTACTATATATCTAAACAAAAAGAGAATCAAAATTGTAACTCTTTTTTTGCAGCATGACATAATAAGTTGTAGTTGATGAGTTGATCTTTAATTTTCAATACATAATAACAAATTAAACTAATTAAAACTTTACATCTTTTTTATCTGGATCTATCGCGGTCAGCATTTCTGCAAGGACATCCATAATACCACGAGCATTTTGCATTTCTGTCAAGCTGAAAAGCAGAAAAAAAAAAAAAAAAAAACAAAAGCCAAGAATAAGCAAATATACTCATGAAAATGTAAGTCAATATACGATAGTTGAATTCCATTAAAAAATAAATAAATAAAAAATAAAAAATAATAAAAAAAAAATAAAAAACCCCCCAGATTATTATACCTATATTAACTTTTGTATACCTCAAAGTCGTAAACTCGGCATCTGCAGAAGGAGCGACTGCTTCATGTTCATTTCCTGGATTACCCAAATTGTGTGGATATGATGCTAAAGGTTGTGTTTGTGGGGGTGTAAGGACAGGTGCGGATCTCTCAGGTCTTTCTGGAAAAGTTGCTCCTAAACGCTGTGACATGTAATCAATAATGAACCTTAGAAACTGAAACTTGTTCTTTACCAAGAATCCAAGATAACATACAGCATACATATTTAATATATGTCCACTTCTTAATCGCATTACTTACCAATAACTCATGGTATGCTGCATAGTATTGTGGATACCTTGCCCTTGCCCCTCCAAAAGCTTCTTGCCAAGTATCTATTAGAACTAATATCTTCTGTTTTACATGAACATCAGGTTGCTGTATACCAAATTTATGTCACAAATCAAATTTTCAAAGAGAAGCTGCTGAATAAAGTTATGTTAACTGGATGGGTAATACTAACCTTCCTTTTCACTATTCTAACCATGTCATGAAGCAAGTCTCGCTCGGCTACATGCATATGAACAAAATCGCCACAATTCTTCACAATTGTTTCTAATAGCTTTAACATGGTAAACAAATGAAAAAGAATTACAACTGATTTCATGGTATATTATTTCTGTATCAGGATATTCTGCACCCCCAACTACTCGAGAACTTCCAAAAATCAAGATTGTATGGATAAAAACAGAAAGAGTTTTGCTAACCATGATTTAAAATAATCATTATAAAATACTTGATTATCCATGTTAATAAGTTGATACCCAAAAGAATAAGGTGCTTAGTAATGATTATTTTCTAATTGTAGTAGAATTAACACAAAAGATTTCTTGTTGATTTACAGATTTGAATCATTGAGTGTCATCTCCGGTTTTGCAGATCCCGTGTACATATGTCTACAATCATGTATGTGTGTATATATGCATGAAAACATATATACTTGTGTAGTTGTGTGGCATACTTTTTCTTCATATAGAATAGAAGTAGCTTTTTAGTGCTTACTGTTAGGGCGAGAAGCTGGACTTTAGGATTCTTGCTTCCTAGACGTTTTTTTATGCCTTTAACAACATCCTTCGCTTGCCTGAACAAAATTGTAAAATATTACTACCAAACGCATCAATCAAATGTACAAATAAAAGCAACGATCAACACATATAACTGAAAATTAGCATTAAACATGAACACATGTTGAAGAAGCTATCTGCCAACACATGCAGATAAGGAACAGAATGCAATTTCTTTTAAATAGATGATCCTAGATGCCTCGATACATTCCCTACTATATCCAGACCGGTAGGCAATCTAGAAAAGCAACCCTAAAGCACAAGTTCAGAACATCATTAGCCCTTGACAAACCACGATTGCATTGATCTTATGATATAATGCAAAAGAGATTCAAACCCTAATAGCAATATTCACAGAACAGTGGGATGAAGACAAACAAATGAACTTCAGACATGCACAACTTTTGACCCACGATGAATTACAGAACCCACTGACAAACATCCTTTAGTGGTTTAACGTAATGATTCCCGTTTGAAAAACCTTCCGATTTCCCCATACATAATTTGTTTCCTTTTCAACATGAACTACATATAATCAGAAATCTCCATCAACCGCATGCAATCAACTTTCGGTATTAACGCACGATATAAATTACAAAAATTTCGATCAAACTTACTACATTTAACAGCTTCCTATATATAGACACCTACTGACCTACAATTAGATCCCCATGAAAGTACTATCTATACTCATATTCTTCAAACCCCCCAAAAACCTCACCTCGCTTCATCCAATTTCCTAAACTCTACTTTTACTCATACAATAAAAAGATATAACCAGAACACGCAAACCTAATTCCATAAACCCTAAGTCAAAAGCTACTATTCAAACATGAATTAATCATAATCATAACAGCAAGACTTTAACAGTCACCACGATCAGCCAATTCAGAACCAAAACAAACAATTTAACAACAAAGAATATCAACCTTAAACATGGACACATAGCAAAAAATTTTAATAAAACCAGCTCAATTAAGATAGTAATTCCCTCATACATTTTCTACTTCATCCAAGAAGAGCAGTCATGGAACACACATTCAGGGTATCATTAGTGTTTTACGTTACACTTACGATGATTTTATGATGGGAAGTGATACTTACACCACTTTTTTTTATGCACACACCACAATTATGCATATAGGATATTGTAACATGTGTATTAACGATGTAACATTGTGGTGTGTGCATCAAAAAAAGTGGTGTAAGTATCACTTCCCTTTTATAATACAATACAGAACAAGTTCAACATCTAACAGACACATTCACTTAACTGAAAAAACAAACAAACAAATGAACTTCAAACGTGCACAACTTTTGATCTAGAAGTATTACGAAATCCAAAATGTGCCGCACACCAAGACGAACATCCTTTAGTGGCTTAGAAACTTCCAATTTCCAACAAATTTCAAGTTTTCCTAAACTACATAAAATCAGATATCTCGAACCACCACATGCTATCTAATTTCAGTATCCAATACACGATTTAAAACTTCAAAATTTCAACCAAACTTTCCATAACTAGACCACTTCCCAAGTCCCACTTAAATACTAAAACAACATAGGCTGTGTTTTGCAACTAGCGTTTAGCTTGTGGATTTTCAATTTTGTTTAAACGCTCCTATTCGCAACGCTAATTAAAAAACGTGTTTACCGTTTAGCTTCAAGTCATTTTACACTCTAAAATTACAGCTACACCTATGTCACCAAACGCTTCTAAGGGCTGTTTGTTTAAGCATATATAAGTGGGCTTATGAGCTTATTTGACTTATATTTGATAAGCCTTAATTTTCTGGCTTATTTTGAGACTCATGCACTTATATAAGTCTCAAAATAAGCCAAAAAATTAAGGCTTATCAAATATAAGCTGTAATCAAATAAGCTCATAAGTCCAATCATCACAATCAAACTAAATAACACTTCAACTTAACTTATAATTACATAAACCCTAAGTCAAACTTTATAAAAACATATATATAAAAAGTAAAATAACATACACAGGATCATGATTACAAATATCACAGATCTCAATATTCATAGCCCAATCAGGCCCAATAAGCATGTCACTTGTAGCTCTTCCCACCATAGCGTTCACCATCTTTTTTTATTTTATTTATCAAACCCTAGAAAATTAGGGACTTTTGTTTTATAAAATTTTGGGGGTTTTGAATGAAATTGGTCAAAGAAGGGGCTGAGATTTTTATGTTTTTGTGTTGGATAGTTGAAAAAAAAGTCAAACTGATTGAATGGTTTTTTTGGTCTACTGTGTCATGTCATACCATGCCTGCTTTTTTGTTGTTTACTTTTTTGTTCTAGAACAATATGATATTGACAAAAATAAATGGATAAATTAATAAATAAAAATGATGAATAGATATATAGTTATTTTATTTTATTTGGCCTACCCTAAAAAGTTGCTAATAGTAATACATTTATTGGTGCGTTTCGTTATATTTAGTTGTTTAAGATGTTATGTCATATGATATGATGTTAACGTAGATTTTTATTTATAAATAATGGATAGAACTTATGATGTAAACACGATAAGATTAGCTTTTATAGTATAAAGAAAGCAATATATGATGTTAGAGTGGTATTTTTGTATTAAAGTTGGAGCAATTCGTTTTGTAGCAACAAGTGTGATGATGATTATTTTATTGTAATGTTTTTTCATGATAATCGATAAGAATTGAAATACCCGATAATTACTCGACACGTTAATCTAAAACTATTGAATATGGTAAAAACGCGTGGCAAAATGATTGTATACAGTGAGCCATAAATGTGTAAAACATTTTTCGATCGATAAATAGTAAGAGTGTATTTAGGTCTACGACCGCGTTTTGCGAATACCCAACATCGACTAAAGCTTCCGAGTCTTCATTTAGTGGATGTTTGGGATTATGTTTTGGATGAATTATTTGACTATTGCTTTCAAAGCACAATTAATCAGTTTTTAGTGTTTGGTAACATTTTCTTGATAAGTGATTGTCAACATTTTTGGTCAGTTTGAGACGTGAAAATGGAAAAATATGTTTATTCCAGCTGTTGCAAAACGCAGAAAGGCTTTGATAGATGAATTTCAAAAATGCCCTTAAGTTTATCCTTTTTACTTTTAGCTTTAGAGTATTGCTAAAGTCTCCTACAATATACTCTTACTAATCCTCCTACACACAACACTATTACTTCGCATCTAAACCGTCAATTCTGACAATTGTCTAATCCGTAGTATATGTTTATTTTTTTTCCACTCATTATCTCTCAGCATCTAAACCGTCAATTCTGACAATTGTCAGAATCATGTAAGTAGGAATATAAATAGAAATAAGTAGTAGGATGATATATCATTTCTCTTTGCTTTAATACACATTGATGTGTCAGAGGAGTTTGGTAACCTGTAGTAGCAATGTTGTATGTTGTTACAGTAAAAGTTTTCAAATTTAATTTATTTCTTTTCTAATGAAGAAGGTGGGTCATAGATGTAAAATATGGTCAAACTACATACACAAAAATGTGTTGAATACACGTACACATATAATAGTAGTTGTTAACAATTTGTTGTTAGAAGTAATAGATGTTATCACTCTTAGGTTGTTTTTTGGTAAAGGATACTTGATGAAAATATTAATGAATGAAAATGAAGAACATGGAAGAGTAATAATGAGCCATTCTTATAAAATCTATATGCTTTGAACATGCTCAACACACAACCACCAGAAAAACACATGCTAGCAATCAAACAAAAAATGAGACATGAGAGGACACATTGACTCATAGCAATTATCTATGCGAACTCAGCCTCCATCAGTGAGTAAATTCGCAATCTTCCATGTAATGTGCATCTTGTCCACACGAGCTTTTTTCTTGAATCGTTGTCGCAAACTTCAGCCGAACAACATCAACAATAATCTTCACTAGCTGTTAGGGATTCCTCTTGCCTTTTCCATGCATTCTATTATTTATCTCTTTCCGGATGAAATAAGAAACCGCGGCAATAATTAACCAACCCACAATACTCAAAACATTATTTTGTTTCAAGATTGAAAGTAACCAAGCAATAATGTCACACCATTTCGACGAAGCAAACTGAAAAGCTGATTATCATTTTTAACTTACCCATCATTAAGCGGTAAAATACAATTTGTTATATGTTAAATATGACTATTTGTAAACAGGGGCGCAACTTCTAGGGGGGGGGGGCCGACCCCCCGAAATTTTTTTTGCGATGTAGGGGGTATATAGTTTTCGTGTAGAAAAATTTCGGTATTTTCGGTTTCGCCCCCCCAATTTAATTCGGTTTCGACCCCCCATAGTGTTAGGAAAAAAAATTTAGATCCCGACCCCCACTCGAAATTTCCAAGCTTCGCCCCTGTTTGTAAATATGTCTGTTTTGTCATTTTACTTTTAAACTGTCGTTTTACTTTTTAACTCTACAAATAATTTGATTTTTCAAACACTTAAAAACTGATTATCTGATAATTTTGTTATTAAATAGCATAATCAAATTTAAACACTATGTTATAAAATCGCGTTTTCTTAAAGTTGATTATCTAATTATGTGATATCAAAACAAATAATCTATTTTAAATAAGTAATCCAAAACCCCTCTTTGTCTAAGTGGTTGTGGTGTTTACTCGTAAAGAAATTATTAGGCCCTTATAGTTGAGTCACTAGTTTGCATAAAGCTTGGCTTAAGAAGAGTCGTACTTATTTCACTTTGACTGGTTAACAAAAGAATAAATTAAGGTAATTATCTCATAATGAAACTAGGAGTTCATAGTTGTATAGCTTCTTTTCATATATTCGCATGTGGCTTTTAAGGTTGTATTTTTAGCGAGATTGCTCTTGGATTTAAACAAGAACAAGCAGAAAACGTTAACGATCATTAATCCCGTTTTATTTGTAAATCTCTATCTTTTCAGTAGGTTGATATGACTATTTCATAATTACTAGGCGAGTACCCGTGCATAGCAACGGAATTCCTAGCGGCAGATAATTAATGATTTGTGATATTGTGGTGATTGTTTTGTGTAGCGTTCAAAACAGAATGTGAACCGATCAGAATGTAATTGCAAACGGTTGTACTACACGATATCGGGAAACTTACGTTTGATTGATCTATATTCCTCAACAACATTACCGGGAAACCTACGTTTAACACAAGCATATGGTTTGAAACACCAAAGAATTTCAGTCCATTGAGAAATTCTGGTTAGAAAACAAGTTCATCTATGGCGGAGCCACGATCAGTTTTATCAATGTTATTGCAGCTTAGATAAACCACTTCGTCACCGGGAAATGTCTATAGCAAGTGATCGTTTATAGTGTCAACTACTTCATTTGTCGGAGTGCCTTTTTTTGGAAGTATATTGTGCTGTTCTAACTAAGGTTATTTTAAAAACCAAATATCATTATCTTTTCTTCCTGATTTCTCTAGAAGAAAAAAAACAATATATAAAGAATCAAACCAGTCGAATATCGGTTTGCAAACTTGAAATATACGTATATATTTTCACATGAGGCTAGCTTGTTAAAGAAGGGTATAAAATAGTTCAAGTTACATAAAAGATGTATATTTAGTTTAAATAATCTTTGAATAAATGATTAAAAAATAGTGTTTTATTTGTAAAACTGTTAGGTAAGTTTGATTACCGTTGATAACAAATTTTAAAGCATTTTTGTATATAACGTTTGTTTGCCTTTGATAACAAATTTTAAAGCACTTTTTGTATACTTTTTATATATAACGTTTGTTGTGACATTTGAAAGGTTGCCGCTTCTTTGCAAATAATTATATTGAATCCTTTTATGCTCTTAGCCCGAGAGTCCAAAATGTTTGTTATGGTAATGCAATGAAAGAGGTAAAAAGTAAGGTTGTTTCTAATGGTGATTCTTATTTTTATTTATTTATTTTATTTATTTATTTATTTTTTAATTTGAATCAATATTAAAACTCAAGATTTCAAATTAGTCATTTCATATCTCCATGGTTTTTGTATATATCCATGATATGCCATTGAAGCTAAGTGGGCTTGATATCTCTTTCATTCGGTAACTCATTCATGATCAACAATTGAAGTTAGGCAGGCTTGAAGTTAAGTGGTTTTCATATTTAAGGGTTCCGTAAAGTAGTAAACCACAAATCCCATTCATATTACTACACAATCTAATTAAATGAGCTATATTTAAACATCAATAATTTATAAAAACAAAAACAAACGAACAAAAAAGAGTACAAAGAGTTCAACTAAGAGCAACTCCATTTTACTTTAAACCTTTTAAATCAGTTACTCAACCCATCAAGCATTCATCTTTTACGTCATATGCCGACAATGTAGAAAATAGATAGTACATGAAAGAACTTGTAGCCTCCATTTTATATTAGTATTAGAACCTTTTAATTCGTTGTCCAATAACAATCATTCATATTTTGCAACATGTGCCAACTATTTAGGCAAACATGTGACCCGTCATTACCCGCATTAAAGCTTCATTTGTTTAACAGGGACACACTTTAACCAATTATTCAACCCTTCACCTGCCCAAATTGAAAACACAAGATTCAGTAGTATGCGTATAGTTATGAGTTAAGACTAAGAAAAAGAGGAGTTTTACAAAAATAGTTTTTAACTATCTAAAACAAAGAGTTAAAAGGTTGTATGCATCAAATACAGACTTGAACCGGCTTTCAACCCGCTCAAACCATTTGACTACTTCTCAGTTTATGATAATACACAACTGAAATCCGCCATTCATAAATTAAACAGGTTAACAATGTCACCTCTATACTATCCAAAAATTTACAATCTATATTAAAGATGTTTATTTGGATTTTAATTAACTAAGACATAATGAGCATACCTAAACTCTGTTTGCTTCTTTTGCTTGCTTTAATCTCTCGATGTTCTCGGGAGTAATGAAATGACTTCTATCTACAATTTCAAGCCCCTAAACAATGTAATTGTAAGTAGTTTTCACAACAAGAAATGCATTGGCAACAGTTAATAAGCTGATGCACTAAAGGATGTTTGTGTTTTATAATCGGTATGATGCATCAAACAAGAATGTGACACTTGCCTGTTCTCTTGCAAAGGCTTCTGCACCATCAAAAGCAAGGAAAATATGGGGTGTTTTTTTCGTGATCTGTCTAGCTAAGGAAATGGGATTGATAACTGTGGTGACACCAGAAACTTGCACCACATCTCTTTGTGTTTCCATCCATGATGCAAGCTTCCATTTCAACGGTTCCATTGGTGGTCAGAACAGACCCTCTACCAGCGTTAAAATGTGGTGAATTTTCCAATCCAATACCTACAATACAATGGTTTTAGAAGATTAATTATGAGTTATAAACAAACGAAAGGCCATCAATTGTCATATGGTTTTACCATCCACTTTCTTGCAAAGGTGGCGAGCAGTGAACTATGCTAAAACTTTCTATTAATCAAACGGGTATATGTGCATTATGAAAGAAAGAACAAGCAAAGAAAGTAATTGAATCCCTTATAACGAATCTTTAATTAGGAACAGGACGTATCTTCTTGTTACCCACAATTGCCACCATTCTGTTTCGCTTGTTTAATGAATTATGATGTGTGTCAAGTTACATTATTCCAAAATTCTCAGCCACGGATCTTGCTTGGCACACGATAGATTTGAAGGGCCGATCCGATTGACCCAAATCGTCTAAATAATACCACCTAACATCTTCCAGAAGAACACATGAACATAAATTGCAGGGCCATGGTTCTCCAAATTTCAATAAATAGTCCACAAATTTTCTGTCCACGGTATCACTGGCCATACACATAATAAGTAGTTGATTTAAAAAGGGACAATGTCTAGGAGGTGCAGTTCAATTTCCTCACTCAAATTGATAAACTGGTTTCACTCATTGCTTTAGGGGGTGTTTGTTTCGGCTTATATACCAGCTTATGACTTATCTGATTTTGGGCTTTTTTGTGGCTTATTTTGAATCTTTATAAACTGATAAGTTTCAAAATAAGCCACAAAAAGTGAAACATAAGCCGAAAACCAAATAAGCCGTAAGCTGGCTACATAAGCACAAACAACCACCCCCTTATAACAAGTGTGTAATTATGCAATAAATATCTCTAAGGATTCAAAGAATGAAGTAAATTTGCAATATTTCAATAAAATATAGGCAAAACCGGTTAACTGGTAGTCTGATAATGGATAGAAATGAATAATTTTAGTTTTCTTCTTATGAGTTGTTTTCTGTAGCAAACAAAATTTGTCCTAATAACAGTGCATAACAGAAATAATCACACAAGTGTGCCAAGCAGGCAAACACAATCCTCTTATTTTTGTTTTAGCAGTTATCATCCACATTGCATCTCTATTGTTCAAAAACTTACTTATACTCGTTCAAATCCCAAGGATTTTAAAGCATCACGATGAACACCATACCTGTGTATACATAGAAACCGAGAAGTACCAATTTCCCATCGATCCAGGGAATTCTGCAATATTTTAAAAATCATTAACAGATAAATACAGATTATGGACGAAAAGATTGATAAATTTGCTCAAGTGTTTCCTGATGAACACATATCCATCATTTAACGGAGCTGTGAGTCTATTTGCAATTGCAAGAGGGAGATAAAATAAGGACTGCAGTTAAACAAGAAAGTCAGCTATTAACAAATATTGCAAGGATATGTGAAAGAACTATCTAATTTGGCTGTTACTATAAATCTTACCATAGACATACTGGTTTTCAACCCCTTAGGTTCATCACACAAGTGGGATAATATCATCCTTCCCTGCCAAACAAAAAACCAATATGAGATAGCCGATTAGGCGTTATTTGTGGTTTTCAATTGGATAACAAAATTACTCAGTGAATTGATTGAGTCTCAAAACACAACATAATATCAAAATGAAAATCTTGATTCCATGATTAATTATTAATCAAAAGCTAAATTAGGGTTTTAAATTGTGATAAGAGAACTAAAAATGTAACTAAAAAATGCAATCAGAAAACAATAAAAGAATAGATAATTGTATTTACCTTGCATGATCATCGTTCTGCATAATGCCTCTAACCATCAAAAATCGAATTATAGAATCAAACTTTTCTTGCTAATTTAATTGTACTTAATCAAAGGTTAAATAAAAAATACATTAGAATGAGTATCATAGAAGCTTTGACTGATTTGGAATAAAAGGAATAGAAGGAAACTCATTAATGGTGTTTCTGAAACGTAATGCTTAGAATGAAACATATAGAGGAAGTTTGCAATGCTATCAAGTAACTTTCAAATGAAGTCTTCAATACTTTCCTTAGATACTCATTCTAATGTTACAAGGCAACCTAGAACAAAGCTGTATTACATGACCATTATGCCCATCGTTTTCCACAAGGCAGACTTACCGAAATTAAGTTTTCGACATTTCAACATTTTACAAATCTTGACTATTCTACTTTTCACCTTTGACCATTTTTACATTATAGGTTGTAAAGATAATTGAATCCGACCATTTGTTTGAATGATTGTTAAAAGCGTATTATGGAACGGGTTGCAATTAAAATTCGAAACTCACCATACGATTGAATGAATAGTTAGAAGCGTATTATGGAAGATTGTTAGAAGCGTATTATGGAAGAATATGTCGAATGTAGAATGAAGGAAAACATCGATAAGGCCACCAATATAAAGTTGTATGTTTCCTATTTGTGGTGTTGTTTCCCTTTGGTGATATAGTTTCCATCAATAATATACATCATATTGTTGTAGTTTCCATTAAGATGTGTAGTTTCCATGATTACGAATTTTGTTGACCAGGATGTTGAAAAACTCAACATTTCACTTTTACCATTTCTCTATTATAAGTAGTATAGATTTACATCCAACATGGATTGAACTTCAGACCTGACATATTTTAGTGTGGTAGTCATAAGTTTTTTGTCACCAAGTAATTCCTGAGTGGCTTATGAGTTATAGTTCTTAAGTATTTGATTAGATGAGACTATGAGACAAACTCTAGTTGCGGATGATTAGTTGATAGGCCTAACTATTGATTAAAGTTGCATGTTGATAACACAACTGTTGTAACAACATAGCCCATATCTCAATAATCCAATAAAACTAATGAGAGTTTATAACATAGATGTTTAGGAACAAAATTAGTCGCAATATTTAAAAGCCTCACAATTATTTTTCATATAAAGGTTATTTATTACTCGTAGTGGATTATTTGAATTGTTTATTTGGTTCTGGATAACCAAATAAAAAATCGAATTAATGGTTTGGATTTGGGTTATTGTCTTTTTAATCTGGCCCATCCGAATAAGAATATATCGTTTTAAAATATTCCACTATCTAGTCCGAATAACACGTATGTAAGTTTGATTATGCGAATGACATCTTTTATATAATAAAATAAAACTTCTAGTGGGGACTTTCATTTTTAAAAAATCAAATCATACCTTATTTGGTAATATTTTTTTAAAATTGATTTTTAAAAAGATTTTCAATTATAAAAAAGACCTTAAATATTTCTATATTTGAATAAAAAAAATATAAAATTCGTTTTTTATACTCATGCATTAAAAAGGCTAAAATACACATGTGTGTCAAGGTTATTTTATATACTTTCGGGCCAAAAATGTAAAATTAAAAAAAAATACGGAGTTATGATCATCAGCCATGGTTTATTTTATTAAACATCATTGATCAGTGCTGAACCGTCAGATTATTATTAACCAAAGTTAATAAGTCAAAAACAGCTTAGACTAATGCTCCGTGGAGTACAATGTATCCTCGGGTCGTATTTCCCAACGAGGCGTGAAATCTGTAATAAAACGA
This sequence comes from Artemisia argyi, assembly GCA_030686995.1. Lineage (NCBI taxonomy): Eukaryota > Viridiplantae > Streptophyta > Magnoliopsida > Asterales > Asteraceae > Artemisia > Artemisia argyi. The sequence continues at coordinate 63,296,363 of CM060685.1, forward strand.
AATTTGGGATCGGGTGATTATGAATGGGCAAAGGTGAGTTTGATTTATACTACTGATTTATACAATTTAAACAAATAAGAAAATAACTTTAAACAGTTACGGGAACTTAAAAACGTATACAACTTTAAAACTTACGTCTACGCACAGAGAAAAAGGTGAGTTTTAATGAAAATTTAAACTACAGGGGTTAAATTTGAAAATTCTACAAACTTAAACTTAAAAGAAAATTTAATTTAAAAAGAAAATTATTTTTAGATTATTTTAATATTTAATATTAATTATTTAAATAAAAACTATTTATCTATTTAATTTAAAACTATCTTTAATTTAAACTACAAATAATAAAAACTACAAATTAAACTAAAAACTTGCAAAAATATTTTTTAAAACTTAAATGAACTTGAAGAAAGTATAAAAAATTAAAAATAAATATTTTTGTCTTTTTATGTGTTTTTTATTAATTAATTACTAAGTATTTTAATTAAACTAAATAAACTATTTTAAGTTACTAAAATTACCAAAATGACTTATAAAATTATGAAAAAATTTATAAAACTAATTAACTATCTCAGGAATCCTAAAAAATTATAAAATTATTCTAAAAATTATATTTAGGCTAATTTACTAATTAATTACTTATTTATTATTTAAGATCTATTTAACTAATTTTAATTAAAGAAAATAGGAAATGAACAGTAACAATTAGGAAATTATTTTTTACAAAGACCCTATGGTCTATAAGACTTTTAAAAAATATAAAAAGATGTTGTTATTAACTAAAAATTATTAAAACTATTTAATTACCTAATATTATTTAATTACTAATTTAATTCGGATTAATTAAAATAATTAGTATTTGAAAAGTAAAAATTATGAAAAAATTACTGCTAGTATATTAAGTGATGAAAAGCTTAGGAAAAATAAGCTTGGTACTACAGCTTATCCAAATAAGCAGTTATAAGCCAAAACATCTTATTTAAGCTTATATCCCAAAAATGGTGTTAAGTATATTGTTTAGGGAAAGGATGACGGAACTGGTGCCCCAGAGCTACTGGAAGGGGTGTGGGGTTGTTATGCATGCTACTATCCTAGAGGTCCCAGGTTCGAATCCCACCCACACCCAATTTTTTTATTTTTTTTATTTTTTTTAATTTTCTTTTTACAAAACTATTAAAACACTAAAAATAAACAACTTTTAAAAACACAACTTTTTTATAAAAGCCAAATAAGCTCAGAATGAGCTTATTTGCTCAACAGTTGGTTTAAAAAGCCAAACTTGGATTTTTAAGTTGCAATAAGCTACAAATAAGCTACAATCTAAAAACTAAAACTTAATAAGCTACAAACAAGTTAAGTATACTGGAAAATAAGCAGAAACAAGCATGGAGTACACTGAATGAGCTTATAAGCTGGAATAAGCCACACCAAAATACCACAGACCACAACAGGTCAAAAGTATGAACTTGCAGCCCTCTGTGGGGTCTACAAGAGGGTTCAAAGGTCCAATTTTATTCTTGGTATGAAAAGTTGGTCAGGTTAGCTTCCCAATAAGCCAATAAGCAGAGCTTATGGCTTATTAATTAGCTGTTGGTGAGCTTGTGAAATCGGGTCCAAAGGCTGAGTGCTCAGTATACAATATCAAAGTGGACAAAGTTCAAGGCTTATTTCATGTGGGGTCCACTAAGGTTAAAAACTTAAGCTTAGTTGAATAAGCTAGTCTGCTAGCTTGTGAGAAATTTGGAAGCTAAAACAAGGCTTGGGGCCCACTTATGTGGCCACAATCCACCACCAAAGGTGGTGGTGTGGTGGTGAGTAACTGATGCACAGGGCAATCAGTTCCCCTGCAGGTCTCTTTGAGGCCTTGTGGGACCCATTAAAAAAATTCCAAAAATTTTGATAAAATTACTAAAAATCAACAAGCTGGTAGTGAGAAAGCTTGTAAAATCTCAGGTGCTAATTCCTAGAATCAAGATAATTACAGACCTCCAAAGTTTGAACAATTTCACATAAACAAGTTTTTGACTTTTCAAGATTTGTAACCCATTTGACTTTTGTGAATTTTAGCCTATACCTACTGATTAGATTTGATGTTTTAAGATGTTATGAGGCTACTTTAATCTATCTTTTTAGTTTTTAAACCAAATCCAAGGTTATGATAACCTAAAATCTTGACAGTCCACAGTTATGAGATTTGAGAATGATATTGACTTTTTTTATCAAAAGGGTAATGGTTTTTGTGATTTGGTTAACTATCCTAGACCTATTGTGACTTGTTCAAACAGCAAATAACAACAAGTAAGCTTTGGAACATAAGGTAAGAAGCTGATCCAAACACCCCTTAAATAATTATCTGAGATGATTTTTCAAAGAGACTCAAGTAATTTTGATGTGCAATTGAGCAATTATGTTTAAGACTTGTTCACAAACACTTAATAAGTAGATTTCAGTCAACAACAATAACTTCCAATAAGCACAGTACAAAATCTAATATAGAAAATTTTAACAATACACTAAGAATTTTGCACAACTGATCCAACACTTATAAGTTTAAGATATCTAACACCTAATTTTACCATAATAAGCATAATAACACCTAAGTTAACACAAATACACAGTTTCACACAATACACAGTAGAATCACAACATTCAAAGAGAAAACTTACAATTTGCATTCCAGCAGAAAACCAAAAACAAGGATCAATTACTACTCCTATTAACCTTCCACAAGGTTTCTAACCCAGAGGCAATCCAATATAAACCTTGCTCCATGCTTTCTTCATGAATTTTTGATTTTTATTTTATTTTTCTTTATATTTTTTTATATTTTTCTGTTTTAGTAAGATTATTAATTTTAACTATTCTAATAGTTTAAACTAGTTGGTATAAGGACTTATATGAGATTATAAGCCTTATAACAACATATATAACAACTGTTTAAGTTAAACATGAAAATTGGAAATTTTAAAATTGCAAATACTACAAATAAATATGAAACTGAGATTAAAGCTTGAAATAAGTTTTATTATAACCTTAGAACCTTAGTACAATATTTGGAAACTTAAATTTGAACTGAAATTATAAATTACAACTTAAACGACATACATTGATTAAAACTAAAAAACTATATCAACTTCCTCAGCCTCTTGCTCCTTTTATAGCCTTCAATACTGTTCCAGATGTCCTCATGAGCATTTCCCACCACTTTTGAGCCTTGATACGTGTCCAATTGATGGTGACTGTTCAAATGGACTTTGGCGCCAAAATCCCAAAGGTTGCTTGCAGCTTGATATTAGAGCATTAAATGCATTTAGGATATTTGTGATGTTATAGGGGACAATTTGGAGAGTAGGGGTGATTGATGTGATGGTTGCAGGGTAGGGGTGTGGTGGAGATGGTGGGTATAGTATCTGGCCTCTCCTAGGGTAAACCTAGGAGGTGGGTTTTGTTGAGGAGGTGACAGAGGGGGGGGGTTGAGGTGGAAAGGTGATGGCAAGTGGGGGTGGTGTATGGTGGATGGTGATGCAGCAGGTGAGGAGGGGGGAGAGGTTGAAGAAGGTGGATGTGGAGTCAACGCGGGTCAATGCCCGTGATAACAAAAAGGGGAATGGGCTCAGGTTCTTTTGGGCTTGGGAAAGAAATAGCAGGCCTAGGTTTTGGTTATTTTGGATTTGGAATTGGATTTTGTTATTTTTTTTTTGATCCGTTTGGTTTTGTAAAGTTTAGCCCAAGGACTAAACTTGTAAAATCTGAATTCCAGGGACCAAACTTGAAACTTTTCCAAATTATATCACAAAGGACCTTTCTTGCCATTTAAAATATTATAAGGACCTTTTTTAATTTTTTTCCAAAATAAAACAACCGGGGACCATTTTTGCCAAATTTATAAAGTTTGAGGGTAGAAAGTGTAATTTTCCAAAAGTTAATAAAAAATGACTTGATTTGTTAATTATGAATAGTACAAGGGTATATTTTGATAATTTTCCATTTTTAAATACCCAGGGACTATTTTTTGCCATTTTTGAAACTTCAGGGACCAATTTTGTAATTTCCTCAAACTTTTTATCCAGGGATTAATTATGATACTTTTTGAATTCCCAAGGACTAAAATTGACTTTTCTTTCCAAAATAAACTACCAGGGACTAAAACTGACAAGTTTTGAAACTTGGGGGACCTGTTTTGCCATTTGTGCAAATTTTGAACTTTCAAGGATAAAATTTGTTATTTCATGATTCCTGGGGGACTTTTGTTGACATTTCTTTAAAATAATTTTCCCAGGGACCATTTCTGACATTTCTTGAAAGTTCAGGGACTGATTCTGCCAATTGTGCAAACTTTGCACGTTTTTCATCTGTTTTCAATCCTTTTGCACCTGAAACATATAAAAACACATTTCAAAGATATTTATAGTATTATGTGGTGTTTCTGTGTGTTTTTAACTGTTTTTTGTATTTTAAACAGGACAAAAATGATGAGTTTTTATGAACTCATCAATCCCCTACACTTAACTATTGCTAGTCCCTAGCAATCTGGCATCCACTAAAAACCCATTTTTAAAATTTAATGGATTTTTGATATCTCTTTACCAGACAGCCATTACTTCTGGAGTAGCCAGGTGTGAAAACTGTGGTACACCTGATAACCGTGTGATTTTGAGCAAACCACCAGCTGTCAACGGATTTGATTAGTCTTTACCAAAAGCCGTTTGCTTCTGGACTAGCCAACTCTTGATGGACTAAGTCAACATCTTGGTGAGCTGATTACCAATTATGGATTTTCACTGCCTTTACCACAAGCCATAACCTTGCGGGCTAGCCAACTCATTTGCTTTATGGGATATGGGGAGTTGAGGAACCATACAATTTTTGGCAAATTGCAAGCCATAAACGGGTTTGAGTTATCTTTACCAAGAGCCGTTTGCTCCTGGATTAGCCAGTCCTTGTGTGGATTAGACATGGTGGACTAATAACCATTTGTTGTGTTAATGCCAAGTACTTCATTAGGTGAAAATTTTGAAAAAATTTTCAAATTTTTGGCAAAAACGGGGGTACTAGATGTATAATGTGATTAAATTCGCTAGAATTTCCCCCCCTACACTTAGAAATGAATATTGTCCTCAATATTCAAAGTTCCGGCTATTATGCCGATTCTTTGAACGTAAAAAGGTAATATTACAAGCTAAATGTAGGAACAACTTTTATTTTATTTTTGTATTTTTTTATTTTTATTCTATGTACTTTATTTACAGTAGGGCAACTCCCCTACACTTGGGTGATACACATGGGTGAAAACCCATGTTTATACTACTGTTTTTGATTTTTTTACTTTTCTAAATGTTTTTGTATTTTTAAATTTTATATATATGTACAAAAGAAAGAAAATTCCTTACAACTGCCCCTCGAAAGGGAATCTGGGTTTGTCAGAGCTCAGTAACTGTAAACAGCCAACAACCAAATGTTGTAACTAAGGGACTAATCAAACTGGGCAAGTTGTGTGCAAAGGAAAAATATTTTTGTATTTTATATTGTTTATGTAATCACTACCTCCCAGGCTTGTGTCAGGTTTACCACGCTAGCTAATCACTTGTGAATGATTAACTGTAATAAATATGTCCTGACAGCTAGGGAGTTGAATGATAAAGTATATAACATACATACAAGGATAGATATTTGAACAAAAATTTACAAAATTTCATTATTATTTATGTACATGATACTAATGTTTTTGTTTTCCGAGTCACTAGCTTGACTCGACCCCGTATTAATTAGTCCGTGGGGAAAGTTTGGAGATCTGGGACAACCACTTGTGGTATGTCCCCTCCAAAGTAGTGTTTCAAACGATGTCCATTTACTTTAAAGTTGGGACCGTCGGGTTGCGATAACTCAACAGTTCCGTATGGGTATACTTTTGCTACAGTAAATGGTCCAGACCAACGGGTTTTTAGCTTGCCCGAGAAAATTTTCAATCTTGAATTGAAAAGAAGAACTCTGTCACCAACGTTAAAAACGCGGTTCTTTATTTTAGAGTCATGTATCTTCTTAGTCTTTTCTTTATAGATTAAAGAATTCTCGTAAGCTTGATCACGTAGTTCATTTAGCTGAACCTTACGGTGATCACCCGCTGTCTGAATGTCAAAGTTTGCATGTTTCAAAGCCCAGTAGGCTTTGTGCTCTAATTCGATCGGAAGATGACATGTCTTTCCGTACACCAACTTGTATGGAGTACACCCAATGGGTGTCTTATAAGCTGTACGAAAAGCCCAGAGTGCGTCGTCCAATTTGTCCGACCAAGAGGCACGGTTTTCACCAACCGTCCTCTCCAGAATTCTCTTTATGCCTCGATTTGAGACCTCCACCTGCCCACTAGTTTGGGGGTGATATGCAGTAGAAAGACGGTGAGTTACACCATATTTCAGCATTACTCTTGCAAATTGATCATTGCAAAAGTGTGTACCACGATCACTGATAATGGCACGAGGAGTTCCGAAACGAGCAAAGAGAGACTTCAGAAATTTTACAACTACTCGGGCATCATTGGTGGGTAAAGCTTTTGCTTCAACCCATTTAGATAAATAGTCAACAGCCACGAGTATATACTTGTTACCTCTTGAAGATGGGAATGGGCCCATAAAATCAATGCCCCAGATATCAAATATTTCACAGACTTGGATGATGTTTTGAGGCATTTCATCCTTCTTAGAAACATTCCCGTGATGCTGACAAGCATCACAAGTTTTGACAAGTTCTTGGGCATCTTTATAGATGGTGGGCCAGTAAAATCCAGAATCAAACACCTTTTTGGCGGTGTAGTTTGAGCTGTGATGTCCCCCAGTGGGTCCATCATGACATGCTTTGAGGATTTCCATGGCTTCATTACCATGGACACACCGTCGGATGACTTGATCCGCACATATCTTAAAGAGGTAGGGGTCGTCCCAGAAATAGTGTTTAACGTCTTTGAAGAATTTTTTCTTCTGTTGGGACGAAATCCCTTTCACAACGAAATTACCCGCATGGTAGTTTGCAAAATCTGCAAACCATGGGGTAGAAGTATCATCCCTGGTAGAGATTAGATTGAGAGTCTCCAGAGGAAAAGTTTCATTAATTTCTTTTCTCTCGAGAATATTCTGATGAGGATTCTCTAACCGGGATAAGTGATCAGCAGCAAGGTTCTCTGCTCCTTTTTTGTCTCGTATGAGTATATCGAATTCCTGAAGGAGCAGGACCCAACGGAGCAGTCTTGGCTTTGCATCCTGTTTAGTGAACAGGTATTTCAAAGCCGAGTGGTCCGTGTACACCACGCATTTGGTTAGGATTAAGTAAGACCTAAATTTCTCAAAGGCATATACCACAGCTAATAATTCTTTTTCTGTGGTGGTATAATGAACTTGAGCTTCACTCATGGTCTTACTTGCGTAGTGTATTGGCTGAAAATGTTTGGATTTGCGTTGCCCCAGAACTGCACCAATAGCGAAATCGCTAGCATCGCACATAAGTTCGAAGGGTAAGTCCCAGTCGGGGGCAACAAGGATTGGTGCCTCGGTAAGCTTTTTCTTTAAAGTAGAGAAAGCTTCGATGCACTCGGGGGAAAAGATAAAAGGAGCATCCTTTTCAAGAAGATGAGTCATGGGCCGGGCTATTTTGGAGAAATCCTGAATGAATCTCCGATAGAACCCGGCATGGCCAAGGAAACTCCTTATTCCTTTAACAGTGGTGGGATGAGGCAGTTTAGCTATAACATCAATTTTGGCTTTATCGACCTCAATCCCACTTTTTGAAATTTTATGGCCGAGGACAATGCCCTCTTTAACCATAAAATGGCTCTTCTCCCAGTTTAGACAAAGATTAGTGTCTTCACAACGTTGAAGCATCTTTTCTAAATGGGAAAGGCATGAGTCGAAAGAATTCCCAATGACTGAGAAGTCATCCATGAATACCTCCATAGTTTTCCCGATCATGTCGTGGAAAATATCCATCATGCACCTCTGGAAAGTGCCCGGAGCATTGCATAACCCAAAAGGCATGCGATGATAGGCAAATGTTCCGTAAGGGCATGTGAAGGTAGTTTTATCTTGATCCTGTGGATCAATGGGAATCTGGAAGTAACCCGAGAAGCCGTCGAGGAAGCAATAATACTCATTCCCCGCTAGTCTCTCGAGCATCTGATCCATAAAGGGTAGAGGGAAATGGTCTTTGCGGGTGGCTTCATTAAGCTTTCTGTAATCAATACATACTCGCCACCCTGTAACCAAACGAGTTGGTATCAACTCGTTATCCTCATTTGTGACAACCGTGATGCCACCCTTTTTTGGAACACAATGTATTGGGCTAACCCAAGGACTATCTGATATAGGGTAAATCAATCCCGCATCGAGAAGTTTGATAACTTCTTCCTTGATAACTTCGTGGATTTTTGGATTTACCCTTCTTTGATGCTGCACGGTAGGCTTAAAGTCCTCTTCCATTAGGATTTTGTGTGTAAAAAAATCCGGGTTAATACCCTTTATGTCTGAGAGTTTCCAAGCAATTGCTTGCTTGTGGGACTTTAAAACCTTATGCAGCGCGGTTTTCTCCTCATCCTTTAAATCTTTAGCAATAATGACCGGTAACTTATCGTTACCTTCCAAGAATGCATATTCTAGATGAGGAGGCAGGTCCTTAAGTTCGACCTCGGGGAAATCATCAGTTTTCTCAACATTTTTGACTTCCGCGTTATGAAGTTGTGGAGGTAGAACAGGAATGGGAGAGGGATCTTTGTTCAATAACTTCTCGAGGAGAAGTATATCCCTTTCCGGGTCAATCTCTTGGTTATCAATCCCCTCGGGAACTGAATTACTTTTGAGAAAGGCCTCTAATTCCTCAAGGACGAAATCACTTCCCTCAAACGGAGTGAGGGAAGGAGAAGAATTAGCGATTATGGGGTGAGAAGAGGGAGTGGGATTGCCACTCGAAGAACTATCAGCGAAGCCAAGGATTTCTTGAGCATACTCCTCGGATGCAATGTCAATGACATCAATTCGGTTGACCGATTCAGCATCATAATTCGAGGAGTATCTCGAGGTTTGATCAAGGTTGAACGTTATCGCTTCATTGCCAACTCGTAACGTGATTTCCTCATCGAAAACATCGATTAATGCACGACCCGTCCTTAAGAATCCCCTCCCAAGAATGAGAGGAACTCTTGGATCCGCATCGAAATCAACAAAGACAAAGTCTGCCGGAAAATGGAACTTTCCCACTCTTACAAATACGTCCTCGGCAATACCAAGGGGACGTGAAATTGAACGGTCTGCAAGCTCGAGAGTCATGCATGTGGGACTAAGTGCCTGAAGAGAGAGCTTTTTCCAAACTGAGTAGGGCATTAAGTTGATGCTTGCACCAAGATCGGCCAAGGCAAATCAGTCAACCATTCCTGGAAATACACAAGGTATTAGAAATTTTCCAGGATCTCCTAGCTTCGCGGGAAGCTGTTTCAACAGAACTGCAGAGCAGTTCTCATTGAGTGGAGTTCGTGCCATCTCAAACAGTTTTTCTTTATTGCTCAACAGGTTTTTGATTGTCGATGCGAATTTGGGCATTAAAAGAAGAGCATCCGCGAAGCTAATATCGAAGTGTAGTTCTTGAAAAATCTGAAAGAATTTTTCCATCTGATGATTAGCTTTTTCACGGAGCTTCTGGTCTTGCAATCGTGAGGGATATGGAATTGTTGGTTTTGGGTTGGCTTTTGGATTTTCAACAGGACCTTCGGTAGTTTCAAACACAACTCTTTTAGGAGGAGTCGGGACCGGGATAACTGGAGGTGGGACGTCGTCGGTACTTCCATTATGAATAGGAGGTATCGTGTCCGTTGTAACCTCAGCTTCTTTTTCCAGTACCTCGGGAGAAGAGAAAGAGGTAGATGGAGTTTTAGGTCCTTTATATGAAGCTCCACTCCTTGTGGTGATCGCCTTAACATCGCCCCTCGGATTAGCGATCGTGTTGCTAGGTAAAGTACCTGAGCCCGAGGGTCGATCATTTAAAGATTTCTTTATGTCAGAAATTTGGCTGATCAACAACCTGTTGGTTTCTTCCTGTGCTTTCATGAATTGTTTTAACAATTCATCAGAAGAGTTAGGGTTTGGAACAACAGCTGGTGTTTGAACGGGAGGGGTTTGCCCTCGAGTGTTCTGCTGAAACCCTTGATTTTGGAATTGTCCCTGATTAGGGTTTCCATGAAAGTAGCCAGGATTATAATTACTCGGTCCTTGATTTCTATTCCCCTGATTTTGAAAGTTTTGGGGATAACCTTGATTAAAGTGACCTTGGTTAGAATAACCTTGGTTACTTCTGTTTGGGTTTTGGGGACGGTTTTGGGTGTTCTGGTTAAAACCAGGTGGTACAGAGTTCGGACGCCATGGTGGCTCAGCAGGAGGACGATATGGATTGCCTCCTTGGCTAGAGCTACCAGCAATCGCGTTGGTTTCAAATGTGTTATTGTCTGTGGCAGTACAATTATAGTAGGCATGTGGTCCACCACAGGTAACACAAACATCCACTTTCTTCACTTCAGCATGTGAAGGATTCTGTGGGAACGAGACTTTCTTCTGATTGGAGTGAACCAAGGCTTGTATAGCATCCGTGAGTTTATCAATCTTAGCATCGGTACTAGATTGACTCACGGTAGAAGAAGTAGAAGGATCGACCTGTTTATTACGTATGGTTCGAACCTTGGACTTATTTTCAATTATTGCTAAAGCTTCCTTGACAGTACGACTCAAAAAATTCCCTCCTGCTGAGGCATTAAGGGAATCTTGGTCTGCTTGGCTTACTCCGTTATAAAATGTGTCGAGTTGCATTAACTCAGAAAATCCATGGTGGGGGCATTTGCGAAGCAACTCTTTGAATCTATCCCATGCTTCACTGAATGTCTCACCAGGTCTTTGTGAAAACTTGGTGATCTCATTCCTCAGATAGGCAGTTTTGGATGGTGGATAGAATTCATTCACAAATTTCTTAACTAGATCTTCCCATGTTTCTATGGATCAAGGGGGTTGTTTCTCTAGCCAGATTCTGGCTGCTCCCTCGAGAGAAAATGGAAACAGAAGTAGTTTAATAGCCTCCGATGGGACATTCTTATATTTGATGGTGGATGTAATCTTATTAAACCATCTTATATGTGAATGAGGATCGTCCCTTTCGTAACCATAGAACTGATTAGAAGTAACCAGATTAAGTAATCCGGTTTTTAATTCGAAATTATCAGATACTATGGCTGGTACAATAATAGCATCTCCATAACCCTCGATGGGTGCCTGGAGAAGCTCTGACATTGGGCGTTCTTCTGCCATGATGACTGCAGGTTTAGGTTCAGTCTGTATTTGAGTTTCAATTTTTGGGGCAGATTGTGTACGTTTTCGAGGAATACTGACAAGCTCGCGATGAGGACTTGTAGACCTAGAAGAATGTGTGTGCATGTACTAAAAACAAAATTTTCAAAACAAGATCGAGGCAAAACCACAGTAAACTTAACCCAATAATCACAGGTAAAATGGCTTCTTTATAAAAGGTACACCACTTACACGGATATTACGTTAAATTTTTTATCTTATGTTTGGGAACTTATTCTGAAGGTTATTTAATTTATTCACAAGAAAATGTTTTTGGGTATATGTGTATGGGTGAAAACTTGGAAAATATTTTTGGAATCGATTCGTTAACCGAAATCGTTCCTTTAAAATCACTCGCAGGCTAGCGGGAGGAAATAAATGGATTCCTCTTCAGTTCGCAATTTAATGTCAGAACTTACCTTATACCAGCTGTTTCAGGTTGTGATTTTAAAGAAAACGAAGTAATTTAACTTCACGATTTATTTTGTTGTTATTTAATTTTTTTGGTGTTTTTAACACTTTAGGAAAAGTGTTAGTGAACTTTTCAGTTATGATATTTATTTTTACAAAAATTTACAGACTGATGATATTTGTACAGTGAGTTGATATTCAGAACCACGTATGCTTCCAAATTCGTTGTACGCAGCACACCTCCCCGGCAGCGGCGCCAAAATTTGATCAGTGCTGAACCGTCAGATTATTATTAACCAAAGTTAATAAGTCAAAAACAGCTTAGACTAATGCTCCGTGGAGTACAATGTATCCTCGGGTCGTATTTCCCAACGAGGCGTGAAATCTGTAATAAAACGAAATTTGGGATCGGGTGATTATGAATGGGCAAAGGTGAGTTTGATTTATACTACTGATTTATACAATTTAAACAAATAAGAAAATAACTTTAAACAGTTACGGGAACTTAAAAACGTATACAACTTTAAAACTTACGTCTACGCACAGGGAAAAAGGTGAGTTTTAATGAAAATTTAAACTACAGGGGTTAAATTTGAAAATTCTACAAACTTAAACTTAAAAGAAAATTTAATTTAAAAAGAAAATTATTTTTAGATTATTTTAATATTTAATATTAATTATTTAAATAAAAACTATTTATCTATTTAATTTAAAACTATCTTTAATTTAAACTACAAATAATAAAAACTACAAATTAAACTAAAAACTTGCAAAAATATTTTTTAAAACTTAAATGAACTTGAAGAAAGTATAAAAAATTAAAAATAAATATTTTTGTCTTTTTATGTGTTTTTTATTAATTAATTACTAAGTATTTTAATTAAACTAAATAAACTATTTTAAGTTACTAAAATTACCAAAATGACTTATAAAATTATGAAAAAATTTATAAAACTAATTAACTATCTCAGGAATCCTAAAAAATTATAAAATTATTCTAAAAATTATATTTAGGCTAATTTAATAATTAATTACTTATTTATTATTTAAGATCTATTTAACTAATTTTAATTAAAGAAAATAGGAAATGAACAGTAACAATTAGGAAATTATTTTTTACAAAGACCCTATGGTCTATAAGACTTTTAAAAAATATAAAAAGATGTTGTTATTAACTAAAAATTATTAAAACTATTTAATTACCTAATATTATTTAATTACTAATTTAATTCGGATTAATTAAAATAATTAGTATTTGAAAAGTAAAAATTATGAAAAAATTACTGCTAGTATATTAAGTGATGAAAAGCTTAGGAAAAATAAGCTTGGTACTACAGCTTATCCAAATAAGCAGTTATAAGCCAAAACATCTTATTTAAGCTTATATCCCAAAAATGGTGTTAAGTATATTGTTTAGGGAAAGGATGACGGAACTGGTGCCCCAGAGCTACTGGAAGGGGTGTGGGGTTGTTATGCATGCTACTATCCTAGAGGTCCCAGGTTCGAATCCCACCCACACCCAATTTTTTTATTTTTTTTATTTTTTTTAATTTTCTTTTTACAAAACTATTAAAACACTAAAAATAAACAACTTTTAAAAACACAACTTTTTTATAAAAGCCAAATAAGCTCAGAATGAGCTTATTTGCTCAACAGTTGGTTTAAAAAGCCAAACTTGGATTTTTAAGTTGCAATAAGCTACAAATAAGCTACAATCTAAAAACTAAAACTTAATAAGCTACAAACAAGTTAAGTATACTGGAAAATAAGCAGAAACAAGCATGGAGTACACTGAATGAGCTTATAAGCTGGAATAAGCCACACCAAAATACCACAGACCACAACAGGTCAAAAGTATGAACTTGCAGCCCTCTGTGGGGTCTACAAGAGGGTTCAAAGGTCCAATTTTATTCTTGGTATGAAAAGTTGGTCAGGTTAGCTTCCCAATAAGCCAATAAGCAGAGCTTATGGCTTATTAATTAGCTGTTGGTGAGCTTGTGAAATCGGGTCCAAAGGCTGAGTGCTCAGTATACAATATCAAAGTGGACAAAGTTCAAGGCTTATTTCATGTGGGGTCCACTAAGGTTAAAAACTTAAGCTTAGTTGAATAAGCTAGTCTGCTAGCTTGTGAGAAATTTGGAAGCTAAAACAAGGCTTGGGGCCCACTTATGTGGCCACAATCCACCACCAAAGGTGGTGGTGTGGTGGTGAGTAACTGATGCACAGGGCAATCAGTTCCCCTGCAGGTCTCTTTGAGGCCTTGTGGGACCCATTAAAAAAATTCCAAAAATTTTGATAAAATTACTAAAAATCAACAAGCTGGTAGTGAGAAAGCTTGTAAAATCTCAGGTGCTAATTCCTAGAATCAAGATAATTACAGACCTCCAAAGTTTGAACAATTTCACATAAACAAGTTTTTGACTTTTCAAGATTTGTAACCCATTTGACTTTTGTGAATTTTAGCCTATACCTACTGATTAGATTTGATGTTTTAAGATGTTATGAGGCTACTTTAATCTATCTTTTTAGTTTTTAAACCAAATCCAAGGTTATGATAACCTAAAATCTTGACAGTCCACAGTTATGAGATTTGAGAATGATATTGACTTTTTTTATCAAAAGGGTAATGGTTTTTGTGATTTGGTTAACTATCCTAGACCTATTGTGACTTGTTCAAACAGCAAATAACAACAAGTAAGCTTTGGAACATAAGGTAAGAAGCTGATCCAAACACCCCTTAAATAATTATCTGAGATGATTTTTCAAAGAGACTCAAGTAATTTTGATGTGCAATTGAGCAATTATGTTTAAGACTTGTTCACAAACACTTAATAAGTAGATTTCAGTCAACAACAATAACTTCCAATAAGTACAGTACAAAATCTAATATAGAAAATTTTAACAATACACTAAGAATTTTGCACAACTGATCCAACACTTATAAGTTTAAGATATCTAACACCTAATTTTACCATAATAAGCATAATAACACCTAAGTTAACACAAATACACAGTTTCACACAATACACAGTAGAATCACAACATTCAAAGAGAAAACTTACAATTTGCATTCCAGCAGAAAACCAAAAACAAGGATCAATTACTACTCCTATTAACCTTCCACAAGGTTTCTAACCCAGAGGCAATCCAATATAAACCTTGCTCCATGCTTTCTTCATGAATTTTTGATTTTTATTTTATTTTTCTTTATATTTTTTTATATTTTTCTGTTTTAGTAAGATTATTAATTTTAACTATTCTAATAGTTTAAACTAGTTGGTATAAGGACTTATATGAGATTATAAGCCTTATAACAACATATATAACAACTGTTTAAGTTAAACATGAAAATTGGAAATTTTAAAATTGCAAATACTACAAATAAATATGAAACTGAGATTAAAGCTTGAAATAAGTTTTATTATAACCTTAGAACCTTAGTACAATATTTGGAAACTTAAATTTGAACTGAAATTATAAATTACAACTTAAACGACATACATTGATTAAAACTAAAAAACTATATCAACTTCCTCAGCCTCTTGCTCCTTTTATAGCCTTCAATACTGTTCCAGATGTCCTCATGAGCATTTCCCACCACTTTTGAGCCTTGATACGTGTCCAATTGATGGTGACTGTTCAAATGGACTTTGGCGCCAAAATCCCAAAGGTTGCTTGCAGCTTGATATTAGAGCATTAAATGCATTTAGGATATTTGTGATGTTATAGGGGACAATTTGGAGAGTAGGGGTGATTGATGTGATGGTTGCAGGGTAGGGGTGTGGTGGAGATGGTGGGTATAGTATCTGGCCTCTCCTAGGGTAAACCTAGGAGGTGGGTTTTGTTGAGGAGGTGACAGAGGGGGGGGGGTTGAGGTGGAAAGGTGATGGCAAGTGGGGGTGGTGTATGGTGGATGGTGATGCAGCAGGTGAGGAGGGGGGAGAGGTTGAAGAAGGTGGATGTGGAGTCAACGCGGGTCAATGCCCGTGATAACAAAAAGGGGAATGGGCTCAGGTTCTTTTGGGCTTGGGAAAGAAATAGCAGGCCTAGGTTTTGGTTATTTTGGATTTGGAATTGGATTTTGTTATTTTTTTTTTGATCCGTTTGGTTTTGTAAAGTTTAGCCCAAGGACTAAACTTGTAAAATCTGAATTCCAGGGACCAAACTTGAAACTTTTCCAAATTATATCACAAAGGACCTTTCTTGCCATTTAAAATATTATAAGGACCTTTTTTAATTTTTTTCCAAAATAAAACAACCGGGGACCATTTTTGCCAAATTTATAAAGTTTGAGGGTAGAAAGTGTAATTTTCCAAAAGTTAATAAAAAATGACTTGATTTGTTAATTATGAATAGTACAAGGGTATATTTTGATAATTTTCCATTTTTAAATACCCAGGGACTATTTTTTGCCATTTTTGAAACTTCAGGGACCAATTTTGTAATTTCCTCAAACTTTTTATCCAGGGATTAATTATGATACTTTTTGAATTCCCAAGGACTAAAATTGACTTTTCTTTCCAAAATAAACTACCAGGGACTAAAACTGACAAGTTTTGAAACTTGGGGGACCTGTTTTGCCATTTGTGCAAATTTTGAACTTTCAAGGATAAAATTTGTTATTTCATGATTCCTGGGGGACTTTTGTTGACATTTCTTTAAAATAATTTTCCCAGGGACCATTTCTGACATTTCTTGAAAGTTCAGGGACTGATTCTGCCAATTGTGCAAACTTTGCACGTTTTTCATCTGTTTTCAATCCTTTTGCACCTGAAACATATAAAAACACATTTCAAAGATATTTATAGTATTATGTGGTGTTTCTGTGTGTTTTTAACTATTTTTTGTATTTTAAACAGGACAAAAATGATGAGTTTTTATGAACTCATCAATCCCCTACACTTAACTATTGCTAGTCCCTAGCAATCTGGCATCCACTAAAAACCCATTTTTAAAATTTAATGGATTTTTGATATCTCTTTACCAGACAGCCATTACTTCTGGAGTAGCCAGGTGTGAAAACTGTGGTACACCTGATAACCGTGTGATTTTGAGCAAACCACCAGCTGTCAACGGATTTGATTAGTCTTTACCAAAAGCCGTTTGCTTCTGGACTAGCCAACTCTTGATGGACTAAGTCAACATCTTGGTGAGCTGATTACCAATTATGGATTTTCACTGCCTTTACCACAAGCCATAACCTTGCGGGCTAGCCAACTCATTTGCTTTATGGGATATGGGGAGTTGAGGAACCATACAATTTTTGGCAAATTGCAAGCCATAAACGGGTTTGAGTTATCTTTACCAAGAGCCGTTTGCTCCTGGATTAGCCAGTCCTTGTGTGGATTAGACATGGTGGACTAATAACCATTTGTTGTGTTAATGCCAAGTACTTCATTAGGTGAAAATTTTGAAAAAATTTTCAAATTTTTGGCAAAAACGGGGGTACTAGATGTATAATGTGATTAAATTCGCTAGAATTTCCCCCCCTACACTTAGAAATGAATATTGTCCTCAATATTCAAAGTTCCGGCTATTATGCCGATTCTTTGAACGTAAAAAGGTAATATTACAAGCTAAATGTAGGAACAACTTTTATTTTATTTTTGTATTTTTTTATTTTTATTCTATGTACTTTATTTACAGTAGGGCAACTCCCCTACACTTGGGTGATACACATGGGTGAAAACCCATGTTTATACTACTGTTTTTGATTTTTTTACTTTTCTAAATGTTTTTGTATTTTTAAATTTTATATATATGTACAAAAGAAAGAAAATTCCTTACAACTGCCCCTCGAAAGGGAATCTGGGTTTGTCAGAGCTCAGTAACTGTAAACAGCCAACAACCAAATGTTGTAACTAAGGGACTAATCAAACTGGGCAAGTTGTGTGCAAAGGAAAAATATTTTTGTATTTTATATTGTTTATGTAATCACTACCTCCCAGGCTTGTGTCAGGTTTACCACGCTAGCTAATCACTTGTGAATGATTAACTGTAATAAATATGTCCTGACAGCTAGGGAGTTGAATGATAAAGTATATAACATACATACAAGGATAGATATTTGAACAAAAATTTACAAAATTTCATTATTATTTATGTACATGATACTAATGTTTTTGTTTTCCGAGTCACTAGCTTGACTCGACCCCGTATTAATTAGTCCGTGGGGAAAGTTTGGAGATCTGGGACAACCACTTGTGGTATGTCCCCTCCAAAGTAGTGTTTCAAACGATGTCCATTTACTTTAAAGTTGGGACCGTCGGGTTGCGATAACTCAACAGTTCCGTATGGGTATACTTTTGCTACAGTAAATGGTCCAGACCAACGGGTTTTTAGCTTGCCCGAGAAAATTTTCAATCTTGAATTGAAAAGAAGAACTCTGTCACCAACGTTAAAAACGCGGTTCTTTATTTTAGAGTCATGTATCTTCTTAGTCTTTTCTTTATAGATTAAAGAATTCTCGTAAGCTTGATCACGTAGTTCATTTAGCTGAACCTTACGGTGATCACCCGCTGTCTGAATGTCAAAGTTTGCATGTTTCAAAGCCCAGTAGGCTTTGTGCTCTAATTCGATCGGAAGATGACATGTCTTTCCGTACACCAACTTGTATGGAGTACACCCAATGGGTGTCTTATAAGCTGTACGAAAAGCCCAGAGTGCGTCGTCCAATTTGTCCGACCAAGAGGCACGGTTTTCACCAACCGTCCTCTCCAGAATTCTCTTTATGCCTCGATTTGAGACCTCCACCTGCCCACTAGTTTGGGGGTGATATGCAGTAGAAAGACGGTGAGTTACACCATATTTCAGCATTACTCTTGCAAATTGATCATTGCAAAAGTGTGTACCACGATCACTGATAATGGCACGAGGAGTTCCGAAACGAGCAAAGAGAGACTTCAGAAATTTTACAACTACTCGGGCATCATTGGTGGGTAAAGCTTTTGCTTCAACCCATTTAGATAAATAGTCAACAGCCACGAGTATATACTTGTTACCTCTTGAAGATGGGAATGGGCCCATAAAATCAATGCCCCAGATATCAAATATTTCACAGACTTGGATGATGTTTTGAGGCATTTCATCCTTCTTAGAAACATTCCCGTGATGCTGACAAGCATCACAAGTTTTGACAAGTTCTTGGGCATCTTTATAGATGGTGGGCCAGTAAAATCCAGAATCAAACACCTTTTTGGCGGTGTAGTTTGAGCTGTGATGTCCCCCAGTGGGTCCATCATGACATGCTTTGAGGATTTCCATGGCTTCATTACCATGGACACACCGTCGGATGACTTGATCCGCACATATCTTAAAGAGGTAGGGGTCGTCCCAGAAATAGTGTTTAACGTCTTTGAAGAATTTTTTCTTCTGTTGGGACGAAATCCCTTTCACAACGAAATTACCCGCATGGTAGTTTGCAAAATCTGCAAACCATGGGGTAGAAGTATCATCCCTGGTAGAGATTAGATTGAGAGTCTCCAGAGGAAAAGTTTCATTAATTTCTTTTCTCTCGAGAATATTCTGATGAGGATTCTCTAACCGGGATAAGTGATCAGCAGCAAGGTTCTCTGCTCCTTTTTTGTCTCGTATGAGTATATCGAATTCCTGAAGGAGCAGGACCCAACGGAGCAGTCTTGGCTTTGCATCCTGTTTAGTGAACAGGTATTTCAAAGCCGAGTGGTCCGTGTACACCACGCATTTGGTTAGGATTAAGTAAGACCTAAATTTCTCAAAGGCATATACCACAGCTAATAATTCTTTTTCTGTGGTGGTATAATGAACTTGAGCTTCACTCATGGTCTTACTTGCGTAGTGTATTGGCTGAAAATGTTTGGATTTGCGTTGCCCCAGAACTGCACCAATAGCGAAATCGCTAGCATCGCACATAAGTTCGAAGGGTAAGTCCCAGTCGGGGGCAACAAGGATTGGTGCCTCGGTAAGCTTTTTCTTTAAAGTAGAGAAAGCTTCGATGCACTCGGGGGAAAAGATAAAAGGAGCATCCTTTTCAAGAAGATGAGTCATGGGCCGGGCTATTTTGGAGAAATCCTGAATGAATCTCCGATAGAACCCGGCATGGCCAAGGAAACTCCTTATTCCTTTAACAGTGGTGGGATGAGGCAGTTTAGCTATAACATCAATTTTGGCTTTATCGACCTCAATCCCACTTTTTGAAATTTTATGGCCGAGGACAATGCCCTCTTTAACCATAAAATGGCTCTTCTCCCAGTTTAGACAAAGATTAGTGTCTTCACAACGTTGAAGCATCTTTTCTAAATGGGAAAGGCATGAGTCGAAAGAATTCCCAATGACTGAGAAGTCATCCATGAATACCTCCATAGTTTTCCCGATCATGTCGTGGAAAATATCCATCATGCACCTCTGGAAAGTGCCCGGAGCATTGCATAACCCAAAAGGCATGCGATGATAGGCAAATGTTCCGTAAGGGCATGTGAAGGTAGTTTTATCTTGATCCTGTGGATCAATGGGAATCTGGAAGTAACCCGAGAAGCCGTCGAGGAAGCAATAATACTCATTCCCCGCTAGTCTCTCGAGCATCTGATCCATAAAGGGTAGAGGGAAATGGTCTTTGCGGGTGGCTTCATTAAGCTTTCTGTAATCAATACATACTCGCCACCCTGTAACCAAACGAGTTGGTATCAACTCGTTATCCTCATTTGTGACAACCGTGATGCCACCCTTTTTTGGAACACAATGTATTGGGCTAACCCAAGGACTATCTGATATAGGGTAAATCAATCCCGCATCGAGAAGTTTGATAACTTCTTCCTTGATAACTTCGTGGATTTTTGGATTTACCCTTCTTTGATGCTGCACGGTAGGCTTAAAGTCCTCTTCCATTAGGATTTTGTGTGTAAAAAAATCCGGGTTAATACCCTTTATGTCTGAGAGTTTCCAAGCAATTGCTTGCTTGTGGGACTTTAAAACCTTATGCAGCGCGGTTTTCTCCTCATCCTTTAAATCTTTAGCAATAATGACCGGTAACTTATCGTTACCTTCCAAGAATGCATATTCTAGATGAGGAGGCAGGTCCTTAAGTTCGACCTCGGGGAAATCATCAGTTTTCTCAACATTTTTGACTTCCGCGTTATGAAGTTGTGGAGGTAGAACAGGAATGGGAGAGGGATCTTTGTTCAATAACTTCTCGAGGAGAAGTATATCCCTTTCCGGGTCAATCTCTTGGTTATCAATCCCCTCGGGAACTGAATTACTTTTGAGAAAGGCCTCTAATTCCTCAAGGACGAAATCACTTCCCTCAAACGGAGTGAGGGAAGGAGAAGAATTAGCGATTATGGGGTGAGAAGAGGGAGTGGGATTGCCACTCGAAGAACTATCAGCGAAGCCAAGGATTTCCTGAGCATACTCCTCGGATGCAATGTCAATGACATCAATTCGGTTGACCGATTCAGCATCATAATTCGAGGAGTATCTTGAGGTTTGATCAAGGTTGAACGTTATCGCTTCAGTGCCAACTCGTAACGTGATTTCCTCATCGAAAACATCGATTAATGCACGACCCGTCCTTAAGAATCCCCTCCCAAGAATGAGAGGAACTCTTGGATCCGCATCGAAATCAACAACGACAAAGTCTGCCGGAAAATGGAACTTTCCCACTCTTACAAATACGTCCTCGGCAATACCAAGGGGACGTGAAATTGAACGGTCTGCAAGCTCGAGAGTCATGCATGTGGGACTAAGTGCCTGAAGAGAGAGCTTTTTCCAAACTGAGTAGGGCATTAAGTTGATGCTTGCACCAAGATCGGCCAAGGCAAATCAGTCAACCATTCCTGGAAATACACAAGGTATTAGAAATTTTCCAGGATCTCCTAGCTTCGCGGGAAGCTGTTTCAACAGAACTGCAGAGCAGTTCTCATTGAGTGGAGTTCGTGCCATCTCAAACAGTTTTTCTTTATTGCTCAACAGGTTTTTGATTGTCGATGCGAATTTGGGCATTAAAAGAAGAGCATCCGCGAAGCTAATATCGAAGTGTAGTTCTTGAAAAATCTGAAAGAATTTTTCCATCTGATGATTAGCTTTTTCACGGAGCTTCTGGTCTTGCAATCGTGAGGGATATGGAATTGTTGGTTTTGGGTTGGCTTTTGGATTTTCAACAGGACCTTCGGTAGTTTCAAACACAACTCTTTTAGGAGGAGTCGGGACCGGGATAACTGGAGGTGGGACGTCGTCGGTACTTCCATTATGAATAGGAGGTATCGTGTCCGTTGTAACCTCAGCTTCTTTTTCCAGTACCTCGGGAGAAGAGAAAGAGGTAGATGGAGTTTTAGGTCCTTTATATGAAGCTCCACTCCTTGTGGTGATCGCCTTAACATCGCCCCTCGGATTAGCGATCGTGTTGCTAGGTAAAGTACCTGAGCCCGAGGGTCGATCATTTAAAGATTTCTTTATGTCAGAAATTTGGCTGATCAACAACCTGTTGGTTTCTTCCTGTGCTTTCATGAATTGTTTTAACAATTCATCAGAAGAGTTAGGGTTTGGAACAACAGCTGGTGTTTGAACGGGAGGGGTTTGCCCTCGAGTGTTCTGCTGAAACCCTTGATTTTGGAATTGTCCCTGATTAGGGTTTCCATGAAAGTAGCCAGGATTATAATTACTCGGTCCTTGATTTCTATTCCCCTGATTTTGAAAGTTTTGGGGATAACCTTGATTAAAGTGACCTTGGTTAGAATAACCTTGGTTACTTCTGTTTGGGTTTTGGGGACGGTTTTGGGTGTTCTGGTTAAAACCAGGTGGTACAGAGTTCGGACGCCATGGTGGCTCAGCAGGAGGACGATATGGATTGCCTCCTTGGCTAGAGCTACCAGCAATCGCGTTGGTTTCAAATGTGTTATTGTCTGTGGCAGTACAATTATAGTAGGCATGTGGTCCACCACAGGTAACACAAACATCCACTTTCTTCACTTCAGCATGTGAAGGATTCTGTGGGAACGAGACTTTCTTCTGATTGGAGTGAACCAAGGCTTGTATAGCATCCGTGAGTTTATCAATCTTAGCATCGGTACTAGATTGACTCACGGTAGAAGAAGTAGAAGGATCGACCTGTTTATTACGTATGGTTCGAACCTTGGACTTATTTTCAATTATTGCTAAAGCTTCCTTGACAGTACGACTCAAAAAATTCCCTCCTGCTGAGGCATTAAGGGAATCTTGGTCTGCTTGGCTTACTCCGTTATAAAATGTGTCGAGTTGCATTAACTCAGAAAATCCATGGTGGGGGCATTTGCGAAGCAACTCTTTGAATCTATCCCATGCTTCACTGAATGTCTCACCAGGTCTTTGTGAAAACTTGGTGATCTCATTCCTCAGATAGGCAGTTTTGGATGGTGGATAGAATTCATTCACAAATTTCTTAACTAGATCTTCCCATGTTTCTATGGATCAAGGGGGTTGTTTCTCTAGCCAGATTCTGGCTGCTCCCTCGAGAGAAAATGGAAACAGAAGTAGTTTAATAGCCTCCGATGGGACATTCTTATATTTGATGGTGGATGTAATCTTATTAAACCATCTTATATGTGAATGAGGATCGTCCCTTTCGTAACCATAGAACTGATTAGAAGTAACCAGATTAAGTAATCCGGTTTTTAATTCGAAATTATCAGATACTATGGCTGGTACAATAATAGCATCTCCATAACCCTCGATGGGTGCCTGGAGAAGCTCTGACATTGGGCGTTCTTCTGCCATGATGACTGCAGGTTTAGGTTCAGTCTGTATTTGAGTTTCAATTTTTGGGGCAGATTGTGTACGTTTTCGAGGAATACTGACAAGCTCGCGATGAGGACTTGTAGACCTAGAAGAATGTGTGTGCATGTACTAAAAACAAAATTTTCAAAACAAGATCG
Organism: Artemisia argyi; assembly: GCA_030686995.1. NCBI lineage: Eukaryota > Viridiplantae > Streptophyta > Magnoliopsida > Asterales > Asteraceae > Artemisia > Artemisia argyi. Next base: position 63,320,019 of record CM060685.1, read on the forward strand.
AGGCAAAACCACAGTAAACTTAACCCAATAATCACAGGTAAAATGGCTTCTTTATAAAAGGTACACCACTTACACGGATATTACGTTAAATTTTTTATCTTATGTTTGGGAACTTATTCTGAAGGTTATTTAATTTATTCACAAGAAAATGTTTTTGGGTATATGTGTATGGGTGAAAACTTGGAAAATATTTTTGGAATCGATTCGTTAACCGAAATCGTTCCTTTAAAATCACTCGCAGGCTAGCGGGAGGAAATAAATGGATTCCTCTTCAGTTCGCAATTTAATGTCAGAACTTACCTTATACCAGCTGTTTCAGGTTGTGATTTTAAAGAAAACGAAGTAATTTAACTTCACGATTTATTTTGTTGTTATTTAATTTTTTTGGTGTTTTTAACACTTTAGGAAAAGTGTTAGTGAACTTTTCAGTTATGATATTTATTTTTACAAAAATTTACAGACTGATGATATTTGTACAGTGAGTTGATATTCAGAACCACGTATGCTTCCAAATTCGTTGTACGCAGCACACCTCCCCGGCAGCGGCGCCAAAATTTGATCAGTGCTGAACCGTCAGATTATTATTAACCAAAGTTAATAAGTCAAAAACAGCTTAGACTAATGCTCCGTGGAGTACAATGTATCCTCGGGTCGTATTTCCCAACGAGGCGTGAAATCTGTAATAAAACGAAATTTGGGATCGGGTGATTATGAATGGGCAAAGGTGAGTTTGATTTATACTACTGATTTATACAATTTAAACAAATAAGAAAATAACTTTAAACAGTTACGGGAACTTAAAAACGTATACAACTTTAAAACTTACGTCTACGCACAGGGAAAAAGGTGAGTTTTAATGAAAATTTAAACTACAGGGGTTAAATTTGAAAATTCTACAAACTTAAACTTAAAAGAAAATTTAATTTAAAAAGAAAATTATTTTTAGATTATTTTAATATTTAATATTAATTATTTAAATAAAAACTATTTATCTATTTAATTTAAAACTATCTTTAATTTAAACTACAAATAATAAAAACTACAAATTAAACTAAAAACTTGCAAAAATATTTTTTAAAACTTAAATGAACTTGAAGAAAGTATAAAAAATTAAAAATAAATATTTTTGTCTTTTTATGTGTTTTTTATTAATTAATTACTAAGTATTTTAATTAAACTAAATAAACTATTTTAAGTTACTAAAATTACCAAAATGACTTATAAAATTATGAAAAAATTTATAAAACTAATTAACTATCTCAGGAATCCTAAAAAATTATAAAATTATTCTAAAAATTATATTTAGGCTAATTTAATAATTAATTACTTATTTATTATTTAAGATCTATTTAACTAATTTTAATTAAAGAAAATAGGAAATGAACAGTAACAATTAGGAAATTATTTTTTACAAAGACCCTATGGTCTATAAGACTTTTAAAAAATATAAAAAGATGTTGTTATTAACTAAAAATTATTAAAACTATTTAATTACCTAATATTATTTAATTACTAATTTAATTCGGATTAATTAAAATAATTAGTATTTGAAAAGTAAAAATTATGAAAAAATTACTGCTAGTATATTAAGTGATGAAAAGCTTAGGAAAAATAAGCTTGGTACTACAGCTTATCCAAATAAGCAGTTATAAGCCAAAACATCTTATTTAAGCTTATATCCCAAAAATGGTGTTAAGTATATTGTTTAGGGAAAGGATGACGGAACTGGTGCCCCAGAGCTACTGGAAGGGGTGTGGGGTTGTTATGCATGCTACTATCCTAGAGGTCCCAGGTTCGAATCCCACCCACACCCAATTTTTTTATTTTTTTTTATTTTTTTTAATTTTCTTTTTACAAAACTATTAAAACACTAAAAATAAACAACTTTTAAAAACACAACTTTTTTATAAAAGCCAAATAAGCTCAGAATGAGCTTATTTGCTCAACAGTTGGTTTAAAAAGCCAAACTTGGATTTTTAAGTTGCAATAAGCTACAAATAAGCTACAATCTAAAAACTAAAACTTAATAAGCTACAAACAAGTTAAGTATACTGGAAAATAAGCAGAAACAAGCATGGAGTACACTGAATGAGCTTATAAGCTGGAATAAGCCACACCAAAATACCACAGACCACAACAGGTCAAAAGTATGAACTTGCAGCCCTCTGTGGGGTCTACAAGAGGGTTCAAAGGTCCAATTTTATTCTTGGTATGAAAAGTTGGTCAGGTTAGCTTCCCAATAAGCCAATAAGCAGAGCTTATGGCTTATTAATTAGCTGTTGGTGAGCTTGTGAAATCGGGTCCAAAGGCTGAGTGCTCAGTATACAATATCAAAGTGGACAAAGTTCAAGGCTTATTTCATGTGGGGTCCACTAAGGTTAAAAACTTAAGCTTAGTTGAATAAGCTAGTCTGCTAGCTTGTGAGAAATTTGGAAGCTAAAACAAGGCTTGGGGCCCACTTATGTGGCCACAATCCACCACCAAAGGTGGTGGTGTGGTGGTGAGTAACTGATGCACAGGGCAATCAGTTCCCCTGCAGGTCTCTTTGAGGCCTTGTGGGACCCATTAAAAAAATTCCAAAAATTTTGATAAAATTACTAAAAATCAACAAGCTGGTAGTGAGAAAGCTTGTAAAATCTCAGGTGCTAATTCCTAGAATCAAGATAATTACAGACCTCCAAAGTTTGAACAATTTCACATAAACAAGTTTTTGACTTTTCAAGATTTGTAACCCATTTGACTTTTGTGAATTTTAGCCTATACCTACTGATTAGATTTGATGTTTTAAGATGTTATGAGGCTACTTTAATCTATCTTTTTAGTTTTTAAACCAAATCCAAGGTTATGATAACCTAAAATCTTGACAGTCCACAGTTATGAGATTTGAGAATGATATTGACTTTTTTTATCAAAAGGGTAATGGTTTTTGTGATTTGGTTAACTATCCTAGACCTATTGTGACTTGTTCAAACAGCAAATAACAACAAGTAAGCTTTGGAACATAAGGTAAGAAGCTGATCCAAACACCCCTTAAATAATTATCTGAGATGATTTTTCAAAGAGACTCAAGTAATTTTGATGTGCAATTGAGCAATTATGTTTAAGACTTGTTCACAAACACTTAATAAGTAGATTTCAGTCAACAACAATAACTTCCAATAAGCACAGTACAAAATCTAATATAGAAAATTTTAACAATACACTAAGAATTTTGCACAACTGATCCAACACTTATAAGTTTAAGATATCTAACACCTAATTTTACCATAATAAGCATAATAACACCTAAGTTAACACAAATACACAGTTTCACACAATACACAGTAGAATCACAACATTCAAAGAGAAAACTTACAATTTGCATTCCAGCAGAAAACCAAAAACAAGGATCAATTACTACTCCTATTAACCTTCCACAAGGTTTCTAACCCAGAGGCAATCCAATATAAACCTTGCTCCATGCTTTCTTCATGAATTTTTGATTTTTATTTTATTTTTCTTTATATTTTTTTATATTTTTCTGTTTTAGTAAGATTATTAATTTTAACTATTCTAATAGTTTAAACTAGTTGGTATAAGGACTTATATGAGATTATAAGCCTTATAACAACATATATAACAACTGTTTAAGTTAAACATGAAAATTGGAAATTTTAAAATTGCAAATACTACAAATAAATATGAAACTGAGATTAAAGCTTGAAATAAGTTTTATTATAACCTTAGAACCTTAGTACAATATTTGGAAACTTAAATTTGAACTGAAATTATAAATTACAACTTAAACGACATACATTGATTAAAACTAAAAAACTATATCAACTTCCTCAGCCTCTTGCTCCTTTTATAGCCTTCAATACTGTTCCAGATGTCCTCATGAGCATTTCCCACCACTTTTGAGCCTTGATACGTGTCCAATTGATGGTGACTGTTCAAATGGACTTTGGCGCCAAAATCCCAAAGGTTGCTTGCAGCTTGATATTAGAGCATTAAATGCATTTAGGATATTTGTGATGTTATAGGGGACAATTTGGAGAGTAGGGGTGATTGATGTGATGGTTGCAGGGTAGGGGTGTGGTGGAGATGGTGGGTATAGTATCTGGCCTCTCCTAGGGTAAACCTAGGAGGTGGGTTTTGTTGAGGAGGTGACAGAGGGGGGGGTTGAGGTGGAAAGGTGATGGCAAGTGGGGGTGGTGTATGGTGGATGGTGATGCAGCAGGTGAGGAGGGGGGAGAGGTTGAAGAAGGTGGATGTGGAGTCAACGCGGGTCAATGCCCGTGATAACAAAAAGGGGAATGGGCTCAGGTTCTTTTGGGCTTGGGAAAGAAATAGCAGGCCTGGGTTTTGGTTATTTTGGATTTGGAATTGGATTTTGTTATTTTTTTTTTGATCCGTTTGGTTTTGTAAAGTTTAGCCCAAGGACTAAACTTGTAAAATCTGAATTCCAGGGACCAAACTTGAAACTTTTCCAAATTATATCACAAAGGACCTTTCTTGCCATTTAAAATATTATAAGGACCTTTTTTTTAATTTTTTTCCAAAATAAAACAACCGGGGACCATTTTTGCCAAATTTATAAAGTTTGAGGGTAGAAAGTGTAATTTTCCAAAAGTTAATCAAAAATGACTTGATTTGTTAATTATGAATAGTACAAGGGTATATTTTGATAATTTTCCATTTTTAAATACCCAGGGACTATTTTTTGCCATTTTTGAAACTTCAGGGACCAATTTTGTAATTTCCTCAAACTTTTTATCCAGGGATTAATTATGATACTTTTTGAATTCCCAAGGACTAAAATTGACTTTTCTTTCCAAAATAAACTACCAGGGACTAAAACTGACAAGTTTTGAAACTTGGGGGACCTGTTTTGCCATTTGTGCAAATTTTGAACTTTCAAGGATAAAATTTGTTATTTCATGATTCCTGGGGGACTTTTGTTGACATTTCTTCAAAATAATTTTCCCAGGGACCATTTCTGACATTTCTTGAAAGTTCAGGGACTGATTCTGCCAATTGTGCAAACTTTGCACGTTTTTCATCTGTTTTCAATCCTTTTGCACCTGAAACATATAAAAACACATTTCAAAGATATTTATAGTATTATGTGGTGTTTCTGTGTGTTTTTAACTGTTTTTTGTATTTTAAACAGGACAAAAATGATGAGTTTTTATGAACTCATCAATCATACATAACCTTATCTATCTTTAGACCATTAGTTATGATCATCAGCCATGGTTTACTTCTCTTCAATCCTTTTCTTCAATTCCAAATCTTACAACTCATCCATGTGATTAATCAAACCAAAAGCCCGCCACTGTACAACAACTTATCGCTGCAGCTTCTGGTAGATGTAGCCACGCGTCAGAACAAGAAGAGAAAGAGTTTAAGGTTAATTGTTTATTGGTTGGAACTTGAGTGAGATTTTGTGTTATTATAAGTTTAATTTTATTAAGGTTAATTGATGTGTTTTGTTTTCTTATATCTTTGTTTTCCTTTTTACTGATTTTACTGTTTATATTATAAAGAAGCTGAAATTAATCAACACCATATGAACCAGCTTTGTTTTGTGTAATTTTTCAAAGGATGTTGTTTTATTTTGATTTGTTGGTGTTCAAAAACTTTTTTTAATGTTAATATAGGGGTGATGGGATTACCGATTAAAATTCTAACCGGCTTATTTTTTGTGATTAAAACTGTTTAAGCTTATTTTGAAGGCTTACGAGCTTATGTGGTTTCGTCTTATGTTTCATAAGACTATTTTTTCAAGCTTATTGTGAAATTTGTGGGCTTATATAAACTTAGATAAGCCAACAGGTTATGAAACATAAACTAAAACCACATGAGCTCATATCAAGGGCGAAGCTTAGTTAGGACCGGGAAGGGTCCTGGCCCCCTAGGCTTAAGCCCGTTAGTATATTATTTCGCGATTTCATGTGTTAAAATTTTCTTTTTTCCATCTCGGCCCTCCCATATAATGTTTTTCCGGAAAAAAAATGTTTCAACACTCCCACAAAATTTTTTCTAGCTCTGCCACCGGCTCATATGCTCAAAAATAAGCTTAGACGTACAAACACCTTATAAAAAGCATAACCAGTTTTAACAAATGAACATTTGTCTTGTGGGTTTCTATATTCTAACCCCACTTAGTTGTATAACCAAGAATGATAAGCTCAAAAATTGATTTGTTTGATAAATATGTGAAGCATAAGTTGTACTGTTAAAACGTGATTCGAAACTTAGTTTTGTGATTTGTTAGCTGATATATCTCATGTGGAATCTTTGTCATTCAACCTTTATTTCATCCAGGCACATACTTAGTGTTTTTAAGTATGTTTCTTCATCTACGTCATGGCGTCATTTATATGACTATATACGAATAGCAAAATGCAAAATATTTCATAATAAAATAGAACCTAATACTTATCCTAAACAACAGTTTATCTGTGCAGATTATAGGTTAAAGGTGGCAATTTAAGCCTGTGTATTTGTGAACGGGTCAATCCGGGTTATACTTTAATGTAACGCATCAAATGGGTAAAGTTCAAATATTTAATTAATATGGAATGGGTTTAACGGGAACGTCTTCTAATAATCCCGATAGGGTTACTATGCAATATTTAGTTAAAGGAGATGATGGGATTTTGGTTGACGATGTTGTAGCCACAATATACATCGGTTATATTACCAGGTGACTATGATATAATTCTCTTCATTGTCTAAAAAAGCAATGGCCATGCTTGAACCTGAATCCGGTAATTTCCCATGACAATACCTTTGACCTGTTAAGGTCAAACAGACAATTAACCCATTTTCCATAGACATGCTCTTTCAGCGGCTAAAATTTATGATTGTGGTGTTGAGGTAAATACTTTAGAGCATCATGAATACATTTTATCATATTCTTCGACCATTTTTCGTATGTATGATGCTTTTATTATAAAATAAGTTCATGAATATGCGCATGAGATGATTAACATGCTTCTTTTAGATTATTTTTTGTTTGTTTTTATGTAGGCCTAGAGCTGTTATTGAAGGCGTTGATGAATTCGAATGTGCATTTGATGCAATGGGTCAGATATGGTTATGTAAGTACCTTAGCCGCAACTTGAGTATATATTGTTTTAATTAGTTCTATAAAATGAGACAATATAAAGCTTGCAACTTGAGTATATATTTATCTTACGTTCCCGATATTATAGTGTTGACAACCCATATATGATTTTGTGGGTTCCATTTTTATAGGGTCATACTTGACTCACGCGACAGACCATTTTGTCTATCTCTATTTGGAATCGAAGGTCATGTTGCAGTTCAAGTCTAATCGAGCATGCTTTGATGCTATTGGCGCTTGGACATTTATGCATTCGAGAAACCAATTGAAGTTAAATTATGGTTGTGATGTTTTTATATTAGTCGAGAAACCAATAGAAATTAAATTATAATACCCTCAATTGTTCTCATGACTATCTCATCTCTCTTAGTATGATTATTGCCCCTTCAGACTTACAAAATCGATAAGCAACATGTTTGATTCGAGATAGAAATTTAAATGCAATTTCATTGTATTTAAGCAATGGTTTTTTTAATAGTCAAAGAGGTTTTTTTCATGGGACTATGCCCAGAAGGGTTATTTGGGTGTTGCTTAGTGAAGCTCATAAAGGCGTGGTTTTGCATTGCTTCTAGAGTATCACACTCATCGATTATCGGATCATTTTCTTACAAAAGATAAAGTGCCACCTTTCCGTATAGTTAACTTAATTAGGTGCTTATCACATTAATTTGATGATATGTTTCAATAAGATGAACTATCAAACGATATAATTATATTTTAAATGTTAATTAGGATTTTCAATTTAAAAACAGTTTTAATTCAACATGTTGTGGTTAAACAAATTTGTAAATAAAGATGACCAATATTGAAGATTTTAGAAAAGAAAAATAGAAAAGAATGGCGATCTGAGATATTACAGATTCAAATTTTTATTTATTTATTTATTTATATGATATTACAGGTAGCTTTTCTACATTTGGTGGTTGGATTAAACCTGCAAAACACACCCCAATTACAGAAATTCACCAGAATGGATTTGTTTATCTCATGTGTTTCCAATAACATAAATTCACCATTTTTTGGCAAATTAAAACTAGGAAGAAAAGAAAGTATAACTTCTCATTTTACAAAACCTAATTTGATCTATTACGGAAACTTCAAAGTAGAAAGAAAGAAAGAAAGAAAAAAAAAAACTCTTGGAAATACTGCTGTTGATCTCTAGATCTAAATCAATATGTCGTTAGTAATAGTACTGCTGTTGATTGTCTTGTTGCTTTCAGGATTCGGGTGTGGTTTTTACTCGACTACTCAACTTATGGTTTAAAAAAATTAATAGGAACGCGTGTTAAATTATCAATGAGCCGTATTCCTTATTTTTTTTTCAAGGTTGAAAAAAATGGTGAATCGGTACCCTTTTAAATATACACACTGTTGAAAGCCACCATCTGCTTTCATGTTTAAATGTTGGTTTACAATTTGATGTATGAAATGTCAGTGATTACACACAGCGGTTACTAAATTCACCATCGAATGACTCCTTTGAGAAAACACCCCGCGGTACCTAATATATAAAAACAATGTTATACTCTCTTTAGCTTACACGTTTATGTACTCTTTGTTTATGACCTCTTGACAATACACACAACTACTTGTTAACATCTTTGCAAAATTTTAAGTTTATATTTTTAACACGTGCATGAAAATTAACTGGCTTAAAACTTCAAAGATTGCCACCTTTGTATGTTTAGCTACTTAACCACGTATAAACAATACTCCATATATGCCTTAAAACAATACTTCTTATCCAAATTGTGTTTATGATCTCTCCTTCTCATCTTCTTTCTTTTTACGTTTATTTTTAGTTTTTGCTTATAGTTATTTTATTTGTTCGAACTTTGTATTTGGGTTAAATTTTTTATTTGTATTTGGGTTACACTTTTTCTTACTAACTTTGTTTCCACTTTGCATGTTTTAAATACTACTAGAAGGGTAGCCGCGCAATGTGGCGGCGGGTACTTAGTGACTATTTTTATGGCGAGCAAATGTTTTTCAGAGGTCCGGTGGTGAAGGGGTCGTGTGGTGGCGGCAATGACGGTGGTGGCGAAAGTAAGTGAGTCATGAGACTGAGAGAACCTGTGAATGACACTACAAGAAAAAGGCCTTTTAGCGACGTCTTTTTGCGACGCATACATACATGTCGCAATTTGGCGACATGTTAGCGACACTTTAGCGACGCCAACTTCGTCAATGACGCACACCATATCGCAATTTAAGTCGCAATATGTTTCCGAAGGATGGTGTCGCAGATTGTGTCACAAATTATGTCGCTATTTTCGCGACATTCAGCACCGTATCGCAAACGAAGTCGCTAATTTGACAACATCCAAATAAATGTGGCTAAGTGAGTCGCTATTTGTGTTGCAAACGAACGACTACACATATGATCTATATTTACTTCATAACATAGTAGTTAAAAGAAAATTTTAAAACCATTATGTTACTTTCACAAATACACTATAAGGTGATGAATTATATGCCATGACAACATATATTGCTTCGTTGTAGATAAAAAGAAAACACATTAGGCATTAAAAGTTATATGCCAAAAATGAAGATAGACAATAGTACAGGGGTAACTTCTGTAACTTTGCCATTAATTGGTGATTTATCTAACCCCTCAATTGGGGACGCCACCAACCTCCAAAGAAATTATGGAGCCATAATTCCACAACCTGTAAGTCTGTAACTGCTAAACAGCATCATCACTCACCACCGCGACTCCACCGCAACACCACCGTGACTCCACCGCAACACCCTCGCGACTCCACCGCACACCACAGCAACACTACTGCGACTCCACCGCAACATCCACGGCTTCAATCGATTATCAGGTCAAATTTGCTTTAATTATCTTCAAAAACCTCAATCTGATGCTTGATTCATGATTTAAATTGATAGGAATGATATGATTTGCTTTGTAGGTGTTCGATTTGCTCATTCAACGGACAATCGCAATGGATCACCCGTTTGTCACGTCATTCATTCAGTAAGGCAACCGCTACGACACGTGTCATTTTGATAAGTGTACTGTTTTTTGAAATGATATACAAATATAGATACTTTTGTTGCCGTTTGATTGGTGAGCCCTAATTTTGGTGTCAGTTGACTTAAATTAGTTAATTCATTTAGTTGTATAATTTTAGTTCATAATGCTGATTATATGCTACTAGGAGTGTGTGAAACTCGAGATGAAACTATAGAACTTTAGATAGAACTAGTATTGTGCGAAATAGGTAGCGGATATAACCGTTACAATGAGTTAATGATGTTACGACTTGCGTCATGTCAACGAACTCACCAGTGTGTATTGCATGTTATTAGTTGAATTATGACAGATTGATTGAGCTATTTTATTTTGATTAATCGGATCTTAGATTTGAATGTTAATATGTATATAACTTTTAACATTATAAATCAATTTATGCATATGAATCGTGATATCAGCAGTGGTAGAATGTAAATTTGGTATTATAGAGTTAAAAATTCGGTAGGAGCGATATTGTTGCTTTAGACTGGAACATTGGGTTGAGACGTCTAGTAATATGCATGTCTCATATTTGAACTATTCACTGCAAAGTCCTGTAATTAGAATTTTTGATCGTCATGTCACACGTCCCTGAAGAAGAGGACACATACTTATATATATTAATTTTTTAGATGCTAAACAATACAGTATGTAAGATGAATGTATGTTTTCTCATCAAGTACTTAGTGCATGTGTAAAGAAGATTTATGTATAACTGTATAAGATTTCAAGCTTATTTTATTTCTTGAGGTCTAAAGATTTCAAATGTTTTGTTTAATTCATTTTTTTTACTTTCTCCAAAATTTTGTGTTCTAAGTGGTTGAATACCTTGTTTTTGAAATTGTCAGGGATGTGTTATGCAAGCAACTTTGGCAACCGACTACGTATGCACTATGCAGGTACAAAGATCATCACTGAGATTTTTTTTTGCTGGTGCTAATATTTCTTATTTGATGTTCAGGACGACTACTGGATGAGGTCTCTTTATTGTACAGTGGTATTTGGAGTGGTTCAAATGATAGCACATGAGTTGTGGAAATTCAAACTTTTGATCAGACTGAGGTCACAACTATTATTTCTTATGTCAATGTTTATGTTATCGTTTTTTCAAATTATTGTGCTTTTACTCGTTTGACCCATTAGAAATTTAGATGATGCTAATTGAACAATTAAGGCATAGTGGGTGTACCTTATTCAGAATATGCTTATATGTTATGGACTACTACTTGTTATATGAATTCACAGAAATTCTAACGTGCTAATAATACATTTCTGGTTTTATGATATGCAATAGAAGTGAGAGACATTTATTGTCTTTATTGCAATCTGATGCACTCAAGTGCCAAATTGTTTGCTGATAAACAGGTTAGTGCTAAATCAACACATTGATCTAGCTCATGACGTGGCTGTTGGAACTCGGTAAGGATATCTACTTTTTGCTTACCCTTCTTTTATAGCATGTTGTTGAGGCTAAACCCAGATTAATTTTATGCAGAACTCGCGAATCGGTCGTATCTTTCAATAAAATAGAGACATAAAATGATCCTACGCACACTTCTTAAGTTGTTCGATCCGTCTCAATGCACATCATTCATTCAGGTCTGTATGGATTACTTAGTACGTTCTTCATTTCATAGACAACTTCTACATCAATTACTTTGTTGATATAAATAATGCCTAAAAACGTTATTAACATATATCGATATCTTTATGTTTTGATAATCACAAAACGTAAACTCATTGAACTACAAATTATGACGTAAACAAGTATTTAGTCATAAATATTCACTTTAGCATCCAAATCACTTAAGGTATGAATAAATAAAGTGTCTAATGCATTTTATGATCAAAGAAATTTTTATTTTTACAAACCTTATATTTTATTAAAGTGGGACAAACATTTTTAAACTTATACAAAACATTTTCTTATTTATAATAAATGTTTTATTCAAAATAAATATTTTTAATTCAAATTTCTACAAAAAAAAACGGCTACATTCTTCAGGAAAAACCTTCACCACAAAAAGACAAAAAATCTGAAGAAAAAATATTTTTTATTAGGCGGCCCCCTTAATTATACTAGGCGGCCCCCTTAATTATTAAGGGGACCGCCCCCCAATTAAGGGGACCGCCCACGCTCTCAAACAATATTTTTTTCCCTATAAATACTGGTTCATTCCACAGATTTTTCTCACCTTTTGCACCCCAAAACTTTCTGTTCTAGATCTCATTTCTATTCTCTAAAATCCTTTGATCATATATAAATTAATCTTTGTTTTAAAGTAATCCAAGCCTCAACCTTTCAAGTTCAAGAGAAGAATACTTCAGTCTACTAAGAGAAGAAGTATTACAACTTGTTGTGACCTCCACATCCAAGTTGTTAAAGCATCATCCATTATATCTATTTCTTTGTGTAACTAGTTGTGAATACTTATAGAAGATAGATTAGCAAGGTGTGTAGATAGAGAGATTGTGTAGTAGATAGTTGTGAAGTAGAGAAGTTGGGAAGTAGATAATTGTGAAGAAGATTGTTGTAAAGTAGATAGTTGTGAGGATAGATAGGTGTGAAGAAGTAGTGTTGTGATTAAGTAGTGACTAGGTGTGAAGAAGTTGTGTAGAAGGTGTGAATAAGTTGTGACGAAGTTGTGGTGTGTAAGGTTTTCTCCGCCATAAGGGAGCTTGTTGACATAGTGAAAAAAACTCTCGAGTAGGTGACTCGGGGAGTGGAGTAGGGCAAGGAAGGTGTCCTTGTAGCCGAACCACTATAAATGCTTTGTCTCGCGGTTTGATCTTTCCATCTCTTACTTATTATCTTGCTTATATCGTTATTACTTTCGTAGACATAGAAGTATATATATATATATATATATATATATATATATATATATATATATATATATATATATTTGCTCATATAGTGCTAGTGTTGATTTCACTTAAAGATCAAACAAAAGTTTCATTCAAAAAACAAAGTCTTTACAATTAAACTAAAAAGATAACATACATATAATTGATCATTTCGATCAAGTATAGTTTCATACAACATATAATTAAGGATTACATAATAAACGTTTACTTATTTATCTCTCATATATAGCTACAATTGTTTATATTATGCATGTGTTGATTTCACATACTTAGCTTACATTATTATTATTGTTCATACTTATATATAGTTGTTCATATTGTTCAAGATTTGAGTTCACATAAGATCGAATCAAAGTTTTAAAAGTAAACAGGGTTTTAAAACTAAAATAAGTTTTCATAATAACATCAAAAAGACGTAAAACTATTCAACCCCCTCTTCTAATTTTCCACATACTTATGTAGAACCAATGACTTATAGGTGGTAAAATAGTTAGGTTGGACGGTTGGTTGATGGGTCGAAACGGGTAGATTATGTAACCATATGGTTTGGGCTGGCTTGACCCATAATTGCTTAGGTTGATTAACCTAATTGACCCGTTCAACCCATTTGATCAAAATCTCTACATGGCTTAGAGTTTCTGCTGATTATGAGTGAAGCAAAGATTTTACATTCATTTTGAGAACGAGTTTTAATCAAGACGTTGTATGTTGTTTCATATACAAAAATGAATCATGATAATAAAGAGTCGGTTAAACACATATTTTTAGGTTTGTAAATTTAATTATACAATCGACATGCTATTTATCACTGAGTTAGATTGCTCCTTTTCTCGATTATATGATACTATTGCATCAGATGTGGAAACAATCTTTTGGACAGTTTATTACTTCGTTAACTTTTGATAGTCTTGGGTATTAAATTTCAGGGGGACTCAAAGATTCTGGATTGGGCAAGACACGCTGATATACTAGCTTGGGCACTCAGCATGTAGGGTTTGTATTGGAATGGTGGTGACAATGTTAGTTATTTTTGTAGAACAAAGCAACTTCGATATACGCTCTTTTATGTTTGTACTGAAAAATGAATGTATAAATTACTTCTGAGAAATGAATGTATAAATTACTTCTATTGCAAGATTTTATTACATTTGTATTGCATTTAAATTCTAATTCTCAAAATAATGAAACATGTAGAAATGGTGCTCAGGAACAGTGGCACAAAAGAGAGACTTGTAGAAAAATAGCGACTCTAGTAGCGACATTTCTAAATTTAGCAACGTGTATAGCGACATAAATAATGATGTCATTAAAAAACAGCAACACAGTTGGCGACATGATATAATGATGTCGCAATTTTCTAGCGACATACTATGAGAAGTCGTTATACTTGTCGCTATGTGTAGCGACGTATTTTCATAAGTCGCAAAAATCTGCAACTCGTTTACAGCGACCGAGCAGTTGACGACGCTAACAATGTCGCAGGCATAAAATACGGCGCTAAATGTGTCGCTAAAACATACGCTAAAGGGACTTTTTCTTGTAGTGTGAGTTATGTGTGTTTTTAATTGTGTTTGTGTGTGGTAGGCTTATGTGCAGTATGTATACTTAAGGTTGGGGCAAGGCTCGATTTTAATGGACTGTTACAAGTTTTTAATGGGCTGTTATAAGTCTTCATATGGTTTAAATGTGATGCTGTTGACATAAATAATGTATGAAAACGTTATTTATATTTTTCGATATCTCTATATTTTGACGATCACAAAATGTAAACTCGTCAATCGTTTGATTACTACGTAAACAAGTATTAAGCTAGTTTATATCATTATATCCAACTTAATCACTTAAGGTATGGATAAACAAGTGCTTAATACATCTCATGATCAAAGGGGTATTTAATTAACTAATACAAAGTTTATTTAATTATATAATCTTATTATATATTTTTGAAAAACACTTTTGGTAATAAGGAAAAATGTTTTAATCATACTAAATATATGATTTCAAATATTTAACCAAAATCAGTTAGTTTTTCACCAAATAAACTTTCCCCACTAAAAGACAAGTTTTCTGGCCGTTACAGTTGGGCGGCCCCCTTAATTATAAGGGGCGATCCCCTTAATTTTAAGGGGGCCGGCCATGCTTTAAGGGGACCGGCCAGGCTCCTCTGTCAGAAACTGTCAGATTTCTTCCCCTATAAATACCACCTTAATTCTGGAATTTTTCCTCACCTTTTGCACGAAATTTTCAGATCTACAATCATCTAAAACTCATCCAAAACCCTTTGATCATTTGTATATTAATCCTTGTTTCAAGTGATTCAATCCCTCATCATCCATTCTCATTCTAAGTGCAAAAGAAGAACTCTCTACAACCAAGTTCAAGAAGTGTTGAAGAGTTGTTGTGTATAGTGTATATATATATATTCATTTGTGAATATTGTGTTGTGCTTGTTATTATTTGTTTAGAAGATATAGAAGTTGTGTAGATAGTAGAAGTTGATTAGTAGTGAAGTAGGATAGTTGTGAAAATTGGTGTGTAGAAGAAGGTGTGTAGAAGATTGATGTGTAAAAGCTAGGTGTGAAGAAGATTGGTGTGTAGATTGGTGTGAAGATTGGTGTGTAGATTGGTGTGTAGATTGGTGTGTAAATTGGTGTGTATATTGGTGTGTACGGTTTTCTCCGCCATAAGGGAGTTTGTTGACATAGTGAAGAAAACTCTCGAGTAGGTGACTCGGGGAGTGGAGTAGGAACAAGGAAGGTGTCCTTGTAGCCGAACCACTATAAATCCTTGTGTTGTGGTTTGATCTTTCTAACTCTTCTCATTACTTATTTATTTACCTTTACTATATTAGTTTTGTTAGTTAGTTATCATACAATTGTTCATATAGTGCAAGTATTGAATTCACATAAACCAGAATCGAAGTTTTTTAAAACAAACTTGTGCTTATAAATTTTAAAAGGACGTAAAACTATTCAACCCCCCCTTCTAGTTTTCCACAATTGGTATCAGGAGCCACGTCTAGCAAGATTTTTAAAATATATTGTATTTTAAAACTTGTAACGATCTATGGAATCTGAAAAATATTTAGAAGGGCAATCTATGCAAAGACCACCACTATTTGAAAGTGATGGATTTTTATATTGGAAAAATCGATTCGAAACTTATGTGAAATCAAAAGATCTAGATCTTTGGCATATCATTACCAATGGTGATTTTTTACCTATTCAAAATAACCCTGAAACTAAGAAAGATGAAATCGTACCTTTTGAAAAACAAAATGATGATTTAAAAAGAAAACTTGCTAAAAATAATGAAGCAAAAATGGTTATTTACAATGCGCTACCACGTAAAGAGTACGAAAGGATCTTTATGTGTGAAACCGCAAAAGAAATTTGGAACTCTTTATTAATAACTCACCAAGGTAATAATCAAGTCAAAGATAATAAAATTGATCTACTTGTTCAACAATATGAACAATTCACGATTCCGGAAGAGGAATCAATTGATAATGCTTTTGCTAGATTTAACACTATCATCACAAGTTTAAAAGCACTTGATGAGAATTTTTCTAGTAAGAATTTTGTTAGGAAGTTTCTTAGAGCTCTTCACCCAAAATGGCGAGCTAAAGTGACGGCCATTGAAGAATCAAAGAATTTGTCAACGCTACAACTTGACGAATTAATTGAAAATTTGAAAGTCTATGAAGCAATTATAAAGAAGGACTCCGAAATGGTTAAAGAAAAACGTGAACAAAGCAAGTCAATCGCCTTGAAAGCTAGAAAGGAATTTAACAACGAAGATTGCTCATCTTCCGATAGTGATGACGAAGAATATGCCATGGCCGTAAGAGATTTCAAGAAATTCTTCAAAAGGCGAGGGAGATTCGTTAGACAACCACACGATGAAAGAAGAACACCTCAAAAGAATAATGATGACAAGTATAGCAAGAATGAGAGAAAGTGTTTCAAGTGTGGTGATCCGAATCACCTCATTGGAAAATGTCCAATGATGACAAGAGATCAAAATCAAAGAGCATTTGTTGGAGGTGCTTGGAGTGATAGTGATGAAGATGAGAAAGAAACAACAAAGGATGAAAAGTGTCTCATGGCCAAGTCATCAAGTGAGGTACATTCCGAATCCGAATACTTTAGTGATGAAAATCTATCATTAGATGAAAAAGATTTAGATAATGAATATAATAGATTATGTAAAATAGGACAACTAGTTATGGCTAAAAATAAATCACTAAAATACATAAACAACCAACTAGAAAATGAAGTACTAGAACTAAGAATTAAAATACATCAACTTGAAAAAGGTAAAGAAAGTGTTGAAGAATGTAAAACATGTCAAGAACTTAAAAGTGAAAACAACATACTTAAGGATGAAATTTGCAAACTTGATAAATTTGAAAATAGTAGTAACTCACTTAGTAAAATTTTAAGTATCCAAAGAATATCAGGAAATAAAACTGGTCTAGGCTTTAACTCAACTGAACCTTCAACAAGTGGAGCTAAAAACGTTAAATTGGAAAGTGAACTCAATGAACTAAAACCTTCAAAATCTAATCCTAAGCATATACTCATAAATGATAAGATAATACCTATCGCTAGTAATGAAGAAATAAAACCATTTTATAAACCATCTTTAAAAACCGAAGTTGGATCATCTAAACCTAAAACAAGATCTAAAACTCCACCACCTAGGAAACCAAATAATTCCTATCCTAGACCTAAAACACCTCAACCAAGAACAAACCAAAATAGACGAAACTTTAACTATAATCAACAAATGTGGAACTTCAATCCGTGGGGAATGTTTCCACCTTATATGCACCCAAGTCAAATACAAAACATGTTCGGACCAAATAACTTTGGACAAATGAAACAATGGGCACCAACGTAAATAATATTCGCCATCTGATGAGTGTCTAAATACTCATCATTTTATACTAATCTGAGCTGCCAAAACATCCAAAAACACTCAAATATGTATCAAAATACTTAAAATATCTTAAAAGTGTGTTTTATATGTTTCAAATACAAAATATGCAAAAACAAATGAAAAACGTACAAAGTTTGCATAATTGGCAGTTTCAGTCCCTCAAGTTTCATAAATTGGCAAAACTAGTCCCTGGTTATTCTAAAAACATGAAAATGTCATCAAAGGTCCTTTTTAATCATAAAGTTACATATTTAGTCCTTTGGTGCAAAGTTTCATAAAATTACAAGTTTAGTCCCTGTACTTTGGAAATTGACAGAAATGGTCCCTGGGATGTAAAAACTTTGAGAAAAGCAATTTTGGTCCTTATACTAATAATCTTTTGCAGGAATGGTCCTTGGTGTTAAGTTTGGTGAATTTACATGATTGGTCCCTGAAGTTTCACAGTTTGGCAAAACAGGTCCCTCAAAGTTTCAAACTTGACAGTTTCAGTCCCTGGGTGTTCAAAATGGGAAAATTATCATTAAGGGTCCTAGGGAATTCATAATTGTCACTTTTAATCCCTGGGAGAAAGTTTTGATTAAATTACACATTTAGTCCCTCAAGTTTGAAGGTTTGTCAGTTTTAGTACCCGGCTATTTAAAAAATAAATAAATAAATAAAAATATATCAAAAATGCCTTGTACTATTCACATGAGACAACTTAAACCCTTTTGATAATTATGGATAAATACCAAACTCAGCCCTTTAACTTTCAACAAATTACAATTTTGGTCCTTGTTTAGTTACTTATACAAACGGACCCTTTGTTTTGTTAATCCACCAAATCCTAATCCACTACCCAACCTAAACAGCCCACCCACTAGTCCTAGGCCCATGTGAACCAAAGCCCAGTCCAACCCCCAAGTCAAACCCGGTCAAACCCACAAACAAAACCACTCCCCCGTACCCTTTTCCCTCCCAAACCAGATACCACCATACCACCATACCACCATTGCTCCACCTCACCCTTAACTTGCTCCCCACTCTCACCACCTCATCCTCCACCTCACCACAACACTCCAAAGAGCATTTAATGCTCTATAACTTCTCCACGCAACACTGTACCACTGGGAGACTTTGGCGCCAAGAAACTTTTAAACGGCTAGGATGAATTGGACTTAATCAATGGTTCTGGATTGGTGGGAAAAGTCAAGTGGGTCCCACAAAACTCAGAAAAGGGCTATAAGGATGAAAAGAAGCAGAAGATGAAGATTATTAGCTTAGGAGTAGTTTAATAAAATCGTAGGTAATAGTATTTCAATTTCAGTTGTAATTTTAAGTTAAATATTGTTGTTCTCAGTTAATTTCAAGTCACTTAATCTTTAATTGAAGTTAATTTCAAGTTTCAGCTCAGTTCTCATTTTATGCAATTTTCTTAAATTCTCAAAAATCTCAAAAGTTGTCTGTTGTTTGTTGTTGTTGTTTTATGATCTCATAGGTTCATTTAAGCTCTGACAAAGCTTACAAAGGCTTTTAGATAGCTCAGAATTCAGTTTAGTAATTAGATTCAAAAATTCATAGAAAATCAAATAAATAAAGGAAAAATAAAAAATTAGTGTGAAGAAAGGATTGAAGCTGAAGCAAGTGATAATCTGGATTGCTTTTGGGTATAATAGTGCTTAGTGGTAAGCTATAGGTTGTTCTTGATCATTGGTTTCAATTCCTCAGTCCATTTCCCATTGTAAGCAAGTTTCTAATTTTTTGTATTCAATAATTATAGACTTAATTTGTTGTTTAAATTAGTTAATTTAGGTTTATATAAAGTTAATGTAAGTGATTTATTAAGTTTCATGGTTTAAAATAGTTATTTGCTTTGAAAATTTAAAACAGCCAAAGGTTTAGGGGTGTTTGGTTCAACCTTATTCACTGTGCCAAGGGGTGTTTCTAATAGTTGTGTTTGTTTACATAGTTTATTTAGGTCCCTAATAACCTAATTCCACTCAGTAGTTAAGTAGTTAAACACAGAAAGTCAAAATCACACTTGATCACCCCTCACAGTTAACTGTGAGGGATTTGTGATCCACAAACCCACCCATTACCTTATTAGTTGTAGCTTTAGCTTGTTTTAGGTCTACAATAGCTTAATATTACTTATACAATCTGTAGTGATCCATAGAATCTCACAATAGTCAAACTAACAATTTTCATCAAAAGTCAAATTGCTCTCATCTCAGTTTTTTCCAAAACTCCAACAATTGTTTTGATTTTTGTAGAAGGTTTTAGAACTTGAAATTTGTTTTAGTAACAGACTACCATCTCATCTTTAAGTTTTCACAACCCTTATATTTTTAGTAATTTTATTCTGGGCCCCACTCACTCCCAAACTCACCTGCAGGGAGACAAGCTCCCCTGCACACCAGATAACTCACCCATCACCACCACTTTGGTGGTGATTTGTGATCAACTTAGTGGGCCCCAGACCATATACTTAGCATCTTTGAACCCCCCTCCTAGTATACTTTTAGGTTTGACCTTTTGTTTGACCCAAATCACTGTGGACCCCACTTAGTTAAGCTCCTCAAGTCTGTCCCTATTCTGAGTTCACATTGAGTTTTGGATTAGCTTATTTGTACTTATCAGCTTACCTACTGAGCTTATTTGTCCATTTTAAGCTTTGACAAGTCCAAGTAGCTTATTAGAATCAGAAAACACCAAGGTGGGTCCCACATAAGCTCATTTGAGCATATTTGCTCATTAAGTCAACTAAAGTCAACTGTCTAGGATTATAGCTTATTACTAGCTTATTATTAAGTTCTAAAATTATTGTTTTTATTAAAGTTAGTTGTTTTTATGTATAACATAGTTTTGTAAAAGAAAAATCCAAGAAAAACAATATAAAAATAAGTGATAGTTTCTATTTAATATAATTAAATTTTAATTTTCATTTTTAGATTTTAATTAAGAAAGTTGTGTTTTTATATTTTTATTAATTTTATTATAGGTTAAAGTAATTAAAATAATTTTCTCAGATTTTAATTTTGTCTTTTAGTATTAATTAGAATTAAAAATAGTTTTATTAATAATTAATTAATAAATAAGTTATAAATAGCATAATTAGTTTTTATATAGTAACACCTATATTTTATATTTTTCCTAGCTTTTATAAGTCATAATATAATTTTAGTAATTTTTCTATAATTTTTACTGTTCATTTAATAGTTTTTATAATTTAAATAGTTTAATTAGATATTAAATAATAAATAGAATAATAATTAGTAAACTAGTTTATAAATATATAAAATAAAGTTTTTATAATTTTTTTTAGGATTCCTATAATGGTTAATTAGGTTTATAAAAATTTTCATAATTTTCTAAGTTAGTTTAATATTATTTGTAATTTAAAATAGTTTAATTAGTATAAATTATATAAATAGTTTTTAATTAATAGAAAATTCATAAAAAGACAAAAAGATTTATTTTTATTTTTTATACTTTCTTCAAGTTCTATTTTAGGTTTAGAAAATATTTTTATAAGTTTTTAGTTTAATTTGTAGTATTTATAATTTTCTAATTAAATAGTTAAATAGTTTTTAATTAAATAATTAATAATAAATATAATAATCAAAAAAAATAGTTTTATTTTTAGTTTAATTTTATTTTAAGTTTAAGTTTATAGAATTTACATTTTCAACCCTTGTAGTTTATTTTGTCTTAAAACTCACCTTTTTCTCAGTACGCAGTCGCGTCTGATTTTAATTTGGTGAACGTTTTTAATACCTAGCTTTCTAGTAATCATTTCAATAGTTTAATTAAGTCATTTTACTTTATAAACCCTAGTTAAATCACACACACACACACTTTATACCATTCCCTGTTCAGATTCACTAATCACAGATTCGTTTTAAATCATCACAACCTCGTTGGGACATTACGACCCGGGAAAACACTGTATTCCTCGGAAGCATTTACCTTTGATTAGTTTGACTTTACCATTGACCATTCACAAGTGGTTGAGAAATAAAAGATAACTAGTTTCGGGCGAATCAAAATTTGGCGCCGCTGCCGGGGAGGTTGTGCGCTTATTTTAAACGATTTTGCGTATTAGTAAACCTGAATACACATCCATTGTATATTTACCATCTTTTATCTATATTTTTATAAAACAAAACACAAAAATATTCACCTTTACACCCCTACCTATTTGATTCTTCATTTCTCATCCCCAAAACCCTTTGATTCTACATTTTTCCACTTATCTCATAATTAATTCTAATGACATCTCTCGATGACGATTTCTTTAAACAAAGGGCCTGTAAAAGCCAAGTTGAAAAACTTATTGCCTTATCAAAGATATCGAGATGTCATGTTGATTATGATAGACCATCGATTCATATTCCCTCTCCAGTGAGGGAAATGGAACGAGAAACCGAGGTGACAAAGGACCTTGTACTTTCCTCTGACGATGGAGGTGCTAAATACGTCCAAACCACGGTTGTCCAAAAACCTGAGCTCACAAATGTTCCTAAACCTTCAAAAATCAATCCTGATCTTTCACGGTTTACGGTTAAAAGTTTGTCAAGCAAACGTACCGAGCTTAGGGTAGTGACTAAAAAGAACGACTTACCCAACTTTCACAATTATCAAAAACAAAAACCCGAGACCATAACGGAAGTGGTGGAAATTCCTAGCTCTCAGAGCACACCACTTGTCCCACCTCCAGATTTTGTTCCTTGTGACGGTTGTGGTGAACCGCTTTTCGGTTTTCCATGTCGTTGGTGTACATGTGAACAATGTGGTAATGATATCCAAAACGGGAGTTGTTTGTTTTGTGGATCGAGTAATTCATTTGCTTATGATCCTAATCAAAACTCATTCAACGACTCCTCAAATTTTTCAAACTACCCATCACATTCATACGAGCAAGAGTCATATTATCCAAATTTCAATGATGCTTCGTATCAAAATACACCAAGCCAGACTCAACAGTTTTACTGTTGTGAGTACTGTGGAGGTCCACACTTTAGCTCTGATTGTCAAACAAGGAATCCATTTCCTTGTAACAATTATGACTATTCGTATCAAGACCCACCTCCACAGTGCCAAATAAACCAAGCAACTCCTCACATCCAGCAAGACCCTTGTCTAGAGGTTCTTGAAAAACTTAATAACATTAGAGAGGAGTTGGCTAATATGTCGTCTCACAATGCACAAAGTTTTTCTTGTGTACATTGTGGGGGTCCTCATGATGATTTTAAATGTCAACCGTATTATAAACCTGAACATTGTTCTAGTTCTAGTACATCCGGTTTTGACACATTCACACCCCCACAGTTTCCATTTACTCAATATTCTCGTGATAAATCTATCACGGAATTACTTGCTGAAAAACATGCTGCTAGAGACGAAAGAAGCATGGAAGAATTACTAGTCTTAGAACAAGCAGCTATAACACGTACCAAATTCCAAAATGCTGTTCTTCTCGATGAGGATGATGAAAGTGATGATACCTCATCATGTTCATCAGTTGAGACTTCTTCCATGGATATACAGGGAGAAAAGTATATAACTGAATCACCAGCAGTAGAAATAATGGAACTTGTAGACTCCATTACTGCTAGTCCTTCTCAGCTCCCTCTGTATGTTGTTATCACACCCGAGGTTCCCACTCACTCTCTGAACATGGGGGACGAGCATCTTGACACTATTCCTGCAAAGGAATCGGACGAATTCATAAAGTCTAGTGTTGAGAACCTTGTCCCAATCCCAAGAGAGTCACAGGGAATTCTTGATCATGTGTGTGATATTCTTCCCCCTCTTGTCTTTCCAAATAATCATACTGAGATGTTCTCTGATTCTGATGAGAACTATTCTTTATCTTGTGGAGACATAAGTTATGTGGGGGAATTACCTTCTGAGCTTGTCAACTCAGAAGAAGAGAATGAGGAAGAAATCATCCAAGACGAATCTCTTCGTCTTACATTATTAAATGCTAATCTTCTCATTTCTAGAATCGAGGCTTTTAATGAAAAGCCTATTTTATCTCCTATCCCCGTCAAGGATAGTGAGATTTTGATCAATGATTCTATTCCTGAATTGCAAACGTTCCATTTTGATCAAACGGGAGAGAAGATAAGTGGTATCACCACTTCTCATTCTTATAATTCTCTTCCCGTTTATGAATCATTTACTATTAAGGAGTTCCCCAATGAACTCACTCAAATCAATCCCGAATACGAATCATTCACCTTTGAGGAGTTCTCCTGTGAACTCACTCATATCATATCTCCACCGGAGTATGATACTTTCTATTTTGATCTAGATATACCCATAATATGTCTTGATCAAACGAGCTTAAACGAGGAGATTCATGAACCAATGAATGCTCCTATTGAGGAAGAAGAGTTAATCATGATTTTTATCATGACTTTCTTTCTTTTCTTCATATATTCTGTTCCCTATCCTGTTCTTCACTCTTTCGGGAGTGAAGACATTATCTTTGATCCCGGCATTCTCATTTATAAATTATGAGCCGGTTACTTGTCTCATCGGTGTGGAACTTTCACGTGCTTCAAATGTTTATCCAAACGTCTTGAATGAAAGTCCGATGCAGATTGTCTCTTCCACTTACTTCCCCATGGACAAATGAATTCGGGGTCGAGTCAAGTTAACGACTCGGTAATCAAAAACGATAGCATGTACATAGGTTTTCACCCATGTTTCACCCTAAGTGTGGGGGAGATATCCCACATGTTGTATATATATATATATATCCTCTAAAAAAAAAAAAAAAAAAAAAAAAAAAAAATGTGTACATATAGTGATAGCTTCTATTTAAGAAGTTTTATCTAAAAAAATAAATTGTATGTATATACATCTTAAATAAAGGCTATAGAATGTTTTCCTTTTACGTTCTAAGTTCGGTTTAACACCCGGTATTTTGAATATTGAGGACAATATTCAGTTCTAAGTGTGGGGGGAGATTCGTCTAACGAATTTAAACACATGTTCCATCAAGAACCCCCATTTTAGCCCAAATTTTAAAATTTTTTCTCACTTAGAACGCAATAAATGGTATCAATCCTCCATGTCTAACCCACAACAGGATTGGCTAATCCAGGAGCAAACGGTTCTTGGTAAAGATAACTCAAACCCGTTTATGGCTTGCAATTTGCCAAAAATTGTATGGTTCCTCAACTCCCCATTATCCTTAAAAGCTAATGAGTTGGCTAGCCCGCAAGATTATGGCTTGTGGTAAAGGCCGTAGAAAATCCATAATTGGTAATCAGCTCACCAAGATGTTGACTATTCCATCAAGAGTTGGCTAGTCCAGAAGCAAACGGCTTTTGGTAAAGACTAATCAAATCCGTTGACAGCTGGTGATTTGCTCAAAATCACACGGTTATCAGGTGTGCCACAGTTCTTACACCTGGCTACTCCAGAAGTGATGGCTTTTGGTAAAGAGTTTTTCAAATCCATTAAGTTTTTCTCAATAGATTGCTAGGGACTAGCAATAGTTTAGTGTGGGGGATTGATGAGTGTCTAAATACTCATCATTTTATACTAATCTGAGCTGCCAAAACATCCAAAAACACTCAAATATGTATCAAAATACTTAAAATATCTTAAAAGTGTGTTTTATATGTTTCAAATACAAAATATGCAAAAACAAATGAAAAACGTACAAAGTTTGCATAATTGGCAGTTTCAGTCCCTCAAGTTTCATAAATTGGCAAAACTAGTCCCTGGTTATTCTAAAAACATGAAAATGTCATCAAAGGTCCTTTTTAATCATAAAGTTACATATTTAGTCCTTTGGTGCAAAGTTTCATAAAATTACAAGTTTAGTCCCTGTACTTTGGAAATTGACAGAAATGGTCCCTGGGATGTAAAAACTTTGAGAAAAGCAATTTTGGTCCTTATACTAATAATCTTTTGCAGGAATGGTCCTTGGTGTTAAGTTTGGTGAATTTACATGATTGGTCCCTGAAGTTTCACAGTTTGGCAAAACAGGTCCCTCAAAGTTTCAAACTTGACAGTTTCAGTCCCTGGGTGTTCAAAATGGGAAAATTATCATTAAGGGTCCTAGGGAATTCATAATTGTCACTTTTAATCCCTGGGAGAAAGTTTTGATTAAATTACACATTTAGTCCCTCAAGTTTGAAGGTTTGTCAGTTTTAGTACCCGGCTATTTAAAAAATAAATAAATAAATAAAAATATATCAAAAATGCCTTGTACTATTCACATGAGACAACTTAAACCCTTTTGATAATTATGGATAAATACCAAACTCAGCCCTTTAACTTTCAACAAATTACAATTTTGGTCCTTGTTTAGTTACTTATACAAACGGACCCTTTGTTTTGTTAATCCACCAAATCCTAATCCACTACCCAACCTAAACAGCCCACCCACTAGTCCTAGGCCCATGTGAACCAAAGCCCAGTCCAACCCCCAAGTCAAACCCGGTCAAACCCACAAACAAAACCACTCCCCCGTACCCTTTTCCCTCCCAAACCAGATACCACCATACCACCATACCACCATTGCTCCACCTCACCCTTAACTTGCTCCCCACTCTCACCACCTCATCCTCCACCTCACCACAACACTCCAAAGAGCATTTAATGCTCTATAACTTCTCCACGCAACACTGTACCACTGGGAGACTTTGGCGCCAAGAAACTTTTAAACGGCTAGGATGAATTGGACTTAATCAATGGTTCTGGATTGGTGGGAAAAGTCAAGTGGGTCCCACAAAACTCAGAAAAGGGCTATAAGGATGAAAAGAAGCAGAAGATGAAGATTATTAGCTTAGGAGTAGTTTAATAAAATCGTAGGTAATAGTATTTCAATTTCAGTTGTAATTTTAAGTTAAATATTGTTGTTCTCAGTTAATTTCAAGTCACTTAATCTTTAATTGAAGTTAATTTCAAGTTTCAGCTCAGTTCTCATTTTATGCAATTTTCTTAAATTCTCAAAAATCTCAAAAGTTGTCTGTTGTTTGTTGTTGTTGTTTTATGATCTCATAGGTTCATTTAAGCTCTGACAAAGCTTACAAAGGCTTTTAGATAGCTTAGAATTCAGTTTAGTAATTAGATTCAAAAATTCATAGAAAATCAAATAAATAAAGGAAAAATAAAAAATTAGTGTGAAGAAAGGATTGAAGCTGAAGCAAGTGATAATCTGGATTGCTTTTGGGTATAATAGTGCTTAGTGGTAAGCTATAGGTTGTTCTTGATCATTGGTTTCAATTCCTCAGTCCATTTCCCATTGTAAGCAAGTTTCTAATTTTTTGTATTCAATAATTATAGACTTAATTTGTTGTTTAAATTAGTTAATTTAGGTTTATATAAAGTTAATGTAAGTGAGTTATTAAGTTTCATGGTTTAAAATAGTTATTTGCTTTGAAAATTTAAAACAGCCAAAGGTTTAGGGGTGTTTGGTTCAACCTTATTCACTGTGCCAAGGGGTGTTTCTAATAGTTGTGTTTGTTTACATAGTTTATTTAGGTCCCTAATAACCTAATTCCACTCAGTAGTTAAGTAGTTAAACACAGAAAGTCAAAATCACACTTGATCACCCCTCACAGTTAACTGTGAGGGATTTGTGATCCACAAACCCACCCATTACCTTATTAGTTGTAGCTTTAGCTTGTTTTAGGTCTACAATAGCTTAATATTACTTATACAATCTGTAGTGATCCATAGAATCTCACAATAGTCAAACTAACAATTTTCATCAAAAGTCAAATTGCTCTCATCTCAGTTTTTTCCAAAACTCCAACAATTGTTTTGATTTTTGTAGAAGGTTTTAGAACTTGAAATTTGTTTTAGTAACAGACTACCATCTCATCTTTAAGTTTTCACAACCCTTATATTTTTAGTAATTTTATTCTGGGCCCCACTCACTCCCAAACTCACCTGCAGGGAGACAAGCTCCCCTGCACACCAGATAACTCACCCATCACCACCACTTTGGTGGTGATTTGTGATCAACTTAGTGGGCCCCAGACCATATACTTAGCATCTTTGAACCCCCCTCCTAGTATACTTTTAGGTTTGACCTTTTGTTTGACCCAAATCACTGTGGACCCCACTTAGTTAAGCTCCTCAAGTCTGTCCCTATTCTGAGTTCACATTGAGTTTTGGATTAGCTTATTTGTACTTATCAGCTTACCTACTGAGCTTATTTGTCCATTTTAAGCTTTGACAAGTCCAAGTAGCTTATTAGAATCAGAAAACACCAAGGTGGGTCCCACATAAGCTCATTTGAGCATATTTGCTCATTAAGTCAACTAAAGTCAACTGTCTAGGATTATAGCTTATTACTAGCTTATTATTAAGTTCTAAAATTATTGTTTTTATTAAAGTTAGTTGTTTTTATGTATAACATAGTTTTGTAAAAGAAAAATCCAAGAAAAACAATATAAAAATAAGTGATAGTTTCTATTTAATATAATTAAATTTTAATTTTCATTTTTAGATTTTAATTAAGAAAGTTGTGTTTTTATATTTTTATTAATTTTATTATAGGTTAAAGTAATTAAAATAATTTTCTCAGATTTTAATTTTGTCTTTTAGTATTAATTAGAATTAAAAATAGTTTTATTAATAATTAATTAATAAATAAGTTATAAATAGCATAATTAGTTTTTATATAGTAACACCTATATTTTATATTTTTCCTAGCTTTTATAAGTCATAATATAATTTTAGTAATTTTTCTATAATTTTTACTGTTCATTTAATAGTTTTTATAATTTAAATAGTTTAATTAGATATTAAATAATAAATAGAATAATAATTAGTAAACTAGTTTATAAATATATAAAATAAAGTTTTTATAATTTTTTTTAGGATTCCTATAATGGTTAATTAGGTTTATAAAAATTTTCATAATTTTCTAAGTTAGTTTAATATTATTTGTAATTTAAAATAGTTTAATTAGTATAAATTATATAAATAGTTTTTAATTAATAGAAAATTCATAAAAAGACAAAAAGATTTATTTTTATTTTTTATACTTTCTTCAAGTTCTATTTTAGGTTTAGAAAATATTTTTATAAGTTTTTAGTTTAATTTGTAGTATTTATAATTTTCTAATTAAATAGTTAAATAGTTTTTAATTAAATAATTAATAATAAATATAATAATCAAAAAAAATAGTTTTATTTTTAGTTTAATTTTATTTTAAGTTTAAGTTTATAGAATTTACATTTTCAACCCTTGTAGTTTATTTTGTCTTAAAACTCACCTTTTTCTCAGTACGCAGTCGCGTCTGATTTTAATTTGGTGAACGTTTTTAATACCTAGCTTTCTAGTAATCATTTCAATAGTTTAATTAAGTCATTTTACTTTATAAACCCTAGTTAAATCACACACACACACACTTTATACCATTCCCTGTTCAGATTCACTAATCACAGATTCGTTTTAAATCATCACAACCTCGTTGGGACATTACGACCCGGGAAAACACTGTATTCCTCGGAAGCATTTACCTTTGATTAGTTTGACTTTACCATTGACCATTCACAAGTGGTTGAGAAATAAAAGATAACTAGTTTCGGGCGAATCACCATCCAAACGTGGAACTCTTCATTGTCACCTCTTGTCCGGAGTACTTCTTGAAGACTTTGAAGATTAACGCATTAAAGACAAAAGGTACACATTTCCTTTTAAGTTCCTTGTCAAGAGATGCATGATTAGTTTAGTATTTTATAGTTATGTAATCTTACTTGATTTATTAATCTCTATTTCTTTTCTACCTATACTATATCTAAATATACATATATATATATATATATATATATATATATATATATATATATATATATATATATATATATATATATATATATATATATATATATATATATATATATATATATATATATATATATATTTATAAACTTAGCTATATTTAGGATCTTATAACCTAGGAAATTCATTTGTTGATTTTCTAGAACTAGAGATTGTTCGTTTACGAACATTTCTTTTCCCCATTTGCCTTATTGAACTTTAATGTTCAATCAACACTCATGCTGATGAAGTGAGATGAGTCGAAAAATCTATGGATGAAACAAACTCCCGGCTTCCGTTGCATACGTCTCTCTCTTACTTTCTCGTCTTATAAGCCCATACTATATAATATATATATATATATATATATATATATATATATATATATATATATATATATATATATATATATATATAATATATATATATATATACTTATAAACCTTCCACAACTTTCTCGTTTGCTTGACAACTTGATGAATTTCATCCGAAACGATCAAGAAAATTTTATTGACAAAATGT
Organism: Artemisia argyi; assembly: GCA_030686995.1. Classification (NCBI taxonomy): domain Eukaryota; kingdom Viridiplantae; phylum Streptophyta; class Magnoliopsida; order Asterales; family Asteraceae; genus Artemisia; species Artemisia argyi. The sequence goes on from CM060685.1 coordinate 63,350,273, forward strand.
CAAGTAAAAATGTCAAGTAATTCCTCTCGTGCGTATATTCTTCAACGTATTTTTGATTAAATATAAATCTAGTGTATATATATATATATATATATATATATATAAATATTTTTTTGTTTGTTCCAGAAACCAAAACTTGAAAAATAAAAATTTTAAGGGCGGCCCCCTTAATGTTTAAGGGGACCGGCAGCAAATACAAGGGCGGCCCCCTTAATGTTTAAGGGGACCGGCCCTCTGAGAGCTCAAGCCCATTTTTCCCTTTCTTCCTTTTGCCAAACACTCCACTTTTTCATCCCTCTCTTTCCCTGCTTCTGCTGTGACGAAATTCAAAACCCAAAAACACCTAAAATCACTTCCAAATCACATAATTCGGGTTAATTCGCAAAGGGCAAATTCATCTAACACAATCACCACTACATATTGTAAGTTTTTCATGACACATTTCATCTAATTCCACCATATTCGATCATACTCATGATTATGCATGTTTTTATAAAATTCTTTAAATTCACAATTTCTTTCAAATTAAGCTTTAAATACTCATAACTAAATGCTTCCCATAGGATTAGAATGATTTATCAACACTAGAAACTAATAATCATAAAACTATAATGTCAAATTTTTTTTGACAAAGTTCATACACTCCTTTTCAAAATTTTAGTAAACACATTGTTGAATAATGTCTTGAAAACGTATTAAAACTAATTACATTATACTTGTGTAACTTGTAAAACTTGAAATTACATTTTTTCGACTAAGAAAAACTATGTTGGTTCACAATATAGGGGTGTTTGGATCATGTCCAAATAATATCAAAACATAGTCATTATAATTTTTATAAAACTTTGTTATAATTATAAACCTTAAAATTGTTTATCGAACTCGTCAAGATATATAATTCATATGTATATTGACGCACTTGAGTTATAAGTCACTAGTTAAGGAAGCGTTTGGTTTATTACTAAAAATGACATTTTTAGTAAAAATACAAACCATCTTTTTCAAAAACAAATTACATGCATAAGAAACTCGCAAGAAATAGCTAGTTTTACAATCTAATGTAAATCTAGCAAATTTCATGATATATATAGATGTTTAAAGGGCGTTTGGATTTGTCCATAACCACCCATTAAACTTCGTAAAATATATCTAGAACGAGTTAAAAACAACATTAAGGAACATGGTAATCTACTTCTTAGGATTAGTGACGAAGTATGTTTACGTTCCAACATAAGCCTTAACAATAAACATATACTTTTATCTTTCTTTATATTTATTTTGGTCTTTTTGTATTGTTGATGTGTTTAGGTGAAAATGCCCAAAGCAACTACCGAAGATCTTTCTCACACTAAAAACTACATTCCCAAAGTTTCTCAACTCCCTACCACATCTCCTTCCATTGGACTTATCTATCGTCAAATTGAAGATAGAAATATTCATGAGGGACGTGTAGTAGATCTTGCTTTTGCTCAATCCGAGTACATAAATCGCTTGTTTTCAAGCATCAACTTCAATTGTCTTTATGAAATAAATGAACCTATTATTCCTCGCTTCATTATGGATTTCTATAGCCAAGTCACCGTCCAAACCAATGATCTTGGTTTCATCACCATCTCTTTCATGATTCAAAATGAATTTATCACCCTAACTCTCGAACAATTTGGTCATATCCTCCAAATTCCATTTAGAGGTCAAGCCGTTTTCTCAAACGAGTGGGACCTCGAATCTCTTAATCGCTATCGACCAACCTTCGGTCCATATCTCGACGAAATTCCTCATCCCGACGAAATTCGTCAAGTCCTTGGTATAGATCGTGCCACCACAAGTCGAAAAATAAAATCCAAAAACGTTCAAATCTCTCCATACCAACTTCTCCTCAAAGAATTAAGCCCTCACATGAAGCGTTGGGAAGAACTCATTCGTGAGAATGCGTTTGGTATTGGAGGTCACCGGGACCATCTCCCGGCTAGCCTTGCTCACATGTTGTATTGTATAGCTGTCGAAAAGCCGTACAATTTGGCCTACTTCTTTATCAAACGGATTGAGTGTGCTAGAAAAACTCCCAAAGCCAACCTTCCATATGGAATGTTCCTTACTCGTATCTATCGTCATGTTATCGAGCACTACCCCGATCTTGACAATAGTATTTATGAGTCCATCTACCCCACTCTACGTACTCTCGCTCTAAAACAAGCTCGACGAACTCGAAGTGACAAGGGTAAACCTCGTCGTCATAGCTTTCATGGATCATCCTCAAGGCAAGATGATGACGATGAGGAGGAAAACATCCATGATGCTAGTACCCCTTCGTTTTCTGAGTTCGTTGACGATTTAGAGGATCTTGACTATCCCAACTATTCTACTCCATCTCCAAGTGATCAAACTGAAGAAGTGCTTCATGAACGAACTACCGAGATGCTTAGAAGACAAAAGAGCTTGCACGAAGAAGTTAGAGGTGGCTTCAAATCTATTGGGAAGACTTTGAAGGGTATCTTCGGGAAGAAAAAGAAATGATATGGTCGGATTATGTTTGTTAAACAATGTTTTATTTTTTATGTCTTGTGTGCTATTTGTCCGAAGTTTATTCGGAAATACTTGTTATTTGAATATGTGTTTAGGATGATAACTTGATTGTCTTTGATATTTTTATGCATGTTTCTCTTGATCTATATATATGTTTGCATGATTAGTTAATGGTTATATAACTATATGACATGTATGCTTTCTAATAAACCAAAACAAATGTGAAATGTCCAAATTGAGCTTGCTGCACATTCAAACCAGAACATAACATCTTTCCAGAAAATTTTTGAAATTTTTTTTTTGGTTTCTGGGTCGTCAGATGGGCGGCCCCCTTAAATCATAAAGGGCGGCCCCCTTAAAATTAAGGGGACCGGCCATCTGAAACAGTTTTTACACTGTTTTCTTTTGCATCCTGTGATCCCTTTTGCTAGTCCCAGCTATCATTACTCTTAAAAACCAAACTGATTTTGGAATATAACATTACAATTTCAAAATAATTCCACTTCTAAACATGTTTTCCCACTATATAATCCCCATGCATGTTTAATTCATAATTCATCATCCTCATCACTCATAAACCATCATCATGTCATCACCAAGAACCACCCATTCTAACAATGCCAAGAAACAAAAACTTGTCATTATACCACCCAAACAACTCTTCATTGATCTTACAAATGAAGACAACACCACCTCATCACCACAACCTCAATGTTCATCTCCTAGTGCACCAAATGCACCCTCTAAAACACCCTCAACAAATGGAAATTCTACTTCCTCCATACCATCCACTTCATCCATTAATGACTACATAAACACCCACTTATCTCCTCCACCAATGGTTCAACCATCACAACCTACCAATGAACACTCCACCCTTGCATTAACCCTCTCATTATCACCATTAACACCTCTTGATGCACATTTCTCATCATCCCCTATCAATCCACCAACCTATAACCCCGTCCCATGGAGCTTACTTGAAGCTCATGGTGACACTTGACTTTGTTGCATCCACAACCGAACAATTGTGTTCGGACTAAGAGATGAAATGCAATACATGTTTTCTCATATTGAGAACTTGTTGCATCCACCAACAATAAACACAACCCCTCCACCACCATCAACAAACACTCCTCCTCCATCACCATCTCCATGTTCACCATCCATTCCTCCCAATTAAACATGCTTGGTGACTCACAAATAAAAGTACCTTAAACCATTTTGGATGGCAAGCTCTAGAGAGGACTTTTATGTTTGAGCTTTGGTTTATTTGTTATGTGATGATTGTAAGCCTTTAGGGCTTTTGTTTGTAGCATTACTTGTTTCATTTGTTGATGTAATGCTTGATGTATTATTTTCACTTGATTAATGATATGGTTATGTTTAGTCTATATTTTTGCATGCAATATACATATATATGTTGCTTGCTACTAAATATTTTTGCAAGATATCCATTTCTAGATTCCTTTTGGCCTCAAAACGAAGGGGAGCTTACATCAAGGGGGAGCTTCCATTAACATGGGATAATGATGCGTGGGAATCGCACCTTGCTTTACCTCTCGAGGCTTACAACCCCCACCAGGCAGTGTACCTGATCGTTGTAGTATAGTATAGTGACAAGTACCGGGGGATTGATCGTTCAGCTTAGGAATAGTGTCGCTAGGATTAGAAAACCTAATTAATAGTTCTAGAGGTGAGAGATGATTATTTTTTTTTGTATTTTTATATTTTTATGAAAGCAATTAAAATCTCGGGTTTTGAAGGAGTGGGCGGAATTAGTTGCTAATCAACTAACCCAAAAACTACTTTATAACTAATTAACTAATGAAAATGAAATTAAACTAATATTAAACTAAGGTTGTGAGCAGTGGTTGGAGAAATTGTGTTTACTTAGACTTCATTACTCCCTAGATATCTTTTACATGTTAATTACTTGTTACACTTGTATGAATGACGGGTTGTATTCCTTAATACCATTCGTGGAGTGGCATACATAACTCCCCAACTCTATGAGCTCTTATCTCCTCCTACACCATGACCCAGCACAACTATAGGGATTGTAAACAGTGGCTCATGCATTAAATACAACCAATAAAGACCTAGTACGCCTCGGTTCATGTTTCTTAAGACGTTCAAGCATGTTACCATTTGGAGATCTGCCAGTTTTCTTAAGCCTAACATATAATATCATTCATTCAAAACAAGAATAGACAAGTAATCAACACATAATCAACATCTAGGTTTCATTAGATCTAAGCAAACACAAAGGAAATTTAGCCTAGCATAGTAGAATTAAGATAAGAACAAAAGATAGACAACCAACACATAGACATATTGATTGAATTAAGAGTATACTTATCTCAATTACAATGCAAGGTCTCAAGGGTTTGGAACCCTTGAAAAACCTGTAAAAGAGGCACCAAAATCGTCTTTAGGGTTTCACCAAAACTTCTCTCTTTTTTCTTTTAATAAAAAAAACTAGAAAACTATATATAGGAAAATCGTCCTGACGGCGTCAAGAGTTAAATCTGACGCCGTCAACTCGCCGCCATACACTTCCTCGGACGCCCTAGATAAAATCGTGACGGCCTATGTGACGCCGTCACCACCCACGGTAAATTATTCTTGGCCACTTTGACGCCGTCATAACTCCATCTGACGCCGTCACCAGCTACGGTAATTTATTCTTCATGTCTGACGCCGTCAAGAGCAAACCCTTGACGCCGTCACCTTGTATTTCCAGCTTGGATTTTTGGTACTTTGTCGTTTTCTTCACTTTATGCTCCAAAAACGTCCAAAATAGCCTCTTTTCCAGAATTCGCTCTCCAAACACCTAAAATCACAAAAGGAACGATTTAGGGCAATATTTGATCAAATAAATTCGGATTCGGGCTTAAATGACCCCCTAAAAACGGATCATTTTTCGCCTCATCATATACCCTTACACTTGAGATTTGCTTGTCCTCAAGCAAATGAGCTTTTATTCTACTCAAAAGACAAGTTAGGGGTCATTTAACACTAATATAAAAGTAATTACAACAAATAATCGTTCCACTAAAGACCAATAGACAAGCACGGAGGTCATACACAAGCACCTCACAAATAGTGTTTAGATACTCACATCTCTCGGGTGTAATAAAGTAATATAACATTATGGAAATGAAAGATATCTCTCACTACCTGTCATAGCAAAATAGATTACCATAGGCTTGGGAAAGGATCAAACCTCCACCACATGGCGTAAGCACCTAGGATAAACTATCAAAGAGGTCTTTTTAAAGGGTTATAATGTTAGGTGTAGGGATATGAATTACACGGTTTTGTTGGATAAAGGGAATTTTACTGGTGGCGAGTTAACAATCTTAGTTAATTACATGTACAAGATGGCGTTGCTAAGCCAAGACTAGACTCGACTTAAGCTAATAAATGAAAAATAACAAAAACATAAAATAAACATAGAATGAAAACGGGATGGTAGTCCGTATGTTTTTTTCTCTCTTTCTTTTCTATTTTTTTTTTTTTTTTCTTTTTTTTTTCTTTTTTTTTTTTTTCTTTTTTTCGATTTTTTTTTTTTTTTTTTTTTTTTTTTTTTTTTTTTTTTTCATACACTCTTACCCTACCATCCAAAATAATACATCATAGGGGTTTGAGCATTCCCCTTACACTTGAATCTTTACATACTTTACATTTTAACTATTCTAATGACTCGAATTAAGAAAATCAAAACACTTGGAGCACTTTTAAAATTAACGTACATATGGGGGTAATAAATGATGTCCTTCCCCATTACTCCATAAAATAAGTACTTACCCATGAGTCCCGATAGTCCCAAAACAATATGTACAAGGATATGACTCGACTTAGCAACCATGTAATCAATTAGAAAGTTAACTTAGGGTTTAACACATAACAATAATGCACTAAAAATGAGCGCATACACGGAAGGCTAAGGCGATTTGGGTGTACATTTAAGTGGGGTGTAACAAATTCTTCCTTTAAGTAAAATGCTTAAAGTTAGAAACGAAAAGATAGGCTCGGAGGGGTGTACTAGGGGTATCGTGTACTAAAAATGAGTACAACGCAAAGGGTGTGGGAAAAATTAGTTGACTTAACTAGCCAAGTAATATGACTTAAATGGTCAAGTAATCGTAATACGGGTTTAACACAAGGGTGATCCTAATGCCTCTTATCATGTAGTAAATCCTACCACACGAATGTAGTCTCACTAGCGGTCTCGGGATGCATCACTAACGCAAGTTCTAGAATCTAAATGCTACCGGTACACTCATAAGCACCAATAATAAATGCTTTTCCTATCAAATCTAAAGGCGAACCTCACATTTTTGGGTGGAAAATTTTTTTGAATATACGGTTATGTGCTAGTCATACAATCTCCTATCCATGAGACGCTTGCTATGGCTAGAGTTTCACTCCTAAATGTTGTAAAAAATTTTAAATTTGGCGCTAAAATTACACTAACAAGTATTTCTCATAGTTTTATTACTCATCTACTATCAAACAAAACAAACTCAAGCGAAAGTGCATATGTAAGGTATCATCTTTTTACCCTCCCCTTACACTTAAGATGAACATTGTCCCCAATGTTCAAGTAAAGAATGTAAAAGTTAAAAGTAAAGAGAATGAATTCAAATACTCCCCTGATTCGCTCGGTATGGATTTTAGGTTGGCCAGGTTAAATCTTCCTCCAAGAAAACGAACAATCAAAGCTTCCCTTCCAGAATATAAATCATCTTCTTGTCTCAAATAACCTGTAAATCCTGACAAAAGTAGACAAGGCAACCTCGCGTAAAATCGGCGGCATCCTATATAAGTTACTAAATCCTAGAAAACAAAGTAAGATATAATGCTTGTGGAATGAAGTTTGCAGATTTCCTGGAGATTATAAAACTTAATAATTCACAAAAACTTATAAGACTCCGTTAGAAAAACAAAATCGGTAAAATTTCCAGATTTTTGACTCCTGACGCCGTCAAGAGCAATTGCCTGACGCCGTCAGAATGAACCTGCAGAAATCTTTATGTTAAGTTTCCGGAAAATTTCTGGAAAAACTTTGTCCTACTTCCTGGAAAATCCTGCAAAACTACATTATGACTCAATACAAGCATTTGACTCTAACAATACGAATACACATGTTCATTAAATATTGTGGAGAATCATGATCGGTTTGTTTCTTAAAAAACATATTTGGGGTTTCCCCTTACACTTATCTTTTGCAAAAAATACCTTTAGGTTGAAGTTAAGACTAGGCTAAACAACATAATAAAGTATTTCCACATTTTAATTGAGAAACATGATCAACCAACAATAAAAATAAAACATGCATACGGAAGCAAATAACAATCAAACAAATAAAATCACACAAAACATGGGTTGCCTCCCAAGAAGCGCTTTTCTTTATTTACGAGTCTTGTAGTTAGACTCAAAGTCGTGGGTTACTACGTGATTTCATCATTGGTTCCATTCTCTAGGTCATCTTCTAAACTAGTATCGCTCTCATAGTGTAAGTACTTTGGATCTTCAAATTCGAAAACATCCCGTCGATACTTAGAGCCAAGCTCACTAACATCTTTAAAGAACCCACAAGATAAATCAGAAACATTTCTACAACCTCTTCTAACATCGTCATCACACAAGACAAGTTGGGAGCTCATAACATCAAGCCCGTCGCAATCTATCTCCCTAAGGTCTCTTCTTTTGTATGGCGTTTGGTATGAAATCCTCCTAATCCCGTCAGTGAAAGTCATGATCCCGTTCAAGTCATCCACTATCAACTTAGTGATTTCACAAAAGGGCGCTCCAAATACAACTTGCGATAACCTAGGGTCAACAAAGTCCTCTATGTTGTCCACAATTGTGAACTCCATAGTGAATACCATATTTCCTATGAATACTTGGATTTCATGATCCTTACCAACCACTTTCTCTCCTTTGTAAATCATCCCCCATCTGCAGATATTGTTATAATGGAATAATGACATGAAATTCTTTGGCAGGAATACATTAATGTATATGTTTTCGAAGTACTTGTGACCGATCATGCAAGGGATTTTAAGGTTATTCGGATCACGTCGTTTGATCTTTCTCAACTCTCCATCCTTTGACCCGTATGGATTCCCTTCAAGGGAGGGACGATAATCATAAACTTCCTCACCATCCCTACGAAAAATTACCGTTCTAACACCATTGGTGAGTAATACACTACCATCTTTCTCGTCGAGGATTGCTCCCGATTCATTGATGAATGGCATCCCAAGGACAAGGTTGGTCAATGGTTGATTGGCGAGAGGGTCCACGTCATTAACCACGGTGAGGTCAGTATTGTAATCAAATTCTCCAATCCTAATTGATACATTCTCTATTACTTTCTTGCATACAACGCGCTCTGGGAAGGTTTTGTGGTATAGAGAAAACGGGATTACGTTGATCGGGAAGCTAGGATCTATATGATTGTTAATTAAGACCTTCTCCTCAATGGTACAAGGGATTCTGAAAAGTTTAGAGTTGCTCTCCTTGGGTTGGTTGCTACCTGTACTTATAAAATCCTCTATTTCGGGTTCTTTTATAACAGATTTGCTCAAAACGGTTGAGTCTTTCTCCTTTTCCACCGATGTCGCGTTCCTATCATCCGGTTTGTCGGATTTCTGCGCGGTGCACTGCTTGGGTGAACTGGTAGGTTTCCTCGCCGAAGCGTGGTCAACCTTTGAGGTTTCATCCTTCGCTGTCTGACTGAGTTTATCAGTTTGTTGTTGGGTTAGGTTGGGTGTTGAAGCGGGTATCGTGGTGATGGTGTTTACGAAGTGGATTGGTCCGGAGGGGTTGATAGGTCCTTTCTCGTTAGGGGATAGATGTTTAAATAGCTTGCTTGGACTTTTTATTTTTACAGGGGAGGCTGGTGGACTCATGACGGTAGCAGATTTAACCTCATCAACGTAAATGGGCTTATTATCAATATGCTCTTTGATAGCAGTCAACAGATTACAAATCTTGTCGTTCACGTCAGCCTGCTGTTGTTTGAATTTTGCCTCGAGTGTAGCGAGCTGCAGTTCTTGAGAAAGAATGAATTTTTTTAAATCATCTTCACAGCTTTGCCTAGGGGAATTTTGGGGCGGAAAATGTTCGGACCAAGTGAGCGGTGAGAGGTCATTAAATGATACACTTCGTGTTTGGTACCTTCTAAAATTAGGTTTATCCTTCCATGCCTCATATGCTTCGGCAGAAGTTCGAGGACCCTGCCCTACGTGTGATGATGTGAATTCGTTATAATCACGTTTTGGAAGTTCCATACAGTTGTAGGTCTCATGAGGGCCATTGCACAGTTTGCATGTAGAAGCGATTCTGCTTACTTGGCTTGATGGCTTATGAGTTTCGTAAGATTGCATGAGAGACTTGACTCGACCTTCAAGTTCCATGATCCTACGGTCGGGAGTGCTTGAATTATTCGAAGGCAAAGATATTGCCTTGACCATTTTGTTCAAATCACGGGGATCATTCCAACTTTCGTTGTCATAGAGAGCAAGATCTTCTATGAGTTCCCATGATTGTTCCGCACTAAGATCACGTAGCTTACCACCGGCCGATTGGTCAATGGTTCGCCTCGTGGGGATATCGATATGGTCATAAAAAATTTGGACTTGGAGCCACAAATCTATGCCATGATGAGGGACTTTTTGGAGTAAGTCCTTGAAACGAGTCCATGCTTCATAAAGAGATTCATTTTGACGTTGTTGGAACATCAAGATGTCATTCCTAAGTTTAGTAGTTCTCCCCGGTGGGAAAAATTGAGCAAGGAAACGAGTGGTGAGATCATCCCATGTGGTGATGGATCCCGCGGGTAAACGCTCAAGCCATTGACTAGCTTGATCCCGTAGAGAGAATTGGAATAGGCGTAAACGGGTAGTCTCTCTAGTTTCAACACCTAGGTCTATGGAATCTACAATTTTGAGGAAGTCCTTAAGGTGTTGGCTTGGATCTTCGGAACGAAGTCCATGGAATGCACATCCGCTTTGCACCAACCGGATGGTGTCGGATCGCAAGGGGGTCACATTGGCTCCGGTGAGCTCAATGGTGTTTCGGTAGCCTTGGTGGCTAGGTCGGGAATACTCTCCTAAGGTTCGGGGCCTAAGGGGTTCTAATGGTGGGTTTTGTTGTGGTGGGATGATGGGTTCAAAGATGTTACCACCTTGCATGATGTCGGATGGTAAAGAGTTACGAACAAAAGCACGAAGAAATAAGATAGACTAAAGAAGACCTAAAAATAAAAATAAAATCTTACTAGAAAGGAATCTAGCAAGTAGACCTAATAAAAAGAAATCCTAACCTAGACAATAACTATTCCCCCGGCAGCGGCGCCAAAAACTTGATGCGTGGGAATCGCACCTTGCTTTACCTCTCGAGGGATCTCGCGAGGCTTACAACCCCCACCAGGCAGTGTACCTGATCGTTGTAGTATAGTATAGTGACAAGTACCGGGGGATTGATCGTTCAGCTTAGGAATAGTGTCGCTAGGATTAGAAAACCTAATTAATAGTTCTAGAGGTGAGAGATGATTATTTTTTTTTGTATTTTTATATTTTTATGAAAGCAATTAAAATCTCGGGTTTTGAAGGAATGGGCGGAATTAGTTGCTAATCAACTAACCCAAAAACTACTTTATAACTAATTAACTAATGAAAATGAAATTAAACTAATATTAAACTAAGGTTGTGAGCAGTGGTTGGAGAAATTGTGTTTACTTAGACTTCATTACTCCCTAGATATCTTTTACATGTTAATTACTTGTTACACTTGTATGAATGACGGGTTGTATTCCTTAATACCATTCGTGGAGTGGCATACATAACTCCCCAACTCTATGAGCTCTTATCTCCTCCTACACCATGACCCAGCACAACTATAGGGATTGTAAACAGTGGCTCATGCATTAAATACAACCAATAAAGACCTAGTACGCCTCGGTTCATGTTTCTTAAGACGTTCAAGCATGTTACCATTTGGAGATCTGCCAGTTTTCTTAAGCCTAACATATAATATCATTCATTCAAAACAAGAATAGACAAGTAATCAACACATAATCAACATCTAGGTTTCATTAGATCTAAGCAAACACAAAGGAAATTTAGCCTAGCATAGTAGAATTAAGATAAGAACAAAAGATAGACAACCAACACATAGACATATTGATTGAATTAAGAGTATACTTATCTCAATTACAATGCAAGGTCTCAAGGGTTTGGAACCCTTGAAAAACCTGTAAAAGAGGCACCAAAATCGTCTTTAGGGTTTCACCAAAACTTCTCTCTTTTTTCTTTTAATAAAAAAAACTAGAAAACTATATATAGGAAAATCGTCCTGACGGCGTCAAGAGTTAAATCTGACGCCGTCAACTCGCCGCCATACACTTCCTCGGACGCCCTAGATAAAATCGTGACGGCCTATGTGACGCCGTCACCACCCACGGTAAATTATTCTTGGCCACTTTGACGCCGTCATAACTCCATCTGACGCCGTCACCAGCTACGGTAATTTATTCTTCATGTCTGACGCCGTCAAGAGCAAACCCTTGACGCCGTCACCTTGTATTTCCAGCTTGGATTTTTGGTACTTTGTCGTTTTCTTCACTTTATGCTCCAAAAACGTCCAAAATAGCCTCTTTTCCAGAATTCGCTCTCCAAACACCTAAAATCACAAAAGGAACGATTTAGGGCAATATTTGATCAAATAAATTCGGATTCGGGCTTAAATGACCCCCTAAAAACGGATCATTTTTCGCCTCATCAGATAACCTTTTTGATGCTCACAAAAAGGGGGAGAAGTGATATAAACTCACTCTAATACTTGTATATAGACTAATTTTCGACTAATGAGTTTAAATTTTGTAATCATCAAAAAGGGGGAGATTGTTGACATAAATAATGTATGAAAACGTTATTTATATTTTTCGATATCTCTATATTTTGACGATCACAAAATGTAAACTCGTCAATCGTTTGATTACTACGTAAACAAGTATTAAGCTAGTTTATATCATTATATCCAACTTAATCACTTAAGGTATGGATAAACAAGTGCTTAATACATCTCATGATCAAAGGGGTATTTAATTAACTAATACAAAGTTTATTTAATTATATAATCTTATTATATATTTTTGAAAAACACTTTTGGTAATAAGGAAAAATGTTTTAATCATACTAAATATATGATTTCAAATATTTAACCAAAATCAGTTAGTTTTTCACCAAATAAACTTTCCCCACTAAAAGACAAGTTTTCTGGCCGTTACAGTTGGGCGGCCCCCTTAATTATAAGGGGCGGTCCCCTTAATTTTAAGGGGGCCGGCCATGCTTTAAGGGGACCGGCCAGGCTCCCCTGTCAGAAACTGTCAGATTTCTTCCCCTATAAATACCACCTTAATTCTGGAATTTTTCCTCACCTTTTGCACGAAATTTTCAGATCTACAATCATCTAAAACTCATCCAAAACCCTTTGATCATTTGTATATTAATCCTTGTTTCAAGTGATTCAATCCCTCATCATCCATTCTCATTCTAAGTGCAAAAGAAGAACTCTCTACAACCAAGTTCAAGAAGTGTTGAAGAGTTGTTGTGTATAGTGTATATATATATTCATTTGTGAATATTGTGTTGTGCTTGTTATTATTTGTTTAGAAGATATAGAAGTTGTGTAGATAATAGAAGTTGATTAGTAGTGAAGTAGGATAGTTGTGAAGATTGGTGTGTAGAAGAAGGTGTGTAGAAGATTGGTGTGTAAAAGCTAGGTGTGAAGAATATTGGTGTGTAGATTGGTGTGTAAATTGGTGTGTATATTGGTGTGTACGGTTTTCTCCGCCATAAGGGAGTTTGTTGACATAGTGAAGAAAACTCTCGAGTAGGTGACTCGGGGAGTGGAGTAGGAACAAGGAAGGTGTCCTTGTAGCCGAACCACTATAAATCCTTGTGTTGTGGTTTGATCTTTCTAACTCTTCTCATTACTTATTTATTTACCTTTACTATATTAGTTTTGTTAGTTAGTTATCATACAATTGTTCATATAGTGCAAGTATTGAATTCACATAAACCAGAATCGAAGTTTTTTAAAACAAACTTGTGCTTATAAATTTTAAAAGGACGTAAAACTATTCAACCCCCCCTTCTAGTTTTCCACAGATGCATCAAGAGAATGTTACAAGTATAAAAATTTAATATATTAATTATATGTATGTTAAATTTTATGTTTAGCAAAAGTAATTTTTTTCTATAAAAATATTTTTAATCTTAAAAATTTTAAGACTGGTACATTTAAAATGTTCTAAATGATTTATTAAAGAGTATAGATATGCAACCACTTTGAGAAAGTGTTCGACAATTCTGCATGTAAGTTAGCTTATCTTGAGCAATAGTGAGTGTGGTATACATATGCCACATAAAGTATTTTGAGTACAAGTTTTAGGTTAGTCCATAATCTGTTTTCCGTACATCTTTACCATTTTCTAGCTTATTTGCTTCTAGTTATATTTGTTTGTATTTTAACTTTTGTCATGTCACAAATGATCTAGTGGCGTGTTCAAGTGTTGCTTGAAGTTAATGTGATATTTCAATCACATTCTATTGTTCTTATTATTTTTGTTTATGAATATAATTTATCAAAGTGAAGCCATTTTAAACAAAAATAAATAAATAAATAAATAAAAAATAAAAAATCCCTTTGTCATGATTTATTTATTTAGTACTCCGTATTATTTATTTATTTATTTATTTATTTATTTATTTTTATTTTTTTCATTTATGTGAGAAGTATTTACATTGTTTTTATGTGTGCAATACTGTGCATGATTCATTAGGACTCCCGTCGCAGTAGAAGCTAAAGTTCGAGACTTGGTAGCTATATCTATGTGGAACAACATTTCTTGGGCTATGCATGTGCTGAGCCTTGAGCATTTGCTAGTTTCCAAATAACATGATACTAACAGATAAAATGGTATTTTTATTAGTCATTCAAGTATTCGAACAAACTAAATAAGATTTTTGAATTTCCTCATATTTGGTTAACGGAAAACTCAACCAAGTCCGAATAAACAGAGTTCTTATTCGGGTGGTTTGGATTATGTGACCCTGTTTTCGGATTGGGTCTTGGGTGGATTGTTGATTGGAAACCCCCCGAATAACTCAAACCGTATGACCCTATTAAACCGAAACCTGACCGAACTAATGAACTAACAGTGATATCGCCTTTCACAAGTTACATAGGCCCGAACGTGTTAACTTATGAGTAATACTTGTGGTCGAATTTTCATGGAATACGATTAACTGGTAACAAAAGATAGTAACTAAGATGTATAAACTACTGAACATAGATACACATTTAACCCGATGAAATAATATCATTACTTCCCATAAATGACTTTTACTCATCACATTCTTCAAATATTAATTTGATCATTACTTATTAAACTCCAGAGAGCGAATCTAAACCACTCATTCAACTTCTAGGTTCAAATCCAACCGTTCATTTTCATTCTCTTGTAACACTTTCAATAACTGGGCTCCTTTTCTTTTCCCACGCGCACTACAATCACCTTGCATTGCCAACATAACCACACGCGCCACCTCTTCTTGTGGTGCAAACCCCACCGCATCACCACCACCACTGTAGATCACCGCTAATATTCCGATAGCATTTTCTCTACCTCTAGTTGTTTCCATCCTCCTCATTACTTCCACCATCATAGGGCCCACCAGCGCGTGAGCCCTTAGCTCCGCGGCCCCTTCGGCCACGGTACATAAAAGTTCCAACGCGGCTAACGCACGTTCCGCCACCGCTCCACCGTCTAAATCCACCAATGCCTCCACCACTTTCCCCACCGCCCCTTCCTCCACCGCCACGCGCCGGTCACACTCCTTTAAACAAAGCGCCAACAACACCTTTGTGGCAGGTTTCGCCAATTCTTTATTTTTCAAACAACCCAATACCCCTCTCATCACCGCCGGCGGACACACACAAGCGCCGCCGTCCACGGCGGCGCGTGTGTTCACTAAAGAATGTTGTAACATGTATATAGCCTTGATTCTATCATTTTCATCACCTGAACTCAGCTGGAGCTCTGCCACGTGAAAAAGCTCATGAATGTCGGAGATAACAATCACCGGCGGAGGTGGCGGCGCTGGCGGCGGCTGAAACTGAGTTGATTCCTGAGTATGTGAGAATCTCCATTGGGTGAAGCTTTGTGAAGTATTGGATGAAGATGAAGACTCTGAGTGGGACCGTGGTGGCGGCTGTGGCGGCGCCGGCGGCGGCTGTGTTAACACGGGTGGGTTCTGGTTCGTTGGACTTAATACGGATTGCGTGCAATAGCGAAAAAAGCCGCACGAGAAGAGTGAACGTGGTGGCGGCTTAAGCTTAGGATGGTTTGTTTTCATTGTGCATGCAAATATGCAATGTGTGTGTTTTTAATGTGTGTGTTTAGTGAGTGTGAATTAGTAGGTGTGATAAAATAAAAAGGGTGAAAAAGATGGTGCATGGAGTTGCAGGAAACACATGTGTACATCAACCATTTTTGCAGAAGTGATGCATTATTAGTTATGACATTGGTCTCTAAATCATACGAAAAAGATGTTTGGAATCACATGAGATTACTACAGTACAAACGTACAAACTTTTGTTTTTCAAATATTTTGACTGTCAATTTTAATTAGTTTGGGACCCTTATCTATCTTGGCCAGATTAGAGTTTTGAAGAAACAAGTTGCAAGAGTAGGTAATGGTGTAAATTTGTATTCAGAAAATTCATTCATAGAAAGACCAAGCAACATAATTGTAGGTAGAATTTTTTGCTATAAAATATTCGTAGCTAATGTGATGTGTGGTTGTATACATGAACCATATGCATTCATGCGAAACAGTACCGGGTTGACCCGGCCGGTTGAGCCGATCGAACCGTGAACCGGTCGGGTGACCGGAAAACGGTTTTGATCGAAAAACCCAGTTGAATCGTGACCCGATAGCTCAATCGGGTAAATTAGAAAACTGATTTTTAAAGCATTGTGCAAAATAACTAAAGTTGTTTTTTCATCTTTGTAGTTGTAGGTTGATTACATTGGAATCGGGTATAAGGCTTGTGACAGTGATAACCCATATTACATCATTTTTTCGGCTGTCATCTCAGTTTTCTCTCTTCTCAACCAATATTCATCTCTCTCATTACAGTGGTGACCCATATCAATAAAGTAGTATCTTTTGTTGTTTTTCTTATGTGAAGATCGGTCGCATTTTCGACCCATATTACCAAATAAGTTCGATGATCGATTTGCATGACCAAAGCCCACAGTGGCTCAACTGATTTGCCATATGGGTCGATCGATGTTCATGATCGATTTCGTCCGGTGCACTGTCACCGGCCTAAAGATGTTTTACATCTTTGTTGGTGCAGGTAGAGGTTCAAACAAATTGTGTTATTGTGAGCTATTCGAGATCGGCTCGATAAAAGCTTGTAATGATTTGAGCATTCACGAGCTCATCAAGCCCGGAGCTCGAGTTTAATACAAAGTGTGTTTAATACACTAGATCAAGCCCGCTATTTGGATATCAAGCTCTAGTGAGCTCGCGAGCTTAAATGAGCTTTTAATTGTATAACGGTTGTGTTTGGTGCATGGCATAGGCTTGATCTATTAAAATAAATTTTATTTGTCACACAAGATTATGAAAGCTTTTATAATATACAAGCCTCCATAAGCCTAAGCCTGATGAAACGGGCTTATGATAGTTTATAGTTAGTAAAATTACTTAAACACCTTTCAAATTATAGGGCTTATAGTTAGTCAAATTACTTAATTTTTTATTGTTGTATTTTTATGCAATTTTTACATTACTTAATAAGCTTTAACTTCAACTAATTCACCAAACGACTTTATAAAATATACGCTCCAACTCCCGGCTATTAGTATAAGCCCCAATTCAACTCCAGCCAATTTCGCCAAACATACCTATGTATAGTTTCGAAATAAATAAATATATAAATTATATATCATATAATTTTCGAAATAAATAAGCATCTGAGATACATTTTCGAGCCAAATAATGGCATTTTCCATAAATACATCAATTAAAATCCCACTATAAACACAATTTCAATTTTTGGTTTTAAAAAAGGAATGTAGATATGCTCGCAAACGAGCCGAGACCAAGCTTTATAGACAAATCTCACTGTAAACACATTTTCAATTTTTGGTTTTAAAAAAGGAGTTTAGATATGCTCGTAAACAAGCCGAGACCAAGCTTTATAGACAAATCTCAAATGAGTCGAGGTTTTGTAATGCTGAACAAGCTGAGCTCGAGCTTTGTAAAGATCGGGTTTGAATTGGTTTGTCTACACCTTTGGGAGTAGGTAAGAGATCAAATGAAAAACAAATATCCGTAAAAAACTTACAAAGGGTTGAAAAAAAAAAAATCAAAAAATCTGAACTATTTCTAGAAAATAAAAGATGTTAGTGCATAAAATAGTTGTGAGGAAAATTTTTCTATTTTTGTTGCTTTATACTTCTTTTAAGCATAAAAACCAAATGTTAATGCACAATATTTTATAGTTTTATATGTTATGCACAATAAAGTTTTATACATATATTAAGAAAAAGATGCACAAGCGAATTTTGATGCACAAATGCAAATTTACAAAAATTTAACATCAAAACGTTTTCTTCGCAGTTTATTTTTATCAAAATTATACACTTTAGAAAAACTCTTTTCACAAAATTTTTAATCCACGTCCTGTATCTTGTGGAATTTTCATGTTTTTAAAAACTTTTTAATTTTTTAAGGCCAAAGTGTATTTTGATACCTCAAACTTGGTTAATCGGGTTTTCTACTACCCTAAGTTTTTAATGGTGCGGTATAGTATCTTGAACTTTTAAACTCATTTATAATTAGGCATTGAGTGAGTCACATGTTGTCACATGAGTACATAACTAACTATCATTAGTTTTTTAACGAAAGAAAACGGGATTTATGCTTTTTCCTCTTGCGCGTTCTCAAGATAAATAGTATGTGATTCAACTTAATTATATAACTAATATTATTCAACAACCATTGTTTTTGGCTTTAATTTATGCAATGACAACATGGTTTAACACATTTTACCAAATAAAAAACGTTGTCATATTGATGGTTTGAATGGTAGTTATAGCTTTTACATGGGATTATTTGTTATCTTTATGAAAAATATGATTCATATATATGACTTCACAAGAATGGAAATAACAAAGTTATTAATATGTTGAGCCAAGCAGCGAGCACAGATATGCTAACGATGTTTAGTGTCAAGGCCCATTTGTAAGGGGCTTGGCAGTGGGTGCGGGGAGGCACGGCACGGTGCCCTTCTCCTGCGGGAACACCGCCGTCGGTGCCTCCACACTGCACGGGGAGGTAAGTTTGCGGTGATGTTTACCGCTTGATTTTGGAAGAAATGTGTACGTTGGAGACTTTATTATTTGACCGTTTAGGGAGTAAATTGGGACTAACGGATCTTATTTTCTTTGCCTATATATTGTTGTTCAAAAAGCTGCAATCCAGATCCAATGAGGAATAAGGCAAGTTTGGTGTGTTTGCAATTTTAGTCCTTGTGATTTTCTTTTATATTTTTTGGTGCTGACAGTTTTAGTCCTTGTGGTTTTTTATGCAATTTTTTTTTCTTATTTTAACTAAATATTTATAATATGGTGCATCTAAAAAAATTTGGTACCGCAATTAATTTTAATGAAATTTTAATAGAATTTAAAAAAGAAAAAAGAGAAGGAAAAAAAAAAAGAAGTGAGTGAAGGGTGAGGGGTGTGATGCCAACAAAAATGGAGTGAGTGAAGAGAAAAGTGGGTGGGTGATGTGGCATAAGGGGATTGGTTGTTTGTGAGTGAAGGTTGATGGGGTGAGGGGTGCATTGCCAACCCCCTAAGCGAGTTTACAAGTTTAAGGTACTACTATATCGCACCATTAAAAAATTAGGGTAGTAAAAAACCCGATTAACCAAATTTAATGTATCAAAATACACTTTAGCCTTTTTTTTAATCATTTTATACACTCACGTATTATTATTATTATTATTATTATTATTATTATTATTATTATTATTATTATTATTATTATTATTATTATTTATTGAAAACATGGAAATTACATAAAATTGGAGGGGAGTCTAGACACAATCTGTGCTCCCACTCCTTTTTGAATACAAAAACTAACTCGATGAAAAATAAAAACACCGCTCTTAATATTATTAGAGTGGCTGCTGGCCATAGTCTTGATACGAGAAAGTGTATTCAATGCTTCTACATCGAGTTCCTCAAACGTAGAAAAGGCGAAAGGGACGAACTTGTATCCATTGTCTTCACACTTGGACGCATACTTCTTCCTTTTCTTTTCCACAGCATTACTCAAAGCAGCCCCAGGGGCCCATGACGTCAGCCCAGTCCCAGCAAACGGAGAGACCCCAGTCACATCCAGACATGCGTCCTTACCTTGGAGCCAGTTGATATTATTATTATTATTATTATTATTATTATTATTATTATTATTATTATTATTATTATTATTATTATTATTATTATTATTATTATTATTATTATTATTATTATTAAATCATCACTTTATTAGAACTATAAAAATTTACATAAAGTTGGATGAGAGTCTAGACACAAGTTGTGCTCCAACTCTTTTCTGAATACAAAAGCTAAGTCTATGAAAGATAAAAACATCACTTTTATCATTATTTGAGTGGCTAATGACAATGTACTTAATACGTGAAAGTGTGTCCAAAGCTTCCGTATCGAGTTCCCCAAACGTAGAAAAAGCAAATGGTATAAACTTGTATCCGTTAACCTCACATTTGGACGCATACTTTCTCTCTTTCTTCTCCACATCATTGTGCAAGGCTATCCCAGGAGCCCATGAAGTCGTCCCAATACCAGCAAATGGAGAGATACCAGTCACATCCAAGCATACATATTTACCTTGAAGCCAATTAAATAATAACAAGTCTGCAGGTCGTAGCTCCTTCCCATCCTCTGAAAGGAACCCCATAGGAGCCTCCTTCCGCACCATGATCCCAACCTTAGAACATATATCAACAACGATATCACGCACCAGATTATGCCAGAACTTCACAGCCACTTCACTAGAGCAGTAGACCGCATGATCTCCCCATTTGTCCATACGATGCACATTACAACTCGGGAAAAGGCTAACTTCGGAGAACATAGGTATAGAAAGCCTATAACATAACACAGATCGGAATTGCTGATGGTTCATCCTCTGTCTCAATCCGTCAATAGGGATGGTGAAAAGAAAATCCTATGCATGTAGGGCTCGTATACAACTGAGAATAGCCACCTGTCTTGAACTCAGCGAGTACTTAGAAACAAGGTCTTTCTCAATAACACCAAAGTAACACTTTGCCAAGGTTTTCATCATTTGGAGGGCATAAGCGCCATTGGTGACAGAGAGAGCATCCATGTTGCAAGTAATGTTGAAATTATCAAAAGCATGCTGAAAAGACAATCCATGGGATACATTACCAGTTTTAGCCAGTATCTTGTCCTGTAGATCACTTGTTTGCAAATAAGAGGCGAGAAAAACATATTGGATAATATCACCTGCTGAAAGGATACCAAGACCACCCAACTTGATTTGAAGAGTGGCCAGCCGCCACTACCAATCTCCAAACCCCGGCCCTGAGGCGTTAATAACCTTCTCTAAAGAAGTACGTAACGACTGATCAAACTGAACCTGGGCCTCCTGTAAATACAAAGGGGAGCATGTCCTCAAAGCATAAGATAAGTTTGCAACCCCGACACAACTACGAAGAATTATTATTATTATTATTATTATTATTATTATTATTATTATTATTATTATTATTTGTTTGTATTTTTATTTTAACTATACAGAATCCTCGTGAAATTCTATTATACTGGTTGTTTAGTTAACAATTTAAGGTAGAGCCAATAGAAAAAGAACTTTCACAGAAAAGTTAGAAACATCTAGCTTATGAATGGAAGTGAACATATTGTTTTGGTGATAAACAAACACTTGCATGAGCATCACCCAAATTGATGCACTTATTCAAATATCGACGATAAATTTCTTTGTTTAGAAATGGGGTAAAGCTAAAGATACGCAACATATTTCTACAAATAAACATAAGTACGCAACATACTTAGTAAACTGTCAAACGTACGCAACATATTTTCAAAAAATCGTCGATCTACGCAATATGACCTGCTGGCAGCAGGTTACCAGGTCACCAAACTTTAAAAGTTACACCTTTGGTCTCTAAACTATCTCATATCTCGCGTACATGATCCTATTTTGGTAACAGTCGTTAAAAAAGTTTTAAAAAAACTTTTTAACATTTTTTTTTAAATCAAGATAAAATCTTTTTTTTTAACTAAAATTTAGAAAAAAAAGGTTAAAAAAATTTAAAATTAAAAAAAAAGGAAAAAATTTTAAAAAATTATATATTTTTTAAATTAATATTTAAAAAAAATCAAAATTAAAAAAAAAATTAATATTTGAGAAAAAAAATTAATTTTTTTTATAAAAAAATTATTTTTAAAAAAATAATTTTTATAAAAAAATTTTAATTTTATAAAAATTTAATTTAAAAAAAAAACTAATTTTAAAAAAAATTAATTTTTTAAAAACAATTATTTTTTTAAAAAAATTTAATATTTGTGAATAGTAATTTTTTTTTAAAATTAAATTTTCGCAAATATTAAATTTATTTAAAAAACTAAATATTTTTAAAAAATTAATTTTTTTAAAAATTAATTTAAAAAAAAATTAATTAAAATAAAAACTAATTTAAAAAAAAAATAATTTTTTTATAAATACTAATTTAAAAAAAAAATTATAAAAAAAATTAATTTTTTTCGCAAATATTAATTTTTTTTAAAAAGTTTTGATTTTTTTTAAATATTAATTAAAAAAAAAATAATTTTTAAAATTTTTTTCCTATTTTTTTAATTTTAACTTTTTTTTTTAATTTTGAATTTTTTTAACTTTTTTTTTTTAATTTTTTTTTTCTTTTTTTTTTTCTAAATTTTAGTTAAAAAAAAAGATTTTATCTCGATTTAAAAAAAAAAAGTTAATTTTTTTTAACGACCGTTATCGAAATAGGATCATGTACGCGAGATATGAGACAATTTAGGGACCAAAGGAGTAACTTTTAAAGTTAGGTGACCTGGTAACCTGCTGCCAGCTGGTCATATTGCGTTGATCGACGATTTTTTGAAATATGTTGCGTACGTTTGACAGTTACTAAGTATGTTACGTACTTGTTTTTATTTGTAGAAATATGTTGCGTATCTTTAGTTTTACCCCCTTGAAATGCGACAGGAATGACATGAAAAAAATCTTAGAACGGGTTAATAACTTAAAAAAGTCCTCACTGTTTTTGGCCAAATAAGGGTGTGTTTAGTTGAGAGAAAACACCCTTGTTTTCCACAAAATATTTTGTAGAAAACAAGGAAAACAAAGATCGCATTCAAATTAGTGTTTTCCAATAAAATTATCTACAAAACACAAAATTCCTATTTCCAAGTTTAATAAACAAAACTAAAAAACATTTCTTTTTCACCTATTTTCCTTTAAAATACCCCCAATCTGTTTTCGTCCATTTTTATATATTTTTGTCGGTTTTAATTCGTTTTTTCTCCGTTTTTGTCCGATTTTCACGTTTTCTTCCGATTTTTACGATTTCGTCCGATTATTTACGTTTTCGTCCGTTTTTTAACATTTTCGTCTGTTTTTCTATATTTTCGTCCGTTTTTTACGTTTTCGTCCATTTTTTTACGTTTTCGCCAGATTTTTTACGTTTTCGTCCGTTTCTTTACATTTTCATCAGATTTTTTACGTTTTCGTTAGATTTTTTATGTTTTCGTCCATTTTATTTTACATTTCGTTCGTTTTTTACGTTTTCGTCAGATTTTTTATGTTTTCGTCCGTTTTTTTACGTTTTCGTTAGGTTTTTTACCTTTTCGTCAGGTTTTTTTACATTCTCGTCAGGTTTTTCATGTTTTCGTCCGTTTTTTTACGTTTTCGTCAGATTTTTTACATTTTCGTCAGATTTTTTACGTTTTTGTCCATTTTTTACGTTTTCGTCAGATTTTTTATGTTTTCGTCAGGTTTTACGTTTTCATCCGATTTTTTTACGTTTTTGTCCGTTTTTCTACGTTTTCCTCTATTTTTTACGTTTTCTTCCTATTTCTTACGTTTTCGTCCAATTTTTATTGTTTTCGTCAGATTTTTAATGTTTTCGTCCGTTTTTTTACGTTTTCATCAGATTTTTTACGTTTTTGTCAGATTTTATACGTTTTCGTATGTTTTTTCACGTTTTCGTCAGATTTTTTACGTTTTTGTCAGATTTTTTATGTTTTCGTCTGTTTTTTTACGTTTTCGTATGATTTTTACGTTTTCGTTAGATTTTTTACGTTTTCATCAGGTTTTTTACGTTTTCGTCCGTTTTTGTACGTTTTCATCTGTTTGTTTACGTTTTCGTTAGATTTTTTACGTTTTTGTCAAATTTTTTTACGTTTTTGACATGTTTTTTTACGTTTTCGTATATTTTTTTACGTTTTTGTCCGGTTTTTTACTTTTTTTGTTCATTTTTTTACGTTTTCGTTAGATTTTTAATGTTCTCGTCTGTTTTTTACGTTTCCGTCCATTTTTTTACGTTTACTTACCTTTATTTACATTTTCGTCTAATTTTTTTACGTTTTCATCAGATGAAACCTAAAAAAACGTAAAAAATAGAAGAACATCAGACGAAACCTAAAAAAAGGTAAAAAATGGAAACGTAAAAAAAATAGACGAAAACGAAAAAAACGTACAAAAACGTAAAAAATCTGATGAAAACGTAAAAAAAGGCGAAAACATAAAAAATTGACGAAAACATAAAAAAACAGACGAAAACGTAAAAACCAGACGAAAAGTTAAAAATCGAACGAAAACGTAAAAAACGGACGAAAACGTAAAAAACGAACAAAAACGTAAAAATGCTGACGAAAACGTAAAGAATAGACGAAAACTTAAAAAAAGACGAAAACGTAAAAAAATAGATGAAAATGTAAAAAAATCGGATGAAAACGTAAAAAAAATGACGAAAATGTAAAAAAAATTGATGTAAACGTAAAAAAATGGACGAAAACGTAAAAAAATAGACGAAAACTTAAAAAACAGGCGGAAACGTAAACAAAACGGACGAAAACGTTACAAAACAGACGAAAACGTAAAAACATCTGACAAAAACGTATAAAAACGGACGAAAACATTAAAAATCTGACGAAAACGTAAAAAATCAGACGAAAACGCAAAAAAATTGATGAAAATTAAAAAAAGGACAAAATGGTAAAAAATCGAACGAAAACTTAAAAAAAGGACGAAAATGTTATTTGATGTTATAGTTAATATTATAATTCTTTATTTTCTCGTATTAGATTTATTTAGTTATTTTATAATTTAGTTGGTTTGTTTATAATAATTGTTTTTGTGTTTAGAAGATGTTTTTATAATAGGGCGGTGATATGTACACGGAAGCATTTACTTTGGACACAGATATTTAATGTGAAGTGACAATCATACCCCTGACATTATTTAACTTGCTTTCCCTACCAGTAGTGTTAACTCCAAATTCATCCTACTTTCCATTCCACTTTAACAGCTCCACCGGCATCTCAACTAAAACCTCCTTCCTCACATCTTCTACAATTTTTATGCTTTCATTAATAGCAAACCCCAATTCAATTCACAAAATTAGGAGTTAAACGGAATCAAATAATTTCGTGGTAACTAAATAAGTAATTGGTAAGAGATTAGCAATATTTATTTGTTGTAACAAGCACACATGAATGATACATCCAATGCAACTCCTTTTTTATGTGATTCTTGCTATTTCGATTTAAAATTTTTGTGTTTACATACTTTAAAGACAAATAAGTTTTCTAGTTTATGCATGCATGCTGTATTGAGCCTTTGGATGTGACATGCTTATTTCATTCTTATTTTCCGTTTAGAATCATTGAATGGTCTGTCCAATCTTGATTAACTTCGTTGACCACTGCCGTCCCATCACCACCCGACACCCGCGAACACTCGTCCATGAAATCTTTAAGATAGCATATTGTGAACGGAATGTTGAAAACTTTAGGGAACAATTAAAGCCGACAAACAGTTCTTTAAGAATCATGGTGGGTTATAACTTGATTGAGGTGAACAATTAAAGTCGACAAACAGTTCTTTAGGGTAAAAAAGATGGCATCGGTTTCAGTTGGACAATGTCGAGGGTAGGATAGTCAATTACCAACAAATTTCTGTGTACGGAGTAAAAGCTCCGTGTAAATATCAATACCCTTTATAATATTACTAAGGTGAATAGATTGAGATAGAAAACAACACTTAAACATGTTTTCTAGTTTTGCAAAATGGAAAACACAAACACATGATTCTCAAATTTAACGCTTTTTCTAAATTTTCTATTGTTTTGTGAAAATAAAACTCCCCTCCCTTTTCCTGCAAAATAAGAAATAGAAAATAAAAGAAAATGTTTTTTTAACTAAACGCAACTTAAAATTCGCTCTAAACAAAAACAATAACTCCGTTATACATGTACATATTACACGTAGGATGCTTAACTATCAAGTCAATAGTGCCTGAAACTTATATGTGGGCTATCTATCGTGGAATAAGTGAGAATCACTTCATTCTTTTCCCAATTCGCCTCCATTTTCAAAGTTGTCGTAATGAAATAACAAAATCAAATCAAATACAATCATTTTCATTATATTCTTTCTAAAACACACCCAAACCCCGTTGCCATTCAAATAAAATGGTTCCAAATTTAGACTTGTTCCTCGTTGCTCTTCTTCATGGCTCAGTCATTTCATGTGTTCTCATTATTGTCATCTTCATCATCTTGATAGCTATTTTGTCTACATATTTCATCACCCTCGTCTCGATTATTTTTTTGGATGGATATGATTGCTTTCCATATGTTTCACACATTGTCACGACAATAAACGCTCATCTTGAATTATGTTTCATGCTAATGGTATTATTCTTAACATATGCATATGTTCTCGCGAAGTTGAAGTGGAAACCTGTGTTCGACGAAAAAGTTTCCGAAATGAAAGAGAAGCTTCGAGTTGCATTCGACCAAGCTAAACAGAGAAAAGTTTGATCATAGATCGAGTTGGAAGAAAACTGTTGTCTTTAGAAAAAAATAAATATCGAGTTTTCTTATAGCATACCAATATCGAGAGGGAAGATCTTTTTCTTGTATTTCGCCATAATGTTTTAGTTAAACTCTTTCAAGGTCTTATCTCCTTTAGATGTCAACTTATGACTATGTATATATTTAGTACAAAATACATGTGTAATTCATTATTTTTCTAAATAAAAAGAATGTGTCATATCTACATGATGCTACTAAAATCCGCATTTGTCAAGGTTATGAGTTGGCCGTTTGGCTTGCTTTGACACTGATTTTCGGATCTTTGATAAAAGTGCTAAAAAGAAAAAGAAAAAAAATATAATAAATAAATAAATAAATAAATAAATAAATAAATAAAGGATTGTTAGAGAGGTCCCGGGGCTGAGCCCGAAGAAGCCTCGTCTGAGGATCAAGTCAGTTTATAACGCTCCACATTATATCAAACTATATAGTTAAAGCAAGGAAAGGTATAAGCAATTGTGGTTGTGTCTTAATTTGATACTTAGAGTTACTTAGAGCTAGGGCTGTAAACGAACCGGACGAACACGAACGGAGCTCTGTTCATATTCGTTCATTTAATTTTAACCGGACAAATAAACGGACACAGACACTTAAACGGACAAATTTTCTTGTTCATGTTCGTTTATTAAGAAAATGAGTTGTTCATTTTCGTTTATGTTCATTCATTAAGACACTAAACGAACGTTAAACGAACATAAACGGAAATAGACAAACAAACATAAAATTTATTGAATTATGCACAATATATTGTTTTATAAGTGTTGTTTTGTTTAAAAAACCGATTTTTAAAATTATAAAATTAAAAGATGCGATATACGAACATAAATAGATAAATAAAAATAAACGAACGTTAACGAACGCATATCGGTCGTTCACGAACATAAATGTACGGTGACGACTTTTGTTCATGTTCGTTTATTTAAGTAAACGAACGTAAAATGTCGTTCATGTTCGTTCATTTAATAAACGAACGAACATAAACGAACTTTTTACCGAACGGTTCATGAAATGTTCACTGAACGTTCAGTTCATTTACAGCCCTACTTAGAGCACAAGGAGTGGTAACACCCTTTAACACCAAAATACCCGCCACGTCAGCGTCACATCATTTCAACACCAAAAAAGACTAGGAAATCATAACACCACTTTTTGGGACTCACATTTTTTAAAAATTAGAATTTACAAATTCTACACTCAACAATTTCATTTTTTAAATATACCGTTAACTAATATTTCATTCAACAAATTTATATACAAATAACATTTTTATTAAAAAAAAAAAAAGTTACAAATTTGTTATTTGGGCCATGTAAACCTCTTTACAGCCCTTCCTAGCCTAGCCCATGCCAACTTATCAAATGTCGACAAAAAATCAATAAATAAATAATAATAAAAAATAAAAAATAAAAATCTTATCTTCTTCCTCTTCACATACCTGCGCGCACACACAATTAAACACACACAAATACAAACCCACACAACAATACTCATCATCTTCTCATCAACGTGCCGTTGTATATGTTTGAGCGGGTGATTTGATTTTTTTTAATCAAGTATACGTTCACGTTTGTTTGGGAACGTACATTGCAACGCCTCACCAACGTGCTCGAGGTCGGACTGGCAATAACGCCTTAACGCCGTTGAAAACAAGCCACCTAAGACGATTTTGTTGCCAGCTATGCAATAACGCCGGTTCGACATTACGATTCCCTAAGCTAAGTGATCATCCCATGTAGTAACATATTGTACTTAGGAGTACACCTTTGCAATGTTTAAGTGCTTCCATATCTGATTTCATTTCTCTCAATATCTTTATGATACATATAATACTTAATAAAGAAAAGATAGATGGTATGGTGCAAATGCAAGCTGCTGATCTAACGGAGCAATGCAACATCCTCATATCTCTTATGTGTACCTCAATGTATCAAGATTTATAAGGATTTCATCTATTTTTATCAGAAATGTCATCCAATAAGTATCACTCATTAGTTCATATGTAATAAAATCAAGCTTTTAACAACAACCTTTAACGCTCTTATTAACAAAACCCATTATATTATATATAAGTATTTAACTAACCCATTAATTTATATTTGGTTATACTTAAATAGGGATACACTCACACTATTAATACACATGTTCAATTCACGAAATCCTAGAATCGCATCCTCGTCAATCGTTGTTAATAATAAAAAATAGAGACACTATATATAAGTAACATGTGTTAGGTTTAATATCACAGTGTAGGTAGGTACGGTGGTGGATCGGGTATGAGATACTAAATAATTGTTAAGTTTCATTCATATCTATATCATTGAACCTTGATTCATGCATTTGTATTCATATCCAAATGGATTAAACGGATAAAATAGATACCCGGTAGATATAGGGAAAAAACTCACTCACTTAACAATCCTGATTTGTAATCGAAATAAAACATATATTGTTATGTAAACAATTACAATTTAACACTCAATTATTATGAATGACATTTCGTTCTACTTTCATGTTTAAGTTTGCATCATAAAGTTATGTATAACTTTGGATCACAAGAAAGCTTAAACTAAAAACTATAATACATTGCATTTCTTGAAAATATTATTACGAGTTAAACACATCAACTGAGGAGCGATGTAGATTGAAGTTTTAAAAATTGTGTCATAAATATATCATATTTCGAACAGAAAACGAGTGATTCATGAATGATAAATGTCATTCATATCCAATCTATTAATAATTTGGGCAATCTATATCCAGTTTAAATGGACTGAATTGGATTGAATATCGGACGTTCATTCATCACTAAATATAAAAATAAAAAATATAAACCATAACTCCTTCAATTGTTTTTAAGCGCGGGCCTGATCACTAATTTACGCCATTCCCTACTTATGAAAACCGCATCATTCAATTGGAATGATGGCAAGGAATCGAGTTTTCAATTATTGTACTTCTAAATAATGTATTCTTCTTTGAATCGTAAAAATGTATAATGTTTCTCTTCAAGAAAAAGCTATTTATCTTAAGCAGTCGGTAACTATTATGAACTAGTGTGTATATTAATTGATGATTTCTCTTGATTTATCTTACTAATAACTAAAAGTTGAATCATAAGTCAAATTTTTCGACGAAGATACATCAATTTAAACATTGCAATTTGTCGATGAAATATGCGCATAATAAACATGTTTGGTTGTCAACCAGCTAAAGACAATGTAACGAACCACCAAACCTACAGTAGGAGTTGAAATATTAATAACTAAAAATCGACACGTTTTAATTTAGCCGGTATTTAAACAAATCTTTTGTAACTATTTATATCTGCGAAATTATCATCAATAAACGTGTGTAATTTTTTATTGGTTAGAGAAACCAATCATATTCATCTAAATGTCTTGACCTGTCCATTTTGCGTCCTGTATCATGCTTGTTCCAGTTGCAACTTAAAGGATCATCATCGAAAATGTAAGTTGTTTAGTTTCATATTTTAATTAACTATAAAATTGACTTTAACTTGCATGAAATTTAATAGTTAACAAATTATTGAAGGGAAGACTATATTAGCTATACATTTCTTCTTGTTTTTTTTAACGGCGGATTGATATTAAAACTAGCAAGAAGCTAGAAAAAGTTATGAAGAAATAAGATTTGGATTTTTCATCCACTCTAACCAACTAAATCTAGCTTTGCATCTATATCTACACCCATAAAACGATCGTGAAGCTAGAACATAAAAAATAACCGCCTTAGAAGGACTTTTTGAATCGAAGAGGGACTTGTTCCGATGATTCCACACAAGCCACCACGTAACATAAAAGATCCCTTCCAGCATGTCTCTTTGCTTCGAACTCATTCTCAACGAAAGAAGCCATTCGAACCATTCTTCATAAGAGTAGAAATCCGAATATGTTAACTCCCACCATGAAGCTATCTTACAGTAAATATCTCTCACCAACGAACAAGCAAAGAATATGTGGCTCGTGGATTCAACCTCCTTATTACATATCGGGCAAATAATAGATTGAATCCCAATACCTCTGCGAGACAAGTTCAACCGAGTAGGTAAGAAATCAAACCGAACTTTCCACGCCAAGATATTAATTTTTATAGGAACCACTTTGATCTACCTCGTCTTATAAGGAGAGCCTAATAACAGATGATCGTCGATAAACTTTCTAGTCGAGGCTACCGAGAACTCGTCTGAACCCACAAGGGACCAAAACCATCTATCATTCGTATCGGGCAACACTACACCTTCTAGAATCGATGTTAATGATCTAAACTGTTCCATCTCCACCCCATCCCTTGGCAAACGACGCAAAGAGAAACCAACGTCATTATGATTCATTTTAATCACTACTATAAGCTTCTTGTCGGATTCGAGAGCATTGGTGTGTGCTTATTCACACACCTTTTTCTGGCCAAATTAAGACCAAAACAAACACAAACTAACCATAAATGCCAAAGATATTGTGTTTTTGTGTTTGTAATCGTGCAGGAACGGATATTTCAGAAACATGCATAAAACAGGCCAAAAAGGACAAAAACGAGCACGAGATTGGAAAACGTGTCCAAAGCCAGAGCCGGGGAAGCAAATTACCATTTTTGAGCTCAGATTGTCAAAATGTACCTTGGGGAATCACATAATGCCAGAAATAGTCTTTGGAACAAAAGTTTGAAGAATTGGCAGAAATGGTCCCTCAAGTTTGAAAATTGACAGATTTGGCCACTGAGCATTCATTTTTTGAAGAAAAGTCAACCAAGGTCCTTGGGAATTCAAAAGTTGTAAAAATTAACCCTTGGATTGAAGTTTTGAAGAATATGCAGTTTAGTCCCTCAAGATTGAAAAATTGGCAACAATGGTCCCTGGCTTGATAAATTGAAGAAAATGCATCATGGGTCCTTGGGAAATTAAAGGTTGGCAATTTTGGCCCATGGAATAAGTTTGGACAGTTGTCAGTTTTGGTCCTTGGTTTTTAGAAAATTGCAAAAATGGTCCTTGTGATAACTTAAACCAAACGGACCCCTTGTATTATTACCCATAAACCAAATCCAACCCAAACATAAAACACAACCCACACCAACACCCCAGCCCACTCCCTAAGCCCAAAACCAACCCAACCCTTTTTACAAATAAAACACAGGGTCAAACGGGGTCAAACCCCCTTCCCTCCTAACTTGTAACTGCAAACCATCACCTCACCTACTACCACCACCCCCACCATCTCCACTTGACTCCCCCTCCAAACTCTATAAACCAAGGCGCATTTAATGCACCTCCCTCCCCCACACGCTAACAGTGCAATTTGTAGTTAAAGGTTTTCGCGCCAAAATTAAATTGATGGCTAGGATTGATTTCAGGGATCCAATGGCTCACAATTATGATGGGAAAGGTTCAGAGGCTCAAGGGGAACCCTAATTTTCACTATAAAAGGGAGAAGAAGGCTTGAAGACCAAGTAGTAGATTATTAGCTTATTTTTATGTCATATTTCTGAATTTTCCATTTCCAGTTGTAAAACTTAGTTAAAAAAAGGTTGTAATGAGTCTTAATAGTGTAATATGATCTTTATTTAATCTCAATTTCAAGTTCTCTCAGTTAAATTCGAATTTACATTTACATTTTCATTTGGAATTTTCCTTTTTACTTTAATTAAGTTATAAATCATGTTTTACTGTTTCATAAGCTCAATTTAAGTTTATTATAAGCTTTTATAAGCTCAGAAACCATTAAAGAAGGCTTTAGATATAAAATCTCAAAAATACAAAAAAATAAGAAAAATAAGTGAAAAATAAAAAATCAAGAAAGAAGAAGAAAGAAAGCTGGAGCATGGTTGATATTGGATGGCCATGGTATTAGAGTCTCAGGGGAGGCATTAGGACATGTGTGGTTTCATTGGTTCTTGGTTTTGGATCACACATGATCAGTTGTAAGCACCAATTCTCATTTTTAGCTTATTACTATAGCAGTAATTAAACTAGGTTAATTTCTTTTTATCTTAGCTTATTTGTGGTGTTTATAGCTTATTAGAATTAATTTGATAATTGAAATATAGTCTTGCAAAATTTGGATCAAATTCTAAGTCTATTGTCTCAAGTTCACTGCATAACCTTCCTTAAGGTTTGTTTGTGTTTAAAATTGGCTTAGGATCAGTTCATATAGCTTAATACATCATCTGCATAAGTAGTACAAGGTTTCATCATCATTTGTTTCACAAATCACAAAAACAGTCATATAAAGTAGTGTTTGGATCAGTAAATGGTGTTTAAGTCTGTTTCACATGTTTCATTTAGCCTAGACATGTCACTTTAGGTCATAATAGCTCAGTTAAGTCATAAAATCAAATGGTCATTTGGTAAAAAGTCAAGATCCACTCTTGATCTCACATTAGCATACACTGTTAGGATTGTAAGCTTGCATAATCTTTCAAATCAGTGCATAAGTAGATTACTTAGTCTAATTTCATCTCATCTTAGCTTAAAACATCAATTCTAGTCATTTAGGGTCCACCAAATCTCACCAAAGTCAATTGAGTAAGAAATCTAAAAAAGTAAAAAATGCATACTCATTTTCAAAACCAGTTATGATAGGATTTTTCATGATCTCAATTTTCATACATTGACTTTGAAATTGTTGGATTTTAGTACTTGGAAGCTCAACTTTTTAATCCTCATTTTTGCTTATTTTTTAATAATTTTTCTTAGTGCTTATTTGAGGCTCTCTTTTGGCTTAATTTCTGAAAAAGTGCCATGCACCAGGACACATAGTCTCACAAGTTTTTTTTTTCATAAGCCCATAATTAGCTCATTACAGAATCCTAGTGATTGGTTTTTGGCATTTTATAAAGCTCACCATACCAGCTCATTGTGCAAGTGCTAAAGTCTCATCCGAGTGCTTATCTAGTTACTTAATTTGGCCTGCTAAGTTACCCATCCAACTGAGTACACTGACTCATCAGTGTTGATTGGGCTTATTTCATAAGCTCCCATAGTGCTTATTAGTGGGACCCAACCCAAGCCCCTTGGCTTTTTGAGAAGCTCAACTAGCTGGCTTGCTAGTTCAGGGCTCATCTTGGCTTCCTATGCTTATTTGGTGGGGCCAAATTAGGCTTGCAAGTAGCCTGTTCAGGCCTGCATAGTTTGTTGATATTTGGATTTGCTTATTGTGCTCATCATTGTTCTTATCTCTTTGTTTCTACTTATTTGGATTACCATAAGTTGTATCCAGCTTATTCCACTTTAGGTGTTTAGTGTGTAGCTTATTTGAAAGCTTTTTCAAACTCAAAATCCATTTAAGCTTTAAAAGAGCTTATTGTGTGAACAATAAGCTCATACAGTGCTTATTTGGCATTTTTAGAAAAGTTGTTTTCATAAAAAGTTAGTTATATTTAGTTGTTAAATAGATTTGTAAAAGAAAAATCAAAAAGAAAAATAAAAACAGAAAAGTGGTGCTAGTGGGATTCGAACCTGTGACCT
Organism: Artemisia argyi; assembly: GCA_030686995.1. NCBI lineage: Eukaryota > Viridiplantae > Streptophyta > Magnoliopsida > Asterales > Asteraceae > Artemisia > Artemisia argyi. The sequence continues at coordinate 63,384,564 of CM060685.1, forward strand.
CCTGGTTCCAAAAGTAAAACTAAAACAGTGACAAGCACCATCTGCCCTAAATGTTTCTTAGTGTTATAGTTTTCCCCACTTTTATTTATAGTGATAGCTTCTATTTAAAATAATTTAGCTTTTTAGCTTATTTTACTGCTTATTAATAAGCTTTTTAGTGTTTTCATATTTTTCTTAAGTTTCTGCTATTGTTTAGTATTTATAGAAAAATTTTGATAATTTTCTCTTTTCATTTAGTATTTTTAATAATTAAAAGTAGTTTAACTAGTTTTAATTAATAATTCATAAATAAAAATATTAACTGCTTATTTATAAGAACTTAGGTCTTTATATTTTTCCTATCTTTCTGTTATTTTAAAGTAATTTTAGAAAAAGTTTCATTTTTACTGCTCATTTACTATTTTTTATAATTAAATTAGTTTAATTAACTTTTAATTAATGAATAAGTAAATAATTTCTCAAACACCTTATTTATAAGTTGTAAAAGCTTTTTATAATTTTTTAGGATTCCTGTGATGGTTAAGAAGTTTTAGAAAAAATTTCATAATTTTCCAAGTTATTTTACTATTTTTAATAATTTAAATTAGTTTCAATAAGTAATTAAATAGTTTTTAATTAATAATAATAAAAAAAAAATTCTTTTTTCTAAAATTTATTTTATTATTAGATTTATAAAAAAGTAATTTTCATCCCCTTAGGATTAATCTGCTTTATTTTCACTTTTTATTTTACGCGTTTACGTTAATTTTAATTTTAAATTCATTCTAGGATTATTTGATTTTCAGTAATTGTTAATATTGCTTATTTGATTTATTTTCATTTATATTTGATTAGTGTAATCATGCAAATCATACCTCTGCTATCTTTCCTCAAATCACTTGATCTCAAACGTTCCCAAAATAAAATTTCAATCCTCGCTGGGAAATAACAACTCGGGAAAACATTGTGCTTACACTGGATCACACTTGCACACACTCAGGTTTGACTTAAATCACATTTCCTTCGATTGTGTTATTGCTAAGGATCTTTGGAATCTTGTTTGTACCTGGTGTGACATCTCGTTTCCTTCTTTTAATTCGTATGAGTATTTGAAAATTTGGTTTGGTTCTTGGCAAGCGCCCAAAGAGAAGTCGTACCGTTTATCCGTTATCTTTGCCTCCTCTTTTTGGTGGCTTTGGAGGTATCGTAATAGTATCATTTTTTTGCCATCATCCGATTAGGAGAAGTGACATTTATGATAATATTCGCTCTTCCACCTTCTCTTGGATTCATCATAGAGGTCGTATGTCTTGTAGTTGGGTTGATTGACTTAAATGTCCTTTGATGGTTTCGAGTATGGGATCGAGCTAATGATTATTGTCTCATTTTGTTGGTCGTTTCAGTCTTCTCAAGGAGTTCAGATTATTTGAAGCGGCAAGAGTTTTTTTCATCCTCTTTGCGGCACAGTTAAAGTTCTCGAGTTATTTATAGTTTTTGTATCTTTGTTGATTTCTAGTATATGTACTTGTTTTCTTAAGCTTCTAGTGTCTTACTAGCAGCTTTTTTAATACATTTCAGTCGTTTCAAAAAAAAAAAAAAAAAAAAAAAAAATGATTGCAATAATAGTGCTTGGTTAATCTGTGGATATTTTAACTCCTTTGAAAATCAATTACTCATCTAGAACTTTATCACACTGCAACTGTGTGATTCGTGACCTCAAAGAATACATTACTTAACCATAGCATGATTGAAAAATATATTAAAATACCAATTTTCATCGTAGAAATATCAATTGTATTTAATCGTTACACAAATAATTAGCTATTAAATATAACTTGTATGGCCACGTTCGTATATTTTGATGTGGATGTAATACATAAATAAGTAAAATAAGGATAGAAGAACAATCATGGGAGAAATAAAAGAAAAATAAGTAAATTTTTATTCATGTGTTTCATAACCTTTTGGGAAAGAAGAATTACCCACTTTAAAGTAACGAGTGATTGCATCATAGGAAACCAACCACCATTTTTCATTATCATTACCTTTCTTTACCCCTTAATACTAGGTTATCTTATTATACAAGAGATCGGACGAATATGCCAAAATCTGATTTGACCACAAGCACGCGAAAATACAAAAATCACATAGTTTATTGATCAATATATGGAAAAAGTCACCTTTCAAAAAAAAAAAAAAAAAAAAAATTATTTGAGTCATTTTGATTCTTTCACCAACCCCTTATGAAAATATAACTTACTACATTATTTAATGTTCATGTGTTACATGCTAAAATGCTTTGCTCAAATTAAAGAAATGCTAAAATGCAACTTGGCCTTCTGACCATCTTCCATAAATTCCCATCTTTGATCCAATCCAATTCAATTCGACATTTCTTTTTTCCTTCACCAGTTACAGAAAACAAAAATGCTTAGAAATATATGTTCCATGTTTATATATGTTTTAGTTTTTATTTTCATTTTATATCAAGAACAAGCCAATGGCGCACTACATGGAACTACAAAAAAGATGGTTGAAGAAGCCAATAAAAAGGGCCCTTATTTAGGCTTGGTCATTCCCAACTTGTTTGAAATGAATCCTCTACTTAGTAATCCTCAATACAAGTCTACCAAGCACGTTATCGATTATGCGGGTACGTACATGTTGTCTATTCCTTCATAACATTTCTTTATAACGTGTCGATAAAAACATTTGTTGTTTGATAAATGACGTTGGGATTGGTTTAAAGGAAGGAGATTTAGGTTCGGAAAAATTTACAAGAAACCAGTGATTCTAGTCATGAGTGGAATGGGATTGGTATGTTATAAATCGTGTACCTTATTTTGGTTGTTAATTGTATTATATATACGAGTCTTTAGTGAATATAATTTTCTTTTACCCTAGGTGAATGCCGCTGTTGCAACTCAACTATTGTTGAGTTTGTTTGAGATAGAAGGTGTGATACACTATGGAATAGCAGGAAATGCAAATCCAAATTTACATATTGGAGATGTGACAATTGCTGAATATTGGTCCCATTCCGCTATGTGGAATTGGCAGGTACGCATAATTATACGTACCATCATGCATGTATTGATGACTTGCATGGTACTATACGAGTCATGAATACATGACACTAGTTTTAGTTTTTGAGCTTTGAGCTTTGTATGGTGCAATTCCAATTTAGTGGATGTAATCTTGTAGAGGTATGGAGATGGGCCTGAAAATCCATTGCCATTTGAAGGAGATGGTGGATTTACAAGGGAAATTGGGTACTTAAAATTTGCAACATATTCATCAAATGGTGATGACAACTTGTTGAATAATGTGTGGTACCAAGCAGAAGAAGTTTATCCTGTGGATGGCACTCCTGAGCAAACTCAACAAGCATTTTGGATCCCTGTCGACTCCAATTATTTTTCTCTCTCCAAAACACTTGAGGTTCTCATTTCTCTATCTTTATACGAGTCTTATTAACATTATACTAAAAGCGTTTAGTTAAATGAAGAGTAGTTTGTTATACTTTCTGGTATAAATTAAAGACTTTCGGCCTATAGTGGTACTCAGTTTTTGATTGATTAGCTTATTAGCTTAAATACTATCACCATTCTTGTTTGTAAATATTAAGCAACATAAATCCATTACGGCACTTAGTTTTAGATATGAAAACAAATATGTTAGACAAAGATAGACAGTGACGAATAAACCTACAAAGCTTTTAAATTGAGCATGTTTATTATTATATTGGCTATAAAATTTTCTGTCAATAATGCAATGAGAAAACATATAGTTTAAAACATTCATAACCAGTGACTGCAAAGTGGGGCGTGCTATCATATTTTAGTGATTAGACCCGGTCGAAGCCTCATTACCATGGTTATCACTGTTCGCTATATCAACGCTAATCAACTTCACAACCAACTTAGTTTAATAAGATGACCGCGGACACCATCAAAACAACCAACTTACTTTAATAAGATGACCGTGGACACCATCACAACCAACTTAGTTTATCAGCGCTAATCAACTTCACAACCAACTTTTTTTTTGGGTAAAAGGGATGATTCCCCGGTAAAATATATTAATGACCCAAAAATTCCGATAAGAACAATGGAATGTGACTGAGAGTCACATTAACCTCAAGCCATAGCTTGAACAGCCTCTAATCATATGACATGCCATATGATAACTAAACTATTACATAGCCAATAACACCAATAGGAAAAAACCACCTAATGGTGCAAAAACAACAATAATACATATAAATGACTATTTGAAAACCGCTTCAGGAAGATCCCAAAGCCTCGCTAATCTTTCACCATTCTTGGACTTCTTTAGTTTGAAAGAGAGAATTCGTATCCAAGATTTTAATGTTTCTTTATACCTTGAGGAATCGACGGCTTGTGGTTCTAATGTGGATATTGCTATGCGAGACTTTCGTGATTGTGTGGAAGACATTGAGATGTTGGATGTTCAAAGTACGGGGCTGCGGTATACATGGACTCAGAAACCAAAGGGAGGACACGGCATTTTGAAAAAACTTGATCGAATCATGGTAGTTTATCACTGTTTGCTATATCGTGTGTTTTGGGCAACTTTTTTGTATTTTGAGCAACTTGAGGACACTTGTCATCTTTCGATTGGCTGTACGAAAGTTGCCCAGGGCAACCTAAGCTAAAACGGGAATTTTTCAAAAAAGGGCTAAATATGCCTAAACCGCAGGGCAACAGGCCATTTTGGTAATTTTCCCTAATAAAAAACACTCACATAAAACAAACCTCACGACTCGGTCATCTGCACGACCAAATGTTGCTTCTTCTCCATCCAAGACACGTTCCTATAGGTGACCCTAATAGGGGATGACTGAGTCTTCCGCTTGCTACATAGGCTTAGAATGCGTGCTTTATAGCTTATTACAGGTGGTCTTATTGTTTTATCGTGCTAGAATTTATTTTGCCATGAAGGCTGAGTGTAAAATTGTTGGTTAAGTTATTTGGTGTCCGTCAATTGTTGCTAAAGTTATTTTGTTTTGCGCAATTCTAAAAACTCTCACAAAATACAAATGGTTTTGGCTTGTCGTTTCGTATGAATTACATTTAATCACTTAGACCATTTGAAACATAATCATTGAACTTATGTTCCAAAGTTATCTGCTATTGCTAGACAATGAAATTGGAAGGTTGTATCAATGCTACAACATGTTTATCCACCCCGCCGAAGGTCACCACCGTGCAAAGAGGAACAAGTGCAAACATTTATCTCGACAATGCATCCTATCGAAGTTTCTTATACAACAAGTTCAACATTAGCCCTGTGGAAATGGAAAGCGCCGGGGTGGCTCTCATTTGCTATCAACAAAAGGTGCCTTTCATAACTTTTCGAGCACTTTCAGATCTAGCAGGTGGTGGCTCAGCTTCTTCAAACGAGGCTGATACTTTTTCTGGCCTTAGTGCTGAGAATTCGGTCATAGTGATGGTTGAGTTTGTTAAATTGTTGGCGGGTTACAATAGGAAATTGTTAAATTTTGTTTGATGAAAGAAGTTCATTAGCAATTGAACATTCTATATAGCTAGTTCTTCAAAATATAATAATAAGGGTTCTTTTGATAGGATGTAATAAAATTTTAAATGAATGGAATAAATAATGTAATGAAATAAATAATTTAATGTAATGATTTATTAGCATTATTAATCATGTATGGTTATTCAATAAAAAAAAAAAAGATTAAATTGCCCTTAATGATAGTAACTTTATTCTATGTAGTTACTCGTATTAATAATGGACTTTTATGTAATTTAACTTCCATTACAAGATAGAGTGAAAAAAAAAGAAAAAGAAAAAAGACCGCTGATGAATGAAATGATAGAATAAAGCGTCCCTTGTAAAATGGTAAACAAGCAAATTGGTATCATTGCATCGTAATTTCTACTTTAATTACAACATACCAAACACATACACTATGTAAGGTAAACCATATGTTTATATGTTTAATATTAATAGAAGTACAAAATAGGACACCATAAACATTTGGTCAAAATGATTGTTTTCTTATCTAACTATATTATAATGCAGGAAGACCTACTATTAAGAAATACTTAAAATTAAGCAATATAACTTTTAAAGCTATAAGTACAACAACCAATGCTACTTATAGAAATTCCTCTCATATTTAATTTTAACATACAATTAATACTAACATTAAATAGTAATACAATAAATAAATCATTATGTACATTAAATACAATTAATTAACTGGTCAATAAATACAATTAATACACTTATTAAAACACCCCTTACTTAAGAAATACAAATTATCAAGCATATTGTACAACCAACTTAAACACAATTCTTGCATTAAATGTCACTAATACAAATAATAAAGCATATTATATAAATATTCAAGCCCGAACGGGCAATGGGCCATGTAGGATCTAAACCTTGATAGATCTCGAGCCAATAGATCGTTAGCCTACTAATGTAATCACTAATAAGACTAAATAGATAATCTCTGTGAGCTTGTAGTTATTGCGGAATATAAAAACAAACTGTATACTAAACTTTGATCCTCTATGGATCAATATTCTTTTACTAAAAGTGTTATTAAAACTCGTACGTAATACAATGACCTAGGGTTCCTTATATACTAGTGGAAACCCTAATCTCTTCTACAAGAAACGTATATTCATAAAATTCTAGAAGATATACTAAAGATCTTATCTATAAAAAAACTAATGTATATCCACGGATTAACAACATCCGCAGTATCACTATGCTTCAGCAGGAACCAATCGTCAGCAGAAACAACTATAAGCTTCTGCAGGAACCTGTTAGTAGTATCTGTCAGCAGTATTAATTCTGACTTCAATAATTCCTTACAATCCTCCCCTAATCTTGAAGTTGACACGGTTAACTCCAAGATTCTTAATAGATCTTCAATAGCACAAATAAGAGGATTGAGGATGAACTTCAGTAGCAAAGAATCTATATCAGCAGGACCTCAATGATCAGCAACATGTGGAAAAGCACCATTCTTTGCAGCAACAAATGACCAAATGTACATCAAAACATATTAGTTTCATACTATTCTCATCACATCCAGGTGTGTTAACTCCTGTGAGAGGTGAATCATTGAAAATAATGGATTTGATGTCTCTTTACCGATAGCCATCACTACTGGAGTAGCCAAATGTTTGAAGTTCGAAAACTAGGGTACACTGATGACCATATGATTTTTAGCAAATCATCAGCTGTAAACGGATTTGAGATGTCTTTACCTGTAGCCGTTTGCTCTGAACTAGTCAATTATTTGGTTAATTTAATCACCTTGGTCAATTGAATACCAAATATGGTTTTCCAATGCCTTTACCACAAGCCATATACATGTGGGCTAGCCAATTATTGGGAATCCATAAAGGAAAAATCCATGGTCAATTGACAACCATTTCAACTCTCAGCAATGAAGCATGGGTGAGTTGAGTACCCTATAGTTTTTAGCAAACTATTACAGCTATCAACAGATTTGATGTGTCTTTACCAAAGCTGTACCCTTTGGACTAGCCAACTTTTTGATGGAATAGTCAACATCAGGTAAGTTGATAACCAGAGAAGGTGTGAACATAATCAACACCAAACCTGCATACAACATACACAAAACTATACAAAGCTGTTGGTTTTTTATTATTTATTTATTTATTTATTTTTTACTAAACTTAAAAAAATAATAATAATAAATATACAACAAAATATCATACCAATCATTCCAAATAGGTCTCAATGTGAACACCATACTTAGTATCCAATTCCTGTTTAACCAAAATGCTTCGCTTGATAGCTCTAATCAATTGTTCAGCCATATGCATATCATTCCCAATCATATCTAGAGGAACAGTGAGCTTAACATCCAGCAATTGAGTCATAACACCTATTGTGATTGGATATGTGTTAGCCTCGCTCTTTTATAAAGATAACGTCACATACGTGAAATGGACTAGATATGTAACAAGTTGTGCCAATAGGGACTACTTATGTTAACTAGGCAAACTTGTAATGTGTAGAGCCTATAAATACCCCTCATGACTCTCCATGAGGGGTGTGGGAAATTGTGCATCTTTTATTTCATCTTAATATTATATATTTTTCTTCACCCTCTCTCTACTTTCTCTCTCTAAACCAAACATGGATTTCATCTTTAATCATCAACCAAGACCTCCCAAATCACACGAATCATAGATATTTTCGGTCCTACAATTGGCATCAGAGCCACGGTGTTTGTTTTCTTGATTTTTTGTGGTTCGAATATTGTCTTGAAGCTGTTTCTATACATTTTTTAAGATCTGGAATTTTTTTTCCTATCTTTATCAACAGCAGTTTCAATACATATTTCTTGTATCCAAAATGGTCAAAAAGAGTAATGTGGTCTTACACGGTCTTATGAAACTGTTTTTTTCTTGTGCTTCTTTTTAGTCCAAGATAACAGCTTTATGTATGCATCATGTTTATGACTTCTTGTACCAATATTATACCGTGAGAAGTGGTCAAAATAGGTCGGAAAACTCCTCGGAAACTCATCGGAAACTGGAAAATGGGTCGCCAGAATTAGATCGGAATTTCTTGTATAAGAGGTTCTCGATATGTACTTGTTTTCGAGAACACATGTGGGTTTCGAGAACACATGTGGTTTTCGAGAACACAACCCCTAAAATTATCGAAATCATGTTCTCGCTAACCATGATCTCGATAAGCCATGTTCTCGATAAATGCAAAGTTTCGAGATAAAAGATTACAAAGTTTCGCAAACACAAGATTACAAAGTTTCGAAAATACAAAAAAAGATGAAGAAGGACGAGATTTGACCACAAACCAAATACCTAAAAGACTCTCTTGACCTCAGATTGTTAACCTTCATCAGTTCAAAGTTTTAAAGCACAAAAGAAGAAGCAGAAGAATATCATCAGTTCTTGTCCAAGTTATCAAATCCATACCAACATCTAAAACAATCCTAAACCAACAACTCTAAAACTATATCGACACCTATATCTCATCACAAATCCAAGAACGAAAAGAAAAATTACAAGATCTCAGTTTTGTTCAACTTTGTCACAATCTTTCAAAGATTTTTTTGAGTTGAACATATAGCATCACAGATCATCTTTTGTTGAAGCTTAGCTTCTAATTTTTTATCCGAAACAATAGGTAAGGAAAATAATAGTTACGTTATTTCCTTTTTCCTGGTTCGTTGAATACTAAAACAAAACACAACATTGGACCTACCCGAGACCTTTATCAACAGGTCTTGAAGACATACACATTACTCGTGTTCTTCGAAGTAGGTACAAGTATAAGTGGGGCTCGTGGTACTAGATTGTGGTATTATGTTCATGATTCTTGTTCGGATTAACATGACAGAAACACAAGAAGATTACTTTGTTAATTGATTGTCGTGAAATAATGATAAGTCGGATTCTGAGATGAAGATGAGATTATATGAGTTTTGTAATGATTACTGAGTTTGGTGGGAGACATAAGATAAGATGGGAGGCGGATTTTTTAATAGAAGTGTGTGTAGGTTTAGGTTAAAGTGATTAGTTTATATCACTTGAAACCGGGTCGTCTGGTCATGGATCAGATCATACTTTGGCGGGTTGTTAGGTTACCATTTATGTAAACACAAGTATGATATTGAAAGAAATAAGATGAGAATAAGAGATGGTTGATTATGTGAAATATGAAAGGTGAAAGAACAAGAGTTTCATTAAGGAAATCAAATAACCAACCAAGTTTACATGAGACCTAAGGTTACTATATATAGGGAAGGAGCTAGGGCAACACTCCCTCTCCTTCCTTTCATGAAAATCGTGTGGGCTTCAAGCCCATGGACTATTTAACTTAAGCCTAGTAAACTTGTAACTTAAACAAATTGTAAGTAAATAATAACTTAAGCAACCTATTATTACAAATGACCGAAACTTGATAAAATAGTGAAAACTATGATCCCAACAATCTCCCCCTAAGGGTCGGTCATCATGGTTGCTTGACGTCTTCTTCTTTGTCGTTGACTTGTGACATGTAAAACTCTAGACGTCTTCAAAATTGATTTGAATGATAATGGATGTACTTTGCTCTTTGTCATTGTTCTTTGGTGATGATGTAGTGATTGTGTAATGAAGTAATCTGCCGTTCGTCACTCCTGTGTCTGTAGTGGTTGTCCGCCATTCCAACATGCTCATACATCTTTGAATTCTGACTTATACATGCACGTAGTCCCTTTCTTTCACTTAAGATCTTTAGTCTTTAAACTTTGTAGATTCTTCTTTTTGGCGTAGAATGTTTCTTTGAACTTTGTGTTGCTTTGATCTTTGAGGGAGCTTTTGATGACTTCAAGATGCATGTATGAGCATGTGGAATCTGTCGCCATGGAGATGATATAACCCTGCATGTAAACAGTTAGCAATAAAAACATCCGGTACTTACAGATAAGGAATTAGAGCTCATCAACAGCATATTGTGAAGACTCCTTCTAATCCTTATCCAGGCCGTTCCCATATCAGATACTCCTGAAGGAGCTTACGAGACCTACTAAGTAGCTCAATGACTGGGTGAGTCGTTGGGGATCACTCCACGACTGTAGACCGTAATGAAACCACCGCAAACACTAAGCGTAACCCTTGTGAGGTTACCGAAGTGACCTGCTGTCAGGGCTGTTTGATGTTGACCCTGGCAGGATTTCCGTTCAATCATTGAGAAATACTTACGTAATCCTCTCATAAACATTCTCGGCAGATTGCTAAGATCTGTGAAGGACTCGATAGTTTACAACTAATGCCCATTGATGTAGAACACCAGTTGTAGAAATACTAAGTGTTCCTAAGAGATCTTTGATGTATCTCAAGGCTCTAGACTCTATAAGTGCACACCTAGGTTTCCTATGCGGAGACTAGGGAGGGGTCTCCTGCTTCAATATCAACCATCTCTAAGAGATAGGTCGATAGGTTATGCTGGTTCCCCGTGAGAATGAAACAAGTTCTTTTAAGAGAACTTGAGTGGTTAAGAAGGTTTAGTGCATTGCGTCACTGGGTCCATGACGACTTTGTCTTCAATACCGGTGTTGTCTTTTGCAACAACCAGTAGCATATGTATTGAACCCGGTGTCTGCCCTAAGGTTGAACATATGGAGGGCTATTTCTTTTCACCCTTTTCTTTACTTTTCTTTTTAATTCTTCAACTCCTTCTTTCCCCTTTCATTCTTTTCTCCTTTTTTCGTATCATACCTAAGGACTTCTAATTCTAACTATTGGTGATGTCCTCGGGTAGATCCCTCCGGCTCTGGCGGATCATAGGACTGTTATTCCTATCTTAATCACCTTATAACTCCATGATTATCCGACAGTAGCCATGAAACCTTTGAAAATCTCTCAAAGTGTTTTGTGATTATCAAATATTTGTTTAACGCTTTGAGAGTTTTGTGTTTACTTAAGAAGGGCTCCCCCTTCACATGTGCTCATGTGTAATTAATAAATTTGAACATGCGGGAGGAGCAAGCACTTTTGAATTGATCCACTTTTAGTGAACAAGACCGATTCGAGACACGCTTACATCACTAGTTAGACTAGCTTGAAGTTATTACCCGGCCTGGTCAAGTCCAGAGAAAGTTTCTCGAAATGGTACATTTCTACTTAGACAAATCCTTTTAGAGACACTCTTACGTGGCTAGTTAAAGAGTTCCATTGTCAGCTTTTAGGTGACAACTAGCTCTAGTAACTAACTTGATGTCATTACCCGTCGAGGATAAGTCTTTTCGATTGATAACATTTTGTTTCGTCAATTCTTGGGTCAATTCTGAGTCTAGCTCGCATGAGATTTGACTTATAATCAACATTTAACTTGCATATTTTAATCACTTTCACTTTTCTCCCCCTCAAAAATAGCATATGAGATGTTGTTTTTGATAAACTTTTGATTAAAATATGCTTTTTGAGTCTTATGGGGAGATATCAACAAGAACTTTTGATTTTTTGAGAACGATGAGTTTTCCAAGTGCTCCCCCTCAACAAGTGAATACTCATTGAGGTGAAATACTTGCCTTTTGAGTAGAATTATGAAAATCAGAAAATGTTTGATTAATTCTACTCAAAAGTAAGAAGCCTTCGCTCCTTATATAAGGATTGAGGCACTGAAGCGTACCTCAGGGTCCTTCAATTACAAGCACGGGTTATACACTGTTATGTGTGCACAAACCATAAAGCATGATTTTGACAAAACATTTTATTTTGGAAATACTCCCCCTCAAAATTCGCATATTTATGAGAATTTTAAACTTTTGAAGCGAATTGGGGAGTAAAGATTTGAAAAATCTTGAGCAAAATTTTGAAAAGTTTTGAAAAACCTTTTGAATAAATTTTGCTCAAGATTAAGAAGTTTCAGATAAGCTTAGCATGAGAACTTCTTCTGGTTTTCAAGGATAAGTGCACGTTTGGTTTTAAAGAATGGTTTAGCAAGGCACTTTCCTTTCTCTGAAACCCGAGTTGTACACTGAAATGAGTGCACAAGTCGTTGTTTTTATACAAAATTAGTTTTCTTTAAACAAAATACTCCCCCTCAAATAATGAAGTTTATTCAAGAGATAGTCTTCTTGAGCAGAATTTTGAATTGTATATAAAAATACTTTTTGAAAATTCATGAGATGATTCTGCTCAAGGTTTTAGAAAACCTAATCTAGTATTATACAACAAAGAATGCTTGAAATTTAAAACTCTTTTACTGTTGAAAGTTGTTTGAGACCCGGAGTCTCTCTTTAGAGTTTTAAAATCTGAAAAAGATTTCCATCTAAAGTTGAACCTCATAGGTTCTTTTTGAAGATTTGATTTTGTGATGGATGGAAAACTTCCGGTATTTGGGATGGTCAAATCAGAGTCATTCTTTTATTGCAGCCAAAGCATTCCAGATTTTGAAAATTTGAAAGGTTTTGAACGACTTTACTTTGGTCTCCACACTTGCTTTACCGGTGTAAAACAGGAGTGTAGAGTTTGGAAAAATTTGTTTCTCACCATTATGGATCCATTTACCAGTTTAGCCTTTAAACACATTTTGCCCTTTGACCTCAAAATATGTTTCATAAGAAACATTTTGTCGAATGTTGAAATTTTGACTTTCAATGGGATGACATGTACTTGCACACAGAGAAAATGCATAAGGGACAAACAAGTATACAGATGAATCAAGAAACTCATTCTAAATCTACTAAAATGCTCAGAATTCACTAATTAACACACAAGATCACAGATTAACTCATCCTATAACTCGAGATTTTCCAATTATGATAATGGTTAGGGGTTATGATTAGAGACATTGCACACATTTTAGCAGCATAATGCATGAATATTGTACAAATTAAACATCCTAGTAGCAGCAAAGGCATCAAAATCTTAAACCCTAAATCACTTGATTTCAAACCTATGTTGTTTCTAATCGTGCAAACACACCAATCGAGCATACTTTAGTGTTCTCTAAAGTTATATGAAATAATAAATTAGACTAAACACATAAAAAGGAAATGCCCCGATCGATAATTACATTAACCATAGTTTCTGATTATGCCTTTTTGACCGTTGAAAACACTTGAAACATTTAGGGAACGATTAGACAACAACCATAAAGAAATTTGAAACTCACAATTGTGGATAAAATCGAGGAAAAAATCGTTAGTCTGATTTGTTGAGGTTTTAATCATGTGTGCAACTTTTGAGAACATGTGTGAAAACATTGATTATAGCCTGTTTTATTTTCCATGCAAGGTCCTTTTACCTAAGTTTAAGACTTTTGTGAACTTTTTTTTTAAAGGTTAATTACTTTTCCATTTGAAGTCCAAACTAGATTAATTAGGGATCGTTGCAGAAAAAAAATTCCCCCTCGAATTAGCATATATTTTGTGAAACCTTTCTGCACTTTTAATTCGAGAGATCATAGAACCTTATTGAAAATGAGTTTAAATCCGAATGATGAATAAAAATGAGGTGTCCAAACTTCATGATATTGTGAAAAGTTTTCTCCCCCTCAAAACATGTTCCATTTTGACAGAGAAAAACAAAATTTGTTTAAATGGAGGAACATAGTTTTGAAGATTTGAAGTTTGTACACAAAGAAAGAAGATTATTTTTGTAGTTTTTTGTATTTTCTTAGTGATAAAATATTTACAAAAAAGAGTTTGATGTTTGACTCTCCTATGTTTTAAGAAAATTTTGCAAATCATCTGGAGTCAAACACCACATACCAATTTAATGAACTAAAACAACAAACCTTGATGGAGGTAAAGCCTGTGTAAACAAGTCCGCCAACTGGTATTCAGTACCCACAAAATCTAATTCAATTGTACCCTTCTCAACATGCTCCTTGATGAAATGGTAGCGGAGAACAATTTGTATGGCCTTGGAATGATCAATGGTGTTGCACGAGATAGCAATAGCACACTTTGAATCGCAGTACATTGAGATCTAGTCAAATACATAGCCGTAGTCCGTGAGTTAAGTTCTCATCCAAATGACTTCAGCACCAAAAGCAGACATGGCTACATACTAAGCTTTTGATGATGACAGTGATGTACAATCCTACTTCATTGACTGTATCCCTTTGTAACTAAACAAGATTTGTTGCGAATCATTGTGCCTTCTGCATCCAGCTTGTTTTCTAAATCCATATAATTCCAATGATGTGTCGAAGGGTGATGTAGTTAGAACATATGCATATTAGACGGATCCAAATTGCGAGAAGACGACTCTATTATATCAAGAACGGTTGGAGTCGGTGCAAATGGATTGAAGAAAGTATTTCCATCATAATCTGCAAGTTGTGGTACTGATTGTAGTTATGGATCTTCAGCTGATTGACTGGAGTTGGAAGCAGTTTGTCTTGCTGTTGTTGGAGATTCACTTGGAGGACCGTCTTTCTCAACAGTGTTTGTTGAATATTCTCAAGGTGTGCAGCGGAAATTGGTGAGACTTCTTGAGGACGGTTTTCAATTGAATCATCAAACAGTTGAGCAAACAGGGTTTCCAATTCCTTGCTAGAGAGTGGCAATGTTTCAGCTGAAGAGTCCAGAAAGTTAAGACGGTTTGTTTTGGGTCCTAAGCTGTTGTGCTTAGAAACCATTGCTGAAGTGCGGGTCCGAAACTGAATTATTCCGAAGCCATTCCTGTTATATCTGAAAAGAAAGAATAGACAAAACAGAGAACATGGACCCCAAGAGTAACTGGGTTCCAGATGTTAGAAGCATAAAGAAGTAGTGTCAATTATCTTCTTGACACTCGAACACATAATTCCGATGGATTTCATTCTTGTCTCAGAGGTAGATGTTGTGGAGATTACATTAGTTTTGGTGCAAATGTCTAAAATCTTTCCTGTAGGAATCCACCTAAGACCAATTGATTTGAAAATTCTACCCGTGGGTACCCACCTAATGTTAGATCTAGGAGATGTTTTCCTTTTAGATGCAGTGGAATGAAATGTGGGAGCATCACTTCGTTGAGAAAAACTACGTCCTATATTGATCCACTTCTTAGGTTTCTGACTTATGACTTTTGGTTCATCGGGTTTGTTTGTCTTAGTCGATTGAGCCTTTTCAAGTGAATTTCCTTTTTGAAGATATTTTAAAGCACCAACAACATGATTATTTACGCAACTACTCTTAGAAGCTAGCCAATTCCTGTTAGTTTGTTGAGAACTCCTAGGTTTTGGTTTGCTACTACTAGCAGTGTTTTGTACTACAGTGGAAGGCATCGCATGAGGTTTAGAACCTAGAATTCCATCCTTTTGAAGTAGCGCCTTTTTCCTAGCCTTTTCTAGATCATAGTTCTTGTACATGTCATATGTGTCATAAGACTCTTTACTTTTAATGCTTGTTTTAGACACTGTTTTCGAACTAATCCTAGATGAGCCAGGCATAATCACGTGTTGAGATTTAGCAGACACAGATGCATTTTCCTTTGGCCAAGAATGTGGAGTGACTGGTTTTTTCAAATTGTTATTCTCAACAACTTGGGAGGCAAACCGAGATTTTGAAAATTTAAGTCTTTTAGATTTAAATGCAGTAGGTTTTCTAACCACTGATTGTTTTCTGTTTGTTTGAGAAGGCGGTTTCCCCAAGATTGATGATTTTGCAAACTTAGTATCCACACTCTGGCCAGTCAGTCTTCTTAATTTGTTTTGCAATGCAGCATGTGCAAATACCTTTGCTTGAATTTGACCTTTTAAAAACTCGTTTTCTTTAACTAATGTATCCACACGTTTCCTTTGTTCATTAAAAGATTGACCATTGTTGCCCGAATTTAGAGATTCGTTTTGCATTTGGAGTTCAAGTGAGATGCAATGTGCCTCTAGTTTTGAAAATTTTTTATGACACTGGGCAATGGTCTTTTTGAGAAGAAGGTTTTCAGACTCAAGAGTTTGATTTGATGTTTCAGTCATTAGATTATCATGTAAAGACTCAGACTCAGAACGTTTGTCAAGACATTGTACCACATCCTGGTCAACCTCTCCTACATTACTGAAGTTAGGTTGCTCAGATTGTTGTTTCTCATTTGCAGGCATAATATGATCAACAGTAGATTGTACCTTAGCCATTTGCTCTTTGTCAAAGTTCGGTTCTTTGTCATAGATGGGTATGACATCTTCCTCATCCATCTGTCCTTTGTCAAAGTTGGGCTCTAAGTCACAGAAGGGTCCGATTTCTGCATAATCTGCATCTTTATCATTCCCCAATCTGCTGTTGTCATCCTGCACTTCTGATTCTGTCCCTTTGCATTCCATGGCAACCAAATTGTCTTCCAATGTATCAACTTTATGAACTTGCTCTTCTTGAATCTGCAACTTCTGTTCTTTGATAGCACTCAGATGAAGTGATCTTTCATTAAGCATAAATTCTAAGCGGTTTAGGCGTGAAACAAGTTGATCTCTAAAATCTTCAACCTCCATACTTGTGATGTTCTCTCTCCATACATTGCTTTCATATTTATAGTGTATGAGAGCTTTAAAATGCAATGCCATGAACACTTTGAACTGAGCCTTGAGCGCTCTAAATCCTGCCATGCAATCACTTCCCTGTTCAATTTGCTTTTCAATTTGAACAATGTTTTCTCGGAGTTTCCTTTGGAAGGTTAGACGATCCATTTCAGTTCTGAAGAATGCATTAAAGGTACCCCCCGTAGGAAACCATGCATCTGAGAGAATCTTGCATTGAGTCTTAACTGATTCAAAATGAACTAAGCAATTTTCTGTAGAATTGATGGCTCTTTTTTCAGCTTCAGTCATCTTTCTCTCAAATGGGTCTTTAGAGTCATCAGAAGCATTTGTGTCGTATACTGGTTCAGTATCATCCATGACACCCGAATTATCTTCCAATATTTTAACCTCATTGCCTACATTAACTACATTTGCAGTATTCTCACCATTCCCAACCAGCCTTTGAGTAATACTTCCTTGTATCACAACTCTTTCACCTTGCTTGACAGCTCGATTTCGGGAATTTCGGGAATTTGATAAAGCCTGACTCGTAAATTGTATGAAGTCTGAGATAATGGAGTTGTGACTTAGTTCATGCATTTGAGACCTTGATTGATACATTTTCTCTTTGTTTAATCTCACAACTGGATCTACAGAATCATCAGACTCATACTCTGAGCCAGTATTATTCATGTGAAATTCCTGCATGTTTGCCATTAACATCACATCTGCTGTATCGGTTTCCAAATCTGCTGTATTGGATTCCAAATCTGCATATTCATCATCAGAAGGAATAACTCCCATGACACTTTGCAAAACTACATTGAGATTACCCCCTTCAACTTCCATTTGACTAAGTGTGGCATTGTATTCAACATTATCGTCAAAGAGTGGAGTTGAATCATAATCTTGAGCTTCCACATCTGCAATATTTTCCGTATATGCCAGAAATGCCATGCTTGGTTTGATAAGATCTTCTTCGTCATCAGTCTCTTCCATTGTGTTAAAGCATTCATAGGTTGATGTTATCATGCATTTTCCTTTATCAGTAGACGCTTGTCCAAGCAGTATACGTTCCTGGTAGCAACATTGGAGGCCTTGATTCATTGCCAAATAGCAGAACATGACGAATGTGGGAGCTGTGACTTTGTTGTTGATGATACTGATGCTGATGAAGGTAGTTGGAAGAAGGTACAGTAGCTGATGACTGCTGCTGATGAAGGTAGTTGGAAGAAGGTAATTGAGACATTGTAGATGACATATCTCTCCCCCTTGATTGTTGCGACGTAATCGAAATAATCAAACAAAATGTCACACTCAAGGTCGAAAATAGTAATTTCTGGTTTTCCCTCCAAAAATTATTTGAAAAAATTTTCTTTCCCAAAATTTGAAAATTACTATGAAATGCAATTATAAGGTTGCAAGAAAAATTTGAGTTTCAAAAATTTTGCCACCAAATTTCACCGAAAAAATTGGAATTTTTTTGGCCTAAAAATTTGAATTTTGGGCCAAAATTTTCAACGTTATACCAAAATTTAAATTTCGCGTAAAAATTGAACGTTTAGTCTACTGTAGAAAATAAATTTTACTCAAAATTTCCCGCCAAAAAACTTATGTGAATGATGGATCTATGTAGAAGATTGAAATGCACGTTCCTTTGGTTAAGTTCAAAAATCCCTGGGGTAAGTTGGAATCTTACGCGTAATAAAGAAACTTATGCGTAGACTTCAAAGTTACGCGTAAGATTGATCTTATGCGTAAACTATAAAGTTAGGCGTAAGAATTTATGCGTAAGGTTCAAAGACCAAACAAATCTTTCAAACTTATCCAAGCTTGAAAGATATCCGTAGTCGAAGTATTCCACTAACTTATCCAAGCTAGGGAAGTACTGAGTCACCGTAGCACGAAGAGAAGGCCTTTGTATGAAGTTATGCGTAGGATTCAGAAACTTACGCGTAAGATAAAATCTTATGCGTAAGAGGTAATCTTATGCGTAAGAATTAGGCGTAGGAATCACTTATGCGTAGGAAGTCACTTATGCGTAGAACTTAGGCGTAGGAAATCAACTTACGTGTAGAAAATGGACTTACTCGTAGGTTTTAGGCGTAGAAGACCAAGTTACGCGTAGGAACAGGGTTTTGACCAGTTTTACGCGTAAGAAAGGGGTTTTGACCAAAACTTATGCGTAGGATGGACAAAAAGTACTGTAGATAGCTGTAGAATCATACTATTCACGAAAGTTACGCGTAAGGACGTCAGAAACTTGAAAAATCTCAAATTTTGGAAGAAAAATGCTTAGAAATAAGGTACTTTTGATCAAATAACTTCACCAATATTTAGAAAACACTAACTATTGAAGATTTTGACTAGAAAAAGCTTTAAAAATCAAAACTTTATGCAAAATCTAAGCTTCTAAACACTATATTAACCTTAAAACTTATCCAAGCTTCAAGATTTGAGTGTAAGAAACAAAGAATGAAGCAAAATGAAGCAAAAGAACACCTTAAACCCCACGTAAACTCCAAGAAACACACTTCAATCTCTATTAGGCGAATGATACCACTTGTTAGGTCACCATTTATGTAAACACAAGTATGATATTGAAAGAAATAAGATGAGAATAAGAGATGGTTGATTATGTGAAATATGAAAGGTGAAAGAACAAGAGTTTCATTAAGGAAATCAAATAACCAACCAAGTTTACATGAGACCTAAGGTTACTATATATAGGGAAGGAGCTAGGGCAACACTCCCTCTCCTTCCTTTCATGAAAATCGTGTGGGCTTCAAGCCCATGGACTATTTAACTTAAGCCTACTAAACTTGTAAATTAAACAAATTGTAAGTAAATAATAACTTAAGCAACCTATTATTACAAATGACCGAAACTTGATAAAATAGTGAAAACTATGATCCCAACACGGGTTTTGGAGCATATTCTACTTGGACTGATGAGAATTTAATGGGCTGAAATTGAAGGACTGTGCATACATGGAAATATAAAAATATAATATCTGAATTTATTTTAGATACTGTATTATTGATAACATTTGGTATTAAAAGAGTGGTATTATTGGTATTACTATTTTCACGGGGATACATTATTCACGGCTAAAATTGTTTTGTTTAACAAAAATGACTACGGGGTTCTTTCACGGTATTATTGATTTGATTTTGAAGTGGCATTTCACAAAGTGTACTTATTTATCTCAAAGTCTAGGGGTGGTTGGATGCACGACTTTTGAAGATAACTTGTCTGCGCAAATTAAAAATTCAGTCTTGACAATCTAGTTATTACTGATGTAAGGAGTTACGTTGTAGTGCTCACAGTATAGCTATCACTTAAAGGAGTTACGTTGTAGTACTCAGTGTCACACGAAGTAGTGGATTGTTCAAGTGGCGAATATTTCGTGCAACCTCATACTTAAAGGAGTTACATTGTAGTGCTCAGTATAGGTATTAAGTCACATCTATCATACAAGCATTAAGTCACAAGATGGAATGTTTACTTCGTTTTCAAGCTGGTCATATCGGGTTATCTACATATGTGGTCATTACTAGTAGCCGGTGAATTACAAGGAGGTTCGTTTAAAGGTTGATTTGAGAGAATAGTATTGAGAGTATACTTTTGCGACATATACTCACAAAATATGCTTTCATGGTCTATCTATATTGCATCAGAAGTGTAAAGTACGGGTAATTATGGCATGTACACAAAATAGTATGATGATTTCAATAAATCGCAACCATCAGGAGGGAGAAGAACATGCCAAAAGAAGTAGTGTTTCATCTCTAGTACGTTGGTTGTTCGAGGGAATTGTGCTTACACTGGAACCGAAGAAGTACTAATGATGTGTACATCAGAGCGTATTACCAACCTTCTGTGCAATGTTATGTGAGTTATATTGTCATGATGCTCCCTGAACGACAACCATGTTCCTACACTTTTGAATCTACTTTATCCGCTGCGTGATGAAAAGAGAGTTGTCGGTTCAGGAGGGAGCAGGAAAAAGAATAAAGGCTCACTAGTTAGGAGGGAGTAATAACCTAACTAGACCATTACAGTTGAAGTTCAGAGCTACAAAGACCTTTGTCGTCAGTGTCAAAGATCATACGCCGAGATCGTCGGAAGAGAGAACTTCAAGTCTGCCTCAGTATCTAGACTACAGAGACTCTGCGCTTCAACAACGTCAACATAGTTTACTATTGTTGTAATTTTACATTATTAATGTATTTATAGGTCTCATTGTAACCATTCACGTGTGACGATATCTTGGAGGGAGATTGTTAGCCTCGCTCTTTTATAAAGATAACGTCACATACGTGGAATGGACTAGATATGTAACAAGTTGTGCCAATAGGGACTACTTATGTTAACTAGGCAAACTTGTAATGTGTAGAGCCTATAAATACCCCTCATGACTCTCCATGAGGGGTGTGGGAAATTGTGTATCTTTTATTTCATCTTAATATTATCTATTTTTCTCCACTCTCTCTCTACTTTCTCTCTCTAAACCAAACATGGATTTCATCTTTAATCATCAACCAAGACCTCCCGAATCACACGAATCATAGATATTTTCGGTCCTACAATATGTCACATCTGCCAAACAATATAAAGTCTTGCCAGTAGAAGTAATGATCATGTGAACATCTGGTAAAGGAAAGTACTTCCAAGTATCAACCACCCAAGTCTTCTGTCCTATCCACACATGAAAACTAACACCATTAAAAAGATGAGAATCACAAAGAATTTGTAAATCCCCCAGCAAAAACATTCCAATCCCTTCAGGTTGATGAGTTTGATAATAAGTAACAACCCAACCATAGAGAGAAAGAATATCTTTCCTATCCACCATTGATTGACGCTAAACCACCTAACTTATATTAACCAAAGAATGGTCAACAAAGTCAAACAGCTCAGAGTCAATGCTCCGCGGAAGTATAAGGTTTCCCCGGGTCGTTATGTCCCGACGAGGTGTGAATGGCAAACAAACGGTTATGTGATCGGGTGAATTTGGATGAGAAAAAGGTTTGTGTGTGATTGAACTAAGGAATCTACAAGGAAATAGATTAAACAAGCTATATGAATAAGACTGGAAAGAAGGAAAAACCAGAAACGTTTAAAACTTAAAAACGCGTACGTTACGTTTAAATAAAACGTAAACGTACGAAATAAAAAGTGAAAACTGAAATCTGAAAACACCCAGGGGGTGAAAATGACTTTTTTACAAACTAAAAGTTAAAAGAAAATTTTTAGAAAAAGAAAATAAATTTTAACACTAATTAATTATTTAATATTAATTAAATACTATTTATTACTTATTATTAATATTTAAAATACTTAAATACAATATACTATTATTTAAATACTAAAAAGGTGAAAATAAAATTTCTAAAATTATAAAATAACTAAAAACAATTTTTAAAATTAAAAATAAGTATTTTTGTCTTTTTGTGGTTTTTATATTAATTAATTACTAATTATCTAATTAAACTATTTTAAATTAAGAAAAATACTAAATAAACAGTAAAAATTACAAGAAAATTTCAAAAATTATTTTATAACATATAAAAGCTATAAAAAATATAAAAACTAGATTTTACCTTATAAAAACTAATTATGCTATTTTAAACTTAATATTAATTAATTATTAATAAAACTAAGATTAATTCTAAAAAATACTTAATGACAAAATAAAAATCTGAAAAAATTATTATAAATACTTTAATATAAAAGATAATTAATAAAAATATAAAAATGACAAGTACTTAATTAAAATCTAAAAATGAAAAATAAAATTTAAATAAAATTAAATAGAAACTATCACTTAAAATTACTTTTGATTTTCTGGAATTTTCTTTTGGAAACTTACTTTACAACTAAAAATGAAAACTTTTTACAAAAACAACTTTCTAGGAAATCAGAAATAAGCACTTGAAGTGCTTATTGGGTCAACAGTTGACTTCTGTTGACCAAAAGGGAAATAAAGCTCAAATCAGCTTAGGTGGGACCCACTAAGGTGAAATCTGATCTAAACTAATTGTGTGGACATAATTGAGCCATAAAAAGCAAAATGGGATCACAAAATAAGCAGAAAAGCCACAAATAAGCATTTGCAAAACTCTAGGGGACTGAAAATGGGGACAGATTTGTGTGTCCAATTCAGGTGGGACCCAGGGGGTATGAGGTCAAAGTTAAGGTCAATATCTAAAGCCTACCATGGGGGGAGTTGAGAGGAACAAGTTTTGAGGGCTGAGGACCACTGAGGTGATCAGAAACCACCACCAAAGTGGTGGTGGTGGGTGGTTTGTCTGTGCAGCAGGGGATTGCACAACCCTGCAGGTGTCTTTTGGGCAATGTGGGGCCCAGTGTAAAATTCAGAAAAATATGGTGAAGCAAGAAACTTAAATTTCAAGCTTCAAGCTTTGAAAGCAAGTACAAAAATAAAAACAATTGCTTGAATTTTTGAAAAAAATCTGAAATGGAAACTTTGACTTTTTGCTTAGAACTTGGAGTTTTGACTTTTTTGGACTTTGGATCACTCCTACTAATTTAATATAATGTATTAGGTTATATTGAGAGTAAAATAGGTTTGAAAAATACTTTCTAATCAAAATGGGTAGATTTGAAACCCATATACCCCAACAGTTAACTGTTGGGGGTATAAGGTTGTGATTATGACTATTGGTGCTAAAAACTTGAACTTGAAACTTGTTTTGACCTAACTATACCTAATGTAACATGTCAAAACTAAAAATAACCAACAAACCACAAAAATTAGTGGTCAAATCTGCTTATCCAAACACCCCCTTACAGATGCATATATGAAGTTTTGGTATGTAATTTTGAGCTAGAGCATATAAAAGCTAAAGGAAAGCACTTAAACTGATGAAATGAGCAACACCAAACACAATTAAGCTATAAAACACAGTTACTAAACCACTATGGGGGAAAAGTAAAAAAATAAAAAAAATAAAATAAAAATGGAAAACTTACTTGAAGGCAGAATCAAATGGAAATGCTAAAAGCTGATGAGATGAGCTCAGATAAGCTATGAGAGAGCTTACTGAGCTTATCCAAAGGATATTAGAGCTTATACAAGCTTATATCTCCTTACTCTATTTTATTTTTTTGATTTTTGGAGGTAATTTCAGATTTTTTTGGTTTTTTATAATAAACTAAAGTTTAGCAAAATGAAAGCTTGTAAAAAGTTTATTGAGACTGAATGAACCTTAAAACAACTTAAAAGTAAGAGCTTAAATGAAAATGAAAGCTTATGACTAAGTATGCTTAAAACGGATTAGGGACAAAGTTTAATAAACAAGAACTTATATTGAGATTAAAAACAGATACAATATTAAAATGGCATTACATTAAAGAAAACATAAGCTGAGAACCTTAATTTGCAATCAAACAAAACTACATCTAAAGCTTACTACTTCTACACTAATCTAAAACTACTACTGCTACTCTAATTGTCTTCCTTCTTCTCTTTTTTCTTTTCTTTTATAGGTCCCAGAAGTATCTCTTGACTTTCCCACACCTTCTGACCATTGGATAGCTTCCAATTCATCTCAGCCGTTCAAAGGTATTTTGGCGCCAAAAGGGTAAAAGGCAGGCTTTAGTGGGTTAGGTGGGGAAATTAATGAGGGGGGGGGGGGGAGGTTGGTTAGTTGGTTGGTAGTATTTAATGGAAAGGTGAGGATTTTGTGGAGATATGGAGAGGAGGGGGGAGACACGTTTGCAGGGAATGGGGGGAAAGGGGTGAGTGTATAGTGGAACGGGTTTGGTTTGTTTGACCGGGTCAACGTGAGAAGTATTAAAAATAGGGAGTGGGCCAGTTTTGATTGGGCTAAGGTGGGCTAGGGGATGTGTAGTGGACCAGGGTTAGATTTGGTTGTTGGGTTAAATAACTATAAGGGTCCGTTTGATGCTGTAACTAAAAACCACAAGGACCAATTATGTAACATTCTGATTTTGAGGGGCCATTCCTGCCATATTTTCCATAAATAAACCAAGGACTAAACATGCCATGTTAAAATATCCCAAGGACCAATATTTCATATTTTTTCAAAATTTAAATGACCAGGGATCAAAATTGCCAATTTGTGAAACTCAGGGACTGAACTTGTAATTTCTCCAAAACTTTTACCCAAGTGTTATTTTTGATAACTTTTTATTTTAAAGGGACTTGGGTTGACTTTTCTTGCAAAATAATTGCACAGGGACTAGTTTTGTAATTTTATGAAAGTTGGGGGACTGAAACTGCCAATTTTGCAAACTTTGTGCGTTTTTCATTTGTTTTTGCTCATTTTGCATCTAAAACATATAAAACACAGCTTTGAAATATTTTTAGTATTTTGATGCATTTCTTGGTGTTTTTGTATGTTTTGCAGTTCAGTTTTGACAAAAAATGATGAGTGTTTGAGCACTCATCAATCCCCCACACTAAACTATTGCTAGTCCCTAGCAATACTGTTTTGAAAACTTGATGGATTTTAAACTCTTTACCAAAAGCCATCACTTCTGGAGTAGCCAGGTGTAAGAACTGTGGCACACCTGATAACCGTGTGATTTTGAGCAAAACACCAGCTGTCAACGGATTTGAGTAGTCTTTACCAAAAGCCGTTTGCTTCTGGACTAGCCAGCTCTTGATGGAATAGTCAACATCTTGGTGAGCTGATTACCAATTATGGATTTTCCACTGCCTTTACCACAAGCCATAATCTTGCGGGCTAGCCAACTCATTTGTTTTTGGGGAGTTGAGGAACCGTACAATTTTGGGCAAATTGCAAGCCATAAACGGATTTGAGATGTCTTTACCAAGAGCCGTTTGCTCCTGGACTAGCCAATCCCTTTTGTCGGTTAGACAAGGCGGACTGATTACCACAAAATTTTTGAAGCACCAGTGAAAAAGTTTTTGAAAAATTTTTGAATTTTGGCAAAAACGGGGGTATTATATAGTAAAATATGATAAAATTCGCTAGAATAGCGAATACCCCCCCCCCCCCCCCCCCCCCACACTAAGCATGAATATTGTCCTCAATATTCAAAGTCCCGGCTATTATGCCGACATTTTGAACGTAAAAGGGCAACATTACAAGCTAAGCGTGGAAAACACCATTTTGTATTTTCACTCATTTGTAACCATAGCATGGGGGACTCCCCCTCACTTAGGGTGAAAACCCTATAAGCATGCTACTGTTTTTGTTTACCGAGTCGCTAGCTTGACTCGACCCCTAATTCATTTGTCATTGGGGAAGCATGATGTGGAAGAAAGAATCTCAATTGGACTTTCATTCAAGATGTTTGGACAAACATATGAGGCAGGTGAAAGTTCCACACCGATGAGATATAATCCCGGCTCAAGATAATGGTACATGAAAATGCCGGGATCAAATATAGTGTCCTCACTCCCGAAGGAGTGAAGAAGAGAAGAAGTCACCGTATAGGTGAAGAAAAGGAAGAAAATCATGATAAAAAGCATGATTTGATCTTCTTCCTTAAGAGAAGGCTCAATAGCCTGAGTTTGGATTTCAAAAGGTAAGCTCGTAAACAACCCGGGAGGGTGGGTGGGAATTTGCAAATTCTCATAATTGAGAGCATCACCCCCCGGGCTATCAAACTCCGGAGGAGTTATGACATGATGAGCGAGTTCACCGGAGAACTCCTCATGAAGAGAATTATTCACAAGATGTGAATCTGTGGACTCATGTTCCATTGTGGACTAATCACAATCCTCGTCAAAGATTGGATTATTAGAAATCATAGTGAATTCAGAATCGAATTCAAATAGAGGATTGGTGAGAGTCGTATCGAATGTTTTGGGAACAAAGTGAATATTATTCTCTGTTGGACTGCTGGGATCAGAAGTGAGTGACGGATCATGATATAGGAGACTTTCAATTTCTCCCAGATCGGCTTGGAAGTCAAGGAGACCATCATCACTTTCCAAGGAAAGTGGATCGATGTGAGCAAGTTCATCAGCGAACTCCTCAAGAAGATGATCAGCATCAGTTTGTGGAACTGACACCTCAACATACTCGATGTCTCCATAAGATGTGCAATCATCGCTAAAATCTGAGAAAGTCTCAAATTGATCTTTAGTACACTCAATGGGGGAAGGAATATCACACATATCATCCAAAGTTCCATGTGACTCTCCTGGGATTGGGACAAGGATCTCAACACTAGACTTTATTAATTCGTCTGATTCCTTATTAGGAACAGTGTCAAGATGCTCATCCCCCATATTTAGAGAGTGAGTGTGAACCTCGGGTGTGATAGCAGTTGTTTGAGATGGAATCTCAACTGCTGGGATATCAACTGATGAACTTGATGAGGTTTTATAAAATTCAAGGATATCAAGTGTATCCTCATCATCACTGTCATCAGGAATAAAACGGAACTGAGAGCTAGCTCTAGCTGCTTTTTCTTTTGCAATGGATTCCCTCACAGATTTTTCATATGCATCTTAGGAATTTATTCTAGCAGCCTGCTCTTCAGCAAGCAATTCTTCCATGGATTTTTGATGAGTATGTCTTTGGGCAAAGTCGTTAACTAAACCCTTAAGCTCATCAACGATTTTCATCAGATTTTGCATTTCTGGAAGAAGTGCTTGATTCATATCGTACTGTGGAGGTTGGTCGTAATAAGGTGTGTCAAAATTGTCACAAGGATATGGATTTCCCATTTGACAATCTGAGCTGAAGTGTGGACCTCCAGAGTAATCACAACAGTAAAACTGTTGTGGCTGTGGGTTGTATGTGCTAGAGTCATAACCGTTATCAGGAAACTGCTCATAGACAAGCGTGTTTCCCGATTGGCAATCATAACTGTAGTGTGAACCACCACAGTACTCACAACAATAAAACTGCTGAGTATCATGGTGTGGTAGCTGGTGGAATGA
This sequence comes from Artemisia argyi, assembly GCA_030686995.1. Taxonomy (NCBI): domain Eukaryota; kingdom Viridiplantae; phylum Streptophyta; class Magnoliopsida; order Asterales; family Asteraceae; genus Artemisia; species Artemisia argyi. Next base: position 63,412,444 of record CM060685.1, read on the forward strand.
ATCAGTGGTGTCATGGTAAGAATAGGGATCTTGGTTATAGACAGACCCGTTTCCTGACTCTACCATGCCACAACCGGGGCAATTACCACCATTATGAGAACTACCACACCACTGGCAAACCAGAAAGTGTGGATGAGACATAGAAAGAATCAAATGGTTTGGGAGGGGTAGGGATGAAGAATCAAAGGTGCGAGAGGGTAAAGGTGAATATTTTTGGGTTTTTGGAAATACATTTTGTACAAATGAGAAGGAAAATCTTTTTGTGTTTTTGTTTTTATGAAAATATGAACAAGGATGGATAAATGTACAATGGAACGAATTCCAAAGACACTAATCAGAAAAACCGTTTGGATAAACCCGCACAACCTCCCCGGCAGCGGCGCCAAAAATTGATTGACGCTAAACCACCTAACTTATATTGACCAAAGAATGGTCAACAAAGTCAAACAGCTCAGAGTCAATGCTCCGCGGAAGTATAAGGTTTCCCCGGGTCGTTATGTCCCGACGAGGTGTGAATATCAAACAAACGGTTATGTGATTGGGTGAATTTGGATGAGAAAAAGGTTTGTGTGTGATTGAACTAAGGAATCTACAAGGAAATAGCTTAAACAAGCTATATGAATAAGACTGGAAAGAAGGAAAAACCAGAAACGTTTAAAACTTAAAAACGCGTACGTTACGTTTAAATAAAACGTAAACGTACGAAATAAAAAGTGAAAACTGAAATCTGAAAACACCCAGGGGGTGAAAATGACTTTTTTACAAACTAAAAGTTAAAAAAAAAATTTAGAAAAAGAAAATAAATTTTAACACTAATTAATTATTTAATATTAATTAAATACTATTTATTACTTATTATTAATATTTAAAATACTTAAATACAATATACTATTATTTAAATACTAAAAAGGTGAAAATAAAATTTCTAAAATTATAAAATAACTAAAAATAACTTTTAAAATTAAAAATAAGTATTTTTGTCTTTTTGTGGTTTTTATATTAATTAATTACTAATTAATTACTAATTATCTAATTAAACTATTTTAAATTAAGAAAAATACTAAATGAACAGTAAAAATTACAAGAAAATTTCTAAAATTATTTTATAACATATAAAAGCTATAAAAAATATAAAAACTAGATTTTACCTTATAAAAACTAATTATGCTATTTTAAACTTAATATTAATTAATTATTAATAAAACTAAGATTAATTCTAAAAAATACTTAATGACAAAATAAAAATCTGAAAAAATTATTATAAATACTTTAATATAAAAGATAATTAATAAAAATATAAAAATGACAAGTACTTAATTAAAATATAAAAATGAAAAATAAAATTTAAATAAAATTTAAATAAAATTAAATAGAAACTATCACTTAAAATTACTTTTGATTTTCTGGATTTTTCTTTTGGAAACTTACTTTACAACTAAAAATGAAAACTTTTTACAAAAACAACTTTCTAGGAAATCAGAAATAAGCACTTGACGTGCTTATTGGTTCAACAGTTGACTTCTGTTGATCAAAAGGGAAATAAAGCTCAAATCAGCTTAGGTGGGACCCACTAAGGTGAAATCTGATCTAAACTAATTGTGTGGACATAATTGAGCCATAAAAAGCAAAATGGGATCACAAAATAAGCAGAAAAGCCACAAATAAGCATTTGCAAAACTCTAGGGGACTGAAAATTGGGACAGATTTGTGTGTCCAATTCTGGTGGGACCCAGGGGGTATGAGGTCAAAGTTAAGGTCAATATCTAAATTCTACCATGGGGGGAGTTGAGAGGAACAAGTTTTGAGGGCTGAGGACCACTGAGGTGATCAGAAACCACCACCAAAGTGGTGGTGGTGGGTGGTTTGTCTGTGCAGCAGGGGATTGCACAGCCCTGCAGGTGTCTTTTGGGCAATGTGGGGCCCAGTGTAAAATTCACAAAAATATGGTGAAGCAAGAAACTTAAATATGGGCTGGTAGGCAACAATTAGAAACAAATTTCAAGCTTTGAAAGCAAGTACAAAAATAAAAACAATTGCTTGAATTTTTGAAAAAAATCTGAAATGGAAACTTTGACTTTTTGCTTAGAACTTGGAGTTTTGACTTTTTTGGACTTTGGATCACTCCTACTGATTTAATATAATGTATTAGGTTATATTGAGAGTAAAATAGGTTTGAAAAACACTTTCCTAATCAAAATGGGTAGATTTGAAACCCATATACCCCAACAGTTAACTGTTGGGGGTATAAGGTTGTGATTATGACTATTGGTGCTAAAAACTTGAACTTGAAACTTGTTTTGACCTAACTATACCTAATGTAACATGTCAAAACTAAAAATAACCAACAAACCACAAAAATTAGTGGTCAAATCTGCTTATCCAAACACCCCCTTACAGATGCATATATGAAGTTTTGGTATGTAATTTTGAGCTAGAGCATATAAAAGCTAAAGGAAAGCACTTAAACTGATGAAATGAGCAACACCAAACACAATTAAGCTATAAAACACAGTTACTAAACCACTATGGGGGAAAAGTAAAAAAAATAAAAATAAAAATAAAAATGGAAAACTTACTTGAAGGCAGAATCAAATGGAAATGCTAATCAGATAAGCTATGAGAGAGCTTACTGAGCTTATCCAAAGGATATTAGAGCTTATACAAGCTTATATCTCCTTACTCTATTTTATTTTTTTGATTTTTGGAGGTAATTTCAGATTTTTTTGGTTTTTTATAATAAACTAAAGTTTAGCAAAATGAAAGCTTGTAAAAAGTTTATTGAGACTGAATGAACCTTAAAACAACTTAAAAGTAAGAGCTTAAATGAAAATGAAAGCTTATGACTAAGTATGCTTAAAACGGATTAGGGACAAAGTTTAATAAACAAGAACTTATATTGAGATTAAAAACAGATACAATATTAAAATGGCATTACATTAAAGAAAACATAAGCTGAGAACCTTAATTTGCAATCAAACAAAACTACATCTAAAGCTTACTACTTCTACACTAATCTAAAACTACTACTGCTACTCTAATTGTCTTCCTTCTTCTCTTTTTTCTTTTCTTTTATAGGTCCCAGAAGTATCTCTTGACTTTCCCACACCTTCTGACCATTGGATAGCTTCCAATTCATCTCAGCCGTTCAAAGGTATTTTGGCGCCAAAAGGGTAAAAGGCAGGCTTTAGTGGGTTAGGTGGGGAAATTAATGAGGGGGGGGGGGGGAGGTTGGTTGGTTGGTAGTATTTAATGGAAAGGTGAGGATTTTGTGGAGATATGGAGAGGAGGGGGGAGACACGTTTGCAGGGAATGGGGGGAAAGGGGTGAGTGTACAGTGGAACGGGTTTGGTTTGTTTGACCGGGTCAACGCGAGAAGTATTAAAAATAGGGAGTGGGCCGGTTTTGATTGGGCTAAGGTGGGCTAGGGGATGTGTAGTGGATCAGGGTTGGATTTGGTTGTTGGGTTAAATAACTATAAGGGTCCGTTTGATGTTGTAACTAAAAACCACAAGGACCAATTATGTAACATTCTGATTTTGAGGGGCCATTCCTGCCATATTTTCCATAAATAAACCAAGGACTAAACATGCCATGTTAAAATATCCCAAGGACCAATATTTAATATTTTTTCAAAATTTAAATGACCAGGGATCAAAATTGCCAATTTGTGAAACTCAGGGACTGAACTTGTAATTTTTCCAAAACTTTTACCCAAGTGTTATTTTTGATAACTTTTTATTTTAAAGGGACTTGGGTTGACTTTTCTTGCAAAATAATTGCACAGGGACTAGTTTTGTAATTTTATGAAAGTTGGGGGACTGAAACTGCCAATTTTGCAAACTTTGTGCGTTTTTCATTTGTTTTTGCTCATTTTGCATCTAAAACATATAAAACACAGTTTTGAAATATTTTTAGTATTTTGATGCATTTCTTGGTGTTTTTGTATGTTTTGCAGTTCAGATTTGACCAAAAATGATGAGTGTTTGAGCACTCATCAACCATGTGTAAAATTTGACTTAGAAAAGTTAACTCCTTGGTGGAACCATCCTGTCTGTGAATGACATTGACTTGGCCTTGTCCTGTTGGAGTGTCAACAAGTTCCCATTTGACTATTTTCTCCCTAACAACAGGATTTTCATCATCTGAATCAAAGTCAATAAAAGAACTATCCTTAGGTGATTCACCCTTAGAGGCCTTTCTCTTCTTTGCAACAGTCTTCTTTCTAGTGCCAGGAGTAGAAGGAGTAATAAGTGAAGGATCACCAGAGGACTTATCAGTGGGAACTGGTTCAGAAGCATTAGGAGATACACTCTTTGGATCTTCAGAAGGAATGGATACTGAAGCTGTAGGAGCATCTGCTGAAGCCTCATGAGAGACATCATGTGGTTCTTCAGTAGAATCAGGGTGAGAAGCTTCTGTAGGAACAGACTCTGGAACAACATCTGAAGGTTCAGAAAGCCCAGCTGTAATATCAGGAGTAGGTGAAGGAACAACATCAGTAGAATCATCCACCCGAGTAGCACTGAAGGAGAGTGTATTTTCTCCTGAGCACCAAATGATGACTCAGTAGCACATTAATGCCAGAGGAATGAAGATTAGAGATAATTTTGTCATAGTAGTAAGTGAGCTGTGTGTCTGAAAAGCCCCAAACTTTCTTTTGAGTCCATCCTGACCCAAACATAGAACATCCTTGATTTTTGACAAAACTCCTCATATATTTTTTAATTTCTCCTTTTGTCCATGGTCTTTCCCTGAGCTCTTTAGCTTTTCTCTCTTCCTCTGCTTGTCTCTGCAACTTACCTCTTTCAACCATCATTTTGGCATAATCAGTCTCATGATAATCAACTCCAAGCACAGATTCAGCCAAAGCAGGCTTAGTAGCAGCTTGTTTAGCCAAAGTTGCCCATTGCTCTGCAGATAGACTCTTAGCAATTTCATCTAGTTCCCTTTGTCTTTCAGCAGGTAGAGTATTAGTAATTGGAGTTCCCATTCTATCCAAATCAGCTTGTATTTTCCTAGCAAGTTCCTCTGATGCTTTCATATCTAACTTAATCTTTGTTTCTGCAGCATCCTCTTTAGCTTGCCAGTGTGCAGCAACAAGCTCACTAAGCTTCTCATTAGCAAGTTCCTCTTTTGACTTCTCTCTTGAAGGAATGTCCTGTTCAACCATAATGGACTTTCCTTTATCTTTCTGAGTTGAAGCAGCCTCAGGAGGAACAAAATGCTTATCAGTAGAAACATCAGGACACTCAACTTCTATATCTGCTGATGTATCATTAGTAACCACTTCTGGCATAGGATCAGTAGATACTGCTGTTGTGTTGGGTAGTTCTGTCAAATGCTTTCTCCTGACATAAAGTACTCTTGAATCTTTTTCAACAATTTTATCAGCAGAATGAGTAGTTGGTGCAGGCCTAGAATCAGGAGCATCCTTCTGAACACTATCTAGTGTGGTAGTAGCAAGAAGTTCAAGTCTTTCCAAATCAATTGTGTCAGATGCTTTTGTAGTCTCATCATCTGAGTCACACACATCAGCTTTTCTCTTCCTATTTTTGAGCTTAATCTCCAACTTCTTGACTCTGGTAATGAGAGTCAGGACAACTCCTCCAAGATTCTTCTTGGTGAGATTCAGATCCTTTTCCAACCTGTCCACCTTATTCACATACCTGTTCAATAAAAAAGACAAAGAAGTGAGAGTAACAGGACCTTCAGTTCCACCAACAGGGATATCTGTGGCATTGGAAGCATCATTGGTCCTATGAGTAGAATGATCTAAGTCTACATCTATATCAACATTATCCTCAAAGTTAGGTCTCAAGGGACTAGGTGTTGGAAGTCTTGTAAACTGTGGAGAATGTACAGGTTGGTCAGAGCTTAAGTTCTCAGTGAGCACATGCTCAAGAGAAGTATTAGCAATGGGTGAAGGTATAGGTGTGGGTGGCCTAGGAGAGGGTGGTGGCTGAACATCAGTAGCAACTGATGCACTTGCATCAGTAGCAAGTTCAGTCCTATCAGGGGAATCCTCTAGTGCTTGAGCATCAGTAGGATCCTGACCACTAGCAGCTACATCAGCAGCTACTCCATCAGGTGCATTGCCAACGGGCAACATAGCAGGAAGTAAGGGTCTATGAACTCCTTTATAATTGGTTTTCATTTGAGCAAAAAGCTTACTAGATAAACCCTTAACAGGCAAATGGGTAGGATCAGTGGTCTGAATACCTAAAATAATTTGAAGAAACCTAGGATACATTAAATATTTAAGTTTGGTATCCTTAACATTACCAAGCATTTCATCAAATATATACTTAGAAAAGTTAAAGGTTCTTCCCTGAGAAAGACACACAATGTCAAGAGCAATGTCTGTTGAAAATTGATCCCATCCACTAGACTTAGAACTCATACACTGAAGCAAAGTGTGTGTCAAAAATCTCCATTTAGGGCAAAACAAATTCTTGTACCACACTTTCCCATTACCACTATATCCGACAGCCTGAAGACCTGCAAGTATTTCTTACTTAGCCAATTCATGCACCCCACCTTCATCATCCAATTGTAGTTGAGTTCTGACCAATGACTCAGTGACTACACATTCGTCCCCATCTACCATAGCAACAATCTCTGTTGGTCCATTATTAACAGATCTCGTCCTTGCCGTTTGCCAAAATTGTGTAACCAGAGATTCATGAATAACATTAGGATAATGGGTTAAGGCATAATGAATCTTAGATCTTTGAAGAAATTCCATCATTCCCACATAGTGATCATCACCCTTACCACGACCTAGGAAAGCATGCTTGTTATGATCACCTTTGAAAAGTAGTTCAGCCATCGATTGATAAGAAGAAATTAGGGTTGGGAGTGCTGAATAATGTTGAAATGGTTTTTAAATGTTATAACAAGAGGGAATCAGTTAATTAGGAGTGGGATTTGCACGTCGAGGTTAATTATGGTAAGTTACCAAACGTGGAGTGTAATTGGCATGAATTATGAAAAACAATCTTTGACCAATCATCGACTTTATAATTTCCCAATTAAACTGACTCTTCAGCAGAAACCAAGTCAAACGGCAGAAACGAGATGGTCAATCCGTAGAAATCAATCAATTTTTGACTACGATCAACCATTCATTAAGCAGCAACATCCGCAGAATCAATCAACAGAATCATGACTTCAGTGGTAACCAAATATCTGTGAAAATCTCTTTAATCAATTTTTTTTATTCGCCCTTAATTATCTTTAAACCACCTCGCATTTATGGTAATAAATACACACGGTTTGGATGGTCTTATAAATATAGGGTAATGATTCCCATATATCACTGTTGGTCCGTTTTACTTGGTTAACTATAACTACAAAGATAAAGTAACCAAGTTATATGACTTTAATCAAAGATGTATAAACTGATTAACAATAAAGCAACGTAAACATAAGAGACAATATTTTCCAACGTTTAATTCTTTATTAGAAGTTAATCAAAAAGAATCGTACCCAAGTGTTTGCGGAATAACACTTGGGATTGAAAACGACAAGTATGGTATTGACTCCTCACTAAACTCAATCTATGTTGAGTGACAACTTTCAAGACCCACTGAGCTATCTCAGGGGTTGTGTTGTTCTTTGGAGGAGTAAAAGTGGTTTGTGAATGCTTAGCATTAATTGCACAAACTTGTCAACTTTTACTCCTCTCTTATGCTACCTATTTATACAAAAATGTGAACAACCCTATTATACAATGGACCTAAGTGTTCCTCAATAAAATCTTGATAGATTTTATTCTCTGGCAAGGGAAACTTCTTTGGGTTAAGTCCAAAAGGCACTTTCTGATGACAGCCTGGTTTTAACCATTTGAGGAAAGTTTGACCTTAAAGTGATAAAGCACTTTAGTGAAACAGATCAAACTTTCCCGCCCAGTCCCGCCAAAACTTCAGTCTTCTAGTCATCAGTCTTCAGTACCATGAAGTTGTTGAGGAGTCATGGGGTTCAGTGAGTTATTGTCATCCTCACTGAACCCATCACCTTCTTCTTGGCTTAGATCACACTTTACTGAGTTCCGCCTCACTGAATGGAGAACCTTTCTTCTTAGGCTCGGTCTAAGCATCCTGAAGATGACTCACTGAGTTACTGTTCACTCAGTGACTTGTTTATACTTAGGTTATTTTACGTTCAAATCCTTGTTAGAAGAAGATTGGGGAATTCAGTGACCCAACAATCTCCCCCTATTTGAACATACAAATAGCCTAAGTGTTTCTTGATTCAGTGTGAGTTGGCAGGGGTCTTCATCTCTTACTGAATGTTGTTGTAATTATAAGTAGGACACATAATTTTAAACAAAACATCAAAGTTTATTCATAGTTATTACAAGTCCTACAAATTACAAAAAAAAAAATAAAAGATAGTTGTTGCAGATCAGATGTTTAGGTGGTAACCAAGGTTTTCAATCTTTGCTTTCTTTGATCTGAGTAGGTGTCTTTCAGGATGTTCATTGATCATTGCTTCCAAGTCCTGGTAGAATCTTTTGTTCTCATCACTCTGGATGGGGGACGCCAACATGAGATACACGAGCATAGCTTTGATTCCTGCCTTACCCATATCAGACCACCTTTGGAACGCCAGGCTTCCATACTCATCAGTGAAGCATAAGCCTCTTTCAGGAGCTTCAAGGACCGCATTGTTCATGAATGTGATACCTTCAGGAAGCGACCTGTCACACTCTAACCCTGGTACTTTGATCTCAGGCTCCATCTCAATTTGCTTCCTTTTCCTCTTGGAAGCCTTAGATGGAGCAATCTCTTCTGCTGAGTCAGGAAAAAGTGAGGGAATGTTAAGAGCCTCAGGCATTGCTCTCAGTCTGTCGTACCTATCCTTCAGTGATTTGAGAAGTTTAGGTACCACAACATTGTTCTTTTTGGCAATGATAGAAGGGAGCTCATCAAGCTCAGTGATGCCAAAGTCTGCAAACTTGAAAGGCTTATGGATGTCAATTATTCTTTTATCACGTCCCCTGAAGACGGTGACCATTGCAGGATCGGTGTTTCTGTGGATTTGAATGTCAGTGATGGTTTCAGGTCTTAACCTTTCTTTCATCACCTAAGTATACTTTTCGATCCTGTGTTTTCTGATTTGAGCATCCTTCCTGAGCTTGTTTTCCCTTTCCATTTTGAGAGCATTTAGCTCTTCTTCCTGAGCCATTTTAAAGACTGCACCAACTTGTACAGTTGCTAGTGCCTCAGTATTCAAACCAATCTTTTCAGCTTCCTCATGAACAACCTTAATGATAGCAGGCTTGCTCATTCTCTCTTCCTTAGCCACCTTGAGTAGTGTCTCAGTCCTTTCCATGTGAGCTTGAATTTCGTCATGAATGAGATGATGTACTACCCCATTGATTTCAAACGGGACCTTGATAGGTGCATCAGGGTCAAATCTGACCATGGTTGAGGCTGGCTTGAGAACGTTTTCAGGACTAGAGGTGGTAGCAATACTTTTGCCTCTGTCCTATCCGAGAGAAGAGGAGACTGGTTCCTCCTGTGGTGGAACTTCAGTGATTGGTGTTGCTTCAGTGACATGCTCCCCCTCAGTGTGAGAGGGCTGTCCAGCTTCTTGTTCAACAGTATTAGGGGCTTCAGTAGCATTCTCCCCCTCAACATTTTCCTGAATGTCAGTGATGGCAAGTGTTGGCTGTACTGAAGAAGAAATAGATGCTCCCTTGAAGGCTTGAAAAATTTCAATCATCATAGACTTGATCTCCTGAGTATCCTGCTGAATGATGGACACCCTGGAGTCAAGTGCAGCCTGTGCGTGTTCAAGAGCAGTCATCCTGGATCCCAAGGTCCATGCCAGAGAAGTAGACCTTTGGGACTGAGCTGTCATTGATTCCTCCATTTTGATGAAGGAAGATTTGAGAGACTCCACAGTGGTGGTGAGACCCTGAAGATTAGAACCCTTCATCAAGTCAAGTAACTCAGTGAGAGCCACTGAGTTTACCTGATATGTCTCGGATGCCTGAAGTAGCTTCCTGGTGAGTTCAGGATCATCCTTGACTGATTCTTGAACCGACTGAACCCCTACATTCAGCTGGTTGAGGGTTATCAAAAACTGATTCAGGCGAGTGATCATCCGTGTCAGGGAATGGTTGACAGAGGAATTTTGTTCCCTGACATCTTCATCGAAGTCTTCGACAGCATCTTTGAGATTGTGAAAGTGAACCGCCTGTTCAGTGTGCATGTCAAAGACCTCATCAGTGATCCCCCTGTACAAAATGTTAGTAATCTTTTTGATGAATTTGGTGAAGGTCTTCACAGTGAGAGGAGCCTGATCATCTCCTGAGGACTCTGGCTCGGACTGTGTGTCAGCATCGTCATGGTTAGAAGATTGAGGAGACTGAGGAATTGGTTCAGGGACTGTCTCCTCAACCTCCATATCATCTCCGGCCTTGAAGACTTCCTCATCACTGTTGAATTCATCATCAGAGTACAAAACTACCTGAGCTTCAGCTAGGGACTGAATCTGCAAAATAGGGTTAGCCGGCTCCTCTTCATAAGAAGATTCGCCTTTGTTTTGGCCAGGTCCTGACCCCTCAAATACGGTAGATTGGGTTTTATCTACCTGGTCTTCAGGGTCAGTTCCCGAGTTATGCGCACCTTCGGGATTGGTTGTGAGTTCCATATCAGCGGGTGGTATGTGTCCCTCTGAATCTTTGTCCCTCGTGACCCTTTCAGGCACTGATGGGTGTTTCTCAGTACCATCACTAGGGGCCATGAATGTTGTGTCCCTATCAGCGGGTTGTATGTTTCCCTCTGAGTCTTTGGGATGAGTTGTTGTACCCTCAGACAAAAGCTTTGATTTGCGAATGTCCTCATCAGGTACCTGAGTGGTTATGCCCCCCATTCCAACAGGCTTGTGCTGGCCTGTCGAAGATTTAGGGGCGAGAACTCCCTGTTGCTTGGGTTGTGATTTACCCGAGCCTTTGGCAGGATGTGATTGTTTGTGGGTCCCCTTCTCAGTGGAGTAGTGCTGCCCCACCGAGGGTATAGGACCCCTTACTCCCTGATACTCTGGTTGTGATTTGCCAGAGTCTTTAGCAGGATGTGAAGGTTTAGTTGGTTCTGACCCCACTGACTTGTTTATGCCAGCAGGGCCTTTGGGAACGGGTTCGCCCGAGGACACTGAGTGTGATGTCTTAGTGCCCTCCGTTGGCCTTTGTTTTGGGGCCAAAGATTGGCTAATGATCCTGAGGGTGTCAGCAGTCAGGGTCTGTTGTTGTTGTTGCCCCCTTTTGTCAGGCTTAGGGGCAGAGGTCTTAGTGGCGAGTGGCTTGGGTTGAGCCACCTTCCTGGACCCCTGTCCCTTCTTCCTCTTCACCTTTTTGGTGGGAGAGGGAATTGGTGAAACTATGTTGTCACCCTGGATAGCAGTCAGCATGTATGTGGTTAGGGCGACAGGTGTTACCTCATTAGGGTCACGTGAGTAGTTTGCCTTGTGCAAGACATCAGGTTCAAATCCGACACTGTCAGGCTTGATATACTCAGACCCTAGTAGGCCATTCAGGGCAAAGGAAATGAATCTAGGGTAAGACATGTGTTTTTGCCTAGACTTCCCACCCAATTTGCCTATGAGGTCCCTGAAGATAATTTCTCCAAGGTCAATCTTTTTACCCTCAATGAGACAGTACACTATCATTGATTGAGTAGTGTTTAGTTGCTCAGTTGAGGACTTATTCCCTCCAAGGACCTGAATAACAAATGTCATCAGGATCCTCCAAGGGGCAGGGAACCATGTTTTGATGATGGGGGCGTTGTTCAGTAGGGCCCCTGGTGCAACATCAGGATGATTCTTATCATAGGGCCCTAGTTCTAAGAGGAGTTGTTTAACCTCCTCTTCAGTGGGTGGGGCAACAAAAGTCTCAGTGTAGTCAAGGCCAGTGGCTTTGACAAAGGTTTTGTAGTCAAGAACAAGGGACTTTGTCCCATTCTTCACTGAGAACTTCATTTTGGCCTCCTTTGGCGCATCAGGGTTTTCAACCACCGCTGAGCACTAAAATTCCCTCAAGTATTCATGATAGATGACTGAGGGGGTCTTTGTGAATGTGGTGGTGAGAAAATAGTTTTGTAGGAACTTCACCACATCCCTGTAAGCAGGAAACCCTTCAGGGTAGGCAAAGTTCCCCACCACATTGTTTTTGGTGAGGTCTACGCTTTCCATTTGGAATTCCACATTGGGTGCGTATTTTATGACCTTAGAAGATGCCATTTTAGTTTTTAAAGGTCTGGTTTTGAATAAAGAAGAAGCACACACAGATTTTGAAAGCAAAAGTTCTTGAAATAATTTTGCAAGAGTTTTGTTAAGAATTTTTAAAAGCGTGTGTGTGTTCTCCTTTGTGGGGGTATTTATAGGGTGGGAATTAGGGTAGTGATTTTGTGGATACCAAAGGTTTAATTTATTCAATCGAAACGGCATAATAATGTTGGTTTGATATCCGCATTAAATATCACGATTCCCATTACCCTATTTTCTCTCACATCGTGGGTGAACAGTTGTGCGGCTCTGCAAATAATGCACTTTTGCAGAGAAAATCATCACAACTTTTGTGTGTGAGGGAGCATTTAATGCTCAGTGGTGTTTGTTGAGAGAGATGTGGGGGCCCAAGGAGTGGATGCCAGTTGTGTAAGTGACATATATTCCTATATTTAATAGGATTCAGTTACCTACCTGGGACATTAACTAACTAAGTACTTAGAGCATTTAGTTAGGGTATTCAATGCCATTTTTCATCCTGAGCCCCCTGAATGAATTTTTCATTCGAAAAAAAAAGAGTTTTCAGGAAGGGTGTGATCAGGGACCTAGAGACTTTACATCAGGTTGGAATACTTTTGATCAGTTTCCTGATTCTATGTCCAACATGCCCAATTCAGCTTTTAATCTTGTGAAAGTGGGTTCATCCAAAGGTTTTGTGAAGATATCAGCTAGCTGATATTCAGTGGGGATGAAATGTAGCTCAATTTCTCCATTAGTGATGTGGTCCCTGATGAAGTGGTATCTGATGTCAATGTGTTTGGTTCTTTGATGATGTACTGGATTGTTTGAGATGGCTATGGCACTTGTATTATCACAAAAGATAGGTACCATCTTATACTGAATGCCATAGTCACTCAGTTGGCTCTTCATCCATAGTACATTTGCACAACATCCTGCAGCAGCCATATATTCAGCTTCAGCTGAGGACATGGCCACTGACTGTTGTTTCTTTGTACTCCAACACACAAGTTTACCACCAAGAAATTGGCAGGATCCTGAAGTACTTTTCCTATCCATGTTACATCCTGCATAGTCAGAGTCAGTGTACCCTTTGAGATCAAATCCTGAACATTTTGGGTAATACAAACCAAGGTTTGGAGTACCCTTCAGGTACCTGATGATTCTCTTGACAGCAGTGAGATGTGATTCTTTAGGGTCAGCCTGGTATCTTGCACACAGGCAGATTGAGAATTGGATGTCAGGCCTTGAGGCAAGTAAGTACATCAGGGAGCCAATCATTCCTCTGTATTGGGTTTGATTCACTGATTTTCCAGCGAGATCAAGGCCAAGGTTGTTTGGAGGAACCATATGAGTTTTTACTGAAGAGCAGTCAGTGAGCTCATACTTCTTCAGTAGGTTCCTGAGGTATTTTTCTTGGCAAATGGATATTCCTTTTTCAGTTTGTTTAATTTGGAGTCCAAGAAAGTATGTGAGTTCACCCATCATGCTCATTTCAAACTTTGTGTTCATCAGTTTCTCAAACTGTTTGCAAAGTTTGTAACTTGTTGAGCCAAAGATGATATCATCAACATATACTTGGACAAGAATGACATCATCCTTTGTTCTGTAGATGAACAGTGTGTTGTCAATCTTTCCTCTGACAAACTTGTTTTGGATCAAGAAGGCTGAAAGAGTTTCATACCATGCCCTGGGTTCTTGTTTCAGTCCATAAAGGGCTTTGTTAAGCTTGTAGACATGGTTGGGGTATTCACTACTTTCGAAACCAGGAGGCTGCTGCACATAAACATCTTCTTTGATGTTACCATTCAGGAATGCACTTTTAACATCCATTTGGTAAACTTTAAAGTTCATGTAAGTTGCATAGGCAAGGAAGATCCTGATGGCTTCCATTCTAGCAACAGGTGCAAAGGTTTCCTCATAGTCTATACATTCCTGTTGATTATATCCTTTGGCAACAAGTCTTGCTTTGTTTTTGATGACTGTGCCATTCTCATCGGTCTTGTTTTTAAAGACCCATTTCATACCAATGATTAAAACACCCTGGGGGCATTCAACAAGGGTCATGACATCATTTCTGTCAAATTGTTCCAATTCATCTCTCATGGCATGAACCCAACTTTCATAAGTCAGGGCTTCTTTGACATTTTTAGGCTCAATCTCTGAGAGATAGTCAGCATAAAGACATATATTGGCAATGGCGGCCTTGAGTTTAGAAGCCTTGCTTCTTGTGAGCATACCTTCAGTGGGTTCACCAATGATGTTCACAAGCTCAATGATTTTGGATCTAGTCCAGCTATCCTGAGGTTTGGGATAAGAATTTGAGCTTGAAGGAGCCTGATTAGGTTCAGACTCAGGAACATGAGGTGACTCATCATTATGTGTTTCAGTGACTTCTGTAGGAACAATTTGTTCTGAGGATTCCTGAACAATTTGTTCAGTGGTTTCAGTCTCATTTGAGAGAGGCTGAGTTTCAATGAACTCACTGATAGGTGGTTGGGGTAGGTTGTGAGGGATGATGTAATAGGAGACGTCAGCATCAGCTTGGTATTGGGTTGAGGGATTGTTCTCAGGATGATACTCATCAGGAGGATACCTTGATGAGTCATCAGTACCAATTTCTTCTACTGAGGAATTTGAGAACCTGATGGATTCAGTGCTCTCATCAACAGTAATGTGATAAGTTTCTTCAGTTTGTTGTCTCCTTGTGTTGAACACCCTGAAGGCTTTAGAAACCAGGGAATATCCCAGGAAGTATCCATCATCAGCTTTGGCATCAAATTTACCCAAGTGATCCTTGTGATTATGTATAAACACAGGACACCCAAATACATGAAAGTAGCTGATGTCAGGAATCCTTCCTTTGAATATCTCATAAGGAGTCTTATTATGCCTTTTCACAATGATTGACCTATTTTGAGTGTAGCAGGCTGTTTTAACTGCCTCAGTCCAAAAATATTTTGAGAGGACTGAGCCATTTAACATTGTTCTTGCTGCCTCAATGAGTATTCTATTTCTCCTTTCAGCTACTCCATTTTGTTCAGGAGTAAAGGGAGAAGTGAAATTTTGAGAAATTCCTTTCTCATCACAGAAACACTCAAGGTCTTGGTTTTTGAATTCAGTGCCATTGTCAGTCCTGATCTGTTTAACTTTGACATCATTTTGATTTTCAATGTTCCTGACAAATGACATGATGGTTTCAGCTGCCTGACTCTTCTTGGTCAGGAAGTAAACCCAAGTATATCTTGAGTATTCATCCACAATGACCAGAGTATACTTCTCATGGTGAATGGACATTGGACTGACAGGTCCAAAAAGGTCCATATGAAGAAGATGTAGGCAGCTTTTGATGGAAAAGGTTTGTTTGGTTTTGAATGATGCCCTGTGGTGTTTTCCTTTTTAACAAGCAGAACAAGGCTTGTCTTTGGTATACACCAGGGATGGAAGGCCTAGAACTTTGTTCTGTTTGGCCAGGTTGTTGATGTTCTTGAAGTTGAGATGAGAGAGTCTCCTATGCCATAGCCAGTTGATTGTCTCACTTGCCTTTGAGAATAGACAAGTCCCATTCTGAGTCAGGGATGACATGTCAAGGACATATACTTCATCCCTTCTAGGGGCAATCCACACAACTTCCTTATTGGCATTAAAGATGGTCCCTCTCTTGTCATCAAACTGAACTATGTATTTGGCATCACATAGTTTGGAAACACTTATCAGGATGTACTTGAGACCATTAACATAAGCTATTCTTGTAAAAACTATACCATTGCAGTTTACTGAACCATAACCTTCAGTGGGAGATGATGAGTTATCACCAAATACTACTTTGGGTCCTGGTTCTTCCACATATTTGTGCAAAAAACTTTTCACACCAGTCATGCTTCTGGAGCATCCACTGTCTAGATGCCAAGTAGGATCCTTGATGTGTTTATGCACAAACAGTAAACTGGGTTAGTTTTTCTTGTTGACCCACTTTCTAGTGGGCTTAGTCCTCAGGGACTTTTTGAACTCAGTTAGTGAATCATGGTCTGAAGTTGTGTGACCTGAGCTTCCACATGTTTTACATTTTGTGGAGGTTGATGCCTCAGGTGACTGAGAAGTGTTGGTCTGGTTTTTCCTTCTGGACTGAATAACTTTGTCATGTCCCCTGGTTTCATGGGAGGGATCTCCACAGATGTCACAGCAATCTTTCATCATACAATCATCAGGAAGATGATCATTGAAACAACAGTGAGGACATGGTGAGAAAGGCTTAGCCTTCAGTCTTTGTTTGGAAGGTGTGGCATACTGATAGCCTTGGTTTTTGTATAGACCTCTTGCTTTTAAAGAAGCATTGTGGGGGATGTGATCACAAGTTCTGTGGTATTCTTGTTTGCATATCATACAAAACAGGACTCTGTAGCATTTATCAGTGCTGTGATTTGGATAATTGCACAGTTCACATCTCCTTAAGGGTCTGGGTGTGATTTTTGGTTTGGAAGAACCTGAGGATACTGAGAGCTTTGTTGATTTTGAGTCAGAGTTTTTCTCAGTGGACTCAATTTTCTCAATCAGCATCCTGACAAGTTCAGTAAGCTGATCAACCTTTGAATCAGTGCTTTCATGCTTCACTTCAGTGGGTACTGAAGGTTTTTGGTGTTCAGTGGGTGCAGGAGTAGGTCTTTTCAGAATAGTCCTTCCTAACCCTGATTTCTCTTTGGGAGAATGTGGTTGATAGACTAATGGTGCAAGGTCAGAATTGGGTTCCGCTCCCTAAAGTTGTTTCAGTGGAGGGAGTGGTGAATCAGACTTAGACTCAGTGATGGACTCAGTAGGACTAAGTTCATCAGTGACTCCTAGCAGCTCCTTGATGGCCTGACTTTCAGGCTCCAGGATTCTTCCAGTATTAAAATTTGGCATTTTACTATCAGGATTGTTTCTTTCAATCCAATCACAGGGTTTGGGAGCAAGTTCTTTGCTAGAGAGTATGTTGGTTAATAGAAATGTTGTAGAATGGCTACTCTCCCCAGAAACTTCAGTGAGTTGATCATCACCCAGACCTGCCATTTTGGGGCTGGGTGTGAGACTCAGTGTTTCATAAAGTTTGGGGTTTTTCTGAGTCCATTTCCAAATAATTTCCTTTTCTTTCTTAAGTTCTTCCTGAAGAGCTTGATTTTGTTTTACAAGTTCAGAGTTTTGAATTTGAAGTGTAACACTTTCAAGCTTGGCTTGTTTTAAAGCAAGTAATTCATCTCTACAATTAATTCAAAACTCAGTTTGTTAAATTTTGAAAACAAATTAAGTCTTTGCTCTTCAACATACTTAAGATCAACATTAATATAATCTAAGTAAGATTTCCAATCATCATTATCATCCATAGAAAGTAAAAGATTTACCTTCCTCATAGTGATGTTAACCCATTCACCATTTCTTACATGACTCTTCCCCACAGCAAGCTTGTTGTCATCTGACAGAGCCATCAGGGCACTGATGTGAACTTCATCATCATCAGAGGACACTTCAACCTCATCCCAGTCATATGTTTCAGCAACAAGCCCTTTGTTCTTGGCTTGAGAAGGCTTTGGAGCCTGAGGAGGCTGAGAGACTATTGAGGATGATTCAAGAAGGGCAAGTTTAGCTTTTGCCTTTCTGTACTTGGCTTCAAAGTCAATTTGAGGGACTTTTTCAAATCTTTGACTAGACTGAAGCATTTTTGGTTGAAATTTGCTAGGGCCTGAAAAAGAGTTATTTCCTGAAAATTTGAAGGATGGTTCTGAGGTTGTTTTTGAAAAATAATCTTTAGCAAAATGGCCCATTTTGCCACATTTAAAGCATTCAGTGTTATCATTTGCTTTTGAAGGAAATTTATTTTTCTTAAAAAATCTTTTTGAATTAGCAAGGAGTGCTTTTTCATGAAATTCAATTTGAAGATCATTTAGGTACTCCTCACTGGTTCTTTGGTCAACCTCATCATCAGATCCATCCTGAAAATCCTGCACAACACCTTTTGAATAGAAAGCAGTTGATATGGGTGAAATTGTCAAGGCCTTTTTGGTCTCCTGAGCTTTACCAGGGTATCTCCTGGTGATAAGATTGTCTTCATAGACAAACTTCCCATAGATGGCAGGGAGCTCAAGGTTCTGAATGTGGTTTGCATTTCTCAATCCCTGAGAGAAGTTTAACCACTTCTCAGGGAGACTGTTGACAAAACCAACATTGATCTCATGTTTTGACAGTATAACACCATCATTGGTCAGCTCATTCAGGAGGGTCTTATACCGAGTATAAGTCTCAGAGAGACTTTCAGAATCCTTGGCCCTGAAGGTATTGAATTCAAGCTTCAAGTCCATGATTCTATTCTCTTTGGTATCGGAAGGCCCTTCATAGCTATGAACCAGGTCAGTCCATGTCTGCTGGGCAGTGGGACAATTGATCACTGATTCCATTATATCATCAGGGAGGCATGATATAATGATACTTTTCAGGCGCTGGTCTTGATTGACCACCCTCCTTTCATCTGGGGTCCACTGAGCTTCAGGTTTAATTAAACCTTGGGCAGTTGTTGGGACATATGGACCATCATTAATCAACTTAATGTAATATGGTTCCATCCCAGTTAAGTAGCAAAGCATTCGCTTTTTCCACTTATTAAATTTGCCAACTTCTAGTCGACGGGCAGTTGCTGAATAACTTCCACCCTTTTTGTCGACAAGTTGGGGAACATCTATGTCAGTCATATTGGGATCTTGATTTTAAAAACTTGAGCACTCTTAAGATTTGAAAACAGGTATAAGTTTTACAAATCAGAAGCTCTGATACCACTTGTTGGTCCTTTTTACTTGGTTAACTATAACTACAAAGCTAAAGTAACCAAGTTATATGACTTTAATCAAAGATGTATAAACTGATTAACAATAAAGCAACGTAAACATAAGAGACAATATTTTCCAACGTTTAATTCTTTATTAGAAGTTAATAAAAAAGAATCGTACCCAAGTGTTTGCGGAATAACACTTGGGATTGAAAACGACAAGTATGGTATTGACTCCTCACTAAACTCAATCTATGTTAAGTGACAACTTTCAGGACCCACTGAGCTATCTCAGGGGTTGTGTTGTTCTTTGGAGGAGTAAAAGTGGTTTGTGAATCCTTAGCATTAATTGCACAAACTTGTCAACTTTTACTCCTCTCTTATGCTACCTATTTATACACAAATGTGAACAACCCTATTATACAATGGACCTAAGTGTTCCTCAATAAAATCTTGATAGATTTTATTCTCTGGCAAGGGAAACTTCTTTGGGTTAAGTCCAAAAGGCACTTTCTGATGACAGCCTGGTTTTAACCATTTGAGGAAAGTTTGACCTTAAAGTGATAAAGCACTTTAGTGAAACAGATCAAACTTTACCGCCCAGTCCCGCCAAAACTTCAGTCTTCTAGTCATCAGTCTTCAGTACCATGAAGTTGTTGAGGAGTCATGGGGTTCAGTGAGTTATTGTCATCCTCACTGAACCCATCACCTTCTTCTTGGCTTAGATCACACTTCACTGAGTTCCGCCTCACTGAATGGAGAACCTTTCTTCTTAGGCTCGGTCTAAGCATCCTGAAGATGACTCACTGAGTTACTGTTCACTCAGTGACTTGTTTATACTTAGGTTATTTTACATTCAAATCCTTATTAGAAGAAGATTGGGGAATTCAGTGACCCAACAATCACCACACAACTTTAACAAGACAAATACCTAATCACAAATCCACCAAGCAATTAAGAACCATGGCATCCAATCCTAGTATCATCAACCTTGCTTCTGACTCATCTGATTCATCAGAGTCACTAACATCTCCATCACCACTCAGAATGCCAACCCTCCCACGGGGTCTAACAAAAGAGCAAGCCAAAAAGAAGCGACATGATGTACCTGCTCCAAGTTCATCATCAGAGGATCTTCCACCATATCCATCTGAAATTGATGATCCTGAATACCAGAGAGAGATGGAGAGAAAGTGGAATGCATTGGTGAGGGCAAACAGATCCCCCAATCCTAATGAGTCTCCCTCCAGCTTCACTTCTACTGATGAAGATGATGATGAGAATGATGTACTCTATAACCCTACAACACCTGTGAAGCCCCAATACTCTCGTCCAAAGCGACCATCAAGGGTAAGAAGGTCAAATCCACCATTGCCAAAGACAAGGAAAGTGATGATTGGGGTTCCTTGTCCCCAACAGCAAGGAGTCTTCAACAACAACAAGGGAAAGGAGAAGAGAGCTGATGTCAAGGGCAAGAGAAAAGTAGAATAGGAAGTGTAGGATTGATAGGCTTATTTTGCTTGTTTGAAACTTTCAATATTATTCCTGTTTGTACTTGTGAAGTTTCAATAAACATGTTGCCTTGTTTGTCTTTACTTGATTGTTACTCTTCTAAAGAATTTGTATTCCCCTGAACTATATAATCTATTAAAAACCATCATCAGGAACAAACTTAAGAATGAAGTTGGTGTTATCAGTAGCAATTGGTCAAACCCTAGTGACCTTCATCTGTAGAATCCACATAAATGGACAACTTGCACAATTAGTAATTGCTACTGACTCAACTACCTCCCATTAACTTGCATTTACTCATATTAATCCCAAATCAAGTCTATATAAAGATGTCTTCAAAGCATAAGCTACTCACATCTCAATAATACACTAATACCAACACACCAAAGTCTTCCTAAACACACCAATCATGAAATCAAACCCCAAAATTATTGATATTTCTTCTGATTCCACCTTTGATATTCCCCAAATATAAAGAGCATACTACTATCTGGGTGAAGGACCATCAGAGTTTTGTCCATCTCTATCCTCATCAGAGGAAACAGAGGAAGCAGGGGAAACACCAATCCCTCTTTCTGTTGTTCTTCCTGACTTTACTCCAGTCACTACATTCCACACCAGTGAAATGGAAAGGGTTTGTGCAGACATGAGAAAAATCTCTGTCCCAGTGGAGCCACAATCTTCACAGAGAACCAAGGGTCCACTTAAGGTTGTACTTGGTCTTTCTGCTCCATTGGAACAAAGACATGTAATCCAGAGGGGTTCACAAAACAATGCCAGACCCCAAGGACATGGGAAAAGGGAAGAGAAAGATGGAGTAGAGGTTTGGGCTGTGGGAGGTGGTGGTGTTATGGTTTAGAAAGTGGTTTGTGGTTAGGTTGTTTGAATGTTGCTTTTGTAATGATGTAAGATGGTTGGGTTGATGTACTCCTTTAATCTCATAATAAATAAACTATTTAGTAGATCTTTTACATCTTGTTCCACTGTTAGAAGTTGTTAAGTACATCTTGTTGCATCAGCAGGAACACAACCTGCACACCAACCATACAAACAGAACACAAAAGACAACCATAATAATATACAAAGTTGGTCAGAAACCTGCAAAAATAAAGTTAGTAAACATAATAAAATACATATTATACAACATGTACAATCCTCCCTCGAGGCATATGCCTCCCCTGAGGCTTATGCCTCCCCTCAAACATAGCATTCAAGGGTTGACCATCCCAATGTTGACAACTAAGTGATTAAACCTAGGTCCGTCAAAAGCCTTTGTTAATAAATCAGCCACATTATCATCAGCATGAATTTTAAGCACTTGAATTAGATGCTTCTCATTTACATCTCTTATAAAATGGTGCCTAATTTCAATATGTTTAGTTCTTTGATGAAAGACTGGATTTTTAACAATAGAAATAGTATTTTGATTATCAATGTAGATTTTAGTGTTCATGAAGTTAAACCCATAATCCAACATTTGATTATGAATCCAGAGTACCTGACCACAACAGTTGGCAGCAGCAACATATTCTGCTTCAGTAGTAGAAGTAGCCACAATTGTTCGTTTCTTGCACTGCCAAGAGATGAGTCTTCTACCAAGAAATTGACAACCTCCTGTTGTGGATTTCCTGTCCAAATTAGCTCCTGCATAATCACTATCACTGTATGCTTCCAACACAAATGGTGATTCCCTTGGGTACCAAAGGCCTAACTTGGGTTGGCCTTTGATGTACTTGAAAATCTTCTTCACTGCATTTAGGTGGGAAGTCAATGGAGTCACTTGATGTCTTGAGCAAGCACTGACAGCAAAGGTAATGTCAGGCCTAGAAGCTGTGAGATACATGAGTGATCCAATCATGGATCTATAGAGGTGAACATTCACAGCCTCATCTTGTTCATTTGGATTTTTAAGCTTGGGTGGTTTATATGGAGTAGTGGCAGTCCTCAAAAGTTGAAAGTCAAACTTCTTCAAGATGTCCTTAACATATTTTTCCTGATGGATAAAAATCCCTTTAGGTTGTTGTTTGACTAGTAGCCCTAAGAAAAAGGTTAATTCCCCCATTGCACTCATCTGAAATTCACCTTTCATCAAATCTTCAAATTCCCTGCACCATACTTCCTTTGTGGAGCCAAAAATAATATCATCCACATAGACCTGTACTAGAATGATGTCCCTGGAGTTTTTCTTAATAAAGAGGGTCTTGTCAATTGCTCCTCTTCTGTAGCCATGCTCCAAAAGAAATGTAGACAATCTAGCATACCATGCTCTTGGTGCTTGGTGAAGTCCATAAAGTGCCTTGACAACTTTGTACACCTTCTTAGGATTCTGGGGGTCTTCAAAGCCTTGTGGTTGAGTGACATAAGCCTCCTCTTCAATTTTGCCATAGAGGAAGGCACTCTTGACATCCATATGATATACCTTAAACCCCATGTATGAGGCAAATGCTAAAAATAACCTAATTGCCTCAACACTAGCAATAGGTGCAAAGACTTCAGTATAGTCAATCCCTTCTTCTTGTCTGAAACCTTGAGCCACCAATCTTGCTTTATTTCTGACTACAATACCTCTTGCATCCCTCTTGCATTTTAATATCCACTTGGTTCTAATAGCAATTTTCCCTGCAGGAAGATCAACAAGGATCCAAACATCTTGATTCTTGAATTGTTGCATCTCTTCCTGCGTAGCTTCAACCCAACTAGGTTCACTCAAAGCTTGTTTAATGCTTGTTGGTTCAACTTGGGACAAGAAACAAGCAAACAGACAATGCTTCTGATCTGTGTGATTGTCTCTTTTCTGAGTAGACACATATGTTAGAAATGCACATTGTCCAAACTTGGTATTCTTAATGGCACTCCTGGTTAGAACCATAGCATTTGGATCACCAAGTATATTATCTTGTGGATGAATGGTGTTGATCCTTTTAGTGGTAACAGGATTAACATCAATGGAGGTATCAAGATTGGTTAGTGTAGGAACAAAGTCTTCATCATAAGAAGCTGATTGAAAAATGCCATCACTTTGTTCAACATTAGCAAGATCTGAGGGAATGGGAAACCTGCCAAAAGGTTCATCTAAACTTGTGGATGTGATAGTGGAAACAGGAACTGCAGCAGAATTGCCTTCAGCAGAATTAGCAGATGCATCAGCAGGAATAGATTTTCTGCTTTCTTCAATAGCAGCTTGTTTCAAGAGTGCTTAAGTGTCTTGGGCAAATTCAAGACCAAGCCTTTCAGCTTCTTCAGCAGCTGCATGCTCTTGCTTTTTGAGTCTAGCAAGATCTTCTGCATAGGTTGAGTTTTCCACATTATCAGCAGTTTTGGCATCAGATGCTTCTTTGTTAGGAGGACCTGCTATATGAATAGGTAGAGAAGATACAACAATAGGGGGTTCATCACATTCTGAATCACTGTCTGAGTCGTCTTCTAGGGTACCTGCAATGTTAGGAGATGACACTTGTATACCTGCAGAGGGGTTAGTTTTATGTCTTGTATACCTGGTGTGAATGAATACACACACCCTTTATTGACCAAATTAAGACCCAAAAAGACCAAAAACTAACGAATAATTGCCAAAAATATGTGTTTTTGTGCTTTTGTACATGCAGGTAAGATAAGATGAGAAAAGGACAAAAACCAAGCTAAAACCGGGAAAACGAGCACGAGAAATGGAAATAGTCAAATGTCGGAATCAGGAATGCTCAGAAAGTTAAAACAAGTCCCTAGAAATTCAGGAATTGTCAAGAAAGACCCCTGGATGCAATTTGAGTAGATTTACACGAAATATCAACTCAGGTCCTCCAAGAAATTCAAGAATGTTACAAAAGGCCCTTGGGATGAAGATTACAAAATTGGCAGAACAGGTCCTTATAAATTCAGATTATACATATTTGGTCCCTTATGTTTGAACTTATAAACCCTACACTAATAAACCTTAACAAACAAACCAATCCACAAACCTTACCCAAGCCCAGTTGCACACCAAGCCCAATTCTAATACACCCAACCACCCTTTTTACCCATACCCGACCCAGTCAACAATAATAACACCCAGGGTCAAAATCCCAATCTTTCCCTCCCATTCTAACCTAACTACTGTTCACCCATCCCCTCCACCTCAACCCTGGTTAAACCTATCCTAAAAACCTCGCATCCTCTGGAAGGTTCTGACAACGTATCAGTAGATACGTCACATCCTTCTCACGTTGCAGAATAGAGCAAAACGAGTGGTTAGAAGGACCTGGAAGCTCAAAGAATGATCAAGTAGCTTGGATTCAAGAATATTCTAGTGGGATAAGGATCAAGGGACGAGATAAGGTTTCTGGCATCTTCTAACACCGCCTTTGATAGCTATAAATAGGGACCTCCACATGAGTTGTAATCGTGTAGATTTAGAGAGTCAATTAGAGTTCTAGCTTTTAGTCATTGTAATGTTTTCATGCTTTCATAGTGTAATTTGTCCTTTTAATTAATAAAAGTTACTGTTTCCTTCATATTTGTTCAAATCCGTTTTGTTACTTTCTTAGTTATAAGCTCTTAAAACTTTTAAAGTTCTTATTTTTAGGTTGCTCTTAGTTCATTTAAGCTGCTATAATCATTTTCTAAGCTTGTACTCTGCTTAACTTTAGTTTAACATAAAAAAAAATTATATATATATATTTTGCATAAGCATAAGGGTATAGTAGCTTTAAAAAGCTGTTATAACCCTTATTATAAGCTCATATAAGCCTTCTTATGCTCATGGTGAGCTTATATCACTTGTCATAAGCTCAGATTTCCACATAGCATAGCTCAAGTAAGTTTTCAGTTTCTTGCATATCTCTTCACAGTAGCTTAGTAATTGTAGCTTATAGCTTATTTACACTTTACACTGCTTATTACAGTTATCTATGTGCTTTTGGGTAGTTTTGGTATAATCTAGTTGTGCATTGCATGTTCACTGCCTTTATATAGCATAAACTACATCATTGTATTTCTGTTGTTAGAAGTTAGTGTTTACTGTTAATATAGCTCTAAAATTAGTTAAGAGAATAGGTTAGATAATTAGGATCAAAGTTTAAATCTTAAAACTCATATAATTAGTAGAAACAGGTAGTTAAGGGGTGTTTGGTTTAACTGAGTTTTGAGAGTACTTGTTGATTTCTTGTGGAATTTTCTGCATAAGTAGTCTTGTTTAGGCATTACAAGGATAAACTAAACACAAAATCAGTAGGTGTAAAAGAAAAAGTCAAAATTCCATTTGAAGATCTCATATCTGCTAGTATAAGTGTAGTGTAGAAGCTGTGATTTTGTCATTTGCTAGGAGTAGTGTGCATTAGGTTTAATCAAGTCATAAAATAGCTTAAGATTACATTTAGGGTCATATTAGATCAGTGGAAATTCAGTTTGGTCAAACTTAGGTGGTAACAAAAAAAGTCAATCTTGGGGTTAAACGGCTCAACTAGGACCTGATCTAGGCTTATTTTAGGGTAGCAATTGAGCGTTAGAGTTAGGTCTTTTTGGTTTTTTAGGTACCCAGTAGTACTAGCTTCATTTTGCCCCCCCCCCCCCCTTAGGTCTCACCAATTAGCTTATTATATAGCTTAAAAACTAGCCGCAAGTAAGGACTTTAGCCATTATAGCAAACTTCATAAGTACTCGAATTAGGTTACGGCCCAGACTTATTTTTGTTTTTTGAGTTGAATTAGGTTTTTTTAGTTCTATTACACTAAATCTGAGATTTTGGTGCATGCTAGTGCTTATCTGCTTATTATAAGTGCTTATTTAAAGCTGCATATTTCCTTCCTAGCTTATTCTGTGGGCTTATTTGGGTTTTTATTGTTTAGTTGTGCTTATTTAAGTTAGTTGAGTCTGTCCTAAGCTTTTGGTGGTCATTGGTGCATAAGTGCTTATTCTAATTGCTTATTGAAACTGCTTATTGTGTCCAAACTGCTTATTAGTGGGCTTATTTAAACTTTTTTATTTTTCCTAGTATTGGAATAATATTTTAGATTTTTCAGAATTTTTTCAGATTTTTCCAAGTTCATTTAGTATGGGAAAAATATTTAATAATGTATTATACTTGTCACGAAAAGTACTCTTGTGTAGCGTACAAAAAAAAAATAGCCTTTCTACCACCCAAACTCGACTATTTTGTCTTTTTGTACGTTTTTTTCCACCATCTCAACCGGTCCCCGGTTTAATACTTATTTACGAAATAATGAATAATCCACGTATGATAACAGCCACACGTCTTCTTCCCCCCCCCCCCCCCCCCACACTCCCACCACAATCTTGCTTTTACACCAACTTTTTGTACGATTTCACCTTTATAATTTGGGTCCATATGTTCCTGTGATCTAAACAAACATACTCATACTTCACTATCAAGATCCGCAAATTGTCTCCTAACCCTAAATCGTCATTCGCTTTTAATATAACAAATTGATTGTCGCTTTCCATTGTTTGGGGTCCATCAAAAGGTATATTCCAGCTGCTATACATATATTTAATTTAATTGTATTAATTTATTAGAAACAAAATATTGGTTTTTAGGGTTTCGTAAATTAGGGTTTTCATTTCATTTTTTCTATATTTTCAGGTCTGATGGATGTACCACTAGATTTGGTGTTTAAGATACACTATAATGGGGTATTCATGTTTGACCCCTTAAGGTATGACTATGGTAGGGAGATTGTAATGGAGGCCTCATCCACTGATAGGATTATGTTTAGCCCATTGTTAGATATTTTAGTTGCTAAGGTTAAGCAAGATATATGGGGTTTGTTCATGTGCATTCCTGAGTTAGACATTGATAGTGGAGGATTGAAAATAATTGAAAGGGATGCTGATGTTCATGCCTTATATGATTTAGCCGAAAAGTATAAGACTGTACATGTGTATGTTGCTCATTCACCCCAAAACCTAGCAGGCTACTATCACATTAACTTGACTTTAGAAAGTTCTGATTCTGAAGTCACCTCAAAAAGAAAACACCATGAAAAACTAAAAAAAGATGCTGGTAATATGTCTTATGAAGAGTTGGTTGCTTGGGCTGAGGAAGAAGCCTGCTCCCCTTGCTTAAGGTCCCCTCCACTTAAGGATAGGCCACTAAGAAAATATTTAGAGGGTAAGGTTTGTTTCACTAGGGTGTGGAGTATTGATGATGACTGGATGAATGATTACCCACACTTAACTGAAGAGGAGGTCTATAAGGAGGTCAACGAACAACCTCAGAACATAGCAGATGAGGTTGCAGTGAATGATGTTGTTGATGAGGTTGCGGTGAATGATGTTGTTGATGAGGTTGACAACAATCAGGCTCCACATGTTGATAATATGGATGTTGATGATGAAGCTGATGCTAACATAGATGACGTGGTGCTAGCTAGGCAGAAGAAATTAGATAAAGGAAAGGGTGTTATGAAAGGGAAAAATAAGCAAACCAAAAAGGGTGTCCCCAATGTTCCTAGGACTACAGGTATAACCATTAGAGAGAACTGTAATCCTCATGTATCCTTAGATTCAGATACCGAAAGTGAAGATTTGAATGATAAGAATGTTGATGACTCATCTGATTATGAGTCTTTTGACTCTGGTTGTGAAACAGACAAGTCATTTGATTATCTCAGTGATGGGGAAGATGAGGTCATCCAACTGAGAAAGCGCTTGTTACAAAACACACAACATCTGATGATCAAGAAGATGAACAACAACAACCAGCAGATGACAATGACACCCCTGTAGTTGATGATGGACCAAGACCTTATGGTTTAGGACCACTAATTAGGGAGCATGAAAAATACATGCTTGGTTTGACAAAGCAGTTAAGGGGTAATGGAGTTGGGTTGACAGATCCGTTTTCTGTTGTTCAGAGATCGGAAAAAGACGACAACTACCCTGTGTATGACCAAGATACTCATTGGCGACTGAAGAAACCAAGGGTAATTCTATTATTTTTATTTGAGAATTTTAGTTTCACTAGAATTAACATACAATTAATAAGGTTTCCTTTTAACTGTTGTTTTCATTTCCTTGATTTCGCAGCTTGGCCAAAAGTACCCAAGTGTTGAAAGTTTTAAAGAATGTCTTACCTTTTATGCGGTGGCCAATGGGTTCTCATTGTGGTTCGAGAGGAGTGAATCAACTAAGGTTATAGCCAAATGTGGACAACGGAAGGAGACACTTAAAGATCCTGTTAAAGGAAAACAAACTTGCAATAAAAAGTATCCATCTGAAACGGCTGGGAATTTTCAATGTTCATGGAGGTGTTATGGGAAGATGCTAAAAGATGAAGCAACATTTCAGGTTATTTCTCTCAAGGATATTCACACTTGTGTTCATAGTTTCCATTATGGTAGGCTAGTGAATTACAAGTGGATAGGAAAGCAATTTGGAGACAAGATTAGGATGAACCCAAATATTAGTATTAACAACATAGCTGAGCTAGTCTTAAAGAAATACAAATGCCATGTAAGTCGTACACAGTGTAAGAATGCTAAGTCTTATGCTTTGAATGAAAGGGATGCGACTATCCAGGATCACTATGGGTTATTAAGATCATATGCTAGTGCTTTATTAGAGTCAAACCCTGGTAGTACAGTGAAAGTAGGTGTGACGGTCAATCCTGATGAGAAGATGTATTTTGACAGATTTTATGTATGTTTTCATGGTTTGAAAGAAGGTTGGAAGTTAGGAAGTCGTAGGATTATTGCTCTGGATGGATGCTTTCTTAAGAAACCAAACCAAGGAGAGATTTTAACTACGGTTGGTAGAGACGGGAATAACCACATATTTCCCGTTGCATGGGCTGTGGTCACAGTGGAGAATAAAGATAACTGGAGCTGGTTTTTAAATTTATTGGGTGAGGATTTGGAAATTCCATTTGGACAAGGTTTGACACTCATATCTGACCAACACAAGGTATGACATTCCACAACAATTATATAACTTCATACTACGGTATAATAAATTCAATGAAAGCATAACAACTTTACTTGTTTTTATGATGTTAGGGTTTGATTGAAGCAGTTAAGGATGTGATGCCACTTGCTGAGCATCGTCAATGTGCATGGCACATTTACGAAGGTTTTCGCAAACAATTTGCTGGAGAGGAATTCAGACTTCTGTTTTGGGGAGCATCAAAAGCTTCGTATCCAGCACAGCATAAGAAAGTAATGGAAAAAATTAAAAGGGCCAATCCTAAAGCACATCAGTTTCTTGTAAACAAAAATCCCAAGTCTTGGTCAAGAGCTTTCTTCAATGAAGGTGTATGCTGTGAAGCTGTGGAGAATGGTTTCAGCGAATGTTTTAATGCGGTTCTGGTTAGCTTCAGGCATAAACCCATTATTACTATGCTAGAGAGTATGCGAGTACTGGTTATGGAGCGACTGCATACAATGAGGATGTTGATGGAAAAGTGGACAAATGATATATGTACAAACATTCAAAAGGTCTTGGAACATACTAAAGATCAACAAAGGTATAATTTTTATACTCATTAATGCATATTAAAAGTACATAAGTGGGCATATATAAATCGTAATAACATGTACTGTATTCCTAGGTTTTGGCATGTGGTATCCTGTGAAGGAAACCAATTTGAATTTAGGAAGGGGTCTCAGGCCTTCACGGTGGATGAACCAAATAGGAAATGCTCGTGTAGGATGTGGCAGCTTTCAGGTTTGCCCTGTTGCCATGCCATTGCTTGTATCTTTAAAATGAAAAAGTATGCAGAGGATTACGTACCTGATTGTTTTAGGAAGGCCAGGTATCTGTTAGCATATAGTCAATACATGAAACCAGTTGATGGAATTGAGTTTTGGCCAGATGTTAGTAACTACTCTAGGGTATTAGGTCCAATTCCTAGGAGAATGCCCGGTAGGCCTAGGCGAAAGAGGGTAAGGGCAACCCATGAACCCAAGTCTGGAACTAAGATTAGTAGGGCTGGAGTTGTTATGACTTGTCATAATTGTGGTGAACCTGGCCATAATAAAAAGGGTTGTACAAAGGAAACTGTAATTCCAACCCCGAAGGAAAAAGGCAAGCCTGGGAGGCCTAAAAAGAAACAACATGTTGAAACAGTTGAAACAGATTTGGTTGATGATCATGATATTCCTAGGTTTGTACACTCAGAAATTAATGAGTATGAAATGGGAGCAACAAACATGAGAGGAAGGTTTAGTGATGGTAGAGTATTCTATTTGCCAAAAATGGGTTTGAGGAGAGGAGGCCATGCTCATAGGGGTGGACATTTGAAGATGCGGGGGGGGGGGGGGGGGGGTAAGACTAAAAGGGGTAAGCTAATTCCAGCAGAGAGAATAGGTAGGATGGGAACATGGTTAGCAATGGATGGTGCATGCTCTGATAGTATTGAGGACGAGCATAATTTCAATTCTTCTATGCCGGGCAGATGTACTTCACCAGAAAACAATGAAAACATAGCAGGTAAATATTTTACTTTTACTTTTCTTTGGTTTGTATTATATTTATTTGTAGTAAGTATAGATATATTACTTACAAGTAACTGTAACTCTGATTAGGTACCCAACAATCTCAAGTAGGAGGATCAAATGCAGGCAAAAGAAGTGTTGTGACCAGGTCCGCAACAACAAAAGAAAGTCAAATTTTTGAAACAAGGACAATAAGAGCTGCTAGAGGTAAATCCATCAGAGGTGGAAGGGGCACATCATCAAACAGGGATGGTAGATCTACATCAATGGTTGCCAGACAAACTAGATCAGCTGAACCACAAGCTGTGCAACAGCAAGGTGTGGCCCAACCTTTACAACAACCAAGACAAAGAGCTGCTCCTCAATTGCTTCCACCCAGAGTTCCAAGTCAAAGAATTCTTCAAAAAAGATTGTCTGCACCACTCACTGGACCTGGTTCTAGTGTGGACAATGAAATAATTCTTGACTAGAAAATTGAAAGAACATGTATGCTTGCACATATTTTGTCAAATGTTCTATCTTGTATGTGCAGAAACTATGTAATTAGTAGGACATGTATGTGTAATTATTATGCCCTGTTTTGTTTATGTGAGGGCCTGGTTGATTAGGGACAGAAACAGTAATAGTGCAGCAAATATTGGCACTATGAAGCTTTGTAAGATATGTGTTGTAGTGCTGCATTTCTTGCCACTACTAAGCCCTATTTTGTGTATTTGAGGGCTATCTTTGAACATTAGGAATGATGTGTTCTGGTTTTAACAATGTAAGCTGCTTTTGCAGAAACAATATGTTATGAAAGAACATATTTTCATGTTATTGTCTTGCTGGGCTAAGTTGATTAATTTGTTTGCTGCAATTAAGTTTTTCTCATTATGGGCATATGCTCATTTGTCATGAACCATATATACTTTTTTTGCTACAACAATATTAACAGAAAACTTATCATGGGCATATGCTCATTTGTCATGAACCATATTAACAGAAAACTTAAATAAAACATTAAACAACTACAACCAATCCATTAATATTTCATAACAACTACCATTACAATACAATGACATGTTCAAAAGCACAAGCAGAAATGCATATTACAACAACTACTTTCTAATGGATAATGCAATGAACAACATTAGCACAATCATGAAACTGGTGGAACAAACAAAAAACATCTCATGCACTTTTCCTTTGACCTTTAACTCATTCACTTCTTTGCAAAGGATATCCATTGATGCTTCAACAGCAGGCTTGGTTGAAATCACATTTTCAGCATCAACTTGGTGCGTAATGTTTTGAAGGTTGCACTCCAACATTTGATTGTCCTTATACATCTTCAACATAAGGTCTTTGTAGTATTGTGATGGTAACTCATCATCAAGAAATCCATACACCTCACATTTTTTTTCTTTGTTCTATTGTAGTAAAAAAACAAATGTGAATAACAATTAACTACAACAATTTATACACATGATTTGAAATACGAAACAAATGTGAATAACAATTAACTACAACAATTTATACACATGATTTGAAATATGAAACTTACACGGACTGGACAAGCTTTGAACCTTCTACCTGGATTTTCAGGCGTCCATGAAACTTGTTCATAAATTGGAAACTTACATATACAATGTGTCATACGGGCTATTTCTTCTTTGGTATATCTCTTTCAATAATAACGAGATGAGGAACTTGATGAAGCCATTGTCTTGTAATTTTGTGTGTCAATTTGAAAGTGGTAAAAAATTAGGTTTAGGGTTCATACAATGGTGAAGAGGGGAAAGGGTAAAGTGGAAGTGGAAAAAAGAGGGGGTGTATTAATATACACGTTTTGCAACAAAAGAAAAAAAAAATATATATATATATATATATATATATATATATATATATATATATATATATATATATATATATATATATATATATATATATATATATATATATATATATAATGAAACGTGGATGTAATCTGCTGAGGTGGACAAACCGGTTGGGAGGGTGGAAAAAAACGTACAAAAAGACAAAATAGTCGAGTTTGGGTGGTAGAAAGGCTATTTTTTTTGTACGCTACACAAAAGTACTTTTCGTGACAAGTATAATACATTATTAAATATTTTTCCCTTTTCTTAATTAATATTAGTTTTTAAGTAATTTTAAATTATTTTTAATTCAGAAAAAATAAATAAAAATCCAAAAAAAATTAGTTTTCTGTTTCAAAAATAGTTTTAGGCTATTTTAGATTTTTCAAAATTAAATTTTCATTTTTCTCATTTAATTTCACTTTTATTTTTATTTTTATTACTTTTTAATTAGTAAAAATAGTTTTTAATTAATAATAATTAAATAAAAAGCCAAAAAAATATTTTTCTTTTTCCCAAAATTTACTTTTGTCATTTAGAACTTAGAAAAATCATTTTCATACCCGTAGGATTAGTCTAGCTTTAATTTCACTTTTTATTTCGCGAGCTTACGTTTATTTTATGTTTTAGTTACGTTTTTAGTGTTAATTACGTGTTAGGCTTACGTGTTTCTTTATTTGTGCATTTTTACTTGTTTGTTTGTAGTTTAATTAGGGTTACCCATAAAACCCCCTCACATTCACTTTACGATTCACGACACCGATCCAACGAACTCGAATTCAACCTTCGTTAGGAAAATGACCCGGGATTCATATTTACCCGTGCAATCCTCGGAGATATATCTATATATACTATATATATAGTGTATCAGAATTTTGGCGCCGTTGCCGGGGAAGGTTTGAAAAGAGTACGTCATTTTCGTTCGTTGTTTTTGTGATTTGAAGATCCTTTCTCCCCGGAAGTTGCCTATTTTCGTTATATTATAAAAATACAAAAATAGAATAAACAAAACACTTTTCCTAAAGTGTTTTCATAAATACACAATAATAAGGATCCTCACTTTCCTTCGAAAGTGTTGTAAACCATTCCGAAAAAACAACAAAAGAAATCGCAAAGTTAGTCGTTTATCGGATTATTTTGAGTCTTACAACCGAATAAACGGGGTTCTAGGTAAGTCTTGACATTAAATTGCAGACTGAGTGAGGCGGGTTATTAAGCATCTTCAGAGCACCTTTGCCTCTCCGCCCAGCCGCGCGTAAACTCAAGAGAAACAGTTACGGTTAATTGAGTGGTTACCAAAAATATAATAAGATAAATATAATTTTGTTTGTTTTTTAAAAACTAAAAAACTTAAAAAACCCAAAAATATTTTCCAATCTCTAAGTTTATTTTTCTTTTTGTTTTTTTTGTTTTCTTTTTGGTGTATGAACACCCGTTCTTCATCCAACAATCTCGTTTCTCCTATTTCTAATCTCGAAAGAATTATCCGTCAAAATACTCGTACTCCTTTCCCAATCGTTGAGGAAATGGATAATCTTGATCAACACCCTCCGGTGGGTGATAATCCTAACCATAATGCCGCTCCCGATCTCCGAACGATGGAGGAGTTGTGCCGACCGACTATGTTCGGATGTGGAGGTCCGATTGCCCCTATTAACATCGAAGCCGCCGATTTCGGACTTAAGCATCACATGATCCAACAAGTCCAAAACTCGTGTCAATTTCACGGACTTCCATATGATGATGCTAATAAGCACCTTGATAAATTTCTCACTATTACACAAAGTATGAAGCAAAACGGGATCTCCGAAGATGCCCTTCGCTTATACTTATTTCCCTATTCATTGATCATGCCTCTAATTGGTTTGATCGTCTCCCCATGAATTCCATTCATACCTTTGATGAAATGGTCTCTAAATTCTTGGCAAAGTACTTCCCACCTTCAAAGGTGACGAAATTGAGAAATGATATTTGTAACTTCCGACAAAACCCAGACGAATCCTTATTCGAAGCTTGGGAACGTTACAAACTTGCCATTGATCGTTGTCCAAACCATAACATGTTACTTGTTACCCTCATTGATACATTCTATAATGGTTTGACTTTACGACATCGTGATACAATCAATGCTGCAGCAGGGGGTACTTTTATGAAAAGACGACCAGAAGAGTGTTATGATCTAATCGAAAACATGACCGCTCATCATAACTTCTGGGATTCCTCTGCTGAAAGAAGCGAGTCAACGAGATCTATCACTACTTCTATCCCTTCTCCCGAGATAGCCGCACTTGCTAAAAAGTATGATGATTTGTCTACTGCTGTATATCGAATTCATCAAACGATTGAGAATCAAAACAAAAATACTCAGCAAGTGAACTCTATTAACCCAAGTTGTGAGACTTGTGGTGGTCCACATTCGTACTATGAGTGCCCAGCCTCCAGTAGCTACACTCACGAGAATGTTTATGCTGCAAACACGGGAGGTAATGTTTACCAACCGCAAGGAGACCGTAATCTCCTCAGCTATCATTCCAACAATTTCCTTGGACCACCCGGTTTCAACAACTCGAATCAAAATGTGCCCAATAGGAATAATCAAGTGAATCAGAATGAAAATAGGTTTAATCAAGGTTTTCCAAATCAGAATCAAGGATTTCAAAATCAGAATCAGGGTAATTTCAATCAAACACAAAATCGGGGTTTTCAAAATCAGGGAAATTTTCAAAACCAAGACCCGAATCAAGGGTGTTTTTATCCAAATCAAGGAAATTTTAACTATGGAAATCAAAATCAAGGAAGTTTTCAAGGGAATCATCAAAATGCTAACAATTTTCAAAGTGTTAATTATGCTAATCAAGGTCAAAGTTTTCAAAACACCCGTGGGCAGTATTTCAATCAAAATATTGCTCCAAATCCGTCGCCCACGGATGAATTGTTGAAACAACTTACTATTCAACACCAGAATCAACAAGAAATGACTAGGATATTGATTAAGGAAATGGCCGAACTCAAGAAGTCTTTAAATGATCGAGGGTTTGGGTACTACTTCTCTCCCAAGCAATACGATCGCTAACCCGAGGGGCGAGGTCAAGGCGATCACTACTCATAGCGGTGTTAAGTATGATGGACCCACAGCTCCGACTACCTCTTCCTCAATTCCTCCAAAGGTAGCGGAACGTGAGACCGAGGCGACAGAGGACAAGGAACTTCCTACTAACAACGGAAGGACCAAAGACGTCCAACCTCCGGTTGTCCAATCATCTGTGCAAAAAGAGAAAGACGTTCTTGAAAAAGATATTCCCGTTAAGACTAAACTTCCATATCCATCGAGGCTTAATGATCAAAAGCTCCGTGATAAAACTAATAGACAAATGAAGAAGTTTCTCGATATGTTTCAAAAATTACACTTCGACATTAGTTTCATGGATGCTCTTGTTTATATGCCAAAATTTGATTCCACATTCAAGAATCTTCTCAGCAATAAAGAAAAATTGCTTGAATTGGCTGAAACCCCGATTAATGCTCAATGCTCAGCTATTCTTCTCAAAAAGCTTCCCGAGAAGCTTGGAGATTCGGGAAAGTTTCTCATTCCTTGTTCTTTAAAAGATCAAGAGATTTGCAATGCCCTAGCCGATTCAGGAGCAAGCATTAACCTTATGCCTTTGTCAATTTATGAACAACTTGGAATGGGAGAACTTAAACCGACTCGTATGACTCTAGAGCTTGCTAATCATTCGATTACTCACCCAGTCGGTATAGTTGAAGATGTATTTGTTCAAGTTAATACATGTATTTTCCCAGCTGACTTTGTTGTAGTTGATTATGAGGCTGATCCGAGAGTTCCTCTTATCCAAGGGAGACCATTTTTGCGTACCGCAAAAGCCCTAGTTGATCATTATGAGGATACTTTAACCCTAAGACACGACGATGAAAAAATGATTTTTCGTGCCGATGCATCAAAATATAAAAGTAATCACATTAAGAGCATAGATGTTATTGATTCCTCCTTCGATGGTGATTCTTCCAAAAAGAGTGGCAATCCCACTTTTCTTTCTTCGAAACCAATCAGTCCCGACTCTTCCCCTTCTCACACACCAGATGAGGAAAGTGTTTTCACTAAGGAAGAGCTCGAGGTTTTCTTTCATGATGGGCCAATTTCACCGGAAATTGATGCTACCGTCTTGGATCCGGAGGGAGATATTCGTTCACTTGAAGAGATGCTATACAATGAGCTGTCACCTTTACTCCCTTCGGATAATAAGCCATTTGAATCCGTTCATGTTATCAATTCTAAGTCAAATGAGCTAAGTAGTGGCAGTACCACTTCTAGAATCGATTCTCTTCTTGAGGAGTTCGCCGATGAACTCACTCACATCGATCCAATCCCACTGGGGGATAAGGATGATATCTTTGACTTTGAATCTGATTTGAAAGAATTAGAATTTTTGATGAACCATGATCCGTCTAAATGTGATTCTTATCCCGAGAAGTTCACCGACGAACTTGCTCACGACGATCCATTTTCATCTAATGATGATAATCTCTTTGACTTTCATGCTGATCATACACAAATTAAAAATCTTTTGTATCATGCTCCATCACTTGATTCTTACTCCGAGACTAACGATTTCCAAAGTGATGATGATCTTTTCGATTTTAGGGCCAATCAAACAGAATGGAAAAATCTTTTATATGGCAAACTTTCTAAGGATAAAAATATTGATGGTAAAGAACCCAAATTGGAAACCATTCAACAAAATGATTTATCTCCTCATTCCCCCGTGGATGATTTCTTTTTCTCCTTTGAGTCTTCCATCGAGTACCCTGTTGAGTTTTCATGTGAAGACAAAGTATTCAATCCAGGCATACTCGATGATGGTAAAATTCATCCTTTGATGAAATTGACTCTAGATGAGAATTTTAAGTCTCCTTTCACTAAGGAACTTTTAATTTTGGAGGAAAAAGAATACCCTTTGCTTATTTCTAATCAAAAACCCCTATTCTTCATGAAGATTAGGACTTTGCTGCCATTCCATACTGGAAATGAGGACACTATTCTTGACCCGGGAGGAAAAAAATTCTATCATAAGAACCTACTTATTGCTAACATGATCCCCACCCTCCCTACCGTGGTTTTTATCGATAATATCCAATCAAGCTTTAATGTGACTTCTCTTCTTTTTCACTCCACCGGGAGTGAGGATATTGTCTTTGACCCCGACATCTCTGTTTTTCATGTCGGGTGTCCGTCCCAATTGCTCCCCCAAGATTAAGTAAATTCGGGGCGAGTCTAAGCTATGCGACTCGATAATAAACAAGCGCTTCGTGGGAGGCACCCCATGCTTATCCTTTTATCTTTTATTTTTATTTTCTTTTTACTAATAAATAACCATGAGGAGGGCTACCTCTTCCATTTTCTCGTGTTTCGTGTTTGTGCTTGTCCAGATTGCCCGAAAATGAAGACTCTCGTGCTCGTCATGCTGTCCTTTCTACACTCGAGTCTCATTTTTTGATGCTTCTCTCATATCCTAATCGTTTTGACTAACGTTTATCTATTTGCATACCTAATAAACGGCCTTAGATTCTCGTAGGTTACCCTTACCTTTGAAACATTGAGGACAATGTTTCGCTTTAGTCCGGGAGGGGTGAATCTTTCGATTCGATTTTTACCTTGCATTTTGCCATGTACTCACGCAACCCTGTTTTTCTGAAAAATTTGAAAATTTTTGGAGAAAAATACAAAAAAAATGAGAAAAAAAATTGAAAAAAAATTACAAAAATAGAATAAGTTTTGACACCATGTTGACTTTCCGCTGGTTAGAGTAGGAATAAAATTTTGACTTGATCCGGGCGTGTTGAGCCCTAGCCTGTTCCCTTAACCTAAATAATCATTAAAGCTTATGCTAGTCTTTTACACAAGGAGCTATAAAACGCGAATTCTTTCCAAGAGTTTGCAAGTTCCCGTAATTGACTTTATATATGCGTAGCTTGATTATCGGCTAAGCATCCGCGGATCTCATTATTTGGGATTTTAAATTTGTGGAGAACGAGAAATGATAGAGTTTATTTAGAAGTTAAATGCTAAACGTGGAGTAGTTGGTTCTCTTTAGAGCTCATGAAAGGTACTTGTGGCCTTTTCGTTCCCATAAGATTGTTTCACCCTATTTAATCGATCTCTTAGGTTTAATTAAGGGTGCACGGTCTGGGCAATACTTAGTTTCTTCTCGTTCCTAAGAAAATTTCTGCATATGGAGGTTTGGTACACATAGGGGTACTGCCAGTGTTACGGTGAAATAGACTATCACATCTTGCTGGTTCGCAGCCGATGTTGTGATCTTAATAAAGACCGTAGGACTCGGGGTTTGGCAAATAATGATGAATAATGTATAATGTATAATAATAATAATCCAAAGCCATAAAAGTTTTCTACATCTTGCCGGCTCATAATCGATGTTGTAGACTTAAAAAAAAAAAGGCGGAGGAAAAATCCAAGGTCATAATAAGACTATTACATCTTGTCGGCTCACAACCGATGTTGTAATTGTTGTAAAAGACTAAGGAACAAATACGTTAATGTGCTTGATAATGTTAAATAAAAAGCCAAGCTTCGACTCCGGGGGTGTCCTAATAAAAAGCTTCCGTCTCGGGTCTCAGACATGGGATGTTTCGGTCGTAAATAAAAGGGATGCCCCCAAAATCGTGTTAAATCAGAGACCTCCATGTGGACCCGATTTTTGTATGCAGGGATTTTCGAGGGAAAGTTTGGAAACTACTTAGAGTTCAAATTTTGTGCTCTTATTGGACTAATAATTATCAAAACGAGGAATTCATTTCTCACAAAAATAAAATACTGAGATACAAAAATAGGAAATGGGAACAAGAGGTAATTACACAAGTAACTCGCATGGGTAGTGTTAGCATTTAACTTGTAATTAAACAATGATTTCATTTTTACGCTTGGCTTGGGAACTCGTGAAAAATCAGGGACGATTAATTTTATCCGAATGGTCACTTCTCCATGAGTCGTGTTTCCTACTCAATGAGCCTAAAAGTTATCGAAAGATAATGAAAGTTAACATGCTGTCACCCGAATAAAGTAGGAAATGTAAATAGGTAGGAATAAGTAGGAGAACCGGGGCATTTTTGGGATTTAAGATTTAGTAGTCTCTTTTGAATATTTTGCTACTTTCAAAGTTTATAAAAAGAGATGAGGAATTTTAGACTTAAAAAAATGTGAGTTTATAGCATTGCGTGAGGACAAGACAATATCTTAGTCCGGGAGATTTTAGTGTGAGTGAATACACACACCCTTTATTGACCAAATTAAGACCCAACAAGACCAAAAACTAACGAATAATTGCAAAAAAATATGTGTTTTTGTGCTTTTGTACATGCATGTAAGATAATATGAGAAAAGGACAAAAACCAAGCCAAAACCGGGAAAACGAGCACGAGAAATAGAAATAGTCAAAGGTCGGAATTAGGAATGCTCAGAAAGTTAAAACAAGTCCCTAGAAATTCAGGAATTGTCAAGAAAGACCCCTGGATGCAATTTGAGTAGATTTACAAGAAATATCAACTCAGGTCCTCCAAGAAATTCAAGAATGTTACAAAAGGCCCTTGGGATGAAGATTACAAAATTGGCAGAACAGGTCCTTATAAATTCAGATTATACATATTTGGTCCCTTATGTTTGAACTTATAAACCCTACACTAATAAACCTTAACAAACAAACCAATCCACAAACCTTACCCAAGCCCAGTTGCACACCAAGCCCAATTCTAATACACCCGACCACCCTTTTTATCCATACCCGACCCAGTCAACAATAATAACACCCAGGGTCAAAATCCCAATCTTTCCCTCCTATTCTAACCTAACTACTGTTCACCCATCCCTTCCACCTCAACCCTGGTTAAACCTATCCTAAAAACCTCGCATCCTCTGGAAGGTTCTGACAACATATCAGTAGATACGTCACATCCTTCTCACGTGGCAGAATAGAGCAAAACGAGTGGTTAGAAGGACCTGGAAGCTCAAAGAATGATCAAGTAGCTTGGATTCAAGAATATTCTAGTGGGATAAGGATCAAGGGACGAGATAAGGTTTCTGGCATCTTCTAACACCGCCTTTGATAGCTATAAATAGGGACCTCCTCATGAGTTGTAATCGTGTAGATTTAGAGAGTCAATTAGAGTTCTAGCTTTCAGTCATTGTAATGTTTTCATGCTTTCATAGTGTAATTTGTCCTTTTAATCTATAAAAGTTACTGTTTCCTTCATATTTGCTCAAATCCGTTTTTTACTTTCTTAGTTATAAGCTCTAAAAACTTTTAAAGTGGAAATTCAGTTTGGTCAAACTTAGGTGGTAACAAAAAAAGTCAATCTTGGGGTTAAACGGCTCAACTAGGACCTAATCTAGGCTTATTTTAGGTAGCAATTGAGCGTTAGAATTAGGTCTTTTTGGTTTTTTAGGTACCCAGTAGTACTAGCTTCATTTTGCCCCCCCCCCCCCCCCTTAGGTCTCACAAATTAGCTTATTATATAGCTTAAAAACTAGCCGCAAGTAAGGACTTTAGCCATTATAGCAAACTTTATAAGTACTCGAATTAGGTTACGGCCCGGGCTTATTTTTGTTTTTTGAGTTGAATTAGGTTTTTTTAGGTCTATTACACTAAACCTGAGCTTTTGGTGCATGCTAGCGCTTATCTGCTTATTATAAGTGCTTATTTAAAGCTGCATATTGCCTTCCTAGCTTATTCTGTGGGCTTACTTGGGTTTTTATTGTTTAGTTGTGCTTATTTAAGTTAGTTGAGCCTGTCCTAGGCTTTTGGTGGTCATTGGTGCATAAGTGCTTATTCTAATTGCTTATTGAAACTGCTTATTGTGTCCAAACTGCTTATTAGTGGGCTTATTTAAACTTTTTTTATTTTTCCTAGTATTGGAATAATATTTTAGATTTTCCAGAATTTTTTCAGATTTTTCCAAGTTCATTTAGTACTTTTCTTAATTAATATTAGTTTTTAAGTATTTTTAAATTATTTTTAATTTAGAAAAAATAAATAAAAATCCAAAAAAAATTAGTTTTCTGTTTCAAAAATAGTTTTAGGCTATTTTAGATTTTTCAAAATTAAATTTTCATTTTTCTCATTTAATTTCACTTTTATTTTTATTTTTATTACTTTTTAATTAGTAAAAATAGTTTTTAATTAATAATAATTAAATAAAAAGCCAAAAAAATATTTTTCTTTTTCCCAAAATTTATTTTGTCATTTAGAACTTAGAAAAATCATTTTCATACCCGTAGGATTAGTCTAGCTTTAATTTCACTTTTTATTTCGCGAGCTTACGTTTATTTTACGTTTTAGTTACGTTTTTAGTATTAATTACGTGTTAGGCTTACGTGTTTCTTTATTTGTGCATTTTTACTTGTTTGTTTGTAGTTTAACTAGGGTTCCCCATAAAACCCCCTCACATTCACTTCACGATTCACGACACCGATCCAACGAACTCGAATTCAACCTTCGTTGGGAAAACGACCCGGGGATTCATATTTACCCATGCAATCCTCGGAGATATATCTATATATACTATATAGTGTATCAATACCCCAAATAATCTGTCAAGTAATCAAGGTCAAAATACCATTCTTGACCTTTTCCCTGAGCATTTTCATTATCCTCCAGAAATTTCAGGTTAAGAGTTTCTTCTATCTTCTTTGCAGCCAAATTGTATACCCTGTATGCCTTGCTATGAGCTGAGTAACCAACAATATACCCTTCAGCAGCTTTAGCTTCAAATTTGCCTAAGTGATCACTTGTGTTCAGAATAGTCACTTGACATCCAAAAGGTTTCAAGTATTCAATGGTAAGCTTTTTCCTTGTCAACAGCTCATAGGGTGTCTTATTATGAGGTTTAGTGATCAACACCCTATTAAGCACATAACAAGCAGTGCCAACTGCTTTAGTCTAAAACATAGTGGGAAGTTTAGAGTCAGCAAGCATAGATCTTGCAGCCTCTATAAGGGTTCTATTCTTCCTTTTTGCAACTCCATGCTGTTGTGGAGTCCTGGGAGTGCTATAGTCTCTTTTAATACCCTTTAACCCACAGAGTTCAATAAGATTAGCATTTTTGAACTCTGTCCCATTGTCACACCTTATACCTTTAATCTTCTTGTTAAGTTGGTTTTCAATGAGAGCCATAAATTCTTTAAGTGTCTGAAAGGTTTGATCTTTAGTCGCTAAAAAGAATGTCCAACTAAATCTACTGAAAGTATCAGTGATTACCAAACAGAAGTACTTATGGTCAATACTCCTGATGGATGTTGGACCAAAAAGATCCATATGAAATAGCTGCAGTGGTTCTGAGATTGTGCTCACAGAAGTAATGGCCTTATAGGAAGCCTTGTGTTGCTTTCCTTTGTTACAAGCAACACAGTTGTGTTCATTAGTGAATATCTTGGAAGGAAGTCCATGAACTAGTCCATCTTTAGCAAGCTTGTTGATAACTTTGAAATTAACATGTGCCATCCTTCTGTGCCATTTTGTAGATTCATCCAAGGATGCTTTAGCCACCAAGCATGCTAGATCTCCTTCTGGTTTGACATCATTCAAGTCGAATGTGTAAAGATTATGATTTCTTGGAACCTTTAGCAATACTTGACTATCATCAGGTAATTTGAAGTCAGGTGAAAGAATGAGACAACCCTCTTCAGTGAAAAGCATAGGAATCTTTTTGTCACAGGTTTGTGAAACTGAGAACAAATTGAATCCTTGTAATTCCTTCACATAATAGACATTCTCAAAATCTACCTTTGGAGTTCTGATGGTTCCTTTACCAGTGATTCTTCCTACTCCACTTCCAAATCTCATTATGCCTCCATTGAAAGGCACAAAATCATGTAGCTTCTCCTGATTCCCAGACATGCTTCTTGAACAACCACTATCAACAATACCTAAGTCTTTATTTAAAAGAGGATGTTCCTACAACAACAGAAGTTAATATACAACAACATGAAAATATGAAGAGACTTAAGTCATGAAAGACTTGAGCCTGCCCAGTGGATCATTATTATGTAGCCAAGAAGATGAGTTTGATCCACAGTTGTTCCTGGAATTCCTGTAGTTATATGGCCTTTTAAATGTCCAAGAACAATCTGCTGAGGACTTTTCAGCAGAATCCCAATTAGCCCTTCCCAAAAACATTGGGTCATTATATCCATACCAATGATTAAATCCAGAAAATGGTCTTGACACATATCTATTCCTTTTGGTATTCACATATCTATTAGCATAAACAAACCTATCAGAAGGAACAGACCAATCAGCAGGAATAGAGTTCATTCTGCTGATGGTGTAATGTGCCTGTGGAACTAATGATGGTTTGGAATAAGCATTGGTCCACTTTGGTCTAGGTCTATTATTGGCAACAGAAACACCCATCCTCTTGTCATGAAAATCACAATCCTTAATCAAATGCAATTTGCTACCACAAACAAAACACTTCTTCTTCTTAGAAGATTTATTAAATCCAAAAGATGTCTTATTAAACACAGAATTATTCAAAGAAACATCAGAAACAGAATTGTTTTGCAAATACTGAAAGGAATTGTTTTCAAAAGTAGTAAATAACAAGTCTTCAGAAGAAGCTGTCTTAGAAAGAACTTCAGAGTCCACAGACTTAGGGGTCCCTAGGGTTGTGACAGAAAGCTTTATTGAGGACTTGGGTGAGTCTGACTTGGTC
This sequence comes from Artemisia argyi, assembly GCA_030686995.1. Taxonomy (NCBI): domain Eukaryota; kingdom Viridiplantae; phylum Streptophyta; class Magnoliopsida; order Asterales; family Asteraceae; genus Artemisia; species Artemisia argyi. The sequence continues at coordinate 63,457,020 of CM060685.1, forward strand.
TTGGAATCACAGCTGGCATAACTAGAGGTCTCTGAGGCCTTGTCCCTGAAAGAACAAGAGACATATGCATTAGAATCATCACTAGAGATATTTCTAGAGTCAGGGGAGTTATGAATCCTAATGCCAGTGTGTACCTATGATTCTGGTAAGTCCAACTGATGGGATATAGGCTTAGGGGTTCCTAGGGTTGTGGGAGAGTCAGAGTGATTAGTTTTACACGCAAGGTTTGGCAAGTCTTTAGAATTTTTGCCAAACAAATGGTGTGAACCATCAAAGTCAGAGGTTTTGGTGGTGGGCATGAATACACCTCTAATAGGTCCTGGTACAACATGCATCTCACCTTCCTTTAAATATTTTACAGGTACAGAGTAATTATTACTTTTCTTATCTAAGTAGTGGTTTGCTTCTAGACCAATATATTTCTTAAACCCTAGACCAATCTCAGATGTTACAGATCTACTTCCATAGAGCAAACTAGATAATTTATCACCTGAAACTAGCCACTCTTTATTCCTAGCTAACTTCTTATCTAACTTATCTTGCAAAACATCTTTCTCAGACTCAATTCTAGCTTTTTCTTTTTGATTAAACTTTAATTCATTGCTAGTATTCTCTAAATCTCTATTTAAAACTCTTATCTTTTCTTCATAGGCCAATTGATTTTGTTGAAACCACACCTTTTGTTGTTCTAAAGTTTTAACAGCTTCTTTGGAGGTTTGAGCTTCAATAAAGCTAGTATTATATTTTGGTTTCATATCATCATAAGCTTCTTTAAGAGTTTCATATTTAGAATCACACCCAAAAACACAAGTAGATACCTGAGGAGATATTCCCATGAAGGCGAAGTCAGCATCATAACTAGCCACGCAGGAGACTTGAGGAGAACTACTTGTTGCATCTTCAGATTCATGCTCATTCCAGTCAACACAAGCATCTATAGCAGTTACCAAGGCTTTTGATTATCCAGCCTCCACCTCTTTCTTCTTGTATGCTGAATATCTGGTATTAGCTTCACCCTTTTTGGTCGTGCATTCTCTTGCAAAATGGCCAATTTCTCCACAATCATAGCACTTCACTTTTCTTTTGTCAAAACGAGCTGCATCTCTTCCATTAACATTGAGCTTTCTCCCAACCTTTTGCTCAAATCTTCTGACTTTAAGAGACAGCATAGCCATTTGCCACTTTAAGTCAAACTCTTCCAATGCAAGTTCCTCAACCTGCTCACAATCTTCATATGCTAATTGTTGTTGCTTATCAACTTCAGCAATAAATGAATGGAGTACATCTTCCATCACATTGCTAATCTTTGGATGAGTCACTCGATTAGCATTTGAAAAAGACAATGTGGTAATGGGAAGACTTTGACTTGGAGTGGAAGGACCTGAGTTAGTATGTGGCATGTAGTTTGAGTTAGAGCTGATGAATGCAGAGTGTGAAGGAGATGCTGCATATGAAGAATGTCCCTTGATGTCGCCTTCCAAAGCTCTGAGTTTGTTATATAAGTCATCAAATGAGAGATAATCCAGGCCTCCTTTGGTTTTCAAGGATATGCTAACCTTAGACCATGAGGGAGGTAAGGCTCTTAGAAACATGGAATTCACCTCCTCATTGTCAGGTCTGGCTAGAAGCTGATTCAGTTGCCTTAGTATCTTCTGAAACCTATCATAACCTTTGTGGAGACCCTCTTCTTTAGTTATTCTGAATTCTTGAAATTCTTGTTTCAACATACTCTTTCTCATTCTTTTAGATTCTTCATTGCCTCCGAATCTAGTTTTTATAGCCCTCTAGATTTCTCTAGCATCAGTCATGGAATTAAAATCTCCCATGTGGTCATCAGGGATTGCTTGAAGTAAAATAGTTCTTGCATTGTTCTCCCTTTGTACAGCAAGGATCTCTTCAGCAGAAACTGGTTCCACCATCTTGTAGTTACCTTCAGAATCTAAGACTTGCTTTTTAGGGCGGCAACCATTGAGAATCACATTCCAGAGATTAAAGTCGACACTTGCAATCCAGTTTTGCATCTTCATGGCCCAAATCTCATACTCGTCCTTCCTGAGATAGGGTAGCTTGGCGTTGCTGTTTGAGAAAGCAACCTGTTGTAGTTGCTGAGTGAGAGAGTTGGTTTCTGTGAGAGTGACATCGGTGGATGAAGAAGGTTTGTCTCCCATTGGTTCTAAGTGAAAAGATATTTGAGTGTGGTTAGATTACAGAGAGTATCTCGTGGCTCTGATACCACTTGTAGGATCTAAACCTTGATAGATCTCGAGCCAATAGATCGTTAGCCTACTAATGTAATCACTAGTAAGACTAAATAGATAATATCTGTGAACTTGTAGTTATTGCGGAATATAAAAACAAACTGTATACTAAACTTTGATCCTCTATGGATCAATATTCTTTTACTAAAAGTGTTATTAAAACTCGTACGTAATACAATGACCTAGGGTTTCTTAAATACTAGTGGAAACCCTAATCTCTTCTACAAGAAACGTATATTCATAAAATTCTAGAAGATATACTAAAGATCTTATCTATAAAAAACTAATGTATATCCATGGATTAACAACATCCGCAGTATCACTATGCTTCAGTAGGAACCAATCGTCAGCAGAAACAATTATAAGCTTCTGCAAGAACCTGTCAGCATTATCTGTCAGCAGTATTAATTCTGACTTCAATAATTCCTTACAGGCCAAATGGGCTCGAGCCCGAACGGGCACAGGTCAAACGGGCTCGAGCTCGAACGGACACGAGCCAACGGGCTCGAGCCCGAAAAGACACGAGCTAAACAAAATTTTTGATATCCGTAAATTTATTGTCAAAAAGAACATAATAAACTAAAATATGTTCACATATTGTACAAACCAAGCAAACTACTAAACAAAAAAAAACATAAAATAAATAATAAATAAAATAATACAAACTAAGCAAAATTTCATCAAACTTTTGCCATAGAAAACTAAACAGTAAAGCTATTGCCAAAAAACGTACAAATAAAATAAATTATTAGCCGAAAAAATTAAATTACAGGGTGCCCGCAGCTGCATCGCGCGGAGACGCTGCTATTTTCTGTTTGTTTTATTTTTCTTATCTATTGTTTTTTTTGATTAAATTGCATGGCGTGTCGACGCCAGCTAACAACTACACATGTCACTCGCATGTAGACTAGAGACACGTCATAACCTTTTTCTTCAACTCCTCGCACAAATGTTAACCCTCTTCTCTCTATCTCTAACAAAAAGCAAAGACAGTGATTGACTGATTCTTGCATGTCGTCGGAACTTATTTATACTAAGGATGATGCTTAATGTGTCATTTGAAGCTACTCCTAAGTCACTATTCATTTCAAATTTTTTGATACGATAATAGTGCAGATGTATGTATGTTTTAACTTTACTATCATGCATGCTTCAAAAAATCCATCAGTTTTGTTGGTATTCCACGATTGATAATTTTTTTTTGAATTTGATAGTGATGTATTTGTCATGCTAGTATTGTAAATGTCTCCTTGAAATTACCACGAATCAATCACTTCTTATTCATACTAATATAATCAAAGTGTCAAAAAAGTTGATCATCCATGGAAGAACACTTGAATAATGAAAATTTGAGCGTTGTTGATACAGAATTACAGGCCAAATTACTAGCTCACGATCATCAGGATGATCATAAGGGTGGCTTGAAAACCATGCCCTTCATAATAGGTAAAAAATAAAATAAATAGATTACTAGTTCAAAACCTTCATGTTTATATTGGTTTAGATTTTGATGGAAATTTTTGTGTTTGTGGGTGCAGCCAATGAAGCATTTGAGAAAATTGCAACTGATGGGTTGATGCCAAACATGATATTTTATCTGATGGAAGTTTATCATATGGAAGCTGTAACAGGAACAAGCATACTTGCGATTTGGTCTGCTCTTTCGAATGGTCTGTCCATTTTTGGTGCTTTCATCTCAGATTCTTACTTGGGTCGGTTTCAGGTCATTGCAATTGGGTCTCTCTCCAGCCTTCTTGTAAGCCTAAATTATCCCATTTTTATCTTTAATCTCTAAGTTTAGGTGGTGTTTTGTATTAGGAAAGTGAACATTATAATTTTTTTGAACGGCAGAAATATATATATATAAAAATAAAAAGCAACTAGGAAGCCGCTAAAATCTAAAGAGTACAATTCAATCTAGAATTAAACAAAACAATACATCCTAGAAAAGTGACCATCTTAGAGTGTGTTTAGTCGGTGAAAAATACTCAAATTTTTCAGGAAATTTTTCATTAGAAACTGAAAAAACTAAAAATCTGTTTAGTTACACATTTTAAAGAAATTTTTCTACAATTAAACGCATCAGTATCCTATAATATCCGTTTTTAATGTTGATATACTTGACTAATCTTTTTGTTGCAACAGGGGATAACTTTCTTATGGCTAACTTCAATTGTTCCACAATTAACACCTTCATCTTGTAACGATCCTGAAACCACTTGCACACCTCCATCATCAACCCAACTCGTGTTTCTTTTCTCATCCTTCGGTCTACTCTCAGTTGGATCTGGTTGCATTAGACCATGTTCCATTGCCTTTGGTGCAGACCAACTTAAACACAATCGAACCCTAAACAACCAAAGGCTCATTGATAGCTACTTTAATTGGTACTATGCTACTGTAGCAATTTCAACGATTGTTGCTTTTACTTTTATGGTCTATATTCAAGACTCGCTTGGTTGGCAAGTGGGGTTCGCAGTTGCTGTATTGGTAATGGTTTGTTCTGCTCTTATTTTCTTACTCGGGTCGCCTCTTTATATCAAAGTTAAAGTTAGCGAAAGCCCATTTTCGGGGTTTATTCAGGTTTTAACTGTTGCTTTTAAGAATCGTAATCTTAGTCTTCGTCACGATGACTGTTATAACCATAGCAAGGAGATGGATCGAGTTGAACTGACCGAAAACCTAAGGTATAATATCTCTAAACTGTAAATAGATCAAATGGGCCAAACCAGTCTAACCGGCCTTAAAAAGTTGGAAAAAAAGTGTATCAAACCAAGCTAACTCGGCTGGTTTCCACCCATATAGAAAGTTATATGTTTTGACCATTCCTCTCCACATCTATCTACTGATATTATACACCTCAGATTACTCTGTGTTGTGATCTAACTAGTGTTACTTCTATTCATCAGGTTTCTGAACAAAGCCTGTGTTATTCGAGATGTATCTGTGGATTCTTCGACATGGGATCCATGGAGTGTCTCAACTGTCGAAAAAGTAGAATCATTAAAGTCGCTAGTCCGAGTAGTACCCATTTGGTCATCAGGAATACTAGTTTTTGTATCAGTTTCTCAAAGCTTCTCGACACTCCAGGCGAAAACCATGAACAGATATATCACTTCAGGGTTTGAGATCCCAGCTGCATCATTCAGCCTGTTTTTGGTATCGACACTGACAATATGGCTCGTCTTTTATGACCGTGTCTTAGTCCCATTTCTAGCAAAATACACACACGAGCCACGTGGGCTACACCCAAAAACACGAATGGGAATCGGGATAGGAATCTCAATCTTGGCCATGACGGTAGCCGCAATAGTGGAAACCATAAGGCGCAATTCGACAGTTGACATGTCAGCAATGTGGTTAGTCCCACAATATGCTTTACTAGGATTAGCCGAGGCATTTAATGCAATCGGGCAAATGGAGTTTTATTATTCAGAGTTGCCAAAAAGCATGTCGAGCATAGCCGTGGCTGTGTTCATGGTGAGTATGGCGATTTCAGGACTTGTTGGAAGCCTTTTGATTAACATGGTGAACTCGGTTACAAGTAAAGGAGGTAATGTAAGTTGGCTATCGAGCAATATCAATGAGGGTCACATTGATTATTACTACTGGTTACTTAGTTTCTTGAACTTGCTCAACTTTTTCTACTACTTGATATGTTGTCGTGCTCATCGGCGTTTTTTCTCGTCATCCAGAGATCGAGTAGACATTGAACCTCAACTTCGAATGTAAAGTCACAATAATTCGATCATGAAATGTGCTAGTTGCAGATAACATATGTATATGACAGCTGGTAGCAAGTAAAAATTACCAAAGATACCTTCATCACCTTTTTATTCTTATATATGGATTTAGTGGAAGTGTTAATCGATCATGTGTATAATAATTCTAATTTCTGAGCTATACTGGCATTTGGTAAATAGATGAGTTGTGATTATGTTTTAAATGTCACACAAAACTAAGTTGATTTTACGAAGTGGTAATCAGGTCAGAATCTGAAAGTGAACAAAAATATATCATAAATGAATAAATTTTATACTTGGGAAATTAGATTTATCAATGAAATGATGTAACTCTAGTAAAACTATGTGATAAAGTATTTATTCATGAGGAATGCTATAGCCACAAAGAAAATTACCACAAAATATCCACAAAGTGATGTGTCAAAGAATGATTGGTTTAATCATAAAGAGGAGAGAGAAACTATCACAACATACACCAATGACCTTTTGACACATCACTTTGTGGATGTTTTGTGAAAATTTTCTTTGTGGCTATAGCATTCCTCTTTATTCATTGACAAAATTAACAAAAATTGATATGAAGTGTATTGTGGTTAAGTCAACCCTGACTCATTTTGACCTCTTATAGTCTATTATAGTAAAAGCTAAATATATACCCTATCTATCATTTATAATAGACGAGTACATAGCATAGCAGCGAGATTTCATAGCGAAAGATAGTTTTAGTGATAAAAAAGAGTATGGGTTATAGATGAAAAATAATAGAAGTTCGAGGATTTAGAGATTAAATATAATATTTTGAAACCCGATTCGACCTGAGTAATTCAACCGGTTAAACCGTTCCGGTCGGTCAATTTAAACCGGGTCAACCCGACGGGTTAAGTAAAAAAAGGTCAAGGTCAACCAGCCGGGTTTAAAAATTGCTCATGATTTATTGTTTCAACATTTCCTTTTGTTTAAACATTTCCTTTTTAATTTTTTCAACATATCACTTTCTTTTGAAATTGCTCATAATTAATTGTTTCAATATTTTTTTTTTAATTTTTTCAACATTTCACTTTAGCTTTTTACTTTTCACTTTGACCATTTTTGTTTTATAAATAATATATATAATGAATTACTCTATGTATTATTTATCAAAATGAGTTATGTTTAAGATACTAAATATACTATCATTTGACTTAATATTATTTACGATAACTGGCATTATAAATACCTCGGTCAACCTCTTTCACATGAAAAGACTTATATACCGTTCGTCTTCTTCACCAGCCATTTCCGCTACTTCAGGTCGCCAACAATGCCAACTCCACCAACACTTCCGACCACCAACCCACCACCACCATATCAGACGCCGGCGGCACACCACCTCTTTTAGCCGTAACCAACACGTCCACTTATCACCACAAATCTTACATTTCTTTTAATTGAAGTTATATCATCCACCACCACTTATCACTACCGCACCTCCAAGTTACATCATCCACTATCACAAACCACCGCAAACAAAGATAAACCTCGAATCAAAACCAAAAACTAAATCTAAACAAAAACAACGTGTAGTCTCTAAAGTCTAAACAAACAAAATGAAGAAAAAAAAAACAAAAAAAACAAAAAAAACAAAAAAAGAAAAACAAATATTGCTTCTTCTTCTTCTTCTTCTTTCCCTACACGTATTGATAGATCTTGACAAAAAAAATGCACTAAAGAAAATAAACATGTTTAACCGAAAAAATTGTTTTGAGTGTTTGGCCGAAAAAATGGTTTGTGTTAGAAAAAAAAACGTCTAAATGGATGTAGAAGATGAAATTGGTGTTAGTTGACCAATTTACCCTCAACAAATAATTGCGAGGTGTAGAATGACAATATTAAAAGTTCGTTAAGCATGATGAGTTTAAAAAGATAGCACATGGAGTATTTTTAGCTTTTACATTATGAAAAATGGTCATTTGTCTATTATAAACCGTTACACATGCTACATGTATATTTACAATCAAGAACAAGAATACTCAATTTTTCAGAGTAGGGTACAAGGTAGATATGATGTAGAAACACACACCTCTAACCGATGTTAAAATGAATTGCTTTCAAAATATGTACATTTACGTTCAGAGTTACCAAATTGCCATGTGTTGGGGAATTGGACCCCTTACTTATGTACTTATGCGGAAATGCACACACAACCTATGAGGGCTTCACGAACTCACAATAACTAGTAAGGATATGCAATATTAACGCGTAACAGGTACGGAAAACAACACAGGTTTTACGTGGTTCGATTTGTCTCGAATGTAAAGGCTTACAAGATACAACCCAAATGGAAAATTGATTCCTTTTTTTACCCTAAGTGGCAAGTTTCCAAAACCCAGGAAGCCTCTTGTACACATGATAAGAAGGGAGATTTCCAGCATACCTATAACATGGAAACCAATGAGGTATTTAGAGCAATGTTGCAAAAAATGGCCTACAAGGCCTTGTAATCGCCGATTCCAAGCTACAAGGCCCTGGAACTTGGAGACATTTACAAGGAAGTCAGCCGATTAATCGGCGATTACAAGGTTTTGGGCCGATTAATCGGCTAAAAAACGCAACTCGGCCCTCGACCGCCTCAGGACTTATGATGAGGCGAAAAATGAACCACTTTTAGGGGGTCATTTAAGCCCGGAATTGAATTTATTTGATCAAATATTGCCCTAAATCGTTCCTTTTGTGATTTTAGGTACTTTGGGAGTGAAATCTGGAAAAAGAAACAATTCGGACGTTTTTGGAGCATAAAAGTGAAGAAAACGCCAAAGACTTAATTTTTCATGCTGAGAACAGTGTATGACGGCGTCAAGAAGGAAATCCTGACGGCGTCAAGAGTAAAATCCATGACGACCCAGAAGAAACCTGAAGGTGTCACAACAAGAGCGTCAAGAGTTAAAATCATGACGGCCTGCATAAGGGGACTACATGACGGCGTCAGATCCAGATCTAGGCAGTCCGAGGAACTATTTGGCGGCGAGATGACGGCGTCAGACATTTGTTCTTGACGCTGTCACCTTCTAAAATCTATATATAGTTTTCTATTTTTCATTCATAAAGAGGAACAAATGTGGAGAAACCCTAGGGCCGAACCTTGTACGTATTTTACAGCTTTTTCAAGGGTTTTCAGCCCTTGAATCCTTTCATGTGCTATTAAGATAAGTCTTCTCTTAATTCAATCAATATGTCTATGTGTTGGTTGTCTATATCTTGTGCTTGTCTTGATTCCACCATGCTAGGCTAGATCTATCTTGTGTTTGCTTAGATCTAATGAAACCTAGATGTTAATTATGTGTCGATTACTTGTTTATGGTTGTATTGGATGAATGATTTCAATGTTAGGCTTAAGAAAATTGGCAGATCTCCAATTGGTAACATGCTTGATCGTCTTAGGAAACATGAACCGATGTGTACTAGGTTTTATTGGTTGTATTTAATGCATGAGTAAATTCTAATGATCCCATGTTAGGAGCTTCTTAGCCGGCTCGACATAGGAGTGAAGTAGGCACTCATAGGATTAGGGAGTTAAGTACGCCACCCCATGAATGGTATTAAGGAATACAATCCGTCATCCACGCAACTATAACAAGTAATTAACGTGTAAAAGATATCTAGGGAGTAGTGAAATCTAAGTAAACACATTTCTCCCACTTATTGCTCACAACTTTAGTATAATTAGTTTATTTTAATTTTAGTATTTTATTTTGATTGCATCTTAGTTTTGGGTTAGTTGACTAGCAACTAATTCCGCCCAAATCCTTCAAACCCGAGATTTTAATTTGCTTTCTAAAAATTATAAAAAATACAAAAAGAATCATCCATCATCTCTAGACCTAGTCTTTAGGGTTTCTAATCCTAGCGACACTATTCCTAGCTGAACGATCAATCCCCCGGTACTTGTCATTATACTATACTACATCGATCAGGTACACTGCCTGGTGGGGGTTGTAAGCTTTTCGAGATCCCTCGAGAGGTAAATCCTGGTGCAAACCCCACGCATCAAGTTTTTGACGCCGCAGCCCGAGGAATAGTTATTGTCTAGGTTAGGATTTCTTTTTATTAGGTCTACTTGCTAGATTCCGTTCTAGTAAGATTTTATTTTTATTTTTATAGGTCTTCTTTAGTCTATCTTTTCTTTGTGTCTTTGTTTGTAAAAACCTTTCCATTAACTATTCAGTTAGCCATTATGGAGAACGCGAATCCACCATACTACCAACCACGAAATTCACCCACTCCAAATGACATCTTGATGTTTAAACAACATGAGGATGAACCTATCTATGATGCATGGGCTCGTTTTAAATATTTACTCCAAAAAGTCCCTCATCATAATTTCGATCTGTGGTCCCAAATTAAAATATTTTACCATCGTGTCGACCACTATACCAAAATGGACATTGACCATGCCGCAGATGGGGACCTTTGGGGATTAAGTGTTGATGAAGCATGGGAAACCATAGAGAATTGTGCCATACTTGCCAAAAAAATGGACAACCCAACAAAAGTTGTTACGGATCAATTGATAGCAAGTTTAAAGGAACAAGCAAGAAGATTATTTGGGGATAAACGTATAGATGAGATAACTGGGTGCACGAAGTGGTTTGATTTCACCACAACACAAGCTGAGCACATTGGTAATCTTGATAAGATGGAGAATAGAGTTGAAAATCTAAGCCCACCAAGTACCCCACAAGTCCTACCATCATTTGAGGAATACATACCACCCGTGACTTACCCAGAAGAAGTAGAAGAGACTATAGGAGCCCCAATAGAGGTAGAACCCTTGTACCAAACACCACTAGAGGATATAGGTTTGAATACTTGTAGTGATAACCTTGCTCTTAGTTCTAGGGAATTACCTAGTGTTGATGAACCGGAACCTCAATCTTCACATAACTTTCCATCCTTAGATATACATCTAGGAGACAAAAGAGGAGCCGACCCACCCATCAACCCATGTAATCTGGATAGTCTTAGGATAAAGGTAGTGGACTCTAAGCCTTGTAGAGAGGAAGCCAATATAGGAGTGGAAAATGACCTTACATGTTTACATCACCCATTTATGATTGATCACAAGAAACATTATGGGTTTAAACCGGGTTTATTAGGTCAAGATGGATCCCCAACTAGTAGTCTCTTGAAGTTGATAGAAAATGATCCCTTTCTAGGAGAAAATCTTAATCCACCCATTAACCCGATTGAATTTGGTAAGGTTATGATGATAGGAGCACACCCCTTTGAGCATATAATTCATCCACCACACTTTCCTCACGTGGCATATTTCCACCCTAAGGGTGTGTATCGCTACTATCACCCGCACTTAATCCTAAGTGTAGGGAAAACCTCACCTTTATCCGTGAAATAAAGGTAGAGTCAGGCTCGTGACTCGAACAAAAACAAGCGCTTCTTGGGAGGCAACCCATGCTTTGTGTGATTTTTATTTTTGTTTGTTTGTTATTTGCTTCCGTATGCATGCTTTATTTTTTATTGTTGGTAGATCATGTTTCAAAACTAAAATAGTGGAAATACTTTACTTTGTTGTTTGGCATAGTCTTAACTTCATCCAAAGGTATTTTTGCAAAAGATAAGTGTAAGGGGAAACCCCAAATATGTTTTTAAGAAACAAACCGATCATGATTCTCCACAATATTAAATGAACATGTATATTCGTATTTGTTAGAGTCAAATGCTTGTATCGAGTCATAATGAAGTTTTGCAGGATTTTCCAGGAAGTAGAACCAAGTTTTTCAGAAATTTTCCAGAAACTTAACATAAGAATTTCTGCAGGTCACTTCTGACGGCGTCATGAGTTTACTCTTGACGGCGTCACGTGTAAAAATCTGGAAATTTTACCGGTTTTGTTTTTCTAACGGAGTCTTAAAGTTTTTGTTGAATTATTAGTTTTATAATCTCCAGGAAATCTGCAAACATCATTCCACAAGCATTATATCTTATTTTGTTTTCTAGGTTTTATTAGCATATGTAGATTGCCGCCGATTTTATGCGAGGTTGCCTTGTTTGTTTTCTCAGGATTTACAGGTTATATATGACAAGAAGATGATTTATTTTTCTGGAAGGAAAGCTTTGATTGTTCATTTTCTTGGAGGAAGATCTAACCTGACCACCTTATTATCCATACCGAGCGAGTCAGGGGAGTATTTGATTTCATTCTTTTTACTTATTCCACTTTTACAATCTTTACTTGAACATTGGGGACAATGTTCATCCTAAGTGTAAGGGGAGGGTAAAATGATGATACCTTACAGATACACTTTCGCTTGAGTTTGTTTGTTTGATAGTAGATGTGTAATAAAACTATGAGAAATACTTGTTAGTGCAATTTTAGCGCCAAATTTAATTTTTTTTACAACATTTAGGAGTGAAACTTTAGCCATAGCAAGCGTCTCATGGATAGGAGATTGTATGACTAGCACATAACCGTATCATTCAGAAAAATTTTCCACCCAAATATGTGAGGTTCGCCTTTAGATTTGATAGGAAAATCATTTACTATTAGTGCTTATGAGTGTACCGGTAGCATTTAGATTCTAGAACTTGCATTAATGATGCATCCCGAGACCGCTAGTGAGACTACATTCGTGTAGTAGGATTTACTACATGATAAGAGGCATTAGGATCACCCTTGTGTTAAACCCGTATCATAATTACTTGACCATTTAAGTCATATTACTTGGCTAGTTAAGTCAACTATTTTTTCCCACACCTTAGCGTTGTACTCATTTTTAGTACACGAAACCCCTAGTACACCCCTCCGTGCCTATCTTTTCGTTTCTAACTTTAAGCATCTTACTTAAAGGAAGAATTTGTTACACCCTACTTAAATGTACACCCAAATCGCCTTAGCCTTCCGTGTATGCACTCATCTTTAGTGCATTATTGTTATTTGTTAAACCCTAAGTTAATTATCTAATTGATTACATGGTTGCTAAGTCGAGTCATATCATTGTACATATTGTTTTGGGACGATTGGGACTCATGGGTAAAGTACTTATTTTATGAAGTAATGGGGAAGAACATAATATTATTACCCCCGCATATGCGTTAATCTTAAAAGTACTCCAAGTGTTTTGATTTTCTTAATTCGAGTCATTAGATTAGTTTATTGTAAAGTATGTAAAAATTCAAGTGTAAGGGGAATGTTCATTCCCTATGATGTATTATTTTGGATGGTAGGGTAAGAGTGTATGTAAAAAATAATAATAATAATAATAAAAAAAAGAAAAATAAAATCGAAAAAAAAAAGAAAAAAAAGAAAAAAAAAATAGAAAAAGGAAAATAGAAAAAAAAACATACGGACTACCATCCCTTTTTATTATATGTTCATTTTATGTTTTTGTTAATTTTCATTTATTAGCTTAAGTCGAGTATAGTCTTGGCTTTGCAACGCCATATTGTACATGTAATTAACCAAGATTGTTAACTCGCCGCCAGTAAAGATTGCCTATATCCAACAAAACAGTGTATTTCATATCCCTACACATAACGTTACAACCCTTTTAAAAGACCTCTTTGATAGTTTATCGTAGGTGCTTACGCCATGTGGTGGAGGTTTGATCATTTCCCAAGCCTATGGTAATCTATTTTGCTATGACAGGTGATTGGCCTGAAACGGTCAGATAATATCAACCAAGTAATGGTCAACAAGTCAAACAGCTTAGGCCAATGCTTCCGTGAAATACAGTGTTTTCCCGGGTCGTTATGTCCCGACGAGGTGTGGATGGTATTAAAAACGAATTTGTGATCGAGTGAATATGAACAGGAAAGGGTATAAGTGTGAGTGTGAGTGATTACACTAGGGTTTTATAAAACAAAATAACTTAGATAAACTATTTTAATGATTACTTGAAAGCTAGGTATTTTAAAAACGTTTAATAACTAAAACGCGTACGTTTAATTTAATTCTACGTAAACGTACGAAACAAAAACAATTTTAACAAAAGTAGGAATTTGCATGCCTTAAGGGCTTAAATGAAAATTAAATAAACTTAAAATATTTATTTTATAATTAATAATTATTTAATTAATTATTATTATTTAATAACAATTATTACTTATTTAATAATTCACTAATAAATAAGAAAATGTAATATAAGTCTAGAAAAATAAAATTAAAATTTCTAAAAGTCTAAAATATTATAAAACTTATTTTAAAAATAAAATTATATTTTTCTTACTATTTATCTAATTATTATTAATTAATAACTATTTAATTATTATTTAACTAATTATATTATTTAAATTGTTATAAATACTAAAAAGACTTAGATAATTAAGAAGATTTTTATAAATCTAATTAACCATCACAGGAATCCTAAAAAATTATAAAAAGTTGGTTTTATGTATTTTTAAACTAGTTTACTAATTATTATTCTATTTATTAATTAATTACCAATTAAACTATTTAAATTATAAAAAATAGAAAATGAACAGTAAAAATTATTAGAAAATTCCTAAAATTATTTTATAACATATAAAAGCTAGGAAAAATATAAAATCTAGGTGTTGCTTTATAAAAACTAATTATGGTATTTAAAACTTAATTATTGATTAATAATTAATAAAACTAATATTAATTCTAATAAATACTAAATGATAATATAAAAATCTAATAAAATTACTAAAAATACTTTAATATCAAAGGAAATTAATAAAAATATAAAAATACGACTTACTTAATAAAAATCTAAAAATGAAAATTAAAATTAAATTATATTAAATAGAAACTATCACTTATTTTTATATTGGTTTTTCTTGATTTTTCTTTTACAAATCTATTTTATATCTAAAAATAACTAACTTTTGTAAAAACAATTATTTTATAGCTTAAAAATAAGCACTGTGGAAGCTTATTAGCTCCACAGTTGACTTTTGTTGACCAACTAAGCAAATAAGCTCAAATGAGCTTGTGTGGGACCCACTATGGATTATTCTGATTCCAAGAAGTGATTAGGACAGTATTTAAGCAAGAATATGCTAAATAAGCTCCCAAGATAAGCTAATAAGATAGATGAAGCAATTCCAAAACTTAAATACCACTCAGATATGGGACAAACAATAGGGTCTGATTCAGGTGGGGTCCACAAGGCCTAAGGTCAAACCTATGGTCAACTTTGAAAGCCTACTAGGAGGAGGTTGGGAGAACCCAAGTTTGAGGCTTGTGGACCACTATGGTGGCCAGAAATGCACCACCAAGTGGTGGTGTTGGGTGGGTAACTGCTGATGCAGGGGAACTTGCAGCCCTGCAAGTGACTTTGGAGGTCTGTGGGACCCACACTAAAAATCACAAAAATATACAAAGGGTCGAATCAAGAATTGAGCTAGGGTACTATGACTACAACAAGTTTCAGATTCTAAAACCTAATACACAATTCTACAAAAATCCCATAAGATTTGGTATTTTCAGAAAATTGTCAATTTGACTTTTGATGAAACTTAGCTAGTTTGACTTTGGTGAATTTTGGATGGATCCTAGTTACTCAATAAGCTATATTAACCTGTAATAAGACTGAATTAACCTAAATCTACTAGTTTAGGACTGAATTAAGGTATTGTGGATCCTAAATCCACAACAGATGGCTGCTATGATGATCAATTGGTCATTTTGACATTCCACTGAACTACCACTGAATTTATTGGTTGATATGAACTATATAGACCTATTGTGACTTGCATAAACAGAGAACAACAATGAAAATACCACTGATCACACCTAAGACAGTAAAACCAAACACACCTTTATAAGACAGATTATACTATAACTTTTATATCTAAAACTGCAACTATTGATTTTAACACTAAAACAGATTAAGTAAACTTAAATAAAGCTATTTGAACAAAAATAACATCAAAGAAACAACAAGAACCAACTATGCTAAAAATTTGAATTGCTTACAACTGATTTTCAAACTGAGAATGGAACCAGGGACCAAAGAACCTTCCTATAAGTCTTCCACAAGACTACTAACCCAGAAGCAATCCAAAATATCCTCTGCTCCATGATTCAATCTTCATCTCTACTAATTTTTTATTTATTTTCTATTTATTTGATTTTTTATATATTTTTCTGTTTTTAATGAGTATTGCTGATTTTATGTTTCTAAAAGCTTCACAAACTTTGTCAAGGCTTATGTGAGCTTATAAATGCTTAAAGGAACATGAAATAATAACAATTAACAAATCTCAAGTGAATTTGTCAAATTCACTTGAAATTGTCAAAACTGAAATTGTTAACTATAATTTGAAATTAACTTGAAGTAAGGGTTTCCATACATTAAAGTAACTGAATACAAGTGCTTAAATTGAAAAGATACAATTGAAAGAGAGATTTTTATTACCAACGATTAAGTTACACTAAAGCTACACTAATAATCTTTCTCTACTGCATCTCTTTTGTTATATAATGACTTTTCTTGTTCCTTGCAGCTTTCTGAATCTACCCCACTCAATTTGAGCCATTGATATGGTCAAATGAATCCCCACCCTTCAAATTACCTTTTCGCGCCAAAAAGGTCAAAGTGTCAGTGTTTGTTGCGTGTGAGGGATTTCTGGGCAATTAATGGGATTGGGTGAGGTGTAGGGATAAGGAAGATAGTTGGTGATCAAGTGGTGGTGAAACCACTGAGGTGGAGGGGTGGTTTGGGTTTGCAGTGGTGAGGGAGAGGGATGAATAGTGTAGGTGGTTTTGGGTGGGGTTTGACCATTTGACCCGTTTAAATATTTAAGGGGGTGGGCTGGATTGCTTTGGGCCTAAAACAAATAAAAGGGTGGGCTTTTTTAAGTGTTAGGGTGGTATGGATTTGGTTTTGTTAAATAAAGGGTCCATTTGGTTTTATTGTTACACAAGGACCAAAGTTGTAATTTGAGCAAAGTTGAGGGGCTGGTATTGTAATTCTCCCAAAGTATATTCAAGAACTTAACTTGCCAAATATGATAAACCAAGGATCATAAATGTAATTATTTTCCATTTTGAATTTCCAAGGACCTTTTCTGTAATTTATGAAACTTCAGGGACCAATTATGTAATTTCACCAAACTTCACACCAAGGACCATTCCTGCAAAAGATTAATAGCACAAGGACCAAAATTTATTTTTCTCAAAGTTTTTAACATCCCAGGGACCATTTATGTTAATTTTGCAAAGTACAGGGACTAAACTTGTAATTTTGTGAAACTTTGCACCAAAGGACTAAATATGTAACTTTGTGATTCAAAAGGACCTTTGGTGACCTTTTCATGTTTTTAGAATAACCAGGGACTAGTTTTGACAACTTTTGAAACTTGAGGGACTGAAACTGCCAATTATGCAAATTTTGTACGTTTTTCATCTGTTTTTGATTATTTTGCATTTGAAACATATAAAACACACTTCTAAGATATTTTTAAGTTTTTTGATGCATATTTGAGTATTTTTGGATGTTTTGGCAGTTCAGATTGGTATAAAATGATGAGTATTTAGATACTCATCAATCCCCCACACTAAACTATTGCTAGTCCCTAGCAATCTTTTGAGAAAAACTTAATGGATTTGAAACTCTTTACCAAAAGCCATCACTTCCGGAGTAGCCAGATGTATCGATTCAAGTAAGAACTATGGTCCACCTGATAACCATCTGATTTTGAGCGAACCACCAGCTGTCAACGGATTTGATTTGTCTTTACCAAAAGCCGTTTGCTTCTGGACTAGCTAACTCTTGATGGAATAGTCAACATCTTGGTGAGCTGATTACCAATTATGGTTTTTCTACTGCCTTTACCACAAGCCATAATCTTGCGGGCTAGCCAACTCATTCGCTTTTTAGGGTATGGCGAGTTGAGGTACCATACAATTTTGGGCAAATTGCAAGCCATAAACGGATTTGAGTTATCTTTACCAAGAGCCGTTTGCTCCTGGATTAGCCAATCCTTATGTGTGTTAGACATGGCGGACTGATAACCATTTATTGCGTTCTAAGTGAGAAAAATTTTGGCTAAAATGGGGGTTCTTGATGGAACATGTGTTTAAATTCGTTAGAATAACGAATCTCCCCCCACACTTAGAAATGAATATTGTCCTCAATATTCAAAGTACCGGGTGTTAAACCAACACTTAGAACGTAAGAAGGAAAATACTCCATAGCCTTTATTTAAGTTTATGTACACACAATTTTTTTTTCTTTTTTTTTTTAAAGAATATATACATATATACAACATGTGGGTTAGTATCTTCCCCACACTTAGGGTGAAAACCCCGTATTGCTACTGTTTTTGATTACCGAGTCGCTAGCTTGACTCGACCTCGAATTAAATTGTCCATGAGGAAGCATGATGTGGAAGAGACAATCTGCATCGGACTTTCATTCAAGATATTTGGATAAACATTTGAAGCACGTGAAAGTTCCACTCCGATAAGATATAATGACCCTGGCTCAAAATTTATAAATAAGAATGCCGGGGTCAAAGATAGTGTCTTCATTCCCGAAGGAGTGAAGAACAGGAGAAATCACCTGGTAGGTGAAGGAAAGAAGAGAGATCTGAATAGCAATTAAGATAAGAACTTCCTCCTCAAGAAATGCATATTCAAGTGGAGGAGGCAAGTCCTTAAGCTAGATCTCAGGAAATTTATCAGTTTCCTCAACTGATTTGATTTCCTCATTATGAAGTTGTTTGGGTGGAAGAGGGGGAGATGGATCTTCGTTTAACAAACTTTCTAGAAAAAGAATGTCCCCCTCAGGATCAAGATAGTTTTCATCAACTTCATATGAAATTGAACTATCTTCAGTAAGAAAAGGCTCGAATTCGTCCAGATCATTTTCACTTTCCGGAGGAAGTGGATTGATCTGAGTGAGTTCAATCAAAGGATCATGAGTAAGTAAGAATTCTAACTCTCTCAAATCCGCTTCAAAGTCAAAGACTTCATTTTCATCCCTTGGCGGGATGGGATCCATATGAGAGAGTTCATTAGCTAACTCTTCAAGAAGAAATTCCACACTAGAGTGGAGAATAGATACATCAACATACTCAATGTCTCCATAAGATAAACAATCATCACTGGAATCAGAGACATTCTCAACTTGATCATTTGGATTATCAGGGGGTGTAGGGATATCACACATATGATCAAGAATTCCCTGTGACTCACTTGGGATTGGGACAAGGTTCTCAACACTAGACTTTATGAATTCGTCAGATTCCTTTGCAGGAATAGTGTCAAGATGCTCGTCCCCCATGCTCAGAGAGTGAGTGGGAACATCGGTTGTGATAATAGCAGACTGAGGGAGTTGAGAAGGACTAGCATACATGGATTTTATAATTTCCATTTGTTCTGCTGCTAGTAATTCTCCCATACTCTTTTCTCCCTGTATTTCCATGGAAGGAGTCTCAACTGATGAATTTGATGAGGTATCATCACTTTCATCATCTTCATCAAGAAAAGCAACATTTTGAAATTTGGCACGTGTTATAGATGCTTGTTTTAAGACTAGTAATTCTTCCATGCTTCTTTCGTTTCTAATTGCATGTTCTTCAGCAAGTAATTCCGCGATAGATTTATCACGAGAATGTTGAGTGAGTGGAAACTGCGGGGGTGTGGATGTGTCAAAACCGGATGTATCAGAACTAGAACAATGTTCAGGTTTATAATACGGTTGACATTTGAAATCATCATGAGGACCCCCACAATGTACACAAGAAAAACTTGGTGCATTATAAAACGAAATATTAGCCAACTCCTCCTTAAGGTCTTTTAGTTTCTCAAGAACCTCTTGACAAAGGTCTTGCGGGTATTGAGGAGTTGCTTGGTTCATTTGGTACTGTGGAGGTGGGTCTTGAAACGAATAGTCGTAATTGTTGCAAGAAAATGGATTCCCTTTTTGACAATCTGAGCTAAAGTGAGGACCTCCACAGTACTCACAACAGTTGAACTAATGTGGCTATGAATCGTATGTGTTTGAGTCATAATTGTTATCAGGAACCTGCTCATAGACAAGCGTGCTTCCTGATTGACAATCAGAACTGTAGTGTGAACCACCACAGTACTCACAACAGTGAAACTGCTGAGTCTCATGGTGTGGAAGTTGTTGGTATGAATCAGTCATGTCAGGGTAGGAATAGGGATTCTGGTTATAGACAGACCCGTTTCCTGACTCTACTATGCCACAACTGGGACAATTACCACCATTATATAATAAGCTAGATTAAGCAATTCCAAAACTTAAATACCACTCAGAAATGAGACAGACTATAGGGTCTGATTCAGGTGGGGTCCACAAGGCCTAAGGTCAAACCTTTGGTCAACTATGAAAGCCTACTAGGAGGGGGGTTGGGAGAACCCAAGTTTGAGGCTTGTGGACCACTGTGGTGGCCAGAAATGCACCACCAAGTGGTGGTGTTGGGTGGGTAACTGCTGATGCAGGGGAACTTGCAGCCCTGCAAGTGACTTTGGAGGTCTGTGGGACCCACACTAAAAATCACAAAAATATAGCAAAGGGTGGAATCAAGAATTGAGCTGGGGTACTATGACTACAACAAGTTTCAGATTCTAAAACCTAATACACAATTCTACAAAAATCCCATAAGATTTGGTATTTTCAGAAAATTGTCAATTTGACTTTTGATGAAACTTAGCTAGTTTGACTTTGGTGAATTTTGGATGGATCCTAGTTACTCAATAAGCTATATTAACCTGTAATAAGACTGAATTAACCTAAATCTACTAGTTTAGGACTGAATTAAGGTATTGTGGATCCTAAATCCACAACAGATGGCTGCTATGATGATCAATTGGTCATTTTGACTTTCCACTGAACTGCCACTGAATTTATTGGTTGATATGAACTATATAGACCTATTGTGACTTGCATAAACAGAGAACAACAATGAAAATACCACAGATCACACCTAAGACAGTAAAACCAAACACACCTTTATAAGACAGATTATACTATAACTTTTATATCTAAAACTACAACTATTGATTTTAACACTAAAACAGATTAAGTAAACTTAAATAAAGCTATTTGAACAAAAATAACATCAAAGAAACAACAAGACCCAACTATGCTAAAAATTTGAATTGCTTACAACTGATTTTCAAACTGAGAATGGAACCAGGGACCAAAGAACCTTCCTATAAGTCTTCCACAAGACTACTAACCCAGAAGCAATCCAAAATATCCTCTGCTCCATGATTCAATCTTCATCTCTACTAATTTTTTATTTATTTTCTATTTATTTGATTTTTTATATATTTTTCTGTTTTTAATGAGTATTGTTGATTTTAAGTTTCTAAAAGCTTCACAAACTTTGTCAAGGCTTATGTGAGCTTATAAATGCTTAAAGGAACATGAAATAATAACAATTAACAAATCTCAAGTGAATTTGTCAAATTCACTTGAAATTGTTAAAACTGAAATTGTTAACTATAATTTGAAATTAACTTGAAGTAAGGGTTTCCATACATTAAAGTAACTGAATACAAGTGCTTAAATTGAAAAGATACAACTGAAAGAGAGATTTTTATTACCTACGATTAAGTTACACTAAAGCTACACTAATAATCTTTCTCTGCTGCATCTCTTTTGTTATATAATGACTTTTCTTGTTCCTTGCAGCTTTCTGAATCTACCCCACTCAATTTGAGCCATTGATATGGTCAAATGAATCCCCACCCTTCAAATTACCTTTTCGCGCCAAAAAGGTCAAAGTGTCAGTGTTTGTTGCGCGTGAGGGATTTCTGGGCAATCAATGGGATTGGGTGAGGTGTAGGGATAAGGAAGATAGTTGGTGGTCAAGTGGTGGTGAAACCACTGAGGTGGAGGGGTGGTTTGGGTTTGCAGTGGTGAGGGAGAGGGATGAATAGTGTAGGCGGTTTTTGGTGGGGTTTGACCATTTGACCCGTTTAAATATTTAAGGGGGTGGGCTGGATTGCTTTGGGCCTAAAACAAATGAAAGGGTGGGCTTTTTTAAGTGTTAGGGTGGTATGGATTTGGTTTTGTTAAATAAAGGGTCCGTTTGGTTTTATTGTTACACAAGGACCAAAGTTGTAATTTGAGCAAAGTTGAGGGGCTGGTATTGTAATTCTCCCAAAATATATTCAAGAACTTAACTTGCCAAATATGATAAACCAAGGATCATAAATGTAATTATTTTCCATTTTGAATTTCCAAGGACCTTTTCTGTAATTTATGAAACTTTAGGGACCAATTATGTAATTTCACCAAACTTCACACCAAGGACCATTCCTGCAAAAGATTAATAGCACAAGGACCAAAATTTATTTTTCTCAAAGTTTTTAACATCCCAGGGACCATTTATGTCAATTTTGCAAAGTACAGGGACTAAACTTGTAATTTTGTGAAATTTTGCACCAAAGGACTAAATATGTAACTTTGTGATTCAAAAGGACCTTTGGTGACTTTTTCATGTTTTTAGAATAACCAGGGACTAGTTTTGACAACTTTTGAAACTTGAGGGACTGAAACTGCCAATTATGCAAATTTTGTACGTTTTTCATCTGTTTTTGATTATTTTGCATTTGAAACATATAAAACACACTTCTAAGATATTTTTAAGTATTTTGATGCATATTTGAGTGTTTTTGGATGTTTTGGCAGTTCAGATTGGTATAAAATGATGAGTATTTAGATACTCATCAACAGGTAGTGAGAGATATCTTCCATTTTCATATTGTAATTTGTACTTTATTACACCCGAGAGATGTGAGTATCTAAACACTATTTGTGAGGTGCTAGTATATGACCTCCGTGCTTGTCTTTGGTCTTTAGTGGAACGATTATTTGTTGTAATTACTTTTATATTAGTGTTAAATGACCCCTAACTTGTATTTTGAATAGAATAAAAGCGCATTTGCTTGAGGACAAGCAAATCTCAAGTGTAAGGGTATTTGATGAGGCGAAAAATGAACCACTTTTAGAGGGTCATTTAATCCCGGAATTGAATTTATTTGATCAAATATTGCCCTAAATCGTTCCTTTTCTGATTTTAGGTACTTTGGGAGTGAAATCAGGAAAAAGAAGCAATTCGGACGTTTTTGGAGCATAAAAGTGAAGAAAACGCCAAAGACTTAATTTTCCATGCTGAGAACAGTGTATGACGGTGTCAAGAAGGAAATCCTGACGGCGTCAAGGGTAAAATCCATGACGACCCAGAAGAAACCTGAAGGCGTCACAACAAGAGCGTCAAGAGTTAAAATCATGACGGCCTGCATAAGGGGACTACATGACGGCGTCAGATCCAGATCTAGGCAGTTCGAGGAACTATTTGGCGGCGAGATGACGGCGTCAGACATTTGTTCTTGACGCCGTCACCTTCTAAAATCTATATATAGTTTTCTATTTTTCATTCATAAAGAGGAACAAATGTGGAGAAACCCTAGGGCCGAACCTTGTACGTATTTTACAGCTTTTTCAAGGGTTTTCAGCCCTTGAATCATTTCATGTGCTATTAAGATAAGTCTTCTCTTAATTCAATCAATATGTCTATGTGTTGGTTGTCTATATCTTGTGCTTGTCTTGATTCCACCATGCTAGGCTAGATCTATCTTGTGTTTGCTTAGATCTAATGAAACCTAGATGTTAATTATGCATTGATTACTTGTTTATGGTTGTATTGGATGAATGTTTTCAATGTTAGGCTTAAGAAAACTGGCAGATCTCCAATTGGTAACATGCTTGAACGTCTTAGGAAACATGAACCGATGTGTACTAGGTTTTATTGGTTGTATTTAATGCATGAGTAAATTCTAATGATCCCATGTTAGGAGCTTCTTAGCCGGCTCGACATAGGAGTGAAGTAGGCACTCATAGGATTGGGGAGTTAAGTACGCCACCCCATGAATGGTATTAAGGAATACAATCCGTCATCCACGCAACTATAACAAGTAATTAACGTGTAAAAGATATCTAGGGAGTAGTGAAATCTAAGTAAACACATTTCTCCCACTTATTGCTCACAACTTTAGTATAATTAGTTTATTTTAATTTTAGTATTTTATTTTGATTGCATCTTAGTTTTGGGTTAGTTGACTAGCAACTAATTCCGCCCAAATCCTTCAAACCCGAGATTTTAATTTGCTTTCTAAAAAATATAAAAAATACAAAAAGAATCATCCCTCATCTCTAGACCTAGTCTTTAGGTTTTCTAATCCTAGAGACACTATTCCTAGTTGAACGATCAATCCCCCGGTACTTGTCATTATACTATACTACATCGATCAGGTACACTGCCTGGTGGGGGTTGTAAGCTTCTCGAGATCCCTCGAGAGGTAAAGCCTGGTGCAAACCCCACGCATCAACTTACGATTTTTGCAACATTGATTTAGAGACTCCACAACCTATTCTATCAATTTGGGATACAACCCAACTTGGCATAAAAACATAAATAAAAATCCCATAATTCCAAAGTTACGTCCTCTTTCTGCCACCGAGTGCCCTAAGGGTACTTCATCATGCAAACATTGAACAAGTCCAAGCAAAGCTTGAAGTTTCTCGTTGGGGCTTTATCAACATATCTGCTAGGTTCTCCTCCGTAGCTATCTTCTGAATACAGAACCTTTCTTCCTTCCGAACGCCACGAATCAAGTTTAGCCACACATCAATGTGCTTGGTCCTTTCATGGTAGACAGAATTCATTGCCAAACTAAAAGCACTCTGAGTCTCACTATACAAGACTGGTTTCTTCACCTTCGGTCCAAGACCTTCCTCCAAACCATGCTGATGAAGACTGCAACGTCGACTTCCAACTGATCGCACATCCAAACATGTTAAACTTATAACTTGTCAGTTATTTTCTTTTTACAATATCATTAGCATATTTAGAGTCTACATAGCCAACGAACCAAACTCGTAGCTTATCGTTTCCATAAGCAATACATATGTTGCTTGTACCTTTCAAATATCTCATGATCCTTTAACCACTTACCAATGAGGTTTCCCATGATTCCTCCAAACTTACTCACCAGACTGACAATATGAGCCAAGTTAAGTCCTGTACATACATTGAGGGATATTGTTAAGAATCACAATTGAATGAAATATTAGTATAGAAAGAATGTTTATTGTATTATCAGTTTTTAGAGGTCCAGGAACATATTATGTAATAAGTCACAACTCACCAATGATTGGTTAGGTATAAATACCAATCATTAGGTGATGTGACATGTGTGTGTTAGAGTGTGTCAATTGTCAGTGATTATTCCATTGTCAGATTTGTTTATGTCACTTTTTTTTAACATACATTCGAGTTTGTTAGAACACAAAAGTATAGATCATAGTCTGGGGTCTTATATGTACTAAATGTAATAGTTAATGGTTTGGATGTAGGTTTATGTTAGTATTATTGTAGGTTAAGAACCCTTTCAACACTTGTAAAGTTGAGAGAGTAGGAACATGTGAATGTGTGGGTATAAATACCTTTCATAACATCACAAGTTGAGGTGATTGACCAAAAATTTGGTTGCTAAAAGGATTATGTGCAAAGATACAACCGCTTTCACAACTGGCCTTCACAAAAATACCAAATGGTCACGCTGATGCACACTAAACAGAACATGCAAGTGGAAATGAGAAACGAGTTACAAAATGAATTAAGAGTAGTGAGGAAATGAAGATCCTAAAGTATTTTCATTGAGGAGTAAAACGGTAATTGTCATGATTATATAATACTTATCAATAGATAAAAATTAAGTAATTAAAGGCAATACCCAAACCCTAAGGGGTTTCGGGTTTTGGCCAACCCCTATAGGGAACAAGTTTGATACATTCTATTTTATATTACTAGAAAGGGTTAGTCTAGTTATTCCAGAATATTCTTAAGTAACCTATAAATATAAAGGGATTTCTTAGAAACCTCATAAGAAATCATCTAACCAAAGGTTCGATCGACTAAACCAACCAAAGGGTCGAAACCCTTTGAACGTTCATCCCTAGTCAACCACAAGTCAATTTTGTCGAATACCCAAATCGAATCCCAGTCGATCTAGGGTTTTACCCAATTCTGTACTCGCCAACATGCATATGTACGTAGCCCTAGTTATCCCTGTATGGTACCGGTGGATACATGACGCAGTCCAAGTGGGGCTTTTCTCCAAGAGACCCTAAAAAAGTTCGTGAAGCATCAAGAACAAGAAAAAGGTGTCCCGTGCTTCTGAAGAAAGGTTAATAAGCTTACGGAGTACAGGATTAACACGTAAGTCTTATATAAACACCCTTCTTATGTGTTAGTTAGGTTATATCCATAATTAGGAGATATGACTAATTAGGGTTTTTGCTGCATGGCTCTTCTTTGTTTATTTATCGCTGCGCATGTTTATGAGCCATGCGGATGACCACTAAACCCCTACAGTGGTATCAGAGCCCTATTCATATATAACCTAGTTAGGGATTTTTTTAGTAATTACTTATATTAACAAAAGATTAAGTCTTTAAATGGGTATTGCTAGGTTTGGTTGATTTATGTAATTAGGGTTTTTAGGGTTTTTCTTTTGTGACCGGTTTGATCAATCTTGTGATTAAATTATGGTCTAAGTTCTTGATTATCGTAAAATCGACCTATTAGGGTTTTCAAAACCCTAAAGATGTTAACTTTATGGGATACGTAAGTATCCGAGATCAATCTTTGAAACCATGATGCACATTGTTTCAGTTACAAAAATCTAAGTTTTCTTGTAATTGTTTTTAGGGATAATGCCCCGGTTGCCCAAGGGCTGAGACAATCTAGACCAGGGCAACCAGTACTTTTAGGGCAACTAAAATATGCAAGTAACAAGTGTGACTTTACGGATTACAAGGTAGGGTAACTTGTGTACTTTTTGGGCAACTGGTGTACTTTTGGGCAACTGGCGGCCCTCATGTCGGACACTTGGTGTCATATGGTTGGCTAAAATTGAGTTGCCAAGGCAACTGGTCTAGATAAGAAAACACAAAAGTTGCAGCCTAGATAGTCTCAGCCCTTAGGCAACCAGGGCATTTTTGGAATTATCCATTGTTTTTATTTGATTGAAAGTTATTTTCTTTACTTTTATGATTTAGGGTTTTGGGTATTTTTAGTAAGATGCTACTCTTTCTAAAAATCGACTATAACCATTATTGAAAACCTATGATACCAAAGTAAATGGAAACAAGATTACTTGGGAGATAAGGAAAAACTGATATAAGATTACCAAAACCCTTGTGTGGGTCAATTTTGTGTATCCCAACCAGATGCGATCTTGAAATCTTGATCTATACTACAAATCTTGATAACTGTACCGTAAGTTTCCATAAACTGTCTTTTTATAGTTTTGCTTTATTTGGAATATTTGATTACCAAATATGGAAACTTTGGTTTTAAAATATTTTGAACATACCTAGGAATTTTAGGAAATTATTATTTTTTAATTGAAAAGGTTTAGATTTAAGATGTGATGGTCATTTATCTAATATGAACCTTGTAATAGCTTGTAATAAATTATGTAGTGGGCTTATGGACTAAACATGGACTAGTTAAGCTAATATTGCCTAAGGTAGTTATATAAGCTTAAGTAAATCAACTATTCCAAGATCTTTGGCCAAAGTCCAAGCCCTCTAAGGCCCATATGGCCACCCTCCTGTATATTAGGCGTTTACGTTCATTTGTGAAGGTGTGTAACTTTGTTTAGAGTGTGAAATAAACACATAGGTCACTACCTTTCTCCTCCTTCTCTCTACACCTTTTTTCTCTTTCTAATGTCTCTCTAAACCTTCTTTACCATCTTTGTGTGAATGATTCACTATGTTGGAGACCTAACAAGTGGTATCAAGAGCCAAATGATGGTTTAATTGTGATTTTGTGTGTCGAATGTTGCTATCTTTTTGTGTTCGTTTATACCGATTTTTGTACTACACAAAAAGGGCTTGCATTTTTTATTTTTATCTTTTGTTCTATCACTCTAGATCATTTAGGTAGACAGATAAGTGACTTGTGTGTGTTATAGAACATAAGTGTGCAAAAGGTTTGATAAAAAATACAAAAAAACGCACCTTTTTACATTAAAAAAATACCGATTTTGTGTACTGTCCAAAAAACGTGACAATTTTTTGCTTATTTTTGATCATTTTCATGAAATACATCACTAAAAGAGACCCTTTATAATGTGTTTGATGTTTTAGACTAAGAGTGCAAAAATTTTTCATAAAAAACATAATTTTATTAAGCTTTTTATAATTGTTTTGCAACTTTGAAAGGTCCAATCTTTACGTGTAGATTATTAAAGGTGGACATTTTTAAGGATCTATAGTCGTTATAGATTGGATTTATGCTAACGATTTGAGTGTATAACGTCAAAATTTGAGGCTTTAATCGCATTTTTGTTGTTTGGTTTTGTTCGAAATCTGCCTACATTTGGAGAGTTGGAGAAATAGATAAACACAAAATCAAAACTCTAAAATTACCTACATTTGACCAAGCCAAAAATACCTACTTTTCCTAACAGCCAAAATACCGAGATTACTAAAATCCCATTTTAACGAATTTAGGAAATCCTTATTTACTGATTTTGTAGGTTAAGTTGTTACCGAGTTTTAACCCACAAATACTGACTTTTGACCTAAACCTTTTTCCTGAGATTCCTTCTAAGATTATTACCGAGATTCCTTTGTGGTTTTTACCGAAATTTCACATAAATAAATTACCGATTTTGTAGCATTTGCCGAGATTCATTTTTAGGGTTTTAACCAAGTTAATACACGGAAAAAAACTAACCTAGAATTTACATTTACCAACTTTGTGTACAATATCGACTTTGTTAGTGATATATATACTGATTTTGTAGGGTTTTTGGAGATTCATTTTCAGGGTTTTAACCAAGTTTATACACGGACAAATACCAAGTTAGAATTTACATTTACTTACTTTGTGGACAATATATCGACTTTGTTAGTGATATATATACCGACTTTAACACAAAACATCCATATTTATCACACGTACCTGTCATCATGACTTTACAAATCAATTCAAAAATCAGTGCACAAATGATGTCTGATTCTCAAACAGATTCCATTCAGGCAGGTTCCGGCAATCGTCCAACCATCGTGGTTCCTATACTCAATGGGCAAGTCGTATGCAGCATTTCATTAAGGACAAACCCGGTGGTGACTTAATTTGGAAATCTATTAAGCAAGGTCCTTATGTCAGACGTGAAGTCACTGTTCTATCTACTTTAGATCCATCTACTGATCACACAACCCGAATTCAAGAAGATTTAGATCTTACTGAAGCAGACAAAGCTCAAATCAAAGTTAGCAGGCGTGCGCACGCTTCTCATTCTGCAGGGATTGAACACTGACATATATTCAACTGTGGACAATAACCCAAATGCAAAGGCAATATGGGAGGCCGGTTGTTGAACGTTAGATGCAGGGGACATAAGTTGGACACCAAAAGAAGGAGAGAACGTTTTTATGAGAATATGAGAAATTCACGTATGTGCCTAAAGAGACATTAGAGTCATACTACCAAAGGTTTTCTAGTGTCATGAATGACTTGAACAGGAGAAACATCATAATTTCCGAAAACATTTGAACGTCAAATTCATGCTTCGTTTCCAACCTGAATGGAAAGTTTTATTACCAACATAAAGTAATCTAAGAAACTGAATCAACTCACCTTCCATCAGATTTTTGACATCTTGAAGCAGAATCAAGATGAGGCTAATGATGTGAGAGTTGAGCTTGAGAGATGCAAGCATGATCCACTACAACTCATGACATGTCCATCTTTTGCACCTCACAGATCCCAATCACCAGTACCAAGGCAAACCAGGTATGCAAAAGCTTGATATGCATCACCATCACCACAACCTAATTATCGTCTGTCTGTTTATGTATCACAAGCTCCCACATATCACTCATCTGCTTATGTAGCACCCACACCAACCTATACATCATCCGCTTATATTGCAACCACACCTACTTACCTACCACTGGGTACACTACACCTACTTACCTACCGCTGTGTACACTACACCCGCACCAACTGACTATGCGTCACTTCCTCCAGAGTATTATTCCATACCAGAGGCTAGGGTTGTAAACGAACCGGACGAACACAAACGGAGCCCTGTTCATGTTCGTTCATTTAATTTTAACCGGACAAATAAACTGACACGGACACTTAAACTGACGAATTTTCTTGTTCATGTCCGTTTATTAAAAAAATGAATTGTTCATGTTCGTTTATGTTCGTTCATTAAGACACTAAACGAACGCTAAACGAACATAAACGATCGAACATAAATGAAAATAGACAAACAAACATAAACTTTATTGAATTCTTCACAATATATTATTTTATAAGTGTTGCTTTGTTTAAACAAATCAATTTTTAAAATTATAAAATTAAAAGATATGATATATGAACATAAATAGATAAATAAACATAAATGAACTTTAACGAACGCCTAATCGGACGTTCACGAACATAAATGAACGAACGAGACTTTTGTTCATGTTCGTTCATTTAACTAAACGAACGTAAAATATTGTTAATGTTCGTTTATTTAATAAACGAACGAACATAAACGAACTTTTTACCGAACGGTTCATGAAATGTTCACTGAACGTTCAGTTCGTTTACAGCCCTACCAAAGGCAACATGGGTTATGTCACATGTTGAACCTGATCCGATTCAGGACCTTAACAATGTCATGTCACTACTCTCTAGAGCTATCACTCGTACCTACACAATCCCTACCAACACAAACAACCGACTCAGGACTTCATCAAACCTAAGTGGCAAGTTGCCAAAATCCTATGTATATGCCGGAGGAAACCTTCCAAGAAAGCCTCTTGTACGTACACCTGATATGAAAAGGGAGATTTCTCCAACATACGAATTACATAGAAACTAATGGGGTATATGTAGCTAGACTCCATACTCCAATATAAAAAACTTATTGATCTATCAATGTTTGATACAACCCAACTTGGCATAAAGATATAAATACAAATTCCATAATTCCAAAGTTACATTCTAATACCAAGATATATGAATAAACAAACCATAAACTAACAAAGTAAAGCTTAAAAAACTTTATCCGAATCTTGCGAAAGACCAAATACACCAAGTTCAAATGATGCAAGTTATTACAATTGTATTATTCAAGTTCACGATACTAAAAGCCATCAACTGCGCTTAAATTAATTTACTTATGAGATGGGTCAACTTTATAAACTCGACAGCAACTTTGACAGAATTATTAGCAGCAAGGTCAATGAACGTATCAGCCTCATTAGAGTGTTCACCGCCACCGACAAGGTCAGAAAGTGCCCTGATTACAATGAATGGAACCCTTTGTTGGTAGGAAATGAGAGCCACGCCGGCGCTTTCCATCTCCACGGGACTAATGTGGAATTTGTTGTAAATGAAGCTTCGGTAGGCGGCATTGTCTAGGTAAATGCTTGTGCTTGTTCCACGTTCTACTGTTGTGACCTTTGGTGGAGTAGATAAGCATGTTTTTGCGTTGAGACATCCTTGTAGTTTTAACGACTGTATGGTTTATGTTGTCACATAACTGTTAGTATCTATAAGTCTTTAGGGTGACATCTATTATTTTTAGTCGTTTTTTGACATCTATTATTATTATTATTATTATTATTATTATTATTATTATTATTATTATTATTATTTGTGTGTGCGCATTTATCAATACGTTGTGACTTGTGAGTTAACTGATGATTTAATTACTTTAAATTTAACAATTTATATTTTTGTTTCGGCTAAAACAACTTACAAAATGTTTATATTTATTTCTCAAATAAATTGTTTGGTTGCTTGTTTCAACTTGATTCCAACCCTCTTGCGCATTTCTGTAACATCCACGTATTTTTATTTTTAAAATTCCAAACGGGCACAGGTAAAGACAAAATAAATTTAAAGGAGCATGATGGTCCCCCAGCCGCAAAAGAAACGTGAGAAATCGTTATGTTAAGAGAGGAGGGTACCCTACGCCAACAGTGGCGTTTTCCTGGAAAACGCAACCCGAGCACGCCACAACCACACCGTGGCTCACGTTTTCGCGTCCCGAGCCATCACGAACAGCTCAAATCATCCCGGAAAACGCGACACGATGGCGCAAGCACGATACCGAGCCTCGTGTTTTCCCGTTTTTTTCTTGGCGTTATCCCGTTTTTTCAATTTGTTTGAGAATAAAAGATGTTCATGGTGTTTTCATGTTTTTTTTCTTCGATGGTTGTGACTTGTTTTGAGCAAGAAGCAAAGAACCCAAATGTTGTCTTGATATTTGTTGGGTTTGAGGAAGAAGAAAAAGCAGGTAGTAGGTAGTAGGTGGCTGCAATTCTTTGAAAGCAGGTAAAACAAGTATACGTATATAGTAGAGTATGTCTTTTGGGCCTTGTTTTTTGTTTTTAAAAGAATGGGCCTTGTTTACAGTATTTTTTTTTAGAGTAAATATAGTTTTGAGCGTTTGCTTTTTTTGGTAAGTAAATATAGTTTTGAGCGTTTACAGTATTTTTTTTTTAACTTTTTTTTTAATGTAATTCTTTAATTAATGAAATTTTAATTTTAATTAAATGTGTTAGTTTATTTAAATAAATGAAAAAAAGAAAAAGATATATATGTGGGGTTCAAGGGTGCATGACAAAACCAGAAACTGGTGTTATAGGAGGAAGGAGGTTTTTAGTGTTATGATGAATTCTGGTGTTATGAGAAAAGGTGCTGATGTGGCAGCACTTTTCCCAATGGCACCAGCGGGACAACACCACGATACCTAGTGCTCTAAACCTGCTTCTTACAGTATCATTTATTTCAGATAGTGTTTTTCTTTCTTTACACTTCTTTTTAAACAGTAACGGTAAAACACTCTAAATTTCATATGATGTTTGATATTGTAAAAATAAGGGTTAAGGGCATATAATAGCAACGAACTTTTTCATTTGTGCCATTATCAGATATGAACTCAAAAAATTACAACAATCAGATACGAACTTTTAAATTTTGTTTCATTATCAGATACGAACTTTAAAAAAATACCACAATAACCATCCAACTTTGAATTTTTTTTTTCATTATCGTACACAACGAGATGAGATTTTTACATTGATAAAACAAAATTTGAAAGTTCGTATCTGATTATTGTAATTTTTTGGGTTCGTAACTGATAATGGCACAAATAAAAAAGTTTCGTTGCTATTATATGCCATTAACCCTAAAAATAATAAAACACAAAAGATATTGAATAATTTGTTAGGTTTAAGTGATATATATACCTCGAGAGTTTTGGTGAATTTGAAGTAAGTTGGATCGACTGGAACCCAAAAGGCATGTTGTCTTTCCTCCGGCGTGCCATCAATCGAAAAAATTTCTTCTGGTTGGTACCAAATGTTATTCAAGTAGTTATCAGATTTGGATTTGGTAGAAAAGTTTGCAAAGTCACGAGTATATTCTCCATTGTCTTCAAGAGGCAATCCATCTTCCGGACCATTTCCATGTCTCTGCATATATATATATATATATATATATATATATATATATATATATATATATATATATATATATATATATATATATATATATATATATATATATATCACAATATTGTTATGAACTTATCATAAATGGTTGTTAACAGGTAAATATACAGATATAGTTAATTATCTATTAAAATAAATGTATCTTTTAATACATTACCTGCCAACTCAAAAGAGCAGAGTGAGAGATGGAAAGGGGTTTTTTGAGTCCTAAGCTTGGTAAGAAGGATGCTAGTGTTCCAATGGTTGATGTTGATGTTTTGGTTAATAACGTGAACAAGGGTAACGATATGGTTGGTTTGGATGATTTAGAGCAGTCCTCTCATGGTTCTAAACAGACTAATGTGGAGCAATTAATTGCTAATGCGAATAAGAAGTTTGATGAAGCTATGAATAAACTTGATAGTGATATTGCTAATATGGCTTCATCTTCTGATTTGAACAATTCGAGTGGTACTGGGTCTCAGTCTAATTCGTATGGTACTAAAACTCCGCCTATGAGTTTTAATGTTAATATGCATGAGAGTGTTACTTCTGATCCTAATGTACCCAAGGTTGCTACTACTAGTGGTAATGGAGTTAAGTCGGTTTCTTACGTGGGTGTTGCTTCTAATGTATCCCAGAAACACGTATCTAATTTTCGGAGGTTAGAATGCAGCAAAAAGAAGGATGATGTTGACCTTTCAGTCCCGCTGAAAGTGGTGGAAGAGGTGAACATGAGGTTTGAGAATACTCTTTATGGATACTTCCTTGGTCAACGCCTTGCTTTTCCTGTTGTTGAGTATTATGTTCGCAATGCGTGGTCTAAGTATGGTTTACAAAAGGTTATGATGAATGCTAAGGGGTTCTTTTTCTTCAAGTTTAACTCGAAGAAAGGTGTCGATGATGTTCTTGATAATGGTCCTTGGTTGATTCGTAATGTTCCTATTATTCTTAAACAATGGACATTGAACACTAACTTGCTTAAAGAGGATTTGACTAACATTCCGGTGTGGGTTAAATTCCATGATGTTCCTTTAGCTATGTTTTCGGATGACGGGCTTAGTCTTCTTGCTACTTTGATTGGGACGCCCAAAAGGTTAGATGCTTTTACCAGCCAAATGTGCAAGGAATCGTGGGGCCGTAGTAGCTTTGCTAGATGCATGATTGAAGTTAAGTCGGATGAGATGCTTAGGGATAGCATTACTGTTGAGATTCCTTTACTTGATGGTACGGGTTCGACTATTGAGAAGATTCGGGTTGAATACGAGTGGAAACCTCCGCGTTGTGTTAAGTGTATGGTTTTTGGTCATACTATTATTGATTGTCCTAAAGTTGTTTTTCCTCCAGTTCAACCTACTAAGCCAGTTAATGATGGTTTCACGGCTGTCAATAACAAAAAGAAAGGTAAACAAGGTGGTTCTACAACTCAAGGTAAAGGAGGGTTTACTAAACCTGTTGTGGGTAAGCAATTTCAGTACCAACCCAAAAAGAACCCTCCTGAACCAAAGAAGGTGGATGGAACTAAGAAGAAGGCTTTTGATATGGCTAGTACGAGTGGAACCAAGATCACTACTTCTAATCAGTTTGACGCTCTTAATATGGATGATACAGATGGTTTTGGTATTCCTAAGGTTGTTACTAACATGGATGTGGATGCTGGCAGTACAATGGAAGTTAATAAGGATGAGTCGGTTAAGACTGGTACTACATCACAAGTCCCTCTTGTGAGTGATATGCAAGAACCACTGTTGAGTGATTCTATGGGAACTATGGAAGTTGGTTCTACTCCTGTTGCTGAGAAAATTAGTAAGCTTGAAGAGCTACTGATCGATGGGAAAGCTATTCTTGTGGATGATGCTGGTCATCCTATTCCGTCTACCTCTGCCACTAAGAGGACCAACCCATTTTCGAAGGTGGGTGATGTTGAGGTTTCTGATAGCGATGAGGATGAGGTTCTTAACCCGTTCGATGAATCAGCAAATCTTTTTGGTGGTGGTCATGAGCGTGATGATATGTATGACTATGATGATTACTCGAAGCACACTTATGATCTTCCAGGGGAATTGGAGGCTCTTAATGCCATGTATGGTGTTAATCTCCAAAGTCGTAGGAAGTAGTTTATCTTTTGTCTG
Organism: Artemisia argyi; assembly: GCA_030686995.1. Classification (NCBI taxonomy): domain Eukaryota; kingdom Viridiplantae; phylum Streptophyta; class Magnoliopsida; order Asterales; family Asteraceae; genus Artemisia; species Artemisia argyi. The sequence goes on from CM060685.1 coordinate 63,492,680, forward strand.
ATTCTCTACTATCATGTGAGTAATGGTTTGTTTTCTTGTTTAGAAAATAGGAAGTATCTTGTTATGTAAGCTTTTCGCTTATGTAACGGGCTGAGATATGGGATTCACCCATATCCGTTGTACTTAAACGTTTTTTGGAGTAATATATTTACCAGGTCGTTGACCTTTTACCCAAAAAAAAAAAAAAAAAAAAAAGAGCAGAGTGAGACCAATAATGAGGAATTGCAACATCTCCTATATTGAGGTTAGGGTTTGCATTTCCAGCTATTCCATAATGTACAACACCATGTATATCAAACAAGCTAAGTAATAATTGTGTTGTAACTCCTGCATTAAGCTGTTGAACATTGCATTATTTTGGTGAAAATATATACCGCCCTTCATTAGAATGAATTATGATATATAGTAGAAGCTTAATTCCGGGAAAAAAAATAGTAATAAAGGAACTTGGTATTATTTACTTATTACTTGGAACATGTTTATTCTTACGAAATTATTCTTTTTTGAAAAAATGTTGCAAAAAGTTTATTTGCAAAAAATGGAGAACTTCAAATCACAGCCATGACACCATCTTGTAAGCCTTTAAAATACTCTTGTAATCTTCCAAATAGAACACCTTAGAAATGATAAGATTTATGTGTTGTTTGAGTGAAATAAATCAAAAACAAGACTAGCTAGGGCTTCAAGATCTTTAATCTATGCACAATAATTTAGTGAAAGTTTGAATGAAATGGGTGACTTGGCTCTGTTTTGGGTCGTTTTTGGAGAGGGGATGAGAGAAAAGTAGTGGTTTTGCATGTAAAAATGGTGGTAATTGATAAAAAGATGATTTTGTTGATGGTATAAGTTTAGTGGAAATATAGGTGTAAAAAATGTATGCAATGTGTAAGATAAACATCACCAAAATCAGCCACCTAATGTGGTGAGTGGGTTTTGGTGGTTAATGTTGTATAATTTGTGTATAAACTTGAGCCTTGATTTAGTTTGATCCCGGTAATTAAAACGTATAGTTTTTAAGAAGCGTAACGTAATACCGGGTAGTAATAAAATATAAAAATTTTAAAAATATTAAAACTTGTTTTCATAATATATTTTAGTAATTTAGATGAGTGGTGAATTCATCGGAGGGTTTAAAAATCATTAAAGTTGAAACCGTGAGTTGAAAACGCGTTTGATGACACAGGTTCTTGATAAAAGTGACGTAAGCTATAAAGATGACACGACAAGTATAAAACTCATTTGTAAACATGAAATAGTTTAAAATTCATAAAATATGTAAATTATCATAGTCTAGGGTTGGTTCACTTTGTTAAAACTTTAAAACGTAAATTTAAATCGTGTAAAATGTAAAAGGTGCAAGGTTTATGTGAAATTGGAAAAAGTTAATTATGACTTTTAAAATAGGATTGTAAGGAAATAATGGTGCATAGAAAGTGTAGAGTAGACATAGTATAGTCGTGGTTGAATTAATTGAACGCGTTATGACGTACGCAGATAACTTCCAACAAAGGTAATTAGTTAAAAATAGAATAGCGGAATAATAAACTATTAAAATAAATGACATGAAATTTTAGAAATGTCACAGGGGTATATGTAGCTAGACTCCATACTCCAATATAAAAAAGCTTATTGATCTATCAATGTTTGATACAACCCAACTTGGCATAAAGATATAAATACAAATTCCATAATTCCAAAGTTACATTCTAACACCAAGATATATGAATAAACAAACCATAAACTAGCAAAGTAAAGCTTAAAAAACTTTATCCGAATCATGCGAAAGACCAAATACACCAAGTTCAAACGATGCAAGTTATTACAATTGTATTATTCAAGTACAAGATACTAAAAGCCATCAACTGCGCGTAAATTAATTTACTTATGAGATGGGATCAACTTAATAAACTCGACAGCAACTTTGACAGAATTATTAGCAGCAAGGTCAATGAACGTATCAGCCTCATTAGAGTGTTCACCGCCACCAGCAAGGTCAGAAAGTGCCCTGATTACAATGAATGGAACCCTTTGTTGGTAGGAAATGAGAGCCACACCGGCGCTTTCCATCTCCACGGGACTAATGTGGAATTTGTTGTAAATGAAGCTTCTGTAGGCGGCATTGTCTAGGTAAATGTTTGCGCTTGTTCCACGTTCTACTGTTGTGACCTTTGGTGGAGTAGATAAGCATGTTTTTTCGTTGAGACATCCTTGTAGTTTTAACGACTGTATGGTTTATATTGTCACATAACTGTTAGTATCTATAAGTCTTTAGGGTGACATCTATTATTTTTAGTCGTTTTTAAGCATCTATTATTATTATTATTATTATTATTATTAAATGTGTGTGCGTTTTTTCATTTATCAATACGTTGTGACTTGTGAGTTAACTGATGATTTAATTACTTTAAATTTAACAATTTATATTTTTGTTTCGGCTAAAACAACTTACAAAATGTTTATATTTATTTCTCAAATAAATGTTGTTTGGTTGTTTCAACTTGATTCCAACCCTCTTGCACACTTCTGTAACATCCACATATTTTTATTTTTAAAATTCCAAACGGGCACAGGTAAAGACAAAATAAATTTAAAGGAGCATGATGGTCCCCGTAGCCGCAAAAGAAACGTGAGAAATCGTTATGTTAAACCTGCTTCTTACAGTATCATTTATTTCAGATAGTGTTTTTCTTTCTTTACTCTTCTTTTTAAACAGTAACGGTAAAACACTCTAAATTTCATATGATGTTTGATATTGTAAAAATAATAAAACACAAAAGATATTGAATAATTTGTTAGGTTTAAGTGATACGTAGTAGTATTTATACCTCGAGAGTTTTGGCGAGTTTGAAGTAAGTTGGATCGACTGGAATCCAAAAGGCATGTTGTCTTTCCTCCGGCGTGCCATCAATCGGAAAATTTTCTTCTGGTTGGTACCAAATGTTATTCAAGTAGTTATCAGATTTGGATTTGGTAGAAAAGTTTGCAAAGTTCAAAAAGCCGATATCACGAGTATAATCTCCATTGTCTTCAAGAGGCAATCCATCTTCCGGACCATTTCCATGTCTCTGCATATATATATCGATCACAATATTGTTATGAACTTATCATAAATGATTGTTAACAGGTAATATATAGATATAGTTAATTATCTATTAAAATAAATGTATCTTTTAACACATTACCTGCCAACTCCAAAGAGCAGAGTGAGACCAATAATGAGGAATTGCAACATCTCCTATATTGAGGTTAGGGTTTGCATTTCCAGCTATTCCATAATGTACAACACCATGTATATCAAACAAGCTAAGCAATAATTGTGTTGTAACTCCTGCATTAAGCTGTTGAACATTGCATTATTTTGGTGAAAATATATACCGCCCTTCATTAGAATGAATTATGATAAATAGTAGAAGCTTAATTCCGAAAAAAAAAATAAAAAATGACAATGATAATAATACAGGAACTTGGTATTATTTACGTACTTATTACTTGGAACATGTTTATTCTTACGAAATTATTCTTTTTTATAAATTTGTTGCAAAAAGTTTATTTGTCATGTCCTTTCTAACAAAATAGCTAACATAATTATTAAAATTGAAGCTTGAAGAAATAGGATGTACCATTCCTAAACCTGTCATAACCAATATGACTCTTTTGTTACCAATTGATCCAAATCGAAATCTCCTTCCTGCACATTGAAGAAATCCATAAGTCAACATGTACTTAACTTAGGTTTCTCTTAAAATTTAAGAACGTACAAATAAATCTATGATGTGTTGCCACTTGCTAGTCTACTGGTTAATGTATAACATAAGTTTTGACATTACTATTTTTATATTTTTCTACGTATTTTTAGACTGGAAGCGCGCAGCGTATACTTGTTTAAAAACTTTTTTGTAATTGTTTCCTTACAAAAATAGGAAAGTTTCTCTCCTAAGTGTCTAAACTAATGAAATTTCATATTGAACATTGAGATTCCATCCAACAAGTTTCATCCAACAAGTTCTCTCAGCTTACTTTGAATACTGTATATGATCCATTCATGCGCGGAGCCACATGTGACCAGGGAGGGTCTTGGCCCCCTACGCCTAAGCTCGTTAGTGTATTTATTTGTGATTTCATGTGTTACATTTTTATTTTATTTTTTTATCTCGGCCCTCTCATTTAATGTTTTTCTAAAAAAAATTTTGTTTCCGTCCTTCCATGAAATTTTTTTGGCTCCGCCATCGGATACACTGTCGACATTAGTTTGAATACTGTGTACTGTATGATACATTGTCGACATTGCAATTAATTAAAACTATTTCTCTCATTAAAATAATACATTTTTTTATTATGTGGACCATTAATTAGTATTCCATGGACCACAAATTACCATCTCAATATCAAATTTTCCGACAAACTACAAGCCTAAAGTAAATGTGTGTGTCAAAAAAAAAAAAAAAAAAAAAAAAAAAAAAAAAAGAGGTAAAAAGTTTGACCTAACACGTACATAGATAATGTCTTTAACTACAGAAAAAATTTGTGGCAAGTAACTCGTAAGTCGTCTATTTGTTATCATTCGTTTTGATCAAATTATAATGACTATATATCCGAATATACCCTATTAAATGTACCTTCAACATCAACAATAAGTACGTAGATTTTATTTTATTTTTTGTAACAGGAGAGTTGATATATGAGCCAACTTTGTTAATCTGCAAACAAACTGATTTCAGGTTCGAAGCTCGAGGAATACCATGCAAATCGTCAGGAAAGCCACCAGTCCCAGTGTGATTCTAAATTCTGGATTTTTAGGCTGGGGTGGATGTTCTAAGGAATTTAAAACTGCCATTATTGAAACTTAAGACCTCTTTTGAAAATTTTAACGTACACTTCATTGCTCGAACAATCACTCATATGATAATTTAAAAGGGTTTAATACATAATGTAGAAGAGCATTAATTTGAAATAAACTATATTATAGTATATAGATAATATAAATTTTGTTAATAACTAGATTTGTGAGAATGTACCAAGCTTGTCCAATCTAATGAAACTGGAATGATACGACTATGTAGCAAGTTAAAAATGGTCTACGTGATACCATGCATTTTCTTTTAGATATATTGTCAAGGATATATGAGTCTGTTAGAGCATACGGTATGCTCACTAAATTTGGAGGTGAAACTTTAACCAAGTCCAAGTTAAAGGGTTGTTAACATACCGTCTCCCAAATTTGGTTAAAGGTTAACGAATTTGGTTAACCCCTTAACGCGAGGTGAAAGTGTGTTTTTTTGTTTGCTTTAACGTGGTGAAAGTTTAACCACCACACCGTGTAGTGTGTTAAAGTTTAACTCAGTTTTTTTAGTAGAGTTATGATAAAAGTGGGACCCAAAATGTTGAGTTAAGGTTAAGTTATGATAACGGGGGTTTTTGGTTAAAGTTTGGTAGCTGATGTGGCGCTGACGTGGCAATGAGTTAAAGTTTAACCCCAAGTGACCATACCCTATGCTCTTAGACATGTATCTGAGTGAAAGAATAAAGGGTTCATAAAAAAACTGTATCAAGAAGAAAACATCGTAGAGAAATCTTATGGCAAGTCATGTAATTTTACTAGATAAAGTCGTTTTATTACAACATATATATTCATACCTCCGACATCGATGATGACCTTACTGGACTTGTATTCGGGGTAACTGAGAAGAGGGTTTAGTTCGAAAGCGTTAGGAATCACAATGCCAATATAGGGCCCTTTCTTGTTGACTGCTTCAATTAAGTATTTGGTTTTCCCACCCACTTTACCGTTGGCTTCTTTTACCAACAAAACTATTGCTAAAATTGAAATAACAAATAGTAAAGATGTAAAACCTCTCATCGTGTTAGAGTGATAATTAATCACAGGGCTTGTGATGGATGAGTTGTAGCATAGTTGCAGCTTTCAATTTATAGAACTAGTATTATGCAATAATGGATAGTGGTTTGTGTAAATGACAAAAAACATGTGGAAATGTTGAGATTCTTAGCGATTTTAAATCTATAGTTTACAGATCTTTATTGATGACTGCATGTGAATGAATGGGTAGAAGAGTTTCAAAACCAAATTAAATGAGAAGTTCGTTTAGATCTTTCGTAAAAATGACCTCATTCAACCAAAAATCGTAACAAAGCTGCACATACACTTGTATTTACGGGCTTAGCCCATAATAGTTATCTTACTTTACAAGTTATGGCACTCTATTTAAGATTGCTTAATGATATTGAATGATGAGGGGTTTTACCAAATCTAATATGGTAATCAACCCTAAATCACCCACCAAAACTTACGCATAAACTCCATCTCCAAAAACTGTCCAGCCTGCTATTGTTGGTACGTTCTTTATTGTTATTTTACTATTCGTTGCATTGCTCCTGCACAAATATACCATTGACTAACATAAACAAAGATACCATTGTTGCTGCCTTATTATTATTGTTTATTTTTCTTCGTCGTGAAGCATCATTTTCTTTTTATTATTGCATTGCAAATCTTCCAATCCATTAAACAAAGATAACAGTCATACAATTATGCATTCTTATCCACAACAGCCATGCAGCCGGCCCCACACATACTCTCTCCGTCTCATTTTTATTGTCCACTATTGACTTTTTTGGTCTATCTTCTTCAACTTTGACCTTAAATATTTTTGTGGGTGTTATATAATATTTGATGCAAAATATATAAATGGATTGGGTTTTAAGTGTACTTTTCAATGGTATAATTTTTTCATCAAGTATTATATAATAAAAAATATATATTTATGGTCAAAGATGAACCAGTTTGACTTTGAAAATTCAAACTGGACAATAATTTTGGGACGGAGGGAGTATTTATTTATACTCGATCAGCGAGCCCAAGGCTTGTACAGGTATCGCTGAAGCTTGGGCCACAACAAATAGGCCTTATTAGATAACATCCCATCAAACTCAAAATGCCGCAGCGGTGAACATTGGGACTTTTCATACACAACATATACTAAAACTGAAAATTAAACATGCAGCTTCGGAGTGTCCGAGAGCTTAAACTCATTGCTAGACGAGTCTCAATCCGATGCAATCCAAACTGCAGATTACCAACACTGCGGAATCAGTCAAGTCTGAAATAGACGGACCAAAGTTGACACAAAACACATATTATATGTTATTGCACATTTTCTCCTCTTACAGATTATTAACATCTCTTACAAGTTTTAATTTATGGCTATGTTTGACGCAGAGCTTTTTGAAGCTTTTTGAGGCGATGACTGGTGAACAATGAGCTTCTTAATTTTTAGTGTTCGTTTGGCAAAAGAGCAGTGAGCTTTGCTATTTTTTTAGGAAAACTCATTTTTTCAATGCTTCTTTAACAAGCTGTGAGCGGTGAGCAGTGAGTTGTGGCTACAGCTCACTGCTACTGCAGCTATTTTGCCGAACATAGCCTATATATACTTGATAGACAGTAAGACACTTTTTATAATCATTATTAGAGAAATTTTGTGACAAAATTATATCTGAAGACTTGGATTTACTTTATAATATCGATTTATAGAAGATAACTTCTTATATTACTACTCATGAGCAAAACCTTATAAACCAATATTTAGTAACTTTATGTTAGATACTAGTAGTGATCAGGGTCAAGATGTGAAAATATAGTGTACGGGATTTAAGTACGTAGGCTAGAACAAGTTTTTAGCTTAGAACAATCTCTTCTATATATAGGAAACTCGGTAGCTTAGCTTGCAAGCCATATCCTACGGGGAATTCGTACTTCCCTTTAGGGATTTAATTTACACTCTCACTACACTAAAAACCACTTTTAGCGACAACGAAAGTAGTCGCTAAAAGTCCACAATGTGGCCGCTCAAATCTTTAACGACCGCACGTAGTCTCTATAAATGCAGTCTCATTAACTTCGTCGATAAAAGTTCTAGCGGCCACTTTGTTTACTTTTAACGACTACATCGTTGACTTGACTTTTTGACTTTTGACTTTCGGCAAACTTTTGGGACAAAACTTTTAACAACTACATGTAGTAGCTACAGGTTCATTGACTTATTTGACCAAAATCTTAAGCGACCACTTTTATCGACCACAACTGAGATCGCTGAAAGTGGCTTGATTATTTGACAGAAATCTTAAGCGACCACAACGTCGTCGCTATAGGTTATAGTCAAAGTCAAATATTTAAAAATGCAATCGGTTTGTCATCGCGACACTATAGCAACCACAACGTCTTCGCTATTGAGTACAGTCAAAGTCAAATATTTAACATGCAATCGATTTGTCATCTAGCTAACCTTTGGTGACGACAGTGCCATTGCTAAAAGTTCAACCGTAGGTGTCAAAGGTGGGGCCAAGAATGTGAAATTTTTGACATTTAGTGGACCTATAACAATGACATGCGTCGTCCTTATAGATCGGCCGTCACGAAAACCAGAAGTTGTTGTAGTGTCTCATCTTATAAAAGGAGTTGAGGCGCTGAAACTTATTTGTACCATGCTATCTAGTTCTCAATACAACAACGTTTGAGCAAATATGTGTGCGCGCGCGTGTTCTGTTACTTATTCTCGAGTTGGGGATCTTGTTTGTGTGTATCGATACATTGCTAAGAGCTCTTTGGTGTGTGTTTATTCCACTCTAGCTTCCGGCTGTTAGATTTCTTCTAACATTGTACGTATCCTTTGATGTCGAAATCATAATTAGAGACAGTTGCGGACCCAAACACAAATCTAAGGTGGTTCCCTTATTTGATCGAGACGGTAAACTCAACACGTCAACAACTAAATAGGTCGGGTCAAGACGGGTACAACATAACACAAATAGTTATAACGAAAAAAATCGAAGAAGGGCATGTCGAATCTAAAGAAAAGGAAGTACGATAAAATATTGTAAACGAAGCACACCACAAAAACCTTTTTAAATATGAACGAACATTTTTCTTCAATAAGAAAGAAATGAAGAGCATGACCGAAACAAAACAAGGCATTTGTATCTTAGTTTCGGATGAGCTTCTCTCAACTATATATACAATAGTAAGAAAATGTTTTATAGACGTGCTAAAACTAAATAAAAAATAAAGTATTTACTAATATTGTTTAAGTTTAAAGATAATGATTTAAAGTGCCAACTTCATACAAACCATTCGGGGAAAACATCTTTTCACGAACACTTTAGTTCAACAAATATGAAGAGCGTGAAAAAGAAATTAAAAAACAACAAATCAACCTATTTCTAAAGGGAAAAAAATTACGGAGTAAAAAAATAAAAAATAATACAACCAATTAGAAGAGGTTATACCCTCGTGCTAATTTCCTAGCCACATGGTAGTTTACCAGAAACAAATCTTAAAAAAGAAAAAAACACTGCTACTCTTCATCTTCTTTATCACATCCGGTAACAATGTCCCACCGTTTCTCAGCTAATTATTTTGTATGCTTAAATTTTCTTTCTTACTTTCTCGATTTACTTCTAAGGTGGTTCCTTATCAATCTTAAAGGTAGGTCCTAAATTGATTCAATACATCGCTTCTATATCAATTTTGTGTCCAAGATGGTTCCCGGGCACCACCTAATAGTGCCTCGGGTCCGCTTCTAATATTTAGAGAAGAAGACACAAAATATAAAGGTAACCTCTTATTGAGATTTTACTATTAAATGCGATAAGCAACTAGTTTTTGTTTTTCTTCTTAACTCTAGTAATCCAAAAGGTTTTTCTACATTATTAATTAAGTCAAACAAATTAATATCTTTTTAAGAACAAGTGGGTACGTACGAAATGACGCATGTGCGACTTCGGACATGTGAATTTTAAATGATTATTGGTTTGGATCAAATATTGTAACTTACGCTCCGTTCTCGAGTTATTTTTTAAAAGGAAATGATAGGAAATTGAAATTTTATTGTGTTCTCGAGTTTTTTTTGGACAGAAAGGAAAGGAAACAGGAAGGAAATGATAGGAAAATTCTAGTGATTTTCCTATAAGAATTTTCCGCCCAAATATGGGCGGATTTGGACGGAAAGTAATTTACACTCGCACTATTTAGTATATAATGACCAATATAACTTTCAATATTTACTCATATTCGACTCTTATGATAAAATGAACATATCTAAAAGTGCATAAATGTAATTATGTCTCTTTTTCTTTCTTTTCTTCCCAACTCGAGAACACAACATTATTTCATTTCCTTTCCTTTCATTTCAACTCAAGAACACGAAATATAAAATCAACTTTCTTTCCTTTCCTTTTCATTTCTTTTCTCTTCTTTTCACATCATTTCTATTCCCACCTAGAAAACTCAAAAACGCAGCGTTAATGTAGCATTTACATAATGAAGCGAGTAACTAATATAATCTTGTCAAATAACTTAAACTTTATTCAAATTATTCCAAAGATCATGTACACCATGTTCAAATGGAGTAACTTATTCATATTTCATATTAAACATTCCAATACATACCCTAAATGCTATCAACTAAAGCAATCTTTTTAGGATATGGGATCAACTTAATAAACTCGACAGCAACTCTCACAGAATTATTAGCAGCAAGGTTAATAAACGTATCAGCCTCGTTTGAATGTTCACCGCCACCAGCAAGGTCAGATAGTGCCCTGATTACAATAAATGGCACTCGTTGTTGGTAGGAGACCAGAGCCACAGCGGCACTTTCCATTTCAACTGGACTTATGTTGAATTTATTGTAAATGAAGCTTCGATAGGCGGCATTGTCTAAGTAGATGCTAGCACTTGTTCCTCGTTCTACGGTGGTGACCTTTGGTGGCGTAGATAAGCATGTTGTTGCGTTGAGGCATCCTTCTAATGTCAAAGACTGCATATTTTTTCACGCAAACAATCATCGGCTATTATACTAATGTATAATAATGGAAACTAAACTTTTAATACTCTTATTGTCTTAGATGTGACCTCACATTTGAGATTTAAGTTATTAGTTCTAACTACTGCTTAAGTATATTAATTACCTCAAGATTTTTTGCGAGTTCAAAATAAGTAGTATCGACAGGCACCCAAAACGCATGTTGTCTCTCCTCCGGGGTTCCATCAACCGGAAAAACTTCCTCAGGTTGGTACCAAATGCTGTTTAAGAGGTTGTCAGACTCTGGATTTATAGAGTAGTTTGCAAATACCAAATTGCCGATATCTCGTGTGTAATCTCCAGCGTCTTCAAGGGGCAATGAATCTTCTGGGCCATTACCATATCTCTATAACATAGAATAAGTGTTTTTGAATGGTTAACTAGTTTAACTTGAATTTAAATGTTACTAAATATAAAGAGGCCACATTTTCTTCAATATAAGCTAATTAATAAAAATGTTGTAAAATTATAAAAGTTTAATATGTACCTGCCAACTCCAAAGAGCTGAGTGAGACCAATATTGAGGAATGGCAACATCTCCAATATCGAGGTTAGGGTTTGCATTTCCAGCGATTCCGTAATGTACAACTCCTACTATATCAAACAAGCTCAGCAATAACTGTGTTGTAACTCCTGAGTTAAGCTGTTGCACATCAGCACGTACATGTAAATTTTTGCAAACATTTAGGGAAAATAGTACCATACTTTATATGTGTAGAGATAAAACAGTTTGTTAATTAGTATTCTTTTTCACTTCTGTACTTACTATTTTTATTTGTGTAAACTTTTGGTGGATCTAGTATTATTCTTTTTATTTTACAAAAGATCTTTTGTAACTCCAAAAATAATAGCTAGTTTTCTTATATCCGCAGTTAAAAAAAAATAAAATAAAAAAAGTAAAAAAAAATAATAATAATTGGTGTGGTTACTTATAAAATCTAATGGACGTGTTGAAAACGATAGTAACATACTAACATGAAAGAATTCAATCTTACCATGCCTAAACCTGTCATGACCAAAATGACTTGTTTGCCACCGATGGATCCAAATCGGAATCTTCTTCCTGAAAAAAGAATAACAAAATACTATTAACGGCAAAGGGAATTTTTTTAAATAATATTTTTACAACGCAGGCCGATCACACATTATATCACAAAAATTTTCGAAAAGACTTAAACACACGACCTTTTAATTGATGGGCCGCTCACATATGAATTTAAGGTAGGACAAAACATCAACGGCTTGTCGATTGACATGCAATATAGGTGTTGACATCAGGATAAGTTGAATACGTGTTCTAATATATTTAAAATGGAGCCGAATAAGTGAATGATGACAATAACTCACTTACTCCCCTTGATCTCCTCAATAAATTAAAGACAAACTGTGACTTTAGATATTTAAGAAAAATATCTAAGTATCTGAAATAATAGACGGGAACTTTCATGGGAAGACAAGTGAAAGACACTTATCAAAGGAAGTCAAAGAAGTAAAAGAGTTGGTCAGTTGTCAATGTTGTTTTCTAAAGTGGGGCTGGACACACTCTAAGAATAAAAACATTTAATGCAGTAAGGTAGCTGTATAACTTACTAGTTAGATGCTTAACACATCGCTATTACCCACGGTGGTATCCACCTCGACATTTGCCTATATAAAGGGAATGTTGTAAATGAGTAAATGCTATCTCGTACAATTAATGTGATAAAAATTTACGAGAGCATTTACTCCTCTTAACAACTAACTCCTTGACTCCTATCAAAGTGTTAGCCTAGTTCTTAACACATAATTTGGTTAGTGTTTAAGTTAGTGAGAATCACTATACTTTGTCATTCAACTTTGATTTTTATTTCGCAAACAGCCAAAGCCCAAAGGTAATATTTTGATTCAATCATTTGTAATAAGAATTTAAACGTTGAAAAACCATGTTGTGTATATCTTATTTAAACTATTTTACGGATTCTTGCTTTATCAAATTACATAAAAAGTGATTTACCTTAATTATCTTAGTTTTAACTGATACTCATGCAACAAAATAACAAAGACAATATGCGATACCGTAATACTATAACTTACCAATGTTTATATATTGTTATAATTGCATATTTTCAACTCTTGTTTTCTAGAAAATATCAAACATGTATCAGATCATAGCAGGCCGTTAAGAAATTACCTCCTGTATGTGAGATACTTGAATACGTTAAACATATGTAATGTTTTGACTTTTGACTAAACATGTCTATACATAGTTTCTTTAATTAACCACCGTCAAATTAACGTGATGAGAAACTTGTGACAAGTAACAAAATTTCTTACTAATACCACCCACTTCCATTGAATATTGAACCTTATTTGATGCATTCCTTTACCATCTAAAAATTTAGTAACACTCATTCTATTTCAGTTTTGTTCTAAATTCTATTCCAGTACGTTTTACCCTAAAATGCATCTTATTTTTCTAGAATTTATACTTTTGGTTACACTTTTTACTTTCATTGACACTTTTATGATCTTGGTGACACCTTTTTATGTGTCACTAGATGCAAATTTTTTGTAGTCTTAAATGACTCTTGAAATTACTAAATTACGACAATTTAGAAGTCAATACATTATTAGGTGATGTTAAATATAGGTTAATTAAGTATGAACACGTGATACATCATACATTATATTCTACGTCCAACATGAATCATGAGTTTGCTTGAGTGATCATATTTAACTTAATTAAGAAGAAGATAGTTGATTCTTCAAGATAGACATAACTTAACTGTTCTCGTACATGGATAAAAATAAAATAATAATTGTATCCTTAAGTAATGTCGTTATTCTGTAAAATAAAATGTTACGTGAATTCATGAGGGTGTATTTGATACTGTACGCCCATATGTTCCTCAAATATTCCAACATCCTAGATTTGTATCATGAATTACGATAATACGATGTATGATTAATTATGAGAAAAGGGTATGATTCATTAATATAAAATATCAAGAAAAACTATGGCAAGTACTTGTGTTTATTTTAGAGCGTCCTTTAGAAAAAATTGTATACTACACACACGTACCTCCAACATCAATGATGAGTTTACTGGACTTGTATTCGGGATAATTGAGAAGAGGATTCATTTCAAAGAGGTTAGGAATCACTATGCCAATATATGGCCCCTTTTTGTTAGCCTTATCGATCATTTTTTTGGCTGGTCCAAACGTTGCACTATTGGCTTCTTGCGGCAACAAAACTATGAGCAAAATTGAAACGAGAAATAGAAAATACAGGATACCGCTCTTCATCGTGGTTTTAGAGAAGAATGCAGGGCTTGCAACTTGAGGCATGAGAAGGAAGCATTCTAGGAGTTACAATTTATAGAGTTGAATGCTAGGGGTTGGTTTTTGTGTTAGGTGAAGTTTTTTTTATTTTTTATCCTGAAGGAAAAGTGTAAACATGTACTGATCGAGTTTGAATAATTTTGTTATTGTTTTTCGAGAGCTATATGTTTTTAGCAATGCAATATATGCTCTTAACTATTCCTCTTAACCAACATATTTGCCACTTAAATTCCACTATTCTTCTTCATCCTTCTCTCCAAATGTTATAATCACATAGTTAAGAGGATTTGTAGGCAAAAATTTAAGAACAAATATCAATTTTCATGTTTTTCTAAACATAATTCAAACTATATCACATAATATCTCATTGTGTGTCAAATAAGAGTTGAGTCTGTAAGTTTTAGATTGATGAATCACTCAGATGCCCCTATATCGAATGCTCTTGGATAAATTTGAACTAATATACATGTATTTTGTTTAGTAAATAAGTAAAGATGTTAAAAATTGTAAAACGATGGTAACAGTTCACCAACTAATCACTTAGCCAAAGAAAAATAATCACACTTTAGAAAGAGAGATTAAATATATATCCTTTATATGAGTATATAGACTTCTGTCAGTGCAAATATGAAAATATTTAAACTAAACAATCTTTTATATTTTAATAATTACAAACATGTAACTTGTAATATATAATGTAAAATGTGCATGTTACTCGTAACCATAAACCATCAAAGCATATATTCCTGAACACTTCTCGTCTTTGACGTCTCGTATCTTATCCTGTTTCAACACAGGTTCTGATGGAAAATAACATTGAAGCAGACACAGAATTTACAAATTTTAGGGTATTCAAAACCATTAAAAGACATACAATCAATAGAGATTGCATACAGTGAAAGACTTTATAAAAATACTTGTTTACGAAAAAGTTTTCCTCCCATGAGATCCATATACACAAAACTTAATTAATCATGCATAAAACAATTAACACGTACCTTATGGCTAACAAGCAAACACAAATATATGATTTCTTCTTGGTTCCTCTCCACGTCCCAAGCTCAAATTACACAAGATCGTAAACCTCTGTTCATGTGTAGAACAGACCTGTCAGTATATACACTAACACTCAAGCAACCACCTATAGCTGTTAAGCTTAAACTAAAACATGTCATATGTATCGAGAGAATGATCTAACCAATATAACAAGAACACACAAGGTGTTCGTGTGCATGGAAGGGTGGACGGTCGACCAAGGGACAAGGGGGATAAGGCTTTTTCAAGTTCTTATTAAATCAATAACATTTATTTGTATTTACACTAGCTTCTTTTCTTATCCAATAAGAAAAGGATAAACTTTATAAATATTAAGATAATCTTTAAATTTAAATAAAGGGATAAACTCTATATTTAAATACGAAAAATATATATTTAAAAATATAATTATCTTGTCTAACAAGATAATTACTTCCTCCCAAAATAAACCAGAAGCAATCCAAATTACCCCTTGGGTATTTCGGCCGAGTGTGGGATCCACCATGGGCTCATCGAACTTTTTGTCTAGACCAATATATCTCAATGTTTATTTACACATGTCACTCAGTGAATCATATGCATTCTCAACAAGAGCATTATCTTTTCTTTCTGATCCGGATGACACTGATAGAGTCTTCACTTTTGCATTAGCCCTTCTCTTTGATGATAATGTGTGATTACGTCAAATAATCCAGATATTTAAGTGTCAATTTCCCCCCTAATATGCTCATTTATTACACTTATTATATGGATATATACTTTGATTCCGTTATATTTTGTATCCAGGTCACAAATGAATATAGGAGCTAAAGAGACGCGGAAAATGAAAAGAACACATAAAAGATACATTTACATAGTATGCTGAAGACAGCTACGGCGTAACTCGGACTCTTTATTATTCCGTAGCTAGGAATTCAAGTATGAAATAGCTCGAATCAATAACTACGGCGTAACCACTACCCATAGTTACGCCGTAGCTTATCCAAGACTTTGAATTTCCTGAAAGATGATGACTACGTCGTAACCACTTATGGAGTTACGGCATAGCAACGACACCGAGATGATCCAAGATCCAAGAATTATGCTACGGCGTAGCCCACTTGAAGACTACGACGTAAAGAGAAACCCTAATTAGAGTTACGGCGTAACAACATTTCCTACTACGCCCTAACTAGTGCTAATGGATAAGATCATCCTGTGTTACACTAGCTACGCCGTAACATATTTATGAGTTACGCCGTAGCAAGTGTTGGGCCTATAAATACAACCCTAATTTCTGCATTTGCCATGCAACTTTCTCACATACAAAGTCAGAGATCGTGTGGAGCATTTAGGAGGCCATTCTACATCAGCATATGGAGCATTTCCAAAGGAGAAATCACGCCTATAACACCATAAGTTTTAGCATTTCATTGTTTCATTTACATTTCGAATTCATGGCATTTGTAAACCTTTATTCGAGTGTTAAGTTTAATATGATCGGCTAAGCACCTCTGGTGCTAGCCTAGTTATGATTCTTATGTTGTTTTGATTATGTTTTCGTACTTTTCTTAATGCTTCTATGTGTGTGCATGCTTAGTTTATCATAAGAACCTTTAATTGCGGTAGTTTAAAAGACTCGGTCATACTTGGTATGCTAGAAGAATTGATCATAGGACCCCGGCGTAGTTGAGTTGCGAGGATATGGTTGGGATGACAACTAACCATGGACCTTGTTTGCAAATTGACCATAGGACCACTTTCCAGGTTGGATAAACTTAAGTAGTTAGAGGATGGTCTATGATCGTGACAACGAACTATACATGATAAGTCTAGCATGTAGTGGCACTTAATGACTCAAACCCGTCTATCGTACGTTGGCTTACTAGCAAGGGGTAGTGCCTTTGGTTCCGGGCAGGACTCGGGGGAGATAGGCTAGGGAACTTGACCATATGAACCTAGTGATATATGTCCGCCCAACCTGAAGCAAGAGATTAGTTTGATAGGAAACGTAATCATAAATAATGTAAGACGAGTAATTAGGCTAGTACATTTCTCTCTTATTGCTTACAACCTTTACTTTCATTTTTGCTTTGTTTATTTTCAGTAATTTAGTTTAGTTAATCATTTCACCTTTCAAATCATTTTAATTTAGTGACTTTAGACTTAGGTATAATCCAAACCACATAGCTCTTGGGATGACCTCGGTTTCACGAAATACTAGTCTACACACTACCGGATTCTCTGTCCGTTAGTGCAAATAGGCAGACCTTAGGTAATCGAGACTTTATAAATATTAAGACATGGTCAGTAAAACCTGCATCAAGTTTTTTTTGCGCCGCTGTCGAGGAGCTATTCAAGGATTTATAGTTTTAATTCTACTTTTATTTTGTTTTTGCTAATTTTTCATTATGTCAAGATACAAAACAAGGAGTTCAAAGCCATTTCTAGCAACACCCTATGACAACCCTGAAAGGCAGTTTCGGGCAAAGAGAAATAATTCCTCTGTGTCAATAAATTAATATGTTTCCATTTTATGGATCCGATCCGTCTGATTCTGAATCTGAGACAATTAATGAGCCTGATATTGAGGGGCTCACAATGAACCAATATTTGGGAAGAACTAACAAAAATTGCCAAAGAACTTTTGATACGTCACCCAGCTAGGATTCTAATGGATTTACAATTCCAAGCCTTTTCATCCAAGAATTGCATAATAAACAATTTTTAGGAGAGGAGGACGAGGATGTTTAAGAAAACGTGGAGGAAGTCTTGCACCTCTGTAGTCTATTTAATATCCCAAACATCTCTAGTTATTCATTTGTACTAAAGGTATTTCCAATATCCCTAACTGGAACAGCAAAGAGATGGTTTCATAGACTTCCATCAGATTCTAAGCAATCATTTGGTCAAAAAGTGTAGATTGGCAGGGACACCTCAACCCTGTGTACCATAATGGTACCCATCAACCCTACCCAGCAAAGGTTTGATGCCTGTGAAATACCTCCACCCAATACCCAACCATGCTTGCGGAACGGAATCGAACTCGCGTCCTTCAGTTGGTCAAGACATCACATGGTTGGGCCCGGCTTCTAAGGTAGCTGGTTGATATCATTAGAGCTTATGGTCCCCATGTGAGGAATTACTTTGTAGCATCCACCGATTTGTGCAAATAATGGAAGAAGCATTATACCAAGCTTGGGAAAGATACAATGAACTTCTTTACCGATGTCTGACACACGACCTCAATAAACATCAAATGATGTACATATTCTATAGAGGTTTGGATAGCTACAACCACCAACTGTTTGACACCTAACACCCCATTCCTGGAATGACTCCTGATAAAGCCGGGATTCGATACAAAGGATGGCCAACCACTGTTACAAATGGCATGTTGAGACTGTGTTCGGACCTAAAGACAATTTTGGACATAAGGTTATGAAAACTTTTGTCAAGAGTAGTGAAGAATATGGGGAAAATTCGAAAGAAGAAAAGAAGAGGTCAAAAGCATGACCGGGTACCAAAGAAAAAGTTGGAATCGAAGAATTAATCTCGAATTACATTGAAAAGACCACTAAAAGATAAGCACGTGAAGAGGTTATGATGAAGCAATTCGTCGAGAGTACTATGGCATCTCTTAAGGCTCATGATGACAGAATTATGAACCTCGAAAAAAAAGGTAGATGAATGCACACAAGCTACTAAGGACAGTTTGGATAGTCGAAAAAGTAAAGTTACTGAAGAAATTGTCAATACAGTTACTACGGGTGAAATCAGGGAAATTATTTATGAACCGAGTACCTTCTCTGAGAATGTCAAAAGAAAACTCTACAAAGAGAAACTGCTCCTTGATGACTTGGGAACCCTTTCGGTTAATTTACCTCTAATTGAATCAATTAAAGATAACTCTAAAAAAGTTCGATTTGTGCAGGATCTTATTAATAAAAAAGAAAGCTTGGAAGAAGTTGCATCGGTGAAGCTAAATGCGAGATGCCCAGCTGTTTTAAGAAATGAACTACCAACGAAGGAAAAAGACCCTAGAAGTTTCACTCTTTCATGTCTAATTGGTAAACATGAAATAAACAATGCATTAGTAGATTTAGGAGCAAGTATAAGTATTATGCCCTATTCCATGTTTTTGCGTTTAGGAGTTGGTAGTATACGACCTGTCCAAATGGAATTGAGATGGCTGATAAAACCATGCAGTCCCCTAAGGGAATTGTAGAAAACGTGCTAGTAAAAATTGATAGGTTTGTTTTTCTGGTAGATTTTCTTATTCTTGAAATCACGGAGGATGATAAAACCCCGATCATTCTAGGAAGACCTATGTTTGCCACGACACATGCTAAACTGGATGTTTTTGCTGAAAAAAATGACTATAACTTTTAAGGCTAACGAGATTGTTTCTTTTACAAAAAAGGTTTGTATGTTGAATCAGGTTCAAGGCGAAGGAGACTATGGGGATCAATTGGATGCATTTTTGGTGAATGAAGCTCCAAGTATTTCTCAAGAGCACAACGAAACTTCTTCAGGAGATGACTTTGATGTTTTTGTTGATTACGAAGAAAATAATGATGCCTTGGGAATCGAGATTGATGATTTTCAAAATGACATTGATATGGTCCCATTACCGGATGACCATACTAAGACAACTTCGCAACCGGGACGACCCATGTTATTTGGAGTTGGTACAAGAATACACCACATGAATTCTTATAATCTTCAGCTTTCCTGCAAAATTGGGTACACGGATTTCCATCCTTTTGTGGACACTAGCTCCCCCGTTAATATTATTTCCAAAGAATGTTACACTCAAGTAACGGAAAAGGAGCTGGAATACAAAGGGAATAATTTCCTCAGTGTCGCCACTAATATTCATGTTTTCGTTGGAATTTATACTTCTCTTGTGGACTTTGTGGTCTTAGATGATATCAGCGAGTTCTTTGAGGATGGATTAATCGGTGTGATTTTAGGGAGTCCTTTTAAGGCAATATCAAGGTTAGTAGAAGATGCTAAGAAGAGGATGGTCTTGTTGCAACACGGAAAGGACAAAACAATTTTCAAAATGCCAAGAGTCGTAAAAAAGTTTAAACATTTGACTACGAGGCAATTAAGTCATTTACGACCACTCATTGAATTAAGCGATGAGGACAAATCTAATGGTTATAACTACCCAAGTGAAAAGATTAAAAAGTTTTACAACGATTGCCTTATGCTTGGGGACGAATACAAAAAGGATGAGAAACTTATTGAATGGATACAACGTGGAGATTGTTATGTCCACGAAATGAACAATAGCCATTGGTGACCCGTGGGAGTGAGTCTAACTTAAAGACTCAATAATAAACAAAAGTGCTCTTACGGGAGACAACTCGTATTATCCTTATCCCTTTCTTTTGTTTTGTTTTTGTTAGTTTGGTATTTTTGTTTCATGTTCTGCAGGAATTAGAGCAAGGAGACCTCATTATGGCTGAAAATGAGATGCTCGGATTAGTAACTACGGCGTAACTAGCTCATGGTGTTACGCCGTAACCATCCTCTTTATACCTGATGGCTCCATGTTTTTCATTAGCTACTGCGTAACTCAAAAATGAGGTTATGCTGTAACACTTTCCGGAAAACAAAATTTTTGAAACTTTCATATCATAGCCTTGTCATAGTAACTAATTGAATTTTGTGGGTGTATTCACTCTAAACCCTCACAAGACTACACTCGTCCACTTGGGACACCAAGTTGTTAAAAGGCATGTTGCATATGCTAAATGCAATCGTGATTCCTACGAAAGTGAGTTAGGATTTGTTTGTTTTCCTTTTTCTTTTTATTTTTAGGATTATGTTTGTGGTAGTACCATGATTTCAGGGATTTGAAGTTTGCTCATGGAGGCAAGTCAAAGGCACGCATTCTCACGTGATCCTTCTTTCATTTTTGGACTAAATTTCAGGGAAGTTCTCACTCTAATTCTACTTTCTCTTCACATATATTTAATTCTTAGTACAAAAGGGACTTTGTACAATTCAAGTGGGGGGATGGGAGTAGAATTATTACTTGAACTTGTTTAACTTGTTTGCCCTCGTTTTTCTAGTTTATTTTGAAAAATTATGCCATTTTTAAAATTTTGACATGTTTTTCCTAACCTAACTAAAATAGACCTTAGCCGAGCACATTTAACCTTTGAATTTACATGGTGAGATTTAGCCTATCTGTTTCCACTGATTTACCCCAAATCCACCAAATATTGAGTGTGCCAATAGTTTGTAAACTTTAGAATTTGGCCTTTACATCATTTCGAGACCATAGATGAGTAGTGTGTCGAGTTTTATCGATGCATTTGGGAGAAGTAATTTAAGGAGGCAATAGTTTAGGATTATCACCCAACCAGCCTTATATGTCTGTGTTTATCGAGTAGTCACCTCGACTTCTCGACCCCCCGTGTTAAACCATTTTGTTGCACTCACCTTTAGTGCAAGATACCCCTAGATACACCCTTTTGAGCCGATCCTTTCGTTTCATACCCCTATATATTTGTTTCGATACACCTTTACACCTTAGTCTACCGTGTAGTCTTAGTTTATGATTAGGAAGTCATTGTTTGCCCAAGTTCAAGGTCTAAATGGAGAAATTTGGGAATCGCGTGTAAGTTGAAGACATACTTTTGAAGATCATTTGAAGACCCCCCAAATCACTATATATTGTTCATCTCAAGTGGGAGGATGTAAATTTCATTGTATTTAGTTATGATTCTAAAAAAAATGTGAATTTATATATGTAAATAATTGAAAGAAATGGTGCACCCTTGTATAGCACTGGGATTAGCTTATCAAAGACCCAGTATCGAAGAGGCCATATGAGTTGGTGATATCTCTACACCAACTTGAAGACCAAGTAATCTATCCATCATGACATCCACTAATGGCACATTTACTTGCTATGATCCAGTACTTGAATTTTGAAGCTTTGACTTTGGGCAAACAGTAAACGGTGCTGACTTAGTTGTAGGCCTAGACTATTTGCTTGTTATTTTTCATTTACACCCATTTTGTGCATTCCCATGTCTATTCCTACCCTTTAGTCGTGAATCATGCTTAGGTGAGGGATTTGAGCAGGCATTGGTGTCTTGCCCGGCGTTCTGGTCATGTATCGATGTTCTTTGTCGCCTTCGCCGTAGTATGTTAGTAACGACACTACACCCTTAAACATATTTTGGTTCACCAAATATTGCCTTCTAGGATTGTTTTGACCTTAGAGTTACTTACTTGTGAACCCTAACTTTTAATCATCATACTAAGACAAGGGTTTACAAAACCCATCATCATCTTTATGAACCCTAACTTTTAATCATCATAAACTCATGATTAAAGTTACTTACTTGTGAGAGATTCTTGCTAGAACTTAACCATTAACATAAAAACACTGATTCTTCCTTCACTTGGACCATCAAGCATAGTTCCCTCTCTTCTTTCTCTTCTCAAACCGACATGCACACACACCTATACAAATGGAGAAGTGTCTAGAAAATATGTAATTTCTTAATACTAATCTTGTTAGGGAAGTTTTGCCTATTGACGCTTTAAGCCCCTCAAGTCCCTTTTTTCTACTTTGGCCACATTAACTTTATAACTCATTTAATACTTGTCAACTTTAGTCCCGTAATTCTATGCATCATATTTTCTATAACCACATCACACATTCTTTAACTATAAGATTGATTATCGGGTTTGACTAGCCAATCACGTTAAGTCTTAGTCAATTTCATCTAGGGTCATACCCGTTTGAAAACGGTTTCGGGTCTAACAAGAATTGTATGCAATTTTGCTTGCCTATCTGATAAATCATTGGACCACCATTTAAGCTATGCTTTTGCAATGTAACATAGCACATTCTCAAGTCTTCAAAACACTCACCAACCCTCGATCATAATGCTTATAACTCTCATTTGTTGAAAGCACATTAACTTGTCATGATCCATCAAAACAAGCCTAAAGCTTTTGTCACCTTCATTTATTCAAACAATACTAGCATGTGAAGATCCACCACAACAAGCGTAGAGCTCTTGTCATCTTCATAGATTGGAAGCTTCTTATCAAGAGAAGATCAACCATATCAAGCTTAGAATTCTTGAAGTTTAGATTAGGCATTCATCTCCATTAGACAATCATGTCTTGTATCACCATTATACAAAACCATGTATCATTATCATACAACAGGTATATCACTATCATTCAACACCAAGTATCACCAACCATATTTCAAACTAGAGGTTAGGTAAGTTTGTGTTTGGGTCTTAAAATATAACGGTTGCAAGTTTGGGTGTGTTTAGGCCTTAAAAAGGTAATATGTTTGTTGTATTTGGGGCATAACACAAAACGGGTTTGGTTGTATACCCAAAGAAGAACTCGATATCTAGTTTAGTATCGGTAACCTTGTAAGGCGATGTTGTAAGATTTTATACGCCGAGAAGGGAGCTTGTTAAATTAGTGAAAGAACTCTCGAGTAGGAGACTTCGGGAGTGGAACCAAGCGAAGAGGTGCTTTGTGCTGAATCATTATAAATTATCGTGTCTGGTTTGATCTCTCTTTTACTTATTGTCTTGTGTTTATACTTGTATTATGTTGATATGTTTTCTTTCATGCTCTTTATGATAATTATTGTTATAGAATTATTATGATCACTTATCAAATTGCATCACACTTGATCGGCTATTTGATACAAGAAATTAAAGTTTTTAAAAGAGAACGTATTCACCCCTCTATATTTCCACAACTTTAATGGTACGTCATACAACATATTAGTGGCTAAAAATTAGGTGTGAGCAAGAAAACCGAAAACACTAACCAAACCAAAAAAACTAAATAAAGACATCCTGTAAAACCCGAACCACTTCTAAAACCGACGGTCCGGTTTTGTTTTTAAAAAAAAATAAAAGCTTTTGGTTCGGTTTTTAGTTTTATATGAAAAACCAAATCAAACCACCCTATACTAATAATATAAAACTTTAAATATACGTAACATAGATCTTAATACAAATTAAATAGACCCGAGTATATTAGAAGTGTAAGACTAGTTTTTATGCCAACACTATAATAAAATTTTGTACTCGTCTTTTTATATTTACGAGGCATCATGGCCCGTACGATGCACGGGCTTTGTTCACCCTAAAGAATCATCGATTGTGCAAGGATTATGAGTAATTAGTTATTATTTTTAGCTTTGATCGAGGATACTCGACTGAATAAATGAAGTTCATATAAGCAACCTTTTTTAAATAAGATTGTTTGAATAAAAATGTATCAAATTCATGAGTGAGTTTCATCATCGTAATGCAAAACATGGTATTTTAAACACATAGTTTATACTACACATAATTTATGGGATAAATATTTTGGTTTCATAAGTAAATTTAAAAGATATATCAATAATAATATTTGTTTTTATTATTTGTTATAACGCATTGTTTTTTGTGTTTTGAGAAATAGTAACGCACTATTTTTTTCCCCCAATATAAGAATCTGAATTTAACCTGGAAATAGCATTATCACAATGTTGAACTGCATATTTCAGCCTATCAACAGGAAAAGATACAATGTGATTATTTTTTGCGTAAACAAAAATATACTCATGATATTCTATAATAATGTGGACTTTCATGCAAGCATTATAATCTATGTTTATCTCTTTAGTCATGCCACCCGTGTGAATATAAAACATAGGCTTTTATTATTATTGTGTACATTAAACGATTAAAGTACTTAAGTTGTTTAGTGTTAACACTAATAAAAAGTTGGAAAACCCTTGGAACACTCGCACAGCTTCACACAACTCAGCAAACCAGGCTCAAAAGCGACCCATCCTTTATCGTTAACTTAATCCTCCACTATTCCATCAACATTCCAGTTTTTTTCCATATGCACAATCCATTTTACACCATTTTTCAAACCCAACTGCATTAATGTACACAAAGTAACATATTGTCTTAAATATGAAACCTTAGTATCAATGAAAATACAACCACAACACATAAATCGAGCTTTATAATCAGTAAAAAAAGGTCTTAAATAAAATACCATAGTCTACTGAGCATATCACTTAACCACAAAAATCAAATACAACATAACTACTTACGAATTAGATGGTTAACAGATCTATATGCCCATTATCACTATTACAATGCTAGATCTCTTATTTTGGCCATTCTAATCATGTATCCAGGTT
The DNA here is from genome assembly GCA_030686995.1 of Artemisia argyi. Lineage (NCBI taxonomy): Eukaryota > Viridiplantae > Streptophyta > Magnoliopsida > Asterales > Asteraceae > Artemisia > Artemisia argyi. The sequence continues at coordinate 63,518,104 of CM060685.1, forward strand.
ATTGATTCTGTACAAACCATAAAATCTATTGATCAAGTTGCAACAAAGCTTTCTCTAAAATAGTGTTGAATTTCATGTTCGATCCGTTTATAACGAAATGTTTTAGTTGTAGGTATGTTTTTATTTGCCGTAAGTTGTTGCAAGAAAAGCAGTTAACCGGGGGTTTTGGGATTGCGTTTTCAGAATAGATTATGCATTTTCAAAATTATATATTGATTTTGGAAACTGCGTTTTGTCAATCAAACTACAATCCCTTTAACCTGATAAACGATTTAGTAAGCACTCTTAAACATGAAACATCCACAAAACTGGTCATAACCACTTTAATGTCTGTATTTATGCACAAACGCTTTTAAATTGTTCTATTTGAGTTCATAAATAATTCTTACAATTCCTATATATTTAATGCACTTGTTTCTTTTAAAAAGCGAGGTAAAAAACGTTTCGTGGTCAACCTGGCCCAACTGTTACTGAGCCATGGTAAACACCTGTTTGAACCTAGAAACCCGTATCAGTCATGCTGGGATGTTTAAGGAGGCTGCAAAACTAATGAAAGAGATGATCGTGTGCCTTTTAAGTGGTATTTTTGGGATAGTTCGTATTATTTCTTATCTATGAAAGGGTAAACTTGTCTAGTTGGTCAGCGGATACATAGCCAATCCGTCTTGAAATATTACTATTATTAAAGTTAATTTTGAAATCATTGTCAACGCAAAAATACTCATGACTCAAGCTGGTTCAGATAATTTATTATTAATGCTAATCTCACCCACGATTGGTCAAACTTATCAATAATTTAATTAAAAATTAATATTGAAGTCTAACTAATATTAATAAATTTTATCAATAAACTCAATTCTAAATAGCTAAGCAAATAAATATTAATTAATACACTATTAATAATTTCTAAAACTTTTGGACTCAACTATTATGTCTTAAACTTAATTTTTTTAATTTACAAATGGATTCGAACAAAAATTAGGTACTTTTTCTTTTATATTCATTATTCAAGTTGCATGCTTACATACATGCTCGTGCACATTTTCTTGAATCAATTCACACATATGAGCTATATAAATAAAAAATACACATAAATTACTTGTATATGAAAATGCATTAACATAATACATATATCTATATATATTGCATTAGGTTAAATAATCAATTATTCTTGCAACCTTTTCAACTTCATCTCAATCCATAACCGACTTTTAATTCTATACTAATTACTAAATATCATGTGATCAATTCCGGCAAGCCTTGCACTTCTATCTCGATGTTGTATATACTTCACATTAAATGCACCGGTTTTGTTTTTTGATAAAAGTTTGAACTTTTGCTTATGTTTAAAACTCAACTTTTTTATTTGATATTATAATTTACAAACGGCTTTAAGTCAAAATTATGTATTTATTCCTTTCTATTCATTACTCAACGTGATATTTTTAATATGTCGTATTTTGCTATTATGGCAAACTCATTTAATGAACGTAAATATTGGTTTCTCACTAATGATTCTACATATAAAAAAGAAAACACTTTGCGATGCGCAAACCTTCTTTTTTTCAATAATAATTCAATTGCACATGATAAATTCATTCTAATACTTCTCAAAGTGCATTCGAAAGCAACTACTTACATAAACAAATCACGCTAAAAAGTATCATTTAACCATTTAAATGTTGCTTTATATACATGCTCGTACACATTTTCTTGAATCAATTCGCACATGTGAGCTACATCAATAGAAAACGCACATAAATGACTTATATATGAAAATGCATTAACATAATACGTGTATATATATATATGCTTATCTATAACAATAACCTAAATATGTAATAAACAAAAAAAAAATAGTTGGTATCCTAATCTCTGGTTCCATTTATCTGAGCATGCATAATCTTTTGTGATTTTCATGTTACCTGCGTATGATAATTACTAAATTAAGAGAAAAAAAAAGTAATTACAAACATCTAAAAGATGTGTGAATCATCTTCAAAATGTTGCAAAAGAGAATTTACATACCGCTACCAACAATCAAAGATCTAAAAAATGTGTAAATCATCTTTAAATGTACATTCTAAATGTGATTTTGGCCGGTTTATATAGGCATGAATTAGGTTAAATCATTAATTATTCTAGCAATCTTTTACAACCCTTGCACTTCATCTAACCGATTTTTAATTTTACACTAAATGTCATGTGATCAATTCAGGCAACCCTTGCACTTCATCTCCTTTCATGATTGTATATTTATTATGAGGCTACATTGAATTCCAAGCATTAGCTATTTTGTATTTTATGCAATTTCGATGCATACACAATAAATTATAAGACTGAATATTATAGTAATATAGATAGATATAGATTTTACATCATTTACATCAAACATAATATTTATCGCATCTCTACTTATACACAAACTGATCATCTGTTTTTGGTTATTGCTTTTCAAAATCACAACTTTGCCAAGGTTGTTTATTATAAGTGTTGATTTGTTTATATACAAGGCTTTTTTTTTTTTTTTTTTTTTTTTTTTTTTTTTTTTTTGAAGGTGACTTTCAATTTTTGGTTTAGAGTCGCACCTGCAAAGATGGCAGGCCCTCATCCATCACATACACAGACTATGTTGTCTGAACCGGGCCCACGCTGACGCAGTGGGGATTAAGCGGCTTCCGCCTGAAAACCGTACCGCCTCCACACGAGATTCTCGTTGGAGTAACGGTCGGATGAAAACCGGGGCCGGCTTGGATTCGAACCTGCGCAACTAATGGCTCACAGGCTCTCCTCTTCATTGCCTAGTATCATTAGAACTTGTGGTCCCCAAATGAGGACTTCCCGGTTGGTCACCCCAAATGAGAACTTGTTTATTTTTCGGGAATAAAAATTAACCTGAAAATGCGAATTGTTACAGTCTCTACCCCTTAAGGGAACTTCGTCCCGATGTTCTGTGTGTGTTATATGTTGGAGTGGTGTCGATGAAGAGGTGTGGTTACTTATGATGACTAGAGTCTGGGGTTACCAGTGATGTAGTTTGATTTGTCTCAGAATACGGTGTGTCAATAGAAATTGATAACATAGTTGAATATCAGTAGAGATCCATATAATAGTCGAATATCAAAGGAAATCGATATAGCAGTCGAATATTAATAGAAATTGATATAGTAGTTGCAATCATAGCCTAGTAGATAATCTGTTGGTGTACCTAGTATTTATTGACTTCATACTTATGTTATTTCGGATACAAATAAGCCCACTTGTTTATAATTCTTTATTTACATAGGGAGGCATCCCAAACAATGAAAATAGGGGAATATAAACTTATGGTTCGGTGATTTACAATTTCTTTATTTAAATAAAAAGGCATCCCAATCCATTCAAATAATTATAAATCATCCTACTTAAGAATTCCCAACACAACGTTCATACTTAGCCGGCGAGTTACAAGGTAGTGTATTACGAGATGATACTGGTGTTCCAAAAGTACAAAATGAATATTCAATCTTGTAAAGCTGATGAGGGTGATTGTGGTGTAACTAAGGATGATTTGAGCTTTAAAAGTGCATCAAGATCTGTTAATAAGCTTGTGGTTGTAACGGTTGTGAAGATAATGATGTGATATGTTGATGAACAAAATTATGTAGTGTATGCTTAACATTAATATTGGTAGAGATGTCAAGTTTGCTTTAAAATTTTAAGAGATTTTAAAGGTTTATGACGGAATGGTATCCTTAGGACCTAAACAGGATAGTACTTCTACGGGATGAAGAGAAGAATTGATAACTATCCCAAGATAGTAGTTCGGATTATCCTATAAATGAAAACTTTCAAGAATGAAATTAGGTAGTACAAATAAGGTGTTAAGATCTTGCTGAGTGGTAAGACATTATCGTGTCTCTAGATCGTTTTAATGAATTCTGGTGGTTTATCGAGTTCAAGTTGGAAATTAATCTGAATATAACCCTAGTACAACTATTCTCAGTATTTGAAAATTTTAAGTCGAACATAGTTAGTCAGACTATGTTTCACTGTCCCTAGGTTAAATATAGGTGACTAGTCTATATTTAACCGAGGTTCGATAAAATTTTCAAATACCTAAATTAGGTATACTTGTGATATGTCCGTTGCTTTTGGGAAACTGTCCACTAAACAAAGGCGATGTCAAACCATTCAGTTGCAAGTCCCGCCCATACAAGACTTGTAACCTATGTTTTCACATTCCATTGCATAGAAGATAGTACGGGTAGATATGTGTGGAAAGTAAGTTTTAAGTAGTTCTAAAACAATCCATACTTGGCTAGGATCACGAACTTTTAACAATGAAGGTTTCAGAAGAAAACTTTGATGAATGTAAAGAAAGTTGTTGAACTTTGATGAATGTAGAGAAAGTTGCTAAACTTTGATGAATGTAGAGAAACTTCAGCTTTTGTAGATGATGGATTAGTTTATCCTTTAGAAATATCATATTTCTATTTGGAAATCGATAGATTGTGATGGGTTTTTGGTATCATATGAAATGATATTGGTGAGGTGATGGAATAATTCCAGAGACCATTGCGCAAATCACAATGTCTCGGAAGTAGATTAGACCATTGTGCAATTCACAATGTTAGGGAAGTAGATTAGACCATTGTGTGACTCAAAACATTTGAGAAATGATTAAGACCATTGTATCATACAATGTTCGGGAAATAGGGAAGACCATTGTAATTCGTTACAATATCTTGGACATAAAATGTTGGAGTAGGAACATGATTGGGAGAATGTTGTTGTGTCGAAATGCCCTAGAATAGGCATACACAGATATGTTTAGTCCATTGTTTAGATAAAATGATTGAAAATAAATCGAGTGTATATATCAATATACTAATATGTTCATGTAGTATAAAAAGGCTTACGGGGAAATGCTCAATTATGCTAAGGGTACATATATCCATATGCTAACATGTTTGTGTAGTATAAAATGCTTAATAAGTCTATAATCGTCTGGAGGATGGAAGGCACGAAGAGCGGAAGGCTATAAAAATGTTTTTGCTTGTAAGTGTGGTTATAGTTTAGGTCTCAATTAGACCCGTTTGTCTATAACCATGGCTCTGGTACCAATCTGTAACACCCCCAATTCATGGATGCAGCGGAATTCAAACTGGGTGTTACTCGACGGCACAATAGTCACAATAATAGAAAACGAACTCTAATTGAGTCGTTTTAAAAGATTTATCATTCAAATTATATAAATATCAGAGATTACAAAATGAGGTCCCAGATGGTTCCATGTTTACAATTTACGTTAAATGAGTTTTCGAATGATAATAAAATTTATAGCCCTCTTGAATATCCGTGCTCCTCCGTGCCAGCCTCGTTTATTATGGACCTGAAATACATGCTTAAAACAGTCAACGCAAAGGTTGAGTGGAATTCGTAGAGTTTGTAGTTAAACCGTTGAACACAATAATCGTAGTGTGAGCTATAGACTCACACTCATAGTTAGAAAACAAAACCGTTATTATTGCACTATGCTCATGCAACCAAAGCATTAACATCGAACCAAAAATTGGCATTATAGAAGCCCTGCCAAGGTAATATTCCCATTATACCTCTAAATATCAAATATAGTGCATTTGTTTGAACTCGTAGTTGTTCAACACAAATAGGATTCGTCAATCCCAATAGATCTATTCACAATATTCGCGCTCACTATAGCTAGTGACTAATGGTTCATGATATAGGGACTTCGAACATGGCAATCGTTACTTAGTGACAATAAAACATAGTCGGGTAAGCATACAGTAGAAAGCATTGTGTTCGAGTAGAAAAATAATAGCATGTATCCCCCCATGGGTTTGTAAAATAGTTAAACAATAGAAAGTGGGGCTACGAACTTACCGTGAGTTATGTAGTAAGTAGTGAAAATGATGGTCGAATCGTGAAGGTTTCTACGAGCAACCTATAATAGAATGTTGCGACTTAGGATTGGAGTAAGGAATATGAAGAATTGCCTATATATGTCTTGCATATAGTTCATGATGTAGTACTTAGTATAGTGTAAGTCTTTGAACAAAAATGGTTTATGAAACATGTATAGTTTGTATATCACTTACTACCGTTCAGGCCGACATAATTCAGAGGTCATGTAGTAAACGTTCGAGGAGCCAAGACACATTAATTCGTAAATCCACAACTCATCTCGACGGTTTACTTTAATGAACCCCTCACATGAGGCTCCCTACTATTGTAGTATTTGATAAAATATATATAAGTTTTTGATCCGAAAAGTTACATGTCCAAATAATTGAATAAACTTAGGAAAGTTTACTTTTGGATGAAGATTGTTATTGCAATGAGTTTCTTGAGTCTAGTATGAATATTACTTGTAAAGTTTCATGGTTGTTTTGACGGAGTAGATCCAAATTGGATGTTTATGTTGCCATTAACTCTATAGTTCATGTTTTCGTGTTGGTATGTTTATATGGTCTTTAGCCGTGTGATGAGTGCTCAAACACTCATCATTTTTACCTATTCTAAGCTGCCAAAACATCTAAAAACACTCAAAATTGCATCAAAATAATGAAAATATCCCAGGAATGTGTTTTATATGTTTCAGATGCAAAATAATCAAAAACAGATGAAAAATGAACAAAGTTTGCATAATTGGCAGTTTCAGTCCCTCATCTTTCAAAAGTTGTCAAATCTAGTCCATGGTTATTCTAAAAACTTGAAAAAGTCATCAAAGGTCCTTTTAAATCACAAAATGACATATTTAGTCCTTTGGTACAAAGTTTCACAAAATTGCAAGTTTAGTCCCTGAACTTTGAAAATTGACAAAAATGGTCCCTGGGATATTAAAACTTTGAGAAAAACAAATTTTGTCCTTGTACTTCTCATTTATGGCAGGAATGGTCCTTGGTTGCAAAGTTTGGTGAAATTACAGATTTGGTCCCTGAAGTTTGCAAAGTTGGCAGATTTGGTCCTTGGGAAATTTAAAAATGGGAAAATCATCTAATGTCCATGTACTATTCATCACTTGGCAGAAAATACCCTTGTGAAACACTTAGGGAAAATTACAAAACCAAACCCCAAGAATGCAAAAATTACAAAATTGGTCCTTGTGATAATACAATACCAAACCGGACCCTTAATAATAATAAATCCCAAACACCAAGTCCAATCCAACAAAAAGCCCACCCACTTCCTTTATCCTGGCCCAAATAAACAAAAGCCCACCCAAACACCCCTTTGATATATTCCCAGGGTCAACCTTTGACCCTGTGGTCAAACCAGTCAAACAAACACCACCCTTTCCCTCCTCAGCCAATACCACTCATAATACCGGCTGGTTTTCTTCCCCCACCACCCCACTTGCACGTCAATTCTCCACCGCCCAACCCACCATACACCTACCATCACCTCCACAATAAATGCACCCCCACCCCTTCAAGTAATCTGAAGCAATTTGCAAATTATATTTTGGCGCCAAAAACACGTGGAGGGCTGAGATGAGGCTACAGTGATCCAATGGTTGTTATTATTGATCGGAAATACTCAGAAGATGATCACAAACCCTAATCCTCTGCTATAAATAGAAGAGAAGATCAAGAGTGTTAGCTTAATTTAGTAGAATTTTAAATCGTATAAGCAAGTTTCAAGTTTTTAGTTTGTAATTTAGCTCTCAAATCATGTAATTTCTATTTTCAGTGTACTCTTAAGCTTTTCCTTTAATAAAAATCAAGTTTGATTTGATATCTCAGTTTGTTCAATTTTTACTTTTATTTCAAAATCCTTATTAAGCTGTATTGTAGTAATTATAAGATCACATGGACTTTTAGGCTCACATAAGCTCCAAGAAAGCTTAATAAAGATTTAGAAACCATAAAACACTGCTTAGTAATAAAAAAAAAAAATCAAAAACACAAATAAGTCAACAAAAGTCAAAGTCTGCAGGTTAATTGTGATGAAAGCTGGAGCAGGGTGAATACTGGATGGCCCTGGGTTAGTGGTCTTGTGGAAGACCTATAGGATTGATTTTGTAGTCCTTGGTTCATGGTGTTAGCAGGAATGCACATTGTAAGGTCTTAAACTCATTTCTGTGTACTCTACTGTAGCATTGCTTATTTCATTGCTTATTTAGCTTTTCTGTGTTTGTTTAGTGATAATTAGTGATACTATTGCTTAAAATTAGTAGCTTGTTTATTAGAAATCATAGTTGCTTAAATTTCACAATTTGGCAGTCAAATTAGTATAATTTGTAATCCTGGTCATTTGTTGTTATTACTAGTGTTTAAGTGCTCATATAAGCTTAATAGATCAAATTAAGTCATTTGGGATCAGTTTCATAAGCCCTAACACCCTCTGGTTTCATAAATCACAAATTAGTCAAATTTTAAGGTGTGTTTGGATCAGTGTGATCCTAAGTGTTATACTGTATGTTTGTTGTTGCATTCTGTTGATACATGTCCCTTAGGATCATATTGGCTCAGAACAACCATAATAACTAGGTCTTGTTTCATAAAAAGTCAAAATCACATTCCAATTGGCCTAATTAACCCTCTGTGTTGGATTTAGTGTGGCTTATGACCCATTTCCATTCACTTGTAAGTGGTGTAGCTTAATTAAGTCTTAACTTAGCTTAATTAATCATTTTCAGTCAGTAGATCAAGATCAAAGTTCATCGAAGTCAACCTAAGATTGATATTCAAAAAGTTAAAAACATTCTTTTCTGAGAAAACCAAAACTTGGGAGAATTTTTGTGATAGGTTTGGGACCCTGATCTTTTTAGAGCTTAATATTTGTCACCTAGTCTTCAAAGTCCCACAATCAGCCTATTTTTTAGATTTTTCTACAAGCTTGTGCAAGGGATTAATTTGACCTGCAGGGCAAGTACATGCCCTGCACCAGGGTAATTGACCCAACTTCCTTAGCCATTTTGACTCAACCAGTGGGACCCACCCTCAGCTTATTGGCTTTTTGGAAAGCCAAGCAACCCATTTTGATAGATCATGGCTTATTTCACCCTTTGAAGCTTATTTGATAGGGCTGCTAGTCCCTTTAAGTTGACCAATTCCCTGAGTGTACACTGAGTAACTCAGTGTGTGACCCCAATTTTCATAGCCCACCCAGTGTTCATTAATAAGCCATAGGTCTAGCTTATTGGCTTATTTTATAGCCTTCCAGACCCTTTTCAAGTTTCAAGTTTTAATTTGGACCCCTGAGCTTATTTGTGGACCCCACAGAGGTCCAAAATCCTTGGGTTTGGCCTGTTCAGGCCTTGTGAATGCTTAAGTGCTTATTTGTGGTATATAGCTTATTTTGAGTGCTTAATTGTTCCATTTTTCTTATTTCAAGTTTATAATCATCTGTGTATACCTAGTTTGTCAGTTCCTTACTTTTTCAAACATTGAACAAGTCCTAATAAGCTATAATATCAACTGTTTAGGAAAAAGGGGGTGTACATAGCTTATTTTTAATCTATTCAAAAAGTATCTTTGTAAAAGTTTCTTGTTTTTAGCTTATTTTCATCTGTCAAAAAGAAAAACCACCAAAAAACCAAATTTAAAATTAGTGATAGTTTCTATTTAATAGATTCTATCTTTTTATTTTTTCTTTTTAGCTTATTAATAAGCATTTCACCATTTTCATAATTTTCTTAATTTCCTGTCACCTTAAGGTATTTTGAATAATTTTCTTAGATTTTTCTCTTTTAGTTTGATAATTATTATAATTAAAAATAATTTAATTAATTAATTAGATAATATTAGTAATTAAATAGTTTTCTTAATTTTTAATTAACAACAGTAAGTTTTTATATTTTTCCTAGGTTCTATAAATCATTTAAGACTTTTAGAAAATAGTTTCTTAAATTCTACTCCTCATTTTTTAGTTTTCTTAATTAATTTAGTTAAATTATATTTAAATTATTAATTAAGTAAATAATTAGTAAAATAGTCTAAATATAATTTTTGGAAACTTTTTATAATTTTTTAGGATTCCTGTGATGGTTAATTAGTTTTATAATTTTTTCTATAATTTTCTAAGTCATTTTAGTATTTTTAGTAATTTAAATTAATTTAAATAGTTTAATTAATATAATTAGTATTTAATTAATAGAAAACCCACAAAAAGACAAAAACATTTATTTTTAATTTTTATACTTTCTTCATGTTCATTTAGAGGTTTAGAAAATATTTTTGCAAGTTTTTAGTTTAATTTGTAGCCTTTGTCATTTTTAGTTTGATTTAAATTAGATTTAAATTACTTTTTAAATAAATTTTATTAATTAATTAGTATTTAAATATTAAAATAATCAAATAAATAATTTCATTTTCATTTTAAATTTTCTTTTTATTTTAAGTTTGAAAAAGTTTCACTTGCACCCCCTGTAGTTTTAAATTGTTTAAATCCGACTTTTCTCTATCTATAATTTGATTTCAAGTTGTGATTTTGTGCTTATATCTGTATATCTGTTATTGTTAATGTTATTTCAAATTGTCCAAATACCAAATAACCAGTAGCATAATCACTTCTCAATCATCTTGGTTACTGACCTCAGTGCCACTCATTCCTAAAAACGTTTTCAAAGCACCATTGCAATCTCGCTGGGACATAACGACCCGGGGAAACACTATACTATCCAAGGAGAATTGGACTGAGCTGTTTTTGACTTATTTGACCTTGGTCAATAATATCTGATGGTTTAGCCTCAATCAAAATTTGGCACCGCTGCCGGGAAGGTTGTTGCGTGTTTTAAAATCGTTTTAAGTTTAATGGTTTTCAAAACCCTTCCTGTACAAATTTCATCACTTTTGTAAAAAGTTTTTGTAAAAATATCAATCATATCAAAAAAGTTCATTAACACTTTTCCTAAAGTGTTAACAACACCAAAAAAATCAAAAACAACAAAACAAACTGTGAAGTTAAATTACTTCGTTATCTTTAAGATTACAACCTATACAGTTGGTATAAGGTAAGTTCTGACATTAAATTGCGAACTGAAGAGAGATCCATTCTTCTCTCCCACCAGCCTGCGAGTAATCTTCAAGGAACGATTTCGGTTAACGAATCAGTCCCAAAAATATTTCCCAAAGTTTTTTGCACACACACCCAAAAACCCAAAAACAATTTTAATGTTAATAAATACATAAAATCTTACCACCGCAAACCAAGGCTGAACACCTACCAACTGGGGGTGTGGACATAATAAGTTCCCAAACTAAAGATTAAAACTTGCCATTGTATCCCTGTGAGTGGTGTACCTTTTTTAAAGAAGCCATTCACTTGTGATTATTCGTTTAAGTTCCCTGTTGCTTTGCCTCGAATTTGTTTTGAAAAATTGTTTTTGGTGCATGCGCACTCATTCACAAACAATGCGTAAAAATCAGAAAAATGTACCCGAGCTACGTACTGTTATTGAAGAACCTAAAACAGAAATGGACGACGGGCCACCACCACCCCCTGACCCTCCCAAAGATGAGCCAGCTCCCGATCTCCGAACGATAGAGGAGTTGTGCCAGCCTACTATGCAAGGGAGGGGCGGACCTATTGCACCATTCACTATTGAACTATTGAGGCTACGGACTTTGGCCTCAAGCACCGCATGATCCAACAAGTCCAGAATTCGTGTCAATTTCATGGATTACCGGGTGACGATGCTAACAAGCATGTTGATAAATACCTTACCGTCACCCAAAGCATGAAACAGCATGGTGTCACCGATGATGACCTCCGGCTGTATCTCTTCCCCTATTCTCTCACCCATCATGCCACTGCATGGTTTGACTGACTCCCCAAGAATTTTATTCGTACCTTTGATGAAATGGTAACCAAGTTTCTAGCAAAATATTTTCCACCTTCCATGGTTACCAAGTTACGAAATGATATCAGCAACTTCCGGCAGCGTCCCAATGAGTCTCTATTTGAGGCTTGGGAACGTTATAAGCTAGCTATTGATCGGTGCCCTAACCACAATATGTTACAAGTTACCATCATAGATACCTTCTATAATGGTCTGACATTGAGGCACCGGGATATTCTCAATGCTGCTGCTGGTGGGACCTTCATGAAAAGACGTCCCGAAGAATGCTATGATCTAATTGAGAACATGACTGCCCACCATAACTTTTGGGATTCCTCTGCGGAGAGGGATGAGTCATGTAAATCAGTTATTCCTTCATCATCATCTCCTGAAATTATAGCTCTCACCAAAAAGATGGATGATATCTCTACGGCTGTGTTGAGAATGAACCAAACTATGCAAAATCAACAGGTTCAAAATCAACAAGTGAAAGCCGTGGCCCGAAGTTGTGAAACTTGTGGAGGTTCCTACAACATGGGGGGTAATTCTTACCTAGAGAACGTTTATGCTGCTCAAGGTTCCTACAACATGGGGGGTAATTCTTACCAACCACAAGGGGACCGTAATCTCTTAAGCTATCGTTCCAACAATTTTCTCGGACCTCCCGGTTTTAACCAAAATCAAAATCAGAACCGTAACTCGAATCAAAATCAGAATCGAGGAGATTTTAACCAAGGTCAAAACCCGAATTTCCAAAACCCGAACCAAAATCAAGGTCATTTTAACAATTTTCAAAATGGCAATCAAAATCAAGGTTTTCAAGGAAATTTTCAAAGAAACCAAGGTCAAGGGAATTACAATCAGGGTAATTTCAATCAGAGAAATAATTTTCAGGGTAACAACAACCAAAACCAAGGAAATTTTCAAAACAACCGTGTTCAAAATTTTCCTAACCAAAATCAAAACGTTGTTCAACCCTCGTCTTCCTCCGATGAAGTGCTAAAACAATTCATGAAAGCACAAGAGGAAACGAATCGGTTATTGATCAGCAAGATCTCTGAGCTTCAAAAGTCTTTAAATGATCGACCCTCGGGCCCGGGTACACTACCGAGCAACACGATCGCTAACCCGAGGGGCGATGTTAAAGCGATCACTACCCGAAGTGGAGTATCATACAATGGACCCACGGTTCCCTCTACCTCTTCTTCTACTCCTACCAAGGTAGCGGAATGTGAACCTGAGGTTACCACGGACACGGTACTTCCTACTAATAACGGAGGTACCAACAACGTCCACCCTCAAGTTGTCCCGGTCCCGACTCGTAAGTCAAAAGTTGTATTTGATCCTCCGGAAATTCCTGATGAAATTCCAAAGAACAACCCAAAGCCTTCAATTCCATATCCTTCACGTTTAAATGATCAAAAGAACCGCGAAAGAGCTAACCATCAGATGGAAAAATTTTATCAAATTTTTCAAGAGTTACATTTCGATATTAGCTTCGCGGATGCTCTTCTTCTAATGCCTAAATTTGATTCAACAATCAAAAATCTGATAAGCAACAAAGAAAAACTCTGTGAGATGGCTAAAACTCCACTTAATGAGCATTGCTCAGCAGTGCTCTTGAAAAAGCTTCCCGAAAAGCTTGGAGATCCCGGGAAATTTCTCATTCCTTGCATTTTCCCGGGGATGGTTGAATGCTTTGCCTTGGCCGATCTTGGTGCAAGCATTAACCTTATGCCTCACTCAGTCTGGAAGAGACTCTCTCTCTTCCTGCTCTCACTCCTACCTGCATGACTCTCGAGCTTGCAGACCGTACTATATCTCGTCCTCTCAGCATTGCCGAAGATATCTTCGTGAAAGTAGGAAAGTTCCATTTTCCGGCAGATTTCGTGATTGTTGATTTCGATGCTGACCCAAGAGTTCCTCTCATACTCGGGAGGGTCGTGCTCTAATCGATGTTTTCGAGGAAGAAATCACTTTACGTGTTGGTGGTGAAGCCATCACATTCAATCTTGATCAGACTTCAAGATATTCCTCCAACTATGACGCTGAAACGGTTAACCAAATTGATATCATCAATGTCGCGTTAAAGGAGTATTCTCAAGAGGTCCTCGGTTTTTCAGCAAGTGGCAGTACCACTCTTTCTTCTGAGCCTATCATATCCGACTCTTCCCCTTCTCTCACTCCGTTTGAGGGAAGTGACTTCCTTCTGGAAGAGGTCGAGGCTTTTCTTGCTCAGGATAGCTCAATCTCTTATGAGATTGATGAAAACTATCTTGACCCGGAGGGGGATATTCTTCTTCTTGAAAGATTGTTAAATGACGATCCTTCACCCTCTCCGTCTCCAAAACAACTTCATAAAGCGGAAATTAAGTCTATTGAAAAATCTGAAGAATTTCCAGAGGTTGAGCTCAAGGACTTGCCTCCTCATCTAGAATATGCATTTTTGGAGGGTGATGATAAATTGTCCGTCATTATTGCTAAAGACTTAAAAGATGAGGAAAAGGCTGCACTCCTAAAGGTTATTAAGTCACACAAGCAAGCAATTGCTTGGAAACTCTCCGACATTAAGGGTGTTAGCCCGGACTTTTGTACACACAAAATCTTAATGGAGGATGACTTTAAGCCAGCAGTGCAACAACAGAGAAGGGTAAATCCCAAAATCCACGAAGTTATCAAACAAGAGGTTCTAAAACTTCTTGATGCGGGATTGATTTACCCTATATCTGACAGTCCTTGGGTTAGCCCAATTCATTGCGTTCCTAAAAAGGGTGGCATAACCGTTGTCACCAATGAGGAAAACGAGTTGATTCCAACTCGTTTGGTCACGGGTTGGCGAGTATGTATTGACTATCGTAAGTTGAATGAAGCCACCCGTAAAGATCATTTTCCTCTACCTTTTATGGACCAGATGCTCGAAAGACTAGCGGGGAATGAATACTACTGTTTCCTCGATGGTTTCTCGGGTTACTTCTAAATCCCCATTGATCCACAGGATCAAGAGAAAACTACCTTCACATGCCCCTACGGAACTTTTGCTTACAGACGTATGCCTTTCGGCTTATGTAATGCACCAGGCACGTTCCAAAGGTGCATGATGTCAATCTTTTCCGACATGATCGGGAAAACTATGGAGGTATTTATGGATGACTTTTCAGTCATCGGGGATTCATTCCAGTCTTGTCTCTCCCACTTGGAACAAATGCTTAAAAGTTGTAAAGAAACGAATTTGAATCTCAAATGGGAGAAGAGCCATTTTATGGTTAAAGAGGGAATTGTCCTCGGCCATAAAATTTCAAAAAATGGGATCGAGGTTGACAAAGCCAAAATTGATGTCATTGCTAAATTACCTCATCCCACTACCATTAAAGGTGTTAGGAGCTTTTTGGGTCATGCCGGATTCTATCGTAGGTTTATCCAAGATTTCTCTAAAATCGCCCGGCCTATGACCCATCTCCTCGAGAAAGATGCTCCTTTCATCTTCTCTCCTGAGTGCATCGAAGCTTTAGAAACATTAAAGAAAAAGCTTACTGAGGCACCGATTCTTGTTGCCCCCGATTGGGACCTACCTTTTGAGCTTATGTGCGATGCTAGTGATTTTTCCATAGGTGCGGTCTTGGGGCAACGAAAAGCAAAATACTTTCAGCCTATACACTACGCAAGCAAAACTATGACCGAGGCTCAAAGTCATTACACCACCACTGAAAAAGAACTATTGGCTGTGGTGTATGCCTTTGAAAAATTCCGGCCATACTTAATATTAACCAAATACGTAGTGTATACGGATCACTCGGCTTTGAAGTACCTATTTGCAAAACAAGATGTAAAGCCGAGGCTACTCCGTTGGGTTCTCCTCCTCCAGGAATTTGATATCATTATCCGTGATAAAAAAGGAGCTGAGAACCTTGTTGCTGATCATCTCTCACGATTAGAAAACCCTCACCAGTATGTGTCCGAGAAACAGGAAATAAACGAAACATTTCCTCTCGAGACACTCAATGCGGTTTCTTTTCGTGGTGACTCTACTACCTCATGGTTTGCCGACTTTGCAAATTACCATGCGGGTAACTTCATCGTGATGGGGATGTCATCCCAACAGAAAAACAAATTCTTTAAAGACGTTAAACATTACTTCTAGGACGACCCCTATTTGTTCAAAATCTGTGCCGATCAAGTCATCAGGCGATGTGTTTACGCACAGGAACCCGCTGATATTCTCAAGGCTTGCTATGCTGGAACCACGGGGGGCCACCTTAGTCCTAACTACACCGCCAAAAAGGTGTTTGACTCCGGTTTCTATTGGCCCACGATTTATAAGGATGCCCACGAACTAGTCAAAGCTTGTGACGCTTGTCAGCGTCACGGGAATATTTCACAAAAGAACGAAATGCCACAAAATGCCATTCAAGTTTGTGAAATCTTTGACGTCTGGGGCATTGATTTTATGGGGCCATTCCCATCTTCTCGTGGAAACAAATACATTCTCGTAGCTGTTGACTATTTGTCAAAATGGGTTGAGGCAAAAGCCTTACCCACCAACGATGCCCGAGTTGTTGTGAAATTCTTGAAATCCCTCTTTGCTCGTTTTGGAACTCCCCGTGCCATCATTAGTGATCGCGGTACACACTTTTGCAATGATCAATTCGCAAAAGTCATGCTTAAATACGGTGTTATTCACCGTCTTTCTACCGTGTATCACCCACAAACAAGTGGGCAGGTGGAGGTTTCAAACCGTGGTATTAAACGGATTCTTGAAAGGACTGTAGGTGAAACCGTGCTTCCTGGTCGGACAAACTAGATGATGCACTCTGGGCTTTCCGTACAGCTTACAAAACTCCCATCGGGTGTACTCCCTACAAGCTTGTATACGGGAAGACGTGTCATTTACCGTTCGAGCTCGAGCACAAAGCCTATTGGGCCTTGAAAAATGCAAACTACGATCTTCATAAAGCGGGTGATCACCGTAAAGTCCAACTCAATGAATTAAACGAACTTCGTGATCAAGCCTACGAGAACTCTTTGATTTACAAAGAAAAGACAAAGAAGATCCACGACTCCAAGATTAAGAACCGCGTTTTCAATGTCGGTGACAGAGTCCTTCTTTTCAATTTGAGGTTAAAGATCTTCTCAGGGAAATTAAAAACCCGATGGACTGGACCATTCACTGTTGCAAAAGTATATCCATACGGGACTGTTGAGCTTTCTCAACCCGAAGGTCCCAACTTCAAAGTGAATGGTCATCGTTTGAAACATTATTTTGGAGAGGACATACCATCCATGGTTGTCCCAGATCTCTAAACTTTCCCCATGGACCAATAAATTAGGGGATCGAGTCAAGCTAGTCACTCGGTGAACAAAAATTAGCAAAATATGGGTTTTCACCCATATCTCTGACTTCTTTCTACTTTCTAACACTTTAGTGTGGGGGAGTGGCCGTCCCCCACCTTTTACAAAGTAAATATGTATTAAGTAAAAAAAAAATATGTACATATAAATAAAGTAAAAAATCAAAACGATATTTCCACAGTTAGCTTAGAATATTGCCTTTTTCCGCTCAAAGAGTCGGCATAATAGACGGGACTTTGAATATTGAGGACAATATTCAATTCTAGTGTGGGGGGGGGGGGGGGGGGGAATTCTAGCGAATTTTATCACAAAATACTTTCTAAGTACCCCCATTTTGGACCAAATTTTTCACTTTATTTCAAAATTTTTGTGGTTATCAGTCCGCCATGTCTAAACAACAAAAGAATTGGCTAATCTAGGAGCAAACGGCTCTTGGTAAATATCACACCTCACAATTTCAGGTCATTTTTCCAAATCTCAACATCCTACTATTCACCAATTACTATTCATTGATCACTATTCATCAGTTTACTATTCATCATTTTTTAGGTCAGTTTGATATTCTGAGAAGCATTCAAAAATTTTACTATTAACCAAACACTATTCATTTACGGAAAGAAAATACTATTCACGTGCATTGCTCATTTCATCGTAAATTTAGTTTACGGGTACTTAAATTCGCGTAACCGTATTGGTTCAGGTGCGAATTCATGCATTATTATTAGAAACATTTCATACGGACTAGAAATAGTCTACATATCATCATAATAGCATTTGCATACTATACCACTCGTAGAATATTCATATTAATATTTTTGATATATTTAACGTTTTCCGTATAATTATTTTGATTAAACGTTAACCCGCGATTAATAAATATAACTAACATATCTAAAAATCCCCATGATGGTTCCGATATATTTTTAAACTCCTTACAACGTCATAAAATTTATAAAATTCATGTACCCGGTATTTTGGGAATTTATTAAATTTATAACGTAAGTTTAATATAATTACGATGGTTTTCGTGAAAACTAAACGATAATTATCCAAACGCTCAATTTTTGTACCCAACATATTTTTAACATTTTTATGACTTTATTAAGTCTCAGCTAACTTCGTTAAAATTTATTTCTCGCAAACCCGGCACCCGATTATAACTAAAACTAACTAAAACTACCTAAATTAAACAACTAATACTTACACCAAACCTCCACTACCACTCCTAATTAAATCAAAACTAATTTTTCTCTTTTTCTTCCTTTGAAAAACTGGCCAAGCCCCCCCCCCCCCCCCTTTTAACCCCTAGCATTAATTCTTTTTAACCTTTCTAAAATCACTAGAAAATATCTAAAAACCTACAAACACTTTCACACTTATAATTTTAGAATCAAAAATTGCTCTTTTCTCTCTCAAAACCCACGGCCAAGACCAAACACAAGCAAGAACCAAGAATTTTTCCAAGATCAAGCTCAAAACTAGTTCACTTTGTTATCCTTGTTAGGGTTTTGCAATATAAAGTCAAGGATCCTTAGGTTTTCATCATCCAAGCTTAATAATCATTCAAAGTAAGTTTACAAAATTTATTTTCATCATTTCTTCAAGTTATCCTTATGATCATGTGATTTCTATACATGATTTCATGCATATGTTAGTTTATACCACTCATTATATATACTTATGTCTTTGAAACCCTAGAAATGGAAACCCTTGTTAGATTTAGTTGCTTGATGTTGTTTAAGAACCCATGACACTCTAAGAAGGTGTATGGTAGGAATAGACTAGATTTGTGGTGATTGAAAGTGATTTGGGTGGATTAGAAACTAGTTTAGAACATTAGAAATGGATTTGGAACATGTTTACAAACCTACTGTCCCAAAATGGAAATTCTGGAAAACTCAGGAACTCAGGGGAGATTTTCACCCAAAGATTTAGAAAATACTTTCAAAAACGAAGCCGTTGGCGAAAGAATGGACTAAAACGGGTTTATAACGAAGGAGATATGATTTTTGCAAGTTTAATGACGAAAACTATTTTTCTGAAAATTATAAGCTGTTGGACGATTTTTGGTGGACTAACCGAGGCGTTAGACGTAACCTAGAGAAGCCGAGTTATCAAAAATATATTAGTACATACTAAGACGAATCCGTGGATATAAAGAACGAAGAAAATGAACTTATAACGACAAAGATATTCATGTTTTATTATCGGCAAAACGATATATAAATTGACAGCTTTTCAACTAGAAATAATAATAATACTACTTCTACGTACTAAATCCTAGATTTTCTAGAAATACTACCAAAGTGCCAAATTTATAACTAATGAAGTACTAGTGATTACAAGTTTATTTTTACGACTATTAGACGTTACTTCAAGGTTTTCAAGACGAAGATTATAACACTAACATTCTATATACGATATACCACGACAAGTTTTTACAAGTCTAGTTAAGACTTATTTTTCTCAAGTATGGAATATATTTTACTATGACTATAACTAGTATTTTCAAGTTATGAGTGGTATAGGTATCATGTGCATGCATATTCTCTACATCATTTCATGATCTAAATTAGATCATTATCATTCATCATAGGTTGCGGTTGATTTCGTTCCTTGTTGTCCTTATCATTTCATCTCATTGTATCATCACTTCGAGGTGAGTTTTCATAGCCCCGTTTTTAATACAATATTTTGATTTCAAATCCTACGGGGGAGAATACATTGCATCACTTTTTTTTTTTGTACATGCCTAAGTATTAAATTCCTTACATTGCTTAAGTTGCCTTATTACCACGTCTTGACAAGTCCCCTTTATTATCATGGACCGTTAATTAAAGTACGAGTGAGAGTGAGTGAATAGATCTATTGAGGGTGACTCCTCCATCCGTGTTTGGGTTGCTCCAACGGAATTACGGATGCATTTCATGTCTAATATATTAGAGTGTCTGGTAAACACTCATTTGGGGCCAAGTAACTATCTCTAGCTTCGGGGTCATGAGCTTAAGAGTCAATGTAGCTTTCTTTATGACATTTTTGTCACTTTACTTTATTTATGGCTAATGTACATCCGGTTTAACTTATAAACCTATGACTTCTCACCAACTTTATGTTGACCGTTTTAGCAATGTATTTTCTGGTAACTAAGGTTTATCCCTCATGGCATGCATGGAGTCATTCTAGTGAGTAGCAAGGATGACGCGTCTCATTTTGGATTTTCATGCACTTATATATAATCGTTTGATTGTACCAAACTTATTTCCTTAAACTTTTCTATACTTTGGGACCTATGTTTTGTAAATCTGAATGTTTTTAAATAAATCAAATGATGTTTTTTCTAAACGACACTTTAGGTCGTTCAATATAACTGTAACTGTGGTGCTATGACCGTCACCCCCAGGTATTCCATCCCGCTGCCATTCAGGTATTTTGGGGGTGTGACAGATTGGCATCAGAGCTAAGGTTATAGCGAACTAGGATGTATCATAGACCCTAAACTATAACCACATCATCATAGCATCTCATCATTACATCATAAGTGCATATTCATTGTTTTAGGTGATTTCACTGTACGGATTATTCATTTCATTTCATTTTACCTTAATTATTATAGAGATATGTCTTCAGACCCGAACATTGTCATACTTTACTCTGTCTCAGACTCTGATGTTGAGGGCTCTATGTCTTCCACTGCTGTTTCACCACCCATTCCTCCAGTACTTGTGTTCCACTTTTGGCATCAGGTGAGGATACTGAGCCTTTTGAGGAGGAAGAGATTGCTCCTACTCCTCATATCTCTCCCATTGCACCACTTGATGTTACCCGTGTACCTACTGATATATCATCTCCCACTACTTCCATTTCCTCAGAACCAAAACTTATGTTCCCTCGTAGCAAAACAACCATAGGTGCTAGGAAGAGCGTACGCACTACTACCTCTACTTTTAGGATTCCTACTGTTCCTACATTACCTACACCACCAGCTATGCCCACTACTACTTCTATATCTACTTCACTTTTGCCGCTCAGGAAGCGTGCAAGGTTTACTACCCCAGCTTCACCTACTACTGAGACTTCTGACCTTCCACCACCACTAGTATACCATATAGGTGAGAGTTCGAGAGCAACTGCTGCTAGAGGGCCTACAGCTTTTACTTTAGATGATCAGTTAGGGGCTCAACAGGAGCAGGTTGATAGTTTGGGTTATAGGGTAGATGAGATTATCACTACTCGACTTGAGGAGGTCGAGGAGCAGGTTGAGGGATTGATCTTAGGCAGGGTTAGCATTGACGTATCTTATCATGGACTTGAGGCACGACAGGAGGGACACCAGGAGCTGATTGATCAGCTTAGGGATGAGCTACCTGAGATACGAGATAGAGCTCAGATGACACAGGAGGCTCAGGGAGAGCAGGCACACCAGTTGGCAGTAGCTCAGGAGAGGATGACAGCTGCAGAGACCAGGGAGGCTGCCCTCCAGCTCCGAGTTGAGCACTTGGAGGAGATTGTTGTTGCAATGGATCGTGAGATTCGCCGCCTTAGGGGAGGACCTGGAGGATCTGGAGCACCTGGAGGTTCTAGAGCACCCGGAGGAGCCTAGGCATAGACTTGTATTGTATTAGCTTTTACTATTTTCCTAGTCCCGAGGTGTGGGACATAGTTCAAGAACGTGTAGTCTTTTGGTTGTTGTACAAACAAATGTATCAAGTATGATTCTACTATGTTGGAATGGTTATGCTATATATATATCGGTCCATGTAGGCCGAAATTTTTATGTATTATATTCATGTGTTGTGATTATATTTATGATGTTTCGTGGTTGCTCTTTATTGTTATCGTATTTATACTTGTTGTGGTTATATCTATACATGTCGTGGTTGTATTCATACAGGTTGTGGTTGTACTCGTACATGTCGTGGTTGTATTTATACTTGTTGTGGTTGTATATATACATGTTGTGGGTGTATACTTTTGGTACGATGACTATTTCTATTATGATTTTCTCATGGTTGTTGTCCATTATGATTTATCAGAAGTATGGCGCCAAGGAAAGGAAAGGCTACACCAGAAACGCCTGCTATGACTCAAGCCGCTATCCGCAAGTTGGTCATGGATAGTATAGCAGAAGCTCTGGAGACTGAGAGAGCTGAGGTTGCTGCTAGGGCTGCTGAGATTGCTCCTAATACTGGGGCGGTTGAACCACCCACTACTAGGCGTGAATGCACTTGGAAGGATTTCAAGATTAGTGATCCCGTTAAGTTTAAGGGCACTGAGGGAGCAGTTGCTTTGATCCGCTGGTTTGAAAAGACTAAGAATGTATTCCTCATGTGTAGTTGTCCTGATGTCAGCAAGGTAAAATTTGCTACAGGTATGCTTCTGGATGAAGCTATGTCATGGTGGAATTCTCATGCTCAACCTATTGGTATGGAGAATGCCTACAAGCTCACTTGGGATCAATTCAAGAAGCTGATGACTAAGTTTTACCCTCGTACTGAGGTGAAGAAATTGGAGACCGAATTCTATGAGCTGGTAACAAAAGGTGATGACATCGAGACCTACATCAGGAGGTTTCAGGAGTTGGCTGCACTATGTCCAACTATGGTTCCTGACAATGAGAAAAAGATGGAGAATTTCACTGGTGGACTGCCTGAAAGCATCCGAGGGGATGTGATGTCTTTCGATCCGCAATCAATGGAAGAAGCTATTCGTATAACTCAGAAACTTATGGTTCAGGTGGTAAAGGGTAAGTCTGCTGTCAACAACAACAATAACCGTTCAAACAACACCAACTACAACAACAACTATAACAACAATCGAAACCGCAACTATCCCAATAACTAAAACAACAACCCAAACAATAACAACAACAACAACAACAAGAGGAGGTTTGACTACAACCAAGGTGGAAATGCTATTCAGCCAGCACCTAAGAGACAGGAAGTGGCAAAGGCCTATGCTGCAGGGCCGACTGAAGGGAAAGGATATGCGGGTAATCTACCCAAGTGTGATAAGTGTCAGAAGCATCATAACCCAGGACGTTGCCCAGATTTATGTGGCAACTGCAAGAAGGTTGGTCACCACGCCAAAGATTGCAGGTTTCCAATCTTGGGTGACAATCAGAAACCACCAGTAACATGTTTTGGCTGCGGAGAAATTGGACACTATAGGAGTGAGTGCCCAAAGAAGAAGAATCAAGGAACTGGAAACCAATGTGGAGTGGCTCGAGGAAGAGCTTATGTTATGGGAGGAGAAGATGCCCGAGAGGACCCGAATGTTGTTGCGGGTACGTTCCTCGTTAATAATCGTTATGCATCCATTTTATTTGATTCAGGAGCGGATAGAAGTTTTGTTTCTATTGCATTTGCACCTTTACTTAACATAGAACCAACCACCTTAGACATTCCCTACATTGTTGAACTAGCCGATGGGTCTTTAGTTAACACCAACACCGTTGTCCGTGGTTGCACAATCAATTTCCTAAACCATCCATTCAATATAGAACTTATGCCCGTAGAACTTGGAAGTTTCGACGTTGTTATCGGTATGGATTGGTTGTCTCGACACCGTGCAAGAATTATTTGTGATGAGAAAGTGGTTCACCTTCCTTATAGTGATGAAACTTTAATTGTTCGCGGAGAGCGAAGTGGAACTAGACTCAGTATTATATCGTGCATTAAAACCGAGAAGTACATAAAGAAGGGTTGTTATGCATTCTTGGCTCACATCACGGAGAAGAAGTCGGATGAGAAACGACTTGAAGATGTGCCAATTGTTAAGGAATTTCCAGAAGTTTTTCCGGAAGAATTGCCAAGACTTCCGCCTACACGCCAAGTTGAATTTCAAATTGAATTAGTGCCAGGAGCTGCACCAATTGCGCGAGCACCGTATCGACTTACACCTTATGAGATGCAAGAATTGTCGAACCAATTACAAGAACTTTTGGAAAAAGGGTTCATTAGACCGAGTTCCTCGCCTTGGGGAGCACCAGTTTTGTTTGTGAAGAAGAAAGACGGATCTTTCAGAATGTGCATCGACTATCGTGAGCTGAACAAGTTAACGGTGAAGAATCGTTATCCACTCCCTAGGATCGACGACTTGTTCGATCAGTTACAAGGTTCCTGTTTTTATTCCAAGATTGATTTAAGATCCGGTTACCATCAACTTAGAGTTCGGGAAGAGAATATCCCGAAGACGGCATTTAGAACACATTATGGTCATTATGAGTTTCAAGTAATGCCTTTCGGATTAAC
This sequence comes from Artemisia argyi, assembly GCA_030686995.1. NCBI lineage: Eukaryota > Viridiplantae > Streptophyta > Magnoliopsida > Asterales > Asteraceae > Artemisia > Artemisia argyi. Next base: position 63,542,488 of record CM060685.1, read on the forward strand.
CAACGCACCTGCGGTATTCATGGACCTCATGAATAGAGTGTGCAAAACGTATCTTGATAAGTTTGCGATCGTATTCATTGACGATATCTTGATTTATTCCAAGAGTAAGGAAGAGCACGAAGAACACCTCAAAACAATTCTGGAACTACTCAAGAAGGAGCAATTGTATGCCAAATTTTCAAAGTGTGATTTTTGGGTACAAAGAGTTCAATTTCTTGGCCATGTCATTGATAGCCAAGGATTACAAGTCGACCCAGCAAAGATCGAGGCAGTGAAGGATTGGGCTACGCCCAAGTCTCCTACGGAAATTCATCAATTCCTAGGACTTGCAGGATATTACAGAAGGTTCATTGAAGGGTTTTCTAAGATAGCGAAGTCGCTGACTAAGCTGACACAAAAGAATCAAAAGTACGAATGGGGAGAGAAGCAAGAATCTGCATTTCAGTTATTGAAGCAGAAGCTTTGTAGTGCACCGATTTTGTCACTACCAGAAGGTATTAAGAACTTTGTGGTATATTGCGATGCTTCGCATAAAGGACTTGGAGCTGTGCTAATGCAAAACGAGAAGGTGATAGCGTATGCATCTAGACAGCTTAAGACACACGAGAAGAATTACATTACATACGACTTGGAGTTGGGTGCTGTAGTTTTTGCACTCAAGATTTGGAGACACTATCTTTATGGTACCAAGTGCGTAGTTTTTACCGACCACAAGAGTTTACAACATATACTTGATCAGAAGGAACTTAATATGAGACAACGTCGTTGGCTAGAATTGCTGAGTGATTACGATTGTGAAATCCGATATCACCCTGGAAAAGCAAATGTTGTAGCAGATGCACTTAGCCAAAAAGAACGACTCAAACCTTTGAGAGTCAGGTCATTGGGAATGACTATCATTTCACCATTACCATCAAAAATTCTAGCAGCTCAGATTGAGGCTCTCAAGGAAGAAAATCAACCACAGGAGAAACTTTATGGTATGCCAGAGGACAAAAATGGCTTTGTGAAGAGAGCAGATGGAGTGTTATGCTTCAAGGATCGAAGTTGGATACCACTCTATGGTGGAGTACGAGAATTGATTATGCATGAATCACACAAGTCGAAGTACTCTATTCACCCAGGTTCTGACAAGATGTATCAGGATCTCAAAAAGCTTTATAGGTGGCCGAACATGAAAGTAGAAATAGCTACGTATGTCAGCAAATGCCTTACTTGTGCTAAAGTGAAAGCTGAGTACCAGAAACAGTCAGGACTACTTCAACAACCAGAAATTCCGCAATGGAAGTGGGAGCGTATTACAATGGACTTTGTCACTAAACTTCCCAAGACGTCAGGAGGTTACGATGCTATTTTGGTAATTGTTGATCGTCTTACCAAATCAGCCCATTTTATACCCATTAGAGAGACTTATTCCATGGAACAACTTGCCAGACTTTATGTCAAGGAAATAGTCTCAAGACATGGAGCACCAATCTCCATTATTTTTGACAGAGATAGTTGCTTTACTTCAAACTTTTGGAAGTCATTACAAGATTCTTTTGGATCCAAGTTAGACATGAGCACTGCTTACCATCCTCAGACCGATGGTCAGAGTGAGAGAACTATTCAGACACTTGAGGACATGCTGCGAGCATGTGTGATTGACTTTGGAAATGGTTGGGCTAACCATTTGCCGTTGATCGAGTTTTCTTATAATAACAGCTACCATTCAAGCATAAAAGCAGCACCATTCGAGGCACTTTATGGTCGTAAGTGTCGATCTCCAGTTTGTTGGGCCGAAGTCGGTGATGTACAATGTACTGGCCCGGAGATGGTTCGAGAAACAACAGAAAAGATAATCCAAATTCGAGAAAGACTTGAAACAACTAGAAGTAGACAGAAAAGCTACGCGGATGTTCGACGCAAACCATTGGAATTCCAGGTCGGAGACAAAGTCATGTTGAAAGTCTCGCCTTGGAAGGGCATGATACGATTCGGGAAACGCGGGAAGTTGAACCCGAGATACATTGGTCCATTTAAGATACATGAAAGGATTGGTCCAGTAGCTTACAAGATTGAACTTCCATCAGAACTCAGCAACGTACATAACATGTTTCATGTCTCAAACCTTAAGAAATGCCTTTCGGACGAGTCTTCCGTTATACCATTAGAAAAAATTCAACTAGATGACAAGCTTAACTTTGTGGAACAACCAGTTGAGATCATGGACCGAGAGGTCAAACAGTTGAAGCAGAGTCGAATTCTGATCGTGAAGGTTCGCTGGAATTCTCGAAGAGGACCCGAGTTTACTTGGGAACGACAAGACCAAATGCGACGCAAGTATCCACATCTTTTCACCAAACCTATTACCGAGACCAACACTAGCTGAATTCAGGGACTGAATTCCTTTTTGGGTGGGTGACTATCACACCTCACAATTTCAGGTCATTTTTCCAAACCTCAACATCTTACTATTCACCAATTACTATTCATTGATCACTATTCATCATTTTACTATTCATTATTTTTGAGGTCAGTTTGATATTCTGAGAAGCATTCAAAAATTTTACTATTCACCAAACACTATTCATTTCCGGAAAGAAAATACTATTCACGTGCATTGCTCATTTCATCGTAAATTTAGTTTACGAGTACTTAAATTCGCGTAACCGTATTGGTTCAGGTGCGAATTCATGCATTATCATTTAGGGCTGAGCATCGGGCCGGATCCCGACCCGTCCCGACCCGACCTGCCAATTCCCGATACCGACAGAAGCAAAAAAACCATTCCGATACCGATACCGACAGAAGTCGGGTCGGTTCGGTTTTAGTCGGGCTCATTCGGTCGGTTTGTCGGGTATAAGCATCCCAGCCCGAAAACACATTCACAGCCATCATAATATCCGCCACCTTCATCTCTTTCTCTCACCTAACTCATACATCCAGATCTAAAGTCATCTCAATAACGAATCCATCTCATCTCAGCATATCACAATCAAGAATAAGGCTTATATCTCCTTCAACATACAAGCACTAACAACAACAATCGCAATCACAAACACCAGTCGTCTTCCATGGTTAAATTAAAAACTGTTCAAGCACAATACAAGGCTTCAAGGTCTCGTAAAAGAGGTCTAAGGTAGGCTTAATTGATGATTTCGGTTTCATTTTGTTGTTTGGTTTTGAACGAATCAAAGATAGATGATTTCGTGTTTTTGAGACCTTCGGTGTTTATGACTTGTGTTTCTGTTTTTGAGATTGAAATTGATAAGAACAAAGGAGGAGACGTATTTTTTTACTAACCCAATTAATAAATCGGGCTGACGGGCTTATCTCGGGCTATTGTCGGGTTTTAACCCGATACCGACCCGATACCGAAACTATGAAAATGTAAAACCGACTCCCGACCCGAAATATGTCGGTTCGGGATCGAGTGGTATTCGGTCGGGCGGTTTTGTCGGGCTTATCGGGGTTCGGTTGGTTTTGCTCAGCCCTATTATCATTAGGGACATTTCATACGGACTAGAAATAGTCTACATATCATCATAATAGCATTTGCATACTATACCACTCGTAGAATATTCATATTAATATTTTTGGTATATTTAACGTTTTACGTATAATTATTTTGATTAAACGTTAACCCGCGATTAATAAATATAACTAACATCTCTAAAAATCCCCACGATGGTTCCGATTATTTTTAAACTCCTTACAACGTCATAAAAATTTATAAAATTCATTTACCCGGTATTTTGGGAATTTATTAAATTTATAACGTAAGTTTAATATAATTACAACGGTTTTCGTGAAAACTAAACGATAATTATCCAAACGCTCAATTTTTGTACCCAACATATTTTTAACATTTTTATGACTTTATTAAGTCCCGGCTAACTTCGTTAAAATTTATTTCTCGCAAACCCGACACCCGATTATAACTAAAACTAACTAAGTTAAACAACTAATACTTACACCAAACCTCCACTACCACTCCTAATTAAATCATAACTAATTTTTATCTTTTTCTTCCTTTGAAAAACCGGCCAAGCCCTCCCTGTAACACCCCCAAATTTGGGATACGTAGCGGAATGAAAGCTGGGTGTTACTCGACGGCACAACAGTTATAATAATAGGACAACAATCTCTAATTGAGTTGTTTTAGAAATTTTATTATTCAAATATCAGAGTTTACAAAATGAAGACCCAATAGCTTTACAATTTGTCCAATAATTTATCAAAGAATAATAAAATCTTAGCCTTCCTTCCGTATCCATGCCCTTCCATGCCATCCTTGCTTCTTATGGACCTGAGATAAACATGCTAAAAAGTCAACACAACGGTTGAGTGAATCCACAGTGTTTATGAATGAGTAATAGTTTGAACACAAGTTAAATAGTTATAAAACAACGTATTGCAGCGTAGCATATTGCACTAAGTCTCATGACACGCAAACCTTAACAACGTGTGGACATTATTGTAATGAGCTATAATGTAAAGTTACCGACATTATAATAATAATGTAGGTAATAATGCCCTCGAGCAGGAACTTGCCAACTTCCCGGTTTTACTTCAAATATAGTACATTTGGTTACCTATCCAGCTAATACAAATAGGGACGTCAATTCCAATAGATCTATTCACTATATTCGCGTTCACTCGCAAGTGATTAATGGCTCATGATATGAGGGTCTTTTAGTGGCAACACAGCTAACTTAGGCAATACCAGATCAGGATAGCATACAGAAAAATACTTGTGTTCGGTTTGTAGCATGTATCTCCCCACAAGTTTGAAAAACAGTATAAAAGTAGTGGGACTATGAACTCACCTCGGTAGTATGGATGGAAAACAAAGTTAAATGAAGTTGATAAACGTCTCCGGCTTGAAACCTGAGTTATTAGATTAAGTTCTCAGTAATTGTTGCTGATTATATTAGTTTTTGAATGTTCGTTTCGTTTTAGTTTAATGGTTAAATATTTTATTGAACCAATATGTAGTTTCAAAAGTATTATTTTATTATATTTTCTTATCTGTAAGATTTGGTTCTGTCCGTTCGTTAAATGGATACTCGTTTAGTTAAGGTACAAAACATGTTTTAGGTTTACTTTCCAAACCCTAATAATAATAATAATATTAAATAATTAATTAGGGTTTATATATATTTTCATTTTAAACCCTCAAGTTTCTAAAGTTGGCAACTTTTATCCTTGAACTATATAAAAATGACAACTTTTACCCCTGAACTTTGGTTAAATGACACTTTCTACCCTTAAGTTTCAAAATGGACAGTTTTTACCCCTTAGGGATTTCCCGATTACACAACAAGTCCAACAATAGAAATATTTTAGAGTTTTGGCATAATTGATCCTTGTGTTTAACCCCCGATCCCACTCGAAATCCTTTTAATCAAAAACAATTCATGTCTTGCGTTTTACCTCGAAACTTTTTACGAGTCCTTTTCTAAAATGTTTATAAGTGTTATAGAAGTATTCTTGTGAAATATTATGGCCTGATTTGATCCCACGATCTCAGAATAAATAACAGAAACTTGCGATCCAATATATACTCGACACAGAAAAACACCAATTTTAAACGCCCCGTTCTCCCTCGTTTCTCAATGAAATTGGCTGATTCTTTTTCCTATGTTTAGACCTTCTAGTGTACTTTAACCATGTCGAAAACTAGAGTTTTAGAACCATGTTTGATACACGAAATTTGGGTCTAAAATTCCATATCTGTTGCTGCCTTTGTTTTTAAATCTGTTCTGAAATTAATTAAAAACACCCTTTGTTATGCGTTTTCATGACTCGAGGTCTAAAGAAGTTTTGAAGAAAACGTCGTTCCGGAGAACTTTCATGTTTTAAGTTTTTGACGAAACGGACCAGAAAGACCTCGTTTTGCGTGATTCTGCCTGCTGTAACAGTAGGCATTTTAGTTTTTATATAACTTCAAATCGACATAACTTTTGACTCGTTTGTCCGTTTTAAGTGATTCAAAAGCCTAGATTCTCGTTTTTATTTCTCCCAACTGATAGTTAAGTTTATATATGCTCATACAATTTAGAGTATAATAGAGAGGGTGTCTATTTGCTCGTTGTATCAGAAAGAAACAGAAACAAGTATGTTACCAGGTTGTTTGTTTTAGCTTCGACAGGAAAAGAAAGAAAGGCTTTTGACCTATGACATGTACTAAGGGTTTTATTACCGGTAAGTTTAAGTCTAGTGGAAGAGTATAAAAGAGTTGAAAAAGAGTGAGGGTACTTACTTGATTTAGGTTCGATTATATGGACGTTTTTGGACATGAGGACTTGAAAACTTGTACACTACTACTCCTTTCTATCTTGGGCTGCTACTACCCTTCCTTGGCTTCTCCTAGACCTCAACTATCAGTAGCTATTTGATGGTGTGTGAGTTTGGTGTATTTCGAATTATAATGAAGTAGAAATGAAGAATGTGGTTTGAATTATATAGGCTAGAGTTTTAGGAAACAAGATGAGGTGTATGAAAGATGTTCCTAAGCTGGTTAGGTAATTCGAATGGATTAAAGGAAGACACACATGTGTATACTTGTTCATGTTATAGCCATATGATTAGTATTTGTATGTTGTATTTGTTTTATGGTTCGAAAAGAGTACCACATGGAGGGTTTTAGTATATAGAAAGGTGGTATAATTCTAACCATGCAAACTTACTAATCTTTAACTTAGGTAAAAATTTCTAGGGAGACATGATGATGCATTCTATTCCCTGGTTTGCCCATTGTAACAAAGGGAGTAATAATATGGTGTGGTAAGTTTGTAGCCATGAAATCTAACTAACCATGGAAAATTTCTAGAACAAGAAGATGTGGTTCGACCCTACACCAAAGGTTTTGCCTACTTAATTTGACCACAAGTAAAATCTAAGGGACATGTTGATGTGGAAACTTATGGAGCCTAGGAGATGTCGTGTGGTGTAGGAAGTTTTACAAGTAATAAGCTAAAACAATTTTGATCTTGGTTCGAATGGTTTAAAAGGTGGCTATGTGTCGCAAGTTTTGGCCAAGGGTAGGAGAAGGTGACAAGGTGAAGAGTTGTGGTGACGTCGGTTCTTGGAGTCCCAGTTTTATAAATTATGGAAATGACTGCTAGGAGACATGGTGATGAATAAGGTGCTAGCAAGGAGTGGTGAGCAAATGATTTATATGGTAAAATATATGTTACGTACATTGCTACCTAGTTCTAATGACAAATCATGAGATGTTTTCTAATTGTATAATCTTGTATATATATAACCTTATAGAAAATTTACAAATGCATGTGGCCACGTATTGAGCATTGATACAAAAGGAAATTTTATCTTGTAATCTTAAAATGGTTTAGATGCTAGTATGTAGTTTGATCCTGGTAATTACTAGTGTTAATCTTTTAAATCACGAAACTTAAAATCGGGTGACATAAAAATATAGAGTTTATAAAAATGTTAAAAGTTATCAACATACTCAAATTTTATATTTAAAATGGGTCGTGGGTAATCGGAGTGTTTAAATGTTATTTAATCTAAAAATTTATAGTGATAATAAATAAAAGTTAATTGTTAATTTAATAACCGAAAAAGTTTCGTTAAAACTCTAAATGGCTAATGTTTAGTTTGAACGTTTAATAATTATATATTAACGTAAAATTATAACGTGGTAAATATAAATTGAAACCTTTGATACTTGACATATAAAAATATTTATTCAAAACAAAACTAAATGAATGAGTTTATTTAGAATATGAGTTACGTTATGATAATGTTTAAATAAAAAAAAATTAGACGTGAAAAATGGTTAAGTATTAATTTAATTTAAGTGGAAATTTACCGGTGGTTACACCCCCCCCCCTCCCTTTTAACCCCTACCATTAATTCTTTTTAACCTTTCTAAAATCACTAGAAAATATCTAAAAACCTACAAACACTTTCACACTTATAATTTTAGAATCAAAAATTGCTCTTTTCTCTCTTTTCTCTCTCAAAACCCACGGCCAAGACCAAACACAAGCAAGAACCAAGAATTTTTCCAAGATCAAGCTCAAAACTAGTTCACTTTGTTATCCTTGTTAGGGTTTTGCAATATAAACTCAAGGATCCTTAGATTTTCATCATCCAAGCTTAATAATCATTCAAAGTAAGTTTACAAAATTTATTTTCATCATTTCTTCAAGTTATCCTTATGATCATGTGATTTCTATACATGATTTCATGCATATGTTAGTTTATACCACTCATTATATATACTTATGTCTTTGAAACCCTAGAATGGAAACCCTTGTTAGATCTAGTTGCTTGATGTTGTTTAAGAACCCATGACACCCTAAAAGGGTGTATGGTAGGAATAGACTAGATTTGTGGTGATTGGAAGTGATTTGGATGGATTAGAAACTAGTTTAGAACATTAGAAATGGATTTGGAACATGTTTACAAACCTACTGTCCCAAAATAGAAATTCTGGAAAACTCAGGAGCTCAGGGGAGATTTTCAACCAAATATTTAGAAAAGACTTTCAAAAACGAAGCCGTAGGCGAAAGAACGGACTAAAACGGGTTTATAACGAAGGATATATGATTTTTGCAAGTTTAATGATGAAAACTATTTTTCTGAAAATTATATGCTGTTGGACTATTTTTGGTGGACTAACCGAGGCGTTAGACGTAAACTAGAGAAGCCGAGTTATCAAAAATATATTAGTATATACTAAGACGAATCCGTGGATATAAAGAACGAAGAAAATGAACTTATAACGACAAAGATATTCATGTTTCAATATCGGCAAAACTATATATAAATTGACTGCTTTCCAACTAGAAATAATAATAATACTACTTCTACGTACTAAATCCTAGATTTTCTAAAAATACTACCAAAGTGCCAAATTTATAACTAATGAAGTAATAGTGATTACAAGTTTATTTTTACGACTATTAGACATTACTTCAAGGTTTTCAAGACGAAGATTATAACACTAACATTTTATATACGATATACTACGACAAGTTTTTACAAGTCTAGTTAAGACTTATTTTTCTCAAGTATGGAATATATTTTACTATGACTATAACTAGTATTTTCAAGTTATAAGTGGTATAGGTATCATGTGCATGCATATTCTCTATATCATTTCATGATCTAAATTAGATCATTATCATTCAGCATAGGTTGCGGTTGATTTCGTTCCTTGTTGTCCTTATCATTTCATCTCATTGTATCATCACTTCGAGGTGAGTTTTCATAGCCCCGTTTTTAATACAATATTTTGATTTCAAATCCCACGGGGGAGAATACATTGCATCACTTATTTTTTCTGTACATGCCTAAGTATTAAATTCCTTACATTGCTTAAGTTGCCTTATTACCACGTCTTGACAAGTCCCCTTTATTATCATGGACCGTTAATTAAAGTACGAGCGAGAGTGAGTGAATAGATCTATTGAGGGTGACTCCTCCATCCGTGTTTGGGTTGCTCCAATGGAATTACAGATGCATTTCATGTCTAATATATTAGAGTGTCTGGTAAACACTCATTTAGGGCCAAGTAACTATCTCTAGCTTCAGGGTCATGAGCTTAAGAGTCAATGTAGCTTTCTTTATGACATTTTTGTCACTTTACTTTACTTATGGCTAATGTACATCCGGTTTAACTTATAAACCTATGATTTAGCAATGTATTTTCAGGTAACTAAGGTTTATCCCTCTTGGCATGCATGGAGTCATTCTAGTGAGTAGCAAGGATGACGCGTCTCATTTTGGATTTTCATGCACTTATATATTATCGTTTGATTGTACCAAACTTATTTCCTCAAACTTTTCTATACTTTGGGACCTATGTTTTGTAACTCTGAATGTTTTTAAATAAATCAAACGATGTATTTTCCAAACGACACTTTAGATCGTTCAATATAACTGTAACTGTGGTGCTATGACCGTCACCCCCAGGTATTCCATCCCGCTGCCATTCAGGTATTTTGGGGGTGTGACAGTAAAGATATCTCAAATCCGTTGATGGCTTGCAATTTGCCCAAAATTGTATGGTATATCAACTCGCAATATCCAAAAAAGTGAATGAGTTGGCTAGCCAGCAAGATTATGGCTTGTGGTAAAGGCAGTGGAAAAACCATAATTGGTAATCAGCTCACCAAGATGTTGACTTTGTCCATCAAGAGTTGGCTAGTCTAGAAGCAAACAGCTTTTGGTAAAGACAAATCAAATCCGTTGACAGCTGGTAGTTTGCTCAAAATCACATGGTTATCAAGTGGACCATAGTTCTTACTTGAACTGATACATTTGGCTACTCCAGAAGTAATGACTTTTGGTAAAGAGTTTCGAATCCATTAAGTTTTTCTCAAAAGATTGCTAGGGACTAGCAATGTTTTAGTGTGGGGGATTGATGAGTGCTCAAACTCTCATCATTTTTACATATTCTGAGCTGCCAAAACATCTAAAAACACTCAAAATTGCATCAAAATAATGAAAATATCCCAGGAATGTGTTTTATATGTTTCAGATGCAAAATAATTAAAAACAGATGAAAAATGAACAAAGTTTGCATAATTGGCAGTTTCAGTCCCTCATCTTTCAAAAGTTGTCAAATCTAGTCCCTGGTTATTCTAAAAACTTGAAAAAGTCAACAAAGGTCCTTTTAAATCACAAAATGACATATTTATTCCTTTGGTACAAAGTTTCACAAAATTGCAAGTTTAGTCCTTGAACTTTGAAAATTGACAAAAATGGTCCCTGGGATATTAAAACTTTGAGAAAAACAAATTTTGTCCTTGTACTTCTCATTTATGGCAGGAATGGTCCTTGGTTGCAAAGTTTGGTGAAATTATAGATTTGGTCCCTGAAGTTTGCAAAGTTGGCAGATTTGTTCCTTGGGAAATTTAAAAATGGAAAAATCATCTAAGGTCCATGTACTGTTCATCACTTGGCAGAAAATACCCTTGTGAAACACTTAGGGAAAATTAAAAAACCACACCCCAAGAATGCATAAATTACAAAATTGGTCCTTATGATAATACAATACAAAACCGGACCCTTAATAATAATAAATCCCAAATACCAAGTCCAATCCAACACAAAAGCCCACCCACTTCCTTTATCCTGGCCCAAATAAACAAAAGCCCACCCAAACACCCCTTTGATATATTCCCAGGGTCAACCTTTGAACCTGTGGTCAAACCAGTCAAACAAACACCACCCTTTCCCTCCTCACCCAATACAATTGATGAGGTGAAAAATGAACCACTTTTAGGGGGTCATTTAAGCCCAGAATTGAATTTATTTGATCAAATATTGCCTTAAATCGTTCCTTTTGTGATTTTAGGTACTTTGGGAGTGAAATCTGGAAAAGGAAGCAATTCGGACGTTTTTGGAGCATAAAAGTGAAGAAAACGCCAAAGACTTAATTTTCCATGCTGGGAACAGTGTTTGACGGCATCAAGAGGAATTGCATGACGGCATCAAGAGTAAAGTCCATGACGACCCAGTACAAACATGAAGGCGTCACAAGTAGAGAGTCAAGAGTTAAATGCGTGACGGCCTGCAAAAGAGGACTACATGACGGCGTCAGATGTTGATCAAGGCAGTCCGAGGAATTATTTGGCGGCGAGATGACGGCGTCACACCTTTGTTCTTGACGCCGTCAGCCTCTAAAATCTATATATAGTTTTCTAATTTTCATTCATTAGAGAGGAACAAGTTTGGAGAAACCCTAAGGCCGAACCATATACTTATTTTACAGCTTTTTCAAGGGTTTTCAGCCCTTGAACCCTTACATGTGTAATTGAGATAAGTATTCTTTTAATTCAATCAATATGTCTATGTGTTGGTTGTCTATATCTTGTGCTTGTCTTGATTCCACCATGTTAGGCTAGATCTATCTTGTGTTTGCTTAGATCTAATGAAACCTAGATGTTAATTATGTGTTGATTACTTGTTTATGGTTGTATTGGATGAATGATTTCAATGTTAGGCTTAAGAAAACTGGCAGATCTCCAATTGGTAACATGCTTGAACGTCTTAGGAAACATGAACCGATGTGTACTTGGTTTTATTGGTTGTATTTAATGCATGAGTAAATTCTAATGATCCCATGTTAGGAGCTTCTTAGCCGGCTCGACATAGGAGTGAAGTAGGCACTCATAGGATTGGGGAGTTAAGTACGCCACCCCATGAATGGTATTAAGGAATACAATCCGTCATCCCCGCAACTATAACAAGTAATTAACGTGTGAAAGATATCTAGGGAGTAGTGAAATCTAAGTAAACACATTTCTCCACTTATTGCTCACAACCTTAGTTTAATATAGTTTTAATTTCATTTTTAGTATTTTATTTTGATTGCATCTTAGTATTGGGTTAGTTGACTAGCAACTAATTCCTCCCAAATCCTTCAAACTCGAGATTTTTACTTGCATTCTAAAAAAATATAAAAATACAAAAAGAATCATCCATCATATCTAGACTTAATCTTTAGGTTTTCTAATCCTAGCGACACTATTCCTAGCTGAATGATCAATCCCCCGGTACTTGTCATTATACTATACTACATCGATCAGGTACACTGCCTGGTGGGGGTTGTAAGCTTCTCAAGATCCCTTGAGAGGTAAAGCTTGGTGCAACCCTACGCACATCAAGTTTTTGGCGCCGCAGCCCGGGGAATAGTTATTGTCTAGGTTAGAATCTCTTTTTATTAGGTCTACTTGCTAGATTCCTTTCTAGTAAGATTTTATTTTTATTTTTAGGTTTTCTTTAGTCTATCTTATTTCTTTGTGTTTTTGTTCGTAACCTTTCACCACCCGACATCATGGACGATGGGAACATCTTTGAACCCGTCATCCCACCACAACAAAACCCACCACTAGAACCTCTTAGGCCCCGAACCTTAGGAGAGTATTCCCGACCTTGCCACCAAGGCTACCGAAACACCATTGAGCTCACCGGAGCCAATGTGACCCCCTTGCGATCTGACACCATCCGGTTGGTGCAAAGCGGATGTGCATTCCATGGACTTCGTTCTGAAGATCCAAATCAACATCTCAAGGACTTCCTTAAAATCGTAGATTCCATAGACCTAGATGTTGCAACTAGAGAGACAACCCGATTACGCCTATTCCAATTCTCTCTACGTGATCAAGCTAGTCAATGGCTTGAGCGTTTAACCGCGGGATCCATCACCACATGGGATGATCTCACCACTCCTTTCCTTGCTCAATTTTTCCCACCGGGGAGAACTACCAAGCTTAGAAATGACATCTTGATGTTCCAACAATGTCAAAATGAATCTCTTTATGAAGCATGGACTCGTTTCAAGGACTTACTCCAAAAAGTCCCTCATCATGGCATAGATCTTCGGCTCCAAGTCCAAATCTTTTATGACCATATCGATCTCTCCACGAGGCGAGCCATTGACCAATCGGCCGGTGGTAAGCAACGTGATCTAAGTGCGGAACAATCATGGGAACTCATAGAAGATATTGCTCTCTATGACAACGAAAGTTGGAATGATCCCCGTGATTTGAACAAAACGGTCAAGGCAATATCTTTGCCTTCTAACAACTCTAGCACTCCCGACCGTAGGATCATGGAACTTGAGGACCAAGTCAAGTTTCTCATGAAATCTTACGAAGCTCCTAAGCCCTCAAGCCAAGTGAACAAAATCACTTCTTCATGCGAATTATGTAGTGGTCCCAATGACACTCGTGATTGTGTGGAACTCCCCGGAACAGCTTTTGTGGACTACGCATCCTCGCGTACCGACGAAGCGGGAGATAAGTGGTACACTTTCAAACCCGAGCCAAACCCTTATGGTGATTCATACAACCCCTCTTGGAAAAATCACCCAAACCTTAGGTGGAAACAAAATCAAGCTAATTCTTCCAATACGCCTAATCGTTACCAACCAAACGGTTCACCCTCCAACCGTACTTTCAACAACAATCCTTCTAACAACTATGGTAGTACCAACAATCTTGAAGGATTGATGTCTAAGTTCATGGCATCTCAAGAAGCTCGCATATCTAAGTTTGAAGCCGATTTCAAACAAAATAAAGCGAGATGACCACCAAAATTGACGCATTGTTGAAAGTTCTCAATGACCGAGAAATGGGAGCACTCCCAAGCGACACGGTCAAGAATCCGAAACTAAACGTTAATTCCATATCATCAGTTTCGTCACCCACTTCGTGTCCACAATACTACTCGGTTAAATCAACGAGCACGTGTTTCAAACAAAACCAAATTCTTCAAAAGGACCAATCAAGTAAAACACCCGATATAAAACCGGTCAAAAGCATAGTTGAAACACCTCTTACGCAAGACCTTGACGATGAATTCAAGGAACTTCACCTTGAACGCCCCGTCATTGATGTCTTAGCCCATGCTCCCTACTATAGTGCCCTCCTAGAAAAATATGAGAAGTTTAAACTAGGTAAAAATGGGACCGCCTTCGTTCAAAACAAGTTGCCTAAAAAGCTTGATGATCCAGGTATATTTGTTTTGCCTTGTAAGATAGGAAGATCCGAAGCTTTCGACACACTAGCCGATTTAGGGTCAAGCCTCAACTTGATTCCCTTATCCCTTTTCACCACTCTTAAGCTAGGAAAGTTAGAGGAGACAGAGGTGTTGATAGGTCTAGCGGATAGAAGTATTACCCATCTGGTTGGAATGATTAAGGATGTAGTTGTTCACGTAGGAAAGTTAACTATCTTAGCGGATTTCACGTCCTAGACATGGTTAGTGACACTACATGCCCATTATTGGTAGGGAGAGGATTTTTAGCAACCGCTAGTGCCATGATAGATTGTAAGGAGTCTAAGATAGCGGTAGGTGAAGGCGATACTTGGTCGGTATACGATGTTAAGAAGCATAGTTATGATTGTGATGATGAACCGACACCACATTGGGTAGAGATTAATAGGAGACCATCTAGATATGGACCTTGGATAGACAGGAACTTTATAGGACCTCAACGCCCATTCTATCTAGAAAAGGATTTCATTGAAAAGACACATTCGGTGGAACAACTCATAGCTAGAGATGAAGAGCTAGATCCTTTTGAGTTCTTGAGCGTAATGCCTATTAACATAGAGATGAACAAGTGGAAAAGAGAGGGAGACAAGTGTAAATGGAGGTGGGACAAGCCACCTAAAGAAGGTGACGGATCATGGCATATGAAGTTGACCTTGTATGATCCGGATGGAGAGAAGTTTGAAAGGTCATACCGTACTAAGAAAACCGATAGGAAGTTAAAGCCTAAGTTTGATCCCAAAGATGTCCTCAATGAGGAACTCACCCGTGTCACGTAGTAACCCATGACCTTGAGTCTAGCTACAAGACTCGTAAATAAAGAAAAACGCTTCTTAGGAGGCAACCCATGCTTTATGTGATTTTACTTTGTTTGTTTGTTATTTGCTTCCGTATGCATGCTTTATTTTTGTTGTTGGTAGATCATGTTTCTAAACTAAATAGTGGAAATACTTTACTTTGTTGTTTGGCCTAGTCTTAACTTCACCAAAAGGTATTTTTGCAAAAGATAAGTGTAAGGGGAAACCCCAAATATGTTTTTAAGAAACAAAACCGATCATGATTCTCCACAATATTAAGTGAACATGTATATTCGTATTTGTTAGAATCAAATGCTTGTATCGAGTCATAATGAAGTTTTGCAGGATTTTCCAGGAAGTAGGACCAAGTTTTTCCAGAAATTTTCCGGAAACTTAACATAAGAATTTCTGCAGGTCACTTCTGACGGCGTCATGAGTTTACTCTTGACGGCGTCATGGGTAAAAATCTGGAAATTTTACCGGTTTTGTTTTTCTAACGGAGTCTTAAAGTTTTTGTTGAATTATTAAGTTTTATAATCTCCAGGGAATCTGCAAACTTCATTCCACAAGCATTATATCTTACTTTGTTTTCTAAGATTTAGTAACTTATGTAGATTGCCACCGATTTTATGCGAGGTTGCCTTGTCTGTTTTCTCAGGATTTACAGGTTATGTATGACAAGAAGATGATTATTTTTCTGGAAGGGAAGCTTTGATTGTTCATTTTCTTGGAGGAAGATTTAACCTGGCCACCTTATTATCCATACCGAGCGAATCAGGGGAGTATTTGATTTCATTTGTTTTACTTATTTCACTTTTACATTCTTTACTTGAACATTGGGGACAATGTTCATCTTAAGTGTAAGGGAAGGGTAAAATGATGATACCTTACAAATACACTTTTGCTTGACTTTGTTTGTTTGATAGTAGATGTGTAATAAAACTATGAGAAATACTTGTTAGTGCAATTTTAGCGCCAAATTTAAAATTTTTTACAACATTTAGGAGTGAAACTTTAGCCATAGCAAGCGTCTCATGGATAGGAGATTGTATGACTAGCACATAACCGTACTATTCAGAAAAATTTTCCACCCAAATATGTGAGGTTCGTCTTTAGATTTGATAGGAAAAGCATTTACTATTAGTGCTTATGAGTGTACCGGTAGCATTTAGATTCTAGAACTTGCGTTAGTGATGCATCCCGAGACCGCTAGTGAGACTACATTCGTGTGGTAGGATTTACTACATGATAAGAGGCATTAGAATCACCCTTGTGTTAAACCCGTATCATAAATACTTGACCATTTAAGTCATATTACTTGGCTGGTTAAGTCAACTAATTTTTCCCACACCCTTAGCGTTGTACTCATTTTTAGTACACGAAACCCCTAGTACACCCCTCCGAGCCTATCTTTTCATTTATAACTTTAAGCATCTTACTTAAAGGAAGAATTTGTTACACCCCACTTAAATGTACACCCAAATCGCCTTAGCCTTCCGTGTATGCACTCATTTTTAGTGCATTATTGTTATTTGTTTAAACCCTAAGTTAACTATCTAATTGATTACATGGTTGCTAAGTCGAGTCATATCCTTGTACATATTGTTTTGGGACGAATGGGACTCGTGGGTAAAGTACTTATTTTATAGAGTAATGGGGAAGAACATAATTTATTACCCCCATATGTGCGTTAATCTTAAAAGTACTTCAAGTGTTTTGATTTTCTTAATTCGATTCATTAGATTAGTTTATTGTAAAGTATGTAAAAATTCAAGTGTAAGGGAAATTTCCATTCCCTATGATGTATTATTTTGGATGGTAGGGTAAGAGTGTATGTCAAAAAAAAAAAAAAAAAAAAAAAAAAAAAAAAAAAAAAATAGAAAAATCAAGAAAAAGAAAAAAAAATAGAAAAAGAAAAAACACACGGACTACCATCCCTTTTCATTCTATGTTTATTTTATGTTATTGCTATTTTTCATTTATTAGCTTAAGTCGAGTCTAGTCTTGGCTTAGCAACGCCATATTGTACATGTAATTAACCAAGATTGTTAACTCGCCACCAGTAAAGACTGCCTATATCCAACAAAACCGTGTATTTCATATCCCTACACCTAACGTTACAACCATTTAAAAGACCTCTTTGATAGTTTATCCTAGGTGCTTATGCCATGTGGTGGAGGTTTGATCCTTTCCCAAGCCTATGGTAATCTATTTTGCTATGACAGGTAGTGAGAGATATCTTCCGTTTCCTTATTGTAATTTATACTTTATTACACCCGAGAGATGTGAGTATCTAAACACTATTTGTGAGGTGCTAGTATATGACCTCCGTGCTTGTCTTTGGTCTTTAGTGAAACGATTATTTGTTGTAATTACTTTTATATTAGTGTTAAATGACCCCTAACTTGTATTTTGATTAGAATAAAAGCGCATTTGCTTGAGGACAAGCAAATCTCAAGTGTAAGGGTATATGATGAGGCGAAAAATGAAGCACTTTTAGGGGGTCATTTAAGCCCGGAATTGAATTTATTTGATCAAATATTGCCCTAAATCGTTCCTTTTGTGATTTTAGGTACTTTGGGAGTGAAATCTGGAAAAGGAAGCAATTCGGACGTTTTTAGAGCATAAAAGTGAAGAAAATGCCAAAGACTTAATTTTCCATGCTGGGAACAGTGTTTGACAGAGCCAAGAGGAATTGCATGACGGCGTCAAGAGTAAAGTCCATGACGACCCAGTACAAACATGAAGTCGTCACAAGTAGAGAGTCAAGAGTTAAATGCGTGACGGCCTGCAAAAGAGGACTACATGACGGCGTCAGATGTAGATCAAGGCAGTCCGAGGAATTATTTAGCGGCGAGATGACGGCATCACACCTTTGTTCTTGACGCCGTCAGCCTGTAAAATCTATATATAGTTTTCTAATTTTCATTCATTAGAGAGGAACAAGTTTGGAGAAACCCTAAGGCCGAACCATATACGTATTTTACAGCTTTTTCAAGGGTTTTCAGCCCTTGAACCCTTACATGTGTAATTGAGATAAGTATTCTTTTAATTCAATCAATATGTCTATGTGTTGGTTGTCTATATCTTGTGCTTGTCTTGATTCCACCATGTTAGGCTAGATCTATCTTGTGTTTGCTTAGATCTAATGAAACCTAGATGTTAATTATGTGTTGATTACTTGTTTATGGTTGTATTGGATGAATGATTTCAATGTTAGGCTTAAGAAAACTGGCAGATCTCCAATTGGTAACATGCTTGAACGTCTTAGGAAACATGAACCGATGTGTACTAGGTTTTATTGGTTGTATTTAATGCATGAGTAAATTCTAATGATCCCATGTTAGGAGCTTCTTAGCCGGCTCGACATAGGAGTGAAGTAGGCACTCATAGGATTGGGGAGTTAAGTACGCCACCCCATGAAGGGTATTAAGGAATACAATCCGTCATCCACGCAACTATAACAAGTAATTAACGTGTGAAAGATATCTAGGGAGTAGTGAAATCTAAGTAAACACATTTCTCCACTTATTGCTCACAACCTTAGTTTAATATAGTTTTAATTTCATTTTTAGTATTTTATTTTGATTGCATCTTAGTATTGGGTTAGTTGACTAGCAACTAATTCCTCCCAAATCCTTCAAACCTGAGATTTTTACTTGCTTTCTAAAAAAATATAAAAATACAAAAAGAATCATCCAACATCTCTAGACTTAATCTTTAGGTTTTCTAATCCTAGCGACACTATTCCTAGCTGAACGATCAATCCCCCGGTACTTGTCATTATACTATACTACATCGATCAGGTACACTGCCTGGTGGGGGTTGTAAGCTTCTCAAGATCCCTTGAGGGGTAAAACTTGGTGCAACCCTACGCACATCAACCACTCACAATACCGCCTGGTTTTCTTCCCCCACCACCCCACTTGCACGTCAATTCTCCACAGCCCAACCCACCATACACCTACCATCACCTCCACAATAAATGCACCCCCACCCCTTCAAGTAATCAGAAGCAATTTGCAAATTATATTTTGGCGCCAAAAACACGTGGAGGGCTGAGATGAGGCTACAATGATCCAATGGTTGTTATTATTGATGGGAAATACTCAGAAGGTGATCACAAACCCTAATCCTCTGCTATAAATAGAAGAGAAGATCAAGAGAAATGGTGTTAGCTTAATTTAGTAGAATTTTAAATCGTATAAGCAAGTTGCAAGTTTTTAGTTTGTAATTTAGCTCTCAAATCGTGTAATTTCTATTTTCGGTGTACTCTTAAGCTTTTCCTTTAATTAAAATCAAGTTTGATTTGATATCTCAGTTTGTTCAATTTGTACTTTTATTTTAAAATCCTTATTAAGTTGTATTGTAGTAATTGTAAGATCACATGGACTTTTAGGCTCACATAAGCTCCAAGAAAGCTTAATAAAGCTTTTAGAAACCATAAAACACTGCATAGTAATAAAAAAAATTAAAAAACACAAATAAGTCAACAAAAGTCAAAGTTTGCAGGTCAATTGTGATGAAAGCTGGAGCAGGGTGAATACTGGATGGCCTTGGGTTAGTGGTCTTGTGGAAGACCTATAGGATTGGTTTTGAGGTCCTTGGTTCATGGTGTTAGCAGGAATGCACATTGTAAGGTCTCAAACTCATTTCTGTGTACTCTACTGTAGCATTGCTTATTTCATTGGTTATTTAGCTTTTCTGTGTTTGTTTAGTGATAATTAGTTATACTATTGCTTAAAATCAGTAGCTTGTTTATTAGAAATCATAGTTGCTTAAATTTCACAATTTGGCAGTCAAATTAGTATAATTTGTAATCATGGTCATTTGTTGTTATTACTAGTGTTTAAGTGCTCATATAAGCTTAATAGATCATATTAAGTCATTTGGGATCAGTTTCATAAGCCCTAACACCCTCTGGTTTCAAAAATCGCAAATCAGTCAAATTTTAAGGTGTGTTTGGATCAGTGTGATCCGAAGTGTTATAGTGTATGTTTGTTGTTGTTTTCTGTTGATACATGTCCCTTAGGATCATATTGGCTCAAAACAACCATAATAACTAGGTCTTGTTCCATAAAAAGTCAAAATCACATTCCAATTGGCCTAATTAACCCTCTGTGTTGGATTTAGTGTGGCTTATGCCCCATTTCCATTCACTTGTGTGTGGTGTAGCTTAATTTAGTCTTAACTTAGCTTAATTAATCATTTTCAGTTAGTAGATCAAGATCAAAGTTCATCAAAGTCAACCTAAGATTGATATTCAAAAAGTCAAAAACATTCTTTTATGAGAAAACCAAAACTTAGGAGAATTTTTGTGATTTTTGTGATAGGTTTGGGACCCTGATCTTTTTAGAGCTTAATCTTTGTCACCTAGTCTTCAAAGTCCCACAATCAGCTTATTTTTTAGATTTTTCTACAAGCTTGTGCAAGGGCTTAATTTGACCTGCATGGCAAGTACATGCCCTGCACCAGGGTAATTGACCCAACTTCCTTAGCCATTTGTAACTCAACTAGTGGGACCCACCCTTAGCTTATTGGCTTTTTGGAAAGCCAAGCAACCCATTTTGATAGATCAGGGCTTATTTCACCCTTTAAAGCTTATTTGATAGGGCTGCTAGTCCCTTTAAGTTGACAAATTCCCTGAGTGTACACTGAGTAACTCAGTGTGTGACCCCAACTTTCATAGCCCACCCAGTGTTCATTAATAAGCCATAGGTCTAGCTTATTGGCTTATTTTGTAGCCTTCCAGTCCCTTTTCAAGTTTCAAGTTTTAATTTTGACCCCTGAGCTTATTTGTGGACCCCACAGAGGTCCAAAATCCTTGGGTTTGGCATGTTCAGGCCTTGTGAATGCTTAAGTGCTTATTTGTGGTATATAGCTTATTCTGAGTGCTTAATTCTTCCATTTTGCTTATTTCAAGTTTATAATCATCTGTGTATACCTAGTTTTTCAGTTCCTTGCTTTTTCAAACATTGAACAAGTCCTAATAAGCCATAATATCAACTGTTTAGGAATTGGGGGTGTACATAGCTTAGTTTTAAGCTATTCAAAAAGTGTTTTTGTAAAAGTTTCTTGTTTTTAGCTTATTTTCATCTGTCAAAAAGAAAAACCACCAAAAAACCAAATTTAAAATTAGTGATAGCTTCTATTTAATAGATTCTATCTTTTTAATTTTTTTTTAGCTTATTAATAAGCATTTCACCATTTTCATAATTTTTTTAATTTCCTGTCACCTTAAGGTATTTTCAATAATTTTCTTAGATTTTTATCTTTTAGTTTGATAATTATTAGAATTAAAAATAGTTTAATTAATTAATTAGATAATATTAGTAGTTAAATAGTTTTCTTAATTTTTAATTAACAACAGTAGGTTTTTATATTTTTCCTAGGTTCTATAAATCATTTAAGACTTTTAGAAAATAGTTTCTTAAATTATACTATTCATTTTTTAGTTTTCTTAATTAATTTAGTTAAATTAGATTTAAATTAATGATTAAGTAAATAATTAGTAAAATAGTCTAAATTTAATTTTTAGAAACTTTTTATAATTTTTTAGGATTCTTGTGATGGTTAATTAGTTTTTTAAATTTTTCTATAATTTTCTATGTCATTTTAGTATTTTTAGTAATTTAAATTAATTTAAATAGTTTAATTAATATAATTAGTATTTAATTAATAGATAACCCACAAAAAGACAAAAACATTTCTTTTTAATTTTTATACTTTCTTCAAGTTCATTTAGAGGTTTAGAAAATATTTTTGCAAGTTTTTAGTTTAATTTGTAGCCTTTGTCATTTTTAGTTTGATTTAAATTACTTTTTAAATAAGTTTTATTAATTAATTAGTATTTAAATATTAAAATAATCCTACTTTTCTCTGTCTGTAATCTGATTTCAAGTTGTGATTTTGTGCTTATATCTGTTATTGTTAATATTATTTCAAATTGTCCAAATACCAAATAACCAGTAGCATAATTACTTCTCAATCATCTTAGTTACTGACCTTAGTGCCACTCATTCCTAAAAACGTTTTCAAAGCACCATTGCAATCTCGCTGTGACATAACGACCCGGGGAAACACTATACTATCCACGGAGAATTGGACTGAGCTGTTTTTGACTTATTTGACCTTGGTCAATAATATCTGACGGTTTAGCCTCAATCACCGTGGCTTTGCCGTGACTTTGGTCATTGTTACCATTGTCTTGAGACTCATCCTTGGCCTTAGCCATGGTTGTGGTCTTGGCTTTAGGTCATTAGACCTCTTGGTTATAACTAACCATAACCATTATATGGTCATTTGGTCTTAAAAAGGGGCTGTTAAGAATTTGAAGAAAATATCACTCGTAAAGCGTTTTCAGGGCTCGAGCTCTATGAATCTAAACGAAAACGTCATTCCGGACAACTTTTGTGTTTTAACTTTTTGATGAATTGGAACAGAAGGGCCTCTTTCAAAAAGGTCAGCTGCTTAACAGCTTGTTTTGGCAGTTTCGGCGTTTTGGTTTTGCTAACTTCTTTTGGCCGTATCTTTTGACTCTTATACTCACTTTAGGTGGTTCAAATTGCTATATTTTCCTTGTAAAATCCTCTTTAACAGTAGGTAAGTGTCCAATATCATGGTTATACTATTTTGGTCGAAATTCATAATATATGTCACTAGCTTTCTTGTTTACTTAACATAAGTTAATATATAGTTTCCAAAACTTGTTTTAATAGTTTTTATACATCATGAGATCAATATAACAAGACATATATAGCATATAGAGCTTATGAAAACATAGTAAGGATGATGAGTATAAGTTTTCTTACAACTTTTGGCCTTGTAAAAGGGAAACATGAACTAGGACAAGAACTATACCCTTCAATCGAAAACCCTAGCTTCTAATCCTTCACCACAACTCTTGCAAACCCTTTCTAACCTTGATATAACCCTTGTGAAAAACCTTCTTAGCTCAGCCCTAGTACCCTTGTGTAGCTCCTAATTCAACTATGGAATCACCAAATAAACACTAGTTTCATGTAGAGAATAACTAGGCCTTGAACTTTGTTGTGTAACTTGTTGCTTGAAGATCAAAAATGAATGGTGATTGGTGGTTTGTGGTGTTCGGTTATGGAGGAAGGATAGAAAGAGATGAGAGTGTCTTCTTGACTTTTCTACTTGTGGTGAAGATTATGTAAGTAAATATCTAGGTATTATAACTTATGAAGACTTATGTTCTAAGTTACTACAGTTGTAATCATCTAAACTCATCAAGGCTTATCACAAGCCAACAAGGCTTGTGACTTAGCATAAAATTTCATTCTATGTCTATCTTGGATGACTAGATATGAGTTTTGATATTATCTTGCTTTTACGGAGGTAGTTTTGGTCCCGTTATTTGCTAACTGTAAGTCTATAAGTCACGAAACTTAAAACCTGGTATCTTAAAAATATGAAACTTATAAATATGATTTAACTTATTAATATAACCTATCTTAGCATATTTAATGAGTGATAAGTTCTATCGGGTTGCTTAAATGCTGTTAAAACTGAAAAAGCAGGTCTAAAACGCGTAATACGTAAAACGTACGAATATTGTATAAAATTGAGAAAAGTAAAATGTTACTTTTCTAATAGGATAATATTAATTTAAAATGACTTATAATGTCTAGACTGGGCTCAGTCTAGTGTCGGTTGACATTTAATGTCTTTTAGACATAAAACCGTAAGCCTAAAAATCAAGGAATGATTTATAAAATCAAGGAATGACTTTTGGTCAAAGGAGGAGGGAAAAATATGTTGACTTTTCCAAATAATGTGAAAACTCAAATCGTCTTAGAAATGTGGTGCAGGTATAAGCTAAGGTTACGGATAAGCAAAAGTGCTTAAAATGAAAGTTTTCTGTTTCTCACGGTCCAGGGTCTATTTGGTAACATTTTTCTTAGTCATGATTAATTCTCTAATTAATCATGAGTGTATCAAACATATATCTGATGCGGGGAAAATTAACGCGGTTGAGTTTCGTTGTGCGTAGGATTTTTGAATGGTGTTTTAACCTAAACGTGTATTTCCTTAATAACTTTCGCGAAAATGATCTGATGAGTGTTAAACTTTTATTTTGCCATGGAAATGATTTATCACACGAGAATATGAAATAAAAATTAAATTTCGGAAAATGAATAGTGAAAGTGAATAGTAAAAATGAATAGTGAAATTTTCGGGAATAGAAATTAACCTGAAAATGCGAATTGTTACACGGGTCGACCCGGGTTTGAAAACATTGGTTTTTGGTTACAAATGAACCAAACCGAATTAGGTAATCAGTATTTGGTTCGGTTATGCTTTGACAAATTATTTTACACGAACCAAATTGAACCGGACCATAACCCCAAGTTAGGCTACTAGCAGTGGTGACCTATATTGCATCATCTTTCCGGCTGTTACCTCAGCATTCTCTCTCCTCAACACATATTCACCCCTCTCATCACAGTGCAACCCATATCGCATCTTTTTTTTTTTTTTTTTTTTTTTAATTTTTTTAAACATTTTTTAACACAAACACAAATTTTATTAATAAAACATAAAATATTACATAAACGAAACGATACGAAATGAAAACCATTACAACTAAATAAAAAACTTAAACAACTAAAAATTAAACACGACAACACTTATTTAAACACTAATGATTTAGCTTATGGTGTTCCTTGATTTCGCCTTAAGTCGCATAAGTTCATCTCGTTGTCGTACGGGCAAATTTGGGTCGATTGCCGAATTGTAGAAAATCAAGTCTTGCTCCCGTTTGGTATTTCTCAGGAGTTCCTTTTGTTCCTCCTGGCATTCCAAGAGCTTTCGTTGATATTCCAATTTTTGTTCTTTGAGCGCTAGCTCTCGTTCCTTGAATTGTCTCCACGACTCATCACGCTCTTTACCTTTATCCTTCTTTGCCGGTCTTGATTTCCATAAGTCCGCTAGTTGCCCACTCATGAATGATTTTGATGTTTCACGAGAGGAGGAGGTGGATGATTTCCTCCTTGCTCTGTCACGACCTTGTGGTCGTGATTCTCTAGTACCATCCTCCGTTTCATCATCGTCATCATTCAAGTCTTGAAAATTCGGGGGGCCTTGTGTTGACCCCGACGTAGTTGTTGAACCCTTCACTTTCTTTCAACTGCCCGATTGGAAAAGCGGCATCTCATCCTTCCAAGCATCATGCCCCCTCAATACTTTCCAACACTCCACCATAGTAAAATCTTGACCGTAACGCGCACGATACTCCATAAGAGCTTTGGACATATCGTCAAGGTCATTCTCACCACTTCCATGCGTCCCCTTGACATTATCAATAATAGCACCAAAATTCGCAACTTGACAACGAATTCTAGTCTTCCATTTGGAAATGATCGAATTGTAGGTCCGGTCTGAATACCACTTTCTCCCAAAATTTGTGCCGATTCATAGAGTTTCCTTTTTTTTTTTTTCATTTTCCGAAACAAAGATGAAAGCTTTACAAAGAATGACCTCTTCTCGTCTTGACCATGGTTCAGCTTTTTTGGCCGGTTCGGGTTCTTTGCCTTTGCCTTTCGCCTTTGTAGCACGCGAAGGCTTCTTTGGCTTGACGGGTGATGTCTCTTCGATTTCGTCATAGTCATCGTCATCAACGGGCATAGAACCGTGGTAGGAACCGTGACCTGAACCTTGCCCCATCGAAACATCTTGACTCGGGTAGTCTTGGCTTCGATAGTGTTGGGTCGAATAGCCTTGGGTCGGATACTCGGCCCAATCATCCAAATTCATATCAAGATTAGTTGACCGAATCGGAGAATGTTGTTGATACGGTTGGGAACAATGCAAGAAATCCATGTTAGGACGGTAATACGACTCACTTGGTTCTTGGTGATAATCTGTTGATATAAATAATGTTTAAAAAGGTTATTAATATCTCTCAATAAACCTATGTTTTGATAATCACAAAACTCAAATCAAATTAAGTCAATATTAAGACGTAAACAAGTATTTGGTAACAAATATTTACCTCTACATCTAATATCACTTAAGGTATGCATAAACTAAGCATCTTATGCATTACATGATCAAGGAAATTTTGTCTTAAGACATAACATCATATAAAATGATATAAACATTTTATATATATTTGTAAATCATTTTTGGTAATGCTATATTAAACCACAAAGATATGATTTCAAATTTCCAACCAAAAAGGGCAAATTTTATCCAGAAAAACTTTTCCAACGTTCAGGAGGGCGGCCCCCTTAATGATTAAGGGGACCGGCACGCTCCAGAACAGTAAATTCTGGCCTTATAAATATTAGATCATTTCACACATTTTTCTCACCTTTTTGCACTATAAACTTTCTGATCCAACCTCCATTTCTAGATCTATAATCCTTTGATCATATAATTCATAAGTCTTTGTTTCCAAGTGATCCAAAGCTTCATCCATTCAAGTGCAAGAAGAAGAACACTCCTCTACATCCATCTAATTGTAGTAGTGTTGTGAATAGCTAGTTTCATATTGTAGTTGTGGTAGATATTTGTAAAAGTGTTGTGTAAATTTGTTGATTGTAGAAACTAGGTGTGTTGTAAAGTAGTTTAGTAAGTTGTAAATTAGTTGTGCATAAAAGAAGGTGTGAAGTTGTGAAGGTGTGAAGAAGGTGTGAAGCCTTGAAGAAGTTGTGAAGTTGTGAAGAAGGTGTGAAGCCTTGAAGAAGTCGTGAGATTGGTTCTAGCTACGATTAGAACTCGACAATTAGCTTAGTGTCGTTAACTCGTGTAAACCAAGGTGTGTAAGATTTCTCCACCATAAGGAGTTTGTTGACATAGTGAAGAAAACTCTCGAGTGTGGTACTCGGGGAGTGGAGTAGGGCAAGGAAGGTGTCCTTGTGGCCGAACCACTATAAATTCGCGTGTTGTGGTTTGATCTTTCTAACTCTATCTTTTCTTCATTACATTTCAATACTTTCATTACTTGATTAGAATTGCTTATATTGGTTGTCATTTGAATTCACTTGAGATCGAATCGAAAGTTTTTAATAACCCACAAAATATTTTGGTAATAAACTTTTAAAAGGACGTAAAACTATTCAACCCCCCTTCTAGTTTCCACAATTGGTATCAGGAGCCACGTCTAGCAAGATCTTTAAAATATATTGTATTTTAAAACTTGTAACGATCTATGGAATCTGAAAAATATTTAGAAGGGCAATCTATGCAAAGACCACCACTATTTGAAAGTGTGGATTTTTATATTGGAAAAATCGATTCGAAACTTATGTGAAGTCAAAAGATCTAGATCTTTGGCATGTTATTACTAATGGTGATTATTTACCTATTCAAAATAACCCCGAACTAAGAAAGATGAAATCGTACCTTTTGAAAAACAAAATGATGATTTAAAAAGAAAACTTGCTAAAAATAATGAAGCAAAAATGGTTATTTATAATGCGCTACCACGTAAAGAGTACGAAAGAATCTTTATGTGTGAAACCGCAAAAGAAATTTGGAACTCTTTACTAATAACTCACCAAGGTAATAGTCAAGTCAAAGTAATAAGAAAGATCTACTTGTTCAACAATATGAGCAATCCACGATTCCGGAAGAGGAATCAATTGATAATGCTTTTGCTAGATTTAACACTATCATCACAAGTTTAAAAGCACTTGATGAGAATTTTTCTAGTAAGAATTTTGTTAGGAAGTTTCTTAGGGCTCTTCATCCAAAATGGCGAGCTAAAGTGACGGCTATTGAAGAATCGAAGAATTTGTCAACATTGCAACTTGATGAATTAATTGGAAATCTAAAAGTTTACGAAGTTATCATTAAGAAGGATTCCAAAATGGTCAAAGAAAAACGAGAGCAAAGCAAGTCAATCGCCTTGAAAGCTAGAAAGGAATCTAGTATCGAAGATAGCTCATCTTCCGAAAGTGATGACGAAGAATACGCCATGGCCGTAAGAGATTTCAAGAAATTCTTCAAAAGGCGAGGAAGATTCGTAAGACAACCGCATGATGAAAAGAAAACATTTCAAAAGAGTAAAGATGACAAGAACAACAAGATTGAAAGAAAATGTTTCAAGTGTGGTGATCCAAATCACCTCATCGGAAAATGTCCAATGATGACAAGAGATCAAAATCAAAGAGCTTTTGTTGGAGGTGCTTGGAGTGATAGTGATGAAGATGAGAAAGAAACGACAAAAGAAGAAAAGTGTCTTATGGCGAATACATCAAATGAGGTACGTTCCGAAACCGAATATTTTAGTGATGAAAGTTTATCATTAGATGAAAAAGATCTAGATAATGAATATAATAGGCTATGCAAATTAGGACAACTAGTAATGGCCAAAAACAAATCACTAAAATACATAAACAATCAATTGGAAAATGAAGTACTTGAACTAAAAATTAAAATACATCAACTTGAAAAAGGTAAAGAAATTTTTGAAGAATGTAAATCATGTCAAGTGCTTAAAAGTGAAAACGAAATACTTAGGGAAGAAATTCGCAAACTTAATAAATTTGAAAATAGTAGTCACTCACTTAGTAAAATAATAAGTATTCAAAGAACATCCGGAGATAAAACCGGTTTAGGATTTAACTCAAATGAAGCTTCAACAAGTGAGATTAAAAATGTCAAATTCGAAAATGAACCTAACGAACAAAAATCTCTAAAATCTAATCCTAAGTATATACTTATTAATGATAGAAAAATACCTCTTGCCAACAATGAAGAAGTAAAAGCTTTTTATAAATCGTCTTTGAAAAACGAGGTAGGATCTTCTAAATCTAAGACAAGATCTAAAACACCACCACCTAGAAAATCAAATAATCCTAATCCTAGGTCTAAAACACCTCAACCAAGAAGAAACCAAAATAGGCAAAACTATAATAACAATAGTAATCAAATGTGGAACTACCAACAAAGCTACAATCCTTGGGGTATACTACCACCTTTCATACATCCTAGTCAAATGTTAAACATGTTTGGACCAAACAACTTTGGACCAAAGAGACAATGGGGATCGAATGGCTAGATGAACATTCCTTGAGGAAATCTTGAAGTTTCTCTCAACATAGACTTTTTCAAAGTCTATATATCATCTTGATGATTTTTTGAAGACCACCGGGTACGCCATTCTTTCATAACTCATTGCCATGCTTAGATAAATATGCTTTAGTTGATTACATTGTTTGCATAGATATAGCTTGCCTTTTAATATCTATTTGTTCGATCATTTATATACTTATATTTACATATACTCTTAATACCTAATATATATATATATATATATATATATATATATATATATATATATATATATATATATATATATATATATAATTGCTTGCACATAACCTAGATACGTCATTAGTTGACTTTCTAGAACTCCAGGAAATTGTTCTTTATCGAACCCTTTTCCTTCCCCCTCGCGTTATTCTATTAAGTCCTCTTTTAGGAGACTCATGATGATGAAGGGATATGAGTCAAGTGGACTTTTATCATGCAAGAACGCCTTCGCACGTGAACACTATAGATGAAACAAACTCCTCTCGCCGACTTTATCCTATCTCCGCTACTATCTTTCAAACCTCACCCATCAACCCATCTTTCACTCACACTTATATATATATATATATATATATATATATATATATATATATATATATATATATATATATATATATATATATATATATATATATATATATATATATATATATATATATATATATATATATATATATATATATATATACAGTTATTCACATATTCCCGAACACACCTCAAACCCTTCATCAACTTAACACTTTGATCATTTTATCCAAAATTGTCAAAGGTATATTTTAATTATCGAAACGGTAATTAAAAATTGTTAAGAATTTTATCATCGTGCCAATAAACGTTTACGTATTTTTGATATATTATAAATCTAATTATATACGTATAAATATTTTTGTTCCAGAAACTAATTCCGCGAAATTTCGAAAATTTCAAAGGCGGCCCCCTTAAAGAGTAAGGGGACCGGCTTGTTATCGAGGGCGGTCCCCTTAATGTTTAAGGGGACCGGCCATCTGACACTTCCAAATACGTTTCCCACCTTATTTCCATTCCCAAACACCCCATTTGCTCTTTCATCTCTTCCCCATTGCTGCTGAGTACGAACCAAAACACCCAAAACCATCAAAATCCTCCACGATATCACCAATCCGGGGTTGTTTCGCAAGGGGCAAACATCAACAAAACATATAACAACATCTTTTGTAAGTTTTCCAACATACATTTCATCACATTTCATTCGATTTGGTGTCTAATCAATAATTATGCATTTTATTAAAATTTATTTTAATTCGAATTTAAGTGTAATAGAAGCTAGAAATTGAACTACCAAATGCTTCCCATAGGATTAGGATGATGTATTGCAACTCAAACTTAGTATAACATATCATTTTGTCAAAATCATTAATCGCCCATAAACCCTTGTTAAATTTTATTTTTCAAGAGGCACATTGTTGATATAACTCTTAAAAACTACTTAAAACTTACTACATTACATTGTTTTAACGTTCTAAACAATCAAAACATACTTTTCAATTTGTTATAAAATGGTTCATGAAGACAACATGGGCGTTTGGTTCATGAACAAACTATAACTATATGTAGTTATTTGAAACTTAAAACTAGTTCATAAAACTTGTTAATACTACTAGAATCAATAGACCTCATCAAGATATATAATCAAATATATATATTGATGTTTTAGGATGTTTTTATCTAGTTAAGGGAGCGTTTGGTTTATCTCGAAAATGATATTTTTGAAAACTAAAATTCGCATTTTAATCTTTTAAACAAGCTTATGTTGTGTCAAACTCTTATGAAATGGAAGATATATAATTTAATATATATCTAGCCTTATTTCGAAATGAATTATGATATCATACTCTTTGATATTATACATTCTAAACGAGTTTAAAATCAAAATAAAAGGAACATTATGAAACTACTTCATTGAATATTTTTTTTTGTGTCGAAGTAGAATTTCGTTCCACATATAGTGCATATATATATATATATATATATATATATATATATATATATATATATATATATATATATATATATATATATATATATATATATATATATATATATATATATATATATATATAACATATGCATGATAGTTGTTTTTATATTAATTCTATTTTTGTTGTTATATTGTTTAGGTGAAAATGCCTAAGACCACAGTTGGTGATGTCTCCAAAACCAAACAATACATTCCAAATGTCTCTTCTACTCCCGGCATGTCTCCTTCAGTTGCATGTTTCTATCGTCCTATTGAAAATAGAAACATTCACGAAGGACGAATTGTCAATCCATCTTTCTATGAAAATGATCAAACCGAACGAATGTTCACCAATATTCGTTTTGAATGTCTTTTCCAAATCAATGAACCAATCATTCCTCGTTTTGTCCTCGATTTCTATAGCCAAGTGACGGTGCAAACCGATCCCTGTGGTAATATCCTCATTTCCTTCATGATTCAAAATCAATTCATCACTCTTACTCTTGCTCAATTTGGTCAAATTCTTCGAATCCCATACAACGGCCAAGCCGTTTTCTCAAATGAATGGGATCTTTCCTCTCTTGAAAGAAATCGTCCTCAGGATGGCCCCTACTATTCTGAGATTCCTAGTCCTGAAGACATTCGTCGATTGCTTGAACTAGAACGTCGTACGACTAGTCGAGTAATCAAGTCGAAGAATGTCGATATTCATGCCAATCAAATCCTCCTCAAAGAGCTAAGCCAAGATATGAAGAAGTGGGAATAACTCATTCGAGAGAATGCGTTTGGTACTGGTGTTCACCGTGATCATGTCACGGCGAGCATTGCCCACATGCTTTATTGTGTTATTGCTGAAGAGCAATACAATTTGGCTTATCTTTTTATTCATCGAATCATGTCCGCCAAAAACACCCCAAATGCCAATCTTCCTTACGGTATGTTTCTCACACGACTTTATCGTTATGTGATGGAACATTACCCACATCTTCAAAGAGACTACTACGTTCATATCCTTCCTACCTTGAACCAACTTACTCGTGTTCGTACTCGTCGTTCTCGAAGTGACAAAGGAAAATCTCGTGTTCCTTTGTATTCTAGGCCTCGTGGTTCTACATCTCATCGTGATGGCGATGATGATGAGGAGGAAAACACCTCACGTGTTAGTACTCCATCCCCCACAATCTTTGTTGAAGATCTTTCCGATATTGATGATACCGAGTATCAAATTCCTCTTCCTCATGAACGTACCGATGAGCTTCTCTTCACTCGTCAAACGTCTATCATCAACCGTCAACAACAAATGCATGAAGAACTTCGAGGAGGTTTCAAATCCGCTGGGAAGATGTTTAGGAAGATGCTTGGAAAGAAGAAGAAGTAGAAGATATTGACGTGTTGCTACTTGTTATTATTTGTTTCTTTTAGACATTTGTATGGTTTGCTATTTGTCCGATTTATTCGGAAATACTTGTGTTATTTCTTGTTTATCTCTTGAATGATGTTTAGACTTTAATTGTTATCATGCTACTATCTTAATGTTATGCCATGCTTCTTTTCAATGTGGATTATAATATGTTAATTTGCATGCAAAATTTGATTTTATATATATATATATATATATATATATATATATATATATATATATATATATATATATATATATATGTTTATATATCATCATTCCTAGAGTATGTACTTCTAATAGAGCTTGTTGGAAAAACACACTTGAAAAATCACCAAATTCTGCAAATTTTGGGTTTCTGGTCATCTGGGAAAACACCAGATGGGCGGCCCCCATAATTCCCTAGGCGGTCCCCTTAATCATTAAGGGGGCGGGCATACAATTAAGAGGACCGGCCATCTGGAACTGGATTCACTGTTTTCTTTTGTATCTTGTGAACCCTTTCTCTAGTTTCAGCTACCATTTCCCATTTTAACCCAACTGATTTTAGAATCTCATTCAACCATTTCAAATACATACCTAAATCAACCACTTCCATACTATAAATTCCCTCCACAATCACCATTCTTCATCTCATCATTCACCATCTAAATCATCATGACTCCACCAAGCACCTCACACTCTAAAGCCTCCAAGAAACAAAAACTTGTGGTCATCCTCCCAAAACAACTCTTCATTGACTTAACAAATGAAGACGATAAAACCCCATCACCTCCACCCAAATGCTCATCCCCAAGTGCACCCAATGCACCATCTAAAACACCTTCCACTCATGGAACTTCATCATCCTCAATACGCTCAACCTCATCAATCAATGACTACATCAACTCACACTTGTCACCACAAGTATCATCACCACTTCCTACACAAGAACCCATGTCCACCCATCTTACCATCTCACTTTCACCAATAACACCACTTGATGCTCATCTCTCATCTCCACCAATTACACCACCATTCTTTACCAATCCCATGCCTTGGAGGCTACTTGAATCCCATGGGGATACTTGTCTTTGTTGCATCCATAACCGCACGGTCATCTTTGGCCTTAGAGATGAAATTCAATATATGTTTTCATATATTGAACATTTGCTTACCAACCCACCACCACCACCAACTCCACCATCCTCTCCAATCATTCCTCCACCACAATTCTCACCCATTCCTCCATCATCACCATCATGCTCTCCTAATTAAGCATTTGATATGCTAAATAAATAAAGCCTCTACCATCCTTTTGCTTGCAAGCTCTATGAAGACCATGTATTCTTGCTATGATGATGTATTTTCCTTTTTGTTAGTTTGTGAACTAGCTTTTCTACTTGTAATCCAAATTGCTACTTGTATGTTGTGTCTTGACACAACCTATTATTTAATATGAATGCTTTCTTTCAAACATGCTTTATTTTTTTTTTCTAATCACCTTTTACATGTTTGCATGCATATACTTGTGCTTCTAATATTTTTTTTTTTTTTTGCAAAGCATTCCATAGCTCATTCTCTTGGTGCCCCCAAACGAGGGGGAGTACACATCAAGGGGGAGATATCTACCCATCAATTTTTCACGTTTGAAAATTGTCGGCATAACCTTTTTGATTTTACAAAAAGGGGGAGAAGTAAATATAAACTCACCAAAATACTTGTTTAAAAATTAATTTTTGAGTTAATGAGTTTAAGTTTTGTAATCATCAAAAAGGGGGAGATTGTTGACATAAATAATGTTTAAAAAGGTTATTAATATCTCTCAATAAACCTATGTTTTGATAATCACAAAACTCAAATCAAATTAAGTCAAGATTAAGACGTAAACAAGTATTTGGTAACAAATATTTACCTCTACATCTAATATCACTTAAGGTATGCGTAAACTAAGCATCTTATGCATTACATGATCAAAGGAAATTTTGTCTTAAGACATAACATCTTATAAAATGATATAAACATTTATATATATTTGTAAATCATTTTTGGTAATGCTATATTAAACCACAAAGATATGATTTCAAATTTCCAACCAAAAAGGGCAAATTTTATCCAGAAAAACTTTTCCAACGTTCAGGAGGGCGGCCCCCTTAATTTTACTAGGCGGCCCCCTTAATGATTAAGGGGACCGGCACGCTCCAGAACAGTAAATTCTGGCCCTATAAATATTGGATCATTTCACACATTTTTCTCACCTTTTTGCACTATAAACTTTCTGATCCAACCTCCATTTCTAGATCTATAATCCTTTGATCATATAATTCATAAGTCTTTGTTTCCAAGTGATCCAAAGCTTCATCCATTCAAGTGCAAGAAGAAGAACACTCCTCTACATCCATCTAATTGTAGTAGTGTTGTGAATAGCTAGTAGTTGTGGTAGATATTTGTAAAAGTGTTGTGTAAATTTGTTGATTGTAGAAACTAGGTGTGTTGTAAAGTAGTTTAGTAAGTTGTAAATTAGTTGTGCATAGAAGAAGGTGTGAAGTTGTGAAGGTGTGAAGAAGGTGTGAAGCCTTGAAGAAGTTGTGAAGTTGTGAAGAAGGTGTGAAGCCTTGAAGAAGTCGTGAGATTGGTTCTAGCTACGATTAGAACTCGACATTTAGCTTAGTGTCGTTAACTCGTGTAAGCCAAGGTGTGTAAGGTTTCTCCACCATAAGGAGTTTGTTGACATAGTGAAGAAAACTCTCGAGTGTGGTACTCGGGGAGTGGAGTAGGGCAAGGAAGGTGTACTTGTAGCCGAACCACTATAAATTCGCGTGTTGTGGTTTGATCTTTCTAACTCTATCTTTTCTTCATTACATTTCAATACTTTCATTACTTGATTAGAATTGCTTATATTGGTTGTCATTTGAATTCACTTGAGATCGAATCGAAAGTTTTTAATAACCCACAAAATATTTTGGTAATAAACTTTTAAAAGGACGTAAAACTATTCAACCCCCCTTCTAGTTTTCCACATAATCCATATTAACACGTTGTAGTGGGACAAAAGGACGATGAACGGAAAACAAGTTTTCTCTTTGATTGACTTGTGGTAATTGTGTTGGATATTCAAAAGATTGTGGACGATTAACGCACAGTTGATATTCCAATTTTTGTTCTTTGAGCGCTAGCTCTCTTTCCTTGAATTGTCTCCACGACTCATCACGCTCTTTACCTTTATCCTTCTTTGTCGGTCTTGATTTCCATAAGTCCGCTAGTAGCCCACTCATGAATGATTTTGATGTTTCACGAGAGGAGGAGGTGGATGATTTCCTTCTTGCTCTGTCACGACCTTGTGGTCGTGATTCTCTAGTACCATCCTCCGTTTCATCATCGTCATCATTCAAGTCTTGAAAACTCGGGGGGCCTTGTGTTGACCCCGACGTAGTTGTTGAACCCTTCACTTTCTTTCGACTGCCCGATTGGAAAAGCGGATCTCATCCTTCCAAGCATCATGCCCCCTTAATACTTTCCAACACTCCACCATAGTAAAATCTTGACCGTAACGCGCACGATACTCCATAAGAGCTTTGGACATATCGTCAAGGTCATTCTCACCACTTCCATGCTTCCCCTTGACATTATCAATAATAGCACCAAAATTCGCAACTTGACAACGAATTCTAGTCTTCCATTTGGAAATGATCGAATTGTAGGTCCGGTCTGAACCAGTTTCTCTTCGAAAGTAGGCTACCACTTTCTCCCAAAATTTGTGCCGATTCATAGAGTTTCCTTTTTTTTCATTTTCCGAAACAAAGATGAAAGCTTTACAAAGAATGACCTCTTCTCTGCTTGACCATGGTTCAACTTTTTTGGCCGGTTCGGGTTCTTTGCCTTTGCCTTTCGCCTTTGTAGCACGCGAAGGCTTCTTTGGCTTGACGGGTGATGTCTCTTCGATTTCGTCATAGTCATCGTCATCAACGGGCATAGAACCTTGGAAAGAACCGTGGTAGGAACCGTGACCCGAACCTTGCCCCATCGAAACATCTTGACTCGGGTAGTCTTGGCTTGGATAGTGTTGGGTCGAATAGCCTTGGGTCGGATACTCGGCCCAATCATCCAAATTCATATCAAGATTAGTTGACCGAATCAGAGAATGTTGTTGATACGGTTGGGAACAATGCAAGAAATCCATGTTAGGATGATAATACGACTCACTTGGTTCTTGGTGATAATCCATATTAACACGTTATGGTGGGACAAAAGGACGATGAACGGAAAACAAGTTTTCTCTTTGATTGACTTGTGGTAATTGTGTTGGATATTCAAAAGATTGTGGACGATGAACGCATAGTTGATATTCCAATTTTTGTTCTTTGAGCACTAGCTTTCTTTCCTTGAATTGTCTCCACGACTCATCACGCTCTTTACCTTTATCCTTCTTTGCCGGTCTTGATTTCCATAAGTCCGCTAGTAGCCCACTCATGAATGATTTTGATGTTTCACGAGAGGAGGAGGTGGATGATTTCCTCCTTGCTCTGTCACAACCTTGTGGTCGTGATTCTCTAGTACCATCCTCCGTTTCATCATCGTCATCATTCAAGTCTTGAAAATTCGGGGAGCCTTGTGTTGACCCCGACGTAGTTGTTGAACCCTTCACTTTCTTTCGACTGCCCGATTGGAAAAGCGGCATCTCATCCTTCCAAGCATCATGCCCCCTCAATACTTTCCAACACTCCACCATAGTAAAATCTTGACCGTAACGCGCACGATACTCCATAAGAGCTTTGGACATATCGTCAATGTCATTCTCACCACTTCCATGCTTCCCCTTGACATTATCAATAATAGCACCAAAATTCGCAACTTGACAATGAATTCTAGTCTTCCATTTGGAAATGATCGAATTGTAGGTCCGGTCTGAACCAGTTTCTCTTCGAAAGTAGGCTACCACTTTCTCCCAAAATTTGTGCCGATTCATAGAGTTTCCTTTTTTTTTTCATTTTCCGAAACAAAGATGAAAGCTTTACAAAGAATGACCTCTTCTCTGCTTGTCCATGGTTCAGCTTTTTTGGCCGGTTCGGGTTCTTTGCCTTTGCCTTTCGCCTTTGTAGCACGCGAAGGCTTCTTTGGCTTGACGGGTGATGTCTCTTCGATTTCGTCATAGTCATCGTCATCAACGGGCATAGAACCGTGGTAGGAACCGTGACCCGAACCTTGCCCCATCGAAACATCTTGACTCGGGTAGTCTTGGCTTGGATAGTGTTGGGTCGAATAGCCTTGGGTCGGATACTCGGCCCAATCATCCAAATTCATATCAAGATTAGTTGACCGAATCGGAGAATGTTGTTGATACGGTTGGGAACAATGCAAGAAATCCATGTTAGGACGATAATACGACTCACTTGGTTCTTGGTAATAATCCATATTAACACGTTGTGGTGGGACAAAAGGACGATGAACGGAAAACAAGTTTTCTCTTTGATTGACTTGTGGTAATTGTGTTGGATATTCAAAAGATTGTGGACGAAAGCGTATGTTCCCTTGTTGTTGTGGTGTTATGCCGGTTAGTTCAAAGGTGTTTTGCGGAGAGAAATTTATATCCGGTGCATTTTGGGTTAGTCGGGATCGTCGGGTTTTTGATTGTGGAGTGTTTTTCTTTGACATTGTGAATATTGATGAGAATTTGGATGAATTGTTTATGAAATTGTGTGTTTGAAAGTGGGTTTGATGTGGGTATTTATAGGATGAAAAGTGGTACATATTTTTAAAAAAATGTTTTTTTTTTTTTTTTTTTTTTTTTTTTTTTTTTTTTTTTTTTTTTGCAATCAATGGTTTGATTTTAGTTTGAAAAGTGGTAATTATGTTGGAAAGTACTAGTTATAATACCTGTGCACGCACAAGGTTTTTAAAATTTCGTTTTAATTATGTATTAGTATCGATTAAGAAAATGAACCATTTAACATGTTTCAAATGATTTTACTTGATGGACTAAAAATAAAAAATCATATGTATATGTTATTACATACCTATTATTTTAGGTGAATACTTTTGGATTAAAAATTATATTTTATTATTCAAGAAAAATCACATGATAATACTGGACTTGCATGAGATATTAGTGATATATGCTTTTAGTTTTGCAAACTCGTGCTATCAATTTACGGTGTGTTTTGTAATTATTGTATTTCTTTTACTTATATTTTCGTTAAAATATATAGCATATTTAGATAGCTTTGAAGAATGATTCATTTCCTTAATTATCAATAACTATCAGATTATTTTTACTAATCCACCTTTTGGTTTGGAAAGTTGTATTTTCATAAGTTTGTGTTATTTACTTCTCATGTTTAATCATAAAATTATCAAATTAACATACATGCTTACATTATAGCTTATTTATTACATAAAGAGAAACAAAAAAAAAGATGTAATGGGTATAACTCAAATTTAATCTTACGTTTAAATATAATATATAAGAATAATTTTTCTCTAATCCCGAACTATAAGGAAATTATTATTACTTGTAGTGTTAAATTATTTGCTTATTCAATTACCATAACACAATAAGTGAATGATAAAGCTATAAGCTTTTTAGAAGCTTAGTGAAAAACCCCTGAACTCACAACTAATTCTATTATAGCTTAGTGTGTTTATAGTAAAAGCACAAATATTAAGTGTAAAAGTTTTCAATAAAACATAAAAAAGAGTTACTAAAAGTTGGTATGTATAACAAAAAAAAGTTAAACCATAAAAAAAAAAAGGTTACTAAATACTATCAGCTATATAAGGCATAAGCCAAAGTTCTGTTGAGGTCTATTTCGGATTCTATTCAGAAGCAAAAAGAGGTTTACACATAAATCATAAGTTTAGAATAATTGTTGTATCTCACATCCGTGATTACCAACTCAATAACATTATCGTAATATAGTAACATAATAACCTGATTAAAACTATATATTCTTGCTGAATAATTCTCATGTATACACTTTTAATTCGTTTACAACGACCAACTATAAAGGTTTTTTTATTTTATTTTTTTTTATTATTATTTTTTTATTTCTTTAGTAAAACATCACGTCAATGAACAAACGTTAGGTCATCACCTACGTTCTTTTCTTAGGAGGTGATTGTTATCAAATAAGGATTGTGATGCGTGCATTTTTTTTATATAATTTAAGGAAAACACCTTCTATATTAAACAATGACTATCTAACCCATGTGTTTATTTGTTTTTTTTTTAAATAATTAGCTTTGTATAACGTTTTTAACTGAAATACATGTTGAGGTTGAGGTTGATTTTGTAATTTAACTTTAACTATTGATATCATGTTGTACAAAATGTGTGAATTTAGCAGCACATAATGAGCGTTAATGAAGTTAAAATATGCTCCGTAAAGTTTCTAAAATGGTTTTATGGATATCCATATACAAATTTTAAATGACAATTTCATGAGTCGTTGTTATAAGTAGAATCGGGTATATTAATTTTCATATCACAGTCTCGTGCTTACAATTTGATATTTATATTCCCGTTACTAAAAATTTAGCCGTATTTCAAACCCGTGTACGCATAAATTAAACTTTTAAATAGTAGGGAAAATGATAAAAAAAAAAAAAAATGCATCGAACTTGACACTTTTTACCATTATGTGTAGCCAACTATTTTCTTTTTCATTGTAACACAAAACTTGACATTTTTTATTATTGTATGCATCGAACTTGACACTTTTTACCATTTTGTAAGCTAAACGTCGCATCGTTAGTCCTTTACACTAACATTTGTTAGTAAATAACTTAAAATTCCGTTTTCTTACGTTTTTGTCTGATTTTACATGTTTTCGTCTTGTTTTTACATTTTCCTATGTTTTTACACATTTTCATTCGTTTTCGTCCGTTTTTACACGTTTTCGTCTGTTTTCTTACATTTCCATCCGTTTTTATACGTTTTCTTCTGGTTTTACAAATTTTCTTCCGTTTTCTTACGTTTTCGTTAGTTTTGCATGATTTCTTATATTTTCGTCGGTTTTTACACGTTTTCGTCTGTTTTTTTAAGTTTTCGTTCATTTTTTCATGATTGCTTACGTTTTCGTCTATTTTTACATGCTTTCGTTCGTTTTTATCCATTTTCTTCCGTTTTTATACGTATTCGTTAGTTTTTGCATGTCTTCATCCGTTTTATACGAATAAAAATGTGAACGAACACATAATAGACGAAAACGTGTAAAAACGGACGAAAACGTTTAAAAAGGAATGAAAACTTATAAAAAAGAGCGAAAACGTATAAAAACATAAGAAAACGTGCAAAAACGAATGAAAAAGGTATAAAAACGGACGAAAACGTATAAAACAGACGAAAAAGTGTAAAAATTGACGAAAACGTATAATAACGGATGAAAACGTAAGAAAATGGACAAATGTGTAAAACAGACGAAAACATGTAAAAACAAACAAAAACGTATAAAATTGAATGAAAATGTAAGAATACGAACGAAAACGTACAGAAACAGACGAAAACGTAAAAGAAAAGGACGAAAATGGACGAAAACATGTAAAAACAGACGAAAATGTGTAAAAACGAACGAAAACGTATAATAACGGATGAAAACGTAAGAAAACGGACAAAATGTGTAAAACAGACGAAAACATGTAAAAACAAACAAAAACGTATAAAATTGAATGAAATGTAAGAATACAGACGAAAACGTAAAAAAAATAACGAAAATGGACGAAAATATGTAATAACAGACGAAAATGTGTAAAATCGGACAAAAACGTAAGAAAACGGATGAAAACGTATAAAAACGTAAGAAAACGGAATTTTAAGTTATTTACTAACGACTGTTAGTGTAAAGGACTAACGATGCGACGTTTAGCTGACAAAATGGTAAAAAGTGTCAAGTTCGATACATACAAAAACAAAAACTGTCAAGTTTTGTGTTACAATGGTAAAAAGTGTCAAGTTCGATTTTTTTTTTTTTTTTTTTTTTTTTTTTTTTTTTTTTTTAAATAGTAACATGAGTCCTTATTAAAAAAAATATTCTAATAGATGAAAGTTTAAAACTAACATTAGTTTAAAAAAAATATTTAATGTATATTAAAACTAATATGCATATTTATCAAATTTTATAATTTTAATGGATGAAAATCTAAAAACTAATATTAATACTCATGTAATTTTAAACAAAGTTAATATTATAAAGTATATGAGGTATAAAGTGTAAGGGGTTATTTGTGTTTTTATAAAGTTATTAAAAAACATGGAAACTTGTAATTTTACACTTTACTCTATATAAATTATTTAAAATTCAATCACTAAAGTTTATTAATTACTTCCTCTTTTTTTAAGTTTTTGTTTTCATAAATTTGACACCTATATTTTTATGCATTTTTTTTCTTAACCAAATTTCTACATCAAATTTATTAATTTTGACCAAAATCAATTTAATTTTGACTTTTTATTGACCAATCACGTCGCTCGATTTCGCCTACGTGGCAAAATCGAGCTCTACTATTGGTTCAATTTTTTTCTCAATGAGAAGGGATTTGCAAAAAAACTCAGAAATGATGTAATTCTTTTATTATATAAAAGATTGCTTCAAAATCGGTTGTCTACACGAACGATTTGTGGTTTCAAAGTGACCGGCGATCGATATTGCATTAAAGTCACAGTGGGACGATCGATATTGGAAATCGATCGCTCGATCCACTCGATCGATGTATTCCGAGGGACTGCTAGTAGCCTTAAATTCGTGTGAACATATGTAATTTTAAATATATACAAATTCTCAGAAATTGAAATGTTCACCAAACAGTACCTTTTTTTTTTCCAGCAAATTCACAAAAATACTCCTTGCCTTATACGTGTCGTTGCAAATTTCATCTACGGCGACTAACAGCTTTATTTAAACTTATGAAAATAGTCCCTGCAGTTACATGTCATCTCAAAGATCAACCCTAGACTTTTGTCTTTTTTCATATTTACATAATAGTCCATATCGTTTACCTGCCATTCCTATTTTTGTCCCTAAAGAATCCAAGACGACACATAAAAAACATGAATCATTTTGGGCAATTTTCTTTGGGCTAATGTTTTGCTCATTAGAGGGCACGGTATGGTGTGCCAGCCATACTGGAGCTTTGTTCCAAAGTTGTGCCATTGGTTTGAGCCAATGCAATGGTTCACGCCATTTGTAATTTTATTTTATTATATTTTTTTTGAGTGAGTGGTTATATTTGGTTGGGAATTTTGTGGGACTGACTAGTGATGTTGGTGTGTTATGGAGGAGAGGTGTTTTAGTTATTGGTGTGTTATTAGGAGGGGATGATGTGGGGCTGAGGTGTCATACACACCACATCATCCTATTCTAATAACACACCAATAACATCACCTGTAGGTCCCACCAAACATACTCACTCACTCACAATACAAAAAAAAGGCGTTAGCCATTGTATTGGCTCAAAACCAATGGCACGATAAAAGGGTGCATTTGGCATGCCAATGGCACACGATACCGTGCCCTCTTATAGTAAATTATATGCAATCGAAATTCAATTTTTTTTTATTTAATTTTAACTATGATTTCTGACCTTTTGGCCGACTAATCCACAGGATTTGAACTCACTGGCACACAGAATCAAACCATGTAAAACTCTCCCTTTTCAATAGGTTGGTGTAGCCACTTAAAGGTAAGCACAAACTGTTATTTGTGATACAAATGTTACTATATTATGTTCCATGCTTGAGCCTTGATTGAGTTAATCCATACTTAAAACTATAGTTTTAAGTCTTGCCGCAACGCGCGGGTTCACCTCCTCGTCATAATCAATAACCAAAAAATTAATGGATCGTTTACACTGTGTGCACTTTTTCACACGCACAGTTGGAGAGATATGATAATTGTGATGGCTTGATTGTTATATCGTTGATCAACAATCATTACCAAAACCTCCTAACTTTTTTATTTATTTTTCTTTTATTTTGAATATTTAAAAAAATTAAAGATCAATCCAGCAGGCATGTTAAAAAAAAAAAAAAAAAAAAAAAAAAAAAAAAAAAAAAAAAAAACCTATCTAAAAGACACGAAGTTGCTACCCGGTTGTAAGACCATGTGTATCAATGGGTTGGCAAAAATAATAATATTTTAATAAAAACCTTTCAATCTTTCCATTAATCAGGTCGCATGTTAATCTAAGTTGACAACCTTCCATCTATCACATCACATGGCAGCCAGTTAATGGCTATTTGTTTTCTTTTTTAATACTTATTCTTTTTATTTTATTAAAGAGTAGATTGGTTGTACTAGCAGGCTACCCGCGCGTTGCGACGACGAGTACCCTGAAATAAAATGTTCTGGTGAATTATGTATTATAATTTATTATTTTCTTTTTGATAATAAATTTACGAAAATCAAGAATTACATGTTATGTATTTCAACTTTTTAACTAATGAGAATGTTTTTCATTATACGATTGTGATAATAAATATTTTATTGATCAAAGTTTTTTCGTCGTTCAAAATATCTATTTGATTTATACAAAGAACTAAGTTTTATGGACAAATTAATAAGAAATCGTTATAACTTTATAAAAAAATACAAGGGCAAGACTAATATATTATGCATCAAATATCATTATAACTTTATTTTTTAATAAATAAAAATAAAAGGACAAGACTGTATACAAGTCTTTGACATAGCATTCTGGGCAAAAATGAAGGTTTATAAACAGTAGTAGGGATGTAAATGAACTGGACGAACACGAACGGAGCTCTGTTCATGTTCGTTCATTTAATTTTAACCGGACAAATAAATGAACATGGACGCTTAAACGGACGAATTTTTTTGTTCATGTTCGTTTATTAAGAAAATGAATTGTTCATGTTCGTTTATTAAGACACTAGACGAACGCTAAACGAACATAAATGATCGAACATAAATGAAAATAGACAAACAAACATAAACTTTATTAAAATTTTCACAATGTATTGTTTTATAAGTGTTGCTTTGTTTAAACAAACCAATATTTAAAATTATAAAATTAAAAGATATGATATATAAACATAAATAGATAAATAAACATAAATGAACTTTAACAAACGCCTAATCGGACGTTCACGGACATAAATGAACGAACGAGACTTTTGTTCATGTTCGTTCATTTAACTAAATGAACGCAAAATATTGTTCATGTTCGTTCATTTAATAAACGAACGAACATAAACGAACTTTTTGCCGAACGGTT
The DNA here is from genome assembly GCA_030686995.1 of Artemisia argyi. Lineage (NCBI taxonomy): Eukaryota > Viridiplantae > Streptophyta > Magnoliopsida > Asterales > Asteraceae > Artemisia > Artemisia argyi. Next base: position 63,587,480 of record CM060685.1, read on the forward strand.
CATGAAATGTTCACAGAACGTTCAGTTCGTTTACAGCCCTAAACAGTAGCATACGAACGGCATAAGGTTTTTATATCATATGTGTTGTATAAATGATTAGAACCCCAATTTTTGTTGGTAATCAACTAACTTAAGTGTTTTACTTTCCTTCCATACATGGGACTTATGCTTTCTCATAAAACTGGTAAATTTAGATATAGATATGTCAATAAAGGCCCAATTGAAACAAAAAGTCCAATAACAGCCTAAGATAACTAATAACCCATACCCTTAATATTATCTATAAAATACCACTAAACACCACTACCCTAATTTTTAGCATAATTTATCATAACGCAGTCACAACATTTTTTTTCTTCACAAACACAGGTCTAAACAAAAATTTGTCCCCTTTCTTTCACTTGATAACCAAAGATCAAGACAAAACATTTCTTGATACTTTATCCCAATGAAAAAAAATACTACTCTTTTATGTTTCTTGTTGTTCGAAACTGGACACACAGGTAGGGTTTATGTTTTCGTTCTTGTTTTGTTGTTTTCCTTTGAACCGAAAGAAAGAGTGGACAAAAACTTTATAGTTTTGTTCTTTCTTTATGTTTCGGATATTAAACAAGAAGTAAAGCTTCTTAAAAGATCTATGATGGATTGTAACTTGTAAATCTTTCAAGATTTGAAAGAGGGTTTTTAATCTGAGATCTTGTTGTAGGTTGCTTTCTTGTTTCGTTTGATATTGTTCGTTGTTGTATGCTTTTATTTGAACCGAATGAAAGGACGGAATAAAACTGATGATTTTTTTCTTTCTTTCTTTGAAATGGTTCGGCTATTAAACGGAGTTAAGCTTCGACATAGATATGTGATGATTATGATTTGTTCTTTTAACTAATCATTGATTAAAAATGTATATTAAAAAAAAAACTATATGCTGGTATGGATGGGCTTTAATATGGATTATTTTAATGGAGGGTTGCAGCTATTATACATTGTGTTTAAAAAGTTGTAATTTTTGGTGAAAGGGTGTTGATGACGTATAGTCTATATATGGGCCACGAGCCCAAATGATAAACATTACTTGGCCCAAACCCACCACGAGTGGGCTATCATAACGAATGACTTGGGCCATAATAATAACGGCTTGGGCTCACTAAGCCCAAAGCCCAACCAAACTTAACCGGGCATGCGATAAGGATCTTCTATTCATGGAATAGATATCCTTACCCCGGATAAGCACTACGCGTGCGAAGAGTAAGGAGCAAGAAACTTACACGGTTTCAGCCCCTATATAAGGAATGATATATCCTCATTCAAAGGTACGATTCACAAACCCTAACTCTTAACGAGAACCCTAAATCGATTACTTACTCTCACGCCGGAGTCTAATCGTGGGAGACAATCCCACGATAAGCCTAACGGTGTTGTTTATTTTCTTAGTGCGCAGGTTACAAGTACTAAGAAGTGAATTGGTACGAGAGCAAGAGCCCATAACCAGGAACGCCCAACTTTTGTATCAACAAGTGGCGCCATCCGTGGGACCCTACTAAGAACTAAAGGCTAGAATGACAAAGAATAAGAATTCAAGCCAGCGGACTCCGCAGTCAGAAAAACGTGACCATCAGAGAAAGAATCAACAAGATTTGACCTCTAGACAGGTCGCTGGAACAACCAGCGCACCTAGTCACCAAGAGGCAGGGACTACCCAACCTCTTCCAGCGGTAGAACTACCTGTAAGGACTACCCAAGTCACTCCAGTGGTCCCAAGCGTTGAGGAACTCCAGCGCACCCTCTTCACTACTCCTCACCAAACTGTACCCGCAGTGAACAACACTGTACCACCAGGCGCGCCTAACCGAGATAGGGTGCCTAATGCTGAGGCAGACATTCTTGCAACAACTGAGGACGCACCCAATCTAACTCTGGGAAATTTTGTGTCCCAAAATTATGAAACCTTAACCGCCCTCATGCAGGAAGAAGCAAGGAGAAGGGCAAGTACGAACTTACAAGCTCGACTAAATTTTGGTCCTGAACGCGAACCATCACCACTGCGCCACCTACGAGGAAGACGCGCAGAACGTACCACTATCCATGATAGGCTGGGTACGATATCTGATTCACAATACTCAGAAGATAGCGGGAGGCGCACTAATGTTCACTCCAGACTTGGCAGTCGGGGGATACAAGACCGATTAGGACCTCAACATTCGCCAAGCCAAGGATCCTCCAAACCGGGAAGTAAGAGGACCCAAGACAGATTAGGGAAAAGAAGATCCCCAAGTGGAGATTCCTCAAGCTCTTCTTCTGAAAGAAGCCGGCGCAAGCGCCGAAAAAGAGACTACTCTTCTAGTGACTCCTCGGACAACGAGGATAAAGAGACAGGACACTGGAAGTCAAGAGGAAGGCATCGCGATGAAGAGAACGAAGATATGTCTCTTCCATGGCGTCGCCAGAAAGTTGACGCATTTACACGGCGTATCAGCGATTACTCAGACCGCAAACACAGGCGCATGCCCACTAATGTGAAAACATATGATGGAACAGGTGATCCCGATGATCACCTAAAAGTTTTTGAATCAGCCGCCACTATCGAAAACTGGCCACAGCCTGTGTGGTGCCACATGTTTAATTCCACGTTAGTAGGAAACGCGCGCACATGGTTTAGCAAACTCCCACGTAAGAGCATCGGTGGGTTCGAGGAATTACGGAAAACATTCCGTCTCAACTTCACCCAACGAAAGAAGTGCGCTAAAAACCCTGTTGAGCTAGCAAGAGTGAAACAGCGTCAAGGGGAATCAACCAGTGCTTTTATGGAACGTTTCAAGGATGAGTGCATACAAGTCAAAGCATGTCCTGAAATCCTAAAAATTTCAGGGTTCATGAATGAGATTAATAACCCATAACTCATCCGAAAGCTAAACGACAAAGTTCCACAGACTTTTGATGAGCTAACAAAGCGCACTAGATCCTTTATACAAGGAGAAGCAGCTGCTGCGGACAGCAAAAAGGGTTATTCAAACTATAGGCAGCAAGAGCAGCCTCGGAGACAATCCAATGATCAGAATAACAACCGCAGCAGGAATTACCGCAGTGGAAGAGACAATGATAAATATACCCCTCTTACAAAAACTCCGAGGGAAATATTTGTAACAGAAGGTGCAAACTTCCCAAAACCACCACCAATGCGCACTGCAGAAGAAAAGCGCATAGGGAGCGGATACTGCGAGTATCATGGTCAAAAAGGCCACACCACTAATGAGTGCGTCCAGCTAAAACAACTAATTGAAAAGTTAGTAAGAGAAGGCAGGATGAACCACCTTGTAAAACACATTAAAGAAGGGAAAGACAAACAAAGGAGCGGAGGTAAGAAAGAGACCCCCAAAGAAAAACTGATACCATATACATGATACAGTCATGGCAGCGCAAGATAAAGCAAAAAGTCAGCCAAAAATTCTCTCCAGAAAAAGAGATATCTTTCCCTACTTTAGCTGCGGACAACCCAGTCGTAGAACCTCTAACCATTGAAATACATACGGGAGGACATGACATCCACCGCATGTACATTGACGGAGGAGCATCCGCAGATATCCTGTATGATCATTGTTTCAAGAGACTGCGACCTGAAATCCAAAATCAATTGATACCAGCGACAACGTCATTGACTGGATTCACAGGAGAAAAGATCTGGCCCATGGGGCAGTTACGCTTGCTAGTGGTCGTAGGAGATGAACAACACTCAACCGCAACATGGATAAATTTCATGGTAATAAAATCTCCCTCACCATACAATGGTATCATCGGGAGACCTGGAATATCATCCATGCGCGCAGTGCCATCCACAGCGCACGGAATGCTTAAGTTCCCAGTGGAAGGGGGAGTTGTCACCCTCTATAACACAACAGTACCACCAAGAGAATGCAATGCGGTAACAACTGAAGCAGAGACTATTCCAGAACAGCGCCCAGAAAAAACACCAAACCTAAAAGTCGCTATTCACCCCGATTACCTGGAACAACAAGTTTCGATTGGTGAATCTTTATCTGACAAAGGTAAAGCATCCGTATGCGCACTCTTACAGAAAACCTGGACATCTTCGCATGGGAACCAAAACACATGACAGGAGTGGGCTATCATAACGAATGACTTGGGCCATAATAATAACGGTTTTGGCTCACTAAGCCCAAAGCCCAACCAAACTTAACCGGGCATGCGATAAGGATCTTCTATTCATGGAATAGATATCCTTACCCCGGATAAGCACTACGCGTGTGAAGAGTAAGGAGCAAGAAACCTACACGGTTTCAGCCCCTATATAAGGAATGATATATCCTCACTCAAAGGTACGATTCACAAACCCTAACTCTTAACGAGAACCCTAAATCGATTACTTACTCTCACGTCGGAGTCTAATCGTGGGAGACAATCCCACGATAAGCCTAACGGTGTTGTTTATTTTCTTAGTGCGCAGGTTACAAGTACTAAGAAGTGAATTGGTACGAGAGCAAGAGCCCATAACCAGGAACGCCCAACTTTTGTATCAACAGGTGTTTTTAATGGCATTAATGTTTTGATTATGAAATTTTGGTCTGAAAATGATATTATGCTTATTTTTGTTGTACAATATGCTTACTTTGTTGTAATTCTAAAAATTGGGTGCATTAAAGTGTTGTAAACCATGCATAATTTCTTGTAAGTCTAAAAATTTTGAAGAGAGAGTGCTTCCTTTATTATATGTAGTATAGATGTATTGGTTGTGTTGAGTTGTTGATAAATGATTAAAAAAAATGTTATAGATTAGTTGTATGTATTGATTGTGTAGATGAAAGAGAAAATAATATTTTAATAAAATATTGTGTTGTAATAAATTGTTGATAAATATAGTGAAAATTTGTTGATCGCGATTTTTTATTTTATTTATTTTTTTTTATTATTTTTTTTTAATCCAGAGGAAGTTACAAATTTTATTGTGTGGTGTACGAGTTACGTTTGACAAATAATGTTAATTTTATTTAGACTTATTCTTTGATGATTATCCAAGAAAGAAAAAGAGTATAAAGTGAGATATTGGAAACGGCTTGTTATTTACAACTGACATGAAGAAAGAAAAAGAGTATAAAGTGAGATATTGGAAACGGCTTGTTATTTACAACTGCCATGTCAGTAGTATTTGATTCTAAGTGTACAACCACAATAGTCTTTAATTATGATAACACTATATATAATGAACCACATACTAAAATCTAACTTGCAATGACAAAACTTCTTTAATCTTAATCCATTCATAGTACTAGAAATAAGTTGATGAAGATGGCGCAATCATCAAGTGGTCATGACAATGTTTCTGTATCAAAAGAAGAGTTGGAATACTTGTACGCGTCAAATATTAACGTTGCAAACTTTGTCTCAGTGAAGCTTTCTGGGCATGGCAACTACCATATATGGAAGGCTCAGATGCTATCACTCATGGATAAACTAATGATCCGTGACATTGTCAAAAACCGTGATGCGTGGCTAAAGTCTAAGAGCGAAGATATCGTTAAAAAATATGATATCCTTCTCAAAGGTTGGATTTTGGGTTCGCTAACCGAAGAAGTACTTAGACATATTGATTACAACGAAGTGAACGAACGATCTATTTGGATGACACTAGAAAATGAATATTGTGTTCGTGGGTATTTTCCAACAGGTACAACTCCATAACTCCATTACATATCACATATTTTCAATATTGTTAATGGCAAAATTTTATTAAGAGAATTGCTACATCGAGATCTATAAGTTTTATAAAAAAGATTCAAACAATGATGTGACAAGTTAATTTGTGAATTAAAACTTATGTGAGTGTAAGGTTTCTTTTTTATATCTATACTACTATTTTATAATTAGAAAGACTTAAAATTCAGACTTTTACTTGATTATTATAGAAAGATTTCAAAATTAATTAGTTAAAAAGCAGGTTGGTTGTTCAAACTAAAATTATTTGGCTTAACCATCTCTACTTATAAAGCATAAAAACAACTAAATGTGTAACCTAATAACGCAAAATATAGTCTCATGTACCCGCCAGCGCATTACGCGGGTACCATTCTAGTTTTTTATTAAAGTGTTCTAGCAAAGAAACTAGTCATATATTTACAAAGACATGTTAAAAGCATTGATTAGATTTCAATTCCAACCATTCCAAAATGGACGAATTAAACTCACCTCTAAAAAAAAAAAATCCATCTATGAGACAAGACTTAAATATTGTTGTATTTTTTGGCCATGCATGCTATATCATCCAACTTAATCTTTTCTCATTTTATAAATGGAAAATATTTTAAATAATCAATTATATACCAATATTTTTTAATACAATAGCAGAAAAATATTTTGTAACGATTAATTCTTTTATTAACGAATAAGAGAGCCAAAATTTTGAACTGTGATAAGAGAGTTTTCCGGTTTTGGTTTCTTAGTTACTGTATTTTGTATTCAGATTAAGGGGCAGCTCAGTTTGGTGGTTTCACAGATTTTTTGAACACTCTTGTCCGTAAAGCTTAACTTTATATAAATTAGATAGTCATTTTGAATAACGAAAAAAACATTGCTCACTAAAATATTTATTATCACAATTAATATATATATTATAGAGCGTTTAAAACGCTGCCGTTTTAGTACACAATGTAATCCCCGTTTTTTTTTTAGCCCACGAACGCCACAGAAGCCCATTGAACTTGACATAGGCCTATTTCATTCAGACAGCAGGCCAATTTTTGTTAAACGATATACACTTTTAAATTTTGCATGGCCTTTAATACTTACGCACATGTAGTTGGTTAACCTTCTTTCAAAAATATTTATACTACTGCATATATAGTTCTTTCTCTCCATTATTTGCATTAAAAAGGCTCTTTTATGTTTATAAACAGCCTGCAACCTGAAACATGAAAACCAAACAAAAAGCCATCCGCCGCATATCTTCTGTTAGTAATTAAAGTAAACAAAAACCAAACAAAATATACAAAAATAAATAAATAAATAAATACATAAATAAAAAAAAAAAGGTAAACACAAAAGAAAACAAAAAAACAATAAAACTTTGTTAATTATACCGACTAACAAACTTACAAAGTTACATGCAAATCCCGACAAATACTCATATTAACTTAGAACAACATGTATATTCTTAGAACGGTAATCTATCTAAAAATCTTAGCTAAATTTCCAACTAAATACAATGTCCCGCCGCAACGCGGCGGACCGACGCCTATATAATGAAAAACATTTTCTTTTGTTAAATAGTTAAAATATGCGTCATAAAATTCTTGACATCTGTGAATTTATTGTCACAAAATACATAATACATTAAAAAAAAATGGTTCACCGAAATGTTTTAATTTGGGTACCCGCTGATGCGACGCTCGAGTAACTAAAAAGTACTAGTAATTTAGAAAAGGTTGTCGACCTCTTCAATAAGGTTGAACGTAATGCATGTTTCACTTCACCAGAAAAGCTACGTATAAAGGTACGAGCAGAAGATTACGACAATGATGCACCACTAGGTAAGTTACACGATGCTACTCGCGAGGGGAATTGGTGGAGAGCACAATCCATTCTAAGAAAACATAGATTTGAAGTCACAATCAAGATAAACAATGTTGATGAAACAATGCTTCACTTGGCGGTTGGAGAAGGCAAAAATTATTTCGTTCAAAAGTTGCTCAACTCTATACAAAATGAAGAACTGATAGAAGAGAAAAACAATAAGGGTCAAACAGCCCTTCATATTGCGGCACTCGTTGGCAACAAAGACGCTGCAGAACTCTTGGTTAAGAAGAGAGATAATCTTTTGTATGTTAAGGATAAGTTAGGAAAAGTACCATTGCACATTGCTTATACAACTAATCACATCAGCACATTTGCATATTTGTTTGAAGCCACTAAGACCGCGGGCGAGTTACTTTCTAAATACCAGGATTCATTTGAAGAGTTCATAATTCGTCTCATTTACAGGAAAGAATACGGTGAGTCCGTGAGTAGTTAGTATGTCCTAAAAAAGTATTAAGCATGACAATAATCTAAATTACAAGATTCATATACTTAATCTTGCAGATTTAGCATTCAAGTTGTACAAATTGCATCTCAACAGTCAAGAAACACCGACGGATAAGGTATTGATGGCTATAACAAGAAACTTTCCAAGGGATTTTAGCTTTTGGGAAGCATTGATTTATCCATGTGAGCCTCTATTCTTTCTTTCTTTCTTTTTCTTTTTTTTTTTTTTTTTTTTTTTTTTTTTTTTTTTTCAAAAATAGGAAGAAAAAAGTAAACGGTATATACACGTACGCTACACTGCTCTACACTTCTGTCCCATAGATTGATCTATTTATATGATTGAATGGGTCAAAAATAGTGGATCTTGTTAAGCGATCCAATAGGTCTACCCTTTCAGATGTTAAACATAGCATCTTATGTAAATAAAGTGAAACTTTAGAATTCCCATAAAGCAGGACAATACATTTAGACATGCATGTGTATTCCTCTAGAGACGCTGATATTACCATATATATCTTTGCAGCTTGGGAGAACGCCGGTAAAAAAATAGTCAAGAGAAGTTCTTTGCTATTCCATTCATTTGAATATTTTTATGCAAGGGCCGAACGCACCTTATGGAGGATGAAAAGGTTTAAAAACAACTATTACAGTTGGTTGTTGCCAGAAATTGTCATGCTATTACTTGGTGAGCTGTTGATATCCATAAATAAAACTTGTAGATAAGTGACGAGTCTATACATTTGAAAGCAAAAACAACACAAGATAGAAAACAACTATGCACTTTTGTATTCGTTTTATGTCAAACCATCTTTTAGTTATTCGTTGGATAGAAACCAACTTGCATTTCTACCAAATTTACCAACCACCTTAACATTTGATTGTTGATCGTAGCTATTGCTGATCACTTTTCTTATCTAGTAATAATTGTGATTTGGTTGTTAGGTTTAGAATAATTTGAAAGTTTATTTCTATTTGTGCCATTTGCCCTATTTGAAACTAGTTCGCATAACATCTAATCAACTTTCTTCCTCTTGTGATTGCAGTCCCAATAGCTGTACTTTATCCAGTATGTCAATTGATTCTTCTCTTCATTTCGGTGCTCATTTTACCCTTTTATATGTTTTATTCCCTCATGTGGAAGGTTTTAGCAACTGTAGGTGAGTGATCATCTAGTTTATACAGGACACCTGCTCTATCAGTTTTTAAATGGAAACTCAAGAAATTTTCATCAATTATTCAGTGATTTATGTATCTGTTAATTTTATAAATTTCAGTGGCGCCTATCAAGGATATAGAGAAGAGAAAGAAGGAATATGAAGAAGCTAAATCTTTTTTATGCAATATTGTGTGCCGCATGGACTCCTGTAATTTAGACAGCAATCTCTTTTACAAGGATATAGCTTTTGAGGCTGTACGTTTGGATGTGTACGAGGTTCTGCGTCTAATTATAAGTCAATTTAATCAACCATTAGAGTACACTAGTGAAAAGCATAACATTATTCAGTTAGCTATAATACACCGTTCAGAAAAAGTATACAACCATATATTCTATCCATTAATCAAGCAAAAAGAACCTCATAGACTATTGAAGGATTATTCCGATAACAATCTCTTGCACTTGGTCGGAAGATTGGCACCCTCAAATGTACTTAGTTGTACAACAGGTGCAGCACTTCAACTACAACGAGAGCTGGAATGGCGTCAGGTAGTTCTTATATAAGAATATATAATCATAGTGTTCTATGCTATGTAGTTGCATAAAGGATAACTAGTTGAATTTTTTGTACAGGAAGTGCAGAAGTTTATGGAACCTATGCAACTTACCGATTTAAATATTGATAATGAGACACCAGAAATGGTGTTTACAAGGGAACACGTAAATTTGGTGAAGGCCGGCAAAAAGTGGATGAAAGCAACGGCAGAATCATGCAGCATCACTGCTGCACTAATTGTCACAATCGTATTTGCAGCTGCAATAACTGTACCAGGTGGAAGCAACCAAGAAACAGGCATACCTCTGTTTAAAAAGCAAATCGCCTTCACTGTCTTTGCAATATCCGATGCGATCTCTCTATTTTCAGCTTCTACTTCGCTATTAGTGTTCTTATCGATCCTTACCACACGGTTTGCTGAGAAATATTTTTTGCTCAGTTTACCAAGACGATTGCTTATTGCTCTTTTCCTGTTATTCCTCTCTACAAGTGCAATGATGTTGGCTTTTAGCGCAATCTTGTTCTTAGTTTTCTGTGATCAAAGACCATGGATGCTGGCACCAATAGGAGTATTTACATGCATGCCGATTGCAGCTATTGTTTCTTTACAACTTCCCCTCGTGGTAGATTTGTACCGATCAACATATTCCTCCATGTTTCGTAAGCAAAAGTTACATTATTCACAATTGTAAATGTAACTCAGTGTTCAATAACATGTGGTCTATCATGCGACTGGCTTTAAAACATTAGAATTCTGTTTAAATTGCTTTTCCCCCTTTTGACAGAATAACATTTTTACATTTGAAAAGCAATAACTAACACGGAGGAAAATTGTGTTAAAATGAAGACCAGGAAAGAAAAGCATTATGATGCTAATATGATCTATAAACTTAACGAGTAGTGAAAGAGCATAGAGAATCTGTTAGCTCTTTCACATAACCATTGGAAACAATTTTTTCGGGTGAATTACTAGGTCTTACATTTACCCATATCTTCATATCATTTAACCAACAAGTTGCGATTTGAAACATACTAAAGGCATGAGGGTAATCATGTTTAAAGTAGGCATTTTTTGTTGCTTGTCATAATACATGTCACGAGTTGCTAATATGTTGTATGTATGGGCAGAGCAACTACATCCATACAGCCATAACCATCTTTATTTACGAACATAATCTTTTGGCTAAAGGCATGGGCCCATCTTTATTGGAACTTTGTTTAAAAATAAAGTTCTGCAAGACATACAAGTTATCATGACCTTATTGCTTGTTGCTATAATTATTCTCTTTTTTGTTACTGTCGAGGCAAAATTCAAATTTCAATATTAAAGGCGTTAAATAGTGTTAATACAAATAATATCAAAAATGTCATTTGCATTATTCGGTCTCTATACGTTTCGATAATCACAAAATATAAAAACACATTACGTAAAACTACATTAATAAGTTTTTGATCGAGAAAACTCTTCGACAACGTCTCAACCACAACATCACTTAAGGTATGAACAAACACTATACCAATATTAGTTAAGTGATCAAAGAAATTTTTTTTCTTAAAATCTCACATTTTTACAAAAGTATTTTTGTAATAATAAGGAAATGTTTTAATAAGAAAATATATTTGAATTCAAAATTGTAACACCCCCAATTTCATGAACGCAACGGAGTTCAAACTAGGTGTTACTTCATTATACAACAGTTATAACAATAGAAAACTTATAGCCTTTTTGAGTATATGTGCTCCTCCGTGCCAACCTCGATCATTATGAACCTGAGATAAACATGCTAAAAGTGTCAACACAAAGGTTGGTGAGTTCATAGAGTTTATTGATATAATTGTGAAAACATTATTGTAAAATAATCGTGACAAGTATATGTAAATACTAAATGTAGTTCATCAAACTTTCGAGTGTATGACTATTGTACTAAATACAATATCACATATAGGTAGTGTTTATGTTGTACTAAATTTCTGACATTGAACCTTAAGTTTATTGGTTTCTGGTTGTTTCACATTTGTACCAAGTCCATTGGTCTGTTATTATACCAATTCTAATAGTTTCGAGATTACACAATGTCCATTAGATCACATAGTTTGTACCAAGTACATGAAATCGTAATTGGACCAAGTCCGTTGAATCGTGGTTGGACCAAGTCCGTAGAATCGTAATTGGACCAAGTCAGTTACATCATAGGTTACATTGTTATACACCCACAACGTTGAAAATTATTTGTTATTGCACTGTCCTTATGAAAACCAAAATGTAAATCTCGTACCAATAGAAATTGGAATAATTGATGCAATCATTGCCTAGTAGGTAATCTGTTGTTATACCTAGTGTTCTCAAATGCTTGTTGTGTTTGTTTGCTCTAACTGAGTCAACTTAATGGTTACATTAATCACAATAAATCATGTTAGGAATACGAATATTCCTATGAAAGACTCGGTCACCCCGATGATCTATTAGCATTAAGATAGCTCGTAGACTTAATTATTATTATTAGTAGTAGATTAGTTTAAGTAACACCATGGAGGACGGACGGGTCTTTATCTACTGTACACCCGATTCACAGCCCACATGAAGGTGTTTATTAATAGTTTAGATTGTGGAGTTGGGTCGGGTCTCTATCTACTGTCAGCCCACTCCACAGACCATTTGGGGCATTTTATTGTAACACTATAAATACCCTTTCCTACCCATGGGAAACGGTTGGAGCTCCTAATCTTACAACTATTTTCTCTTTCACTTTCTCTCTCTAGAACTCCCAACCTCTCATCCTCTCTATTTCTCTCTCTACTTCCATCTCTCTCTCTCTCTAAAACAAAATCCATACTTCATCTTCTTTGTGTGTTATGATTATGAATATATTACAATTGGTATCAGAGACATGGTTAGTTTCGATTGATTGTATGTTCTTTGATTTTGTTTGTGTTAAAAATCTTAGGTTTCTTTTTTGCAAAAATATAATACTTTTGTTCGTACAATTTTCCTCGCATCTATCTTCTGTTCGAAATACAAAATTTGTTTTTGAGAAAAAATTCTTAGCACATGTCCACTTGCAAGATTTTCAGTTATAAAATGATTTAATATATCATCTGATATGTGCTAAAGAGGAATATCTTTATGTTTATTGTTCGTGTAAACTCATTTCATGATTATTAGACTTGCTTGCTATGATTGGATTCGGATGATGTTATGAGACGTTTAGTTCGTATATGACATCTTTTATTGTTCAAATATAGTGTTTGCAGTTCTGTGATGAATAGAAATAGATTGTATATGCAGGTTACAAAAATGAGAAACTGGGCAAAATTCTGCGAACCCACCGCCGGCGGTACCTTATCAACCTCGCGGTCCTCCAGTGATAAAAGACCGTCTGGGATTTAACGGACCGTCCCCTGGACTGTTTTCTTCTTTTCTGAAATCCTAAACCTATTGCATGATTATCACCACCTTACCATGTTTAGATAAACAATTTTAAATGCTTAAAGTTTCCTAATGCATGCTTTGCCCAAACCATAACCATGCTTGATTATTTAAACAACTCTTTTCTTCTTCAACCTCATTACAATTATCTTCCATCTCTTATCCATCTCCTACAATGGCCTTATCCTCTACCTCCTTGCCAATCACAAACAAAGAACTCATAACCTCACTCAATTCACAACCACCAAACAAAAGGCCTAAGATCAAAATCATTCCACTACAAACCAACTTCATTGATCTCACTTTCTATGACACCACACCATCTCCAAAGTCACCACCATCCTCACCTCAAGCACCAAGTGCACCATTTAAAACACCATCCACCAATGGAACATTCTACTCTTCATCAAAGCCATCCTCTAGTTCGAAGCCAACCACATCACCCCTCTCATCATTCATCAAAAACTTGTCACCTTTGCTCACCCAATTAAGCTCGGGTGCTTACACTCATTTTGTGAGTAATCAACCATCATCTCCTACCTTTTCTAGATCTCACCAAGAAACTCACACCCTCTTCCTACAAACTTACCAAATCAAACCACCACATCACCAAATGGGCCTTTGGAAAACACTCTTCCCACTCCACCATTATCACCAAACCTTGGCAATCCCGTTCCTTACTACTTTGTTAACAACCACACCGTAGGATGTGCATGTTGTTATCACAACTTTCATCTCATTTCTACTTTAAGAGATGAACTTCACATCATGTTTGGCCACATTCTTCTTGGACAACAAAATGTGCAACCAACTCCCCTTACCACCATGCCACCTTCGGCTTCACCTTCCTCCTCACCATCATCCTCTCCGCCTATATCCTTACATGTCTAGTTGATAATAATCAAGTGGAAGCTATATTTTGGGCCAAGCATGTTTGGGAAATAGCTTGTTAAAGTAGTTAGTGACTATTTTTGTAGTTTAAATGATGTCGTGATTATGTGATATTTATGAATGGTCTTGTATGTTTTTCATGAATGAATGAATGGATGATTAGGTTATGTTAATATATTGTGATATTTATCATAGTTGACTTGAAAATGGACTAAAATTATTCAACCTTAAAAATGGGACATTACTAAAATCACAAAATTACTGCCAACCAAGTCACCTCCTGGTGGCGGTCCTTTAATGGACTGGAAGTCCCCTAATCTTTAAGGGACCGTCCCCAGTAGGAGCAAAAATTCAGATTTTTCTCTTTTATTCTCTATCTGATTCATGCTCTATCTAATTGATTTCTCCATATCATTCTACATATATACATGTGCTTTGCTTCTAACTTGTTTTTGTAGCACATCACAATAGCTCGATTCCCCGGTGCCCTCATTTAGGGGGAGCACTAAGCTAGGGGAGCTTGTATTCCGTTGATCTCTTCAACGATGCCCTATTCAGGATGATAGTATTTCGTCAACATCGACAATACACTTTCAAGGATGCTTGTGTTTCCTCTCCTCAACATCGACGACGCCTTTTTGATTCTACAAAAAGGGGGAGAAGTAACGGCAAAACTCATTAAAAATTTGTCAACGCATAATTTTACCTAAAATGAGTTTATATTTTGTAATCATCAAAAAGGGGGAGATTGTTAATACAAATAATGTCAAAAACATTATTCGCATTATTCGATCTCCTTGTGTTTTGATAATCACAAAATATAAAGACATGTTACGTAAGGTTACGGTTAATAAGTTTTTAATCAAGGAAACCCGTTTCTTCCACGTAGCTACTACAACGTCACTTCAGGTATGAACAAACTTTATACCGTCATTAGTTAAATGATCAAAGAATTTTATTTTCTTCTAAACTTAAATTTTTTAAGTTTGACAAAACTTTTTCACAAAAGTATTTTTGTATTTTTAAATAAATATTCTATTAAGAAAATATATTTAAAATTCAAATTTGTAACAGTTATATTTCCCCCCAAAACTGTTGAGTTTTCACTAGATAAGTTTTCACCAAGTCAGGACAAAAATAGGAGCGTCTGTCGGGACGGTCCTTCAAAGTGGCCGGCAGTCCCTTAGTGATAAAGGACCGTCGCCTATTTAAAGGACCGCCAGCTCCTTCCTGTCGCGTATTAATAGTGAACTGTTCCTTTTCAGAAACAAGAGTCTTTCACACACAAAAACTTTCTGTTTTATTTTTCTTTCTTCTTTGATCACTATAATATGTCGGTATATGTTTATAAGTGATTTCCTCTTCCGCAAAGTGCAAGAGAAGAACTCCTGACATAGATGAAGATTTGAGATGTTATAAGAGTCCACACACAAACGTAACAAGTGTTGCGGTTCTAGTCTTCCTTCTATTTCATTCTTGTAAATATTGTAAATACTTCCGACTTGTGTGTGAGTCGAGGATGAAGTTATGTGTGTGAACTTGGAAGAAGATGAAGATCCAAGAAGTCTTGTAACTAGATTAGTTCATGTATTTGTTGTGAGGAGAGTGGTGTCCTAGTGTGTAGGTTAGGACTTAGTTGAGTCATTGTGTGAAGGCTTAGATCGGGTGATGATCTAAGTGTGTCTCGTGTGAAAGCTTGGTTCAGGTGATGATCCAAGTAGGTTATTTGTGTGAAGGCTTGGATTGGGTGAAGATCTAAGTTGGACAAGAGTGCTTGTTCGTGTGGCCACGTGGGCTTGGAGTAGATTGGTTCTAGCTACGATTAGAACTCGACATTCCGCTTAGTGTCGTTAAACCTTGTGTAAGCTTGTGTACGGATTGCTCCGCCTGAAGGAGTATGTTGATATAGTGATTGATAACTATCGAGTGTGGTACTCAGGGAGTGGAGTAGGATGAAGGAGTGAGCTTCGTGCCGAACCACTATAAATCACCGCGTCTCTTTGGTTGTGTTCTTTTCTTACTCTTTACATTACTTGTTTGTTTATGTTTGTTTATAGCTTAATTGATATCACATAACAAGTAGAATTCAACAAGTTTGCAAAAAAATATTAACCGGACCTAAAAACGGCAAAATGTTTTAGCAAGTATAAAGAAACGGTGAAACTATTCAATCCCCCCTTCTAGTTTCTACAAATTTTACAAAAATATTGAAGCTGAAATAATGATTTACAAAGCTTTAATGAAAAGTGAATATGAAAGAATTTTATTGTGTCAAACGTCAAATGACAATTGGAAAAGTCTTTTAAACTTTCATCAGTCAAGCCAAAGATAAACAAATTGATCTTGAACATATATATGAACAATTCGTCACTTCTGAAGACAAATCAATAGATAGAGATTTAGATAAATTAAATGCAAGTATTAATAGTATAAATGTTTTCATTGAAGGAAATGCAAACAAGGACTACATGAATAACTTGCGAAGAGAACTCATTAAAGAAACATGGAGTGGCACTGATGAAGAAGATAATAATTATCCCGAGTACGAAGTTTGTCAAATGACTAAGGCCTCGTGTGAGGTACACTCGAACATTTTTGCTAGACACATTCATTCTAGAATTTTGAAAATTAGAAAATTATTTTGAACATCTGTGCAGCATGAGTCTAAAAACATTTTCAGAAAATGAATCTTTAAAATCTTTGAAAGTAAATTGGAAAAAGAAATCATTTTGAAAGGCAAAATGTCTAGGCTTGAAAGTGGTATAGAAATTGAGCTAGAATGTAAAATGTGTCAAGAGTATAAATATGAAATTAATAAGATTAAAGTAAAGGCTAAGATATTAGCTAAATTTGAAAAGAGTTCTCAATCTCTTAAAGATTTACTAAACAGTTAAAAGACATTTGGAGATAAAATGGGTTCAGGTTTTAATTCATGTGAGTCATCAACGAGCAAGTCAAAACAAATTAAATTTGTGAAACCTCTTAGACAAATCTAAATTTGTTATTTGGATAATTTAATTTTCTAAAAATCTCGTTTAGCACTAATGGATTTTAAGTAAAACGTCTACAAATAAAATCTTTTACATCTTGGTATAAAATTCAACTAGACATGTATCTACGGGAATTTTTTTGTTTGTTAACGATATCCCCATCTTATGCATGTAAATGCAAATGATGTTTATTACTAACCATCTCTGACCCATGAGAAATTGGGTACCAAGTTTTTCTTGCAAGTTATCTCTTTAGATGCACGAGGGAAGAAAATTAAAGATATGAAAATCTCAATATTTTGTGTTTCCATAACAGTTTTATGAATTTTTCAAAAATTCAAGAATATGTGTAAACCTTTTATATGTAGTATAGATATAGATTAAATAAAACATACGTATCAAAGGAGTAACAATTAGTTTCATTAACATTTTAAATGTATGTAGATGCAAGTTCATGTCTATGTTATAAGGCAGACGAGATTATTAGGGTGTCCCCAGTAATCACAAGCGATCGACTTGGATGATCAACTACTACCCGATCTTCTTGTTGTAGGTATTCGATCGTTGTCCCTTGTTTCACAAACTTGGTAGCTTGGGCGATCGATATTATTTGTTTGTGTATTTAAATTTTAACGTTACACAAACGGTTGTAGAAAAAAAAAACAACAACTAGCCGTTGCATTCAAAAGAAGATAAAAAATCTTTTAACATACTATAATACCACATGTTAACAAAACATATTACACGCTTCAATCCACAAAATTTCACAATTCTCTCTATTCAAAATGGATTGCAAACTCCCTTATACCACCGAACAATTTCAAAAGTATATAAAACAAGCTGACAAAGAAGACACGGAACGACAAGAGGCGATCGTCGAAGTTATTAAGAAGTTTGAGCTAGCAAAGGCACTCAAACAACGACTGAGAACACGATACATAGAATGCAAAGACATCTCTAACGACAGAAAATCTGTGATCGACCAATTTTTGTACGATGAATATCGCAAAGACGCTGCCATTGTTGAGACATTGTGAGGTTTTGTGAATCAAATACAGGCCCAAAAATCCAACAAGATCCGTTGGAGTTTTGAGGAAAATGTGGAAGCTGCTTCTGTTGAGCAACAACAACAACAAGTTATGCAAGGTGCATCAACTTTATCTGATGCACCAAGATCTGTTGAGCAACAACAACATCAACCTCATATGGATCAATTTCAGCTAGGTTATGAAGAGGATGGTGGCTGGAACGATGACAAGGAGCGAGAGCTTATCAGGTTGGAAGTTCAGTTAGAAGCAGAGAAGTTTGCGAACTACTCTGCGTACGACAATGGTTACGACTTCAACAACTATTAAACCTGGGATCACCTGGATTACAATTGAAGTTTAAGTTTTTGTTTATGTGATGTTTTAATTTTATGTTTATTTACTGTTTTAATTTCGTATCATTTTTATTTTATGTTTATGTAACGTTTACATTTTTATTAATGAAATTTAAATTTGTGTTAAAAATGTTTAAAAAAAATGATTTTGGTCTTCCTTACCGAGACACCCAATCACCTGCAGGTCGATGGTGAGAGAAAGCTAACGTGACAGAAAAAATGAGAAGGATTGAGTTGCCTTACTAGGGCAGCCTAAAACATAGTAATATGGTAAATTTGTACATTGTACATGTAACGCCCCAACCCGGCAAGGGTAGAAACATTACAATATGGTTTCACATCAGATATACACAAGTCCAAACCAAACAGCGGATATCTTAAATAAAGTCAACAAAAAGTAATCATCGGGGTCTTAAACAACATCAACGCCCCGAAAATAAACAAGACAAGGTGCGGGTACAAGTTCCAAAATTCAGAAATAATAATAAAGAAAGAGTTCCATTATTCAAAATAAGCTCTAGGGTGGTCCACTCGCTCTCGTCCCCAAAGCTAAACCCACGTCCTAGCTTAAGTACCTGCCGCATGGAAAAGAAACGCGGCTGAGCAAAAAAAAAGCTCAGTGAACAGATATCAACAAAATAACAACCGATACAATAGAGTTATGAATAATCAAGGGATATGAAGATAGGATTACATGTGGTATCTAAGAGGGTAAACAAAAGATGACATGGTTAAATGTAAAGCATAGTGTATGTAAGTTTTCAGTATTTTACCCAAGGCCAATCAATACAATACAATACAATAGTAGCCCAATATGGAGTGATCAACTCCCAATATGTGAGGGGTTGCAATGCACGCACCCAGTCACCAATACAATATGTAGCAATGTAGACAATGTAGTAGCTCCAATAATCAATCAATCAATCAATCAATCAATACAATACAAATCTAGGATGCATCCATACGCCCCCGTAGGCCAATAACAATCACAATGAAAGCAGTAGTCAATAGTAGATCGGGGACGGTGTAGTACATCTCTCCAACTACGCTAGAGTACATAACATTGGTGCATCAATGCTATGGTTGTGGCTACTCCACAACAAGTAATACCCCGGGTAAATACTGAAGGGTCAAGTGGTCAAGGTTCAATATCAATGGTTCAATATCAAAGTTTAGTTTCAAAAGTTTATTGTCAAGGTTCAATATCAAGGTTTATTATCAAAGGTCTAATATCCAAGGGTTCAAATACCCAAAGTCATTACCAATAGATCATAGGTCAATATCAAGAGGTAGGTCAAAGGACCAATATCAATGGGTCAATCAAAGTTCAATATCAAGGTGCAATAATATAAGGAGAGGGAGAAAGTCATGAGAGAGAAATGAAGTTGTACTCTTGCTGAGAGCCTGAGAGAGTACGGAATATCTGTACCTTGCCGAAACAATCACCAAGCTAGAACCCAACAAGTGTAAGTGAATCACTCCCGCTTCACGGCACCTAGAAGCAAGTATATACGAATTACGACGAGTTCAAATTACCCAAGTTACCTCTTTTTAGTTAACTTTCTATTTTTAGAAACTTTCCATATTTAGCAGCTTTCTATTTTAGGTAACCTTCTATATTTAGTAAGTTCCCACTTTAAGTAGTTTAAGTATTTTAGAAGACTTTCTATTCTTAGTAAGTTTCCTTATTTAGAAGGTTTCCATAATTAGTACTTTCCATAATTAGCAAGTTTCCATAAATAGTAAATTTCCCGATTTTGCAAGTTTTCCAATGTTAGCATATTCTTATAGGTTAGTTTTAATACCATCTCAAATTTCATAGCTTCATATATTACAGTTTTTATTTTATAGGGTATTTGTGAGATTAGGGTTTCTCGGATTTTAATATAAAGATCAAGGGTTAATTCCGTCAATTAAACAAGTCAAGGGTCACAAATGAAACCATACTCATAAGCACACATATTCACGACCCACATATGTCCAGAATTCCAGATTTACACTTTATACCCTTCTAGTTTCAAAAGTTACAAATCAACCCTTTAACTTATCCATTTTCCATAATTAAACCATTAATTAATATAATTATCAAATAAGCACCACAATTATATAAAAATGACATAAACAGCCCTTACACCATTTATAGGTCGAAATATTTATGATTGAACCATATTTACAATTTTAGTCCCCCTAGTTATAATATTTACAATTTAACCCTTTTAATTAATAATATACCAAATAAACCTTTAATTATCCAAACTTACACATACACCCCTCAAGTATCAATTTTTATGATTTGCTACTGTTCCAAAATAAGTTTCAAAAATATCCCACAAGTTTCAATAATTACAAAACACACCCTTATATTTAATAACATACAATCGGTACCATTTTTAATTACCAATCATTAACCCTAATTTTTCCAAAACCTCATAACATTTATTTTCAATCAATTACCTCATAAATGAACCAGCAAAAATAAGGAACCCTAATATTTCATGCAATTCGACCCCCTTTTTATTTTATTTACAATCGTTAAAATGTAACAATTTACACGATGATTTCCAAGCTTCAAATAATTATAAATACATTTTATATGAGTAATATAAACATGTATAAGCATCGAAAAAATATGAACAAGGCCCAGAAAAATATATGTAGCCGATTATCAATTTTCCTTGATTTTCGGGTTTTTGATTGTGTTTTAATTCAAACGATTTTTCTGGAGTGTATGAATATTTTTCCCACATCTCATATTAATCTTAGAACATATAAAAATTACCTTGTTGAAGAATTAACGAGTGAAAAGGAGCAGAACAATTCTTTCTTCTCGGTTTGGAATAATCGAACAACTAAAACTCCAACCTTCGAACCAAGATATCCCAGCCACACCCACTATTTTTCTAACCTTCCTTGTATATGCTAGAACCCACGAAAATTGTCCAAGAAGCCTCAAGAAATAGGAGCCGTCGGTTTAGAATTTTTAGGGAGAATTAGGGTTTGAAAATATTTGTTTTGAATGTGTGAATAAAATGAAGATATGATGGATCAAATATATGGAAATTCCATGGAATTATGGCCGAGTATATGGGCTTGATTGGGGAAAAATTCATCTTTTAATTATTTCAAATATTTACTAAGTATAGAATTTAAATATGTTATGTACAACTTTAAAATAAATTTGGACCCTTTGGGCATGTATGGCGTGGCACAATTTTTTATAGACTTTAGAATATTAAAAATGTTGGTACAAAATTATTTGGAGTCATATATAGCTTATCTCCTAGTATTTGGGATTTATTAAGTATTCTAATTAATTAATTATGTAAATTTTAATTCCAAGTGTATTTTGGTAATTCTGCAAGCTTTAGGAATTTTAGGTTTTACAATTTATTCCCCCCTCAAAAGAATTTTCGTCCGCGAAAATGAATGAATGAATAGGTAACGAAACAAACGAGAGCGTACCAGACTACAGAGGAAAATGAGGGTAGCTGGCTCGCATCGACTCCTCGGTCTCCCAGGTCGCCTCTCGAGGTGGATGATTCTTCCAAAGTACTTTGATGAAACGAATCACTTTGTTCCTCTTGACCCTCTCTTGTCTATCAAGAATAGCTTCCAGTTCTTCCGGAAGTGACATGTCTGGCCGAATTTGATCCAAGGGATATGATACCACATGTAAAGGATGATAGTTGTACCCCCGCAAAAGAGATACGTGGAAAACGTTATGCACATGTGCCAGCTGAGGTGGAAGAGCCAAACGATAAGACACCTCACCAATACGTTCCAAGATTTCAAAAGGACCAATAAAATGAGGACTCAACTTGCCCTTAATGCCAAAACGTCTGACGCCGCGAAAAGGAGATACTTTCAAGAATACTCGATCGCCAACCTGGAACTCTAACTCACGTCTATGTCTGTCGGCGTAACTCTTCTGACGAGACCTGGCTTCCTTAAGCCTTTCTTTAGCAATATTCACCTTCTCGTTGGTGATTTCAATCATTTCTGGACCCTCAATAATCCGTTCACCCACTTCATCCCACATAGTAGGTGATCTACACTTACGGCCATATAACATCTCATAAGGTGCCATCCGAATACTAGCATGCCAACTGTTGTTATATGCGAACTCAACTAAACATAAATACTCGTCCCAACTGCCGGTCCAGTCAAGTGCACAAGCTCGTAACATATCTTCCAATGTTTGGATAGTTCGCTCCGATTGATCATCCGTCTGTGGGTGAAAAGCGGTACTGAACTTAAGACGAGAACCCCAAGCCTTATGTAATGCCTTCCAAAAACGTGAAGTAAACCTCGGATCTCTATCAGAAACAATCGAAACCGGTATGCCATGCAATCTAACAATCTCTTGCTGGAAAATTTCCGCCAACTTCGCTACACCATAACCTTTCTTGATCGGTAGGAAATGAGCTGACTTGGTTAGCCGATCAATGACAACCCAAATTGCATCATGTCCTTTTCGTGTGACCGGTAAACCCGTAACAAAATCCATAGTGATCTCTTCCCACTTCCACTGGGGAATTTCTAACGGCTGCAAAAGACCACTAGCTCTTTGGTGCTCAATCTTTACCTGTTGGCAAGTCAAACACCTAGCAACAAACGACGCTACATCCTGCTTCATCCCGCTCCACCAGAAATATTGTTTCAAATTCCGATACATCTTCGTAGACCCCGGATGTATGGTAAATGGTGAACTGTGAGCTTCGGACATAACCGTCTCACGAAGTTCAGGATCATTCGGAACACAAAGGCGATCTCCTAACCAAACAATACCGTCGTTGTCGACCCGAAATTCAGACTGTTTCCCATCTTCTACATTTTGAACAATTGCCCATAACTCTCCATCATCACGCTGAGATTCCTTAATCTTCAAGATCAAGTTAGACTCAACTTTCAGACTCGCCCAGCAGCCGTCGCGTCCAGGCAAACAAAACTCTACCTCTATGAGCTCAAGATCATGCAAAATTCTAGGTTCAAACTTCAGACTAGCCACCATACCCGACTTACGACTACGAGCATCTGCAACTACATTAGCCTTTCCCGGGTGATACTGAATATTAGTGTCGTAGTCCTTGAGCAATTCCAACCATCTACGCTGTCTCATGTTTAATTCTTTCTGGGTAAATATGTACTTTAGACTCTTATGATCGGTGAAGATATCAACAGAGTCCCCGTACAAGTAGTGTCGCCAGATCTTAAGAGCGAAGACAACTGCAGCCAATTCTAAGTCATGCGTAGGGTAGTTCTCCTCATAGGGTTTCAACTGACGAGAGGCATACGCGATAACTTTCCCATGCTGCATCAAAACACAACCTAACCCTTTCTTGGAGGCATCACTATAAATCTGATATCCGCCTGTACCAAACGGAAGTGTCAAGATAGGAGCTGATACAAGTTTCTGCTTCAAGGTCTCAAAACTCTCTTCTTGCTCATCGGTCCACTCAAACTTCAATCCTTTCCTCATTAACTTAGTCAAAGGTGAGGCAAGTTGGGAAAATCCCTCAACAAATCTCCGATAGTAACCTGCCAAACCAAGAAAACTCCTGACCTCGGTCACTGTCGTAGGTCTAGGCCACTTAGTGATAGCTTCGACCTTTGCCGGATCCATATTAATGCCACTACCAGATACCACATGGCCAAGGAAAGCAACTTGACTAAGCCAGAATTCACACTTGGAGAATTTCGCATACAACTTCTCCTGCCTCAAAATTTGCAAAACTGTACTAAGGTGCGGCTCATGTTCTTCCTCGGACTTCGAATAAACCAAAATTTCGTCAATGAAAACTATCACAAATTTATCAAGAAAAGAACTGAATACGCAGTTCATAAGGTCCATAAACACTGCCGGAGCATTAGTCAGTCCGAAGGGCATAACCAAAAACTCATAGTGTCCATACCTAGTTCGAAAAGCAGTCTTTGGAATATCCCGCTCTTTAACTCGAAGCTGATGGTAACCGGACCGAAGATCAATCTTAGAGAAACATTTAGCTCCTTGAAGCTGATCAAACAAGTCATCAATGCGAGGCAAGGGATAACGGTTTCGGATGGTGATACAATTCAACTCCCGGTAGTCTATGCACAACCTCATACTACCGTCTTTCTTTTTCACAAATAGAACAGGTGCTCCCCAAGGAGATACACTCGGACGAATGAATCCATTCTCAAGGAGTTCCTGTAGTTGATCTTTCAACTCTTTCAATTCGGTAGGGGCCATACGATAGGGAGCCTTAGAAATGGGTTCAGCACCTGGAACTAAGTCAATGCCAAATTCTATGTCGCGATTTGGAGGGAGACCAGGAAGCTCCTCTGGGAATACATCGGAAAAATCTCGGACAACACGAATACTGTCAATAGAAGGACACTCCATCGAAGTGTCCTGAATAGAAGCAATAAAACCCGCACAACCGTGGGGTATCAAGGTACGCGCCTTCAGGGCAGATATGATTTTAACAAATCGAAGTGGTTGAGAACCATAGTACACAAATTCAGGTTTGAACAAGTCACCAAATATAACCTTCTGTTCATGACAAACAAGAGTGGCTTGATGAGAGGTCAACCAATCCATACCAAGAATCAAATCAAAATCAAGCATATCAAGTGGAAGGAGATTAGCCGGACGTATGCGCTCATCAAAACGTAGCGGACAATCAATAAACTCATGATCAATGATAGCGTTGCTTTTCATAGGTGTAGATATAGATAAGGGGGTTATTAATGGTGTTGGGGTTAAATTTAGTTTCTTAGAGAAAGCGACCGATATAATGGAATGAGTTGCGCCAGTATCAAATAAAACAAAAGCGGTATAATCACCAATATGAAGAAAGCCTGTAATGGTACCTAAAGAGTTACCCGCCTGCTCGCGAGTGAGAGAGTGAACCCGGCCTATAGATGGCTGAGAAGAGTTGGCAGGAACAATGCTGGTTTTCTTCGGGCAATTCTTCACCTGATGCTCAGTGGAACCGCACTCATAACAAGCTCCCGTGGCCTTACGACATGGCCCGGGATGTGCATTACCACAAATAGGGCAACGCGGTGGAGGTGGTAAAATCTCAGTGTGCCTCTGCTGACCCGACGAGTTCCCAGAACGATACTGCTGATGTGAAGACCCAGAACCCGAGTACCTGTTATTCTGGTTGCCCCTCGAAAACTGCCTCTGGTTAGTGTTACCAGACCTGTCAACCTGTCTACCCGAAGACCTATTATCCGAACCTCTCTGAACCTGTCGACCCTGGTCATGTCCCCGGTTAAACTGTCCCCTGTATTCATGCTGACGGTCCGAACGACCGCGGTGATCAACACTCTGCTCAGAACGACCCCGATGGTCAAAACCCCGGGGATACAGACCCGAAGACCCCGAAGACTCAGACTAAATCCTCTCACCATCACGAGTCCGTTTGTTGGACGTTCCACCCTCATACAACAGCTCAATGTTACGTGCCGCGTCACATACCATCGACACATCATCATAATCCGTATTAACAATACGGTCAAGTACCCATCGCTTCAAACCCCACTTATAGTGACGAGCCTGCCTGGCTGCATCCCCTGTTACGGTAGGCCCCACGAAGCTAGCCAACCTGAGAAAACGCTCCATATACTCTGCCGCATTCTCCCGCTCTAACTGATAAATGGTACCATACTCTCTCTCGTATCGCTGCTGTTCCGAGAGAGGGATGAACCTTTTGTAAAAGACCTCACGAAACGCCGCCCAAGTACATGTCTCAACAAAACCATCACCCTTCGCCTGAACATAAGACGTCCACCAGTTGAGGGCGTCACCATCAAACTT
This sequence comes from Artemisia argyi, assembly GCA_030686995.1. Classification (NCBI taxonomy): domain Eukaryota; kingdom Viridiplantae; phylum Streptophyta; class Magnoliopsida; order Asterales; family Asteraceae; genus Artemisia; species Artemisia argyi. Next base: position 63,613,710 of record CM060685.1, read on the forward strand.
GAAAGCTGCTAATCGAGCTTTCACCCCATCAGGACAACCAATCACCTGAAGCAATTTTTCACAATGGGTAATCCAATCACCCGCTTCAGTCGGAGTGGTAGCTGACAAGAAGGAATTGGGCTTCAGTTTGTTGAAGCATTCGATCCACACATGAATGCCCTCGTTGCTGCTTCCAGCCCCATCCCTACGCTCATTACGCAAATTCTCAATAGCAGCAGCAACGGCTTGAGCAACAATCGCCTCAATGTTGGGAGGGTTATCACCACCTCCGTTCCGAGTGTTCACCATCTAAAATGATACCAAACGATTAGCAAAAGAAAAACAGTATGAATACGAAAGGAGAGGACGAAACGAAAACCTAGTGTCTACCCAATCCTCACAGGTCATGGCCTAAGCCCTGAAAGTTCGAAACCTGTCTCTGATACCATAAATTGTAACGCCCCAACCCGGCAAGGGTAGAAACGTTACAATATGGTTTCACATCAGATATACACAAGTCCAAACCAAACAGCGGATATCTTAAATAAAGTCAACAAAAAGTAATCATCGGGGTCTTAACAAACATCAACGCCCCGAAAATAAACAAGACAAGGTGCGGGTACAAGTTCCAAAATTCAGAAATAATAATAAAGAAAGAGTTCCATTATTCAAAATAAGCTCTAGGGTGGTCCACTCGCTCTCGTCCCCAAAGCTAAACCCACGTCCTAGCTTAAGTACCTGCCGCATGGAAAAGAAACGCGGCTGAGCATAAAAAAAGCTCAGTGAACAGATATCAACAAAATAACAACCGATACAATAGAGTTATGAATAATCAAGGGATATGAAGATAGGATTACATGTGGTATCCAAGAGGGTAATCAAAAGATGACATGGTTAAATGTAAAGCATAGTGTATGTAAGTTTTCAGTATTTTACCCAAGGCCAATCAATACAATACAATACAATAGTAGCCCAATATGGAGTGATCAACTCCCAATATGTGAGGGGTTGCAATGCATGCACCCAGTCACCAATACAATATGTAGCAATGTAGACAATGTAGTAGCTCCAATAATCAATCAATCAATCAATCAATACAATACAATACAAATCTAGGATGCATCCATACGCCCCCGTAGGCCAATAACAATCACAATCAAAGCAGTAGTCAATAGTAGATCGGGGACGGCGTAGTACATCTCTCCAACTACGCTAGCGTACATAACATTGGTGCATCAATGCTATGGTTGTGGCTACTCCACAACAAGTAATACCCCGGGTAAATACTGAAGGGTCAAGTGGTCAAGGTTCAATATCAATGGTTCAATATCAAAGTTTAGTTTCAAAAGTTTATTGTCAAGGTTCAATATCAAGGTTTATTATCAAAGGTCTAATATCCAAGGGTTCAAATACCCAAAGGTCATTACCAATAGATCATAGGTCAATATCAAGAGGTAGGTCAAAGGACCAATATCAATGGGTCAATCAAAGTTCAATATCAAGGTGCAATAATATAAGGAGAGGGAGAAAGTCATGAGAGAGAAATGAAGTTGTACTCTTGCTGAGGGAGTACGGAATATCTGTACCTTGCCGAAACAATCACCAAGCTAGAACCCAACAAGTGTAAGTGAATCACTCCCGCTTCACGGCACCTAGAAGCAAGTATATACGAATTACGACGAGTTCAAATTACCCAAGTTACCTCTTTTTAGTTAACTTTCCATTTTTAGAAACTTTCCATATTTAGCAGCTTTCTATTTTAGGTAACCTTCTATATTTAGTAAGTTCCCACTTTAAGTAGTTTAATTATTTTAGAAGACTTTCTATTCTTAGTAAGTTTCCTTATTTAGAAGGTTTCCATAATTAGTACTTTCCATAATTAGCAAGTTTCCATAAATAGTAAATTTCCCGATTTTGCAAGTTTTCGAATGTTAGCATATTCTTATAGGTTAGTTTTAATACCATCTCAAATTTCATAGCTTCATATATTACAGTTTTCATTTTATAGGGTATTTGTGAGATTAGGGTTTCTCGGATTTTAATATAAAGATCAAGGGTTAATTCCGTCAATTAAACAAGTCAAGGGTCACAAATGAAACCATACTCATAAGCACACATATTCACGACCCACATATGTCCAGAATTCCAGATTTACACTTTATACCCTTCTAGTTTCAAAAGTTACAAATCAACCCTTTAATTTATCCATTTTCCATAATTAAACCATTAATTAATATAATTATCAAATAAGCACCACAATTATATAAAAATGACATAAACAGCCCTTACACCATTTATAGGTCGAAATATTTATGATTGAACCATATTTACAATTTTAGTCCCCCTAGTTATAATATTTACAATTTAACCCTTTTAATTAATAATATACCAAATAAACTTTTAATTATCCAAAATTACACATACACCCCCTCAAGTATCAATTTTTATGATTTTATACTGTTCCAAAATAAGTTTAAAAAATATCCCACAAATTTCAATAATTACAAAACACACCCTTATATTTAATAACATACAATCGGTACCATTTTTAATTACCAATCATTAACCCTAATTTTTCCAAAACCTCATAACATTTATTTTCAATCAATTACCTCATAAATGAACCAGCAAAAATAAGGAACCCTAATATTTCATGCAATTCGACCCCCTTTTTATTTTATTTACAATCGTTAAAATGTAACAATTTACACGATGATTTCCAAGCTTCAAATAACTATAAATACATTTTATATGAGTAATATAAACATGTATAAGCATCGAAAAAATATGAATAAGGCCCAAAAAAATATATGTAGCCGATTATCAATTTTCCTTGTTTTTCGGGTTTTTGATTGTGTTTTAATTCAAACGATTTTTCTGGAGTGTATGGATATTTTTCCCACGTCTCATATTAATCTTATAACATATAAAAATTACCTTGTTGAAGAATTAATGAGTGAAAAGGAGCAGAACAATTCTTTCTTCTCGGTTTGGAATAATCGAACAACTAAAACTCCAACCTTCGAACCAAGCTATCCCAGCCACACCCACTATTTTTCTAACCTTCCTTGTATATGCTAGAACCCACGAAAATTGTCCAAGAAGCCTCAAGAAATAGGAGCCGTCGGTTTAGAATTTTTAGGGAGAATTAGGGTTTGAAAATATTTGTTTTGAATGTGTGAATAAAATGAAGATATGATGGATCAAATATATGGAAATTCCCTGGAATTATGGCCGAGTATATGGGCTTGATTGGGGAAAAATTCATCTTTTAATTATTTCAAATATTTACTAAGTATAGAATTTAAATATGTTATGTACAACTTTAAAATAAATTTGGACCCTTTGGGCATGTATGGCGTGGCACAATTTTTTATAGACTTTAGAATATTAAAAATGTTGGTACAAAATTATTTGGAGTCATATATAGCTTATCTCCTAGTATTTGGGATTTATTTAGTATTCTAATTAATTAATTATGTAAATTTTAATTCCAAGGGTATTTTGGTAATTCTGCAAGCTTTAGGAATTTTAGGTTTTACAGTACAGTTTTTATTCTCTAATGAGAAGAAAACTTAAAATAAGAAGGATGAGAAATAATTATAACTACACATTTGAGATGCATCGACTTGAATTAGATGCATCCCTAGTCTTTTAAATGCACCATAATATATTTTCTAGCAAAAAATTAGATGCATATACATATATTAGATGCATTTCATCAAGTTAGACGAATGCTATACATTTTTCGTCCTCTGCGGGTCAAATTTGGTTTTAGTACTACTTTGCATCGTTTTCACTTCAAAATCACTTTCGAAACTAATTGGGATGCATCTAAATGAATAGAGATGCATCTAAATCAAGTTGATGCATCTAAAATATGTGGTTATAATTATTTCGCATCCTTTTCATTTTAAGTTTTTTTCTCACTGGATCCTTACCCCTTATCCTACAACAAACTTGAATAGCAATTTGTTGACTTTAAAAGTCCATACGTATGTTATTGAATTTCAAATACAATTTTATTAAACACGCTTTAAATTGAAGTGTCCTATTTAAAAGCACATCCCAATACCCTCTTGAAGCGCACATGATCAAATTATGTCGCCTACTTCGAAAGGACTACTTTACTCAACCATATCGAGTATGACCTCATGATCGATAATTGTACACATTCTTGATTCTTTTGAAAATGGTCTGTTTTTTTATTGATATTAAATTTTCGTGATATTTGCAGCTTCAAACTTTTCAAGTTTCAAGATTTTGGTGCTCTTCGGACTTGATGAATTTTTAAGCTGAAGATGGTTTTGATGAAATTATGCCTATGATGCAGCAATTATCTTTAAGACAATAGTTAATTTGGTCAAGAATGTTTTACTTGCTCAATATGATTTTTGCTAGTAAGAGTTTCTAGAATTTTGTTGTTTTACTTTCAGATAATGTCCTTTGAATATCAAAACTCTGATAGTTGGGGATGGAAACAGCTTCTTGATGAGGCGAAAAATGAACCACTTTTAAGGGGTCATTTAAGCCCGGAATTGAATTTATTTGATCAAATATTACCCTAAATCGCTCCTTTTGTGATTTTAGGTACTTTGGGAGTGAAATCTGGAATTGGAAGCAATTCGGACGTTTTTGGAGCATAAAAGTGAAGAAAATGCCAAAGACTTAATTTTTCATGCTGAGAACAGTACCTGACGGCGTCAAGAGGAAGACCCTGACGGCGTCAGGAGTAAAAGTGGTGACGACCCAGTGCAAACCTGACGGCGTCACAACAAGGGCGTCAAGAGTTAAAGTCATGATGGCCTGCACAAGGTGTACACATGACGGCGTCAGACCCAGATCTAGGCAGTCCGAGGAACTATTTGGCGGCGAGATGACGGTGTCAGCCCTTTGTTCTTGACGCCGTCACCTTCTAAACTCTATATATAGTTTTCTATTTTTCATTCATTAGAGGGGAACTTGTGTGGAGAAACCCTAGGGCCGAACTTTGTAAACCCTAGCTCATATTTTACAGAACTTTCAAGGGTTTTCAACCCTTGAATCCTTTCATGTGCTATTAAGATAAGTCTTCTCTTTAATTCAATCAATATGTCTATGTGTTGGTTGATTATATCTTTTACTTGTCTTGATTTCAACATGCTAGGCTAGATTTATCTTGTGTTTGCTTGGATCCAATGAAACCTAGATATTAATTATGTGTTGATTACTTGTTTATGGTTGTATTGGATGAATGATTTCAATGTTAGGCTTAAGAAAACTGGCAGATCTCCATTGTGTAACATGCTTGAACGTCTTAGGAAACATGAACCGATGTGTACTAGGTTTTATTGGTTGTATTTAATGCATGAGTAAATTCTAATGATCCCATGTTAGGAGCTTCTTAGCCGGCTCGACATAGGAGTGAAGCAGGCACTCATAGGATTGGGGAAGTAAGTACGCCACCCCATGAATGGTATTAAGGAATACAATCCGTCATCCACGCAACTATAACAAGTAATTAACGTGTAAAAGATATCTAGGGAGTAGTGAAATCTAAGTAAACATAATTCTCCCATATATTGCTCACAACTCTAGTTTAATTTAGTTTATTTTCATTTTAGTATTTTATTTTGATTGCATCTTTAGTATTTGGTTAGTTGACTAGCAACTAATTCCGCCCAAATCCTTCAAAACCGAGATTTTTACTTGCTTTCTAGAAAATATAAAAATACAAAAAGAATCATCCCTCATCTCTAGACCTAGTCTTTAGGTTTTCTAATCCTAGCGACACTATTCCTAGCTGAACGATCAATCCCCCGGTACTTGTCATTATACTATACTACATCGATCAGGTACACTGCCTGGTGGGGGTTGTAAGCTTCTCGAGATCCCTCGAGAGGTAAAGCCTGGTGCAATCCCTACGCATTACTTCTACTTATAAGAGATAAGATTAAACCTTTCATCAAATACTTAAGTGGAGATGGCAAAAGTGTCTATATGTGGCAAGACAATTGGAGTAATCTAAGTCCTCTTAATAGCATTATTCAAAACAGAGCATTGTATAAAGCTAGGATGGGTAATAATGATAAAGTGATTGGTCTTATTGATAATGGTGAGTGGCTGTGGCCAAATGAATGGAATAGTAACTTTCCTGCACTTCAACAGCTCAATGTTCCAAAGATATCTGATAGAAGGGATAAAGCAATGTCGATGGATTGTAATGGTAAAATTAGTGAATATTCTATTAAAATAGCTTGGGAAAGTTTGAGAGAAAATGGGCCAAAAGTGAGATGGAGTAGTGTTGTGTGGTTCTCCCAGTGTACACCTAAGCGTTCTTTTATTCTACGGCTTGCAATTCAAGGTAATTTGTTAACACAAGACAGGATGATAGCTTGGTACCAAGGAGATGATTTAAAGTGTTCTTTGTGTAAAAGTTGTCTTGACAGTCATCAACACCTATTTTTTGAATGTGTATTCTCTGCCAAGGTGTGGAATGAAGTGAAATGCAAAGGAAGGTTCAATGGGAATGGTCAAGATTTGGAGAGTGTGGTGAATGATATTGCAGATAGGGGAAATAAAAGTAATATTTGGAATGTGGTGAATAAACTTTTAGTTGCAGCTACTGTATATATACTGTGGAGTGAAAGAAATAAGAGAACTTTCCAAAATGTTAGGAGAACTGAGATTGAAATAATTGCAGTGATTAACAAATATATGGAAGATGTCCTTCAAAGTATTAGAGTGAAAAGATCTAATGAAGTCTTGCTGGTGGCCAACATGTGGAGTTTAAGATGGGAAAAAGGTAAGTTGGTTCCTGATCTTCTACAACAGACTGATTAAAGATCAAGATACATCTGGCTTAAGGGATGTTTGGGATATCATAGGTTCAGTGTTAATGTGGGGGGAATGTTATAGTATCTGGTATTGCACTTAACTGTATTGTGCAATAGTTTTATGCAAACCATTAGTGGGATAAGTACTAGTACCTTGGAGTCTTAATGGTATGATTGTACCTATTTGTGACACATATGGCATGCAAACTTGGCCTAGGGAGGAAGTTTTTTGGTGTATATATTGAAACAAATAGGAGGTCTAATTCATAAAGATGTACAAAAATGTAACAAATAGGAGGTCTAATTCATAAAGATGTACCAAAATGTAGGCTTTCACTGTGAAGGGTAATGGTTTGGTGGATGGTGTATGATGGATTGAATAGAGAGGAATGAAAGATGGTCCTTCTTGGTCTTTACAATACATCATCAAGGAGGTAAGGTTGGTCTTTATCCAAGGAGTGCGTTCCCATGTACCTGAAGCCATTTATGATATGAAAATGTAGGGTACATCGCATAGCCCTTGTAGTGGAAGGGAAATGGGTTCCTAGTGAAGCCTCTTATCTTTTCTACCTAGATCATTGTGGGTGGCTGGTTGAATGGTCTTGGTGGGAAGATATAGAGGAAATGTAGCTAAATGGTGGGTGCTAAAAAAGTAATTTTCAGCTGCTTAGTTGGTGGAAGCAGTGTCTGCAGTGTATCTCTGTTCTGCAGAAGTGTAGTTTCATTAGTGATGGTTGATTAGCAATATCTGATATAGGTTGCTGTTTTCAGTGATGTAATCTGTCATTGGGTTTGTCCAATGTGACAGTGAGATACTTATATTATACATTTGGTTGATGTTAATATAAATTTACCTTTGCAACAAAATTTTTTTTATTTGAAATGTTCATCATAAACAACTTATTAGCATCTAAAATTGTCTATCGACAGAAATGCACGAGTTAAAATTTCCGACCCTCGCCATTACAAAATATCTTGGACCATATAAAAGGCCCAATACCCCAATTATTAAGACCCAAAAAAGTTCAATTCTAAGCCCAATATAAAAATAAATGAATAAAGAAGTTTTGGTTTCTTTTTGTAAGGAAAAATATTTTTTAGAGCTAGTAAAACATATAAACCCTAAACCCCCAAATTATAAAAACCACCAAATTTGAGAAAATGGAAGTTGATAGAGCAGATGGTAGGAGCAATAATCAACGGAGACCAGTCACTTGTACACGTGGCATACTCAATCGTGCTCATGGCTCTGCTACTTGGGCTCAAGGTCTTTTATTTATATTCTCTTTTTTGTTATTTTCATTACTGATATATTTAGTTAATTTGATTTAATTACAGTTGTTACTTTGTTTAGGGTTCATATATAATATTTTGGGGGAGTTTGGGATTGCTTATGTGTTTAATTTTGATTTCTATAGAAAAAAAAGAAGGGGTTTCTATCTTTAGAAAAATGTTATTTAAGGGTGTGTTTAGTTGGTGAAAAACATCTCATTTTCCAGGAAATTTTTTATAGGAAAATGGAAAAACTGAAAACCTGTATAATCACACTTTTTTCCAACAAGTTTAAAAAAGAAGTGAAATTCTCACTTTTCAAATTTTAACTAAAAAAATGAAAACCACAATGGTAACATCTCCACCTTCCATCCTTGCCGTCGCCGCCCACTGTTGTAATCTGTGGTAATCTTTTCATAAAGGTAAAATATAACTCATCTAAACGGGTTTTTAACATTCTCAACTCTTCTCTAGAGAAAGAAAAACCATTCCCTTCTCGAGGAATGTAGAAACGGAAAACAAGAAATTTTTTCTACAACTAAACACTACCTAAGAAATTGTGTTCAGATGATATGTGTCAATAGGATTTTTTAGAACTCTAGTTAATATTTGAAAAGGGAAGTTCTCACTTTTTAAGATAATTTTTCGAAATTTTTATGGCTACACAAGTTTCCTATTTTCTATGTTTTTTTGAAAACTTTTCTAGAAAAGTGCCTCGTTTTTCACCGACTAAACGCACTGGTGTTTAGTTGTCGAATTATTTTTCTTCTGATTTTTCTAATATTATTTTTCAGAAAATTAAATGTGTTCTATTTCTCTAGATAAGTGTTGAAAATTTAGAAAACTTGTTTATACAGTGTTGTATTTTCTGTTTCAGAAAATTGGGAAAAACATAGAGAAGTACATATTTCATTTTTATGCACTTTTCTGAAATCATGTTTTAAATTATAAAAGTAGGTTTTCTATTTTTTAGAAATTTTTTCTAGATAAACTTGAATTTGAAAACATTTTCTGTTTTTTAAATCTTCTTAGAATTGTTTTTGAAAAAATGAGCTTTCTATTGCAACTAAACATGTCCTTATTGAATCTGCTTATCTCCCTTCTCGGAAAAAGGTGATTCAAATAAAAAAAATTATGAGATAAGCAGTTTGATAAGCAATTCCAAACACACTGTGGAAGTAGTTGTGGCTGAAACAAAATTGATTCTGACTTTTTGGTCATTTAGGGGGGTTATTTTACTTTTAGGACCCGAAATAATCGAAATTTGCCAAACGAATCGAAGGACTGGTTATCTGGTTGTTACAACTGTAGTTAGCAGGAGCTCATCCAAATACTGTCTTCTCAGTCTCGTGTTGTTACTGTTAATTATCTGGATGTAATTGTTTCAGTTCACAAAATCACGTTTTCACTTAATATGCCGAACACTCCTTACGTTTCCTAGTAGTATAACTCATTTTTGTTTATATGCCTAATCCCCTGATGTTATTTGATTAGTTTAATTACTATTATAAAAGTAGTACAACTGTTTTATCAAGTATTTCCAAATATTGGGTTTTTAGTTAATATCAGTTTATTGTTATTGTTTTAGGGGATACAAAGGTGATTGCTGCCGTGTATGGACCGAAAGCCGGAACTAAGAAAAATGAAAACCCTGAAAAGGCTTGCATTGAAGTCATTTGGAAGCCAAAAACCGGGCAGAGTGGTGAGTTGTTTATAAAGATGTGTTTGCAATGTTTATCGATGCTTTTTTCACTTATGCATGATCATGTGTAAAAAGCGGCCTAGACCCAAAAGGCGGTCAACACCGTTTTTATTTTATTTTATTTTATTTATTTATTTATTTTTTTAAATTGGTCTGATCTTGTTTTTAAATGGTGTGAAAGAAAAAACTTTGTGCTGTAATTGTTAGAGATCAGAAGAAGAGAAGATGAAAATGGTGGCTAGAAAAGAAAGAGAAAAATGAGGCTTTGAAAGAGCCCAATTTAACTAAATGAAAGCCTTAATTTACATTTAAAGCCCAACATCCAATCTTTTTTGAGACCCACTTAGTTATTTATGATAAAATTTATCAATATACATATGATTTTAAAATTTATATATAGAAAAGTCCAATGCGCCTAGGCCCCCCGCCTCAGCCAATTACTAGCTAGGCGGTGGTTGACCGCCCGACTAGCACCTAGCACTTTTTGCAACCATGTTCATGATTCTGCTCTTCTATGAGCAACATGCTTTTAATTGAAACCTATAGTATAATATAATTTTTTGAGAAACAAATGACTTATTATGTTTTTATTTGTCATGTTTGATGATTAGGGAAACCTGAAAGAGAGTATGAGATGGTACTAAAGAAGACCTTACAAAGCATATGCCTTTTGAATGTTCATCCTAATACGACAACATCAATTGTAATTCAGGTACATTTCAACATGGTATATATGCATTATATAACAAGCTACGATTTTCAAATTGTTAGTTCAAAATAATTTTCTTGATTATATACAGCTCGTTTTTTTAGCTACTATAAAACAAGAACTGACCCTTAGACCTATTTTTGGTTTAGATACATTTTTGTGTTATTTTAGAACAGATTATACATGTGCTTGTTTATTTCATCTTAAATCTGTCTTTCAGAAGTTTATTTTCTAGATATTTGTGCCTGGTAGTTTTAGTTCTGGCAATAGTGTTGTTGACTGCCATGACTCTTATTCTTTTGATGCAGGTTGTGAATGATGATGGTGCCGTATCCTTTACATTTGTATGCTGCACTTCAGTTTGCTGCTTATATTGTAAATCTGTTTTTATTCTTGCATTTTAACCATCTTTTTAGAGTGTTAAAGCAATTGGTAACGTTTCTTAGTGATTGACCTGAAGAGTCCTCACTGTTTTCGTTTTGTATAATTTGAACGCTTTTGTGATGTTTCTTGACCAACTTTCTTTAGCTTCTTCCATGTGCAATCAATGCAGCCTGTGCTGCTCTTGTAGATGCCGGTATTCCTTTAAAGCATCTTGCTGGTAAGATAAATTTAAGGTTAATAATGATAACATCCAACCAATTTTCAGTTTTCTGGCAGTTTAACCCTAAGCAAAGTTTCGCAGTCGTTTTGTCCCCTAAACTATTGTAGATTATTCTAGTTTTTTTATGTTAGATCTGAACAACCAACTTCATCATTCTATTGATCAAGTATTGGATTTGTTTTTCGTAGTTATGTAATCCCTAGACCTTTTTTTTGCTGCGACACAAAAAGTGCCTAAAGAACGACCCAGAAATAGTTAAGCTGGTTGTGTTGTGACATTCTTATAACATAAACTCATGACTAATACTACCTTAGTTTAACTTGCTGCATTTAACGATCATTAGTCACCACCTCTTTTGACTTGTTTTGTAGTTGCAATTTGTTGTTGTATGGCTGAAAGTGGACATATTTTACTTGACCCGAGCAAGATGGAAGAACAGGTTAGTTTAATTTTCTATTAAATACTTATGAACTTCTAATATAACATAACTTTTTGTTAACTGTTGGTCTTTTGAGATGCAGAAAGTGAAGGCATTTATATATTTGGTCTTCCCAAACTCGATAGTTTCTGTGCTTCCGCAGGATGTAAAGGAACATGGGATTATTACATCGGTTACACATGGCGCAATGGCAGGTATTTATCAAATCTGAAAAAAAAAAAAATCATGCCCATTCACTCGTCTTACACTATTGATTTCATACTGTTCTTTTTATAAGTGTGTTCTAATTAACTTTTTGTTTGCAGTTGATGATTACTTTAGCTGTTTGAAGCTGGGACGTGCTGCTGCAGCAGAAATGTCTGATTTCCTCAGAAATAGCATAAAGTTGAAAGCCGGGAACGATCCATCTAGAGCCGGTTAGACATTGACATAATGATAGAAGATCGATTTGAGATGATCACTCTCCTAATACATAATTAAACGAACAACTATGAACAACTAAACTTGAACTACTTTACTTATCTAACTTTTCATTCTTTTCTTCTCTTTCATTTCATAAACCAGTACGTATAAATAGGCAAAGGAATGAACAATGATATCCTAATATTAAGCAACTAAAGGTAAACGTGTGAAGACCAACACAATAATCTAAACGTGCATGGTTTAGTGCATGGTTACTGGAAGTACTAGTTCCTAAATTAATGCATGATGGCATTTGAAGATAATGCATGGTTGAATTATTCCAACTAGACTTGGCCTTGAACTTCTTGCACGTATCAATACTCCGCGCCTCAAAAGGAGTCTTGTCCTCAAGACTCATGGTGGTGTACCGCGTGTCATGTGATTTCCAAGGTGGTTTCGGTTCGGTTTGGAGAAAAACAAACTTTGGTGGATAGCATTGGTGACCGGAATGACATATCTTCGCGCATGGAAAACCAAGGGTGATGAAGAGTGAGGGCGAAAACCGAAGTCGGTTGGCTTCTAACTTGTCCTCCACCGTGGAAAAGTCGCATGTTTGATGAATGTTGGTTGAATGGAAGGTGACCATATCACGTTGGATTATTGGCGACAACACGGGAGGAGTATAGGTGGTGACCTCGATGTTGGTCTTGGTGATGGTTGTAGTCATGTTGACGGTAGTGATGTTTTGGGTGACAACGTCTGTCAAGGTGATTTCAAGTTTCTTGGTATTTAGTGGTGGTGTTGTGATAACGTGTTGCGTGCCTGTGTGTGGTGTGGCGATAGTTGGTGTGTTGGTTTCTCGTTGGTTAGCCTGGTAGATCGATGAGATGAAGGCTAAGGTTTGTTTATGTTTTTCCATGTTAATCTTGAGTTGGGCGGTGAATTCGGTTTGAGATGCAATGAATTTGGATATATTGTCTGCGAGGGAGGCCATGGATTCTTGTAGGGAAGGTGGGCATCGTCTTGGAGGTGTCGAGTAAGTCGATGAAAGCACCATTGATAGAAGATCGATTTGAGATGATCACTCTCCTAATACATAATTAAACGAACAACTATGAACAACTAAACTTGAACTACTTTACTTATCTAACTTTTCATTCTTTTCTTCTCTTTCATTTCATAAACCAGTACGTATAAATAGGCAAAGGAATGAACAATGATATCCTAATATTAAGCAACTAAAGGTAAACGTGTGAAGACCAACACAATAATCTAAACGTGCATGGTTTAGTGCATGGTTACTGGAAGTACTAGTTCCTAAATTAATGCATGATGGCATTTGAAGATAATGCATGGTTGAATTATTCCAACTAGACTTGGCCTTGAACTTCTTGCACGTATCACATAATTTAAAATATTATGTTGTTGAAATGATTATTCAATTTTAAGAACCAGGATTAGATGATCAAGGTGTATTTGATTAAAGTTAAAAGATATGTAGTTTTTATGTTCACGCTTTTAAAAATGGTTATAACAACTTTACTTTTCTTCTTGTCTTCGAATCTAGTTAATCTGTTGACTATAACACATAACAACTACAAATATACGTCTTGGTCAAACGGTTTAAAAGAGGTCGTTCTTGGTCAAGTTTATGGATTTTGTTTGTCAAAAATGTCATAGATGCAGAAGTTATATATGGTTGCTTTCTTGTAATCATAGATTGAATTATGTCCTTTTTTTTTACTGCCATGTAACTCAAGATTCAAATCATTGCTTTTTTTCTTCTACTTAAAGAACATGAAACATGTAAAATCAAATTGGTCGTCTTAACAAGATATCAAGTTTTCATTTTATAATGTTAAAAAACATATTACAAAATTTCTCTTTTGGCGATTGCTGTCCCAAATTTTAGTTTAGTTTATTGATGACGTTGATTTCTTGTCAAAATTATTGTTAGATAGCAGTTTAAAACTTTAACTAAGCAAATCATGGTTTATATTTGTTTTTATGCATATGATTTTTGTAATTGTCTCCTTTTTAACCTTTGGATCCATCTTGTGGTCCATATTGGTAGGTGACATCTTATGACTTTACAAATATTTGAACTTGGATAAAATATACTCCGCAGTACAATAATTGGGCATATGTGATAGCGATACGATCTGCTATATATAAAGATGATATATTATAAAGAGTGTATAATATATAAAACTTTTAAAATGGAAAAAATGTAGTAATTAATATACCTTCAATCACAATATTATGTATTGATGTATTTGTATGTTTTCCACAATCTCATTTATCTTATTTAATACTCTTCTATTTGGTTTTATTGATTGACAAAACATATTTTGAATTCAATTCCTTTTTTTACAATCTCATTTCAATGATGTTATATTTGACTAAAGATCATAATTTATTGAATTGTAATGGATGATAACTTTTATGAATGTTGTTTATTAAAAACTAGACGAATAACTGCGCAAGTGACTGTGTATAGCGGCAAATAGCTATACTTGCGAACTTGTGTTTTGAGGTGACTTTTGATGCAACTTATGAATAGTAATTGCGAGAAAAAAAAAGTTACAGTTATAAATGAAAAATGATAAAAATTTAAAGATTAAATAATATTTAAAATATTAATTTAGTAGTGGATGTTGTTACTATTTTTAATTAAAAGATTAATAATATAGATAATAGTAGTAGGGCTGAGCATCAGGCCGAATACCGACCCGACCCGACCCGACCCGACCCGTCCTGACCCAGCCTGATCCCGACATTAGGGGAAATTCTAGACCGAATACCGAACCGAAATTAGTCGGTTTCGGTCGGTTCGGTTTGGTCGGTTTCGGTTTTGTCGATTTCGATTGGTTCGATATTGTCCCGACCCGAAAACCGAAAATGCTGAAAATGCAACCCGAGTATCGACCCGAGTATGTTCGGTTCGGTTTTGAGACGACCGATATAGTTTGGGATTCAGTCGGTTTTGCTCAGCCCTAAGTTAGTGAGTTGATTGTGTTAGTTAATTGATAAAAATGTAAAAATGAGTGATCCAAAAATTGTTCAACAAGTTTCTAACTGAAATGAGGATTGTATAATTGTAGTAATGTTTTAGTTTCAATTTCACTAAGTGTTTTTATACGTTATTTGATACATTTTTAAAATGGTTTTTTGAGTTGAATTATCGCATATTACAAATGTTTTCAATTACAATTTGATTTTTTACGTTGTATGCATACACATTACGAAACACTTAACAACAACATTGCAGCTATAATTATTTTCTGAATTTCTGCTATAAAATTATGATGTTATGGATGACTAATCGCCTAATTGTATTAAAAGTGGTATTTTTTCATAACTTTGTGGGATGATTAATAAACACAAATTATATCATATCTTTTTCTATAAAGAGTTATGCAACAGCCCGGTAACTTAATTCCTAAGGGTATTGGCAACCTTGCGGGGAGTTGGGTTCGGCAAAGAGTGCCGATCGGCATGCATGGCTGCCAGCCACTCGGCAAGCCCAAATAGGTGCTGCAATTGGTGTTTCACACCGAATCGGTGGGGAGAAAAACAAGGAAGAAAATGACCGTTTGGGAGTAAATGCTTGGAGTGTTTAATGTTGAGGCAAGGCTGCCACTAAAAATCCATGTTGAGGCAACCTTAGGCATAAAATGTGTTGGGAGTAAGTGATTGGTTGTTTGCATAAAAAGTTGAGGCAACCTTAGGCAAGGTTGCCACCCCCCTAAATACCAAGGTTATAAATAGTGCGAGGCATGGCGACATAACCAAGCCTCACGTCTTAGCAGTCAAGATAAAACTTTTACGTTTATAAGACGTGGCATAAGGTGACACAAAATATGAAAATATTTATATATGAGTTTTGCTAATCTATGCCCACCGGACATTTGTTTAGGTATATATATATATATATATATATAAGGAATGTTGGAGTTATTTAATATCAAAATGATGACCAATTACGGTAATTTTAGAGATGAATAAATGTTCATTAAATGCATTTTTTGATTTAAAATAAAATTTTGTCTTCATTAATTGAGCTCAATCGTTTACCCAGTCGGCAGAGATTAGCAAAACTCTTTATATATTTATTTCATATTTTATATATATTAAGTTTACAAAAAGATGTGGCATAAGGTGTGGCGTGGCAGCATGACTAAGCTTCACGCTTTTGCTGAGCTTTACGCGCATTTTAGAACGATGCTAAATATAAAGAGGGGTTAAAATCATTGAGAAAAGCGTGACTATCTAAAATAATCATGCGTAAACCTATGTTCCAGTGTTTTGATATAATATGTCAGAAACCTTTATTTAAGAACGTATTTTAACTTTAGATGTTGAATTGCTTGTATGCGCTACATATAATAAGACCAAAATATTAAAATTATTTGTGTATTTAATTAAGTAAACCAGACATGCATGCCATATGTGGTTAGAAACGATAAAAATACATTAGTTGATGCGAATGGTGGTACCATATGCCTCACAGACAATCAAAGAGAGACAAAGGCGGCCAATGAATAAAACAAAGTATCAAGCCACTAAAATATGGACCATGCAATTAAATTTTGACCCCATTAATCTTAAAAATACAATTAAATTACAATTTCTTGAAAGAGACCAATAATACGACATTTGATAAAATGAACAAATTAAACAACACCATATGTTAAAATTCACAAAAACAATAACCAAGTACTCCTAATCTATTGATGAATCACTTGGAATATTTTGAGACTATTTTCCTGATATTCATCCTCTTCTTTTCCGATGTTCTTGCCCAACAAAATTCAACCGATGATTCTAATAACGATGTAGTGCATCCGGTGCATCCTAGTAGTGTTATCATCGTCGGGGTCCTATGCACTACATTTTGCTTATCGTTTCTCGTCTTTGCTTGCACTAGATTTTGTCATTCTGATGTAACTCTCCAAGCTCCTCATGCTATTATACGCTCAAGATCACGATTTTCTGGGATTGACAAGAAAGCAATTGAGTCGTTGCCCTTTTTTAGATTTTCCTCGCTTAAGGGATCTAAAGAAGGGCTAGAATGTGTTGTGTGCTTGTCAAAGTTTGAAGATTCTGAGGTTTTAAGGTTGTTGCCTAAGTGTAAGCACGCATTTCATATGAAATGTATTGATGAATGGCTAGAAAGTCATTCCACTTGTCCTCTTTGTCGGTATAAATTTGATGAGTCAGATATCATGAATTTCACTTGCACGAATAGTTTGAGGTATCCTCAAAACGAAGATTTCACTAATCTTGAAATCTTTATAAAGAGGGAGCATGATGGTTCTTCAAGGTCATCAAGGTTTAGTATTGGAACGAGTATAACAAAATTTGGGAAAAGTCCTAAAAAAGAAGAGGCTTTGATTCAATATGGAGATCAAAGGTTGTTGGATAAGTTTAAACATAGGATCATAGTATCTGACATTGTTTGCAAGAGTCGATGGAGTGATGTAAATTCTTCAGATTTGATGTTTTTGAATTCCAAGATGCTTAATGAAGTGTCAAGCAAGCGTTTTTCGCCTTCAAGTAGCGGGAGATCATTTGAAATTGATGTTGAAAAACTAATGAAGAAGGAGGATATGAAAGGAAGAAGATTGTATGAGTCGAAGGTTGGTAAAACATTGGATGATGGTGAATCATCAGTTTCAGTTCCAAACTTTCCCAGGTCTGTAACTACTAAAGAGTCTGAAGGTATAGAGAAGAGATCGATGTCAGAGATTACAAATGTTTCAAGATTTAGAGAAAGAAGAAGTTCATATTGGTTGAACAGTGGCAAGGAAGAGGCGTTACAAAGGGTTTGGTTGCCAATGGCGAAAAGGACCATTCAATGGTTCACAAACCGGGAGAGAAATTCCTTTGCATCGAGAACTTGACCATGCATGGTTTGAAGCTCGATGGTGGCCTACTTGGATTTCGTCGTTAAAAAAGTTATGTCCTAATTGGATGAAAGATCCAACCTAGTTATTATATAGCGTTTTTCATTTACTTGATGTAAAAAGAATTGAAAATGAGACTATATTTGGGCATTTGGCAAACAATAACTTGAAGATATATAGTGTTTACAAACGCTGTAAATTAGAAATAGTTGATATACACATTATCGGAGTTTTTGAGCGATTATTGTATTTTCAAAATAAATGGCTAGTTTGTGGCACGACATTGTTAATATAAGCCATCAATTTGACTTATACAAGTGAATTTTCGTCAATCGGGGTAAAAATGTGTTCGCTCATACTATAGCTAGTTGGGCTTTAGACACGCATGTAAATCGTATGTTTCAATTACGTAAATAAAAATAAAAAAATTAACAAAACGAGTGCTTTCAATAAAATTTACAAAAATATGATAAGTTTAAGAATCTTACTTAAACCATGTTTTTAACAGCCCACGTTTATAAACCTATTAAAATATAATAAACTATCACAAATATAAACTTTCATCGCTAATGATATAAAATTTATCAAGTGTTAAATATTAGTAGTAAACTTAAACATTAGAGACTTAAGTGTACTTTATAATTAGATTAGGTGGTAGCTAGACTAGAACTAGAATTAGTTAGCTTTGAGTGTAAGGCAAACTAAGATCTCTACCCCCTCATCTCTATAAATAGAGATGAGGGGCGATGCTAGTTAAACATTCTTCTTCCTCGTTGTAATAGTTTTATTAGGTTTTTAATAAAGGTTTGGTACGAGGGTATAACGTGTGCATATTTTTGTCGGTTCTTTATAGTCTCTCATGTTTGCTACTTGTGCTCGATATAACTCGCGATCTAGCATTCCACGATCGAACTTCGGGTTTGTTGTCGAGGTTTTATCCAACAAGTGGTATCAAGAGCCGCAGTTATTGTGGTCATCGAAGTTCGAGTCTTAGATCGAGGTTCCGAGTTTGTTCGAGGTTTCAAGGTTCGGATTTCGAATCGATTTGAAGTGGCTATTCGAAATCAAGGGTTTAGGGTTATTCTAATTAATTCGATTTGTAAGAAGGGTTTATAGCAATAAGGGGAATATTGCACACGGCTTGTGAGGCTTGTCGGTAAAGTTGGTTAATAAACAACTTGACAAGGTTTTTAGCAAGGGATAAGAAGAATGGCTAGTTCAATAACTAGGTTTGACATCGAAAAATTTGATGGGAAGAATGACTTCGGGTTATGGCAAATAAAGATGCGTGCTTTAATGGTACAACTGGGATGTGATGCTGCATTAGAGACATTACCCGCGGACATCAAAGTAGGTGAAAAGACTGCTTTAATGAAGAAGGCATACTGTACCTTGATTCTATGCTTGGGAGACCGGGTTTTACGGGAAGTTACCAAGGAAACAACTGCTGCAGGAATTTGGACGAAGTTGACTAGTCTGTATATGACTAAGTCCTTAGCAAACAGACTGTATCTGAAGAAGAAGCTGTACACGTACTATATGAGTCCAGGTATGAAACTAGGAGATCATATAGATGAGTTTAATAAGTTGATACTTGATTTGGCGAATACTGATATCGAGATTGAGGATGAGGATCAGGCACTTATGTTACTTACGTCGTTGCCATCGTCTTACGAAAACTTTGTGAAAACATTGTTGTATGGGAAGGAATCCTTGACAATGGAGGATGTTCTGATGACTCTGAATTCGAGAGAGTTGAAGAAAATAACTGAAGGCACAAAGGAAGAAACTATTGACGGGTTATATGTAAGGGGAGGGTCAGATCATTCAAGGAAAGCTCATTCTGGTGGAAGTTCGCGGTTTAAGTCAAGGGGTGGAACTGGTAAAATCAAGTGCTCATATGTCATTCAGAGGGTCATCTGAAGAGAGACTGTCCAAAGAAGAAGTCAAGTGGTTCGTTAGGAAGGGTAAGCATGATCAGGATTCTGATTCTTCTGGTGACGAGGGTAATGCCTACTTTGGAGAAGCCTTGGTGGTAGTCGGGAATGATGAGATGACTGAATTGGTAATGGATTCAGGTGGGTCTTATCATATGACACCTAGGAAGGATTTCTTGTATGACTTCAAGGATGTTGATGGTGTTCGGTTCAGTTATGTGATAAGAGGACATGCACTATCAAAGGGACAGGAAAAGTGAAGATACAATTTCATGATGGTTTAAGCTTTATACTGAAAGATGTCAGGTATGTTCCAGGGTTAAGAAAAAGCTTGATTTCATTGGGTACTCTTGAAAAAGAGGGTTATACTGTGAAGATGCAGATGGGTAGAGTCAAGGTGATCAAAGGTTGTCGGGTTATTATGACTGGGATCAGGAAAAAGAACTGTGTGTATACTCTTGAAGCAAAAGTGAAGACTTTTGGTGTACAAAAGCATGGAGGTTCAAAACAAGTTGGATTCAAGCAACTTGGTCATAAACAAGCTGGGTTCAAATAACTTGGTCATAAACAAGTTGGGTTAAAAAAACTTGGTCATAAACAAGTTGGGTTCAAACAACTTGGTCTTGGTGTTAAAACAGTAGTCCATGGAGTACAGGTTGATGAACGTGTTTGGTTTGAAGTGGAACTGCAGTGATCACAGGAAAATCGTGAAGCTGAGGTTGTTCAGGATAGTAACGATGATGCTGTAATGGCTCAAATAAAGTTGGAGGACAAACAACTTGAAGAAAATACAAACACGGACTGCTTGGTAAAGGAGCATGAAAAGGTACACCTTGGTATAAAGGTGGGGGCGGACATTACGGTAACCGGAGTACCTGGTCAAGAGGGTGCAAAGGGTAATGTTGCTGAAAAAAAGAAAGTGAAGGAGTCTACGGAAGCTAATCTTGAAAAATTACTGAAGTACAATGCCTGGTCAACAAGGTGGTCCCCGGTCCGAGGTTCCAACACGAGGAAAAGGTGCTGAGTATCGGTTATGTTTAAGTGTTACCCCTAAGGTGGAAATTGTTAAATATTAGTAGTAAACTTAAACATTAGGGACTTAAGTGTACTTTATAATTAGATTAGGTGGTAGACTAGAACTAGGCTTAGTTAGCTTGGAGTGCAAGGCAAGCTAAGATCTATACCCCCATCTCTATAAATAGAGAGGGGGGGGGGGGCTTGTTAAATATTCTTCTTCCTCGTTGTAATAGCTTTATTAGGTTTTTAATAAAGGTTTGGTATGAGGGTATAACGTGTGCATATTCTTGTTGGTTCTTTGTAGTCTCTCATGTTTGCTACTTGTGCTCGATATAACTCGTGATCTAGCGTTCCGCGAACGAACTTCGAGTTTGTTGTCGAGATTTTATCCAACATCAAGTTCATAAACATATCTTATAACTTATTTATAATGATATAATTGGCTAAAATTGTATCTGGACCCACTCAAGTTTATCTCTTCATGGTGAATAGTCACACACATAAGAGCACTGGGTGTGGTGAATAACTTCACCTCCTCAACGTGGAGTGGCGTGGGATGGCAAGCACCATATCCAACGCTCTAAACTTGTGTTTATCTTTCATATGTAAAGTTAATGCTACAATGCAAGTTTATGTGCATAAACTCCATATCACTTTCATGGCACCGTAAATATGGTCTATGGATCTCCATAAGAAATGCTCTCAAATCATGTAGATATATATTCTTTGACCAATTTTATACACCATCAACGTATACAAGATTCTTTGTAAACTATCTTATTACCATCAAACAAAAGATGTAAACAAAATGAATACAATTAATGATATATGTAAATCAAAAGTAAATGATGATACTTAAACCTATAATCTAAAGGTTTTGAACCAATCAATTGTGTTACTTGTCTCAAAATTCCAAAAACGAGGAGACCATTTGAAGAATTTGAAAACATCAACTTCTCACTTCAAAAACGAGGAGACCATGCATTTACAGAACATTTTGAGTCGCGAGGAGGTCATTTTTCTTTGCACGATTTTGTCGCAATTCTTTTGTATCTTATCTTTGAAAGCTTCTCTACTTGACGAGGATCCTGCACTTACCGTTGAGTCCGATTTTTGACTCATGGACGGTCTTGAGTTGCTAGGAGGACGTGGTTGTGGATTATCTCAGAATAGCTCGCTCGGGCCTTCAACATCATCAACCATCCGTACTTGTCTTCCGGGAACTGCGGGTTTGGTAATACGCCCTTTGGAATGTTCTTTCAAGATATCTCATGGACTAAGTGGACAAACGGAATTCCCCAAGTTTCTATGAATTTTTTATAACAACGATATACCCACGTGGAATGACTTTCACTGCTAAGAAGACATTCATGTTGTTCGACAATGCCTTCAAACTTGTTGTAATCACGTGTCAATGCTTCTCACTTTCTCATGATCATATCCTTGGCACATTTGAAGGATGCATGGTGGTCATATTCAATTACAACTTGTTGCCAAAACATTTTTTACTCTCGGTCAACACTAATTCTTGGGTCCTCGGATATATGTATCCAAGTTTTCGCCAAAATTTTTTCTTATTCTTAAGTCCAAGGCGTACGTACGATGTCAGTTTTTTTTCAATGTAGGTTTTCGTAGTTTTGCTTATCCTTTTTCTTTTACAATGGGAGAAGACCCGGTTTGCGATGTTTGTGGTGGTAAGTTTGTTCGCGATTGTGGTATATTGATGATTGTGTTTTTTGTGGTGGTTGTGAAGTATTATCGAGTGCTTTAAAGTTGTTAAATGGTTGTCGTTGAGTTTGGTATAAAGTGAGTTTGTTAAAAGGATCTTGGTTCATTTGAAAAGTTTGTTGTTGGAAAGCTTGATGAGAGAAAAGTGGTTGTTAGGAGGCATATTGTGCAAAGTTGAGAAATGATTTGTGTTGAGAACTACAATAGGAGGATGATGGCATAACGGGTTATGGTGAACTCTGACCATCAGACGAAGAAGGCGGCGACCCGAGGGGGGGGGGGATATAGTGTTCATAGGCCAATAGCTGTTTTAGTTACTCATATTAAATGTGATTGTGTTTGGTTGTTTGTATGATAGAGGTAAGTATGGAAAAAAAAAAGGTTTTAAAAATGTAGTAAATTTATCCATTTTTTTAATTGTGTGTAACCATTTTTTTAATCATTAAATCATTAGACTTTTAAATTCGATTTTTGTATGTATTTACGCATGTAAAATCATCATTTTATTCTTCGCTTAGGGTAAAAATGGTCATTTGACATGTGTAAATACAAATAAAAGTCGAAATTTAAAAGTTTAGGGTATGTAAATGCAAGAAGAAGAAAAAATAAAAATAAAAAATACATAACTATAAAAATGGGTAAGTTTAATACTTTAGGGGATTTCTCTTAAAAATTTTGGCTGTTTGAAATTGTCACCATGAGAAAAGATCAATATATATATATATATATATATATATATATATATATATATATATATATATATATATATATATATATATATATATATATATATATATATAGGTGGGTTCATGAAAAAAGTCCACTTTAATAGAAAAGTGAGAAAAGTGTACAAATTAGCCCCTTCTTTCCCTCTTTTTTTTCACACCAAACTACAGTGACCTAATTGTATTTTCCTTCATTCTTTAAGGAGGTTTTGTAAATTCGCACCCTAGCCCCCAACCCCCCCCCCCCCTAAAATTTTTTTTTCCCGCCAATTTTTTTTTTTTTTTTTTTTTTTTTTTTTTTTTTTTTTTTTTTTTTTTTTTTTTTAAATTTTTTGGCCCAAAAATTTCCCCGCAAAAAATTTATAACCCTGATGCATTTTTTTTTAGTGCATCTCAGTTATAAAAGTTGGTGCATCTTAGTTATAACTATGATGCACCAATTTTTATAACTGAGATGCACTAAAAAAAAGGTGCATCAGGGTTATAAATTTTTGGCGGGAATTTTTTTTTGGCGGGAATTTTTTTTTTCAGGGGGGGGGGGGGGGGGGGGTGGGGTGGGGTGGGGGTATGTTTCAAAACATACCCATGAAGTTTGAGATGTTTCAAATTAAACCCTATAACTTTTTTTTTTTTACTTTTCTACCAAAGTGGACTTTTCTCTAGAACCTTACCCCATATATATATATATATATATATATATATATATATATATATATATATATATATATATATATATATATATATATATATATATATATATTGTTATAATCCAATGAACCAATAATATTCTTTCATATTTTTATTAAAACAAAAAAAAAATAAACTTTCACCTTTTAAAAAAAAAGTAAATATCTCGCAAATCGTTAATCGTTACGCGAAAAAAATTATATTATAACGATGAGAATTAATTTTTTTTTTTTTTTTTTTTTTTTTTTTTTTTTTTTTTTTAAATTTTAGATATGCACTTTTTTATACTTGAAAGGAACCAATCAAATAGTATGCTAACAAATGCTCGAAGATATAACTTTCATTTTAAGTAATGGGATTTACTCTGAACACTCTATTATACCATATTGAATGCAATATCATATGAAAAACATCATATTTCACAGGCTTAACATGCCATAAAAAATGTTTTTGTATCTTCTTAACTCTCGCTTGCATCACCAGATATCTTTTATCCGATATCGAAAGAAGGATGTTCTTCAAGTTCGGGATATCTTTCTCCTGAACAAAAACAGAGAACGACTCCCAGTTCAAAATCTCAAAGAACGGTGGGACGAAATTATCCGATATAATCACCGGAACACATTCATGAAAAATGGCCTCAACCACTCTAGGACTGTTGACTTCATAACCTTTAGCACAAATACAATACTTGCTACTCTTCATGTATTCAACATAACTTGTGTTGTTCTTTTGAAGCTTCCCGAAAATCTTCATGTCGGGATCTTTGTTTTCCCAGTGTTTCAACAGAATTGGGCGTAGGTTTCCATGCATTCGGCCTGCAAAGAAAGCCAGAACTGAGCGCTGGGAAGGCCGCTTCCCTCCAAGTTCGCGTAAAGGGTTTTCTGATGAACGAACTAATGTTTCAGGGAGAGAAACATCTTTTCCCAATTCGAAATATTCTTTATTCACATCAGAATTGCATAGAGCCCGTATGCAACTATCCATAGCTTTTCTTGTCTCGTACGTGGCCTGAAACAGATGATAGTCATAATGAAAAAACAAGTAACTGAAATGAAATACTAAAAGGAATCAATACAGAAGAACCACAAATATGTTGAGAACAAGAAGACAAGTTATTAATATATATAAGCGCAACTGAATGAAAAAAAATTCACATATAGCTGCTTGTGTATATATACAAAAAACCTATATAAATAGGAAATTCTCAGCTTCAATTCTCACACTTTTACCATATATTTTGTGATTTTACATTATGGCGAACTAATGCTTACCCAATCGTGACAAGCAACAACAAAATGATCTGAACCTCCAGTTCTATTCCAAAAATTGTATCTCCCCGCTATCATGTCAATGTAGTTCTTCAAGTATTGTACCAATTTCCTCTTACTGTGAGATCCGGGCACATATAAGTTCAACTCCAAGATGCGAGAGCTAAATGGAATATAAAACAAATGGGCTTTTTTAGAGTTCTTAGTAACAAAATGTTTGCTTTCTTGCATATTCCTCATGAACCATCCCTCGGATGCATAAATACCCCTAAGAACTGGCTCCGGCTGATGAAATATCGGTTTTTCTCCTTCTTTATAGATGTAAACCTTTAGAGTCTTTTCCATTAATTCATAACTACTGCATCCGTTACGAAGAACAAACAATTAAGTATGATAAAGCGTGACTTTGAATTCTTGGTGAAATACTCACATAAATAAATCTTTAACCAACATAAGGAACCTATGTAAATTCAATATGTTTTACTTCATTTGGTTTTTATAAATTTTTGCCTACTAGAATTTTGACAAAAAGTAGAGTTTTACTCACCTCTTAAACCTTGAAATGTTACGATAAATAGAGGGGTCAGTGATCATGTCATTGACACCGGCATTCTCAATCTGCGATTTTGCATATAGTAATTCTTGATCCACCATTGAAGACCATCGCGGTTTCTACATTGTGTTTGTTAAAGCACAATTATTATATAAGTATTCAATCACGATGAACACAATATCAATTCTGCTAGGTGTTCTTTAATTAATTTATTTACTAGGATGTTTAAACTACAATCATAAGCCCTAGTAAAGGTATGTTCCAGTTTCCATGTTAAGCGAGTCGTTCAAATAAGCAACAATTTAAGTTAACAATTTAAGTAACGGCAACAATTTAAAATACCGTTGAATGAACAGAAGCACGATTATGAAGTAAAATGTCACGCATCATGGGGATAGTCACCGTGTCCCTCAATGGCCTCATATGACTCTTTCTAACCGTTGGAATCACCTTTGTCGATGAGTTATCATGCATCATGGGGATAGTCACCGTGTCCCTCAATGGTCTCATATGATTCTTTCTAACCGTTGGAATCACCTTTGTCGATGAGTTATCAGCTGACACAAAAGGTTTTTGCCCTGATACCTCAGCCGATTCCTTGAAGTGGTCGAGATTTGGTGCACTTACGTTTGGTTTGTTCAGTGAAGTCTTTAAGGGAGCACTTACTATAGTATTGGCCATCATCGTTGGTGGTGTTAAAGAAGCTGGTGAACTTGATGGTGGTTGAGGACTTCCTGCTGCTAATAATGAAGATACAACACCACCGTATGGAAACTCAAAGTATTGAAACATCACAACCACACCAAATACTGCTGCCATAATCCATACAAATCTTTTGCTTATAAACATATACTGAATTTCATGAGCCATTTGTAATCTAACAGGGACTGAGTAAGAAAATTTTATAAGTTAGTTAGTTTTGCAGCAAAAGTTCTTGATGAATTTAACTAAAATATCCGATCATCTATGTTCATGCTGAAATGGATGAAGTGATTCCCTCTATTACCTAGTCAATGTGTAGTATCATTTAAGATCTTTGATTAATGTGCATTTGAACAAGTAAAGCGTTGAAAACAATTAAAAAAATTTATAGGAAATTTTTACCAACTTCAAAAATAAAATATTTAAAGAACAGTAATGATCATTTATGGTGTGACTAGAGCGACATTTTTATCTTGTAGTTAGACGTGCCAATGTGTAGGGAAATGTATTCTATTGTTAACTTGATTGGGAATGACGCAAGATCCTTTTTATTCGCGAACGATTAATAAAAATGCAAATTTTACAGAAGTGTTACTCTTAAAATAAACTCCGTATAACTCGGGTAGTTTGTCATTTAAGTGTATTTATATAACAAATATTTACTTATATGAGACATTCAGACCCGTACTATATACCGGTTTGTGATCTAATTGCTGTTTACTTTATTTAAAAGCTGTAGACTAATCTTGATTTATGGTCAATAGTACTCTTATTTTTTTTGAACAGCTTTTTATTAATAATTAATAGATAAACTAGCAAGGAGCTAGAACATTACAAAGAAACTAAATGAGGATTCTATAACCAATCAACCCAACTAAACGACGCTTTACATCTAGAACAAATCCAATAAAAAGAAAACGACACAACGTCTTCAAAGATAGCCGCCTTGGAAGGATGCTCCTCATCAAAAACCATCTTGTTTCTATAAGCCCAAATACGCCACCATAAGCCGAAACAAACCCCCTCTAACAATCTCTTATGCTTCGCCGATAATCTAGTATTATTGAACCAAGACACCCATTCATCAAAAGAACAAATCTCCATAAAATTCACATTCCACCAAAGGCAAATCTCGCGGAAATTATCTTTGGCAACACTACACTCAAGGAAAATGTGTCTCGTCGATTCCGTCACGACACCACAATTGGGACAAAGAATAGACGATATATCAATACCTCTACGAGAAAGGTTCAACCGAGTTGGCAACCCATCTAATCGAACCGTCCAAGCATGAATATTGACCTTTATAGGAACCTCCTTTATCCAACGAGTTTTAGAAGATACAATAGGAAGCCGGATATCATCAATAGCCTTTCTAACCGAAGAAACGGAAAACTCACCCGAGCCTTCTAAAGACCATCGCCATCTATCATGCACGGGGCCTAAAACAACACCATCGATCATCTCCATGAGCTCCTCCATTTGAGTTTGTTCCGTTCCACTTCGCGGGTTCCGTCTAAAAGAAGATATGATACTCTCTTACCTAAGTTTCGAAGCTACATCAATCGACTTGTTGTCCTCTATAGTGTATAATCTAGGGAATTTACTTTTAAACGGTAAATCGCCGCGCCATACATCCTCCCAAAAACTCGTATCCGCCCCGTTTCCTATTCTTCTTTGCATGAAACTACAGAAATCAAAACCATACTCCTTTACAACCTCCAATTCCCGAATAATGACTCGCCAAATAGAGTTATACGTACCATTCGAAGCAGCCCCAATCTTACCATTTTCCCCATGAATAGCTTTAATCACCCTAGTCCACAACAAGTCTTTTTGAGTAGTAAACCTCCACACCCATTTAAACATTAGAGCTCTATTTAACGCATAAAGGCTAGATACTCCAAGGCCGCCTTTCTCTTTAGAAGACAATACTTTATTCCACCCTACCCAAACCGCTTTCTTACTTTTAAGATCCGCCCCATTGAAAAAATGACTCCGAATGCATTCCATACGATGAATAACTTTCATTGGAACCTTAAAAATGGACATATGATAAATAGGTATAGACCCTAACACCGCTTTGAGAAGAGTTAATCTTCCTCCTATAGAAAGAGTTTTCATCTTCCATTTTGAAAAACAAGTCACCAATTTGTCCATAATTTCGTCCCACGCACGAATTCTAGACATATTATCCCCTACTCTCGAACCGAGGTATGTAAAAGGAACCTTAAGAATACCACATCCAATCCTACTCGCCGCATGTTCCACATTCTCATTATTCACCGCAATACCCATTAACTTGCTTTTACTAACATTTATGCTTAACCCCGAAGCTCGTTGGAAGCATTTCAATACATAAATAATAGTATCAATATTTTTTGTATTCCATTGCCCCATAAACACCACGTCGTCCGCAAAAAACAAATGGGACAAATTTGTCGAAGGATTTAATGCAATACCTTGGAACATTCCCGCATCCACAACTCTAGCAAACGAAAGATGTAAACTTTCTGATGAGGCGAAAAATGATCCGTTTTTAGGGGGTCATTTAAGCCCGAATCCGACTTTATTTGATCAAATATTACCCTAAATCGTTCCTTTTGTGATTTTAGGTACTTGGAGAGTGAATTCTGGAAAAGAAGCCATTTTGGACGTTTTTGGAGCATAAAAGTGAAGAAAACGGCAAAGTATCAATTTTCCATGCTGGAAGCACTAGGTGACGGCGTCAAGAGTTACACCTGACGGCGTCAGATAGCAAGAATAAAATACCGTAGGTGGTGACGGCGTCAAAAGCCATCCTGACGGCGTCAAAAGTCCCAAGAATAAAATACCGTAGGTGGTGACGGCGTCACACAGGCCGTCATAAGGAGATCAAGGCCGTTCGAGGAAGTATTTGGCGGCGGGGTGACGGCGTCACATGCTTGTCTTGACGCCGTCAGCCCAGTTTTCCTATATATAGTTTTCTAGTTTTTTTCATTAAAAAAGAGAGAAGTTTTTGGAGAAACCCTAAAGACGAATTTGGGTGAACTTTTACAGGTTTTTCAAGGGTTCCAAACCCTTGATACCTTGCATTGTAATTGAGATAAGTATTCTTCTAATTCAATCAATATGTCTATGTGTTGGTTGTCTATATCTTGTTCTTGTCTCAATTCAATTATGCTAGGCTAGATCTCTCTTGTGTTTGCTTAGATCTAATGAAACCTAGATATTGATTATGTGTTGATTACTTGTTTATTCTTGTTCTTGGATGAATGATTTTATATGTTAGGCTTAAGAAAACTGGAAGATCTCCAAATGGTAACATGCTTGAACATCTTAAGAAACATGAACCGAGGCGTACTAGGTCTTTATTGGTTGTATTTAATGCATGAGCCACTGTTTACAATCCCTATAGTTGTGCTGGGTCATGGTGTAGGAGGAGATAAGAGCTCATAGAATTGGGGAGTTATGTATGCCACCCCATGAATGGTATTAAGGAATACAATCCGTCATCCATGCAATTGTAACAAGTAATTAACATGTAAAAGATATCTAGGGAGTAATGAAGTCTAAGTAAACACATTTTCTCCAATTACTGCTCACACCCTTAGTATAATTAGTTTAATTTCATTTTTATTATTTTATTTTGATTGCATCTTAGCTTTGGGTTAGTTGAATAGCAACTAATTCCGCCCACTCCTTCAAAACCCGAGATTTTACTTGCTTTCATAAAAATATAAAAAGACAAAAATAATCATCCCCCACCTTTAGAACTAGTAATTTAGGCTTTCTAATCCTAGCGACACTATTCCTAAGCTGAACGATCAATCCCCCGGTACTTGTCACTATACTATACTACAACGATCAGGTACACTGCCTGGTGGGGGTTGTAAGCTTCTCGAGATCCCTCGAGAGGTAAAGCAAGGTGCGATTCCCACGCATCAAGTTTTTGGCGCCGTTGCCGGGGAATAATTATTGTCTAGGTTAGGATTTCTTTTTATTAGGTCTACTTGCTAGATTCCTTTCTAGTAAGATTTTATTTTTATTTTTTTTAGGTCTTCTTTAGTCTATCTTATTTCTTCGTGCCTTTGTTCGTAACTCTTTACCATCCGACATCATGGAAGGTGGTAACATCTTTGAACCCGTCATCCCACCACAACAAAACCCACCACTAGAACCCCTTAGGCCCCGGACCTTAGGAGAATATTCCCGACCTAGCCATCAAGGCTACCGAAACACCATTGAGCTCACCGGAGCCAATGTGACCCCCTTGCGATCCGACACCATCCGGTTGGTGCAAAGCGGATGTGCATTCCATGGACTTCGTTCCGAAGATCCAAACCAACATCTTAAGGACTTTCTTAAAATCGTAGATTCCATAGACCTAGATGTTGCAACTAGAGAGACAACCCGTTTACGCCTATTCCAATTCTCTCTACGGGATCAAGCTAGTCAATGGCATGAGCGTTTACCCGCGGGATCCATCACCACATGGGATGATCTCACCACTCGTTTCCTTGCTCAATTTTTCCCACCGGGGAGAACTACTAAACTTAGGAATGACATCTTGATGTTCCAACAACATCAAAATGAATCTTTTTATGAAGCATGGATTCGATATAAAGACCTACTCTGAAAAGTCCCTCATCATGGCATCGAATCATGGCTCCAGATCCAAATCTTTTACGATAAGGTTGACTATTAAACAAGAAAAGCCATCGATTACGCAGCCAAGGGTAGGCTAGATAGACTTAGCGTTGACGAGTGCTGGAAAGTTCTTGAGGAGTTGGCACAATACGAAGAGGAAGGATGGGAGGACCCGATGTTCCCAAGCAAGGTAAAACTTGACTACGCATGTGCCACCCAAGAAGAGTTGTTAGGAAGCATCGAGAAGCAGGTAAATGAATTGATAAGTATCGAGAAACTTGCTGCTGAACCTGTATGGAATCATGATCTACGCAGGAATACGGTTATCAGTCAGAATTTTCCTGAACGTTTACGACAAGAGGAATTCGAAGGGATAATGGTAACCTTCATGGATAATCAGTAAAAACAAATCCAGCACCTAGAAGCATGCATGGAGAGTACTCATAAAGCGTTTATGAGTTTCGCTGACCAATTCATGTCAAGGGTCAAAGAAAGGATCAAGGAAAATTCCGCACCTAAAAAAATCGAAAAGGTCTTCGAGGTCTCAACCCCTTTGATGTTTAACCAAGAGGATAATGAGAAGCTTTATCCAAGTGCTTCACCGTCAATCAACCCCCACTCTCGTAAGCATCCTCAGAAGGAAAAGAATTTACAAGTCCATAACATTTTCGTTGGATGCCTGCTAACCATATTCCCAACCCTATCTAAGAAAAGTTCTTTTGGTTTTAAACCCGGTGTAAAGAGGTTGCGCCTCAAAAACACCACTGATTTGAAACCCCCTATGGAAAAACATCTTTCTTCTCACTCCAATGACCCGTGCACGGGGATCAACGTAGCCAAAACGTCATCCGACCCCTTCTACAACCTTGCCTCTCTCCGTGACAGTAATGAGAGGTTCGAACCTGGTGGACCTCGCTAACGGAATAGCTACTCATGGGTTTTACTAATGTTTAGTTATTCACGTAAAGAGCAGGGACTGAACATGGAACTACTCCAAACCTCACCTTACACGGGCATCTGACGGCGTCAGATTTAACTCTTGACGCCGTCAGCTCGATAGATCAGCAATATTAACCCAAAACCAATCACTTTCAACCCATACCCCACAAATCTCACTCAAGGTGCTGCTGCTACTCCGATTCCCCACCTCCCAATTCGACATCTTCCGCATCCAATCTCCACTTTGTAAGTAAGTTTTCTTCATCCTTTTTCGATCAATTATCCTTAGGACCCATCAATTTGAAAAACCCCTTTCGCCCGAAACCCCACTCATGACCCAATATTAGCAAATCGTAATGCCATCTAATTGGTGATTTGTAATCATGGGGTTACCATTTGATGATGTTATCTCACTCGAATCATGCATTAATTTAGAGAAAACCCATCATGCCTCGGATTCTTTGACCCCCTACCCCTGTTTCCTGATTAAAGGAGCGTTTGGGTAATAGGTTAAGAGTTTGAAAATTGATTTTTCCCTCGCATTTGCATGAGTTCGATTTTTGCTAATTCTGACGGCGTCAGGACCAATCCTGACGGCGTCAGATGTCTGACAGCAGAGATCGATAAAAAATTTTCTCGTTCTAATCATTTCCGTTCACTCCACCTTTCTTTTCAGGAAAATGAGCAAAAGGTCTCGCCAACATAGGGGCAGTTCCTCTAGATCTCAAGGGGTCAATTATGGGGAATTAGTCCATGGTTGGAGCGAGTTTGGCGATGTTGGTACTAGCACCAAGTATGCGGAGTTGTGTAACCACCATATTGATGCTGGGGCTGTGGTTGACTGGGATTTTCTGAGAGCTAGTGGGTTGGAGGCTGCATTTTTAGGGATGATCCGCACAGATGGGTTTGCGGGTCCGCAGTGGGAGAGATTGTTTAGGATTAGAGAGACAGTGTATAGTGAGTTAGTGAGGGAGTTCTTTGCGATCTTCCGTTTTGATCAGGCTGAGGCTAGAGGAGATATGGGGGGCACCACTGTGTATTTTAGGCTAGGGGGAGAGTTGAGGTCATGTTCAGTGGCTGAGTTTGGATGGAGGCTTGGGTTATATACTAGTGAGGAGGTTGATGGGGCTTTTCTGCTGAGGTTGTTGCATGGAGAGACTCAGAGGAGTGAGATGAGGTGTGTTACTTTTTGGCCAACCATAGGGGAAGGGGTTTACACCTCGACTACTGGGGCTACATCGATCAGGGACCCCATTGTTAGGCTAGTCCACAGGTGCATCACATACAGCCTATCAGGACGTCATGGCACCACTCACCGTATCACTTCTTCAGACCTGTTTTACTTGTACACCATCTTTTCTGCGGATGTCTACTGCAACATCCCGTTTTGGGTGGCCAGTTATTTGCAGACCAGTGTGGGTGAGAGGGATATTGACAAGGTGTATGGGGGGATGTTCGTGACCCGGTTGGCTCGTTCCTATGGTCTTCTTACTCCTCAGATCATGGGGTACTTGAGCGACTGTGGGAACTGTAGGATAGTTAGGGCGAAATCCCTCAAGCAGATGAGCATTGTGATGCAGATGGTGGATGGGTCCTACACCTGGTTCGTGGCAGCAGGGCCCGCTGGTGAGGATGATGATGATGATGATGAGGGAATGCCCCAGCAGCATCAGTTTGCTGGGTACGAGGAGGGGACTGCTGACTACTACCGGCACATGGGCCGAGAAGATTGGCAGGCGCATCAGGGGGCTTGGATGGGTCAGGTGGATACTTGGAGAACCACCACTGACCAGAGATTTGATTGGATGTATGAGCACACAGTCCGCCAGATGCAGCATCTTTCGACCCGTGATCACATCGAGCCCCATCTGCAGATTGACCCATTCCCTGGGCGCGAGCAGGACTATCCTCCCTATGGTTATACTGGACACCTCCCACCTGGCTATGATTACCGCTTTGGTCCTCCCCCTCAGTGATTTGTTTTGATATCTGTGGTTCTTGAACAATTTATTCTCGGTTGTATGATTTGAAACATTTGGTCTTGTAATAGTTTAGGATTCAGCCTCTGTTGGCTTTGGACACTTTTTATTTTCCTTTAACAATTATTAAGCATGTTCGACTTTTAAATTTTATTGTTGGTTAATCTTGGCAATCCATGTTTTGTGTGATTTTATTTGTTTGATTGTTATTTGCTTCCGTATGCATGTTTTGTTTTTATTGTTGGTTGATCATGCTTCTAAAATAAAACGTGGAAATACTTTACTATGTTGTTTGGCCTAGTCTTAACTCCAACCTAAAAGTATTTTTGCAAAAGATAAGTGTAAGGGGAAACCCCAAATATGTTTTTAAGAAACAAACCGATCATGATTCTCCACAATATTAAATGAACATGTATATTCGTATTTGTTAGAGTCAAATGCTTGTATTGAGTCATAATGAAGTTTTGTAGGATTTTCCAGGAAGTAGGACCAAGTTTTTCCAGAAATGTTCCGGAAACTTAACATAAGAATTTCTGCAGGTCCATTCTGACGGCGTCAGAGTTTATTCTTGACGACGTCAGGAGATAAAATCTGGAAATTTTACCGGTTTTGTTTTTCTAACGGAGTCTTATGGTTTTTGTGAATTATTAAGTTTTATAATCTCCAGGAAATCTGCAAACTTCATTCCACAAGCATTATATCTTACTTTGTTTTCTAGGATTTAGGAACTTATATAGGATGCCGCCGATTTTACGCGAGGTTGTCTTGTCTATTTTGTCAGGTTTTACAGGTTATGTTCGACAAGGAGATGATTTATATTCTGGAAGGGAAGCTTTGATTGTTCGTTTTCTTGGAAGAAGATTTAACCTGGCCAACTAAAATCCATACCGAGCGAATCAGGGGAGTATTTGATTTCATTCTCTTTACTTTTTCACTTTTACATTCTTTACTTGAACATTGGGGACAATGTTCATCTTAAGTGTAAGGGGAGGGTAAAAAGATGATACCTTACATATGCACTTTCGCTTGAGTTTGTTTTGTTTAAAGGTAGATGTGTAATAAAACTATGAGAAATACTTGTTAGTGCAATTTTAGCGCCAAATTTAAAATTTTTTACAACATTTAGGAGTGAAACTTTAGCCATAGCAAGCGTCTCATGGATAGGAGATTGTATGACTAGCACATAACCTTATATTCAGAAAAATTTTCCACCCAAATATGTGAGGTTCGCCTTTAGATTTGATAGGAAAAACATTCATTATTAGTGCTTATGAGTGTACCGGTAGCATTTAGATTCTAGAACTTGCGTTAGTGATGCATCCCGAGACCGCTAGTGAGACTACATTCGTGTAGTAGGATTTACTACATGATAAGAGGCATTAGGATCACCTTTGTGTTAAACCCGTATTATAATTACTTGACCATTTAAGTCATATTACTTGGCTAGTTAAGTCAACTAATTTTTCCCACACCCTTAGCGTTGTACTCATTTTTAGTACACAAAACCCCTAGTACACCCCTCCGAGCCTATCTTTTCGTTTCTAACTTTAAGCATTTTACTTAAAGGAAGAATTTGTTACACCCCACTTAAATGTACAACCAAATCGCCTTAGCCTTCCGTGTATGCGCTCATTTTTAGTGCATTATTGTTATTTGTTAAACCCTAAGTTAACTTTCTAATTGATTACATGGTTGCTAAGTCGAGTCATATCCTTGTACATATTGTTTTGGGACGATTGGGACTCATGGGTAAGTACTTATTTTATGGAGTAATGGGGAAGAACATCACTTATTACCCCCATATGTACGTTAATCTTAAAAGTGCTCCAAGTGTTTTGATTTTCTTAATTCGAGTCATTAGATTAGTTTAATGTAAAGTATGTAAAAATTCAAGTGTAAGGGAAATTCTCATCCCCTATGATGTATTATTTTGGATGGTAGGGTAAGAGTGTATGCAAAAAAAAAAAAAAAAAAAAAAAAAAAAAAAAAAAAAAAAAGAGAAAAAAACATACGGACTACCATCCCGTTTTTATTCTATGTTCATTTTATGTTTTTGTTATTTTTCATTTATTAGCTTAAGTCGAGTCTAGTCTTGGCTTAGCAACGCCATCTTGTACATGTAATTAACCAAGATTGTTAACTCGCCACCAGTAAAACTTCCTTTATCCAACAAAACCGTGTAATTCATATCCCTATACCTAACGTTACAACCCTTTAAAAGACCTCTTTGATAGTTTATCCTAGGTGCTTACGCCATGTGGTGGAGGTTTGATCCTTTCCCAAGCCTATGGTAATCTATTTTGCTATGACAGGTAGTGAGAGATATCTTCCGTTTCCATAATGTTATATTACTTTATTACACCCGAGAGATGTGAGTATCTAAACACTATTTGTGAGGTGCTTGTGTATGATCTCCGTGCTTGTCTATTGGTCTTTAGTGGAACGATTATTTGTTGTAATTACTTTTATATTAGTGTTAAATGACCCCTAACTTGTCTTTTGAGTAGAATAAAAGCTCATTTGCTTGAGGACAAGCAAATCTCAAGTGTAAGGGTATATGATGAGGCAAAAAATGATCCGTTTTTAGGGGGTCATTTAAGCCCGAATCCGACTTTATTTGATCAAATATTACCCTAAATTGTTCCTTTTGTGATTTTAGGTACTTGGAGAGTGAATTCTGGAAAAGAAGCCATTTTGGACGTTTTTGGAGCATAAAAGTGAAGAAAACGGCAAAGTATCAATTTTCCATGCTGGAAGAACTAGGTGACGGCGTCAAGAGTTACACCTGACGGCGTCAGATAGCAAGAATAAAATACCGTAGGTGTTGACGGCGTCAAAAGCCATCCTGACGGCGTCAAAAGTCCCAAGAATAAAATACCGTAGGTGGTGACGGCGTCACACAGGCCGTCATAAGGAGATCAAGGCCGTCCGAGGAAGTATTTGGCGGTGGGGTGACAGCGTCACATGCTTGTCTTGACGCCGTCAGCCCAGTTTTCCTATATATAGTTTTCTAGTTTTTTTCATTAAAAAAGAGAGAAGTTTTTGGAGAAACCCTAAAGACGAATTTGGGTGAACTTTTACAGGTTTTTCAAGGGTTCCAAACCCTTGATACCTTGCATTGTAATTGAGATAAGTATTATTCTAATTCAATCAATATGTCTATGTGTTGGTTGTCTATATCTTGTTCTTGTCTCAATTCAATTATGCTAGGCTAGATCTCTCTTGTGTTTGCTTAGATCTAATGAAACCTAGATATTGATTATGTGTTGATTACTTGTTTATTCCTGTTCTTGGATGAATGATTTTATATGTTAGGCTTAAGAAAACTGGCAGATCTCCAAATGGTAACATGCTTGACGTCTTAAGAAACATGAACCGAGGCGTACTAGGTCTTTATTGGTTGTATTTAATGCATGAGCCACTGTTTACAATCCCTATAGTTGTGCTGGGTCATGGTGTAGGAGGAGATAAGAGCTCATAGAATTGGGGAGTTATGTATGCCACCCCATGAATGGTATTAAGGAATACGATCCGTCATCCATGCAATTGTAACAAGTAATTAACATGTAAAAGATATCTAGGGAGTAATGAAGTCTAAGTAAACACATTTTCTCCAATTACTGCTCACACCCTTAGTATAATTAGTTTAATTTTATTTTTATTATTTTATTTTGATTGCATCTTAGCTTTGGGTTAGTTGAATAGCAACTAATTCCGCCCACTCCTTCAAAACCCGAGATTTTACTTGCTTTCATAAAAATATAAAAAGACAAAAATAATCATCCCTCACCTTTAGAACTAGTAATTTAGGCTTTCTAATCCTAGCGACACTATTCCCAAGCTGAACGATCAATCCCCCGGTACTTGTCACTATACTATACTACAACGATCAGGTACACTGCCTGGTGGGGGTTGTAAGCTTCTCGAGATCCCTCGAGAGGTAAAGCAAGGCGCGATTCCCACGCATCACTTTCCATAATCAAAATGAAAAGAAATGGAGATAAAGGATCACCTTGTTTTAGGCCCTTGAAAAATTGAAATTCTTCCGTAGGACTTCCATTCACTAATACCGATCCATAAGATGACCGCAAGCATTCTTGAATCCAACCACACCATTTATCTCCAAAACCAAAATTCCTCAACACATCATCTAGATAGTCCCACCGCACCAAAGCATAGGCTTTCTCAAAGTCAATTTTCAATATAAATGAATGTTTGTTTTTCGAATTACACCATTGAATTATCTCGTTAAGAATAAAAGGACCATCTAGGATTTGTCAATCCGCAACAAAAGCCGATTGAACTTCATTTACAATATCACCCAACACCATCACAAGCCTATTAGCCAAAATTTTGGCTATAATCTTGTAAAGACTCCCAATTAAACTAATCGGTCTAAAATCTTTAACCGATTTTGCGTTGGGAATCTTCATAATCAAAGCAATAAAGGACGAATTACCACCTTTCGGAATGCTTCCAAATGTAAAGAACCATTTAACCGCCGCCACAACATCACTTTCAATCAGACCCCAAAAACGCTTGTAAAAGCCAAATGTGAATCCATCCGGTCTCGGCGATTTATCAAGGCCACAATCCCACACCGCCTTTTTAATTTCTTCCTTAGAGACCTCGACTTCCAAGTCCGCCCTTTGATACGAATTTAGTTTATGTGGAAACTCCATGTCTAAAATAGGCCGAATACTTGTAGGTTTCTCAAAGCGTTTCTGAAAATGGTTACGAAACTCGTTCTTCACCACATTCGGATTCTCCACCCACGTACCTTCCAACAACACACCACGGATAGCAAGTTGACTACGTTTTTTGTTTAAGATTCCATGATAATATTTGGAATTTTCATCCCCTTCAACCGCCCATTTAATCTTTGCTTTTTGAGCCACCTCCATCATATGCAATTTTTCCAATTCTTGAATTGAGTTACAAACTTCCCTTCGTTTTACCAAAATATCCTCCGACGCGTTTCCAAGATCAATTTTCTTATCTAAATATCCAAGTTCCTGTTGTAAAGCATACTTACTATTTTTTACACATTTCCTATTGCTGTTCCACAACCGAATTTGTTTCTTGATATATTTCAGTTTTAACATAAAATTCATCAATGCATTCGTCGAGTACACAGGAGCTGCTGCCCACGCGTCATTAACAAGCTTTACGAAACCCTCCACTTCAAGCCAATAGTGAAAAAAACGAAAAGGTATTGGTCCATAATCATGAGTGGATTCTCGCAACAAAATAGGACGGTGATCCGATAGAAATCTATCCAATGTGATAGCTGAAATACTAGGATGCTCTCGTAAAAAACTCTCTGCTATAAGGAAACGGTCAAGCTTGCTCATCTTGGAGGCGGATCGATGACACCACGTAAAAGAGCACCCACCAAGATGAATCTCCTCAAGATTGGACTTTGCAATAAACGAATTAAACACCTTCGCCCTATAATTGTTAAAATTGGAACCAAACCTTTCACTTTTATAGCGCACTTCATTAAAATCACCCATGATAATAAACCTCACCATTCCAACTAGCAATAACATGACTCAAGTAATCCTAAAGCATTTTTTTTTCTGAAAAATCCTGTGGTGCATAAACCGAAATAAGAAGAAGTAATTTCCCATTTGAAATCCAATTCCCCCGAATCATAATGAAGTAATCCGACACCGTGGTGTTTAATTTCTTAAACACAACAGGATTCCAAACACATAGAATACCTCCCGAGTTGCCAACTGATTCACTATAAACATAATCAAACGTAAAATTTCCCCAACAATGCTTAATATCAAACAGATCAATAACCTCCATTTTTGTCTCTTGCAACGTCAAAAAATTCACCTTGTGCGATAAACACAACTCCTTTACCCAATCTTTCTTGGCCTTCGGGTTAAGGCCTTGCATATTTAGGGATAACATATTCATCGGAATACTTCTTCCACTCCTTGCAACTCAACGATTTCCTCAATGTTCTTTATACATCCTTCCATTTTGTAACCCATTGTTTGTCCTACCTTGATCAACTCATCCATCAAATTCAATAATGAACCTCCTATCCGCGGTATATCATCCTTACTTACTTTCCCCGATCTCACAGACTCCACACCACATTTCTTAGTTCGCTTTTCCTTGGTTCTGCCAGAACTCACCTCCTCATAATTCTTATCCTCATAAACAGTTTCATTATTCTCCCTTTCCTCCCTTGGTGTAAAACCAAGAGGAAATTGTAAACTCTCATTATCCTTGGCATCATTGGCATCATTCTTCTCCATTTGCTTAGTTTTCTTTAGTAAAGAATAAATACCAAACGGATCCTCAAAATGATTTTCCTTTCTACCATTGCTCTCAACATCCTTCCTGCCATTAAGAAGCTCCTCCTCGCCCAAAGTATCTGGGACACCACTCGCCTCATCCATCACATTCTGTTCATTGTCACTCCCACCAATATCTTCATTAAGATCATCATCAAATTGTTCATTCTCCGAATCAGTTTCGTCTTCACATTGATCATCAAAATCCGGAGTCCATCCCTTTACCTCCTTAGCCCGCACCCAATATACATTTCCTTTAAAAATGAGCTTAAAAGACTCAAATATGTTGTGCAAGCCCGTTGTGTGTACACAGTGTAGAGTTATTATTACTACTTTATTTTTGAAAAATGAGATTAAACATGTTGCAAAATGAGATTAAACAGGATAAGTGAAAACTAAATTTTGATTATTTTTTGCATTTATTTAAAACTAGACGAGTACCCGTGCATAGCAACGGGATTTTATAGTGACAAAGAGTTTATTCATAAAAAAAAGTTAATAGGTTATAAATGAAAAATAATAAAAGTTTGAAGATTTGGGAATTAAACATTATGTTTTGAAACCCGGTTCGACCCAGGTGGTTCAACCGGTTGAACCGTTCCTGTCGAAAAATTGGTCGATTTAAACTGGGTCAACTTGCTAGGTTGGGTCGAAAACGGGTCAAATTAAACCGGTTCAACCCGTCGGGTTTGAAGCATCCCTGGTCAACCCGGTTTGTGATTTGTATTAATTGTTTTAATTGGTTGTATTTAATTTGGTAGATATGTTTTTCATTGGTTGTAGAATGTGAATAAATCATTGTATTTTTAAGTAATGAGGTGTTTTAATAAAAGTATTAATTAAATTTCATAATTTCCTTTAATAAGATTTTTCAACATTTCACATTACTTGACTTTTCACTTTTCCACTTTGACCATTTTTCCTTTATATGTAGTATAGATATACTTAAACAGGTTGGGTTAGAAAAATATTATTATTATTATTATTATTATTATTATTATTATTATTATTATTATTATTATTATTATTATTATTATTATTATTATTATTATTATTATTATTATTATTATTATTATTATTATTATCACTTTATTTACTAAGCTCCTCCGACATTTTGGTATTGTAACTTCTGAGCCTTCCTTTGATGATGCTTTGTGTGCTTTTAATGCGAAACTGGAGATTGACCTTTTGAGTAACCCAAGTGAGATCGTTGCCCGCAAACTTATGAAGAAATTGATAGATATATATTTCACACGTGTTACCCAAACGGCTGAATCCACTTTCAGTCTATCTACTCGACAGGCGCTATGGAATCACAAATGGAGGACTACACTTCGGACTTGCTTAGGGTGGTTCAAATATCTGGGCTGGTACAGACTATGAATGCTAGGACCTACCAATGTGTTTTATGCTATCAGCTTGGTATTCCCCTATTGTTGTTGTTGTTGTTGTTGGGATATAAGTTGTGTTCGAACATTCATATTTTCACGTGGGGTTAATAACAGAGTTAATGTTATGCATTGTCTAATTGAAGGGCCTTTTACACTTTTTTTTTTAATTTGTTATTATAATTTACAAATGGGTTCGAGCCCGTTTAACCCGTGCCCATTTAATCCCGTGCCTGTTCGGAGTCGAGGCCGTGTAGACCGTGGTCTGTGCCTGCCCAGCCCGCCCGTTTTGCCACGTCTATGTGTTGTGTACGTGTTTGAATGACGTATAGCCATATAAATACACAATATCAAAAAGATTATGTACGCACTAATTTTTGTCATATGTTAACGTAATGTTCAGCGTAAACCGTTGAAGTTTAAATCTAATGATGCATTTGATTGAAACGTGTTTCGCAATTTTTAGCCAAATAATTTTAAAATAAGTTGAGCTAACCTCGAATCTAACATAATTATTAAGTGTTATGCCTAAATTGGCTGTTTCGTGATATTCTAAATATTACTTCAAAATATTTTAATTATTTAATTTTTTAGTAAGTATGAATAGCTGCATTAAAAGACACCACAAACAATTTAAATACAATAAATGTCATAACTATTGCAAAAACGTAAGGTATTATTTAGCACTCATTTTAAGTGTAAGTACCAACATTAAATTTTATTTAACAATAAATTAGAAATTTATTTACGTGAAAGTGAAGTTGCATCTTTTGAAAGCAAAGATTTTGCACGAATAAAAGAAAGAACGAAACTGAGGTTTTGTAATAGTGAGATAAAATTCTATTACTCGTCTCAAAATGATTAAAAAGTTTAAAGTCTTAAGTTTCTTTTCTATATCAGTTATTAAACCATGAAGATATTATGATCAAAATTATTATTTATATATGTGCTTAAAATGGTTTGCCATGCTTTGTGAAGATTCAAGTAAAAAGTAAAAAACATAGATGAACGAACTATTTATGTACGTGGGTTGTTACTTTAGGAGACAACTAATTAGCTTCGAAACCCATTACTTGATATTAGTGGACTGTTACTTTCTTGGCAAACTAATACACTTGTCAAGTCAATTCAAAACTTTTTTTTAAAAATTATCCAAACCACAACCATTATATCATTACTATATATATATTATAGTTTGTTATTAAACTAGGATGGATACACCGCCGTTTTGCGGTGGGCTTTTTCCGCCATTTTTCCTGGGCCATTTTTAGTCTGCTCCATTGATCCGTAGCAATTAGGTTTAACCCATCAAAGGAGATAAGGTCGTTGTAACCCTAGATGAGGCGCCACATTCCACAAATCTCTGCTCTTCCTGATGATTATCACCCACCAAAACATACACACATTCAACCGTTTTTTTGGGCGGTGTACGGAACCAAAATGCTGATTTTCCCCAATTTTTAAGATATTTTATAAAAGTTAATTTATATGTTGTGTTTTTAAATAATTTATTGATTTGATAATTGTGTTTTTATGTTCTGTAGATTTGATAATTGTTTATAATATAGAATCATTCTTGTTCAAACTTGTGATAATTTCGATCCTGGAGATATTAGATTAAACCTGTGTACAGTGGCATCAGAGCCAAAGGTTCAAAACCAGGGAAAAACCAATCAAGAGCGAAGGTTCCAAGATTGCAAGAGTTTGATTCAACTTTTGATCAAGAAGATCAAAAGACTTTGAAGGCAAAAGACACCAAGGAATGCGCTGGCCAAGGAATATGGTGGAGACTTTGTTGGGACTGCATAACGTGACAACAAAGGGAAGGAAAAGACAACGTTGTAGAAGAAATTTGTGGGGACTGCTGGAACGCGACACAAAGGGAGAAAAGGAAAATGTTTTTGACGCTTGGAAGGATAGCATGGTACAGAAGGAATCTGCTAGCGAGAAAGACCTCTGTGGGTTTGCTATGAATGCGACATAGAAGGGAGACACGACGCCTTGTGATAAAAGAAAAGGCGAGTGAGAGAAAAATTTGTGGGTAACTGTTTGAGAACGACACAAAGGGAAGAAAAATGCTTGGGACAATAAGCGTGTGTTTGAGTTGAGTTGTTGTGGACAAATTGAAAAAGGTTGCACAATTACTAGGATTAACACAGGAGGATGTGGAAGCAGTTAAAGATTGCTACAAGGAGTATATAGGAATGGTGAAAATTTGCTATGAGGAAGCACAGGGATCCAAGCAGGATGAAGGGCCAACAGGTGAAGTGGTTGGGCATAGCAGTGGGAGTGCTCATGTAAAAGATCCACTAGGCCAAGCAAGAATAAGTGTTGAAATAGAAAGTGCACTAGAAGGGACTCCAAAGGAAACTACTCAATTTGGTGTTAGTTTGGAAGGTAACAAGGACGAGTTCAAGGAATTTGGTTTGTGGAACACCGAATAG
The DNA here is from genome assembly GCA_030686995.1 of Artemisia argyi. Classification (NCBI taxonomy): domain Eukaryota; kingdom Viridiplantae; phylum Streptophyta; class Magnoliopsida; order Asterales; family Asteraceae; genus Artemisia; species Artemisia argyi. The sequence continues at coordinate 63,657,857 of CM060685.1, forward strand.
AAAACAAGAAGAACAAGACTTAAACAATTAGGGGGGGAATTGTTGGACGTTAATTGTATAAGTCTTGTTGGACAAGGTGTATAGGTAACAAACGAAAAGCCTAACGGCTGAATATGTTATGTGGAAAACTAGAAGGGAGGGGGGGGGGGGTTGAATAGTTTTACGTCTTTTTGATGTTATTATAAAAACTTAGTTTAGTTTTAAAACCTTGTTTGCTTTTAAAACTTTGATTCGATCTTATGTGAACTCAAATCTTAAACAATATGAACAACTATATCTAAGTATGAACAATAATAATAATGTAAACTAAGTATGTGAAATCAACACATGCATAATATAAACAATTATAGCTACATACGAGAGATAAGTAAGTAAACGTTTATTTTATAATCCTTAGTTATATTTTGTATGAAAACTATACTTGATCGAAATGATCAATTATATGTATGTTACCTTTTTAGTTTGATTGTAAAAACTTTGTTTTGTGAATAAAACTTTTGTTTGATCTTTAAGTAAAATCAATACTAGCACTATATGAGCAACTATATATATACGTCTACGTCTACAAAAGTAATAACAATATAAGCAAGATAATAAGTAAGATATGGAAAGATCTAACCGCGAGACAAATGATTTATAGTGGTTCGGCTACAAGGACACCTTCCTTGCCCTACTATACTCCTCGAGCCACCTACTCGAGAGTTTTCTTCACTATGTCAACAAGCTCCCTTATGGCGGACAAAACCTTACACACCAATATACACACCACAACTTCGTCACAACTTATTCACACCTTCTACACACCTTCTTCACACCTAGTCACTACTTAATCACAACACTACTTCTTCACACCTATCTATCTTCACAACTATCTATCTTCACAATTATCTACTTCACAACAATCTTCTTCACAACTATCTACTTCCCAATTTCTCTACTTCACAACTATCTACTACACAATCTCTCTCTATCTACACACCTTGCTAATCTATCTTCTATCAAATATTCACAACTAGTTACACAAAGAAATAGATATAATGGATGATGCTCTAACAACTTGGATGTGGAGGTCACAACAAGTTTTAATAATTCTTCTCTTGGTAGATTGAAGTATTCTTCTCTTGCACTAGAAAGGTTGAGGCTTGGATCACTTTGAAACAAAGATTAATGTATATATGATCAAAGGATTTTAGAGAATAGAAATGAGATCTAGAACAGAAAGTTTTGGGGTGCAAAAGGTGAGAAAAATCTGTGAAATGAACCAATATTTATAGGGGAAAAAATATTGTTTGGGAGCGTGGGCGGTCCCCTTAATTGGAGGCCGGTCCCCTTAATAATTAAGGGGGCCGCCTAATATAATTAAAGGGGCCGCCTAATAAAAAAAAAAATTTTTCTTCAGATTTTTTTGTTTTTTTGTGGGGGAGGTTTTTCCTGAAGAATGTAGCCATTTTTTGGGTAGAAATTTGAATTCAAAATATTTATTTTGAATAAAACATTTCTTATAAATACAAAAATGTTTTATATAAGTTTAAAAATGTTTGTCCAACTTTAATAAAATGTAAGGTTTGGAAAAATAAAAATTCCTTTGATCATAAAATGCATTAGACACTTTGTTTATTCATACCTTAAGTGATTTGGATGCTAAAGTGAATATTTACGACTAAATACTTGTTTACGTCATAATTTGTAGTTCAATGAGTTTACGTTTTGTGATTATCAAAACATAGAGATATCGATATATGTTAATAACGTTTTTAGGCATTATTTATATCAACATGTTAGTTTGGTAGTTAATAACCAAATAGAGGTTATAGTAGTTATACAGTTAGTTATGGTAGTTATGTTAGTTAGTTGCAGAAGTTATACCCTATCATGAAGGGCCACAATGGTTCGCTTGTGAGCCTATATATACGAAGCAACATGTAACGTTTTATAGTGTGTCTCAAATACAATGTAATCAGACTATGTTGTTTATAATATAGAATCATTCTTGTTAAATCTTGTGATAATTTCGATCTTGGAGATATTAGAGTAAACCTGTGTATCAGTATGTACAAAAAAAAGTATGTATTTATCACCTTCCAAATGAAAATTGATAACCTTAGAAGAAGATTGTTTTCATGCAATAAGCTGTTTTGAGTGTTTGTATAGAGTCAAAAAGCTTGGGTGTTTTTGATAAGGTGATTTTTACTAGCTTTTTTAGTTTATTTTGCAACTACTTATAGGTTACTGTCATCCTGTCATAGTGATGCATTTGATGACTGAGTTGTTCTGCTGTAGGATTTTGGTCAGTCTAATGTTAAAAGGTGTACAGGACGCAAACTTGCTAGGTTCGGGTTTTGAAAGTAAGTGCTTAAGCATAATCCTTTAATTCAATTAAGCAATGTCTCTTAAAAAATTGAAACTTTGAGCTTATAAACTGTAACTTACGCAAGAATTGTGAGTAGGGAATGGTTTCGGAGGCGTTGCTTTAAGGTAACTATTTTTTCCATTTGGTTTATTTGTATGATTGTTGCTATAATTAATATAAGGACAAATTTTAATTACAAGTACTTTATCATGTGTATTATTTAGTTGCTTTATTGTTTTGCAATTATGATTCTTTGGTGTTTCAGTCCTGTTGGACAGCAGTGCATATCAAGGGAAGATTCAGACCTGAAAACAAGGAAAGGTTTGGCGGTTGTAGATTGTTCATGTCATGATTGGATGATGTACCTTTACAGAGCTATGATGTCATGCTCCCCGTCTATCTAAGAACTCTAGCAATTAGTAACAACCAGATACTAAGAGCAATACTTTTGCATGTTTGATGATTGTTTTTTCTTTGATCCAGATAAGAGTAATCCTTTATATGATGTTGAAAGAAGAACCTAGAACAACACGCCTCATATCTATCAGATTTTGGAACAATCTCAACACACAAATATTTCGGTCTGTTCAGTCAATATCAAGAAGAGTTGGTTGACAAAGAAGAAGACGAGATGATGACTTCGAATGAATATGTTGTTGGTGTTCCGGTTTATTAGCGGCGCACGTTTATGGGTTAGTTTTTTTCTTTTAATATTCGATTTATACACCTCTTTTTGTGTTTGGTAATATAGTTTGGTTGCAGTCAATTTTCAAAGCAATTGATTAGGTTAATTGTTATTATTTGGGTCGTCAGGTTACCGACGGTGTAAAAAGCATAGACGGAATGGTCTTTGCAATATGCGGGTATGCTTTCCTAATTTGGTTATTTTTTTTGTAGTTAAAATTATGATAACCATTCAAATGGTACTAAGATTCTCAGCGCATAACCTTTTATTGTGTTTTGCTTGGCTGACCACATCCGTCACTGATCTTGAATACCGAATGGATTAAGGAGATGTTGAACAACGAAATAAATTAAGGTAATTATTCCGTTTATTTTTTCTTTTTTTCCTGTTTAGGGTCAATCGATTTGCATCGTGGTATAAATTTGTGATTATTGTGTTTGTTGTGAAATTGGGTCGTTTTTGTGAAAATGTTACCTTGCGTGAGTTACGTGTGTTTCGTACTTCCCCTAGCAGGTACAAACCATGGGCAAGGAGCCAATGCAGACGCCGAAAATGCCTATCTTTTGTACCTTGACGTGAATGCAACTCAGATGTTTTTCGAAATTTCTTGATGAGGTAAAGAGCTTCATTATTTGACAATACGAAATATAAGCTTATTATTACCTATCATGGCAGATATTGTGTTATCAATATTATTGCATGATTCAAATGTGAAATATAAGCTTATTATTACCTATTCATTTACAGGGTTAACATTTTACAGAATATACGGGTGGTTATGGCACAATGTAAGGTGTTCGGAAGAGTAAGTATGCTAGCCAAATCCATTTTCTTAGCAGATGGAGATAGGAATGATGTTACTGTCACAGACCTTGGAATAAAAAGTACAAAGGGTATATTTCTTTCTCTTCTTCTCGTTTTTCCCCTATTTACGATCTGATAGTTTTTTTAGGGTTCGTGAGTTTAGTATCTTCCAAAATTTAAAATGACAGATATAGCATGGGTCATACAACATATTAAGCTAATTACAGATATAGCATTTAAATGATACATATAGCAGCCGTATGCATAGACATGAGAATACAAAACAAAAGTTAGTATACTTTAGGATAATTACATGAACTCGCATTTTATGGTGTTCTGTTACACTAACTCGCATTTTATTTTTCTCCTGTTTTTGGCAGGACCTTTATCCAATAATTTACTACTTATTGTAGGTGACATTTGGAACTAGGGAAAATGGTAACTATCTTCTTACTTCCAAACAATTTTTTTTTTTTTATTTATTTTTTATTTTATTTTATTTTTTTTACAGTTATAGGTTTATATGTTATTTTACAATGGTATCTTAATTGAGATATTTTCTCTACCAATAGGTGAAGTTTACAGCTGAGGAGCTTCGTAGATGCATAGATTATAACCACGACATTCTTAGCATGTATGCGCTCATGGTGATTACGGTATGTAAACAACTTTTGTACTGCATTAACGTTCTGTAACGTGTTTTATAAGGATGCCGCATTTTTTAAATAACGACATGATGGTTTCTACGTATTATATGTTTCTGGTGCATCAGATACTTATTTGTTGTGTTGCGTCGATCGGAATAGACATAAAAGGTGTGTGCTTATTTCGTGTTTTGCTTCTAGAATAGACAATGTCATAGTAACTTAATGTGGTTTTATTGCAAAAAATGAATACGTCAAGCTTCTAATTGTATTTAAAATATCCAAATATGAACTATAAGAAAATGCAAAGGTTTATAGAAAAAGGAAAATGGAGATTTTTGTAACAAATTTATGGTTGTTACAATTTTTAAATCGTGTATTATTGAGATTGATTTTTACATCTGATTGTTGTTTAACCGTAAATCTGTTACAATTTTTAATGCTTATACAACACTCTGTTACCAGGTAGCAATGTATCAACTGGCTTGCCTGCGTTAGTCAACCATACGCATTCATTTAATCGAGGTAAATGCTTATACAAATTAAAAGATTATAGTCATTTTAATTCCTTTAGGTGTCTTCTTAAAGATATTAACACATACCTACAAAAGGCTACAGTCTCCCGATGTCTTCGTAACACACGCGGGTTCTCGACAGTTGAGTGTAAGTTAACAAATCAGTTGTTGCTTTGTTTGGTAGTTGTACACAGTGTACGACTAACGGTTTAGGTTACACTAAATGTTTGTTATCTGTGACTACCGTATGTGTTAAGAAACTTTCGGATAAAAGTAATAGTAAATCACTGAACGTTGCTAGGATGAAAGAGTTTGGAGGTCCGACAAGAAACCGAATACTTAGAAAGAATATTGAACTCCAAAACCTTAAGTATGGATAACTCATTAACTTAAAATCTTTAACTGCCTAAAAGTTCTGTATACACATTAATAAAATTGTTTTGCCAGTGGTAACAGTGTTACTTTAAGCCTTTGGAACGAAATGGTGACTAAGTTTGAGTTGCAGCTTGCTATGGAGTTATAGCAGCCTATTATCATGGAGGTAAGCTCATGTTTGGCTGAGCGATTCGGATGCATGATACAACTGTCAGGAACCCCAGCCATGTATTACTATCTCAACCCTCAAATCCCAGAGGAAAACTACATCCGTGCAGTGTAAGTATATCACATAGTAGGCATTTGAAAAAAAATGGATATCCTTTAATTCCTACACATACATGCAGGTACAATGAGTTATCCGGACCAGCCATGCCTCTTGCTTTAACAGCTCCGCCGCAGCAACAAGAGCCTCCGGCTATTGCCCAAGAACCCGTGAAGATAATCACGCTGCTTGAAATCAATCTGGACACTCTCATGGCATGCCTAGGACCTAGAAGATATGCACATGTATAAACGTATTCTATTGAATGGCAAGGAAATTTTCTAATAAACTTTAAAAGTAACATTCCACATGCTGTTCATTTTTTTTTTTTGTAAAGAAAAGGCAAAATGCATATTTCTTTTGCTACTGTTAGAAAATTGATAATTAGTCGAATGATATGGAGTAAGTTTAGTTGGAGGTTGGTCAAAGCTAGAAATTTGTGTGCCATTTGTATTGTAGGTTTGCAATTAAACACATATCATACACATTCCTTCGTTAATGATTAGCAGGTTATATATTAAATTTGAATTATAAAGAAATGGAGCACTTAAATCAGTTGTTGCATTCAGGGTGTGATCAAAGGAGTCGTCGTGGAAAATCTCATTACAAGTATGGAAACTAAGGAGGAACAGGTAATAGATTAAAGGGGTATTTAGGATTGCTTTTTTAAGCTTTAAGTTCATAGTTATAGGCAACACGATGACATAAAAACCAAATACAATGGATAAAACTGGCCCGCCGCGTGAAGAAAAAACGGAGAAAAAAATAGCCCCCCCCCCCCCCCCCCCCCCCGCAATTCGGTATGTAAAAAAACGAAACGAAAAGCAAAAAATCAGAAAACTATGGAAAAAATAAACAGGCACACCCGCAAGGCGGGCGACCGTTGCCATACTAGTACTAATTACTAAAAGAGGTGAGATGGGCCAACAATTGTTTAATAATATTACTTGGAGCCCAATAATGCAGTCCACCAAAGTTGTATATTCTTTTCACGGGCTGCACTAAAATTAACCCATTAAACTGGTCCACTAATTTTAAAGACTTTCTATATCGTAAGCTATATAAACTTTTCTACTTGCTTCTAGAAATCATTATTTAACCATATGAACTTACAAAAAAAAGTCATTTGCAGTAGAATTGGTTTTCATTGTGGGACGTTAATAAGTTGCAATATTATGTTTTTTTTACTCTTCTCTATTTGACCATTTAGGATTAAAAAAGCTTGATGGTTTTGCTTTTTACGGGCCACAAGATTACACCTTTACTCCTAAATGAAAGCCGCCCAAATTCAGACTCTGCACTTTATTGGATTTTCTCTGATTAATGATTTACTTAAAAAAAAAAGTATGTTTGTACTGTTAACCCATGAACAACATGACAGCTTTGCAGGCAGAGCCAAAATGGTTCAAGAGATTAAGCTACCATAAAAAAGGGTAGAAGTATCTGGTCCAGAAATACAAACAACACTTGCACCTCTATATAATGTCTACCAGGCTGCCAAGCATGCGCATGTTTTTTTAAACAACAGCCATAATGAAAGTATTCGTTAAGTCTCTGATTCGGTACGACAATTAAAAAAAAACTGGCAAACACCCTGCAGCAACGCGGCAGGGCCCTCCCCTCGTTTACACTAAACCAACAATTTATACTGCGTTCCAATTTAAATTCGTACCATTTGTAGAATTAACAATTCACAACAAACAATTGTTTTAGTTCATTAACAATTTTTAACGAAGAAAGTAATATATTTGCTTAATCAATTCTTGCCTTCTTCTAGAATCTAGAGTGTTAAATCAATATGGAAATTTTAAAAAGAAACAATACAAATCAGGTTTTGGGACACTGAGAATCTATTGAAACTAGATGAGTACCCGTGCATAGCAACATAATTTTATAACGTCAGATAGTTATAGTGATATTTTGGTTACATAAAACGTTAACCAAAATATAATTATAACTATGTGCCGCTTTTAAATCTCGCTGCTATGCACATGTACTCGTCTAGTATTAATAAACCGCGTTTCAGTTTCATGTATTCTCAAGTCAACTTTTATACTTTTTTGTGTTTCTTTAAATCCCCCTAAAATAAGTAAAACATAATCAATAAATAGTAAGAATTAGCTTCATAGTATTTAAAGTCACTAACCTCTACACTCACAAGAGCTTTTTCCTTGGCAGTCCAGTAATAAAGATATGCGTGAAACCATTTTCAGAAGGACCATGCATTGGTCCAACAAGGTGCTTGGAGCAACAACAAGTACTCTCTCGGTCAGGTTGGCTTGATAAGTGACAGAATAAAAACACATATCTGGTACGTTTTCCTAATGCCCATGTCATCGGCTAGTATTCCACAGGTACTGTAACACCCCAACCCGAAAAGGGCTAAAGTGTAACATTATGGAGACGGCCCGAGAAATTAGGATTGGGTGGGTATTTCGTCCATGGACAATAATGAGTTTGTTCAAATTGTTTCAAGTTTGGCAACCATTGTGCCCATCGTGGTGGTGGTGGTGGTGCAAGTGTTTCAAATGTTTAGTGACTGGGTACCAACAGAGGTACCCAAAATACAGACCATAAATTGTTAAAACATATTCATAATTGTTTTGAAATCAAGACCAACAAACTGGTCATCAAAAAACAGAACCACGCCGTGTTATCCTACAACCCCGGCGGGTTTTCATTCCTACACATCATCATCCAAAATGCATAAGGGCTCCACTTCCATAGCTTCAGGAAGTCCCTTGATCAGCCCAGTCTCTTCGTCCCTCAAATAGCTAAAATTCTTCATTTCCACAGACTTACACAGAATTGGTTTTCCAAACAGCTCCATTTCTTCATTGTTGAACAAACCCAAATTCCTTGCAATCCTGGAGACCAAGTGTCCACAGCAAATCCTTGTACCTCCATTAGTCACTGCTCCATAGCACAGATGCAGGGCTATCAACCATGTGAAATTCAACCAACTCAGGTCTTTGTCCCTCACATACACATACATTATGTAAAGATCAAGGTCTAGCACATATTGCTCAAAATACTCTTTGTGGAAAATAGATTTCACTAAAATTTTGTGTAGAATCTGCAACAAAGGGTCCTTAATTTTCGACACCCTTCTCTTTCCATATACTCTCACATCCTCTCCACTTATCTCAGTCTAAAACTTATCTCCATCAAACTCCCCTGATCTTCCTCCGTCAACCACTAACCTTTCTAACTTTTCACTCTTCAACTCCTCTTCAGCATACAATCCCAACAGCTTCCCAAACTCAAACAAAGTTATTCTCCTTTCAACTCCTCCAAGTCTAAATTTCATAAAGGTCCCAGTCAGAGCTTCCTCATTAGAAATGTCCTGCTTTACTCTCAAGGAGCTAAAGAATTCCAAACACCATTCAATGTAAATCGGCTCCCTGATTTCAACTGCTCTTCTCTGCATCTGGGATGTCACAAACTCATCCCCTATCAACTTCATTACCATTAGCACATCATTCATAATCTTGTCACAACCATGAGTCTCCAAAGTTTTCTAGTTTAATGCCTTAGGTACATCTATACTCCTGGAGTATAACTGGTTCAGGATAGAGTTGAAAATTTTCTTTTGCTGTCTAGTAGCACTTCTCCATAACAAATTAGGGTGGTCTTCAGGTTCTCTCTTGGGGTTATTGAGTGCTCCCCTAGTTCTGGATGCCACCATAGAGCTTTCTCCTGGTATATTCTACTCAAACATGCACAAACAAGCAACATTAGTTGTTAGAAAACACAGACATCCAATGTGCAATCAATTAAGCAAGTTTCAAGTAAACTGTGTTCAATTATTTCTAGAAAAACGACGGTTTTAAGAATAAAACCGGCGATTACGTGACAAAATTTTCAAACTTATGAAAATGTTCTGCGGTTTTTAATAAAAGATCCGCGGTCTTGGCCTACAAGACCGGCGATTTTTATGCTCTGCACTTAAATCCTCTGTTCTATATTCAAGAATAATCTCATCTTATTAAGGCATCAAAATTCTATCCTTATATGGTCTCTATCATCTCAAAAGTAGTCTCAAGTATCAAATTATTCATATAATAATAACAGTTAAGCATCTTAGACTCATAAATTTATGCATTCGTGATCAAAATATCTATATATCGCTTTCTTGATCATGTATTCTCTCCCTAAGCTCATAAGCAAAGGTTTAAATCAATCACATTATCCTTCTAACATGGCAATTGTTCACATTAGGGCACAGAAAATTCCTAAATATGAAAATGATCATAATTCTACAACTAACCAAGGGGCAAACTTAAAAATCATGTAAAGCAACATAAAATTAAGCATAAAACATCTAAAATTAAAAAACATCAAACCTTAAGTTTATTAAAACCCTAATAAAATTTCTCGAAAGATCAAGACAAGTGTAAACTTACCCTCATTGTCTTGATATTGATTTTTGATTTTAAAAAATTTCACAGTTTGTTCAAGAAGATCGTTGATTTTATTTTGCGTGTGTGGGTTTTGGTGTTTTTCTCTTTTTTTAGCGCGTAAGGTCAAAATGTTCAGTTTTTTAGTTATACAGGCTTCCCTCGTTAAAAATTTGGCGATCTTAATTAAAAGAGCGCCGACTAATTTCTGCAATTTTTTTTACAGCATGCTTTGATCTTCCAGAGATAAATAAGTAATAAACTAACAAACAAAAGCAATCGAATAAATATACACAAAGGTTTTTCATTCATCTCTTTATTAGAGGCATACTCATCAAGCATAAGCTTGAGATACAACTTATTCAAAATTTGTAAAGTAACATAGAAATAAAAGTTTTAAGAAAGGAGCATTGTTTCAACTGCATTTTTGGGTGTTACTTTGGTGTTTCAGGTTGTAAAATGCTCTGGTGGCATGATGTCACCCAGCTTGCAGGAACCAGATGGCTTCTTTTTAGTGTCAAGAGAAGTATCAGATGTTGTTGAAATTTCTTCCTTTTTAGGACCAACTTCTCCTTCTTCATTAACTTCTGCCCAAAGAGTGATTTCTCCATACTGATAGTTGACTATGCTTCTAGTATGTTTCATGAAGGCTCTTCCTAATATCACATCAGGTTCCACATCATCTTCTTCATGGTTAACATAGAACTTCAGCTCATAGCTTTTGGTTTTTTCAATGTAATCTCCCATAGTTTCTCCTACCAGTTTCATACACAACTTCTTATCAGTTCTCTTATCCCCATTCTCTAAAACCTCATATGATTCCCTTGGTTTATTCTAGAAAATCTCTTCCTATTATCACACTATGCTCCCATTCATTATCACTAGGGTTAACATCGAATTCAACAAAGAAAATGTCCCTATTCATTTGCACCAGTAATCTCTTAGTGACCTCCTTTCTACCATATTCCTTTTCCTCAATGATAACTTTTAATCTCTTTATCAATTCCTTTGAAAGTAAGTTCCTGCTGTAATCCAAATCAGCCACAACATCATGAGCATAATTGTTCTCAACAAAGCAGGGAGTAATGAACTTCATGTAGCGTCCCTCAGTTTCCATCCTATTAAAGATATGAACCCTTTGTTCATCTTCCTTGTTATCAGCTGTAACCTCAAAAGTAATTTCTCCTTGCCAAGTGTCCTTGTTTTCCACTTGGTTTTTCTCAACATTCACTGGTCCTAAGTTTGATTTTTTCTCCATTTCTAATGTATTACACCATAACATCAAACAAACCATTAGCAGGTTAGTCAAATAAGTTATAAGCACATAATCATACTCCAGTAACCTCATATAACTGATATATGTCAAGTTACTCATCATGGAAAAGAAATAAGTCTTCTGTAAAGATTTTTGCTGAAAAATTCGGCGAGTTTTAATAAAAATACGACGGTTACGTGACTTTGTAGCCGTTTTATTTGAAATTCTCTAGAAGTTTGGCGGGTTTAGGTATAAAACCGGTGTGTTTCTGGGTTTTAACAGTTCTTCATAAGATATATAATCATTCATAAATTTAGATAATAATTGAAAACATATTGCAATTATCATTTCATTTAATAGAGCAATCCAGTAGAACATTTGCAGGTGAACAATTAAAGAGTAAAAGCAAAATATTTTTGTATTTTTTATTTTAATGTGCATTATATACTCATGCATTAATTTAGACAGTAAAACCACAAGAAACATGAGTCCTATGTGCTCAAATTCTGTAAAAAGCATTATACAAGATTGTTTTTGGGGTTTTGTGAAATCAAATCCAACTGTTCTTTTGATGTATCATTTGATCGGAGGTTTGATCTGAAAAACCGGCGCTCTTTGTGTCTCAGAAACGAAATTTTTCAAAACTTTAACAAGAATTAAGTAATTCTTTCTTTTTGCGAAATGCACAAAACTAACAATATGATCAAATCTAACCTCCCCGGCAACGGCGCCAAAAACTTTGATGTGTTTAGAAATCTTTAAATTTATAAGACTAATTTGACCATTTCCTTAATTCATAAAACACATGGGTAAAGTATAACCCCCGTTTATAGTAAAGGTTTGAGGTAAGACCAGGTCGTCCCAAGAGAGGTGATTGTTCTTATAGTTAGCTAAAGATAACAAAATTAGATTCCAATGATTGTCACTTATCACTAAAACCGTTTTTGTTGAATTTAAGATTTTTGAAATGTTTTCCCAATTGATATTAAAAGTATGTTTGTTAAAGGCTGAGCACATAAGATGAATGAGCATGTGTATCATAGACAATATTGGACAAATCATAGAAACAAAACATGACTGGTGATCATGTAAACTAATATATCTCCTTGATGTAAAAGAATATCCTTTCGGCCTATGATCCTAGATACATAAAGTGCATAAAGTATGGTCCAAGCAGGAAGTATCAAGTATGCATTTCTCCTAACCAAGTCGCTCGACGTGAGGCTAGTCCTTAAACATGTTATGGTTGAGGTTATCATATGCTTTACTATCCAATTCTCACAAGTATAGCAATGACTCGTTATAGACAGACGATTCATAATATAATCAATATAATTGCATCTTTCGACCTGTAAACAATTATAATGACCAATCAAGACATATGATAGGAGTCTAAACCATATATATCAAATACATAAAAGATAGATTCAATAGTCATAATACATATACGGGTTCAACTCATGGCAAAGATGGCTCTAACAAACATAAAAGTACTACTCCATATTCATGTAAAAGTAAACTAAGTAAACAAGTGATGTTGTCATTATACCGAGTTTTCCAAATATGTTCACGTTCCAACTGCGTTCTCCAAGTGTTTCTCCAGCTTTAGCTAGTGGTTTTGGTGCAAACCACTACTAAACTTCTTCTAATGATCAAGTGTGTTTCTTTGTTGAGGTGTGTCTTAGAGTCACGACTTGTGCCTCTATTTATAGTGTAAATGGAATCCTAGCACGTCCCTGATCAGTTATTAAAAGCAAATGATCGGTCTCATCATTGAAGTAGCTCATTAATGTAGAAGATATAACTGTCATGTGAAGTACGCCGAGCATTTGGTGTAAAACCGGCGAGCTTTGTTTCACGTAACCGGCGCTTTTATAATATACAATCGGTGCTCTTCATGTTTGACTCATGTATATATAGTTGACCAAGGGCACCCGTAAGCGCGCTCTTTCTCCTTATAAGTGGCGTGCTTTAGTCCAAGCTATGTCTTTTTCCTTATATGTCCATAAAGTCATCCTTTTCGTGCTTTTCTCGTACTTTCCTCCAAACTATTGTCATGCACATATATTTTCATATTAAGTACCAAAAGTCCTAATAACATGGTTATTTATCATATACTTCACATAATATCAGGGGTAAAAATATGTATAATACGAGACTCATCAAGGACTAACCAACCTCGAGCTATAAACGATCTTAACATGTGGTATCCGAGCCAGGTTTTACCATGTGTGTCACAATGTAACATCAGTAAAATGTGTGTGTATGTGTCTACGGCTGGAAACGCCTAAACTAGTGTTTGTGTTTTGTATAAGCCCCAAGGATCTTTATGATTCCTGTTAGGATGTAACCGTGCTACACTTGATCACATAGCATTGGGGCTGATTGTATTTTTAGAGTAGAGATGATGACGAGAAACCTTGCAACAATAATAAAGATGTTTTGTCTATTCCGCTGCGTACATGTTCTATATCTTTATTATTGTGTAATCCCTAGATGAGGTCTAACCAACCACGAGCTATAAAGGATCTTAAAAGGTGGTATTAGAGCCAAGGGGCTCGTGATCGTGAGATTAAATAAGGTTTGGTTTGTCGAAGATCGAAGAAAACAAGAAAAATTCGCAACTGGTTCAATTTTTGTAACTCACTGCAGGACTATTTTCAAGAGGCTATTTCTCCTTCGTTCACCGTTGGATCGGGCTGTAATTTTTACTGGAGATTCTTCATATATCAAGGTACAATTTCACCTGAGGGATCTTCGATCGAAGGTTTAGATTGTCAGGTATAAATTTCTCAAAACTACTGCAGAGGAGTATACGAATTTCAAATTTTTAAGGTTTTCTTGTTTCAACTCTTTGAATTTGGTTCTATTCATGTTAAATCATTGTGGAAGTCGGTTATTTGCTACTTGGTGTCCATTTTACATGTTCGAAGGCAGGTTCTGACCGGATTTAATCGCTTTGTTCATGGAGATTACTAGTTCAAGTAACTGCTGGTGTTTAGGGTTTTTCACAACTCTAGATTGGTATCTCTTGGTTCCTATTTCTTGGCTATTGTTACTAATCAATATTGGATGATGATTGGCGCAACTTAGGGTTTTTCTATAACAAGATGGTATTAGGGTTTCTATCTGGTGTTTTTTATTGTTTTAAAACCCTAAACCATTCAATGCTACTGATGTGCATGATTGGGTTTTATGTATACCAATAACTGGTGATGAACCTGACGTGAAAGATTTAAGTTGTAATGATGATACGATGAAGGCTTCAGTTATAAAGCGCACATGGTGTAATTGTGATTATTGGACTTTCACATGGTTATTGGTGCAAAGACATGAATATTGATAAGGTTACCGTTTGCAAGAATGTCTTCAGGGTTGTATCGTGATTCAACAAGTAAGGTTACTTTTTAAATAAGTAAGGATACGGTTTATTGGAATAACGCTACTGACTTTGTCAGTAACCCTACGTATATGATCAAAAAACTTTACATATGGTACACTAAATTGGTTTGGGATTGGATTCGTGCTTTATTGGTCAAGGTAAGAAGGAAATTGTTTTGATAAGTCGACTATTATGAATACGATGGGTGTTACATGAAAAGGGTAATTTAGCATGTGATATTGGTACTTTCAAGTTTCTACTTGTTCATTTTGGATTTATGTGTATTGTTTGTGATCCTCAAAAAACTTCGTACCGCTTTCACAATAGTACTCGTTGGAGTTTTTAGCAGAGATGGATGAATTGTCGACAAGTGATGTGTTATCCTTTTCACTAAGTGGTCCAATGAAGATTGAAAAGGACTTGTCGATGGTGATAAGGAATTAGTTTAAGATTATGGTATTTCCATGGAGACTTGTTGATGTTTTTGTGATCAGTGGGATTACGAGAATAAGCAGAAGAAAAGAAGGTACAATAAATGTAAAAGTTTCCACTACTAAGCTTGTTCGTTTCCACTGCTAGCTTTAGATCTTTTCCACTGCTCGTTACAACTTCCCACTGCTGCACTTATTAGTTTCCACTGCCAGTTGTCAGTTAGCACTGCTACTTCGTTGTCCATAAACAGTTTGAACTGCTGAGTTTGAAAGCTGATTTGTTTGTCGAAGTGATATTTAAAGGTTTTTGTTTGGTTTCTGCTGTATTGTAGTTTTCTGAAAGTGACTTAACCTCGTAGTGCTAAGGTAATTGGTCGAAAGTTATTGATTGAGAGATGACATATTGTAGTTTGGGTATTCGTTCATTCATTGTGGGTAAGATTGATGGTCAAGTCGATATCTGCTATCATTCACATGCAACCTCATACCTATTAAAAGTTTTAATCGGTGAAGTGCCAACATGGGTCAGTGATTGTTAGCATTAAAATTACGTAATAGAAAAGTGATGGTCAATCTCATTGTAAGAACCTTGTATGTCGTGTGGTAGGAATAGTGTTTGGGCCTTGGTCTTGGTAAGCTAATATGTCATGTGTTAAGTAATGTAAGCATTTAAATGTAAAAGGAAACCAAGCCCAAGACCAAGCCCATGGAAAGCCATTTAAGGCAACTTGTAACTCACCATATAAACACCTCAAAGCTCATTTGAGGTGTGTGCTTGTGTGTGTATTGTGTGCCTCTTTTTAATAAAATTTCGCTTCATCTTTACCTATATTTCAACAAAGTTAACGCCACACATATATTACCAAGTCACCATCTTTACTTCATTTACGTGCTATATTATTGTTAAAGTTGATAGATATAAGGTTCTACAAGTGGTATCAATCGCCTAACAATGATTTAGGAGTGTGTGGAAATCGTTTTTTTTATCAAGTTTTGTGTTAAAAAGTTGCGTTTTTCTTATAAACGTGGACTTTTTCTTTATAAAGCTTTGATTTTTACGAGTTTTAGTGTTAAAGTTGTTGTTTTTATTGAAGTTTTTGTGCTTATAAGTGTTTTGGAAGTGATTTGATCAAAAGAAACAAGTGGAAAATGAGTTTTGGTTGAAAAAATCGTATTTTTGAGGTTTTATGTCATCTTACGTGTAAAAAGGACAAGCACTACCCAACTTTTTGGCAGAAATAGTACAAATAGTACTGTTTACGCTTAAGTTTAAGCATAAAACCCTCTTTCTACGCTTAAGATTGAGTTTTTAGGCAAAAAAACCCTCTTCCTACGCATAAGATTCAAATCCTACGCCTAAGTTGAGTTCTTACGCATAAGTTCCTACGCCTAACCTGAGTTTCTATGCAAAAGATTGAATTCTACACCTAAGATTGATTTTTACGCAGAAGTTCTTACGCAAAAGTCTCTTCAACGATCAGAGGTTACTCAGTACTTTCCTATCTAGGACAAGTTAGTGAAATACTTCGACACGGGATATCTTTCAAGCTTGGACAAGTTTGAGAGATCAGTTTGATTGAAAAACCTTACGCGTAACATTCTTACGCATAAAATCTAAGTTTACGCGTAAAAATCAAAGCTTACACATAACCTTAATTTTTACGCATAACCTAAAAGTTTACACATAACTTTTCTTACACGTAAGATTCTAAGTTAACCATAAGATTCAAGGTTAAGCGTAAGATTCACTGTTTACACATAAGTTCACTGTTTACGCATAAGATCAGGGTTTACGCATAAGATTACATCTTCAAAGTTGACTTTTGCTGCTTAGAATTTGACTTTTGACGACCAAACTTCAAACGGCCATAACTTTTGAACCGTAACTCCGTTTTCAGCGAAATACCTGTCAAAACGACCGTGAGACAGAGAAGAAGGACACGTTGGAAAACTTTATTCATTCAACCCAAGTTTCGAAGCCTAAAAATGCTCAGGGATGAATTTATTGAGGTTTTAAGGTTTTAGATCAAATTTCTCACCATAAAAACTTGCATCAACTTACACTAAACACAACTCCTACTTTGTTGAATCGATCCAAGATCAACTTTATCATTTATCAATGGCAACTCAGCAAGATATTCATGCAGCCGGTGCAGAAAACTGACCTCCCATGCTGTCAAAGGGTGGTTACTCATAGTGGGCTAGTCGTATGATGCGCTATCTTAAGAGCAAACCAAATAGAAAATTTCTTATCAAACCATTATGGATGGACCCTTCAAACCAATACAAGTACTTGACCCTGGAGATCCAAATGGAACCCCACCAATGCAACCTTTCTACAGAGATCAGAATGAGACTGAGTACACTGAGCAAGACAGACAACAGATTGCAGCTGATGATCAGGCATTTCATTACGTCGTTCTTGGTTTAGCTGAAACCACTTATGCTACTGTTAATAGTGAAGTAAGTGCCCATACTGTCTGGGAAAGAGATAAGAGATTAATGTATGGGACAGATATCGGGAAACAGGAAATGGAAACACAATTGCTCAAGGAACTTCGTAAGTTTACTTCAATTCTTGGTGAATCCATAGAGTCGTACTACTTCAGGTTCTGTAAGATCATGATAGATTTATCACGACACAACCTCAGTCAGACAAACATTGCTAACAACACCAATTTTCTGAATGAGTTACAACCAGAATGGGGAAGATACGTCACTATTGTGTATCAGACAAAGAATTTGCATGAAGTGACTTATGATCAGTTGTACGATTTCTTGAAGCAAAATCAAGCTGAGGCTGATGAAGTAAGGGCTGAATTACTTGCTAAAAAGCATGATCCTCTAGCATTAATGGCTAATACACCAACACCTTTACCAGTGAACACATAACAACAACCATCATTATCTTCCACTCACAACTACATGCAACCATCCTACATTCAACAACCAACACCTGTCTACCAAAAACAATTCTACCCACAGCAACAACATGTTATTCCACAACAGCAATACCCACAATTCCAAGAACCGGAATTCACTGACAATGATGAAGCTACTGCAGCCTTAACACAAGCGTTTGCTTTTCGGATAAAGGCATTCCAAGGACGTTATTCTACACCAACAAACAACAACCAAAGGATTTCATCGAACACTCGCAACAAGCAGATTGCTCAGCCGAGTTTCAATATGGGCAATGGAGGCCAAATAGTTGGATTTTATGAGAATCAACAAGGATATGCTACTGGATTTCACATGGGTAATTAGAATATGCAGAATGCAGGTCAGTATGCAGGGAATCAGTATGGTGAGTATGCAGGGAATCAGATGGGTCAGTTTGTTGGAAATCAGAGGGGTCGGAATGTTGGTAATCAGCCAATGGGTAATCAGAATAGGAATGTTGCAGCTCCAGTTGTTGGGAACAGGGAAATGTGAATCAGGGTAATCCGGTAAATTGTTTCAAATGTCAAGGTGTAGGTCATATGGCAAGAAACTGTGCTACTAAGCCGAACAAAAGGGATCCAGGGTATTTGTAGAAAGCATTGCTGTTGGCACAAAAAGATAAGGCAGGGTTTCAGTTAAATGCAGAGGAAAATGATTTTATGGCTCTTATGGATGACATGGAATACAGAGAGGATATCGATGCGAACTACATATTCATGGCGAATCTTCAGGAAGCTAAGTATGACACGGATTCTGACACACTTCCTGTTTATGACACCAATGCACCATCTGAGGTATCCAACTTCAACACATGTCACAATAATGATATATTTGATATGTCTCCTCATGAGGAACAGCATTCTGAGAAGCTAGCACCCACTTATGATACATACCTGGACACGCCAAGTAGTAGCAATACTTCTTCAGCAACTCCAGATGTGAATCATAATGGAGGCTTTGTTTCACAGCATGCTGAGAATGATGAGGAAACACGTGCTTTATTTGAATCATTATTAAATAATTGTGGTATTGAAATCGAGAAAGTGAAAAAGTCAATCGCGATGTTAAGGCCGCGAATGAGAAATTGACCACTGAGCTGTTTTCAAATTCACAAAGAACGCGAGTCAGAACTTGAAATTGGTTATAAGAAGTTACTTGTTAAAGATAGGGAATGGAAAAACAAGTTTGCTAATCTTGAAATAAGTTCAACAAAAACCATTAACTCTTTAAAACAAGAAATTTCTGAGTTAACAAACCAACTTTCAAAACAAAAAACAGCTTATACCAATCTTGAAAAAGAAAGGGATGAGTTGAAAAAGGACTTTGCAAAGAAAGAAGATAAACTTTTGGACGAAATCATAGAGTTAGAACACATGATTGCACATCTAGAAGAATTAGTTGTTAAGTCGGGTCACTCAAGCCAAACAATGAAAATGATTTCAAATCAAACTAATCCGATTTACCATACGAAAAATAAAATGGCTCTTGGTAACACAACTCCTTGTAATCTTTAGAAAGCTCAACAAGAACATAATGTTTTGTATAATGGTAATGTGATTTATACCAAACATGATCCTCCCGTCATTCGGGATTCTGTGCAAATGATGGAAATTGTCGAAGAGAGCATAACTAAAATGAAATAAAAGGATTTGAAACCCATTGATTACAACAAATTGAACAAACCTTCGGGAATTACTTTTGTTCCACAAAAAGAACCATCAGTGTTTTCCATAAAATGACCATTCTCAAAAATATTTTCTAAAAAGGTAGTTGCTTCCAAATTGATTTCAAACATGGAACAGATTTCCTCAAACAACACTTTTAACACAAGTGCTGCAAGGGGATATCTTGATGATATTAAAACCAGAGTTGGCAACTTAAAACGACTTTAGAATCTAAAACGAGACTTAATGAGATCAACTGGAATTCTACGGTTCATTTACAGCTTAAAAAGATTCTTGAAAGTGACTTTGCTCCTCAAATTAATAACATTCATGCTCGTGTAATTCATTTTGAACAAGCATTTTTGAAAGAAACAGCTGACTTCGTCACAGATCACAAATCACAAATCACTGATAAAGAAGGTTAATGAATCTTTTGAGCAAATCAATGTTTTGGAAAATCTAAATGATTCTCTCTTCGAAGCTGTTCTGTCTACTGATATTATGTCCATCATTTTACAAACATATTCTGTTCATGATGATGAAAGACTGAGAGCTGAGACCTCTGAGAAATTGTTTCAAAATATGAAAATGCTCTTATAAAGCTTGAAAAAGAAAATGTGTCATATTTTAAACAACTTGATCGAAAAAGAGAAGAATGCAAGCATGACAAAATGTCGTATGAGCGTGCCTTAAAGAACATGAAAGAGCAAAATGATCTTTTGAGGGCTCAGCTCGAAAGTCAAAAAGGAAAGGGTGAGGAAACTAAGTTTGCAAAACCATCGACTTCGGAGAAACCAAATATTTCAAACACGGTTAACAAACCAACAATGTCAATTTCACGGTTTGCTCCAAAAGTCAATGAGAAAAAGGATTTGACAAAACCAGTCACTCCAACACCCTTGCCCAAGCAATGTGAAAATGAAAAGATTGATAAAGGAAAAGCGGTTGTCGAAACACCAAAAGTGATAGCACCTGGCCTTTTTAGGATTAGTCCCACTAGTGTGTCTGCCTCCACATCTAAGACTAATCAGGGCAAAAAGGATAATTCTAAAGAGTCTAGTGATGCTAAAAAGGACAACAATGTAAATCCTAACGCGTGTGCCTTACCTTCTACAGGATTAGAAAGCCCCTCTAGGAGCAGCAGACTAAAGCCTAGGAGCAATACAAGGAATAATAGAGTCTCGCCTGCCTCTACGAGTAGTAGCAAGAATAAAGTTGAAGAAGTAGAAGAACACCCTAGGAATTTATTGCTTTGTAATAAGAGACATGTTTCATCTGAATGTAATGTCGAAAGTACTAGTTCTAATGCATGTAATGACTATCTTTTTTTAATATGCAAGAAATGTTTAATTAATGATGTTCATGATGAATGTGTTTCTAAAAATGTGAATGTTACGCCTGAACAGAAGTATGTTCCAAAAGGAACTAGTGCTAGATCTAGATCTATAGAAAGATTAGTTGCACGCTTTAGTTCTACCACTAGTAGTTGAATGCCTAGGAACTACCTTAAGTATTGTATGTGGAAACCAACAGGTAGAGAATTCATTCTTCAGGATGGCAAATTGAAAGTTGTTCAAAATGGACAAGTAGATACCTTCTATGAATGTGATTCGGATTTTACCCCTAACCAATGGAACCAAATTCAAAACGGTTTCCAAATACAAACTCTTCTGTTCTTTGCAGGTTATCGAAATATGTCTTTGGATCGTCGACTCGGGTTGCTCCAAGCACATGACCGGGAATTTAAAGCTGCTGATCAATTTTGTCTGGAAATTCATGGGAACTGTACACTTTAGAAATGATCATTTAGCAGCTATTTTGGGTTATGGAGATCTTCGGTTTGGGAATTTTTTGATCACTCGAGTTTACTATGTCAAAGGGTTGGGACACAACCTGTTTTCAGTTGGGCAGTTTTGTGATGCTGATTTAGAAGTTGCATTCAGGAGAAACACGGTTTTTATAAGAAATTTGGTTGGTGATGATCTCTTAACTGGTAATCGTGGTACAAATTTGTATGCTATCGACATCAACCAATTGGCTTCTACATCACCAATTTGTCTTATGACAAGGGCAGCCGGAACTAAGTCCTGGCTGTGGCATAGACGTTTATCCCATCTCAATTTCGACACCATCAACAAGTTAGCCAAAGACAACATCGTCACCGGACTTCCTAAGTTCAAATACACCAAGGAACACATATGTCCATCATGCGAATAAGAAAAAAGCAAAAGAGCATCATATAAACCCAAAACCGTACCTAGTTCGGAAGCAAGGTTACATATGTTGCACATGGACTTATGTGGCCCAATGAGAGTTGAAAGCATCAATGGAAAGAAGTATATTCTTGTTATTGTTGATGATTATTCAAGATATACATGGGTAAAGTTTCTGAGGTCAAAAGACGAAGCACGAGGTACCATCATCACCTTTTTGAAGCGTATCCAAGTTCTATTTCAAGCTCCAGTAAGGATTGTAAGAACAAATAATGACACAGAATTTACAAATCAGGAGTTAAGAACCTACTTTGAAGATGTTGGAATCTCACACCAAACATCAGTTGTTAGAACTCCACAGCAGAATGAGGTAGTTGAAAGAAGAAATCGAACTCTTGTGGAAGCTGCTCGCACAATGCTAATTTATTCTAGTGCACCACTATTCTTATGGGCTGATGTTGTTGCCACTGCTTGTTTCACTCAGAACCGATCCCTAGTACATCCAAGATTCAATAAAACCCCATATGAGCTAGTGAACAACCGTAAACCTGACTTCTCTTACCTTCACGTGTTTGGCGCTTTGTGCTATCCGACGAATGACAAAGAAGATCTTGGGAAGCTGAAAGCTAAGGGTGATATTGGAATCTTCATTGGATACTCAGAAAACTCGAGGGTATTCAGGGTGTATAATAGAAGAACGAAAAGGATAATGGTGACGATGAATGTGAAGTTTGACGAGATTTCACAAATGGCTTATGAGAGATACGCTCTAGAACCTGCGCTTAATCCGATGGCTTCTAATCAAAACGGATTAGGACCCGCACCAAACCCGCAGACTTCTGGAAAAAGTATTTCAGGACTCGTACCTCAAGGAGCTCAATCAACAAACACTGAAAAACCTTCAGAACAAGAACTGGAAAATTTCTTCGAGTAAATTTTTGATGAATACTATGGTGGACCTTCAACAAATGCATCTGATGAGGCGAAAAGTGTACCGATTTTAAGGGGTCATTTAAGCCCGAATTCGTCATTATTTGATAAATTATTGCCCTAAATCGTTCCTTTTGTCATTTTAGGTACTTTTGAGGAGAAATCTGGAAAAGGAAGCGTTTGGACGTTTTTGGAGCATAAAAGTGAAGAAAAACGGCAAAGTCTCAAATTCCTTTCTGGGAACAGTACCTGACGACATCAAGCCATAACACATGACGGCGTCAAGAGTGAAAAAAGAGGTGGATGTGGAATTTATAACGTGACGGCCCATAGTATTTTCAATGTAATTGGCCTGACGGCGTTACCAAGGCCGTCAGGGTCCAAATACATGCGACGACCCAGAGTGGATTTTCACATGAAGGCGTCAAGACTAGATCTAGGCAATACGAATTTCAACTTGGTGGCGAGTTGACGGAGTCAGAGGCTAATACATGACGCCGTCAGGATGCTTAGTCTATATATATTTTCCAATTTTTCATTGTAAAGTGTGGAACAAGTTGTAGAATACTAAACACACACCCTAGGTCGAATTTCCTGCATATTGAAGGGGTTTCAAACCCTTCTTTCTTCCATGTTTTAATAAAGATAAGTTCTCCAATAATCATTCAATATGTCTATGTATTGTTTGATTCTATCTTATTAGGCTAGGTTTTTATTGTGTTTGCTTATATGTAGTGAAACCTAGATGTTGATTATTGGTTGATTGTTTGTTTATAATTGTTACGGATGATTGTATTCAATGTTAGGCTTAAGAAAAATGGCAGACTTCCATTGGTAACTTGCTTGAACGTCTTAAGAAACATGATTGGAGGTGTACTACGATTTTTGGTTGCATTTAATGCATAAGTGAATTCTAATGATCCCATGTTAGGAGCTTTTAGTCGGCTCAACATAGGAGTGAAGTAGGATCTTATAGAGTTAGGGAATATTGTACACGGCCCTACGACTAGTATTAAGGAATATAACCCGTCATCCATGCAATTGTAACGAGCTAATCAACCAGTAAAAGATATCTAGAGAGTAATGAAATCTAAGTAAACACAACTTCTTTCATTATTATTTCCACCACATTAGTACATTAGTTTAATTTTCATTTCTTTTATTTTATTTTGATTGCATCTTTAGTTAATTGGGTTAGTTGGCTAGCAACTAATTCCGCCCACTCCTTCAAAACCCGAGATTTTACTTGCTTTTATAAAATATAAAAAAATACAAATAGAATCATCCCTCACCTCTAGTTTAGTAGGCTTTCTAATCCTAGCGACACTATTCCTAAGTTGAACGATCAATCCCTCGGTACTTGTCACTATACTATACTACAACGATCAGGTACACTGCCTGGTGGGGGTTGCAAGCTTCTCAAGATCCCTTGAGAGGTAAAATCTGTTGCGAGGGCACAATCCCACGTATCAAGTTTTTGGTGCCGCAGCCCAGGGAATAGTTATTGTCTAGGTTATAATTTCTTTTTATTAGGTCTACTTGCTAGATTCCTTTCTAGTAAGGTTTTATTTTTATTTTTAGGTTTTCTTTAGTCTATCTTATTTCTTCGTTTCTTTGTTTGTAACCATTACCATCCGACATCATGGAAGGTGGAAATATCTTTGATCCCATAAACCCACCACCAGCAAACCAACCTCCTAGACCCCGAACTTTAGGAGAGTATTCCCGTCCTAGCCCCCAAGGCTATCAAAACACCATTGAGCTCACTCAAGGAGCCAATGTGTCCCCCTTGCGATCCGACACCATCTGGTTGGTGCAAAGCGGATGCGCATTCCATGGACTTCGTTCTGAAGATCCTAATCAACATCTCAAGGATTTCCTAAAAATCATAGATTCCATAGACCTTGATGTTGCAACTAGAGAATCGACCCGATTACGTCTATTCCAATTCTCTCTACGTAACCAAGCTAGTCAATGGCTTGAACGTTTACCCGCGGGATCCATCACCCCATGGGATGATCTCACTTCTCGTTTCGTTGCTCAATTTTTCCCACCAGGGAGAACTACCAAGCTTAGAAATGATATCTTGATGTTCCAACAACGTCAAGGTGAAACTCTATATGAAGCATGGACTCGTTTCAAGGACTTACTCCAAAAAGTCCCTCATCATGGCATAGATCTTTGGCTTCAAGTCCTAATGTTCTATGACCATATCGATCTCTCCACAAGGCGAACCATTGACCAATCGGCCGGTGGCAAGCTACGTGATCTAAGTGCGGAAGAATCATGGGAACTCATAGAAGATCTTGCTCTCTATGACAACGAAAGTTGGAATGATCCCTGTGATTTGAACAAAATGGTCAAGGCAATATCATTGCCTTCGAACAATTCTAGCACTCCCGACCGTAGGATCATGGAACTTGAGGACCAAGTCAAGTTTCTCATGAAATCCTACGAAGCTCCTAAGCCTTCAAGCCAAGTGAACAAAATCACTTATTCATGTGAATTATGTAGTGGTCCCCATGACACTCGTGATTGCATGGAACTCCCCGAACAAGCTTTTGCGGATTACGCATCCTCGCGTACCGACGAAGCGGGAGACAAGTGGTACACTTTCTAACCCGAGCCAAACCCTTACGGTGATTCCTACAACCCTTCTTGGAAAAATCACCCGAACCTTAGGTGGAAACAAAATCAAAACATGCCCCAAAACAATTCTTCCAATCCACCTAATCGTTGCCAACCAAACGGTCCACCCTCTAACCGTACTTTCAACAACAACCCTTCCAATAAATATGGTAGTACCAATAATCTTGAAGGATTTATGTCCAAGTTTATGGCATCTCAAGAAGCTCTTATAGCTAAATTTGAAACCAAATTCAACCAACAACAAATGGAGATGACCAATAAAATTGACAACTTGTTGAAAGCCCTCAACAACCAAGTGCTAACTACACCTAGGAAGAACACTAGGGACACTAGTAGCGGAATCCAAATTAAGGACCCCTCATCATCCAAACACGTCCACTTTGTCAATGTTGTCACCATTAAGCCAATAGATAAGAATATAGAAGAAAGTTACAAGGATGAAGTTGGAATAGAAACCGGGACTAAGGATGAGATTAAGGAAGTTGAGGATATTAAGGAATAAAAGTTAGAGGAAGTAGAAAACATAGAGGAATACTTTGATAAGTTACCCACCAAGGAAGAACATGAATATCATAAGGATCTATTCGATGACCCCGAGACACCATACGTCCTTGGTTCACCACTTATCAAAGCGGGTGATCCCTCTAACATCAACATACCATGCAACATTGGGCATATGCATGTGTGGAAAGCTTACATCGATCTTAGGTCTCCTATAAACATTATGACTAGGACCAATTATAATTGGGTAATGAAGAAGCAACTTGAATATAAGATGATGCCGAACACGAATTGGATGAGCAACTTTGTAGGAAGAGTGAAAGGATTACTTGTTTTTGTAGGAAACTTCACTTATGTTACCGACTTTGTGATTGTAGAGGATATTCGTCCGGTAATAGATGGTTGCCTAAGTCAAGTAGTATTCGGAAAACCGTTTGTTGAAGCCTCTAAGATGAATTATGACCCGTCCTTAGGGATAGTTAGATTCAAGGATGAGAACGATGAAATTGCTTACCAAATGCCCTATGATATTGAACAATTCCGTCTTCTATCAAACCTTGAAAAGGAACACAAGCAAGCAATTTACTATAGGAATGATGAGGATAGACGTAGAGGAGTAGATTATGTCATGAGTAGAATACTCGGTTTCTACAAGGAATGTTTGCAACTAGGTCCGGAATACAAAACTAAGATTGAGGATGACCTAGAGAATGTGACCAATGATGAGGTCACGTAATTTCCCATGACCTTGAGTCTAGCTACAAGACTCGTTAATAAAGAAAAGCACTTCTTGGGAGGCAACCCATGTTTTGTGTGTTTTTATTTGTTTGATTTTTATTTGCTTGATTTTATTTGTTTCCGTATGCATGTTTTATTTTTATTGCTGGTAGATCATGTTTCAAACTAAATTGTGAAAATGCTTTATTTTGTTTTTAACTTCGTCTTAATTACATATAAAGGTATTTTGCAAAAGCTAAGTGTAAGGGAGATCCATACTTGTTTATAAGAATGAAAATGATAATGATTCACCACAATATTAAATGAGCATGTATATTAGTATTTGTTAGAGTCAAATGCTTATATCGAGTCATAATGATGTTTTGCAGGATTTTCTAGGAAATAAGGCATGAGTTTTTCCAGAAATTTTTCGGAAACTTAACTTAAGATTTTTCCAGGAACATTCTGACGGCGTAAGGTACCAAAATTCTGAAAAATTTTGTGAGTATTTTTTAAACCAGAGTCTTAAAGTTTTTGTTAATTCTTTAGTTTTGTAAACTCCAGGAAATCTGAAAACATTCATTCCACAAGCATTTTATCTTAAATTGCTTTCTAGGATTTATTAGTATATATAGATTGCCGCCGATTTTACGCGAGGTTTGCCTTGATTGTTTTCTCAGGTTTAACAGGTTATATATGACAAGAAGATGATTTATATTTCTGGAGGGAAGCTTTCAACGTTCATTTTCTTGGAGGAAGATCTAACCTTGTTGACACACTATCCACACCGAACGAATCAGGTGAGTATTTGTTTTCATTCTTTTACCTATTTTACTTTTACATTCTTTAATTGAACATTGGGGACAATGTTCATCCTAAGTGTAAGGGGAGGGTAAATGAAGATACCTTATAGGATACTATTATGCTTGAGTTTGTTTGTTTGATGGTAGGTGTGTAATAAAACTAAGAGAAATACTTGTTAGTGTAATTTTTGCGCCAAATTTAAATTTTTTTTTACAACATTTAGGGGTGAAACTTTAGCCTTAACAAGCGTCTCATGGATAGGAGTTGTATGACTAGCACAAAACCGTACCATTCAGAAAAATTTTCCACCCAAATATGTGAGGTTCGCCTTGAGATTTGATAGGAAAAGCATTCATTATTAGTGCTTATGAGTGTACTGGTAGCATTTAGATTCTAGAACTTGCGTTAGTGATGCATCCCGAGACCGCTAGTGAGACTACATTCGTGTAGTAGGATTTACTACATGATAAGAGGCATTAGGATCACCCTTGTGTTTAAACCCGTATCATAATTACTTGACCATTTAAGTCATATTACTTGACTAGTAAAGTCAATTAATTTTTCCCACACCTTAGCATTGTACTCATTTTTAGTACACGATACCCCTAGTACACCCCTCCGAGCCTATCTTTTCGTTTCTAACTTTAAGCATCTTACTTAAAGGAAGAATTTGTTACAACCCACCCCAAATGTGCAACCAAATTGCCTTAGCCTTTCGTATATGCACTCATCTTTAGTGCATTATTGTTACATGTTTAAATCCTTAGTTAATTATCTAATTGATTACATGGTTGCTAAGTCAAGTCATATCTTGTACATATTGTTTTGGGATGATTGGGACTCATGGGTAAAGTACTAGTGTTTTGGAGTAATGGTGAAGAACATCGTATATTACCCCCATATGTGCATTAATCTTAAAAAGTACTCCAAGTGTTTTGATTATCTTGATTCGAGTCATTAGATTAGTTTATTGTAAAGTATGTAAAAATTCAAGTGTAAGGGGAATGTACATTCCCTATGATGTATTTTTTTGGATGGTAGGGTAAAAGTGTATGCAAAAAAAAAAAAAAAAAAAAAAAAAAAAAAAAAAAAAAAAAAAAACGGACTACCATCCCGTTTCATTCTATGTTTGTTTTATGTTTTTGTTATTTTTTATTTATTAGCTTAAGTTGAGTCGAGTCTTGGCTTAGCAACGCCATATTGTACTTGTAATTAACCAAGATGATTAACTCGCCACCAGTAAATATTGCCTTTATCCAACAAAACCGTGTTTTCCATATCCCTACACCTAACGGTATAACCCTATAAAAGACCTCTTTGATAGTTTATCCTAGGTGCTTACGCCAAGTGGTGGAGGTTTGATCCTTTCCCAAGCCTATGGTAATCTATTTGCTAAGATAGGTAGTGAGAGATGTTTTCCATTTCCTTATTGTGATATATACCTTATTACACCCGAGAGATGTGAGTATCTAAACACTATTTGTGAGGTGCTAAGTGTATAACCTCTGTGCTTGTTTTTGGTTTTTAGTGGAATGATTATTTGTTGTAATTACTTTTATATTAGTGTTAAATGACCCCTAACTTGTATTTTAATTAAAATAAAAGCGCATTTGCTTGAGGACAAGCAAATCTCAAGTGTAAGGGTATTTGATGAGGCGAAAAGTGTACCGCTTTTAAGGGGTCATTTAAGCCCGAATTCGTGATTATTTGATCAATTATTGCCCTAAATCGTTCCTTTTGTCATTTTAGGTACTTTTGAGGAGAAATCTCGAAAAGGAAGCATTTTGGACGTTTTTGGAGCATAAAAGTGAAGAAAACGGCAAAGTCTCAAATTCCTTTCTGGGAACAGTACCTGACGACGTCAAGCCATAACACATGACGGTGTCAAGAGTGACAAAAGAGGTGGATGTGGAATTTATAACGTGACGACCCAAAGTATTTTCAATGTAATTGGCCTGACGACGTCACCAAGGCCGTCAGGGTCCAAATACATGTGACGGCCCAGAGTGGATTTGCACAAGAAGGCGTCAAGACTGGATCTAGGCAATATGAATTTCAACTTGGCGGCGAGTTGACGGCGTCAGAGGCTAATACATGACGCCGTCAGGATGCATAGTCTATATATAGTTTTCCAATTTTTCATTGTAAAGTGTGGAACAAGTTGTAGAATACTAAACACAAACCCTAGGTCGAATTTCCTGCATATTGAAGGGGTTTCAAACCCTTCTTTCTTCCATGTTTTAATAAAGATAAGTTATCCAATAATCATTCAATATGTCTATGTATTGTTTGATTCTATCTTATGCTTTTCTTTCTTTTAACATGTTAGGCTAGGTTTTTATTGTGTTTGCTTAGATGTAGTGAAACCTAGATGTTGATTATTGGTTGATTGTTTGTTTATAATTGCTACGGATGATTGTATTCGATGTTAGGGTTAAGAAAACTGCCAGACTTCCACTGGTAACTTGCTTGAACGTCTTAAGAAACATGATCGGAGGTGTACAACAATTTTTGGTTGTATTTAATGAATAACTCAGCATAAGTGAATTCTAATGATCCCATGTTAGGAGCTTTTAGTCGGCTCGACATAAGAGTGAAGTAGGATCTTATAGAGTTAGGGAACATTGTACACGACCCTACGACTAGTATTAAGGAATATAACCGGTCATCCATGCAATTGTAACGAGCTAATCAACCGGTAAAAGATATCTAGGGAGTAATGAAATCTAAGTAAACACAACTTCTCTCATTATTATTTCCACCACATTAGTACATTAGTTTAATTTTCATTTCTTTTATTTTATTTTAATTGCATCTTTAGTTAATTGGGTTAGTTGGCTAGCAACTAATTTCGCCCACTCCTTCAAAACCCAAGATTTTACTTGCTTTCATAAAATATAAAAAATACAAAAAGAATCATCCCTCACCTCTAGACCTAGTTTAGTAGGCTTTCTAATCCTAGCGACACTATTTCTGAGTTAAACGATGAATCCCCCGGCACTTGTCACTATACTATACTACAACGATTAGGTACACTGCCTGGTGGGGGTTGCAAGCTTCTCAAGATCCCTTGAGAGGTAAAACCTGTTGTAAGGGCGCAATCCCACGTATCAGCATCTCAACAACATTCCGCTGCACCCGCTCAAAACCATCAATCACCACCATCACAAGATGCATCTGCTACAATCGAAGCTGATGCACCAACTACCTCAACATCATCTACATCTACTCCAACAACTCCAGTTATTGAATCTGTTCTACCAAGAGTTGATGAGCAAAACCAAAACACAATTTTTCAAGAAGAACCAACAAATAATTCAAACGATGTTGAGTTAGAAGAAGAAGAAATATTTGAAAACCCATTTGCAACAGACTCTGCTGAATCTTATTCAAGATTACAAGAACCATCTAACACACATTCGTTAAACCCAAGGTACCCTTCTACGTTTCAATGGACAAAAGACCATCCAATAGAACATGTTATTGGTGAACCTTCAAAGCCAGTTCAGACAAGGAGACAACTTGCCACCGATCTCGAATTGTGCATTTACATTTGCTCAATCACCCTCAAAGAACCAAAAAACATTCGGGAAGCAATGGCAGAAAACCCTTGGATAGAAGCAATGCAGGAGGAAATTCTTTAATACCAGTTACATGATAGTTGGGAACTTGTTGAACGACCACTTGATATATGTGTTCTTGATCTCAAGTGGTTATGGAAGAACAAACTGGATGAGGAAATGACTGTTATTCGCAACAAAGCTCGTCTCGTGGCTAAAGGTTATCCACAAGAAGAAGGGATAGATTTCAAAGAATCATTCGCGCCTATAGCTAGACTTGAAGCAGTCCGGATTTTCTTAGCCTATGCAGCTCACAAAAACATCATAGTCTATCAGATGGACATTAAGACATCTTTCTTGAATGGAACTCTGAAAGAAGAAGTGTATGTGAGTCAGCCAGAAGGATTCGTTGACAAAGATCATCCAGACTACGTCTACAAGCTTAAGAAAGCCATTTATGGTTTAAAACAAGCTCCAAGAGCGTGGTATGACGAACTATCATCTTTCTTGCTAAAAAAAAATTCACAAAAGGAACGGTTGATGACACCTTGTTTACCAAAAAATTCAAAGATGACATTTTGATCGTTCAAATTTACGTGGACGAAATTATTTTTGGATCAACCAATCCTAACCATTCAAAACATTTTGAAAATCTCATAAAAAATAAATTTGAAATGTCCATGATGGGGGAACTAAAATTCTTTCTTGGTTTACAAATACATCAATCCCCTCGTGGTATTTTTATCAATCAAGCTAAATATACAATAGAGATTTTGAAAAAACATGGAATGGAAAACTGTGATTCTATTGGTACACCAATTGTCACTTCACCAAAAATAGGTGCTGATTTGTTTGGGAAACCCATCGATCCGAAGAAATATCGGAGCATGATCGGTTCTCTCATGTACCTAACTGCTAGTCGACCCGATATTCAATTTGCTGTTTGTTTGTTAGCACGGTTTCAGGCAAAGCCTACCGAACTTCACCTCAAAGAGGTTAAACGGATCTTTCAGTACCTACGAAGCACCATTAACATGGGACTTTGGTATCCAAAGGATTCGACATTTAATCTAACAGCATTTTTAGATGCCGACCATGCCGGTGATCAAGTTTCAGCAAAGAGTACATTAGGTGGAGCAAAATTTTTGGATGAAAAGCTAGTAAGCTGGTCGTCACGAAAACAGGATTGTACTGCGCTATCAACCGCCGAAGCCGAGTATGTGTCTCTATCTGCGTGTTGTGCCCAAGTTCTTTGGATGCGGACACAGCTCACAGATTATGGCTTTACTTTTGACAGAATACCTATGTATTGTGACTCAAAAAGTGCCATAGCCATCTCGTGCAATACCGTACAACACTCAAAGACGAAGCATATCAAAGTCCGCTACCATTTCATCAAAGAGCACGTAGAAAAGGGTACTGTTGAATTATTTTTCGTTAAGACTGATTACCAACTCGCCGATCTATTTACTAAAGCCCTCTCAAAAGAACGGTTTGACTATTTAGTTCAACGAACTGGCATGCGAAGCCTAACTCCTGAGGAGCTAGAACGTCTTCTCGAATCTTCTTGAAAAATGTTTTCAAAATCACTTTGCTTTAAATATTTTTGAAAAAAAAATACAAAAATAGAAAACTTTCAAAAATACAAAAACAATATAAAATAAAAAAAAAATAAAAAATAAAAAAAATCCAAAAATATTCTTCTCACGACATGTCTCTCGTATAAATCAATATTCGGTACGTTTCTATAAATGTCATTCAACAATGATACAGACATGTACAGATGCTTGAACGGGAGTTCTTTAAAATGTTTTTCTAAAACATGTCGTTTCTCAAAGGTTTCTTCACTATGGCTTTTGTATACCTCAGTACGAAACCTGGACCCTAATGATGACTTCTGATTATTTCTAATCAAGGACTCGTATTTTCAAGGACGAAATCTTTTTCAAAAGTTCGAGTCTAAACAAATGCAAAAGACTTCAAACAAAAACTCGTTTTCAAAACAAAATTCTTGAGCACTTTTTCAAGATTGTTCAAAAGATTTCTCAAAATCTCTCAAAACTAGTGCTCAAGATAACTCCTTCCAAAACCTTAATTGATTTTAAAATGTGCTATCATTAAGGGGGAGTACAAAAACTAAAATGTTCCGAATTCATGCAAAATGAAATCTGTCTATCTCTCCAAAAAGCTTTTTCTTAACCAGTTGATATAAAAAATATCACGATATGCTATTTTTGAGGGGGAGAAGACATGATTAAAATGTGATCAAAAGTGCTTAAAGATTGTGACTGAATCTCGAAAGAGCTCGACTCAGAAAGTACCAATGAATTGACGAAGCTTAAATGTCAATAATCGAAAAGACTTGTCCTGGACGGGTAATAATTTCAAGCTAGTCTAACTAGTGATGTAAGCGTGTCTCGAATAGGACTTGTCTGAGTAGAATGTACCGTATCGAGAGACTTTCTTTGGACTTGACTAGGACGGGTAATAATTTCAAGCTAGTCTAACTAGTGATGTAAGCGTGTCTCGAATCAGTCATGTTCACTGAAAGTGGATCAATTCAAAAGTGCAAACTCTTCCCGAATGTGCAAATTTCTTAAAAAAATACATGAGCACATGTGAAGGGGGGGGGGGGGGGCTCCTTCAATAGAAACCAAAACTCTCAAAGTGTCAACAAAGATGTTTAATAATGATAAACACTTTGAGAGATTTTCAAATCAATGGTTTTATGGCAACAATAGGATTGTCATGAAGATATAAGGTGACTAAGGTTAGGAAGAACCGTCCTATGATCCGCCAGAGCCGGAGGGATCTACCCAAGAACAAATCCAATAGATTAGAATTAGAAGTCCTTAGGTATGATTGAAAAAAGGAGAAAATGAGAAAGGAGAAAGAAGGGGTTGAAGAATTAAAAAGAAAAGTTATGAAAAAAGGGTGAAAAGAAATAGCCCTCCATATGTTAAACCTTAGGGCAGATACCGAGTTCAATTCATATGCTACTGGTTGTTGCTAAGGTGACACCGGTATTGAAGATAAAGACGTCAAGGACCCAGTGACGCACTGCACTTAACCTTCTACGCCACTCAAGTTCTCTCAAAAGAGCTTGTTTCATTCTCACGGGGAACCGATGTAATCTATCAACCTGTCTCTTAGAGATGGTTGATATTGAAACAGGAGACCTCTCCCTAATCTCCGAATAGGAAACCAAATGTGCACTTATCGAGTCTAGAGCCCCGAGATTCATCAAAAGATCTCATAGGAACACATGATATTTCTACACTGGTTGTTCAACATTAAGGACACCAGATGCAAACTTAAGAGTCCTACGCAGATCTTAGCAATCTCTCAGAATGTTTATGAGAGGATTTACTCATGTATTTCTCAATGATTGAACGAAAACTCCTGCCAGGGTCAACATCAAGCAGCCCTGACAGCAGGTCACTTCGGTAATTCTTTATGGGTTACGCTTAGTGTTCGTGGTGGTTTCAAACAGTCTACAGTCGTGGAGTGATCCCCAGCGACTTACCCATTCGTTGAGCTACTTAGTAGGTCTCGTAAGCTCCCTCGGGAGTATCCGAAATGGGAATGGCCTTGGTAAGGGTTAGAAGGAGTCTTCACACTATGCTGTTGACGATCTCTAATTCCTTATCTGTAAGTACCGGTTGAATTATTGCTAACTGTTTTCCTGCAGATAAACATCATCTCCATGGCGAAGGATTCCACATGCTCATACATGCATCACGACATCAAAGGAAAGTTCTCACAAAGATCTAAGCTAAGAAATGTTCAAAGAAAGAATCTACGCCATGTGAAAGAATCTACAAAAGTAAAGTGACAAAGATCTGTGTGAAAGAACGGGAACAACAAATGCATGTATCACAAAGACTGAAGATGTATGAGCATGTTGGAATGGCGGACAACCGCCACTGATGCAGAAGTGACAAAAGGCAAATTGCTCCACATCACAAAAGGACAAATAATGATGAAAAGTCAATTATCAAATATCACAAAGCATGAAGGAACAAAGACTAAAGACTATTCTTCAATGACATACAAAGTTCAAGACAAAGAACACAGAAGACCTAATCATGTGGAGCATCATTCGAATGACCACCCCTTAGGGGGAGATTGTTAGCATTAAAATTATGTAATAGAAAAGTGATGGTCAATCTCATTGTAAGAACCTTGTATGTCGTGTGGTAGGAATAGTGTTTGGGCCTTGGTCTTGGTAAGCTAATATGTCATGTGCTAAGTAATGTCAGCATTTAAATGTAAAAGGAAACCAAGCCCATGGAAAGCCTTTTAGGGCATCTTATAACTCACTATATAAACACGTCAAAGCTCATTTGAGGTGTGTGCATGTGTGTGTATTGTGTGCCTCTTTTTAATAAAAGTTCTCTTCATCTTTACCTCTATTTCTACAAAGTTAACGCCACACATATATTACCAAGTCACCATCTTTACTTCATTTACGTGCTATATTATTGTTAAAGTTGATAGATATAAGGTCCTACAGTGATTATTTTATTTGGGAATATTAATAATCGTTGCTGCAACATCATGATATTGGCAAAAAGAGTTTTTAATACCGGAGTTGGATAATACACACATGAAGTTAAAACATACATGACGTTTGGTTTTTGATTTGGAACAGAATGGTTCCAACACACACACAAGAAGATTTTTGGATTTTGGTTTATTTCTTCTTAATGGTTCAACGGGTCGTTCTTAATGCTAAATTGATTACGAAGAAAGGTTTTTATCACCTATTTGACGTTGAAGTGGAATTTTTCGAGATTGTGTTCTTATTATATCTACGAATTGACAAACACTTGAAGGAGTTACGTTATTTTGCTCAGTGATTATTGTCAAGGGATTGCGGTCTCCTTATACATCATTTTGGGTATACGTTCAAAGTTATATTTAAGACATGAGTTTGGATTGTTCTACTTCAGCATCAAGTTGGTAATAGTTTTCTTCATCAGTAATCATTACATAGAGCCTACATTCTTCAAATGGTTAACATATGGGTTTCAGGGGAAGCTTAATGTTTAAATGTTTAACCATTTATATGCTACATCGAGGTGAAGGTTTTTACAACTACTAGTTTTTATTACTACTGCTGGTTTTTGATTTCTACTGTTTCAAGTCCATTTATAGTGCGGAAAACTTAATGGTGGGTGATTTGAGACATTGGAAAGATGGATTGGTCGAGTAATATTGATTTGTGCTTGTGAAGATCAAGGTTGCTTACATTTTTCCCCTAGTTGATGATGACAAAAAGGGAAAGAAGATATACATAGAAGCTGAAACTTGAAGAGCCTTGGTGATATAGCATGGTTTAAAGGGAAGTTCGTTTATCTTTCATATATATTAGCTTCAGGGGAAGTTCGTGATTACTTGATTTTATCATATCAATTAGGGGAAGATTGTTGGGATTTATACTTGAGTTGATATTGACAAAATATAAAAAATGAAGGACTAAAGAAGACAAAGGAAATAATGAAGACAATGCAAAAGAAAAGGGACTTGCTTTACAAAGAAGTTAGTACAATTTAGTCCTTTTTAGTATTTTGTAACCCTAGTATCTCTATTATATAAAAAGATACAGGGAATAGGTTTTATCATGTGTGTCACAATGTAACATCAGTAAAACGTGTGTGTGTGTGTGTCTAGGGCTGGAAACGCCAAGACTAGTGTTTGTGTTTTGTATAAGCTCCAAGGATCTTTATGATTCCTGTTAGGATGTAACCGTGCTACACTTGATCACGTAGCATTGGGGCTGATTGTATTGTTAGAGTAGAGATGATGACGAGAAACCTTGTAGCAATAATAAAGATGTTTTGTCTATTCCGCTGCGTACATGTTCTATATCTATATTATTGTGTAATCCCTATATGAGGTCTAACCAACCTCGAGCTATAAACGATCTTAACACGGGTTCTGAATGCCTCGTTGTTATTAAGGAGTACTTTATTTTATTTTTTTAATCATGAAAAATATGCTTATGCAAATGATTTTGCTTAATATGCTTATAATTTCTTAAAAACTAAAAGCAAATTACAATGAGAATATTAAAAGAGTATTTGTGAAGAGACTTTTTGCAAGTGGTTACATTTAAAAGAGCCTCTTTACATGTAATATTTTAACATGGATAAGTTACATGAATTATTTTTTGCCTATTTATTTGGTATCTTTCTTATAGTGAGTAATAAACCATTTGTACTTTGGTATTTTTTTCAATGGCACATTTTCAGTTGTTAGAGAACTTAATTAACGTTGCGGGATCTTGTAATTTGTATATGTGTTTGTGTTTGTGCAACAGGCAGGTGAAGATGATGCTTTGTCTTAATTGCTTATTGCTTGTTGCCAGTATTTGAAGCGCATAATGGTGAAAAATCAAAGCATGATAGCGAACATGCAAGAATTAGGTCCTCATTCTGTTTGTCTTGAGTCTCTACTAGCTTTGAAAAAGACTCGAGAAAGGCATCGAGTATTACTTCAAAAGTTGGGAGGGTTGTTTTTTCAAGTGAAAGCCAATGTTCGTGAGGAAGAAACTAATGCTATTAAGATGAATGAGTTTAGTTAGTTGTTAGATGACTTTTTAAGTTTAGACTTTGAGCTTTGTTTGTTTATGTTTTTATGATGTTGAAAATAAATATAAGTGTCCATTTTGATATTTATTCAAATGTTTATTACATGAACTTATTAGGAATTATTTTTAAATTTGACATATTTTTATTTATTCTCAAGATTTTAACATTCCTAAATTTTATTAGTTTATAATTTATTAGGTATTGTAGTTTTTTTATTTTCTAATTTCATTATTTATTTTTAGTTTTTAAGATTTTTATATATAAATTAAGATATTTTAGTATGATAATGTTATTTGTAGTGTTTGTTAGGCATCTTTTATCATAATGTGCACACTTTGAGGGTTAGTTAATGTAATATTGCCAATCTTTTTTTTATTATTATTTTTATTTTTTTTAGTCATCTTTATCATAAGTTGAAGGGATGAATGTGTCATTTCAAAATTTATACCTGAAATTGATTTGATATTTTGTATGGGAAACTAAACCGATTGTTTACATTAATGAATGACTTAAGTTTTGTAATCATGAATTCTGTTCAATTGCATTTCAGTTCGGTTACTACTACTTATAATTCATTAGAACTTTTACTTTAATACTCTATCATTATCTTTACCAAACAAACAAACCCTTTGTCTCCTAAATAATCAATCAATGGTTGTTCCTTCTGAAACTCCACTCATTGATGAACTCAAAGAGTTATCTGGGTCTAATAAGCTACATAAAGTATTCAAGTTTGTAAATGGTCATGAACATACTAAAGATGAAGTATTCCTCAGGTGGCTTGGGGAGCAATGCCATGAGTTGGAAGTAAATATTGAAAAAGAAATGGAAGAATGGCAGAGGTGTTTTCTCTCAACCATGATGATGAAGAAGCTGGGGGTGATGTTTATGAAAGCCTGCGAAGGGCTCAGATTAGGGAGCGCATGAGGTTAGAGGCACTTACTGCCGTCCTGATTGAGGTCCGTGATGGCTTGACTGAGAAGGAGGAAGACATGGACCTTATGGATTGGTATGATTAGGTGTTGGTGGGCAGTGCTTGTGGTGCTTCTTTTGGTTGTTTCATCTATTTGTTGATAATCTTTTTGTGAATGGTGAGTGTTAGGAATACAAATATTCCTGTAAAAGTCTCGGTCACCTTAATATTGTAATAGCATTAAGTTAGCTCGTAGTTAGTCTAGTTATTAGTTAGTTTAATATTTAGTTAGTTTTAGATTAAGTAACACCGTGGAAGAAGGACGGGTCTTTACCCACTGTATACCTGATCCACAGCCCGGGTGTGGGTGTTTTATTAGTTATCTTGTAGGGACTATATATATCCCTCTCCACATGTGGAGAGGGTGAGCCTTTCATTTTTAATCTAATTTTTCTTTCTTCTTTTATCTCAAGGTTCCAAACTCTCTCTCTCTCTCTAGTTCTTGAATCTAACTCAAACATGGATATCATCTACCATGAATTAAGGCCACCCGAATCTAGATGTTCATATTCTACAATTGGTATCAAGAGCCATGGTTTCATCCTAGGATTGTTGGTGCTCTAATTTGTAGCTTGGTTTAGTTGGTTCGAATTTTTTTTTTTTTTTTTTTTTTTTTGATGTACACACCTCGAATTGATTATTGGTTGTGGTGATTTTGATGATTTGGTGGTATTGTTGTGTTTTGAGGTGTTGTAGTACTTAACTTTTCACTTGGGTAGGTTGAATTAGTTGATTAGTTTGATGTTTGATGTGATTTAGTGCAAGTTTCTTGGTTGAGATTAGCTTGTTTCTTGGTTGAGGTTAGCTTGTTCTTGGTTGAGGTTAACTCTAAAACAGGAAAAAGATGAAAAAGGACGAAAGTGACTGTTTTGTCTCTATTCTGCGGTTAGCTTTGGTCAACTGCGGTTAGCTTTGGTCAACTGCGGTTATCTTTGGTCAACTGCGGTTATCTTTGGTCAACTGCGGTTATCTCTGGTCAACTGCGGTTAGCTCTGGTCAACTGCGGTTAGCTTTGGTCAACTGCGGTTAGCTTTGGTCAACTGCGGTTATCTTTGGTCAACTGCGGTTAGCTTTGGTCAACTGCGGTTAGCTTTGATCAACTGCGGTTAGCTTTGGTCAACTACGGTTACCTTTGGTCAACTGCGGTTACCTTTGGTCAACTGCGGTTAGCTTTGGTCAACTGCGGTTATCTTTGGTCAACTGCGGTTATCTTTGGTCAACTGCGGTTAGCTTTGGTCAACTGCGGTTAGCTTTGGTCAACTGCGATTAGCTTTGGTCAACTGCGGTTAGCTTTGGTCAACTGCGGTTTGCTCATCAGTTTGACCAAAGTTGACTTTTTACGTCAAAACTTCAAACGGTCATAACTTTTGAACCGTAACTCCGTTTTCAGCGAATTAGCTGTCAAAACGTCCGGAACAGGTTGAATATTGTGAGGTTTCACCACGAAGTTGTGAAATGAATTTTTCGAGGCCCAAATCTCCTCCGGAGTGAAGTTTTTGAGGTTTTAAGTTTTCAGACCAAAAATTTCACCGTAAAAACTTGCATTAACCGTATCAAGATCACAACTAAACAACATACAACCTTGTCAAAACAAACAATCATCACTCTTAACATAAAA
The DNA here is from genome assembly GCA_030686995.1 of Artemisia argyi. Classification (NCBI taxonomy): domain Eukaryota; kingdom Viridiplantae; phylum Streptophyta; class Magnoliopsida; order Asterales; family Asteraceae; genus Artemisia; species Artemisia argyi. The sequence continues at coordinate 63,698,131 of CM060685.1, forward strand.
TCACATTCTGGTATAAGGTTTGAGTATAAATTTTGGGCAACGACTTTGTTTGAGCTTCAAGAATCCAGGATTGAATATTAATCTGGTTGTGATATTCTCGAGTTTAGTGGATATAATTTCGGGGTATATATATATGTCGACGTGATTACAGAGTTTTTAAGCTTGTCAGCATTGTGGATGCCTATGATTTGAGTGAGCCTGCAATTTAATTTTTGCGACTTGAGTTACAGTTGACAACTTGCGATTTGATTAATTGTGGTTTGTCAAATTGCGTTTTGATTTGTTGCGACTTGACTGATTGCGATTTGACCAATTGCGATTTGACGTTGCGAGTTAATACTTGCGATTTGACGTATTGCAATTTGGTTGTCTGCAATTTGACTTGTTGCGATTTTTCAAACTGCGACTTGACTTGCTGCAATTTGATCAAGTTGATACTTGACTTTGTTGACTTAAATTTTGAAGATTAGTATTGCAACTCACCCTTTAGATGTTCTTGTTAATTTCGCGGTTACTCTTGATGTTTTTAGAAAATCCCGCGAAAGATTCGATAGGCTGGACTTGGTTGTTGACATATTAAAACTTACGGGATCTGACTATTATCTTCGGGTTAAGTTTGTGCTTCGAGAACAGCAGGAATTGGGAAATTACGGTGACTTGGTTGGTGTGTTAATTCACGGGTTGGTATACTTAGTGTCACAAACATCTCGGGGTGGATGGACGCACGATGTTTGGTGACTCTTGCTCGAGTGTATTTAAGGTGATTAGACTTGGATGTTCAAGAAGTGGATATATACAATTAAGGATGGAAGGTTGGGTATATATCACTACCTATATTTAAAGGAGTTACGTTGTTGTGCTCAATATAGGTTCTAAATCACGATTTTAATGCAAGTATAAGTCTCTAACTTGTCCTTTATCATGCTTCATCAAGAGATTGTTGTTTCTCAAGCTTCTAATGGGATTGTAGTACAAGAACTTCTCAAGAGATGGTCAGACTTAAAGATAGGAGGTGATTTGTTTAGAGACGTGCTTTAACCCTTTACTCACTCTATAGTTAAGCACATTTCATCCAGTGGTCTAGCATATTCCGAACTACTATGAATCATTAATCTGCTAAATCATTGATGAGGAGTCCAGCAAGGTGTTACTACAAGCATGTCTTTATCACCATCTTCTCTGCAGTAGGTTTATGTGTCTCCTTCCATGTATCTGCTTTGCGCATGACAAACTCACGAATATCACAGACTTTCAGTTCTTTGGCAAAAAGGTCATTGCATGTCCTTTTTGAGGGGGAGAATTTGCGCAAGTTTCCTAGCGATTCCGTCTCCTGTAGTGTGAATCTTTGCAGTTCCGGTTTCAACAATTCAGGATTCAGTGGATCAGTCTCTAGAGGTTTGCTCACTCTTTAGCGACTATCTCTAACTTATTGGCAAGTTACTAAGTGATGAGATTCGTGTGATTGGTTAATCATTTTGCAATTAGTGAATTGTTGTAACTTAAGTCGTTTCGATTAATCAAATTGTTATCTGACGTTGTGAGTTAATCCTTACGACTTGACTAATATCAATTTGATATATTGTAACTTGACTTGTCACGACATGACACTTAGTGCGAATTGTGACTCATCCGGTATCTCTCTCTAAGTTTAACTTGTTGGAGATATCTTCCGGTTTCTTTTGTTGACTTTAGTAAAATCCCTAGAAAGAAACATTTCTCGGTTTAAGTCACATAAGTTGTAAAATCCCGTTTGAAGATATTGAGATGTCAACTGTTTCGGATGACATTCAAGCAGCTGGTTCAGACAGCTATGTTTGATTGGTCTGACTATGAGTCTTGGGCACTCCTAAGAATTTGCGCATGTTTCTTCTCACTTTGATTGCTCAACCTCACTAAATGATCACGAAGCTAATTTGGTATTCCTTGCTTGAGGGTGAAGTTGGATTTCACGAAAGAGTCTACCTATTTTATCTTGAAATCGGGGATGGTTGGATGCAGGATTTCAATGATAACTTGCTCGCGCATATGATGTAAGTTGAAGACTTGGGTTATCTAGTTTCCAGAAGTCGGGGTGGATGGTTGAAGACCTGGTTAACTATCACTTAAAGGGGTTACGTTATTGTACTCAGTGTCACACGTAGATGACGTTGTGGATAATCGCAAGAGGTGATGATTGTCTCATACTTTGTCAAGATAGTATTGAGTACTTAGAGATTAGCTTGGTGCACAAGTTCTCTACACCGTTCTTTCAACAACAATGCAAGCTTAGGTAACAAATTTGAGTAATTCTACTTCATTTTCATGATTGGTATATCGGGTTCCTTCATCATGTGGTCACAATTATTTGTGTTCGAGGTTGGTTAGTTGGACAAAGACTTTAAAATTGTGATGTGATCTGTAATTCTCACATGATATTCGTAACCCAAACTGATGTTTGCCATAACCAAATCAGTCATGCCACATTCTACATGTTACTGTCTCACGGTTTCTTCTTGGTTTTGTAAAATCCCGCGAAAGAACTTATTTCTCGGTTTAAACTATAGATTTGTAAAATCCCGTGATGATGGGCTATGAGCTCTTGACCATGGTCGGGTTAAAACCATTATCAAAGTTCAGCCATAACATCACAAATGGCTGGATTGAGGCATTGAATTGACAAGATGTGACTACGGGGTTAGTTCAGTATTATTTATTTGAGGCTGAAGTGAAATTTCACGGGTGCGTGTACTTAGTATCTGAAGATATCGGGGAGGTTGGATGAAGATTCTTCGAGATCCTTGTTCGAGCTTTCAATACAACGACAAGGACTTGGATATCTAGTTATTTTTTTTCTTTCTCTCTATTGCAAAATAACTATCACTTTAAGGAGTCACGTTGTAGTGCTCAGTATCACACGAAGTTGTGGATATCCAAGAGGTGATGTACATCTTATACTTGATGGTTGGTTGGTTGAAGAGTATAGATTACTTAGGGATTCGATGTTGCACGAAGTCTCTACACCGCTCTTTGTCTCGCATTAGTACAAGTTTAAGTCACAAATTCGGGTCATATTACTTCGGTCTCAAGTTCATCATATTGGGTTTCTCTCCATCAGTAGTCACGACATATATCCGACAAAATGATAATGGGGTTGGTAACGAGTTAGCAAGAGAGTAGAAGAAAAGAGAGAGATGACGTCTGTTCACATCAGTTCAGGCCTCGTTCTTCAATGGCAATGACGTCTGAATACTTCAGTTCAGACCTCGTTCTTCAATGGCAATGACGTCTGTTCAGTTCAGTTCAGGCCTCGTTCTTCAACGACTATGATGTTTGAACACTTCAGTTCAAGCCTCGGTCCTTATTGTCATCATTATGGCGTCTGCTGACAACTCTTCAGGCCCCGCTCATTAATGAAAAGAAAGGTGTACAATTCAGTGCACTTTATCTTCAAAAGAAGAGGAATCTTCTTACTTATGGCCATTCTCATCAACATGTTCATGCTCTTTCCGTGCTTATTCTGTTTTCAAGTGGATCGGCGCATATTGGAGTATTCTATTATTCACTTATTCAACCAAAACTTGCATTCGACAGGCATATGCAATTTTTGAGGGGGGGAAAGGGTGAATAAACAACATGTCAGTCCTCAAGAACCGTCAAGTGGAGCTTCCTACCGTTGATGGTATTCATATTCACTAGTTCAATCATCAAAAATTGCAGTTGGCTGGCATATGCAATTTTTGAGGGGGGGGAAAGGATGAATATTAATCTACATGTTGGATGATGATTGAGAAATGGTCATACGACTCCTGAATACGTCAGTTCAGGAGTCGTACAAACCATGGTTCTCCAACACTACATCTTCCTCTCTATTAAGGTGTTGAAGAACATGGTCATGGTATGCATGGTTCTCCAACACTACTTCTTCCTCTCTATCAAGGTGTTGAAGAACATGGTCATGGAATGCCAATCGACATAGTCTCACGGGCTGATTCAATCAGTAACAAAGGGTTTCTAGTCAATGCTTCATGTATACGTCATCAGGCTACATGTACACATAATGTTGATGATTCCGATTAATCGTAACCATCATGGGGGAGAGAAATGTGTACACCAAGGACGCACAAAAGGTTCACGTGATCGGGCTTAATCGTGTATTCCGGTGTTGAAAAGCCGCAGAGATGATCAGTGGTTCAACATGTCACCTTGGTATTAACGTTTCACTGTTATGTCATGGTATGATTAATCGTAACCATCAGGGGAGAGAGAATGTGTACATCAAGGACACACAACAGGTCTACGTGATCAGGGCTTAATATCCAAGGATGGATACATTCTATAGATGATCAGTGGTTCAACTTGTTACTTTGGTGTTATACTAAAGACTGAAGAAGGTCGAGTCGTCAGTCTATTCTTTATTCTCGGATGGGTGTTATCGTCTCATGTGTGCGCTGCGGGCTGATGGGTTATATGTAAAGTTACTGGAAGGCATTTGGTGAGATGAAGATGGTTGGTATTCTATTCCTCCATATTGGGCAATCTTGAAGTAGGTCGTGTCTACAGTCTTCTCTACATTCTCCGCTATGTGATTAGAAGACTAAAGACGGCATGTATTTGGTTATCAAATGACCTCTTCATATTATGGGTGTTCGTCCAAAGTCTTCCTTCTATTATGGGTGTTCATCAGTAAGGTTGTCAGTCTGGGGGAGAGCACTAATTAGGGGAGAGTGAAAAGTCTGAGTTAATCCCTAATTAGATGTTCTCATATTGCTCTTCAGCAAGTTGATTCTCACAGGATATATTTGAGCTTATTTTGTTCCTCTCACAAGATTTAAAGTATATGGGCGTAATATGTGTTGCTGATTCTGAGGTGTCAAAACCAACAAGGGGGAAGGAGACATACATCGAAATGCACAACGAGTACACGTGATGAGCTTTACACTTCTACTTAATTGAAGTTATTCCGGGAAGACAAATGTCATGACCGCAGAGGAAATCAGTGTTTTAACTCGTTCTTTTGGTGTATTATTCCAACTACGTAGGGGAAGAGATGTAAGAAACAGTTTCTGATGACAAAAGATGTACACAATTGATTGTGTGTGTACTTCGGGTTTCTGAGCTTCATATAATGAGACTGGTTGCATCATTTCAACTACTTGGGGGGAAGTGGTCTCTGGATACTTTTTGGTACGCATTACCTCAGCCTTCAATAGGAAGAATGTTGAGAAGAACTATTCAAGCGTGAGATGATACGTTGCTGATCTATCAAAGCTTCACAATGAGAAGGCTCAAGTTCAAACGACTATTCAGGAGCCTCGAAAGCTTTGGTGGAGAAGGTTTAAGAGATGTTGACTACTGACTTCTACAACATGCAGACCGATATCCTCTTTTCGGTATTGAGGTCAACATCTTCTTAAACTGCATAATATCCTTTGTACATATCTTATACCAATACGTAAATAGAAAAATATAATACCTACAAAAAAAAAAAAAAAAAAAAAAAAAAAAAAAAAAAAAAAAAAAAACCATAAAAATCTGAAGAAATCATTAAAAAAAAATAAAATAAAAATAATAATAATACAAAAATATTCTTCTCACGACATGTCTCTTGTGTAATCAATATTATGTACGTTTCTAGAAATGTCATTCAATAATGACACGGAATCATACATATGCTTGAGCAAGAGTTTTTCGGTTTCAAATAAAGTCTTTTTCTAAAACATGTCGTTCCTCAAAATATTCTTCAAAAATATGGCTTGCAGTCATTTCAGGCTGCAACCCGGACTTCAAAAATATGGCTTGCTATTACTTCAGATAGCAACCCGGTTTTCAAAATTAAGGAAAACACGTCGCCAAAAAGACGGTTGTTCCTAACAAAGGGTGCCGTTCATCCGGGCGTGAATTACTTTATATTCATGCACCCTCGATCTAATGTACGTTTCAGTGCATTATTTCTTGATAAAGAAGAGAAGTCTTCTTTTTATCGCCAAATACTTTCTCTTCTATGATTTTTCCGGAAAGTATTTGTGCAAAACTTGGTGGTACCATGAGATTTTGATTGAAAATCAATTTGAACTCAAAGTTTGATAAAATTTTCACTCAATCAATGACGTTAATAGTTTATGAAAATATTTAGGCTTTCAAATCCGTCATTGATTGAGGGGGAGAGTGATTTCTCAAAATTTTATGTATCATCAAAACTCCCCACACTTCGTACATAAAACCTTGCAACAAAATGATTTGTGATGTGTTATGTGTCAGAATGAGTAAATTTTCAAAGAGTTTTCCACTAAAACTTCGAATCGTTTACAAACTCTTCAAATCTGACACATAACAACCTCCCTCACAATTTGAGGGGGAGCAAGAAAAAGTTCCTTTTATCAGAAAATATTAAAATTGACCGCATTTCTCTCCCAAAACGCTTTCTAAATTATTTAAATCAATTGAGATCAAAAATCTCGTAAGATTTGAAATTTTTGATCGGGGGAGAGAATGTGATTTAAATATGAAATCTGATAATCAAAAGTGATCTTTTCGACTCAATAATAGGCTCCCACATATGTGCTAAACACTTTCGAATATCGAAGCACATATTGAGGGGGAGCGAAAGGCGTTTGTGGAAGTAATACCTAAGACCGACTATTTACTTTAATGCATGGAGTTATAAGGTTGGTTAAGGCTAGGTATGAATTCCCATGATCCACCAGAACCGGAAGGATCTTCCCAGGGACAATCCATAGATAGATTAGAAGTCCTTAGGAATGATTGAAAAAAGGAGTAAAGTGAGAAAGGGAAGAGTGCGGACTGAGATAGAGCTAGGACTGGAACAAACCCAACAAGGTCCTAGTGATGAAGTCTCGGTAAGCACTGAAGGGGTTGAAGAATGAAAAAGAAATGAAATGAGAAAGGGTGAAAAGAAATAGCCCTCCATATATATTCAACCTTAGGGCAGAAACCGGGTTCAATTCATAATCTACTGGCGGTTACTAAGGTAACACCGGTATTGAAGACAAGACGTCATGGACCCAGTGACGCACTGCACTAAACTTCCCAACCACTCAAGTTCTCTTAAAAGAGCTTGTTTCATTCTCACGGGGAACCCTGTGCAATGTATCGACCGCTCATTGCGAGCTATGTTGATACCTAAAACAGGAGACGCCTCCCCAGTCTCCAGGAGCGGATCAAAACGCACTATCGAGTTTAGAGCCAAAGAGATCATCCATAAATCTCGTTAGGACACACTTCCAAATATGCTTATTGTTTCACACAATGTGGAAAATAAGGTAAAATATTTAGAGTCCTACGCATTATCCTTGTGGTATTGCCAGAACATCCGAGTGATATGAAAATATTCACAATGAAGATGGAAATCCTTCTAGAGCGAACATCTTCCAAGCTCTTGGTAGGTGACATGTGAGATCCATCTTGGATCAATGATCAAGTGACAACTGGAAAGCAACAATGGTGCGATTCAACATTGAATCAAACTTGTTCCAGGATATGGATTGACGGATACTTTTGCTAAAACCTTTCAATGTGCTCACAAACTAATTTCTCGAGCACATTGATTGTGTAATATCTTTCAAACAAAAGTATTTTTGATGGAAATGTGATTCAAAGTATAAAACTCTCGTCGTGTCTCAAAAATGTTTATCATATGACACGCGAGTGATTTCTATTAATCAATTTCTCATCAATCCGTGAATTTCAATTCACCGATTCACTCTATCGTGTTGTCTGCTTTGAGACGTTCCGGTATGAGAACATGCTAAGTATGAAAATTCCAAAGTGGATTCTTTGGAAAATTCACTACTACAAGCTGGAAATTCCTGTCAAGGAGAGTCCTCTTTAAAAGAGACTCTACCTGATCACAGGTCGGTTTTCACAAAACCGGAGGGTAATCTGTCCTCGCAGAACGAATGACAAAGCCATATTCGTTCTCTATCTTTATTGCTAACTGTTTCATTTCAGGGATACATATAAAGATGGCGTAGATGGCTCCAGTTTCCAGCTGAATCGGGTCAATCCATACCTCATGCTCACACATCCTCCACACTATCAATGAAGATGAGAGACTTGCTACAACAATTGTTGAGAGACTACCAACAACGTTTCCGCAACTCTGATGAAAAAGTCTCCTGATCCACAACTCTAATGCAACGTCTCCAGATACAGAAGGGTGTGAGCATGATGGTCCTTTGTCACTACATCACATGAAGGCAATACAACCATGGATGAGCTTGGAGATTTACTTTGGCTGATGATCTCAAAGAAGCTCAAAGATCACATATCTCAAAGGAATTTAAATCACAAGTTCTCTTGCTTGAAGTACGAAGTGTGTTGAAAAGAGAAGAATCAGATCCTACGAGCTACAAAGACTAAAGAATGCTTAAAGACCAAAGAGCTTAATTTCAAAGGTGACCTCGCTTAGGGGGAGATTGTTAGGAATACAAATATTCCTGTAAAAGTCTCGGTCACCTTAATATTGTAATAGCATTAAGTTAGCTCGTAGTTAGTCTAGTTATTAGTTAGTTTAATATTTAGTTAGTTTTAGATTAAGTAACACCGTGGAAGAAGGACGGGTCTTTACCCACTGTATACCTGATCCACAGCCCGGGTGTGGGTGTTTTATTAGTTATCTTGTAGGGACTATATATATCCCTCTCCACATGTGGAGAGGGTGAGCCTTTCATTTTTAATCTAATTTTTCTTTCTTCTTTTATCTCAAGGTTCCAATCTCTCTCTCTCTCTCTAGTTCTTGAATCTAACTCAAACATGGATATCATCTACCATGAATTAAGGCCACCCGAATCTAGATGTTCATATTCTACAGTGAGCCATGATTGGCTTGTATTTGAACAATAATTATTATAGTATGTTTATTTATATTATAAATCTAGTAGTAAAAATATTAGTATTAACTTTGTAGTTGTGTTATTTATTTATTTTTTTCCTTTTTTCCTTATTCATTTTTTTTTCCTTTTTCCTTATACAATGCGGGTCTTGGTACTTCGACTTCTCAGTCATTCACATATTACACACACTTAAAGTGGATTGGTTTCGATTAACTAGATCTAGGGTTTTGATCCTTTTAAGGTTTGGGTGAAATCTATTATGATCCTTGAATACAGCTTTTATGTCATTCAATGTAGCTGATTTGGGGATTCTTTAATAGTTTTAGGGTTTGATTGAAATATAAATTGAAGATAATTAAAATCCTATTAGTTCTCAGTTTCTAGGGTTTTTTAATCCTTTTAGGGTTTGAGTGAAATAAAAAATGATTGAGCAAATAGAATATAATAAACTCTATTTGATTTGGGGATTCTTTAATTGTTTTAGGGTTTGATTGAAATTAAAAATGAAGATAATGAAAATCATATTTATTATCAGGTGAGAATTTTAAGTATACACTATTATATTGATTTGTTGGTCTTTATGTTAATTTAATGGATTTAGTCGTTTTTGTTTTGCATTTGTTAAAAACTTGTTACTTTATGGATGAAATTTATGCTATGTTGTTTTGGCTAATAATTAGAGCAAAAGAGATATTAAGGTATGTTTGCTTGTTTGGATTAGCTTATTTTTTTCGGGTTATTGGCTTATTGAGATTTAGGAAAGTTAATAACCTCATTATTTGTTGGCTTATTAGCTTATCTACTTAACCTAATGACTTGTTTAAGTCATAGGCTCAAATTGATAAGGCCAAAAAGATAAAATAAAATAGGCTTATTGGCATTCCCAAATCTCAAAAATCTGTTAAAATCAAAAATTAAATTAATCCAAACACCCCCGTCGGGCTATTTTTTTCTTAGGCTTAAGTTGAATATCACCCCCGTAGGGCTGAATGATGGGTTAAGGAGTGTTTGGATATGGATTTTGTTTAATGATTCAAGAAACTGTCTGTGAAGTGTAATATGAATATAAGTGTTTTTTTTGTTGGTCATCAGGATTGTATGGCTAATGTGGAGCTGTAACATGGTGGGTGAAAGCGGCCTGTATCTTGGCAAGGCATCACGATCATGTTTGTGTTGCAGCCATGGCAGGTTCACAAACTCTTTTATCCGGTTACATCCCCGTCTCCTTTATAATGTTTCCCATAAGGTTATGATGATATCTGTTGGCTCATGTGGAGCTGTAACACGGTGGGTGAAAGCGTTCTGTATCTTGGCAGGGCATCATGATCATGTTCGTGTTTGCAGCCATGGCAGGTTCACAAACCCTTTTATCCGGTTACATCCCCATCTCTTTTATAATGTTTCCCATAAGGCAATGATAATATCTGTAATCTGACACAAGTAAACTGTGTCTTGAATGATTTGGCCGTAAGCTGGCGGGGCAACAACCAGATGGAATAGTTTAAATACTTACTATGCAACCGTGTTTGTTTGCAGTAATGAAAGCTGCTTTTGATGGACATGAAAGCTACATTGAAGGATGCTAAAAATGCAGCCTCTTCATATTTTCTTCACATTTTTTGCAATTTTTTGTGTTCTTTTATCTAGTTACATCCCCGTGTCCTTTATAATGTTTCCCATATGGCAATGATGATATCTCTAATCTGACATAAATAAACTATGTCTTGAATGATCTGACCATCAGTTGGTGGGGAAACAACCGAATGGCTTAGTTTAAATACTTACTATGCAACTGTGTTTGTTTGCAACCATTACGGAATAAGGATAATTTTGTGACTTGAATACATGCAGATCTGAGCCAGTTATTTGTCGCAACATTTTAGTGGTTGGATACTTTTTATTTCATGTTTTGGGGTTTGAAATGTGGTAGGGTAGATTCGAGCAAACATATCCATCACCACCAATTAAAAACTCTCATTATTCATCTTCTTCTTACATCATTCTTTCAAGAAAAAATGGTTAGCTTTCTGCATATGAAAGTTGTTTAATTGAATGTGTAATTGAATTCTACAATGAAAGCTGCATTTGATGGATGTGAAAGCTGCATTGAAGGATGCTAATAATGCAACCTCTTCATATTTTCTGCACATTTTTTGCAATTGTTTGCACATTTTTTGCAATGAATTCATGATGGGTTAAGGAGTGTTTTGATATGGATTTTGGTTAATGATTCAAGAATGACGACTGTCTTTGAAGTGTAATATGTTTCTGTTGGATAGGGTAGAAAGGATAGTAGTTCTTTGTGTTAATAAGAGAGGTAGTAAGCCGTCTATATTTTTAAAGTGGTGTTTGGGATTACTGAAAACTTGCTTATTTGTAAGTTTTGGTTACTGTTAAGGTAACTTTTAAATTGTGTAATGCAAATAAATGAACTCATGACTAAAACCAATGGTGTTATTAATTTCTTAATGGTTGTTATTATTTGATTTGTAGGATTTGGATAACCTGATTAAAGATGGAATGGATTCTATAAGGTCACGTGGTCATCTTTTTCTTTTAGATTATTTTTTGAAGTTATATATATAAGCATTGCATTCATAATAGATGTAACAGGTTACAACAGATTTATTTAGGGGCGTTTAAGCCATACTTAAGTGATACATAATAACCCATGATACTAAATCATAAATACAAAACCATCTATTTTTCCCCCCTTCCCTTTTTGACTGGTACTTGCATCTCTGGGATTTTTGGGAGCAAATGACTTGATATTAAGTAAATCACAACATTCCTTATTTAGCAGGCCTAGCACCTTAACCTTATCAGCAAAAGCTTGTTTTGCAATATGGTTGGGGGTTGGATTCATGCTAGCATCAACCATCTTGGAGCTTGAACCCTTTTTTTGTCGATACATTTGTGGCTCATCATATGCTAAATCACTGCTTGAATCTTCATTTTGCTTTGGAAAATATTTAGACCATGGCATTAGGTAGGATGGTTCAGAAGAATCACTTCTTATGGTTATGGAAGAATCACTTCTTATCATTATGATTTTTGCAAAAAAAATTAAAAAAAAATGTAAGTTAAAGAGGTTAGATGTGAAGCTATGCAGTTGAAAACAATACCTGGCTTCTTGTTTTTGCTCAGTTGTAAGTTCACCTTAGCATTTTCATTTTCAGAATATTATAACAGATTAGTGGTGTTTTCTAAATCTCTTTCTAAAACCTTAATCTTCTCTTCATATGCCAACTGATTCTTTTGGTACCAAACCTTTTGTTGTTCTAATGTTTTAAGTGAATTTTTATAGGCTTTTACCTGAATATAGTAGTCTTTATATTGAGTTTCAATATCATCAAACTCCTTCTTAAGTTCAGCATATTTACTATCACAACCAAATATACAATTTTGTACATGAGATGAGATGCCCATTAAAGAAAATTCTTCAGTCTCATCTTCTGTCTCACATCCAGCAAGCATTCCATACACTTGAGAAGCACCACTTTCCACATCTGCAGACTCATGCTCGTTTCAATCAATCATTGAATCTGTGGAAAACTAGAAGGGGGGTTGAATAGTTTACCATTTAAAAACTTTAAACTTGTTTAATTATCTTTTGAAACTTTCCGTTTAATCAAAGATATGAACACAAACACAATATATAACATGAAAGTATAAAGAAAGAAACGATCAAACCACAACACGAGTATTTATCGTGGTTCGGCTACAAGGACTCTTTTTCCTTGCCCTACGTCCACGCCCCGAGTATCCAACTCGAGAGTTTCTTTCACTAGTCAACAAGCTCCTTTCACCGGCGGAGAAAACCTTACACGTCGCTTATACACGTTTACCGATACTAAGCTAGATGTCGAGTTCTTTTACAAGGGTACAACCACTCCCGTTAGTTCTTTTACAAGGGTACAACAACTCCCGTCACACTTTGTATTTTGAGGACTAAAATACTAACCGATCACTACTGAAAACACATAATCAAATGAAGTGTAAAATACACAAAGTCTACACAATGCTAAGCTAACAAGTCTTGCAACGTTGTGTTGAATACTTGTAACTTTATATGAACTTGTGAACTTCTTTGCTACAAAAGAAACATCACATCAAAATGAAATGTTAAAGGGTTAGATGAATGATATGAATGTATGTGTGTGAAAATGTAATGTAGAGTGATAAAACCAAAATTCAAACATATGGCTTGGTATTTATAGCAAGACCTTCTGCAGGTCTGACGGATACGGCGGAACCCTCAGATGGGTTCCGCCCGTGTACCCCCAGGGTTCCGCCAGGCTTGCAGTTGGTTTTGCAATAAATTTATCCAAACCAACCAAAGTCACATAAACTAAATTTTAGTCAAACACATTGAATCAAAGATGGAAAGCTTCCAAAAATGTATAAGAGGTTATGGTAAGTCAAACACACAAGCTTACCATAAATGTATGATGTGATGTTAACATTTTTCTATTTTAATAAATATAAAAAGTGTTGTGTTTAATGTGAAATGTAAAATGTAGCAAATGTCTAATTATGCAAGTCTTTAAACTAAAATTATGTTTTACTTAGAAACTAAAGTTTACATTTTGTCGTTAACAAAACTTAGCAAAGATCGTAAAATATAAATAACGTTTTTAGGCGATATTTGTATTAACAATCTCCCCCTTTTTATTGATGATAAAACATAAACTTTGTTTTTAAGTAACACACAAAATTTTATTGTTAAAGACATAAAAAAAAATGTTATATTAAACTTGTTTTACTTAATTGATGAAAATCATTTTAAGTTTAAAAGTTAATATATCTTTCTCCCCCTTTTTGTCGAAACAAAAAGTAGAGTAGCGATGTGGAATGATGCACGTGCTCCCCCTTGGTCGATACTCCCCCTAAAAGGAGTGCCAAGATGGGAAACATGGATTTTGAACCTACAAAAAAATGGTTAGTTGGTGATAATGACATATAATCAAGCTTGTAGTCACCACAATATGCAACCACAATGACAACTCATATATGATCAACAAACAATGCAAGTAAGAAAGTAGTAAAAGATGTCATTTCAAGTAAAATTTGACTTTGCAAAAGTCAAAGAAAATAAATGAAAACTATCCTCCTACTTCTAAAAATAAAAATAAAAGATAAAAAATAACCAAGAAATAAAATAAAAATCAAATCCTACTTCTATAAGTAGAAGTTATTCGACACATTTCCTAAATGGGGCAAAAGGCTTGCAAATGTGGTCTAGGATTTGTTTGGGTGGGAAAGAGCATCCAAACGCTCTATGATGTGTTGGATTGCAAACCGGGTTTCATCTTGAAATTGGTGAAGCAACAACTTGATGCTTTCACCCATTTTTAACATTTGCTCACATTGTGAGCAAACATGATGACGAGTGATGCGTGGGAATCGCACCTTGCTTTACCTATCGAGGGATCTCGAGAAGCTTACAACCCCCACCAGGCAATGTACCTGATCGTTGTAGTATAGTATAGTGACAAGTACCGGGGGATTGATTGTTCAGCTTGGGAATAGTGTCGCTAGGATTAGAAAGCCTAATTTACTAGTTCTAAAGGTGAGGGATGATTATTTTTTGTATTTTTATGTTTTTATGAAAGCAAGTAAAATCTCGGGTTTTGAAGGAGTGGGCGGAATTAGTTGCTAATCAACTAACCCAAAGCTAAGATGCAATCAAAATAAAATAATAAAAATGAAAATAAACTAATTATACTAAGGTTGTGAGCAGTAATTGGAGAAAATGTGTTTACTTAGACTTCATTACTCCCTAGATATCTTTTACATGTTAATTACTTGTTATAATTGCATGGATGACGGATCGTATTCCTTAATACCATTCATGGGGTGGCATACATAACTCCCCAATTCTATGAGCTCTTATCTCCTCCTACACCATGGCGTAAGCACCTAGGATAAACTATCAAAGAGGTCTTTTAAAGGGTTGGGAAAGGATCAAACCTCCACCATGGCGTAAGCACCTAGGATAAACTATCAAAGAGGTCTTTTAAAGGGTTGTAACGTTAGGTATAGGGATATGAATTACACGGTTTTGTTGGATAAAGGAAGTTTTACTGGTGGCGAGTTAACAATCTTGGTTAATTACATGTACAAGATGGCGTTGCCAAGCCAAGACTAGACTCGACTTAAGCTAATAAATGAAAAATAACAAAAACATAAAATGAACATAGAATAAAAACGGGATGGTAGTCCGTATGTTTTTTTCTCTTTTTCCTTTTCTATTTTTTTTTTTATCTTTTTCTCTTGTTTTTTCGATTTTTTTTTTTTTTTTTTTTTTTTTTTTTTTTTTTTTTTGCATACACTCTTACCCTACCATCCAAAACAATACATCATAGGGGATGAGAATTCCCCTTACACTTGAATCTTTACATACTTTACAATTAACTAAACTAATGACTCGAATCAAGATAATCAAAACACTTGGAGCACTTTTAAGATTAACGTACATATGGGGGTAATAAGTGATGTTCTTCCCCATTACTCCATAAAATAAGTACTTACCCATGAGTCCCAATCATCCCAAAACAATATGTACAAGGATATGACTCGACTTAGCAACCATGTAATCAATTAGAAAGTTAACTTAGGGTTTAACAAATAACAATAATGCACTAAAAATGAGCGCATACACGGAAGGCTAAGGCGATTTGGGTGTACATTTAAGTGGGGTGTAACAAATTCTTCCTTTAAGTAAAATGCTTAAAGTTAGAAACGAAAAGATAGGCTCGGAGGGGTGTACTAGGGGTTTCGTGTACTAAAAATGAGTACAACGCTAAGGGTGTGGGAAAAATTAGTTGACTTAACTAGCCAAGTAATATGACTTAAATGGTCAAGTAATTATAATACGGGTTTAACACAAGGGTAATCCTAATGCCTCTTATCATGTAGTAAATCCTACTACACGAATGTAGTCTCACTAGCGGTCTCGGGATGCATCACTAACGCAAGTTCTAGAATCTAAATGCTACCGGTACACTCATAAGCACTAATAGTAAATGCTTTTCCTATCAAATCTAAAGGCGAACCTCACATTTTTGGGTGGAAAATTTTTCTGAATATACGGTTATGTGCTAGTCATACAATCTCCTATCCATGAGACGCTTGCTATGGCTAAAGTTTCACCCCTAAATGTTGTAAAAAATTTTAAATTTGGCGCTAAAATTGCACTAACAAGTATTTCTCATAGTTTTATTACACATCTACCATCAAACAAAACAAACTCAAGCGAAAGTGCATATGTAAGGTATCATCTTTTTACCCTCCCCTTACACTTAAGATGAACATTGTCCCCAATGTTCAAGTAAAGAATGTAAAAGTGAAAAAGTAAAGAGAATGAAATCAAATACTCCCCTGATTCGCTCGGTATGGATTATAGGTTGGCCAGATTAGATCTTCCTCCAAGAAAATGAACAATCAAAGCTTCCCTTCCAGAATATAAATCATCTCCTTGTCGAACATAACCTGTAAATCCTGACAAAACAACTACAAAAATCCAAAGCATCAAGCCGAACAAAGATAACTCACAACTAGATGTAATTCCAGACTTAGGAATAAAAACAAAACAATTAAAGATATAATGCTTGTGGAATGAATGTTTGCAGATTTCCTGGAGATTATAAAACTTAATAATTCACAAAAACCATAAGACTCCGTTAGAAAAACAAAACTGGAAAAATTTCCAGATTTTTACACGTGACGCCGTCAAGAGTAAACTCGTGACGCCGTCAGAAGTGACCTGCAAAAATTCTTATGTTAAGTTTCCGGAAAATTTCTGGGAAAAACTTCGTCCTACTTCCTGGAAAATCCTGCAAAACATCATTACGACACGATACAAGCATTTGACTCTAACAAGTACTAATACACATGTCCATTTAATATTGTTGTGGTTCATGCTCAATTTCGTTCTTATAAACAAATTTGGATCTCCCTTACACTTATCTTTTGCAAAATACCTTTATATGCAATTAAGACGAAGTTAAAAACAAAATAAAGCATTTTCACAATTTACTTTGAAACATGAGCCACAAACAATAAAAATAAAACATGCATACGGAAACAAATAAAATCAAACAAACAAACAAACAAACAAATAAAAACACACAAAACATGGGTTGCCTCCCAAGAAGCGCTTGTTTTTGTTCGAGTCACGAGCCTGACTCTACCCTTATTTAATGGAAATAGGGGAGGTTCTCCCTACACTTAGGATTAAGTGTGGGTGAAAGTAGCGATACACACCCTTAGGGTGTGAATATGCCACGTGAGGTGAAGGGGGTGAGTGAATGGCTTCCTTCATCCTAAAACTACCCGGATAATATTGGTTGATGGGTGGGTCGATTCCTCTTTTGTCTCCTAGAAATAAATCTAAGGATGGGAAGTTGTGTAAAGGTTGAGGTTCCGGTTCATCAACATTAGGAAATTCCCTAGAACTAGGAGTAAGGTTATCACTACAAGTATTCAAACCTATATCCTCTAGTGGTGCTTGGTCCAAGGGTTCTACCTCAATTGGGGTTCCTATAGTCTCTTCTACTTCTTCCGGGTAAGTCACGGGCATTGTATGTGCCTCAAATGATGGTAGGACTTGTGGGGTACTTTGTGGGCTTGGATTGTCCACCTCATCCTCCATTGTACCTAGATTACCTATGTGTTTGTTTTGTACTATGATATTAGGTGCCATCCAACTAGGTATCTCAACATGAGTATATTCATCCCCAGACAAACTTCCTGTTTGCTCCTTCAAACTTGTTTTTGATTGATTTGTGATGTTGTTTGTTGGGTTGTCTACTTTATAATAATATTGGGCACAGTCTTCTAAGGTATCCCATGCTTCTTCAGCACTTAATTCCCTAGGGCCCCCATTGGCAAAATCATCAATGCACATTTGGTCACATTGGCTGACACGATAATAAAAGGTTTGGGTTAGGGATGCTAAAGAGAAACTATGATGAGGGAATTTTCGAAGTAAAAATTTAAAACGAGTCCATGCATCATATATGGGTTCATCTCGATATTGTTTGAAATTCGAGATTTCAATAGGGTAGAATGGCCTTTGTGGTTGGTGGTATGGTGGATTCGCGTACTCCATAATGGTGAACGGAAGAGTCAATGGAAAGGTTTCTACGAACAAATGCACAAAGAAAAGATAGACTACAAGAAAGCTAATAAAAAGAAAATGAAAATCTCACTCAAAAGGAATCTAATGAGTAGACCTAATAAAAAGAAATCCTAACCTAGACAATAACTATTCCCCGGGCTGCGGCGCCAAAAACTTGATGCGTGGGAATCGCACCTTGCTTTACCTCTCGAGGGATCTCGAGAAGCTTATAACCCCCACCAGGCAGTGTACCTGATCGTTGTAGTATAGTATAGTGACAAGTACCGGGGGATTGATCGTTCAGCTTGAGAATAGTGTCGCTAGGATTAGAAAGCCTAATTTACTAGTTCTAAAGGTGAGGGATGATTATTTTTTGTATTTTTATGTTTTTATGAAAGCAAGTAAAATCTCGGGTTTTGAAGGAGTGGGCGGAATTAGTTGCTAATCAACTAACCCAAAGCTAAGATGCAATCAAAATAAAATAATAAAAATGAAAATAAACTAATTATACTAAGGTTGTGAGCAGTAATTGGAGAAAATGTGTTTACTTAGACTTTATTACTCCCTAGATATCTTTTACATGTTAATTACTTGTTATAATTGCATGGATGACGGATCGTATTCCTTAATACCATTCATGGGATGGCATACATAACTCCCCAATTCTATGAGCTCTTATCTCCTCCTACACCATGACCCAGCACAACTATAGGGATTGTAAACAGTGGCTCATGCATTAAATACAACCAATAAAGACCTAGTACGCCTCGGTTCATGTTTCTTAAGACGTTCAAGCATGTTACCATTTGGAGATCTGCCAGTTTTCTTAAGCCTAACATATAAAATCATTCATCCAAGAACAAGAATAAACAAGTAATCAACACATAATCAATATCTAGGTTTCATTAGATCTAAGCAAACACAAGAGAGATCTAGCCTAGCATAATTGAATTGAGACAAGAACAAGATATAGACAACCAACACATAGACATATTGATTGAATTAGAAGAATACTTATCTCAATTACAATGCAAGGTATCAAGGGTTTGGAACCCTTGAAAAACTTGTAAAAGTTCACCCAAATTCGTCTTTAGGGTTTCTCCAAAACTTCTCTCCTTTTAATGAAAAAACTAGAAAACTATATATAGGAAAACTGGGCTGATGGCGTCAAGACAAGCATGTGACGCCGTCACCCCGCCGCCAAATACTTCCTCGGACGGCCTTGATCTCCTTATGACGGCCTGTGTGACGCCGTCACCACCTACGGTATTTTATTCTTGGGACTTTTGACGCCGTCAAGATGGCTTTTGACGCCGTCACCACCTACGGTATTTTATTCTTGCTATCTGACGCCGTAAGGTGTAACTCTTGACGCCGTCACCTAGTGCTTCCAGCATGGAAAATTGATACTTTGCCGTTTTCTTCACTTTTATGCTCCAAAAACGTCCAAAATGGCTTCTTTTCCAGAATTCACTCTCCAAGTACCTAAAATCACAAAAGGAACGATTTAGGGTAATATTTGATCAAATAAAGTCGGATTCGGGCTTAAATAACCCCCTAAAAACGGATCATTTTTCGCCTCATCAACGAGTGCGTGGAAATGGGTCATTTGATGATGTTGGTGGTGGTGGGTTGGTGTTGGGTTCTTGGTTGGAGGATGGGTTTGGTATGGAGTCAAGCAAGGTGGTTTGAAATTCCATTGTTTGATGAAGGTGATTTTCAACCATGCTTTGGATTTCCTCATAAGAAGGAAATAAAGACTCAAAGGTTTGGGATTGAGAATGTGGTGGAGTTGGGTGATCATGGTTTTCAAAGTTAGGTTCTCCATAAAGAGGACCATGTGTGTCATGGTAGATAGGGTGAAACAACATTGGTTTTGGGTGGTGATACTCTTGTTGTGGTGATTGGTTGTGGACAAAAGACTCATTTTGGTCAAGCAATGACCTTGGTGTTTCATTTGTGAAAGGTGGTGGTTTTGTTGGTCTTGGTGGAAGATCATTTAGATCTTGTACAAACGGATGTAGTCATGTTGGAGGAGACCCAAATAAGTCCATTGGTTCAAGTTTAGGTAATGGTGATGGTGATGGAGTTTTGGATGGTTGGATTGGAGCACTTGGTGGAGTTGGGTCAATGGGTGATTTTGTTAGTGGTGGAGTGGTGAGCTCATTAGGTTCATTGGGTGATGGAGTTGGAGATGCAAGGTTTAGAAAATGTTCATTTTTGATGGGTGAGGAGAATTCATCCGAGGATGAAGAGGTTAAGTTGATTGTGTGGTTTAACCAAAGTGGTTTGACACTTATGCGTGCGGTTCTCCGAACGGGTCGTGATGGTTCAGAGGTTATTGTTGACTTTGTCATTGTCAAAATGGTTTATTAGAGGTTTAGAATCAGAGATTGTGATGGTGATGGTGTGATTTGAGAGTGTTCTAAGATGGTTTAATTTATAGTGGTGAAGAAGTATGGGAAGGAGTGTTTGGATTTGATGTTTAGCCATACAAAAATGGAGGTTCCTAATGATTTGGAAGACTTATGAGGGTTGTCAAATCATGGAAGTCAATCCAATGAAAATGGTGAAGGAAGAAGACAAAATTTGCACTAAATGCTTAGTGGTTTTGGCAAATTGGTTGAAAGTATATGTTCCACGGATTGCAAGGAACCTTTGGAAGGGTTCCTTCCTTTATGGGTGAAGGTTCCTTGAGGTGGTTATGGCTAAGTTTGAAATTTGGCGGGAAATGGTTTTCTATGAGTTTTAGAGGATGAAAAAGATCCTAATGTGCTTAACAAATAGTAGGAAATGTGTTTCTATCTAAAAAGAATGATTTGTTGTGGATTGGATATTAGAATGTCCAAAACCAAAATATATATATATATATATATATATATATATATATATATATATATATATATATATATATATATATATATATATATATATATATATATATATATATATATATATGAAGGCAAACTGGCGGAACCCTTAATTGGGTTCCGTCTGGTCCGTTGGGCCATTTCTGGATTGCCCAGAAAATACACTGGCGAATTTCACTATACTTAGTGAAATTTTCATAAACTTGAAAATTTGACAACATGCCAAATGTTGTCGTCCTGCATCATAGTTAGTAAATACACGTACCAAATTGTACCAAATATCCTACCAACACACAAATTCATGACAAACATTGTTTAAATAACCAAATTATTTCAAATAGCACCTTGTGCTAAACACTCCTACACACCCGCTCTCATTGACGGTCAATCTTCTTCTTGAGCTTTCCAAGGAATCTCCCGATGTTTTTGAACATCCCCTTTGTTTGCTTGAACTCCTCCGACTCATTTGGAATATCCAGAAGTTGAGAAAGGTATTCTAGAGGTGGGAGCCTAGAGTTGGGCAAAGTTTAATCTTCACTCATTGAGGAAGATGAAGAGGAGGTAGGAGGATGAGGACGTTTTCCTTGGGCTTTGTAGACTCTCTTATCACTTAGTGGGACAAAGGTATGTGGAATGAGAGAGTAGTCAAGGCGAAGACCGTTAGGAGTTGGTGGAATGGGAGAGATGAACCTAAAGAGACGGGTCAAGAGCATTCCATACGGCATAGCTGTTGTGCCATGCACGGGAATGTTGGCCATTCTCTTGGCCATGTAGTAGGCAAGGTTCAAGGGTTGCCTAACGGACAAGGAGTAGAGCATGTAGCAAAGGCAAAGATTGATATGATCCCGGTTTCCTATGGTGCTAATGACATTGGCTCTAAGGAGTTCCTCCCATTTCTTGAATTGGGGCTTGAGTTCATTTAGTTCCATTCCATATGGGTCCTTATCGACCTCATTTCCCGAACGGGTTCTCCTAGTGTTGGTTGTCCTAATGAAGAGGTGGTCACGAAGTTCATCTTTGGACACAAGAGGGGTGTCATAGGGATGGATGCGGTCAAAGAGTGTGTCAAGAGTTGAGATGGAGTGCAAGTCGGAGTAGATGCAAGTACCACGGTTTGGGGCACCTAGGATTTGAGCAAATTCCTCGATAGTGAAGGAGTATTGATGACTACTAGCCCTAAAGTTAATAGACATGCGACCATACTCATCCGTGGAGAGGGTGACGGATGCATAAAATTCTAAAATAAACCTAGGATAAATAGGCTCGTCGATTTCTAGGAGACAATCAAAGTTGATGGTTGCTAGTTCATTAGGTAGGTTTGTACCTTCTATGAAAGATGGGTCAATGGTTCTACCCTCATGGACATATCGTTTTTCTAAGGCTTTGAAAACGTCAATTTGAGTTTGAGTAAGACCTTTGGTTTTGTGGTGTTTGGGTAGGTACTTAATGGTGTCCTTGTGGTCGTAGTGGGTTAGAGGAGGCATGATGACTCTTAGAAAAACAAAATTTCACATTTTAGTCTAAGTAAACGACTATTGTAATGTGGATGTTCTAGTGTGTGCCTATATGAAAACAATGTGGAGGTGCAGTTATCTTGACTCATTTTGATGCTCAAAAATGTTTTATAATGCAAGTTTTGTTATAAAACAAAAGATAACCCAAGCGCTCCTAGTTCAATGTAGCTTCGTTTGAATGTACCCGAAAATACATATTAGTTATGTATTCCCTTTAGCATTCAAGAGACATTATGCAAGTGATGTTTTAAACATAACGTTTTGATTTTGTATACACAATGTGAGACGAAAAAATATTTGTCCTATTTGTGAGAAATTTTTGCAAAAATTTGACATGGGGGTGTTTTAGCAAATATGTTTACAATTAGTAAGAATGCAATTTCTAACTATGTGGAACATGATTTGTTTTGTTAAACACCTAATTTCATGCATGGGTTTCTCAAGTTAATGCATACCCCAAGTTTTTGTTTTTGTGCAAAAATAGAATTCCTAGACTCAGATCAGGATTGTAATCATGTTTAGAATACTTACAATGATGATTGATGAGCAATGTGAATGAAAGGAGGACCAAATTTTCGTAGGTGTGGATGAATGATAAAGTGAATAGTAGCAGTTTGGAAGTGGTGGTATGAGATAATGGGTGTTTGGTTTAGTAAAAACTAAGAAAAAGGTTCTGCAGGTTGGCAGATACGGCGGAACCTAAAAGTGGGTTCCGTCCGTTGTGGCTGAGGGTTCCGCCGACCCTGCTGAGAAAAAGAGTTATTGATTTGTTTTGATTTTTGTGATTTTTGTCTAATGTCTAGAACTACAATGTAGGTTCCATGAGTCCTAAGCCTAGCCTAAGAAGGTTAAAAGGTTCTCGTTTAAGAGGTTTTGTGAGAATGTCGGCTATGTTGTCTTCGGAAGAAACTTTCTCAATTGAGATATTTTCTTTTTGAACGTTATCACGAAGGAAATGATGACGGATTTCAATATGTTTGGTACGAGCATGTTGAACTGGATTTTTGCTAAGATCAATGGCTCCTTTGTTGTCACAAAGAATGGTGATGTCATTAAGTTGAATTTCGTAGTCGACAAGAGCTTGCTTCATCCAAAGAGCTTGTTGACACGCCTTTCCGGCCGAAACGTACTCGGCTTCCGTTGTTGAGATAGAAAGAGCCGTTTGCTTCTTAGAGAACCATGAGGTGAGACAATGTCCAACAAAAGTACAAATACCACTTGTGCTTTTTCTATCAACATAGTCACCGGCATGATCCGAGTCGGCATACATTATGGTGTCTATTCCCGTTCCTTTGGGATACCATAAACCTAAATGTGTAGTGCCCTTAATATATCTAAAAATCCTTTTAACGGCTTCGAGATGAGTTGTCTTAGGATCTTCTTGAAAACGAGCACATAGACAAACACTAAACATAATGCCGGGTCTACTAGCCGTTAGGTAAAGTAGACTTCCAATCATACCTCTTTATTTAGTGCTATCTACGGATTCACTTTCCTCATCCTTGGTGAGTTTTGTTTTCATGGACATGGGCGTTTTGATTGGTTTCGAATCTTCTAATCCAAATTTCTTAAGCATGTCCTTAATATATTTAGATTGGTTAAAGAAGATACCATCTTCTAGTTGTTTAATTTGGAGTCCTAGGAAAAAGTTGAGTTCCCCATCATACTCATTTCAAACTCGTCATGCATGATTTTTGAGAAATCCACGCATAATTCTTGACAAGTTGATCCGAATATAATGTCATCAACATAGATTTGGACTATGATAATATGTAAATCTTTCTTCTTAGTGAAGAGAGTATTATCAACAAAGCCCATGATATACTTATGGTCAACTAGGAAGGTTTTAAGTCGATCATACCATGCTTTTGGAGCTTGCTTAAGTCTGTAAAGAGCCTTTTTAAGTTTGTAAACATGATTGGGTTTTTCAAAATCGATGAAGCCCGGTGGTTGAGCAATATACACTTCTTTATTAATAACCCCGTTTAGAAATGCACTTTTGACGTCCATTTGAAAGAGTTTAAAATTGTATGCACATGCATATGCAAGTAAGATTCTAATTGACTCGAGTCTAGCAACCAGAGCAAAAGTTTCATCGTAGTCAATGCCTTCTTGTTGATTATATCCTTGTGCTACTAGCCTAGCTTTGTTTCAAGACACAATTCCATTTTCATCCATTTTATTACGAAAGACCCATTTTGTTCCAATTATTGTTTGACTCTTTGGTTGAGGAACTAATGTCCATACATCATTCCTAACAAATTGGTTTAACTCTTCTTGCATTGCTATTACCCAAGACTCATCTTTAATGGCTTCATTAATGTTTTTAGGTTCAATGGTTGACACGAAACAACAGAAGTTGCTTTCATTTTGAACTTTTGATCTTAGTGTTCTTTCGTTAATGTTTCCTCTGACACCATCTAATGGATGACTTTTAGATTCTTTGACATTGACAAATTCTTTGTTTAATAGTTCATCTTCCTTGTCATTACCTAAGATCTCTTGACTTTCTATTGCTTGGCTTTCAACTAAGTCATCATCTACCAAAGGTGATATCTTAGAGGGAGGTGGACTCTCGTCAAATGTTACATTCAACGATTCCTCGACTCTTAAGGTTTCTTTATTCAAAAGAATGTAAGCTTTACTATTTTGTGAATATCCAAGAAATACACCTTCATAAGACTTTGGGTCAAATTTGGTGAGATAATCCTTGGTGTTAAGAATAAAGCATTTACTCCCAAACACTCTAAAGTATCCTAATGTAGGCTTTTTACCTTTATATAGTTCATAAGGAGTTTTATTCAAAAATGGTGTAATTAAGACTCGATTTAAAATGTACGTTGATGTGTCAACGGCGTTACACCAAAACTTTTGTGGAATGTTTTGTTCATTAAGCATTGTTCTGCTCATCTCTTGCAAAGTCCGGTTTTTACGTTCTACTACACCATTAGATTGAGGAGTGTGTGGAGCCGAAAAGTTATGAGTAATTCCATTTTTATCACAAAAGTTTCCAAATTGAAATTCATTATCAAATTCACGACCGTGATCCGTTCTAATAGACACAATACTAGACCCTACTTGATTTTGAATTTTCTTACTTAGAATCTCAAATTTATCAAAAGCTTCATTTTTACTTTTCAAAAATTTTGTCCAAGTATATCTTGAGTAATCATCTACTATGACCAAAGTATAGTAGTTACCTCCATAACTTTGTATAGCGGATGGACCAAATAAATCCATATGCAAAAGTTCTAGACACCTAGATGTAGAAACCAAGTTTTTAGCCTTATGGCTACTATGGACTTGTTTACCGACTTTGCAAGCGTCACAAAAGTGTTGGTCATATTTCAACTTAGGTAGGTTTCGAACTAGCTGGTCTTTGGAGGAGAGGTTTTGTATAAGTCTCATGTTAGCGTGTCCTAAACGTCTATGCCATAAAGTTGAAGATTCATTTAATGTAGTAAGACAAAGTTTGTCTCTAGATATTTGATCCATCTTCATGACATACACGTTGTTCTTAAGGACACCCTTGGATATGGTTATGCCATCTTTAAGTATTTTACTTCCATTCTCACTAAAAAGAACGTTATACTTATTACGGCAAAGTTGACTAATACTAAGGAGATTAAAACTTAAGTTATCAACACGAGCTACATCATCTATAAAAAGGGAGTCATGAGAGATTGTACCTTTTCCGATGATTTTGCTCTTAGCTTTACTACCAAACGTAACGTTACCTCCATCACATTTGTAATAAGTAGAGAAGAGGCTTTTGTTACCCGTCATGTGCCTTGAACAACCGCTATCTTTAATCCATTCATCCGGTTCCAAACATACTTTGAGGCACACTTATTTTACGAAAAACACTCAAACATTTGGTCCCCAATTTCTCATGGGTCCATTTTGGTTAAGCATACCATTAACTTGATCCAAGTATGAAAATAGAACATAAGGGTTCCATGACATGTAATTTGGAGTTTGGTAATGTCCAGGAGTGTTTTGGTTCCAAACATGTTGGTAGTTTGGTCGTGTGTTGTAGTTACTCTTTGGAAAGGGGTGTTTGGGAATTGGAGTCTTAGGTCTTGGTTGAGTAGTTATAGCTCTAAATTCGCTTTTACTAAGTCCTACTTCAGTTTTAAAGACAGGTTTTATTCCATTTTTATATGTGACTTTAACAAATTTTGAACGATCCGACGTGGAAGTTGTTACTGTAGTTGCAGACCTGGTGGAACCTTTGGGTTCAACGGGCGGAACCCTATTTTGGGTTCCGTCCGTTCCGCGGGCTTCTGTAGCAGTTTTGCTAGTTTCTTGTGCTTTCTTTTCTCGTTTCGTTTGACTCTTCAAAGTTTCTAATTTCATGAAACCTAGTCCTGTTTTATCAAATGGTGACTTTTGAAGTTTCATAGTTTCATCCGCACAAGAAATGCTTTTATCGAACTTCTTAAACTTTGTGGTTTGTTTTATTAGATCATCTTAAGTAATTTTAAGTTTCTCAACTTCGAGTTTAAGCTCTTCACATGATTTGCACGATGTGTCAATACCTTTACTCTTTTCTAATCTCGTAGCTTTTTCTTTTAACTCATAAACCTCATTTTCTAAAAACTCATTTTTAGTTTTTAAAAACTTATTTTTGTTTATGATTTTTAAGCTTAATTCACAAAGTTTGTTATATTCTTTTTGTAATGTGTCATCATCAATGGAAGAATAAGATGGATTCGGAGAGTACCTCATTTGAGTCGTGAGCCATGAGAGCAATGTCATCATTCTTTGGCTCATCGTCATCTCCTTCATAGTCACTCCAAGCACCACCCACAAAAGCTTGTTGAGACTTGCTTTTGGGTGGTTTTTGACATTCTCCTACGAGATGACTTGTGTCTCCACACCTATAGCATTTCCTTTCAACCTTTCATTTCCTATCATCACGATCTTTACGGAAGGTTTTCTTGTCATCTTTAGGTTGCCTTACAAACTTCCCTCTTCGACGAAAGAACTTCTTGAAGTCTCTAACGGCCATGGCATATTCTTCATCATCACTATCCGAAGTAGATTTTTCATCATCACTTGATTGGACTCTAGCTTTCAAGGCAATGGACTTAACCTTTTCTTTCTTGCCTTTAACTATTTCCGAATCTTTTTCCATTACCATTTCATGAACTTTGAGGTTTCCAATTAGCTCGTCAAGTGATATGCTTGAAAGATCCTTGGATTCTTCAATTGCCGTCACTTTTGCTCTCCACTTCGGATGGAGTGCTCTAAGGAATTTCCTGACAAAATTCTTGCTACAAAAAGATTCATCAAGTGCTTTAAGTGAAGTAATAATAGTGTTAAACCTAGCAAATGCACTATCAATAATCTCATCTTCGGGAATAAAAAATTGTTCATATTGTTGAACAAGAAGATCAATTTTGTTATCCTTAACTTGTGAGTTTCCTTGATGAGTGACTATTAAAGATTACCAAATATCTTTGGCGGTTTTACACATAAAGACTCTTTCATATTCTTTCTTAGGCAAAGCATTGTAAAGCATTATTTTAGCTTCATTATTTTTAGCAATCAATTTCTTTTGATCATCATCTTTACTATTTGTAGCTATATTATCACCATCAATGATTATATACCATAAATCTATATCTTTAGATTTCACGTAAGTTTCAAAACGGTTTTTCAAATATATAAAACCATTTGCTTCAAAAAGTGACGGTCTTTGCATAGATTGCCCTTCTTTGTAATTTTCAAAATCCATGGATCGTTTCAAGTTTTAAAACACAATATATTTTAAAAGCTTGAGTAACATAGCTCTTGATGCCAATTGTGGAAAACTAGAAGGGGGTTGAATAGTTTACCGTTTAAAAACTTTAAACTTGTTTAATTATCTTTTGAAACTTTCCGTTTAATCAAAGATATGAACACAAACACAATATATAACATGAAAGTATAAAGAAAGAAACGATCAAACCACAACACGAGTATTTATCGTGGTTCGGCTACAAGGACTCTTTTTCCTTGCCCTACGTCCATGCCCCGAGTATCCAACTCGAGAGTTTCTTTCACTAGTCAATAAGCTCCTTTCACCGGCGGAGAAAACCTTACACGTCGCTTATACACGTTTACCGACGCTAAGCTAGAAGTCGAGTTCTTTTACAAGGGTACAACCACTCCCGATAGTTCTTTTACAAGGGTACAACAACTCCCGTTACACTTTGTATTTTGAGGACTAAAATACTAACCGATCACTACTGAAAACACACAATCAAATGAAGTGTAAACTACACAAAGTCTACACAATGCTAAGCTAACAAGTCTTGCAACGTTGTGTTGAATACTTGTAACTTTATATGAACTTGTGAACTTCTTTGCTACAAAAGAAACTTCACATCAAAATGAAATGTTAAAGGGTTAGATGAATGATATGAATTTATGTGTGTGAAAATGTAATGTAGAGTGATAAAACCAAAATTCAAACATATGGCTTGGTATTTATAGCAAGACCTTCTGCAGGTCTGACGGATACGGCGGAACCCTCAGATGGGTTCCGCCCGTGTACCCCCAGGGTTCCGCCAGGCTTGCAGTTGGTTTTGCAATAAATTTATCCAAACCAACCAAAGTCACATTAACTAAATTCTAGTCAAACACATTGAATCAAAGATGGAAAGCTTCCAAAAATGTGTAAGAGGTTATGGTAAGTCAAACACACAAGCTTACCATAAATGTATGATGTGATGTTAAAATTTTTCTATTTTAAGAAATATAAAAAGTGTTGTGTTTAATGTGAAATGTAAAATGTAGAAAATGTCTAATTATGCAAGTCTTTAAACTAAAATTATGTTTTACTTAGAAACTAAAGTTTACATTTTGTCGTTAACAAAACTTAGCAAAGATCGTAAAATATAAATAACGTTTTTAGGCGATATTTGTATTAACAGAATCCACAGATACCAAGGCTTTAGATTACCCAGATTCCAGTTCTTTCTGCTTGAATGCAGAGTATCTTGATTTGTCACCAGCCTTCTTTTCAGTGCATTCTCTAGCAAAGTGACCTAGTTGGCCACATAGGTAACACCTAATTCTTCTTATCAAACCTAGCTGCATCCCTGCCCTTGAATAGAACTTTTCTTCCAGCCTTTTTTTCAACCCTTTTGATTTTGACTGAAAGCATAGCCATCTGCCACTTAATATCCATCTTCTCCAAGTCCATCTTAGCAATTTGCTCAAGATCTTCAAAAGCTAGTTGCTGTTGTGGTTCATAATCAGCAACAAAGGAATGGGGCACATCTTCTAACACATTACTAGATTTTGAATGTGTCTTTGGTCCAGTAGAAGTGTAGGAAGATGATGTTGATGAAGAGCTTGGACAATCAGCATAAGACACCTTGTTATTGCTAGTAGTAGTAATAACAAATGCTGAATTTGTTAGAGTTGGTGAATAGGTTGAGTGTCCCTTGATATCAATTTCAAGAGTCCTGAGCTTTTTGTATAGGTCATCAAAGCTCAAGTACTCAAGACCACCTCTTGTTTTAAGAGTGATGCAGACTTGTGACCAGGAATGAGGCAAGGCTCTTAAGAACATGGTATTACAATCCTCATTATCAGGCTTTGCTTTCAACTGATTTAACTAACTTAAAATCTTCTGAAACCTGTCATAACCTTTGTGTAAGACTTCTTCTTCTGAGATTTTGAACTCTTGGAACTCCTGCTTGAGCACGGACTTCCTCATCTTTTAGGACTCATCATTACCTCCAAATCTTGCTTTAATAGCCTTTCAGATCTCATTAGCATGATCCAGATGATGAAAATCTCCCATATGATCATCTGGGAGAGACTGTAGCAAGATAGTTCTTGCCTTGGTCTCTCTTTGGACAGCAATGATACGTGGGAATCGCACCAGGCTTTACCTCTCAAGGGATCTTGAGAAGCTTACAACCCCCACCAGGCAGTGTACCTGATCGTTGTACTATAGTATAGTGACAAGTACCGGGGGATTGATCGTTCAGCTAGGAATAGTGTCGCTAGGATTAGAAAACCTAAATACTAGTTCTAAAGGTGAGGGATGATTCTTTTTGTATTTTTATATTTTTTAGAAAGCAAGTAAAAATCTCGGGTTTGAAGGATTTGGGAGGAATTAGTTGCTAGTCAACTAACCCAATACTAAAGATGCAATCAAAATAAAATACTAGAAATGAAAATAAACTAAATTAACTAAGGTTGTGAGCAATAAGTGGAGAAAATGTGTTTACTTAGATTTCACTACTCCCTAGATATCTTTTACACGTTAATTACTTGTTATAGTTGCGTGGATGACGGATTGTATTACTTAATACCATTCATAGGGTGGCACACTTAACTCCCCAATCCTATGAGCTCTTATCTCCTCCTATGCCATACCCAGCACAACCATAGGGATTGTAAACAGTGGCTCATGCATTAAATACAACCAATAAAACCTAGTGCACATCAGTTCATGTTTCCTAAGACGTTCAAGCATGTTACCAATTGGAGATCTGCCAGTTTTCTTAAGCCTAACATCGAGTTCATTCATCCAAAACAACTACAAACAAGTAATCAACACATAATTAACATCTAGGTTTCATTAGATCCAAGCAAACACAAGATAGATCTAGCCTAGCATGATGGAATTAAAACAAGAACAAGATATAGACAACCAACACATAGACATATTGATTGAATTAAAAGAATACTTATCTCAATTACACAAGAAAGGTATCAAGGGCTTAGAACCCTTGAAAAACCTGTAAAATTCGCACCAAGTTCGTACTTAGGGTTTCTCCAAAACTTCTCTTCTTTTTAATGTGAAAATTAGAAAACTATATATAGGAAATAGGGTCTGACGGCGTCAAGACAAATCTTGTGACGCCGTCATCTCGCCGCCAAAATACTTCTCGGACTACCTTGATCTACTTCTGACGCCGTCATGTCTTATGCATTTCCAGGCCGTCATGAATTTTACTCTTGACGCCCTACTTCGTGACGCCGTCAATTCTGTACTGGGTCGTCATGGAATTTACTCTTGACGCCGTCAGAAATTTCTTCTTGACGCCGTCACCTACTGTTCCCAGCATGGAAAATTAAGACTTTGGCGTTTTCTTCACTTTTATGCTCCAAAAACGTCCAAATTGCTTCCTTTTCCAGATTTCACTCCCAAAGTACCTAAAATCACAAAAGGAACGGTTTAGGGCAATATTTGATCAAATAAATTCAATTCCGGGCTTAAATGACCCCCTAAAAGTGGTTCATTTTTTACCTCATCATATACCCTTACACTTGAGATTTGCTTGTCCTCAAGCAAATGCGCTTTTATTCTACTCAAAATACAAGTTAGGGGTCATTTAACACTAATATAAAAGTAATTACAACAAATAATCGTTCCACTAAAGACCAATAGACAAGCACGGAGGTCATACACAAGCACCTCACAAATAGTGTTTAGATACTCACATCTCTCGGGTGTAATAAAGTATAAATTACAATTTGGAAACGGAAGATATCTCTCACTACCTGTCATAGCAAAATAGATTACCATAGGCTTGGGAAAGGATCAAATCTCCACCACATGGCGTAAGCACCTAGGATAAACTATCAAAGAGGTCTTTTAAAAGGTTGTAACGTTAGGTGTAGGGATATGAAATACATGATTTTGTTGGATAAAGGCAGTCTTTACTGGTGGCGAGTTAACAATCTTGGTTAATTACATGTACAATATGGCGTTGCTAAGCCAAGACTAGACTCGACTTAAGCTAATAAATGAAAAATAACAAAAACATAAAAATGAACATAGAATGAAAAGGGATGGTAGTCCGTATGTTTTTTTCTCTTTTCTTTTTCTATTTTTTTCTTTTCTTTTTCTTGATATTTCGATTTTTTTTTTTTTTTTTTTTTTTTTTTTTTTTTTTTTTGCATACACTTTTACCCTACCATCCAAAATAATACATCATAAGGAATGAACATTTCCCTTACACTTGAATTTTTACATACTTTACAAATAAACTAATCTAATGACTCGAATTAAGAAAATCAAAACACTTGGAGCACTTTTAAGATTAACGCACATATGGGGGTAATATGATGTTCTTCCCCATTACTCCATAAAATAAGTACTTTACCCATGAGTCCCAATCGTCCCAAAACAATATGTACAAGGATATGACTCGACTTAGCAACCATGTAATCAATTAGATAGTTAACTTAGGGTTTAACAAATAACAATAATGCACTAAAGATGAGCGCATACACGGAAGGCTAAGGCGATTTGGTTGTACATTTAAGTGGGGTGTAACAAATTCTTCCTTTAAGTAAAATGCTTAAAGTTAGAAACGAAAAGATAGGCTCGGAGGGGTGTACTAGGGGTTTCATGTACTAAAAATGAGTACAACGCTAAGGGTGTGGGAAAAATTAGTTGACTTAACTAGCCAAGTAATATGACTTAAATGGTCAAGTAATTATGATATGGGTTTAACACAAGGGTGATCCTAATGCCTCTTATCATGTAGTAAATCCTACCACACGAATGTAGTCTCACTAGCGGTCTCGGGATGCATCGCTAACGCAAGTTCTAGAATCTAAATGCTACCGGTACACTCATAAGCACTAATAATAAATGCTTTTCCTATCAAATCTAAAGGCGAACCTCACATATTTGGGTGGAAATTTTTTTCTGAATATACGGTTATGTGCTTGTCATACAATCTCCTATCCATGAGACGCTTGCTATGGCTAAAGTTTCACTCCTAAATGTTGTAAAAAAATTTAAATTTGGCGCTAAAATTGCACTAACAAGTATTTCTCATAGTTTTATTACACATCTACCATTAAACAAAACAAACTCAAGCGAAAGTGCATATGTAAGGTATCATATTTTTACCCTTCCCTTACACTTAAGATGAACATTGTCCCCAATGTTCAAGTAAAGAGTGTTAAAGTTAAAAAGTAAAAAGAATGAAATCAAATACTCCCCTGATTCGCTCGGTATGGATAGTAAGGTGGCCAGGTTAGATCTTCCTCCAAGAAAATGAACAATCAAAGCTTCCCTTCCAGAATATAAATCATCTTCTTGTCATACATAACCTGTAAATCCTGAGAAAATAGACAAAAACAACCTCGCGTAAAATCGGCGGCATCCTATATAAGTTACTAAATCCTAGAAAACAAGATAAGATATAATGCTTGTGGAATGAAGTTTGCAGATTTCCTGGAGATTATAAAACTTAATAATTCACAAAAACCATAAGACTCCGTTAGAAAAACAAAACTGGTAAAATTTCCAGATTTTTACACGTGACGCCGTCAAGAATTAATTCATGACGCCGTCAGCAGTGACCTGCAGAAACTCTTATGTTAAGTTTCCGGAAAATTTCTGGAAAAACTTGGTCCTACTTCCTGGAAAATCCTGCAAAACTTCATTATGACTCAATACAAGCATTTGACTCTAACAAATACGAATATACATGTTCATTTAATATTGTGGAGAATCATGATCGATTTGTTTCTTAAAAACATATTTGGGGTTTCCCCTTACACTTATCTTTTGCAAAAATACTTTTAGGTGGAGTTAAGACTAAGCCAAAACAACAAAGTAAAGTATTTCCACTATTTAGTTTAGAAACATGATCAACCAACAATAAAAATAAAGCATGCCTACGGAAACAAATAACAAACAAACAAAATAAAATCACACAAAACATGGGTTGCCTCCCAAGAAGCGCTTTTCTTTATTTACGAGTCTTGTAGCTAGACTCAAGGTCATGGGTTAACGTGTATCGCTTATGCTCACATAACCAAGTGTGAGCCATCTAATAGTCGCCTCATCTTTCTTGTAATCATCCCCTAACTCTAAGCATCCGCGATAGTATCTTTTATTTTTGTCATGAGTATACTTAAGTCCTTTTCTCTTATCATTCTCACTTAGCATTTCTATGGGCGGATATCTACTACACTTTTCCATGGAAAAATCCTTGAACCTAGGGTGTGTGCGGGGCATTTGATAGACAAAATCTTCGTCCCCATCTGAGAATGTAATTAACCCTTCTATGAGTTTTTCATCGAGGTTGGTCAACCGTTTGAAAGGTTTTCCAAACACAACTTGGGTCAACTTATCATCAATAAATTCTCCTAGATTCTCCATAACCATGAACTCAACAAGATAGACCAAGCTTCCTACAAACACATGCAATGGTATTGCCCTAGCAATAATGTTTTCTCCTTTGTATTCTAACTCATCTACCATGATTTTATTATGTTCATTACGCGAGATTATGTTCATTGGGAAAGATGAGTTAAGATAGGCGTTAAAGCTCCTAAATCGGATCTTACAAGGGAATTGCATGTTAAATGAACTATCACACTCAATCCTGGTTCTAGGGTCGACATACCTAAGAGGGTTTATTTCCTCTTCCATCCTATTCTCATTAATCACATCACCATCATCAAGATCCTCTTCGGAGTCTGAATAGTAAAAGGGACTAGCCCTACGGTCATCATCATGATCAGACTCCTCTAACTCAGAATTATTGTCAAAGTGGTGGTTGGGCGAGAGGTTAGGTGGGTTCTCATTTTCCACTAAAGGGAGTGGGGCTGGCATTTGGAAAATCCTACGATGAAAAACACGAATAACAGGAATCAAACGATCAATGTTATTGTTATCCATCGAAATAGTTTACGAACAAAGGACACAAAGAAATAAGATAGACTAAAGAAAACCTAAAAATAAAAATAAAATCTTACTAGAAAGGATCTAGCAAGTAGACCTAATAAAAAGAAATTCTAACCTAGACAAAAACTATTCCCCAGGCTGCCACGCCAAAAACTTGATACGTGGAAATCGCACCAGGCTTTACCTCTCAAGGGATCTTGAGAAGCTTACAACCCCCACCAGGCAGTGTACCTGATCGTTGTAGTATAGTATAGTGA
Organism: Artemisia argyi; assembly: GCA_030686995.1. Classification (NCBI taxonomy): domain Eukaryota; kingdom Viridiplantae; phylum Streptophyta; class Magnoliopsida; order Asterales; family Asteraceae; genus Artemisia; species Artemisia argyi. The sequence goes on from CM060685.1 coordinate 63,733,391, forward strand.
CAAATACCGGGGGATTGATCGTTCAGCTAGGAATAGTGTCGCTAGGATTAGAAAACCTAAATACTAGTTCTAAAGGTGAGGGATGATTCTTTTTGTATTTTTATATTTTTTAGAAAGCAAGTAAAAATCTCGGGTTTGAAGGATTTGGGCGGAATTAGTTGCTAGTCAACTAACCCAATACTAAAGATGCAATCAAAATAAAATACTAAAAATGAAAATAAACTAAATTAACTAAGGTTGTGAGCAATAAGTGGAGAAAATGTGTTTACTTAGATTTCACTACTCCCTAGATATCTTTTACACGTTAATTACGTGTTATAGTTGCGTGGATGACGGATTGTATTCCTTAATACCATTCATGGGGTGGCGCACTTAACTCCCCAATCCTATGAGCTCTTATCTCCTCCTATGCCATGCCCAGCACACCCATAGGGATTGTAAACAGTGGCTCATGCATTAAATACAACCAATAAAACCTAGTGCACATCAGTTCATGTTTCCTAAGACGTTCAAGCATGTTACCAATTGGAGATCTGCCAGTTTTCTTAAGCCTAACATCGAATTCATTCATCCAAAACAACTACAAACAAGTAATCAACACATAATTAACATCTAGGTTTCATTAGATCCAAGCAAACACAAGATAGATCTAGCCTAGCATGATGGAATTAAGACAAGAACAAGATATAGACAACCAACACATAGACATATTGATTGAATTAAAAGAATACTTATCTCAATTACACATGAAAGGTATCAAGGGCTTAGAACCCTTGAAAAACCTGTAAAATTCGCACCAAGTTCGTACTTAGGGTTTCTCCAAAACTTCTCTTCTTTTTAATGTGAAAATTAGAAAACTATATATAGGAAATAGGGTCTGACGGCGTCAAGACAAATCTTGTGACGCCGTCATCTCGCTGCCAAAATACTTCTCGGACTGCCTTGATCTACTTTTGACGCCGTCATGTGTTATGCATTTCCAGGCCGTCGTGAATTTTACTCTTGACGCCCTACTTCGTGACGCCGTCAATTCTATACTGGGTCGTCATGGAATTTACTCTTGACGCCGTCAGAAATTTCTTCTTGACGCCGTCACCTACTGTTCCCAGCAAGGAAAATTAAGACTTTGGCGTTTTCTTCACTTTTATGCTCCAAAAACGTCTGAATTGCTTCCTTTTCCAGATTTCACTCCCAAAGTACCTAAAATCACAAAAGGAACGATTTAGGGCAATATTTGATCAAATAAATTCAATTCCGGGCTTAAATGACCCCCTAAAAGTGGTTCATTTTTCGCCTCATCAAGCAACATGTTCATCAGCAGTAGTAGGAGGAAGAATTATGATGTTGCCTTTATTGTCTCTTCAAGTTTTATTTCTGCTGTTGCCATTCTGAACCACATTCCAGAGGTTTGAATCACTATTAATGATCCAGTTTTCCATCTTCATTGCCCAGATCTCGTACTCATCCTTCTTGAGGTAAGGAAATTTGGCGTTGCTGCTTGACACAGTGGTTGTGACCACTTGTTGTAGTAGCTGTGTCTGAGTATTTGCTTGAGTAACACCAGAATCAGCTGTTGCATCTGCGTCTGACATTGTTTTAGGGTTTAAGGGTTTTTATGAGATTAAAGTTGTTTCTTCTTTGACAGAGACTCTCCCCAGGCTCTGATACCACTTGTTGGATCAGCTCCTAGATAGATCTTTAGAGCCTTTGGTAATTGATAGAATACTAATGTAATTAAAAGTACACTATATTGAGAATCTCTAATAAACTTCTGTTTACGCGGAATATAAACACAAGAGTTAAAGAAGACAAATAACTAAAAGACTTTGATCCTATATGGATCTATATTAATCACTAAAGATTGTTTTTCTAATGTCGTACATAATTCATAGCCGTGAGTTTCTTTTATACTACAAGAAACCCTAAACAGATCATTACAAGAAAACGTGTAAAGAAAACTATAGAACATATGCAATATTGTGTCCTAATATAACTCATGCATATCCCTTCTAACAACTTCTAATAATACAGATTAACTATATCCGCAGGAACCATTATCAGCAGGAACCAATATAACTATCAGCAGGTTCCATACCAGTAGGAACTACATACATGCCAGTAGGAACCATCAGCAGAAACTATTCTAACTTAAATAATTCCTAACAGAAAGGCATAGCAAGCAAAATTTGCTCCCTAATATCTATTGGAACATTACCAAAGAAAACCGTACTCTTAACCCCACTAGGATATAAACTAGAACTTAAACTAAATTCATCAAGACCTCTCCTAAAAATACAAGCAGATATGAGATCTCCATGGCACAAGAGGAGCAGGTCATCCACAAAGCATAAGTGCGTTAGGTTGATTTTACTACACCCCCAATGATAAACAAATCTGTTATCCATCCTAATTTGCCTCTTAATCATCAAGTTAAGGACTTCCATTACAAGAGTAAAAAGGTAAGGCGACATGGGATCCCCCTGCCTGAGACCCCGTTTTCCCTTAAAAAAAACCCATGAACTTCACCATTAATGCAAATAGCAAAATAAGCGGAAGAGAGACATACCATAACCCAATTGATTATTAAGTGATGAAAGCCAACCTGTTGAAGAATAGTCTTCAAGAAATCCCAATTGACAGTATCATACGCTTTTTGGATATCCACTTTGAAAGCACATTTCCGCACTCCACTGTTCCAAGCATACCCCTTCATAAAGTCGTGAGCTAAAAGAATATTATCACTTATTTGTCGTCCCGAAATAAACGCGCTTTGATTATTATCCACAAGCTCATTTAAAGCAACTTTAATCCTATTGGAGATGATCTTACTGATACATTTATAGACCACATTGCAACATGCAATGGGTCTATAATCTGAGACCTTCAATGGAGTTTGAATTTTTGGAATCAGAGATATCAAAGTAGCATTGAATTCTCCAAGTAACTTTCCAGAAGTAAAGAATTCCTTAACCGCAACACAAACATCACTTCCAATCACACTCCATGATGCTTTGAAGAACTTGGATGTAAACCCATCAGGAACCGCTGCTTTATCATCATCAATACTAAATATAGCTTCTTTGATTTCCCCATCATTGACTAATCTAACCATGTTCCTAGCAATAACAGGATCCAATTTCTTGGTGAACAAGCTGTTGCAATCTTCAATGGGGTAAACATTGTCTTCAGTGCCTAAAAATCTTCTAAAATGATTCACAAATTTCCTCAGATATCATCACCCTCAAATCTATTGCCATCATCATCACACACAACATCAATTCTACTCTTACTTTTCCTGCCTATTATAACATTATGAAAATAAGCCGTATTCTGATCCCCTTCCTTTAACCACTTGATCTTCGTTTTTTGTTTCAACAACTTTTCTTCATCTATTACAGCCTCTTTATACGCATTAAAATACACAAACTCTTCTTCTCTTAATAGACTATTATTGGGCTCCTTATCAAGATTTTGTTGGACATTCTTCAACTCAGATCTTAACGCCTTCACCTTATCAAAAACATTCCCATTTAACCCGTTTAAATTTCTCATATATTTCTTCATATTTTTCAATCTCTTGGCCAACACAAACATGCGAAAACCATTAACCTCAATATTCCAATTTTTCATCACAGTAGGCAAGAAATTAGCCTTATCCGTCAGAAAATTGACAAATCTAAATGACTTATCCTTATAGGCAATAGAATTAGGGTAAACCAATGTGACAGGGCAGTGGTCTGAAGTCACATATGACAAGAAGTTAGCATAGCAGTTACTCTAATTAGCAACAAAGTTGCTATTACCTAAGACCCTATCTAATTTCTTAAGAATTCCCAGCTCAAGGTTCTTTCTTTTTTGAATCCAAGTAAAGAACATACCCGCGCTAGCTATATCTTCCAAATTCAATAGCTCCAAACATCTTCTAAACTCCTCCATATCCTTATCTTTAACGGAGAAGCAATTAGAACATTAAGAAACACTAAGATCAGAGTTGAAATCCCCCATAAGGACCCAAGGATCACCACTAACAACCTGACTATGGTCAATCAAGTTACTCCAAAGAGCCTTTCTAGCTTTTACTTGATTATCAAAATACACAAAAGAAATAAATTATTTCCTATGATCATGAATAAAATTAATTTCAAAATGCAAAACTTAATCAGTTTGAGATATCAAGTTTGCACCAATGACATTCTTATCCCATCCAACTATAATACGGCAACCTTTCTTACTTTCAACAATATTTGATACCAGGCCAATTTCCAAAAATATACCCACAGAATTAACAAATTTTTTTCCTGAGATGTGTTTCAATAACATCACACATACTATTTTTTCTTCGTTAATCAACAATTTCACTTCATTTTGCTTAGAGGAATCAGGCAAACCTCTAATATTCCAGCAAGCAATTTTCAGTGTCATTGGAAATTAGAACGATGATCAACAAGTCCACCTTGATAAATGCAATAATATTGGTTCTCTTTAATTATATTGTTATGCATTTTACGAACCCGTAGGGGCATTTTCTAGCTCTGCTCCTGAGGATCCTTGAGACTTGCCCATAGTGTCCTAGTGATTAGACTTGTAATTGGATAACCTAGTTATACAAGTTTATAAACAGAAGAAAAACAACCGAGGTTTATATGCATACTTTAGAAGACAATGCGGCTGTTTAGTAAGAAGAACAGTATTCGTTGCAATCAAGGTTTTCAAAATTGGGATCCTAATCAATATCATTTTCGTTTTTGCATGATCGAAATCGTAAGATCGGATCGAGATCGTAAGATCCTACTATAATATTATTTTCTTAATAATCTTTGTAATATTATTCAAATCGACAAATTATTATATATCATTAACACAAAATTATATAAATGTTTCATGAAAATGTTGTCTTAAACTAAGAATATGGAATATTTAAGAAGATTAACATGTTATTTTTTAAATTCTATAAAGCATAATCGATAACTTTTTAGTTTTTGAGTTTTCGATTCGAGAAAAGTAAAATCGGATCGGATTAAATCTTAAGATCATATGGGCAAGATCAGTATCTTATAAGATCTTAAGTGTGCTAAGATCTTACATAAGATCCAAATCGTTTTTGTTTTGTAATATCGTAAAATCCTAATGTTAGAATCAGAATCGTGATCGTGACAACTATCGTTGTAATCAAACACGGTAGAAAAAGGTACCAAATCAACCATGATTTCACCTAGTAAAATGTATTCGTATTTACAAATATGCTAAAAATGCATATTTATCTTCTAAAAAAGCGTATAGCTATATTCCAAGTTACCAACAACAAAGGGGCCGGAAAAAAAAACATAGCCAACATCAATCTAGCTAAATTCCATGTTACCAACAACAAGAATTGTCACATTTAAACGGTGTAAACAAACTAGTAGACGTGGTAACCATGATCAGAGCTATCAATATCCGAGTTACTAGACGAGTCATGACTATCCTTAACAAAATGCATTTCACCAACACGACTATTAATACTACTATTAGGTGTAGCATCCTTCATCTTTTTTTGCTTTCGCCTACGCCATTCTTGTTTCCTAGACCATTGTTTCCCCAACAAAATTCCCAACCCTAGAAGTACGACCAGGGTGCATCCTACACCAACAACCATCAATTCAATCATTAACCATCTTGAGCCTGAACCTTGTGGCAAAATGGTCCATGTCGCGGCTATATAGGCCGATGCCATGAACATAGTAGATATCCACATGATTTTATGTGTAGCTACTAATAATTTCATCATTGATTTTCGTCTAAATGGAATGACACTAACTAGAACATTAACAATTCCTAGGGATAAAAACAGTGCCATAATGTTGCACACCATAAACACCTTAAATGAAGGGTTTTTTCCCATTATAGCCTTTCCATTTTCTTGTCGGAATCCACCTGGAGGGTTTATTCCACCCGAAAATGTAACAGTCGCTATCAAAACCGCAACAATTGTTATGGTGTTTCTAGCATTTCGTAAACCCTCATTTTGAAGCTCGATTTGTTTTGATCTACGATTACTTTTCTTTCTGTAGTGGTGGTGTTGCACTGGAGAGTCCATTTTTCGTGTCTGCGGAGAATGTGTGACAAAATTGCCACGAACAACTTCTTGGATGTCTCGAGATGTAGGGGGTAACTGATCACATCTTTTTGCACCAACATCTAAAAGGGCTGGCACGATTTGGAGAGTAGTCGAGTTACTTCCATCAGATTCGACTACATCTAGAGCTGTGTACCCTCTTCGATTGATAGCGTTTACATCCACACCACGCTTAAGTAAATATGTCACCATCTGTTTTTAAGTATAAATCAATTATTTATAGTAGAAGCATAGACAAGATGATAGCATAGTTAAGTCAACTTAGCCCATTGCTCAACTAAAAGCAGGTTATTTTGTTTGTTTCGTATATTACCTTCATTTGAACTAGTTGCTAAGATTTTGAAACTCAGTTAAAATCGAAATGAGACAACTGACTGGAATGGTTAAATAGATTACCGTTGTGAGCTTTCCAGCCGTTGCTATATGTAATACGGTGTTGCCATTGTTGTCTTGCACGTTCACAAGTTCTTGGATGTTGAGTGTGTCTATTAGATATTTTAGACCATCGAACTGGTTATACTTTACAGCAAGATGAAGAACAGTTTCACCAAGATTGGTAACCATCTCAACAGATTCAAGACTTATTGAGATTATCTCACCGATAATCCCAACACGCCCTTTCATTGATGCCCAATGTAGGGGTGTCCAACCATTGTGATCTCGGAGGTACAAGAGATCAGGATCAAACCATAGAAGCTCACGAGTTGTTTCCACATGGCCTCTACTACACGCTAGATGCAATGGCGAGTATCCTTCAGAAGTATACTTTCGTGCAAAATCAGGACGGACATCAATTATTTCCTTTACGATTTCTGGATAGACGAATAATCATGAGAGGTATTATTAATTAGTAATGTTACTAAGTGACCATCTATGAATCATTTTCAATACACTGTATCCTTAGACATTTATATCGTATAGATAATACAAAAATCAAACAAACATGTGTTGTGGCCTTAATTTAATCATGATGACCATATCATCATTTGGTTAAATCTCATTTTACCTCATTACTTTGATGACTTCAAATTCTAATTTGACTCAAGAGTTGCTTCTAAAACGTCCCGATTTTTATTAAAGCTGTAAAGTAGTTTGTTTGTACACTACTACTAAATACCGCAAACTGTTTTCACATCATCAAAAACTATAAGATTACGTGATACTTTATTAATTTCATAACAATAAAAGATAAGTAGGAAAGTACGTGCATAGTCAGAAATTTCAATTTTGTAACATCTTAGTGGTCTCTAATTATGTTTTATGATATAGGATCAACGGATCGTTTATCTTTCGTTGAGAGTACAGAAATACTTACACAGAATGAATGGTGTAGGTCTTATTGTTAGGTCTAAATATCATAACTCTTTTTATTATATTATTTTTTTATATTAAACTCATTTTGATCGTTTACTAAAAACACATTTATAGTGATAAAGTTCTTAAAAAGCAAAACTCAATTTCGTATGCATATAAGTGAAAATTAAGATAATAGGTGTACTTTTTTAGTCATTAATAAATACTTAAGGGGTCATAATAAAGAAGTTATATTAAACTTAGGCAGGTGGTATTAAGGTCATGTTTGCCGCGCTGTTCCCCAAACATCACGCCATATGACGCGTTGTCTTTTGGTTTTGTGGAGAACTCGGTCAGACGACCGAGTTGTGTGCAAAAAGAGAAATTGCATTTTGTGTATTTGAGTGTTTTGTGAGTATATATGTGTATAACTGTGGTGTATTTTTATGATCGTGTTGATTGTATTATTACACTATGTGGTGGTGATATTGATTGATGAAAGAGATCTTAACGTGACACTAAGTTAACGATCATGTTTTCAGCCCCTACTACCAAGAGTCTTATAAAATTACCTCTAAAATAGGAGGTTTTTGAAATTGTATGTCAAATCGTATTTTATATTAATGTAGTAAAAGAGAGTTTATGTTTGTATATATTTATATTTATAATTATAAGAATAAAGATTTCTTTTAATTTGTGCCGTATTGCTCAAGTTAAGCATATCAAAAGAACATAAAAATTTATGAAAAAAGATTCAGAGACCATGTCTTTTATTTGAAGTGTATTTTTGTGTGGGCCGTGAGTCTTTTTTCGTAAGTTTGTATATCCATTTATTGCGTTTAACTTGTGCACTTAGAACACAAGTTAGAAAAATCTTAATTATAATTTATAATTAACATATATCCTCATATACAATATCATACGACGACGCATACCTAGGGTTGTAAACGAACTGAACGTTTAGTGAATATTTTATGAACCGTTCAGTAAAAAGTTCGTTTATGTTCATTTATTTATTAATGAACGAATATAAACAATATTTTACGTTCGTTTAGTTAAATGAACGAACATGAACAAAAGTCATGTTCGTTCATTTATATTCGTGAACGTCTGAATATGCGTTCGTTAACATTCGTTTAGCTTCATTTATTTATATATGTTTGTATATCATATCTTTAAATTGTATAATTTTAAAATTGGTTTATTTAAATAAAATAACACATATAAAACAATATATTGTGCATGACTTAATAAAGTTTATGTTTGTTTGTATATGTTCATTCTTGTTTCGTTTTGTTTGTTTAGTGTTTTAATAAACGAACATGAACATCTCATTTTCTTAATAAATGAACGTGAACAAGAAAACTCATCCGTTTAAGCGTTCGTGTTTATTTATTTATCCAGTTAAAATTAAATAAATAAACATGAACAATGCTTCTTTCTTTCGTGTTCGTCCGATTTGTTCAGAGCACTACGCACACCAACTTATAAAGTGAAGTAAACGCTGTATGGTCAACTTTTTGCTTTTTATGTGAGTGGATTATTCAATGTAATAATGTACACATGATGACAAAATATATATGCATGATAGGAGACTTTAAGGTATAGTGTGTGAAAGGAATAATCATGAGGCATGCAAATGCATCAATAATTAAGTAATTTTCTTTCATTACAGGTAGGGGTGTCAATTGCCGACATGACATGATAAATGACACAAATTTGACACGAAGTTAAACAGGTTTGGGTTGATAATAAATAGGTTTGGGTCAAAAACAGGTCAACCTGTCTAACCCGTTTAATAAATGGGTCATGTTTAGGTTGAGTAAATATTAAACAAGTTAACCCGTGAACCCGTTTAAGTATACAAGACTCTAAAAATAAAATATATAACATGTCTTTTTATGTTGGATGTTGATTAAATGTATTCTATTATGTACTTAATATGATTGAATTACGATTATACCTCATATATCATAGAAATTGACGCTTATAACTGAGAAAATTGTTGTATAGTTATTTGTCTGTCATTTTTATCATATTTTAAATCCTTATTTCATTTTGGCATTTAAACTAGTTAAATCAACACACCATCAACCTTATTAACTACTTAACATATTTATTTAAATAGGTTAAATGGGTCAAAAATGGGTTACACGTGTTATGCATTAATAAATGGGTCGTGTTTTGGTAGAGGTTATACTAACCTGCTAACACGCGAACCCGAATAGGTCAACACGAACACGACTCAATTGCCACCCCAGGTATATGCAATTATGGGATTAGTAACACTTTTGTCTTTTAGTAATTTCTGATTAATATACATAGTTTTAAATTACCTATCATGTTGACTAATAAAAATAAGTAAAATAGATTTTTTTTTCTTTTAATTAAAAATCATGAACTCACATGTATTTTCACTCTCACAAAACACTCAACAAAATAAGTTATGATAATATTAACTTGAGAGGATTTCAATCCATGAATTAATATATTAATAATGACTAAACTAAGTAATAAATGTTAACTTGGTTTAACCGTTTAGTGGTAAATGCTATAGATATTAGATCTTAGGCTACTCGGCAAGGGAGGTGATCCCTTCACCTTGCAACACCACTTTACCATTTCTCCTCTTGCCTTCTACCTTGATTCACGCGCGAGGTTATGCTACCAAGACAAATTGTGGTGAACGGTTCACCATAAGTATTACTTGAAGTTTTATTACTCCGTATTTTTAATTTTGTGTGTGAATGTGTGTGGGGTATTTAGTGATATATATTTTTTACTGGTCTAGTCACTTTGTGTACCTTCCTATAAGGAAGTAGTTTTGGCTATGTAACAGACGGAGATGCGACGGAGATGCGGGACTCACCTTCATCCTTTGTACTTAAATGTTTTTTGGAGTAATAAATTCTATCGGGAAAATCCTTTACCCAAAAAAAGATTGAATTTTAGTAATTATAGGAGAGAAGTGATGGAAGTAAGTATATAAAAATTGATTGTAAGAAACGAATCCAAACTATAAGAATGAGATAATTGATATGAGTTTCATACTACGTTAGTAATTAGCTACTAAAGAATTAGCTAAAAGTAGGATATATAGTACCTGTGTGTCCAGCAGCCGCAGCTGCGTGAATGGAGCACACATACGCATCAAGTTCATGCATAAGAAGCCATAGATACCCTATCAAATGCTTCGCAACTTCCACATTCCCTCTTTCACACGCCACAAACAACACACTTTCACCTCTACAATTCACTTTTCCGACCAACCCTTCATCAGCCGCTATCAAAACCTTAACCATCTCAACTGTCCCTTCTCTACAAGCCTCGTGTAAGGCGGTCTCAAAGTTACCATTCTCCAAAACCACCATTTCGGGCCATCTTTTCAATATTTCCGAGACTAACTCTATATGGCCGAACCTAGCTGCTAAATGTAAGACAGTGTTTGATGATTCTATGCTCGTTTTTGTGACTAGGGTTTCATCTTCTTGGACGAGTTTGAGGAAGGAGGTAAGGTCACCCTTTAGAACAGTTTCGTAGAGGAGACGATGCATGATGGTTTTTGAGGTTTTGGAATAAGAAATTGAGAAGTGTTAGGAAATTAATATGTAGGTTTTGAATGTGAAATGAACAATGGTTTTGAAGACGATTGAGGCAGGGTTTAATATTTCTGTTTCCACAAGTGTAATTACTAGGAATGTTCACTTTGTAATTTCATAGAAACGTGTGTTTTCTCTACATGGCAAAAAAATGGGTGGCCTTTTGTCGATTGCATAATCTATCTGTTAAATACGGTTATATTAGTTCATTATACAATTGCATCTTATCTTAATTGAATTAACGAAATATTTCTGTGTAATGCGCATCTTAGATATAATTTTCACAGCTTTCTAACTATTTCAACCCAGTTTGACTCAAATAAATCTTTTATCTTAGCTTTTTGACATTGCAATCAACTCTTCTGTGAGTCGATCGAAATTGTCATGTAAGCAGTAGCTCCAATCCAATCGAAGGGGCAACGTACGAGCGATGAGAATGATTCGACAACGGGTCAATTATTTATTATTTATTACTACTAGTAGTATTTATTTATTTTTAGTAAAAGTTAGAATGAGTCGAGTCGGGTCAATTTAAATTAAACGAAAAAGAAAACACTTCTTTTAGGCAATTAACGCTAGCAAACGAGCTACATATATCAACTGATAATAATGCAATTTCTATCAAATTCATCTTAAATAATATCGATTAGACTTGCAGTCTATTCTTGCTTATAAAATATAAAAAATAAGACAACCTAAGGTTGACTAAACTTGTATCAAAATAATGCGACGTTCATAAACCGCTTATATACGGTTATAAATTTTTTAATAAACTAAATAAATGTATGTGGTTTTTCTTGTTCAGGTTACTAATTATAATACCTGTGCACGCACAGGGTTTTTAAAACTTCGTTTTAATTATGTATTATTATTGATTAAGAAATTAACCACTGAACATGTTTCAAATGATTTTACTTGGTGGACTAAAATTAAAAAATCATATGTATATGTTATAACCTACCTATTATTTTAGGAGAGTGCTTTTGAATTAAAAATTATATGTTATTATTCAAAGGAAAATCACATGATGATACTTGACTTGCATGAGATGTTAGTGATATATGTTTTTAGTTTTGCAAACCCGTGCTATCAATTTACGATATGTTTTGTAATTGTGGTATTTCTTTTACTTATATATTCTTGCTGAATAATTCTCATGTACATACTTTTAATTCGTTTACAACGGCCAACTATTACGGGCTTTTTTTTCTTTTTTTTATTATTTATTTTATTTTTTGATAAAACATCACGTCAATGAATAAAGTTAGGTTATCACCTACATAGTTTTTTTTTTTTTTTTTTTTTTTTTTTTTTTTTTTTTTTTTAGGAGATGATTGTTATCAAATAAGGATTGTGATGCGTGCATTTTTTTTTATATAATTAAAGGAAAACACCTTCTATATTAAACAATGACTATCTAACCCATATGTTTGTTTGTTTGTTTGTTTTTTTAATAATTAGCTTTGTATAACGTTTTTAACTGACAGACATGTTGAGGTTGAGGTTGATTTTGTTGTTTAGCTTTAACTATTGATATCATGGTGTACAAAATGTGTGAATTTAGAGCATTCACTATTATAAACCTTTTTAAAGGTTTATAATTGTGTTTTGACATTAATTTATAAACCTTTTTGTTTTATAAACCTATCTCCACTATGGAAAAACTTTTTCAAGTTTTATAAACATCTCAAATAATTCAAATGCATTAAATTATAAAAATGTTCAATATCCTAGACCTCTTCATGCCACATAAGCTTAAAATAGATGTTCATTATGGTTTACAAATTTTTAGACCTTTTCATAACTTTATAAACATTTTCAAAAACCACCATAGTGGATGCCCTTAGTAGCACATAATGAGCGTTGGTTAAGTTAAAATATGCTCCGTAAAGTTTTTAAAATGTTTTTATGGATATCCATATACAAATTTTAAATAACAATTTCATGAGTTGTTGTTATAAGTAGAATCGCGTATATTTATTTTCATATCACAGTATCGTGCTTACCATTTGATATTTAAATTCCCGTTACTAATAATTTACCCGTATTTCAAACTCGTGTACAAATAAATTAAACTTTTAGATAATAACATGAGTCCTTATTTAAAAAAATATTCTAATTGATGAAAGTTTAAAACTAACATTAGTTTAAAAAAATATTTAACGTATATTAAAACTAATTCGCATATTTATCAAATTTTGTAATTTTAATGGATCAAAGTCTAAAAACTAATATTAATACTCATGTAAGTAATTTTAAACAACGTTAATATTATAAAGTATATGGGTTATAAAGTGTAAGGGGTTATTTGTGTTTTTTATAAAGTTATTAAAAAACATGGAAATTTGTAATTTTACACTTTGCTCTATATAAATTATTCAAAATTCAATCACTAAAGTTTTATTAATTACTTCATCTTTTTTTAAGTTTTTGTTTTCATAAATTTGACACCTATATTTTTATACATTTTTTTTCTTAACCAAATTTCTCCACCAAATTTATTAAGTTTGACCAAAATCAATTTAATTTTGACTTTCTATTGACCAATCACGTTGCTCGATTTCGCCTACGTGGCAAAATCGAGCTCTGCTATTGGTCCAATTTTTTTTCAGTGAGAAGGGATTTGCAAAAATACTCCGAAATGATGTAATTCTCATATTATATAAAAGATTTTGGGAGGGCGCGCTATGTACTCAGTTGTACGCTGCCTTACTGGGTTAATCCCAAGACCGTTTCTGACCCTTCGCTGGCCACCCTGAATGTACACAACTAGTGAGATTTGAACCCGTGACCTCTTGTTTGAGCTTAGCTTGATAGTTTAACGAGCTTTAATCATCCAGACTTGAATTCGGCTCGAGTAAGGCTCAAGCTCGGCTCAAAAGGCTTGAACATATATATAAACATTAAGTTTGATAGCCAAACTCATCAATTAAAAAAAAAAAAAAAAAAAAAAAAAAAAAAAAAAAAAAAAAAAACTTACACAAAACATTCGGAAAATTTAAGGTTTAAATAGTCATTCTACAAATATTAAATTATTATACCAATATTCACGTTAGCCTTTAGGTTCTTTAAATAAATATGTATAATAATAAAAAAAATTATGTTCTTGAAGGCTTGAAAGCTTGATAAAAGCTCAAGCTCGAGCTATTAAAAGCTCAAGCTCGAGCTATTAAAAGCTCGAGTTTAGGCTATTAAAAGCTCGATCTCGGTTCGTTATGTGGTTCAAGCTGGTTTTTGGGCTCGGGCTTGAGCTCGATAAAAACTCGACTCGATTGAGTTAAGCTCGAACTTAAGTTGCTTGATAAAAGTTTGGTTTGTTTGCATCCTAATTGAGGTATGGTTTAATATTTCTTTTTCCACAAGTGTAATTACCAGGAATGTTCACTTTGTAATTTCATAGAAACGTGTGTGTTTTCTCTACATGGCAAAAAAAATGGGTGGCCTTGTATCGATTGCATAATCTATCTGTTAAATACGGTTATATTAGTTCATTATACAATTGCATACTTAGTCGGATTAACGAAATATTTCTGTGCAATGCATCTTAGATATAATTTTCATAGCTTTCTAACTATTTTAACCCGATTCGACACAAATAAATCTTTTATTTTAGCTGATTTGACAAATCAAATCAACTATTCTGTGAGTTGAAATTGTCATGTACGCAGTGGCTCCGATCAATTGAAGGGGGCTACAAGCAATGAGAATGATTCGGGTCGATTATTTATTATTATTTATTTTTAGTAAAAGTCGAAATGAGTCGGGTCAGGGTCAGTTTAAATTAAACGGAAAAAAGACACTTCTTGTAAACATTTAACACTAACAAACGAGCTACATATATCAACTAATAATAATGCAATTTTTATAAAATTCAATCTTAAACATTATCGAGATTTGTAGTCTATTCTTAGTTATAAAATGTAAAAATTTAGACAAGCTAACATTGACTCAACTTGTATCAAAGTAATGTGACCTTCATAAACCGCTAATATATGCTTATAAATTTTAAACTAAATGGATGTGGTTTTTCCAGTTCAGGTTATATGAAAAGGGTGAGCCTTGTTAACTCAGTTGTACACGGCTTTACCGTGTAAATCCCAAAACTGTTTCCGTCCTTTTCTTTGCTTCTCCCAAATATACACACCTAGCGAGGTTTTAAGCTTTGACCTCTTATTCAAAAGCCAAAGACTTTACAACCTGGTCATTTGGTGGTAATTACGCTTTAATTGGTGTTTGTGTGTGTTTTTTTTTTTTTTTTTTTTTTTTTTTTTTTTAATGTATATAAAGGTGTTTTGTAAGTGAGAGTTAAATAGTTTAAATTGTAATTCAGTATTAAAATATACATTAGATTTTATTTTAAGTAAAAGTATTTGAGTTTATCAATATTACTCATTTTTATTTTTTCTTTTAATTTTTAAGTAAATTTATTTTGTCTAACACATCTAATTAATAGTGGGTCTACCAGATTATAAGACCAAAACATCGATATAAAAACCAAAAAGTTAACAAATCTGTAGATAATGCTAGTGGGTACTTCCACGCTACGATGGTGGATACCTTGCAATTTAATTATTTGTTATCAAATGTTAAACGAATATAAATCCCACATGAACGTAAGTATTATTTTGCAAACATATATACTACGTATTAAATTAAAAATGAGATATAGTATAGCATATACAAAAATATACCAATAATTAATATGCATAACTCATTTACTTAGTAAAATATGGTTCTAACCATTTCATTCATTTAGCGGTGTCTTTTTTCTTTAATATTCTTTTAAAGATGCTTTATTAAGTCTTTAGCAACATTAGTATTGTTTTCTATCCTATTTATAGGGTAATCACATCTTTATCATTTTTCAATACAGAGTGGGAGACAGCTCTGTTAACGAATTTTTTTCATTTTTTTTTTATTTTTTTTATTTTTTTTATAATAACAATCTCTATTTTTCTCTTTGCATTTTTGTGCATGTTTAATTGATACTTGTAATATGAATATATTAAACGAGGATTTCAACCCGTGCGTTGCGGTGGAGTGTTTATATATGATATTATTGTAAGTGTTGGAAGACCAAAATTTTTTACTAGAAGAAGGGAGCTTAGGGGCAATAACTTTTCAGCACTATTTAATGCTCTATAGAAGTGTACCAATAGTAAACAAAGTAGTGACATTTTTTTTCCATTGAAAATAAACAAATCATAAATGGAGTTCTAATAATTGATCTAATAGTAGAAGGGCAAACAATTATTTTTGGATTATTGAAACACTTGTTTTTGCAAGTAAGATGCATACAAAGTTACACAAAATCGTTTTCTTTCTTCTTAGCTTCAGTTCTTGTAAGTAAGACACGTATAAAGCCACATAAAATCATTTCCATTTCTTCTTTGTTTCAGCTCTTGCTAATTTGTTGTTGGTGACAAAATTGTTTTCACTTCTTTGTCTGAATCAATCCTTGCTTATAAAACAGTCGGTTCTTGTCTAAATGCATAGCAAGCCTTCCACATATGAAGTGGTTGCATATTGGGTATATTATTCAGTTGATCAAACTATACCATGTTAGAAAGGAAGGAAAAACAAATTTTCCACAAAAGCAAAAAATAACATACCTCAACGTATCCGGTCAAATAAGGCAAGTAATTTTCCACAGTAAGTGTAAGACAAGAGCAGTATAATAATGTCACTTTCAAGACATGAGGAATAAGAATCCAAGCTTTCAGATATCATTATATCATCTAGATAGAAGATGGCGATGATCATGACGATATCATATGTAACACCCCCAATTTCGTGATTGCAACGAAATTCAAATTGGGTGTTACTTCATGGTACAATAGTTATAATAATAGAAAACGAACTCTAATTGAGTCGTTTTAAAAGATTTATCACTTAATTTATAGAAATATCAGAGTTTACAAAAATGAGGTCTCAATAGTTTCATGAGTACATAACACATCAATATAAAGTCTTTGATGTAATTAAAATGATAAAATATATAATAGCCTTCTTGAGTATCCGTGCCCCTCCATGCCTGTCTCGTACATTATGGACTTGACATAAACATGGTAAAAAAGTGTCAATACAAATGTTGGTAAGTTCATAGAGTTTATAGTTTAAAGTGCGGACAACAAGATTTCAGAGTGATAGTAATAATTATAATGAATACAACTATCGGAAAATATAGTTTTTATTGTACTAAGCTCATGACTCTCAAAACGTCAACACTGTATCAATAGAAATTGATATAATAATCGGATATCAACATAAATTGATATAATAGTTGGATATCAACATAAATTGATATAATAGTCGGGTACCAACAGAAATTGATATAATAGTCGGGTATTAACAGAAATTGATATAATAGTCGGATATCAACAGAAATTAATATAATAGTTGGGTATCAACAAAAATTGATATAATAGTCGGATATAAACAGAAATCAATATAATACAAAATATAGTTCAAGCAATTGTGATCATAATAAAAGTATAATAGGTAATTTGTCGTTATACCTAATAGTTAACCTCGTGTCAATACAAATTGTCATAATCGTTACAATCGTGTCCCTAATAGGTAATTTGTCGTTATACTTAGTGTTCTAAAATATAGTGTGATTGTTTGCCCTAAGGTCAACACAAATGGGTTTAGGCCAATTCACAATGTTCGTGGTTACTACAACTAATGATTAATGGTTCGTTATATAGGGGCTTAAGTGTGGCAATAGTTTTGCTTAGTGCTAACAAAACATTCAATTTAGATAAACGTACAGTTTGTAAATAATCGTGGTTGTTATAAAAATAGTTAAGCATGTATCTCCCCCAAAGAGTTCAATAAAAAGTTAAACGAGAAAAGTAGGGCTATGACTCACCGTAAGTTAATGATATCAAGTGTATAATGAAATTGATAGATATGCCGTGAAAATGTCTACGAGCAACCTAAAATATGATATCGTGTCTTAGGTTTTGAAATAACGACGTGGAAATATAAATGAGTCTATATAAGTCATTATATTGATCATGATGTTGTACATGGTAGTTTATAGTGATCATGTATGTCGTTTATAAAAACGGTTTAGTTTAAATATCATACCACTTGTTCGGGCTATTATAATTCAGAGGTTGTGTAGTAAACGTATGAGGATTTAGGACACTTTAAATCGTAAATCCAAATAATTCATCGATATGTTCACCCCGAAGAGGCCGCTAACATGAAATTCCTTACTAACATGTTAGGTTTAATAGTTAAACGTATATTATGCATTTTTGATTGTATGGCATATGTGTTAAAACGGTCATGTGGTTGGTGAATTTTGTTCGTTTATGTCTCGTTAACGGATTTTGGTCAAGTTAGTTATTTCCAGTACTTCACTTCTTTTGGTAAATTTCAAATTACCGTATCTTTTGATTCATAAGTCCATTTTAGTTGATTCAAAAGGCTACGGTTTTGTTTTGATCTCCTCTATAACTGTAGGACTTTATTTAAGGTCATAGGTTCATGGTTTTTGCCGTTTTTATGGCATAAGCAGTCTTTTTTTTACTAGTTTCCTAAATAAGGTTTAAAATAAGCTTCTACACATGTTTATATTGACTTTTTAGCCATGTACATTATATGATCAGTATAAACAAACATACATAGCATGTCATAAGTATGAAACAAAGGAATAAAGAGGATCATGATCTTTCTTACAACTTTTGGCTTTCAAAAAAGGAAAAATAAGGACAAGGACAAAGATTAGAGCAATCTCAAGTCTTTAGAAGGCTTCTGTGGAAAACTAGAAGGGGTTGAATAGTTTTACCGTTTTTAAAATCAATTTACTTTGATAACCATACATGAGATCAACTGTTGCAAATAATAAAACAATAAGTAAAGTGCAAGTAAAGAAAGAAACGATCAAACCACAACACGGATGTTTATAGTGGTTCGGTCTACAAGGACTCTTACTCCTTACCCTACTCTACTCCCCGAGTATCCAACTCGAGAGTATCTTTCACTAGTCAACAAGCTCCCTTATCCGGCGGAGAAAACCTTACACGTCGCTTACACAAGATTACCGACAGCTAGATGTTGAGTTCTTTTATAAGGGTACAACCACTCCCCTCACTCTATGTATTTTAAGGACTAAAATACTAACCGATCACTACTGAATAAATACATTCAATGGTTGTATGGATAACTAGAATTCACACAATGATAAACTAACAAGTCTTGCAACTCAATGTTGAAACTTGTGAGCCTTTCGGATGATGTTGTGATCTTCTTGCTACAAAAGAATCGCACTAAAATGAAATGTGAATGAGTTAGATATAAGAGATGAGAGTATGTGCGCTAATGTATGATTGTAAGTGATGAGAAAACACTTTGGTGTGGCTTCCTATTTATAGGCATAAGTTGCCAGCAAGCCACGGATACGGTGGAACCCTTTTGAGGGTTCCGTCCGTTATGGACTTTGGTTCCGCCAAGGTCTGACAAAAAATCTTTCTAGAAATCTAACAAAAATATTCACCAAATCTTCATAAATTCTTGAGTAAGGATCTAGACAAAATATTTGTCATATCTTACAAATATTTTCATATCAACAAAAGATCTAAAAAATCTTTCAAAGATCTTAAGAATGATGTATGCCATGATGTCATAGTACATTTCTATTGTTAGAAATATAAAAAGTATATTTTGTAAATGTAGCTAAAGTGATGTTTAGTTTGGAATTAAAGTTTATAAGTAAAAGACTTTAACCATATTTGTGTTTTGCTAAAAATAAAGTTTACAATTTGTCGTTAACAAAATTTAGCAAAGATAGTAAAATATAAATAAAGTTTTTATGTGATATTTGTATTAACAATCTCCCCCTTTTTGTTGAAGATAAAACACGAGTAGTGATTGGGAGGCCTAAAACATATGCCTAAATTCATGCGTAAGCCTACGTGGCATAATCCTGATGGTTGCAGCCATGGGACTCACTTTTCTACAAACCATCAAGATCATGCTACATATGTTTAGGCATGAATTTAGGCATACAACTTAGGTCTCTAAATCATTTTCCAAATTTTATTTTTAAGAAATGAGATAATCATAGTGTAAGTCTTTTAAAAATATATTAAACTTGTTTTATGCAACTTTTAATTTCATGTATGAGATGTATTTGCATAAAGTTTTGTTATTGAGTTTAATATGTTTCTCCCCCTTTTATCGAAACAAAAAGAAGAGTAGCGTAGCGGAATGTAATGCAAGCCCAAGCTTGAATCGCTTCCCCTTGGTCATTACTCCCCCTAGTTGGGGTGCCAAGTATAAGAGATATTGATTTTAAATCTACAAAAGAGAGGTTAGTAATGAATTATGGTTTAAACATGGTCTATAAAATGAGTTAAACCAACAATATTAGTTATAATACAGCCACAAAACAAGATAAATAATGTAACCAACACACAACATATAATAGAACATCATTCATTCAAGTAAAAATGTCATTTCAACCAAAGTCAAAATGATGGGACAAGAAGTGAATAAAAATTCCTATTTCTAAAAAGAAAATACAAAAAGAAAAAATAAGTAGAAACAAAAATCCTACATCTATAAAAGAAAAATAAAGGTCCTAAATAAGAGTCCTAAGTTATTGATTCCTCTTACGAAACTCTATGGTTGTGGAGGATGAGTAAGAGTGTTAAGACGCTCGAGGATATGTTGAAGGATGAATCTTGTTTCATCCTGGAGTTTGTGAACCATAATTTTGATCCTTTCACTTATCTTTGCTGCTCTCTCACAATGAGAACAATCATGGCGAGGATGTGGTAGTGAAGGCTCATTTTATGGTGGTGGAGGTGGAACATTGTTTGGTTGATGGTTGGAGTTTTGTGGAGCTACAATGAGGAGAGCAAAATAGTTTGAAGTTGCATTGCCTCATGAAGGTGGGAGTCCACCATGTTCTTAAATGCATAGAGATTGTGAAGACGATCATTGATCTCCTCATGAGTATTTGGAGGATCAATCCACATAGACTCTTCTATTTCCTCATAAGAGGGAAAAAAGGATTGAAAGTGTTGAGATTGAGATTGTGGTTGTTGACCATTTGGGCATGCTGAGGCTCTTCATAGAGTGGGCCATGAATATCCTTGCAGATAGGATGAAAGAGCAATGGTTTTGGTTGTTATGATTGAGATGATTCATGATCAAGTGGTTCATTTGGCATAAAAGATGCCCTAGGTGGTTGATTGGCCATACGTTCAATGGAGCCAAAAGAAGAAAATGGTGGTGGATTTGTGGATCTTAGAGGTAAGTCTTCTAAAGTATCTAAGAAGGGATGAGGTGAGGTTGGTGGAGTTCCAAAAAGTTCCAATGGTTCTATTTTAGGTGATTTTAGAGGTGATGGTGTTTTGGATGGTTGACTTGGTGCCGAAGGTGGTGTTGGATCTATCGGAGTTTTTGTTGGTGGTGGTGTGGTGACAATGGTTTGTGGTGTAGGTGATGGTGTAGGAGTAGTAAGAGTTAGGAAGTTTTCATCCCTTATTGGAGATGAGATGATTAGGGGTGATTCATCTGATGATGAGCTTAGGTTGACAAAACAACAAGGATTAACGCATATTCTTGTGGTTCTCCTAATAGGTCTTGATGGTGGTGATGAGTTGTTTGACTTAGTCATTGTAAACAATGCGTGGAAGATGTTAGAGATCAAGAGAAGTGATAGTGAAGGTGTGAAGAAAATACATCTAGGAAGTACTAATTTATAGGATGGATGGATCATTGAAGAGTGTGTTTGGATTTGATATTGAACCATACAAAAATGGAGGTTCCAAATGATTTGGAAGTGTTAAAGATGGTTGTCTAATCATAAAAGTCAAGCCAATGGAGAAGTGTTGAGTGATTGGGATGAATATTCAGTAAATGCAATGCAATCAGTGCAAGATCTTTGTGGTCAGAGGATCCACGGATAGCAAGGAACCAAATTAAGGGTTCCTTCCTTTTTGAAGAAAGGTAACTTGAGTTAGTTATGGAATTTTTGAAATTTTGGAGGGAAATGGTTTCCTATTGGTTCTAGTGACCTAAGAATATCCTAATGTGCTTAAGTGATAGCAAGGAGTATCTTAGTAACTAAATTGGATTATAGAGTGTGCGGGAAAAACCGGAAATTTAAAATTTTGAAAAACTATAGCTATTATACAGCGGAACCAACCGACAACAAGGGCGGATCCCTAAATTTGGATCCGCCTGGTCTGTTGGTTCAGTTTCGGTGGAGCCAAAATTTTACACGAACGGAACCAAATTTTTGGTTCCACCGTTTCCGCCGAGCCAAAAATGTTAACAGAGGGCATTTTCAAGTCCCCGAACCCGGTTCAAATTCCGTAAATTTTCCTAAAACATATGTAATTAATTAAGACTGATTGGGAAATGACAAAAATGCAGGTAAAAACTCACTTACCGATGTAGATCAAACAAGCGCTAATATGTTTCACTATAAAAGTGAAAAAAGGAAAATTGACAACATCAAGATATTGTCCACCTGCATGATATCGTTAGTACATAAACATGTTCATAGTTAAGAAATCATCCTAAAAAGACATAAATCCATAAAACATCATTGTTTACGACCAAATGTACCAAACACTCATAAACATGCTCACTGCCTATCAATCTTCTTGTTCATCTTTGTCAGGAACCTTCCGAAACACTTGAACATTCCCCTCGTTTGCTTGCATTCTTTAGACTCATTTGGAATTGATGGAAGTTGTTGAAGATAATCAAGAGGTGGAAGCCTAGAGTTAGGAAGTCTGTCATCTTCGCTCATTGATGATGAGGATGAGGAAGTAGGAGGATGAGGGCGTTTCCCTTGTGTCTTAGCAACTCTCTTATCGCTTAGTGGAACAAAGATGTGAGGAACGATAGAGTAGTCTAGTCACCTCCAAACATCACCATATGATGACAACACAAAGTAAGAAAGCCTCCCAATAGTGATGTAATTAGATTTAACCTTACTCAAAGCCATGAGCATCCAACAATACCAAACAAACTTGAGCAGAACAGCATAGATCAAAGCATAACAATAGACTTCAAATTCCAGCCAAATTACAACACACAGGGGAGTGCCAATGTAGCAGATTAGGGGAAATATCCTCCTTAAAAACCTACCCAAAGTAAAACCACAATGGAAAAACCTTAGAGTAGGAAAAGAGTGATACTTTCCCCTAATCCTCCCCAAAACAGTGGTGCAAAAATCAAACATCATCTTGAATACTTAAAAATCACCAAAGCTGTTATTGGAGTAGAGAGGATAAAGGTTTGAGCACCACTTAACCTGCATAATATAGACCATACAGAAATCCTAGCAAAGCCCATAAACAATACCTTTGTTAGAGAAGTCAATAAAATACCTGTAATATCCATGGTCCTTATTACCACAGAAATTAATGGGCTTAATGGTCCAAAACAACTGGTCAGCGCGGACTATTAAAGTGAGCAAAAGGAACAACTTGCCAAAAATAATAAGCTCATCCAAAACAACAAGTCTGACATAGCAAAGTTGATCAAATCTCACTCTAATAGCTGTAGTGCATAACCAACACTCCACACCTTTACAAATCCAAACACCCCTTAAAGATGGCCAGCGCAGGTTATTTACAGAACACAAATGAGCAAATTTAACTAAAGTGGCAGGCCCTTCCTCTACACCATATTCACCATAGAAAAACAAGTCATGGGGTCTGTTTTCACCTGTAGTGCATAGCCAACTATACCAACCCCACACAGTCCACTCACCATCAACCATATACCAGCAAACCAACTTATTCTCATTACCCAACTTACAAAAGTACAAAATACTCCAATATTGCACAAGGACCATCATAACTTTATGCAGAGCATAAACTATCAATAAACTATGTGATATCGTCAATATCCATATCATAAATAACACCCTTAGTA
Organism: Artemisia argyi; assembly: GCA_030686995.1. NCBI lineage: Eukaryota > Viridiplantae > Streptophyta > Magnoliopsida > Asterales > Asteraceae > Artemisia > Artemisia argyi. Next base: position 63,757,313 of record CM060685.1, read on the forward strand.
CCATTCCTACCCAAACCGAGAAGATCCCAAATCATAGAAACCTTGCAAAGCTCACTAGACCACTTAATGTTAAGACTTAAAAGCCTAAGCCTAATAGTACTAGTGATCTGACTAAAAATGACATTCACACACCTCTCCTTCCTTCAAATAATCTAACATTTAGCTCTTGCCAAATGAAGTAAACCGCAGCCCCCAACATAAGTCTTTGAATAACACTCCAAATTGAGTTACTAGCCTTTCTAATACAAACCGCAGAAATAACTTCAGCCCAAACATTAGACACATTATCCAGTCTATCCATCCCTTTTAATTTACCCCATAAAAAGCGAGAAAATTGACAGTCAAAGAACAAGTGACTGTGAGAATCCCTACAGGCCAAACATAGGGGGCAAAGGCTATTACTTAACGGAAACCACTTAGAAAGTCTGTCTTGGGTCTTTAATCTACCCTTTATATCCATCCAAAGGATAAAAGCATGTCTAGGAATACACTGCGTAAACCAGACATGCTTATACCACAACACATCAGGCACATCAACCCTAAAGACATTACAAGCATCATTAACGCTAAAATTAGCAATCTTATACTTTTTATTGTACCAAAAAACTTTATCATCTTGATCATCCAAAATATGTGTAGGAACATTAATAACTTCATCAAAAATTCCAAACCAATCAACAGGCCAAGTCCACTCACCACTATCAATCCAATCAATTATTTTATCATTAAGGTTATAACCGTTAGACACCAAGTAACTATGGGATATCAATTTACTTAGGGGGCCATTAGGGTGCCACTTATCAAACCAAATGTAACAATCCATGCCGTTACCAATTTTACAACCAACATGATCCTTAATACTATCCCTAAGTTTCATTAACTGCCTCCAACTCCACCCCATGTCATTTTGAACAGTAAGATCCCAAATGCATCTACCCCTTAACCTATAACAGTTAACCCATTTAAACCATAAAGAATCTTTCTTACTCACAACATTCCAAAGATATTTACACATAAGGGCTTTATTCATTAAACTCATAGGCTTAAGGCCTAAACCCCCTTGACACTTTGGTCTGCAAACTTCTTTCCAGGACACACAAGCAATTCCATTCCTAATTTCAGTACTACCCCATAAGAAATCTTTAAAAAATCCTATCAATAATAGTGCAAATGTGCTTAGGTAAAGTAAACATAGAAGCCCAATAGACATTCAAATAGGATAAAACAACAGCAATCAGTTGAAGCTTACCAACATAGACAATGACTTATTTTTCCTGTCTAAAACCCTTTCCTTAACATTCTCTACCAACACCCTACAATCAGCATTACGCAACTGCTTAGTCATCATTGGAACACCTAAGTACCTAACTGGGAGGTCACACTCCTTAAAAGGCAAGGCAAAATAAATATTCTCTTTGTCCTCAGTAGGGACGTTACAATAGAACGCAGTGCTTTTTCCAGACTAGGATAAAGGCCCGAACATATACTGAATTCATCTTGACCCCTTCTTAAAATGCAAACAGAATTAAGATCACCGTGACTAAAAAGTAATAAGTCGTCAGCAAAACATAAATGCGTTAAACTAATCTTACGACACTTAGGATGAAACTTAAATCTGCCATCATTTCTGATTTGTCTTTTAATCATGAGATTTAATACTTCCATAACCAAGGTAAAAAGATAAGGTGAAATGGGATCACCTTGTCTCAATCCCCTCATACTCTTAAAGAAACCATGAATCTCATTGTTCACACACAAAGAAAACAAAGCAGTCGTAAGGCATGTCATAATCCATCTAACCATAGTATCATGAATACCAAACTTATGCAATATAACCTTCAAAAATTCCCACTCAACAGTGTCATAGGCCTTCATAATATCAACTTTGAATGCACACTTTCTAGTACAAGAATTCCGGTCATACCCACACATAAGCTCTAGGGTCAGCAGGATATTGTCACTTATATGTCTACCAGGAATGAAGGCACACTAATTACTATCAATTAACACATCTAACCCTTCTTTAAGCCTATTAGTCAAAACCTTATTAATACACTTATAAACAACGTTACAACAGTCAATAGGGCGGAAATCAGTCAAAAAGCAAGGAGTATTAAGCTTAGGGATAAGGGAGAGAAGGTTAGTATTTAACTCCCCTAGAAGCTTACCTGAAGTGAAAAATTCCCTAACCGCTCTGCATACATCAGGGCCCACCACATACCAAGCTTTCTTGAAGAACTTAGACGTAAAACCATCCGGACCAGCAGCTTTGTCATCTTTAATGTCAAACATAGCAGTCTTCACCTTTCATCCAAAACCGGTCTAATCATATTCCACGCCATATGAGGATCAAGTCTTTTAGTAAACAAACTGTCACAGTCTTCAATCAGGATAACATTATGAGAAGCACCAAGAAAACTTTCAAAGTACTTCACAAACTGAGAAGCAACTTCTTCCCCTTGAAAAACATTACCCTGCTCATCTTTCACAATCTCAATCCTGCTTTTACTAACTCTGCCCTTCAGAACACGATGGAAATATGCAGAGTTCTAATCTCCTTCTCTAAGCTATTCGATCTTCGTTTTCTGCTTCAATAACCTTTCTTCATCAAGAACAACATCATGATAGGATTTGGAGTAAACCATCTCTTCTTCCCTGAACTGAGTGTTACTAGGATCATCATCAAGACATTGTTGTACTCTGCTAAGTTCATTTCTCAAAACATTAACCTTATCAAAAACATTCCCATTCTGCCTATTTAGTCTCCTCATATATTTCTTCATATTCTTCAGTCTCTTGACTAGAACAAACATTAAAAACCCCTTGACCTCAATATTCCAATTATCTTTGACAGTATGCAGAAATTCCTCTTTCTAAGCAAGAAAATTCATGAATCTAAAGGATTTGGGTTTAGATTTACATTCAACAGGCAAAACCAAAGTAGCAGGGTAATGGTCCGAAGATAAGTATGGAAGGAAGTTAGCGTAACTCCTACCATAAGCAGCAACAAAATTACCATTACCCATAACCCTGTCTAACTTTTTCAATATTCCAACACTAGGATCCTTCTCCTCTGAATCCAAGTATAAAATATTCCATAGCTGGAAATAATATCAATTTCCCACTTCTTCACACACTCATTGAAATCCAAAAGCCCGGGATCTTGTTCAATAAAACTATTAGAGGAGTCTTCGAAATTCAAAGCGACATTAAAGTCCCCAAGAAGGACCCAAGGAGAGCCACCAACGAAACACTTATGATCATAAAGGTTCCTCCATAACACTTTCCTATTCTTCACAAGATTATCAGCATATACATAAGAAACAAACAATCTTCTATTATCATGACTCATGAGCAAAAGACACTTCAAAGTGCATAACCTGATCAGTTTGGGAGATCAAACTAGAATTAACAGTAAAAGGGTCCCAACCAACCACAATCCTACACCCCTTTCTACTATCAACACTATTTGAAACCTGATGTGTTGCTTGTGTGTACAAGTTTTAAATTTATAAGGGTGAGATACCGAATCTAAGAATAACACATACGAGCAAGTGTACTCGTCCGGTATAGATAGATTATGATGGTAAGTCGTGATCGTTCGCAGGGATTTGTGAGTGATTCTAATTATAAGTTGAAAAGTTATTCTCCAACGCAAGTAATAATGATTAAAAGATAATTCAAATGATTAAAAACTACACTTGCTTAGATTAGTTTACTACTCTTTGATAAGCATGATTGTGATAACTCTTCATAACATGTTGGTTGTAGGAATTAGATGGTGATCTAATCTATTGTTCTCACAAGTTAAACCTTCGTCAAGATTTTAGTTTATAATAACAAGCATTATGTTTAACTAATTAATTCAAGATCAACTCAAGTTTCATAAGGTTGGATTAACAATCTTAAACACAAAAATCATCTTTTGTTTTATCAAATAAGCTTAGGAAATGGTCAATACAAAAGGTAACCAATCATAGACAAAAGGTTACAATTGATTGTAAACCACTACTCTTTCAACCTATATGGTGGTCTCCAATCAATCCGATTTGATAGAAAAAAGCATTTTCATTACAATTACACTTTCTTTGTTTAATCAAGAATAATTATGGTGAAAAACAATCATTCACAGACAAATGATTATAACTAGTTAAATAATAACAAATCTTACGACCTAGGAAATTACTATTGACTAGTCAAACTTGATTAACAAATGTCACTATGAAACTTTGGCACAATTGGATCTTAGAATTAACTTGAAATTGAATTAAAACATGTTATCACAATCATAAACTAATCATTATGTAATAAACATCATCTAAGCAAATGCAAAAAGGTACTAGCGACTCATAGCAAACATGAACATAAACTCAGAATCTTGAGCATTAAAACCCATAATTAAAGTCTTACAATGATTGGAAATGGATTACTGATGCATAGGGATTGCCCCAGGCTTTACCTCTCGAGGGATCTCGAGAAGCTTACAACCCCCACCAGGCAGTGTACCTGATCGATGTAGTATAGTATAATGACAAGTACCGGGGGATTGATCGTTCAGCTAGGAATAGTGTCGCTAGGATTAGAAAACCTAAAGACTAGGTCTAGAGATGAGGGATGATTCTTTTTGTATTTTTATATTTTTAGGAAAGCAAGTAAAAATCTCGGATTTTGAAGGATTTGGGCGGAATTAGTTGCTAGTCAACTAACCCAATACTAAGATGCAATCAAAATAAAATACTAGAAATGAAAATATAACTAAATTATACTAAGTTTGTGAGCAATATGTGGGAGAAATGTGTTTACTTAGATTTCACTACTCCCTAGATATCTTTTACACGTTAATTACTTGTTATAGTTGCGTGGATGTCGGATTGTATTCCTTAATACCATTCATGGGGTGGCGTACTTACTTCCCCAATCCTATGAGTGCCTACTTCACTCCTATGTCGAGCCGGCTAAGAAGCTCCTAACATGGGATCATTAGAATTTACTCATGCATTAAATACAACCAATAAAACCTAGTAAACATCGGTTCATGTTTCCTAAGACGTTCAAGCATGTTACACAATGGAGATCTGCCAGTTTTCTTAAGCCTAACATTGAAATCATTCATCCAATACAACCATAAACAAGTAATCAACACATAATTAACATCTAGGTTTCATTAGATCTAAGCAAACACAAGATAAATCTAGCCTAGCATGTTGAAATCAAGACAAGTAAAAGATATAGACAACCAACACATAGACATATTGATTGAATTAAAGAGAAGACTTATCTCAATAGCACATGAAAGGATTCAAGGGTTGAAAACCCTTGAAAATACTGTAAAATACGAGCTACGGTTCACAAAGTTCGGCCCTAGGGTTTCTCCACACAAGTTCCTCTCAATGAATGAAAAATAGAAAACTATATATATAGTTTAGAAGGTGACGGCGTCAAGAACAAATGTCTGACGCCGTCATCTCACCGCCAAATAGTTCCTCGGACTGCCTAGAACTGGGTCTGACGCCGTCATGTGTACACCTTGTGCAGGCCGTCATGATTTTAACTCTTGACGCCCTTCTTGTGACGCCGTCAGGTTTGCACTGGGTCGTCACCACTTTTACTCCTGACGCCGTCAGGGTCTTCCTCTTGACGCCGTCAGGTACTGTTCTCAGCATGGAAAATTAAGTCTTTGGCGTTTTCTTCACTTTTATGCTCCAAAAACGTCTGAATTGCTTCCTTTTCCAGATTTCACTCCCAAAGTACCTAAAATCACAAAAGGAACGATTTAGGGTAATATTTGATCAAATAAATTCAATTCCATGCTTAAATGACCCCCTAAAAGTGGTTCATTTTTCACCTCATCATATACCCTTACACTTGAGATTTGCTTGTCCTCAAGCAAATGCGCTTTTATTCTACTCAAAATACAAGTTAGGGGTCATTTAACACTAATATAAAAGTAATTACAACAAATAATCGTTCCACTAAAGACCAAAGACAAGCACGGAGGTCATACACTAGCACCTCACAAATAGTGTTTAGATACTCACATCTCTCGGGTGTAATAACGTAATATCACAATATGGAAATGGAAAAAATCTCTCACTACCTGTCATAGAAAAATAGATTACCATAGGCTTGGGAAAGGATCAAACCTCCACCACATGGCGTAAGCACCTAGGATAAACTATCAAAGAGGTCTTTTAAAAGGGTTGTAACGTTAGGTGTAGGGATATGGAATACACGGTTTTGTTGGATATAGGCAGTCTTTACTGGTGGCGAGTTAACAATCTTGGTTAATTATATGTACAATATGGCGTTGCTAAGCCAAGATTAGACTCGACTTAAGCTAATAAATGAAAAATAACAAAAACATAAAATAAACATAGAATGAAACGGGATGGTAGTCCGTATGTTTTTTCTCTTTTCTCTTTTTCTATTTTTTTTTTTTTTTTTTTTTTAGCATACACTCTTACCCTACCATCCAAAATAATACATCATAGGGAATGGAAATTCCCCTTACACTTGAATTTTTACATACTTTACAATAAACTAATCTAATGACTCGAATTAAGAAAATCAAAACACTTGGAGTACTTTTTAGATTAACGCACATATGGGGGTAATAATATTATGTTCTTCCCCATTACTCCATAAAATAAGTACTTTACCCAATCGTCCCAATCGTCCCAAAACAATATGTACAAGGATATGACTCGACTTAGCAACCATGTAATCAATTAGATAATTAACTTAGGGTTTAACAAATAACAATAATGCACTAAAGATGAGTGCATACAAGAAAGGCTAAGGCGATTTGGGTGTACATTTAAGTGGGGTGTAACAAATTCTTCCTTTAAGTAAGATGCTTAAAGTTAGAAACGAAAAGATAGGCTCGGAGGGGTGTACTAGGGGTTTCGTGTACTAAAAATGAGTACAACACTAAGGTGTGGGAAAAATTAATTGACTTAACTAGCCAAGTAATATGACTTAAATGGTCAAGTAATTATGATACGGGTTTAACACAAGGGTGATCCTAATGCCTCTTATCATGTAGTAAATCCTACTACACGAATGTAGTCTCACTAGCGGTCTCAGGATGCATCACTAACGCAAGTTCTAGAATCTAAATGCTACCGGTACACTCATAAGCACTAATAGTAAATGCTTTTCCTATCAAATCTAAAGGCGAACCTTACATATTTGGGTGGAAAATTTTTCTGAATGATACGGTTATGTGCTAGTCATACAATCTCCTATCCATGAGACGCTTGCTATGGCTAAAGTTTCACTCCTAAATGTTGTAAAAAAATTTAAATTTGGCGCTAAAATTGCACTAACAAGTATTTCTCATAGTTTTATTACACATCTACTATTAAACAAACAAACTCAAGCGAAAGTGTATCTGTAAGGTATCATCATTTTACCCTCCCCTTACACTTAGGATGAACATTGTCCCCAATGTTCAAGTAAAGAATGTAAAAGTGAAATAAGTAAAAAGAATGAAATCAAATACTCCCCTGATTCACTCGGTATGAATAATAAGGTGGCCAGGTTAAATCTTCCTCCAAGAAAATGAACAATCAAAGCTTCCCTTCCAGAATAATAATCATCTTCTTGTCATACATAACCTGTAAATCCTGAGAAAACAGACAAGGCAACCTCGCATAAAATCGGCGGCAATCTACATATACTAATAAATCCTAGAAAACAAAATAAGATATAATGCTTGTGGAATGATGTTTGCAGATTTCCTGGAGATTATAAAACAAATAATTCAACAAAAACTTTAAGACTCCGTTAGAAAAATAAAACTGGTAAAATTTCCAGATTTTTACATGTGACGCCGTCAAGAGTAAACTCGTGACGCCGTCAGAAGTGACCTGCAGAAATTCTTATGTTAAGTTTCTGGAAAATTTCTGGAAAAACTTGGTCTTACTTCCTAGAGAATCCAGCAAAACTTCATTATGACTCGATACAAGCATTTGACTCTAACAAATACGAATATACATGTTCACTTATTATTGTGGAGAATCATGATCGGTTTGTTTCTTAAAAACATATATGGGGTTTCCCCTTACACTTATCTTTTGCAAAAATACCTTTGGGTGAAGTTAAGACTAGGCCAAACAACAAAGTAAAGTATTTTCACTATTTAGTTTAGAAACATGATCTACCAACAATAAAAATAAAGCATGCATACGGAAGCAAATAACAAACAAACAAAATAAAAATCACACACAATCATGGGTTGCCTCCCAAGAAGCGCTTTTCTTTATTTACGAGTCTTGTAGCTAGATTCAAAGTCATGGGTTACTACGTGACCTCATCGTTGGTTTCACTCTCTAGGTCGTCTTCTAAGCCAGTTTTGTACTCCGGACCTAGTTGCAAGCATTCTTTGTAGAAACCAAGCATCCTATTCATCACATATTCTACTCCTCTACGTCTATCCTCATCATTCCTATAATATGCCGCTTGTTTATGTTCCTTTTCTATATTCGAAAGAAGGCGGTATTGCTCAATCTTGTAGGGCATTTGGTAGGCAATCTCATCATTCTCTTCCTTGAATCTAACTATCCCTAAAGTCGGATCATAACTCATCCTAGTGGTCTCAACAAATGGTTTTCCGAATATTACTTGGCTTAAGCAATCATCTATCACTGGGCGAGCATCATCTACTATCATAAAATCGATCTCATAGGTGAAATTACCTATAATAACATGCAACCCTTTCACTCTTCCTACAAAATTACTTATCAAATTCTTATTGGGCATCATCCTATAATCAAGTTGTTTTTTCATCACCCAATTATAATAGGTCCTAGTCATGATGTTTACAGGAGATCTAGGATCGATATAAGCTTTCCATATATGCATATGCCCGATGTTGCATGGTATGTTGATGTTAGAGGGGTCTCCCATTTTGATAAGGGGTGTGCCAAGGATATATGGTGTCTCGGGACTATCGAATAAATCCTTATGGTATTCCCGTTCTTCCTTGGTGGGCAACTTATCAAAGTGCTTTTCTATAGTCTCTATTTCCTCTAATTCCTCTCCCTTATTAACCTCAACTCCCCTAATTTCATCCCTAGTCTCGGTTTCTACTTCAACTTCATCTTTGTCACTTTCTTCTATATTCTTATCTATTGGCTTAATGGTGATAACATTGAAAAAGTGGACATGTTTGGATGATGAGGGGTCCCTAATTTGGATTCCGTTATTGGCGTCCCTAGTGTCCTTCCTAGGTGTAATTAACGCTTGGTTGTTGAGGGCTTTCAACAAGTTGTCTATCTTGTTGGTCATCTCCGTGTGTTGTTGGTTGAATTCGGTTTCAAACCTAGCTATGCGAGCTTCTTGAGATGCCATGAACTTAGACATCAATCCTTCAAGATTTTTGGTACTACCATAGTTGTTAGAAGGATTGTTGTTGAAAGTACGGTTGGAGGGTGGATCGTTTGGTTGATAACGATTAGGCGGATTGGAAGAATTGGCTTGATTTTGTTTCCACCTAAGGTTTGGGTGATTTTTCCAAGAGGGGTTGTAGGAATCACCGTAACGGTTTCGCTCGGGTTTAAAAGTGTACCACTTATCTCCCGCTTCGTCGGTACGCGAGGATACGTAGTCCGCAAAAGCTGTTCCGGGGAGTTCCACACAATCACGAGTGTCATGGGGACCACTACATAATTCGCATGAAGAAGTGATTTTGTTCACTTGGCTTGAAGGCTTAGGAGCTTCGTAAGATTTCATGAGAAACTTGACTTGGTCCTCAAGTTCCATGATCCTACGGTCGGGAGTGCTAAAGTTGTTCGAAGGCAAAGATATTGCCTTGACCGTTTTGTTCAAGTCACGGGGATCATTCCAACTTTCGTTGTCATAGAGAGCAAGATCTTCTATGAGTTCCCATGATTGTTCCGCACTTAGATCACATAGCTTACCACCGGCCGATTGGTCAATGGCTCGCCTCGTGGAGAGATCGATATGGTCATAAAAAATTTGGACTTGGAGCCAAAGATCTATGCCATGATGAGGGACTTTTTGGAGTAAGTCCTTGTATCGAGTCCATGCTTCGTAAAAGGTTTCACCTTGATGTTGATGGAACATCAAGATGTCATTTCTAAGCTTGGTAGTTCTCCCCGGTGGGAAAAATTGAGCAAGGAAACGAGTGGTGAGATCATCCCATGAGGTGATGGATCCCGCGGGTAAACGCTCAAGCCATTGACTAGCTTGATCACGTAGAGAGAATTGGAATAGGCATAATGGGGTTGTCTCTCTAGTTTCAACATCTAGGTCTATGGAATCTACGATTTTAAGGAAGTCCTTGAGATGTTGATTTGGATCTTCGGAACGAAGTCCATGGAATGCACATCCGCTTTGCACCAACCGGATGGTGTCAGATCGTAAGGGGGTCACATTGGCTCCGGTGAGCTCAATGGTGTTTCGATAGCCTTGGTGGCTAGGTCGGGAATACTCTCCTAAGGTTCGGGGCCTAAGAGGTTCTAGTGGTGGGTTTTGTTGTGGTGGGATGACGGGTTCAAAGATGTTCCCATCGTCCATGATGTCGGGTGGTGAAGAGTTACGAACAAAAACACGAAGAAATAAGATAGACTAAAGAGAACCTAAAAATAAAAATAAAATCTTACTAGAAAGGAATCTAGCAAGTAGACCTAATAAAAAGAGATTCTAACCTAGACAATAACTATTCCCCGGTAGCGGCGCCAAAAACTTGATGCGTAAGGATTGCACAGGCTTTACCTCTCGAGGGATCTCGAGAAGCTTCCAACCCCCACCAGGCAGTGTACATGATCAATGTAGTATAGTATAATGACAAGTACCGGGGGATTGATCGTTCAGCTAGGAATAGTGTCACTAGGATTAGAAAACCTAAAGACTAGGTCTAGAGATGAGGGATGATTCTTTTTGTATTTTTATATTTTTAGAAAAGCAAGTAAAAATCTCGGGTTTTGAAGTATTTGGGCGGAATTAGTTGCTAGTCAACTAACCCAATACTAAGATGCAATCAAAATAAAATACTAGAAATGAAAATAAAACTAAATTATACTAAGGTTGTGAGCAATATGTGGGAGAAATGTGTTTACTTAGATTTCACTACTCCCTAGATATCTTTTACACGTTAATTACTTGTTATAGTTGCGTGGATGACGGATTGTATTCCTTAATACCATTCATGGGGTGGCATACTTACGTCCCCAATCCTATGAGTGCCTACTTCACTCCTATGTCGAGCCGGCTAAGAAGCTCCTAACATGGGATCATTAGAATTTACTCATGCATTAAATACAACCAATAAAACCTAGTACACATCGGTTCATGTTTCCTAAGACGTTCAAGCATGTTACACAATGGAGATCTGCCAGTTTTCTTAATCCTAACATTGAAATCATTCATCCAATACAACCATAAACAAGTAATCAACACATAATTAACATCTAGGTTTCATTAGATCTAAGCAAACACAAGATAAATCTAGCCTAGCATGTTGAAATCAAGACAAGTAAAAGATATAGACAACCAACACATAGACATATTGATTGAATTAAAGAGAAGACTTATCTCAATAGCACATGAAAGGATTCAAGGGTTGAAAACCCTTGAAAATACTGTAAAATACGAGCTAGGGTTCACAAAGTTCGGCCCTAGGGTTTCTCCACACAAGTTCCTCTCAATGAATGAAAAATAGAAAACTATATATAGAGTTTAGAAGGTGACGGTGTCAAGAACAAATGTCTGACGCCGTCATCTCGCCGCCAAATAGTTCCTCGGACTGCCTAGATCTGGGTCTGACGCCGTCATGTGTACACCTTGTGCAGGCCGTCATGATTTTAACTCTTGACGCCCTTCTTGTGATGCCGTCAGGTTTGCACTGGGTCGTCACCACTTTTACTCCTGACGCCGTCAGGGTCTTCCTCTTGACGCCGTCAGGTGCTGTTCTCAGCATGGAAAATTAAGTCTTTGGCGTTTTCTTCACTTTTATGCTCCAAAAATGTCCGAATTGCTTCCTTTTCCAGATTTCACTCCCAAAGTACCTAAAATCACAAAAGGAACGATTTAGGGTAATATTTGATCAAATAAATTTAATTCTGGGCTTAAATGACCTCCTAAAAGTGGTTCATTTTTCGCCTCATCAATTACAAATGTTAAGGTAATGTTACCCTAAGTGTTGGTGTTGATTTCTTGAGAGTTTGACTTCCAAATGTTTACTTCTTGGAACTCCAAAGTTTCCTGGACTTCTGATTGGCTCCAAACGGTCAACCTAAAGTGACCACGTATATGGTCAACAAGGTCAAACAGCCTAGAGTCAATGCTCCGCGGAATATAGTGTTTCCCCGGGTCGTTATGTCCCGACGAGGTGTGAATGGTTATAAAACAGTTTCGTAATCGGGTGAATCTGGATGGAAAAGGGGTTTGTGAATGGGTTAACTAAGGAATCTACAAGAGAATAGCTTAAATAAGCTATATGAATAAGACGAGAAAGTTAGAAAAACCAGAAACGATTTAAACCTAAAAACGCGTACGTTACGTTTAAATAAAACGTAAACGTACAAAATAAAAAGTGAAAAGTGAAATCTGGAAACACCCAGGGGGTGAAAATGACACTTTTACAAACTTAAAATAAAAAGAAAATTTAAAATGAAAATAAAGTTATTAACTTGATTATTTTAATATTTAAACACTAATTAATTAATTAAAACTATTTTAAATCTAATTTAAAATAAACAAAAAATAATAAAGGCTACAAAATAAATTAAAAATTTACAAAAATATTTTCTAAATCTTAAAAAGAACTTGAAGAAAGTATAAAAAATAAAAATAAATATTTTTGTCTTTTTATGAGTTTTCTATTAATTAAAAACTATTTATATTAATTAAACTAATTAAACTAATTTAAATTACAAATACTACTAAATTAACTTAGAAAATTATGGAAAAAATCCTAAAATTATTTTATAACATTTAAAAGCTAGGAAAAATATAGAAACTAGGTACTACTTTATAAAAATTAATTATGCTATTTAAAACTTAAATATTACTTAATTACTAATAAAACTAATATTAAATCTAATAAATACCAAATGATAAAATAAAAATCTGAACAATTTACTAAAATTACTTTACTATAAAAGGTAATTAATAAAAATATAAAAATGCCAAGTGCTTAACAAAAATTTAAAAATGAAAATTAAAATTAAATTACATTAAATAGAAACTATCACTTAATTTTAAATTGTTTTTTCTTGATTTTTATTTTACAAACCTATTTTACATCTGAAAACAGCAAACTTTTGTAAAAACAAACTTAATGGAACTCAAAAATAAGCACAACAAGCGCTTATTGGGTCAACAGTTGACTTTTGTTGACCAACAAGCAAAATAAGCTAAAACTAGCTTAAGTGAGGCCCACTCTTGGTAATTCTGGTTTAAACTAGTATAATGAACAAGTTTGATCTAGAAAAAGCACAAAGGGAACCCAGAATAAGCAAATAAGCTTGAATAAGCACTTTGAAACTTAAGTGGGGACTGAAAATGGGGACAGACTTCAGGGGTATCTAGGGGGCACACCAGGTTGATTGGGGGCACAAGCATGGGTGCTATGGACAGCCACCCACCTAGGGAATTGAAGGAACCAACAAGTTAACCATGGGGCTCACTAGGGAAGGCAGCAGTCACCACCAAAGTTGGTGGTGTGGGCTGAGATCTGTGGTGCAGGGGAGGTCAGTCCCCCTGCAACCCACTTTGATGGTTTGCAAAAGCTACAAATAAATTCCCAAAAATAAGAAAATTATGTGATTCTCAAGTTGAGCTGATACACAACAAATTTAAACAAGTTTCAAGCCCAAATTCAACTCACACAAATCATGAAAATTACTACAATATTTGGAAAAATCTGAGAAAACAACTTTGACTTTTTAGTGAAAACTAACAAGGTTGACTTATATGAACTTTGGATCAAACCTACTAATTGATTATGATGTTATGAACTAATATGGAACTAAATTTGGTAATTATTATCACTAATGAACCAAATTCCAAGGTTTGGGATGCCAAATCCCTCACAGTTAACTGTGAGGGCACTTGGAGTGGGTTTTTGACTTTTGAGTGAACAAGGACTGAGTCTTAAGACCTAAATAACCTAATGAGACCTAATACATGTTAACTAAACTAAGAATAACAACTGAACTAACCAAATTACCACAGAAACTGACAAAGCCAAACACCACTTTAAAAACTGAAAATGAAATTTTGTAAATCAAGAACACTGATAAAGACTAAGCTACTGATTCAGATAATTAAGGTAAGCAAACAAACACTTAATTAAACTAATGAACAACAGAAATAACAACAACAAGCATTAATTAAAGATTATGCCAAAATGGGTGAAAAATGCTTACAAATTGGAGTCAACTGAGAACCATGGAACAAGTACTGAGAACATAACCTACAGCCTCCCAAAAGGCTCTAAACCATGAACATCCAAAACTTTCCATGCTCCTTCTTCCTAGTACCCTTCAAACTGATTTTTTGAATATTTTCTATTTTTTATGAATTTTCTGATTTTAAGTAAACATTAACTTGGGTCCACTAAATGATAACAAAAGCTTCACAAAGCTTATAATGACTGAATTGAGACTAAAGAACAATGAAACAGTAACAAATAACAATATTCAAGCAAAAATGTCAAATTTGCTTGAAATTGCTAATTATAAATTAAGACTGAGAATAGAAACTGAGTAACTTGAAATGTAACTTCCATTAACATTAGAAACGTGGTACAACATGAATGTAAGACTGAATTTAAAGTTTTGACATGAAAATTAAATGAGTACACTACGAAATGGTCTAAAAGCATGACAACCCTAATCTTCTCTTTCTCATCATCTTTATAGAAATCTTTTGAGGTCCCTGTAGCCTACCAAGACTTTCCCACTTCTTGTAGACCCTTGGATGCTTCCAATTCAATCTCCACCATTCAAACTATTTTTCGCGCCTTTTCTCTATATATAACAAATGGGGCAGTTATAGTGGGTGTAGGTGAGGCAATTAATGAGGGGAAGGTGGTGGTAGATATGGAGAAGTAATTGAAGGTGGGGGGAGCATGTGGGGGAGACAAACTTGCCCTGGTTATGGGGGATTTGGTTGGGAGGATGAACAGTGGACGAGGGGTTGAGGGTGTTGACTGGTCAAAAGACGGGGGAAGTATTAGTTTGGAGTTGGGCTTGGTGGTGGGCTGAGGGTGTTCATGGACCAGGGAATGGTTTTGGTTTGGATTTGCTATTTGGTTTTGGGTTATAATAGTTTTAAGGGTCCGTTTGTTTTATTACCAAAGAAACCACAAGGACCAATTTTGTAATTTACCCAAAAGTTGAGGACTGAACATGGCATTATTCAAAAGTATTACAAGGACCATTATTGCCATGTTTAGATAACCCAAGGACCAAAATTTGATATTTTCCAAAATATAAATTTCCAGGGACCTATATTGCAAATTTCCAAACTCTGAGGACCAAAAGTGTAAATTTTCCAAAACTTTTACCCAAGTGTTATTTTTGATAACTTTTTATTTCAAAAGGTTGACTTTTCTTGTAAAATAAATGCTCAGGGACTAGTTTTGTCAATTTTTGAAAGTTGAGGGACTGAAACTGCCAATTTTGCAAACTTTGTAAGTTTTTCAACTGTTTTTACTCGTTTTGCATCTAAAACATATAAAACACAATTTTGAAATATTTTCAGTATTTTGATGCATTACTGAGTGTTTTTGTATGTTTTGCAGTTCAGACTAGACCAAAAATGATGAGTGTTTGAGCACTCATCAATCCCCCACACTAAACTATTGCTAGTCCCTAGCAATACTGTTTTGAAAACTTGATGGATTTTAAACTCTTTACCAAAAGCCATCACTTCTGGAGTAGCCAGGTGTAAGAACTGTGGCACACCTGATAACCGTGTGATTTTGAGCAAACCACCAGCTGTCAACGGATTTGATTTGTCTTTACCAGAAGCCGTTTGCTTCTGGACTAGCCAGCTCTTGATGGAATAGTCAACATCTTGGTGAGCTGATTACCAATTATGGATTTTCCACGGCCTTTACCACAAGCCATAATCTTGCGGGCTAGCCAACTCATTTGTTTTTGGGGAGTTGAGGAACCATACAATTTTGGGCAAATTGCAAGCCATAAACGGATTTGAGATGTCTTTACCAAGAGCCGTTTGCTCCTGGACTAGCCAATCCCTTTTGTCGCTTAGACAAGGCGGACTAATTACCACAAAAATTTTGAAGCACCAGTGAAAATTTTTTAAAATTTTTGAAATTTTGGCTAAAACGGGGGTATTATATGGTAAAATGTGATAAAATTCGCTAGAATAGCGAATACCCCCCACACTTAGCATGAATATTGTCCTCAATATTCAAAATCCCGGCTATTATGCCGACATTTTGAACGTAAAAGGCAACATTGCAAGCTAAGCGTGGAAAACACCATTTTGTTTTTCACTTTTGTAATCATAGCATGGGGGACTCCCCCACACTTAGGGTGAATACCTTATAAGCATGCTCTGTTTTTGTTTACCGAGTCGCTAGCTTGACTCGACCCCGAATTCATTTGTCCTTGGGGAAGCATGATGTGGAAAAGACAATCTCACTCGGACTTTCATTCAAGATGTTTAGACAAACATTTGAAGCACGTGAAAGTTCCATACCGATGAGATAAGTATCCGGCTCAAGATAAGGATTCATGAAAATGCCGGGATCAAATATAGTGTCCTCACTCCCAAAGGAGTGAAGAAGGGAAGAAGTCACCTTATAGGTGAAGAAAAGGAAGAAAATCATGATAAAAAGCATGATTTGATCTTCTTCCTCGAGAGCAGGCTCCGTAGCCTGAGTTTGGATTTCAAAGGGTAAGCTCGTAAACAACCCGGGAGGGTGGGTGGGAATTTGCAAATTCTCAAGATTGAGAGAATCTCCCCCCGGGCTATCAAACTCCGTAGGAGTCATGATATGATGAGTGAGTTCACCGGAGAACTCCTCATGAAGAGAATTATTCACAAGATGTGAATTTGTGAACTCATGTTCCATTGTGGATTCATCACAATCCTCGTCAAAGATTGGATTGTTAGAAATCAAAGTGAATTCAGATTCGAATTCAAATAGAGGATTGGTGAGAGTCGTATCGAATGTTTCGGGAACAAAGAGATTAACATTCTCAATTGGACCGCTGGGATCAGAAGTGAGTGACGGATCATGATATAGGAGACTTTCAATTTCTCCCAGATCGGCTTGGAAATCGAGGAGACCATCATCACTTTCAAATGAAAGTGGATTGATGTGAGTAAGTTCATCAGCGAACTCCTCAAGAAGATGATCAGCATCAGTTTGTGGAACTGATGCCTCAACATACTCGATGTCTCCATAAGATATACAATCATCGCTAAAATCTGAGAAAGTCTCAAATTGATCTTTAGGACACTCAATAAGGGAAGGAATATCACACATATCATCCAAAGTTCCCTGTGACTCTCTCGGGATTGGGACCAAAATTTGATTGGCTCCAAACGGTCAACCTAAAGTGACCACGTATATGGTCAACAAGGTCAAACAGCCTAGAGTCAATGCTCCGCGGAATATAGTGTTTCCCCGGGTCGTTATGTCCCGACGAGGTGTGAATGGTTATAAAACGGTTTCGTAATCGGCTGAATCTGGATGGAAAAGGGGTTTGTAAATGGGTTAACTAAGGAATCTACAAGAGAATAGCTTAAATAAGCTATATGAATAAGACGAGAAAGTTAGAAAAACCAGAAACGATTTAAACCTAAAAGCGCGTACGTTACGTTTAAATAAAACGTAAACGTACAAAATAAAAAGTGAAAAGTGAAATCTGGAAACACCCAGGGGGTGAAAATGACACTTTTACAAACTTAAAATAAAAAGAAAATTTAAAATGAAAATAAAATTATTAACTTGATTATTTTAATATTTAAACACTAATTAATTAATTAAAACTATTTTAAATCTAATTTAAAATAAACAAAAAATAATAAAGGCTACAAAATAAATTAAAAATTTACAAAAATATTTTCTAAATCTTAAAAAGAACTTGAAGAAAGTATAAAAAATAAAAATAAATATTTTTGTCTTTTTATGAGTTTTCTATTAATTAAAAACTATTTATATTAATTAAACTAATTTAAATTACAAATACTACTAAATTAACTTAGAAAATTATGGAAAAACTCCTAAAATTATTTTATAACATTTAAAAGCTAGGAAAAATATAGAAACTAGGTACTACTTTATAAAAATTAATTATGCTATTTAAAACTTAAATATTACTTAATTACTAATAAAACTAATATTAAATCTAATAAATACCAAATGATAAAATAAAAATCTCAAAAATTTACTAAAATTACTTTACTATAAAAGGTAATTAATAAAAATATAAAAATGCCAAGTGCTTAACAAAAATTTAAAAATGAAAATTAAAATTAAATTACATTAAATAGAAACTATCACTTAATTTTAAATTGTTTTTTCTTGAATTTTCTTTTACAAACCTATTTTACATCTGAAAAACAGCAAACTTTTGTAAAAACAAACTTAATGGAACTCAAAAATAAGCACAACAAGCGCTTATTGGGTTAACAGTTGACTTTTGTTGACCAACAAGCAAAATAAGCTAAAACTAGCTTAAGTGGGGCCCACTCTTGGTAATTCTGGTTTAAACTAGTATAATGAACAAGGTTGATCTAGAAAAAGCACAAAGGGAACCCAGAATAAGCAAATAAGCTTGAATAAGCACTTTGAAACTTAAGTGGGGACAGAAAATAGGGACAGACTTCAGGGGTACCTAGGGGGCACACCAAGTTGATTGGGGGCACAAGCATGGGTGGTATGGACAGCCACCCGCCTAGGGAATTGAAGGAACCAACAAGTTAACCATGGGGCTCACTAGGGAAGGCAGCAGCTACCACCAAAGTTGGTGGTGTGGGCTGAGATCTGTGGTGCAGGGGAGGTCAGTCCCCCTGCAACCCACTTTGATGGTTTGCAAAAGCTACAAATAAATTCCCAAAAATAAGAAAATTATGTGATTCTCAAGTTGAGCTGATACACAACAAATTTAAACAAGTTTCAAGCCCAAATTCAACTCACACAAATCATGAAAACTACTACAATATTTGGAAAAATCTGAGAGAACAACTTTGAATTTTTAGTGAAAACTAACAAGGTTGACTTATATGAACTTTGGATCAAACCTATTAATTGATTATGATGTTATGAACTAATATGGAACTAAATTTGGTAATTATTATCACTAATGAACCAAATTCCAAGGTTTGGGATGCCAAAGCCCTCACAGTGAGGGCACTTGGAGTGGGTTTTTGACTTTTGAGTGAACAAGGATTGAGTCTTAAGACCTAAATAACCTAATGAGACCTAATACATGTTAACTAAACTAAGAATAACAACTGAACTAACCAAATTACCACAGAAACTGACAAAGCCAAACACCACTTTAAAAACTGAAAATGAAATTTTGTAAATCAAGAACACTGATAAAGACTAAGCTACTGATTCAGATAATTAAGGTAAGCAAACAAACACTTAATTAAACTAATGAACAACAGAAATAACAACAACAAGCATTAATTAAAGATTATGCCAAAATGGGTGAAAAATGCTTACAAATTGGAGTCAACTGAGAACCATGGAACAAGTACTGAGAACATAACCTACAGCCTCCCAAAAGGCTCTAAACCATGAACATCCAAAACTTTCCATGCTCCTTCTTCCTAGTACCCTTCAAACTGATTTTTTGAATATTTTCTATTTTTTATGAATTTTCTGATTTTAAGTAAACATTAACTTGGGTCCATTAAATGATAACAAAAGCTTCACAAAGCTTATAATGACTGAATTGAGACTAAAGAACAATGAAACAGTAACAAATAACAATATTCAAGCAAAAATGTCAAATTTGCTTGAAATTGCTAATTATAAATTAAGACTGAGAATAGAAACTGAGTAACTTGAAATGTAACTTCCATTAACATTAGAAACGTGGTACAACATGAATGTAAGACTGAATTTAAAGTTTTGACATGAAAATTAAATGAGTACACTACGAAATGGTCTAAAAGCATGACAACCCTAATCTTCTCTTTCTCATCATCTTTATAGAAATCTTTTGAGGTCCCTGTAGCCTACCAAGACTTTCCCACTTCTTGTAGACCCTTGGATGCTTCCAATTCAATCTCCACCATTCAAACTATTTTTCGCGCCTTTTCTCTATATATAACAAATGGGGCAGTTATAGTGGGTGTAGGTGAGGCAATTAATGAGGGGAAGGTGGTGGTAGATATGGAGAAGTAATTGAAGGTGGGGGGAGCATGTGGGGGAGACAAACTTGCCCTGGTTATGGGGGATTTGGTTGGGAGGATGAACAGTGGACGAGGGGTTGAGGGTGTTGACTGGTCAAAAGACGGGGGAAGTATTAGTTTGGAGTTGGGCTTGGTGGTGGGCTGAGGGTGTTCATGGACCAGGGAATGGTTTTGGTTTGGATTTGTTATTTGGTTTTGGGTTATAATAGTTTTAAGGGTCCGTTTGTTTTATTACCAAAGAAACCACAAGGACCAATTTTGTAATTTACCCAAAAGTTGAGGACTGAACATGGCATTATTCAAAAGTATTACAAGGACCATTATTGCCATGTTTAGATAACCCAAGGACCAAAATTTGATATTTTCCAAAATATAAATTTCCAGGGACCTATTTAGCAAATTTCCAAACTCTGAGGACCAAAAGTGTAAATTTTCCAAAACTTTTACCCAAGTGTTATTTTTGATAACTTTTTATTTTAAAAGGACTTGGGTTGACTTTTCTTGTAAAATAAATGCTCAGGGACTAGTTTTGTCAAATTTTGAAAGTTGAGGGACTGAAACTGCCAATTTTGCAAACTTTGTACGTTTTTCAACTGTTTCTACTCGTTTTGCATCTAAAACATATAAAACACAATTTTGAAATATTTTCAGTATTTTGATGCATTACTGAGTGTTTTTGTATGTTTTGCAGTTCAGACTAGACCAAAAATGATGAGTGTTTGAGCACTCATCAACTTCTAAAGACGAATTTGAGAGCTTGAGAGTGGAAGAGAACTGTTTGGTGATTTCTTAGTAGATATATGATGAATTGGTATTTTTTGTGTGTCTTACCAATGATTGCAAGAGCTCTATTTTTACTACTCCTCAAGCCTAGGATCTTAAATGCAGCAACTTGGCCTCCAAGGAGTTTAGAAGGACCTAGAATGCCAGAAAGAAAAGCCTAGAATCGAGCAACAAGAAGTCTTGAATATTTTACCGAGACGTCCATCTGAATCGGATGCGGGTTGCATCCGCTCGGATAGACCTGACCATTTATACCAATCGATCGGTTGGTTGTTGATCTGATTGGTTGGCTGTCTGCTGTAGTGAACTTTATTGTTTTGTGGTTTTTGGCTTGAATCTTCCTCTCAACTCAATGGTTCTTTGTCCAAACTTGATTATTTCTTTGTCTAGTAACTTGGAATGATGAACACTTGGATTCTTATTCATTGGAATGCCTTAACGGAATGGGTCTTGATGTGAGAATCTTCGTACCATAGAAATTCAATGCATCTCTTCATCTTTTCTTCACTTTTTCCTGTACTTAGTTACATACACTTTGCAAATATACTTTGATACGATTAAGCGACAAAAGTATATAAAAGTAACCAAATAACATGCATAAAAGTACAAATAACGCTACTAAAAACATGCACAATTTGAGCATTTTCAAATTCCCCCACACTTAAACTTTACTTGCCCTCAAGCAATTCTAGAAGTAAAAATAATTGTCCACATGGCATGATAACGATGTTTAAGAAAAATGTGATGCAAATCTTCCAAGTACGAATACAAGTTAGATCCATCATTTTAAGCTTTTATAAGTGAAGCATTGAGATGTTTGACAATACCCAAATGATTTTCTTGCTAGATGAACATTTCTAATCACCTCACGAAAAGGAATGAAATATAATTCACTCAAAACACTCATTTTTGGTGGAGTATAAGAGAAATCACACTCATTGCTCAGTCATGATCTCAATATTACCATACGCTTGTACAAGAAACATAACTACACCAAATGGCGTGAGCACCAAGTAAATACATCAAATAGGTCTTTTATTCGGGTTTGAGGTTTTATGGGATAATTAGACTTTCGTGCAAATACCTCATGCAAACATAATAGATCGATGGCACGAATTCTTGCATCACCAAATACCGGATGGTCATCAAGGATGAACCCTGATTTGCTGGTGCGTTATCTAGTTCCTCACGAACTCGGATGGTCACTATATGTCATAACACTTAATACTTATACTAAGTCAAAAGGAAAGGATTAGGCATGGGATAAGTTTAGGAAGGTTATGATAAAGAATATACAATCATTAGCCAAAGTCTACAATTCAATATGTTGCTAGCTATCCTTGAGAAAACTCCCTTCTTGATCAAACAATACATTATTCCATAGCTCATTGGCTATCCTTGTCACCTTATAGTTGCGATGGCTTTTTTTTTTTTTAACATAAACTTAAACTCACTCTTACATTGATGACTTTATAAGGAGTTTGTAACTTTCTTTGTACTTCATGATCTCCATATAACTTCAATCTTTCCATATCACTAGCAACCAATCAAGACTTGACTAAGGATAAGGCTAGGCTAAAAAGGTGTAAAATATTTTTATATTTTTCTGGATGTTTTATCAAAAGAAAAGATTGGCTCAGAAGGTGTAACTAAGGGCATCTAGCGTCACGGATAAACGCTAACAAAAAGGGAACAATACGGAAGGCTATTTGGGTTAAATCCTAAGGTTGCCTCTTATCACGCATATAAACTTATACCACACAAGAAATGTGATCTCACAATGGTCTCGAAATGATTTACAAGTACAAGTTATAGAATAAATAAGATCACTGGCACACTCATAGCAAAAAGAATTAAGCATAAAAGATGTATGCTAATTATAGAATAGGCTTAAATCCTCACAATTTGGTGGTAATGGCTATCAAATGTGCTAGCAAATGTTATCGATCCCAGAATGGATTGCAATATTAATCGGGACACATCTCAAATTTTCAAAAATTACTGATTTTACCAAGTGGATAGATCTAGTTATTCTAATATATTATCCTGAAAATGACAAATAACTAGATAAATTGGGCAATCAAAATTTAAAATTAAGCATGAAATTTACCATTCAATCTTATTTTCCTATTCACCCCCCCCCCCCCCCACACACACTTAAGTTAAGCATTGTCCTCAATGTGATAAACGAACTTCAAAGTATGAAAATAGTGAAATAAGAAAATGAACCATATTTTTCATGTTCATGATTGTTCTTTGATTCAGGCATCCAATCTTATTTTGAAAACACTACCTGCAGTAATCATAAAACAAAACAAAACAAACAAACAAAAATATGTTTTATTAAAATTAGTGAGACACCCCCACACTTAAGTTTGACCAAGTAGTGAAACTTTGGGGTGTAGTCACTGAAAATAAAATAAGAATATAAAATAACACACACACGGGTTGCCTCTCGAGAAGCGCTTGTTTTATTACCGAGTCATCAGCCTGACTAAAACTTCACATCGCCTACGTTGGTGCATCCTTTGAATTCTTCTTCTTAGAATTCCTTAGAACATACACCACATTTCCTACCACAATCCCTTCTCCGGTTTCATCTATATCTTCTAGTGTAACTTTTTCCCAAGCTCTAGGCAGAGCATCATAGATAAAACCAGTTTCATGTACCCAAGGCATAATTTATTTATAATCATTTGGAAAGGGTGTCATGAATGTGATAGCTTCATATTCGGATTCAGGTGGAATTTCTTCAATAGAAATCTCATTTATTTGCTCCTTATCATAGTATAATTTGACTCGGTGACCATTGACAATGAAACTCCCACCTTGTTTGTCATAAATTTCAACATATCCGGATGGATATCCATGTTTCACTATATATGGTCCGAACCATTTCGGTTTTAGCTTAGGAGCTTTAAACTTGTATTTCATGTTGAAAAGCAGAACCTTATCTCCAGATTTGAATTCTTTTCTGGTTCGAAGCTTTTTATCATGATAAGCTTTGGTTCTTGCTTTATATAGCTTGGAATTTTCATAGGCTTGAAGCCTTAATTCATCTAGTTCATGCAATTGCAAGAATCTCTTTTCTCCAGCTATTTTGAGATCAGGATTACAGCTTCTTATTGCCCAGTAAGCACGATGTTCAATTTTAAACGGTAATGGCATGTCTTCCCATACAAAAGTCTGTACGGTGTTGTTCCTATTGGAGTTTTGTAAGCCGTGCAAAATGCCCATAGAGCATCATCAAGTTTTCTCGACCAAACGGAAGGGTTGTCCTTGACCGTTTTTTCGAGTATACTTTTCAAGGCTCTATTTGTATTTTCGACTTGGCCACTGGTTTGTGGATGCTATGCTGTAGCAAAACGATGGTGAACACCATAACGTTTCATTATTTCCTCTATCACTAATTAAAGCTTTAGGGATTCCATAACGAGCAACAAGCTTTTTGAGAAAATTAACAACAACTCGTGCATCATTTGTGGGAAGAGCTTCAGCTTCAGCCCATTTTGAAACATAGTCGACAGCAACTAGAATATATTCGTATTTGTGCGATTTAGGAAACGGTCCCATAAAATCGATTCCCCAAATATCGAATATTTCGCAGACTTGAATGCTCTTTTGAGGCATTTCATCTCTACGAGAAAGATTTTCGGATCTTTGGCAAGCATCGCAGTTTTGAACAAGAGTATGAGCTTCTTTGAAAATTGTCGGCCAATAGAATCCAGCATCAAAAACTTTTTTAGCTATGGTGGAAGGACCATAGTGTTCCCCAGTCGGACCGTGATGGCATTCATCAAGAATTCTCCTAGTTTCGGAACCATAAACACATCTCCTGATCATCCCATCGGGACACATCTTGAAAAGATAAGGTTCTTCCCAATAGTAGTGTTTAAGTTCAGAAAAGAATTTGCTTCTTTGGGCGTGAGTTAACCCTTTCTTGAGAAAATTTCCAACGAGATAGTATGCGAAATCTGCAAACCACGGTATTTCTTTTTCATTGCCCGTGTCTACAGTCATGAGAGTTTCCTCAGGAAAATAATCATTGATTTCATCTTCCTTTAACTCTTCTAAATTTGGATTTTTAAGACGAGACAAATGATCAGCAGCAAGATTTTCTACTCCTTTCTTATCTTTGATTTCGATATCGAATTCTTGGAGTTGTAAAATCCATCGGATAAGATGCGGTTTTGCATCTTGTTTTGTGAACAGGTATTTCAACGCTGAATGATCATTAAACCCAATTGTTTTTGAAAGCACGAGATAAGATCTGAATTTATCGAAAGCAAAAACAACGGCTAACAATTCTTTCTCCGTAACCGTGTAATTCTGTTGAGCATTATTAAGTGTTTTGCTGGTAAATTATATAGGACGAAAATGTTTTACTTCTCGTTGTCCTAACACAGCCCCTACAGAAAAGTCACTTGCATCGCACATGAGCTCGAATGGTAGTGACCAATTTAGTGAAACCATAATGGGTGCACTAGTCAATTGACTTTTCAATGTTTCGAACGCTTTAATGCAATCCACATTAAAATAAAAAACATAATCTTTTTTAAGAAGTTTTGTCATAGGACGTGATATTTTTGAAAAATCTTTGATAAAACGGCGGTAAAAACCGGCATGTCCTAAAAAACTTCTAACGGCTTTAACGTTAGTAGGAGGTGGTAATTTGGTGATAACATCGATTTTGGCTTTATCGACCTCCATCCCAGAACTAGAAATTTTGTGCCTAAGCACAATTCCTTCAGTTACCATAAAATGGCATTTTTCCCAATTAAGAACAAGATGTGCAGCTTCACATCTTTCCAGCATTTTATCGAGATTAGAAATACAAGCTTCAAATAAGTCTCCAAATACTGAAGAGTCATCCATGAAAACTTCCATACACGTTTCAAGCATGTCTTGAAATATAGCAATCATACACCTTTGAAAAGTTGCAGGTGCATTACAAAGACCAAAAGGCATACGCCGATAAGCGTAAGTTCCAAATGGACATGTGAATGTGGTCTTTTCTTGATCAGCAGGATTAATGGGAATTTGGAAATATCCTGAGAAACCATCAAGAAAACAAAAATACTTGTTCCCTGCTAACCTCTCAAGCATTTAATCCATAAAAGGGAGAGGAAAATGATCTTTTCTAGTGGCTTTGTTTAATTTCCTATAATCAATGCACACTCGCCAACCAGTGACGGTTCTAGTAGGAACTAGTTCATTCCGTTCGTTGGTCACAACAGTCATTCCTCTTTTTTTGGGAACACAGTGAACATGACTCACCTAAGGACTATCTTCTATGGGGTAAATAATACCGGCATCAAGAAGTTTGATGATTTCTTTCTTTACAACTTCTTTCATGTTAGGATTGAGTCGTCGTTGTCTTTCAACAACAGGTTTAGCTCCTTCTTCGAAATTGATTTTGTGTTTGTAGAAATCAGGACTAATTCCTGGAATATAAAAAGTTTTCCACGCAAATGCGCGTTTATGCTTCTTAAGAACATAAATGAGACTCTCTTTCTCATTCTCTTTGAGTAACGAAGATATGACTACTGGAAGTAAAGAATTATCCTCCAAATAAGCATACTCAAGGTTTTTGGGAAGGGGTTTAAGTTCAAGGTTGGTTGGTGGTTCTTGAAGAGATGTTTTGATCCTCATTTGATCATTGAATATTATTTCCTCAAAATTCTCTTCAATTATTTCTTCTTCTTCTACTACTTCTTTGAATTTTACTTCCATAAATTCAGCGAATTCTTTATCAAAATCCATTTCATTAATTTTCTCGGAAGTAGTCATGAATGGATCTGAATCGTCAAGTAATGCATCCAATTCTTCATCAGTGACCTCATCAATAACATCAACTTTAAAACAAGTGTCATCACTGGAATGTGGGTATTGCATTGCTTTATCGATTAAAAAGGTAATTCTATCTTCTCCAACTCCAAGATTGAGTTCTTTACCTTTGACTTCAATGATGGCATCAGTGGTGTTTAGGAAAGGTCTTCCTAGAATGAGAGGTACTCTACTATCTTCCTCCATTTCTAAAATCACAAAATCCACAAGAAAAACAAATTTACCAACTTGGACAAGCATGTTTTTAGCAACCCCAATAGGATATTGGTATGAATCATTGGCTAATCGAATACTCATCTTTGTAGGTTTCAAAGTATTGATGGAGAGTTTAGAATATAACGAATAGAGCATCAAATGGATACTTGCACCGAGATCGGCTAAAGCATCGCATGTGATTGATGAGGCGAAAAATGATCCATTTTTAGGGGGTCATTTAAGCCCGAATCTGAATTTATTTGATCAAATATTGCCCTAAATCGTTCCTTTTGTGATTTTAGGTACTTTGGGAGTGAAATCTGGAAAAGGAAGCAATTCGGACGTTTTTGGAGCATAAAATTGAAGAAAACGCCAAAGTCTTAATTTTCCATGCTGGGAACAGTGCATGACGGCGTCAAGAGTAGTTTTCTGACGGCGTCAAGAGTAAAATTCCATGATGACCCAGAAGAGTTTTGACGGCGTCATGAAGGTAGGGCGTCAAGAGTAAAAGTCATGACGGCCTGGAAATGTTTTGTACTTGACGGCGTCAAATGTAGATCTAGGCAGTCCGAGGATTGTTTTGGCGGCGAGGTGACAGCGTCACCTAATTGGTCTTGACGCCGTCAGACCCCTTTTTCTATATATAGTTTTCTAATTTTTCACATTTAAAGAGAGAAGTTTTGGGAGAAACCTTAAGTACGATTTTGGTGTAACTTTACAGGTTTTTCAAGGGTTCCAACCCCTTGATACCTTGCATGATTAATCAAGATAAGTGTTCTTCTAATTCAATCAATATGTCTATGTGTTGGTTGTCTATACCTTGTTCTTGTCTTAATTCCATCATGCTAGGCTAGATCTATCTTGTGTTTGCTTAGATCTAATGAAACCTAGATATTGATTATGTGTTGATTACTTGTTTATTCTTGTCTTGGATGAATGATTTATATGTTAGGCTTAAGAAAACTGGCAGATCTCCAATTGGTAACATGCTTGAACGTCTTAAGAAACATGAACCAACGCGCACTAGGTCTTTATTGGTTGTATTTAATGCATGAGCCACTGTTTACAATCCCTATAGTTGTGCTGGGCATGGTGTAGGAGGAGATAAGAGCTCATAGAATTGGGGAGTTATGTGTGCCATCCCATGAATGGTATTAAGGAATACGATCCGTCATCCATGCAATTATAACAAGTAATTAACGTGTAAAAGATATCTAGGGAGTAGTGAAATCTAAGTAAACACATTTTCTCCAATTACTGCTCACAACCTTAGTATAAATTAGTTTATTTTCATTTCTAGTATTTTATTTTGATTGCATCTTAGTATTGGGTTAGTTGATTAGCAACTAATTCCGCCCAAATCTTTCAAACCCGAGATTTTAATTTGCTTTCCATAAAATATAAAAACACAAAAATAATCATCTTTCACCTTTAGAACTAGTATTTAGGCTTTCTAATCCTAGCGACACTATTCCTAAGCTGAATGATCAATCCCCCGGTACTTGTCACTATACTATACTACAACGATCAGGTACACTGCCTGGTGGGGGTTGTAAGCTTCTCGAGATCCCTCGAGAGGTAAAGCCTGTTGCGATTCCCACGCATCAAGTTTTTGGCGCCGCAGCCCGGGGAGTAGTTATTGTTTAGGTTAGAATTTCTTTTTATTAGGTCTACTTGCTAGATTCCTTTCTAGTAAGATTTTATTTTTATTTTTAGGTCTTCTTTAGTCTATCTCATTTCTTTGTGCTTTTGTTCGTAACTCTTTACCATCCAACATCATGGAAGGTGGTAACATCTTTGAACCCGTCATCCCACCACAACAAAACCCACCATTAGAACCCCTTAGGCCCCGAACCTTAGGAGAGTATTCCCAACCTAGCCACCAAGGCCACCGAAACACCATTGAGCTCACCGGAGCCAATGTGACCCCCTTGCAATCCGACACCATCCGGTTGGTGCAAAGCAGATGTGCATTCCATGGACTTCGTTATGAAGATCCAAACCAACATCTTAAGGACTTTCTCAAAATTGTAGATTCCATAGACCTAGGTGTTGAAACTAGAGAGACCACCCGTTTACGCTTATTCCAATTCTCTCTATGGGATCAAGCTAGTCAATGGCTTGAGCGTTTACCCGCGGGATCCATCACCACATGGGATGATCTCACCACTCGTTTCCTTGCTCAATTTTTCCCACCGGGGAGAACTACTAAGCTTAGAAATGACATCTTGATGTTCCAACAACGTCAAAATGAATCTCTTTATGAAGCATGGACTCGTTTCAAGGACTTACTCCAAAAAGTCCCTCATCATGGCATAGATCTTTGGCTCCAAGTCCAAATTTTTTATGACCATATCGACATCTCCACGAGGCGAGCCATTGACCAATCGGCCGGTGGTAAGCTACGTGATCTTAGTGCGGAATAATCATGGGAACTCATAGAAGATCTTGCTCTCTATGACAACGAAAGTTGGAATGATCCCCGTGATTTGAACAAAACGGTCAAGGCAATATCTTTGCCTTCGAATAATTCTAGCACTCCCGACCGTAGGATCATGGAACTTGAGGACCAAGTCAAGTTTCTCATGAAATCTTACGAAGCTCCTAAGCCTTCAAGCCAAGTGAACGAAATCACTTCTTCATGCGAATTATGTAGTGGTCCCCACGACACTCTTGATTGTGTGGAACTCCCCGGAACAGCTTTTGCGGACTACGCATCCACGCGTACCGACGAAGCGGGAGATAAGTGGTACACTTTCAAGCCTGAGCCAAATACTTACGGTGATTCATACAACCCCTCTTGGAAAAATCACCCAAACCTTAGGTGGAAACAAAATCAACCAAATTCTTCCAATCCGCCTAATCGTTACCAACCAGACGGTCCAACATCCAACCGTACTTTCAACAACAATCCTTCTAACAACTATGGTAGTACCAACAATCTTGAAGGATTGATGTCAAAGTTTATGGCATCTCAAGAAGCTCGCATATCTAAGTTTGAAGCCGATTTCAAACAAAAGCAAAGCGAGATGACCACTAGAATTGATGCATTGTTGAAAGTTCTCAATGACCGAGAAATGGGAGCACTCCCAAGCGACACGGTCAAGAATCCGAAACTAACCGTTAATTCCATATCCTCAGTTTCGTCACCCACTTCGTGTCCACAATACTACTCGGTTAAATCAACGAGTACGTGTTTCAAACAAAACCAAGTTCTCCAAAAGGACCAATAAAATAAAACACCCACTATAGAGCCGGTCAAAAGCATAGTTGAAACACCTCTTACGCAAGACCTTGACGATGAATTCAAAGAACTTCATATTGAACGCCCCGTCATTGATGTCTTAGCGCGTGCTCCTTACTATAGTGCTCTCCTAGAAAAATATGAGAAGTGTAAGCTAGGTAAAAATGGGACTGCCTTCGTTCAAAACAAGTTGCCTAGAAAGCTTGATGATCCAGGTATATTTGTTTTACCCTGTAAGACAGGAAGATCCAAAGCTTTCGACACACTAGCCGATTTAGGGTCAAGCCTCAACCTGATTCCCTTATCCTTATTCACCGCTCTTAAGCTAGGAAAGTTAGAGGAAACGGAGGTATTGATAGGGCTAGCGGATGGGAGTATTGCCCACCCGGTTGGAATGATTAAGGATGTAGTTGTTCACGTAGGAAAGTTAACTATATTAGCGGATTTTCACGTCCTAGACATGGTTAGTGACACTACATGCCCATTATTGGTAGGAAGAGGATTTTTAGCAACCGCTAGTGCCATGATAGATTGCAAGAAATCCAAGATAATGGTAGGTGAAGGCGATACTTGGTCGGTGTACGATGTAAAGAAGCATAGTTATGATTATGATGATGAACCGACACCGCATTGGGTAGAGATGAATAGGAGACCGTCTAGATATGGACCTTGGATAGAAAGGAACTTTATAGGACCTCAATGCCCATTCTATCTAGAAAAAGATTTTGTTGAAAAGACACATTCGGTAGAACAACTCATAGCTAGAGATGAGGAGCTAGACCCCTTAGTCTTTAGGAAGATGACTGAGTTATTAAGCGTAATGCCCATCAACATAGAAAGGAATAAATGGAAAAGAGAAGGAGACAAGTGTAAATGGAGGTGGGACAAGCCACCTAAAGAAGGTGACGGGTCATGGCATATTAGAATGACTTTGTATGATCCGGATGGAGAAAAGTTTGAAAGGTCATACCATACTAAGGAAACCGATAGGAAGTTGAAACCTAAGTTTGATCCCAAGGATGTCCTCAACGAGGAACTCACCCGTGTCACGTAGTAACCCATGACCTTGAGTCTAGCTAGAAGACTCGTAAATAAAGAAAAGCGCTTCTTGGGAGGCAACCCATGTTTTGTGTGATTTTATTTGTTTGTTTGTTATTTGCTTCCGTATGCATGCTTTATTTTTATTGTTGGTAGATCATGTTTCTAAACTAAATAGTGGAAATACTTTACTTTGTTGTTTTGGCCTAGTCTTAACTCCACCTAAAGGTATTTTTGCAAAAGATAAGTGTAAGGGGAAACCCCAAATATGTTTTTAAGAAACAAACCGATCATGATTCCCCACAATATTAAATGAACATGTATATTCGTATTTGTTAGAGTCAAATGCTTGTATTGAGTCATAATGAAGTTTTGCAGGATTTTCCAGGAAGTAGGACCAAGTTTTTCCAGAAATTTTCTGGAAACTTAACATAAGAATTTCTGCAGGTCAATTCTGACGGCGTCAGGAGTTTACTCTTGACGGCGTCAGGAGTTAAAATCTGGAAATTTTACCGGTTTTGTTTTTCTAACGGAGTCTTATGGTTTTTGTGAATTATTAAGTTTTATAATCTCCAGGAGATCTGCAAACTTCATTCCACAAGCATTATATCTTATCTTGTTTTCTAGGATTTAGTAGCTTATATAGGATGCCACCGATTTTACGCGAGGATGTCTTGTCTATTTTGTCAGGTTTTACAGGTTATGTATGACAAGAAGATGATTTATATTCTGGAAGGGAAGCTTTGATTGTTCATTTTCTTGGAGGAAGATTTAACCTGGCCCACCTATTATCCATACCGAGCGAATCAGGGGAGTATTTGATTTCATTCTTTTTACTTATTTCACTTTTACATTCTTTACTTGAACATTGGGGACAATGTTCATCTTAAGTGTAAGGGGAGGGTAAAAAGATGATACCTTACATATGTACTTTCGCTTGAGTTTGTTTTGTTTAATGGTAGATGTGTAATAAAACTATGAGAAATACTTGTTAGTGCAATTTTAGCGCCAAATTTAAAATTATTTACAACATTTAGGAGTGAAACTTTAGCCATAGCAAGCGTCTCATGGATAGGAGATTGTATGACTAGCACATAACCGTATATTCAGAAAAATTTTCCACCCAAATATGTGAGGTTCGCCTTTAGATTTGATAGGAAAAGCATTTATTATTAGTGCTTATGAGTGTACCGGTAGCATTTAGATTCTAGAACTTGCGTTAGTGATGCATCCCGAGACCGCTAGTGAGACTACATTCGTGTGGTAGGATTTACTACATGATAAGAGGCATTATGATTACCCTTGTGTTAAACCCGTATTATAATTACTTGACCATTTAAGTCATATTACTTGGCTAGTTAAGTCAACTAATTTTTCCACACCTTTAGCGTTGTACTCATTTTTAGTACACGAAACCCCTAGTACACCCCTCCGAGCCTATCTTTTCGTTTCTAACTTTAAGCATTTTACTTAAGGAAGAATTTGTTACACCCCACTTAAATGTACAACCAAATCGCCTAAGCCTTCCGTGTATGCGCTCATTTTTAGTGCATTATTGTTATTTGTTAAACCCTAAGTTAACTTTCTAATTGATTACATGGTTGCTAAGTCGAGTCATATCCTTGTACATATTGTTTTGAGACGATTGGGACTCATGGGTAAGTACTTATTTTATGGAGTAATGGGGAAGAACATCATATATTACCCGCATATGTACGTTAATCTTAAAAGTGCTCCAAGTGTTTTGATTTTCTTAATTCGAGTCATTAGATTAGTTTATTGTAAAGTATGTAAAGATTCAAGTGTAAGGGGAATGTTCAACCCCTATGATGTATTATTTTGGATGGTAGGGTAAGAGTGTATGCAAAAAAAAAAAAAAAAAAAAAAAAAAAAAAAAAAAAAAAAAAAAAAATCGAAAAAATCGAAAAAAAAAAATAGAAAAAGAAAAAGAGAAAAAACATACGGACTACCATCCTGTTTCATTCTATGTTTATTTTATGTTTTTGTTATTTTTCATTTATTAGCTTAAGTCGAGTCTAGTCTTGGCTTAGCAACGCCACATTGTACATGTAATTAACCAAGATTGTTAACTCGCCACCAGTAAAACTTCCTTTATCCAACAAAACCGTGTATTTCATATCCCTACATCTAACGTTACAACCCTTTAAAAGACCTCTTTGATAGTTTATCCTAGGTGCTTACGCCATGTGGTGGAGGTTTGATCCTTTCCCAAGCCTATGGTAATCTATTTTGCTATGACAGGTAGTGAGAGATATCTTCCGTTTCCATATTGTAATTTACACTTTATTACACCCGAGAGATGTGAGTATCTAAACACTATTTGTGAGGTGCTTGTGTATGACCTCCATGCTTGTCTATTGGTCTTTAGTGGAACGATTATTTGTTGTAATTACTTTTATATTAGTGTTAAATGACCCATAACGTGTATTTTGACTAGAATAAAAGCGCATTTGCTTGAGGACAAGCAAATCTCAAGTGTAAGGGTATATGATGAGGCGAAAAATGATCCGTTTTTAGGGGGTCATTTAAGCCCGAATCCGAATTTATTTGATCAAATATTGCCCTAAATCGTTCCTTTTGTGATTTTAGATACTTTGGGAGTGAAATCTGGAAAAGGAAGCAATTCGGACGTTTTTTGAGCATAAAAGTGAAGAAAACGCCAAAGTCTTAATTTTCCATGCTGGGAACAGTGCATGACGGCGTCAAGAGTAGTTTCCTGACGGCGTCAAGAGTAAAATTCCATGACGACCCAGAAGAGTTTTGACGGCGTCATGAAGGTAGGGCGTCAAGAGTAAAAGTCATGACGGCCTGGAAATGTTTTGTACTTGACGGCGTCAAATGTAGATCTAGGCAGTCCGAGGATTGTTTTGGCGGCGAGGTGACGGCGTCACCTAATTGGTCTTGACGCCGTCAGACCCCTTTTTATATATATAGTTTTCTAATTTTTCACATTTAAAGAGAAAAGTTTTGGGAGAAACCCTAAGTACGATTTTGGTGTAACTTTACAGGTTTTTCAAGGGTTCCAACCCCTTGATACCTTGCATGATTAATCAAGATAAGTGTTCTTCTAATTCAATCAATATGTCTATGTGTTGGTTGTCTATATCTTGTTCTTGTCTTAATTCCATCATGCTAGGCTAGATCTATCTTGTGTTTGCTTAGATCTAATGAAACCTAGATATTGATTATGTGTTGATTACTTGTTTATTCTTGTCTTGGATGAATGATTTATATGTTAGGCTTAAGAAAACTGGCAGATCTCCAATTGGTAACATGCTTGAACGTCTTAAGAAACATGAACCAACACGCACTAGGTCCTTATTGGTTGTATTTAATGCATGAGCCACTGTTTACAATCCCTATAGTTGTGCTGGGCATGGTGTAGGAGGAAATAAGAGCTCATAGAATTGGGGAGTTATGTGTGCCACCCCATGAATGGTATTAAGGAATACGATCCGTCATCCATGCAATTATAACAAGTAATTAACGTGTAAAAGATATCTAGGGAGTAGTGAAATCTAAGTAAACACATTTTCTCCAATTACTGCTCACAACCTTAGTATAAATTAGTTTATTTTCATTTCTAGTATTTTATTTTGATTGCATCTTAGTATTGGGTTAGTTGATTAGCAACTAATTCCGCCCAAATCTTTCAAACCCGAGATTTTAATTTGCTTTCCATAAAATATAAAAACACAAAAATAATCATCCCTCACCTTTAGAACTAGTATTTAGGCTTTCTAATCCTAGCGACACTATTCCTAAGCTGAACGATCAATCCCCCGGTACTTGTCACTATACTATACTACAACGATCAGGTACACTGCCTGGTGGGGGTTGTAAGCTTCTCGAGATCCCTCGAGAGGTAAAGCCTGTTGCGATTCCCACGCATCAGTGATGTTATTTCCTAACGTACATGGAATTAGAAAACTTCCGGGATCTCTGAGTTTTTGTGGAATCTTGTTTTGAACAATAGCTAAACATTTTTCGTTGAGAAAGGTAGCGGATATTTGTTCCAACTTGTTTTTGTTATTAAGAAGTTCTTTCAAAAATTTCTCATAATTGGGCATCCCAGCTAGAATATCAACAAGGGGTACATTGAGTCTAACTTCTTTAATCATCTCAACAAACTTCTTATAACGTTCCTCCATTTTCTCTTTTCTAAGGGTATGAGGGTATGGAATTTTTGGTGTATAGGCTTTGACTATTGGTTTTTCTTTGGCAGGTTGAGTTACGTTTGTGGTTGGAATCAGGTTGTTTTCTTTAGCTGCTTTTTCTTCAGCTTCATCCTCACTTTCATCATAGAAGTTGGTAGTGTTGTTTGGATTTGGTGGTGGATCATATGAGAGACCACTTCTTGTGAATACAACATTGATATGCTCACTTCTGGTTTGTGGTGGACGATAAGTCTTATCGTTAGATCCGGATGATGTTGGTTTAGGGTTGGATTGAGTATTACTTGGTAAAGCACCAGGTGGTTGCAAAGAGAATTGGTCAGCAAGTCTACCGAATTTGTTTTCTAGATCTTGGATAGAAGCTTGATGATTTTTCTGACCCTGCTCAACTTTGGTTTTGAGACTAAAAAATTGAGTTTTAACAAACTCATTTGTTAATCTTTGAGCAATAACGAAATCTCGCATCATTTTTTTAAAATCAGATTCTTCTGTTTTTTTTCTCAGAAGTTTGTGGTGTTGGGTTGTTTGTTCGTGGTTGAGAATCACGGTTGTTATCCCTTTGCTGGCGATCTTGCCAATTTCCATAATTTCTTCTGTAATAATTACCTCGATAACCTCTTCCACGGTATCCTCCTTGAACGTAATTAGCTTCCCCATCTTTGGGTCCATCCATTGGTTGATCATCACATTCAGATGACGTGTGATTACCTCCGCAATTGTTACAACCGTCTCGCATTTCTATCATTTCTCCTTTAAGATCTTTATATTGCGAGTCGATTTTCGAAGTTAAGGTTTCCATTTTCTCCAAGAGTTTAGAGGTATCGGAACTTTCGGCAAAAGCAACGGTTTTTCATAAGGGTTTGGTTTTGGAGTCTTTGGACCAATCAAGTTTAAGAAGAACTCGATCTTCGAGTAGTTGATATGCCTCGTTAGGTGTCTTATAAAGGAAAATTCCTCCAGCATCAAGGATTCCTTGAGATGCTTCGTCAAGTCCATGGTAGAAGATTTGGATAATGGTTCCTTGATGTGACTCAAATCATATATATTTATAGTACTCCAAAGCATTTGCAAGAAATACAAATTCCGAGTTCGTTTCCCATGAAGGAGTGAATAGAATCGTGAAATTCGATTCATTAAATCGTGTTTGTGAAAATGTGAAAAATGAAATTGTGATAATGGAATTCAAATGAAAATAAGAAATCACAAAAAAAATGCAGAAAGTACAAACTACTATAGCACGAATGTCTAAATTCTAAAAAACAGAAAATCAATCGCGAATTTAAAATGCTACGTATGAATTATAAAGTAAATTTAGATGAAAAATGATTCTAAAAATGTAAAATAAATTTCTAAAAATCTAAAACTACTAAAAACAATTTTGAGAAAAAGAAAAATATTTTTTTTGACTCTTTATTTATTTTCTATGATTTAATTTCTATTTTTGTAACTTTTAAATGAATTAAAAATAAAAGAAAATGTGAAAATAAAAGTGAAAAATACAAAATAAATTTTGAAAAATCTAAAATAAAAGAAAATATTTTTTCTAAAATATTTTTGGAATTTTTCAGGCTTTTTTCTATTTTTATTTGATTTTTCTTTATTAAAAAGTACTTAAAAATTGATTAAACTTTAAAATAAAATGAGAAAAATAGTAAAACTACTCAGAAAATTATGAAAAATTTACAGAAAATCCAAAATAATAAAAGAAACTTAAAAAGAATTTTTGAAAAGAAAATAAGCTGAAAAACTGCTTATTGAGATGAAAACAGCTTAACACAAGTGCTTATTAATAAGCACTTGTGTCAAATCTAAATGAAACTGATACAGAAGACTTCTTACACTCAAATAAGCTCAAAATTACTCAAATAAGAACAGATTTAAAACACGTTGCAACAGAAATCACAATAAGCAGTTTCAATAAGCTCAAATGATTAAGCAGTTATGTCACAGAATAAGCCTAGAGGATCAAAATCAATTCTGGACACTAGAATAACCTCAAACTAACTCAGATAATTCAAAGCTATTACAAATACAAACCAAAATCACACTTGCAGGCCTACTCTAAATTCAGAAATCTTGTCTCAAACACCTTGTTTGCAGGCCAGCTTAAGCACTCTTGATAAACTCTATTCTAGAATTTTAGTGGGGCAAAAGTAAGCTAGCGGTTCTGAGATTCTAAAATTCTTAAAAGCCCTATCATAAACTTCCTATTGCTACTCTAATTGTACCTAAGATTAGCAGCCCTATGATACAATAAAACTGAAACAGTTGACTTTTTAGTGCTTAAACTAATTGACTAAATCCAATTTCCACTACTTAAATCTACTCCTATTTGTTATGATAAGCTAATATTATACTAGATTAAGCTAACTAATACTAAATTGCAACTGCCACTTTAATCTCACTAACTGATTCCAATTATCCTAGCAGTTAATGAGCTCTTAAGCTAACTTTGACTTTTTATGAACTAACCTACCATTATTATTCTATATTCAACTATTATTAACCTGATATGATCTAAGTGTGCAGCTATATTAGTAAAACAACAACAACTCAACACAGCAATTTGCAGATCCAAACACTCTCTTATAATCAATTTACACTGTGAAACAGTGAATCAAGCTTCAAAACACCAATCTAATGATCCAATCAGCTGAGATAACACTATTAGAGACTAATTTAACAACTAGATATAGCTAAAATCCACTAAAACTCAGAAGCACAGATCTACACTTAAAATGAAGCAATTATAAACTAATACCACTCCAAAACATTCAATATCATAAAATGAACACTAATAATACTACAATTAGCTAAAATAAGCATAAACAAACAGATCTAAGCTAAGTTAACAGAGTCTACACTGAATGATCCTATTATGCAATTGGAAACTTGAAATAGGAACTAGTACTTACAAAATCAATTCCCCTCAGCTTGAAAAGAGGTGATTCACTGAGCTAGCCTATCTTTAGATAGGCTAATCACCTCTAAAATCTCTGATTAGAGAAGCTACAAAGCTTAGATGAGATGTTTCAAACTACAAACAAGCTTAATTGTAAGCTGAATTTAAACAAAAACTATTTTTGTATTTTCTGATTTTTTATATAAAACTCTTGAATGAACATGAAAACTAAATTGGAAATATAAAATTGTACAAAATGAATTTGAACTGAGATTAAGCTAATAGTGAAAAGAGATAAGCTAAACAATAAGCTAAAATTATAAAAGAAGAGCTGAATTTCATTAAGCAATAAAAGAGTACAATTAAAAAGGAATTACACTAATACATTTGAAAAGTAAATTTGGCAGAGCTACGCTACACTAAAACTCTACACTGAAATAAGCTCTCAACACCTCTATTTATAGCTATAAGGAGAATGTTCTAGTAGGAAGAGGTCACGGATTGCTAGCTTGGAAATCTGTGTGCTTGTGCTAGTTTGAAGCTCATCTAAGCCCTCAGATCCTTTCCCAATTATTTCCATCCAATAAGAGCCCTTTGATCAATCTAAATGAGGTGTTCAGTCCAATAATGAGGTGCCACGTTTCATTCCTTGTGTTTCTTAGCTCTGACACGTCTGACAAGGTCTGAAATGCTTCTAGAAATTGATTTGACTGAATTACCCTTAATTATGGTAATTGGACGGGAGGGTGAATTAGGGTTCATGTAATTAATTTTCCTGGGTAAAGGGGGTGAATTGGGGGGCGGGAAGGGTAAATATTATTTAATTGTGTTTGACCGTGGTGTATAAGTGTTGACCGATGGGGACTTGGGCTGGGTAATGGGTATTTAGGGAATGGGCTTTTGATGTATTTTGGGCTTTAGTGATATTTTGGGTTTAGGTTTATACACTAGTGATATGGATTTGGAAAAACTGGACTAGGCTTTCCTTTGCAATTATAATTTCAGATTTATATGGCAAGGACCACTTGTGTATAATCTGAAATATGAAGGACCGAATCTGCCATTTCCCAAATTGTGATCAAAGGGCCTTAGTTGTACATTTCTGAATTATTGAGGATCAATCATGTCACTTCTACAAAGATATCTTCAAAGGACTAAAGTTGATAATCTTTTAAACTTGGAGGACCATTCTTGTACTTTCTTGAAACTTTAACCAAGGATCAAATTTGACATTTCTCAAATCTCTGAGGTCTTCTTTGGGCTTTGTAAGCTCATTTTTGACTTTTAGATTCCAAGCATTGACTTTCAACACTCGTTCCACTCTCGTACTCGTTTTTGCCGGTTTTCGTTTATTTTTCGTCTTTTTATGAAATATCCGTACCTGCACATTCACAATCACAAAAACACACTTTCTTTGGCAATTTGGGTTACTTTTTGGATTAATTAGTCTTATTTTGGTAAGGAAAAGGTGAGTGAATAAGCACTCACCATTCCTCATCCTAAACAATGTCCATGACAACTACGAAGTAAATCCTTCACACCAAGCCATGCATCAACTAGTGATTCGTTTGGGTTTTGTGTGAAAGCACGGATTTCTCCCATGAGTCTGTCAAACATGGCAGGTGGAAAGAATCGGCTCACAAAAGCTTTCCTCATCTCCTCTGTGACAACTGGCAATTTAGGGAAACAAATATCAAACCCGCATTACTTTGAATTTAATGATTTTTGGAATATTGGAAAAACTTATTCGTGATGGATTTGTAAACGTTGAACCGTGATTTTAAACTTTATGATATTTATGGAAGTTGAGTTTAATTATTGGTTTGGTTTGTTATATTCGTGATGATTTATTTTTGAGATAATTATTTGGCACTACATTGACTCCGGCACTAGGATAACCTAACAAAATTTTATATATTTTTAAATGTTTGGGTCGATTATTATATATTTCTGGAACGTATCGTGAGATTTTTAATATTTGGGAATGAGTTCGGTTCGAGAGAGTCGGTTTATTTTAAATGAGTTTCGGGTTTGGTCCGTGTAATTTACATCGGGTTACCTCACCCACCTTTTTAATACTACTATTATCATTATTATTATTATTATCATTTTTATTTTTTTTTTGGGCTTGAGGCCGGTTTGGTTTTTGGGTATAATCACCCACGCACCACACAACAGAAACATAAACATAAACAACCATCACCCTCACCATTTCACATCTCTCTCTCTCTCTCTCTCTCTCTCTCTCTCTTGAAACTATACCACCACCGCCACCCTTAATCACCACCACAGCCACCACTGCCACTCTCACGTTCAAAATAACACCACCACTATAACCACCTCGTTCCGATCTATCTTTTGACATAAAGCATGCGCCCTAGGACTCACTTTAACACCACGTACGCATCACCACCACCACCTCAATACCACCATTTTTATTAGATCTTGTTGGGTTTTTGGAGAAACTCGTTTTGAAGACGTTTTGAAGGTGAGTGAGCATGAGTTTCAACTCGTGTGTCTCGATTTGATACCCAAACCGTGGGTATATGGTTTTTCTTGAATGGGTTTTGTAAGATTAAAGTGGGAAAAAGAATTTTGATGATAAAAACTCATTTGGTATCCGGG
Source organism: Artemisia argyi (assembly GCA_030686995.1). Lineage (NCBI taxonomy): Eukaryota > Viridiplantae > Streptophyta > Magnoliopsida > Asterales > Asteraceae > Artemisia > Artemisia argyi. The sequence goes on from CM060685.1 coordinate 63,798,522, forward strand.
TTGGGTCAATTTGGGTTCGAATTTGTGGAAGGATTTGATTGTTGGATGATTCTTGGAGGGTTTGATGCTCGGATTGAGCATAACCGAGACCCAAGAGGTCTCGGGTTCGCGTTTTGTGGCTCGTTTAGTCATGCCGAGACCCAAAGGGGTCCTTCTTTGCACCTTGTTGTTGTTGTTTGGGTTTGGCCGACGACCCAAGGGTCCGTTTGGGTTTGATGTGGCTCGTTATGAGCAAGACCGTGACCCTTTGGGTCCGATCGAATATTATTGTGGCTTGTGTTATTATTCGACCACTAAGGTCCGATTGGTTTGGCTCGTATGGAGCAAGCCGAGACCCTAGAGGTCTCGGGTGTGATCATGATTCATGTGATTTAAAATATTGACCCGGGTTGACTTGGTAAATCAACCCATAAGTGTGATATGTTAGTTGGTTGTCGTTTATAATTGTCGGATTATTTTTGTTGTCGTGTTGTTATTATTTGATCATGGGTATTTTGAGCTTGAAGTGGTACTATTGGACTTGTGTATTTGATTATGGAGTTGTGTTGACGAAGTGGTTATGGAACCGATTGTGAGACGGTAAATTAGATTGACGGAGATAGGTTTGTCGGGTGCTGTAGTCGGACCTTATTGTTGTAGCACGTGATTTGGGATTGATTTGGACGGAGTTGGATTGCTTGACTTTGAATTGGTTATTTTATTTTGGACTTGGACAATGAGCCGAGAGTGATGACTCGGACATGTGACCATTTCGTATGACTCGATAATTAGTTATAACCAAACGTTAATAATAAAACTCGTAATAATATTATTGATAATATAACCGTTTATATAAATATATAGACGTGAAAAACGTATATATAAATATATAAATGCGTATATTAATAATAAAACGATCACGAGTAATATATTATAATAACGTGACGATAATTATTATACTATGTGAATAGTGTAATAAATGTAGGGAGCGTTACTATAAATAAATAACTATAAATAACGACGAAATCTCTCACGTTGGGTAATTGTTAAATAAAATATGTCTTTTAATAAACGAGGAAAACTATCGAGTTATACGGGGTTGTGGTCACTTGAGTTCAAGAGGACTATATTATTATTGTGTGACTTTTGTGTTTGTCACGGATATGTGACGATCAATATATCTATTTTCTATAACTACGTAACTTATTTAATCGACGGGTTAAATAGGATCTATTTAGTTATATGAAACGAATATATTAATGGGCATTGTATCCTACGACGCACATAGGTTGTGGTACGTGTATAGGAATAATGAATTACTAAATATCTCGTGAAGTTGGCTAAATTGACGAATTTGGTAAACCTGACGATATATATAGGGAATTTATTAGACTTCGATACTTACCATATAGTACTCTATATGCTATGTGACTTAGGTTTTGGGTAAAATCTTAGGACGATATATTACAAAGATAAATATGGGGGATTACCAAATCGACGGATTTGATAAACTTCGATGATTTATTTAAATAATATATTGGTCTAATATTAGACCTATAGATTGTTTTATTATTTTTTTTTTCGTTGTGGCTTCTTGTTGTGTGTTGTGTCGACCCTCCACCCGCATGGATACCAAACCCAAATTAATATGAGGATAATACGAGAAATGTGTTGACATAAATAATGTCTTAAAACATTGTTAGCATATTAACAATGTCTCTATGTTTTGATAATTACAAAGCATAATCTCATTAATCTAAAACTTATGACGTAAACAAGTTTTTAGTGCTTAATATTTGTCTTTGCTTCCATATCACTTAAGGTATGAATAAGCAAAGAGTTTATTACATTTCATGATCAAAGGAAATTTTTCTAATCACTAGAATTTTTATAAAATGTATTAAACATCTTATATCTTTTACAAAATTACTTTTGGAATTAAAAGAATATGTTTAATTCATTATAAATATATGATTTCAAATTTCCAACCAAAAATAGCAAATTCTATCCAGAAAAATATTCCCCACTAAAAGACAAGAAAAACCAACGTTCTGAAATGGGCGGCCCCCTTAATTCCTTAGGCGGCCCCCTTAATAATTAAGGGGACCGGCCACGCTCCAGAATAGTGTTTTTCTTCCCTTTAAATACTGGATCAGTTCACACTTTTTCCTCACCTTTTGCACTCCTAAACTTTCTGATCCAGATCTATTTCTCTATTCTCTCATCCTTTGATCATAAGTGTATATATTCTTTGTTTCAAAGTGATCCAATTTCCATCCTCTCAAGTGCAAGAGAAGAATACTTCTATCTTCCTAGACAAGAAGTATTACAACTTGTTGTGATCTCCACATCCAAGTTGTTGGTGTATCATCAAGATTATTTACATATTCTTTGTGAAGATTGTTGTGAATATTTGCTAGTTGATAGTTGTGTTAGATATAGATGGTGTGATTAGTAGATAGCTTGGTGTGAAGAAGAAAAGCTAGGATATCTATTGGTGTGAAGAAGATAGAGTTGAAGTAGTTAGTTGTGAAGTTGATTGATTTGAAGAAGGTATGTAGAAGGTGTGACTTAGGTGTGAAGGTGTTGTGGTGTGATTATTGGTGTGTAAATTGGTGTGTAAATTGGTGTGTACATTGGTGTGTAAATTGGTGTGTAAGGTTTTCTCCGCCATAAGGGAGCTTGTTGATATAGTGAAGAAAACTCTCGAGTTAGGTGCTCGGGGAGTGAAGTAGGGCAAGGAAGGTGTCCTTGTAGCCGAACCACTATAAATCTCTTGTCTCGCGGTTCGATCTTTCCATCTCTTACTCATTTCATTACTTATCATTGTTATATATTTCATATTGATATTTGTTTGTATTGTACAACACTTGAGATCACATATTATCGAATCTAAGTTTTAAAAAATTAAGTAAACACTAAAACTCTTTTTACAACTAATTAAAAAGACGTAAAACTATTCAACCCCCCCTTCTAGTTTTCCACAAAATGGATTTTTGGAAAGTAAAACGGAATACGTTTGGGATTGGGAATATTTGATTTTGAGGAAATGATTCTGAACGGGTTTATATTGTTGGGAGGTGCCGAGTCTGTAGTTGCCGTTATTTGAGTTGCTTTACATCTTACATCTATCGATTTCTTTTACTGATTGCTGGACTTGAGGTGAGTCATAGCCCCACTTTTACTCTTGAACTTTGTTTTCAATACTTGGGCTGAGAAACGTGCAAATTGTTTTATGTGGACTATTATCGCTTTGTTTATTTAAAACTTGCTATGCTTATAGAACTAGGTAGGTTATAGAGCGAGGCCTAGTCCCGAACTAGGTAAGCTACTGATTGGTTGTTGAGCGAGGCCTAGTCCCGAACTAGGTAAGCTATTGGATTGATTGATTTGAGCTATAGTGTGCACCTATAGGGTTGGTTAGTTTTGGCTGGTTTGTTTTGATTGGATGATTGAGGCCTAGTCTAGCTAGCAAGCGTTTTGCGTATATGTCCACTTGATTTAGTTATGAATTTAAACCTATGATCTCACCAGCGAAAGCTGACTTTTAGCGCGTTTTCTCAGGTAATTAAGTGATGCCCTTGGATGCTTGGATTGGAGGCTTGGCTATGGCACCTGGTTATGGATCTATTTTCTAAAACTCTGATAAATAATTGTGGACCTATGTTTATTTCTTTTGGGCCTGACTTTGGATGAATTTGGGATAAATGTAAACTTTAAAACCCCGTTTTGGTTGTGTTTTTCTTATGTTTACTTTATTTCGTTCTTTTATGTCTTGTGTTGGATACCAATCCCCGTAGCACCCCGAAAGCTTGTTGAGTCTTCCGCTGTACCAAATTTTGGGGGTGTTACATCCTCCCAAGTATTGATGATTCCTGGGGTTAATTCGTTATACCACACTTTTGCGTCTTCGGTGAGCGATGATGGAAAAAGTTTGAGTTTAATGGCATTAACATCGATGTTGACATATCGGAACATGCCGCAAATTTCCATGAATTCGGCGATGTGTTTGTGCGGATCGGCCCGCGATCATCCATCAAATTGACGGTCTTTGATCTTAGAAAGATGGTGACCTTTCACGGTGAAATTGTCACCTAACTCGATAGCAACGATAGCAGCTCCAGGAGTGGGTACTACGGCTCTGTTATTGGCCCACATGGGTTGATCGTAAGCCATGGGAAAAGGTTGGTCGGTGAATGGGTTATAAACGACTTTGGCTTCAAAAAGATTATCAAACGGTGGATTTGGTACTCTTGGTGTACGATGGTTTATAGGAACAAAAGGTGTTCTTCTTGATCTTGGTCTACGGATTAAACTTTCAGGATTTGAGAGAGGTGTTGTTGGTTCTACTCCAGTTGAGCAAGTGTTCATACAATTCCCAAGAGAATCAAGGCAATGTTTAAATACACGAGCAACAAACGAAAACAATTTGTGAAATCAGAAGGTTTCAACCGAATCGGTTGGATAACAATCCAATCGATTAGATTGGGTAATTTTTATATCCAATCGGTTGGATGATGCTCTGATCGGATGGGCAGCTCGGGATTTTTTTTTAGAAAATGAACAAGGAAAGAAATGAATTTTAAAACTTACAGAAACACAATCAAAATCCCCGGCAGCGGAGCCAAAAACTTGATGTGTTGCTTGTGTGTACAAGTTTTAAATTTATAAGGGTGAGATACCGAATCTAAGAATAACACATACGAGCAAGTGTACTCGTCCGTTAAAGATAGATTATGATGGTAAGTCTGGATCATTCGCAGGGATTTGTGAGTGATTCTAATTATAAGTTGAAAATTAAATCTCAAACGCAAGTAATAATGATTAAAAGATAATTCAAATGATTAAAAACTACACTTGCTTAGATTAGTTTATTACTCTTTGATAAGCATGATTGTGATAACTCTTCATAACATGTTGGTTGTAGGAATTAGATGGTGATCTAATCTATTGTTCTCACAAGTTAAACCTTCGTCAAGATTTTAGTTTATAAAAACAAGCATTATGTTTAACCAATCAATTCAAGTTTCATAAGGTTGGATTAACAATCTTAAACATAAAAATCATCTTTTGTTTTATCAAATAAGCTTAGGAAATGGTCAATACAAAAGGTAGCCAATCATAGACAAAAGGTTACAATTGATTGTTAACCACTACTCTTTCAACCTATTTGGTGGTCTCCAATCAATCCGATTTGAAAGACAAAATCATTTTCATTACAATTACACTTTAGTTTCTTTGTTTAATCAAGAATAATTATGGTGAAAAACAATCATTCATAGACAAATGATTATAACTAGTTAAATAATAACAAATCTTTCGACCAAGGAAATACTATTAACTAGTCAAACTTGATTAACAAATGTCACTATGAAACTTTAGCACAATTAGAACTTATAATTAACTTGAAATTGAATTAAAACATGTTATCACAATCACAGACTAATCATTAAGTAATAAACATCATCTAAGCAAATGCAAAAAGGTACTAGCCACTCATAGCAAACATGAACATAAACTCATAATCTTGAACATTAGAATCCATAATTAAATTCTTACCATGATTGGAAATGGATTACAAATGTTAAGGTAATGTTACCCTAAGTGTTGGTGTTGATTTCTTAAGAGTTTGACTTCTAAATGTTGACTTCTTGGACCTCCAAAGTTTCCTGGACTTCTAAGGACGAATTTGAGAGCTTAAGAGTGGAAGAGAACTGTTTGGTGATTAATTAGTAGATATATGATGAATTGGTATTTGTTGTGTGTCTTACAAATGATTGCAAGAGCTCTATTTATACTACTCCTCAAGCCTAGGATCTTAAATGCAACAACTTGGCCTCCAAGGAGTTTAGAAGGACCTAGAATACCATAAAGAAGAGCCTAGAATCGAGCAACAAGAAGTATTGAATATTTTACCGAGACGTCCATCCGAATCGGATGTGGGTTGCATCCGATCGGATAGACCTGATCATTTCTACTAACCGATTGGTTGGTTGTTGATCCGATCGGTTGGCTGTCTACTGTAGCCAACTTTATTGTTTTGTGGTTTTTGGCTTGAATCTTCCTCTCAACTCAATGGTTCTTTGTCCAAACTTGATTATTTCTTTTTCTAGTAACTTGGAATGATGAACACTTGGATTCTTATTCATTGGAATGCCTTAACGGAATGGGTCTTGATGTGAGAATCTTCGTACCATAGAAATTCCATTCATCTCTTCATCTTTTCTTCACTTTTTCCTGTACTTAGTTACATACACTTTGCAAACATACTTTAATATGATTAAGAGACAAACGTATATAAAAGTAACCAAAGAACATGCATAAAAGTACAAATAACGCTACTAAAAACATGCACAATTTGAGCGTTATCAAAACCCGATCCTAGTTACCAAACAAATTGTTGCACACCGGGTTCATAAACTTCTTCTGTAATTGCATTTCTAAGACAGCACACATACATAATCTCTCATTCCTGATTAACATCTTGATTTCATCTTGCTTAAGGGTGGTATTCATCCCCTTAATATCCCAAGCAGCTAATTTAACTATCATAAAAAAATTATTGGGATGAGAGGCAATACTACCTTGCATATCGGCAATCGATTCATCCTGGACATTTAATACTTCTTTCTGAGCTACGAAATGAGCACTACCATTCCCTTCCTCAGTCACTTCATCATTCACAATCTTCAAAGACTCCAAAACCTGCTCAAAAATGTTATTTCCAACTTTAGACTTGTAGAATGCAATCATCTTATTTGTCCAGGTTTCCAACTCATAAAGAGTGAAAGCTTGATCCGTTACAATAAAGTGCTCCACTTCAAACATTTATTTCTTAATCACCAAATCTTCAATCCTTTTTAATTCATCCCTGTAAACTTCATCATATGCTTTAGTATACGCCTAATTTTTGGTTAATCCCTTTTCCTCCATTAAACCCTTAACCATCCTTTCAGCCTTATCCTTAGAATAAGTCATAATACGTTTGTTGCTATAGCTAATTTGCTTTTGGATTTCAACCACTTTCTGTCTTAAACCATCAGCTTTAGGATTGGGAGTCGCAATTCTAATCTTCTTTTTGTAAAACTCTTTTAAATCCTCTGACCAACAGCTGAGTTCATCCACACTTACAGACATACCCCTTCTGTTAGCATTAAAAATATATATAGAAGTGATGGTCATTCTCATATTGTAACTTTGTGTCGTTTGTTAAGATTAGTAATAGTTTAGTCATTGGGCCTTGGACTTAGCAAGCTAATATGTTATGTGCTATGTTTCATAAGCCTAGTTATCCAACCATGTAACCAAGTCCAAGCCCAAGCCCAAGCCCATCAAAGCCTATGTATGGAACTATAAAAGGCACCTTACCTCTCATTTGTAAGGTGTGCTTGTGTGTGTATTGTGTGTGTTTTTAATAAAAGTTCTCTTCATCTCTTACCTCTCTTTACTATTGTTAACGCCACACATATATGTCATCAAGTCACCATCTTTACTTCATCTAGTGCTTATATTTAAGATAAAGTTGATATATCTAAGGTCCTACACCTTGAACAAATATCATTAATCCTCTTCCTAGTAGCTTCCCATGCAATATATTTCTCAGTCTCTATTTCATCAGCTAATGAGGCGAATCTATTGTTCTTCGAAGCACCTTTGCTACTTCCACAACTAACTTCTTCAACATCAACATCCATCTAGCTTTTACCTTTATCTTTCTAAGCATTCTCTTTTGACTGAAAATTCTCTTTTGCCTGACAATCTTTGGTACCCTTATCCTTTTTTACTTGGACATACTGTTTATTCTCAACATGATTATATCTTTGACCACCATATCCTCTACCATACACATTTCCTCTACCTCTTCCACTAAAACCTCATCTACTAGAACCCTCACCATAGAAGTTCTTCTACCCATTAATACTTGCATTAGTACCTTCCCTTCTAACAGATTCTTTGCTACTAGCTGTCTTCCATTCATTACTAATATTGCCCTCATTCAACACATTATCTTCTGAACCTCTCTATCATTTCTGAACTTTTTTCAGCTTCCGATATAACCCTATGAACACAATTCTCAAAGTTGTGGCTAAAAACTTTGCAACGGCCACAAACAGGAGGCCTCCAAACATATTCAACTCTCAGCTTCATTGACCTACTCAAACTCTTATAACTAACCTCAACATGATCAATAAGGCCTTTAACCGCATCAACCTCAACAAGGACCCTAGCAAAATTAGACCTACTAGTGGCCTACTCATACATCAATGCCGTTATCCTGTCCATAATTATGGGAGTCCCAACACCGCTAGTAATCCTACTTATGCCGTCAACATTCCATGCCTCCAGCGGAACATTCATTAACTTAACCCGTATGGGCACCTTAGTTGGCTCTGGTTTGGTCATACAACATACCCGCTTCCCATTTCTGAATGAACAAGGATTTACCATCAACCAACCACAGACCGTTCTCTAACACAAACTGCATACCCTCATCCTCTTTCAAGTTAAAGAAATAGAGGCCACACTCATTCATAATAACATCATCAAGAAATGTGGTCTCCAAATTCTTCTAAGATATCCCATTATTTCCCTATAACTCATCTTCGAACCTACAAAGTACCCAACCAACGTCATTGACCAATTCTTACTTCCCTCTTCGACCACTGGATCCATCTCAACTATCTCAATACCCTTCTTATAAATACTCATAGGAAATAATTTCAACTTATTGTTACCACTAAAACTCCTACCTTGGACAACACTCAGAAATGAAGACGGCTTCTTAGCACTTACATCTTCCTTCCTCACAGTATCATCATTAACCACATTCACCTTATCCAATTTCTCAACATTCTCACCCAACTCATTTCCTTTAGCACTGCTACTAAGGTTAGGCCATTTCTCAGCGTTATTGAAAGAAAACAGAGCACTAGACTTATTACCACCATCACAAAGGACCTCACCCCTTTTCAAAATTCTAGGACTACTTTTACCAGGACTAGACATAGGGACATCATTACTACAAGCATCTTTAACATTAGCCCTTGACTCATCACTAATAGTTTTATTATCATTACCACTAACAGAAACATTAACCTCAGACTCCTTACTAACTTTCAAAGACTCATCAATTAAAGTACTTACCATCTTATGCTCAAGAGCAGCATCTCTTTCTCAGAAGAAAAAATCGACTCAGCACAACTCATGGAGTCAAAACTTTGATTATCAGTATCAAGACCTTCCTCCCCAGCCTCATTACCATCTTCGTCATATACTAAACCCTCCATCCCCTTTGCAGATACCTCCCTTATTAACCACCCTCATAGCAATCCTCTTCACAGTTGTATGAGCTGGTTTGTTGATAACCTTTGACTTCTTATTACTCCTAGTACCTTTTTTAGAACGGGTGACATCATCAGAGATCTTAGGAGGCATTTCTGAATTAGGGGTTTTTGGATCTGGATCTCTCAAGGTGAAATTAAAGGTGAAATGGAATAGAAAATGGTGTAAGATTCTACATAATCAAAGGATTGATTAGCATAATTAAAATTGGGGGAAAATGATGAAAAAGTGAGAGGTAACGGATATAACGAAATTATAAAATGAAATAAATGAGATGATCAAACCATTTGTTTTATGTGAAAATTATATCATTAGGTGTAGGATGAACAGTAGATCATCATATTAAATTTGTAATAAAATTTGATGGATAGGTTTAAAATAGATTATGATTGTTTTCTAGGTAAAGCATTATAAAGCATCATTTTACCTTCATTATTTTTAGCAATTAATTTCTTCTGATTTTCACTATGTTTAGTAAGTGTACTATCCTCATCCTGACAACTTCCAATATCTTTGAATGTAGCTTTGTGATCACCTTCTATAATTATATACCAAAGATCTATATCTTTTGAGTTCACATAAGTTTCAAAGCGGTTTTACGAATATATAAAACCATTTGGTTCAAATAGTGGTGGTCTTTGCATAGATTGCCCTTTGAAGTTTTCAAAATCCATGGATCATTCCATGTTTTAAAATAAAATATATTTTAAAAAGCTTGAGTAACGAAGCTCTGATACCAATTTTGGAAAACTAGAAAGAGGGTTGAATAGTTTCACCGTTTTTAAAATTAATTTGCTTTGATAACTATACGTGAGATCAACGATTGCAAATAATAAAATAATAAGTAAAGTGCAAGTAAAGAAAGAAACGATCAAACCACAACACGAATGTTTGTAGTGGTTCGGTCTACAAGGACTCTTATTCCTTGCCCTACTCCACTCCCCGAGTATCCAACTCAAGAGTATCCTTCACTAGTCAACAAGCTCCTTTTTCGGTGGAGAAAACCTTATACGTCATTTACACAAGATTACCGACATAAAACTAGATTTCGAGTTCTTTTACAAGGGTACAACCACTCCCGTCACTTTATGTATTTTAAGGACTAAAATACTAACCGATCACTAGTGTATAAATACAATCAATTGTTGTATGAATAACTAGAATTCACACAATGATAAACTAACAAGTCTTGCAACTCAATGTTGAAACTTGTAAGCCTTTCGGATGATGTTGTGATCTTTTTGCTACAAAAGAATCTCACTAAAATTAAATGTGAATGAGTTAGATATAAGAGATGAGAGTATGTATGCTAATGTATGATTGTAAGTGATGAGAAAACACTTTGGTGTGGCTTGCTATTTATAGGCAAAAGTTTCCAGCAAGCCACGGATATGGTGGAACCCTTTTGAGGGTTATGTCCGTTATGGACTTTTGTTCCGCTAAGGTCTGAAAAAAAATATTCAAAATCTTTCTATAAATTTAACCAAAATATTCACCAAATCTTCCATGGATTCTTGAGTAAGGATCTAAACAAAATATTTGCCATATCTTACAAAGATTTCAATATCAACAAAATATCTAAAAAATCTTACAAAGATCTTAAGAATGATGTATACCATGATGTCATAGTACATTTCTATTTTTAGAAATATGAAAATGTATATTTTGTAAATGTAGCTACAGTAATGTTTAGTTTGTAACAAAGTTTATAAGTAAAAGACTTTAAACATATTTATGTTTTGCTAAAAATAAACATTACAACTTTTCGTTAACAAAATTTAGCAAAGATCATAAAATATAAATAACGTTTTAAGCGATATTTGTATTAACAGCTTCTACACTTCTTGTGAGCTTGTAGGATTTGTGCTAAGACATTGGTTACTTGAGTAGCTTTAAACTCAATAGAAATCACCAAAGAAATGCAAGTAGAGATCACTTGTAGCTTCTATCTTGATGAGGTACTTGAAGTGAAAATCAAATGAAGATGGTGTGATGTTGGGAAATGGTGGACGACCAAAGGAGAGGGGGAGGGGGTTTTATAGGGCCTTTGGTTTATTGAGGAGGTGATAACTTACATGAGTCATCTTCCTTAATAGCTAAGAGAATGCACGTGTTAAGATTAAGTAGCAAATTTGAACACAACTAGGTTATGTGTCCTAGTAAGTCACTTGCATGACTCACCAAAGGTGGTGAGTTGTGCATGAAATATTTCTCATATACTTGTTGGCTAAGTATTGATGTGTTGTGGTATAATTTGATCCCGTTAATGGTTAACATTTAGTAATTAAATCACAAAGCCTAAAATCGGATGAAGTAAAGATATGAGATTCATGAAATTGTTCTAACTAATTAATATACTGAATCAGTATATTAATTGGGTGATTAGTTTCACGGAATATGTTAACGTTGTTGAAACTTAAAAATGTAAGTTTAAGAATGCGTAAAACGTAAATCGGAAAACGTAAAAATCCAAAACTTGTGGAAATGCCGTAAGATATGAAAAGCATGTATTTTTCTTGTTTATAATGTTGTATGGACATATCGGGATGTTTAAATGACGTTTAGACCAAAAAGTAAATCGTAGACACGGTTTTGCAAAACCGGTTTTTAGTAAATTGGAAGTGCATTGTAAAGATGACCTGACGAGTGTTAAACTCTCTTGTCATTATGAATGTAGGTTAAATTATAAGAATGAATAAGTAGATAAATAAATATACGGAATGAATGGTAAAAGTGGATAGTAAAAATACGAGGATGAATAGTAATCGAAAAAATACGAATTGTTACATCATTATCATCAATAGCACCCGCACCATCTAACTCAACAATCGCTCAAAGACCGGACTCTTTTTCCTCAAATCTTGAAAGCGGAGCGGCACAATGATTTCCTAGGGTGACTAATGATGTAACCCGACTCCTCGGCTGAGAATGCGTTGCGATATGACGACTGTGACATGATCAGGTTGTGGTAAAAGTATACCTAGTTACTATATGTACTAAATTGAATATCTATGATATGCAATGCTTATACACACACATAATTTTGCTTTTCTACAATTGTCGTACCGGTAAAATGTAAGCACAAAAAATTAACTAGAAGTATATTAAATTTAAATTCATATTTTCTAGGTTATGTATAGAAGATTTTTTTCTAAGTTTAATTTAGAGTCTACTTGAGAACAAGTAGAGTTTAAGTGGGGGATATTTGATAACATCAAATAAGAACATATATTTAGCATCATTATCCCATGACTATTGCCCCTTTTTATATTGTTTATAAGGAAATGATGTTGTTTTGCTATGAAGTTGTATTACAGTGTTTATTTAGAGCATTAGAGCAATTCTCGCTAAAAAGACCAGAAAATGAGCAAAAGAAGCCAAAAATTGAAGAATGTTGATATTCCAACCAAGACATATGTCGTATGCCCATATGGCCATATTCTTGCATATGGCGTACATATGTATACTTTGAAGAAAATCTCCAACTGTTGAAGATCATACGGCGTATTCCCCTATACAAGCATACATCCTATGGACCTGAATATCGATGACATGACCAGTGCTTATCAAGACCCATATGACGTATATGGCACAATAGGTATACGTCGTACGGATTTATGGGCTTGGGCCTTTTTCAGCATAAATACCCCGACCAATCACAATTTAGGTCACACTTTCATTCACAAGTTTTAGAGGACGAATATTAGAGGCTGCAACACGAACAAGGCTAGAAACATCAGAAGATCAAAGAATTACACATCATAAACATTTTTATATTTGGTTTGATCATTATGTCTTTTATTAATCTTTCAAAAATGATTTATCTTTACTTATCATTTGTAATGGAAGGCTAAGCCTTTACTGCTTGCCTTGTTATGACTCTATTCTATTTAATTACATGATTGTTACGTCTATCTTGGCTATATTGTGGTTGATTTATATGCGTGTATAGGCTTGTGTTCTTGCATAAACCATGGCTATGTGTTGATAATAATTATTAGTATGTGACCATCTGAAATCTAAGCAACCCTTAGTGGCTAGGACCATGACCATTGGCTTAGCAGCGTTAAAAGTGGTAGATATATAATAGGATTTAAGATTTGATGAACTGTTGTAGGATCGCAATATTATCAAGAACACACACATATCTAAAGAAGGTTTTAGAGAGAGAAAGTCCTAGAAAAAGAAAGAGATGAAGAGTTCTAGGTGAAATGAAACTTTGTATTATGAACTCGTACCTTCTCTATGTGCTAGGAGAGGGTTTATATATATCTAACAAAGGCCACATGGGCATTTGACTTTGGTCGCCTATTTTAGTGCTAACAATCTCCTTGTAAGAAGTGATCATTTGTCTATCATTAAAAATAGTCTTTGTGGCGTTTGAATTTGGTCTTCATATCGTAATCCTTGTTGTGTAATAATCTTGCTAGTCTTTGAGTTCTAATAATGCTTTTTGATTCTTTGTCTTGAGCTTTTCTTTAAGTCTTTGCCTTGAAATCTTTCTTCTTGCCTTTGATACCTACACATCTTCATGTCTTCATTCATTAGTCTTGACCATCATACTTATACTATTGTCAATTTGAAAGCTAACAATCTCTCTCAATCTATAAATAAGGACGTCTTTCACAATCAAGTAATCTTTAAGGAGATCTTTGTCTTCTTGAATCCTTAGCTTTATTTATTGTTTCCTTTAGGCTCTTTGACACCAAATGTAATCTTTTGATTGTTGAGCACGAGTATGTGGTGTTGAAGATGTAATTGTTGATGATGAATATGATGGTGTTGGTTCAGAAGTAGTTTCCACCGACGGTACCTGTTCAATCACAAATGCGGTATTAGGAAATGCTCACGTCATAATAAATAATTATATGGCTGAAAATACGTGAGCCTATAGGGCCACACACGTATACACAGAGGTATTACCTTTTATAATGTAATTAATATATTTAAATATATTAGTTTATATTTCATAAAAATAATTATTAATTAGTTCGTTAGATGCGTTAATTAACTAAAAGGCTTATAATTATTAAGTAATGGACTTGTAATTAGACAATAGCCCAAACCATATGGCAAGCCCATATGGGATGGGTTACAGGCTCAGGGGGAGAAAGGGGAGTGAGACCCAACTTGTTGACCAAGTTTTAAGAAGCATATATAATGATTTTTCTAGATCATTATTGAGGACTATTGGAAACTTAACAAGACAAAACAAATAACTCCTCTCATCTCCTCATTGATAACCGATCGGTCCTCCCCCTCCTTAGGGTTCTTTGGGTCGATTTTCCAACTAGCCAAACTGAGGGTTTCGTTTCGTGAAAGCGTAGAACTAGCATTTGGGTAATACACGAGGACGTGTGTAGTGTGGATTGATTCAAGGGTTTAATTCGTGGGTGTCCAAGAGAAGAACTTGTCTTGTTCTAAAGCTTTATTGTTCATCCAATTATCGTACAAGACGTTAGTACATATTGTATATTTATTTGTTAATCTAATATATCATACGGATCCGCTTTAGGACTTTTTCCGCTGTACAAATTATATATAATAAATGTTATTTGAGTATATAAATCTTAACAGTGGCATCACGAGCCAACGTGTGATGTTTTAGATTATATACGTGTGCGTAAAAGTGGCTAAAAGCACGTTCTTCGCATGTTTTGTTTGTATCGATTTAACACGTGGGATATTAAATTGAGACGGAGGATTAGTACTTCAGAAAAAATTATGTATTCTTTATATCGGAGTAAGATAAAATACGTATAATATGTGTACAATCATATACCTATCACTTAACTCATTACATTTTTGCATCACATGCCTTTAAAAAATAATGCCCATTTTTTATTTTATTTTTGCGGTTGATTTTGTCTTAAAATCCCAAAAGGTATATACAATGTGCATAAAAAAATTATTTGTTAACTTTTTATCATGCTTTAACACAATTTTAAATCAACTATATTTAAATTCATGATTTCTGATTAACCTATGAGTTTAATTGTATATAGTAAATTAGTTTTGTAAACTTATATAGATTATCTAAATTCATTTTGTAACTCCCATAATCATTAATTCAAAATCAAATTACTAAAATTAATAGTTATTTAGCTTTAATTGTTTGTAGCGCATGTATAATATTTTGTACTTTCTAAAATCCCTTTTTAATTTTTTTGCTCTAAAATATTGTACGTCATGCTTAGTTAATAGTACTAGTAATATTTAAGACGCAAACATGTATACTTTATATAAGAGTAAGATTCCATATTTGGATTTTATTTCTATAAACATAAATTGTTTTGATGAACAGACATACTTTAATATTTCAAAATACAAAGCCAAAAATACAGTGAGATTTTACACTTTACGTGTTACGTGACACATTTAAAAATAGAATCTTCGTGACTTTATTTGAAATATCCTTTTCCTTCAATGGGAATTAAAAAGAAAGTATAATTCTATTTTTGCAGAATAAAGCAAAAGTGTTCGTTAATGAAACAAGAAAATTGATGGCCAAAAATTCTGACATAAAAATCACAACGAGCATAAGTGAAGTAGCATCAAATTATTTGACGATAGATACTATTTAAGTACCGCAAGCCTAGTTTAAGATGGGTTGAGGTCAGGTTAGTTAAGTAATAATTTTGGTTTTTTTGTAGAATTAAACTTGCTTCAGTTTTTTTCCTGTTTTAGGACATATGGATTCTACTATTCTAGTTTCAACTGATTTTAGTCAGCTAGGCATAGACAAAGTATTTGTAAAGCTAAAACTGATAATATTTGTATATAATATCGATGAACTCAAAGCTAAATTATACTAATATGACCTGACTATGTTTGGCGCGGAGTTTTTTAAGCGATGAGTGGTGAGCAATGAACTTTTTTATTTTTATTGTTCGTTTTGCAAAAAAGCGATGAGCTTTGCTATTTTTTTTAAAATGCTCATTTTTTAATGATTCTTTAAGAAGCTGTGAGCTGTGACTACTGTCCATAGCTCACTGCTACTTTCACCAAACACACCCCTATTTTTTACCTTGAAATTATAAAAACATGTGTGTTAAAATTATGATTAACCAAAATTATCTTTAACTTATAGTTGGGTCAATTGTAAATATATTTCTTCAAAGATGCAAAATTGCATATATATCCTTTTCATGCATAAAATTCATTATATCATATGCATAAAAAACTTGTACAAAAAATGTTTAGGTGGATACCACGAAAAAAGTTAGTTTCTACATCAAAAATATTTTTAGACGAAACTAATGTTACACCATAAATAAAGAAAACAAAACACTAGTATTAGCAAAGATGCATAACCTTTTGACAATAAGATGCAATACATTTCATGACCTAAAATCATAGCTCCTGCATTTGATAATATTATCGTGGGTGCCCAAACTTTTTCAAAATTTTAGTTCACTTATTGAAGTTTAAAAACACATAACTTTTTGAAAATAATTTAAACTTCATGACTTATAATCAGTGCGGCATTTGTCACACTTGACATATAGTGCCTTCATTCCTTCTAGTCCATACATGACTCCACCCCTTTGACTAGTTATAAACATTTTTTCTCACTTGAAACTAATTGGTGTAAGGGGTGTTTTTTAAATTAAATGGTTTCGAGTAATGTCTAGATTAGCCATTTATTTAAGAAAGAGAAGTTTTTATTGATCTCCTTATTAAAATAAAACAAAATTTTAGACCTACTCAATAAATGAAAAAGAAACACCTCCTAAAACCGGATGCTTAGTCAACAACGAAGAACTTGTAAACAATTCCATATAGAATCGGTCTGTTAATTTGTGGCAGCTTATAATATAGAGAAACTTAATAGCCAAAAATCACAACTCTACTAACCACAAGGACCAAAAGTAAAACTTCACTGAATCAGTTAAAGACTTTGTAGTACATAACTTATCGTCATGCATCATGTTCCGTGTTCCAATCTTTCTTTAGCTAATAAAAGTAAGCTCAAAACCAATAAATAAGTATATTAATATTCCCTATGCCGCCATGGCAACATCTGGCATAAAACCTCAATTCAACCTCCAATAAATTCAAACACGTAAATTCCTCAGGTAATTAATTCTCAATATTTAATACCTTATATATGCATGCATATACATTTAATTTTCATTTATTATTGATTTATGTGTTTTCATAGTTTCAAAACAGTTTAAATTTGTTGTAACTAATCTGTTTGACTAGTGATCGATATGCATGGTGCTTTTTGTTGTTAGAGATTAGTTATACAGGTGGTTGAATATATAGTTTAACTTGTTCATGTTTTTTATATGTTAAGATTATTTAGTTAATGGCTTGTTATGATTTTGGTTCATAATTGAGAAAAGGGGTTCTATTTTATTTTTGATCTTGTGATGTAATAAAGTTTTGTAACCAACGCATGTGAGTGATGTGTTATTTCAGGTAATTTTTTGTTTTTGAAATGGCAACTTATAATTTTTGATTGAATTAGTATGTAGTAGGTTGTTTATACTTAATTTAATACTTTATACATCATTGTAGCAATGGGGTGGCAGCGACACTAAACGAAACCCGACCCAAAATTGACATGGCACAAACATAAAGAGGTTATTGTTGGGACTAAACAGGTTTTGAGTAGTCCCACCGTTGTGTTTGGGTGCGGATGGGTAACGGGTCGATCCAACAACATGTTTATGTTTCAAAAGAGTATGTTTTACAGGGACTTATTATGGGTTAATGTGAAATGTGTTGAATGGGTTAAAAGTGTCGACCCGCCGCTTGATTAAACCATTTTGTAGTTTTTTAGTATATGTTAAAAGTTTATTTAGATGATTAGAGGTAGCTTGTTTGGACTCTCAAAATGTTGATGTTGAAGATATTGTTTTTTTTATATGAACCGGATACTTGTGGTTATTGTTGGTAGGATGTCTCCATCTTTGTGAGAATGATAGACTGTTACATATATGTGTCGACATCTAACTAACAAAGTTTTTAAGATCTTTTGGATTAAGTTAACAGTTAGTTCTGTTTTATATTTTTTCTTATAATGATATGATATACATAATACTTAGAATCAGATAATAAGTTTTAACAACGGACTGCAGAAGTTGGTGTTTTGATGTGCTGCTACTGTTTGAAATCACGGCACTAAGATAACGAGCTATTCGAGTGTTTGAAAGCTTCTGATTACTGAATGACTTAATAGGTAAATTGAAGGAAAATTGATCTGTATATATTCTATTTACAATAAACTATGTAATATAGGTGTTTAGATGCCATGTTGTTTATTGTCTTGTAATTTGATTTTATTTCAACATGTTTTTATATGTGTTCTCTGATGCACTTGCGAAAATGTTTTGAGTAGGAGCTAGTTTTGAGATGCAAAAATCTGATAAAATGGTTTGTGAATTTTGCAGTGGTGATACGATACATGTGCTCTGGTTACCAGTTTGATTAGTGTTCTTATAACAATGGGTCATGAAGTTCAATATATATTAGAAAGCAAGAGATTAGTATGGTTAGTGGCAGTGGTATTCGCTGCGGTTATAATGTTCCAGTATTTTGAATTTCCATACGGTGATGTTGCACCGTCCTTATTTTCCATCGGCAGGACTCAACCACCAGCTTCATCTCAAGTTCCCGAGTCATTAGTCAACCTCACTCATTTCGATGGCTCCAATCATACAAAGCCTGTTGATACACTTGATAGCGGTAATAATGTAGGATCTGAAAATGATATTCATCCAGAAGTGGATAGAGACACAGATTATTCAACTCCAAAAGAAATAGATTTAGATACAGCCAGTCCATCACCAACTTCACCGGCTCCTTTGATACCACCAACGAAAGTTGATACTGTAGTAATTGAAATTCCTCCCCCAACAGCTTTAAGTATTGTAGGCCTTGAAAATGATATTCGCCCAGATAACTCAACCTCACAAGAAAAAGATTCAGATGCAGTCAGTCCATCACTAAGTTCACCGACTCCTTTGACACCATCAACGACAAACGATGATACAGTAGTTTCTCCCCCAACTACTTTGGATAACGTATCTACACCACACATAGATACACCAAATTCAGACCACGATGTCAAGGAGTCTGTGGCATCTCAGATGAGCCCTGCCACAGCTGCAGATGACTCTTCAGTGAAGGAAGCTCCTCCGGTAAAAGAGGTTCACTTGAAGCCAATAATGGGGGATGTTGTGACAATGTCCGATATGCATGACATTTTACTTTATAATCGTGATTCAGTGTTTTCACCTGTAAGCGCAAGCTCCATTCATATTTTTGTGACATCACCTTATGTTTAGGCTTGTTTAATTTGATTGATTGTTCTTGTAGAAACCACTATGGCCTTTGGCGGTTGATCAAGAATTACTAGATGCAAGAAGGCAGATTGAGAACGCTCCGATAATTAATGACCGTGAACTTTATCCTCCTCTGTATCGTAATGTTTCAAAATTCAAGAGGTTAGCAAAATTTGACCTTTTCGTCAAAAGATTGACCTTTTTGCAACTTTTATAACCAGTAATCAATGCAGAAGCTATGAAATAATGGAAAAGATTCTCAAGGTTTACATTTACAAAGAGGGTGAAAAGCCAATTTTTCACCAACCGCAGGCTGTGCTTAGTGGGATTTACGCATCTGAGGGATGGTTCATGAAGCATATGAAAGAAAGCAAAGAATTTGTTACTCATGATCCCAAACAAGCGCATTTATTTTACCTTCCTTTTAGCTCTCGAATGCTAGAAGAAAAGTTGTATGTTACTGGGTCAGGCAGTCGTGACAACTTGGTAGCGCATTTGAAGAACTACCTTCATTTAATTGCAGGGAGATACGACTCTTGGAACAGAACTGGTGGATCCGATCATTTTCTCGTTGCTTGTCATGATTGGGTACGCCTTTTTTACTAGTGTTGCAAGTTATATACGGACATAGTTTGTTCATATTTCTATTTAGGGGAATCTAATATTTTATCATATTATCAACATTTCCAAAGCTTCCTTGTATTCTAGGAAGTTAACGTGTTTCAAAGCTTCTTATCACAAAAAAAGTCAACCTCTTCAAGTTTTAACACATTAGCTTCTGTGTTAACATTGAAATAGAAATTTGACCAAGCCATGTTACTGTACTTTTTATTGCAATTTGCTCCTTTGATCTTTAAATATCAAGAATGTGTTTTTGGTGATTGTTGTATAAACAATCAGAAAACTGATAATTCCAGGCAACAGATGAGACAAGACTAGCTATGGATACTTGCATACGTGCTCTATGCAATTCAGATGTCAAAAGAGAAGGTTTTCAATTAGGAAAAGACGTATCTCTCGCTGAAACATATGTCCAGTCATCTCAAAACCCGTTACGTGAACTTGGAGGCAAACCCCCTACACAGCGCTCGATTCTTGCATTCTTTGCAGGCCAAATGCATGGTGACGTCCGCCCCATTCTCCTAAAACATTGGCAAAACAAAGACCCTGACATGAAAATATTCGGGAAGCTTAAAAAAGCTAAAGGAAATAGAAACTATATTAATTACATGAAGACTAGCAAGTATTGTATTTGTCCTAAAGGGTATGAAGTCAATAGTCCTAGAGTTGTGGAGGCCATTTTTCATGAATGTGTTCCGGTGATCATATCTGATAATTTCGTCCCACCGTTCTTTGAGATCTTGAACTGGCAGTCGTTTGCTGTTTTTGTTCTGGAAAAAGATATCCCGAATTTGAAGAATATTCTTTTATCAATATCACACAGGAGGTATTTGGTGATGCAGCAGAGAGTTAAGAGGGTACAACAACATTTTCTATGGCATGTTAAGCCTGTCAAGTATGATATTTTTCATATGATATTGCATTCGATTTGGTATAATCGAGTGTTTAGAGTAAATCCCATTGGGTTAGAGTGAGTAAAAGTTTTGTTTTGAAGCACATTTTGCTGTTGTGAATAGATTTGTTCAAATTCTTATAGACTTATAGTCGACTACTCGACTCTAAATAAAGGTATCTTATTATTCTTCTTAATGATATATTCCATCCGTATGTTGTTGACTCGTGCTGTCAAAGGTATTAAGTTTATTACATTGATACTAGCTAGTATGTAATTAGGCATCAGTTGACTAAAAGCAAAGTCAACTATATGGGATATACCTGCAATATATAATACTATTATTATCAATGTTTACAAACCCGGGTTGACCCGGCCGGGTCAACCGGTTGGACCAGTACCCGGTCAAAAAACGGGTCAAAATAACCCGGGTTTCTAAAACCGGGTCAACCGGTTAGACCCGCCGGGTTTTGAGTGACCCGGGTCAACCCGGGTTTTGAAACCCGGCCGGGTTTGGATTTTTTTTTTTTTTTTTTTTTTTTTTTTTTTTCCATTGTTAAGGTGCTATTTTTGTTTGATATGACTTTCTTATGGTGTATATTCACTCATATTTGTGATTAGTTTTCACTTATTAGATTGAATTCGGGTTCTGATATCTAAAGCGCTTAGCATGATTAGGAGTTTAGGACCCCTGTGCTTGAACCGTAAGGTTTTTTGCTCTTTTTTCACTGCATAGTAGTGTTTGGAGTTTGGACATTAAACTTTGGACAATAGAAAATGGGTTGACCCGGTGACTCGGCCGGGTCGATCCCAAACTCGGGTTTCAAAACATTGCTATTTATTACTGCCATGTAACAAGTATTTAACTGTGACTGAACTGCTTACAGAAAAAACCAGATAACTTGAAGAGTTGGCTCGCAGTAAATGATGGACAAAACAAAACCGGCTGTTGTAACTGGTATTGTCTGGGAATGTTGTTGTGACTTGTGAGTATATTGACTGCAAAAATATAAGTAAATTTGCTTTAACTTTATAACTATTTTTATCTGAGATTTATGAAACATGAATGTTTTTAGCTTGCAAAAGGTGTCACATAGGGGTCTTGGTATCTAATATTAAGTGATAAGTAGTCAACTTAATTGATGTAAATGTAACTACATTAAATTTGAAAGTTCTAACCAAGTGACCATGGCTCCCCTGAATTAAATAATAAACTTTTAACATAAAAGTAATCATTTCATTATCATATTATCTTTTCCACAGTTCCCAACTGCTTTGACTTAATAAAAATATGATATACAAATCATTTCATTATTTCATTTATCTATCCGTACAATTGATTATTTTTATTTCTTTACTAATCTATTTTGTCTTCCTCTGTTTGTAATCTGGTGATTGAAGAAGCTTCATTACACTTTACAGGTGCTTTTATTTTATATGTTTGAAATCTGTCTTCCTCTATTATTATGTTAATTTTTCCTTCTGATTGTGCAATCCAAGTGGGTTTTTTTTTTTTTTTTTATTAACTTGACTAGCTATGGTTTTATGATATGTACATGTAGTTGTGCCTATATTTTAGTTTTGGTATTGGAAATTTGTTTTGATGCAGAATTGATTTGTGCTTTATGTTAGTTAGATAGTTTGTTGGTTGGGATTTTATTGGAACATGGGATGTAGTTCTTATTGTTGGTTTTTGTTAATAATGGTGAATCATGATGACTGAACTAGCATACTTTGCTTTTGCTCCTTTAAATATAGTTTGCGCTTTTATTATATTATCTCATTGTACAGTAGGCCATTAGGGTCGTTTTACCTGTAAATTCTTGAAACAGGAATATCGCGCTCTCTTGCATCATGTACTATTAGTCTAGTCTATTACAATTAATCATTTGGTTATAATTAGATTATTTCATATCACAATCACTTTCTAAACGCTGTGACGCTTTCTACAATGGAACTTGTGGTTATATTTGAGTGTTCATTATAGAAAAAACTTAGGATAATTTCTTGTTAATGTTGCAGACTTGCAGGTGTGGGAGAGTCACTGTGCTTAGAGGACTGGCTATTTCAGAGCTGTCTAGAAATGGGCCTTGGACTTATGCCTATCTCGGGAATTCGGAGATTGGCATGGATTGGGGGACTGGTATTTGCTGTTCTTGTAATATTCAAGTATGTTGAATTTCCATATGGTGATGTTATATCATCTTTATTTTCCGCTAGCAAGATTCACATGACCAAAACAGAAAGCAGTTACCCTACATATAACACTACTACTTTAACAGCTCCCCCAAATTGTTTGGGTTCAAATACGTCTGTAACATACAAAAATACATCCAATTTGCTTCATAATTTCACAAAAGAGGAGGCATCAACAAAAGATGTCGTGCCATTAGCCAATGTATCCTCTGTGATTGAAGTCCCTCGAAAGAAGCAAAAGAGGAACGTGGTTTCGATTTCTGAGATGCACAATATTTTAGTTCATAACCGTGCTTCTTCTAATTCAAAGGTATGATCTCGTGCTTAAAAATTTTTATCATAAGTTTTTTAAACCTGCTGTGCATTTTTTACAGATATTTTTTAATGAATATCTAGAAACCAATGTGGCCTTCAAGAGCTGATCAAGAATTACTCCAAGCGAAGTTGCAAATCGAAAATTCAACAATCAGTGAAGATGATCCAAACCTTTATCCTTCTGTGTTCCGTAATATTTCAATATTTAGAAGGTAATACCTTAATATTAGTCATACAATTTGTTACAAGGTATTGATTCAACTTATCAAATGCAGAAGCTATGAACTGATGGAAAAGACTCTCAAGGTATATATCTACAAAGAGGGTGAAAAACCGATATTCCACAAACCAGAAGCGGTTATGAAAGGGATATATGCATCTGAAGGATGGTTCATGAAGCAATTAAAAACAAGCAAAATATTTGTTACCAAAAAACCAAAACAAGCCCATTTGTTCTACATTCCTTATAGCTCGAAAATGTTGAAAGCAACTCTCTCCCAATTCTTACAATAGGGAAAGTGTCGTGCCATACTTGAAGAACTACCTCGACACAATATCAAGGACATACAATTTCTGGAACAGAACCGGTGGGGCCGACCATTTTTTAGTTGCTTGTCATGACTGGGTAAGCCATATGCTCACTTAAAATCTATGACATTCGCCTTTAAATTTTCAAATACAAATTTGGATGATCTCTAATTTTTTATCTACTTTCACTGTCTTTTAAAATATTCTACTTTCAAGGCTGCAGATGAAACAAGAAAGTTCATGGATACGTGCATAAGAGCCATTTGCAACACAGATGTCGAAAAAGCAGGTTTTGAATTAGGAAAAGACGTTTCTCTCCCTGAAACAAACGTTCGTTACCCTCAAAATCCATTACAAAACCTTGGAGGCAAACCCCCTTCAAAACGCATTGTTTTCGCCTTCTTTGCAGGCAAAATGCATGGTTACCTTCGCCCAATACTATTAAGGAACTGGGAAAACAAAGATCCCGACATGAAAATCTTTAAGAAACTTCCAAAAGTCAAAGATGACCAAAACTATGTTTACTATATGAAGAGTAGCAAGTTTTGTATATGTGCTAAAGGTTCTGAAGTCAATAGTCCTAGAGTTGTGGAGGCTATTTTTTATGAATGTGTTCCTGTGATCATTTCTGATAACTTCGTGCCACCTTTTTTTGAAGTTTTGGATTGGGAGTCTTTTGCGGTTTTTGTTCCTGAGAAAGATATTCCGGATTTGAAAAATATTCTGCTATCGATTCCGGATAAGAGGTATTTGGAGATGTATCAAAGGGTTAAAGAGGTTCAACAACATTTTCTTTGGCATGTTAAGCCAGTCAAATATGACATTTTCCATATGATACTACATTCGATATGGTATACTAGAGTTTCTCGAGTCACACCTCGGTGATCAAGATATGCACATGCACAAGTCGGTGTCACAAAAATAGATTGGGTTCGACTTGCTGAATTAAATTAAACGTATGTCAAGTCAGACTGTTTTTTTATTTTTATTTATTTTATTTTATTTATTTTTTATTTTTATTTATTTTTTTATTTTTTTTGCAGAATTAAAGTTGAAACATATTATTAGATGATATATTAGTAAGCCCAAGCTTTGTTTGTGGGTTTAGATAATCCATAATGGATGGTCGATTCGTCGGCCGGTCCCTTTTTGGGCGCGTCCCCTGTTACATAGGGTTGGTCATGGTGTTGGTTGATGCCAGGGACGGAGCCAGTGGGGGGGCTGGAGGGTGCTCGGCCACCCCCAACTGTAACGGAGCACCTTACATCTATATGTGAGAAGAAAGAAAGACTAGAAGCAATTCAATATATAATATGAGTAGAAAATAATGAAACTGCTATTCTTGTTCAGAAAATGGAGGTTTTGATGTCCTTTTTTCTTATGCTTGAAGATGAACCAGAAACCAATAAAGGATACTTTTATTTTATTACGGAATATTAGTCAGTGGTGTACTTTTTAATGAAAATTTTAATTTTAACCCCTCTAGTTTGTAAATTATCAATTCAGTTATGCTTAAAGTATAATGAATCTCTTTCACGAAAAACCACTACATTAGTCAGTATTATGATTGAACCATCTTAGCTATCATTTACGCCAACTATTGCATATTTTGTTCATTTCTCAACTGACAAGTAATTTATCTTACTACCGAAACAATATCATTGAACTCGTAAGTCGAACGATTCAAACTTCAATCTAGCTTCTAAACCAAAAAATCATTTGTTGCTACCGATAAAAAAATAATTTTGAGCCCCCCTTAATACATATTCCTGGCTCCGTCTCTGGTTGATGCATAACTCGGTCGTATACTCGACCGAGTCCTACACTTTGTGTGTGAGTATTTTTAAATTGTTTATGTGGGGTATTTTTTTTGTTTTAAGAGGGGTATGTTTTTGGTAGTGACTGTGGTCGCCTTATTACACTAACTTGGTCATGAAGAAGGTTGTAGTGAGTTGGCACTGATGTGACAGTGGTGATCACGATCACCATTACGTCCAACCATAGGGTTTTAGGTGAGGTGGTAGATTGAAAGATTTGACGTGATGTCAAAGAGGCGGCGTCTTATGATAGCCGGCTAGGTGTTGAGATCAAATCTACTCTAATACCATATTAAACATTGAATTTCCCATAAGAGACATTTTATCGATGTAATACTTGTAAAGGCAATACATGATAATGGACATAAAATTTTTAGTGAGTGTAGTTGTTTGGTTTGTAAGTTGTTGATTGTGTATAGTGAAATTCAAATTCATTCAATATGATAAAACAGAAGTTAGACTTAGACATAGGGTGAATCATATAACACATTCTTTAAAGATCAAATAGGCTAATACCAGCTATTTATTTTCATATTTTAATTAAATTAAAAAATAATAAATAAAAAATTATAATAAAAAAAAAAAAAAAAAAAAAAAAAAAAAAACCATTTTTCACTTCTTTATTTTTTGGAAAATATATATATATATATATATATATATATATATATATATATATATATATATATATATATATATATCTTTCAATTGGTAAGGGCCCGTTTGGTTTGTAGGTGATGGGAATGGGATTAAGATTTGAATTTGGATTTCGATTATGATTTGAGTTTAGTATAGGTTTTGAAGTAAATGAGGAGAGAGAAAAATATAATAAAATAGTGTATTATATATGTTATTAAAATACTACCTCCGTCCCATAATTATTGTCCACGTTTGACTTTTGAAGTCTTTATTTTGTCACTTTGATCTTAAATATTTTTATTTGTGTTATATAATACTTGATGAAAATTATACGAATGAAAATACATTTAAAACTCAATTTGTTTATATATTTTGCATCAAGTAATATATTTCACAAAGAAAAATATTTATGGTCAAAGTTGAAAGCTAAAGACTAAAAAAGTCAAATGTGGACAATAATTATAAGACGGAGGGAGTATGATATATTAATATTTATATTCTTAAAATATGATAAGAAAAATAAAAGAAAAAAATGTAGTGGTTAAAATTTAAAATGGACCCATAAAAATGAATATAATTATCAAAAGGGGGCTAAGGGGTAAGGATTTGTTAAAACCCTTATATCTAGGCATGATGACCATTATGAAAACCCATGTAGGTGTACCAAACAATGGATTATACTTTGATGACAAATCTAAAAGTGAAATACCGGATACCAAACAGGCCCTAAATCTTCAAATTACAAAAAATACATTATCATGATGAGATTTTGTATCTTTCAGTAGACGGATACTTTAATATTTTTAACTATTTTTTCTTTCGAGCTTTATTTTTTATTGTTGAAATTTTTGCCTAGAAAAACACATATGATTTATAAAATTACATGTGATTTGTAAGATCACGTGTAATATCTTATTTTAAAAATCATGAGTGATTTTAAAATAACAAATCAACAGTTTTACATGTGATTTTCTAGGCTAAAATTTTAACTCAAAAAAAATAATAAATAAATAAAAATAAAAAACAAAATTCGTCAAAAACATATAGTAGTGCTCCTTTCTAGAAAGATAATTTAATTTTCGTCGCGATGATATGATCTATTTCGCCTAACGGTTAACACTTTATAAAATATTTAATATTAAAAAGAATATTGAAAGCAGGTAATGTTGAAAAGAGTAGCTAGTATTTGTTTATTTGATATTTAGAGAACTAGTTATAAAGCATGTGCACGCATGAGGTTTTTTCTAATTTTTTATTAATATATTTTTATCAATTAAAAACAAATAGTTTAGTTTTTATTTTATTTTTTTACTCATGTTTCTTCATTTTGGTTTATATTTTTTTTAACGGACATAGCAAATGTTAATGTATATTTTTATACAATTTGTCGATAGTTTAGTTAACACATGTATAAATTTTTATATAATTTTGGTTTATAACTAATCAATACAAAATGTATATAAAATTCAAAAGGGATCATTCCAAACTCGTTGACGTGCCCATCTTGGTACATGAGATGCTGGTCCTGAGGCTAAGGGCTTAGAAATTAGATGCTGATTTCAAAGATTTTATGTCAAAGGGAAATGATTTGCACACTCCATCTTTTTATTGGGACACTCCTCCATATGCATTAAACTGTTGTACTATGGATGTACAGTGCTTTAACCGGTTGTACATATGAGTGTCCCAATCAAAAAATGAAGTGTGTCAATTATCTCTCCCTATGTCAAATGATGAAAGAATGGCTAAAATAGTAAAAAAAAAAAAATATGAAGGTTTTTAAGTAATCATAACTTATTTCAAAAGCGTCACTTGTAAGAACTTTTAGTTAAGAAGATGAGTACGTCAACTAAACAGAAAAATTCAAAGGCTAATGCTCGTCTCTAAGTTGACAAATAGACTTTATATATATATATATATATATATATATATATATATATATATATATATATATATATATATATATATATATATCATAGAATTCAAATAAAAACCAACCCTCCTACACAGCTCGTTGAATGTAGCAACAACAAAATTACTCAAAAGGAGAACAAATGGATCATTGACCCGAATGAACATTTGTCCAAACTCGTTATGTTCAAGGAAATATGGACGCTGTGACAAAAGAAAATAAAACAAAACCATGAAAGAAGATTGAAATGCGTTGGCATAAGACAAGGTATATACATATTTGTCAATCTATGTATACATAAGAAATAAGAATCTGATATTGTACATACATCACGTGCAACATGGTCTTCAAATTTTAACCAAGAAATAGCCTCCTCTTCATTCCATGAAACATCATCCTCAGCAAGCTCTTCAAGCAAGAGTAAAGATTTACGCATATCATAATGTGATTTAACTTTAACATTCTGAGCAAACTCTTTTAACATTATCCGACAATTGAGAGGATAAATGAAGTTGGCACTTAGATCACCATGATTACAGAGATCAGATACTTCCATCATCTGAGAATCAAGATGATCCATGGTGATGGTGGGGTTGGCAATTAGATCGAAGTAACTTGCTTCCATGATCTAGTAAAGCAAATAAACACAGAAGGTTTATAAAAACATATATCATTAAAAAAACTTTAACACAAACATTAATTAGCAATAGATAAATAGAAAGAAAAGAATGAAAGTAATAGATTTTGATTAAGGTCACAAACATACAATGATGCTTAACAGAAAGGGAATGAAAAACGGCGGGGTTATAACTTCATTTTGTTATTGTGATTTTAAAGTTACATCATGTATTTTTTTTAAGTGAAAATATATAATATTTATAAGTGTGAACCATAAAAAATGATAAACGGTAAAAAAGATGCATATAACAACAACCGATATACCTTTAAGATTGAACTATATAACCGGAACATGAGCATCGAAAATTGGTTGAAGACTTAAAGCTCACTAACTTCATCCAATACTATTACAGTGGTACAAAAACTGCCTTGCGTCACATATGGTTGATTTTGAACGGTCACACGGTAACATTTTTAGGTGACTAAATGTACCAGAATAAAATAAACAGCCACACTTGATCCGACTTGTGTGACCAGTTCGGAATTCTATTGTCACACATTTGTGTATTTATGTGACTAGAGGGTAACTGGTAAATATTTTTCGATCATTTAGTCACTTTTAATTTGGGACGTGTGACAGATACAAATCAGTTTTAAACATTAGTCACACTACAGATATACATATGTGACAAATATATGTCACACAATTGAAGAGTGTGACCAAAATAGATATATGGTCACATGAAGTAATTATGTATGTGGCTAAATTATATAGTAAAGTTTGTCACACATTATTTAAACGTGACTGCTATTCTTTGCTAAATATTTAGCCACATATGAATTTGAATTGTGTGTCAACTAAAAAGTAAGTTTGAAGCGTTAGTCACGATATGCATTTAAAAGTGAAAAATATATGTCACACACTTGAAGAGTGTGACCAAATGTCATATATGGTCACACGAAACCATAGAAACATGATTAAGTGTAACGAAAATTCGATACATATGGTCACGTAAGTTAATATGTGTGTCTAAATTTTAGTGCGTGTTTGCTTGCCACAACCTAATGTGTATAGTCACATTTAATTGTAGCACGATCATGTGACTATAGGCTTTGCAATAGTCACACCATATCACAAATGTGTATCTAAATTATGTTTATTGCCACATTATAAGGGTATTATATGTGACCAATACATTCAAAATAGTCACATTGTGATATTTATGTGACTATTATTTATAGCAAAATGTGAACTCGGTTGTCATTAACCTTGATATTAGTCACATTGAGTGTTTGTGTGACTAAATTCAAGATGTTATATATGGTCACATGAAGTATTTATTTAGGTATCTAAATCATAGTCATATTTTGTCACACATTATTTAAGTGTAGTCACAATTCGATACATATAGTCACACATTTTGGATAACTTATATAATTTTGAGGGGTTGGATATGGATTTTATAGTCTCTCTAGTTTGAGTCTAATTTGATATTAACTGCATGAATTGAGTTCAGGCTATTAGTCGATCATGACTCTTCATTTGCCCCATTACAATGCTGCTAGTTATACTTAGAACTGCTAAGTATAATTAGATGTTGTGATCATTGTGCATATGTTATGGCTTGTGTTTTCTTTGTTTCTAGACTAACATTTTGCAGCAAAGGCAAAGAAAAAGCTATTTGGAATGGAATTTGGGTGAATGCTAGTAACTCAGAACTTAATGTTGCTTGGCATAACTTAATGCTGCTAGGCATAAATTAATGTTGCTAGGCATAATTCTAGACTAACATAATTTTTTTTTTATTATAACAATATGTATATGATAATTTTTTCATCTTTTTTTGGTTTAATGAAGCAAGAAAGTTAAAATTCATAGAATAATAAACCCAAAAAAAAAAAAAAAAAATCCCATAACAAATTAAAAGTAAATTAAAAATTGTTCATACATAAAAAGATTAACAATTAAATTTCTGAGATTTCTCCTGATCAAAAGCCAAATGTACATTATCGTAGTCAATGGCATCCTCTTCCACTAAACAACCCGCGGCTTTGATCACTTGTATTCCGCCTCATCTTTGGCAATTTGACGCAAACTTGCTTTGCGTGCTGCATCCTTTCTTCCAGATCTCCACGACTCATACCACTCGTTAATGTTAAACACTTTCTCTTCCTTACCTGCATAAAATAAAGATTTTTCGATAATTAAATACTATACATTAAGAGAATCAAATATGTATATCAAATTAATCCTTATATATACATGGTTACATTAGTTTGAACTGATTTTTTATTGAACATATATGACATAAATATACCTTTTGAACTTTCTCCTTCAAAACGTGGTTTCCTGAAATCAAATAAGCATTAGATGATAAATTTATAGAAGTTGCATCATGCAATGTGGTTTGAATGTTTACGTGTACAAAAGTTTACTTACTTTGAGCGCTTCTTCTTGAATGAAACGGTAATTGTTCTTTCTTGTTTCCAGCCATTTTCTTATAAGATTAATTGTTTAAAAAGTGTTTGTTGAATGCTAAGTGCGTGTGACCTTAAAAAGGGATACATATAATAACATCAAAACGCCTATATGGTAGTCTTAGCTAGTAGGGAATTTTGAAACTCTAAACATTAAAGATTATTGCAATTTACCAAGTTGAACGTCACATTAGCATGTGAAACGCACTAATTACTCGTGCCTATGTCATCATTTTAATTTTACACATTAAATATGCGCTCCTAAACATTCTATAATTTTATTTTTAAACTTTAAATGGTAATAAGCATTGTAAGCTAAGTGGTTTCAAATGTTAGAAAATATAGTAAGAATAAACATAATGGTATTAATCTAGTTATTAGTTGTGTAAAATTTGTGTTTGTAAAAGTTATAATCTAATTACAAATTCTTGTATTTACAAACGAAATAAAGTTAAAACATCAAGTTAAATGAAACCATGAAGAGTTATAGTAACTCAGAACTTAATACTGCTTAGCATAACTTAATGCTGCTAGGCATAAATTACTGTAAACCGGTGTAACTGTAAAAAAGTAACTGTAAACCGTTGTGACACTTTGTAAACTGTTGTGACACTTAAACGTTGTGACATTGCGACTCTTGTGTGCCTATAAATACAAAGGAATTACAACCAACTTCTTTTATCTTTTCATTACGTATTCAATTTTTGTTTGGAACTGCAATGGCTTCATCATCTTCAAATCTTGCTTCAAAGAAAAAAAAACGTTCAAGGGATACTTCTCCTCCTCCTCCAATGCCAGAAAAATATAAAATCCACGGCCTAACCCAGGAGTGCTGGGACAAATGCCATTCTGAAGGCCAATATGGTACTGAACGACAGTTGGTTGAACTTTACAACAAACGAATCGCGCGGTTGAAAGAACAAAACAAGAAAGACCAAGAGATCATATTGGTGCATCAAAACAAAGTTAATGTTAGGAATCAAGAAATAGAACAAATCCGTGGAAACATTGTTGATATTTACAAAGGCATTAAAAATGCCTTTGTATAATTTTCATTGAATTAACCCTGATGTAAGATGATATTAATCATTATTATGTTATTTCTTTGAAGTTTAATGTTTTTGTGTTCAAAGAAAACTTATCTTATGTTTCTTTGTGTTCAAAGAAAACTTGAATTGGAATTTGGGTGAATGCTAGTAACTCAGAACTTAATGCTGCTTGGCATAACTTAATGCTGCTAGGGATAAAAATAAAATGCTACAAAAATTAACCGATTCATATTCAGTTCATTAATGAGAAAATTGAGCAATGACAACATGTTTATTCATAAAGTCAAATAAAGTAGTACAAACGGATTACACATTATTCAAATTACTTCCTAACTCAACTAATACATTTTCTTTTTACCTTTGCCTTTTGAACAAACTTTGGGCATTTTTGGTTCCCCATGGTTTTATACCCTTATCTTCATAAGTCTTAGCATTGGGCAGGCCTAGCACCTGAACCCTCTCATCAAAAAGCTCTTTAGCAGTCTTTTTTGGAGTTTTAACCTTCCTAGCATCTTCCTTTTTTGTGCCTGATCCAGAATATCTCTTTGGAAAGTAGTATGCCCATGTATTTGGAGGACCTTCAGAACTGTTTGATATGTGAAATGAACTTGAGTCACTGCTGTCAATGTATGATTTCTGCAAAAAAAAAATTAAAAAATATATATTAAAATTTAAAAAAATATAGTGTAAATGAAATAAAAGATAATGTTGCAATTCAGGGTGTATTTGAAACAACCTTTGTTCTTGGAACTCCAATGGCCACATTACTTGGTGGATGGTTGGTTTTAGATCATAAAAAAGAATGGAATGCAATAAACCAACATATGTAACCCTTCTAAGTTCTTGATACAGCTCCTTTTGTCGTTTCAACTCCCTTTGAGCAAAGGACTGCACCAGCCGCATTGCTAGATTGTTGAAAAAATAAAAGGAACTGTATGGGAACTCAGAATGGAAAGGTATGTTGAAACCAACATACGTAACCCTTCTAAGTTCCCGCTACAGCTCCTTTTATCGTTTCAACTCCCTTTGAGCAAAGGACTGCACCAGCCGCATTGCTAGATTGTTGAAAAAATAAAAGGAACTGTATGGGAACTGAGAATGGAAAGGTATGTTGGAATTACAGACTCATTTAGATCATAAAAAGGAATGGAATGCAAACAGAGTGATACAAACAATCTAGAAATGTTAAGTAAAGAATAGAATCTAAGTAACATCACTCATCTTGAATGTGATGATGAAGGAGTGTGGCCTGTCATGAACAATACACACTATATCATCATCGCATTGAAGACATCTCAATGATCAGGCCAGATCTATCTAAAGTTGCAGAAAGGTTCCATTGCTTTGTTTTTTGGACACCGTCTAATAACGGTAGTAGAGGTTTTCCAAATTAAGTAATGGAACCGTTCTACAACTTTAGATAGATTTGCCCTAATATTGAGCTTTAAGTTATTAGAAAATAGATTCTTACTATCATTTATATTGCTCCCTTAGATGTGACGAACATACATATTAATTATGTAGATTCTAAGACATTAGAGAACTAATCGTGCTTGAATGAAATCATATTAAACTTATAATAACAATGCAATGAATTACCATCCTTTCTACCCTAGCCAGCAACAACATATCATTTAGCCTTGAATCTGTAACCTACCAACATCCGCCACTTTTCTTCCTTATTCTCTCAATACAAATGCAACATAATTCTTATACCAGATATGTAAAGATATGTTGAAATTCCAGACTCAAAGTTTTACAAACTTACTTCCTACATATCAAAAATACATCACACATATGTATAAAGCAAACAGAGTGATACAAACAATCTACAAATGTTGAGTAAAGAATAGAGTCTAAGTAACATCACTCATCTTAAATGCGATAATGAAGGAGTGTGGCATGTCATGAACAATACATACTATATCATTATCGCATTGAAGACGTCTTAATGATCAGGCCAGATCTATCTAACGATGTAGATGGGTTCCAACGCTTTAATTGGACCCCATTTTCTAACATTTGGTGTTTGATCTTGATTATCAGTTTTGGTTCTTTCAATAATCAAGATTAAACATCGTTAGAAAATGGGGTCCAATAAAAGCGATGGAACCCATCTACATCGTTAGATAG
Organism: Artemisia argyi; assembly: GCA_030686995.1. Taxonomy (NCBI): domain Eukaryota; kingdom Viridiplantae; phylum Streptophyta; class Magnoliopsida; order Asterales; family Asteraceae; genus Artemisia; species Artemisia argyi. The sequence goes on from CM060685.1 coordinate 63,833,333, forward strand.
ATATGCCCTGATAATTGAGCTTTAAGTTCTTAGCAACCAAATTCTTACTATCATTTATATTGCTCACTTAAATGTGACGAACATACATATTAGTTATGTAGGTCCTACGACATTAGAGAGCTAATCATGAATCAATGAAATCATATTAAATTTATATCAACAATGCAATGAAAATATTTTCATTGTAACTAAATACATGAAAAAACTCTTTAAGTTCTTGATATGTTTATTGTACTTCAACCTAATCCTAAGATAAAATATTTTCATTGTTTCTGTATTTTGGCAAAGAGGAAAGATGTATCAGTAATGGATGAAACACCAGAACAAGTTTATGTTCATACTTAAAAGTGGTGTCTTTTCATTCATCACTGATACTTCTTCCATCTTTGATACAGATACATATTATGTTCATACTTGAAATTGGTGTCGGTTCACCCATCCTTAACAAAGAACAAAGATGAATCAATAATGGATGAACAACACCAGAACAAGTTTATGTTCATACTTGAAAGTGGTGTCGGTTCACCCATCCTTGATACTTCTTCCATCTTTGATACTTGGATGTTTTAGCCTAAATATTCGCACTAAAACTAAAAAACAACCATAAACCCTAACAATAAAAAACACAAATATGCAGATCATACATAAACCCTAACACTAAATAACACCAATTAAATAAGTACAAACAATGAAATAATCAGATAAACAAAAAAAACAACTAAATAATCAGATAAACCAAATCATCTGTCAAACTTAGGGTCAATATAGAAGCGATCTAAGTATGTTACCATATGTTTCCGATCTAACTTAGGGTCAAACTTAGGGTGTAGTAGTGAGAGAGAGAAAGAAAGAACAAGGCATAGTTGTGTGTGAGTGTGAGATAGAGTATTAAGTATATGTTGGAGTGTGTGAAGTGTGTCTGATAAGCTTTGTAAATATTATATATTATAAGTGATGTGCGTTTGATAAGCTTTGCATATGTTATATATTACTAGCGAGGCACACGCGCGTTGCGGCGGGAGGTACCCTGTAATTAAAGTTTTGGCGAACGCTCTATATATTACTAGTAGTATTTATTTACGATGAAAATTACTTTACAGATAGCGAAAATATTTTTAGATGCATGATAAACTGCTGAAGTTATGAGAAAATGATATATTATCTGAGTGACCAAGTCCACTTATAAATAAAATTATGCATAAAATGTCTTACAAATTTTAGGAAGAGAGTGTTTAGCAGCTTGATTTGTTTGTACATTGTGGTTTATAAATGATACTTTTAATTGAAAATGTGTTTTAAATGTTGTATATATTAATTATAAGTGTTGACCAGTCAATGTGTGTAGGTGCTAATGCTTAAATTGATTGTACATATAGCTTAATTTGTTGTATTTACTTAAAATGTATAAATGAAAATCTTAAAAAATTGGAAGGGAGAGAGTCAAAGATGCATTATAAGATGTATAGATAAGTTTAAAATGATTAAAAGTATAAAAACTAAAAGTATTAAAAGTTTAAAAACTAAAAGTATTAAAGGTACGTACATTTGTATTTTAGTGTATCTTTTATTTAAAAAATAGTCCAAAGAGTACATATGGTAAGATGCAAGGTTTTCAAGATCGTGATCAGATCCTACCCAGGATCGTTTCTTGCAAGATCATGATCGTATGATCGGATTGGGATCGTAAGATCCTACTAGCTATAATGTCATTTTCTTAATAGTTGCGCTCTTTAACATGCAGTTTCCTTGTAAAATCGGATACATGAACTTGCATGCCTACCTTAACTCATTAGTACTCGTTTGAGTCTAATGCGTGTATCGAGTCACAATGAATGTTTTGCAGGATTTTTAGGATGAAAACATATTTTATATTACTTACAAGCTCGAGAACTCAACAATAACTCGAGTCGAACTCATTAAAGGTTGAGCTCACCACCGTCACAGTTAAGCCTCCATCACCCTCTCGATCATGTTATCCGGGATCGAGAAAGTTTGAACTCGGCTTGAGCTTGCCTCGAAAAGCTCGATTTATCTATAAAGATGTGTTTTCTAACATAAATTAAAATTGAAATATAATATAACCTAAGAATTGAATTCGGTTCGACTTCAGCTCGAAAAGCTTGATACATTCATAAATAAATATTTACACTTAGTACACTTAAATATATATATATATATATATATATATATATATATATATATATATATATATATATATATATATATATATATATATATATATATATATTATTACTTACAAGCTCGAGAACTCAACAATAACTCGAGTCGAACTTATATAAGATTGAGCTCAACTCATTAAACATTTCGAGCTCATTTGATAGGCTTTCAATCTTTAAAATTTTAATCAGGCGCTCAAGATCTCAAGATCCGCCCCTAATTTTTCCCCAAAAATTTCAATCTCCCGCTCAAGATCTCCACCCTTTTTCCCCAAAATCAAAACACTAACACTTACACTAGTCAGATCTATTTTCTATCTATTCATCTATTTTCCTTCTCTCTAGAACCGACTCACACCACCGCCAAACTTCACCGCCTTATCTCGCCGTGGTTCCACCAACCATCGATCCTCCACGCCATCACCGTCATCAAGACAAGGGAACTGTATGGGAGAGTTTGTTTGCTTCAGTTGTTTGGTTCGAGATAACCACCACATCCACCACCATCACAGTCAAGCCTCCATCACCCTCTCGATCATGTTATTTGAGATCGAGAAAGTTTGAACTCGGCTTGAGCTTGACTCGAAAAGCTCGATTTATCTGTAAAGATGTGTTTTCTAACACAAATTAAAATTGAAATATAATATAACTTAAGAATTGAATTCGGTTCGACTTCAGCTCGAAAAGCTTGAGACATTCATAAGTAAATATTTACACTTAGTACACTTCAAAAAAAAAAGAAAAAAAAAAACATATTTTATATTACTTACAAGCTCGAGAACTCAACAATAACTCGAGTCGAACTTATATAAGATTGAGCTCAACTCACTAAACATTTCGAGCTCATTTGATAGGCTTTCAATCTCTAAAATTTTAATCAGGCGCTCAAGATCTCAAGATCCGCCCCTAATTTTTTCCCAAAAATTTCAATCTCCCGCTCAAGATCCCACCCCTTTTTCCCCAAAATCAAAACACTAACACTTACACTAGTCAAATCTATCTTCTATCTATTCATCTATTCTCCTTCTCTCTAGAACCGACTCACACCACCGCCAAACTTCACCGCCTTATCTCACCGTGGTTCCACCAACCATCGCTCCTCCACGCCATCACCGTCATCAAGACAAGGGAACTGTATAGGAGAGTTTGTTTGCTTCGGTTGTTTGGTTTGAGATAACCACCATATCCACCACCATCACAGTCAAGCCTCCATCACCCTCTCGATCATGTTATCCGGGATCGAGAAAGTTTGAACTCGGCTTGAGCTTGACTCGAAAAGCTCGATTTATCTGTAAAGATGTGTTTTCTGACACAAATTAAAATTGAAATATAATATAACCTAAGAATTGAATTCGGTTCGACTTCAGCTCGAAAAGCTTGATACATTTATAAATAAATATTTACACTTAGTACACTTAAAAAACAAAAAAAGAAAAAAAAACATATTTTATATTACTTACAAGCTCGAGAACTCAACAATAACTCGAGTCGAACTTATATAAGATTGAGCTCAACTCATTAAACATTTCGAGCTCATTTTTCCCCAAAATCAAAACACTAATACTTACACTAGTCAGATCCCGCCCCTAATTTTTCCCAAAAATTTCAGTCTCCCGCTCAAGATCCCTCCCTTTTCCCCCAAAATCAAAACACTAACACTTACACTAGTCAGATCTATCTTCTATCTATTCATCTATTCTCTTTCTCTCTAGAACCGACTCACACCACCGCCAAACTTCACCGCCTTATCTCGTCGTGGTTCCACCAACCATCGCTCCTCCACGCCATCACCGTCATCAAGACAAGGGAACTGTATGGGAGTGTTTGTTTGCTTCGGTTGTTCGGTTCGAGATAACCACCACATCCACCACCATCACAGTTGAGCCACCATCACCCTCATCTCACCTATCCTACTCTGTTCATGGGTATGCTCAAACACATATTTAATTTATGTTTTCTTAAATGTGTAATCGTATATAAAACGATTTACATTGATTTTCGTGGATTAAACTAGCCTAAAACATGTTTTTCATTATAAATTCGTGTGGTGGTAATCGTTGCAGGTAGACTTATTAAGACGACATAGTTTTCCTGTTTATTGGAATGGAGACAATCGACGTATTCTAAGAGGCCACTGCTTTTCTCGTAAAGGGAGTCTTGATTGGTTTCCACTCCGGGAGGATGTTGCTGAACAGTTGGAGTTTGCTTATCGCATTTGCGTAAGTTATCTATCAAAAGATTAACATAATATCTGTTATATAGGAAATTAACTCAAATGGTTGCTTTTTGTCAAACTGTTTCATTTGTACCAAATGTTAGTGATTTGCTTGCTTGGTAATGTGTTTGACATTTATTCGTTCCACGTTTGGCACTGCATAAAATTGCAACCAATTGTATATTATTTGTTGCCCGAGTTGATATGCAACCCGTATGTTAGTTTTTAAGGCTAAACTTATATTTGGGACATCTAATGTTGTCGTCTTTTATGTTAGCATTAATCACGTTACTTGTTTCTTGCAGGGGCTACATGCTATTTTCACGGGTGAGGATGATACATGGGATGCCTGGCTAAAAGTTCCCTCAGCTGGATTTTCTGGCACACTTCATTTTCGAGGCATGGGTATACTCCATCTCAGTCACCAAAACCAACCCATGTATATTTTTACTGTTTCATAGTTGGCAGATCTTATATTATGCAGCGTTATTAGTGCCTTGGTTTCTTACATTTCCCATATTTTTTTTGCAGAAAGAAACTGCCATTAGACTCAGATGTAAGCCAGTTTTTATGTTGTTAACAATTTCATTTTCTAATGATAACACCATTGTATTTCTTAATTTATATTGCAGGTGACCACTCCAATGGCCATTAAAACTTTGGAAAACGTACCAGTAATGGAAACAGTGGTAAGTAATAAAACATCCACCTTTGATTTTTTTAGTTTTATGTACATGTCTAATGTACCGTGTTTTATATATACATATAGGAACCTGTTAAAACTATCGGACATACGAAAACGCTTAAGCCACGACAAACCGGTTCTACAGGTTACACCACCAACTATGATACCAAATATTAGTGAACAAAACACTGGACTAAAATTATTACCAACGAAGCGAAAACATTTTGTCTCTAGTGAAACCTTGCAAAAGCAAGCTAAGGCGGCGAAGAGTCAACAGGTTTTAACTTATGATAGTTGAGAATTTGATTATATACGACATTACAATTTTGATATATATTTGCTTCATTTATATACATTCGATTGTTATTGAATTTGAAATACAATTTTATATATATTTGCTTCATTTATATACATACTGTTTTATATATATATATATATATATATATATATATATATATATATATATATATATATATATATATATATATATATACACTAGCAGTAGTAACTCTGCTCCAGTAGTACTTTTGTGGTACTAGTATTAACTCTCCTATCATGTTTGTGCAGATAGTTGAACCAGTGGCTCATCTAGTTCTGTTATGTTGTGAGCTTTGACATGTTCTAGTTCTGCTCTCATCCTGATGTGTTGATATGCAGCAGCCTACATTTTCAAGGCTTTTATATCCAGATGATGAGATTAGATCAATGGGAGAAAAACTTGTAAGTTTAACGGCAAATTTTATTAGTATGTTCATTGTTTTGGATTAAAAGTCTTCATGATGTTGTTTGAATTACTGCTGATCATGTTTGTGTTAATATTGCTTAGATGGATTTAGTGCAGCTCATGAACTTCAAAGAAAATGTGCCAAGTATTTACTACTGCTAGTACAAAAGTTACTACTGCTAGTTAAAGTTGGTACTGCTCAGAGATTAAGATCGCTCGAAGTTGCTACTTGCTTATGGAAAAGATTATAGATACTTATAAAGAAACTATTGTAAGCCGACTAGGACTCCTTGGTGTATAAAAGGATGTCCAATTTTATATTTTGTTCAGTTATATACATTCCAATTTTATTGTATTTGAATTTGTTTTGATATATATTTGAATTGTGTTGATATATATTGATTTTTTAAATGTGACTAAAAGATGCATATAGTCACACTTATTAATACTTTTGGTCACTGTTTGCTTTAGTCATTGTGTGACTAAATATTACCGAAGGCTAAACAAACATAAAATTCACGTGGCCATTGGATGATCTATAGTCACACAAAATACACATTTCTTCACTTTAAACAGCATATGGTCACACTTATTTACACTTTTGGCCACTATTTGATTAATGGTATGTGACTAAATACCCAAAACAAACATGCTTTGTGTGACTAAATATTACAAAAGACCACACAAACATAAAATTCACGTGGCCATTGGATGATCAATAGTCACACAAAATACACATTTCTTCACTTTAAACAGCATATGGTCACACTTATTTACACTTTTGGCCACTTTGTGTTAAATTGTATGTGACTAAATACCCAAAACAAACATGCTTTGTGTGACTAAATATTACAAAAGGCCACACAAACATAAAATTCAAGGGGCCATTGGATGATCAATAGTCACACAAAATACACATTTCTTCACTTTAAACAGCATATGGTCACACTTATTTACACTTTTGGCCACTTTGTGTTAAATTGTATGTGACTAACTCCAAAAAAACAACACCCATTGTGTGACTAAATTGCTAATATAAATATCGCCTAAAAACGTTATTTATATTTTACGATCTTTGCTAAGTTTTGTTAACGACAAAATGTAAACTTTAGTTTCTAAGTAAATCATAATCTTAGTTTTAAGACTTGCATAATTAGACATTTGCTACATTTTACATTTCACATAAAACACAACACTTTTTATTTCTTAAAATAGAAATGTCACATCACATTTATGGTAAGTTTGTCAATATACATTTATGGAAAGATAGTATGTTTGACTAACAATAAGTCTTTTTGCACAAGTTTGTGTTTGACTAGTTTTTATGAGATATTACCTTGTTTGGTTTGTATGATTTATTGCAAAACCAACTGCAAGCCTGGCGGAACCCTGGGGGTACACGGGCAGAACCCATCTGAGGGTTCTGCCGCATCCGCCAGACCTGCAGAATGTTTTGCTATAAATACAAAGCCATGTGTTTGAATTTTGGTTTATCACTCTACATCATATTTTCACACACATTCATTCATTCTTTCATCTAACCCTTTAACATCTCATTTCATATGTGAAGTTTCTTTTTGTAGCAAAGAAGTTAACGAGTTCATAAAAAGTTACAAGTATTCAACACAACGTTGCAAGACTTGTTAGCTTAGCATTGTGTAGACTTGTGTAGTTTACACTTCATTTGATTGTGTATTTTCAGTAGTGATCGGTTAGTATTTTAGTCCTCAAAATACAAAGTGTGACGGGAGTTGTTGTACCATTGTAAAAGAACTAACGGGAGTGGTTGTGCCCTTGTAAAAGAACTCGACATCTAGCTTAATGTCGGTAAACGTGTATAAGCGACGTGTAAGGTTTTCTCCGCCGGTGAAAGGAGCTTGTTGACTAGTAAAAGAAACTCTCGAGTTGGATACTCGGGGCATGGACGTAGGGCAAGGAAAAAAAGTCCTTGTAGCCGAACCACGATAAATACTCGTGTTGTGGTTTGATCATTTCTTTCTTTATACTTGCATGTTATATATTGTGTTTGTGTATATATATTTGATTAAACGGAAAGTTACAAAAGATAATTAAACAAGTTAAAAAGATTTTAAACGGTAAACTATTCAACCCCCTTCTAGTTTTCCACATACATCATCACAAACGTCAAATTTATTGTATATTCATGTAGCCACAGGACGGGAAATAGTCACACAAAATACACATTTACTTGAATATATCATCTCAAATGTCACATATATTATATATTTATGTGGCTAAAGGTTGAAAAATAGTTACTCTCAAAAAACATTCGCGTGACTATAAAGTGTTTACGGTCACTGATAATGACTAATCCAACAAAACTTGTGCCTAATTTGTCACACATATTCGGGGTTTTGGTCACTCTTTTTCGATGGAAAAGGCCACGAACTCAACAATGTGACCATATGCCACCTACGGTGGCAGGACCTATGGTGACACACAACGAAAAAAACATGTATGACTATAGGCATATCATCACACATTTTTGGCGTGACCAATACAACTTTTTGTACCAGTGTTAAGATATCGTGCAATACTAAAAACAACTCCTCCTGATAACAAAACATAAGATAGTGTGAATAGTAGTCATGTATCTTGAAGTAGTATTTTGTATAGAGGCACCAAATCTTTTTTATATAATAAAACAAAACCCCAAGTGGGGACTTTTGTATTTCAAAAAAATCGATTCATTCCTTATTAGGTAATAATTGAAATGATATTATTTTTATAAAAATAATTTTTTTCAACTAAAACAACTTAAATATTTCTTAATTGCTAAACAGTAAATAAGAGTTATTGTTTTATGTATGCAAGCTTTTCAACTTAATTGTTTCTTTGTATTGGTTTTATTTTTAATTTTTGGGTTTATGAACGGTATTTTTAAAATTAAAACTACTTTCCTACTGTGATCAGGTTTCTAATCTAATATCTATGAAATCACTAACGCTATACAGCCACTCATCTAGTTGCCGATGGATCAAGCAATGAATCCTGCATGTTAAAGTGCACAACTATATCAGGTAAATCAAAATTAAAATGTAAGGAACCAAATACATATTTAAAATATAGCAAACTCACCACCGCAAAGCTCTCTTGCCAACCCGCACATTCCTCTTCCGCGACAATTTGCATCTCCAACGCCTCCTGCATCTTAACGTCAACCGCATCACATTCCGCTTCATCTTCCCTCCCCAGAACCAAAAGCTTATCCCTATGCCTCTCAGCCGACACAAGTCCATCACTAAGCCGTTCTGCCATCTCAAAATCCACAGTCTGAACCGCTAGCTACAACTCCTCCATTTTCTTATACTTCTCACTCACAACACCCAACTCCTCAACATCTTTCATTCTCTTCTTAATAAACTCCTTACGCTTCACCGACACTAACGCCACTTCTTCTCGAGCTAACTTTAGCTTCTGGTGTACCAAGCGTCTGGCCAGTATGAGACACTGGTGTCAGTTTCTGCCCTGGACCATGAACCTACAATTAAAATTCCAGAAGTTTAGACAACCAGCTATTAAAGATGAACATATCCTGGTTATTAGATAAAAAGTCTACTTGAACCTCATGTTTAAAAATATGGACCTTAACGACCACCTACACCTCTTTGACCCTATTCTATCTAGGCTTCTTACATGTTTAAGCCCGTTTGCCATGTATCATTTAACGTATTATAGATAAAAAAATTGTAGCCCAATATGTTACCACATTTTCATGTAATTGGAATGGAATGGTGGGTATGTGGGTAACGGGTTAAACTGGATGCATATAAAACATAACCCAATTTTACCCATTTCATGTCAGGAATATTAAGCACTGTGACATATGTTGCTGCTGCATAGTTGAGATCTAAACTTCCAATGATGTTCAAGTGTGTTTATTTTTGCTTCTTAAATGGGCATACAATGTGATCATGATTTAGATTTTGGCTTTGCTTTTTGTCGCATGCCGGGTCACATAGAAAACACTACAACTGGTGGTAAGTGCTCACACAGTCCCTAGTCATCTTAGCCATCCGCCATCATTAATAAATGACCCATATTGACCTACCTTCCAACATTTGCTAATCATATGAATTAGCTTATTTGGAATAACCACTGTTTCAATACCACCACTCATGGTCATGGTGGTACAATAGAGAAATAAGCAGATAAAAAAAACCCACCCAAAAAATTGAATGCTTTATAACAACAATATAAGATTTGCAATCCCAAACACCCCATACACTTGAAACTAATACTAAAAGCAAGTATTTTTCTTACACAATTTTAACCCATGTCATAGTTTCCCCGTTCTTTACTTCTTTACTGGTATTGTCTTAAAATGACTTCAAATAAGCAACTAAAAGTGGTTATTTGGCAGTAAATTAAGCAGATTAGAACATCCCAAACAGTAATTAAAACCACACTAAATATGAACATAGAAGACGATAAACTTAAGTGTTTCTGCATACTTTTGTAATATACAGATCTTTATTAGCTTGTAAACAGATGAACCATAGTAATAAGATTATGTGGCTACTTAAAAGTCTACAACCTGCTCATATTTTTAGGGATACATGACGAGGGTCGTTAAATGTGTTAATGGTTCATGGTGCCATTCGAGAGCCACTATTAGAATGGTAGAAAGTAGAAACCACTACATTCGAGACCCCAATTTGCGTTTGCTGATTCTGGTGGGCTTATTAAAAATTTGATAAGATCGTTTTTTATAAAGCTCATTAAACCATAAAAATGAGCTTTTGATATCAAAAGAAGCTTAAACAATTATCCCACTTAGTTTAGGAACAAATGTATTGACTTAATAATAAATGGTTCCCCAACCCCTGTAGCAGCAATCCAAACACCAAAGGCTAACTAATGTCTAATATCCTAATAATCTTTTGTTTTTCTTTATGTATTACATAATCATTGATAGTGAATTGAATGAAACCGAACAAAAACAAAAAGTGATGAAGCTTCAGAACCATATCGACATAAATTTGAGAAGAACAATAAAAAACCGCAACCTTATGTCTTTGTCATAAAAGGTTAATCGTCCAACACATATGTCTTTGCTGAATATCTGTTAAAGTTTAACGCATATCCGTTTCTTGTTATAATATAATACAATCTAAACAAATATATAACTTGATAACTAATTGCAAGTTCAAAAAATGCTCATCTTTCCGTCATAACCATGGCACCTTTAAAATCTAATTTTAGCAAGAAAAGGCATACACAAAAATAGTAAAAAAAAGAACCTCATTTAAGGAGTAGCCTTCACAGACACCATAGGGCCGAGTTCATCTTGTAGGAGCCTAACAACAGAAAAGTATGCATGTGTACGTATATAAAGAGCTAAAGAGCCATTAGTACATTTGTATAACCTAAATTGTGTGGAGTATGTGAGTGACTTTATTGCATGTTGCACTCAATTAAGGAACCCTGAACTATTCGAACCCTTGTTCAAGAAGACCCATAATATATTTAAAAACTAACAGTAAGGAAATTTGGAGCAGTTAACTTGATAAACCCACCCAACTTTGACCCGTGAAACACGGGCTTGTTTTAGTTTCAGCTTATATTTAGGTTGTTAATGTTTTCCGAAATCTTTTTACCATGATTTTGATAGAAACAATAACCATCCCAAAATAATGAAGGTATGTATAAACCCTAAACCCCTTGATTAAAACGCATTAGTTGAAACTTTAAACCAATCATTATCTTTGAACCAATTATTACTCTTGGTGTCTAATTGCAATTTTTACCACAAATTCTAACACTAATTCTTTAACTGCTTACGCAATAAAAATAAGCAATCCCAAACATCCTCATGATCATTCAACAACTAATAAGCTATTTTCATAATTTGCCAAACACCAAGACAACAACTTATTAAACTATCACATATTCACAACATAAGCAAAACAACCAATTATCTACTTCTACTTATTATAACAAACAATCAAAAAAAGTATAAATCCTACAAAACCCATCAATAAAAAAACTCAACTTTATGGTAAATAACCACAATCATCAATATAAGAGATACTTACAAAAAGAGGGGAAAATCAATTACATTTCATGACCAAAAGCAAGTGCAACTTGAGAGGGTTGTCTCCATTCATCATCTCTGCAATTTTAACAATTAATATTGAGATACTTACAATGATAATTGTGTAATTGGAGAATGTATTAAAAATACATCCTTTATCAAAAAAACTATCGGTTCTTTGATGGTTTCTAGGGTAGGGTTATGGAGGATGATTTTCTGGGCTATGTGTTATGTTTTTCTTTTTACTATGGGTGATAAGAAACTGATTGGGAGCCGGTGTTTGTAAATGTTACAATTTGATCCAAATCTATCAAGGTATTAAATCTAAGTACATGTGTATTTTCAGATTTTGTCTACATACGTTATATAAAAACGATTTTTCAAAAGTTTAATGCCAAATTAAGAAATATTTATGTTGTTTTACTTAAAAAATTGTTTTTAGAGTAATAATATCAATTCAATTATTACTAAAAAAGAAATGAATCCAGTTTTTTGAAATGAAAAATTCCAAATAAATGTTTTATTTTATTATATAAAAGATTTGTAATTTCCGTTGAATTTTTTTATGGTTATTCTTATAACTATAGTTAGTAACTTACCATTACTATTATTAGGTGGTGTTTGGTTCGTGAACTTGAAATTTTAAATTTCGAGGATTTAGAATTTCAAAATTTAAAATAAATGCATTGTTTGGTCGACAGAAATTTATAGTATTTTGAAATATGTCCTAATGTTTGTTATTGCAATTTGTTTAGTAAGTCATTGATTTACTTTGATTTAAAAATAAATAAATAAATAAATAAATAAATAAAAATAAAAGTAAGACACCAAAACAACATAAACAAATAGAATAAAAGGAAAAAATAATATTTTGGTAATTTTATAAAAAAATGCTTATAAGTAAATTGAATTTCTTCATTTTTTGGAGGTATTCTAATTTGTCTCGTTTAGCCAATTTAAGGAATTAATATCATTCATTTAGCATACTAAACACACTATTTCAAAGAATTTAAAATGTAAATGCCATGAAATCCCCACAACAAAGCGCCCCCTTAGACTAATGCTAACGAAGGAAAAAATTGGCGATCGACCGACAAAGGACTGCGTTCCCCCGCTTAGCCCGACCGAGCCCAACCACGTCGTCACCCAAACATTTTGAATATTTGGTTGCCTTGCCAACCGAAACAATTGGCATATTTTCCTTAATTTTTTTTGTTGACATAAATAATGTCTTAAAACATTGTTAGCATATTAACAATGTCTCTATGTTTTGATAATTACAAAGCATAAACTCATTAATCTAAAACTTATGACGTAAACAAGTTTTTAGTGCTTAATATTTGTCTTTGCTTCCATATCACTTAAGGTATGAATAAACAAAGAGTTTATTACATTTCATGATCAAAGGAAAATTTTCTAATCACTAGAATTTTTATAAAATGTATTAAACATCTTATATCTTTTACAAAATTACTTTTGGAATTAAAAGAATATGTTTAATTCATTATAAATATATGATTTCAAATTTCCAACCAAAAATGGCAAATTCTATCCAGAAAAATATTCCCCACTAAAAGACAAGAAAAACCAACGTTCTGAAGGGGCGGCCCCCTTAATTCCTTAGGCGGCCCCCTTAATCATTAAGGGGACCGGCCACGCTCCAGAACAGTATTTTTCTCTCCTATAAATACTGGTTCACTCCTCGGAATTTTCTCACCTTTTGCACTTCTAAACTTTCTGATCTAGATCCATTTCTCTATTCTCTTATCCTTTGATCATAAATGTATAATTCTTTGTTTCAAAGTGATCCAAACTTCATCCTCTCAAGTGCAAGAGAAGAATACTTCTATCCCTCAAGACAAGAAGTATTACAACTTGTTGTGATCTCCACATCCAAGTTGTTGGTGCATCATCAAAGATCATTTACATTATTCTTTGTGAAGATTGTTGTGAATATTTGATTGTAGATAGTTGTGCTAGATATAGATTGTGTGATTAGTTAGTAGCTTGGTGTGAAGAAGAAAAGTTAGGAACTAGATTGGTGTGAAGAAGATAGGTGTGGAGTAGTTAGTTGTGAAGTAGATTGATTTGAAGAAGTTGTGTAGAAGTTGTGACTTAGGTGTGACGAAGTTGTGGTGTGAAAAGTGGTGTGTAAATTGGTGTGTACGGTTTTCTCCGCCATAAGGGAGCTTGTTGATAGTGAAGAAAACTCCCGAGTTAGGTGCTCGGGGAGTGGAGTAGGGCAAGGAAGGTGTCCTTGTAGCCGAACCACTATAAATCTCTTGTCTCGCGATTCGATCTTTCCATCTCTTACTTATTTCATTACTTATCATTGTTATATGTTGTATATTGTTAATTTTTTATATTGTACAAGACTTGATATCACATATTATCGAATCTAAGTTTTTAAAAGCTAAGAAAATACTAAAACTATCTTTTATAACGAATTAAAAAAAGACGTAAAACTATTCAACCCCCCTTCTAGTTTTCCACAATTGGTATCAGGAGCCACGTCTAGCAAGATTTTTAAAATATATTATATTTTAAAACTTGTAACGATCTATGGAATCTGAAAAATATTTAGAAGGGCAATATATGCAAAGACCACCACTATTTGAAAGTGATGGATTTTTATATTGGAAAAATAGATTCAAAACGTATGTGAAATCAAAAGATCTTGATCTTTGGCATATTATTACCTTTGGTGATTTTCCTCCTATTCAATATAATGTTGAAACTAAAATGAATGAAATTGTATCTTTCGAAGAACAAAATGATGATTTGAAAAAGAAATTAGCAAAAAATAATGAGGCTAAAATGGTAATTTATAATGCGTTACCACGCAAAGAATATGAAAGAATTTTTATGTGTAAAACCGTCAAAGAATTTGGGATTCTTTACTAATTACTCACCAAGGTAATAGCCAAGTCAAAGATAATAAAATAGATCTTCTTGTACAACAATATGAACAATTTACGATTCCGGAAGAGGAATCAATTGATAATGCTTTTGCTAAGTTTAACACTATCATCACAAGTTTAAAAACACTTGATGAGACATTTTCTAGTAAGAATTGTGTTAGGAAATTTCTTAGGGCATTGCATCCAAAATGGTGAGCTAAGGTCACGGCAATTGAGGAAT
Source organism: Artemisia argyi (assembly GCA_030686995.1). Taxonomy (NCBI): domain Eukaryota; kingdom Viridiplantae; phylum Streptophyta; class Magnoliopsida; order Asterales; family Asteraceae; genus Artemisia; species Artemisia argyi. The sequence goes on from CM060685.1 coordinate 63,848,333, forward strand.
CAAAGAACTTGATGACGTTATCACTAGATGAACTAATTGGCAACTTGAAAGTTCATGAAGAAATCATAAGAAGAGATTCGGAAACGGTCAAAGTCAAGAAAGAACAAACCAAATCCATTGCTCTAAAAGCCAAAAAGGAACCTAGTGATGATGATGATTCAAGTGACGAAAGTGAAGACGAAGAATATGCAATGGCCGTAAGAGAATTCAAGAAGTTCTTCAAGAGACGAGGAAGATTCACTAGATCATCACGAGACGAAAGAAAAGCATTCCAAAGGAATAGAAGTGACAACTACGGGAAAAGAAAGTGCTTTAGATGTGGAAGTCCAAATCATCTCATTGGCGAATGTCTAAAGCCACCGGGTTATGAAAATCAAGGTGCTTTTGTTAGTGGAACATGGAATGATAGTGACAAAGAAGAAGTTGAAAAGCCAAGAGACGAAAAGTGTTTTATGGCAAAAGAAACCGACGAAATATGTTTAGGTATTGACTTGGAACCTGACGAATGGATCAAAGATAGCGGATGTTCGAGGCACATGACGGGGAACCGTAAGCTATTCTCTACATACAAGGCATACAATGGAGGTAACGTTATTTTCGGTAGTGACTTACGTGGAAAAATCATTGGCAAAGGTACGATTTCTCAAGACTCACTTACGATTGAAAATGTAGAGCATGTAGATAAATTAACATATAACTTGCTTAGTGTAGGACAAATATGTGATAATAAATGTAAAGTCACATTTACCGAAGAGGATAGCGAAATAGTTAAGAATGGAAAAATTATAGGTAGAGGAATTAGGAAAGGTGGCATATATGTTATGAAACTAGGAAACAAACCTGAGGATAGGATATGCCTAACGACCCTAGATGAAAACTCTACATTGTGGCATAGGAGATTAGGACATGCTAACATGCAACAAATACAATCATTGACCTCTAAAGAATTAGTTAGAAATTTGACTAATCTAAAATATGACAAGCATTTTTGTGATGCATGTAAAATTGGAAAACAAGCTCATGCTAGTCACAAAGCTAAGAATATAGTATCCACTACTAGGTGCCTAGAATTATTACATATGGATCTTTTTGGTCCATCCGCTGTGCGGAGCTATGGAGGAAACAAATATACCTTAGTAATAGTAGATGACTACTCACGATACACGTGGACTAGGTTTTTAAGTGACAAAACCCAAGCCTTTGAAAAATTCGAAATATTTAGTAAAATGATTCAAAAGAAATTAGGATACTCAATAGTTGCCATTAGGACGGACCATGGTAGGGAATTTGATAACGAAGTACAATTCGGAAAATATTGTGAGTTAAATGGAATATCTCACAATTTCTCCGCTCCTCGTACTCCTCAATCAAATGGGGTAGTAGAAAGAAAAAATAGGCCACTACAAGAAATGAGTAGAACTATGTTAAATGAACAATCCATCCCACAAAAATTTTGGTGTCACGCCGTAGATACATCAACTTATATTTTAAATAGGGTATCAATTAGAAGAATTCTCGGAAAAACTCCTTATGAGTTATTAAGAGGTAGAAAACCAAACTTAAGCTACTTTAGGATATTTGGAAGTAAATGCTATATTTTAAACACTAAGGACTACCTCACTAAGTTTGATCCAAAATCATATGAAGGAATATTTTTAGGATACTTACAAAATAGCAAAGCATATATAATACTTAACAAACACTCCATGAAAGTAGAGGAATCACTAAATGTAACATTTGATGAAACATCACCACCTCCTAAAACATTACCTTTAGAAGATGATGATTTAGTCGAAGATGAAGATATTGAGGTTAGTAAAACAAAACCCATAGGAAATGATAATGAAGACATTCACTTAGAAAATAACAAAACTGTTAATATTAAAGAATCTAGATCACATCCATTAGATAATATAATAGGACATCTTAACCAAAGAACCCTTAGGTCACAAGCCCAAGATAAAAACAACTTCTTTTGTTTCCTCTCAGCAATAGAACCTAAGAATATTAGCGAGGATTTAAAGGATGAAAGTTGGGTTATAGCTATGCAAGAAGAATTAAATCAATTTAAGGCAAATGATGTTTGGGAATTAGTCCCAAATCCAAAGGATATGACCATCATAGGAACCAAATGGGTATATAGGAATAAGTTAGACGAGAATGGAATAGTTACTAGGAATAAAGCTAGGTTAGTTGCTCAAGGTTATAATCAACAAGAAGGAATTGATTATGACGAAACTTATGCCCCCGTAGCTAGACTAGAATCGATTAGGATATTACTTGCCTATGCTTCCGCCCTAGATTTTAAGTTATTCCAAATGGACGTGAAAAGTGCATTCCTTAACGGTTTTATCAATGAGGAGGTATATGTGGCACAACCTCCAGGATTCATTGACTTCGCAAAACCTGATTATGTTTATAAGTTAAAGAAAGCTTTGTATGGACTCAAACAAGCTCCCAAAGCTTGGTATGATCGATTAAAAGCTTTTCTTATTAAACATGATTATTCCATGGGAATGGTAGATAACACTCTTTTCACTAAAAGGAAAGACCCAAATCTCATCATTGTCCAACTATATGTTGATGACATTATATTTGGATCGACTTGTCAAGACATGTGTGATGAATTTGCCAAAATCATGCGTGATGAGTTTGAGATGAGTATGATGGGTGAACGTAACTTCTTCCTAGGATTACAAATAAAACAATTAGAAGATGGAATATTTTTTAACCAATCTAAGTACATTAAGGAAATGCTTAAGAAATTTGGCCTAGAAGACTCAAAACCCATGAAAACTCCCATGTCTACAGAGGTAAAGCTCACAAAGGACGATGAAGGTGAGTCCGTAGATAACACCAAGTATAGAGGAATGATAGGTAGTTTACTATACTTGACGGCAAGTAGACCCGACATCATGTTTAGTGTCTGCCTTTGTGCCCGTTTTCAAGAGGATCCCAAAACCTCTCACCTAGAAGCGGTTAAGCGTATCTTCCGATACGTTAAAGGCACTATACACTTAGGATTATGGTATCCTAAGGAATCCGGCATAGAAACCATCGTCTATGCGGATTCGGATCATGCGGGAGACTACGTAGATAGAAAGAGCACTAGCGGTATATGCACATTTATGGGATGTTGTCTAACATCTTGGTTTTCGAAGAAGCAAACCGCTCTTGCTATTTCTACCACCGAAGCCGAATATGTAAGCGCCGGAAAGACATGTCAACAAGCACTATGGATGAAACAAGCTCTCGTAGACTATGGCATTAGGTTAGAAAATGTCCCCATTATGTGCGATAACAAAGGTGCGATAGATTTAAGTAAAAATCCGGTGCAACACTCTAGGACTAAACACATAGAAATACGTCACCATTTTCTTAGGGATAATGTACAAAAAGGAAATATATCTATAGAAAAGGTTGCATCGGAAGACAACATTGCGAATATATTCACAAAACCCCTTAAGCGTGAATTATTCAACCACTTGCGTTTAGGATTAGGAATGATGGAACAAGTTGACTAAATCATATTGAATTAATACAAATTTATACTTGCATATATTTATTTTTTTTTCATTTCATCTTTTCTGAGTCTAGGAATCTATTTCGCACAAAACTAAAGACTGAGAAGATTTATTCTCTTTGCATAAACCTTTTTGTAAAACTCAATCAATTTTCTCTAAAAATTATTCTCACAATCTAGGAATCACATGAAGATCATTTTCCTTGCATTGTTGACTAATTCTAAAAACACTGTCTTTCAAAATCATGCATAAACTCTCACATAAATTGTCAAGGTATATAATCTAATATATATCTTTGACATTCATGATCGAGCAAAAATTGAATCAAGGAGATCATTTGGATTGTTTCTTAGGATCGTTATTTCTTTTTGCATCTAGGAGTCGAAACAATCACAACTCCACATTTGTTGCATATAGACACTCACTAGGACAAATTCACTAATAATGGTGTCATCTTAATCCATCACTAGCTTTTCACTCATTAATTGCCTTTGCCTTTAATCTAAGATAGGTGCCTTAGGAAGTTTAAGTGATCTTGCCCTTACTTACCTCCCCTTGCTTGTTATGTGTTGATTAATTGCTCTTTTACCTATGTGTTATTGCATGCATGCTATATCTTGATTAGATTAGATTCTATATTGCCTAAGGGAATTGAACTTGCTTGAACTCTAATCCAAACACACAACCTTTCTGCAAATTTTCTGCCAAAAACCCAATTCTGGCAACCTGGAAATCACCAGATGGGCGGCCCCCTTAATTTTGTAAGGCGGCCCCCTTAATCATTAAGGGGACCGCCCCCTAATTAAGGGGACCGGCCATCTGATGGTCGGGTTTACAGAATCTTTTCTGCTTTTTAGCCCATTTCAACCTACATTTCCCAATTTTCACCAACACATTTTGTCCTAATCTCCCAAACAAACTTTATCCATCCATAAACACACAAATCTTACACTATAAATACCCCCCAATCCTCAAAACTCTTTACTCATCCCTTCATGGCTTCTCCAAACAAACCCAAACCAAAAGCCTCAAGGCTTGCAAGAATGACGGAAAAACCCGTTTGGCGAAGAAAAAGCCCTCGAAACAAATCCATAATAACTAATGAAGTTGGAAGTCATTCAACACCACCAACCACTTACTTCCCAAACTTTCCACCAAATTCACAAGGACATTCATTTGATCCTACTTACAAACCATACAACATTGGCCAAACATCTTCCTTCATGCCAAATCACTCACCTCATCCTCCAATCACTTGTAATGATCCATACAAGGTTGATCAACCATCCCACTACAACTCCAACTACACAAACCCAATTCATCCATATCAACACAATGACTTTCTCCACATTACCACGGAAAAGCAAAAGTTCCGTGATGAAATATCACAAATCCATGATCTTCGTGATCTCAATGCCATGCATCTTGCACAACGCAACAAAGGGCAACCTCCATCATCACCCTATAACAATTGCCTTCCTCACTCTCTCAACTTGGATCAAGTTACAAACCACACTCACTATTGCCCTTGTTGCATCTTTCTCCAAAAAAAAAATCCTTTACTTGAGTGAAGATATTTCTTGGATTGAATATCTCCTCACTAGACCTCAACCCATTCCACCCCTAACACGATACAATATCGTAAGGGCCACCTCTTCCGCTCCATACCTCACTCCATATCCCTCTCCATCTAACAACTAAGCTTTATGCTTATGTTATCCTTCAAGCAAATAAAACAATCAACCATGAGTTGCAAGCAAGTCCAAGTGCTCTTTCTAGGCAATATAGGACTATGTCTTTTCATTTGTTTTATTATGATTAATATGCCTTAAGCATATTAAATGTTGTAATGCTTTCTATAATGCTTGAATGAATATATTTTTATAACTATTGCTTTGCATGTATATTTGCCTTGTTCTTCTCTAATATTTTGTGTAGCCAAGATTTGCATAGCTCATTCTCTTGATGCTCTCAAATGAGGGGGAGTATATATCAAGGGGGAGCAATAACCTTTTTGATTTTACAAAAAGGGGGAGAAAAGAATGTTAAACTCTAAATTCTTGTCTAAAAATTATTTTTTAAACCTAATGAGTTTAAGGTTTTGTAATCATCAAAAAGGGGGAGATTGTTGACATAAATAATGTCTTAAAACATTGTTAGCATATTAACAATGTCTCTATGTTTTGATAATTACAAAGCATAAACTCATTAATCTAAAACTTATGACGTAAACAAGTTTTTAGTGCTTAATATTTGTCTTTGCTTCCATATCACTTAAGGTATGAATAAACAAAGAGTTTATTACATTTCATGATCAAAGGAAAATTTTCTAATCACTAGAATTTTTATAAAATGTATTAAACATCTTATATCTTTTACAAAATTACTTTTGGAATTAAAAGAATATGTTTAATTCATTATAAATATATGATTTCAAATTTCCAACCAAAAATGGCAAATTCTATCCAGAAAAATATTCCCCACTAAAAGACAAGAAAAACCAACGTTCTGAAGGGGCGACCCCCTTAATTCCTTAGGCGGCCCCCTTAATCATTAAGGGGACCGGCCACTAATTAAGGGGACCGGCCACGCTCCATAACAGTATTTTTCTCCCCTATAAATACTGGTTCACTCCTCAGAATTTTCTCACCTTTTGTACTTCTAAACTTTCTGATCTAGATCCATTTCTCTATTCTCTTATCCTTTGATCATAAGTGTATAATTCTTTGTTTCAAAGTGATCCAAACTTCATCCTCTCAAGTGCAAGAGAAGAATACTTCTATCCCTCAAGACAAGAAGTATTACAACTTGTTGTGATCTCCACATCCAAGTTGTTGGTGCATCATCAAAGATCATTTACATTATTCTTTGTGAAGATTGTTGTGAATATTTGATTGTAGATAGTTGTGCTAGATATAGATTGTGTGATTAGTTAGTAGCTTGGTGTGAAGAAGAAAAGTTAGGAACTAGATTGGTGTGAAGAAGATAGGTGTGGAGTAGTTAGTTGTGAAGTAGATTGATTTGAAGAAGTTGTGTAGAAGTTGTGACTTAGGTGTGACGAAGTTGTAGTGTGAAAAGTGGTGTGTAAATTGGTGTGTACGGTTTTCTCCGCCATAAGGGAGCTTGTTGATATAGTGAAGAAAACTCTCGAGTTAGGTGCTCGGGGAGTAGAGTAGAGCAAGGAAGGTGTCCTTGTAGTCGAACCACTATAAATCTCTTGTCTCGCGGTTCGATCTTTCCATCTCTTACTTATTTCATTACTTATCATTGTTATATATTGTGTATTGTTAATTGTTTATATTGTACAAGACTTGATATCACATATTATCGAATCTAAGTTTTTAAAAGCTAAGAAAATACTAAAACTATCTTTTATAACGAATTAAAAAAAGACGTAAAACTATTCAACCCCCCTTCTAGTTTTCCACATTTTTAAACGTTGGTGCTTTTATAACAAAAAAAAATAATAATAATAAAAAATAAAAAAAAGTCTTTTAAAACCTCAATTTTTTCATAAAACCCCACTTATCTTCTTAATTTTATCATACTTCTCTACCAAAAGTTATGAATTGTTCGCTTTCACATACCATCGATGAAATCAAAGCTTGTGTTGGGAAACTTATTGAGCAAGATACTGTTCGTCAGCAAATGATTATCGACTTAACCGTTCAATTTAACGATGCAAGCACAGCTAAAGATGATATGAGGAAAGCATACGAGAAATGAAATGGCATTCTGCAAGAAAACCTTGCTTTGATTGACACTTTTTAAAAGAAGAATATTTGGAAGATTACGAGATGTATACTATTTTTTAGAAAGGAGACAAAAAAAACAAGATCAAATCAATACTAAATTTGTTTGGCTACATGCAAAATGCAAATAGGACGACTATGTTTTAGTTTTCGTATTCTTTTATAAGTTTTGTATTATAATTTGTATATTTAAATAAATGAAAATTTAGTTTGCTGGGTTTCATATGTGTACTTATATGCATCGGATATATATAGTTACCCTCAACGGATACTTTTCCCCTATAAATATCCCTTACCCTCATTTTTTTTTTCACACACAACTTCTTTTTAAACTCTCATCACTACCATATGAAAAACTATGGCCACTGAACCAAATAAAGTGAGACTAACTATCCTTATGCAACTACAGGAAAAACTTCATGTTGAGGTTGCACTGGCGGAGCAATTGTTGAACTTGTTTCCTAGCTTTCATGGTCGAGTTCGTAGCCACATGCATGAAATAATCAGGGTGGGTTCTCTGTCAGATCATCCCCTTATCGACTACGGTCTGCAATCTCTTGAAAAGATGACCAGAGCCAATATGAGGAACGCAAATAACCTGGTATTGGGTATCAACGAATTGCTTTGAAGCATTGCTGAGAAGCAAGAATTCATTAACAACAACAGAGAAATGTTAAAGCTCGAAGCATGTTTAGTTTTTTATTTTGTAGGCTTAAGTTTTTTTAATTATGTGTGCAGAGTTTTTAATTTATAAATAAAGTTTTAGTTTTTAATTAAAAAAAAAATGTTACGGTCGCTATTATATGGTCACTATTAACAAATTATAATTGGGATATAATCATGGAAAAAGAAAGTTGAGTTAAAGGTAACGTAATAACAGCAATCACATAGTAAAAACAATGGTCACCGTTAGCATTAGAGGAGTGCTAGACTCACTCACATCAATTAATGCTCTCACATGAGTGGCTAAGATGCATGTCACCTCATTGTGTGAGAGAAATTTTATAAAATGTGAGTGAGTCTAGCACTCATTTTAGTATTAACGATAACAAACATATCATAGTACAATAATCTTGAACAAATAAAAATGCTACATAAAACATATGACTAATAAAACATAAAACATGAGTGATACGCTTTCAAAGTCCTTCAATAAAGGTTTCAACCCACAATGGTTCGAATCTGGAGAAGGCATGGTTTACTTCAATTTAAGTGTCGTGCCTTCGGGCGGCTTAAGTTGAAGGTTTTCCCCCTATCGGGTTTCGTATTAGACATGGATTTCCCTTGAAAGAAAGTAACCGTTCAAAAAAAATAAAATATTACACATGACTAATAAAATATTTAATTATTTGTATCATGGGGACACTTGTAGCATGGTACGTGACCTTTTGTGCTCCATTTTTCAACTTTATTTAATGGTCACTTTATATATTTAGATCAATCATCAAGTACGCGTTTTCAGTGTTAATTAAACTGGATCTGATTCAAATGTAATTTTTTCCGTGCTCCATTATCATCCACAAAGTTTCATAAAGGGTCGTACTATTCTAACGGGGGACAAGGGTGTCAGCCCCTTGTCTCCTTGTTTTGTCCCCTTTTTTTTCCTAGCGCAGCACAGTTTCTGTTCCGTATTTCTGACAGTTTTAACAGTTTGACATATTAAACTTTATATTTTCTGTTCCGCACTTTCAGGTTTATAGCTTTTTGATATAAACAAAATTATAAAAATAAAAAAAAATAAAAAAAAAAATAAAAAAAAAAGTCACAAAATGCCAAATTTGGCATACCCCCGTTAGAATAAAAAAAGTACCCCCGTCCTTATAACTGCTGCCTTCATAAATACCTGTAAGTGTTCTTCCTTCAAACTTTTTGTTTATATATGTATTCTTTTTTATCAATATTTTAATCTGTAGTTCTTGACCATATATTCATTATTCGTATATGGTTCCTTGTTATAAGATCTTATAGAATGGTTTGTATTTTATTCAGTTTCTGTATTTTTAATCAAGTTAACTGGAAATTCTTTCTGTCTGGTCTGAATCTGCATTAATGTTCTCAGGCATCAATCATATAATACCACTAGTATATATAAGTGTAAAACATTAAAAAAAGAGAGAGTGAGAGAATCTTGAATAAATAGCACTAGTAAATCTTACTGGCCAGCCGACTATTAATTTATTTCCAACTTATGCTACGGATTTTTAACAGTTCATATTATAAGTTGTAAAAATTTTACATTGTTGCATTAGTGTAAAAAATGGTGAAAATGTGAAACATTGAAGCATAAAAATGATGGTTAAAACAGATTCAATCGGTCATTTTAATTTTAAGTCATTTGCCTTGAACTATGATATGTAACTTGTGCTTCTATTTAGATTTGTTGGGGGCCATGGCCCATTAGTAAATTGGAACTACTAGTATAAGACAGAGATGTACTTGTACTAGGACCAAAGATCTTCATAGGATGTAGCTCTTACTATTTTAGCTCTTTAATATGTGACAGGATCTATTTGCAACTAACTCCTTTCAAATTTTCATGCATTGCAATACAGTTATTTATACATATAAAAATCCATATAGTCGCTTAACTCTAGTGTTTTGCAATCACAGATCGATTGATCAAATTGTCGACATATGTCGCTTCATAAGTTACGTAAAAATTGAACTAGAATCGATTCGAACTGTTGCAAATATACGGCCTACGGCGGACTAGATGAACATGGATAATGGGTTTCTTCGTTATCTGTACTCAAAGCAAACTAGGAAATGGATATGGCTATTTGGAATCACATCTGCAATTGTATTAACCATTCAGTATAATGAACTTCCAGTTTTTAGTGGTATATCATTTCTACTGTCTGGTGCCAAGGCTTCCTTCCTTCAAAAAAGTTATGTAAGGTCACATGATGTAAAGGATTCATATTTGGGTTTTAACAAATCAATAATCCACAATAAGGCCCCTCCAAGAGACGTTGATAAGAAAAAGCCCAAAATGGAGACCTTGCCAGTAATGTCAATATCCGAGATGAATGAACTTCTTCAGAAGAGTCATGATTTGCCACATTCAGTCGTATGTATATGACCTCGATCGTAAATTATTTGGTTAGTCAAGTTTTATGTGTATGAAGACGTTAATATCATGTTCGTCTTCTTGATTATCTTTACTATTATTCTTATTACAGCCAGCTGCATCAAGGGTCGATAAACAACTACTAGGAGCAAAATCGCAAATTGAGAATGCCATCATTACGAATAATGATGTGGGGATTTATGCCCCTATTTATCGGAATATATCCATGTTTAAAAGGTACTTTAATACGGTAACACATAAGGAAGTCACTCAAACAATTTATTTTTACAGCAAAAACAACTGAAAGTTTCAATATTTTCCTTCTTGTGAAATTTGAAGACAATAACCTAAATGGAACAGGTATGAAAGTGGTTATTCTTTAGAGTGATAAGTTTTTAACCAGTTTTGGAAATTTCAAAACAATGAAACAATATTGTAGTATTTTAAAAATGTTTAAGTGACTAAATTGTAACAATGATCAAACTTGGTTATCACCAGTAGGACTATTTATATCCAAAAAATCATCACTAGTAACTCTAGTTATATGAAAACATGTAGGAGTTATGAGCTAATGGAGCAGATGCTCAAAGTTTACATATATAAAGATGGAGAAAAGCCGATTTTCCATGATGGGATACTAGAGGGGATATATGCTAGTGAGGGTTGGTTCTTGAAGCTGATGGAAGCTAATAAACAGTTTGTGACAGAAGACCCGAGTGAAGCTCATCTGTTTTACATACCTTTTAGTCCACGGTTGCTCCAGTTAACACTCTATGTGCGTCATTCACACAGTCGTGATAATCTGATCCAGTTTATGAAGAACCACACCGAAATGCTTATAACCAAATATCCATACTGGAATAGGACTGATGGATCAGATCATTTCTTAGCTGGTTGCCATGATTGGGTATGCCTCTCTTCTTTCATCTAACTTACGCATATTTGACATGGCTAATTGAAAGTGTTTATCTGCTTATTGCCTTTTGATAACAACAGTTTTAAGTTAGCAGCTTGTAGTTACTTTATTTTAAAATACAATGTAGTAAGCAATTTTTAGTTTCATAAAAGAGAAATACTTACAATTTTTGATGCACTGTTTCTCTTTCTCGAGAAAATGTTCCAATTTTATTTACCAAGTAGGCAAATAAGTGAGAAGATGCAAATTTAATTTATTCAGTACATGGTAAATTGCAATTACTTTTAAAAATTTAGGTTCTCCTTTATCCTTCAGAAACTTCTTAGCCGGAACTACCTATTTTCATATCCTCATGGTCCACAGGATTAGTTATTTGGATCTAAAATCTAGCTGACCTTTATACATAGAAATCAGAATAGTTTCAATATATTCGTATCATTACCATTTTACAGATTCTTAAAGATTCATCTATTGTATCATGAACAAATGGTATTGCAGTCATTTCACCTACAATTAATTCTCTGTTTCATCAGGCCCCAGCTGAAACAAGGGGACTTTTGCTCAACACCATAAGAGCTCTTTGTAACGCTGATATTCGGGCAGGATTCCGCATAGGGAAGGATGTTTCACTACCAACAACATACGTACGGTCAGCTAAAAGTCCTCTAAAAAATGTTGGAGGCGAGCCACCCTCTAACAGAACGATCCTAGCCTTTTTTGCTGGATACATGCATGGTTATGTCCGACCCGTTTTGTTAAACCATTGGGGAAACGATACTGACATGAGAATATTCACACGAATGCCTCATGTCAAAGGTAACAAAAACTACATTGACCACATGAAAACAAGCAAGTATTGTATCAGTGCTCGAGGTTTTGCTGTTCATAGTCCAAGAGTCGTGGAATCGTTATTTTACAATTGTGTCCCTGTGATCATATCAGATAACTACGTGCCCCCATTCTTTGAGATTTTGAATTGGGAATCATTTTCCGTTATTGTCTTGGAGAAGGATATTCCTAATCTAAAGAACATATTGCTTTCGATATCTCATGAGAAGTATGTTGAGATGTATGAGAGAGTGAAAAAGGTACGAGACCACTTTTTTTGGCATTCCGAGCCGATTAAGTATGATTTGTTTCATATGATTCTTCATTCTGTTTGGTACAATAGAGTTTTTAGTACAAAGTTAAGTTAAAGGATATGAAGACAAGTTCGACAAAACACTATGCTAAATACATCATACTAGATGTTATATAGGATGATTGACTATATAATACAAAGGATGCCTTATTCGGTAATTGTATGATTATATAAATTTACGTTTGACTATTTTGTTTTTGTTCTGTTTTTATGACTATTTTGTGTTGTTTTCTTCTACTACTGTAGTATATTGTTATTTTTGAAACATTGAAGTATAGATGGTATTCCGTTCAAAAAAAAAAGTATAGATGGTATTTGCATAATGGGCTTAAGCAGACATATCACATATCTTGTGAGCTAAATCTACAAGCCCATTAAGCTTACAAGCATATCTTAGCCCATCAACTGCATTTACGTAAAATGTATCATAAATAATACTTCATGTAATCGTCCTGTTTTGATTTTTTGAAGTACTAGAATGGCGATGGGCCGCCGCGTTGCGGGCGAGCCTTTTTTTCCCCTTTTTTTCCCCCTTTTTTGCAGGCAAGCCAATTTTGTATAAAGAAAATAGAATATTTAGGCGGCTGATATGGCTTATAAAATCGTTTGCCATATAGAAATGTTTGACTATAAAACCAAATTATAAGAAGTATGATGATGATAATGTTAAAAGTATATCCAAGACAAACAATATCATACATGCAATCTTTTCCGGCAGAATGGCTAACATCATTTCTCATTATAAACCTGGTTTTACAAATCTTATTTGTACTAACTTAGTTGTGTGTAGTTTACCTGAAAATATTGTTCCAAACTCCTAACCTAACAACTGGTGAGAGATGCTACTTCTGGGAGCTTTCTTGTTATCCAAAAGCAAAAGTCGGTCGAACTGGTCCTTTGAAGTTGTTGCTAAGCTGTTTGTCATGAGTCCTTGAGCAAAACGTTTATGTCATGAGTCATTTGAAGTTCTTGCTAAGACATCTGTGGTGAGTCCTTGAAGTAATACCTGAGAATGAAAGTAAGAGTTTGTGTATCAAACATACAATTTTGATAGTCTAAAGGTAATATCTCTACCCTTCAGGTCAAACTCTTTTAAGGCATTGATACAAAAGTATTGGAACATACCAAAAATATTCTTCTTGACTTTTTCAAGTTCTAACCCATTTCTTGCAAAAATAATTATCTTAGCCCCTAACGTAGCAAGTTGCTAAGCAATACTTTCCTACGGATTCATAACTTCAGTTTTCCTACAATGTCACATTACCTTCTATGTTATAATAGTCGACAAATAAATGAGGAGTCATCACGGATAGCATGTAGGATAAAAGAAAATAAACTATCCATATGCCACTCACATAATATGCTTTACATCCAAGAAATATTCATCTTTTTTGTACCGATTGTTATCCGTAAGCGCACCTGGATTGGATCTGGTATTTTTGATTTAATCAAAGGCCACACCACCTATCCTCCACCACTGTTTTTATAAGATAGCAAGCACGCAATCCTTCAACGCCAGCAAACTGTTGAAATCCACTATCCTTTACACCACCGAATGGGAGAAACTGCAATTAGATATCCATATATTAAACGTATTTTAAGAGATACATTTACCAATTTTAACTTATTTGTACCCATATAAGATAACAGTATGTATATGATGCCAACCACCAATTTCCTTCGCTATTACAAAGTAAAAGTGGGTAGTTCAGGTAGCGGGTCAAAATGGGTCTAAGGGCAAAGTTAGCCATTTATGAAAACAGGTGAGGTAATCCCGAAGTCATTTATGAAAATGGGTCAGATGGGTTCGGGTCAGCCCATTATTTTTCTCCTAATTCTTTTTTACATGCTTAATTAAAAAAAAATACATCAACAAACCATAAAAAAATAATATGCATGATTCATTGGCATGACCTTAAGAAGCCGTGTAGCTCAAAGCTCAACGTAAGTAATAAAAAGAAAATGATTTTTGCAATACTAAGGGTGCGTTTAGTTGAGGGAAAACACCCTTGTTTTCCACAAAATGTTTTGTGGAAAACAAAGAAAATAGAGATCGCGTTCAAATTAGTGTTTTCCAATAAAATTCTCTACAAAACACAAAATTCCTATTTCCAACTTTAATACACAAAACTACAAAACACTTTTTTTTTGTTTTCCCCTATTTTCCATTAAAATACCCCAAATCCGTTTTCGTCAGTTGTTTTACGTTTTTGACTGATTTTTTACGTTTTCATTTATTTTTTACGTTTTCGTTCGATTTTTTACGTTTTCGTCTGTTTTTTACGTCTTCGTCCGTTTTTTTACGTTTTCGTCAGGTTTTTTACGTTTTCGTCCGATTTTTTTTATTTTCGTCCGTTTTTTTTACGTTTTCGTCCGATTTTTTTCGTTTTCGTCTGTTTTTTTACGTTTTCGTCAGATTTTTTACGTTTACGTCTGATTTTTTACGTTTTCGCTCATATTTTTACGTTTTAGTCCGATTCTTTACGTTTTCGTCTGATTTTTTACGTTTTCGTCCGTTTTTTTACGTTTTCGTCAGATTTTTTACGTTTTCGTTCGTTTTTACGCTTTTGTCAGGTTTTTTAAGTTTTCGTCTAATTTTTTTCGTTTTCGTCCGTTTTTTTACGTTTTCGCTCGTTTTTTACGTTTTCGTCCAATTTTTTTTACATTTTTGTCCGTTTTTTACGTTTTTGTCACGTTTTTTAAGTTTTCGTCTGTTTTTTTTTGTTTTTGTCTATTTTTTTATGTTTTCGCCCCTTTTTTTACGTTTACGTCCAATTTTTTTACGGTTTGTTCGCTTTTTTATGTTTTCGCTCGTTTTTTTACGTTTTCGTCCAATTTTTTACGTTTTTGTTCGTTTTTTTTACGTTTTTGTACAACTTTTTTTTACGTTTTTGTCCCTTTTTTTACCTTTTTGTCAGAATTTTTACGTTTTTGTCAGATTCTTTACGTTTTTTGGTTTTTTTATGTTTTCGTGGGGTGTTTTGCATATTCACCCGTTTTCGCTTGTTTTTTTATGTTTTTTTAATGTTTTTTTTACGTTTTCGTTCATTTTTTGCGTCTACTTACGTTTATTTACTTTTACGTCTATTTTTTTACGTTTTCGTTAGTCGAAACCTAAAAAAACATAAATCAAAGATGAAAACGTAAATGAAAGATGAAAACATAAAAATCAGACGAAGACGGATGTAAACGTATAAAATCAGAAGAAAACGTAAAAAATCGAAAGAAAACATAAAAATCAGAAGAAATCATAAAAACAAAAATATTAAAAAATGGACAAATGCAAAAAAAATTTTGACAAAAACGTAAAAAAACAGATGGAAACATACAAAATCAAACAAAAAAGTAAAAAACAGACGAAAACGTAAGAAAATGGACACAAACGTAAAAAATTTGACGAAAATGCATAAAAACGGATGAAAACATAAAAAAATCAGACATAAACATAAAAAAATTTGGCGAAAACGTAAAGAAACGGACAAAAACGTAAAAAAACTGACGAAAACGTAAAGAAACGGACGAAAACATAAAAAATCAGACGAAAACGTAAAAAAATAGATGAAAACGTAAAAAGACTGAAGAAAATGTAAAAAAAAACTGACGAAACTGTAAAAAATCTAACGAAAACGTAAAAAGATAGACGTAAGTGTAAAAAAACGAAAACCCAAAAAATCGGACGAAAACGTAAAAAAATGGACGAAAACGTAAAAAGCTGACAAAAATGTATAAAAACGGATGAAAATGTAAAAAATTAGACGAAAACGTAAAAAATTAGACGAAAACGTTAAAAAACATACGAAAACATAAAAAAAACAAACTAAAACGGACAAAAACGTAAAATATCATACGAAAACGTAAAAAAACAGACGAAAATATTATTTGATATTATAGTTTACTTTTTTAATTTCTTTATTTTCTCGTATTAGATTTTTTTAGTTATTTTATAATTTAGTTGGTTAGTTTATAATATTTGTTTTTGTGTTTTGAAGATGTTTTTATCATATTACTAATGTAAATAGTGAATTGAGATATAAAACAACAACACTTAAACATGTTTTCTAGTTTTGGAAAATGGAAAACACAAACACATGTTTCTCAGACTAAACGCGTTTTCTAAATTTTCCATTGTTTTGTGGAAATCAAACTCCCATCCCTTTTTCTACAAAACAAGAAATAGGAAATGAAATAAAATGTTTTCCAACTAAACGCCACCTAAATGTTCCAAGGTAGGCCACAATAACTACGTCAGGCATAGGTTAGAAACATTTAGTATAACTGAAAAAAGCCACTATATTTTTTGTAAAGTAATATGGAAATGTAAAAATATATCAGCACATTTACCTTCAAGAACGGAACGCCTGTAGCGTCTATTTGCAGAATTGCAGGCTTAGGAAGCGTAACACCGCTGCTGCTTCTAGTTTCTGGGAGCATAACAACATGTTCAACAGAGTTAACCTTTTGTATACAATATAGCAATTAAGCATCTTACTACAACTAATAAATTTATTGGAGATGCATACGTGTGTCATGAAGAAGTCCGCTTGTTACATTCTCCCCAACAGAAGGAACCGAATCTGTGGATGTCGTTGCACAACAGCAGATAATTTAAACAGAGATGGGCAAAATCTAAAAAAACTTGAAGTGCACTCCTATTAATGATACATTGATTTGAAACTTAACTTCAAAGTTGTACAAACTTTATCTGTATCAAAGATGGTGAATGTTGGTTCAACTAATCAAGAACATAAACACGTGAAGGCGGTGAAGCAATGTCTTGAACCAACGAATCAAATCCCTCCAGTAACCCATCTCCAGTGTACGTATTGTAGCTTATGATTCTCTAATGTCAGGTTTTATCCATGGCATCCAAATTCAGTATCTTAAAAAACCATCATAGATAAAGATCAAGCAAAATATTGAAACTTTGTTCAAGAGACACTGCAGTTTCACCACTTGCCCAAAATGTGCATTAAACATGGACTTTGGTAGTCACCAAACATTTTTCAGCTAAAAGGGAAATGAGTAAAAAGGGCCGAACAAATTGAAAGTCACTCAACTTTATTACTGTAAAGAGTGAGCTAAGGTGCTATTTGTTCTGATTTCATTATTCTTCTTAAAACCAAGCTGTCTAATACTCTAATACTACTTAATCTACTCATGATCATATTAATTTTCATAATATACTTACAACTTTAATCAAAACTCAACAAAGATCGTGCATATTCTAATACCAGGTGTTATATCAAAAATGTAACCTTACTTATTGATCAATAATGTTGGTCATAGACCGCCTGGAACGCGTATTGGCATTACGGGAACGTGTATTAGGTATGCTAGCTTCAGCTGTAACAATGATAGTTAACACTAAATTAATTTCCACCATCATAGCAAGTATTTCAAAAATAAAATGCAGAAAGAAATAATAGCATATCCAAGACCAAGAGTCTGCTAAAATTAAACCAATAAAACAACTAACCCCTAGTGAAAGGCTGAGCATTATCACAGCTGATTGGTAGCCGTGGGGATCCAGTGGTTGTCTGTTCATTTACATCTATACATCCGAGAAAAAACGAATACTCAATCAGCAAAAACGATCATAGTCTGCACGTGTACAGAAATTCTAAACTACAAAAATGCATTGATACAATCATAAAAGAAAAAGCAAAAAAATCACAAATTAAGCCTGCAAAACAACCAACCTCCAGTAAACGTTTGTGTATTATAACGGTTGACTGATGCCCATGGTTTTTCCTTAACTCAGTCTTCGGTCGGTCCCGTAACAACCCATACTTCGTCTATAATATATTCGTCAACAGCTCTAAACCTACACAAACGAACCAAATTAATAAACTTTATTAATTGTCCTTATAAAAAGTAGAATTTTACACAAAAGTGTATGGAAACTGATAAACCTTATGGTTCCTTAAAGATGTCCAAAAGGCCAGCTGTTTTCCACTGCGTAATCACAATCTTTAGTTTTGTGTTATTATGGGGATGTGTAAGTGCCTCCACAGCAGAAGTTGCAATTTCCACCCATTAACTTTAAACGCTAGCAGCTCAAACGGGTAAATTTTAGAAAATTAGCTAAAAAGAAGTGGTCATTTAGTTTGAGCAGCTCATGATTAACCACATGTTTATTACTTGATAATTTATACAGTTCAAAATATAAATACAAATTTCAGAAGATCAATCCAATTGAGTCATTTAGATCTGGTCTAAAATAACCTGTTTTGACCCGTTACCCATATTGAGCCACTCAATTTGCTATATATGTTCGACATTCTATATTGTACTGAATTAAAGTCTGAAAAGTACTTGAAAGATAGCAGCGTTTGGAAGTAAAAGGTTGCCCATGTAAGAAGCTTCTGAAGAGGGTTTATGCAATCCTCGTTAACGGGTCAAATTGGCAAGACAAACACCCTGTGTCTAAGACTCACCTTGCTGGGCAGGCGATGATTCTTTGTCAATTGATCGGCCACTTTCTACTTCTCACATTTGTTTGTATATCCAGCTATACAGAATTTTTACTCATTTCCCTGAGAAGTATATGAAGGTAGTGGTTTGTCCCTTTCACCTCTATTATTTAATGATTGTCTATATACGTGTTTGTCATGTGTTAGAGGCCCATTTAACTCGAATAATGTTTCAAAATAAGTAATTAAATTTACCTCGAGTGACTGAACTTGTAGATTTGTTTTTTTTAATGCGAAGTGCTAGGGCTGCTGTCATTGGTGTAAGCGCGTCTATAGTGACATTAACAATGAGAAAATCAGTATATGGTAATCCTAATTTCGAATAGATGTGATTCGAAATAAGTGGTTAGTTCACCTCGAGTGAGCAAACATTCGGGTATTCAATAGAACGTGCTACAGAAAATTAAAAATGAGCAAAAACCAAATGCACACCAGTCAATAATAGTAGGCTGAGAACGTTGTGTAGCTTGCCCCGAATCGTATCCAAATGCCTGATTGTCCTTAAGACGATTGCAAAGATCTTGAAAATAGCTGAAAGCAAAACAAACCAAAACCGTCATTAAAATTTTTACTTAGACATTTCATCGAACAGTGGGCGTGCAACTTTTTTTTTTTGCAAAAACAACATCAAATTATAATCTTTCATCCAAAAAAATCCTCCTAAATCCTAAACCCAAACATACAAAAGTAAGTCATATCATCCGACATCCAGAAATTACTGTGAACAAAAAAGTAAGTCAATGGAACGGGCTAACCACTGGGCCAAGGAAATGGCGGGAAAAAAATGCGGATATTTTGGACGCCAAAACGGCGTCGTTTGTTTTCTCTTTTAAATAAACTTATAATTTCCTTTTTAACTTTTACTTTTAATTATTTTCTTTTATGTTATACTGTATAATATTTGATATAAAATATATGAATGAAATAGGTTTTAAATGTATTTTCATAGGTATAATTCTCACAAAGTATTATATAACACAAACAAAAATACATGTAGTCAAAGTTGGAAAAAAAAAGTACAAATATTTTGGGAAGGAAGATGTAAACAACAATAATAAACCACAAATCTGTAACAAACTAGTCGACAGGATTAAGCCTCTCTAACAACTACAAAAGCAATCATTGTCATCAATGATATAACAGTGGTACGAATACTACATACAAGCATCAAGATCAAAACGATAAAAAGATGAGATCGTAAAAGAGAGAGAGATTCGGAGATAGTTTAGGGTTGACCCTAACTTATGAGAATGTGATGAATATACATATAACCAATGTTTTAAAACCCGGGTCAACCCAGCCGGGTCAACCGGTCGGACCAGTACCCGGCCACAAAAATGGTAAAAAAAACCTGGGTTTCTAAAACCGGATCAACCGGTTAGACCCGCCGAGTTTTGAGTGACCCGAGTCAACCCGGGTTTTGAAACCCGGCCAGGTTTGGCTTTCCTCATTTTTTTTAATAGAAGACCGGAAAAAATAAATTTGTAAGTATTTACTAGTACTATTTGGTTTCACTTTTTCACTTTACACTTTTTCATTACAACCACCAGAATAACATAGTGTCACCTACCACCCAATTTGAGTGAAACAAACACCCATAATCAGTTAATCTCCGATCACTCATTGTTTGATGGAGGTAATTTTGTCTCTTTATTTCTTTTATTTTTCATTATTAATGTGCTATTTTTGTTTGATATGATATGAGGATTGTATGCATAAATTAGAGACATTATTGTATTTACTTGCATTTGAACTAGTAAAATCAAATTTGGTACTACTCTATTGCGCTATTAAATCGTGGAGACTTGTTTGATAATACTTATTGAAATGAAGACTAATGGATTCTTGGACATATGCATAAAACCGGGTCTAACTGGGTTGACCTGACGGTTGAACCGGTGACCCGGTGACTCGGCCGGGTCGATCTCAAACCCAGGTTTCAAAACATTGCATATAAGTATATAACCACCGTACTAAAACTTTAATATGCAACATAAAACTTTAATATGCAACATATGCCTCTCAACTCTTAAAGACATGGTATTTTAGGACGAGAACAAACATAATAAGCACAAGATTAGCACTTGCTTTATAATAAGATTATATAGAGTATAGACAACTCATTTAACAATTTCTTTCCACATTTTTCTTTCCTTTTCTCTAATTAAAATTCATAATATGTATAGAGTATTTGTTAAATCAGTAATAACCTTTAAACTTATAAAAACATACTAGCAGGGTGCCCGCGCGTTGTGGCGGCGGTTACCCTGAAATAAAATAACTCGTACATTGGCGCATTCCCGTTCGGGCTGGAGCCCGTTTGGCCCGTGCCTGTTCGGGCTCGAGCCTATTTGGCCCGTTCGAGCTTGAATATTTGTATAATGTGCTTTATTATTTGTATTAACTAGTTATAATGCCCGCGTACACACGATTTTTTTTAACATTTTTTTTAAATGATATATTTTTATTTATTAAAAAATAAATAATTTAATCTTTGTTTTGTTTTGTTTGATTTATGATTTTTAATTATAGTTTTTTTATTACTAAAGAAAATCATTTAAAAAGTTTAATCTTATTGTTAGTTGATTCTTATTTATATTTTTTGTATTTATCTTTAATTTGTGTAGTATATCAACAAAATGAATTTATACATTATAAATTAAAAATGAATAACTAAAATATTACCTAATAAGGAAATATATATATATATATATATATATATATATATATATATATATATATATATATATATATATATATATATATATATATATATATATATATATATATATAAAGATTATCCCCCTAAATTTAATGTGCAAGGGGGGTTATGCACAACCATTAGTACGGTACACACGTGTTGATGCATACCGAAATAAATGTACCCAAAATCGTTTTAGGAGTCTCTCATGCAAGGGGGTTGTGCACAACAATTAGTACGGTACACACATATTGATGCATACCGAAATAAATATACTCAATTTTGTTTTTGGAGGCTCTTATATTGAATGCTAATAGTACTGTACAAATCTGCTAATGCATACGAGAATATGAATATTGCATATTGAATGCAAATATGCCATACTCAATTCTGGGATGCAAAAAGGTTGCGGTTTTGCACCCTCCCATCTTGAATGCTGGCATCAATGCTAGAGCTCAAAGGGGTTGCTATTTTGCACCCTAAAAGAATATGAATCAAATTACAATTAAAACACTCATCAATAGAACCTGCATAAATAAGGCTTAAAGCCCATACACTGCCCATACATTGTGGGTGGGAGCAACCGTGAAAAAAAATTCCATTAAAATTAATATTATGGCAGCAGAAATCGTGAGCCCAAAGGATGTGATGTTCCTGGATGAATTGAAATTGGATGAGACCGGTACGATTGTTGTCATGTTGTGTAGGATATGGGATATAAATGCTCCTTCCGGCCGATATTTGAGCACCGATTTTTTGGTGTCTGATTCAAAGGTACCTTGACATCCATGCTTGAAAATCCCACATAATGCCACACTATAATAAAATGTAACCAAATATATATTTTTTGGCTGTTATTCATTACAAATTATTTTTTTGCAGGGTAATGTTATTTATTGTACTGCCAAAGCGACGGTGGCTCACAATTTCTTGAGGTTAAAAGAGGGGGGTGTGTATTCGTTAAAAAATTTTGTTGTCATGCAAAATAGGGAGGATTATCGTATTAGGAAGGACGATAAGTTTATGCTAGAATTTGATGGATCAACCACCATCAGGAAATCTGTTGTTATATCTGAAGGGTTTGTTAGGTATCCGTTACAATTGGTGGATTTTGATCACATGCAGCCTACCGAAAACAAATATCTCATTGGTAATTGACTGTTATTGTGTATGTATGTTAAATTTATTTGTATGTAAGTATTGTTGCTAAAAAATATGTTACCTTACAGATGCTGCAGGTTATGTGACTAATGTTGGGAGGGTGAATTACACAAAGACAGGACCCAAAAACCTTGACTTTTACCTGGCCAATAATAGGTTGAAATTTGTATTGTTTATAAAAGATGTTATAAAATTGATACCTTTATTTCCAATGTGTATTAGGGAACTTACTGTTTGTTTTGTTTATTTTTCCTGTGTAATCAGGGGCCAGTCGATACGGGTGACCCTATGGGGAGGGCTTGCGGATATGCTGATTGATAAGAAGACAATGCATGTAGGCATGTGTGCTGTTGTGGTGACTGCTACATTTGCAAGACATTATAACAGTAAGTAGTGTTGGACAATTTACATTTTATGTGTTAAACACATACATTATACTAATTTAAGTTTTAATGTTACCTCCCAGATAAGCTCTATCTATCCAGTAGCTCATCCACCCAGATACTAGATTCTGTTGACATCCCTACAATCAACGCCTTGAGTTCAAACATTGGGTATGAAATTGTGTGGAATTAAATTTTATTATTGAATTGTTCCAGATACAACAAATTTTAATGAATTGTTTACCTATTTGTTAGAAGGACAGAGTCTTCAAAGGGAGTTTCACATGTATCCAACTCTGAGCCAAGAGAAGGGTCTATTGAGAATCTGTTGATGTGGGCCCGCAATAGGGAAAATGATGTATGTTTTATTTTGCACCTGTTGTTTCGATCTCTTCTTTATACTGCATAACATTTATGTAACTCATTTATACATAGACGGCTACTTTCATAATCAAGGTCAAGATTGATAATGTGCGTACTAGAAAGGGATGGAATTTTCCATCGTGTGGGGGTGACAACTGCAGGAAAGGTGTTACTAGAAAGGGTGGACGGTTTTGGTGTGATTCGTGCAACAGGCCAGTTGAATACCCGGTCATAAGGTAATTGTATGTTTGTATCTTACAGTTTAAGCATTTGTGTGTATAATTACCCAAATTGACTATTACCATTTGCCACATGCGCTCCTCAGGTATCGCCTTGAGCTTGGTATATCGGATGATACTGAACAGACTGTGGTGGTCCTTTTTGATGAGGCATCAGTTGAATTGGTCAAGTTTCCAGCTTCCGCATTAGTGGCTGATGATGATGAAGTATGTTTATAAAATCCTTTCTTCTTACACCCCACTCCTCCATTCCCATAACTAACGCCTTAGTATGCAGGGTTTAGACGATCATGAAAACTTGCCATCACATATAGCTGACCTAATTGGCACAATGCACGTATTTGAAATCAGGAGTCAAACGTATTATGAATATGGAACTTTTGAGAGTTTTACGTGCTGGACAGTTGACCCGCATAATCCGACAATTGAAACCACTAGCTCAAGTACCGTTGAAAACATAACTGATGTTGCTGGCTCATCATCCAAACCAGACTCTCAATCACCAACACTCATTACACCATCCAAACCTGTAGAAGAAAAGAGAAGAAAGAGGTGATCAAAACGTTTATTGATTATATAGCGAATAAGCATTATGCATACAACATGATTATATTTAAGGACACTTACTAATGGAATCCCATTGTTTGCAAGGTTGATTTTGAAGAGTCCGAAACGGAAAATGAGCTACTGCCATCAGAAGATGCCAAAGGTGATGAGTCCAATACGCCAACTAATAAGTCGACTTCAACATCCGCACCAACATTTAACCGTCTGAAAAAATCCCACCCTGCAGTTGATAATGAAAAAAATATGTAAGGAAACCTTAAAACCTTTAGTGACTGCATAACTAATAATATTACATATTAAATACATTTAATATAACAATCGTGGTTTAATTGTTTGCAGTGTGGATATTGAGGTTCCCGATGGGGATGTTGAGCTAATAACTGTAGATGGTGAGCAAGACGGTGAGGCTGACACCTTAACCATCAATAAGAAGCCAAGGCGGTGAGCGCATTTTGAATGTCTTTTGGTCACTTATTGTTTTATACCTGACCGTATTAACATGTTTCTCTTTATGCATTTTGCAATCAGGTTTGTGGTTGAAGATTCAGAATGAGTTCAAGAATGATGCATTCCAAACAGACTTTATAAAATAAACAATTATGACAACAATAAGACATTGGATTAACATTGTTGTTTTGGGATTTTTTTTAATTGTTGTCTAAAAGACACAAACTTTCATGTTTTGTTATTTTTTGTTTTATTTTTGTTTGACCATATAATTCGGTTTGCCATTGTGCATAATATTTTTTGGTTTGTGCTAACTTTCATTTCAGGTACTTCAGATGTTAATATATCACGGACTGGAACCTTACTACAACAGATCAGATGAACACGCATTTTCCTACTTACAAATGAACCTGAATACAATGATGGATTTTTTTTATTCCTTAAGCAGTCATGGTTGCCAAGTGTAGTCTAATGTACAATATATAGTTATAGATGTTCCAAGTGTTGAAATACATGTACTATTTCATATGACAATTGTGTAACTAAATATATAATTAATAAAACCCATTTCTCTATATTTCTGTAACTATGCTTATATATTACATCTTTCCATTCACAATATTCTCTTAGATAATTATTTCAATTATTGATTTGACTAAATTACATATTGGGCCATTTATATGCATAAATTGTATTGCATAATCCATTTTTAACACTTAATACAAAATAACGATCACCCTATAGTACATACACATCCATTTAACTACATGTCTTCCCGTGCATAATACAATACTAATACATAAAAATATTGTTTATATAAATTTAGCAATTATAAAAAACTGTTAACATACATTTGATTTCATTAGTTTACCAATGTAATTAAAAAACCATATTAAATACTATTTCCCAATTCATCCAGTAAAGTCATTAAGTTCGCAAGGGGAATTGTGCTTCAATACTACTGCTTGCCAACATCAAAAGTTGCAAAATAATACAATGTACATCTAACTATTATGTAAATAAATGTGTATTCAACGATGTCCATATAGTAGTAAGTTAATGAGTATGCAATTAGAACAATACAGGTCAGTATTCAATTGCTGAATGTAATAACCAATATTGGTTATCTGATATTCCAACACTCCTGTTTATTTTTTTTTCTGCGTCCTACGCTACATGTGTTACACTTGCAAATAAATTATTGTTTTACCCATAATAGGTGGCCTATAAACTACTCTTATAAGGCCATTTACAAAACCCATTAATTAATACTTTACATTATAACAATTTAAATTATTTTACTTACTTAATATGCTATATACATAAACCATAATGAATTTAATGAATTTAAAAATATATAACCTTAAAAACTTGTAAGCACTTACCATACATGCCTTTTCATTGTTCATGATACTTATTGCATCAGTTCAGCCATAGAATTCCAAAAGATGTTTTAGTAAACATAACCCTTCCATATCTTTCCAAACCTACAAGGTTATGTGTTGGAAGATTAGCTCAGATCCTACAAACAATAAATGAATACAGGTACATGTGCATCCAACAACTTTCCATACCTTCCAACCATACATTTCAATTATGTATCTGATTTAATCAATCTTTTTGTGTGTTACAGGGCAGCAAAATGAACATGCTAACATTCCATCCCTGTCAGACATGTTGCACAAAACCTTTGTTATTGATTAAAAAACAATTACCAATCAAAGTGGGAAAATACAAAGCTGTTGTGGCTTACGTTTGTCTGAATTTGTCAGAACATTTGCAGGTATATACAATCTTCGACCATTCACTTTCGTAATGATATTATGATTATGATACAACAATGCATACCTGAATTGCATCTTCAATGTTATTTATTAGGACATGGATCACGTTCAGAACCCCCTTTAAAAGATATGCCATTGGAACAAATAGCTTCTACTTCCAAAATATCCTTTAACTATAAAAAAGAATATCAGGAGGTGATTAATTGAACAAATCGTATTTTGCAAACAATTGATTTCATAATATTAAATATTACCTTAATGGTCCTTCATACAGGAACGCTCTCTCAGCGTGCAGCTAAAAAAATCCCAAACGGAGCTGCACATTCATCCGCAGGTAATTTCATATATTTTACTTGGTGTATACTGTTATTTGATGTATAAAATTGTTGTTATTTTCAATGATGTTTACCTCTTTTCATAAGGTGTACATGTGGTTTACCATAACATTGGTCCTCCATCATTTGAATGCTAAAATTGCAAGGCGGTTATGTGGTATGAAGAGAGAAGTGATAAATCAAAGAGAGCTGTCAACCCAACTTTCTCAATTTGCTGTCAAGAAGGAAAATTGCTTCTCCCCGTATTTAATGAACCACCTCAACCTCTAAACGACCTCATGGACTATAACAATCCTGCAAGTTTGAGATTCAAAGAGCAAATCAGGGTCTATAATGGCATGTTTTGTTACACATCTTTTGGGGCAAATATAGATCATTCAATTAACACAGGCAAGGGTCCATATACTTTTAGAGTAAATGGCCAAAGTTATCATCGGATAGGTTCTCTGCTTCCTAGAGAAGGTACTCAGCCTAAATATGCGCAACTATACTTTTTTGACACTGGAAATGAAATTAAAAACCGGATGGGAGCTTTTCTAGCTAAGGATGGGGAAGGAGTGGTGGATGCAAATATAGTAGCAAGACTGATTAAAATGTTTGATCATTCAAATTCAATAACCAAGGCATTTCGAATGGCTCGGGATTGGTGTGACTCCCATAATTCAGCCAAATTTGAATTACGACTGTTAAGTGGACGGAGTGCATCTCAACAGTACAACTCCCCAACCATGCCTGAAATAGCAGCTATAATTACTAACGAATTTGGTGATGGTATTCCTACAAGAGACATTTTTGTAAGTAATAAGGATGAAGGTTTGAAACGTATTTCTGAATTGCATTCAGAATATATGGCCCTCCAATATCCATTATTGTTCCCATATGGAGAGGAGTGATTTCATGAAAAGATATTATATCACAACAACCGAGATGTACGCAAAACCAAAAGGGTTTTTGTCACGATGAAAGAATACTATTCATACATCATTCAACAGCGAAATAACCAAGGTACTACCTTGCTTAGAGGTGGGCGATTATTCCAACAATATTTGGTTGATGCATACACGGCAGTTGAAGAGCAAAGACTTAAATGGACCAGGAAAAATCAAGATACGTTACGTGTAGATCTATATCATAACGTTTGTGACGCTGTAACAAGGGGGGATACAAGTGCAACAGGATTGGGAAAACGAATTGTTCTACCAAGTAGTTTTACAGGCGGTCCAAGGTATATGATGCAAAACTACCAAGATGCAATGGCTATATGCCGAACCTATGGGAACCCAGACCTGTTCATCACTTTCACTGCTAATCCAAAATGGCCCGAGATTGCAGAAATGTTAAAGCATATCCCAGGCCAAAAAGTCCATGATCGTCAAGAAGTAGCTACGCATCTATTCAAGATTAAACTAACTGAACTCTTAAACGATCGGATGAAACAACATATTTTTGGCAAATCCCGGGGAGGTAATAACACTTATCTCATAATGTTAATCTATTTACTAATTTATATATAAATTATGCATTATCTTATGAGGTTTTCAATTATCTTTCAGTTGTTTACGTCATAGAATTTCAAAAACGTGGTCTACCACATGCTCATATCCTATTATGGCTAGAAGAAGAATTGAAATGCAAGACCGCATCCCAAATAGATGATATAATTACAGCTGAGATACCGTGTCGAACGAATGATCCAGAAGGATATAAAGTAGTAACTGAGTTCATGTTACATGGTCCTTGCGGTAAAGATGATAAAAAAGCCCCATGTACAATTGAGGATAAATGCTCAAAACATTTTCCTAAACCTTTTGTTGCTGAAACAATTGTTGATAATGATGGTTATGCTGTTTATCGCCACCAATACGAGAAATGAAGCTTTGCTCTTCCACTTTGTCGTGCATTATCAAAAGCTTGAATGCATTAGCAAGTTTTCCGGTTTCGGTGGCTGCCTTCAATTCATTCAAGTTGGGGGTTTATGCCATTTCAGATTAGGGTTAGGAGTTTGGTGGCTGCGAAATTAGGGTTAAATAGTATGATTACTGATTAACGATATGTTGTATAAATAGTGAAAACATGTGGCTATAATTATTAGAAACATTGTATATGTTTTAGTTTAATTGTGAAAGTTTAAAGGTTGCACAAATAAAAAACAAGACACTCAAGAGGCACAAGAAGCTTTAATTTGGGTGTTAATACAGCCTTTGCATCTTCTACCTGGGATATAAATGAAGAATGAGTATTTAAGAAGATGACCAGCAATGTAATATAAACACAAAATTGCAAAATAAACCCTTCATTTATAAATTGTATATAAATCAGCCCCTCCATGCACAATGCATTACAATTAACTTCAATAACTTACAGAAAATGCATATAACTTATAAAACTTCATTTACTAAAAATTTCATAAACATAAAAACAAACAAAAACATAAAATATAGAAACACTGACCAAAACATATAAAACAACTCGACTAATTAAACTCATTTATCTTTTTTGCATTTGATTCTTCCTCAAAAACACCAGCTTTAGTTTGGTTAAACAAATTAACTAACCATCTTGGACAATCGTCTCATAAAAGAAACGTTGAATTATGATATGAACAGAGTAGGTTTGAACACAAAAATAATGACAACATTTTTAGGCATCTAAATATTAAGTCCACTAATAAACAACGTCATATACATATACAATCATATGCACCGACATTACGGGCAACCACATCTCTAATCAACCAACATACCGTGCAACGCACGGGTTGGGCCAAGACTCGTTTTTTAAATACGAAAGTCCCCACTTTGGGTTTTGTTTTATTATATAAAAGATGACATTTAATGCAGGAATTATGTCTAAGTTGGTTCTACAATATGATTGATAATTTGTATTTCTTATCAAAAAGATGTTTTAATAACTACATTAATTGTATTTATTGACCAGTTAATTAATTGATTACATTAAATATCTTGACCGCATTAATAGTGCTTTCTATTTTGTATATTAAGTTTTAAAACTTGTAAATTATGTAGTAGATAAATTATATGCAATCTATTGGATTTCTATAATAAGTAAGCTGAATTTTTAAGTATTTTTATTTAAAGAAGGTTCATTTCTATTATAAGATAGTAAGATAAGTTGACAAAGAAACATAAATGATACTAGTTGGATACCCGCTCATAGCGGCTGCAATAGATATAGTTATATTATAATATAGTAAACGAATTGATAGCTCAACTTTTTCCGCAATTCCCTACCCGTTTAATGAATTCGTTTCACAACAATCCGAATGTATATGTTAGTTGTATTTATTTGCTTGGGTTTCTCGTTGCTTTCTCGTGACATTATTATTCCCGCATATAGAAAGACCCTCTCAATCTCTTACCCGTCAAACACTCTCCCCAAAAGTATATGATTTTGTCGAATCAAGATTGTATTGATTGAAATAAATGTTAAAGTGGTAAAAATTTGAATTAATAAAAATAAACCCACTAAAAATATAAAAACAAAAAACTCATAAAAATATATCAAAATGTATGTCGAATTAAAAAGCGCAAAATTTTAAAAAATATTGTGAAATTAGATCATAAAAAAAATAAATAGATAAAAAGATATTTCAATTTGAAAATAAAGGTGAATTTTAATTTGGGAAGTGATACATGTCATCTCATGATTGGAGCTCCTTATCTTAATTTTTGGTTAGGAGTTAGGCTTGGAGTTAGTTGAGAAGTGACACATGTCACCTCATAATTGGAGCTCCTTATCTTAATTTTTGGTTAGCAGTTAGGCTTGTAATTAAATGCATTATATAGTCGTAAAAGTGGGGCATTAATAATTCCCTTCACATGGAAGACATTTCAATTCCTTGAAATTTTAGGGCCCGTTTGGTTTACGGGTATTGATGGGTATGAATTGAAAGAAACATGAAATACATTGTTTGGTATCATTTTAATTCCTTGGCCCCACCGTTTTGAATGATAGACTCAATCCTATCTCTACTAGTGTCTTTTGGTCATATCAACCAATCAAATTTTATCTTTTATTTCTTTAAAATTTTCAACCACATATTTATTAATTTTTAGTCTTATTTTTTATTTTTTCTTCTTGAAACTAATACATAATTTAAATGGTTATTAATTTTCTCTTTCATCACTTTCTTTCATACCAAATCCAAATCCAAATCCAATTCTAATTCCAAACCCACCTACAAACCAAACGGGTCTTTAAATAGCACCATTTAAATATCTTGAACCAAACGCCCCTTAAGTCTATTTTTCTCTTTTGGTTTATTTTGAAATAAATTTTTATTTCATATTTCAATCAATTAAGATAGTTTTTGACATGTTATTGTTGTACTGTGTAATAGTCTAAATTAATTTAAGTTGTGTGCAATACTAAAGTAGAGATAATTTGAGAAAATTTTGGAATGAAGGTGTATTTAGTTTCCCATTTTCCCTCGTCTGAACATACATTGTGTTCTCGAATTAATTATGTAGAAAAAGAGAAGCGAAGAGATTTGGGATAAATGAAAGGAAGAGAATTATCTTCTCTTCCTGCCAATAGGAAGATTATTGAGTAAAAACACCTCAAATCTTCTTTCCACTTCTCTCAACTTCATTTCCTTTCTTCTCTAAAAAAACTTGAGAACACAAAATTTTTTTATGTTTTTTTTCATTTCTTTTCTTTTCCTCTCAAAATTAAACTTAAGAACATGGAGGCACTACCATGATTCTAGCAACAACTCTATTTTTCATCAACTGTACCTATTGGCTATTGCTCTTGCACTAGTTGGTGATTATTATCATCTCGTAAGTGTGTGAAAGCGAGGGAGAGGAAGACGTAGAGCGGTAGAGAGGGTTGGTGTCGATGTGAAATGATTTGATAGTTAAACAAATGACGCATTGGGTCAGTTCACATTCGACCGAGTGTTGTAGGTAAAAGTTGATTGCAAATCAATTTAAGTGAAGTACTTGTTTATGTAGGAGTGTCACCTTCGTTATCATATAATCACGACTTACACAATCAAACAAGACCGAAAGAGTCCAAACGCGCGACATAATTATGAAAAACATGAGAAAAGGACTACTCACCATTCAAATCAATGTCATTAGTATAGAATTATGTGATAACGAAGGGAATATTTGTAGATGCTTAATATCCATGGAAGAGACATATCTTCGTTCTCTTCATCGCGACGCCTTCCTCTTGACTTCCAGTGTCCTGTCTCTTTATCCTCGTTGTCCGAGGAGTCACTGGAGGAAGAGTAGTCTCTTTTTCGGCGCTTGCGCCGGCTTCTTTCAGAAGAAGAGCTTGAGGGATCTCTACTTGGGGATCTTCTTTTCCCCAATCTGTCTTGGATCCTCTTACTTCCAGGTTTGGAGGATCCTTGGCTTGGCGAATGTTGAGGCCCTAATCGGTCTTGTATTCCCCGACTGCCAAGTCTGGAGTGAACATTAGTGCGCCTCTCGCTGTCTTCTGAGTATTGTGAATCAGATGTCGTACCCAACCTATCATGGATAGTGGTACGTTCTGCGCGTCTTCCTCGTGGGTGGCGCAGTGGTGAGGGTTCGCGTTCAGGACCAAAGTTGAGTCGAGCTTGTAGGCTGGTACTTGCCCTTCTCCTCGCTTCTTCCTGCATGAGGGCGGTTAGGGTTTCATAATTTTGGGATACAAAATTTCCCAAAGTTAGATTGGGTGTGTCCTCAGTTGTTGCAAGAATGTCTGCCTCATTATTAGGCACCCTATCTCGGTTAGGCGCGCCTGGTGGCACAGTGTTGTTCACTGCGGGTACAGTTTGATGAGGAGTAGTGAAGAGGGTGCGCTGGAGTTCCTCAACGCTTGGGACCACTGGGGTGACTTGGGTAGTCCTTACAGGTAGTTCTACCGCTGGAAGAGGTTGGGTTGTCCCTGCCTCTTGGTGACCAGGTGCGCTGGTTGTCCCAGCAACCAGTCTAGAGGTCGAATCTTGTTGATTCTTCCTCTGATGGTCACGTTTTTCTGACTGCGGAGTCCGCTGGCTTGAATTCTTATTCTTTTTCATTCTAGTCCTTAGTTCTTAATAGGGTCCCACGGATGGCGCCACTTGTTGATACAAAAGTTGGGCGTTCCTGATTATGGGCTCTTGCTCTCGTACCAATTCGCTTCTTAGTACTTGTAACCTGCGCACTAAGAAAATAAACAACACCGTTAGGCTTATCGAGGGATTGTCTCCCCCGATTAGACTCCGGCGTGAGAGTAAGTAATCGATTTAGGGTTCTCGTAAAGAGTTAGGGTTTTGTGAATCGTACCTTGAATGATAGTTATGTCATTCCTTATATAGGCGCAGAATCCTTGTAGGGTTCGTGCTCCTTACGTTTCGCACCCATGGTGCTTATCCGGGTAAGGATATCTATTCCATAGATAGATGATCCTTATCTATACCGTGTATAGTTTGTTTGGGTTGGGCTTACGTGAGCCTGTTCCCGTTATTAATGCGGCCCAAGTTACAATAGCCCACTCATGGTGGTTTTAAGCCTTAGTAATGTTTATCATTTGGGCTCGTGACCCATATATAAACTATACGTCATCACATGTCTTCATTTTAAAATTACCTCCAGTTTCATCCTTCACATGCAATTCGAAATATATCGATTTTCATGTTTATTAGAAAACGATGAGATGCACAACAACTCCTTAAACCCGAAATAATCCATATATAGAACCTTGAATTAAAAATATAATATATATTTTGTGCTCTCATTCACATTCAATTTTAACTATATACGTCTTTGTCTCAAGAATTCTAAATGTCCATCTTGAAAAAGAATCTAAAGTAGTTCAAGATAAATTATGGCTCTTGGCGTTTACACACCACTAATTTGGTTTTGGCACACCATTTATTTTTCTCATTTCCCAAAAACTGATATAAATTAATACCACATACTACTACAGTACTATTTTTTGTCTCTTTCATTCTTATTCTTTCTGTTCTCTCTCTTACTTCTTCATGTATCAACTCCATTAAAACCTATGTTAAAAAAAAACTCCATTAAAACAATCATCGTCACCAGCCAAACCAACTCCATTAAACACCACAAATCCACTACCATCGCCGTTTTTTGCTATGTCGCCAAGCCACCATCACGACCGGTGATGCAAAGAAATCATCATCACTGGCGGTGACAACCACTAAACCACCATCACTATTTTCCGGGCAAGTCTCAACAGGTGGTGGTGACCGGAGGTGCAATGGTGGTGAGGCGAACAGAGGTACACACACTGACATACATCACACGCATCTCCAAATCGACCGACCATCCGGAGATAATACTAGATCCGGCGGTGGTGGTTGTCCAGGTGGGATGAGTGGCGGCGGTGGTGGTTCAGGCTGGATGCGTTTGGCCGACGGTGGTGGTTGTGGTTCAGGTGGGATGCTTTGGACGGAGGTGTTGGCGGTTGTGGTCTTTCATACGGTACATGCTTGGTGGCCGGATCTTGAGTGATTTATGTGATTTTCTGGTAGTTTATTATGAAAAGTGGTTGTGATGGAGATGACTAAATTAATGAGAGAGAAAGTGAGAAATATATGTACTATTTTTATAATTTAAAATTGGACCATTCTCCAAACTGTAAAAGAGGAAATTGCATTTATTACTGGTGCGTTAGCTATAGACCCTGATGTGTCAGCTATAGACTCTGGCATATACGTACCGTGGTGTGTCAAACACATAACCCTAAATTATTAGCATCAATAATTTGTAGGAGTACAAAATTATATGAGAAAAACAAAGAATATTTTGACTTGCACCAAAACGATGAGTTCAGGAATGATATTATTGATAAAAACTCGGTTTATTTTGTCATATACATACAACAAGTTGGAGAGCATGCATGTACAATAATGAATTGAAAATCGATTTTTTTAATCGATTATGAGCTATATTTACATCTTTTTGTGATATTCTTTTGTCGCAATATGTATTTATTTTCGTCACCTTCTTTTTCTTTTTTTTATAGGAGGTGATTGACACACTCATACTTTTGATTGGGACACTCGATTGTACAAACTGTTAAAGCACACTGTAAATATTGTACAAGTATGTAAAGCATATACTAAAGTGTCCCAATAAAAAATGTGAGTGTGCAAATAATTTCCCTTTGTTTATGGTGTAAATCGTAGTATTACTACTCCATTTTTGTTGTAGTGTAAATCGGAGTATCATTCTATATTTTGTACGTGAATCCGGCCTATAGTTGTCATGCTCCCAAAAAAAAAGTGTGAGTTTGTCGACATTTCATAAACAAAGCTTGAGGGTTTCATCGAGCTTAATGTTCCAATCATTTTGGACACTAGTCCTGGATTTAGTTCTGGAGTTTTATTGTACCGTGTACAATGCGGGCAATTTGGTTAGCTAGGAATCAACAATAAATTGTCGAGTTAGTTCTGGAGTTTTATTGTACCGTGTACAATGCAGGCAATTTGGTTAGCTAGGAATCAACAATAAATTGTCGTTTGTTGAGTCTATAATGCACAGCATCAAGCTTAATGTTCCAATCATTTTGGACACTAGTCCTGATTTAGCCCAAAATGATAATATTGTTTTTCTTTACCTTTTGCGAGGCATTTACGTGATTTTATAACTCCACGTATGGTGGTCACCGGCCAAACCGCCAGTCGATGACAAACCTCACAAAAGTAATAAAGCAAAATGCAGAAATGTCTGAACTTTGTAGTATTGTGGGACCGTAATCCATGTCGACTGTGCAGTGTCCCACTCAAATAATTTTAGGACTCTTTTTATGACAAAAAGATGGCTACAGTAGTCGGAACTAGACGTTAGTACCACGGTCTCCTATTAATGGGGAGGGTGAGGTGCAGTGGGGTAGAATAACGTACTGGCCGGGGGTTGCGAGTTAGAGAACTTCGACTCAAAATAGTTGGTTTAGATTCAAAATGCAACTTAATTGTAATTGTTGCTAATTTAATCAGATTCGGATTTTCAGTGGACCAGATGAAGCTGAATGTCAAATAAGGAATAATTTGAAACAATATAAGATATTCGTTCTTGTTCAAAAGCATAGGCCAATCTCAGACTGTTCACGAACATTGCTGAAAGAATTTATTTAGTTAATTTCTTGTGTTTACCCAATTACCCTAATCGTACGACCAGTGACGGTACAAAGGCGGGTCATGAGGGTCCAGAGACACCCAAAGATTTTGCGGTGTAGTATTAATTTTATTAAAAAACTTCGATTTTTAGTAAATGCATCCAGTCCTTAAAAAATTTGTTTGTAATATTGTTTAATTTATTTTAAATATATTTGGTCATTTCGTGTCGTGGTTCTATCCTTGCATAGTTGCATACACCTTACCTCAGTCATACGTAGTGTATATAAGTTTTGAGAAAATTTAATGTTGATGTGTAAGTTTACTGAATTGTGTTAAATTAAATGCGTCGTAAGAGTTTCGGGTAAAAAAAATTAGATGTTGTTGATCTGTTAGTCTGATCTGGTGTGAAATATTTAGTCAACCTGCATGTGAAAACATATGTGTTTGTAATGTTTAACCCATCTAATTTGTACGAAGACGATGGTGGCGAAAGGAGCCTACATCGACATTCATATACAATAGTGTAATGCTTTACTCAGAGTACTCCTTAAACAATAACTTTGATTTGTACAAGCAATAAATGTTTTTGACCAGGGCATTTCAAATGTGGGTAATTTACATTTATTTATTAACATCAGCCTCGCAGTTTATTCCTCTTTTGACATTCTGGTGGTAGGGGCATGCCCAGTCCTCTCATAAGAGAAGGACCAATCGACATTAATATCCCGATCGACATATACATTAAGATATGCATATTTTCAATATGACTAACACGTACAACCACAATTGTAGTAGTAAATGCTTTATCGTGGCATCTAGATGTATTGTATCTTTTATTATGTACATGCCTTCAGATTGATAGATGCTTTTCCTCTTGTCATTCCATGTGCACATAAATAATCACAAGAGTTAAGTGACACCTTTTTTTAACAGGTAAAAAGTAATTTTAGTAACGGAAAGATAAACTATCATCGAGTATACAATTAGCATAAACAGGGTGAGCCAGCCATAGAACAACTTTTATCGATATTCCGTAGAACTGTTAGGTTCAATTCACATTTTCTTCAGTAGGTTCAATCAATAGTTTTTCATGTAACGAATTCATGTTAAAGCTTCTTAGTTTGACTTCCTTAATGCTGATACAGTCGAGGAAGCGAGAACGAGGAAATAAATTTCTTGCGCCGAGTCTTTTAGTTCATGCACAAACGTATGGAGCCACATAGTATTGTTAGAAATGAAGGATTTGATGCACATATGATAATTGAAAACATTTTTTTTTCTTTGATAAAGAATGTAATGAATATATATATATATATATATATATATATATATATATATATATATATATATATATATATATATATATATATATATATACTAGCAGGGTACCCGCACGTTGCAGCGGCGGGTACCCTGAAATTAAATTTTCCGGTGAATCATGTATTTTAACTTTTTTTTTTTTTTTTTTTTTTTTTTTTTTTTTTTTTTTTTTTTTACAATAGATTTACGGATATCAAGAATTTCATTTAGGCCGTGCTTGTTCGGGTTCAAACCTGTTTGGCCCGCACCTATTCAGGCTCAAGCCCATTAGGCCCGTTGCCCGTTCGGGCCTGAATATTTGTATAATGTGCTTTATTATTTGTATTAGTGACGTTTAATGTAGGAATTGTGTTTAATTTGGTTGTACAATATGCTTGATAATTTGTATTTGTGATGTAAAGGGTGTTTTAATAATTGTATTAATTGTATTTATTGATCAATTAAATAATTGACTACATTAAATATCATTAATGTGGTTTTTTTTTTTAATATGTGCATTAAAGTGGTGTACATTATTGTTGATATAAATAATGTTTGTGAATGTTATTAATATCTCTCAATAAACCTATGTTTTGATAATCACAAAACTCAAATCATATTAAGTTAAGAATAAGACATAAACAAGTATTTGGTGACAAATATTTACCTCTACATCTTATATCACTTAAGGTATGCATAAACTTAGCAACTTATGCATTACATGATCAAAGGAAATTTTGTATTAATACATAACATTTTATAAAATGATTATAACATTTTATATATATTTGTAAATCATTTTTGGTATAGCTTTATTAAACCACAAAGATATGATTTCAAATTTCCAACCAAAAAGGGCAAATTTTATCCAGAAAAACTTTTCAAACGTTCAGGAGGGCGGCCCCCTTAATTTTACTAGGCGGCCCCCTTAATGATTAAGGGGACCGGCCTATAATTAAGGGGACCGGTACGCTCCCGAATAGTAAAATCTGGCCCTTTAAATACTGGATCATTTTACACATTTTCCTCACCTTTTTGCACTATAAACTTTCTGATCCAATATTCTTCTCTAGATCTAAAATCCTCTGATCATATATTTCATAAGTATTTGTTTCTAAGTGATCCGAAGCTTCATCCATTCAAGTGCAAGAAGAAGAACACTTCTCTACATCCATCTTATTGTAGTGGTGTTATGTATAGCTAGTTTCATATAGTACTAGTGATAGATATTTGTGAAGGTGTTGTGTATATTTGTTGATTGTAGAATCTTGGTGTGTTGTAAACTAGTTTAGTAGTTGTGACTTAGTTGTGCATAAAAGAAGGTGTGAAGATTGACAAGGTGTGAAGACGGTGTGAAGTCTTGAAGAAGGTGTGAAGGTGTGAAGATCACGTGGTGTGATATTTGGTGTGAGATTGGTTCTAGCTACGATTAAAACTCGACATTTAGCTTAGTGTCGTTAACTTGTGTAAGCCAAGGTGTGTAAGGTTTTTCCACCATAAGGAGTTTGTTGACATAGTGAAAAAAACTCTCGAGTGTGGTACTCGGGGAGTGGAGTAGGGCAAGGAAGGTGTCCTTGTAGCCGAACCACTATAAATTCACGTGTTGTGGTTTGATCTTTCTAACTCTATCTTTTCTTCATTATATTTCAATACTTTCATTATTAGTTTAGACTTGCTTATATTGGTTGTTGCTTGAACTCACTTAAGATCGAATCGAAAGTTTTTATAACCTACAAAATATTTTGGAAATAAATTTTAAAAAGGACGTAAAACTATTCAATCCCCCCTTCTAGTTTTCCACAATTGGTATCAGAGACACGTCTAGCAAGATCTTTAAAATATATTGTATTTTAAAACTTGTAACGATCTATGGAATCTGAAAAATATTTAGAAGGGTAATCTATGCAAAGACCACCACTATTTGAAAGTGATGGATTTTTATATTGGAAAAATCGATTCGAAACTTATGTGAAGTCAAAAGATCTAGATCTTTGGCATATTATTACTAATGGTGATTTTTTACCTATTCAAAATAACCCGGAAACTAAGAAAGATGAAATCGTACCTTTTGAAAAATAAAATGATGATTTAAAAAGAAAACTTGCAAAAAATAATGAAGCAAAAATGGTTATTTATAATGCGCTACCACGTAAAGAGTACGAAAGGATCTTTATGTGTGAAACCGCAAAAGAAATTTGGAACTCTTTACTAATAACTCACCAAGGTAATAGTCAAGTCAAAGATAATAAAATAGATCTACTTGTTCAACAATATGAGCAATTCACGATTCCGGAAGAGGAATCAATTGATAATGCTTTTGCTAGATTTAACACTATCATCACAAGTTTAAAAGCACTTGATGAGAATTTTTCTAATAAGAATTTTGTTAGGAAGTTTCTTAGGGCTCTTCATCCAAAATGGCGAGCTAAGGTGACGGCTATTGAAGAATCAAAGAATTTGTCAACATTGCAACTTGATGAATTAATTGGAAATCTAAAAGTTTACGAAGTTATAATAAAGAAGGATTCCGAAATAGTCAAAGAAAAACGAGAGCAAAGCAAATCAATCGCCTTGAAAGCTAGAAAGGAATCTAGTTTCAAAGATAGCTCATCTTCCGAAAGTGATGATGAAGAATACACCATGGCCGTAAGAGACTTCAAGAAATTCTTCAAAAGGCGAGGAAGATTCGTAAAACAACCGTATGATGAAAAGAAAACATTTCAAAAGAGTAAAGATGACAAGAACAACAAGATTGAAAGAAAGTGCTTCAAGTGTGGTGATCCAAATCACCTCATCGGAAAATGTCCAATGATGACAAGAGATCAAAATCAAAGAGCTTTTGTTGGAGGTGCTTGGAGTGATAGTGACGAAGATGAGAAAGAAACGACAAAAAAAGAAAAGTGTCTTATGGCGAACACATCAAATGAGGTACGTTCTGAAACCGAATATTTTAGTGATGAAAGTATATCATTAGATGAAAAAGATCTAGATAATGAATACAATAAACTATGCAAATTAGGACAACTAGTAATGGCCAAAAACAAATCACTAAAATACATAAACAATCAATTAGAAAGTGAAGTACTAGAACTAAAAATTAAAATACATCAACTAGAAA
Organism: Artemisia argyi; assembly: GCA_030686995.1. NCBI lineage: Eukaryota > Viridiplantae > Streptophyta > Magnoliopsida > Asterales > Asteraceae > Artemisia > Artemisia argyi. The sequence goes on from CM060685.1 coordinate 63,888,688, forward strand.
AAGGTAAAGAAATTTTTGAAGAATGTAAATCATGTCAAGAGCTTAAAGGTGACAATGAAACACTTAGGGAAGAAATTCGCAAACTTGACAAATTCGAAAATAGTAGTCAATCACTTAGTAAAATAATAAGTATTCAAAGAACATCTGGAGACAAAACCGGCTTAGGATTTAATTCAAATGAAGCTTCAACAAGCGAGATTAAAAATGTAAAATTTGAAAGTGAACTCAACAAACAAAAACCCTTAAAATCTAATCCTAAGTATATACTTATGAATGATAAGAAAATACCTCTTGCCAACGATGAAGAAGTTAAAGCTTTTTATAAACCGTCCTTAAAGACCGAAGTAGGATCTTCTAAACCCAAGATAAGATCTAAAACTCCGCCACCTAGAAAACCAAATAATTCTTACCCTAGGTCTAAAACACCTCAACCAAGAAGAAACCAAAATAGGCAAAACTATAATAACAATAGTAATCAAATGTGGAACTACCAACAAAGCTACAATCCTTGGGGCATTCTACCACCTTTCATGCACCCGAGTCAAATGTTAAACATGTTTGGACCAAACAACTTTGGACCAAAAGGACAATGGGGATCAAATGGCTAGACGAACATTCCTTGAGGCAATCTTGGTGTTTCTCTCAACATAGACTTTTTCAAAGTCTATATTTCATCTTGATGATGTTGAAGATTTCTTTTGAAGACCACCGGGTACGCCATTCTTTCACAACTCATTGCCGTGCTTAGATAAATATGCATTGTTTGATTTCGTAAAGTATTTAAATATAATTTGTTATTTTCTTCTATTTGTTAGAATCACATATATACTATATATATATATATATATATATATATATATATATATATATATATATATATATATATATATATATATATATATATACTATTATACGTAATATATTAAATATATTTATACATATATATATTCACTTGCACATAACCTAGATACGTCATTTGTTGACTTTCTAGAACTCCAGGAAATCGTTCTTTATCGAACCATTTCCTTCCCCCCTCACGTTATTTTAGTAAGTCCTCTTTTAGGAGACTCATGATGATGAAGGGATATGAGTCAAGTGGACTTTTGTAATGCAAGAACGCCTTCGCACGTGAACACTATGGATGAAACAAACTCCTCTCGCCGATTATATCCTATCTCCGCTACTATCCTTCAAACCTCACCCATCAACCCATCTTTCACTCACACTTACACTTATAATATATATATATATATATATATATATATATATATATATATATATATATATATATATATATATATATATATATATATATATATATATATATATATATATATATATATATATATACACTTATTCACATATTCCCGAACACACCTAAAACCCTTCATCAACTTAACACTTTGATCATTTTATCCAAAATTATCAAAGGTATATTTTAATTATCGAAACGATAATTAAAAAATTGTTAAGAATTCTATCATCGTGCCAATGAACGTTTACGTATTTTTGATATACTATAAATCTAATTATATACGTATAAATATTTTTGTTCCAGAAACTAACTCCGCGAAATTTGGAAAATTTCAAAGGCGGCCCCCTTAATAATTAAGGGGACCGGCTTGTTATCGAGGGCGGTCCCTTAATGTTTAAGGGGGCCGGCCATCTGACACTTCCAAAATCGTTTTTCCTCCTTAATTCTATTCCCAAACACTCCATTTACTCACTCACCTCTTCCCCTATGCTGCTGTGAACGAAACTAAACCTCCAAAACCACCAAAATCCTTCACCAAATCACCAATCCGGGGTTATTTCGCAAGGGGCAAACATCAACCAAACATATAACAACATCTTTTGTAAGTTTTCCAACATGCATTTCATCACATTTCATTCGATTTGGTGTCTAATCAATAATTATGCATTTTATTAAAATTCATTGTAATTCGTTTTTAAGTGTAATTGAAGCTAGAAATTGAACTACCAAATGCTCCCCATAGGATTAGGATGATGTTTTGCAACTCAAAATTAGTATAACATATCATCTTGTCAAAATCATTAATCGCCCATAAACCCTCGTTGAATTTTATTTTTCAAAAGGAACATTGTTGATATAACTCTTAAAAACCATTTAAAACTTACTACATTACATTGTTTTAACGTTCTAAACAATCAAAACATACTTTTCAAGTTGTTGTAAAATGGTTCATGAAGACAACATGGGCGTTTGGTTCATGAACAAACCATAACTATATGAAGTTATTTGAAACCTAAAACTAGCTTATAAGTTTTGTTAATAATACTAGAATCAATAGAGGTCATCAAGATATATAATCAATATATATATTGATATTTTAGGTTATAATTATGTAGTAAAGGGAGCGTTTGGTTCATCTTGAATAAGACATTTTGAAAACCAAAATTCATATTTTAACGTTTTAAACATGTTTATGCTAAGACAAACTCTTAAAGAAGAGCAAGATATATAAACTAATATATATCTAGCTTTACTTCGAAATGAATTATGATTTCATATTTTTTGATATCATATATTCTAAATGAGTTTAAAATCAAAAGGAACATTGTGAAACTACTTCATAGATTTTTTTTTCGAAGTAGAATTTTGTTCCACATACATTGCATATTAGTGTATATATATATATATATATATATATATATATATATATATATATATATATATATATATATATATATATATATATATATATATATATATATATACATAATATATGCATGATGATTGTTCTTATCTTAATTTTATTTTTGTTGTTATATTATGTAGGTGAAAATGCCTAAGACCACGGTTGGTGATGTATCCAAAACCAAACAATACATTCCAAATGTCTCCTCTACTCCCGGCATGTCTCCTTCAGTTGCATGTTTCTATCGACCTATTGAAAATAGAAACATTCACGAAGGAAGAATTGTCGATCCATCTTTCTATGAATTTGATGACACCGAACGAATGTTCTCCAATATTCGTCTTGAATCCCATGGGGATACTTGTCTTTGTTGCATCCACAACCGCACGGTCATCTTTGGCCTTAGAGATGAAATTCAATATATGTTCTCATATATTGAACATTTGCTTACCAACCCACCACCACCACCAACTCCACCATCCTCTCCAATTATTCCTCCACCACAATTCTCACCCATTCCTCCACCATCACCATCATGCTCTCCAAATTAAGCATATGATATGCTTAATAAATAAAGCCTCTACCACCCCTTTTTCTTGCAAGCTCTATGAAGTCCATGTACCCTTTGCATGATGATGTATTTTTCTTGTTGTTAGCTTATGTAATTGCTATTATCTTGTAATCTTCATTATTTGTACTTGTATTGTTGTGTCTTGACACAACCATTGCTCTAATATGAATGCTTCCCTCTTTTCTCATTACCTTATATTTGTGTGCATGTCTATACTTGTGTTTCTAATATTTTTGTTTTGCAAGCATTCCATAGCTCGTTCTCTTGGTGCCCCCAAACAAGGGGGAGTACACATCAAGGGGGAGTTTCTACCCGTCAATTTTTCACATTTGAAAATTGTCGGCTTAACCTTTTTGATTCTACAAAAAGGGGGAGAAGTAAATATAAACTCACTAAAATACTTGTTTAAAAATTAATTTTTGTGTTAATGAGTTTAAGTTTTGTAATCATCAAAAAGGGGGAGATTGTTGATATAAATAATGTTTGTGAATGTTATTAATATCTCTCAATAAACCTATGTTTTGATAATCACAAAACTCAAATCATATTAAGTTAAGAATAAGACATAAACAAGTATTTGGTGACAAATATTTACCTCTACATCTTATATCACTTAAGGTATGCATAAACTTAGCAACTTATGCATTACATGATAAAGGAAATTTTGTATTAATACATAACATTTTATAAAATGCTTATAACATTTTATATATATTTGTAAATCATTTTTGGTATAGCTTTATTAAACCACAAAGATATGATTTCAAATTTCCAACCAAAAAGGGCAAATTTTATCCAGAAAAACTTTTCAAACGTTCAGGAGGGCGGCCCCCTTAATTTTACTAGGCGGCCCCCTTAATGACTAAGGGGACCGGCCTATAATTAAGGGGACCGGCACGCTCCCGAACAGTAAAATCTGGCCCTTTAAATACTGGATCATTTTACACATTTTCCTCACCTTTTTGCACTATAAACTTTCTGATCCAATCTTCTTCTCTAGATCTAAAATCCTTTGATCATATATTTCGTAAGTCTTTGTTTCTAAGTGATCCAAAGCTTCATCCATTCAAGTGCAAGAAGAAGAACACTTCTCTACATCCATCTTATTGTAGTGGTGTTGTGTATAGCTAGTTTCATATAGTACTAGTGATAGATATTTGTGAAGGTGTTGTGTATATTTGTTGATTGTAGAATCTTGGTGTGTTGTAAACTAGTTTAGTAGTTGTGACTTAGTTGTGCATAGAAGAAGGTGTGAAAATTGACAAGGTGTGAAGACGGTGTGAAGTCTTGAAGAAGGTGTGATAAAGGTGTGAAGATCACGTGGTGTGATATTTGGTGTGAGATTGGTTCTAGCTACGATTAGAACTCGACATTTAGCTTAGTGTCGTTAACTTGTATAAGCCAAGGTGTGTAAGGTTTCTCCACCATAAGGAGTTTGTTGACATAGTGAAGAAAACTCTCGAGTGTGGTACTCGGGGAGTGGAGTAGGGCAAGGAAGGTGTCCTTGTAGCCGAACCACTATAAATTCACGTGTTGTGGTTTGATCTTTCTAACTCTATCTTTTCTTCATTATATTTCAATACTTTCATTATTAGTTTAGACTTGCTTATATTGGTTGTTGCTTGAACTCACTTAAGATCGAATCGAAAGTTTTTATAACCTACAAAATATTTTGGAAATAAATTTTAAAAAGGACGTAAAACTATTCAACCCCCCTTCTAGTTTTCCACAATTATGTTTCTTGTCTTGTAAGTCTGAAAATTATGTGCATTCAAGTGGTGTACATGCATCTTTCCTATTAAAGAAATGTTTTTGGTCTTAAACATTTTAAGACTTCTAAATATAGATGTCCTAAATACATTATAAGGTAGTATAGATATATATTTTTAATTAATTCTAGGACACTATTTGAATAAGGGTTTTTTTAAGTTGTGCCTTAGGGGCACAAGTTAAGCACACCAAAAAGACGGCGGGACCCATGAAAAAGGACGTCCGGACTCATATTATTTATTTGAAAAGTGTACTTTTCTGTTGGTCCAGACGTCCTTTTTCTTGGGTCTCATCGTCCTTTTAGTGTGCTTAACTTGTGCCCCCAGAACACAAGTTAGAAAAACCCTTTCAATAATTAGGTATATGTTACATTATATTCTTATCAGTTTGTAACTATGTATATTCTTTTTTATGAGAGCTTCACAGCATGACGACAGAGACATTAGGGAGTCAGGGAGTGCTCGGCCCCCTCCAACACGCCCAATCAATTTGTTATTTTTCTTATACTGGAAAATTTTTAAGCATATGACCCAACTATAGACAAATGACCCCCTAACTTTTAGATGGCAAAAGATTTAAGAGAAGCTTAACAACGTTTCATGTACAAAGGTTTTCTTCTAATATATTTTTTTTATTAGTTATCAATGTATTTTTCTTAACAAAATTTTAGCTTTGTAACCCAGCGTATGTGATCACTAGAACATAACCACTACAAAAAAATAGACTTTTAGTGACACCATTTTTAATAACACACAAAAAAAAGTGTAAATAAAATTACATGTTTTTTTTTTTTTTTTTTTTTTTTTTTTTTTTTTTTTTTAAATGACAATTGTAGCTACATGGCCTCTAGCCCAGAAGGCGTAGCTAGCCACACAACCAGGTTGAGTCCAGCTTAAAAGGCAATGGCACCTTCCATTTACGCACGCGGGAGAAAACCCCTATCACCCTAGATAAGACTCGAACTTGATACCTTGCATAGGAAGGTAAAACTTCCATACCGCTAGACCAGATGCCCAATGGTAAAAGTTTAGTTTTCCCCACTCTCCTCAAAAAGTGTAAGTAAAAGTTTAACTTTTACCCACACTTTACATAAAATGTAAGCAAAAGTCTATTTATGCCTACACTTTTAGAAAAATGTGAGCAGTCTAATTTATACACACACTTTACGTAGAGTGTGAGAAAAAATGTAGTTTTACTCACACTTTTTGAAAAGTGCAAGTAATTGTTTTATTTTTGCCCACACTTTTTAAAAAGTGTAAGTAATAGTCATACGTTTACATACATTTTTTAATAAGTGTAACTAATAATCTTACTTTTACCCATACTTTTTAAAAAATATGAACAAAAGTGTAGTTTTTACATAAGAAAAAGTGTTATGAAAAGTCTAACTTGTTGAAAAACGTAAATACAAGGCTCGTTTTTATTTACAAGATCATTAAATTTTAAGTGCATTAAAGTGAAGTTTGCTTTTAATCTTCAAACTTTTTAACAAAACTAGGCATTCAGACCCGTGCGATGCACACGGGCTCGATCTAAATGTTCATAGCGTATTTTTTAACACTAATTTTCGTCATTATGATCATGGATAGATTTTGTTGATCAATAAGTTTCTAAGTTGTGTTTGTTAGCATGACATGAAAAATGTTGATGCCGCTATTTCGTTACTTTTAATTGAGGTCGAGTCAAACACTCAAAATATAATATATAACTCAAGCTGCCTCATGACCCATGTGATACACACAACTTTTATATTTGTTATTATAATTTATAAATGATTGCGAGCCAAAATTATGTAATTTTTCCTTTCTATTCATTATTCAAGGTGATATTTTTAATATGTCGTATTTTGTTATTTTAGCAAACTCTGAAAGCCCGTGCGATACACGTGGGCTGTATATAAGTTTTCAAAGTTTAATATCCATCTTTTATTTTTGTCATTTTATATTCGATACGTATTTTTGTCATTATATATATAAAAGTTGTCATGGTAGCATACATTTTTTAAGCATGATACGTATTAAAATAGTTTATCGACATGTAATTTTTTAAGATGTATTTTTTACGTAATATTTTTTGTCTATTTATTTTGGTATTGACTTTATCGTTTTTATTGGAACAAACTAATATTAATACATCCGGCCAAGTTATAACTATTTCTTATGATAGTCAACAATGCCCGTGTGATGCACATGAGTTGTATAGAAGCTTTCATATAGTTAAAATACGTGCGATGCATATGGGCTGTATAAAAGTTTTCATAGCGTAATATTCGGCATTTATTTCGTCATTTTATATTTAAATTGTCATGGTGTCACACATTTGCTAAGCTTTATACGTATTTAAAATACTTTATTTAGTTGCACATTGGCTGTATATAAGTTTTTATAGCGTAATCTTCGGCACTTATTTTCGTCATTATATATCTAAGTTCCAAGCATGTCACACATTTAAAATAGTTTATTGACATTAAAAGAGTATATGTGAAGAGATTTTTTTCAATATATTATATTGAAAAGAGTCTCTTCACATGTAATATTTTAATATGTATAAGTTACATAAATTATTTTAAATATGAAGTGATGACATTAATGTTGGAGATCTTTTATATTCATCCTCATGTGATGCACACAGGTTTGGACTGCCTCAGGACACATGCAATGCACTCATGTTGGATCTAATTGTTTTTTTCAGTATGTTCGGGACTAATTTTTGGTTCATGTTTGAAACTCTCATTTTTTATGAAAGACGGACTTTGTTGTTCAAATAAATTACGTTATTAAAAGCGAGCTATAAAACAAATTTCCTTTTTAACAAAACTATAAAAACATAAAATATTAAAGTAATTACTATATTCAAGAGTATAAATTATAATTGGTATAATAAATTATAATTCGTATAATAAATACTGGATGTTTAATTTGTAACTTACTATTAATATGAATGCTAAGTATTCATCTATATTGACACTGGTAGCCATGGCATTGTTCTTGTTGTTGTTGTTGTTCTTCTTGTTGTTGTTCATTGGCATTTTGCATGTTTTGTTCTTAATACAATTTTCGGGACTTCTCGATCTCTTTCTTTAATGTGAAGAGGTTTTTTGTGAAATGTTATATTTAAATGATGCTTTTCATATATAATCTTTTAATATGAGTAAGTTACATACATTATTTTTTAATTAATGCATTATTACAACATTTTTCTATAAACTATAATATCGAATTTGGAGCATTCATTAGTAACTCACTCTAAGTATTTACAGTATGACGACATGAATCACATGATCTCAAACTCAAATGAATAATGCTTACCTCGTATTAGCTGTAGGATAACATTTGAAATACAATTTTCTTCTCCTTTATATACTTCTTCGATTTAGAAGATTCTTATTGTTAAGATGATAGTGTGAATATATTTTTATTATATACTACCATTTTCAATATATAACATCGACATAATTTATACAGTCATATCAAATATCAAAGTCACGCAATATTCCAAGACGTTTAATTAAGAAAGTGACATTAAAACACCGCAAGACAAAAAACTATATTAAGAGCAAAAATATTGAAATGCACCAACAAAATGTAGTAATAATTATTGACTAAAAATTGAATGCTCGTCACATTATTTTCAATAAACTTACTTGCTAACGAATAAATAGTAGTAGCCCGTTTAGCAGTATTACATGAAGTAAAATATTGCATGTTTAATTTGTAACGTACTATTAATATGAATGCTAAGTATTCATCCCACCGGTGGCCGTGGCGTTGTTCTTGTTGTTGTTGTTGTTGTTGTTGTTCTTGTTGTTGTTGTCTTTGTCGCTGTTGTTTATTGGCCTTTTGCATGTTTTGTTCTTGATATAATTTTTGTGACTTCTCAATCTCTTTCTTTAATCCTTCTTGACGCGCTAACAAAAACAATTAGATATAGTTGATCATTAGTAACTTAAATACAGTTAATCAATCTATTGCATTTTCGATCAAAGTAAAAATGTTCGTGCATGTTCCACTTAATTGATAAGACAACGATGTGTAGGATCTTTTAAACCATTGGACAAGATGATATTACTACCAAACCTCGTAAGCACCATCTTTATGTCCTACATTTTTACACACACAAAACACACATGAAATTTACATAAAATATATAAATCAATATGGTAAATAAGTAAGACGATATGATGCTTACTTTACCACCATAATAAGTTGTAGCCCAATGTGCATGCGGTGTGGAGGAAGTTGTGGTGTTGTTGTGTGTGATTTTTGACACATTATATAGTTGATAAAATATTTGTAACTTATGGACGGGAAGGTAAAAAGACTAACTACTAATTGGTGTGTTTAATTTATGCATTCATGTCATTTTTGGTTTGTATTATTTGAGGTTAGAGATGGCTTGAAACATGTTGTACTGTAAAAACTTTTGTGCACGATTCCTTATGCAAAACATATTGTACCATACAAACTTTTGTGCACAATGCCTCTTGCGCATTAAATTAAGCACTCAAATCTTTAGATGGTATAGAAGATATATTTTGCATGTTTTTTAAACTACCTTGTACCGTACTACAATTTGTGCACAAATCCTCTTGCACATTAAATTAAGTCACTCAATATTGTGTAATTGATATATTTTTGACGTTGCTTAAACTACCTTGTACCGTACAAGTTTTTTCAATTACTCGAATCACTCATCTTATGTACTTACCCTTATGCATGACTATTAAATCAATGTACTAACACATAAAGCCTACACATTTCACTTTTAATTCATGAAACATTTATTGTGAGCACTTTGCATTTATAAGACAACTTAAGTTTTTAGTATACGAGTCATTCAGACCCGTGCGATGCACACGGGCTCGATCTAAATATTCATAGCGTATTGTTCTCAGACCCGTGCGATGCACTGAGATTGGATCAAATTGTTTCTTGCGTAATGTTCATCACTAATTTTCGTCATGTTTTAAACTCTCATTTTGGTGATATTCGAATTTTGTTGGTCAATAAGTTCCTAAGTTGTGATGTTACCTCAACTTTTGTTAGCATGTCATGAAAATTGTTGGTGCCTTTATTTCATCACTTTTAATTGAGGTCGAGTCAAAACTCAAAATGATTTTCAGACCCGTGCGATGCACATGGGCTGTATCTAAGTATTCATAGCGTGATGTTTGGCACTAATTTTGTCATATATAACTTGGACTGCTTCAGGACCCGTGCGATGCACACAGGTTGTATTTAATTATTCATTGCGTAATGTTTGTAAAATTGTTGAAGTGTAAGTAAGATCATGCATCTAATTGAGACGTGTTGCATAATTTTCAGCTAAATAGTTATATAATAAGTTGAGTTAAATGAAGTTGTACGATGCACATGATTTGTATAAAATTGTTTCTTATGTAATGTTAAGCGTAAATCATTGAAGTAAAAAGAGATAACTTTTATTATAAGAAGAATTAACATTTGTTGTCTCTATCGTTTTTTATTTGAACTAACTAATATTAACACATCGGGCTAAGCTATAACTATTTCTTATGATAGTCAACGATGTCAGTGCGATGCACATGAGCTGTATAGAAGTTTTCATAGATTTAAAATACATGCGATGCACATGGGCTGTATAGAAGTTTTCATAGCATAATATCCGGCATTTATTTTCGTCATTTTATATTTAAGTTGTCATGGTGTCACACATTTGCTAAGCTTTATACGTATTTAAAATACTTTATTGAGTTGCACATGGGCTGTATATAAGTTTTATATCATAATCTTTGGAACTTATTTTCGTCATTATATATCTAAGTTGTTATGGTATCACATTGCTAAGCATGACACACATTTAAAATAGTTTATTGACATTAAAAGAGTATATGTGAAGAGATTTTTTTCAAGATGTTACATTGAAAAGAGTCTCTTCACATGTAATTTTTTTAATATGCATAAGTTACATAAATTATTTTAAATATGAAGCAATGACATTAATGTTGGAGACCTTTTATATTCATCCCCGTACGATGCACACGGGTTTGGACTGCCTCACGACCCATGCGATGCACACAGGTTGGATCTAATTATTTTTTTCGTAATGTTCGGGACTAATTTTCGGTTCATGTTGAAACTCTCATTTTTTTGTGAAAGACGAACTTCGTTGTTCAAATAAATTACATTATTAAAATCGAATTATAAAACAAATTTCCTTTTTAACAAAACTTTAAAAATATAAAACATTAAAGTAATTAGTATATTCAAGAGTATAAATTATAATTCGTATAATAAATTATAATTCGTATAATAAAATATTGCATGTTTAATTTGTAACGTACTATTAATATGAATGCTAAGTATTCATCTATATTAACACCGGTGGCCGTAGCGTTGTTCTTGTTGTTTTTCTTCTTGTTGTTGTCTTTGTCGTTGTTGTTTATTGGCATTTTGCATGTTTTGTTCTTGATACAATTTTCGTGACTTCTCGATCTCTTTCTTTAATGTGAAGAGGTTTTTTGCAAAATGTTATATTTAAATGAGGTTTTTCATATGTAATATTTTAATATGAGTAAGTTACATAAATTATTTTTTAATTAATGCATTATTACAACATTTTTTTTTTCATAAACTATAATATCGAATTTGGAGCATTCATTAGTAACTCATTCTAAGTATTTACAATATGACGACATGAATCACATGATCTTAAACTCAAATGAATAATGCTTACCTCGTGATAGGTGTAGGATAACCTTTGAAATACAATTTTCTTCTCCTTTATATATTTCTTTGAAGATTCTTATTGTTATGATGATAGTGTGAAGATATTTTTATTATATACTACCATTTTCAATATGTAACATCGACATATTTACATAGTAGACATATCAAATATCAAAGGCACGCAATATTTCAAGACGTTTAATTAAGTAACATTAACACAACGCAAGACAAAAAACTACATTAAGAGCAAAAATATTAAAATGCACCAACAAAGTGTAGTAATAATTATTGACTAAAAATTGAATGCTCATTACATTATTTTCAATAAACTTACTTGCTAACGAACTAATAGTATTAGCCCGTTTATTACATGAAGTAAAATATTGCATGTTTAATTTGTAACGTACTATTAATATGAATGCTAAGTATTCATCCCACTGGTGGCCGTGGCGTTGTTGTTGTTGTTGTCTTTGCCGTTGTTGTTCATTGGCCTTTTGCATGTTTTGTTCTTGATACAATTTTTTTTGACTTCTCGATCTCTTTCTTTAATGCTTCTTGACGCGCTACAAAAAACAATTAGATATAGTTGATCATTAGTAACTTAAATACAGTTAATCAATATATTGCATTTTTTATCAAAGTAAAAATGTTCGTGCATGTTCCACTTAATTGATAAGACAAAGATGTGTAGGATCCCTTAAACCATTAGAGAAGATGTTACTACCAAACCTCGTAAGCACCATCTTTATGTCCTACATTGTCACATACACAAAACACACGTGAAATTTACAAAAAATAATATAAACCAATATGCTAAATAAGTAAGACGATATGATACTTACTTTACCACCATAATAAGTTGTAGCCCAATGTGCACGCGGTGTGGGGGAATTTGTGGTTTGTTGTGTGTGATTTTTCACACATTATATAGTTGATAAAATATTTGTAACTCATGGACGAGAAGGTAAAAAGACTAACAACTAATTGGTGTATTTAATTTATGCATTCATGGCATTTTTGGTTTGTATTCTTTGAAGTTTAGAGATGGTTTGAAACATGTTGTACCGTACAAACTTTTGTGCACGATTCCTCATGCAAAACATATTGTACCGTACAAACTTTTGTGCAAAATGCCTTTTGCGCATTAAATTAAGCACTCCAATCTTTAGATAGTATAGAATATATACTTTCATGTTGCTTAAACTACCTTATACCGTACTACAATTTGTGCACAAATCCTCTTGCACATAAAATTAAGCCACCCAATACTGTGTAATTGATATACTTTTGATGTTTCTTAAACTATCTTGTACCGTACAAATTTTTTCAATTACTCGAATCACTAATCTTATGTACTTGCCCTTATGCATGACTATTAAATCAATGTACTAACACATGAAGCCTCCACATTTCACTTTCAATTCATGAAACATTTATTGTGAGCACTTTGCATTTATAAGACAACTTAAGTTTTTAGTATATAAGACTAGGCATTCAGACCCGTGCGATGCACACGGGCTCGATCTAAATGTTCATAGTCATGAAAGCCCGTGCGATGCACATGGGCTGTATAGAAGTTTTCAAAGTTTAATACCCGTCTTTTATTTTAGTCATTTTATATCCGAGACGTATTTTTATCATTATATATATAAGTTGTCGTGGTAGCATACATTTTGTAAGCATGATACGTATTTAAAATAGTTTATTGACATGTAATTTTTTAAGATGTATTTTTTACGTAATATTTTTTGTCTATTTATTTTGGTGTTGACTCTGTCGTTTTTTTATTGGAACTAACTAATATTATACATCCGGCTAAGTTATAACTATTTCTTATGATAGTCAACAATGCCCGTGCGATGCACATGGGCTGTATAGAAGTTTTCATAGATTTAAAATACGTGCGATGCACATGGGCTGTATAGAAGTTTTCATAGCGTAATATTCGGCATTTATTTTCATCATTTTATATTTAAGTTTTCATGGTGTCACACATTTGCAAAGCTTTATACGTATTTAAAATACTTTATTGAGTTGCACATTGGCTGTATATAAGTTTTTATAGCGTAATCTTCAACACTTATTTTCTCTTTATATATCTAAGTTGTGATGGTATCACATTTCCAAGCATGTCACACATTTAAAATAGTTTATTGACATTAAAAGAGTATATGTGAAAAGATTTTTTTCAAGATATTACATTGAAAAGAGTCTCTTCAAATGTAATATTTTAATATGTATAAGTTACATAAATTATTTTAAATATGAAGCGATGACATGAATGTTGGAGACCTTTTATATTCATCCCCATGCGATGCACACAGGTTTGGACTACCTCAGGACCCATGCAATGCACACAGGTTGGATCTAATTGTTTTTTTCCTAATGTTCGGGACTAATTTTCGGTTCATGTTTGAAACTCTCATTTTTTTGTGAAAGACAGACTTCGTTGTTCAAATAAATTACATTATTAAAAGCGAACTATAAAACAAATTTCCTTTTTAACAAAACTATAAAAACGTAAAATATTAAAGTAATTAGTATATTCAAGAGTATAAATTATAATTCGTATAATAAATTATAGTTCGTATAGTAAAATATTGCATGTTTAATTTGTAACGTATTATTAATATGAATGCTAAGTGTTTATCTATATTGACACCAATAGCCATGGCATTGTACTTGTTGTTGTTCTTCTTCTTGTTGTTCATTAGCATTTTGCATGTTTTGTTATTGATACAATTTTCGTGACTTCTCGATATCTTTCTTTAATGTGAAGAGGTTTTTTTTTGTAAAATGTTATATTTAAATGAGGCTTTTCGTATGTAATCTTTTAATATGAGTAAGTTACATAAATAATTTTTTAACTAATGCATTATTACAACATTTTTCTATAAACTATAATATCGAATTTGGAGCATTCATTAGTAACTCACTCTAAGTATTTACAGTAGTACGACATGAATCACATGATATCAAACTCAAATGAATAATGCTTACCTCGTGATAGGTGTAGGATAACATTTGAAATACAATTTTCTTCTCGTTTATATGCTTTTTTGATTTAGAAGATACTTATTGTTAAGATGATCGTGTGAAGATATTTTTATTATATACTACCATTTTCAATTTGTAACATCGACATAATTTACACAGTCATACAAAATATCAAAGTCACGCAATATTCCAAGACATTTAATTAAGAAAGTGACATTAACACACCGCAAGAGAAAAAACTATATTAAAAGCAAAAATATTGAAATGCACCAACAAAGTGTAGTAATAAATTTTGACTAAAAATTAAATGCTCGTCAAATAAACTTACTTGCTAACGAATGAATAGTATTAGCCCGTTTAGCGGTATTACATGAAGTAAAATATTTCATGTTTAATTTGTAACATACTATTAATATGAATGCTAAGTATTCATCCCACCGGTGGCCGTGACATTGTTGTTGTTGTTGTTGTTGTTGTTGTTGTTGTTGTTGTTGTTGTTCTTGTTGTTGTTGTCTTTGTTGTTGTTGTTCATTGGTCTTTTGCATGTTTTGTTCTTGATACAATTTTGTGACTTCTCGATCTCTTTCTTTAATGCTTCTTTACGCGCTACAAAAAACAGTTAGATATAGTTGATCATTAGTAACTTAAATGCAGTTAATCAATATATTGCATTTTCGATCAAAGTAAAAATATTAGTGCATGTTCCACTTAATTGATAAGACAACGATGTGTAGGATCTCTTAAACCATTAGAGAAGATGATGTTACTACCAAACCTCCGAAGCACCATCTTTATGTCCTACATTCTTACACACACAAAACACACATGAAATTTACATAAAATAACATAAATCAATATGCTAAATAAGTAAGACGATATGATGTTTACTTTACCACCATAATAAGTTGTAGCCCAATGTGCACGCGGTGTGGAGGAAGTTGTGGTTTGTTGTGTGTTGGTTTTTGACACATTATATAGTTGATAAAATATTTGTAACTTATAGACGGGAAGGTAAAAAGACTAACCACTAATTGGTGTGTTTAATTTATGCATTCATGGCATTTTTGGTTTGTATTCTTTGAGGTTTAGAGATGGCTTGAAACATGTTGTACCGTACAAACTTTTGTTCACGATTCCTCATGCAAAACATATTGTACCGTACAAACTTTTGCACACAATGCCTCTTGCGCATTAAATTAAGCATTCCAATCTTTAGACAGTATAGAAGATATACTTTTCATGTTGCTTAAAGTACCTTGTACCGTACTACAATTTGTGCTCAAATCCGTTTGCATATTAAATTAAGTCACCCAATATTGTGTAATTGATATACTTTTGATGTTACTTACGCTACCTTGTACCGTACAAATGTTTTCAATTACTTGAATCACTAATCTTATGTACTTACCCTTATGCATGACTATTAAATCAATGTACTAACACATGAAGCCTCCACATTTCACTTTTAATTTTTGGGACATTTATTATGACCCCTTTACATTTATAAGGCTACTTAAGCTTTATATAATATGAGGCATGCATAACCCGTGCTACGCACAGGCTAAGAATCTAATTGTTAATCATGTATTCTTTCTGTATATTGGCGAGTGTATACTTAATTATTGTTTAGTATGTTGTATGAAATGTTTTAACTTTCTTGTATAAATATAAATGTGATTGATGAGTGTCTAAATACTCATCATTTTATATCAATCTGAGCTGCCAAAACATACAAAAACACTCAAATATGCATCATAATACTTAAAATATCTTAAAGGTGTGTTTTATATGTTTCAAATGCAAAATATGCAAAAACAGATGAAAAACGTACAAAGTTTGCATAATTGGCAGTTTCAGTCCCTCAAGTTTCATAAATTGGCAAAACTAGTCCCTGGTTATACTAAAAACATGAAAATGTCACCAAAGGTCCTTTTTAATCATAAAGTTACATATTTAGTCCTTTGGTGCAAAGTTTCACAAAATTACAAGTTTAGTCCCTATACTTTGGAAATTGACAGAAATGGTCCCTGGGATGTAAAAACTTTGAGAAATTCAATTTTGGTCCTTATACTAATAATCTTTTGCAGGAATGGTCCTTGGGTGAAAAGTTTGGTAAAATTACATGTTTGGTCCCTGAAGTTTCACAGTTTGGCAAAACAGGTCCCTCAAAGTTTCAAACTTGAGAGTTTCAGTCCCTGGGTGTTCAAAATGAAAAATTATCATTTAAGGTCCCTATACTATTCAACTTTTACAAAACTGGACCTTTTGATAATATTTTGGGAAATTACATATTTAGTCCCTCAAAAATCCGAAAATTACATAAATGGTCCTTTAATATTTAAAAATGGAAAAATGTGTAATTTTAGTCCTTGGGTTATTCATTATTGGCAAATATGACCCTTGTGATTAATTTGGAAATATGCCACAAACAGCCCTCAACTTTCAGCTAATTACAACTTTGGTCCTTGTGATTTATTAGTTAAAAAACCAAACCGGACCAAAAATAATACAAACAAACAAACCCAACACCCACTTTCCCAAGCCCATTCCCTAAGCCCAGTTACAACCCAGTCCACCCTTTGGTCAACTCGGTCAACACCCCTAAAACAAAACCACCCCGTATCTTCTTTCCCTCCCAAACCATACCACCATACCACCACTGCTCCACCTGGCCTTCCACCTCAACCCCCACTTGCCTACCCACTCCCCTCCACCTCCACAACCTTCCAAGCCTTTGAAAACTTCACCACGCAATACACAGTACCCAATACTGACACCCAAAGACTTTGGCGCCAAAAACTAATTTAAACGGTGTGGATTGATTAGACCAATCCAATGGCTGGGGATTGGTGGGAATTGTCAAGGTGGGTCCCACATGCTCAGAAAAGGTCTACAAAAGGGAAAAGAAGCAGTGGTGAAGAATTATTAGTTTAGTTTAGTGTAATTTAGGTCGAATAGTTTAATTTTAATCTTTCAGTGTAATTTAAAGCTTCTTGATAATCAATTAAGTTATTTTCATGTATCTTTGAACTTTTGCAATCATCAATTTAAGGTTTCAGTTAGTCTCTCAGTCTTTGCAATTTCTTGAATTTTCAAAATCTCAAATAAGTTATCTGTTATTGTTAGTTGTTGTTAAGGCTGTTCATAAGCTTATATAAGCTCTGACAAAGCTCACATAAGTTTCAGAATACCTTAATTATAAGTCTCACTTTATAAATAGATAAATACCAAAAATTCCAATAAATAAATAGAAAATAAAAAAATAGAAGGAAGAAAGGAAGATGTACTGAGCAAGGTTTGATTTGAAATGATTGGGTAATAGAAACCTTGTGGAAGGTTGTTAGGGTGTGTTGGATCGTGAACACCTTGAACTTGTGTTGATAATGATACTTTGAGTGATATCACTAAGTATGCGGAATCTACTTAATGATACTTAGAAGATTAATTGTAAGTGAAACAGATTAATGTGTGAACAATGAATATAACAAAACAACTAGCTCCAATATTATTAATAATAATAATACGAGTGATCTGAGATATCACTAGGGTTACACCTTGAAGCTCTAAGAAAACGTATGTCAAAACTATATTCTAGGATCTCCTTTTATAGAACAAGGAGTCCTCTTGTACAAGATAAGTATAATGCTAATAGAATAAGATATACACAATATCTTTTCTATGTTTATCTAAGCGCGTTTCTCTAACAGCTAACAAGTGAGCAGTGGTAATATTTGTTCTTGCAGTGGTAATGAGTTTCCACTGCAAGTACAATCTTCTTGCAGTTGTAACTTCTTCACTAGCCGTGGTAACTGATAGAATAATTCCCAACAATCCTCCCCTAAACTTATGATTGCTTTGTAAATCAATAAGTTTCTTCAAGTATACAATAAACCTGAGGATATGGGAATTCTTCCAAACACTTATCTTGTTCTACTTAATTCTTTATCAACTCTTGCATATTGATCTTTAATCTTCTGAATCAAAGCTCTAACTTTCTCATTATCTGCATACACTCTTAACTTTGACATCAACATTGCAGACAAAGTTGTAGCTTTAAGTGGATATTCTTTCTCAGCAAACATAAACACATCCACTTTATTTGTTGTAGAGACATGATGAACCTCACATTTATCAAAATAAGTCCATGTAGTATTCAAGTTTGATGAATTAAACTTCCAATACTTATCATTAAGATCTGGTTCATATAATCTTCTCAAGTCAACCCAGAGCTGCATTTCTTTCATATCCTTGAGAGTATCAGCCTTGAATCTTTCATTTACTAGCTTCCAAAGAGTATCAAGATCTTCTCTGTCACATGCTTTAAGAAGATCTTCAAACTGAATAAATGATGAAGATTCTCCTCCTAGTCTAATAATTTTCCAAGTGGGAGCAAAATTCTTTGCTGTATACACTTCCCAATCAATAATTTGATGTTTTGATTGTGAAGGATCTGGATAAAAATCTTCTTCTTCAACAATGATAATTTCACTCAGCAGATCTTGAGGAGCTTTCATTCTTTTAGTGACATGATCTTCAACTGTTGAAGCTTTCCTTTTACTTTGTTTGAATCTTTCAACTTCTTCAAAATCAATAGGCCTGAAGGTATTATCTTGCCTTTTAATTCTGTAGTAGATACCTTCAATTCTTTCATGAGACATACCTTTGAAGTCAGCCATCTTCCAAGTTCCAACATGACAGCAATATTTCTTCATCTCATGAATGATCTGTGCCTTTGTGGGTTGTTTTTGTTTCTTTTGACTTTGTCTACAGTTTCCAATAATGTCATCCAGTGCTTGTTGATTTTTCATTTGAATAAAATCAACCAATTGAGCTGTTCTTTGATCTTCAGTTAAGGACATGTTAGCAATAAGCTCAATAGCTTTCTTCTTTACAACTGGATCATGCTTAATCATATGCTCAATCTCTTCTTCTGATGGCACATATGAGAACATAGGGGGTTTCTCATGTAAGATGGTAGGTGGAACCACTGAGAGTGGTTGTGCCATTACTCCTTCAAGCTTATCTAACCTCTGTGCTTCCATAAAACTGGCAACATCCATCTCCTTTTGCTGTTTCATATTTTCTTTCTCTTTAGCATCAAGTTGTTCTGCCAATCTTGCATCATAATCAATTTGAGCTTGATCTTTCTTGGAAATCTTTCTTGTATGTACTTCCTCTGCATCAAACAACATTGCTTTACCTTTAACTAATCTTTTTCTGACAGCTTCTTCCTCTGCAGTGGTAACTAATGGAACATCAGTGGTAACATTCTCACTTGCAGTGGAAATTATTTGATCAGTGGTAACATGTTCTGCTTCAGTGGAAACTTGTTGAGCAGTTTCAATAACCATATCATAATCCAACTTCCTCCCCTCAATCTCAGCTACATCATCTTTTGCTTGAGCATTTTCAGAATCATTTAGCTCAGCAAACATATCATCAAAATTAGTACTCCTCCCCTTAATCTCTGCATTTGTTTTCCTCCCCTGTTTGGAAGAAGTTCCCAAACCATAACCAGAACCTGCAGAAAGGTCATCTGAATGTGAAGATGAGGATAATACAATCTGAGATCTTTTCTTCTTGAGATTCTCAACTTCAGTCTGCAACTTTTGGATCTCTGTCTTCAATAGATTCAACTCTGTGGCATGTTGTACTTTGGTCTGTGCCAGATCTTTCTCCAGAGTTTGAACCTGTTTGACTAATTTGGTACATAATTCCATCAATTCAGTTTGTTGCACACTACCTTCATCACTTCCAACTGTGTAACCTGCTGGGAGAGGTGAATCATAAGGCATTGATCCAGGCTCTTCTCTAGTAGGACTAGATTGAAGCCTTGAACCACCACTGCTTGTTCCTAAACCATAAAGGTCAGCAACATGCAATGTTGTCATGGAAGGAGTTGGCTGTTTTTGCCTCCTTTCATATGTGTGAGTTACAGCAGGGATATGTTGAATTTGTGGAACAATAAGAGTGGGTGTGTGATGGGATACAACTGGGATTGTTGCATCTTCACCCTGTACCTGTGAAATCTTTGCAAGCATGTTTGGTAAAAGAGGATGAATCACTCCATTCCAAAAATCTGAAGCCTTACACATGTTTTGAAATACTTTTGGCTTAAGACATGGAGTGTTATAAATCCTATTATGATTTTGCAGTTGAAATTCATTTAACACTGCTTGCACAAACCTTGGATACATTAAAAATTTGTATGAACTTGTTACATTGCCTTTCATGTTATTAAATATAAACCTTGAAAAATTGAAAGTCCTATCAGTAACCAAGCAAACTAAAGGGTAAGCCATGGTTGATCCAAATTGTTCATAAGAAGTTTTCTTAGGACTTAGGCAATGCAACAGAGTGTGTATCAAAAATCTCCAATGGGGGCAAAAACATCCTTTCTTAAAGGTTATTTTTTGATCAGATGTATCATACCCCATCAGACCAATGTAGTTGAATATGTCTGAATTAGGTAATGTGATGATACCATTAAGATCATCTAATTGGAGAATTCTCCTTAAAGATGATTCAGTAACATCAATAGTTACCCCATCAACTGTGGCTCTAAGAGCTTCCACAGATTCATGTATGTCTCCCTGTTCAAGAGTGATGGACTCCACAGAGTTCCAAAACTGTTTGATTTGAGAAACAAAGATTGTGGGATTCATAGTTAAGGCATACCTTATATGAGTTGTGTTTAGAAAGTCCACAATCTGATGAAAAATAGGTCCACTCTTGTCGTTTGACTTTTGAAGGTAAGCCACTTGATTGTGTTCATCTGCAAACTTGAGAGATACCATGATTTTGTGATTTAAGAGAGAAAAGTGTTAGTAATCGTGAATAAAAAGCAAGCCGTATAAAATCAATTTATACTAATAGGGTTTTGAGAAAAACGCGGATGGTGAATTATCTTTAGAAAAGAATAAATAAACTTTGGTAAGTAGATAATTCCCAAAAATTTAACCCTATTAATAAGGAAAGACAGTTATATTTGCAACGGCTAGTAAAAAAAAAAAAAAATAAGATTACTGACACAGTTGTAACGGCTAGTTCACCAGTGGTAAAATTTACACTTTCAGTGGAAATGGTGAACTTGCAGTGGTAAAAATCAACAAAATTTCAAAGAGCAGTGGTAAGTAAAATATGTAAAATTTTACTACTCTTATCATAGTTTTTAGCAAACTATCAGCTATCAACGGATTTGAGAAGTCTTTACCAAAAGCCGTTTGCTCTTGGACTAGCTGATTCTTATGTGGGTTAGACATGGTGAATCAATAACCATTTGTTGTGTGTCAATATTACACACCTTATAACTCCAATGTTATGTAACATCACAAAAATCTCATCTTAACTCACAAATATTAACCCAAGTAACCTTTTAACCAAGTTACTATACACAAAATATCTTCTCAAAAGTCAAACCACAGTTACTACTCAAACCAACCAAAACAGATGGAAGTAAATAATCTTCATTAATTATTGTAACACCTAACTTTGGCTTATATAACCTCCTCCAAACACCACATTTCAGTCACTAACAATCTCTCAAACCCTAATATCCCAATCAACCCAGTTTTCTTCCAAAAATCATGTCATCAAACCCTGAGTCCTCTGATCAACACCCTTCTTTTCCAACATCAGAAGAAGTACCACCATATCCATGGGGTCTTGAAGGTTCTGATTTTGAGAGAGAGATAAAGAACCGATGGGATGTGCAGGAAAGACAATGGAATGCAGATATAAAGAGTGTATCAAACCATGATCCGAATCCTGCAGAGAGAGAGCTTGTTTCTCCCTTCATCTGGACATCTGATGAAGAATCTTCAGAGGAAGAGAATGAAGATCCAACCTTTCTTCCTCCTTCCTCACCAGAGAGATCCCAATCAAGATTAGGTAAGAGAGATCCATCTCTCCCAACATCATCAACCTTGGTGTTGGATCTTCCAGCTCCAGAACCTGGTCTTCTGTATCAAGAACATATTGGACAGAGCAAGAAAGCTCAGATCACACATAAGGGAAAGGAGAAGCAGAAATAGATGACTGAAGAATGTTGCCAAGGAACAAAGTTCTTGAGTATTTTCTTTACTTTGTTACTTGAGCAGCTTCACAGTCTTCCTACTCTTCTTTTTCCATTTTCATCTTCAGCTTCTTCATTGTACTTGTCATAGCCTCAAGTATTATGTAATAATTGATAGAAGCTACTAGTTCTCTATTAGCCAAAAGTTTTAGGAATGGTCATTGTAATGCAGTTGGAACTTTGAATGTAAGCTGTAACTTGTGTCTTTGAATGAATGAAAAGTTCTTCTGTAATAAATTAATATTGTAAGACCTTCAGCTTATTAGACCACATTCCTTGGCTATAACTCTTGGTGACTGTAACACACATCTTGCAATTTACATGAACATTTGCAGAACAGACATATATCAAACAACTTGAAACCATATTAGTTCAACACAGAAAATATCATCAAGTCATTCATAGAAAACATTTATCTTTGACTGTCCCTGCACACGTCATAAAGGAATTAGTACCTTTTGGGGACCCAAGCCACAAATGACTTGGATCTGCCTCGTGTATCAATATAATTGTATCTATCAAAGGTCATTGATACACCATTAGGATTGTTTGTTGTTCCTTTTGGTTTCCATTCCCAACGAGCTGAGGCCTTAACAGCTTTTCCCAATTTTACCCTTTTCTTTTGAACATCAGTGGAAACAATTGGTCTTGCAGTGGTAACTGCATGCCTAGCAGTGGAAACTGCTGGTTTAGAAAAATTGGGTCTCCACATGTGATTCTTGCGATCATTCTTTTCAAAATAAGTCTTTTTCCCTGTTTGATAAGATTTAACAAAAGAAGTGACAGGGGACTTAGGATAAACTCTGTTATTACTTCTGGCAGTGGTAACTGCTGGTCTAGCAGTGGAAATTGATTTGATGCCAGTGGTAAGCATAACAGATCTGGGAACCATCTTGCTTAGGGGATTTGGGTGAGTTAATTTATTAACATTTGATCCATTCACCCTTGTAAATACTTCCCTTCTTCCCATGTGGTAGGTACAGTCTTTAGCTAAATGATCAAAGCTACCACATATATGACAAGCCTTATTGTTGAACACAAAGTCACTACCAAACTGTCTAGTTTTAACATGATTCCAACTTCTCATGTTACCTCTAGGAGATTTAGGCCTATCCCTGTACATTTCAGCATACCTAGTAGTAGACCTAGTGAAATTAGACTGTGTTCTAGGCTTCTCTTTGACTTCTTCAGGAATACTTTTTCTTTCCTCAACTTTAACATCTTCAGTAACACTAGTTTTAGACTCAACATTTAAACATTCATCTTTAAGAGATGAGTCACTAGCACTATCAAAAGTTTCAACCTCAACCTGAACCTTTTCAGTTTCAACTGGTTTAACAAATTTTGGTCCATAGGTCATGGGTAGATCCTGAAACTCTTCTAAGCCTGTGTGAGCTAGATCAATGCCAGGTGGTGCTGGAACACCTCTTAGAGGTGGTGGAACAGATTTGTATCCAAGACCAGATTTAGCTTTGCTCACAACTTGGGCTTCCCAAATTTTGTCAATGCTCTTGGATTGATGGTCTAGTGTTTTCTTAGTAATCTCAATATTCTCACTAGCCTTTTTAACTTTTTCAATCTCTTCCCTAAGAGCCTCATTTACAGCAATCTTAAAGTCTAAATCACTTTTTAACACAGCAATGTCATCACTAAATTTAGACTCATTTGCCCTATAATGCTCTATCTGTTTTTCTAAAACACCTAGACCTCTCTTATGATTTGCTAAGTTATGATTAGTATGGTGTAACTCTAGCATCAGCTCATCATATTGTTTTTGTAAACTATTATACTCTTTTAAGGCCTTACAGTTTTTAGAACAAGCATTATCAGTATGTACCTCAGAATCTGAGAAAGCCATGAGTGCATGCTCAGTAGCAAGCATTGCACATTCTGAATCATCTTCTCCATTCTGACCCATAAAGCTCCAATCAAAGCTTACTCCATCAATAGCCAATAGCACCTTTGGCTCTTCTGTTGTAGGTTCTTTGGTCTTTTCCTTCTTGTACCAAGTTGACTTATTGTCAGATTTCCTTGGTTTTCTGCATTCTCTTGCAAAGTGCCCCTTCTTGTGACAGTTATAGCACTCCACCTTCTTTTTATCAAAACCTACAGTCTCATCTCCACTTATATGAATCTTTCTCCCTGTCTTCTTCCAGAACTTCTTTGATCTTAAGCTGAGCAATGCTACCTGCCATTTGATGTCCATCTCCTCCATATCATCTTCATCAATTTGATCCAAGTCCTCATGATTGAGGATTGAACCACCCACATGGCTGGATATAAAGGCATAGAAAGTAGCATCACTTAGTCCTGCAATCTGCCTTTTAGAGCTCCTAGTGGAAACATTTCCATTACCAGTGGAAACAATCATGTTACCACTGTCATCATCACTGTCACTTTCATCATCAGAACTGTCATTACCTGATGATGATATGAGTGCAACTCCTGCAGAACTTGTCTTTAACTTGCCAGCTTTCTTAAGTCTTTGTTCAATAACTTTGAAGTTATTGTACACATCATTAAGCTTCATAGTCTCAAGATCTGACTTGTCCTCCCATACAGCAACATTTGTATCAAACTCAGCAGGTAAACTTCTTAGAAATTTAAGATTGAGGTCTTCCTTTTCTACCTCAATTCCAAAAGCAGTCAGCTGAGTTACAATCTTTTGTAGCCTTGTGAATATGCTATCAAGAGATTCATTGCTTGATGAGCCAAAATTCTCATAAGTCTGCTTCAGTAAAGTCTTTTGAGTTTTCTTGGTATAGTGATTACCACCAAATACTTCACATATCTCATCAAAGAGGGTCTTTGCATCCTTGTATTTGGTAAAAGCCTGGACTTGATCTCTAGGTAGAGCCATCAATAGCAAACCTCTAGCCTTCAAATCATTCTTAAGTTGGTTTCTTTCATCATTTGTAACTGGACCAGTATTTACTTTTGTTACTGGCTTGTCACCAACTGTCTCAACAGTTGTACCAGGTTTGAATGAATTTCCATACGTTATGATCTCCCATAATGTGTAGTCTTGAACCATAAAGAATTGTTCAATCATAAGCCTCCACATCTCAAAGTCATTAATTTTAAGCTTGGGAAGCTTTGCAGCAATATTAGATTGGCTTGTTTCTGTCTCCATTGTATCTTTTGAATCTGCCATAGGATCTTCTAAATCAAAATATCAAAGCCTTGCTCTGATACCACTTGTTGGATCGTGAACACCTTGAACTTGTGTTGATAATGATACTTTGAGTGATATCACTAAGTATGCGGAATCTACTTAATGATACTTAGAAGATTAATTGTAAGTGAAACAGATTAATGTGTGAACAATGAATATAACAAAACAACTAGCTCCAATATTATTAATAATAATAATACGAGTGATCTGAGATATCACTAGGGTTACACCTTGAAGCTCTAAGAAAACGTATGTCAAAACTATATTCTAGGATCTCCTTTTATAGAACAAGGAGTCCTCTTGTACAAGATAAGTATAATGCTAATAGAATAAGATATACACAATATCTTTTCTATGTTTATCTAAGCGCGTTTCTCTAACAGCTAACAAGTGAGCAGTGGTAATATTTGTTCTTGCAGTGGTAATGAGTTTCCACTGCAAGTACAATCTTCTTGCAGTTGTAACTTCTTCACTAGCCGTGGTAACTGATAGAATAATTCCCAACAGGGTGATTCTCAGTTCATGTTCTCATTGTTCTCATCTCAATCCATTTTGTAAGCTTTTGCATTAATTTTTCATATAACTGTCTCAGTTGTCTAATTGCTTAAGTTCTTGTGTTTTTATGCTTATGTGTTGTTGTTAAGATAATATAAAGCTTAATATAGATAGCTAATTAATCAGATTTCATTTGTACTTAAAAATTGAAAATTACACAGTGCATGACTCATACTTGACAAATCTGAGGTATCTACTTGTGTTGTGATTGATTTATGTTCATCTGATCTTCTATAACCATAATATAGTATTTCGGATCATTTTTATGGATTAGAATATTGTTTAGCTTTGAGAATCACCTAAGACAGTCCAATAAGGAGTGTTTGGCTTTGCTTGTTTCAGTTGGTATTTGGATGTTTAAGTGGTTGTTCTTAAATCAGTTAACATACATTAGGTCTAGGTAAGTCTAATCAAGTTTAAAAATCAGGCCTTATACAACCAAAAGTCAAAATCCATTACCAAATCCCTTGACAGTTAACTGTCAAGGATTTGGGATCTCATACCCATCACATTAGCTTATATCCATTAGTTATAGCTTAATTTAGGTTAGTTATAGCTTAAAACAACTTAATTAATCAGTAGTAAGTGCTAGAAGTTCATAAAAGTCAAACTATCAAGTTTTACTAAAAGGTCAAATTCACACTTCTCAGATTTTTCCAATATTTGGGAGAATTGTTTAGAATTTAGGAATTGGACCTAGGCCTTGCAATTTGTTTCTATTAATAGCCTACCAGCTCTAGTTTAAGTTCTCAATCAGCTTATATTTTTAGTAATTTTCTACTGGGTCCCACTCAAGCCCTAAACACACTTGCAGGGAGAACATCTCCCCTGCACACCAGTTCAGTCACTCACCACCACCACTTTGGTGGTGTTTTGTGACCATCTCAGTGGGTCCCACACCCCTTAGTTAGGTTTTTCCAACCCCCCTCCTAGTAGAGATCCTAGATTGACCTTTGGCTTGACCTGGTACTCAGTGGACCCCACCTAGAAAGACCCATAAACTTTGTCCCCATTCTGTGTTGCTTTGGAGTTTTGGATTAGCTTATTTTGATTTACCAGCTTATCTACTGAGCTTATTTGATCAAATTAAGCTTTGACTAGTCTAACTAACTTATTAGAGTCAGAATAGACCAAGGTGGGTCCCACATAAGCTCATTTGAGCTTATTTACCATTTTAGTCAACCAAAGTCAACTGTGGTAGCAATAAGCTTCCACAGTGCTTATTAATAAGTTCTAAAATTATTGTTTTTACAAAAGTTAGTTATTTTTAAGTATAAAATAGATTTGTAAAATAAAATTCAAAAAAAAACAATATAAAATTAAGTGATAGTTTCTATTTAATATAATTTAATTTTAATTTTCATTTTTAGATTTTAATTAAGAAAGTTGTGTTTTTATATTTTTTATTAATTTACTTATAGGTTAAAGTAATTTAAATAATTTTCTTAGATTTTTATATTGTCATTTGATATTAATTAGAATTAAAAATAGTTTTATTAGTAATTAATCAATAAATAAGTTTTAATTAGCATAATTAGTTCTTATAGTAACACCTATATTTTATATTTTTCCTAGATTCTATAAGTCATAAAATAATTTTAGAAATTTTCTTGTGATTTATACTGTTCATTTAATAGTTTTTATAATTTAAATAGTTTAATTGGTAATTGTTTAATAATTAGAATAATAATTAGTAGATTAAATTAAAAATACATAAAATAAAGTTTTTATAATTTTTTAGGATTCCTGTGATGGTTAAATAGTTTTATAAATTTTTTCATAATTTTCTAAGTCATTTTAATAATATTTGTAATTTAAATTAGTTTAAATAGTTTAATTAATATTAATAGCTTTTAATTAATAAAAAGTTCATGAAAAGACAAAAAGATTTATTTTTATTTTTTATACTTTCTTCAAGTTCTAATTTAAGTTTAGAAATTATTTTTGTAAGTTTTTAGTTTAATTTGTAGTAATTATCATTTTTAGTTTAATTTTAATTAAATAGTTAAATAGTTTTTAATTAAATAATTAATAATAAATAATGTAATAATCTAAAAAATAGTTTTCTTTTTAATTTAATTTTATTTTAAG
The DNA here is from genome assembly GCA_030686995.1 of Artemisia argyi. NCBI lineage: Eukaryota > Viridiplantae > Streptophyta > Magnoliopsida > Asterales > Asteraceae > Artemisia > Artemisia argyi. The sequence continues at coordinate 63,917,288 of CM060685.1, forward strand.
TTTAAGTTTATAGAATTTTCATTTTTAACCCTTATAGTTTATTTTTCTTAAAACTCACCTTTTTCTCAGTACGCAGTCGCGTCTGATTTTAATTTGGTGTACGTTTTAGATATCTAGGTTTCACGTAATCATTAATTTAGTTTTCCTAAATTATTTTAAGTTATAAAACCCTAGTTTAAATCACTCACACACACTTTATACCTTTCCTGTTCACATTCACTGATCACAGATTCGTTTTTAATACCATCACAACCTCGTTGGGATATTACGACCCGGGAAAACACTGTATTCCTCGGAAGCATTTGGCTTGATTAGTTTGACTTTACTATTGACCATTCACAAGTGGTTGAGAAATAAAAGATAACTAGTTTAAGGCGAATCAGTGATTTTGGCCGGTTTATATAGACATGAATTAGGTTAAATCATTAATTATTCTTGCAACTTTTCGCAACCCTTGCACTTCATCTAACCGAATTTTAATTCTATACGAAATGCCATGTGATCAATTCGGGCAACCCTTGCACTTCATCTCCTTTCATGATTGTATAGTTATTATGAGGCTGCATTGAATTTCGAGCATTAGCTATCTTGTACTCTATGCAACTACTAAACGACTCCAACTTGTTTCTAACTCTAAAAACTCTATCATCATAACTCCACATTAAATTTAGGGATTGAATCTTATAGTATTATAGATAGATAATTTAAGAATGATTACACTTTGACTAAGAGCATCTCCAATGCAAAAACCAACAATAGCTTTTTACTATTCTAAAAAGCTTTTTGAGAGTGGTTTTTAGCATTGCATCCAAAGCTTTTTGAAAAGCTTTTTACAAAAGCTTGGTAAACTCCAAGTCATTCTTCAAAGTCTTTGTTATTAATTGTGGTATGAATTTATTGCATTAAATGCATCAAGTCTTTAAAGACTTGATGCATTGTAGATGCTCTAAGTGACCCAGTGTTGATATTTTAACATATCCACTCTTTTGACTCCTTTTAAATCACTTATCCCATTTTCATAAAAACACTTTTCCAATTTTCCTCAAATCGACTAAAAACCAAAACGAACCGGTCTAACCAAAACCAAACCAACATTACTAGGTTCGGTTTTCTGCTTTACATATATATGATTTTCGGATTCAGTTTGACTCGGTTCAGTTCGAGCCAAAAGAAAAAAACACACCTAAACCATCTAAACCGAACCGGTTCGGTTTAACTCGGTATTGATTCTGTTGTCGGTTAATATCTTTCTCAAAATCATTTTTCAATTCGGTTCGATTTTGACGCGATGCTTTATCCAGTTTTACTACACTTTAAAAAAATATGAATACCTATGCTTTGTCTATAAAATTATATGGAGTATATCATTTAACTCTAATAACTATTAACATATATTTTATAAAAACCCAAAACATAACACAAAATACAAATCATTTAGCAAACGCACCATTAAGTGAGAGGATCTGGGATACGTATTGACTATTCTTCAAATAGTTAATCATTTAGCAAACGCACCATTTTATTAGTTAATCCTTTCAAATAGTAGTTAAATAGCCGTTAATTCTCCATTCCATTTCTTTTTTTCATTTCTTCATCAAATTCACCAAACGTCTTCATCAAATTTATCCGTTAATTCTCCTGCTTAGGTATTCATTTCTTCATCAAAAAATAGTGTTGAGACAACATTATCAAGACCTCCTAATGTTTTAATGATTAAAAATAAACCTTTGAAACACATAAAATAACAAACAGTAGCCAAAATTCCCCGAACCACATACCTGCTCCTGACGCGTCACCCACGCGTCAATGCGTGGCTGACGCGCCAGGCTTCTGTATGGTTTGGGACAAATCTTGAAAGTCGGCTTTCCCCTTACCTGACAAATGTGGATCTTTCAATACAAGTATGAATATGCTATGTGCTTAATTGAGAACACTTGAAACGAGTTTTGGGATTAGAGAGATCCAACTTTTGAAACACCCGTTTACGGGAAAACACCAACTCATGTTTTCTAACTCTTGCCTCTAGCAAAGGCTTTTCTAAACTTAGGGTGCTTATATATTTCACGTAACATCATGTGAAAGCATCCATATGCTCATATCCCATGCTTACGTCTTCTCTAATCACGTAACGGGTTTACTCCCTTATTGGTCAAAGTAAGGCAAAGGTCACTTTGCGTAAACGCATCCTTTCCTGCTTGGGTTATGCTTTAGATCATGCCAGAGCACTTGGCTTGTTTGTACTGGTCAACAAATTCAAACGGCTAAGACCAACTAACCAAGGAGTATAGTGAATCCCCGGGTCGTTATGTCCCGACGAGGTGTGCAATTGTATTCGTGAACGTTTTAAGTGATCGGGTGATTTAACAAGAAGATCAGGATTTTGATTATTATGATTACACTAAGAGATTATGATTTAGAATAGCTTAAAAACACTATATTAACAATTACTGAATATCAGATAACCTAAAAACGTAATTTAAACCTAAAAACGCGCGTTTGAATTTAAAATAAACGTGAACGCGCAAAATAAAAAGTGAAACGGGAGCAAATTAAATCCTACGGTTATGAATTTTATATTTTTACAATCCTAATGACAAAAGAAAATTTTTAGAAAAAGAAAAATAATTTTTACACTATTTAGTTAATTACTAATTACCAATTACTTTTTAATTACCTAAATTATACTAAATTATAACTAATTATGAATTTTAACTAGAAAAATGAAAATTAAATTTAGAAAAATCTAAAATATTATAAAACTAATTTTAAAATAGAAAATATATTTTTCCTACTTTTTAATTAATTATTACTAATTAAAAACTAATTATTTAATTAAATTAAACTAAATTAAATTATAAAAAGTACTAAAAGACAAGAGAAAAATCTGAAAAAATTACTAAAAATACTACTGGTTATAAGGAACCTAAGAAAAATTTAAAATCAGGAAGTGCTTATAAATAAGCAGAAAAATAAGCCAAAAGGGCTTAAATAGAAGCTACCACTTTTTTATTTTTGATTTTTCTTTGATTTTCTTTTACAACCTACTTTTACTACTGTAATTAGGAACTTTTTATGAAGAGACTTTGATCAGAGCTTATTAATAAGCTATTTGAAAAGCCAAAATGAAGACAATTAAATCCTAATAGGCTATGATCAAATGGATTTTGAACCAAAAAGCTATTAACTAGCTAATAAAGACTGAAATAGATATAAACAACTATGATGCACTCAAATAAGCCTTAATGACAGAATAAGCACAAGTAAATAAGCTACAAGCAACAATAAGCACAACAACAACGCCATAGACCAAAACAGGTTTGAAACTAGAACCTTTAAAGCACTGTGGGGTCCACAGAGGTGAAGGGTAGTCCAATTTTAGAGTTGACCTACAAAGTTGGGCTGGTAAGCTACAAAATAAGCCAATAAGCTGGGATTATGGCTTATTATTAAGTTCTTTATGGTCTGTTGAAATTGGCACTCAATGCTGAGTGGTCAGTAATAGTCCTAAGGTCAGGTCACAAGGGAGGTCCAATTAAGCTGTGCACCAATAAGCTACAGTCCAAAATGAGCCTAGGTCTGAACAGAAGAGCTGATAAGCTCTTCAAAAAGCCAAAGGGCCAAGAGTGGGGTCCACAGGATAAGGCACAATGGGTCTATGAAAGATGGTCCATGGACTGGTGCAGGGGAGGGTTTGTGCCCTGCACCCTTAAACAAGCAGTTGCACACACAACATAAAAATTCTCAAAAAATAAGCTGATTGTAGGTTCCTGTAGTTTAGGTGAAATACTTTAACCACAAAAAATTTCAAGTCCTAATTCAACTTACAAAAATCAGGAAAATTCTCTCAAAAATTGAGATTTTAGACTAACATGCAATTTTTGACTTTTTATCTTTTCACTTAAAGTTGACTGAATGGAATTTCTGATGGACTTATGTTGCTAAATATGTTGTTTTGACCTATAATGAGACTAGAATGACCCAGTTTAACACTTTCTAAACTTGGAATGATGGTTTGAAAATCAAAAATTTACACAGATTAGCAGTTAAGCAAGCTCAAAGAGAGTTTTGATTTTTTTAACTAAAGAACTGCCAATTTTAAAAATTCAATGAGCTATTTTGACCCTAAGAGAGAAGTCTCAATAGTTTCCAGCCATTGGAACACTCATAAGCTCAGTGAACTTTACAAATCCAAACACACCCTATAAAACAGATTTCAAATTTTAAAGAAGCAAATCTTGTTTTTAAACCATGAATCCATAAAACAATGCTATTAATAAACTGAGTTAATCCAAATAAAGCATTAAAACACAAAAATAACAGCACAATATCTCAGATTCTCAAGAAGCAAGTTATGACATATTCTGTGAACAAGTTTATGAGATATGATGAAATAGTAACTGAAGGCTATGATATGGCTACAACTACAGATTTAAGCTATATTAGGGTAAGAATAAGCTAAAAAAACAAACAGGAACAAGCTAGTTTTAAAGATCTACACTAATGCAATTTATAACTTAAAAAATGAAAATGGTTCTCACTTGTTGCCTTAGCTAAACAAAGGCTCAAAATGAATGGCAGCTACAAGCTCCTAGCTTGTTTCACAACGAGCTAGGTTAAGTTCTTCTGGCCAATCCATTTCAACCACTTCTCAAGCATTCCACATTGTCAAGCATAGGTATCCTTTGATATTTCTGATTCTTTCTTATTATTTTTATTTTTTATTCTTATTTTTTTCTTTTCTTTTATATATTTGACAGATGGAATTAACTTGAGTAAGTTTGTGAGGAGTTTTGAAACAACAAATTAACTTAACAAGAATTTTACTAATAAGCTTTAGATAAAATTGAAACTGGAAAACAATACTTGGAATAGAACACTGATACTTTGCATTAAACTTGAAAAACAGATTACAGAAATTAAACTAAGATAACTAATTAACTCTATACGCCTCAAAGGGCTTACAAATGAACCTATTTATACTAAGAGGTGAAAGCTAGGGCTTCTTTATTCATTGTGCTTTTTTTTCTGAGATAAAACAGTGCAAAAGCACTCCTTGTGCTTTCTTGGACAAATCCCAGCTGTCAATTTGGTTTTAAGATGATCTCAGCCCTAAATTGTAGTTTTGGCATCATTTGGAGTGGTGGATTGGTGACCTAGAGGAGGGGGGAGAAGGTTTTAGCACATGGGGTTGATTTATGGAGTAGGGTGGCTAGTAGGCTCCTTGGGGAAAGGAGGGGGAGACAGGAATGTTGTAGGTAGTACAGTGGTTGGGGGCTGGGTGTTTTGGCGGGGAAGAAGAAGGAATGGGGGTTGACTTTGGTTGACCCCCGTTTTTATTAATAAAATGTTTTGGGGGGGGCGAGGGGGGGCTGATTGGGCTTTGGGTGGAAGTTTGGCCTGAGGGTATGAACTGTGCCAAAGGAGTAGGATGGGTGGGTGGATTTGGATTTTTGGGTTAATAATACAAAGGGGGTCCGGTTTGGTTTAAGAAATATCACAAGGACCATTCATGTAATTTACCGAAACTTGAGGACCAATCTTGCCTGCTTCCCAAACATATTTCAAGGGACCAAACTTGCCACATTTCAATCATATAAGTACCATAAAAGACATTTTCCAAAATTTGAATATCCCGGGGACCAACTTTGCACGTTTTGAAAGTACGAGGACCAAATTTGTAAAATTTTGAAACTTTTTACCCAGGGACCAATTATGATATATTTTGAATTCAAAAGGACCTTTGTTGACATTTCTTTCAAAATAGCTGCTCAGGGACTAATTTTGTCAATTTTTGAAAGTTGGGGGACTGAAACTGCCAATTATGAAAACTTTGTTCATTTTTCATCTGTTTTCAATCATTTTGCATCTGAGACATATAAAACACAACCCTGGGATATTTTCTGTATTTTGATGCATTTTTAGTGTTTTTGAATGTTTTGCAGTTCAGATTTAACCAAAAATGATGAGTGTTTGAGCACTCATCATGTACCAAGGTGTTAGTTGAGTACCTCGAGTCGTGGAAAGTCACGAGTTATGAAACTATTGATTCTCGACATTGTGTTAGTTGGACTTATAAGTAACCTATGATTTTTCTCAACTCATAATCTTAATTGTCTAAACCTTTTCTTCTTAATGACAATTACATTATTTCTTAATCTTTTCTTAAACACATTTTCACGAAAGACAAAACCACCAAAATATCCCAAAATCCTTCCCAACAACCTTTTACATATTCCCTTACACCTTACACAAAGAGTACCTTTGTCTCCTCATAAACTCCCACACAATATTCTCTCCTTACAATATTATCCTCACTTTATACATTTTCTATACACGTTTCACATACATACTCACATACACACACCTTTACATTTAAAATACACACACTTCAGTCACATACCTCTCTTCACACACACAAGGCTCCCTATCACATCCTCCTTACATATTCCTTACACATACAACTCACTCCCTATACACATCCCATCTCTACAACATATTTCTTACACTCCCAACACCTTTATTTTCAAAATACACACACTACTCACAACCATCTCACTCTATACACATACAAGGCTCCCCATCACATCCATACTTACATATTCTCTTACACACACAAACCAACTCTTATATTCCTTACACTCTTTCACATCCCAAACTTTTACTCACCCTCTTCTCTAAGGAAGGAATATTCCCTTGGATATCCTCTCTTAACCCAACTATAGTTCACTTCTAACCCAACTATGGTTAGTTCTCTACACACCTATTCTCTCCTAACCATGGTTAACTCTTAGCCACACCAAGGATGGAATATTCCCTTGGATATACTCTTTAACCTTACCATGGTTTATTCTCTACACACTCTTCTAACCTAACCATGGTTACTTCCTAACCCAACCTCTCTCTCTCTTCCCTATAGAGGAATATCCCATGGCATATTTTCTTCTCTTTTATGCCATGTGAGGAATACCCTTTCTACCCCTACCAAATTACCCTTTCTACTCTTCTACCCTTAGTATTTGGTTTTCTCATAAACACTTCACAAAAGCATTTTTGAAATTGGCTATTTGAGTTGGTAAACATTAGATTGATTAATGTTAAGGTTTAGTGTGAAGTACAGTTGGGGGTTTAGCAAAGTTTGGTATTTATAAGGACCAACACCCAAAACTTAGGATTTCTACAACAGAGGTCCTGGCGCGCTGCCCGCTCGTTGACGCGTGGGTGACGCGCCGGTCTCGGTAAATTAATCCCAAGTTTGGGTGTTGGCCTATAAATAACTCCTTGCCTCTTGTATTCCTTACCCCTTGTCATTACTCTTTCTCTCTACATTGTTTCTCTCTAATCCTCTAATTCTATCTTGTGTTCTTAGTTAAACACACTAACATCTTTTGAAAGAACACATCTCCTTGCAAGGGAAGAACCACAAGAACCTAATCCACTCTTGTGATTGTGTCTAGGGTCTTCTTCTTATACCCTTTCTATTACAATCGAGTCTCTAGGTTAGGTTAGGGCTTGATTAAACAAACTTCCATTTATTCAATTGTTTGTAAGGGAAGTCTTGTGTCTTAGTGACCAAGCCTAGATCATTGGGGATCTAGTTGGGGTTTGATACTTCCGGGTGGAAGTTTTGGTTGTGGTCTAGGTGACAAAGTGTAAGTCAAATCACCAGATTCTTTACGGTGGTTTCCGAGGGCAGAATACCGTGGGAGTAACTCCTTTGTGAGCATCGATATTGGTGAATATCGGTGGACTGAATTGTAACGGTTTGTAGTCCACCGAAAGGATTATACTAGTGGAATAGTATCGTGTCGTGGATTCGCAACTGGACGTACGGATGGTATAAACCCCCATCCTGAACCAGTATATATCGTTGTGTTCTTTACTCGCTTTATATACTTGTGTTTGTATTAGTGGTTGCTCTTGCTTAAACCACTTGGTGCTCTTCTTGGCTTAAAGTTTATTTAAACATCTAAAAAGCCGAAGAAACCGTATTCACCCCCTCTACGGTTCTACAAGCAGTTAAATTTGTGGTGTTTAATTAATTCATTATAGGTTTGTAGTTACATGTATTTGAACTGAAATTTAGTTGAATGTGAAGTCTAAAATTGTTGTGTTAATTGCTGCATATAAGGTGTTTGATGATATGCCTAACTCAAATTAGGTATTAAATTAGTTAATTGGTAGTTGAATCTGATACATTTAATGTGTTTGATGATACGCCTAACTCAGGTGAAACTATATTAGAAGAAACGCTAGAATACTATTTGTTTGAAAATACCTGAAAATAGGCAGATAAGCACAAGCCGTTGTATAACACAAAACTGCTTCAGCTTTAAAATAAGCAAAAAATCTAATTTTTAGGTATTACTAGTTTATAATTTATTGATTCGAGTTGAGCCAAGCCTAAAAGAATCAGGTTGAGCACCGAAATGTCAGTTAATCAACCAAGCTGATTAATCAAGCTCGAGTCGAGTTTAGACCTTCGAATTTTATAATCAGAGTCGAGCCTGAGCTTGATATCGTATCGACTCAACTTAGCTTAATTATGCCCCTAAGTAGCTGCAACATACTTTGTTTCACTTGATGATACTGTGCACCCCTTTTATCATCTTATGATGTGCCCTAATAATATTAGTCACATTTAGAGAACTATGTCAACCTATTGTGATGTGCCCTAATAATATTAGTCATATTACCCGTAATGGAGGAAGGTTCCCAAAGAAAAACAAAGAGGATTTGTGGAGCATTGTTAAGATAAATTGCTTTAATGTGTTACAAATTAATCTCTTCACCGGTAACTGAGTCTCTACTGAAGAAGTAAATATAACTTTCTATTGCCAAAAGAGATAATGTGTGTCCTTAACAAATACTAATTAAATATGGTCTCTGCCTATAGGGGTGTAATCGAGCCGAGACAACTCGCGAGCAACTCGAGATTGACTTGAAAAATATTCGACTCGACTCGATTTTAAACGAGTCGAGCTCGAGCTACTTGTGTAAGATATGAAGTCGAGTTCGAGTTTTAAATTACTCGGCTCGTAAAGCTCGCGAGCCTTAACGAGCTTTTTTTAATTACATATATAGCCTTTATTTACACATATATTACTTTTCATTATCCTCATATAAAGAGAAAAAAGTAAAAACCCTATCTACTTTTACACCAAACCACATGTTGGTGCCGTCATTTTTTTTTTCATCTTTCCCATTACTTGAACAAGAAACTTTAATCCATGAGTCCCATAACCATTTTGAATGCATGAATACCACTATAGTGTTTCTACTTTTGTATGGTAGTCTTGGTAATCAATAGCACCGTTTTTTGTTGGGATTGGAATCTGAAAATTATAACTGTTAACTTTTGAAATATTGGTTCAAGATTGTGTCTACAAGTTTGACTGCAAGTTTAGTGGTTAAGGTTTTAGTTTTGAAAAGGTTTGCTGCAATATAAGTTATGCTGGTGCAATGTTAGTTTTATGCGGCTATTGGTTAAGGTTTCAAGGGAGAAAATCTTTCTAGTAATATTTGGCAAGTCTGATGTAGTATGTTTGGTTTTAGTGATTTGTTTTTAGTATCATGTTTCTAGTAATATTTGTGCAAGTCTGATGTAGTATGTTTGTATAGTCTAGTTAGTTTGCTATTTTTGTGTTTTGATAGTGACTCTTTCATAAACTTGCTTTTATTCAATATATACGACCCGAGCCGAGTCGAGTTTCGAGCTCGAGTTTTAGTGATCGAGCCGAGCTTGAGCTTGAATTTTGTGGCTCGATCGAGCATGAGCCGAGTTTCGAGCTCGAGTATTATATGTCAGCTCGTTTACACCCCTAGTACTATCTACTTATGAATTGGTACTCAACTTGTGGGCTTGACGCTAATTTCCATACCCGTCCATCCATTTATAAGTGTTATTTTTCTTTGGCACCATATACAAGAAAGGAAAATTTGTTGAGTGTTGAGAACACATGTTTTCATCCAGATAAACCCATTTTGTTCAACAATAAGTTAATTCAAGTTTCGACTTCCACTACACTTAAGAATGTTCTAACTGTTTTTATACTGCAATCCACCTAAATGAGATAAAAAATAATGATATCTTTGGAACATAGTTTGACACTAGATTTTTTAACTGTCATGCAAATGAATATGCACCTCATTTTGATATAGAGGAAGTAGTTACTGTAACTATTTTTCTAATTGAATTACTTACTGACGAAGTTTGTTTGTGGCAAATCTTTATGCAGAATTGGAGAACTAGTTATTGACTCGATTTGATAACGCATCTCAGAGAAGAAAATTGTCTAATATGGCAGAGCGTATGAAAATCCTTTCACAGGTACTCATTTGCACTTTATTTGTGGAAATTGCATGAACTTTTACTTGGTTAGAATGTTACATTCAAAATTCATAGGATTCATCATAAAGTTCACCAATTGAATTACTAAGGGAATTTTAGTTATAATATCAACAACATATTGACTTATGGCTAACCATATGATATGTGCAGTTTAACAGAGGTACGAGTGCCATGCAACATTATGTGGCTTTACGACCGATGTTTGATGTAGAGGTCATGAATGAAGACTCTAAGTCGGTTATTGGAGAACCGAATTCCACACCTAAACCCGTCGATGTCAATGTTGCGCTATCTGAATGGTACAAACAGATTACAAATAAGATAGTTCTAACTGTTTTGCTTGTTCGCGTTTCCTGTATAAACTTTATACAACCTGCTAATCTTGCAGCCAATGCCAAAGCAGTGTTCATTTGCCTTCTTGACCAAGTAAGTGGTAAATATATAAATCTCATCATTTTTTATACACGTCATTATGTGTTAGTTTATCATTGTCTTGGTTCCTATTTTCTCGTACCGCAGGTCAATCAATACACAACAGAAGGGGTCGGAAAATCTAGATAAGGCCTCAAAGAAGCCGCTTCTTATAGGGAAAGGTTTTTGCATGGTCGAAAAGTTGGCGCTGCTGCAGTTTCTGCTGTAATTCTTTTCGACCCATGCCTTGAGCTTATTATTTTTTATTTATTGTTTTTATATTTTATATACATATATATTTTAGGAGAACATCCATGCCTTAATATCATATAAGATACAACTCCAGTATATCTTCCAAAAACATCATGCCTTAATATCATGTCTATAATAAGTTCACGCATAGTCATGACAAACCCCATTCACCATGTAGGCAGAAGCTGCAGCCGCTGCAGGTGAAATCCATATTAGATCTTTTATGGCTACTTTACAAGCGCATGGAAGCGGTGTAGCTGTAATTAAACAAGTATGTGAAGTAGCATCTAGTTGTACTTTCTTTTTTAATTAATTGATGCGAGTTTTGCAACCTCACAAAAGGTTTTACCTCTTAAGGGATCTTGAGAGATTTTGCAATCCTCGAGGCAGTGTACCTGACTGTTGTAGTGTAATATATGGTAGAGGGGAATAGTGTCGTAAGGATTGAAGTGTAGGTAAACTAGGTCTAAAGGTGAGGGATGATTCTTTTTGGTATTTTATATTTAATGAAAGCAAGTAAAAATCTCGGGTATTGAAATAGTGGGCGGAATTAGTTGCTAGTCAACTAACCCAAAACTACAAATTAACCTTAAAACAATAAAATAAAAATAACAAGAAAAGTAAATGTGTGGTGGACTTCGTATAAGAGACAAAAGTGTTTACTTAGATTTCACTACTCCCTAGTTATCTCTTGTTGGTTTGTTAAATGTCACAATTGTTTAGTTGAAGGGTTGTATTCCTTAATACCGGTCGTGGGGGCGTGCACGTCCTTCCCCAACTCTATGAATATATATCTCCTCTTATGACGACACATTTAGTACCCTATCATAGAATCATCAACATCTACTCATGCATTAAATACAACCAATAAAACCGTAGTGCACATCCGATTACGTTTCTTAAGATGTTCAAGCTTGTTACACAAAGGAGGTTAGCCAGTTTTCTTAAGCCTAACGCGAATCAATCAACCAAACAATAAATCATGTAAGCAAACATTAAATCACTTAAGCTAGCATGTTAAAAGGAAGAAAAGCCTAAAAGATAATCAAACAACACATAGACATATTGAATGATTAAAAGTTTACTTATCTTCAATGAAACATAAGAGAGAAGAGGGTTTGGGAACCCTTGAAATCTCTAAAAATTCATCCCTTGGGTTTGCCTTTAAAGTTCAAAAAGTTACACCACACTAATGAAAGGAAAGTTCAAAAATATATATATATTTTATAAGCTGACGGCGTCAGGTTATAAGTCCTGATGTCGTCAGAACGCTGCTTTTTAGGGTTCTGTATCACCCAAATAACATCCTGACATTGTCACTTTATAAGGTTTCTGGGCCGTCTCGTATAATCCCAAAGCCTGACGTTCTCCCTCTAATTGCACCTGACGCCGTTAGGTGCAAACCTTCAAAATCTTTCTGGGGCTTCACGTGTTAAATGCCATCAGTTCCAATCTTCAAGTGACGGCGTCAGCATCCAAGCCTGACGCCGTCACGTGTAAATCCTGACTTTTCTTGACTTTCTTGTTTTCTTCATTCTTGAGCCTAAAAACGTCCAACATGCTCCATATTCCATAAATCATGTCCCAAGTACCTAAAATGAGAAAAGAAACGATTTGAGGCAATATTTGATCATAACTTCACGACTTAGGGTTTAAATGACCCCCTAAAAATGCATCAAATAAATCCTTATCATTAATCTTACAATTCAAATGTTTTGACCTTAAAGGAATACTCGATTGTGCTTTTTTCATGTCAGTACTTTGCTAACTCTATTTCAAGGCTTTTGTTACCTGTGGATGTTGCACAGGCGGTGACTTGTGAGGAAGTGGCAGCAGCCATGTCTAGTGCTGAGAATTTAGCATGTCAAGGGCTCCACCATTACATTGAGATTGTTATTTCTGAGGTCAGTATTATAACTTTGAGCTGTATAAATTTTCAAGTGTGCCAAAGAAGTCTCTGTTATCATATTGTATAAATGTCTCTCAGAATGCGATCTTCAATATTGACTTCTAACTGCGAACATGTTAAGTATCTCTTATTCTTCAGGCGGAGCGGCTGCTTACAGCTGAGCAAAAGGCAACCGACTATAGGTCTGTAGACGATAGTCTCATGGTAGATCATCGACCTACAACTGCGTGTACAAGGTTTCATTTGATAGTTTACTACATTCTTTCTTTTGTTCCCTTTTCTGTTTTCATTCTCTTTCTCATTGATGTACATTATGTTTTTTTTCCAGAGTGGTAGCATATCTCTCACATGTCCTTGAGTCTGCATACACTGCATTGGAGGGTCTTAACAAACAATCTTTCATAATTTAATTGGTATGACTAAGTTTCTTATGTGTATTTTCTCTTAAACCTAGTTCAATTGATGCATGTTAAACCGCTTCTTCTGTTTCATACAGTTATATTATTATGTGTGGTGTAATTCTTTCATGACTTAGTGCATGAGAGGCATTGATGAACTTTATATCTACATTGATATTATGATTTCACGTTTCTTGACTCTCTAATTGATGAACATACTGTAATTCTTGAATGTTTTTAGCTCTAGTACACTTGCAAATTTGACATTAGTTATACTGTATTAATCTTTTATACTATGTGCGTGTATACAGTTCCCGTATTCCGTTTTCTGCCTGTTCTTTAGGTTTGCTGGCTTTCATAGAGTAAATTGGTTTTCAAGCATTTAGGCACAAACGTCAACTATAATCAATTCATGTATTGACATGATTCAGCATCATTTTAATTTTGATGTTACACTTCCTAGTGTTGGTGTTATTAAATCTGTACTGTAGATCGGTAAAGTTAATATCCAAGGCATGAAAACTTCTGAATTTATGGAAGATTGTTGTTGGAACATTATTGTGTATGTTATCATGACAAGCGCATTAATTTTCTTTTAAAAATTGGACAATAAAGTGTCTGTGGGTCAACCCGTACTAAAGAGTAACCTGTTTAAACCTAATAATTTGCATGCCTGCCCATCCAGCCACCTATATTACTATTAGTATATATGGAATTTTGTTTTCATTCAACGATGAGACTGATTATTTTGCATAGAAAACGCAGAGGTGCCTGGAGCTAAGAACCTTTGTCATTAATTTATATTGAGAGACATTAGGACTTCCAAAAATGCTCACAATATACAAAATTTCCTCCACATGCTCTTGTGCATCTTCTCCATCCTTGTCCCCCAAAAATTGTTTATGTTATATTTCTTTGATAATCTGTCCCTTAATATCAAACTCAATAGTTTCAGGTTCCGACGTTATTCCTCTGGTGTAGTTTTCATTAGTGCTCCCTATGTATTGTTCCATGGTGAGGGTATCAATGCTCGCATCATCATTCAATTCCGTATCTAAATCTGAATGCTCACAAAAAGAGAAAATATATGAAGAGAAATGGGAGTATTATTTCTTTTTGTCCGAAATTGCCTTTCAGGATTAACGTATGGTGTTGCCAAAAAGGGTTTGACACTTTGATTGAGGCAAAAGCAGTCAACTAAAGTCAACCACAGATGTGGTCAATTCAGTCAAACTACTTAGGCTCAATTCTCCGCGGAATATAGGGGTTTCCCCGGGTCGTTATGTCCCGACGAGGTGTGGATGGTATAAAAACGGGTTTGTGATCGGGTGAAATTGGACAGAAAGGTAAGGAATTTGGTTTGTATGATTACACTACGAGATGAGGAACGAAAATAACTTAGAAACACTATTTAAACAATTACTGATGACCAGATATCCTAAAAACGTAAGTTAAACCTAAAAACGCGCGTTTGAATTTAAAGTTACGTAGACGTACGAAATAAAACGCGAGTTTTGGTGAAATAAAATACCTACGAACATGAAAATTACATTTTTACAATCCTAATGATAAAAGAAAATTTTTAGAAAAAGAAAAATAATTTTTACACTATTTAATTATTTATTATTAATTAATTACTATTTTCTAATTTACTTTTAACTATTTAAAATACCTTAGAAAAATCTAAAATAATATAAAACTAATTTTAAAACTGAAAATATATTTTTAAGACTTTTTAAATAATTATTATTAATTATTAACTAATTATTAATTAATAAAAACTATTATTAATTATTAAAAATACTAAATGGAAAGAGAAAAATATGAAAAAATTACATAAATTATTTTATAACTAAAGGAACCTAGGAAAATTATAAAAACACTAAGTGCTTAAGGAAAATAAGCTAATAAGCAACAAGCTTCTTAAATAGAAGCTATCACTTCAATTATTTTTGGCTTTTTCAAAATTTTCTTTTACAAAACTAATTGTACACTAAATTTAAGTAACTTTTACAAAAGCAAACTTGTTCAAACTCAAAGATAAGCTTTATGCAAGCTTATTTAACCAACAGTGCACTTTTTGAACTAGGAAATGAAATATTAAGCTAGAATAAGCTGATAAGAAGCTATCATGACTGAGCCAAAGCTTAAGGAAAACTGAAAACGAGTTACATATACTATAAACAAGCTAGAACATGCAATTAGACCTACTAATGAACCAATTAAGCAAATAAGCTGATCCACACCCCATCTGCAAACCAAACAAGGTTCAACAGTCCATAAGCAGCCCTTGGTGGGGCCCACCTGAGTGATCAAGGGACCAAGGAAGATGGTTACCTATGGAGAAGGCCTGAGGGGCATACCAACGGACCAAGGTTCATGGGTTGGGGCCTACTAATTAACTATTGAGAGCCATGGGAAGTTGAGTGGTTAACACTGATTACTCAGCATAGATGTGTGGCCAGGGCTCAAGGAGGGGTCAAATAAGCTAAGGGCAAGAAGACTTAAGCCCAAATTAAGCCTAGGTTTGAAAAGCCATTGCAACTGGCTTTCCAAAGAATCCACAAGCACAGTGAAAGATCAAGTTTTGAGCTAGCTATTCATTTGTGAAAAAGGACTGATGGAACAAGTATTCTTGGTGCAGGGTATAAGCAGGCCTAAGGGACTAATTCAAGCTAGTGCACAAGCTAATCAGCTACAAGCTAAGATCTACAAATCATGCAAACCTAAAAATGAACTAGCAAGGAACATGTAAATCAAATCTCAGATCAAACAAAGCTGGTATGGGATTAAAAATGAGCTTGTGAAATGGACTGTTTGGGACAGAGTAGGGCAGAGTTGGCAACAAAGGATGCTAATTCAAGCTCAAACAAAGATATCACAAGCTAAACACAATCATAAACCGACAAGCTAACCATAAATCCAAACACATAGAAGCTAACAACAAGCAGTATTAAGATCAAAACATGCTCAGACCTTGAATTAACAAAAATAAAAAGTAGCAGAAGCAGCAGTCAAATGAAGGGAAAGATAAGTGACCTAACAAGCAATTCAACCCAAACACTTATGGACCTAGCAAGTCATCCTAGCAGGCAACTTGAATCACTAGGAATTAAGCAGTAAGCTCTAGGGATGAGTTAGATAGGGATGTGAGAAAAGTGGGTCAAGACTGCAGAGGTTGGGTGCAGGGTACAAGTTGGGTCAAACAAGCTACTTTAAGACCAAATAAGCTGACAGAAAAAAAATTATAGAAAATGAAATAAAAGTACTAGCTTGTAAACAAGCTGGGGGATAAGCTCTAAACTAATTTCTAGACCTAAATACCTAGTGAGCAATAAGTAAAAAATAGCGGAGTGAAGGTGTATGGGACTGCTGTGCAGGGCTGCACATGGGTAGGTTTTTTGATTGATTTTGACCCACTTCAGGTCAAATACCAATACCACAAAGTTGAACAATCCTATATGCACTGAGTGAAACTAAATTGAGCATTTAAAAGGCTTAAACTATTTTTCCTAACTCTAACTAATGAAACAGTGATAGTGAAGTAATTTGCCAAAATCTTAGGTTCTAATGATAACTACTACCATTAACTGTTATACTACACATTAAGCTATTACACACTGACTTAGGGAAAAGAAATGGACAGGACAAAGCTTTAACTTACACACACAGGCCTGTGCCAAACAGTCCTTAACCAAGGATTGCCTAGAATTATACACTAGAAGTGATTTTTTTAAAACCAGAACTTAAAAGGAGATGCTTGCACAAACTGTAATCAACCTAAGGGAGCACAAGCAAATAGGAAGCAAACATTAACAACAAGTAAACTAAAAGTTTGCAATTCAAAATTACTGATAAACAATTTTGACAACCAAAATGAAATAACACTAGAAATTTCCTTAAACTGAATTTTTAAGAGTACACAAGTGAAATTGAAACTGAAAACCAATACAGACTACACTAATTATTAAAACTAAATCTCACTAAAATCTATTTAAACAACTAAAATCTACTACAACTACTACCTGGTCTCTCCACTTTCTTCTTCCTTTTATATTGACCTTTTTAGGGTTTCTCCACTTCTTTGGCTTCTTCCCATGCCTCATTTAGGCCATTGGATGGCTCCAATTAATCCTGACCCTTGAAATTGCAATTGGCGGGAAAAATGGTTTTATAACCATTTGGTAGATAGTACTGATGAGGCGAAAAATGAACCACTTTTAGGGGGTTATTTAAGCCCGGAATTGAATTTATTTGATCAAATATTGCCCTAAATCGTTCCTTTTGTGATTTTAGGTACTTTGGGAGAGAAATCTGGAAAAGGAAGCAATTCGGACATTTTTGGAGCATAAAAGTGAAGAAAACGCCAAAGTCTTAATTTTCCTTGCTGGGAACAGTAGGTGACGGCGTCAAGAAGAAAATCCTGACGGCGTCAAGAGTAATTTTCAAGACGACCCAGTACAGAATTGACGGTGTCACAAGGTAGAGCATCAAGAGTAAAATACGTGACGGCCTGGAAACACACAACACTTGACGGCGTCAGAAGTAGATCAAGGCAGTCCAAGAAGTATTTTGGCGGCGAGATGACGGTGTCACCAATTTGGTCTTGACGCCGTCAGCCCCTATTTCCTATATATAGTTTTCTAATTTTTACACATAAAAAGAGGAAGTTTTGGAGAAACCCTAAGGCCGAACTTAGTACGAATTTTAGAGGTTTTTCAAGGGTTCTCAGCCCTTGAACCCTTTCATGTGTAATTGAGATAAGTATTCTTTTAATTCAATCAATATGTCTATGTGTTGGTTGTCTATATCTTGTTCTTGTCTTAATTCCATCATGCTAGGCTAGATATATCTTGTGTTTGCTTAGATCTAATGAAACCTAGATGTTAATTATGTGGTGATTACTTGTTTATGGTTGTATTGGATGAATGATTTCGATGTTAGGCTTAAGAAAACTGGCAGATCTCCAAATGGTAACATGCTTGAACGTCTTAGGAAACATGAACTGACGTGCACTAGGTTTTATTGGTTGTATTTAATGCATGAGTAAATTCTAATGATCCCATGTTAGGAGCTTCTTAGCCGGCTCGACATAGGAGTGAAGTAGGCACTCATAGGATTGGGGAATTAAGTGCGCCACCCCATGAATGGTATTAAGGAATACAATCCGTCATCCACGCAACTATAATAAGTGATTAACGTGTAAAAGATGTCTAGGGAGTAGTGAAATCTAAGTAAACACATTTTCTCCACAGATTGCTCACAACCTTAGTATAAGTTAGTTTATTTTCATTTCTAGTATTTTATTTTGATTGCATCTTTAGTATTGGGTTAGTTGACTAGCAACTAATTCCGCCCAAATCCTTCAAACCCGAGATTTTAATTTGCTTTCTAAAAAATATAAAATACAAAAATAATCATCTCTCATCTTTAGCACTAGTAATTAGGTTTTCTAATCCTAGCGACACTATTCCTAGCTGAACGATCAATCCCCCGGTACTTGTCACTATACTATACTACAACGATCAGGTACACTGCCTGGTGGGGGTTGTAAGCTTCTCAACATCCCTTGAGAGGTAAAGCCTGGTGCGATTCCCACGTATCAAGTTTTTGGCGCCGCAGCCCGGGGAATAGTTATTGTCTAGGTTAGAATTTCTTTTTATTAGGTCTACTTGCTAGATTCCTTTCTAGTAAGATTTTATTTTTATTTTTAGGTTTTCTTTAGTCTATCTTATTTCTATGTGTCTTTGTTCGTAACTCTTCACCACCCGACATCATGGACGATGGGAACATCTTTGAACCCGTCATCCAACCACAACAAAACCCACCACTAGAACCCCTTAGGCCCCGAACCTTAGGAGAGTATTCCCGACCTAGCCAGCAAGGCTACCGAAACACCATTGAGCTCACCGGAGCCAATGTGACCCCCTTGCGATCCGACACCATCCGGTTGGTGCAAAGCGGATGTGCATTCCATGGACTTCGTTCCGAAGATCCAAATCAACATCTTAAGGACTTCCTTAAAATCGTAGACTCCATAGACCTAGATGTTGCAACTAGAGAGACAACCCCATTACGCCTATTCCAATTCTCTCTACGGGATCAAGCTAGTCAATGGCTTGAGCGTTTACCCGCGGGATCCATCACCACATGGGATGATCTCACCACTCGTTTCCTTGCTCAATTTTTCCCACCGGGGAGAACTACTAAGTTTAGAAATGACATCTTGATGTTCCAACAACGTCAAAATGAATCTCTTTATGAAGCATGGACTCGTTTCAAGGACTTACTCCAAAAAGTCCCTCATCATGGAATAGATCTTTGGCTCCAAGTCCAAATCTTTTATGACCATATCGATCTCTCCCCGAGGCAAGCCATTGACCAATCGGCCGGTGGTAAGCTACGTGATCTAAGTGCGGAACAATCATGGGAACTCATAGAAGATCTTGCTCTCTATGACAACGAAAGTTGGAATGATCCTCGTGATTTGAACAAAACGGTCAAGGCAATATCTTTGCCTTCGAACAACTCTAGCACTCCCGACCGTAGGATCATGGAACTTGAAGACCAAGTCAAGTTTCTCATGAAATCTTACAAAGCTCCTAAGCCTTCCAGTCAAGTGAACAAAATCACTTCTTCATGCGAATTATGTAGTGGTCCCCATGACACTCGTGATTGTGTGGAACTCCCCGGAACAGCTTTTGCGGACTACGCATCCACACGTACCGACGAAGCGGGAGATAAGTGGTACACTTTCAAGCCCGAGACAAACCCTTACGGTGATTCATACAACCCCTCTTGGAAAAATCACCCAAACCTTAGGTGGAAACAAAATCAACCCAATTCTTCCAATCCGCCTAATCGTTACCAACCAAACGGACCACCCTCCAACCGTACTTTCAACAAAAATCCTTCTAACAACTATGGTAGTACCAACAATCTTGAAGGATTGATTTCCAAGTTCATGTCATCTCAAGAAGCCCGCATAGCTAGGTTTGAAACCGAATTCAACCAACAACAAACGGAGATGATTAATAAGATAGACAACTTGTTGAAAGCCCTCAACAACCAAGCGTTAGCCACACCTAGGAAGGACACTAGGGACACCAATAATGGTACCCAAATTAAGGACCCCTCATCATCTAAACATGTCCACTTTGTCAATGTTGTCACCCTTAAGCCAATAGAGAAGGAGATAGAAGAGAGTGACAAGGATGAAGTGAGAATGGAAACCGAGACTAGGGATGAGAGTAGGGAAATTGAGGATAATAGGGGAGAGGAATTAGAGGAAGTATAGCCTAAAGAAAAGTACTTTGATAAGATGCCCACCAAGGAAGAACATGAATACCATAAGGATTTATTCGATAGTCCCGAGAGACCATATATCCTTGGCACACCCCTTATCAAAATGGGAGACCCCTCTAACATTAACATACCATGCAACATCGGGCATATGCATATATGGAAAGCTTACATCGATCCTAGATCTCCCGTAAACATCATGACTAGGACTTATTACAATTGGGTAATGAAGAAGCAACTTGATTTTAGGATGATGCCCAATAGGAATTTGATAAGTAATTTTGTAGGAAGAGTGAAGGGATTGCATGTGATTATAGGCAATCTCACTTATGAGATAGATTTTATGATAGTGGAAGACACTCGTCCGGTGATAGATGATTGCCTAAGCCAAGTAATATTTGGAAAACCATTTGTTGAGGCCACTAGGATGAGTTATGACCCAACTCTAGGGATAGTTAGATTCAAGGAAGAAAATGATGAGGTTGCCTATCAAATGCCCTACAAAATTGAGCAATACCGCCTTCTTTCTAATTTCGAAAAGGAACACAAGCAAGCGGCTTATTATAGGAATGATGAGGATAGACGTAGAGGAGTAGAGTATGTGAAGAATAGGATGCTTGGTTTCTACAAAGAATGCTTGCAACTAGGTCCGGAATACAAAAGTGGTTTAGAAGACGACCTAGAGAATGAAACCAACGA
The DNA here is from genome assembly GCA_030686995.1 of Artemisia argyi. Lineage (NCBI taxonomy): Eukaryota > Viridiplantae > Streptophyta > Magnoliopsida > Asterales > Asteraceae > Artemisia > Artemisia argyi. Next base: position 63,938,607 of record CM060685.1, read on the forward strand.
TGAGGTCACGTAGTAACCCATGACCTTGAGTCTAGCTACAAGACTCGTAAATAAAGAAAAGCGCTTCTTGGGAGGCAACCCATGCTTTGTGTGAATTTCATTTTTTGTTTGTTTGTTATTTGCTTCCGTATGCATGCTTTATTTTTATTGTTGGTAGATCATGTTTCTTAATTAAATAGTCAAAATACTTTACTTTGTTATTTTGGCCTAGTCTTAACTCCACCTAAAGGTATTTTTGCAAAAGATAAGTGTAAGGGGAAACCCCAAATGTGTTTTTAAGAAACAAACCGATCATGATTCTCCACAATATTAAATGAACATGTATATTCGTATTTGTTAGAGTCAAATGCTTGTATTGAGTCATAATGAAGTTTTGCAGGATTTTCCAAGAAGTAGGACCAAGTTTTTCTAGAAATTTTCCGGAAACTTAACATAAGAATTTCTGCAGGTCACTTTTGACGGCGTCACGAGTTAACTCTTGACGGCGTCACGTGTAAAAATCTGGAAATTTTACCGGTTTTGTTTTTCTAACGGAGTCTTATGGTTTTTTTGAATTATTAAGTTTTATAATCTCCAGGAAATCTGCAAACTTCATTCCACAAGCATTATATCTTACTTTGTTTTCAAGGATTTAGAAACTTATATAGGATGTCGCCGATTTTATGCGAGGTTGTCTTGTCTATTTTCTCAGGATTCACAGGTTATGTATGACAAGAAGATGATTTATATTCTGGAAGGGAAGCTTTGATTGTTCATTTTCTTGGAGGAAGATCTAACCTGGCCACCTTATTATCCATACCGAGCGAATCAGGGGAGTATTTGATTTCATTCTTTTTACTTTTTCACTTTTACATTCTTTACTTGAACATTGGGGACAATGTTCATCTTAAGTGTAAGGGGAGGGTAAAACGATGATACCTTACAATACACTTTCGCTTGAGTTTGCTTTGTTTAATGGTAGGTGTGTAATACAATTATGAGAAATACTTGTTAGTGCAATTTTAGCGCCAAATTTAAAATTTTTTACAACATTTAGGAGTGAAACTTTAGCCATAGCAAGCGTCTCATGGATAGGAGATTGTATGACTATCACATAACCGTATATTCAGAAAAATTTTCCACCCAAATATGTGAGGTTCGACTTTAGATTTGATAGGAAAAGCATTTACTATTAGTGCTTATGAGTGTACCGGTAGCATTTAGATTCTAGAACTTGCGTTAGTGATGCATCCCGAGACCGCTAGTGAGACTACATTCGTGTAGTAGGATTTACTACATGATAACAGGCATTAGGATCACCCTTGTGTTAAACCCGTATTATAATTACTTGACCATTTAAGTCATATTACTTGGCTAGTTAAGTCAACTAATTTTTCCCACACCTTAGCGTTGTACTCATTTTTAGTACACGAAACCCCTAGTACACCCCTCCGAGCCTATCTTTTCGTTTCTAAGCATCTTACTTAAAGGAAGAATTTGTTACACCCCACTTAAATGTACACCCAAATCACCTTAGCCTTTCGTGTATGCGCTCATTTTTAGTGCATTATTGTTATTTGTTAAACCCTAAGTTAACTTTCTAATTGATTACATGGTTGCTAAGTCGAGTCATATCCTTGTACATATTGTTTTGGGACGATTGAGACTCATGGGTAAAGTACTTATTTATGGAGTAATGGGGAAGAACATCATATTATTACCCCCATATGTACGGTAATCTTAAAAGTGCTCCAAGTGTTTTGATTTTCTTAATTCGAGTCATTAGAATAGTTTAATATAAAGTATGTAAAAATTCAAGTGTAAGGGAAATGTTCATTCCCTATGATGTATTATTTCGGATGGTAGGGTAAGAGTGTATGCAAAAAAAAATAAAATAAAAAAAAAATAAAAAAAAAATAAAAAAACCAAGAAAAAATAAAAAAATAGAAAAAAGAGAAAAGAGAAAAAACATACGGACTACCATCCATTTTTATTCTATGTTCATTTTATGTTTTTGTTATTTTTCATTTATTAGCTTAAGTCGAGTCGAGTCTTGGCTTAGCAACGCCATATTGTACATGTAATTAACCAAGATTGTTAGCTCGCCACCAGTAAAAACTTCCTTTATCCAACAAAACCGTGTATTTCATATCCCTACACCTAACGTTACAACCCTTTAAAAGACCTCTTTGATAGTTTATCCTAGGTGCTTACGCCATGTGGTGGAGGTTTGATCCTTTCCTAAGCCTATGGTAATCTATTTTGCTATGACAGGTAGTGAGAGATATCTTCCGTTTCCATATTGTAATTTATACTTTATTACACCCGAGAGATGTGAGTATCTAAACACTATTTGTGAGGTGCTAGTGTATGACCTCCGTGCTTGTATATTGGTCTTTAGTGGAACGATTATTTGTTGTAATTACTTTTATATTAGTGTTAAATGACCCCTAACTTGTATTTTGAGTAGAATAAAAGCGCATTTGCTTGAGGACAAGCAAATCTCAAGTGTAAGGGTATATGATGAGGCGAAAAATGAACCACTTTTATGGGGTCATTTAAGCCCGGAATTGATTTATTTGATCAAATATTGCCCTAAATCGTTCCTTTTGTGATTTTAGGTACTTTGGGAGAGAAATCTGGAAAAAGGAAGCAATTCGGACGTTTTTGGAGCATAAAAGTGAAGAAAACGCCAAAGTCTTAATTTTCCTTGCTGGGAACAGTAGGTGACGGAGTCATGAAGAAAATCCTAACGGTGTCAAGAGTAATTTTCATGATGACCCAGTACAGAATTGATGGTGTCACAAGGTAGAGCGTCAAGAGTAAAATACGTAACGGCCTGGAAACACACAACACTTGACGGCATCAGAAGTAGATCAAGGCAGTCCGAGAAGTATTTTGGCGGCGAGATGACGGCGTCACCAATTTGGTCTTGTCGCCGTCAGCCCCTATTTCCTATATATAGTTTTCTAATTTTTACACATAAAAAGAGGAAGTTTTGGAGAAACCCTAAGGCCGAACTTAGTACGAATTTTACAGGTTTTTCAAGGGTTCTCAGCCTTTGAACCCTTTCATGTGTAATTGAGATAAGTATTCTTTTAATTCAATCAATATGTCTATGTGTTGGTTTTCTATATCTTGTTCTTGTCTTAATTCCATCATGCTAGGCTAGATCTATCTTGTGTTTGCTTAGACCTAATGAAACCTAGATGTTAATTATGTGTTGACTACTTGTTTATGGTTGTATTGGATGAATGATTTCAATGTTAGGCTTAAGAAAACTGGCAGATCTCCAAATGGTAACATGCTTGAACGTCTTAGGAAACATGAACTGACGTGCACTAGGTTTTATTGGTTGTATTTAATGCATGAGTAAATTCTAATGATCCCATGTTAGGAGCTTCTTAGCCGGCTCGACATAGGAGTGAAGTAGGCACTCATAGGATTGGGGAATTAAGTGCGCCACCCCATGAATGGTATTAAGGAATACAATCCGTCATCCACGCAACTATAATAAGTAATTAACGTATAAAAGATGTCTAGGGAGTAGTGAAATCTAAGTAAACACATTTTCTCCACATATTGCTCACAACCTTAGTATAAGTTAGTTTATTTTCATTTCTAGTATTTTATTTTGACTGCATCTTTAGTATTGGGTTAGTTGACTAGCAACTAATTCCGCCCAAATCCTTCAAACCCGAGATTTTAATTTGCTTTCTAAAAAATATAAAAATACAAAAATAATCATCTCTCATCTTTAGCACTAGTAATTAGGTAGTCTAATCCTAGCGACACTATTCCTAGCTGAACGATCAATCCCCCGGTACTTGTCACTATACTATACTACAACGATCAGGTACACTGCCTGGTGGGGGTTGTAAGCTTCTCAACATCCCTTGAGAGGTAAAGCCTGGTGCGATTCCCACGTATCAAGTACATTGGCAGGGGGTGGGTTTTGTTGTTTAATGAAGGAAAGCAAGTGTAGGGTGGAGGTAAAGTGTAGGGGGTGATGATGGTGTTGGAGTAGTAGCAGGCTTTGGAGCAGGGGGAGGGTTCACGGGTGTGTGTTTGGGGGTGAGGTGGAGTCAAACCAGGGTTTGACTTTGGGGATAATAAAAAACGGGGTGTAAAGGTTTTTGGGCTAGGGGGAAATGGGCTGAGGAGGTATAAGGGTTTGGTGGGCTGGATTGGGTGGACTTTTGTGGATTTGAGTGGATTAGTTAATAATTGAAAAGTCCATTTGGTTAGGTTAGTAAAACACAAGGACCTCAAATGTAATTTTCTGAATTTAGGGGGATGGGTTTTGTAACTTCTCCAAACTTAGCCAACGATAAAACTTGCCATATATCAATGCCCCAAGGACCATAAAGTAAATTTTCCAAAAATGAGATTTCCAGGGACTTGTTTTGCCAATTTTCAAAGTTGAGGGGCCGTTTTTGCCAATTTGTGAAAAATTTACTCCAAGGACCGTTTGTGATAAATTGTGATTTCCCAAGGACCAATAGTTGACTTTTTATCCAAAAATATTTCCCAGGGACCAAATCTGCCAATTTTAAAACTCTAGGGACCAAAACTGTAAATTCTCAAAACTTTTCAGATTTTTCACCAAAGGACTAAATATGACAATTTATGATTTCAAAAGGACCTTTGGTGACTTTTCTTTTAAAATAAGGGCTCAGGGACTATTTTTGCCAATATTTGAAAATTGGGGGACTGAAACTGCCAATTATGCAAACTTTGTTCATTTTTCATTTGTTTTTAAACATTTTGCATCTAAAACATATAAAACACAATTCCTGGAATAATTTCTATATTTTGATGCATTTCTGAGTGTTTTTGGATGTTTTGGCAGTTCAGATACGATAAAAATGATGAGTATTTACACACTCATCAATCCCTCACACTAAATTATTGCTAGTCCCTAGCAATATTTTGAGAAAAACTTAATGGATTTGAAACTCTTTTCCAAAAGCCATCACTTCTGGAGTAGCCAGATGTATCGATTCAAGTAAGAACTATGGTCCACCTGATAACCATGTGATTTTGAGCAAACCACCATTTGTCAACGGATTTGATTAGTCTTTACCAAAAGCCATTTGCTTCTGGACTAGCCAACTCTTGATGGAATAGTCAACATCTTGGTGAGCTGATTACCAATTATGGTTTTTCCACGGCCTTTACCACAAGCCATAATCTTGCGGGCTAGCCAACTCATTCACTTTTTTGGATATGGCGAGTTGAGGTACCATACAATTTTGGGCAAATTGCAAGCCATCAACGGATTTGAGATATGTTTACCAAGAGCCGTTTGCTCCTGGATTAGCCAATCCTTTTGTCGTTCAGACATGGCGGACTGATAACCACAAAAAATTTTGAACTTAAGTGAAATTTTTTTTAAATTTTTGCCAAAAACGGGGGTATAAGATAGTAAAATGTGATAAAATTCGCTAGAATAGCGAAGTACCCCCACACTTAGAATGAATATTGTCCTCAATATTCAAAGTCCCAGCTATTAAGCCGACTCTTGGAATGTAAAAGGGCAACATTACAATCTAAATGTGGAAACACCAGTTTGTATTTTCACTTTATAAGTAACCACTGTAGGGGTAACTCCCCCACACTTAGGGTGAAAACCATATAAGCATGCAACTGTTTTTGTTTATCGAGTCGCTAGCTTGACTCGACCCTGAATTCATTTGTCCTTGGGGAAGCATGATGTGGAAGAGACAATCTCCATCGGACTTTCATTCAAGATGTTTGGACAAACATTTGAAGCACGTGAAAGTTCCACACTGATGAGATAAGTATCCGGCTCAAGATAATGATAAATGAAAATACCGGGATCAAAGATGGTATCTTCATTCCCGAAGGAGTGAAGAAGGGAAGAAGTCACCTTATATGTGAAGAAAAGGAAGAAAACCATGATGAAAATCATGATAAGAGTTTCTTCCTCGAGATCAGGCTCCGTAGCCTGAATTTGGATTTCAAGGGTTAAGCTCGTAAACATCCCGGGAGGGTGGGTGGGAATTTTCAAATCCTCATGATTGATTGCATCTCTCCCCGGGCTATCAAACTCCGGAGGAGTCATGATATGATGAGTGAGTTCACCAGAGAACTCCTCATGAAGAGAATTATTCACAAGATGTGAATCTGTGAATTCATGTTCCGAAATAGACTCATCACAATCCTCATTCCAAATACCAAAGACTGGATTATCAGAAATCAAAGTGAATTCATATTCGAATTCAAATAGAGGATTGGTGAGAGTAGTATTGAATGCTTCGGGAACAAAATGATTAACATTCTCAATTGGAGACTTTCAATTGAGGAGACTTTCAATTTCTCCCAGATCGGCTTCAAAGTCAAGGAGACCATCATCACTTTCCAGTGAAAGTGGATTGATGTGAGTAAGTTCATCGGCGAACTCCTCAAGAAGAGGATCAACATCAGACTGTGGGAGTGATGCGTCAATATACTCAATGTCTTCATGAGATGTACAATCATCATTAAAATCTGAGAAAGTCTCAAAATGATCGTTTGAACACTCAAGAGGGGAAGGAAGATCACACATATGCTCAAGAATTCCCGATGACTCTCTTGGGATTGGGACAAGGTTCTCAACACTAGACATTATGAATTCGCCCGATTCTTTTTTAGGAACAGTGTCAAGATGCTCGTCCCCCATGCTCAGAGAGTGAGTGGGAACCTCGGGTGTGATAGCAGTTGTTTGAGATGGAATCTCAACTGCTGGGATATCAACTGATGAACTTGATGAATCTTTGTAAAATTGAAGGATATCAAGTGTATCTTCATCATCACTGTCATCAGGAATAAAATGGAACTGAGAGCTAGATTTGGCTGCTTTTTCTTTTGCAATGGATTCCCTAATAGATTTTTCATAAGCATTTTGGGAATTTAGTCTAGCAGCCTGCTCTTCAGCTAGCAATTCTTCCATGGATTTTTGATGAGTGTCTTTTTGGGCAAGGTCTTTAACTAAATCCTTAAGTTCATCAAAAATTTTCATCATATTTTGCATTTCTGGAAGAAGTGCCTGACTCAATTGGGACTGTGGAGGTTGGTCGTAATATGATGTGTCAAGATTGTTACAGGGAATTGGATTCCCTGTTTGACAATCTGAGCTGAAGTGTGGACCTCCACAGTAATCACAACAGTAAAACTGATGTGGCTGTGAGTCATTTGTGCTGTAGTCATAATTGTTATCAGGAACCTGCTCATAGATAAGCGTGTTTCCTGATTTGTGGAAAACTAGAAGGGGGGGGGGGTTGAATAGTTTTACGTCCTTTTAAATTTATTATCAAAATATTTTGTAGCTTATTAAAAACTTTCGATTCGATCTCAAGTGAATTCAAGTAACAACCAATATAAGCAATTCTAATCTAATGATGAAAGTATTGAAATGTAATGAAGAAAAGATAGAGTTAGAAAGATCAAACCACAACACGCGAATTTATAGTGGTTCGGCTACAAGGACACCTTCCTTGCTCTACTCCACTCCCCGAGTACCACGCTCGTGAGTTTTCTTCACTATGTCAACAAACTCCTTATGGTGGAGAAACCTTACACACCTTGGCTTACACGAGTTAACGACACTAAGCTAAATGTCGAGTTCTAATCGTAGCTAGAACCAATCTCACAACTTCTTCAAGGCTTCACACCTTCTTCACACCTTCACAACTTCTTCAAGACTTCACACCTTCTTCACACCTTGTCAACTTCACACCTTCTTCTATGCACAACTAAGTCACAACTACTAAACTACTTTACAACACACCTAGTTTCTACAATCAACAAATTCACACAACACTTTTACAAATATCTAACACTACTACAATATGAAACTAGCTAATCACAACACTACTACAATTAGATGGATGTAGATGAGTGTTCTTCTTCTTGCACTTGAGTGGATGAAGCTTTGGATCACTTGGAAACAAAGACTTATGAATTATATGATCAAAGGATTTTAGATCTAGAAATGGATGTTGGATCAGAAAGTTTATAGTGCAAAAAGGTGAGAAAAATATGTGAAATGATCCAATATTTATAGGGCCAGAAAATACTGTTTTGGAGCGTGCCGGTCCCCTTAATGATTAAGGGGGCCGCCTAGTAAAATTAAGGGGGCTGCCCTACTGAACGTTGGAAAAGTTTTTCTGGATAAAATTTGCCCTTTTTGGTTGGAAATTTGAAATCATATCTTTGTGGTTTAATATAACAATACCAAAAATGATTTACAAATATATATAAAATGTTTATATCATTTTATAAGATGTTATGTCTTAAGATAAAATTTCCTTTGATCATGTAATGCATAAGATGCTTAGTTTATGCATACCTTAAGTGATATTAGATGTAGAGGTAAATATTTATTACTAAATACTTATTTACGCCTTAATCTTGACTTAATTTCATTTGAGTTTTGTGATTATCAAAACATAGGTTTATTGAGAAATATTAATTACGTTTTTAGACATTATTTATATCAACAATCTCCCCCTTTTTGATGATTACAACACTTAAACTCATTAACTCAAAAATTAGTTTTTAAACAAGTATTTTAGTGAGTTTATATTCACTTCTCCCCCTTTTTGTAGAATCAAAAAGGTTATGCCGACAATTTTCAAACGTGAAAATTTGACGGGAAGATATCTCCCCCTTGATGTGTACTCCCCCTCGTTTGGGGGCACCAAGAGAACGAGCTATGGAATGCTTTGCAAAACAAAAATATTAGAAGCACAAGTATATACATGCAAACATATATAAGGTGATAAGAAAATAATTAAGCATGTTTGAAAGAAAGTATTCATATTAAAGAAATGGTTGTGTCAAGACACAACATACAAGTAGCAATAAGGATTACAAGTAGAAAAGCTAGTACATAAACTAACAACTAGTAAAATACATCATCATGCAAAGAGTACGTGGTCTTCATAGAGCTTGCAAGCAAAAGGGTGGTAGAGGCTTTATTTATTAAGCATATCATATGCTTAATTTGGAGAGCATGATGGTGATGGTGGAGGAATGGGTGAAAATTGTGGTGGAGGAATGATTGGAGAGGATGGTGGTGTTGGTGGTGGTGGTGGGTTGGTAAGCAAATGTTCAATATATGAAAACATATATTGAATTTCATCTCTAAGACCAAAGATGACGGTGCGGTTGTGGATGCAACAAAGACAAGTATCCCTATGGGATTCAAGTAACCTCCAAGGCACGGGATTGGCAAAGAATGGTGGTGTAATTGGTGGAGATGAGAGATGAGCATCAAGTGGTGTTATTGGTGAAAGTGAGATGGTAAGATGGGTGGACATGGGTTCTTGTGTAGGATGTGGTGATGATACTTGTGGTGACAAGTGTGAATTGATGTAGTCATTGATTGATGAGGTTGAGGGTATGGAGGATGAGGAAGTTCCATGAGTGGAAGGTGTTTTGGATGGTGCATTAGGTGCACTTGGAGATGAGCATTTTGGTGGAGGTGATGGGGTTTTGTTGTCTTCATTTGTTAAGTCAATGAAGAGTTGTTTTGGAGGAATGATCACAAGCTTTTGTTTCTTGGAGGCTTTGGAGTTTGAGGTGCTTGGTGGAGTCATGATGATTTAGATGATGAATGATGAGATGAAGAATGGTGATTATGGAGGGAATTTATAGTATGGAAATGGTTGATTTAGGTAAGTATTTGAAATGGTTGAATGAGATTCTAAAATCAGTTGGGTTAAAATGGGAAATGGTAGCTGATACTAGAGAAAGGGTTCATAAGATGCAAAAGAAAACAGTGAACCCAGTTCCAGATGGCCGGTCCCCTTAATTGTAGGCCGGCCCCCTTAATGATTAAGGGGACCGCCTAGGTAATTAAGGGGGCCGCCCATCTGGTGTTTTCCCAGACGACCAGAAACCCAAAATTTGCAGAATTTGGTGATTTTTCAAGTGTGTTTTCCAGCAAGCTCTATTAGAAGTATAGACTCTAGGAATGATGATATATAAACATATATATATATATATATATATATATATATATATATATATATATATATATATATATATATATATATATATATATATATATATATATATATATATATATATATATATATATATATATATATATATATATATATATATAGCCAAATTTTGCATGCAAATTAACATATTATAATCCACATTGAAAAGAAACATAGCATAACATTAAGATAGTAGCATGATAATAGTTAAAGTCTAAACATCATTCAAGAGATAAGCAAGAAATAACACAAGTATTTCCGAATAAATCGGACAAATAACAAACCATACAAATGTCTAATAGAAACAAATAATAACAAGTAGCAATACATCAATATCTTCTACTTCTTCTTCTTCCCAGTCATCTTCCTAAACATCTTTCCAACGGATTTGAATCCTCCTCGAAGTTCTTCATGTATTTGTTGTTGACGGTTGATAATGGACGTTTGACAAGTGAAGAGAAGCTCATCGGTACATTCATGAGGAAGAGGAACTTGATACTCGGTTACGTCTATGTCGGAAAGATTTTCAACAAAGGTCGTGGGGGATGGAGTACTAACACGTGAGGTGTTTTCCTCCTCATCATAATCATCCTCACGATGAGATGTAGAACCACGAGGCCTAGAGTACAAAGGAACACGAGATTTTCCTTTGTCACTTCGAGAACGACGAGTACGAACAAGAGTGAGTTGGTTCAAAGTAGGAAGGATTTTGTTGGATCGTGAACACCTTGAACTTGTGTTAATAATGATACTTTGAGTGATACCACTAAGTATGCGGAATCTACTTAATGATACTTAGAAGATTGATTGTAAATGAAACAATATGTATGAACAATGTATGTAACAAAACAAATAGCTCCAATATTATTAATGATAATAATACGAGTGATCTATGATATCACTAGGGTTACACCTTGAAGCTTTAAGAAAACGTATTAGAAAGATATATTCTAACTATGATCTAGGATCTCCTTTTATACAACAAGGAGTCCTCTTGTACAAGATAAGTATAATACTAATAGAATAAGATATACACAAAATCTTTTCTATGTTTATCTATGCGCGTTTCTCTAACAGTTATCATGCAAGCAGTGGTAATATTTGTTCTTGTAGTGGTAATGAGTTTCCACTGCAAGTACAATCTTCTGCAGTTGTAATATCTTCACTAGCCGTGGTAACTGATAGAATAATTCCCAACAATCCTCCCCTAAACTTATGATTTATTAGTAAATCAACAAGTTTCTTCAAGTATACAATAAACCTGAGGATATGGGAATTCTTCCAAACACTTATCTTGTTTTTCTCAACACTTTATCAGCTCTTGCATATTGATCTTGAATCTTCTGAATCAAAGCTCTAACCTTTTCACTATCTGCATAAACTCTTAACTTTGTTTTCAACATTGCAGAAAGAGTTGTAGCTCTAAGTGGGTATTCCTTCTCAGCAAACATAAACACATCCTCTTTATTTGTTGTAGAAACCTGATGAACCTCACATTTATCAAAATATGTCCATGTAGTATTCAAGTTTAATGAATTAAACTTCCAATACTTATCATTAGGATCTGGTTCATATAGTCTTCTTAAGTCAACCCAGAGCTGCATTTCTTTCATATCCTTGAGAGTATCAGCCTTGAATCTTTCATTAACAAGCTTCCAAAGGGTATCAAGATCATCTCTATCACATGCTTTAAGAAGATCTTCAAACTGAATGAATGATGAAGATTCTCCTCCCAGTCTTATAATTTTCCAAGTGGGAGCAAAATTCTTTGCTGTGTACACTTCCCAATCAATAATTTGATGTTTTGATTGTAAAGGATCTGGATAGAAATCTTCTTCTTCAACAATGATAATTGCACTCTGTAGATCTTCTGCACATTTCTCAGATTGAGATTCTTTCTTAGAAATCTTTCTTGTATGTACTTGTTCTGCACCAAACACCATAGCTTTACCTTTAACTGATCTTTTTCTGGCAGCTTCTTCCTCTGCAGTGGTAAGTGATGGGACATCAGTGGTAACTTTTTCACGTGCAGTGGAAATTATGTGATCAATGGTAACATGTTCTGCTTCAGTGGAAAGTTGTTGAGCAGTTTCAATAACCATATCTTTATCCAACTTCCTCCCCTCAATCTCAGCTACATCATCATATGCTTGAGCATCCATATCTTCAAGATTAGTACTCCTCCCCTTAATTTCTGCATCTGTTTTCCTCCCCTATTTGGAAGAAGTTCCCAAAGCATAACCAGAACCTGCAGAAAGACCATCATGTGATGATGATGGGGAAGAAACCACAACTTGAACATGTCTTCTCTTCTTGAGATTCTCAACTTCAGCCTGCAACTTTTAAATCTCAGCCTTCAATAGATTCAACTCTGTGGCATGTTGTTCTTTGGTCTGTGCCAGATCTTTCTCCAGAGTTTGAACCTATTTGACTAATTTGGTACATAATTCCATCAATTCAGTTAGTGTCACACTGCCTTCAACACTTCCAACTGTGTTACCTGTTGGGAGAGGTGAATCATAAGGCATTGATTCAGGCTCTTCTCTAGTTGGACTAGATTGAAGCCTTGAACCACCACTGCTTGTGCCTACACCAAAAGGCTCAGCAACATGCAATGTTGAGATGAAAGAAGTTGGCTGTTTAGACCTTCTTTCATAAGTGTGAGTTACAGCAGGGATATGTTGAATTTGTGGAACAATAATAGTGGGTGTGTGATGGGATACAACTGGGATTGTTGTATCTTCACCCTGTACCTGTGAAATCTTTGCAAGCATGTTTGGTAAAAGAGGATGAATCACTCCATTCCAAAAATCTGAAGCCTTACACATGTTTTGAAATACTTTTGGCTTAAGACATGGAGTGTCATAAATCCTATTATGATTTTGCAGTTGAAATTCATTTAACACTGCTTGCACAAACCTTGGATACATCAAAAATTTGTATGAATTTGTTACATTGCCTTTCATGTTATTAAATATAAACCTTGAAAAATTGAAAGTCCTATCAGAAACCAAGCAAACTAAAGGGTAAGCCATGGTTGATCCAAATTGTTCATAAGAAGTTTTCTTAGGACTTAGGCAATGCAACAGAGTGTGTATCAAAAATCTCCAATGGGGACAAAAACATCCTTTCTTAAAAGTTACTTTTTGGTCAGATGTATTATACCCCATCAAAGCAATGTATTTGAATATTTCTGAATTAGGTAATGTGATGATACCATTGAGATCATCTAATTGGAGAATTCTCCTTAAAGATGACTCAGTAACATCAATAGTTACCCCATCCACTGTGGCTCTAAGAGCTTCCACAGATTCATGTATGTCTCCCTGTTCAAGTGTTATGGACTCCACAGAGTTCCAAAACTGTTTGATTTGAGAAACAAAGATTGTGGGATTCATAGTTAAGGCATACCTTATATGAGTTGTGTTTAGGAAATCCACAATCTGATGAAAAACGGGTCCACTCTTGTCGTTTGACTTTTGTAGGTAAGCCACTTGATTGTGTTCATCTGCAAACTTGAGAGACACCATGATTTTGTGATTTGAGAGATAAAAGTGTTAGTAATCGATAATAAGAAGCAAGCCGTATAAAATCAATTTATACTAATAGGGTTTTGAGAAAAACGCGTATGGTGAATTATCTATAGAAAGATTTATCTTTAGAAAAGAATAAATAAAATTTGGTAAGTAAATAATTCCCAAAAATTTTACCCTATTAATACGGAAAGACGGTTATATTTGCAACGGCTAGTAAAAATAAGATTACTGACACACAGTTGTAACGGCTAGTTCACCAGTGGTAAAATTTACACTATCAGTGGAAACGGTGAACTTGCAGTGGTAAAAATCAACAAAATTTCAAAGAGCAGTGGTAAGTAAAACATGTAAAATTTGCTACTCTTATCATAGTTTTTAGCAAACTATCAGCTATCAACGGATTTGATAAGTCTTTACCAGAAGACGTTTGCTTATGGACTAGCTGATTCTTATGTGGGTTAGACATGGTGAATCAATAACCATTTGTTGTGTGTCTAAGATACATACCTTATTACTCCAATGATATAGGTTGTATACTACAACACAAAATAAGTCTCATTTTAACCCACAAAGATTAACCCAAGTAACTTTTGAACCAAGTTACTATACACAAAAATATCTTCTCAAAAGTCAAACCACAGTTACTTCTCAAACCAACCAAAACAGATGAAAGTAAATAACCTTCATTAATTAGCATAACACCTAACCTTGGCTTATTTAACCTCCTTCAAACACCACATCTCAGTCACCAATAATCTTGCAAACCCAAATATCCCAATCAACCCAATTCTCTTCCACAACCATGTCATCAAATCCTGAGTCCTCTGATCCACACTTTTCTGTTCCATCATCAGAAGAAGATGTACCACCATATCCATGGGGACTTGAAGATTCTGACTATAAGAGAGAGATGGAGAAACGATGGGATGTGCAAGAAAAACAATGGAATGCACACATAGAGGGTGAATCAAGCCATGATCCAAATCCTGCTGAGAGAGAGCTTGTCTCTCCTTTCATCTGGACCTCTGATGAAGAATCTTCAGAAGAAGAGAATGAAGATCCAACCTTTCTTCCACCTTCCACACCAGAGAGATCCCAACCAAGATCAAGTAAAAGAGATTCATCTCTCCCAACATCATCAAATTTGGTGTTGGATCTTCCTACTCCAGAACCTGGTCTTCTGCATCAAGAACATATTGGACAGAGCAAGAAGGCTCAGATCATATGTAAGGGAAAGGAGAAGCAGAAGTAAAAGATTGAGGAATGTTGCCAAGGAACAAAGTTCTTGAGTATTACCTTGACTTTGTTACTTGAGCACCTTCACAGTCTTCCTTCTCTTCTTATTCCATTTTCATCTTCAGCTTCTTCATTGTACTTGTCATAGCCTCAAGTATTATGTAATAATTGATAGAAGCTAGTAGTACACAATTTGCCAAATGTATTAGGAATGATCTTTGTAATTCAATTGGAACTTTGAATGTAAGCTGTAATTTGTGTCTTGGAATGAATGAAAAGATCTTCTTAATTTAATCAATATTGTAAGACCTTCAGCATTATTATCTTTGCAGTAGAAACTAAGTTCAGCTTATTCGACCACATTCCTTGGCTACACCTCTTGGTGACTTTAACACACTTCTTGCAATCTCATAAACATTTGCAGAACAGACATATACCAAACAACTTGCAAACATATTAGTGAGTCACTGTAAAACTCAGAAAGTATTATCAAGTCATTCATAAACATAAGTAGTCTTTGACTGTTCCTGCACTCAACATAAAACAATTAGTACCTTTTGGGGACCCAAGCAACAAATGACTTGGATCTGCCTCGTGTATCAATATAATTGTATCTATCAAAGGTCATTGATACACCATTGGGATTGTCTGAGGTTGTTGTTCCTTTTGGTTTCCATTCCCAACGAGCTGAGGCCTTAACAGCTTTTCCCAAGTTTACCCTTTTCTTATTCACATAGACATCAGTGGAAACATTTGGTCTTGCAGTGGTAACTGCATGCCTAGTAGTGGAAACTGCTGGATTAGAAAAATTGGGTCTCCACATGTGATTCTTGTGATCATTCTTTTCAAAATAAGTCTTTTTCCCTATTTGATAAGATTTAACAAAAGAAGTGACAGGGGACTTAGGATAAAATTTGTTTTTACTACTGGCAGTGGTAACTGCTGGTCTAGCAGTGGAAATTGGTTTGATGCCAGTGGTAAGCATAACAGACCTGGGAACCATCTTGTTTAGGGGGTTTGGGTGAGTCATTTTATTAGAATTATGTCCATTCACCCTTGTATTCACAAATACTTCCCTTCTTCCCATGTGGTAGGTACAGTCTTTAGCTAAATGGTCAAAGCTACCACATATATGACAAGCCTTATTGTTGAACACAAAATCACTACCAAACTGCCTAGTTTTAACATGATTCCAACTTCTCATGTTCCCTCTAGGAGATTTAGACCTATCCCTGTACATCTCTGCATACCTAGTAGTCGGCCTAGTGTAATTTGACTGTGTCCTAGGCTTCTCTTTGACTTCTTCAAGAATACTTTTTCTTTCCTCAACTTTAACATCTTCAGTAACACTAGTTTTAGACTCAACATTCAAACATTCATCTTTAAGAGATGAGTCACTAGCACTATCAAAAGTCTCAACCTCAACCTGAACCTTTTCAGTTTCAACTGGTTTAACAAATTTTGGTCCATAGGTCATGGGTGGATCCTGAAACTCTTCTAAGCCTGTGTGAGCTAGGTCAATGCCAGGAGGTGCTGGAACACCTCTTAGAGGTGGTGGAACAGATTTGTATCCAAGACCTGATTTAGCTTTGCTCACAACTTGGGCTTCCCAAATTTTGTCAATGCTCTTGGATTGATGGTCTAGTGTTTGCTTAGTTATCTGAATATTCTCACTAGCCTTTTTAACTTTTTCAATCTCTTCCCTAAGAGCTTTATTTACTTCAACATAAAAATCTAAGTCTCTTTTTAAAACAGCAATATCATCACTAAACTTAGATTCATTAGCCCTATAATGCTCTATCTGTTTTTCTAAAACACCTAGACCTCTTTTATGATTTGCTAAATTATAATTAGTATGATGTAAATCTAGCATCAGTTCATCATATTTTGTTTTAGAGATCTCTAACTCTTTTACAACCTTACAGTTTTTAGAACAAGCATTATCAGTATATACCTCAGAGTCAGAGAAAGCCATGAGTGCATGCTCAGTAGCTAGCATTGCAGATTCTGAATCATCTTCTCCATCCTGAGTCATAAATCTCCAATCAAAGCTCACTCCATCAATAGCCAATAGCACCTTTGGCTCTTCTATTGTAGGTTCTTTGTTCTTTTCCTTCTTGTACCAAGTTGACTTGTTGTCAGATTTCCTTGGTTTTTTGCATTCTCTTGCAAAGTGCCCCTTCTTGTGACAGTTATAGCACTCCACCTTCTTTTTATCAAAACCTACAGTCTCATCACCACTTATATGTATCTTTCTCCCTGTCTTCTTCCAGAACTTCTTTGATCTCAAGCTAAGTAATGCCACCTGCCATTTAATGTCCATCTCCTCCATATCATCTTCATCAATTTGATCCAAATCCTCATGATTGAGAATTGAACCACCCACATGGCTTGATATAAAGGCATAGAAAGTAGCATCACTTAGTCCTGCAACCTGTTTCTTTGAGCTCCTAGTGGAAACATTTCCATTACCAGTGGAAACAATCATGTTACCACTGTCATCATCACTATCACTTTCATCATCTGAACTATCATTACCTGATGATGATATGAGTGCTACACTTGCAGAACTTGTTCTTAACTTGCCAGCTTTCTTTAATCTTTGTTCAATAACTTTGAAGTTATTGTACACATCATTAAGCTTCATGGTATCAAGATCTGACTTATCTTCCCAAACAGCAACATTGGTATCAAACTCAGAAGGTAAGCTTCTTAGAAATTTAAGATTGAGGTCTTCCTTTTCCACCTCAATTCCAAAAGCAGTGAGCTGAGTAACAATCTTTTGTAGCCTTGTGAATATGCTATCAAGAGATTCATTACTTGTTGAACCAAAGTTTTCATAAGTCTGCTTCAGTAAAGTCTTTTGAGTCTTCTTGGTAGAGTCATTACCACCAAACACTTCACAGATCTCATCAAAAAGGGTCTTTGCAGACTTGTATTTGCTAAAAGCCAGAACTTGTTCTCTGGGTAGAGCCATCAATAACAAACCTCTAGCCTTCAAATCATTCTTTAGTTGGCTTCTTTCTTCATTAGTAACAGGACCAGTGTTAACTTTTGTTACTGTCTTGTCACCAACCTGCTCTACAGTTGTACCAGGTTTGAATGAATTTCCACACATTATGATCTCCCATAATGTGTAGTCTTGAACCATAAAGAATTGTTCTATCATAAGCCTCCACATCTCAAAGTCATTAATCTTAAGCTTAGGAAGCTTTGCAGCAATGTTTGATTGGCTTGTTTCTGTCTCCATTGTTTCTTTTGAGTCTGCCATAGGATCTTCTAAATCAAAATATCAAAGCCTTGCTCTGATACCACTTGTTGGATCGTGAACACCTTGAACTTGTGTTAATAATGATACTTAGAGTGATACCACTAAGTATGTGGAATCTGCTTAATGATACTTAGAAGATTGATTGTAAATGAAACAATATGTATGAACAATGTATGTAACAAAACAAATAGCTCCAATATTATTAATGATAATAATACGAGTGATCTATGATATCACTAGGGTTACACCTTGAAGCTTTAAGAAAACGTATTAGAAAGATATATTCTAACTATGATCTAGGATCTCCTTTTATACAACAAGGAGTCCTCTTGTACAAGATAAGTATAATACTAATAGAATAAGATATACACAAAATCTTTTCTATGTTTATCTAGCGCGTTTCTCTAACAGTTATCATGCAAGCAGTGGTAATATTTGTTCTTGTAGTGGTAATGAGTTTCCACTGCAAGTACAATCTTCTGCAGTTGTAATATCTTCACTAGCCGTGGTAACTAATAGAATAATTCCCAACAGATTTGAACGTAGTAATCTCTTTGAAGATGAGGGTAATGTTCCATGACATAACGATAAAGTCGTGTAAGGAACATACCGTAAGGAAGATTGGCATTTGGGGTGTTTTTGGCGGACATGATTCGATGAATAAAAAGATAAGCCAAATTGTATTGCTCTTCAGCAACTACACAATATAACATGTGGGCAATGCTCGCCGTGACATGATCACGGTGACCACCAGTACCAAACGCATTCTCGCGAATGAGTTCTTCCCACTTTTTCATATCTTGGCTTAGCTCTTTGAGGAGGATTTGATTTGCATGAATATCGACATTCTTCGACTTGATTAATCGACTAGTCGTACGACGTTCTAGTTCAAGCATTCGACGAATGTCTTCAGGAGTAGGAATCTCAGAATAGTATGGGCCATCCTGAGGACGATTTCTTTCAAGAGAGGAAAGATCCCATTCATTTGAGAATATGGCTTGGCCGTTGTATGGGATTCTAAGAATTTGTCCAAATTGAGCAAGAGTAAGAGTGATGAATTGATTTTGAATCATGAAGGAAATAAGGAGATGACCATAGGGATCGGTTTGCACCGTCACTTGGCTATAGAAGTCGAGGATAAAACGAGGAATGATTGGTTCGTTGATTTGGAAAAGACATTCAAACCGAATATTGGAGAACATTCGTTCGGTTTGATCAGATTCATAGAAGGATGGATCGACAATTCTTCCTTCGTGAATGTTTCTATTTTCAATAGGACGATAGAAACATGCAACCGAAGGAGACATGCCGGGAGTAGAGGAAACATTTGGAATGTATTGTTTGGTCTTGGAGACATCACCAACCGTGGTCTTAGGCATTTTCACCTAAACAATATAACAACAAAAATAACATTAAGATAAAAACAACTATCATGCATATGTTATATATTTATATATATAATTATATGCAATATATGTGGAACGAAATTCTATTTCGACAAAAAAAAAATATTCAATGAAGTAGTTTCATAATATTCCTTTTATTTTGATTTTAAACTCGTTTAGAATATATGATATCAACGAGTATGATATCATAATTCATTTCGAAGTAATGCTAGATATATATTAGATTATATATCTTGCCTTTTCATAAGATTTTGACACAACATAAGCATGTTTAAAAGGTTAAAATGCGAATTTTTGTTTTCAAAATATCTTTTTCGAGATAAACCAAATGCTCCCTTAACTAGATAAAAATATCCTAAAACATCAATATATATATTGATTATATATCTTGATGACATCTATTGATTCTAGTAGTATTAACAAATTTTATGAGCTAGTTTTAAGTTTCAAATAACTACATATAGTTATAGTTTATTTATGAACCAAACGTCCATGTTGTCTTCATGAACCATTTTATAACGAATTGAAAAGTATGTTTTGATTGTTTATAACATTGAAACAATGTAATGTAGTAAGTTTTAACTAGTTTTTAAGAGTTATATCAACAATGTGCCTTTTGAAAAATAAAATTCAACAAAGGTTTATGGGCGATTAATGATTTTGACAAAATGATATGTTATACTAAATTTGAGTTGCAATACATCATCCTAATCCTATGGGAAGCATTTGGTAGTTCAATTCCTAGCTTCTATTTCACTAAAATTCGAATTAAAATAAATTTTAATAAAATGCCTAATTATTGATTAGACACCAAATTGAATGATGATGAAATGCATGTTGAAAAACTTACAAAAGATGTTGTTATATGTTTGGTTAACGTTTTCCCCTTGCGAAATAACCCCGGATTGGTGATATGGTGGAGGATTTTGATGGTTTTGGGTGTTTTGGTTCGTACTCAGCAGTGGTGGGGAAGAAATATATGAACAAATGGAGTGTTTGGGAATGGAAATAAGGTGGAAAACGGATTTGGGAGTGTCAGATGGCCGGTTCCCTTAAACATTAAGGGGACCGCCCCCGATAACAAGCCGGTCCCCTTAATCTTTAAGGGGGCCGCCCATTAAATTTTAGAATTTTCGCGGAATCAGTTTCTGGAACAAATATATTTATACGTATATAATTAGATTTATAATATATCAAAAATACGTAAGTGTTTATTGGCACGATGTTAAGGTACTTAACAATTTTTAATTACCGTCTCGATAATTAAAATGTGCCTTTGACAATTTTGGATAAAATGATCAAAGTCTTAAGTTGATGAGAGGTTTGAGGTGTGTTCGGGAATATGTGAATATGTGTGTATATATATATATATATATATATATATATAAGTATAAATGTGAGAGAATGATGGGTTAATGGATGAGGTTTGAAAGATGATAACGGAGATAGAAAATATTCGGCGAAAGGAGTTTGTTTCATCCATAGTGTTCACGTGTGAAGGCGTTCTTGCATGATAATAGTCCACTTGACTCATATCCCTTCATCATCATGAGTCTTCTAAAAGTGGACTTAATATAATTACGCGAGGGGGAAGGAAAGGGTTCGATAACGAACAATTTCCTGGAGTTCTAGAAAGTCAACTAATGACGTATCTAGGTTATTGTGCAAGTATGTATATATATATATATATATATATATATATATATATATATATATATATATATATATATATATATATATATATATATATATGATCGAACAAATAGAGGAAAAAAAACAATCTATATCTATGCAAACATCGTAATCAAACAAGGCATATTTATCTAAGCATGGCAATGAGTTGTGAAAGAATGGCGTACCCGGTGGTCTTCAAAAAAAAAAATCTTCCAAATCATCAAGATGACATATAGACTTTGAAAAAGTCTATGTTGAGAAAAACTTCAAGATTGCCTCAAGGAATGTTCATCTAGCTATTCGGTCCCCATTGCCTCTTTGGTCCAAAGTTGTTTGGTCCAAACATGTTTAACATTTGACTAGGATGCATGAAAGGTGGTAGTATACCCCAAGGATTGTAGCTTTGTTGGTAGTTCCACATTTGATTACGTTTATTATTATAGTTTTGAATATTTTGGTTTCTTCTTGGTTGAGGTGTTTTAGACCTAGGATGAGGATTATTTGGTTTTCTAGGTGGTGGAGTTTTAGATCTTGTCTTAGGCTTAGAAGATCCTACTTCGTTTTTTAAAGACGGTTTATAAAAGGCTTTTACTTCTTCATTGTTGGCAAGAGGTATTTTTCTATCATTAATAAGTATATACTTAGGATTAGATTTTAGAGGTTTTTGTTCATTAAGTTCATTTTTGAATTTGACATTTTTAATCTCGCTTGTTGAAGCTTCATTTGAATTAAATCCTAAACCGGTTTTATCTCCGGATACTCTTTGAATACTTATTATTTTACTAAGTGAGTGACTACTATTTTCAAATTTATCAAGTTTGCGAATTTCTTCCCTAAGTATTTCGTTTTCACCTTTAAGCTCTTGACATGATTTACATTCTTCAAAAATTTCTTTACCTTTTTCAAGTTGATGTATTTTAATTTTTAGTTCTAGTACTTCATTTTCCAATTGATTGTTTATGTATTTTAGTGACTTGTTTTGGGCCATTACTAGTTGTCCTAATTTGCATAGTCTAGTATATTCATTATCTAGGTCTTTTTCATCTAAAGATAAACTTTCATCACTAAAATATTCGGTTTCGGAACGTACCTCATTTGATGTATTCGCCATAAGACACTTCTCTTCTTTTGTCGTTTCTTTCTCATCTTCATCACTATCACTCCAAGCTCCTCCAACAAAAGCTCTTTGATTTTGATCTCTTGTCATCATTGGACATTTTCCAATAAGGTGATTTGGATCACCACACTTGAAACATTTCCTTTCATTCTTGTTGTTCCTTTCATCCTTACTCTTTTGAAATGTTTTCTTTTCATCATGCGGTTGTCTTACGAATCTTCCTCGCCTTTTGAAGAATTTCTTGAAATCTCTTACGGCCATGGCGTATTCTTCGTCATCACTTTCGGAAGATGAGCTATCTTCGATACTAGATTCCTTTCTAGCTTTCAAGGCGATTGACTTGCTTTGCTCTCGTTTTTCTTTGACCATTTCAGAATCCTTCTTAATAATAACTTCGTAGACTTTTAGATTTCCAATTAATTCATCAAGTTGCAATGTTGACAAATTCTTTGATTCTTCAATAGCCGTCACTTTAGCTCGCCATTTTGGATGAAGAGCTCTAAGAAACTTCCTAACAAAATTCTTACTAGAAAAATTCTCATCAAGTGCTTTTAAACTTGTGATGATAGTGTTAAATCTAGCAAAAGCATTATCAATTGATTCCTCTTCCGGAATCGTGAATTGCTCATATTGTTGAACAAGTAGATCTATCTTATTATCTTTGACTTGACTATTACCTTGGTGAGTTATTAGTAAAGAGTTCCAAATTTCTTTTGCGGTTTCACACATAAAGATCCTTTCGTTCTCTTTACGTGGTAGCGCATTATAAATAACCATTTTTGCTTCATTATTTTTAGCAAGTTTTCTTTTTAAATCATCATTTTGTTTTTCAAAAGATACGATTTCATCTTTCTTTGTTTCGGGGTTATTTTGAATAGGTAAAAAATCAAATAACCATTTTTGCTTCATTATTTTTAGCAAGTTTTCTTTTTAAATCATCATTTTGTTTTTCAAAAGATACGATTTCATCTTTCTTTGTTTCGGGGTTATTTTGAATAGGTAAAAAATCACCATTAGTAATAACATGCCAAAGATCTAGATCTTTTGACTTCACATAAGTTTCGAATCGATTTTTCCAATATAAAAATCCATCACTTTCAAATAGTGGTGGTCTTTGCATAGATTGCCCTTCTAAATATTTTTCAGATTCCATAGATCGTTACAAGTTTTAAAATACAATATATTTTAAAGATCTTGCTAGACGTGGCTCCTGATACCAATTGTGGAAAACTAGAAGGGGGGGGGGGGTTGAATAGTTTTACGTCCTTTTAAATTTATTATCAAAATATTTTGTAGCTTATTAAAAACTTTCGATTCGATCTCAAGTGAATTCAAGTAACAACCAATATAAGTGATGAGTGCTCAAACACTCATCATTTTTGGTCAAATCTGAACTGCAAAACATACAAAAACACTCAGTAATGCATCAAAATACTGAAAATATTTCAAAATTATTTTTTATATGTTTTAGATGCAAAATGAGCAAAAACAGATGAAAAACGTACAAAGTTTGCAAAATTGGCAGTTTCAGTCCCCCAACTTTCATAAAATGACAAAACTAGTCCCTGGTCATTCAAAATATGGAAAATTATCACCAAAGGTCCTTTTGAAATCAAAAGTTGTCATATTTAGTCCTTTGGTGAAAAATCTGAAAAGTTTTGGAAATTTACAGTTTTGGTTCCTAGAGTTTCAGTAATTGACAGAATTGGTCCCTGGTGGGATATTTTTGGATGAAAAATCATTTTTAGTCCTTGGCAATTCAAAAATATTCAATATTGGTCCTTGGATAAAAGTTTTTCACAGATTGGAAAAAATTACCCCTAAACTTTGAAAATTGTCAATTTTAGTCCTTGGGTGTTTATTTATGAAAAAGTGCATTTTGGTTCTTTGGGTTATTAAAGTTTTCAATTTTGATCCTTATGATAACTTTGGAGTTTGTACATTTTCAGTGCCTAAAGTTTCAGAAATTACACATTAGGTCCTTGTGATTTACAATAACAAACCAAATGGATCCTTGTGTTATTTTTAACCCAAAACTAATATAAACCCCAACCAAACACAGCCCACCACCACCAAGCCCAACCAAAGCCCATCTCATTTTTAATATTACCCACCCAAGTCAAACGGTCAAAGAAGCAGGGTCAAGCAAAACAGTCAACACCCCCACCCCACAAACACCGTATACCCATCCTCAGCCCCCCGTTTTTCTGCATCCATGTCTCCCCCCTCCACAAAACATGCACCAACCTTCAATAAATACTCACCTACACCCATACATCCCCCCTCCTCATAAATGTACCCACCAAACCCACTAAAACTGCCCACCTCCCAATTTCCTGCCAAAACTAGTTTGAACGGCTGTGATCACTTAGAGGCCATCTAAAGGCTCAGAATGAAGTGGGAAAGAGAGAGGTGTATTCCAGGGACTATAAAAGAAAAGAAAAAGAAGAGATAGAAGTAGTAGTTAGGTTTTATTTTCTCTTAGTGTAGTTTTTAGGTTGATTTTATGTAATTTAAGTTTCTAGTTATTGAAATTAGTTCAAAAAGCTTGTTCTCAGTTCTATTAATGTAATTCAATTTTTATTTAAGCTTAATTTCAGTTTAACTTTGCAAATTCAGTTTTTGCCATTTTTTTCTCAAAATCTCAAACTCACTTAATATTGTTGAAAGTTATTAGTTCTTATTCTATTAAGCTCAATTTAGTTTAATTATGAGTTTCTCAAAGTTTAGATATCACCTAAAGAATTTGTATTCAGTTTAATATATATATATATATATATATATATATATATATATATATATATATATATATATATATATATATATATATAAGAAAAATATTTAAAAATAAAAATAAAAAATGGTTGTCTCCAGTAGTGTTGCAGAAGAGAATGATGGATGGCATGGTCTAGAGCTCATGGTGAGCATAGGGTTATAGCTTGGGTTCTGATTGGTGTTGTGCCTTGACTGCTTGTAAGACCATACTCTCATTACCTTAATCTTTGTTCTTTAGTTTCTGGAGTTCATTGTTGTTTGTTTATATTCAATTTGTGTTAATTTTAGTTTAGAATAAGTTACCTTTCAGTTTAATTGGTTAAATCCTTGATTTGTTTCATAAAACTTTCAAAACAGTAGTATAAGGGGGTGTTTGGATCAGCTCTTTGCTATCTAATCTATTTGTTGTGTTGTTGTTGTTTTAGCATAGGTACATTGCACAAGTTCATAACAGGTTAAGTAATGCTTTAAATCCAAGTCCTAAACAACCCACAGTCAAAATCACGTTAAAATCCACCTAAGTAGTTATCTGTTAGGCTGTAGACATCCATTTCTCACCATTTGGGTTTAAAACCTATGCATTAATCTTAATTTGGTCTCATAACAGCTTATTATAACATATTAGGTTAGTTTAGATCATCAGAAGTTCATGAAAGTCAAAGTTTTAAGTTTTTTTACAAAAGTCAAAAGTTAGTTGTGTAGAAAAAACCAAAACTTCAAAGAATTTATTAGAATTTTGTGTTCACTTTCAAGTTGTGAAATTTGTTTCAATATGTAGTATACCAGCTCTATTTTAAGATTCCACTTTCCTTTTATTTTTGCAATTTTTTCCCTAGGTTCTACATGCCTCCAAAGTAGCTTGCAGGGGGGCTGTGTCCCCTGCATCAGCAGCATCACCACCACTCCACCACCTTTGGTGGTGGCTGCAGCCTACCCTAGTGGGCCCTATGGTTCAGGCCATGCTCCTTCATAAAAGTTGATTTATTTTAGGTGTAAAATAAGTTTGTAAAAGAAAATTTTCAGAAAACCAAATTTAATTTTAAGTTATAACTTCTATTTAATTTTATTTAAATTTTAATTTTCATTTTTTGATTTTGTTAAGTACTTGGCGTTTTTATATTTTTATTAATTTCCTTTTAAGTTAAAGTAATTTTAATAATTTTCTCAGATTTTTATTTTATTATTTAGTATTTATTAGAATTAATCTTAGTTTTATTAATTATTAATTATTAATTAATAATTAGTTTTAAATAGCATAATTAGTTTTTATTAAGTAAAACCTAGTTTTTATATTTTTCCTAGCCTCTATATGATGTAAAATAATTTTAGAAATTTTTCTAGAATTTTTACTGTTCATTTAGTATTTTTTATAATTTAAAATAGTTTAATTAGGTAATTAATAATTAATTAGTAATTAATTAATATAAAAATAAAAAAAAGACAAAAATACTTATTTTTAATTTTAAAAGTTGTTTTTAGTTATTTTATAATTTTAGAAATTTTATTTTCACCTTTTTAGTATTTAATTAATATTGTATTATATTTAAGTTGTTTAAATATTAATAATTAAGTATTAATTAGTATTTAATTAATATTAAATAATTAAATAGTGTAAAAATTTATTTTCTTTTTCTAAAAATTTTCTTTTACCTTTAAGTTTGTAAAAAAGTCATTTTCACCCCCTGGGTGTTTTCAGATTTCACTTTTCACGTTTTAATTTTGTACGTTTACGTTATTTAAAACGTGAACGTACGCGTTTTTAGGTTTTTAACGTTTCTGGTTTTTCCTAGCTTCCAGTCTTATTCATATAGCTTGTTTAAGCTATTTCATTGTAGATTCCTTAGCTTAATCACTCACAAATCCCTTTCCCATCCAGATTCACCCGATCACATAACCGTTTTATAACCATCACACCTCGTCGGGACATAACGACCTGGGGAAACACTATACTTCCGCAGAGCATTGACACTAGGCAGTTTGACCTAGTTGACTATTCCTTGGTCAGTTTAGGTTGACCGTTTGGAGTCAATCAATAAGCAATTCTAATCTAATGATGAAAGTATTGAAATGTAATGAAGAAAAGATAGAGTTAGAAAGATCAAACCACAACACGCGAATTTATAGTGGTTCGGCTACAAGGACACCTTCCTTGCCCTACTCCACTCCCCGAGTACCACACTCGAGAGTTTTCTTCACTATGTCAACAAACTCCTTATGGTGGAGAAACCTTACATACCTTGGCTTACACGAGTTAACGACACTAAGTTAAATGTCGAGTTCTAATCGTAGCTAGAACCAATCTCACAACTTCTTCAAGGCTTCACACCTTCACAACTTCTTCAATACTACACACCTTCTTCACACCTTGTCAACTTCACACCTTCTTCTATGCACAACTAAGTCACAACTACTAAACTACTTTACAACACACCTAGTTTCTACAATTAACAAATTCACACAACACTTTTACAAATATCTAACACTACTACAATATGAAACTAGCTAATCACAACACTACTACAATTAGATGGATGTAGATGAGTGTTCTTCTTCTTGCACTTGAGTGGATGAAGCTTTGGATCACTTGGAAACAAAGACTTATGAATTATATGATCAAAGGATTTTAGATCTAGAAATGGAGGTTGGATCAGAAAGTTTATAGTGCAAAAAGGTGAGAAAAATATGTGAAATGATCCAATATTTATAGGGCCAGAAAATACTGTTCTGGAGCCTGCCGGTCCCCTTAATTAGGGGGCGGTCCCCTTAATGATTAAGGGGGCCGCCTAGTAAAATTAAGGGGGCCGTCCTCCTGAACGTTGGAAAAGTTTTTCTGGATAAAATTTGCCCTTTTTGTTTGGAAATTTGAAATCATATCTTTGTGGTTTAATATAACAATACCAAAAATGATTTACAAATATATATAAAATGTTTATATCATTTTATAAGATGTTATGTCTTAAGATAAAATTTCCTTTGATCATGTAATGCATAAGATGCTTAGTTTATGCATACCTTAAGTGATATTAGATGTAGAGGTAAATATTTATTACTAAATACTTGTTTACGTCTTAATCTTGACTTAATTTCATTTGAGTTTTGTGATTATCAAAACATAGGTTTATTGAGAAATATTAATAACGTTTTTAGACATTATTTATATCAACATGATTAACAATCAGAACTGTAGTGTGAACCACCACAGTACTCACAACAGTTAAACTGTTGAGTCTGGTTTGGTAAATCGTATGGATATTGGTCATTTTCAAAATTCTGAGTGTTACCAGAAAACTGTTCGTAAACAAACGTGTTTCCGGTTTGACACTCAAATCCTTGATGAGGACCTCCACAATATTCACACGAATATGTCAGTATCTCATGGTTTGGTGGCTGGTGGAATAAATCAGTTGTGTCATGGTAAGAATAGGGATCCTGGTTATAGACAGACCCATTTCCTGACTCTACCACGCTACAGCCGGGGCAATTTCCACCGTTATGAGGGCCACCACACCATTGGCAACCGAAATGGTGTGTATACGACATAGAAAAGAATCCAAGGTTTATAGAGGGTAAGAATTGAAGAATCAAAGATGTGAGAGGGTAAAGGTGAATATTTTTGGTATTTTTGATAAACATTTTATAAGAAAGAAAATCTTTTTGTGTTTTTTGTGTTCGTTGAAAACTGATTTAAAATGTTTTCGGGAACAGTTTTATTTTTATAATAAGAAAATATGAACAAAGGATGGTAAATATACAATGAGTGTATACCCAGATTCACTAATCTGTAAAACCGTTTAGAATACGCGCACAACCTCCCCGGCAGCGGCGCCAAAATTTGATTGAGGCAAAAGCAGTCAACTAAAGTCAACCACGGATGTGGTCAATTCAGTCAAACTCCTTAGGCTCAATTCTCCGCGGAATATAAGGGTTTTCCCGGGTCGTTATGTCCCGACGAGGTGTGGATGGTATAAAAACGGGTTTGTGATCGGGTGAAATTGGACAGAAAGGTAAGGAATTTGGTTTGTATGATTACACTACGAGATGAGGAACGAAAATAACTTAGAAACACTATTTAAACATTTACTGATGATCAGATATCCTAAAAACGTAAGTTAAACCTAAAAACGCGCGTTTGAATTTAAAGTTACGTAGACGTACGAAATAAAACGCGAGTTTTGGTGAAATAAAATACCTACGAACATGAAAATTACATTTTTACATTCCTAATGAAAAAAGAAAATTTTTAGAAAAAGAAAGATAATTTTTACACTATTTAATTATTTATTATTAATTAATTGCTATTTTCTAATTTACTTTTAACTATTTAAAATACCTTAAAATACAAATAATTAGGAAATTAACCTAGAAAAATGAAATTTAATTTTGGAAAAATCTAAAATAATATAAAACTAATTTTAAAACTGAACATATATTTTTAAGACTTTTTAAATAATTATTATTAATTATTAACTAATTATTAATTAATAAAAACTAATATTAATTATTAAAAATACTAAATGAAAAGAGAAAAATATGAAAAAATTACAGAAATTATTTTATAACTAAAGGAACCTAGGAAAATTATAAAAACACTAAGTGCTTAAGGAAAATAAGCTAATAAGCAATAAGCTTCTTAAATAGAAGCTATCACTTCAATTATTTTTGGCTTTTTCAAAATTTTCTTTTACAAAACTAATTGTACACTAAATTTAAGTAACTTTTACAAAAGCAAACTTGTTCAAACTCAAAGATAAGCTTTATGCAAGCTTATTTAACCAACAGTGCACTTTTTGAACTAGGAAATGAAATATTAAGCTAGAATAAGCTGATAAGAAGGTATCATGACTGAGCCAAAGCTTAAGGAAAACTGCAAACAAGTTACATATACTATGAACAAGCTAGAACATGCAATTAGACCTACTAATGAACCAATTAAGCAAATAAGCTGATTCACACCCAATCTGCAAACCAAACAAGGTTCAACAGTTCATAAGCAGCCCTTGGTGGGGCCCACCTGAGTGATCAAGGGACCAAGGAAGATGGTGACCTGTGGAGAAGGCCTGAGGGGCATACCAATGGACCAAGGTTCATGGGTTGGGGCCTACTAATTAACTGTTGAGAGCCATGGGAAGTTGAGTGGTTAACACTGATTACTCAGCATAGATGTGTGGCCAGGGCTCAAGGAGGGGTCAAATAAGCTAAGGGCAAGAAGACTTAAGCCCAAATTAAGCCTAGGTTTGAAAATCCATTGCAACTGGCTTTCCAAAGAATCCACAAGCTCAGTGAAAGCTCAAGTTTTGAGCTAGTTATTCATTTGTGAAAAAGGACTGATGGAACAAGTATTCTTGGTGCAGGGTATAAGCAGGCCTAAGGGACTAATTCAAGCTAGTGCACAAACTAATCAGCTACAAGCTAAGATCTACAAATCATGCAAACCTAAAAATGAACTAGCAAGGAACATGTAAATCAAATCTCAGATCAAACAAAGCTGGCATGGGATTAAAAATGAGCTTGTGAAATGGACTGTTTGGGACAGAGCAGGGCAGAGTTGGCAACAAAGGATGCTAATTCAAGCTCAAAAAAACATATCACAAGCTAAACACAATCATAAAACGACAAGCTAACCATAAATCCAAACACATAGAAGCTAACAACAAGCAGTATTAAGATCAAAACATGCTCAGACCTTGAATTAACAAAAATAAAAAGTAGCAGAAGCAGCAATCAAATGAAGGGAAAGATAAGTGAACTAACAAGCAATTCAACCCAAATACTTATAGACCTAGCAAGTCATCCTAGCAGGCAACTTGAATCACTAAGAATCAAGCCGTAAGCTCTAGGGATGAGTTAGATAGGGATGTGAGAAAAGTGGGTCAAGACTGCAGAGGTTGGGTGCAGGGTACAAGTTGGGTCAAACAAGCTACTTTAAGACCAAATAAGCTGACAGAAAAAAATTATAGAAAATGAAATAAAAGTACTAGCTTGTAAACAAGCTGGGGGA
Source organism: Artemisia argyi (assembly GCA_030686995.1). Taxonomy (NCBI): domain Eukaryota; kingdom Viridiplantae; phylum Streptophyta; class Magnoliopsida; order Asterales; family Asteraceae; genus Artemisia; species Artemisia argyi. Next base: position 63,969,612 of record CM060685.1, read on the forward strand.
TAAGCTCTAAACTAATTTCTAGACCTAAATACCTAGTGAGCAATAAGTAAAAAATAGTGGAGTGAAGGGGTATGGGACTGATGTGCAGGGCTGCACATGGGTAGGTTTTTTGATTTATTTTGACCCACTTCAGGTCAACTACCAATACCACAAAGTTGAACAATCCTATATGCACTGAGTGAAACTAAATTGAGCATTTAAAAGGCTTAAACTATTTTTCCTAACTCTAACTAATGAAACAGTGATAGTGAAGTAATTTGCCAAAATCTTTGGTTCTAATGATAACTACTACCATTAACTGTTATACTACACATTAAGCTATTACACACTGACTTAGGGAAAAGAAATGGACAGGACAAAGCTTTAACTTACACACACATGCCTGTGCCAAACAGTCCTTAACCAAGGATTGCCTAGAATTATACACTAGAAGTGATCTTTTTAAAACCAGAACTTAAAAGGAGATGCTTGCACAAACTGTAATCAACCTAAGGGAGCACAAGCAAATAGGAAGCAAACATTAACAACAAGTAAACTAAAAGTTTGCAATTCAAAATTACTGATAAACAATTTTGACAACCAAAATGAAATAACACTAGAAATTTCCTTAAACTCAATTTTTAAGAGTACACTAGTGAAATTGAAACTGAAAAACAATACAGACTACACTAATTATTAAAACTAAATCACACTAAAATCTATTTAAACCACTAAAATCTACTACAACTACTGCCTAGTCTCTCCACTTTCTTCTTCCTTTTATATTGACCTTTTTAGGGTTTCTCCACTTCTTTGGCTTCTTCCCATGCCTCTTTTATGCCATTGGATGGCTCCAATTAATCCTGACCCTTGAAATTGCAATTGGCGGGAAAAATGGTTTTATAACCATTTGGCAGATAGTACATTGGCAGGGGTGGGTTTTGTTGTTTAATGGAGGAAAGAAAGTGTAGGGTGGAGGTAGAGTGTAGGGGGTGGTGATGGTGTTGGAGTAGTAGCAGGCTTTGGAGCAGGGGGAGGGTTCACGGGTGTGTGTTTGGGGGTGAGGTGGAGTCAAACCAGGGTTTGACTTTGGGGATAATAAAAAACGGGGTGTAAAGGTTTTTGGGCTAGGGGGAAATGGGCTAAGGAGGTATAAGGGTTTGGTGGGCTGGATTGGGTGGACTTTTGTGGATTTGAGTGGATTAGTTAATAATTGAAAAGTCCATTTGGTTTGGTTAGTAAAACACAAGGACCTCAAATGTAATTTTCTGAATTTAGGGGGATGGGTTTTGTAACTTCTCCAAACTTATCCAAGGATAAAACTTGCCATGTATCAATGCCCCAAGGACCATAAAGTAAATTTTCCAAAAATGAGATTTCCAGGGACTTGTTTTGCCAATTTTCAAAGTTGAGGGGCCGTTTTTGCCAATTTGTGAAAACTTTACTCCAAGGACCGTTTGTGATAAATTGTGATTTCCCAAGGACCAATAGTTGACTTTTTATCCAAAAATATTTCCCAGGGACCAAATCTGCCAATTTTAAAACTCCAGGGACCAAAACTGTAAATTCTCAAAACTTTTCAGATTTTTCACCAAATGACTAAATATGAAAACTTATGATTTCAAAAGGACCTTTGGTGACTTTTCTTTTAAAATAAGGGCTCAGGGACTATTTTTGCCAATATTTGAAAATTGGGGGACTGAAACTGCCAATTATGCAAACTTTATTCGTTTTTCATTTGTTTTTAAACATTTTGCATCTAAAACATATAAAACACAATTCCTGGAATAATTTCTGTATTTTGATGCATTTCTGAGTGTTTTTGGATGTTTTGGCAGTTCAGATACGATAAAAATGATGAGTATTTACACACTCATCACACTTCTAGTCTTGTATCTTGACATTATTAAAAACAACAAATAAATGATAAAGACCTTAAATAAAAATCCTAAATAGCTTCCCGGAAGTGGCGCCAAAAACTTGATGCTGGATTTACTGACCAGGTTTTATATTTATAATTGACTCGTATACCTAAGGTCTACCTAATGCACTATCGGGCAGTATACCCAGTCGTGTATGGTATAGCTAACGGTAAAGCCAAGGTCGTCCAAAGAGCTATGCGTGCGGATAATATCTAAGTCTAGTGTCACTGGTAGGGGTGATCATCGGTCGGAAACCGGACCGGACCGGCCAAGACCGGACCGGACCGAAGACCGAGAACCGGAAAACCATAGACCGAGACCGGACCGAATATGGTCGGTCCGGTCTCGGTCCGGTCTCGGTCCGGTCGGTCTTCGGTCGGTCCGGTCCAATTAGGCAAGTTTTTTCGGGTTTTTGGTCGGTCCGGACCGGACCGGACCGGACCGACCGGACCGAGACCGAATTTGGCAAAAAGCTTAGACCGAGGACCGGACCGAATGTGGTCGGTCCGGTCCGGTCGGTCTCGGTCCGGTCGGTTTTGTCGGTCGGTCCGGTCCGGCCGGTCCGTTTGCTCAGCCCTAGTCACTGGTTTCAAAGGGGGTTCTAATGATTGATTAATTAAACTAATGAAATGAAATAAAATAAACACGAAAGCAAATACAATAACGAAACGAATTCAGTTGGGAGAGAAGTGTTAACCTAATTACTACTCTTGTTATTATCATGACAAGTTTTCTAATTTGTGCATCCTATCGTTTTATCTGGGGATTCACTTCAGTTGGACTCAGATGGTTAAGTCGTCCAATCCTATCTTTCACCTTGCCCTATTTCGTAACCTAATGATTACAAGAGTTCGCTGGAAAATACAAGGTGAAAGAGTCATTAAGCGCCCTAGTAACTTAGAATAGTCTAATGGGATCCGGCCAGTCAGAACTTAGATCCACCCTAATTCCTTAAGCAAATCAGTTTGGTAGGTGGTCGTTCGTTGAAATTTCCACACGAATGGTTATAGTCCTATGGTTAATTCTTATCACTAAACACACCCTCATCTACTATGGGTCCTATGGTTAATTCTCCTAGCTTCAATGGAACTACAGAACATCAATACTACTGAAACACAGGTGTCCTAAGACATGCTAAGAAAGTATACAAATAAAACGATACTAATGCAAGAAAACTAAATCATAATAACAACAATTTCATAACTAGGCTAACACCAAAAGTTGTTTAGCCACTCATATTCATAAATGCAGAAAAATAATTGTTTAACATAATTAATGAAAACATGAATTCGATACAAAGAATATAAATGATAAAACTTACGATTGTAGCGTGAACTCTCCCTCGAAAATGACTTGTATGCTTACAGAACTTCGGCCTCCTTGCTCCCTAATTCCTTCCAGACTTCTGTGTGAGAGAAAGTGATGTTTAAAATGCAGAATTAGGGCTTGTATTTATAGTCTCGGCATTGCTACGGCGTAGCCATTAGGTTAAGCTGTTGGGAACACATTTTACATTTGTCAAGTCTCGGTCATTACATTGGGTAATAGGTTGCTTTAGTTATTATTTCTTATCTTTATGTAACATGGGCTAATGATGTAAAGCCCATTTATGTTTGGAAAACCCACGTATGGGATGAATGAAAGGAAGGGAATGCTGCCCTATTTCTCTCCTATAAATAGAACCTTATGTAACACATTATAATTGTTGGTTTATTTTGATAACTTAGTGAAACTCTTTCATATTCATATCTCTTATCATATAAATCATCCAATCCTTATATCTATCTCATTCTTATCATTACAATACCTGTGTAATCACAATATGGGAACCTAACAAGTGGTATCAATCGCGAGAAGAATGTGTTGAAGTTTATTTTATGTAGATTTCGAACCAAAAAGTTTTTTTACTCGTTATTTTCTAACCTTTTGTTATTTTTTTTGTTTGTTTCTTGGTTTCTAGCACATATTTGATTACAAACTTGTGTTATAAATCACTACAAACAAGAAAGTTTCAATCTTTTGAAAAATTTTTGGTTTTATAAAAATTCGTACTTGTACTTTCTCCAAGTTTCAAAATTTTCAAAATCCTCATAAAAATTATCAAGTTTGCAACTTTCCTTTAGATTTAATAGTTTTATGGTTAGTTTTACAAGAATCTTGGATTAAAAACTTGTTTTGGGTGTGCTTTAATCAAAAATAAAATTCTACCAAAGTTTCAAAATATTTTGACAAAACCCTAAAGTTTCGAAAATTTTCTCCAAGCCTTCAGATCAGCAAACGTGGATTGCTCGGTGTTTCTCTTTCTTTTGTAAGATTGAAAATACTTTGACTCGTGGTATACTTTCTAAATTGTAAAATTTAGAAAGTTTTGGTGTTAATTTTTGAAAATTCTAAAAAGTTTCGAAAATCTCTGAAAGTTTTGAAATCTTCACAAAGTTTCGAAATTCACACAAGTTTTCAAGAAAATTAAAAGTTTTGAAAATAATCTCTAAGTTTCAAAAAAATTTCAAAAGTTTCGAGAACTTTTTTTGGGTTGACAAACTTTTGAGAATTTTGTATTTACCAAGTTTCGACAAAGACTAAACTTCTATACCTTCTACAAGATCCATTTCATCACAAGTGCAACAATGTCTCAACCACTGTACTATAACTTTTACACTCAACAACAACAATATCCACAACAACAACAGTATCATCAACAACAGCAGTTTCATCAACAACAACAGCAATATCCTCAACATCACCTCATGATGCAACAACATCAATTCATACCTCAACAATAAACATACCTTATGCAACAAAAATCCATGCAACAAATCTGTCCTTCGAAACAACCTCATTGGTTTGATCAAATGTGTGAAGTTATCACTACTCAGCAATCACGAGATGAAGCAGGATCACTTGATACACCCTGAATGCTAACACCCAGTAACTATGTTTAATGGGTAAGTCGATTCCTAAGGTTTATTGAACTCAAGAAACTCCATGAAAAATACATGAAAAAGGTTATCCTTAAAGGTCCATTTCAGTGGCCAACTACAACCATTACCGGTGATCCTAATGCTAATCCTACAAGGCCTGATTCAGAGACCCTATTCCTAAAAATCAACTCACTGCTGACCAAATACTTCATCGTGAAGTAGATGAATATGCTATGATTTATATTCTTCAAGGAATACCAAATCCTTTTGAACAACGACAATTATATTCTTCAAGGATTTATATTCTTCAAGGATTAAAGATCCCCTGCAGATTCTTCTTCAATGCCAATCTGGAGTACCTTCAGAATGCTCATGTGACTTCCAAAGACAAATATGCCACTTCCCTAACAATGAGAATCCCTGCTGCAAGATACGAACACACTGCAATTGAAGAGACGACATCAATCATCTTCTATGACTCTGTAGTCGATTACAACAGAGAAGCATTACTTGGAATACAACACTGGCATGATCGTCGTCAGATTTCTAAACCAGCAGATTGGGTTTGAAGTCCAAAGAAAAAGTCATGAATGCATCAAGAATTATATCTATCATGGAACTTCATGATGTAACTAGATGGAACTACACTATCATGACAAAAATGATCGTCAAGAGAGAAGATGAGATGCTATACAAATTTTCTGAAGCAGACTTTCCTGTCTTGCACTTGAATGATATTGAAGATATGTATCTGGAAAAAGTTGATGAAAGAATGCGTCGTTACACAAAAGAAATGCAGTACAACTTCTGTTCTTATCTGCTTCTCCACATTAGACGACTGATTGTTCAAGAAAGGGTAGAAGATCTACAGTTGGGTGTTGAAAGTTACCAAAATAAAATCAACTTGACTAAACCAGAACTATGGTGTCCTGATATTCATCAAATGTCTCAGCTTCAAATCGTATGAAAACTAGCTTTGGTTTCATGTATATGAGTGCTCTTGGTAAACTCAGTTACATGAGATTTGATGAGGTTCACAAGTTCTGTGATGATACGCTAAAAGCTATTCGAGATGGCTTAGTCAACAGGTTGAAGGATATAAACTTGAAGAAAACTCATGGCAGACCTCCAAGCTGGAACTCCACTGAAAGAAGACAAGTTCATAACTTCGTCCACAAGATAGAAGAAAGGTTGATACGACGTGATCAGATATGGTGACTTGAAAGCTACATTGGTGTCAGACCTTCATTTCCGATCAGGCTATTTCAACGACCTGATCCTCCCTTCAAAAACTTCAATGAGATCTTTGGTGATGACAAGTAACTACATTACACGGGTACAAATTAATTTGATTTTTTTATTGATTTATGACTACTATGGCTTGTGCACGCATTATAGTGTACAACCCGATCTTTGTAAAGAAAGGACCCTGAGGTACGCTTCAGTGCCTCAATCCTGATATAAGAAGCGGAAGCTTCTTACTTTTGAGTGGAATTAATCAAATCTTCTAAGTTTTTCATAATTCTGCTCAAAAGGACAAGTATTCCCTCTCGTAATCAAAACCTCAAAAAGTTATTTCACTTATTGAGGGGGAGTATTTGAAATGATCTTTGTTCATAAGTAATAAGTTCTTGGTATATTTTCTTCCCGTAAACCTCAAAAAGCATATTTTAATCAAAAAGTTTAACAAAAACAACATTAATATACTATTTTCGAGGGGGAGAAAAACAAAAGTGATTAAAATAAGGTTGAAAAGGATGGAATCTCGCATGAGCTCGACTCAGTGTTAACCAACGAATTGATGAAACATTAAAATGTCAGTAATCATAAGGACTTGCTCTGGGACGGGTAATAACTTCAAGTTGGCCTAGCCAGCTATGTAAGCGTCTCTCGTGAAGGACAAGTCTGAGTAAAATGTACCGTTTCGAGAGATTCTCTTTGAATATGACCATGACGGGTAATAATTTCAAGCTGGCTAAGCCAGTGATGTAAGCATGTCTCGAATCGGTCATGTTCAATAAGATTCAATCAATTCAAAAGTGTAACTCCACCCACATTGTGTAAATTTATATTTAAAACTTATAAGCACATGTGAAGGGGCAGTATTTCTGAAAAACACAAAACTCTCAAAGTGTTAAACAAATATGTCTTAATAATCATAAAACACTTTGAGAGATTTTCAAATGATGTTTATGGCAATATAGGATAGTTATGGAGTTATAAGGTAACTAAGGTTAGAAAAACTGTCCTATGATCCGCCAGAGCCGGAGGGATCTACCCAAGGACAATACCAATAGTTTAGAACTAGAAAGTCCTTAGGTATGATATGAAAAAGGAGTAAAGAATGAAAGAAGAAAGAAGGGGTTGAAGAATTAAAAAGAAAAGTTATGAAAGGGTGAAAAGAAATAGTCCTCCGAATGATTCAACCTTAGGGTAGAAATCGGGTTCAACTCATATGTTACTGGTTGTTACTAAGGTGACACGGGTATTGAAGACAAAGACGTCATGGACCCAGTGACGCATTGCACTAAACCTTCTAAACCTCTCAAGTTCTCTTAAAAGAGTTTATTTCATTCTCACGGGAAACCCTGCATAATCTATTGACCGCTCATTACGAGCCATGTTGATATTGAAACAGGAGACTTCACCCCAGTCTCCGACGACTAAAATATGCACTTATCGAGTCTAAAGCCGCGAGATTACATCAAAAGATCTCTTGGGAACACTTGATACTTCTACACTGGTTGTTCAACAACAAGGACACCAGTTGTAAATAATAAGAGTCCTACGCAGATCTTAGAAATCTGTCAAAACATTCATGAGAGAATTTACAATTGTGTTTCTCAGTGATTGAATGAAAACTTGTGCCAGGGTCAACATGAAACAGCCCTGATAGCAGGTCACTTCAGTAATCCCTTGTGGGTTACGCTTAGTGTTCGAGGTGGTTTCAAACGGTCTACAGTCGTAGAGTGATCTCCAGCGACTCACCTGAACCATTAATGTCCTTCGGTGGATCTTGTAAGCCCTCTCGGGGGTATCTGGTTCAGAAACGGCCTTGGCTAGGATTAGAGAGAGTTTTCAAAATATGCTGTTAACAATCTTTAATTCCGAACTTGTAAGTGCCGGATGTTTTATTGCTAACTGTTTTATACAGGTACAACCACTATGATGACATCAGTTTCCACATGCTCATACTTTCACCACAAAGAAATATAAAGTCAAAGAACGTTCTCTCCAAAGATCAAAGTAAAGTAAAGTTCAAGAAAAGCTTCTACGTCATGCTAAAGAATCTACAAAGTTCAAAGACAATGATCAATGCTGCAAGATGAGAGCTACAAAAGTATAATATACCAAAGTCAAAAGGCGTATGAGCATGTGGGAAAGGCGTAAATCCACTAGAGACTAAGGAGTGACGAAAGGCAGATTACACCATCATATGATCACTACAACAATGAAGAACAAAGAATGATGAACAAAGAATAATGACACTTAATGATTTTTGAAGACGTCTAATGCCGTAAAAGTCAAAGACAAACATCATGATGAAGATGTCCAGCAACCTTGACGATCGACCCTTAGAGGGAGATTGTTGGGAACATGTTTTACATTTGTCAAGTCTCGGTCATTACATTTTGTAATAGGTTGCTTTAGTTGTTATTTCATATGTTTATGTAAAATGGGCTAATGATGTAACACCCATTTATGTTTGGAAAGCCCACGTATGGGATGAATGGAAGGAAGGGAATGTTGCCCTATTCCTCTCCTATAAATAGAACCTTATGTAACACATTATAATTGTTGGTTTATTTGATATCCTAGTGAACTCTTTCATATTCATATCGCTTATCATACAAATCATCGAATCCTTATATCTATCTCATTCTTATCATGACAATACTTGTGTAATCACAATATGGGAACCTAACATAAGCTACACCGTAGCCTTTGTTAAATTTAACCATGCCGTAGTTGATTGTTCTGCTATGCCCGTAGAACTCTCGTACACCAATCTACGGCATAGCCAGATTAGAAATTACGCCAAAACTTCCACTAGGATCACGAAAATTCTTCTAAGTGTTGGAATGAAGATCTACAGCGTAGCTTGAATGATAGCTACACCCGTAGAAGTTTTGTAGTCACAACTACGCCTTAGCCTAAAAGTGGGGTACGCCATAGGTCTTTGGTCAGCGTTGACTTCAGTCTTTAGTGTAAATGGTTACTACAGCGTAGGTAGAGAGGACCTCTGTACCGTAGTTAGTGCAAATTCAGCATACTTCAAATATTTTCATTAATATCCTTCCAAATCCGCGTCTTTTTGTCCAATGCTCATTTTTTCCCTAAAAATGAAATATAAACGAATACGAGTATATATCCTAGTAAAATGATACAAAAGATGAGCATAATAGGGGGAAATAAACACTTAAATATCGGAACTATTTGATGTTATCACTATAGCCAAGACAAAAATATTTTTCCTTAAACCTAGTTCATTAAAACTTCAAAGGAAAGTATTCAAGAGACCATAATCCTTATGTTTATCTTTACTAATCACGTAATGGGATTACTCCCTAATTGGTCATTTAAGACGAGGTCACTTTGCATAAACGCAATTCTCTCATTTATAAGATGTTGATTTACCTTGATGCAAAACACTCATCATACTTACATCAAGATGATTAATGAATAATTTAACTGTAGTATTAACTAAGGATTATCAAATTTGAATACTTGTAATTGAATTCTTAAAATACAAACATTCTTTGAATAATTTTAAATATGACGCACAAACATTCCCTTACATTTTTTACAACTCTTGTACTCTTGTTCCCTACATCACAACACAATCTACTACATTCTTTTATGTCTCCTTCATTCCTTACAAAGTTATTGCACACTCTTCTTCTTTCTCGCTCACTCTCAACATTTAAATTTGAGTTTGAAATCACTTATACACACTCACACATTCACAAAACCACAACTCTTCTAATTTGAATTTGAATTCAAATAACACCTCCCCTGTACGACTATCATACAATTCATGTCTTACATATCTTCTTACACATCCTATAACCTATTTCTCCTTAATACTCTTTTCTCTCACAATCACTAAATAATTTGAATTTGAAATTCAAATTACAACTCAAATACAACTCATATATGACAACTTTCTTACACACTCACTCACACACTCTCGCCCTTCCTCTCCAAGTTTAAGATTGCCAACTCACATCTCTCACAAATATTATTATCCATTCACTTACACACTCAAACATCTCACATCATACAAATCATTCTCTAACAACTAGTTTTTGAATTTGAATTTTGATTTTTTTTATTTGAGAGACAAGCTAATAACTAACTCTTTGGGAGCACACCAAGTTATTACCCAACACACAATGTCCAATGGCTCTTCTCTTTCTATTTGAAACTGGATCAAACCCCTAACTATTTAGTTATCACTTCACAAATATTTTATACACCAAATCCTTGGCTAAATGAGTTGGTTGACCTTATATCACTTTGAGTGTTGGAATATTATTGGAAAGGTCAAAGGTGTAGTGCAATTGGGTGTTTAACAAGATATGCCTATAAATAAAACCAAACCAAGAAAAATCTCGGGACTGGCCCGGCGCGCTAGGTGACGCGCCATGCTCGACTGGGTTTGTCTTGGTTTTGTCTAAAAATATTCATCTCTTATCTTTTACGTTCTTACCTCTTACCAAACATTTTTTCCTCATATTTTTCTTTTCTCTCTACCCTCTAATTCTATTTCTTATTGTGTTATAACTTCTTTTCTATCGTTTATTGAAAGAACACTTATTTCCGCAAGAGAGATTGGTGAGTGCTTATTCACTCACCTTTTCTGAGCCAAAATAAGACCAAATAATCCAAAAACTAACTCAAAACGCCAAATAAAATATGTTTTTGTGATTGTGAATGTGCAGGAATGGATATCTCGTAAAATGACGAAAAACAAACAAAATCTGGCAAAAATAAGCACGAGAGTGGAACGAGTCAAAAAGTCAAAGTTGGCAATCAAATTGAGCTTAAAAAGTCATAAGAGATCCTCAGAGTTTGAAGATTTTCAAGAATGATCCTTGTTATGAAAGATTGAAGAAATGTTAGGAATGGTCCCTGCACTTTGAAAGTTGACACATTTAGTCCCTCAGAGATTTATTTGGAGAAATGTCAACTCAAACCTTCATGTATTCAAGGTTGGCATCACAAGCCCTTGAAATATACTTTTAAAGTTTGACAGAAACGGTCTTTGTAAATTTCAGATTTACACTCTTGGTCCTTGTAATTTTAATATTCAAATTTGAAAATATTAGTAGTCCAAGGCTTAGTCCAAACAATAAAACCAAAGCCCAAAAACAAAAGCTTAACCCGATACATTAAGCTCCTTAGTCAACACCCATACACCTCGGCCAAATTCAAATGGTCAAACAACTAATATAATAAACTTACCCAAACTCCCGCCCCCCTTTTACCCCACTTACCTAGAACCATATGAACCCTAATTACCCCCGCTCCCCAAATTGACAGCAATTAAGGGTACATGTGTCAAATCAAATGGGTTCTAGAAGGCCAGGGAATGTCAGGAGCGTGTCAGTGTGAACAAACACAAAAGGGGTAACGTGGCAAGCTGTGATTGGACGCAACACGTCGTAATAGATTTATCTGAGGGCTATTATTGATGGGATGGATTGGATTATGATCAAGCGGCTCAGAGAGGTTTCAAAGAAACACAAATTCACACGGATTGTCAGCTTGGCAATCCGTGACCTCCTCACATCTCCTCAGCTATAAATAAGGATGATTAGAAGCTCATTTGGAGTGTAGATTAGGTTATAGCGAAGCTCTATCAGTTTGAATTCAGAATGTATGTAGACTAGTATTTGTATTGAATTCCTATTAGTTTTAATAAAATTTTAAGTTTTCTTTAATTCCAATTAGCTTATTGTTCACATCATTTAGTTAAACTGCTTTTATATCTTTTATATTTGGATTATTTTCAGTTTCTTATTCAGTTTAATCTACATTTCTTTTAATTCAGTGTACATCATTTGAAGAAAACACATAAAAATCAGAAAATTAAAAAATAAAAAATATGTTTACAATCTGTTTAGATAAGCTTACAGTTGAGCTTATTTAGTTTATATACAGTCCATTTAAGCTCTCTAGCTTATTGTGGATCTGTTTTGAGTCATAAATCATAATCAATCATAAACAGTCAACTAAAGTCAAAGAGCCTTTTGATTCATTGATCCCTGGTGTATTTGATAAGCTGACACAGAAAGGGAAGGTCTCTGCCTATCTTAAAGATAGGCAAGCTCAGTGAGCTCCCTCTGTTCTAGCTGAGGGAGATTTGATTTGGTAAAATTTCATTATTGAGCTTTATTTCTATGTTTCTGTTTGATTTTAATGTAGAGAGTTTAGTTAGTGTTTGATTGATGTAATTTGCTGTTGTAGTGGTAATCATTGTTGAGCTTGAGCTTGTTTGATCATTTGATTCATCTGATTTTATAAATTTGTGTTGCTTAGCTATTTAGAGTATCTGTCATAACTGTGGATCTGAGTTGTTGCATAGCTGTTGGATCTAGTTGATAATTGCTATAGATTTGCTGTTATTTAGTGATTTAGGATTGTATTTGATTGGATTGGTGGTGTTTAGTGGACTAAAAATAGGTGTTATAGTGTAATAAGTAGTATAAGGAGTGTTTGGATTAACAAGTTTTGCTGAGATTAGTTGTTAGATAATTGGATATTGTTGCATTAGTAAGTCATTTAGATTAGAAATAAGCTGAATATGGCATTAAATCAGTAGGTTAAAACATAAAAAGTCAAAGTTAGCAATCAAATCTCATAAACAGTTAGATATATTAGAAACAGTTAGTGAAATGGTAGTAGTAGTTGCATAATAGTATAAGATAGTTTAATTAAGTTTAATTGTAGCTTAACTAAACAGTTAGAAGTAGATTTGATTAAAGGAAATTGGATTTGGTCAAAGTGTAATAGAAAATTAAAAGTCAGCTTAGGTAATTCTTATGTCAGCTCTTAGTCTCTATAAGTTGCTGATTTTGGTGCCATTTAGAGTAGCAATTAATTGTTTCTGATTAGGCATTTAGTTGTTTTAGATATTCAGTATTACAATTGAGTTTTTGCCCCTATTTCTTGGCATCTTAGTGCTTATTTGAGAGCTTATTGTGGACTGCAAGTTAGTGTAGTAGAAAACTAGTAGCTGAATTGAACCTTAGACATACTACTACTCATTTGGCTTATAGCTTTGGCTTATTTGAGGTTTCTGAGTTCCACATAGTGTTTAAAAGGTGATTCAATTGCTTATAAGTTTTCTGGCTTTATCTGTTTCTCTTGAGCTTATACATCAGCTTTTTAGTGACTGCTTATTATATTGTACCTATGTTTCTGTGCTTCTCATGAACTGAGATTGATATTTTTGAGCTTATTTGAGTATATTGCATCAGTACTTTAAGTTTCAATTAGATTTGTAGCAAGTGCTTATTTATAAGCACTTGCTATAAGCAGTTTTAGCATAAATAAGCATTTTTTCAGCTTATTTTTATTTCAAAATTTTTCACCAAGTTCATTTGAATATTTTTGATTTTCTGTATTTTTTTCAGATTTTTCTGAATTGTTTTACTATTTTTCTTAATTTTTATTAGTTTAAATTCAATTTTTAATACTTTTTAATAACTAAAAATCAATAAAAAAATTAGAAAAAGCTTAAGAAAATCCAAAAATATTTTAGGAAATTCTTTTATGATATTCTAGATTTTTCAAAAATTATTTTGTATTTTTCACTTTTAGTTTTTCATTTTCTTTTATTTTTAATTCATTTAAAAAATACAAAAATAGAAATCAATTCATAGAAAATAAATAAAAGGGAAAATAATAAAAAAAAATACATTGAGCTTGACACTTTTTACCATTGTAGGTTGCCAACTATTTTTTTTACCATTGTAACATAAAATTTGACATTTTTTGTCATTGTATGTAAAAAATGTCGCATCGTTAGTCCTTTACACTAACGGTCGTTAATAAATAACTTAAAATTCCGTTTTCTTCCGATTTTACACGTTTTCATCCGTTTTCTTACGTTTTTGTCCGATTTTACATGTTTTCTTCCGTTTTTTTTTCATTTTCATCCGCAATTTTACGTTTACACCCGTTTTTTTAAGTTTTCACCCGGTTTTTTACGTTTTCTTCCGTTTTTTTACGTTTTCGCCTATTTTTTACGTTTTCGCCTGTTTTTTTACTTTTTCGTCCGTTTTTTTACTTTTACGCCCATTTTTTACGTTTTCAACCGGTTTTTAACGTTTTCTTCCGTTTTTTTATGTTTTTCGCCCATTTTTTTACGTTTATGCCTGTTTTTTTACGTTTTCGCCAGGTTTTTATGTTTTCTTCTGTCTTTTTTACATTTTCGTCTATTTTTTTACATTAACGCCCGTATTTTTACGCTTTTGTCCGTTTTTTACGTTTACGCCCGTTTTTTTACGTTTTCGCCCGGTTTTTACGTTTTCTTCTGTTTTTTATGTTTTCATCTGTTTTTTACGTTTACGCCCGTTTTTTAAATATTTCACCCGGTTTTTTATGTTTTCTTCATTTTTTTATGTTTACGCCTGTTTTTTTACGTTTTCACCCAGTTTTTTTTACATTTTCTTCTGTTTTTTTACATTTTTGCCTATTTTTTTTTACGTTTTTTGCCCTTTTTTTACGTTTTTGTCCGTTTTTTACGTTTACACCCGTTTTTTTACATTTTCACCTAGTTTTTTTTTATGTTTTCTTCCATTTTTTTTACATTTTCGCCCATTTTTTATGTTTTCGCCTGTTTTTTTACGTTTTCGTCCGTTTTTTTATATTTACGGCCGTTTTTTTACGTTTTCGCCCGGTTTTTTACGTTTTCTTCTGTTTTTTATGATTACGAAAACAAAACTGTAGGATACTCATAATGATAAACACTCTTGGTTTGCTTAGTATGGATAAAATGAGATGAGAAATGTAGAGAGAAGTTAGAGAGAGAAAGAGATGGGAGCCTTGAGAGAAAACTTGGTGAATATTAGATTGAAAGTATGAAAGGTCCAACCCTCTCCCTTGGGTGGGAGAGGGTATTTATACTACAATACTTGGTGCTCCATGAAACGAGCTGTAGAGTGAGCTGATAGAGGGTAAAGACCCAACCCACTCTACGAATACTATTTACATATATTAACTACTAATAAACTACGTACTATAATAAGGATAATTCTACGAGCTACGTAATGATGAGCAATACATGGGGTGACCGAATCTTTAACTGAATATTCGTATTCCTAACAATCTCCCCCTAAGGGAGGTCACCCCAGAAGATAAGTGTTGAATTCTTGCATCCTTGAAATCTTGTAGCTCGTAGACTTTGATTCTTCAAACATGTCTTTGTACATTCAGCAGCAGACTTTAGATGACTTTTTCAATGAGTTGGATGATCTTTGGCATTACTTCGAGTCCATCATCCAAAAGGGTATCTGAAAGTCATCTTTGAGTAGTAACATCTCCATGTGATATGAACATCTTTGTGTTGGCATGCTCACACTTTTTAGGATCATGATCTTCTGCATCAGAGTTGTGGAAGCATATATGAGGCCCAATCAACGATCATGATTTCTTAGATTGTGATGTTGGAGTGTGAGCATGTTTTGATGGATCAGCATCTTTTCAGTAATCAACCGTAACCGTCAGAAATTCCTGCAAGTAGACAGTTAGCAACAAATCATCCGGTACTTATAGGTTTGGAATTAGAGATTGTCAACAGCATAGTGTGAAGACTCCTTCTAATCCTTACCAAGACCGTTCCCAATCGGTAAACCCTAAGAGGATTTACACGAACTACCTAAGTAGATCAACGAATGGGTGAGTCGATGGAGATCACTCCACGACTGTTGACCGTTTGTAACCATCGCGACCACTAAGCGTAATCCACAAGGAATTTCCTAAGTGACCTGCTTTCAGGGCTGCTTGATGTTGACCCTGGCAGGAATTTCCATTCAATCACTGGGAGTTATATTAGCAACGTCCCTCATAAATGTTCTAGCAGATTGCTAAGATCTGCGTAGGACTCATAAGTTTACCACTGGTGTCCTTAACGTTGAACAGCCAGGGTAGAAGTAGCACATGTTCCTATGAGATCTTTTTATGCGAGGCTCTAGACTCAATAAGTGCATTTGGTTTTCCTATGCGGAGATTAGGGAGAGGTCTCCTGCTTCAATATCAACCATCTCTAAGAGATATGCCGATAGATTACACCGATTCCCCGTGAGAATGAAACAAGTTCTTTTAAGAGAACTTGAGTGGCTAGAAGGTTCGGTGCAGTGCGTCACTGGGTCCATGACGTCTTCTCTTCAATACCAATGTCGTCGTAGCAACCATTAGTAGATTATGAATTGAACCCGGTTTCTGCCCTAAGGTTGAATAATTGGAGGGCTGTTTCTTTTCACCCTTTCTCATTTCATTTTTTTTTTAATTCTTCAACCCTTTCTTTCTCAATTCTCATATTTCTCCTTTTTTCATAATCATACCTACGGACTTTCTAATACTATCTATTTGGTATAGTCCATGGGTAGATCCCTCCAGCTCTAGCGGATCATAGGACGGTTTTCCTAACCTTAGCCACCTTATAACTTCATGACTATCCTATGTTGCCATACACCAAATCATTGAAAATTCTCTCAATGTGTTTATGATTAAGAAACACATTTTGTTAACACATTGAGAGTTTTGTCATTTTCAAATGCTCCCCCTTAACATGTGCTCATATGTATTGATTTGAAAATTTGCACATGTCGGGAAGAGTTGCACTTTTTGAATTGATCTTCCTTAAGTGAACATGACCGGGCATTCGAGACACGCTTACATCACTAGTTAAACTAGCTTGAAGTTATTACCCAGCCCGATCAGATTCACCAAAGGTTTCCCAAAATGGTACATTCTACTCAGACAAGTCCTTTTCGAGACACGCTTACATCACTGGTTAGACCAGCTTGAAATTATTACCCGTCCAGGACTAGTCCTTTCGATTCATGACAATTATCGTTTCGTCAATTCATTGGTGAAGTCTGAGTCTCGCTCATATGAGATGCTAAAGATCCTTTTTCACAAACCATTTGCCCCCCCCCCCCTCAATATGTGCATCGATATACAAAAGAGTTTAGCACATATTGGGGAGCATTTGTTTAAGTGCAAAACAATCACATTTTATATCAGATTTCATATTTAAATCATATTTTCTCCCCCGATCAAAAATTTCAAACCATTTGAGATTTGTGATCCCAAGTGATTTTAAATAAGTTAGAAAAGTTTGCGAGCAAGATGTGGTCTGATTAAAGATATTCTAATATTGAGACGATTCATTACTCCCCCTCAATCAATGAGGGAGAATGTTAGTGTCAGTAATGATGAGTTTATAAATGATTTAATGTTTAACAAGAAGCTCATGAAATAAAAAATCAAGTACTGACACATAACATTTGATACCACACTACTTATGACGCACAAGATAACTGGTGGTGGTGGTGAAAGAGTTGTTGTCGTTGTTGCTACCGATGTTGTTGTTATGGTGAAATCAAAGCCAGTCAATGAAGTTTGAACATCTGATCAAATGGTTAGAGCAGGAGCAGGCACATTCACATCAGCCATGGAATCTGCATAAGAGTATCAACAAAGATATGCATACATACAGATTCACTCTTAATTAACTGCTACCACGTAGCAGCTAGCCTACTCATAATACCATATTCATATCATGATCAAAGAACATTCAAGCAACTCATCAAAATGCTATCTAGCATGAAGAGAAAATAGCAATCATGAACATTCATTGCAAGTTTCTATCAGACATAAACAACAATCACTACCATGGCAATTCACGCATATTATCAACACTCAATTCAGGAGCTTAGGAATAAGATTCTAACCCGATAACTACATACCTAAGCAAATCCTGAGAACACGAACACATAATCAGCAACAATCAAACAATTATCAGCAAACAGCAAATGAAACACAATCAATCAGATTATACGAATGCTAGGGGAGAGAACAAGAGCATCAAACACAATGGTTTTCTAACATCATTAAGATTTTGAATTTTAACGTATTTAGGGGATTAAGCGAGGATACCAACGTGAGACAAATAGACCTTCTAGTTACATAAATCTAGGAAACTATACGCAAATAGCACATAATGCCCTAATCTTTCTAACAACTAACACATTTGGCCATTTAAGATAAAGTTTAGTAAGTTCCTCTTCAACTAATACCCCATTAACTACAAAACCTTTTCTAACAATTATGAGACAACCAAGAAGTCCGTTTGATGATATGAAATTGGAAATCACTCTCCCCCTCAATTGATGACCCATTGTCATTAATTGAGTGACAAATATTATGAAGTATCTAAGACTGATTGATATACAAGCAACACGTTACCACCATGTATCACACAAATAATTTTCCGAAGAATCATAGAAAGAAAATTATTTGTTTTGATAAAAAAGAAGACTTCTCTTCTAAAACAAGAAATAATGCACTTAAACGTACATTAGATTGGAAAGGCACGAATATAAAGTAATTCATGCCTTTGTTAGGAACAATCGTTTTTTTAGCGACGAACTTTCCCCAATACTAAGACCGGGTTGCTATCTGAAGTAATAGCAAACCATCAGATTATATCCGGGTTACAGTCTGAAGTAACTGTAAGCCATTTTGAAAGAATATTTTTAGAAACGACATGTTTTAGAAAAACATTATTAAAAAGAAAAACTCTTGCTCAAGCATATGTATGTTTCTGTGTCATTATTGAATGACATTTCTAGAAACGTACATAATATTGATTACACAAGAGACATGTCGTAAGAAGAATATTTTTGGATTTTTTATGATTTTTCAGATTTTTATGGTTTTTATAGGTTTTATATTTTTCTATTTTTTTTTTTTTAAACTATGTAAAAAGGATATGTGAGGAAAATCCATTTACTCCTCATTTTCTTTCTAAAGACTTTAGAGAGATTCGGGCGTAAGACTCTTTGTTCCAAGTCGCGAAAGAATGAATTGAAATCTTTCTTGCGGAAGAGCCTTTGTAAATAAGTCAGCCAGTTGAAATTCTGTCCTCACGAAGCAAAGTTCCACTACCCCTTTCTCAACTTATTCCGCCACACCTTTGGATAATCCGTTTGCCAGGAGAAACTTTGACAGTTTATCGTACCATGCCCTAGGTGCCTGCTTTAGGCCATAAAGAGCCCTTTTCAGACAATAGACATGGGTCGGATGATCAAGATCCACAAATCTTTCAGGTTGACTGAACTAAAGAATTTCATTCAGCTCACCATTTAGAAATGCAATTTTCACATCCATTTGATAGACCGTCATGTTCTGACTTGCAACATTGGCGAGAAACATGCTAATAGCTTCAATACGAACAACCAGAGCGAGAGATTCCTCTAAATCAATGCCTTCCTGTAGACTATATCCCTTAGCAACAAGCCTTGCCTTGTTTTCAGAACGACATCATGCTCATCAAGTTTCACTTTTAAGATCCACTTAGGAGCTATAATCATTGTACAGTCTGGAGGTAGTACCAATTTCCCATACTTCAAGTCGATTGAACTCATGTAATTTTTCTTGCATTGCATTATACCAACAATCTCTAGAGATAGTAGTCTTGAAGTTTTTGGGTTCGACTTTGGATAGTACGGAATTATAAAAGCACCACAAGGCAAAGGTGGTAAGTTTCCTTCATGTGAACACCGATCGAGAAGGATTCCCAATAATGTTGTCAATCGGATGATCATCAGTCCGTTTTATGAGATTGTGATGTGGTTGAGGGTAGGAACCTGAAGACGCCATGTTTGTATCCCTTGAAGAAGATGTCTCAGTAGAAGATTCAGGAACACGTGGTTTTTGAACGGAGCATCTTCAAGAGGAGCAAATGAATTCTCTTCAAAAGAATTGTCGACTGCAGTACCTAGATGTACAGAGATAAGCATCTTGATCAATTCAAGTAGACACTAATGGACCATTTGAGTTATACAAAACTGGAGCAGCAGCGGCTGGTGGTATCGGTGTATCATCAGTAGGTGTCTCAAGGTATTCTTCAAACATTGGGTCAAACAAGATCTTCAAATGCTCATTTGTAGGTGGTACATAAGGTACATGCAGGAGTGGGATTCTGTACAAGACCTGAACTAATTGGTTTAGGAGGCAAAAGTTTAGACGTGGGTCCTGCACTGATGTGTACAGGAGCCGTATGCTCAGTCAGCTCAACGAATGTGACGTGAACGGTTTCCAGGATTTATCGGGTTCGTTTGTTGTAGACTCGGTATCCCTTACTATCTGGAGCGTAACCAACGAAGAATCCAATACCAGTTTTAGCTTATAACATTCCCAGATCTTGACTGTCATTTTGTAGGGTAGCATAAAGCACCAAACACAAATAGAGAGGAGAGATCCAGTTTCTTGCCATGTATCAGGTCATATGGAGTTTTGTTGTGAAGAGTATGTATCAAGTATCGGTTTTGGGTGTAACAAGCTGTAGCAATTGCTTCCGCCCATAGGAACATCGGTGCCTTGGATAAGTGGAACGAGTTGTTTGTTGATAAACTCCGTTCCATTGTTTGTCCGAATGATTCTGACGGTTTTGTGAGTCTTACTAGCAGTTGTTTAATGAGTTTTATGATAACTTCTGGAGTCACGTCTTTGGTTCTCAAAAACTTTACCCATGTAAACCGAGAGTATTCGTCGACAACAACGAGTACACATTACTTCTCATTTATACTCTTCACACTTATTGGTTTACCTGGGTCCATGTGAAGGGTGTAAAGAACATCCATGTTGGTGTTGACAATTTTAGGTTTGTGAGTATGCTTCTTTCGTTTACCCAGTTAACAAGCCGAATGAAGAAGTACTTTTTCGAACTTTAATCTGGGTAGACCTCATACAGGATCATTGTGAGCAAGATCATAGAAGGTACCAAAGTTCAAATGATTAAAACTTTGTTGCCATAGCCACGATTTGTTCTTTGAGGTCTTTGAGAGAAGGCAAATAGGAGAGGACCGCATCACGTCTTTGATAGAAAAGGTGTATAGATTTGTGCCATGACTATCTTTAAGAAGATCAATACCATCCAATTCTCAGACGAAGCATGTTTAATTTTTGAAGGCAATCTTCAAGATCGGAATCAAGATATTGACCAACAGAGAACAGATTATGCCTAGGTCCTTCCACGTAGTATACCCAGGAAATTAGCTGTCACCAAAAACATAATCTCCATAACCCATAATTACCCCAAAATGGTAGTTCCCGAATCTAACTGTCCCGATAACCTTATTCACGAAATTCTCGAGCCCTGAGCGATCCCCAATCATAGGTTTAGAGCAGCCTGAGTCCAAATATCAAAGGACAAAATGTACGACCTGCATTTGGAAACAGATGAGAGCATAAAATTTGGAGTGTTGGATCCCCAATTTGAGTTGGGTTCCAGTTGGTTAGTGCAAACAAGTTCTGGAGCCACTAAGACCTTAGGTGCATTCGTTTCAATGGTGGAAATTTCACTAGTAGATGCAATGGGCCTAGTTAAAGGACATAGGGTCTCCAAAGGGAAAGGTCTACCAGTTGGCTTCCATTCCTCAATAGGCACTACTTTGGAGTTAGTTATCCTAGTTAAAGGGCACTGTTCTCTTAAAGTGAATTTCCTTCCTGTGGGCTTCTATTGATAACCAACATTGGCAAATAGTTTACCTGTTGCTTTCCAAATTTGCTTACTTTGTTTAGCTCTCCAAACTTTCTTAACTGGGGTTTTGTTAAACGAGTTCAGAAATTTCTCAACACATTTATCATGATTACTCGAAATTATGCATTCATTACATGTTTTGCAACGTGAATTAGGTTTTGAATTATGACTCATTTTGCTCAAGTTGGACTTAATGTTCCTCATGTGGTCGTCTACTTTCTTTTTAGGAACACTTTTAGCATGTGAAGTCCTATAATTCCTTCTATTTCTCCTTGGTTTAGACTCTCTAGCTTTAGTGTCACTATTTACTTCTGTAGACGGACTAATGGGAATTTTAGCCTTTTTCACTTCCGGTTGCTGAACATGTTTTGATGTGTTGGGATCTGAAGTTTCCAAGGGTACCACAAAGGTAACATGCTTGTTCTTAGTCATAGATGATGATGCAGTAGACCTATCTCGCATGTTATCAGTCTTAGGACATGTACCAATAGCATATTCTAAGAGTTCCTGAGATCTATTAGTGAGAAAGCAGGCATCTACAACAGCACTATCCAGTGGTTTCTCTATCCTATCCTCTTCAATGGTTTCACGAAGCAAGTCAAGGCACTCCTTAAGATGTTTAAGATAGTCACTATGAACTAACTTATCATTCCTAAGGGAAAGAGGAATATACACAGCATCACAAGCATATTTCTTGCACACACGAACCTTGGGAATCACATAATCACTAGTGATGATTGGCATTTTCCCTTTCACCTAAGTCTTTAGATTCTCAATTTCTTTAAGCAAAGAAGTTATCTTTTCATTGTTTATATCATGTGTGATTTTAATTGAATCATATAACTCTTTGTAATGTTGTTTAACTTTCGAATTTTCAGCACGAAACCAATCATTTTCATGTTGCAATTTATTGATGGTATCTTGAAATTGAAAATTCTAAGAATCTATAGACTGTGGTTTTTGGGTGCCAATCACATCACTCTCGTTAGACTTCAATTGGGAAATTTGAACCCTAAGTTTCCTAATCGTGTTAGTGTGAGCTTGAATCTTTTCATCACGTTTGGCTAATTCAAAATATGCATCAAATTCAGGAGCATCCGAAGATGTCTTGGCATTTGAGATTTTAATTCTTTCTTCTAAATGTTGACACTTTAATTGCAAATTAAGATTATCAACCTCTAGTTTTGACAAATGCCTGACCATGTTATCATGGTCATCGTTTTGAATTTTCTCACGCAATTTTAAATTCTCCCCCTCAAGCTCAACAACATGATTCTGGAAAATGTTCAATGCAATAGACATCTCATGAAATTGGCAGGCAAATAGTGCAGAATCAGTAGCAGTATAAAATACATCCTGTGCAATACATTTAGCAATCAAATTCTCATTCATGATGAGAATATTTTTCCTCGCAATTTCACTGCATTTAAGATCAATTGCCAATTGTTTACCCTCAT
The DNA here is from genome assembly GCA_030686995.1 of Artemisia argyi. Classification (NCBI taxonomy): domain Eukaryota; kingdom Viridiplantae; phylum Streptophyta; class Magnoliopsida; order Asterales; family Asteraceae; genus Artemisia; species Artemisia argyi. The sequence continues at coordinate 63,992,671 of CM060685.1, forward strand.
TTTCCACAGCTTTGAAAATATTTTTCATTTCAGTTACATCTTTGTTTAGGGTTTTTTGAAGTCCCTCAAAATGTTCGTGGAAAAGTTCAAAAAATGGCATGACCTCTGTCAAATAGCATTGTTTTGTTTGTTCAAAACCTCTTTCCCCTTTAGTAATACCCGTTGGTGTTATTCTCTTTTTACATGTTTTATCAAAATCAGCGAATAATTGACCAAGGACATATAAGGCAATTAGTGTATTATTTTGAGTGGGTGAAAGGAACAAGATGCCGTGGTGTGTTAATGGGATATATCGTTGGGTCAGCTATCCTAAAAACTGTACGTGTTTTTCCGACTATTCTTTCTGCTTTCATCTTTCCTATGTCTATGTTCCAGAAGACTTGCTCTGGAGTAAATTTCTTTTGTGGGACAAAGACAGCTAATTGATTATCTTCAGAGTAATCATAATTGTACAAGATTTTATTAGCTATGTACAGGGGATCCCTTAATTTCTCAGCTAATTTTTCTCTGGTTTTATCTTCTATCTCATTGCCCTCATCATCGGATGTAGCTTCAGGAGGGGCATGATTAGGCTCAAGCATAATGTTTGCATCATATAATGCCGGTTGTGCACCTATACCGCTTCTAAGGAAATTGATTTTTGGCTTAGTAGAATCCTTCTCACTATGATCATCACTCAACTTCCTATGTTTATGCATCATTTGAGCAGTTTGAATGGTTTGGCCTTGCGTGTATAACTTATCCTCAAGTTTATTTTTTAGCATTTTAAGACTAGAGAAATCATTTAGGAGTTTTGTTTCTGTCACAACTCGTAAATTCTGGTCTTTTTCCGAACTTTCACATTTACTATTCATCGGTTACTATTCATCGATCACTATTCATCATTTTGCTATTTTTCGTAGTCAGTTTGTGATTCTGAGAAGCGTTTTAAAATTTTACTATTCATAAAACACTATTCACCTCCGGAGAAAATTTGTCATTTATGCGTGAGTTGCGTCATTTTTGTATACGTACGGTTATTTACCTAATAAACGTTATCTTATGAGCTATTATTTTTAATAATTGATCCGATAATCCCAACTATGGTCCTAACATATTTTTATACTCATAATAATAATATAAAAATTATATTATTAATTTGCCCAGTGTTTTCAAATCAACTGTTACGTTTTCCGGTCGAAGCTTATAAATCCGTCGGTTTGCGTTATTTCAACCCGATCATTATTTTAACTTCCAATTCTCATCAGGAATATTATTTTATAATTTTTACAACTTCATTATATTTTATTTCACCTCGTTAATATTTATTTTTAGTTAACTCGGTACCCGGTATCTCCTAAAACTAATAATATCTAACTATATCAACACAATAATACACAAAAATCATCCAATCCCTTCCACCCTTTGACAAATGCCGCCCCCCCCCCCCCCCCCCCCATTGTTTCCTTGATTTGTGGATCTTGTCTACCAAAACAATAATACATAACTTATCTACATTCATTCTCATCCTCATTTCACAAAAACAACTAGTAAACTTTCTCTCCTTTCTTTCCTTTGGTGTGGTGATCGGCCAAGAAGAGAAGAACAAGAAGAAACCATCACTTTTCCAAGATCAAGTGTTAATCTTGTCCCTTTAGTTGTTCTTGTTTGGGTTTTGTGTTAAAAACCCAAGGTTTTATAAGTTTTCATCTCCATAAGCTCCATAATCTTTCTTGTAAGTTGTCAAACTCTTTTCCATAATTTCTTCATGTTATTTTTATGGTCATATGATTTCCATTCAAGATCTACATGCATATGTTAGTTATACCACTCATTTATATATATAACTAACTTTTGATCCCTAGAAATAGATTATTGTTAGATCCTTGTTAGATCCACTTGATTTATGATGTTTAGGAACCCATGACACCCTAAGAAGGTGTATGGTAAGACTAGACTAGATTTGTGATGATTGAAAGTGTTTTGGTTGAAGTTGAAACTAGTTTGGAACACTAGAAATGGTTTTTGAAACAATATATATACTTGCTGTCCATTTTTGCAAAACGTGGAAAGATCAGGGAATTCTGGGTAATTTTGGACCTAAGATTCAGAAAATACATTCCGAGACGGAACTATGGCCGAAAACGGGGATGAAAACGAGTTAATAACGAAGGAGATACGCTAAAAACGAGTTTAACGACGAAAACTATATTTTCTGAAAACTGCATGCTGTTTGACATTTTTCGACGGGCAAATAGAGGCGTTAGACGTAACCTAGAGGAGCCGAACTATCAAAAATATATTAGTATATACTAAAACGAATCCGTGGATATAAAAAACGAGTAAAATGAGCTTAAAACGACCAAGTTATACATGTTTTAAAATCGTCAAAACTATATATATATTTAGTCATTACTAGAAATAATAATAATAATACTTATACGTACTAAATTCTAGATTTTCTAAAAATACTACCAAGGTGCCAAATTCATAACTAATGAAGTACTAAGGATTATAAGTTTATCTTTACGGCGATTAGAAGTTATCTCAAGGTTTTCCAAATTAGGTAATATAACACTAACATTTGATATACGATATATTACGACAAGTTTTTATAAATCTAGTTGGACTTATTTTTCCTAAGTATGGAAAATACTCTACTTTGACTATAACTATTATTTTCAAGTTATGAGTGGTATAGGTATCATGTGTATGCATATTCTCTACATCCTTTCATGATCTAAGTAGATCACTATCATTCATATTAGGTTGCGGTTAGAGATCGAACCTCATTTCTGTGTATCCACTTTTGTCATCGTAGCTATCGCACCAGGTGAGTCATAGCCCCACTTTTACTCTTTATACTTGTTTTAACTCTTTGGGGGAGATACATGCTCAACTACTTGCTTACTAGTATAAATACTCAAAACATACTTTCTTGATACTTGAAACATTTATACTTGATTGTCTTATACTTGATTATACTTATACTTGATTTTATACATACGTGATTGTGTTATACTTAACTGTGTTATGCTTACTTGATACTTGAAATGTTTAAACTTTTATGCTTTGGGAAACGGCACCCAGTAATCTTTCATACTTTGGGAAATGGCACCCAGTAATCTGTCAAAGGAGAGGTATTGATAGTACTATTATGGGGAAACACCCCCCACCCAAGTCCAAAACAGATGCGACGTTGGGTGACATGTACTATTTGGGATGGTGGTTCCCCGCCTATGGGTCCAAAACAGACGTGACCATGGGTGAATATAATCCTGAGAAACTATAATTATTAGCAGTGGGTTGTGAACACACAGGTTACAAGTCTCTTATGGCGGGGCTTGTAACTGAGTGGATTTTACGATGCCTTTGCTGTGTGAACATTTTCTATAAACTTTATTTGTTAAACAACTCTATGAACTCACCAACCTCGTGTTGACACTTTAGCATGTATTTTCAGGTTTTAATCAATGGCACGCTACAGGAGGTTTTGGCAGGGCATGGCATGGTCATAGAAGACTCTGATTATTCATTTGGGGACCGTTTTAAACTATTTTAAGGGCCTACTTCCGCACTACTTTTAGCGATGTAAATTCAATATTTTTGGTTAAACGATTTTATTTTAAATAAGTAAAGTGAAAACCATTTTTGAACTTGTGTTGTAATACCAATTGAGTTACACCCCAGCTACACGTATGCTTCCGCTGGACCTGATTTTGGGGGTGTGACAGTTTCCTTCTCTTTGAAATCATGTTTGAGTGTGTTTAAGCCTTTTTGAATCTCTTGTTTTTGTTTAACATTTTGATCCAGTTGTTTTTGCAAAGATTGTAACTCCTTTTTCAATGTTTCTCGCTTAAGATTATTTTCAGATATGTATGCACGCATTTGCCATTCCATGTTCTGCTCACGTCCAGTGAGTTCAAATCTAGCATGTTGTTCGTACATTGCCACCTGATCCTTAAGGATATTAAATCTAGCGGTCAAGGAGTCATCAGGGTTATAGGCAGTGTTCTCATGCAACACACAATCATCATTTAAAACATAAGATGCACTACATTGTACAACAGACACTTCATTGTGTTTCATATGTTGTTTACATGGGTCAACATTGCAATTTCCCATGTCAACAACATCTAAATCGACATCGTTTGTCGGTTGTACTTTGTTAGGAATCTTTTGTTCATCAACCATGTTACACAGTTCGAGTGCCTTAGCACATGACACATGTTCTTTTACCGGTCTGATATATGCATCCACATCACGTGTATGAGTCATTGAACTGTTCGTTATGTCAAGCTTATCAGTCTCTGATCCTCTGCCTTCAGTGACAACTGACCCAGCATCTGATGCTTTACCTGAATCCACAATATTATCACTTGATTTCTCCCGACATGCCTTCACCTTGTCTTCATGCTTGAGTTTGTGTTGTGCTCTTTCCATAATGTAGTCCTTCACATTACCCATGAGTTGGAGTAGTGTGACTCTGAAAATGTCAACTTCAATTCCCGTATGAGTAGCAAAGCTCTTTTTCGTCATTTGACACTCATGATCATGCTCCTCAGTGAATCGTGAATCAATGAACGCTTGGAGTTGGTTGTTGATCACACAGAATGCAGCCATAGATCTACCTTCAAAACATTCACCTTTTTCAAGTTGTTGTTGAAGTTGATCTAAGTGTAGAGTCATTTTGACTGTGAATGTCTCAACATTTTGACCAAAGAGTGTTGCGAATGCACGATTGAAACCTCCCAAGTATCCAGGTTTTGCAAAGAGAATCTTGAGATGTGAATGGAGTGATCGAAAACATTCAATGCGACTATCCTTTGCATTATCGGGCAATTTAATTGGCTGATGAAGCACATTATCATAAGAATTTGAGCACGAAGATTCCATAACAGTGATTGTATGTTAAGAGTGGTGATTGTTTGTTATGACAAGGTTATATATTGTGTAGTCGTAATTTGGTTAGGTTGATGCAAGTTGTTACGGTGAAATTTTTTTGTCTGAAAACTTAAAACCTCAATAACTTCACTCTGGAGGTGATTTGGGCCTCGAAAAATTCGTTTCACGACTTTGTGATGAAATCTCACAATATTCAGCCTGTTCCAGACGTTTTGACAGCTAATTCGCTGAAAACGGAGTTACGGTTCAAAAGTTATGGTCGTTTGAAGTTTTAACGTAAAAAGTCAACATTGGTCAACAGCTAAACAAGCAAATCGCTAAACAAGCAACTCGCTAGATTCCAACTTGCTAAAGTCACAACTCGCTGAACGCAACTCGCTGGAATCTGATCAACTCGCTGGAATCTGAACAACTCGCTGGAATATGATCAACTCGCTGGAAACCAAATCTCTGGTTAGGCAACTCGTTAGACTGCCAACTCGCTAGACTGCCAACTCGCTAGACTACCAACTCACTAGACTGCCAACTCGCTAAACCAATGAGACGAATGTGTCGTTGTCTTAGCGATTTGTCTTTATATCCCAAAATTGCAAAATAGGTAACTCGCTAGCCTTTTAACACCAACTCGCTGCCAAAACTGACCAACTCGCTACCAGATTCTAATCAACTCGCTAGTACGTGTCAACTCGCTGCTTTATATGACAGAAAGGTCACTTTCTAGCGTTTTGTCCGTTTGTCCCAAAATAGCAAACTTCCAAATCGCTACAGTCAACTCGCTAGAAAATCTGTCAACCCTCTACAAAGAAAATGGCAACTCGCTAGCAAGAAATACACCACGAATTTCACAAAAACACCCAACAAATGAATGATTTAACCACTCCAAATGCAAACCTAAGTAATAATAACGCTACTAATGAAGAAAGTACAAGAATAACACCACTCTTATCATAAAACGAGATCAAACTAGTGATATTACTACAAATACCATTCGAACCAAACAAGAAACACAAGACCAAGCTACAAATTCGAGCACCAACAATCCTAGGATGAAACCATGGCTCTTGATACCAATTGTAGGATACTCATAATGATAAACACTCTTGGTTTGCTTAGTATGGATCAAATGAGATGAGAAATGTAGAGAGAAGTTAGAGAGAGAAAGAGATGGGAGCCTTGAGAGAAAACTTGGTGAATATTAGATTGAAAGTATGAAAGGTCCAACCCTCTCCCTTGGGTGGGAGAGGGTATTTATACTACAATACTTGGTGCTCCATGAAACGAGCTGTAGAGTGAGCTGACAGAGGGTAAAGACCCGACCCACTCTACGAATACTATTTACATATATTAACTACTAATAAACTATGTAATATAATAAGGATAATTCTACGAGCTACGTAATGATGAGCAATACTTGGGGTGACCGAGTCTTTAACTGAATATTCATATTCCTAACAGAAACGAAAAAACGTAAAAACCGAAAGAAAACGAAAATGAAAACAGACGAAAATGAAAAAACGTAAAAACTGGAAGAAAACGTACAAACCGGGTGAAAACGTAAAAAAAAATGGGTGTAAACGTTAAAAAACGGAAGAAAACGAAAAAAATGTACGAAAACGTAAAACAAATGGGAGAAAACATAAAAAAACCGGGTGAAAACGTAAAAAAAACGGACGTAAACGTAAAAAACGGACGAAAACGTAAAAAACGGGAGTAAACGTTAAAAAACGGACAAAAACGTAAAAAACGGTTAAGAGATGGAAGAAAACATAAAAAACCGGGTGAAAACGTTAAAAAACGGGCGTAAACGTAAAAAAACGACGAAATGGTTAAAAAACGGAAGAAAGCGTAAAAACCGGGCGAAAACGTAAAAAAAACGGGCGTAAACGTAAAAAAATGGACAAAAACGTAAAAAACCAGGCGTAAACGTAAAAAAAAGGGGCGAAAACGTAAAACAAAACGGGCGAAAACATAAAAAAAACGGAAGAAAACGTAAAAAACCCGGTTGAAACCGTAAAAAAAACGGACGTAAACGTAAAAAAATGGACGAAAATGTAAAAAACGGGCGAAAACGTAAAAAATAGGCGAAAACGTAAAAAAAACGGAAGAAAACGTAAAAAACCGGGTGAAAACGTAAAAAAACGGGCGTAAACGTAAAAAAATGGAAGAAAACGAAAGAAAACGGAAAAAAAACGTGTAAAATCGGACAAAAACGTAAGAAAACAGATGAAAACGTGTAAAATCGGAAGAAAATGGAATTTTAAGTTATTTACTAACTACCGTTAGTGTAAAGGACTAACGATGCGACATTTTTTACATACAATGACAAAAAATGTCAAGTTTTGTGTTACAATGGTAAAAAAAATAGTTGGCAACATACAATGGTAAAAAGTGTCAAGTTCAATGTAATTTTTTTTTTAACATTTTCCCTAAATAAAAAGTTAAAAAAATATTTTTCTTTTTCTGAAAATTCTTTTTAGTTGTTTAAGATTTTTAGAAATTTGTTTCACATTTGTAGGATAATTTTTCATGAAAAGTTACGTTTTAAATTGTACGTTACGTTTTTAGAATCGCGATTGATTTTCCGTTTTTAGATTTTAATCATTTGGGCATTCATAGCTTGTACATCTTGCATAATTTGTGATTGTTAGTCATTACTTGAGTTTCTCATTCACAATTTTCACTATTACATTTTTCACGACACGGTTTTCACGAATCGAATTTCTTTGATTCCATTCACACCTTCTTTGGGATACGATTCTGGTGATCCGTATTTCTTGCGGATCTCCTCGATACTACTTATATACTATATAATTGATTTTTGAGTAATCAGAGATTCACAAGAATCTAGTCCTCTTGTGAATTATGTCAAAGGTCTTCTTCTCTATACCATTTCTTCTAGAATCGAGTCTCTAGGATAGGTTAGGTCATTCTAAAACAAGCAAACACTTATAAATCATTTGAAGTCTTATTTAGGTTGTGGATAAGCAAGGGTGTAACAAGTCATGTATCTTGGTGATCAAGCCTAGACCGGCGAAGGTCTAGTTGGGATTTGATACTTCCGATGAGGAAGTCTTTGTGGTCTTAGTGGAAAGTCGAATCACAAGATTCTTGTGTGTTGATATAAATAATGCGTAAAAACGTTATTAACATTTCTCGATATCCCTATGTTTTGACGATCACAAAATGTTAAATCATTAAACGTAAAATCATTACGTAAACAAGTATTTAGTTACAAAATATCATTATATCCAACTTAATCACTTAAAGTATGAATAAACAATTGACTAATACATTTTATGTTCAAAGGAAGGTTTATTTAATCATTACAAATTATATAAAATGGTATAAATATCTTATATATTTAGAAAACACTTTTAGTAATTAAAGGAAAATGTTTAATTCATAATAAATATATGAATTCAAATTTTTAACCAAAATCAGTTAAATTTTCACAAAATAAACTTTCCCCAGAAAAGACAAAGATTTCTGGCCGTTACAGGTGGGCGGCCCCCTTAATTATAAGGGGTGGCCCCATTAATTTTAAAGGGGCCGGCCACCATTTAAGGGGGCCCGCACGCTCCTGTTGTCAGAAATCTTTGCCTATAAATACAGGTTCAATCCTGCATTTTTACCTCACCTTTTGCACTAAAACTTTATGTCCCAATCCTCTCAAATCATCTTTCTAAATCCTTTGATCATAAGATTATAAGTTCTTGTTTCAAGTGATTCAATCCCTCACCATTCAAAGTGCAAGAGAAGAATACTCCTTCAACAACTAGTTAAGAAGTATTGAAGATTTGTGAATATTGTTAGTAGTTGTGTAAACTATTTGTAAAGGTATAGAAGTTTTGTTATAGGTAGATTTAGGTGTGTTAGTTGTGAAAAGGAGTTGTGAATAGAAGTTGTGAATTGAAGTAGTAAAGAAGTAGTAGTGTTGTGAAGAAGAAGTTGTGAAGTTGTGTAGTAGTAGTGGTGTGTATAAGGTGTGAAGAAGTTGTGTAGTGACTAGTGGTGTGAGATTGGTTCTAGCTACGATTAGGACTCGACATTTAGCTTAGTGTCGTTAATTGGTGTAAGCAAAAGTTGTGTAAGGTTTTCTCCGCCATAAAGGAGCTTGTTGACATAGTGAAGAAAACTCTCGAATAGGTGACTCGGGGAGTGGAGTAGGGCAAGGAAGGTGTCCTTGTAGCCGAACCACTATATATCCTTTGTCTCGCGGTTAGATCTTTCCATCTCTTACTTATTATCTTGCTTATATCGTTATTACTTTTGTAGACATAGACGTATATATATAGTTGCTAATATTGTGCTAGTGTTGATTTCACTTAAAGATCAAACAAAAGTTTTATTCACAAAACAAAGTTTTTACAATCAAACTGAAAAGGTAACATACATATAATTGATCATTTCGATCAAGTATAGTGTTCATACAAAATATAATTAAGGATTATAAAATAAATGTTTACTTACTTATCTCTCGTATATAGCTATAATTGTTTATATTATGCATGTGTTGATTTCACATACTTAGCTTACATTATTATTGTTGTTTATACTTAGATATAGTTGTTCTTATTGTTCAAGATTTAAGTTCACATAAGATCGAATCAAAGTCTTAAAAGTAAACAAGATTTTAAAACTAAACTAAGTTTTCATAATAAAATTAAAAAGACGTAAAACTATTCACCCCCCCCCCCCTTCTCGTTTTCCACATTGTGGATGGTTTCCGAGGGCGGAATACTGTTGAATTAGCTCTTCTTAGTGAGCGCCAAACTTAATGCATATCAGTAGACTGAAGTTGTAACGGTTTGTAATCCACCATATTTAGCAATAGCGTCGTTGTCATGGATTCGCAACTGGATGTACAGATGGTCTAAATCCCATCACGAACCAGTATATATCGTTGTCTCTCTCTCTACTCTCTCTATATTGTGGTCGTGGTTGTGTTACGTATAACCACTTTTTGTTCTTTGAGACTAAAAGTTGTTAAACTTTAAACTAGTCGAAAAGACCGTATTCAAACCCCCCCCCCCCCCCCCCCCCCCCCTTCGGGTTCTACACTATGTACAAACTAGGTGGTTCTCAGGGACCATCTTAGAAATTTTTTACTATTACAAGTAATGCCATATTTTTGTAAGGAACCACCTTAGAAGTTTGGATCTAATATGGTAGGAGAATAAATTAAGAGAGGAAAAGATAAATAGACGTGGTCGGATCGAAAACATATTACCACTGAACTGAAACTAAGTGAAGAAGATAACTATATAGGAGTTTGGTCCATGTTTTATATATAATAATAAAAATAAAATAAAATACTAAATTATCCTGAATGTAGTAATTTGTAATTTTGAATATAGCAATATTGGGGAAGAAAAAGAAAAAGAAAAGAAGCTACCAGTAATTTGTAATTTTGAATTATTACTGTTTTCATTCTCTTACTTTTGTCAGAATGACAGTTTTACCGTTAAGTAATTAATATATTTCTTCTTTAAAGTTTGTAATAACAATTTCAAAAAAGGATAATATGGCAAACTCAATCAAACTTTCATATCTATATTTAGTAGTTGACAATTAAATTGAGACGTCTTAAAAAGAAAACACGAACTATTATTTTGGGACCGGGGTAGTAATTTTGTTTTCAAAAGTTGATCAATATATTATCTTTATGTTCTCGATAGTCTGAATTTTCTCAATTTTATCACTATGATTAAAAAATAAATAAATAAATAAATAAATAAATAAATCTTTTAAAAACACGGACATAAACATTGCATTTTTAATCAGTTATAGAAAAAAAAAATCTCAACTTTGATCATTGAAAAAACACCATATAGCACAACTTAACCCGACATCTTGACCATTTGACTTGTTGACTCACTAATTTATCACGTCAACTTAATAAATGAACTACCTTAGATTTTCTCATAGATCTACCACCGGTAAATATGCATTGTAAAAGCCTTAAATGACTGTAGAAATAGGTTGATCATATATTAACCTTAAACATAAAAACATGTTAACTCCTCTAGTGATGGAATTTGGCGGAACAAAAGTTTCCCACTTTTGGAGACATGAACAAATATAACCAAAGCCATATGAGTGACACGACTGCATAAAATTATTAACAACGTTGTTGTTTACTTTGGCCCATGAGATTAACTTTATTAACTGTTGATACAAAAGTTGGGCGTTCCTGATTATGGGCTCTTGCTCTCATACCAATTCGCTTCTTAATGCTTGAAACCTGCGTACTAAGAAAATAAACAACACCGTTAGGCTTATCGTGAAATTGTCTCCCACGATTAGACTCCGACGTGAGAGTAAGTAATCGGTTTAGGTTTCTTGTAAAAGAGTTTTAGGGTTTGTGAATCGTACCTTTAATGAGAATTATGTCATTCCTTATATAGGTGCAGAATCCTCGTAGGTTTCTTGCTCCTTACTCTTTGCACCCGTGGTGCTTATCCGGTTTAAGGATATCTATTCCATAAATAGGAGATCCTTATCTAAACCGTATATATAATTTAGTTGGGCTTGGGCTTATGTGAGCCCATTCCCATTATTGATGTGGCCCAAGTTATAATAGTCCACGCATGATGGCTTTAGGCCTTAGTAATGTTTAATATTTGGGCTCGTGGCCCATATATAAACTATACGTCATCATGTCCCCCCAGTCTAGTGTGAGCGGCTCGTAGCCGCGGATGCTAGACTAGTCACAACAGAGGTAAGCGTGGCGGGAGAAATTTTAAATATTGTCGCCCAATATTGAGGAAAATGTACCTAGTCATAGATATTTCAAAGAAATGCCTCGAAAATTGGGGGTTGTGTCCACGTGTCCCTAGGAAAACGGGTAAAAGTGCATGTACCGTTTCGGATTCTAGCCACATGTTTTGTGAGTGGGATCCACGTGGGCTTCATCTAGGGTTTTTTGACTCCTTATATAAGAGTCACCGCCTCCATTTACCCAAAACACATAGTAAAAACACATACTCACCATTGCACACTTCTTCAAAGTGTTTTTTGTAAAGAAGGTAACTGTATGATTAGGTAAATTTGTGTGCGTATTCTAGTAAATTTATGAAAATGGTTGCCTAATTAGAGGAGTTTCGCTCTGCGATGAGTGAGGATGATGTGCGTCAGTTTTCATCTGACTACTTCATTCCTCTGGATGTGCATCTAGAGGCTCCAGACGTCGATGCGTGTATAACCGATTTCCCCGAAGGGAAAATAGGATTATAAATGCGTTTTTTCGAGTACGCTAATTACCGCGTACCTATATCTATTTTCCTGAGCAATTTGCTCAATCACTATCGTCTTCATATCTCACAGCTGCACTGTATAGGTGCGGCTAAGGTATCGAATTTTGAGGTAAACTGCCGTTTACTTGCGATAGAACCGACCGTTGACCTATTCCGCGCCTTCTACCACACAACGTGGTCGCATGGATGGGTATCCTTTGCGAAGCGCGCGGGGAAGCTTCAGTGCTATACCGAGAAGGTAGACTCGCTGAGGCATTGGAGGGAGTATTTTTTTGGGTTGATGACGTAGTGTTTCCATCGCCTTTTGAGTTTTATACTCAAGATACGTTGCCAAGGGATGGGCGCCCCGCACCCGGTTCCTATAGTTTGGCCGATGCGCAGACCATTGATGCCAACCGCATCCCCATTAACCCTTATCCGGAGGAGTTTTTGGTGCATGTGGGGTTGAGTCGCAGCTATTTCGGGGGTGTTGACGAGGTACCAACCTTCATTGATGAGGAAGGCCGGGGTGGGTGTTCGTCCCTTTTGCTTCTAATCATGTAAGTTTTTCTATATGCGCACGTTTAATAACTAATTTCTTCTTTTGCTGTTTTGTTTCTGTGTGCGCAGATATGGATCTGTTTTCAGTAGTGAAGCTGGAGAAGCCAAAGCAGGTGACCATTGGTGTGCGCCCTCTGAGGGAGAATGAGCAGCCGCTTTTGGAAGCGATTGCGGGTCATCTGACGGTGTTGGGGCCTGTTGGCCATGAAGATTCGCCGCCGCTCCAAGTTACGCCAGTTCAGAGCATGGCGCCAAATGTGGAGACTGCGCATGTGGAGGAGGCGCACGCTGAATCTTCTGATAGAGTGGAGATATTGAAACCTGAGGAGGTGTTGAAGCCTGAGGAGGTTGCGCAGAAGCTAAAGCGCAAGGGAGAGGCTGGTAGCAGTGGTACTTCCAAGAGGCGACGCTACCTTATTGGAGATGCGGAGTCGTCTGCGGAGGAAGAGACATTCGCTCCTGGCGTGGATAAGAAGGCTGCAGAGGCCTCTCCATTTCTGTAAGTAATTTGTGTCATGCTATGTATTTTCTTTATTACTTGTCGTAATATGATCTAACTGTTTTCTTCCTTTATTGTAGCGATGATGCCACGAAGGATGATGGAGCCTTCGTGGAAACGGTGGCCCCTCCTCAGAATGAAAACAAGGAGGAGGGAGCAAAGGTTGATGAAGGCGTATCTGCACAGCAACTGATGGATGAGTTGGCTACTACTGCTGCGCGTCAAACTGAGCTGGTGGCTCAGTTGAAGACGAGGTACGTCGGGGAGAGTAGCACTCTCGCCCAAAAAGATGAGGAGATAGCTGTTCTCCGTGCGCAGCTGGCTGAAGCGCAGGCAGAAGTAGGGTCCTTCAGGGTGTACACGGATAAGGTCACCAATGAGAAGTTGACCATGATGGCTGAGCTGGAGCAGGCGCGCGGACAACTTCATCAGTTCAGGGCCAACCTTACTTGGGCAGTAAGGTATCTTGAGGAGAAGAAGGAGGAGCACTTCGCGAACATTGTTGAGTTCAAGGTGCGCATGGAGAAGATTGTTCAGGCACAGGAGGAGAAGCTGCGGGGCCTGAGCATAGAGTATGATGAGGAGTTATACCCTTATCTGATGTCTACCATATTTGAGCGCAGGTACGTCCTTTCATCTTTTTTACGCAATGTTGCCTTACTATATTTGTTTATATATTTCTGCTAACACAAGTGGTCCTTTGTTGATGTAGGTGGTTGATCAGCCATGGGTTGCGCCTAGCTTCTATGGGCACCTTGGAGTCCCAAGAGGTGTTGGTGGCCTTTGGGAAGGTGGTGCAGTGCGCTGTGGAGCGTGGGAGGTCACAAGCTATCGAGGATCTCCATGAGGCCAAGGTGTTGAACGTGGCCTTGACTGAGGTACCTGGCTATAACGCGAGTGCGTATGACGAGCTGGTGCCGGCCATGGAGGGGATGAAGCTCCTTGAGCTTCCTTATATTGCCCAGTTAGAGCGCGATCAGGATAACCCCATAAAGGTAATTATGGAGGGGTTGGCCCTAGAGCGCCATATTTTGGAGGATGTCGAAGCGCAGCCGGACTACTTCCTCAAACCTGATGAGTCGCAGACTCGCAGCTGCAGGTTCCTGTGTTTGTGCAGCCTCGCCATATGCTGAACCCATTTGCTCTGGAGAAGGAGATTCCTTTGAAGGAGGTATTGGAGCGCCACGCATAGAGATCTGCCCAGGAAAAAGGGATTAAGGGCAAAGCTGTCCTATGCGGTGTTGGCGCTGCACACATTCCCAGGTCTGATGAGGTTCCCGTGAGTGTAGCGACTGTATCGCCTAAGGATGCGTTGCTATTGAGGAAGCTTCAAGAGGCAGGAAGTTCCATTGCACCGGAGGATAGCCCTGAGCATCGCCATAGTGTGTAGGCTGTTGTTTGTATATTTATTGTGTAAATAATGAAGTGTATCTTTTTCATGCTATAGTAGCTGTCTTTTGTATGTAAAAATATTGAATAAGATACTCTTTTGTGGTTAAATTAAGTGCGTAACTTAAGATAAATTACGAGAATAAACTTGCTTTAATTGTTTGCGAAGTTTTGTTATTTGACCAAGAGTCTTGGCTCATTATTTGCGAAGCTTCGTACAGTGTACTTAATATTTGCGCATCCGTCGTGGGGCGCGCAGTGTAAACTTACCTCAACGTCTCAAAAGTAAGGCGCTTAGCAAGGATGCGTGATCCAATGTTGATGGGTTTGCAACCCTCTTACTCAACGAGTGAATTAATAGGTTTACTCATCCTTTATGCCTTCGTGGGTCTTAATTAGTGCATGCACGCCATGTAGGAAAAAATATAATATAACAATATTGACATATATAAGAATGTACGTAATAAAGTGAAATGCGTTATGGAGTTAGCTAGAAACCATAACATTTTATTGATACTTGCAAGTTTTTGAAAAAGTAAAAGACAATTCCTAAGAAAGAAAAGAAAAAACAAACACTTATTGGGCACATCCTAAAGTGCAAAGTTGTCTGTGTATGGGCCGTAGCCTTTCCTAAATATAGCATCTTTTAAGATTGCAGATATTCCAGGTGCGTGCTAGGTCGTGACCTTTCATGTCGCGCAACCTGTATGCGCCACTGCCTAGCGCATCAGTGACCTCGTAGGGTCCTTCCCATTTGGGTCCGAGCTTGCCTGTGTCTTCTGCATGGCTTGCGTCATTGGCGCGGTATACAAAGTCTCCTGGTCTGAAGGAAGTGTGTTTGACCTTTGCATCATAATACTTCTTCATTTTTGCCTTAGCCTTTGCTTCGCGTATAGCTGCGCGTTCACGTCTTTCTTCCAGTAAGTCCAAGTCTATGCGCCGCTCCTCGTCATTTGTTGTGACGTTGACCTCTGCTGTTCGTATAGTTGGCATTCCTATCTCAGCTGGTATGACGGCTTCTGTTCCGTAGACAAGGGAGAATGGCGTGTCTCCAGTACTGGTTTTAATTGTGGTGCGATGCGCCCATAAGACATGTGAGAGCTCGTCCACCCACCTTCCTTTGTGTCTGTCAAGGCGTGCTTTTATTCCTTCACCTAGACTGCGATTTGCTCGCTCAACCAAACCATTGGTTTGTGGGTGTTTTACTGAAGCGAAGTGTTGTGTGATGTTCAATTGCGCGCACCAATCTTTGAATGGGTTGTCGCAGAACTGCTTCCCATTGTCTGATATTATATCTCCAGGTAGTCCGAAGCGACAGACAATGTTATCCCATACAAAGCGTTTGACCTGGTTGCCCGTGATGCTCACCACCGCCTTTGCTTCAATCCACTTCGTGAAGTAATCTATGGCTACGATGAGGAATTTTAACCCTCCTGCTGCAACTGGAAAGAGTCCTGCGATGTCAATGCCCCACTTGTAGAATGGCCATGGTGAGGTAATGGGTGTTAGCTCTTGTTGCGGTTGGCGCGGAATTGGCCTGTGTACTTGGCAATTGCTGCACTTCTTGATCATATCGCGCGCGTCGCGGTGCATAGTTGGCCAATAATACCCCGACAGTAGAGCGCGCGCTACAACAGATCGCGGCCCTGAGTGCATGCTGCATGATCCAGCGTGAATTTCTCGGAGTACATAGTCTGCTTGAAGAGGTCCCACACATCGGAGCCAAGGTTGCAAGAAAGAACTTCGATAGAATATGTTGTCCCGTAGTTCAAATCGCTGCGCTGTGCGCCGCACTCTTCGAGCGTCCTTATGATCCAGTGGTAAGACTCCTTTGCTAATAAATTCAATGATAGGTGTCATCCATGTAGGATCTTGTTCTTCTATCACTGTGGATACTTCCATCTCCAAGATTGACTTGTTTTGTAAGGTTTCTACCAATACCTGTTTTGATAAGTGCGCAAAGCTTGTGGATGCGATCTTGCTAAGCGCGTCAGCCTTCCTGTTGTCCCCTCTAGGTACTTGTTTTATTGTGAACCTATCAAAGTTTTTAATTAAGGACTTGGTCTTATCCAGGTATTGGATCATGTGCTCATTCTTGGCTTCATATTCTCCTAGCACATGGTTAGCAACTAGCCTAGAATCTACGT
Source organism: Artemisia argyi (assembly GCA_030686995.1). Classification (NCBI taxonomy): domain Eukaryota; kingdom Viridiplantae; phylum Streptophyta; class Magnoliopsida; order Asterales; family Asteraceae; genus Artemisia; species Artemisia argyi. The sequence goes on from CM060685.1 coordinate 64,009,386, forward strand.
TTGCCTCGAGGTTGCGTACACCCATTTGGATTGCAATACGCAGTCCGGCGAGTAGGGCTTCATATTCTGCCTCATTGTTTGTGGCTGTGAATTCGAAGCGCAGCGCATAGGTGAATTCCATACCTTCTGGATTAGTAAGGATAAGGCCTGCGCCTGATCCATCTACACATGAGGATCCATCTATGAACAGAATCCAGGGTTCCTGCAGATCTGTTTAGGTCGTTGAGGTTGGACTATCGGTATCTAGCTTCTCAACAATGAAATCAGCTAATATCTGTCCTTTGATTGCAGTGCGCGGTCTATACGAGATGTTATATTCGCTTAACAACACACTCCACTTTTGTAGCCGCCCTGATGCGTCAGGTTTGGAGATAACTTGTTCGATTGGCTGGTCTGTGATTACAGCTATTGGGTGCGCTTGAAAGTACCTGCGCAGTCTTTTAGCTGCGAATACTAGAGCTAAGACCAGCTTTTTCATAGCGCTGTAGTTAGTCTCTGTCTTCTTCAGTGCTTTGCTTACAAAGTATATGGGTGTCTGGACGGAGTTCCTATCTATCAGTAGTACTGCGCTAACTGCTCCATAGGTTGCAGATAAGTACATGATTAGCTCTTCCCCTGGTCGCGGTGCGACAAGTTTGGGAAGTGATGCTAAATACTGTTTTAGCTGTTGGAAAGCTTCTTCTGCTTCCGCAGTCCAACGAAAGTCTCCATTTTTGGTGCACTCCGTGAGTGTTTTAAAGAGAGAGAGTGATTTGTCTGCTGATTTAGATAAGAAACGGTTTAGCCCAGCTAGTTTTCCATTTAATGACTGGACTTCCTTGAGTGTGCGCGGTGAGGGAAGATCAATAACCGCTTTTGTTTTTTCTGGGCAAGGTTTGATTCCATCGGGTTCTATTAAGTATCCGAGGAACATGCCTTCTGTTGCGCCAAAGGTGCACTTTTTGGGATTTAATTTCATGTTTATTTTTCCCAATGTTTTGAACGTTTCCTCGATGTCGCGCACCAATTCATCCTCTGTGTGGCTTTTGATGACAAGGTCGTCAACGTAGACCTCCAAGTTTCGACCTACTTGTTTCTCGAAAGCTGTGTCCACCAATCGTTGGTATGTTGCGCCCGCATTTTTTAGGCCAAAAGGCATTTTCGTGTAGCAGTAAACCCCTTGACTGGTGTGGAAAGCTGTTTTTTCTTCATCCTCGACTGCCATCTGGATTTGATGATATCCTTTGTATGCGTCTAGGAAGCATTTAAAAGGATATCCGCACAGGGATTCTACCTTCCAGTCTATTTCTGGCAATGGATAGCAGTCCTGTGGACATGCTTTGTTAAGGTCTGTGAAGTCCACGCACATTCTCCAACTGCCATCGCTCTTCTTTACCATCACTGGGTTAGAGAGCCAATCGTGATAGTACACTTCGCGCATGATGCCTGCGTCTACGAGTTTGTGTACTTCTTCCAGAAGAGCTTTTGCACGATCTGGGGCCTGGCCGCGCTTCTTCTGTCGTATTGGTGGATATCCTTGTCGGATTTGTAGCTTGTGCTCCGTGATAGAGCGTGGCACTCCTGTCATGTGTTTTGGTTCCCATGCAAAGATATCTAGGTTCTTTTGCAAGAGTGCGCACACGGCTGCTTTACCTTTGTCAGATAAAGATCCTCCAATCGAAACTTGTTGGTCCGGGTAATCGGGGTGAATAGCGACCTTTAGGTTTGGTGTTTTTTCTGTGCGCTGTTCTGGAATATTCTCCACCTCAGTGGTTACTGCGTTTGCATTCTTTTGGTGGTACTATTGTGTTATAGAGGGTAACAACTCCTCCTTCCACTGGAAATTTGATCATCCCATGCGCTGTGGATGGCACAGTGCGCATGGATGATATTCCAGGTCTCCCAATGATGCCATTGTATGGTGAGGGAGACTTTATTAGCATGAAATTTATCCATGTTGCTGTTGAGTGTTGTTCATCTCCCACGACCACTAGCAAGCGTAATTGCCCCATAGGCCAAATCTTTTCTCCTGTGAATCCAGTCAGCGACGTTGTTGCTGGTATCAATTGACTTTGGATTTCAGGTCGCAGTCTTTTGAAACAATGATCGTATAGGATATCAGCGGATGCTCCTCCATCAATGTACATGCGGTGGATATCATGTCCCCCCGTATGTATTTCAATAGTTAGAGGTTCTACTACTGCGTTGTCTGCAGCTAGAGTAGGGAATGATATCTCTTTTTCTGGAGATAATTTTTGACTGACTTTTTGTTTTATCTTGCGTTGCCATGACTGTATCATGTATATGGTGTCACCTTTTTCTTTAAGAGGTTCTTTCTTGCCCCCGTTCCTTTGTTTGTCCTTTCCCTCTTTGATGTTTTTTACAAGGTGGTCCATTCTGCCTTCCCTTACTAACTTTTCAATTAGTTGTCGTAGCTGGACACACTCGTTGGTTGTATGGCCTTTTTGACTATGGTATTCGCAGTATCCATTCCCTACGCGCTTTTCCTCTGCGGTACGCATTGGAGGAGGTTTTGGGAAATTTGCACCTTCTGTTACAAATATTTCCCTCGGAGTTTTTGTGAGAAAGGTATATTTGTCATTGTCTCTTCCACTGCGGTAATTCCTGCTGCGGTTGTTATTCTGATCATTGGATTGTCTCCTAGGTTATTCTTGTTGCCTATAATTCGAGTAACCCTTTTTGCTGTCCGCAGCGGCTGCTTCTCCTTGTATGAAGGATCTTGTGTGCTTTGTTAGCTCATCGAAAGTTTGGGGAACCTTGTCATTTAGCTTCCGGATAAGTTCTGGGTTGTTAATCCCATTCATGAACCCTGGAATTTTTAGAATTTCGGGACACGCTTTGACTTGGATGCACTCATCCTTGAAGCGTTCCATAAAAGCACTGGTTGATTCCCCTTTGCGCTGTTTTACTCTGGCTAGTTCAACAGGGTTTTTAGCCCACTTATTTCTTTGGGTAAAGTTTAGACGGAATGCTTTCCGTAATTCTTCAAACCCACCGATGCTCCGTCGTGGGAGTTTGCTAAACCATGTGCGCGCATTCCCTACTAATGTAGAATTAAACATATGGCACCACACAGGTTGTGGCCAATTTTCGATAGTAGCAGCTGATTCAAAGACTTTTAGATGGTCATCCGGATCACCTGTTCCATCATATGTTTTTACGTTAGTGGGCATGCGCCTCCTTTTGTGGTCGGAGTAATTGTTGATGCGTCGTGTAAACGCATCAACTTTCGGGCGTCGCCATGGAAGAGACATGTCTTCATTTTCTTCTTCGCGACGTCTTCCTCTTGACTTCCAGTGTCCTGTTTCCCTATCCTCGTTGTCCGAGGAGTCGCTGGAGGAAGAGTAGTTTCTTATTCGGCGCTTGCGCCGGCTTCCTTCAGAGGAAGAGCTTGAGGGGCTTTCACTTGGGGATATTCTTTTCCCCAACCTGTCGTGAATTCTCTTGCTCCCAGATTTGGAGGACCCTTCGCTTGGTGAATGCTGAGGTCCTAATCGGTCTTGTATCCCTCGACTGCTAAGTCTGGAGTGAACATTAGTGCGCCTCTCGCTGCCTTCATATTCCTCTGAGTATTGTGAGTCAGATGTCGTACCCAACCTATTGTGGATAGTAGTACGTTTTTCTTTATCTGCGCGTCTTCCTCGTGGGTGGGGCGGTGGTGATGGTTCGCGTTCAGGACCAAAATTGAGCCGAGCTTGTAGGCTCGTACTCGATCTTCTCCTTGCTTCTTCCTGCATGAGGGCAGTTAGGGTTTCATAATTTTGGGATACAAAATTTCCCAACGTTAGTTTGGGTGTGTCCTCAGTTGTTGTAAGAATATCTGCCTCAGTATTGGGCACCCTATCTCGGTTAGGCGCGCCTGGTGGTACAGTGTTGTCCACTGTAGGTACCGTTTGGTGAGGAGTAGTGAAGAGGGTGCGTTGGAGTTCCTCAGCGCTTGGAACCACTATGGTGGCTTGGGTAGTCCTTATAGGCAGTTCTACCACTGGAAGAGGTTTGGTTGTTCCCGCCTCTTGGTGACCAGGTGCGCTGGTTGTCCCAGCAGCCTGCCTAGGGGTCGAATCTTGTTGATTCTTCCTCTGGGGTCACGTGTTTTTTCCAACTGCGGAGTCCGCTGGCCTGAATTTTTATTCTTTGTCATTCTAGTTCCTTAGTTCTTAGTAGAGGTCCCACGGATGGCGCCACTTGTTGATACAAAAGTTGGGCGTTCCTGATTATGGGCTCTTGCTCTCGTACCAATTCGCTTCTTAATGCTTGAAACCTGGGCACTAAGAAAATAAACAACACCGTTAGGCTTATCGTGGGATTGTCTCCCACGATTAGACTCCCGCGTGAGAGTAAGTAATCGGTTTAGGGTTCTCGTAAAAGAGTTTTAGGGTTTGTGAATCGTACCTTTAATGAGAATTATGTCATTCCTTATATAGGTGCAGAATCCTCGTAGGTTTCTTGCTCCTTACTCTTCGCACCCGTGGTGCTTATCCGGTTTAAGGATATCTATTCCCTAAATAGGAGATCCTTATCTAAACCGTATATATAATTTAGTTGGGCTTGGGCTTATGTGAGCCCATTCCCATTATTGATGCGGCCCAAGTTATAATAGCCCACGCATGGTGGCTTTGGGCCTTAGTAATGTTTAATATTTGGGCTTGTGGCCCATATATAGACTATACGTCATCATTAACCACCATCCGAAAATGTTATGGTTTGGATTTGCTACAAGAATTTTTCGAGTTACATATTTAATTTCCTCTCTTTATCTTAAAGTAGTAAAGAAACCCATCGATATGCCTAATAAACACGCAGGTCCTAGATTTTGCTGCCTCAAGTGTGTAGAAAAATAACATGCCATAGTTATGCGAAAAATCCAGTTTTATCGGCGAAGTTGTGATGGTGCTCTTACCATAAAGACAAGATAGAAAGCATATGTCAATCTGAAAACTCATGACGAAACCTACCGTGTGTAGTGTGTACTAGATGCTACAACAAGCATTTACTACAACATATCTCGATTATGCATGTATTCACAAATGATGTTGATGTGTCATAAAAACAAAATCGATTTTAATGCAATAATCAAGTTAGTGTGGAAAAATTGTGCTATAGTTTCACTTGGGGAGCCCCTACTGGTGACACCTTCCCATACTGGTGACACCTTAGGTGAATTTTTCATCAACTGTGGCCCTAAGAGATGCTGAGTTGTTAATATGTAAAATTGCGCCTTAGCATGTTATAACGCGTTTTGGGACCAATTGTGTGCATATCTACAGAAGAACTCTTCAATTAAGCGCGCTCATGTTTGAGTAATACCAGGATATATTACTTGCATGACCTCCTGAGTGTTTCTCAGATGGTGTACAAAATCAGAGATCAGCCCTTGTAGAGATTCCAAGTCCGCAAAACATAGCATACAAAGAAGCTTTGGTCAACCCCACAATTCAGATGCAAATTATATTCTACTTGATAAAAGCTTAAGATACCCAGTCCATTGTAACACTAACACAATTATGTAAAGTTAATTAGTTAGACCCTGTTTTGTTAGCCTTTTCTTTTAGGTATTTGTTAGTCAGTTATGTTCCCAACTATGTATATAAACAATGCAACTAAACTAATTTGTGCAACAATATCATTAATAAATTTATGTTCAATTTGGAAAACATGCGTGCAAAGTAGACAACATTTTGGGCTTGTGGCGGTTTTGCAGCTTAAGAATCTTGAAAAGAAATGTCATATTGTTTAGTTTAAACATTAATCGATGATCATGATTCGAAGAAAAATTTGGTTTGGCTTTGCTCTTGTTCGTGTTATTGTTGAGTAGTCGACGAAGAAGCTAAATGAGAATTTCCGACTGTGTTACACCAGGTATGGGAGTATATATATATATATGCCTAGTTTTGATATTTTTTTGGGTAAAGGGATTACCCAGGTAAAATATATAAATCACAAAAAGTAAGAGTACAATTGTATATGACAGAAGTACCACATAACCTCAAACCACTGCTTGAACTTCAACTAAGCCGAGTTTTGATATTTGTCCAAACTCAAAACTAATTAATCGCATGAATGAAAATGGAGATAATCCATGTAGAGGATGTTTACAAAATTAAATTGTTAGATATAAAAACCTTAATTAACCTCTTATAAGTGAGGGTGAAGCTTTAATGAATCTTCAAATTGAGTATGGATCTAGTGAGAATAATTAATGAAATGAGAAGAGTGAGAAAAAATTATATCCACATATTTCAAATAAAGAAAGTGAAATAATAGGAGATGCATTTATTTTTTGTTAGTGCATCTAATATTTGTAGTTGTAGTTTCTTCTCATTCTTCTAATCTTAATTATATTTCTCATTTGATCCTAAGTCTCTCCCAATTAAAAAAGAGTAAAAGCTTCCCCACTAGAGAAAAAATAAACGCCCCGTGCATGTGTTAACATGTGTTGGGTCCATGCATCTTATCTCCACTGATGTGTAGTAACATATTTGAAAGAGACTTCTTAGCTAGTTGATGTATTGGGGTTGCACGTAGATACGTCCTCTCTCGATTGTTATTAGCGTTTTATTTGATATACCAGCTTCTACCACTACGTCAAAAAGTGCTGGTCACTCAATCGACATTCAACTTCACCAATTTAAGAAACATGCTATATTAAAGAAAGTAAAGGACTAATAGAGAGGTGCAGTTACATATAATTGTAAATAAGCCACATTTTTAAGGAATGGGAAGTTTGTCATATACGTATATTATTTGCTATATTAAAGAAAGTAAATGACTAATAGAGAGGTGTAGTTACATATAAATGTAAATAAACCACATTTTTAAGAAATGGGAAGGTTCATATTATCTTATTTTAGAGTAAACCGCAAAATAATGGTTTGTCAGTTTTCACACTAAACATTTATGTCAGAAACTTTTGGCAATTACCATTTCTCTGTTAGTAAAAGTTAGACACATTTCATCCTTATCAACTAACGATGTAAAAATTTTCTCCGTTATCTAATAAAAGTCAAACACCCGTTTTATCCTCCATCAACATAAAATCACTTTCAACACAACAAAATACCAAAGACCATCAAGAAATACATAAGCTCATTACTATAAAATCACTCTCAAACAACACAAAATACCTAAACTCATCATCGTCTTCTTCTCACCATCTGCACCACCGTTTGATACCTCATCCAATAGAATCTGATTTCTCCACCGCCACTACCGTCACCTACATTGCCATCAGCCACGTCCACCTTCGCCAACTAACATGGTGGTCGGATTTGTCGTGGTTGTATTAGGGTGTTCGGAAGTGATTTTATCAAAAAGTATGTTTGAGTACTTTTTAGTAAATAACAGAAGAAAAAAATTTTACATCAATTGTTCATAAAGATGTAGTGTATCTAATTTTTGCATACAGGTGAATGATGATTTTCAAAGCTTTTTGACAAAAAAGTTTAGTGCAAAAAGTGATAAACTACATGGATCTAATTTGCAATTGAGAAGCGATTGTCATGTCTAATTTTATAATTAACAATTAGATCACAACAAATGAAATAATCAAATAGTATCATAAGAAGAAAGAAATCCCATACTCCACTTTGAATATAAAATTAATCAAGTCATTTACGCATGACAATCATTTTTGTTTGCCGTTTACTGTTTTTAATGTTTATGACAGAAATTTGATTATATTTTTGGAATTTTGTTAGAAATTTCGTGGAAGGAATCAATGGCCCGAACGCTTAAAGTTGATGCAAAGTTCGATGTTGACACTTTTGGACAATCTTTTGTAGAGATCAATGAGACGAATATTGAAAATAATAATTGAAGAATAAGGGCCCTTGTATTTTGCCTCTTGTTAAGCCACCTTTAATTTGTAGGGTAAACTTTCATTAGAGCAGTGGGTACAGTTGTGTCATTCTTCTTATCATTTTTGAAGAATGATGTCACGTCAGTAAAACACAAAATGACACCAGAAATTTTTTGACATCACATTCTGTGCCGTTACAATTAGCACCATAAAATCTGATGCCGTTCTCCAATTTTTTTTCCATCTATATAAAATCAAAAACAGAATATTAACTAAAATAAAATTCATTATAAAGAAAAACACACATTACATTAATTAAAAAAAATACATAAAACTAATAAATAGTACGTAAACAAGCCATTAAATTTACAAACTAGTGATTAAGATTTCATAAATGCTCCACAAGATCGTCGTGCAATTTTCTATCTCAAATTTCTTTGTTTTTTCTGATATGTAAATCACATCTTTCGATCCAAGTTGTTGGTATGTTTGGAGTTGGATCAACGAACAAATCTCTAAAATTCAATTCAAATTCTTCGTCTTCCAATATCATGTTGTGTAAAATTATACAACAATACATGATTCTCTTCAAGGTGTTGATTTCGAAAGCACGTGCTGGGTGTCATATAATTCTCCAACGACCTTGTAGAACTCTAAAAGCTTGTTCAATATTTTTTCTAGAACTTTCTTGAAATCTTTTAAATTTAATTTTTTTTTCAGACCTTGCAACACTAAACGTTTTGACAAATACGGGTCATGTTGGATAAATGCCGTCG